>CM038227.1:94687985-97366630 GCA_021442155.1 Cymbidium sinense
ATCACGCCTTGTTTTCTCAATGGTCGGCCTTTCATTTTCCAAAATGGACTTGGGACTTTCTACCGAACGATCCTATCTCTGAGATTCCGATTTGGATCAAACTCCCTAACTTTCCCCTCTGTTGTTGGAATGAGGTTGGTTTCTCTAGGGTTGCTAGTAAAATCGGTGTCCCCTTGGCCGTGGATAATTTGATCTGCTAGATCCCTGGATAACATTTATGAATCTGTCCAAATCTCTACTTCCTCTCCTCTTCCCGATAATGACCGATTAATCTAAATGGGAAAAGATTCATGCCGTTGTTTACGAAGCCGTTGTATGCTCGACCTGTAATACCTTCTCTCACGATTTGCGTAATTGTCCTCTTAACCCGACTGCCCCGCTTCCTCCCAGAGGGCGCAGTCGCAGTCGGGCCCCTCCTAAAGTTCCCGTCAAAGTGACTAAACAGATTACTAAGGAATATATACCCATACAGCCCCCTTCGTCTCATTCTCCAGTTACTATCTTGCCTGCCCCTCCTTCTTCTACTAATACCTCACAAGATGACAAGATTATGGAGACTTCTCATCCTTCCTCCTCCTCTATAGCAACCTTAACCGCTTACCATCTCATTCTCCACCTCGGAGGATTGTTTGTGTTTTGATGCTTCGCTTTTATCAAGGATTGATTGATCACACTAATTGATCGCCTCTCTCTGGTGGTTACTCGCCGCTACACCCCTCGGTACCTCCCACCGGTATTGGTATTGATAAAGGGAATCATGAAGAAAGACTCATTTTGAAGGAGGGAATATCTCTCTTCTTCTAATCCCATACCCCAATTCTCTTAAAGGTAACAAGAAAAGGGTAAAACCCGCTTCTTCCTCCTCCCAATGAATCAAATATCATTTGGTAGTTGGAATGTTAGGGGTTTATCTCATTGGAAGACTTTCGAAAGCTTATTAAAGACTCTCATTTAGATCTTCTCTGTCTTTGGAAACCAAAGTTCATTTCAATCCTTTGTATAGCAATCGTCTCTTCTTACAATTTATTTACTTTAATGTAAATAATTTTGATTGTGCAAGTGGTGGCCGATTTGGATCAAATGGAATTGGTAGGTTGAATTTTGAGTTACTTTGCAAGTCCGAGCAATTTATCCATGGTAGAGTTTCCGCCTGGGTGAAGCCTTTCTCTTAACAAGTATTTATGCCGAAAATGATTCTACCTCCTCACTTGTGGTCTTCTTTAAAGGCTTTTTGCGGATGTTAATGCTCTCCCGGGTTATTTTAGGTGACTTCAAGCGCCCTTTAAGTGCTAGGATAAACAAGGGGTAACGGTTTCTTTCAACTCTTCCTTGGAATTTAAAGATTGTGTTAATGATTGTGGCTAGATGGAACTCCCTAGCACTGGCTTACACTTTACATGGTTCAATCAGCAGTTGGAACATCCTATTTACTCTAAGATTGACCGGGCTTTTTGCAACTCCAACTGGATTGAGATGTTCCCATCTTCCTTTTATAAAGTCCTCTCTTCAAGATCTTCGGATCATTCTCCTTTGGTAACTCTTCAGCTCCCTCTTTGGTATCTCATCGTTTCCTTTTCGAGGAATTATTGGTCTTTAAAGCGGCTTTAAGGATGACATTCGAGGTTTGGAACAATTACATACAAGGAGACCCTTTTTATGTCCTCTCTATCAAGCTAAAGCTTGTTAGAAATATGATGAAAGATAGATATAGGGATACTTCTCCCTTACAGCAGCAAATCCATATTCTTAAAGCAGAACAAAGTGAGGTTTTTAGGCTTCTGGAAAAAGATCCTTTCAACATCCATCTCATTCATGATGCTAAGGAAATCAAATCTAGATACTCTGAGTTACTTATAAAGGAAATGCTTTGGATTAAACAGAGAGCTAAGGCACATTGGCTTACTCACTCTGATGATGATTTAAAATTCCTCTACCTCTCTATTAAGGAAAGGAAAAGTTCCAATTTGATTAGAGAAGTGCAAAGCGACAGTCTTCTCGATCATAAGGATATTTCATATTTTTTGTAGGTACTATGAGGATCTCTTCAACTGTGATGATTCTCTTATTTTGTTCATAATTTTCTGGGAGTTGTCTTTCATTAGATCTTGCGGCGATCTTGATCGATGTTTACGAAATCATTGCTACCTTGAATAGTATCGGTGTAAACAAATGCTTTGGCGGATGGTTTCAATTCTAAGTTTTACATTGAGTCTTGGAGTATTATTGGCAAATCTTTTGTTAATGCTGTTCTTTTCTTTTTCAAGAATTCCAGATTGCCCAACTGTTTCAAGCATACTCTCTTAACGCTCATACCTAAGGTGAAACATTCCAATCGAATTGAAGATTATCGTCCTATCTCTTTATGTAACACATTCTATAAAGTGGTGGCTAAAATCCTTGCCAATCGTATGAAGAGATATCTTCCTTCTATTATCAACAATTCTCAATCCGCCTTTGTTAAAGGAAGAGACATATCTGATAATCTGGCAATGGCCTTTGAGATTTGCAATGAGTTCTCCACCTCTAATAGCTCTTACTTTTTAACAAAAATTGATTTGAAAAAAGCATTCGATAAAATTAATAGAAGAGCTCTGATTCATCGACTTCTGGACAAAGGTTTTCCTAGGAGATTTACTACTTGGGTGGAAGCTTGTATCTCTTATGTGCCTTTTTCTATTGTGTTAAATGAGAATATTTCTGGTTACTTTTCTTCCTCCAATGGCCTTTGTCCCCTTTCCTCTTACGGTGGCCATGGACACTTTTTCATGCATGTTAGAAAATGAAATCAGCAAAGGATTATATAATCCTATTTCTCTTGCTGGACAATGCTCTTCTCATCTCTTATATGCTGACGATCTCCTTGTGATGGGTACTGTTGACTCTTCTACATTTACCTCACTCAATTCTACTCTTCAATCTCTAAAGTATTATTTGGGTCTTGAGGTGAATTATTCCAAATCATCTTTGTGCCTCTCTTCAAGGAACTTGGATAATGCTTATTCTGTATTGGGAATTCAATTGGGTTCTTTCCCTTTCAAATACTTGGGGCTTCCTCTTATTAAAGGCACAATCAAGATGGCTCATTTCACACCTCTCTTTGATAGACTACATGTTTGGTTAGCTGGTTGGAAAAGTAAGTTCCTCTCATTAGGGGGAAGGTTGCAGCTTATCAGGCCTCTATTAATAGTTATTTATCATACTGGTTTCGTTTTATGGCTATTCCAGATGGTATCATCAAAAAATCTGCTTTCACGACTAAATTTTTCTATCATTGAGGCAAAAAAAGTTGCATACTATTTCTTGGGAAGCATACTTTACCCAAAGACAAAGGAGGGTTACTCTCTTCTTCTCTTAATTTGATAAGCAAATTGAAATTAATGTGGAAAATTTGCAAGAGAGAGACTCCTTTGCTAAATGGTGTTTAGCTAAGTATACATCTCTATGGAATCCTTGCATTTATAGAGTTTCTCCTCTTTGGAAATCAATTGTCAAAGTTGCTGAAAATTTTAAAAACAAATTGCATTTTCAAGTTGGAGAGGGTAATGCTTTTTCTTTATACTTTGATCCTTGGTGCAATGGACACTCTCTTTGTTATTGGTTGGGAGTAAATGGCTTTTAAACTTCTCGGAAGATCTTAAGGTTCATTTTCTTCTCCACAATGGGCATTGGAATCTCCCCTCTCTTCTTGAGTCCTCTCATCCTTGGTTATCCATTAAGATTTTGGATACTTCTATTGAGAATGGAAGATTCTATTAGTTGGCTTAAACATTATCTCCTTCGACCAAGGAGTTTAGAGAAGCCATCTTCGAAGTCTCATCCCTCTTTGGACTAAAGGGATTTGGTTTAAAGGTTTTCTATTAACTATGCTCTTTATTGTGGATGGCTTATATTCGGTCTTAAAATATCGATAAACTTGCAAATAAAGGGATTGGAACCCAACTCCTTTCTTTTTTGTCATTCTGCTTTTAGAATCTCACAACCACTTGTTTTTTGAATGTCCATTGGCTATGAAATTAGTGAGGGCTCTCCTTCCAAATAGTGCGTTTCTTTTCTTTGCAGATTCTTAATTTTATTGATGATGGGGAGCATAAAGTGTTACAAAGATTACATTTTCTGATTATTTCTGTTCTTGTGTATACCCTGTGGAGAGAAAGGAATAACCGCCTTTTCTCTTACCAATCTCCCCTTTATCACATCAAGTTAAGGAAAGGGTCTCGGCTAAATTGCAAAAGTGGAAATTAAAGGTTGCTTGGCCTAGCTCTGTGCAGGATTTAATTCGGACATGGAAAAACTATTTCCCTCCTTAACTATCCTCTTACTTGTGCCTGTTTCTTATGTCTTTGGAAGTTCATTTCGGTTTCATTTCATCCTCTGTTTCATTCTTGGATTGTTTTGTTTTGTTGTTGAGGATTATCCGGAAGTTATTGGTTGGTTATGGGTCTTATGTCTTGGTATTTCTTCTTGATGTCTTCGTTCCATTTTCCTGATCTCCTTTGGATGGGTGGGATTTATGGTTATCTTCTCTATCTTTATATATGGAGGTCGGTTTTCTTACTACTTCATCTGTTCTCCCCATCATTATCTGGCATTTAAAGTGGAAGGATTTTTCCTTCTTTTCCTGTTTGTTTCATGGTTGGCTATGGTTTTTTCGGCTATGGAGGTTATGGTTATCATTACGGTTTTTTGTTGTTTACTCTCAACCTGTGATGGATTTCATGATAACAATGCTTTGATCTTCTTCCTTCTTTGCTACGGTTTCTTTGTTTTTGGTGGAAGGCTTTTGGAATGGACAATGATGAGGATTTCCTAGCACAACTTATTGATCTATTGGATTGCTCCTTCTCATTTGGATGGTCAACCACGATCCCTTTTGTCGTGAGCAGTTATTTATGGTCGGTTTGGGGATTGTTTGGAGGCTAGAAAGCTGGGGACTTTCCGTCCCTATATGATTGTTTTTGTTGTGCTTATCTTAGACATCGTTGATGTATTTTGTATCCCTGAGTCCATTGAGTTTTTTTGCTCCTACTCTCTGTAGGATTTTCTCTCTCAGCTAGCTTTATTGATTTCGTTTCTAGAAGCATTGTCCTAGCTTAGTTTTTTCTTATTACTTCAGTCCTGTAAGGGATTAGTCTTTTGTAACTTTACTTTTGGAATACAATTGGGCTACGGCTCTTAACCTTTTCCAAAAAAAAAAAAAAAAATTAAAAGGAATATAAATAAATAAAACAAATTATTAAAGAAAAAACATATTTCCAAAATGATTTAGCCCACCAGCTCAATTGTGATAGTACGTCACGTGATATACTGACCTGTGGGCGGTCGATGGGTCCCTCCGCGCACCCGAGCCCAGCCCATGAAAAGGTCCATGTTGCGTATGATATCCCGTCGGCGCTCTTTAAACTTCCGCCGCAAACCGGCCGGCTCGTGGCAGTGAAATTTGAAAAGATAAGATATCCCGTCGGTGGAATTTGAAGGGCACTAATATTTAACTCTCCTATTGATATTGATATGAAAATATCTTAATCTAATAATTGAAGATTTAAATTTCCATGCAAAGATTTTGAATTTATGATTATATACATATATATTATGTATATGAATATACAATTAAATTCATCTAAATGTTCAAACTTTAACTTGAAAATTTTAAAACATACAACTTTTTATATAGTGAAAGAGTCAGAAAGTTACTCTATATCAATATTCTAATAATTCTATAATAAATATATCTTTTGTAGCATCATTTTGGTAGTAAATAATCTCTCTTCTTTCATTTATTTAAGCTCAAGCATTAACTTGAAAAATATTATTACAATCTATACTGAGTTATCAAACAACTCTGTGGAAAAACATACTTTTAACTCATAGTAATATAAAGAAATTGAGGAACAATATGCATGCTTATTAGATTCTATAAATTAGTAAAAAGTCGATTGCCATTTTACTCATTCAAAAATGATCATATAAAAAAATTTAATATTTTCAATTATACAATAATAATAATAATAATCTTTTTATATTATTAAAAACATTATGTCATAGGAGCCACAATTTAAAATTATATCATTTTAGATATTTTAATATTAATATTTTTTATAACCTTTTCTAGTTGCATGCATAAACACCTATAGCGTATTTAGTTAGTATCATAAGGGACTGAACTCTATTAGTTAATTGTTAACCTCACTATTAGTGAGGTTGACATAATCTATTCCTCTCAAGCTATAGGGATTCATCTTATTATAAGGGCTTCCTTACATAAGACTTTAGAAGGTTAACTTAGTTGCTAGGTAGACACTTTATATTACTAAATTTCAGACAAGACTAAATTAAATAAAACTCAAATTCAAATTAAACTTAAACCAACCAATTTAATCTCAAGCCAAGGCCTCCAAGACCTAGGGGTTACTTTACCCTGAACTAGTGGGCCCATTAAATTCAAACAACTAATCTAGGCTTAAACCTAAAGTTAAACCAAATCAATTAATTCTTTTAATATGAGCCAACATTAATTTGCTACGCCTAGGTTGAGAACCCTAACCCCATTAAGCCCATTAAGTTCATCAAACTCAGTCAAAAAAATATTGGACAATTTAGTGAAACCTTAATAAGCCAAACTTTTAGTTAAATCAAAAGCCAAAAACCCAACTAATTTGAGACAATTCAAAATAAGGTTAATATAAATAACTTATAATCAAATCAACATTAACTCACTTAAAATTTCAACTAAGTATTTAAATCATTTAATTTAATCATTGACTTGTGTGGATCACACCAAACTAAGACCAAAATCAATCAAGTGATTAACTATTGAATAAGTATGATTGAAATCCTTATGAGCCAAATTGGATTAAGTTCAAACACCAATTGGGTAGTAACTTAATGAACTAACTTAATTTAAAATAAAGCCTAATTGAAAAAAAAAACTTAGTGTTAATTCACCTAAGCTCATTGGGTTAGTAAGACTTGAAGAACAGTTTTAATAATAACCAAAGGCTGTCTCAATACTTCTTTGAACAAACTAGGCTAGCTAAATAGATTTTTAATGAAAGATTGGATTGAACCCAATTATTCTTTAGTAAATCCATGGCCATGGCTCATTTAAACATAATCAAATGAAATGATGATTCAAACATAGTTAACTTAGGAATGGCTTATGGTGAGTAGCGTTGTTAATTTGAGACTAACATGACAATAATTTCTCTTAATCAAACAAACTTGCCAATATGAAGATAGCCTAGATGCTTAAGAGAGATAATTAAGCTTTAATCCCAACACTATATCCCAAGTTTGCCATTTCAGATTCACTCTTTCAACCCTTTAACTTTCCCTCTTGCAATACTAGTGAAATTGACTATTCTAAAGGTCACCCTTCGATTGTGAGCTTGGGAAGCTTACATGGGATGTGCTTTGCATTGGTTCCCAAAACTTGTTAACTATGATCTCCCCTTCCAAAAACCAACAAATAACCATTTCCTTGTGCTTTTTGGCCATCTAGGATGAATCCTCATTAGAATTTCCTTCGAAAATTTTCTCAAATTGCCAGTTGAAGCTCACAACTACCAACTTGTCACCACACAATCCTAGTAGTCTTATCCCCCTCCCTCTCAAAATTAGCTTAATAGGAACATTCTTGAGGATCCCTAGTGCAAAAATGAAATGCGCTCCATCTTCCTTAAATACCATAGCATTAATTTCAATCAATCTCCAACAAAAAGTGGAGGCATCTAGCGATTCTAGCAACCAACGAGGAGGCACCTAGTGTGTTGCTCAATAGGGCTTTATCTCTTCAAGACGAAGCTCCTCATGTGCGAAAGTCATATAACATTGTTAATGATGAGGTATATTTTCGAACCTATTGTCTGACCATAGGGCCTTGACGCTTTGTGAAGGAAAGTATTATCTCGATATGATCCAACTGGTAGATCCCTTATATTCTTCATTTTGATGCTTTCTAATGTGCATTTTTTGCATTTGATAGTTGGAGCTACTTGGATCACCATTGTTCATATGAGTGACTGTGGTTTCATGTGAGAGGAGGATGTCAATGAGATAGTCTTTGATTACTGGCTCAGATCTCAAATCTGACATATTTACCCGTCACTCACTAATTTGATCCTGTAAGGAGACGGTGCTTTACATGTTGTCCATATGACTCAAGCCTATTATTGAGGTGTTCCAATAAACTAGCTGATTGGAAAGGTCACCTAAAAAAAACTTATGTGGTAATGAAATTTATTTTATGTTAGGAAAAATCAGTAGAACTTTAGAAAAATCATAGTAAATTATAGAAAACTTTTTAAAATATTAATAAATGCTCTTTGAGAAAATAGGTAGAATCTAAAAATAAAAAATAAAAACACTAAGTTTTAGTGGATGATTTAAGAGTAATTAATATTTTTTTAAAAAAATCCCATGTTGAAATTAGTTTAAAAATATTCATTCAAATAGTTAAAAAATTTTCTGAAACATCCTTATTGTTACCATCTATTTACAATAAAAGTTTCATGGCATTTGGATTGTAGGATGATAAAGTCCTAATTTTTGAATTCAAAACAATTGAATTCACCTAATAATTAATTTCAAAATTATAAAAATTACTCAAATTTTATTTTAAGGCCTAAACACACTTCATTAAGACAATGGAACTTAAAAATAATCCAGCCTTCTGGTTTTAACTTAATCACAAAATCACCAAACTAAGAATTAATAAATATTTAATTAAATAAAGATTTTAAAATTGATAATAAATCATCTAATAATCTAAAAATTACAAAAAAAAACCCTCTCTAGAAAGAGCCTTTAAAGGGTAATTCAAAGAAAATAAAAATCTCAAATTTTGATAAATATTTTGAGAACAGTCATGATTTTATTAAAAAACTTATATTTAAAATTTATTTTAAAATACATGTTTAAATAATTTTTAGTAATTTTTCAAGTGATTTTGGCGTGTGAAGCTTAAGTTAAAATTTTTAATTCACTAATGGTCAAGTTAACTTAATAATTAATTAAAAATTCATAGAAATTATCAAAATTTACTTTAATGTCTAACCACACTACTATGACATAAAGAAATATATATATATATATATATATATATATATATATATATATATATATATATATATATATAGACCTTTGATTTCAACTCAATCATAAAATCACCTAAATTAGTGCTAATTAATCATTAAACAAAAGATCTAGAACTTCAAAAATTTATGTTAAATCACAAAAAAAAAATTTAAAATAACTCTTTTAAGTGCTTAGCTAATATAGAGAAATGTAATGAAATTAAAAGCCTCAATTGGTGTTGGATATTTTGAGATTAATTAGCACCCGATTGAGAATTTTATTAATGTAATTAATCATTAAAAACAACTCTAAATGCTTTGAGATTTTTAGGTGATGTTATGCACGATGGTATTTAGTTCTATGATCTTTCTTAAAAATTTTTGAATTATATTTTATGAGGGATTAGATTATTTAGGTTAATATTCAAAAAACTTAATTAAATAATTTAAAATTATAAAAATGTACTTCAATAGTTTAAGTCTTTTAATAAACAAAGAAGATAAAAAAATTATCAAGATCTCTTTATCATCATTCAGTTCATTAATCACTTTAATTAGGTTAAATGCAGATATTCATTAATTAGTCAATTCACTTACAATTTAGAAATTTTATAAATAATCTAAATTAAGCCTTAGTGGCTTTATCATTTATGAATAGTCCTATAGACTAATGGAAACTCTTATGAATATTTTATAAGATTATGAATTAATCTAACATGTATTTTAAAATTATAATTAAGGCAATAATTTAAATAAAATTTAAATTTTACAAAACTATATAAATTATAAAATTAAGCATATAAATCATGCAAAGTGCATCTCTCATTATTCAAAGCTAAAGGATGCATCTTGAAATATTCATCAAATTATTTTAATATCATTAATATTTTCTTTAAGAAATAATTAATCAAAAATATATTAAATAATAAATGATTTTTTAAACTAATCAAAACTTCATGAAACATTCTTGAGGTTCGCCTTCACTTTATAAAATAATTTTATGTGATTTGGAATTGATTATGTTAGTCAAAATTATTAATAAAAAATAGCATTAATTACCATTTAACTTGAAAAATTCATAATAAATAAATTAAAAAATAAAAAATCACCAAAAACAAATTTAGTTCATATATATAATGAAGATTTATGAAACATAAAATCAACTTATTTTAAATATTAAAATTTTTTTCTATAATTTAAATAATTAAATAAATCAAATAAATCCTATAAAATAAAATAAACTCCATATGAGAAAATTTTTATGAGAATTTTATGACCTCATTTTCAACAATCTTGCAAGGTTTCATGATTTTATAAAACAATTTTAATTTAAGTGTTTTCTAGGACACATAGTAATTAAAAAAATATTACAAATCAAAATTAATCCAAGTTAATTTCAAAATTTTAAGTGATGCTTCTATGGGATTTTCCAACACTAGAGAATATTCTCATAATTCTTGGAACTATTTTGGTGTTAGTTTAAATTTATCTTCTTCAATCAGTTAATAAGAAATACTAATTAATTAATAATTGGAAAAAAATAAATAATCTTAAAATTCATTTAGAGAGCGAGTTCAAGAAAAAATAAATAAATTTTGGAGGTCAACCTTAAAGTCTAATGACTTTCATTTAAGTAGATCTAAAATCGAATATATGGAGTGTAATTTTAGTTGTAAAATATCTAGTAATGGAGTTGTGATATTAGGTGATCAAGTCATTAGAAAGAGTGAATGTTTTAGATATCTCATGTCGATTGTTCAAAATAATTGTGAAATAGATGGTGATGTTATTAGTAGAATTCAAATTGGATGGTTAAAGAGGAGGAATGTATTTGGCTTATTGCATGATAAAAAAAAGTATTATTTAGACTTAAAAGAAAATTTTATAAGATGGAGGTAAGACCTGCAATAATTTATGGTGCCACAGAATGTTCACCAATAAAAGAAAAGCATAAAATGAAGTTAAGTGTTACAAAGATGAGGGTGCGAGGTGCTTAGGTGGATGAGTGGATTTGCACTTAGAGTGAAATGTGAAATGAATATATACATGAAAGGTTGGAGTAGCTCTAGTGGAAGATAAGATTAGAGGGAGTCCCCTTTGATGGTTTGGTCACATAAAATAATGACTATCCAATGACCTAATTAATAGAGTGGATGTATTAGATTTGACATATGTCAAGAAAGGTAGATGTAGACCTAAGAAGAATTGATTATATAGTACAAAAATGATCTTATTTTATTAGAATTAAATGAGAATTTGACACTTAATATGATACAATGAAGAAGAAGCTAGGATTCATATCGCTGATCTCACGTAGTGGGATAAAAGCTTATTGTTGTTGTTACTTGAGACGTCTTCCTAACTTTAGGACAGATTTCATGAAATTATGAGGTCACTTGAATTTATATTGAAATTAAATATCATAATTTAGATGATAATTAAATAAAATAGCATTAATTAAAATCCATAAAAAAATCATTAAGTTTAGATTCTTAGAGTGATCTCTTATCTTTTGGTAGAGTACTCAATCTAATAGGGCTAAGGTGTAAGGAAGAGTAGACCTTACTATTCTTCATACTATTTAAAGATGCTAAACTCAACCCAAATGTAAATAAAAGTAGAAATTAAAATCCATTTATGAGTTATTAATCAATTGAACTAAAATCACCTAATGGTTATAAATTAAAGTTTATTCTTGAGTTAAAACTAAAACATTAAGGTCTACAACTTACTCACCACATAAGTCTTACACACACATTAGATTTTGAAGTATTGATTTTCTTATTTTATGGTGTAATATTTTAGACTGGATATTAGGATTTGTTTGTTCGTAAATTGAATGCTAGGGCATTCTTGATTATATATATTTTATGCAAGGAGACATACTTAAAAGGAGCCATATTAAAAATTTTAAAACTAACATATTTACTTGCAGGTGCTTGTTATTTATGCCCTTAAGTATGGCTTATTAGGACAAAAGATCTTGACTCTCATTAGTGCTACATCCATGTGTAAAATATAACTACTTGTGTATATTTTTATTTCTGCTAATCTTTATCTCGCATATTTAGCTAGGAATTTACTTTTAAAATTTTAAATGTAATTTGCATTAAAACTAAGTTAGAGGCATGGGATTTGGGATGAGCAGTGACTAGAAAACGTAAATCTAATAGGTTTTATGATTTTTGGGATGAGCAATGACTAGAAAACATAAATATAATATGTTTTATGATTTATGAAGTATTTCCACTATGAAGAAGAAGACAAGAAAACTCCCATTGACTATTTATTTACTTAGTTATAGGTTAGGTGTAAAAGGGTGGAGCTCAACTACTTATTTTTTTTATTTTGGGATGTATAATAAAACCCAGTCATATTGGCCTTTTATATTAATTAAATTATTTTGTATAATTATTATTTTTATAATGTGCACTAGAATTGCATGTGTTTTCTTGGTTTCTTTCTATGATATTATTTGTTGTGATTATTATGAAAGCTTGGATTTCATTAGGCTTATAGAAAACAAAATTTTCAAACACACTTAAATTTAATATACTTATAGCCTAAACTAAACAACTCATAAACAATTATATCTATTTTTTTATAATAATCAATAAAATCAACTAAAAACTCTTAGTTTTGAGAACCATGATGCATATTGTTCTTTTTCGTTGTGTGGACCCTTTATCCAATATACATAAAAGGCAAATATTTAGTGAGGATGGCCACCTTTTTGAAGAAGTTTGACCTCCATTTCTAATTTAGCTCATAATTATTTCTAATATTGCACACATGTTGACATTATTTATACCCTAGTGTATTAAATGAATCAAGTGTCTAAAATACATAAAATCTATAAATTGTTCTATTAGTTAGAAGCATTTCATACCATCCATAATTTTAGACTTAAGGATCGAGTTTATATTCATATATTCCTTTCTTAATAAACAACAGCTTAAACCAGCTTGCATTTCATAAGACTATACTCATGAGTTTAAAGCATATGAGGTGTATGTTGTCAATCCATCTACGTGGGTTATGAGTCTAGAAAAGTTGGGATAAGTTAATACTGCTTAGTGGGGGTAAACTAATAAATCTTAATTTTCCACTCATTTGACTAGTTTGAGGTTCTTGTTTGTACTAAAAGTACCTTTACCATAGGATTTAAGGCATTTTATTTCTCTCATGCTATGAGATAAAGTTCTCACCTCTTAGGCTTTCCCATAATCTTATTTTAATAAAATATAAGTCATATTATTATAATAAAATGCAAACTTATAAAAGTAAATTTGATTTTTGAAAATATAAATCCTAACTACAAAACATGTTGAGTGTTTACTAGACTTTTCACTATCTAAGCACTTATCACTTTCTTCCATTTAAAATTTGAGAATTGTTTGCTTGATCTATTCTATTTGACTTCCATATTTAATAGTCTTAACTTAAACTTTTAAATCTATAGAGACATTAGCTGACTACTTTAATAAAGAGTTTTTTTAATAGATTTCTTCTTTGAAGCTGTAATAAACTATGAAGGTTTGTCCCTATAGGAAACTTGCAATTAGGTTAAAATAAACCCTATCTTATTTCACCCATATAAGATAGAGAAAATAAAAATATCTGCCACATATAGGTCCATTAGTCTTGGAGTTCTTATTAAGCGATTGAATCCATCATAGAGTGATATTTCTATCTTTTAAGGTAATATATTATCTCTTATTGTTGTATCTAATCAACTAAGAAAGAACCTTTAAAATCTATATCGTGTCATTACATTTAAATCACCACACCAATATGCACATACAAGCATCTCTACATAGTACATTTCATTCATATTTTACATGTCATTCAGTGTTTTATTATAATAAATAATATATATGAAAAATGTTTGTACATATTATAAAAAAATGTAAGCATTCATGTCAATATGACGAACAACTAGTTAATGGAGATAAATCATAATAAGATTTCTAGTGATTATAGATTGAACAAGTAGTGATAACAAAACAAGAAATTAAATTAGAGAAAAATAAAATCATTATTGTGATTTAGTAATACAAGAACCCACATGAATCTCAAATAAATTTTGATGTTGATCGTTTGTCTTCTTTGCTTGATGCCTATAATAATATAAAATATTGATTAAATTTTACTAATAATGATGATCTTTTTTATTCTTATATTACTAATAATTTTTAAAACTCAAAGGATAAAGCTTAACTTCTAGGTTTCCTTTAATCATCTATGCTATACTTTAATTTATACTACAACTTTATTATATTCATAACATTTACTTTCTAAAAAAATTTTACTCTTTATAATAGATTTAGACTATGAACATAAATTTTCACATTATTCATATTTTATCAACTATTCTTCATTTCAAAATTTATTCATTTTTTTAAAATTAAAATTTATAATTTCATGCTAAATTAATTATTTAATTTATAGTCATAACATAACTATCACTTTTATTAACTGAATTGGAGTTTAAAAAGAGAAATGATAAAATGAAAAAGCAATTAAAATTTTAATTTTGTTAAATGAAAAATAACTAAGAACAACTTATAATTAAAAAAATATCATTTTAATCTAATCATTATAATTAGATATTTTAAATATCCTCCTAGTAAATATTTTATACAAGTTTGGAGAGAAGTACATCAAAAATCATATCTATAAGCAAGCAAAGTTTGGTTCCCTGTTGTCGAACACGTTGCCGGCCATACACGATTGCTGCAGTTTGAATTGGCACTTCCCTTCTTGCTCGGTTCGTCCCAACTGAGCATTGCAAGCCTGCCGACCTTGCTCGCAAAGCCCACTGGCCTCTGACTGCTTGCTTATGCGTTGTGCTTGCCATCGCATGCATGATATGCTTGACGTGACAACCCTCTCTTTTTTGCTTGGTTTTCCTTTGTCTCCATCCCCTTACTCTCGCTCGATCTCTATTAGTCATGTGAGTTGCCTCTCTTCAATTATGCAAACAGACTAATGCCAACTTACTAGTGTCAGTTTAGATGAACCGACAGTGGTAGGTTTATTTTCTGTATTATTTTTTTATAATTTCGCTAATGGAATATCGCATAGGAGAAGTTTGATTGCAAGTTTTTTTGAGTATATTATTAAAAGAATGAAAGATTATTGTAAATCCTAGCATTTGATAGGAGGAAAAATAAATGAGTGTGAAATTTGTTTAGGGTTTTAATACTTATAATTTTAAAAGAAATGATTGAAACAGATCTATTTAGCTTGTATTTTATAATATTTATTGTTTTTTGTTGAAGAATAAGAGTAAAATCTATCATTATAAGAATATGGAAAATTTATAATATTAATTAGCAAGCAATTAGAATCATATCAATTCTTTTAAACCAACACCAATGTCAATATTGTAATTCTTTTAAGATAATAGAAGTTTTATGTCTTTAACAATTCTCATCATTTATTTAAATGTTAAATTAATATACAAAAAAATTTATTCGGAGATTTTGATGCAATTTTTAATGCATTTATCTTTAATTTTATATGTAATATATTATTCATCAATACAATTATTATTGGACAATACAATGAAATGATATTCATCAGTTTTTTATAAATGTATACTTTACCACAGAGAAGAAACATAAATGCGCTTTAATTACATATTTTTAAGCAAGGAAATAATAACATTTTGATCTGTTGAACAACTTCAAATGTATTTATGAAACTAAAAAAGTGCCCTAAAAGAGTGCGAAGAATGGGTTTCTTTTCATCAAAGGACATCATGGAAATGTGACTATATAAGAAAATATGAGAGTGTTTGATTTATGAATGTTTAGATATTTAAAGCAAGAGACGTGTTCTAATCTTTCTTTCTTTCTTTCTTTCTAATATCTTTTCATGCATTTTAGTATGAGAATTATTATTGCTTTAATTATTTTATTTAATGTATTTAAAATTTTTGAATATTAAAATCATTATCGTATTTCATTTTAATGTTTAAGGTAAGATATTATGTAGGGGCTCTAAAGATGAATGCAATTATGCAATGTGCAGGTATATAATATTTCACTAATCTCAAAGTAGATAAAGAACTTTAAGAGCCATCCTCACTATTTTTTTATTAGAATATTTTAAAATATTTTTTTTTATTATGAGTCTTTCTTAATGGAAGAAATGCATTGAGCTATATGTCTTTGATTTGAAGGAATTAAAATGGTGTAATATTTTAAAAAAATCAAATTAAAATCTTTTTTTTTTTTTGCTCATCAATTTAGTTGAGGTGAAAATAAATGTAAAAAAAGTGTTTTATTTCTTATTAGATGAATGAATAATTGAACTTCTATTTTTATTAAGAGAGAATATATAGAAAGAAATGATAATTTGATAGATTTAATAACATGATTATATTAGTTATATGGTGATAATTGGGCTACAATAGTTACTAGTGTTGGTTGGTCGATAATGATTTCATACTTTTAAGTTTAGCTCTTTGGCTCTTCCCTCTCATAGTTGAAATAAAGTTATATTTATAAAATTTTAGGAGAAATATATTGATAAATTTAGTCAAAATATGAAAACACTCCATTGAATATTTTGTGTGGAATCTCACGATAATAAATCTTTATTTTTTTGCATTTAAATCTCTTAACGACATCGTATTTAAGTGATCTTAGGCTCGTTTGATTCTTATCATTGAGTTACTCAGCTTGATTATAAGCATGTGAGATTCACAGATCATTTGATTTTTCAATTGATGCTTTAAAGTTTTCAATCACACTTCAAGGTCCTAATTTGGACTCATTTAGATTCAAATAAATGATCTATTGATTTTGATAGATTTGTCTCATTTAGATGTTCAATTTAAGAGTTTAAGTTACTTCAAGAGCCAATTTGACTTGTTATGAAGTGGAGAAGAAGTCGCAAATTCAAGGAATTGTGGGAATGAAACTAAACAATAGTAAAATTAGAAGAGAGTATCATTTTTTTTTTTTTTTGTACTCGTTACATAAATCAAGCTTTTGTCTTCATTGATTGAAAAGAAATAAAACATAAATAAATACTATAAATAACAATCTTAGGAGTAATATAAATGCCCTTATAGTAAGAATTAGTGAGGATTAACAAACATTAACCTAAAAAAGATATTCAAAATCTAATGTAACCTTTTATACTAAAAAAGTCAAAGAATATAAAGTTGTAATTAAAGTTTCCCTTAAAGCATCCACAAGTAGTAGTAATAAATATAAATCAATGATTAATTACCTAAATAATCATAAACAGTATGCTCAATTTCTAGAGAGAAGCTAAAAATTAAAGTTCAGAATAAACAATTTGTCTGAATATTACTAAAAAAAGGTGCTAAGTGTGTCAAAAACCTATAAGATAACCAACATCAACAAGAAATACCAAAATCAAATTTGATTAGTTGATGCAATAAAAATTAATAGATAAATAAATTTTACAGCTCTTGCGACCGACTTTCTTGTATTAACTTGAATTGATTTTTTTTTTTATTTTTCTTATCATAGAACTACTGCTGTTTTATAATAAATTTACAATGTACAAATTATCGATCACAAGCAAAAAATATACATGATTTTGTTAAAAATTTTACTCACAAAAAAAAAAGACTTGTAACCAGCTCTTCCTCTTTTCCCCTTCCAATAATCTAAGCCAAAAGGTGCATCACCTTGAATCTACACCACCCTATTCAATGCTAGTTTGCCCACAATCTTGCTCCTCCACTTTCCTTATCTTTAGGTGATATCAGTCCTCTCTCATTTGCTCTATCTTTTTCATGTATTTTATGGTTTGTGCTTTATTATAATATATTTAAATGTATAATTTATAATATAATATATTCTTTGATATCACTAAAGCAATGATATGAGCAAAAGAAATTTATTTTAAATTAACACCAAAGTTTTGAAGAGAAAAAGATAATTTTAAGGTTACATTGATTTATGTAAATTGATTATATGAAATGAAATGGATAAGGCTAGTAATGAATGCAAGTCATAAGTTTTTAACAAAAATGAATGAAATTTAAGAATTTCTAATGTCAATAATAAATAGTTAGAATAAGACTAATAATGATTATGATGATATTTTAGGATTCTTTCTTTAATTAAAATGATTTTTTATGATGCCTAATTATTTTAAGTGATTATTAAAAAGATCATTCAAAATAATTATTTTAGATTATTTAAGATTGATGAGCAAAATCTTATACTTTTATTTTATAATCTTTATTCAAAAGAGATTATGTTCAACTCTTATGGATGATGTAGTTAACCAAATATTGATGATCTTAATAAATAATTCATTCTTAGTGAATGAGATACTGAAATTTATCCATACATCACTCACAAGCAAAAGATAGATATCTAAGATGTAAATGTAGAAAAATAAGTTTTCAATGATGATTTAATGATTCATTTGAACAAATGTAAATTCACGATAAACTATATTTAATGATATGATCATGGTGAATATTAATTCATCAATTAATGATGCATGAAGATCATGTTGGACCCAATTTAACCATAGTGACGAGTATATTAGATCTAAAATTATAAAAATTTATTCATGTAGAAGTAACTATTATATTTTATGATCGACATCCAAAGATAAACTACTATGAATGGGTATAACTAAATATTTCTTTCAAAGCATGTGAGCACCATCAATCAATATAAATGGACACGTCCATTAAAGGGCATCATTTTTTAGCATTTGAATTAACATAATACCTTAAAAAGGATTTATATTACATTTGTCGGGTCCCAAGTCCCAGATGTGAAAAGTGGAGAGTTACGATAGGTAGTTGACAACCAGCATAAAACTTATTGAAATAATCATGGCATGAATCCTTTAAAATATTATGTTAATGCTAGGGAGTCCCCTAGAAGCCACACATTGTATGGCTTGATTACAATGAAAAGTATGCAAGGGCCGCTGCATCAGTGCTTTGGTGCAATGTTAAATAAACAAGGGTTCCCACATGTGGGCAAAGAAGTTAGTCCATGAAATTAGAATTAGGTTATAAATTTGAAATATAGGTACTCTTACATGTAAATTAATGGAATTAATATATATTATAGTTCATAGTAAAATAAATATTATATTTATTAAAGAAACTAAATGGGTTGGGGAGAAGGTTAAAGAGATTGATAATTAAGGTTTTAAACTTTGGTATTAAGGTATGAGTCAAACTAGAAATGGTGAAGGTGTGATTATAAATAAAAATTTGAAGCATAATGTTATTAATAGGATTGGAGGTTGAATTATAGCTTTAAAAATTGTTATTGATGCTAAGATTATTAATGCTATAAATATTTATGCTCCTCAAGTAGGATTGGATGTAGGCTCAAATGAAAATTTTTGGAATGATTTAGAGATATTAATATAAAAGATATCTGTTGAAGAAAAGATATTCATTGAAGGAGATTTAAATGGACATGTTGGTAGAGTGGTAGAAGATTTTAAAAATATTCATGATGGCTATGTATTTGGAGTGACTAATGAAGAATGTAAGATTATATTAAATTTTACTTTAGCTTATGATTTTGTAGTTGTTAATAGTTTATTTATGAAAAGAGATGAGCATGTTATTACTTATAAGAATGGATCTAGTAAAACACAGATTAATTATTTTCTGATAAAAAAGTAGATCGTTTATATTGTGAAAATTGTAAGATCATTATGAGTGAAAGTTTAAGTATCCAGTATCAATAGTTAGTTTTAGATTTTAAGATGAAGGATTGAAAATTTAAAAAAAAAATCAAACTATTATCCTAGGATTTGATGGGGACACTTGTGGTTTTTATTTTTGCATGTGGGGTGGACACCACGCAGATCTTACGGGGTACTTATTGAAGTGATCAGGTACAGCATTTAGGTTTGATATACTTTCTCAAAAAATAGAGACATCATCCTACAATGGACCTAATCATCTAATAAGGACTCTTAAGGCATGATGGGTCTTCATATATACTAGAGATTTTTTCTTTACTTTACATGAAAAAGTAAGGTAGGGTTTATTTAAAGCTGGGTTCTTAAGTTTGCTATGGAGACAAGCCTCTATAGTTAATTACATCCTAGAAAATGAGATTTTCTAAGAATACTCTCGATTGGAGTAGGCAATTATTGTCTCCAAAGATTTCAAAGTTAAGACTATCAAAAGATTGGTTATATTTGGAAAATCAAGTGAGATAGATTAAGTGGAAAGACTTATTTTGGAAGCCAAAGGAGGAAAAGCTGGGAATGCTCCTGATACTAGGAGGCCTAGTGAGCATTCCAATCTATCATATGATGGGATTTTATATGTTTGAAAGTGAGGAGATTTTATTCGCTTGAGTTTGAAATTTTATTATATTACTAGGGCTTATACTCCATCAATACAATATTGTGAAAATGCCTAAGATATGATGATTTATGCTTGTAGCCCAAAGAAAATTAGCAATCTCGGAACCTAAATCTAGGGAGCTTTAACACAAGCTAAAGTATGACCTAAATCTAAGCGAAAGGTGGATGTGGTGTTTATTTTTTTTATGTTAGGGGACCATGTAGATCATTGGGAGTACTTATTAAAGTGATCGGGTACAACATTGAGCTATGATGTACTATCTCAAAAGATAGAGACATCACTCTACAATGGACCTAATCACCTAATAAGAACTTCTAAGATGATGGGTCTTCGAATATACCAGAGATTTTCTCCCATTCTTTACATGAATGAATAAAGTAGGGTTTATATTAAGCTAGGTTCTTAAGTTCTCTATGGAGGCAAGCCTCCACAGTTAATTACATCTTAAGGAATGAGATTCTCTAAGAATACTCTTGATTAAAGTAGACAATTATTATCTCCAAAGATTTCAAGGCTAGACTATCAAAGGATTAGTTATGTTGGAAAGTCAATTGGGAAAGTTCAAGGACAAGACTTATTTTGGAATCCAAAGGAGATAAGTAGGGAATGCTCGTGATACTAGAAATCCTAGTGATCATTCCAATCCATCCTATGGTGAGGTTTTATATATTAGAGACTGAAGGGATTTTTATTCATTTGAGCTAAATTTTTATTAGATTATTAGGGCTTATAACCCCTCAACACAAAATTATAGAAATGCCTAAGAGGTGAGAATTTATGCTTGTAGCTCGAAGAAAATAGTTGGCTCGGATGCTAAATCTAGAGAGCTTTAGTACGAGCTAAAGCAAGACCTAAATCTAAGCGACAGGTGGGCATAATTATCTCCACAATAGAGAGTAAACTCGTCCGACTTCTGGACTTACAACTACCTCAAGTGGCCGCCAGCTAACATCTCCTATGCTTTAAATCCATGTAGTCTAGTCTTATGAATTTGCAAGATAGTTGGAATGTTATTTAATTTGAAAGAGACTAAAATTCTAAACCCACACACTAAGAGACTAGAGTATGTGTGGTATGACCATATGATTTAATCTACAAATGTAAAATCTTTCAAAATTTATTTCATTTTTGACAAACCATTTGGACAAAAGCTTTGGGATTTTTTAATGCCTAAATGCATGATGAAAGTTGATTGTTGGCCAAATCAAAAGAGAAAGAGGGTGAAGCTCTGTTGTCAGGGGTTGCTTTCATGGGTCAAGTGATCCCTATTGTGTAAAGACGGGGCCCTCATTTTTGTAAGAGTGGTAGAAGATATTATGCATGATGTGAGACATACAATATTTAGCAAAGGGGTTGTTAAATCTTTTAATTATCTTGATTATGGCCTAAGCTTTATGATGGGGTTATGAGTTATTTAAAATTTAGTTATGAGTGATTAGTTACGTAAAAAAATTATTTTTATCCTAAGAGCCTACTGCATCCATGTCACAGATTGAAGCATCAAAGATGAAGAAACTATGAAAAAGATGCAATCCTAATGTGCAATCTAAATAAATCATCAATCATTTTATAAACTATCATAAAAGAATAAGCGGGCGATCGGTCGGGTTCCACCTTCGAAAGAAAAGAAAGAGAGAAGCTCTATCCTTATACAACCCGGGATATGAAAGAATAATTACAATTAGAATGAATACATGTTATGAGGGGTCTCCATTCTTCATTTCTTCATTTCCTTCACTTCTTTCCTTTGATTTGGTTTGCTCCAAGGCATCACAGAGCATCCTAGGACTCAGCATTTTAGCCACTGATCATCCTAATCTCCCATAGCATTAATTATAATCCCTGTTGCAAAAATTTTATTAATATTGGAAACTACACTTGCAAAACAGATGTTAGCTAAACAAACATACAATCCCAAGGAGTTATATGTATAATTTGGACTTAACGCACCCTACATAAGGGTAACCAAGCCCACCTGTCTTAACTTGGATTATGCTTAAGGGCTTAAGAAACTTGTAAAGAGAGCATTTATATTTATTTTTAAGCATTCCCCTTTAGCACAATCCCCTATATAAAATATGATTAGGCTAATGACGACCTAACATCCAGTCTACAAGTCATAGACCCTAACATCCAACCTAAAATATTATGTCATAAAATAAAACATACATCACACATACACCATCCTAAGTTAGGACTAGAAGTGGTGGTATAATTCTAATGTGTGTGCTAAGGCTTTGTGTAGTATGTCCTAACTAAGCATTAGAGTTATGCTTTTCTAATAGTAGAAGAATTTAATTTAACATAAAGGTTGATTTCATTTCAAGTTGTTTAATTGATTTGTAAATTTTTATTTATGTTTTGCTTGGTTTCATTTGATTTACACTTAGCATCTAAGTGTTATAAAAAGTGGAAAGAGGATTACCCTCCTTCATCCCTATCTTAAGCTACTTTCTAAAACACATTTTTATGACTTGATTCTCTTTAGTGAATGGCTTATTGCACATTTTCATTAATCCTAAGTTTAGGTTAACTTTAAATGATCTTATTCAATGTGAAAGGAATCTTAGGATTAATATAATTGAATTACTATCACATGACATAATTTAAAGCATTTCTTTCCATCACATATAACATGTATATGACTTTAATACATAACACATCTATACATACCATGTATTTTTGGAATACTTAAATGATGAATGGATGCATACATTTAGAACTTATGTTTCATTTGGTTGAATTATTTAATATATGTAAATTAAAGTTCTATCCAAAATCTTATACAAAAATACATTGGAATGAAATCAAATAAGTACATGTCGTTGTTAACCAGGGAAGTGAGGTAATCAAATGTCCTCTTTAGGACTACTTAAAGCCTCATATTCCTGGAATGTCCAGACTATATACTTATTAACATTTAAACACATGTAAATCCATTATATGAATCATAAGAAAGAGAGCATTATCTTTGTATATAATATAGTTCAATGACTTAGATGATTTTGGATGCATGTATTCTTTAATAACAAAAGGGGATTTTCATCTTGTAATTAAGCACACATAAATATGTATAAAAGATGTAAGCAAGTGTGTGCCATTGTTAACTAGAAAAGTGAGGTAATCAAATGACCTCCTTATGACTACTTAAAGTCTCGTATTTCTGGGATGTCCAGACTAAATACTTGCTATCTTAAATACATATGAATGTATACACAACTATAAGGATGAAAACCATGCAAAGATTGTATTTTCATTAGTTGAATTATTTAGGCATATGAATTAAACCTCTATCCAAATTCTAATACCAAAATACATAGGAATGAAACAAAATGAGCACATGTCATTCTTAAACCAGGGAAGTGAGGTAATCAAATGACCTCTTTGGGGCTAATTAAAGCCTCGTATTCCCTGGATGTCCAGACTATATACCCATTATTATTCAAACTTATGTGAGTCTAAAAATATGAATCATAAGAAAGAGCGCTTCATTTCACATTCTTAAGTCATAAGCACATGAAAATCCTATATGCATTCATAACTATCATCACTTCACATATTATTATCAATTTATATACTTTAGAAAATAGATTTGAATTTATTAGTGATAATAGTCACACATATAATTAAATTAAGTCAACATTTAGATTTGAAATCATGAATGCATAAAATTATATGTCATGCAACATTTAAAGTGATTGGAAAGTAATAACTAAATATAAACACATAGTTCATTCAACCAAATTAATTCTTAAGGACAATCACATTAAATAAAACTATTTAAAGAAAATCAAAGCTTATTATTAATTTGATTTTTGGATTTTGATTAATTTGAAAGAGGAAGAGATTTGCTTGCTATTTTAATCCCAATCCTATGTTGGTGAACTTAATGGTTTAAGAAAAGGAAATTAAGAGGATTTTATGAATTAATTAAGTTGGATTCTTAATTAAATTAGTTAATTGCCCTTACCTATACTTCTTTAATTTGATTAACCACTTAATTGTGATACACAAAAGACATGAACACATGAGAAAGTAAAATTGCAATGCTCCTAAAAAGACCTAATGAAAATGGCTCATAATTAAGTGTTAATTAATTTAAATAACTTAATTAAGTACTTTTATAATTTTCTCACACTTATGGGCTAATCATGATTTCCTTAAGGGTCTTTATGTTATTAAACACATAAAGAGGAACCCTTAATCTCATTGTTAAATATCTAATATGATTATGATTTTAAGTTGATTAATTAGGCCACTTAATCATTTAATTGAACCCTTAATTAACTTCCATATTAATTAACCCTCTTTAAATTGAAATGGACTTGGGAAAGAGATTAGGAAAAGATCCTAATCTCACTCCCTCGTCCATTCACTATAAAATAGTGATTAGTGAGTTTAATTAATTAAATATTGATGTTTAAACTATTAATTAATCATTAAGTTAATTAGTGAGGTAATTAATGCTCAAATGGCCAATTTTCCTATGAAATATCAGAATGCTTGATTAATGATTGTTTAGGTATTTAAAGCAAGAGATGCTCTAATTTTTTTATTGCTTTAATAATATTATTTAATATATTTAGAAATTTTGAATATTACAATTATCATCATATTTATTTTAATTTTTAGCAGCTTAACTTTTAAGATAAAATATTATGCATCGGATCTCAAAAACTTTAAAACTCATCCACGCTATATTTGGTTAGAATATATTGGAATGTTCATATATATATATATATATATATATATATATATATATATATATATATATATATATATATATATATATATATATATATATATATATATATATATATATGAGTTTTTCTTAATGGTAGAAATGCATCGCTCTATATGTCGGTGATTTGAAGAATTCGAGAAAAAAAAATTTTAAATAAAATAAAAAAATTTATAAAAAAATTAAAATTAATTTTTGCTCATCAATTTGATTGAAGAGAAAATAAATGCAAGAAAACGCGTTTTATTGCAAATCATGCTAAGTTAAAGCCAGATTGGCTCAAACTCGCATAGAATGGTCTAAACGCCCTAGCTTGGCTTGAAAGAAATTGAAGAGAGAATATGAAAAGAAAATTCAGTGACAACGAACCAATTAATTTTTTTGGTTTAGGGTTTATAAAAAAAAATTTATTATCAGATATAATTTATTTTAAATTAAAATATAAATAAAATAAAAAAAATAAAAAAATAAAAATGATCTCAAATAGCTTTTAAGTTCTTAATCTTCAGATAAAGAAGGGCCTATTACAATTAGTCTATCCACTAAAAATTTCTATTAATTTTAATAAAAATTAAGTGAAGAATTCTCAACAAAATAGATTTGTTCATATTTTCTTGATAATTTATTTACCCATTAATTTATTTGTATTGATGAAATAAAGTGAATTTGCATTCCATCCAATTCTTCAAACCAAACAGAACCAATAATACAGTATAGGTGTATGATTGAGTTGAATCGAGCTTCAATTATTAAGGCCCCAATTATAAGAGTTCGAACTACTTTAATGCCAATTGGCTTTGTGAAGAGAGGAGAAGAATTCGCAAATTCAAGGAATTGTGAGAATGAAACTAAATATATGCGAAATTACAAGAGTACCTAAATAAGAAAAATTACATGTGATTCTCTAGTGCTACTAGGATAGTTGTGAGAGAACCCAAGAAGCATCCTTTTTTGACTAGCACAAGTAAGTTAGGTATAAGAGAACCCAAGTAGCATCTTTTCTTGGTGGAGTCACAATTCCCCCTATGGTACCATTTCATTTCTTCTATGTGTTTAGGATAGGTGTAAAAGAACCAAAATGACATCATATTCTTTCTTTTATAATACAAAAAAACACATATCTTTTGTCTCAGCCTACTTTGATGTGGGAGCAAGCCCCTGCGACACTCACTCATTAGCCACTCTAGATCGGGATATGCTACATTGCTAGTGTGTCACCCTAGTGGTCACTTGTCTGGCGGAAGTAAGTCCCTATGCTTTCTACCTAACTTGACCATTGCAAGCCAACAAATGTCTTGTTAGTTTGGTAAGCCTTATTGTGCAGCCGGTAAGCTACCCCATATTGACTTCGTTTAAGAGAATGTAAGCCTACACACTTTCTTCTTGAACTAGCCATTATGTTCTAACTAGGTCGAGTATATTTGAGGCTTAGGATAAGTCCCTCAGTGGCTCCTTTCCTCAAGCTTAGGTATAGTCCATACACGGGACTCCCCACTTAATAGTCACCCTAGGTCGAATAGCCCGTGTCGAACCGAAGACAGACTATCTCGGCAATCAATTTCGCTTTAGAAAGATGTAAGTCTACACGCCTTCTTTCTAGACTAATTGTCGCAAACTGATGTGCACCTTAAGTTGGTTGGTTATCGTCATGCTGACGGTGACCCACCCAGTGGATTCACCACTCTTGGCAGATGTAAGTCTCTGTGCTTTCTCCTTGAGTTGGCCATCGAATACCTACAAGCTTTCTTTTACAGGGTTCTTTGATAAAGCCTCTAGCAGCACCTCCCATGTAAGCACTCTATTTGGATCATGTCCTTAGTGATCCCATTTAGACACTACCCCGGTTATTCTTGGATTGGACAGTCCCCCTTTCCAAGTAGCCACTCCTATGGTTGGAGAATTTGTCTTGCGGATATACAGATTCTCTCTTGGTCCAGTAAGTCTGAGATAAGACTAGGCTGATATAAGCTCCTTCTCAGTGTGGTCTCTTGCACACCAACAGGGTCCATGCTTATAAAGCAAACAAAATATATCTTCTCTTATGGATTAGGAACTCAAGCCCTCAGCGGCCCCTTTCCCAAGCAGGTGTCCTATCTTTAGGTCAGGGTCAGCAAAACTCCCTAAAGGAATCGTCTGACTACTTTGAGTTGAGATAAGTCCCCGGGTTAGCACTCTCTCAATAGTTTCCCTTAGGTCGAGTTCAACTTGATGTGCCACTAATAGGTTCCCCCATCGGTCGCCCTTTCTTTGGAAGATGTAATTCTATTATACATTCTTTCCAGCACGACCGTCACACACCGATGGGCAGCCTTAAGTCGAGCTCAATTTGTTGTGCAAGCGATCAATCACCTTAGTGGTTCCTTGTTTAGGAGGATGTGAGTGCCTGCGCTTTCTTCCTAACTTGACCATTGCACACCAAAGACACCCCTTTGGTTGGTTAGCTCTTCCCCCACGGCCGGTAGATTATCCCTTTGGATTTGTAAATCTAAGACATGTCTAGGTTGATATTAGCTCCTTCTTAGTGGATCCATCGCACTCTAACAAGATTCATCAAATTAAAACAAATGAAATTAAAACAAATGCAACTTAATCAAATGACATTATTCTGACTACTTCCGAGTCGATATAAGTCCCCCAATGGCATTCATTCAGTAGTCGCCTTAGGTCGGGTTTGATTTGTTGCATCTAACAGATTACCTCAGTGGTTGTCCCTTGCTTTTGGAGATGTAAGTCTGCTACGCTTTCTCCCTAACATTGTCATTGTACACCGAAAGGCGACCCCTTAGGTCGAATAGTTCTACCATGTGGCTGGTGGACTACCCCTTTGGATTGATAAATTTGAGATAGGCCAAGGCTGACATAGCCCCTTCTCGTAGCCATCATGAGCCAGTCTCTAAAATTTAAAAAATAAACAATCAATCCAACTTCCCCGGAAATCAGCCCAACCTCCCCAGTGGAGTCAATTAAATCTATTTCAAACCTACATTCCCTAGTGAGTGCACCTTCAAGAGAAATCTCATCAAGTCTTGATCCCTAGTGGATCCTTTCTCCCCAAATCATATGAAACAACTCAAATTCTCATCCCTTATGGATAATCCTGAACTTGCTTCCCTAGTGGAAGGTTCACTTACTTGATCCCTCAGCGAATCCTTTCTTCCTCTCTTATGCCCTTGGCATAAGTTGAGTTGCATTGCACTAAGATCTTGATTCCTTCTATATCTCATGTTTAGGAGTAGATCATTTCTGTTAGAGTCCGTGCTCCTTAGGACATTGTTGATAGTCTTGGTCAACACCAATACGTGCGGTGTACCTCGTTAGTTACACCACACCTATTGGGCGCCCTTTGTTGACCTCACTTTCGGAGTGAGCTCTCAACTTCCTCATCATAGATCTAGGACATTTGTAGACACTAAGAGTTCCTTAGTCTTAAGACACTTCAAGTGATTAGGTGAACACTAAACCTAACACTAAATACTTAGAGGAGTTAGCCATACGAATAGGTTGTGCCTTATGGATTTAGGAGGACTTATCTACCCTATAGCCTAAACCCTATCCTTGCTTTCTTCTTCCAAACCAATTCAATTGATTTTCTTAATTATCAAATTCAAGATCATAAATCAATTCCAAATTTAATGATTGAAATCCAAGACCAACTTTAAGTTTCAAAACCCTTCCTAAGTCCTTTGATTTCATCTTATGTACTTAGCCTTAACCAAATCCAAATCAATCTCAATTCAAATTCAATCTCAAATCAAATCCCAACTCAAATATCAAATCTAACTCCAAATGATTGAAACTCATGATTAAATCCAAACTTCTAAATCTCTTTCTAAGTCATATGAACCACCTCCATATGCTTAGCCAAAACTCTTTCAAACTAATTCAAACATGATTGTTTTCTTTATAAATCAATCATTCATTCATTTATATTCACAAATATAGATGAAATCTAAGTTCAACCACTCAAACCAAATTCAAATCAAACTTGATTGATTTCTTTATATAAAATTGATCATTCCTCATTTATATTCTTTAAAATATGAAACGCACCCTCAATCAAAAATAAATCAAACCAAATCAAAATCCAAGTTAGCCCTTTTGACCTACATTCTTCAACTTGGTCAAACTTACTTCAAAATCACTCCAAACTCAAGTGATTATCACATAACCCATTTATATCTTCATTTATATTCATAAAAATAAATGAAATATAAATCCAAATCAAATCAAATTCCTAATTTTATCCTTTTTAGCCAATTTCTTAAACTTGACTAAATGATATCCAAATCAACTCAAAACTCATGGATTTCTTCATGATTCAATCATTCCTACAATCATTGACCTAAATATAAACATAAACTACAATCACCAAACCAAATTAAGTCAACCCAAATCAAACCCATATTGACCTCTTTTGACTTAAAATTATCATATGAACCAAAATCTATTTGGCTCCAAACCAATTGCAATTGGATTTATATTTCAATCCTAGGCTCATGCATGAGTTCAACCAAACTTGAATCAAGCCATGATCAAGCCAATTAACCCATTTAGGCTCACTTGACCCACCTAAAAGACTTTTTTGAGTCAAGTTCTAATCCAACCCAAATCGGATTTAACTAAACCCATCCAAACCTCATATCATGATCAACAATCATCCTAGGGTGATCAACCACCTTGAATTGGGTCAAACCAAGTCAAACTTAACCTTTGACCAAGTCAACATTTAGCCCAAATGAAACCCAAACTAGCCAAAATCTACCATATGTCAAATTGATTGAAACCATTAACTCAAACCCACCCATATCAATGATTGAACATGACCAAACCCTCACTTGAGCCAAATCAAGCCTAATTTGTCATTTGACCTAAGTTGACCCAAATTGGCCTAAAAAGTTAAAATGAGTCAAATCATGATTTGATCTAAATTGATTGCAACCAACGGCTCAAGTTCATTCCAAGTCACTTATTTAACTTGACCAAAGCCATAATTGAGCCCAAGTTGACCAATTGGTCAACTTGACCGAACCTAGCCCAAATTGACCTAAAAGGTCAAATTGGCCAAAATTCAAATTAATTCTAAATTAAATCAAACCAAATCCCAAAATCACTTTCAATCAACCAATTGAACTTGACTTAACACCTAACCCAACCCAATTTGATCAAATTGGTCAAATTGGTTGACCAATTTGACCCTTTTGAATCCAAATGAGTCGAATCCAAACCTAGGCTAAACCAATCCAAATTAATTGAATCAGAACATCCCAAATCATCATATGAACCTAACCCAAGCCTTGGTTTGACCAAATTTGACTAATTGTTCAACCCAACCCAACCTAACCTAAATGAAGCCAAATCACTCAAAATAACCTTGGCTGATCTAACCTAACCCAAATGGACCCTAGGTCAGCTCCAAACCAGCCCAATCCATGGTGGACCCCACCAAGGGAATTAGCCATTGGATAAACCCTTCCTTCCATTGGATTTTCACCTTAATAAGCAAAAGCAACTCCCCCATCACCATGGCAGCTCCCAAGCACTCAAGTAAGGCTCCACCTGACCCACCTAGCACACTTAACCCACCCTAGGTCAGCCATGGATCAAAGGGAGCTCACCTACTCCTCACTCAAGCCAAATTGAGCACCTTATGGGCAAACTGAAAGGAAACTTTGCACACCAGCCTTAGAGGCTCCTCCCATGGCTCCCTCCACTTAAGTCGAGCCACGTGGAGTTGGACAGGACCTCTCCAGTGTCTTACCGGTCGAAGCAAGCCAACCCATCCCATCCGTCCTTCACGCACGCTTTCAGCCAATACCCCCTCAATTCAAGTGGAAAAGGACACTATTCGCACACTCTGAGCTTTGGAAGCCTTTTTGAAACCCCTCAAAGCGATTCCAAGCATTCCCAAGCCCTCCTCGATCGGCATTCCCCCTTCTCGAGCAAAGCCGAAATAGGACACCATTTCTCAGAGCAATACTCCTCCCCTACTTGATCAAATCCAAATTTCTTGCACCCACACCATCCATATACTTCGTCGAAGCTAACCGAATCATCTCCAAGCCTTCCCGAGCACTAGAGATCAGAGTTCAATCAGAGCCGAAGCTTTCACGTGTTTGGCTTGATCGACGGAGAACTCTACACCAAATCAAGCTCAAATCTTCTCAATAGGGTCTCGTCTCAACTAGGTGAAGCTACCTCCGACGTTGCACTACCAGACATTAGCTCTGGTGAAGTAATTCTATAAATCGAGCCTTATATAGAAAAATAGGTTGGCCTTTTATGAAAAGAATTTGAAAGTCATGCATTTTTTACTGTTAGAAGTGTTCATCTCCTTCTTCTCAAGGTGTGGGAATGATTTGATCCCAATTCGAGCTCGAGTAAGCTCGGATCGAACGGGGAAGGTTGGATGGAATCTGTCTTTCGTCACTCGTGAAGGAGAAAGATCACGGGCCATCCGTTCCATGTGATCAGAACGGAAGGTCGTGATTAAATCATGTTAGATCCTCTGATTAATCTATTGAAATCGTGGATCAAATCGTTGCCATCCGATCTTAGATTGAACGATCCACGGGAAAGAGTGTTTGTCACCATCCAAGTCAACCTTCGCATGTGACAAGTTAAATAGCCACTCCCGTCGCACTGTGTCAGCCGTCACATGCCCATGGGATTAAGGCTTTAATCAAGCCTAATTAATCTATTTTTAAGCCTAAAATTTCTAAAAATTATCACTAATTATAGAAAAATTCTAAAAAATACAAACTTGGGCTCATTTTGAAGATATTTCCGAGCATAATATAGAAAAATTTTTATTAATTAATTTTGAATAGTGATTTTGGCTTAATTAAGGTTTAATTATAATTTTAATTAGCTTAATTATTCCTTAATTAATCACCCAATTTATCTCAAATTTTATGTAGATGTTTACAAGGATGACTTGTACCTCCCCTATTTTTTTGGGATTTTATTGGTTGCTTAATTAGAAAAATTAACTAATTAAGCCCTAATCACTCTCTTAATTTAATTAGTGATAATTAATTAATGAACATTAATTTAATTAATTATCTAAGCCTAATTACCTCTGTTGAACAGCAAGATAGCTTAGGGAATGTGATTGGGATATTTTTTATAATTTATTTCCTAAGTTTTCTTTACTTTTGGAATCAAATTAATTAATGGTTAATGAAGAAATTAATCACCTAATTAATTAATTAATCTTCAAGATAAAAAAATTAGAGCCTAATTGAATGTTTGAAATGACTTAGGGGGATTGAGGCCTTATTCTGGATCCATTTTCCCTAAATTAACTTCATCATTCTAATCAAAGCATAATCAAACAATTTAATCAATTAATTAAAGGCTTAATGGAATCAATTTAAAATCCATTCATTCACATCTAATCACCCTTAATCAATCTTGGGTAGCTCTTTGGGTGTTCAATAATCTAAAGTGAGAGATAATGAAATTATGGTTAGCTCACATGTGTGAAAAAATTATAACAATAGTTAAGTGAGATCCCTTATGCCTAATTAACTATTAATCATGAGCCAATTGCATTAAGCCCCTTTCATTTCTTAGGAGCATTAAAAATTTACTTTTCATATGGATGCATATCATATTGGCTCATTATTAATTAGTTAATTAACTTAAGGTGATATAAGTAAGGGTTAATTAATTCACTTAATTCATACCCTAACTTAATCAAGATATAAAATCAATCTAATTATTCTTCATTAAACCAAATTAACTCACATATGGGAAATGGGATTAGGATTAGCAAACCTCTTTCAATTCCTTAAATCAAATCAAACACAGAAATGAAATGGCTTCAAAAAACTTTGGTTTATTTTAAATAGTCTTATTTAGTTTGATTATCTTTAGGGCTTAGTTGGATTTGAATGAAATCACATGCTTGTGTTATTTTATTTCATTTTAATCATGCTAAATATTGTATATCACTTGTACTCATGCATTCATTTCTTTCAAATTAATCAAATGAAAAATGATTTCTTTTATGTCAATTTGCATGTGTTAATTTAAATTAAAAATATGTGTGACTAGTATCATTATTAAATCTCAAATATATTTTCAAAAGTTCATTAATGATCGAATATGCATATTTTGTAAATTTAGTTACATATATACATAGAAAATGCAAGTGAATATAAATTTAGTGTATGAAATAAAGCCACTTTCTTATATTCACATGTTGATTTGTATAAGTAAGAATGTTAGCAGGTATATTAATCTGAAAAATCCCAGGGACGCGCGGCTTTAAGTAGCCCCAAGGAGGTTCCTACCTCATTCTCTTGGAGCAGAACAATGGCAACATACTTGCTTGATTTCATTATTATGCATTTGGATATTAGAATTTAGATAGAACTTTAATTCATTACACAAAATAAATCGATTAAATTAAAAGAAATATTTGTTATGACTTCTTATTCTTATGGTTCTTTTGCACATTCATATGTATATAAGAAAATTGGTATATTAGTCAGCACATCCCGGAGATATGAAGCTTTAAGTAGCCCCAAGTAGGTCATGTACTTTACTCCCCTGGTGTAGAATAATGGCATTGTACCTACTTAAAACTCTTATACATATGTATGTATAATATGAATAATGAATAAGAATCATAAATCAAATACATTAAATACAACTTTTGCATGAGTTTTTTATATTCTTATAGTTGTTTATACATCCACATGTATCTAAAAATAGTGGTATATTAGTTTGGACATCCTAGGGATGCATGACTTTAAGTAGCCCCAAGGAGGTTCCTACCTCCTTCCCTTGGTGTAGAATAATGGCGATGTACTCGCTTAAGACTTTTATACAAATGGATATGCACTTAATTAATGAATGAAAACCCTCTTTTTCTATTAAAAAGGCATGCATTCATACTTTGTTTATTTGGTTGAGTTAATTAGTCATGTGATTTAAGGTTCTTTCCTTATGCTTTTGCATAATAATTTAGATAGAGCTTTAAATTAATATGACAAAATCATTCAATCAAATGAAACATTAATTCCAAATACATTTACTTTCATTTATCATTCAAGTGTGCTAAAATACAAATTTCATTTATAGCTATGTTTAGGATTTAATCATATGCATGATATACATGATGGAAATAAATGAATAAACATGTATTAAGTGATAGTAATTCATTCAAACTAACCTTAAGATGTCTTTCTCATTGAATGAGTCTATTTAAAGTGAACCTAAACTTAGAACTAATTAAAACATGTAATATGACATTCACTAAATGGAATTTATTAGTTAATTTTCTTTAGATGTGACTTAAAATAAGGATAAAAGAGAGTGATCCTCTCTTTCTTCTCTTTATAACACTTAGATGTTAAGTGTAGTTCATATGAAATAAAAGAAAATATTAAGTAAAATCTTCAAATCAACTAAATCACTTAAAGGGAAAACAGCCCTTTGCAAATTAAATCTCTCACACTTAGCAAATTATAACTCTAAAGCCTAGCTAGGACATACTATGCAAGTTTTAATGCACATGCATTAGGATAAGTCATCACTTCTAGCTTTATGTTAGGGTGGTGTTTGATTTGATGTATACTTATTTTATGATGTAATGTTGTATACTAGATGTTAGGGTGTATGTACGTAGTCTAGATGTTAGGCCGATATTAGCCTAATTATATTTTCTACAGGAGGTTGTGCTAAAAGGGTCATTATAATAAAATATAAATTCTCTTGTTGTGCAGGTTGCTTAGCCCCTAAGCATAATCCAAGTTAGGACAGGTGGGCTTGATTACCCATATGTAGGGTGCTAAGTTTAAATTATTCATATAATTGCTTTGTTTGTATGGTGTGTTTAGCTAATATTTATTTTGCAGGTATAGTAAGATTTATTTTTCTTCTTTTAATGTATTTTTTTATTAGGATTAGGAATAAGTGTTATGGGGGTTTAGGATGAGCATTGGTTACAAGACCAAGTCTTATTTACCATGTGATGCCTTTGGAGCAAGTGCATCCAAATCAAGTCAAAGAAAGAAAGAAATGAATAAATGAAGAATGAAGAGTAAAGAATGAATACCCCCCATAATATTTATCATTTGTAATTGTAACTATTCTTTTGTAATCTGGGTTGTATAAGGGTAGAGCTCAGCTACCCATTTCCTTTTCGGGTTGTACGGTGGCACTCGACCACACCGGTCACTTATCCTTTTGTGTTAGCTTTATAAAATTATTTGATGTTTTGCTTAGCTTGTGTATTAGGAAAAACATGTTTTTTCATAGTTTCTTTAGGATTAATGATTGTTGTATGGTCTGGATGAGATTAGGCTCTGAGGATAAAAATTAATTTTTTTATCCAACCTAATAACTCATAATTAAATTTTCTAAACCAACTAATAACTCATATAAAGCCTAAGCATTAAATCAAGATAATAAAAGAATGTTGTATGTTTAATATCATGCATATCATGTTATTTCACTTTTGTTAAGAGAGGGCTTCCATCTTTGCCAGATAGTAAAAGGCATAATCTTTGAGAGCCTATGATGGAAGAACACCTCTTTCTCTTTTGATTTGGCCCATAATAAACTTCTCATGCATTTAAGTATATAAGATCCTATAACCTCTATCAAAATAAAGAGTGCAAAATTAAATAAAACTTGATAAAATTTGCATTAGATTAAGTCATTATTCATATCACTCATGCACTAGTCTCTTAGGGAGTGGGTTTAAGGACTTAGTTTCTTTTACAAATAATAACAATCTAGCCATCTTACAAAGTATAAGACTTGCCTACATGAATTTAAAATGTAGAAGGAGTTAGCTGGCTACCACTCTAGGTGGTAATAAGTCCAACAGTCGGGTGGTTTATCCTCTCTTATGGAGGTAAACAATATGCCCATTTTTCACCTTAGATTTAGGTCATGCTTTCGCCCTCGCCAAAGCTCCCTAGATTTAGAATCTGAGGTTGCTGTTTCCTTATGGGGTTACTAGCATAAATTCTCACCTCTTAGGTATTTTCACAATCTTGTATTGTGGAATCATAAGTCCTAGATTTCTAATGAAATGTTAACTCAAACATATAAACTCTCTTCGATTTCAAAAATATAAAGCACATCTATAGGATAGTTTCAGATGCTTACTAGGCTTCCTAGTATCATGAGCATCATCTACTTATCTCTTTTTAGTTTCGATAATAAGTCTCTCTTTTCGATCTATCCCATTTGATTTCTTAAATATAACAAATTTATTAATAGTCTTATCTTTGAATTCTTTGGAGGCAACAATCGCTTACTTTAATCAAGAGTATTCTTAAAGGATTTACTTCCTTTAAGATGTAATTAACTATGGGGCCTTACCCCCGTAGGGAACTTTATAATTCAGTTTAAATAAACCCTACTTTATTCATCCATGTAAAGTAGAGGAAAAATCTCTGGGATATTCCAAGACCCATCATGCCTTAGGAGTTCTTATTAGGTGATTAAGTCTATTGTAAGGTAGTGACTTCTATCTTTCGAGATAGTATACTATTCCTCAATGTTATACCCAATCACCTCAATAAGTACACTCTGATTTATGGTGTCCCTCAATAAACAAACCCTAAACCAAAACCAAAAAATAAACACCACACCATACATGATTTTTTCTTGTTAGTAGAAATGCATAATTTAGTATAGTTAATATTATTTTGATTGGTGCATAATTAGTTCATATTGTATAATTAATAATGCATTAGTGGAGTTAATATTCTTGTGATAAGGAGATGATTGATAGGTTTACCAAGAGAACACTATGTAATTAACTAATAAAAACATGCCAAAGAATCAAGCTATTGCCAAGAAATTAATTTGATGGTTGAAGAATTTTTTGGCTTAAAAACTTAATATTATTATTATGTACATAATTGTTTTATGTGTGCAACTTATTTTTATCAATTAGGTCACTTAAACGAGATGAATTGTGAAGTTGCACAATTAATATTATTTACATCCAACGAGTTGATAACAGTAGAGAAATTAATATTATTTACATCCAACTAGCTGATGATAGTAGAGAATCGTGAAGGTGCATGATTAATTTTTTTGTGATTGGGATGGTACAAATTTCATGTATCTGATTATATGATCTCATATTTATAGTTTTTATTGTTCTTCCTTATAGTTATACCTAAATTGTAGATATATTCCTACTGACATTACCCATTCCAAATGAATATTATAGATGTTCTAGCCTATGGCCTAACAAAAGTTGTGACGTAATTAACGTGTGTGATCATTTCTGTTTAATAGAAGAATGAACAATTAGAAGATGATGAAAATCGTTTGTCCAACACAGATAACATCTGGGATGAGACAGAGTTAGGTCGGAACCATTTAGCAATCCATGCGATTATCGCTGCCGCAATTAGTATTATATTTGTAGTAATGCATGAGGTTAGGCATGAGAAGCAAAATTCTAATCCTGAATGAAATATTTACCATCAGACATACCTATCAAGATTATATCATGGATCTGACTCCAATTGTGTTGATATAGTGAGAATGAAGAAAGAATATTTCTTCAAATTATGTAATTTACTGCGCACAAGACAATTGCTTCTAGACACATTCAACACCTGTGTAGAAGAGCAAGTGGCTATGTTATTACATACACTTGGACATAGTGTTCGTAATCGAGTCATTTGTTTCAACTTTCAAAAATCTAGGAAATCTATTAGTAGACACTTGAATGCAAGAATACATGCCATAGGAGAGTTGTGTCAAGAATTGATTAGACCACCTTATCTTCAAGTTCCACAAAAGATACAATCAAATAATCGATTCATGCCTTTTTTTTAAGGTATAACTAAACTTCATATTTCATATTACAGGATCTAGCTTGATGATAAATATCTTAATTTTTTTTCATAAAATAGGATTGTATTGGCGCTATAGATAGAACACATATTCGAGCTAAAGTACCAAAACAATATGAATCAACATTTAGAGGAAGAAAGCCTTACCCAGTGAAAATGTATTAGCAGCAGTAGACTTTGACTTAAAGCTCACATATGTCCTAGCTAGTTGGGAGGGCTCAACACATAATACAACTATTCTTAGAAATGCATTAGAACGACTAGATGGTCTACATATTCTTGAAGGCATAGATAACTTCACATTATGTTTAATAAGTATCCACATTACTCTTATTATATGTCTACTGTTAAAATTGCAGATAAATATTATCTAGTGGATGGTGGGTATTCTACTAAAAAAAGGTTTTCTATCTCCATATTGTGCTACAAGATATCACCTAAAAGAGTTTAGTTCTAGCAGACCAAGAAATACTAAAGAACTATTCAATCTATGACATTCGTCTCTGTGCACAACAGTGGAACATGCATTTGATTCATTAAAGAATCGTTTTACAATTATCAAATGTGAGCCTTACTTTTCTTTAGAAACTCAAGTTGATATTGTTCTTGTATGTTGCATATTACACAACTGGATTATAACTGAAGGTGGAGATGACTTCATTCCATCAGAGAAAGACTGGATTAGAAGGAGTCGTGCTAGAAAACGATATGAACTTATTGCAGATGAGTCACATGAATGGTTTGCAAAAGAGACCAAATAGCTTTTACTATGTGGAATATGATGGAGAATGCTGAGTATTGAAGATATTATAATAATTGTACATGTTTAATATGGCTTATTTTGGCACATCTTTAAAATTTTTTGGCCAAGCATATACTTTTTTTTATTTATATGTCTTTTTTGGATGTTGAAAATTGCATTAAATTGTACCCTTTTTTGATATAAATGCATATTTACATTAATACAAATTTATAATTACTATAAATCAAGATGTTATCTATATTTTTTTGTGGCAAAACTATTTGATTTTATAGATAGAAATGCTTATTAATGTGTTTATTATGACTGCAGATATAGACTAGACTAATGCATACATAAACAAATTCTTTGTGGTATATTAATTATTTTTTGTAAGGGTAATGGAAACACAGCAATCAATTGCTTCTGCTTCAAAAACTAGAAAGAGAAAAAATTTTATATGGAGCTTGAAACTGGAATGGATAGCTGGGTTCCTTCAAATCATGTCTGAGTATGTCGGCATAAATTTGTGAAGTTCTAATAGATTTAAGGACATTATCTACCAGGGTGCTGCTCAAAAGCTAAAGGAAAGATTTGGAATTGATGTTACAGGTGAGCAATGAAAAAATCAAATTCGACATGAACATAGTATATGGAATCATATTCAAGAGTTGAAGAAGAAATCTGGAGTATCATGGGATGAAAGCAATAAAATTATTTTGATGGGTCTAGAAGAATATGCATCTGACATTCAGGTAGTGCTTCAACTCAAGCATCTTTTTTTTTTAAATTAAAATGGTTAATATTAGATTAATTCTTCTTGTTTATGTTGTATGCTTCTCCAAAAGATGCTACTTTCCTGAATATTCCTGTCGCAAATTATACAGATTTGGAGAAAGTCTGTGGCGAAGGGCATGCCACTGAAGATTGGGCTAAAACTGGAAGTAGTCAGATTCCATTAGGGGCTCAACAAATTAACCTAGATGATGATAATACAGATTTCATAGATGCTGATATAAATACAACACAAGGTATGGAGTGGACAGAAGTGGATACGAAAGATGACTATGAGGGAATGATAAAGAGAACAACATCGTCGTCTTCTAAAGGATGCCTCCCAAGAAAGAAAAGGAAAACATCTATAGGTGAAGGTAGTATTTGGGAGTACATTGCTATGGTAGCTGATAGTGTGCCCCAAGTACTCAATGCTATCCAATGTTCAACAAGAGCATCCGAGGAGAAAAAACTGTTTGTTGAACTAATGTCTGAGCTATCTAGCATTCCAGGATTTTCTAAGAAATAAATTGACATTATCTATGATACGTTATCAAAGACACAACGATAATTCACTCATTTCTCTCTAAACCAACAGAGGCGAAGGCTTGATGGATGTGCAAGGAGCTAAACAAGTGATTTTGAGTTATAGACCTAGGAAGAAGATTTAGTATTTTGTCAATTTGTATTTTGGGGTTGTTTGTAGTAGTTGTTCACTCGTGCCTTTTTAGGATAATCTTCTCTCCTCTTTTAACTGTTACTTTTTCACACAGTGTATTATACTTATCATTTGCTTTTGTGCTAGCATATGCATGTAACCATGTTAAAAGCATATCTTCGTCTATGTGTAGACTTGCATATATTGCATGCAGTAGCTATAGGCTACTGAAGCTATACTTCTTTTCTTGGAAAGTTATTATTTTTTGTTAAACAAGCAATATATGCAAGTTTTATTTAGTCTTGCTTAGGAATATTTTATCTTCTTCCACTGAACATTCCAGTGGAGATATTCACCTTTTTTTTGTAAGCTGTGATACACGTTATACAATCTCTTTGCAGAACGTGCAGGGGCTGAAGTTGTGGAATGTGCTTGTGTCATTGAATTGCCTGAGCTTAAGGTACACGATGCATTTATATTACCTAGTCTTTCTATCCATACACAGCTAACAAATTACTGAAATTTCAATTTTGTTTTTGGGATGCGCAGGGCCGTCAGAAGCTGAATGGTAAGCCTTTTATGTGCTTGTAGAGTCACACTGATGGTATTTGCCTTGAACTCATTCTGCTAGTAATAATATTCCATTTGTACCTTGGAGAGTTCATTTGCATTAGCCGATATGGAAGCTGGCGTCAATATATACACATGAATGTACCGAATTTAATTATTTAGCAGCTTTTCCGAGCCTCTTTACATTAATTTGTCCCCTTGTTAACTCTGATCCACTGCAAGAAACTATATGTAGTTCAAATTTGAAGGTATATTGCGAACATTTTCCATTCATCCTGGGAAAAGTTATTATGTATAGCCTATCAGCCGACTTAACTAAGTTGTGAATATATATAGTAAAAAATATCAAGAAAAAATAATAAATTGGAAGGATTATTTTATTTTAATTCTAACTGATCTCGGTGAGGGAACATAGATACATCAATTCAACATATGTGTGTACATAAGTAGAACAGAATTAAGATGAATAAAAATTTAGATTTTCTTTTGGCATGAGCGGAGCAACAGCTATTAGTTAGATCTTTTGAACTTTCCTTTTTTTCGTCCATTTTCTCTCTTCAAATTCCCAGCATCAAAACATAAACTCAAGAGACATTTAATGCTTATTCTTACTACGGTTTCTTAAGGGGCTGTTTTGAATCAATGCAGTTGAGATCAGAAGGCAAGAAATACGTTATACAAGAAGGACATGTGATGTGTTTTCAGTTTAATGTTTGATTTATACCAACAAAAAGCAAAGCTCGCCGAGACAGGGATCAGCTCTTTTGTAGCTTTCATTCAGGAGCTGTCACCACAATGGGACCTCAACCAAATCACGATAATTATTCAGGCCTACAGCATTTTGTCGGTCGTCCTAAACAGATTCCTTCAGTCAGAAATCTTATTATTATCCTACATTTTTTTATTTACTTGCATGTTATTTCACATTGTAGCATAAGAGTTATCCTATGATTTAAGGGTTTTGTACTTTAATTAGATTTTCTTGTGATTATATACGAGTTTATATAATAATATCCAGTGTATTTCTAGAAGGAAATTGAATATATATGAACATAAGATGTTGAAATGGATTTTGGCGATAACTAATATATTGTGTATTATTGTTAATGCATTTATTAAGAAAAATTTGGTTTCTCTAATGTGCTCAGGTGGATGAGTGGCTTTACTCTTAGAGATAGAATGCAAAATGAGTATGTTCGGGAAAAAGTTGGAGTAGTGGTAGATAAGATTAGGAGAGTCGCTAGATGGTTTGGCCACATAAAGTGAACCATCCGAATGATTAGAGAGTAGATCATTAGATTTCTTTATGTTAAGAAAGATATGAGACCTAAAAGACTTGGTTAAGATGTATAAAAATGATCTTAATATTCTTAATTTAAATGAGAATTTGACACATAATAGGACACAATGGAGACGAAGGATTCATGTAGTCGACCCCACCTAGTGGGATTAAGGCTTATTGTTGTTGTTGTTGTATTGAGAAATAATATTTTACCTCATTTTAATTTAAACTCATGGATCCATCGCAGGTGACCCCAAGAAGGATTATGCATTTCAGAATGCTTTTTGAGTCACTCTTTGAGAACAATGATTCCCTTTTATGGAACGTATTCACCCATGTGGCTGCTGCTCCCGAGCTTGAATCTCTAAGAAGTAGCCTTCTCTTCTTCCTCAAGTAGTATGTGGTGACTGCCTTAGACAAAGCGCTTGCTCAGAAGTTCAGAAGCGTAAAGAAACCGCTTGATAATGTAGCTGGAATTCTCGTGTAACTCTTTTTCATTTTTTCATTTTTTGTTTTTCGAGTATTCTAATTTTATTTGCCTATGAATGTTAGGATCACTGTATTTCCTGTTTTGGTTCTGTGACTAGAGCGTGAAACAAAGTGGAAATCCCCTTTGGACTAATCCTTATTTTTTTTATAATTTCTTTAGACAAAATATTCAGTTTTAGCATGTTATTTTTGAGCTATTCGTTTTATTTAAACTATTGAAAATTCTTTGTAATCTCCCCCCATTGTATTTGTTATTCAATGAGAATACAGGATTTCTTTTTTTTTAATTAGAAATGACAGCATAAACTGTTCTTGCTGTTCTTGGCTTCGAAGCTCTCAGCAAAGTAATAATTCTTTGATGGTTAGCTTGTCATGGATTTGATAGTGGAAAAATCTTTCATTTTATCAAAAATATGAAAGATTCTTCTACCTCTGATTTTTTTTTAAGACTTATTTATTTATTTATTACAGAATTTATATATATACCATATTCTTATTATATATTATATATACTATATCAAAACTTAGAGAGAGAGAGAGAGAGAGAGAGAGAGAGAGAGCTTCTTATGAAAGTAAATAAAAAATATTTTAAGTTACATAATAGATATTATTAAAATAAATTCATTTGTCAATTGAAGTTGCTTAGAAGTTCTCCACATTATTCATTTTCCACTTTTAATTTTAAAATAAATATATCATAATCATTTTTAACCAAGTACTAAATTTTTATTTATAATTTATTTATATTTTAATATATATTTAATTTACTAATTTAATAATTCAATTAATGAGAAAAAAATCCGATAATTACTCTACATACAATAATATTCAGAATATAAGTATTTACTTTATTTTACATATATCCAACCAAACATAAAATATATTTTTTATGTATTTACTTTACATACAACCAAACAACGGTAAAATATTCAGAATTCAATACATTCTTTTTATACTGTATTTATTTTTCAGCCAACCAAATAGCCCCTTAGAAATAAAATGTAAAATGAATATACATGAAAAGGTTGGAATAGCTCTAATAGTAGATAAGATTAGAGTAAGTCACCTTAAATGATTTGGTCACATAAAATGTTGTTCGTTTGATTACAAAAAAAGTTTTCTAACATTGCCATCAGAACTTCCACAATAACTAATGGAATATATTAATGCGTTTTTGTTTTTTATTTTAATTAATTAATTTTTTATTTATTTATTTATTTATTTTTTATTTTTTTTGAGAAAGCACAGAATGCTATTCTATTAGAATAAAATGTTAGAATAGGTCAAACCACGTTATGGTACTAAAAAAGATCTATAATAACAGGCCAATTATGTGGCTAAGTATTAGCCCAAGAATCACAAATTAAGGAGGATATGTAAGATATTTTAGTCTTTTAAAATAAGATTGGGTTAAAAAGTGTTCTTTATAAATAATTAAAGTTTTATTTTTTGTGGGTTGAAAACGGTTCTTACACTGTTTGATAAGATATAAAAACAGTTCAAAACATTTTTTTTAAGATGTAATGATATTGTGATGATATTAAAACAGTTCAAAATAATTAAAGTTTTATGGAGAACCTTTTTTTATTTTCCACATCAATATTTTTATAGTAATGATATTATGATTCCAAAGGGTTAATAACTTTGAAAATTCAACAGTTTTAGGTGTTTTCCCCAACATAATATTAGGAATTGTAATGACGGCAAAATTAAAATGATAATTCCAACTCAAAGCCAGCTGTATAGTCGCTTAATCATTTCAATCAATTAATAAGGTAGTAATCCGATATAACTTAAATGATTTTGTTCTGATTAAGTTAAATAAGCAATTAGCAACAATTCAATCCTTATCAAAGATTTAGCGAAGATTAGTACTCTTATTTCTCTCTCTCTCTCTCTCTCTCTCTCTCTCTCTCTCTCTCTCTCTTTATATATATATATATATACATTCCTCTAAAATTTATAAATCAAGCGCGAATCTGAAGTTAAAACATATATATAATTAAATTAAATGACTCAATAAGATGAGTTCAATAATGCTAGAATCAGGTCAAATCGAGCTCAAATGAGCTCAAATCAAGCCCAAAAGTTACATATAAAAACTTCGAAACACTGACTGGATGATCAAATGACTTCTAAATTTGATGTGCTTATAGTCGAATCGAACGGCTCGACGAGACGAATACAACAAACCTAAGATCACTCAAATCGAAGATTGTTTGAAATAGTCAAATCACCGAAAAACTATGTATGATCAAATGGATCGATATATATCGTCCGATGGAGTGTTTTGGGATTTTGGCTACAATGGCCAAAATACTCATTTCATAATCTTATAAATAGGATCTCATTCTTATCATGAATGGGGGAGGAGCTAAAAGAAAACTTGGGAGAAAGCTGAAAGAGAACTATAAGTTCGAAGTTCGTCATCACCACTGTTGTCGCCGATCGCCGCCTATTATCGTCGCCAACTATCACCATAAATCGTTACAGCCCAACTACCGCTGCATAGATGTTGTAACCTAATTTTGGAATTCTCATTATCAAGATTTCATACATACAATCTCGTAATCATGTTATCGGGAAGACTTAAACTTTGTACTCTAAAGCAGATATATAATAGAGTATTTTTATTGGGCTAAACCCCGTGATTTTTTCCCCTCTTTCTCGGATTTTTTCACATAAAAATTCTAGAGCTTCTTATTTTCTTTTCAACTATCTATGTGTGTGCTAAATTTTCATACAAGCTAAGGCATGAAGTTTTATTTTACAGCCACTGATTTTCTGGCACACAACACTTTGACGTCGTCTGTGGAAAATATTTCCTTTACATTTTCACAATGGCTGATAATTTGACTTAAGTTAAGAGCAACACTATTTATATGATAAATAAAATCTTACTTTAGAGTAACATATATGAAGAATAAAGAAACATCAAATTTTGATCTTTCAATACTTATCAAAAGCTGGGGGCAACCCTTAATCTCAAAAGATCGTTCATGTTAATATTCTGGATATTTACTTGATTATCAGTTTGAGAAACAAGTCAAGGTTAAGGGATAATTGCAATATTAAAAAAAAGATAGTTTTACAAATTATGATCATTTTATCATACTCATGGAAAATAAGGCAAAGATCAAAGAGCAACTTTGGCTATAGCCTCAAATGAATGTTTTGATTTGACTTCTTCCACACAAATTAATGTCATCGAGTAATACTCTGACAAATAATCTTGAAAAAATCAAAATGTTTAACCTCTTTCACTCATGTTAACATCATCGAGTAACACTTTGACAAAATAACTTGGGATGAGAGTTAAAATTATTAACTTCTTCCACACAGGTTAAATGTCACCAAGTAACACCCTGCAAACAACCTCGGATAAGTCAAAAATCCTTTATGGATTCCTCCCTTACAAGGAACGCTCATGAGGAAGCCTCGATAGAAAGCTAGTAGTGGACAAAGTCCTCACTAGAAAGACTCCAAGAGAGCAAGTGGTTGACAGGGTCTCTACTTATCAAAAATCTTAGAATGCAAAAGATATCTCAAAAATCTCATAAGATAAAACCCTCAGAAGGTACAGATAAATCAAACATCTCAGAAGGAAAAAGTATTTCAAAGATACATATACATTAAAAATCTTAGAAGGCAAAAACCTTAGAAGATATATGAACATCAAAAATCTCAAAAGGCAAAATCCTTAGAAGATATAGGTAAATCAAAAATCTCAGAAGCTACATGTACATCAAATATCTCAAAAGGCAAAAACCTCAGGAGATATATGTGCATTAAAAATCTCAAGAAGCCGAAAGCCTTAGAAGGTATAGGTATGTGATGTTTAAAAATAAGAAAATAAAAATGATCTCAAATAGCCTCCAAGTTCTTAATTTTCAGATAAAGAGGGCGCCTATTACAATTAGTCTACCCACTAAAAGTTTCTTCTAATTTTAATAAAGATTTTAAGTAAAGAATTTACAACAAAGTAGATTTGTTCATATTATCTTGATAATTTATTTACCCATTAATTTATTTGTATTGATCAAATAAAATGAATTTGCATTCCATCCAATTCATCAAACCAAACAGAACCAATAATTGCATTAATTTAATTATTAAATACAGAATAGGTGCATGATTGAGTCGAATCGAGCTTCAATTATTAAGGCCCCAATTATAAGAGTTTGAGCTGTTTTAGATGCCAGTTGGCTTTGTGAAGAAAGGAGAAGAATTCGCAAATTCAAGAAATTGTGAGAATGAAACTAAATATATGCAAAATTACAAGATTAAGTAAATAAGAAAAATTAAATATGCATTTGGGATCACTTTTATTTTTTATTTTTATTTTATTTTTTACTTTTATTTTCAATTTTCTTTTCTTTTTATTTTATTTTTTATGTGAAAATAAAAAATATTTGATATTTTTAATAAATTTTCTATTTTTAAAAATAAAAACAAACATATTTAATTATTTTTTTTGAATTTTTTAATGAAAATAATAAAATAATGAGATTCATTATTATACTCTAAGGAGTCATTTGGGACCCTTTATATTTTTTATTTTTTGTTTTTTTAATTTTAAAATAAAATAAAAAATGTGTTTGGTACTTTCTTATTTTAACAAAAAATAAAAAATTATTTAAAAATAATATGGATAAAAATAATGATGATGAATGTTAACCATGATGAATGTTAACCAACAACTATGTCTTATCACTTGAATCGAATCAAATGTAATAGAATCGATGATCGATAAAAATAATATGGATAAATTAGATTCAAATTATTTTAATTATCATCAAAATAATTCGAATGAGGAAATAATTCAAATTGTAAAAAGAATTACTTAAATGTATTCAAAATGTCAAAATCTATCAGCGGACCAATTTCTGATATGGCGTTCGTGAATAATATTATTTTTTATAACATTGATCTTTAAAAAAAATGTCAGTTTAGAAACCGAAATCGATGTAATGAAAATCAAAAGACAGTCATTTGTTAGAAATTAGATGTATGTGAAATGTAAACTACTTATGCTCAAATTAAATATGTATGAGAAAGATAAATTTTATGAGAAAATATAAATACATTTTAAATAATAATAATTAATTAATTAAGTTAAATTAAATTAAATTTGATTGAATTAAATATTTGCTAAATATAATTATTACATATATTTATGAGTAATTAAGTTAAATTATTATTATTATATAATCAAGTTAAATTTAATTAGAAACAATCAAAAATTAATATAAAAATAACTTTTGTTAGATTAAATTAATTAAAATTAATATTATTATATAATATAAATAAAAAATAAAAAAAATCAAACCTAAATCCCTAAAAATTTGAAAAATACGATTGGGGTGTTTTAAAAAAAAATATTGGTTTTACATGTTTTTAATATATTTTTATTAAATAAATAAATTTGTTTAAAAAAAGAAAAACAAAAAATAATAAACAAATATATTTATTTATTTTAAAATAAAAATAGAAAATATAAAACAAAAATTGGTTCCAAACTGAACCTAAGTGAGCGACGAAGCGCAACTAAATTTTTCTAAAAAAAATAAAAATTATATCTTTATTTTAAAATATATTTCTACTACTAATATTTCAAATAAAAAAATAAACAAAAAAAAAAAAAGTATGCATGGCATATTCAAGTATTTTTTTTTTCTTGGATCAACTTTGAAATTATCAGTATAGGTATAAAATAGCTTTTTTTAGTTTTATAGTCATTTCTAAAAGATATATTTTACATGAATATTTCAATTACAAATTATCTCAAGTTAGGGAAGATTTGTGAAGAAGAATATGCTATTGGAGAGTGGGCAAAATTTGGAAGCTCTCAGAACATTCACTTAGGTAATGAGGAGTCCTCACAATTCATGAGAATAGAGATGGATGCATCTCAAGCTGATGTTTGGACTTATGTGTAAGATAAAGAATATTTCATTCAAATAAAAAAATATGCATTACCATCTCCAAGAAAGAAAAATAAAGTCTCATCTATTGATCGAATGCTTTGAGAGTATACTATGATTATAACTGATAGTGTATCTCAAGTTATCAATATTTTTCAAAGTTCAATAAAAAATTATAAGTAAAGAAAGATTTTCATTGAACGAATGACAGAACAATCAAGAATTCATGGGTTTCTAAGGAGGAAGTTGATACAATCAAAGAGTTTATTATTAGCAAACATTCTGATGAAGAAGAAGATGCATTTATTATTATCATTTGAATGCTTTTGATGTATATATGATGATTCTAATTGTATTATAGTGTCCAAAAATATTCATCCTTTTGTTTATATTTTGTCTTGATGTCATTGTGAGAATCTGCAATCACCTCAGATGACGCATTGTAGTTGGGGCAGTGAAATAAGTGCAGCTTACTATACAGTTGCTTAGAAAATTGTTGATATGCAACTCTCAATGCATTTGATAAGCTGCTTATATGAAGTTAGCTAATATCCACCTCTCAATGCATTTGGTAAGTGCAGCTTACTGGCATGCACTGCTCAATATGGACGACAGTTTGTTTATATGTTTTCTTTGTTTAGTGTAAGACTAGATGCAGATCTCTTCTTTTATTTTATGTTCATCACTCATGAAGATAAAAAATCATCTTTATGCATTTAGTGCTGAGTTAAAAAAAAATTCATTGATTAGTTGGAGAGAAAAATACATTTTATTTATGAAATAGATGCTATGTGTCGATGTAATGGGCGCAAAATAAACATTTTACTTTATTATTCAGTTAGGGGCTATATGGGATCACTTTTATTTTCTATTTTTTTGTTTTACATTTTATTTTTATTTTTATTTTTATTTTGAAATGAGTATCCACCCAAGCCCACTCATCTTATGAGTGGAGATGTAATTATGACTAATTCTACGGGAGCCTAACGCCACATTCATCACCCACACATATCGAGCCCCCACTTAACTTCCCCACCATTATAAACAGACGCCTCCGCCCTAAAAAGGAATAGAACGTGACCTAAGGGGTTCCCAGCCATGCTCACCCACCAACCGAGCTAAGAGACAGTGAATTTTTTATTTTATTTTATTTCAAAGTAAAATATATTTGATGATTATTATTATATTTAAAAACATTCAAAATATCCAAAAACTATTTAAAATATTTTCAAAATAAATATTATTTATTTTTTAAAATAAAAATATATATACATTAAAAACACATCAAACAAACATATTTTTTAAAAAAAACACATCAAACAAACATGATCAAAGTGACATTGATTCATCAATCAACCATACATGAAGGTCATACTAGGCTGCTATGGTGATGAATATATTAGTTTTAAAAATAAAAAAAAGTACTTATTTCATGAAAAAGTTAATAAAAGATATAATGCTAACTCTATTTAAGAAAATCATTTTTTTTTTACTCAATGAAGCACTTCTACATTATTTGTATGGCATAAAAGGCAAGGCTTGGCGTTTCATTCTATATAAATGCATGTATCCTTGTTATAATAATATAAATATAATTATATTACGCCTAATTTTTTTATTTTTTTCAATGGAATGTATGTGAAAACCCTACAAAAAACAGTAAAGAAGTTATATGAAATTGAAGGTTGTGTAAACAAGACATTTAGTTGAAGAGATGGTCATTTCTGGTTCTATGTAAAATAAGTCCAAATGGACCTACGTACAAATAAATGATAATGACAATTACTTAGAAGAAACAACACTTCTAATGGAAATTAAACTACTAGAGTTAAACGACTACCAGATGTTGACAACCAAGCATGCATGAGAGCTACAAATTCAAGTAGCAAAACTACTAATGGCGTACCGAAAATGACTAAAGACTGAATCTCAAGACTACTCACATTATCGGATGAGACAAGGTTATGCTTAAAAGTACACTTATAGGTTCTATTTTCATCTCCTGCCTTGGCGTAAGAATTCATATCACCGAGTAGCTTCTGAATGATGAATTAAATGAAAAAAGAAGTTGCAGGAAAGGGACCGATTAAATAACCAAAAAAAAAAGAAGAGTTCTGCATTTTCAGTGACAAGTAATTTTGTAGATGCGCAGATTCAGAAATCATTTGGTTCTTAAATTCTCTCCAAATGCTTCAACAATACATATATAACAAGTTTCTTAGAAGATCGGTCAAATTACAGAACCTCTATAAGCAGTTTCAGTGAGAAATAATTTCAAAAATTATGATCAACAAAGTACAATGAAGAGTTTACTATACTGATTCATTATAACAAGCCAAGCCTTTATCTCAGTAGACCACATGAATCTTGTTTCTCCATTGTGTCATATTAAAAATTATATTCTCATTTAATTCTAAAAAAATACAGTTATTTTTATACTTCCTAAACAAGTCTTTTTAGGTCTACCTCTATCTTTCTTAATATAAACCAAATCTATAACATTTATTCTCCTAATTGTCATTGGATGGCAGACATTTTATCTGACCAAATCATTTAGGGAGACTCTCTTATCTTATTTGTCGCTAGAGCTACTCTAACCTTTCACATATATATTTATTTCATATTTTGCCTCTAAGTGTAAAACGACTCATCCACCTGAGCATCCTCATCTCTACAACATCTAACGTAATTTTTTTGCTTCTCTTTTCCTGGCAAACATTCCACACCATAAAGCATTACAAGTCTCACCACCATCTTATAAAATTTTTCCTTAAGTCTTAAGCAATACTTTTCTATCACACAGCAGTAGATCTTGCTTCTTCTGAAAATGAGTGATAATAAGGCTATTGTAGATCTTGATTCTCATGGCATATGTAAATTTTAGGCGAGTGCTTACAAGAAATCTCATTTCAATTTTATGTTTTATATTAATATTTGAGATTATGATTTCTGGTTTGTCTTTATGATAATAACCTAAAAAAATATGTTGATAGTTTATCATATTTAAAAATTATTTATAATTTTATTTTTATTTTTATTTTTATTTTTTTACTTTGAGGCTTACATTGCTTCTAGCTACAGCAAAACGCCTCAATTCCAAATTTCACCTTTTTAAATATTGAGATGACTGATGTTTTATGTGACCAAACAATCCTAGGTGATTCCATTTACTCTTATTTGCCAATGGAGCTACTCTAACCTTTCACATATATATTCATTTTGTATTTTGTCTTAAAGTGTAAAGTCACTCATCCACCTGGCATCATTATATTTGCAACACCTAACTTCATTTTTTTGCTTTTCTTATAATGGAAAACATTCTACATCAAAAAGCATTACAGGTCTCACCATCATCTCATAAATTTTTTTCGTAAATCCAAGTAGTACTTTTCTATCACACAATAGGCCCAACACATTCCTCCATTTCAACCATCCAACTTGAATTCTACTAATGACATCCCAATATATTTCACCATCACTCTGAATAATAGAGTTGAAATATCTAAAACACTCACGCTCTTTAATGACTTGAGCACCCACTATCACAACCTCCCAACTAGATCTACTACTAAAATTACACTCTATGTATCTGATTTTAGGTCTACTCAAATGAAAGCCTTTAGACTTTTGTGCTAACCTCCATAATTCAAGATTTTCTTGAACTCCCTCTCTAGTCTTATCAACAAAAATATCATTAGCAAAAAGCATACACAATGGTACATCCTCCTATAAATGTCTAAGGTAAAAAGATGTGAGCTTAAAGTTGATACTTGATATAATCCAACTGAAATAGAAAAATACTTGGTCAATCCTCCCTATATTTGAACACATGTAATAGCTCCAATATACATATCCTTAATGACTTGAATATGTGTAATATTAATGCATCTCTTTTCTAGATATCTCCAAAGCAATTCTCAACACTTTATCATATATTTTCTCTAAATCAATAAATATCATATGTAGATCCTCCTTTCTCTATACTTCTCCATCAAACCTCTCAATAAATGTATATAGCATCCATAATAGGCCTATCTAATATGAATCCAAACTCATTCACATCATAACTTGTGCTCAATTACTTTCTCCAATAATTTTAATATGACACATTGACTTAATTCCTCTATAATTTGCATAATCTTGAGCATCACCCTTATTCTTAAAGATAGAAACCAACGAACTCTTTCACTACTCATCTAATATCTTTTTTGTCTTAAAAATAATATTAAAAAGTTTAGTAAGCCAAGAGATTCATTGACCTCCTAAATATTTTCACACTTGTATTGAAATATCTTCAAGTCTTACTATTTTATCACACTTATTTTCTTTAATGCTTCTCCGACTTCATATTTATTAGTACTACGATAAAAAAAAAAACCTTTATTTTCATTTATAATATTAAGCTCACTAAAATCAATTATATTCTCACAACCTTAAATAATAAGTTTATCAAAATATCTCATCCACCATACTCTTCTAAGAAAGATACTTTTTAATCTTTATCATTAATTCACATCACTTGAACTAAATCTTTAGCATCACCCTTATTCTTAAAGATAGAAACCAACGAACTCTTTCACTACTCATCTAATATCTTTTTTGTCTTAAAAATAATATTAAAAAGTTTAGTAAGCCAAGAGATTCATTGACCTCCTAAATATTTTCACACTTGTATTGGAATATCTTCAAGTCTTACTATTTTATCACACTTATTTTCTTTAATGCTTCTCCGACTTCATATTTATTAGTACTACGATAAAAAAAAAACCTTTATTTTCATTTATAATATTAAGCTCACTAAAATCAATTATATTCTCACAACCTTAAATAATAAGTTTATCAAAATATCTCATCCACCATACTCTTCTAAGAAAGATACTTTTTAATCTTTATCATTAATTCACATCACTTGAACTAAATCTTTATTTTTTTCTATTCTTTGCTTGGATAATTTATATATGCATCTTTCACCCTCTTTAATATCCAATCTATTCTATAAATCACTAAATGCTTACGTATTATATCACATATTACTTTCTGAGAGTCCCGACGAGACACTCTAATCTTCCCCAATTCTTCAAGCTTTTATACCAAAATTAGAAGTATAAACAAGCCAAGCTTGTATGAACAAAGATTCTATTAGTGTTTGACTCATTGGAATTCACTTGTGTTAGAAATCAGTTCATGTTCGAAATAAGTTTGTAAGAAATTTATCCGTGTTTAGCTCAATATTGATCATTTTGTTCGAAACCAATCCAAATGAGCCTTAAAGCTACGCATTCAAGGCTTTCCCACCTTAGAATGAGATATTTATGCATGTACTCATGCTAATGAATGCTTCTCTTTGCTATACTAAACTGCAAGTAAGATACAAGTTAAAAATAAATAACAAATTTTATTAAAAATACAAAAATAATAGCATGATTCAAACCTACGTCATTTCTTTAGTGGGAAAATCACTAGCCTCCAGGACTACTATGCCACGTTTGTCGCACTGAATAAATTTCATATATATATATATATATATATATATATATATATATATATATGTGTGTGTGTGTGTATGTATATTTTTTTTCTTTTTCGAGCTAAACAAGCCAAACATGGATCGAACAGAAAATTACTCGTGTTCAACTCATCTGCTTAATGAGTCAAACACAAGTTGTTCGCGAACAATGAGATTTTTTGATAGCTTTACATAAATTAATTTTTATAACAAAACTTTTATTTATCTTTTCTTCCACATTTTTACTCTACCAACAACTATTTTTGCTAAGAAAAACTTTTTCTCTTAATTCTACAAACATATTTTTTACAATTTGCTTAAGATCACTTGCTATCTTTTTCCCATATAACATTCTTTCTTATAAGCATCTCAAATCTTAAGATCTTATAAGTTACTCTTAAAAATATTTTTATTGACGTTCTTTAAGTACTCCCATCTAAGTTTAGGGCAATATTTCAATTTATTTTTCATCTTCCAATCCTTCATATAAAAATCTAAAATCATTAGTTGATATTGAGCACTTAAACTTTCACCGGAGTGACTTTATAAATTGTATAATCTAAATAATCTATTTTCCCTATAAAAAATAATCAATCTGCATTTTCTTAGATTCATTCTTATAAATGATAATATATTGTTCTCTTCTCTTAAATTAAATATTAGCAAATTATAAAATCATAACCTAAAATAAAATCTAAAATGATCATATCTTCTTCATTAATCATTCCTAAACTCATAAACACCATGAATACTTTTAAAATCTTTTATTCTCTACTAATATATCTATTTATTTCTCCTCTGATAAAAACTCTTTCTTAAAGACATATCATTTGTATTAATTCTTTTAAGTCATTCTAAAATTTTTCTTTTGAACATATATCCAAACTTATCTAAAGAGCATAAACACTTGCAAAATTAATAATCTTAACAACAATAACAATCTTAAAGGCCATAATTTTATCTTCAATTTTAGTAATTTTCATAGCATTATATTTCAAACTCTTATCTATAATCACACACACATCATTTCTAGTATCACTCCTACAAAAAAATCAAAGTTTAAAATATAAACTATAAATCTCATTATCCCTTCTCTAACTCCTTTAGTTTCTTAATTACATAAGATATTTATCTTCTTATGAACCATAACATCTAATAATTCATTAATTTACCCATAAGAGAATTTATATTCTAAGTTTTTATCCAAATTTTAGTTTCAAAGGCTAAACTTATTTGCATCCATCCTTACATAGTGTGGAAACTCTTATTTATTTAAGACTACACCAAAGCACTAGTACAATAACCCTTACACACTTCAAATTGTATTTAAGTCATACAACATGTCTCTTTCATGAAATGTCATAACACTGACACAATGTATTAAAGGATTTAAGTCATGGCTTTTCAACAAGTTTTACACTAGTTGTTAACTATTTAACATAACCCTCCACTTTTATCATCTGGGAATTGGAGCCTTGCAATGGTAGTATTAAATGATAAACTGTATATGGTATATGAAAATTAATCATATTAATGAATGAATTAAATTTATAAGAATATATTAGGACACAAATTATAGTAATTAATCATTCTATAATGTATGAAATATTCATTGAGGACTTACATATATATCACACAATTCTAATATATTTATATATTTAATATTTATTTAAATATAATTTCAATTTTAAATATCACATCAAACTATAAATAATATTAATTTTTTAAAATTAATTTTTCCACATATTTTGAAAGATCAAATATATAAACAACAAGTCTTTATCGCACTACATGGGATTAGCTACATGAATCATTTTTCTCTGATATGTCCTATTATATGTCATATTCTCATTTACTTCTCATAAAATAAGGTAATCTTGTTAGTTCTACCCCAACCTTTTTAACATAGACTAAATCTAATATATCTTCTCTCAGAAATGAGCCACTGGGGAGCCCATTGTTTAAAAAGATGTTCAAGGCATGCGCCCCGAGGCTTGTCTCGAATTGAGGCACATGAAGAGCACCTCGAGGTATAAGGCTCACTCAGTCCAATGAAACTTAGCCTTTTTCAAGTGAGGCGTATGCTTCAAGGCACTTTGAGTTGATGCCTCACTTTATTTTTTATAATAATAATCATAACTAATTTATTATAAGATTATTTTTTATGAATTATTATATCTATTTATTTACCTCATTATCTTAATAAGTTAGAGTTCTCAATTTTGAGCAATTTTTCTCTCCTAAATTATGCTAGTCCTCGTTACTTTTCTTATCTAAATAGCACAAGCTATAGTCATTGGAAAGCGATGCATCTCCAAAAAGCCTAAGCTAGATTAATGTCTTTATCTTCCTCCATGTTATTAAGCTATTATTTTATTAAAACTATTTTAAATGTATTAATAACTACTGCAATGAATAAAAAGAAAGTTGCAATAGTTGACGAACATTTTGAATATGATGAGAAATATTACGAGGATGATAGTTATTACATATAATAATTCTTCTGAAAATGAGTGATAATAAGACCATTGTAGATCTTGATCTCATGGCGTATGTAAATTTTAAGCGAGTGCTTACAAGAAATCTCATTTCAATTTTATGTTTTATATTAATATTTGAGATTATGATTTATGGTTTGTCTTTATGATAATAACCTAAAAAAATATGTTGATAGTTTATCATATTGATAAATTATTTATAATTTTATATTTATTTTTTTTACTTTGAGGCTTTCACCGCTTCTCGCTACAGCAAAATGCCTCAATTCCAAATTTCACCTTTTTAAATATTGGGATGGCCGACGTTTTATGTGACCAAACAATCTTAGGTGACTCCCTCTAATCTTATTTGTCACTGGAGCTACTCTTAACCTTTCACATATATATTCATTTTGTATTTTGTCTCAAAGTGTAAAGTCACTCATCCACCTGAGTATCATTATATCTGCAACACCTAACTTAATTTTTTGCTTTTCTTATAATGGCAAACATTCTACACCAAAAAGCATTACAGGTCTCACCACCATCTTATAAATTTTTTTTCATAAGTCCAAGTAGTACTTTTCTATCACACAATAGGCCCGACACAGTACTCCACTTCAACCATCCAACTTGAATTCTACTAATGGCATCCCCATATATTTCACCATCACTCTGAATAATAGAGTTGAGATATCTAAAACACTCACTCTCTTTAATGACTTGAGCACCAACTATCACAACCTCCCCACTAGATCTACTACTACTAAAATCACACTTTATGTATCTGATTTTAGATCTACTCAAACGATAGCCTTTAGACTTTTGTGATGGCCTCCATAATTCAAGTTTTTCTTTAACTTCATCTCTGATCTTATCAACAAGAAGAACATCATCAACAAAAAGTATAAACAAAGATACAAAAGTCTATTCCCATTCAATTTTAACATATTCTATCTAGGATACAATTAGTGTATAGACTAATTAAATAATTTACAATTATATATATAATTATGAAGTTATATTTATTAAGATAACCTATTATATTGGCAATTAGAAAACTAAATAAAGAAAATCACTGGCCTAGTACAAATTAAATAATTAAATGAAAATAATAACTCTTCAATTAACGTTTAAATAAACCAAGTATAAATAAATAATTTTAAAATTTGATCAGCCAAAATAATCAATACAACAATTTATCCAAGTAATATTTATTTAATATCATTAAATTTCTAAGGATAAAAATCTATTACAAATATTTGATTTTAAGATAATATGTGAAGAAACTTAGTTACAAGCTCATGACCTTTACCCCCAAACCAAAGATCGTACTATTGAGCGACAGCTCATTGGTTTACTTATCAATAGATATTGTATTAAGCTAATCATAAATTAATTATAATTTAATTAAAATAATTAGTATTTACTTATAATGAATAAGTCCAAGCAATCAAATTAATGATTAGTATGTTATCTTATGCCAATTAAACATTAATTAGAATGATTGAACTAATTAAAATTAAATTATGCCGCTTACACATAAAAATTTCTATAGACATAAGTTTTTATTATGTTTTTAAATTTGTACATTATCCAAATATGCTCATCATGTTTTTCTTAATTAATTGAGTGGTAGATTTAATTTGGAGATGACATTTCTAAATTACATCTTTTTACAATCAAAATATTATGTCTTACATGCTCATCATCAAAGTGAGTAAAACTGAAGTACTTATAACCAAGTTTATATCATTAAAGGATATCGCATGACTACAACCTTAATAATCAACACATTAATTTACATAATGTATAACTAGAGACTAAAACATAAACATTTTTGAAGAAAATTTTGGAGGATGATGAACATATCCTTCGGTTCTTAATAATGTACCATTGGATAACAAGCAATATGTGGAGGATGAAAATAGCCACTATCACAAATACACAAGAAAGATCTCATTATTGACATTTTAATGGCAGAAGGAACAAAACATAGTAAAAGTTGATATTAAAATAATAAAAAATAGCATAAAACTTTAAGTATTATAAATAAAAAGTAATCAATATAATCATTGCTTTAAATTATACTTTACTAGATTAGATTGATAAGGGAAAAAGCAAATAATTGAGATTGAAGATGATGAATAAAATTGATAGGATATTGATATAAGTGAGACAACTTGGGATGCTAAAAAACAATCAACCATAATAATGATTCTAATAAAGACCTTTTAATTGACGAGAGTAGAAAAGAATTTTAAATGATTGCAGAATCCTAAGTTATAACTATGTTATTTAAGGACATGTTGATTTATTTATTTTAGACTTCTCATTTATATTAACCTTCTTTCTTATTATCGAGTGCTTATATGATTATACTATAATATTGCTTTTTTCTTTTATCTAACTCTCAATTGATAATATTACTCCAAATACAAAATCACAATCACCCATTCTCTTTATCATTATAATTAATGACATGTAGGATTCCAAATTTTTAAAGGATGTTTTAGCATCAACCAAATGCATAAAATAACTCTAAATGGATAGCCTGAATCACATGAAAAAATAATTAAGCTTTAAAATTTAAAATTTTGAATCACATGAAAAAATAATTAAGCTTTAAAATTTAAAATTTTTAAAATAGCCAAGAATCAAATATGTGTTGATAATATCTTGCATGTATTAATGATTTTTATTAGTCAATGCATGGGTAAAACTAGACTAAAAAAACTCATGTATCACTAAATCTTTGTATTTTCATATGTTTAATGAATAGTTAATTCATCAAAAATTTGATTAAAACATTTAATATAAAATTCCTATGTTATAGATCACAAACAATAATATAAAGTTTGAATATCATGTAAACCAATAACTACAAAACAAAAATGAAATTGGGAGGAATAAACATTATACTCACTGGAGAAAAGTATATATCTTAATTGATTATCTTATGCTTAACTAATCCAATAAACATTTTATTCTTATATAGCACAATTAAAATTTTAGCTAACAATTTATTTACTTATGTTAACATCTTAATCATTCCTTGATAAGTTAATTAAACAATTAATCTATTAATTAATAAACCTATAATACAGTAAACTAATTTCACACTAATAACCCTAAATAAGCTCAAATTATAATAAAATAACATTCCACTCATTAACTTTTAATAGTTATTTAGACTAATATATTCAAATCACTACTTAGTATATTATATTAGAATGATTAATATATCAATTAAGACTTAATATCTAATTAACTTATTTAAACAATAAAAATGTAAATTCTACTAATTTAGTTAATTAATAAACTAAAAAGCTATACCATATTTAAATACTTATTAATCTACAGTAAGACAGAGCACTTGAGAGGGAATAAAGTTCTGATCTTTAATAGAGCAAGCGTAGTCTAGGTATCATCTAAACTTAGATTATAAGAATTCCATTATCTAACCTTCTGCTGATACCGAGAGGAACAAAATTCTCACCATAGAGAAATTCTTTCCTCTTCTTTCATATCTTCTCATTTTAAGCTCCCAATCAAAAAAAAAAAAAGCGTTCACTTTCAGTCTAAGTCTTCTCTCTTGATATTCTAATTTATAAAAGGTGAAGAAAAACTTACAAACACTTAAAGATCTACTGAATCCAAAAAAGGTACTTAACTTTATAAAACAAAAGCTGCACGAAATAAATTATAGAGAAATTAAGCATTTTAAGCAGCTGAAAGCTAGAGGTCCAGATGTCTATAACAGAAAAGTAATAAGTGGCCAAAATGAACAGTAAAAATGCCAGTCGAAGCATCTTAACAACGTAAAACATCCCAATAGAGAGAAAAGTTTAACAAGGAAAGATAATACCAAAAACAATACATAAGCATTTACTCAGATCATAAAAAACAGTCTCAATTTGACTCTACGGGAAGCAAACTTCAAAGGATCGTAGCAAGGTGAAATGCCACAACGGAGTGAAAAGATTAGCACGTACAAAACAAATAAAAATATATAAACCCCAAAACAATAGATATGCACTGAGCCGGATTAATTAAAAAAAGCTAGTCCCAATTTGATGCTACAGGAAATCAACAAAATACCTTCAAAATTATAATAAACTAGCATTCAATTCGATGGTTCTAGTAACCTTTGCCTTGGAATGAAAAAGACAATTTAAAAGTCAAAACATTACGGGTGCGAAAAAAAGCATAACAATGAACGATACTCTCACTCGAGAGGAACCTCGACATCTCCTTCTGTGATCTCATTCTGCAAATCCTTTGGATCTTTGCCATCAACGGTGCAGCCAACAGAGACGCACGTCCCAAGTATCTCCTTGATGGTGCCGGAAAGATCTTTTGCCATGGATCTAGGACTCATGATCCTCGCAATTTCGATGACATCGTCGAGCGAGATATTTCCATTGTGCTTGATGTTTTTGGTCTTCTTTCGATCGCGTTCCGGTTCCTTAAGAGCCTTGATGACTAGCGCTGCCGCGGAGGGAACCACAGAGACCTTAGCCTGACGATTTTGTACGGTGAGCTTGACGGTAACACGGAGACCCTTCCAATCCTTCGCAGTTTCCTTGGCGATGTCTTCACCGACTTTCTTAGGAGAAAGACCGAGGGGACCTATCTTGGGGGCAAGTGAACTCGCGGCGCCAACCTCGCCGCCAGTGACGCGGACATAGACATCAACGACTTGTGAAGGATCGAACTTGGGCGGCATAGTGCTGACGGCCGCGGCTGCAGGGATGCTAGGGTTTTTGTTTAGGAAGGAAAGGAACGCAAGTTGGATCGGAGATTAGGGTTTGCATTGTGGTTCAGTTAAATAGATGCCATTGAGTCGAACCGTCTATCCGGACCAAGTTGATTCCAAGCCGGTTCGACTCTTCTTGAGCCTTATCAAAACAAATGGGCCAAATCATTGCCTCAACCAGAATCGAACAGCCAGTCTAATTGCGCAAAATTAACACTAATCCCCCTATTTTTCAGTATTAAAATTCAATCCACCAAAATAAAAACTTTTAAAAAAAACATTAAGAAACAATCTCCATCATCAAGAAAAATATATTACATGATAATTAACTAAAATATAAATTTATAGTCATAAGCCATAATTTATATGAATGTACCTTTGGCAATATGAATTAAGAAAGTAAGAATGATTAGCACTCAATAAGACTAAATGCAATCATAATGCACATATTTGTCATAGATGCCACTTACAAACTTTTTTTGCTTTTGGATCTCATGGGCTATATAATTCAAAAAATATAATATAAATAAGGGGGATTTACATACATACCACATAATTCTTATATATTTACATATTTAATACCTAAAATTTAATTTTTACATATATATATAACACCCTAATCTTCAATATCACATCAAAAATATCACTTTATTCACTTTTAAAAGTAAATGCAGCTTTTAAGCGTAAAAGATAAGTAAGAAATATCTAAGTTTAAGTATTAGATATGTAAATACGTAAGAATTGTGTGGTATGTATGTAAATTCCCTATAAATAAATAAATGTCAAAATAAGTGAAAACTAATAAAATAAAAATGTAGAAGATACATAATCTAGGATATTAACATAAAATTTGAGATGATATAATATAGTAGTTGTAACAATTATAAAACAAAATTTTCAAGAAAATAAAATTATATATAATTGTGATATATTTAAATATTTTGGTAAGAGTATTTAGCCATATCTTTCTTTGGTTTAGTTTTAACCATATTTGGCCATCACCTTGACCACTTTATCATCATTAAACTTCAATTTGATCGTTTAATCATTACATCATCTTTGACCATCACCTCACCTCTTTCTCTTTCACAATAAATTAAGGGGGATTTACATACATACCACACAATTTTTATGTATTTACATATCTAACACCTAAACTTCAATTTTTACATATATAACACCTTAATCTTCAATATCACATCAAAAATATCACTTTATTCACTTTTTAAAAATAAAATGTACATTTTTAAGCATAGAAAAGTGTTAGATAAGTAAATATCTAACTTTAGGAGTTAGATATATAAATACATAAGAATTGTGTGATATGTATGTAAATCCCCCATAAATTAAATATATATTTATTAATATTAAAAACATTTTTTCTTGAAAAATATTTGAAATCCCTTAAAAATATACTTAAGTTTCACTGTTTTATAATGATCATGTATTATGATTAAAAATTTCTCTTTTGAGTATTTTATTTATCTTTGTTTGTTTTCCACTGAAAAAGGGTGTTTAAATTGTGTTTGTTCATAGTCATTAGAGAAAAGTTTATGAAGATGGAATAGATTGTTATGATAAAAAAAACTATTTGTGAAGGTTGGCTTCAATCATCTTACTTTGCATACATAAATGTTAAACTCTCTTACAAGTTAAATCACTACGTATGCTCATATTTCATCTTTGCAATTTTAAGTTTAAAAAGTGTCGTTAAGTCTAATCTCCTTACTATTTCAAATTAAAACCTCATTATTGTCTAAATTAGTATTTGGAATTAAATATTTAATTTTTTATAGCTTATTATAATGTAACTTAGTTAAATCATTAGTACCTTACATTTACTTTACCATTAACATATAATTTTTATATCCATCCAACATTTGCTTGCAATTGTTCAACATCATATATCCCAAGAGGTTCGTAAATTATACACTATCTTCATGCACCAAAATTTTGGCAAAAATAAACTATTTTATTCCTCTCCAAGTGAATGATTAATGGGTCAAGTGTTTATTATATAAAGCTTAAGATCATATAAAAACATCTTGTATGTCCTACTAGATGAATTCCCTTACTAATATTATTTTTCATCTTAATAATTTAGCTTTTTCTTTGTAATATGGAATAAAAATATTAAAAGATAATTATATTTTAAAGTCAAATGATTTAGCTTATTTGCATATATTAAATCATTTTAGAATTGCATTTGTTATTTGCTACTAAATAAGTTAATCTCACACATCCTAATAAATTGTTGTTTATTAGCCTTTCTAATATGGTGAAGAAAATCATTTTTCTCAAAAAAAAAAGAATGAGATTCTTTTGACTTGCAATATTTTTTTGAAATCATTTGACATGACTGGTAGTACTACAAAGCTTTTCGCTTAAATTATTTGCCAAGTCAACAAAAATCATATAATAAGATAAGAACAAAAAGCAAGAAAAAAACATCATATCCAAAAGTTAAGCAAAAAAGAAATCTTTTTTAAACAATCATAATATATAAAAAAGATGTGATACATATCTAAGGATTTTTATAACATCCAGAAAGCTAAAGCATCTTAGATTTAAGATTTGAGGTTGCTTATTTTCTTTAGGCTATGAGTATAAATTCTCATCTCTTAGGCATTTTTACAATCTTGCGTTGGTGGATTGTAAGCCCTAATATTCTAATAAAATTTTAACTTGAATAAAAGTAAACTCTCTCTTTCAAACATATAAAGCCTCCCCATAGGATAGATTGGAGTGCTCACTAGGCTTTCTCGTATTATGAGTGCTTCATACTTATCTTTCTTTGGAATCTAAAACAAGTCTTGCCAAATTGAACATTCCCACTTGGTTTTACAAAAATACCCAAACCTTTGATAGTCTAACTTTGAAATCTTTGGAGATAATTATTGACTACTTTAATCGAGAATATTCTTAGGAGATTTTCATTTTCGAGGATGTAATTAACTATGGAAGCTTGCTCCCATAGGGAACTAAAGAACCTAACATAAAATAAACCCTACTTTACTTTTTCATATAAAGTAGGGGAAATATCTCTGGTATATACGAAGATCCATCTACCTTAGGAATCTTTATTAGGTAATTAGGTCCACTGTAGGGTATTATTTCCATCTCTCGAGATAGTATATCATACCTCAATATCATACCCGATTACTTCAATAAGTACCCCTTAAGATCTGTGTGATGTTCACCGGCTCTAAATTAAAACACAACAATAGGGTTATTATGGTTGGTTAATGCTAAGCTTTAATATTTAAGTTTTAATTTGAGATAGAGGTTTAATTTATTACCACCACGTGATTTGAATTCAAATAATTAATAAATTAGCAATCAGTTTTAAATTTTAATTTAATTTAAGTTTTAAGTTGGGTTTAATGTTTTGAATTATATGATGAGTAATAAGCCTTACTTAGGGTATGACTTACTTTTCCTAACACCCTAACCTTAATAGAGCTCACACCTCATTAATAGATGAGGGGTCACCCTAAGACTCTAAATAAATTAATTTTTATGGATCTTAATTGATCAACTTTTAACTTTAATTCAAGTTCAAAGGCTTTTTTAGCTTAATAGATCATATCTTAATGTTAAAGACACCTTAAGGATATTTAAATTTGAAAATGATTCATAAAATCATGAAATTTTACAAAAACATTTGAAATGAGGTCCTAATACTCCATAGAAATTTCATATTATTTGGAAGTCATTCTTCATTTTTTTTGGTTCATTCAATATTTTAATGTTTAAATTATAGAAAATATTTTAATAATTAGAATAAGTTGATTTTAATTTTTCTATTTATTATCAATTCATGTAAATTCATAGAAAAATTTTGGTATTTTTTAATTTTATTTTATTTATTGCGAATCTTTGAAATAAGAAGGAAATTAATCTAAATATTATATTAAAGTAAACTGATATCACTTCAAAATTAATTATAACCATTCTAATCAACTTTGAAGCCTCATGAAATTATTTCGTAAGGTCAAGAAGGATCTCAAGAACGGTGCCATGAGATTTTGGTGAAATTTTAAAATATTTAATGTTTTATTTAAATACATCTTAAATAAAATTTTAAAAATATTAAAATAATTTTAATAAATTCCCAATATATTTTATCTAACTTGAATAGCAAAAGGATCATCTTGAGTAATTTTATAATTATTTTCATGTTATTTAGTTTTTAATAATTTTAATTATTATTTATATGTGTATTATCATTATAATTTTAAAATATAAATAAAAATAATTCAAAATATTTTAAATTTTTTCTAAGACTCCTTACTAATATGTTAAACCATCCATGAAATTTATAAGTTATTTGAACTTAATTTAGATTATTTATAATTCTTTTAAGTTTCCATTTGATTATTTATATTAATTAAGAGTTTAATTAGATCTAATCTAGTATTTAATGGATTTAACCAAGATTAGTGAAATTTAACATTTTTATCATGTTTGTCTCTACTATGAAGTGCTTTAAAATATTAAAAGTTTTTTTATAGTTTTATAATTTAAAAGTAATTAATTATTGATTTTACCTAATTTGATTTGATATTATAATAACTCGTAAAATAAATGTCCAAATATTTTGGGAAAAATCATAGAAGTAGTAGATAACATTGAAATCATATCCTAAAAAATTCAAAATATTTGGATCATATTTTATGATTAATTTTAAAATAACATGATTTTTAATAAAGTCCTAATTACTCTCAAAATACCAAATGAAAATGAGTGTTATTAATTTCTTTAGGTTCTTCTCTATTAATTGAGCACAAAAGATGTCATTATATATTTTTTAGATTTATGATTGATTTAGTATGATTTTTCAAAGTTTTGGTGATTTTTTAAATCATTTAATGCCTATTTATTCATTTATTCACATGATGGTTTACTCGACAGCACTTTATATGTGACACAATCTCACCGCTCTGCATAGATCCCACCTGTAAAGCGTGATCCACAAGATTGATCTCGGTCCTTTGACCAAAGATTGAATGATCACGATTAAGCCCATTATTTCTAAGGGGTAATCAAATCAAATAATATGTGGCTTAATTACAATCGTCCATTCCAACCAAAGGAACAAGCGACCATAATTTCATCCCCCACCTCTAGCTCAAAACAAATATCATCCATCTTGAAGCCATTGACCTAAGCGATCCAAGATTAGATTTCGCATCTAATGTGCTTAAAAAAACTTAAGAAGAAATGCAAGGGTTTTCTATGATTTGATCTTAATGATTCATGAATACTCTTCATAAAGCATGAGCTTCTTAGCAGTGGACCAAGCTAAAATCGTGAACGTAAATGGACATGCCATTTAAGTAATATAATATATGTAAAGTATCATTTCCATAAGGATCTTTTATAAAACTAAATAAAGTTAATCACTAATCTTATGCTATCTAAATTTTTATTCAACCAAGTCAAAAACATAGAAAATCATAAAGTACTGAATTCATGACATCTTGATTGTTTATATAAAAAGTATAATTATGAAGTTAAATTTTGTAGTTGTTAATTAGAAGTATTTTTTATCTTTTTTCCTAGATCAAAAAGTCTTAGTCAATTTAATTAATTATTTATATTTCTATACACTAATTAAAACAAGTGATTGTAATAATTTCTTCTCCCTATATAATTGCAAATCCTTAATATCATATGCATATATACATTTAAAAATTTTAATATATATTTTTATTTATTCCACTAAAACTCTCCTGATATCATTTGATCACAATAGATGTTAACATTGTAATTAGCTAGGATAAATGAAGTATTGAGAAAAATAAAACAGCATAAACATTAAGGCGTAAATGATTTTCTTATAACCTCACATCATTATCACAAAAAAAACACTAGAAGATATTCATAAATCTATAGAACAAATAGTTTAGTTACTCACATAAAAAAGAGAACATTATTGTATCATAAATATATAAGAACAACTCATACAATCAAAAAGTAATAAAAGATAAAACTAAGTAGAGTCTTCTAAGTTCTTAATTCTAGCCCTTTTGTCTCCCATTGTGAGTCTCCTTCTCATGGATATTCTTATTCTTTAATCTTAACCATGAAAAATACATAGACACACATACATAATAAACTAATATATTTAGCTAGCATCTCAATCCCCATGTGACACTACACTCATAGACACTATGGCATAAACACACTTAGTCAAAACTCTCTCACAATGCATTTAAGACCATTTATAAGTGTAGCGCCATTTCTTTAAGTTTCCCCCATATTCTTCTCAATATAACTCTTTAAAATGGCCTCTAAAACTGCTCAAAACTAATGTATCAAGCCATAGCGCAATGGCATACCGACTGCAGCTAGTGCCTAAGCACTGGGTTATAGTGTTATGGCACCGTGATGTTGATACATGCAACACCTATGCATTATTTTAGGCTGAAATTTTGAATGCACTAGCACCGTGGCACTACTGTGTGCAATAGCGAAGTGTTATGTTCACCAATGCTATTTCACTGGTACTTCAACACCTAATCATTATGGATATTGTCTTGATGTTGAATTTTAAGAGATTTTTGTATTCTAGTGATGGTTATTTCTAGTCTCTATCTTAAGGCATTTTTAGTCTCTTTTTGGGCTCCATTTAGCATTGTCATGTTGCTCCTTATATTGCCTAGGGCCTTACTAACTATCCTGAGGTCAAAATCTATATTAATATAGTGCCACGATGCTGGTTATTTAGCACATAGGTGTTGTCTTCTCTATCTCACTACTCGAATTTCTTTCATTACAACATCATGGCATCGCCTTTTGCACAACCTACTTGCCAAACATTAAAACTTGATTTTTCTTTCTTTTCACTTCAAATAATGGTTTTTTTATAAAAAAAACATCAAAGTTACTTAAAGTAATAATATTTTAATATTAATTAAGTACAAATAAACCATCTAAAACATATAAAATTCACTTATTTTATGTTTATCATCAATCCTTTACCATTTTAAGGATTTATCTCACTAGTGCCCGTGTTTAGTGGATTTAACACATTAAACAGATTTCTTGAAGTGATCCAATCTTCCCACGAGTAGATCCCCATTTTCCTCCCATGTGAATTACTCTATACGCTAGCACATAATCGAGTTTGACCAATCTTGGGCTTCATGAGCTCTCCATGGGATATATATTGTGCAGTTGTGATCCTTGGAGGTCGATGAAGGTTTTGGGTATGGTGGATTACTAGAAGCATTGATTGATAATGGCAGTGTTTGGCTTAGGTAAGGCTTGGTGGTGCCACCGACTAAGTGAGAATTGACTTTATTAGATGCTTGGGGATTATTTCTAAGAGTGTGTAGAGTGTTTTCAGTGCTTCTGGCTATTCTAATCTGAAGTGTGGAACTCTTCACATTTGAACCAAGCTTATGAATGGGTACAGACCTTGATCATTATTGAATCAATCTCAGCCCAAAATAAGTTAGGACTGATCTCATGGGACTCCCCTATTGGTTGGCCAAGATTGAGGCAGTGAGGTGAAAGGGACAAACTATGGGAAGTTAACCAGGGTTTCTAATTTTATGATTTTATCTTATTTGGGTCAAAGGGATAGGTTAACCATCTTTAAGTGGCTTAGAATAGATTGACTAAACTTAAATGGTGTTTACAAGGCTGTCCAATGCATAGGTAAGAGTTGGGCTTTATTATTTTGGGTTTTTGGCTTTAATTGGATGCTTGGCATACCTTAGTTTAGGTTAAACTAGGTTCATCAAGAGTCAAGCCCATGGGGGCCCAAGGATCTAGCTAACTCTCATTATGTTTAGGCTTGGTTTGGCTCATGATGACATATTTAGTTCATTTGGTTATAATTAGCTAATTGGCCAAATTAACCAAATCGTTCCCAAGGGGGTGCTGGGTTAAGTTCATTTATCATTTGAAAATGATTTGGAATGATTGGTTTGATTTAATTTGATTTTGGCTTAATGTTACTCGATTGGATCAATTTGGATCAAGTGTCTCAATTGGCTAAATTGGACTTCAATTAAGCATGCATGGGTTGTGTTCAATTAAAACTATTTAAAGACCTTAAAACTTTGAAAAGGTTTAATTGGATTAATTTGTGTTAAGTTTGTCAATTACTAAAATTAAGTCCTAATTAAGCTTCAATTTTATTTAATTATTTATTTGAGATATTAGAGAGTGTTTAATTTTTCTTAGCTTGAGTTTAATTTTAGTTTGGCCCAATAAGGCCAAATTATGTTAAATTGGATTAGGTGACTTAATTGGCCAAAGTGAACCATAATTTGGTTTGACTTTGGTTCACTTAGGTTGAAATTGATCCTGAGGGCTACTAAGTCACTTTAGTTTTGAATGATGTGTCTAGGTTGACTTAATTGACTTAGGTTATAATGGGCCATGTGGGGCCCATAAGCCCAACTTGGCTTAAAGGCTTTACTTCTATTTGGCTTTATTTGGTTTTGGTTTAGTGTCCTAAAGATCTAAGTGAGAAAGTCCTATGCTAAGATAAGATCCTATGGACTAAGAATGAAAATGTATTAACCTTGCTAAAAGTAATGTCAGTAATATATTATTGCATTAAATATAATAGTTAGTAAGCCATATAACTTATGAATGCAATTTTTTATTTATATACATAATAACATGAACAATATAAAGATAATTAAACTTGTTATGTATTAGAAAATTTATAGCTATAAAGTGCAATTTTATGTCTTAGCTATGCATTAACATTTCATATAAATTAAGGTAAAATTAAATTTTATAAGAGATAATAAAATTTGATGAAGGGCATTAACATCACTCTGATCAACATTATCATTAAATCTATATATTCAACATATATTAGCCCTTTACATTATAGTTTAGATTGGTATTATTAAATTTGTATAAATTTTGTATCATGTTGTTATATTTTATGCTTATATGTAGGGGTCAATCTTATGTTATGGCCAATATAGGGATTTTATATTGTTAGCTATGATAATGGTGGTAGGTTTGGTAATAGTGATGAGTATAGTAATTATGGAAATAAGTACAAGTTTGGTGGTAGATTTAAGTTTGGAGATAGGTTAGTGTATTTTGAACTTTTACTCTCAATTTATAAATAGAGAGGTTCTTCTAACACTTGTCCTACATCATATTTAGTATCAGAGCTAGTATGTTTTCACATATATTTTGTTCAATGCTAGGTTACACTTTCTATATTAAATTAAACTTTTAATCCACTATTAAAACTAAATATAAAACTTTAAATTTTATTTATTAAATCATTTACACATGTATATAATTATGTATTCAATTTCATTATACTATATATCTTTCTAATATTAAATATTTTCTTATATCAAATTTGTTCTACTTGTTTTAATAGCACTCTCTATGTTGATAATATCTTTGTCATTTCTATTCCAAATTTTATATATGACTACTTGATTTTTATTTACTCGATGAGATCTATAACTTTATAGAAGAACTTTTTTATAAATCCAAGCATTTAAACCCTAAAAAAACATCAAGATCCAAGAAAAAATAATTTAATTTGCTACACACACACACACACACACACACACACACACATAATACATCAATATGTCAACTCAGACTGAGCATAGGTATTGAGATTAAACTTTAAATTAAAGGCATGATGATTTATAGCATTCTTATTAGAGAAAATAGAAAAGCTCACCCTTATGCACTAACAAATCTATAATGAATTTTAGAAAATGTTTAAAAGACTTAGAATAAAAAATTAGTAGGTTAATATCACCCATATTAGAAATTAGTATAGTCATCAAAAACCAACCAAAGGAGAGGGAGGGTCAACCTGCTAACCTCATTGTTCTTCCACCCCCTCCTTATTCATATTCTCCTATTAGACCCTGTTATCTTCTCATCGATCATTATCCTAATGACAACTTTAAGGAATACCCTAAGATGGATGAGGTGCTTCCTCATCCATTTCACTGAATAAGATAACAACAAAGATAAGATCATTGATATACTTTATGAATTATTTATAAGCATCATCGTTAGGACTATAAAGAGGCATTATCTAGTTATGATGACCCACAACAAACACATTGAGAACCTAATATGATACTATTTTGGGGGTTAAAATTGATTCACCTATTTTTCATGGTCAACTTGATCCATAAGTTTTCAAGGATAGGCTAGAAGCTACGAACAATACTTTGATTGGATGTCAATGTCAGAAGAGAGACAAGTTTGTTTTAATTGCATGAAACTAAAAAGTCATGCTAAGATAAGTTGTATTAATGTTACATGAAAAATTTAATGATCAGGACAACACATATTGCTATTATGATAAAAAAAATTAAAAGTAAAAAAAAGGATCATTAAATTTTTTTGATCACATTATAGATGAGATGACCACAATTACATAAAGATCTTTGAGTATTGTCAGATATATGACACATTTTGACGAATTGGTGACTTTATAAAACATCATAAAGAATCATCATATTATAAGCTTAAGATTTTGATCTAGGTTAGAAAGAAATATCATAACTCAAGAAGTTTTTTCTACTGAGATTGCAATTTGAGAGGCAACTTAGATTAGATTATAGCTTACATCACAACATCATGAGAGATTTACAATTTCAATTAGAAATAGATCCCAACCATGTACCACCCTTTCTACCTTATTAGTTTCTAAAGAACCTAATGAAGTCAAAAAAAAAAAAAAAAAAACTCTAGTTCGAACCTTTAATTTTTAGATCTTACATTACTTTATATATGTTCATTATGTAAGTACTTGTCTTTGATAAAATTTCTACATAGATTTTGAAGATGAGGATCATTAAAATGATGATAATAAATTTATTGTAGTCCCATTTGGAGAGGTGAATGATGCAGAAGAAGCATTGGATGGTTACATTTGACTGTTATGTATAGTGTATTGGTTACCTCACAAATTAATATTGATTTGAGGCACACATCAATTTTTAATAATTATTTTAAAAGTAATAAAAAGCTGATAGTTGCATGAATGTTATTGCTACCTCCACTTTTGGTTAGAATGTAGCTCACATTAGGGCCTCACCACAACATTCTAAATTCACTTGGATGGATTATACCTTCATCTCGATCTTTCAATATTGTCTTATATTTATCCAATTAAATGAATATAATAATAAATTTTGATATAATATCCTTCAATGAATGTTGCTCATATACTTCTAAGTATTCCTTGGCATTTTTATGTAGATTTCATAAATTATAGACATTCAAACACATATGCCATTAAATTTTATGACAAATTAAATGTATTAAATCTAGCTAAGTCTAAATAGATCGCTGTGTTAAATCTAGCTAAGTCTAAATAGATCACTATGTAATAGCTTGAAAGAGTTTATTGAGAATATCATTTTTCCCCTATAAAAAGAAAATCCATTCATATTATTAATAAACATCAATTTTAATAAAAGTTTAATGAGAATAACATTTTTTCCTTAGTTATCAAAACATGCACAAACTAACGCCTTATTGAATCTATTACATTTGAGGTAAGTGAAATTTTTTTTTCTAAAGAACTTTTAAGTGTTCTTCACCAATTAAAAAGCATCTAATATACTATGGAGCTATACCTTAGATCATCACTTCCTAATTTACCACACTTTCATATAAATGTAGATGAATATACAAAGCTCTAATGATAAGTTGATGATTTAATCAAAGAATTTTAATTAACATAGCTTATCTCCATGTGCAATTTTTGTCCTTCTTACCCCAGTGAAAAATGGTACTTGGCATATGTGCATAAATAGTTATACCATAAATATAATTATTATTGAGCATATGTTATTTATATCTAGATTTAATGGCATGTTAAAAATAATGAATAAAGCATTAATTTTATTTAAAATTAATCATAGAATTATATATCAATAAATTTACATATGAGAAGGTGGTGAATAGAAAATAACCTTCAAAATAAATGATGGCTTATATGAAGTGTTGTAACACCTTTTGACTTTACCAATGCCCTAAGTACATTTATGTAAGTGATGACTCCTTTCTTGCACCACCCCTTTATTAAAAATTCTTAGTCATATGCTTTTATGATATTCTAATTTTTATATATTCGTTTAAAATACTCATTCATGATAACTCTAGTGATATTTTTAAGATTTATCATTTCTTGTGATGACATCTCAACTAATTTTACGAAAATTAGGGATATACAAGGGTTACCTATCCCAACCATATTTCTTGATGTATATAATTATCATGTTTAGTCACCTTTTATTGAAGATTTATTTACAAATTTAGCACTATTAAGGCTCTAATCACCCAATGTCTCAGAAAAGGTAAATTTTATTGGATAAAGATAGCTACTAATGCCTTTTTCAAAAATTAAAACTTATTAATAACCTCACTAGTATTAAAATTATTAAATTTTGATACGATATTGAAGAGTCATGTGATGCTTTTGAAATTGGCATTAGAGGCACTATTGAGCAAGAAGTCCATTATATTTTCTTTTTTTAATAAAATAAATAATTGAAGCACATCAATGATATTGTATATATAATTGAAAGTTTTGTGCTATTATCTAAACTTTACATTAATGATAACACTAGCTCTTATCATGAGAATTTGTACTTTATTCAGATCATGAAACCCTTAAATATCTCATCACTCAAAGGTAACATAGCTCCTATCGTGCAAATTGGACTCAAAATTTTCAAGAGTATATATTTAACTATGGTATCGATAATAAAGTTGTGGATGCCTTAAGTAGAATTTTGAATTTATTAAATATCACAAGTATAAATGTTACTAGATTCAAAAAGCTTAAAGATGGTTACTCTAATTATAAAGACTTTTGTCAAATTATTAAATTATATAACTCTAATGCTTCAATTATTAATTCTGACTAGAATATATGAGATGATTATTTCTTTAGAGGATAAACCACTATATTCTAGATTCTTCACTTCAAATTTTTTTTATTGATGAAATAAATTTAGAATGCATGAGTGGTTACTTTAGTCATTACAAGATCATAGCCATAATTGAGAATTTTTTTGCCTAGTCTTAAGAAAGATGTTATTAGTATTATTGCTTAATATTACATCTAACCTATACATACCACTTTTAATCCTTCATGAAAAATCTTAGTGTGGATGTTATTCTATGATTTTCATCTAGTGTACAATATTTTAAACCTATTATAGTGGTTGTTGATCATTTTTATAAAATGACATACTTTATTCTATGTTATAAGATATCAAAAGCATCACATATATGACATTTATCTTCTTTTATGAGATAGTTCATTTGCATTAACTTCCTAAGATAATTGTATTTGATCATGATATACAATTTATGAGATTTTTTAAGAAACTTTATGATAAAGGTTTGCACAAAACTTTACATAACTTATCACTCTTAAATTGGTAGTTAAACTAAAGTTATCAATAAAAGCCTGTGAGACTTACTTAGGTGCTTAGTGACCAATCATATTCTAATTGGGCTATTACAAAGTTTACATATAATAATTCAATTACTAGATCAACTTGAACGACCTTTTCATAATGTAATAGGATATGAACCAAAAAGGATAATTGATCTCATTGATTTGCTAGTATTATATAAGTCTAGTTTACACAAAGCATGCATAATGCACTTCAAGAAATTCAATAAAAGTTTATGAGTTATGATAAAAATAAAGCTAATATTTATGCATATATATGATATGTAGAATTTAATAAAATATATTTGGTTCTTATTAAAGTTAGTCTATAAATACTTTTAACTAGAATGCTTAAAAATTAACTCTTAGAATGATTAGTCATTGTAAAATTATGATAAAGATAAATGATAATCCTTATGAAATAAATATTCTAATGGATGTTAGAAATTCTTGAGTATTCAATGTGTTAGATTTAACATCACACCATAGGAAAACCTCAAATATTCTTACTTCCTCTATGAATAATATTGACGTGTAGATTCATACTTCTGTGTCAAGCCTTTTACCATCTCATCACTTCAGATCATATCACTTTGATTAAATTATAAAGGATCATATACATCTTATAAAAGCATTTATAGATTGTTAGTTTTTTGAAATGAACTTTCCTCACTTAAAGAGTTATGTTTTACTTTTGATGAATTTCATTAGTTGAGCTCACAGTTATTATAAGGTTACTTAGATTTTCATTCTCCAAAGGTGAATCCTTCAAGTTGGTGAGTGTTGATGTAGGGCATCACCATCACCATCTTTTATTATTTCCATTTTAAAATTAAAATTTATGTATTCAATGTCTATTAGCCTTTAATGCAATAGTTTGGATAGAATATTATTTAGCTTCTATATAGTTATAGTATATTACATTATTATATTTTAAGCTTATATATAATGGGTCATTCTTATGTCATGGCCTATATAGGGATTCATGTGGTTAAGTATGGTAATGATGATAGGTTTAATAATTATTGTAGGTATAGTTATGATGATGGTAGGAAAAAGTTTGGTGGTCGATTTGTGTATTTTAAACTCTCTATCTTAATTCTATAAATGGGAAGGATCTTGTAATGTTAAACACTTCACTTTGAAATAAAAATTTTTACTTGAGTTTTTTTAACTCCTTTTATTTGTTTTCCTCCCAAGTGAAGAGTTATTTGAGTGTTTAAGCTCATAGCCCTGAAAGGATTTCTAAAGAAAGAAAAAGATCTTTACAATGGTAAACTTTTTATAGAGGTCTGTGGTGTTTATTTTTGAATGCGCTGGGTGGACACCACGCAGATCGTAGGGGTACTTATTAAAGTAATCGGGTGCGATACTAAGGTGTGATGTACTATCTCGAGAGGTAGAGACATCACCCTATAATGCACATAATGACCTAATAAGGACTCCTAAGGCATGATGGATCTTCGAATATACTAGAGATATTTCCCCTGCTTTATATGGAAAAGTAAAGTAGGATTTATTTAAAGTTAGGTTCTTTAGTTCCCTATAGAGGCAAGCCTCCATAGTTAATTACATCTTAGGAAATTAGATTTCCTAAGAATACTCTTGATTAAAGTAGACAATTATTGTCTCCAAAGATTTCAAGGTTAAGACTATCAATAAATTGACTATTTTAAAAAATCAAGTGGGATTGTTCAATTGGAACGACTTATTTTAGAATCCAAAAGAAATAAGTAGGAAGTGCTCATGATACTAAGAAGCCTAGTGAGCACTCCAATCTATCATATGGTGAGGCTTTATATGTTTGAAAGTGAGAGGATTTATTTGCTTGAATTAAAATTTTATTAAATTGTTGGGCTTATAATCCACCAACATAAGATTGTGAAAATGCCTAAGAGGTGAGGATTTATGCTTGTAGCCTGAAGGAAATAAGTAACCTCGCATCTTAAATCTAAGGAGCTTTAACACAAGTTAAAGCATGACCTAAATCTAAGTGAAAAGGGGACATAAGTGTCTATTCCACAAGAGAAGATAGACCCGTCTGACTCTTCTAGAGTTACAACTGCCTGAAGTGGCTGTCAACTAACACTTATTATGATTCAAAATCATGTAGTCCAGTCTTATGAGATTGTAAGATGGTTAGGCTTATTATTTAATTTGAAAGAGACTAAAGTCCTAAACCCACTCTCTAAGAGACTAGAGCATGAGTGGTATGAGCATATGACTTAGTCTAAAAGTGTAAATCTTTACAATTTTATTTCATTTTGACACATTATTTTGGACAAAGGCTTTAGGATCTCTTATGCCTAAATGCATTATGAAATGGGGTTGTTGGCTAAATCAGTGAGAAGAGGGTGTTCTCCACCACAAGGGATGCCTTCACAGGTCAAGAATTCTCATATCGTGCAAGGATGGAGATCCCCCATGTTCAGAAAAGAAGGAACATGATATGCATGATGTGAGACATATAACCATACAACTAAGGGGTTGCTAAATCTTTTAATTACCTTGATTATAACTTAGGCTTTATGGTGAAGTTGAAAGTTGTTTAAAATTTAGTTATGAGTTGTTAGTTGGGATAGAAAAATTAATTGATGTCCTAAGAGTTTACCGCATCTAGGCCACACTTACAATCATCAATTATTAAGAAACTATTAAAAAGATGCAATCCTGATGCGCAAGCTAAATACAACACTAACCATTTTAAAAGCTACCATAAAAGAATAAGAGGTGGGTGCGGTCGGGAACTGCCGTATATCCCGAAAAAGAGAAAAGATGGGTAGCCGAGCTCTACCCGTATACAACCTGAAATATAAAAGAATAATTACAATTAGAATTTGAATACATGCTATGGGGGTCTTCATTTCTTCATTTTTTTCATGTCCTCCTTCTCTTCCTTTTTATTTGATTATGCTCCAAAGGCATGACAGGGCACCCCAGGACTAAGCCTTTTGGCCACTGCTCATCCTAATCCCCATAGAACTAATCCTAATTCCTATTACAAAATTTTATTTTTATGGAATGTAAATCTAACTACACCTATAAAATAAAGGTTAGGTAAACATACATACAATCCCAAGAAATTATATTTCATAATTTAGACTTAACACCCTGCACATAGGTAACCAATGCCACCTATCCTAACTTGGATTATCCTTAGGCGGCATAAGCAACCTGTAAACGAAACATTTATATTTATTTTAACAGCGGCCCCTTTAGCACAATCCCCTGTAAAAAATAACATTAGGATAATAACGACCTAACATCTAATGTACGATCCATACACCCTAACACCCAGTCTAAAATATTACATCACACATACACTATCCTAACTTAGGTTAGAAGTGGTGGCTTAATTCTAATGTGTATGCTAAGACTTTGTATGGCATGTCTTACTAAGCATTAGAGTTATAATTTTCTAAATTTAGAATATTTAATTTAACATAAAGGTTGGTTTCATTTTAAGTTTTTTAAATGATTTATGAGTTTTAATTCATGTTTTATTTTATTTCATGTGATTTACACTTAACATCTAAGTGTTATAAAGAGAACAAAGAGGCTAACCCTTATTCATCCCTGCCTTAAGCCACTTTCTAATTTGGTTTATTTCTCTTTAGTGAATGACTTATTAAATATTTTATTAATCCTAAGTTTAGGTTAACTCTAAATAATCCTATCTAATATGAAAGGCATCTTAAGATTAATGTAGTTGGATTACTATCACATAGCACATGTTTAACCATTCTTTCCCATCACTTATTAACATGCATATGATTTAATCTTTAGCATATCTATACATATAACATGTTTTAACACACTTAAATGATGAAGGTATATGTTCAGAATTCATATTTTATTTGATTGAATTATTTCATACATGTAAATTAAAACCCTATCCTAATTATAATACCAAAATACATATGAATGAAAATTAAATAAGTATGTGCCTTTATTAACCAGGGAAGTGAGATAATCAAATGATCTCTTTGGGGCTACTTAAAGTCTCCTATTCCCAAAATTTCTAGGCTATATACTTATCTTCATTCAAACATATGTAAATTTATATATGAATCATAAAAAGAAGAACACTAACTTACATGTAATGTATTTTAATAACTTAGAAGATTATGGATGCATGTATTTTTAATAGAAAAGGGGATTTTCATTCTTTAATTTAACACACATGCACATGTATAAAAGATGTAAGCAAGTATGTGTCATTGTTAACCAGGGAAGTGAGATAATCAAATGACCTCCTTGGGGCTACTTAAAGCCTCGTATTCACGGGATGTCCATACTATATACTTGATACCTATCTTAAATACATACACATGTATACATAATTAGAAGAGTGAAAATCATGCAAAGATTGTTGTTTGTTTAGTGAATCAATATGAGTTAAAGGTCTATACAAATTCTAATACAAAAATACATAAGAATGAAATTAAATAAGTATGTGGGTTTGTAAACCAAGGAAGTGAGATAATCAAATGACCTCAATGGGACTACTTATGGCCTTATATTTTTCGGTTGTCAAGACTATATACTTATTAACGTTCAAACACATGTAGATCTATAGATGAATTATAAGAAAGAGAGCTTCACTTCATATACTTAAGCTATAAGCACATGCAACTCTTATGTATATCCATAACTATTAGCATTCCAAACATTATTACTAATTTAGAAACTCTGAAAAATAAATTTGAATTTAATAGTGATAATAATCACACATATAATAAGTTAAGTCAACACATGCAAGCTTACATAAATAAATTCCATATGATTCATTTAAATTTGAAAATGATGAATGCATGATACCACATGACATACAACATTTAAAGCAATTGGGAAGGAATAGCAAAACATAAACATGTAATTCATTCAACCACACTAATTCTTAAGGACAATCATATCAAATAAGATCACTTAAAGAAAATCAAAGCTTCTTATTAACTTGATTTTAGATTTGGATTATGCTTAAAGAGGAGAGATTATCATTTTGCTATTTTAATTTCATTCCCATGCTGGTAATCTTGATTTGTTTAAGGAAGGATAATCAGATAATATTTATGAATTGATTAAGTTAAGTCATTAAGCATATTATTTGATTACCTATTCCTATGCTTCTTTAATTAAATTAATCATTTAATCATGAGCCACAAATGATATGAACATGTGAGAAAATAAAGTTGCAATACTCCTAAAAGACTTAATGCAATTGGCTCATAATTAAAGATTAATTAAGTTAAAGAATCTAATTAAATACTTTTATGACTTTCCCACACTTATGAGTTAGTCATAATTTTCTTAAGTGTCTTTATGTTATTAAACACATAAAGATGAACCCTCAATTGTATTATTAATTATCTAAAGTGATTAACATTTTAATTCAATTTGATTTAAACATTTAGTTTATTAATTAAGCATTTAATCCATTCCCAGATCAATTAATTCTCTTAAAATGAAATGAGTTTGGGAAAGAAACTAGGAAAAAGGTCCTAATCACTCTCCCTCATCCATTCACTATTAATCAGTGATTAATAACTCTTAATTAATCAATTTTTGTTGCTTAGAACATTAATTAATCATTACATTATTTAAAAAGGTAATTAAGGTTTGAAACATCAATTTTCCTAATTACCTTGGTAACAAATTCCAAGAAAATCATTAGAGGTAGAGGTCATCCCACAAAATCAACACACCAAGTTTGAAATTAATCGTCCAAGTAATTAGGGCTTAATTAAGCTAATTAAGCCCACATTAAAACCTTAATTAAGCCTTAATTATTATTCAAAACCAAATGGAGATAATTTTAATAAAATCTTCTATATTTTATTTTTCCAATGAGTATTTATTTGCATTTTTAATTTTTTTATAAATTATTATGTTTTTTCAAAATTTCAGGCATTAAAATAGATTATTAATCTTTAATTAAGGCAATTCCCATCGGCACCAGGTGGATCGCTGATGTGGATGCGCTTTTCACGTGGCATAGCAGGATTGGCTACTTAAAATGTCCGACACGGTGCTTATGTGGTGACGACGGACGTGCTTTCATCCCCACCGTCCGATCTAAGATCAGATAATAGAGATTAATCCCACGGTCCTTTAGAAAATTAAATCAAATTAATCTATTCATATAATCATGATCATCCATTCCAATCACGTGGAACGAATGACGGATGATCCATCGTCCCCCTGAGCGACAGAATACAGACACCGTTCACCTTCCCCTGCTCGATTCGAGCTTGTCAGAGCTCATGAAATGTTGGAATTGACCCAAACTGTTCAAGGGAGAAATCTAAGAGGTTCTAACGGTGAATTTCGCAAGACATTAACATTTCCTTCAAAAAGGCCTAAATTTTTTTGAAAAATCTCTCTTCGCAAGAAAAGTACCTATGGTGTTTATTTTTAAATATGTATATGGAGGACACCACACAGATCTGAGGGTGTACTTACTAAGGTGATCGGGTGCAATATCAAGGAATGGTGCCTTATCTCAAAATGTAGAAATCATCACCCTACAATAGACTTAATCACTTAATAAGGACTCCTAAGGCATGATGGGTCTTCGAACATACCATAGATTTTTTCTTCTACTTTACATCAATGAATAAAGAAAAGTTTATTTAAATCGGGCTCTAAAGTTCCTTATGGGGGAAAGTCCCCATAGTTAATTACATCCTAAAAAAGGTAAATTTCTTAGGATTACTCTCGATTAAATTTTAAAGATAGGACTATCAATAAATTGGCTATATTTGGAAAATTAAGTGGGATAGATCAAAAGAAGAGAGTTATTATCGAAGCCGAAGGAGATGAGTAAGGAATGCTCTTGATAATAGGAAACCTAATGAGCATTCCAACTTATTATATGGTTGGGCTTTATGTGTTTGAAATTGAAGAGGATTATTTATTTTAGTTGATTTTTATTAGAAAGTTAAGACTTATAATCCCATAATACAAGATTGTGAAAATGCCTAAGAGGTAAGGATTTATGGTAGTAGCCCGAAGGAAGTAGCTACCTCAGATCTTAAATCTATGGAGCTTTGTAAGAACCAAAGTGTGACCTAAATCTAAGCGAAGATGGGTATATAGTTTACCTCCATAAGAGAGGATAAACCACTCGACTATTGGATTTATAACTGCCTAGAGTGGTAGCCAACTAACTCCTCCTACATTTTAAAACCATGTGGTCAAGTCATATGTATTGCAAGATGATTATGATGTTATTATTTAGAAAAGAAACTAAATTCCTTAAACCCGCTCACTAAGAGACTAGAGCATGATTGGTATGAATATTGACTTAGTCTAATACAAATATTATCAATTTTTATTTGATTTTGACTCTTTATTTTGATAAAGGCCATAGAATTTTGTATTCCTAAATGCATGTTGAAGTTAGTTATGGGCCAAATCAAGAAAGAAGAGGGTGAAGCCTCGTTAGTATGAGTTGCTCTCATAGGTCAAGCGTTTCCCATATGTGCAAGAACGGGGGGCCTCATTTTTCAAAGGTAGTAGCAGATGCATGTATGATATTAGACATACAAAATTCAGCTAAGGGGTTTCTACATCTTTTATTATCTTGATTTAATACCTAGGATTTTATGCAAGGTTATGAGTTACTTAGTAATTTAATTATGAGTTGTAGTTGGGGGAGAAAATTTAAGTTTTACCGAAGAGCCTAATCGCATCCAGGCCACACATTAAATCACCAATCATAAAGAAACTATGAAAAGGCATGTAATTTATAATGCATAAACTAAAATAAACATCAAATATTTTATAAACTCAACATAAAAGAATAAAAGACCGATGCGGTCCGGTACCGCCGTACAACCCGAAAAAAAAAGGGTAGTCAAGCTCTACCCTTATACAACCCAGATTATAAAAGAAAACTTACAATTATAAATAAAAAAAATGATATGTGGGGGCGGGGGAAGGGGGTGGGTGGCTTTTTATCTTCTTTCTTCATATCTTCATATCTTTGCTCCATTTCTTCATTTGGATTTGCTTGCTCCAGAGGTATCACGGGGCCTCCCAAGACAAAGCCTTCTAGCCACTGCTCATCCTAATCCTCCATAACACTAATCTTAATTCCTAATGCACAATTACATTAAAAATAGGAAAAATAAATCTAACTACATCTGCAAAGCAAGTGTTAGTTAAACATACCATACAACCCAAGCAGTTATATGTATAATTTGGACTTAGCACCATGCACATGGGTAACCAAGTCCACTTGTCCTAATTTAGATTATGCTTAGGGGTTAAGCAACCTACAAAAGAGAGCATTTATATTTATTTTAAGTGCCCCTTAAGCATAATCTCTTGCAGAAAATATGATTAGGCTAATCACGGCCTAACATCCAGTCTACGAAGCATACATCCTAACATCCAGACTACAATAATACATCATAAAATAAACATATATCAAATAATGCACCACCCTAATATAAAGCTAAAAGTGGTGACTTAACCTAATATGTATGTATTAAGGCTTTTGTGGTATGTTCTAACTAGGCTTTAGAGTTGTCATTCTCTAAGTATGAAAAGATTTAATTTGAAGGATGGTTTTACTTTAAGCAGCTTAGTTAATTTATGAATTTTACTTAATATTTTCTTTTATTTCATTTGATTTATACTTAACAACTAAGTGCTATAAAGAGAGGAAAAGAGAGGACCAATCTCTTTCATCCCTACCTTAAGTCACATCTAAAGCAAATTAATTAATCAATTCCCTTTAGTGAATGACTTATTACATAGTTTAATTAATCCTAGGTTTAAGTTCACTTTAAATAATCCCATTCAATAAGAAAGGCATCTTAAGATTAATTGAAATTAATTACTATCACATAACACATGTTTTTTCATTTCTTTCCATCATATATATGACATGCATATGATTAAGTCTTAAACATACCTATACATGCAATTTGCATCTTAGCACACTTAAATGATGGATGTAAGCAAATGTACTTGGCATTCATGTTTCATTTGATTGAATCATTTTGCCATATTAATTTAAAGCTATATCTAAATTATTATATAAAAGTATAAGAAAAGAACTCTAAATCACATGACTAATCAATCCAACCACTTGAACAAAATATGAATGCATGTCTTCTTAATAAAAAAAATTGTATTTTCATTGATTAGCCAAATACACATTCAAATGTATAAAAATTTTATGCAAGTACGACACCATTATTCTGCACCAAGGGAGTGAGGTAGGAACCTCCTTGGGGCTACTTAAAGCCGTGTGCCCCCGGAATGTCCAGACTAATATACTCGCTATTCTTAAATACATATGGATGTATATGCAACTATAAGAATTGAAAACCATGCAAAAGTAAATTTTAATTGAATTGATTTATTTATGTAAATGAATTAAAGCTCTATCTAAATTCCAATGTTAAAATGCATAGGAATGAAATCAAATGAGTACGTCACCATTGTTCTGCAACAGGGAGCATGGTAAGAAACTCCTTGGGGAAACTTAAAGCCGTGCATCCCAGGAATGTCCAGACTAATATACCCATTAACATTCAAACTTATACAAATTAACAAATGAATGAAAGAAATAGACTTTATTTCATACACTAAGCTTATATTCATGTAAATCTCCTATGTATATGTAACTAAAGTCATAACATACAATATTATTATTTTTATTAATAAGCTTTTTTTTTTAAAATACATTTGAGATTTAATAGTGATAATAGCTACACATATTCTTAATTAAGCCAACACATGCAAATTTGGCATAAAAGAAATAATTTTTACTTAATTAATTTTTGAAGAAATGAATGCATGAATCAAGTGACATACAACATTTTGATATGATTGGAAAGAAATGAACCAACACAAGCATGTAATTTCATCCAATCCAACTAATTTCTAAGGACAATCACATTAAACAAGCTTATTTAAATTAAATCAAAGTTTCTTAAAGTCATTTTTAATTTCATGTTTGATTTGATTTATGAAATATGAAAGAGGTTTTTTGGTCCTAATCCCATTCCCATATGTGTGAGTTAATTTGATTTAATGAAAAGCAATTAAGTTGATTTTTATGAATTGATTGAGTTAAACATGGATTAAATCAATTAATTAACCCTTACCTATGTCACCTTAAAGTAATTGATTAAACAATTATGTGCTAATATGATATGCAATCACATAGAAAAGTAAATAGCAATGCTCTTATGAAATGACATCCAACGGTGGAAATCGCACGACATATAACCTATTTTAAGCTTAAGCTTGGTTTCAATGGCATACCTCACCAGAGCTTATGACCGACAGTTCCAACGATTAAGGAAGCTTCATTTGGTAGAAATGAAGCCCTGTTGAGCCACATGAGCTTTGATTTGGCGTGAATCACTTGGAAGACCAACCCATGACACATAAGTGAACGACCTTGGTTGAGGTCCCACTTTCGGCAGTTAGAGGCAACGGGCGGTGATTCATTGTGGCTCATATAGGTCCAAGGATGGTATGTGTAAAGTTAATTACACTTTGGTTACAAAATGAAGAAATGGTGATCCCTGGTATACTCCCCTATTTCAGTTTCACGTAAAACTGAGAGAGGGAACAGTGGGAAGCTCAAGAAATAGTGGAAATGGCTCTTGGAAGGAGAGGAGAGTGTGCTAGGGTTAAATCGAGTGTGTCCCTATTGGTTTGAGTGAGAATGGGGGGGGGGTATACCCACTCATTCTTTGGATCAGATTACAATGGCTATTTTGACTTTTTGAATCAATGGTTGTGATGGGGAGGTCGGGGTTGGCAGAGAATCAATCCATTTGGCCTCTCATGAGTGGAGGAAGGGTGGGAGGTGGCTGCCATGGCAAAGGAAGTGGGTATCCTTGATGCCATGAGTTCTAATGGGAATGGGGAGGTCATTTCACCACCCCATGAGTCATGGCTGACCAAACCACCCTTGGGTTAGGTTAGCTAGAGTCCTTGGTGCCTAAGTGGACTAATGGATGGGTGCCAAGTGTCCAAGGAAGAGAAAATGACCAAAAGTTCAAGTGTCTTATCTCATGGGGATGCCCTAGACCTAATGGTAAAGTAGTCATTTGGTTATGGGTTTCATTTGGGCAGATTTGAAATGAGTCAAAAGTGGGTTAGCCCAAGTTTCAAGTGATTTGGAGTTCATTTGGTTTGATTTGACCTATTTAGGTCCAATTGGGTTAGGTTGGGTCAAGTTGACCAATTGGTCAAATTGAGTCAAATCAAGGGTTGGTTCAAGTTCACATGACAATTTGGAGTGTTTTGGTTCAATTAATTTGTGTTGGTTTGTCTTAGGTTTGGTTTTGGCTCATTTAGATTCATATAGGTCAAATGGGTCAAGTTGACCAATTTGATCAATTTGACCAAATTGGGTTGGGTTAGGTGTTATCTCATGTTCAATTGGTTATTGAAATTGATTGTAGGCTTTGGATTGGTTTAATTTGAGTTTAATTTAGATTTTGGCCAATTTGACCTTTTAGATCAATTTGGCCTAGGTTGGGTCAAGTTGACTAATTGGTCAAATTGGGCTCAATCATGGTTTTGGTCAAGTTCAATAATAAATTTGGAATGAACTTGAGCCATTGGTTGCAATAAATTTGGATCAAATCATGATCTAACCCATTTTGGCTTTTTTAGGCCAATTTGGATCAACTTAGGTCAAATGACCAACTGGGCTTGGTTTGGCTCAATTAAGGATTTGGTCATGCTCAATCATTGATTATGTTTGGGTTTGAATCAATGGATTAAATCAATTTGGTATGTGGTGGGTTTTTGGCTAGTTTAGGTTTCATTTGGGCTAAAGGTTGACTTGGTCAAAGGACCAAGTTGACTTGGTTGACCCAATTCAAGGTAGTTGATCACCCTAGGATGATTATTGATCATGATATGAGGTTTGGATGGCCTTAGTTCAATCCAATTTGGGTTGGATTAGAACTTGGCTCAAAAAGGCCTTCTAGGTCACTTTGGGTCAAGTGGACCTAAATGGGCCAACTGGTTTTGTTTTGGCTTGATTCAAGTTTAGTTGAACTCATATATGAGCCTAGGATTGAAACATAAATCTAACCTCAATCTATTTAGAGTTCAATGGATTTTGTCTCATTTGAAGTTTTCAAGCTAAAAAAGGTTAACTTAATTTGATTTGGGTTGACTTGATTTGGTTTGGTGATTATAGTTTATGTTTAAATTTGGATAAGTGATTGAAGGAATGATTGATTCATGAAGAAACCCATGGATTTTGAGTTGGTTTGGATAGGATTTGGCCAAGTAAAAGAAGTTGGCTAAAAAGGCTTGAATTGGATTTTGGTTTAATTTTGGATTTGGTTTTGGCTATTTGGATTTATATTTCATTTATATTTGGGAACATAAATGAAGATATAAATGGTTCATGAGAAAATCACTTGTGTTTGTAGTGATTTAGAAGCAAATTTGACCAAGCTCATGGAGGAAGGTCAAAAGGGCTAAGAAGGGAAACCTATTTAGTTTGATTTGAATTTGGCCATTGGAGGGTGGGCTCCATTTATATTTATGAATATAAATGAAGGAATAATTTATTTATAAAGAAATCAAATGATTTTGGGTCGATTTATATGAGATTTGGCTAAGCATATGAAGGTGGCACGTATGGCTTAAGAGGGACTTTGGAATATAAACTTGGTTTTGGATTTCAATCACTTAGGGTTGGAATTTGAGTTGGAATTTGATTTGAGATTGAATTGATATTCGAGAAAAAATTAATTAAATTGGGGTTGATTCAAATTTGGTTAAGGCTAAGTCCATAAGACAAAATCAAAGGGCTTAGGAAGGGTTTGGGAATTTGAAATTGAATTTATTTATGAGTTTCAATCATTTGATTTGGAATTGATTTATCATTTGGATTTGAATTTGAGGTTTGGTTTGAGGAAGGAAGCAGGGGTTGGGTTTAAGGTTATAGGGTAGGCAAGTTATCCTAAATCCTTAAAGCATGACTTATTCCCATGGATAATCCTTCTAAGTCTCTAGGCTTAGGTTAAATATTCACATAATCACTAGAAGTGTCTTAAGACTAAGGAACTCTTAGTGTCTATAAGAGTCCTAGATCTATGATGAGGAAGTTGAGAACTCACTCTAAAAGTGAGGTCAATAAAGGGTGCCCAATAGGTGTGGTGTAATTGACGAGGCGTGCTGCACATATTGGCATTGACCGTGATGATCAACAATGTCTGAAGGATCATAAGAACTAACGAAAATGATCTACCCCTAAACCTGAGATATAGAAGGAATTAAGATCTTAGTGCAATGCAACTCAACTTATACCAAGGGCTTAAGAGAGGAAGGAAGGATCCATTAAGGGATCAAGCATATGAACCTTCCACTAGAGAAGCAGGTTCATGTTATTCATAGAGGATAAAAGTTTGAGTTGCTTTGATATGATTTGGGGAGAAAATATTTGTTAGGCATTAGGATTCATAATTTGCGAGGGATAAGGGCATGAACCTTCCACTAGGGAAGCAAGTTCAGATTATCCACTAAGGATAGAGGTTTGATTTGCGCATTGCTAGGGAGAAATTTGATTTGATTTAATTGATGGGCATCCTCTATGGATGAGAATTCGATTTGTTGGCTTGTGATTTGAGGTTCCACTAGGGAGAGGATATGATTTGGTTTTGAGCATGCATCTATTGGAGATATGAGCTCGGATCCGCTGGGGATAAGGTGGATTTAATTTGGACTCCACTGGAGGGAGGATGGTGATTTGATGAAATGGACCATGTTGGTGTGCGATGTATCTACTAAGAAGGGGCTAAAATTAGCCTTATTCTGTCTTAGATTTACAAATCCAAATGGATAGTCTACTCGCCATTGGGTAGGAATAACCAACCTAAGGGGTGCCTTTCAATGTGCAATGGTCAAGTCAGGAAGAAAGCTTGTAGATTTACAACTTCCTGAAAAAGGAACCACTAGGGTGATCGGTTGATAGCACAACAAATCAAACCTGACCTAAGGTGACTATTTGATGAATGCTACTGTGGACTCATATTGACTCAAGAATAGTCAGAATCAATTTAATTTTAGATGGACCCTGTCGGTGTGCGATGAATCCACTAAGAAGGGGCTAATATTAGCCTAGACATGTCTTAGATTTACAAATCCAAAAGGAAAGTCTACCAGCCATGAGGTAAGACTAACCAACCTAAGGGTTGCCTTTCGGTGTGCAATGGCCAAATTAGGAGGAAAGCTTGTAGACTTGCAACTTTCTTAATAAGGAACCACTGTGATGATCAGTTGATAGCATAACAAATCGAACCTGACCTAAGGCGACTATTTGATTGAATGCCATAGTGGACTTATATCAACTCAAGAATAGCCAAGATCAATTTCATTTTAGATGGACCCTGTCAGTGTACAATGGATCTACTAAGAAGGAGCTAATATTATCCCAAAACTGTCTTAGATTTACAAATCCAAAGGGATAGTCAACTAGCTGCGGGGTAGAGCTAACCAACCTAAGGGGTGCCTTGCGGTGTGCAATGGTCAAGTTAGGAAAAAAACTTATAGACTTATACCTTCCTAAATATAGAACCACTTGGGTGATCGATTGATAACACAATAAATCAAATCTGACCAAAGGCTACCCATCGGTGTGCAACGATCGTGCTAGAGAGAATGTGTAATAAACTTATATCTCCCAAAGCAAGGATGACCATCAGGGTGACTTGTTGGTGGCACAACAAGTCAAACCTGACCTAAGGGCGACTACTAAGAGAGTGCCGACTCGGGAACTTATCTCAACTCAAAAGTAGACAGACGATTCTTATAGGGAGTTTTACTGACACTGCCCTAAAGATAGGATGTCTACTTGGGAAAAGGTACTGCTGGGGGTGTCATCCTAATTCGTAAGAAAAAATATATATTTTTTGTTTATATGTTTGTGTAGACCTTATTAATGTGCAGGGACCACACTAAGAAGGAGCTTATATTAGCCTTGTCCTATCTCAGACTTACTAGACCAAGGAAGAAACTGCATATCTGCAAGATGGATTCTCTAACCATAGGGGTGGCTACTAGTAAAGGGGGACTGTCTAATCCAGGAGTAACCCGGGTAGTGTCTAGATGGGTCGCTAAGAATGTGAACAAAATAGAGTGCCCACAGGGGAGGTGCCACTAGGGGCTTTATCCAGGACATTGTAAAAGAAATCCTATAAGTATGCTGTGGCCAACTCTAGGAGAAAGCTTGTAGACTTACATCTACCATGAGTGGTGTATCCACCAGGTGGGTCACCATCAGCATGGTGATTACCAACCAACCTATGGTGCCCATCAATTTTTGACGATCAATCTAAGAAGAAGGCTTGTAGACTTGCATCTTCACTGACAGAAATGATCATCTGGATAGTCTATCGTCGGTGGGACACATGTTGTTCGACCTATGGTGACTACTAAGCGGGGAGTCCCGTGTAAGAACTGGACCTAGACTTAAAGTAGTCAAGAGGAAAGGAGACACTAGGGGACTTATCCTAAGCCTCAAATACACTTGACCCAATCAGTACATGATGGCTAGCCCAAGAAGAAAGCGTGAAGGCTTACATCTTCTTAAACTAAGTCAACATGGGGTAGCTTACCGGCTGCGTAGTAAGGCCTACCAAACTAACAAGGCACTCATCGATTTGCAATGGTCAAGTGAGGAAGAAAGCTTGTAGAGTTACATCCTATAAATAAGTAATCACTAGGGTAACATACTAGCAAGGTAGCATGTCGGCCCGACCTAGAGCAGCTAATGAGTGAGTGCCACAGGGGGCTTTCTCCCACATCAAAGTAGCCCGAGACAAAAGATATATGTTTGTTTTATATATGGTTGTGTGTAGTTTATGTTGGTGTTGTGATGGCATAGGATAGGATGCCACTTAAGTTCCTTACACCTACCCTAAACACATCATCATAGATTCACAAGCAAAGATGTTTCTAAACACGGAAAAGATAGAATTTGAGATGAAAGAGATTTTATTGATAATTATTTTTAAATAATATCTATGGATAATAATTCTTTAGGTAGAGCCCATTGATTGGAAGCATCGGGTGCTCTCCCTTACAATTTATATGTTAATAAGATCCTTCTTGGTAGGTCTTCTTTATGGCAAAAGGGCCTTCCCAAGTGGGTTCAAACTTGTCTCCCATTTTTTGACGGGCAATAATTATTATCCTTAGAATTAAAATAAGCTCTCTTACTTGAAAAGCTCTAGGACGGACCAGCTTGTTATGATCTTGAATCATTTTGACTTTGTACAACTCAAGGTTCTGGCATGCTCGAAGGCATCTGTCCTCAAAACCTTTGAGTTCTTCTAACTACAGCTTTGCATTCTACTCAGTCGTAATCTTGCTACCCATAGCTATCCTTAATGATGAGAGTTTTTGTCTCATGTGGGAGGCTTTAACCATTGGGTAATGGGTCAATTTGGGTTTATTATGGGTTGGGTTGGATTTGGGCTGACCCAAGGTGAGCCAAGGATTGGTCATGCCAAGTTTCAATGGGTTTGGACATGGATTGAATGGGTTTGGCTCAATTTGACCCATTTAGGTCAAATTAGGCTAGGTTTGGTTAAATTGGTCAATTAGTCAAATTGGCTCAAACCAGGGATTAAGTCAATTTAAAATGAGTATTTGGAATGTTTTGGTTCAATTGGTTTGGTTTAACTTGACTTGGATTTGGATTTGACCCATTTGAGTCCATATGAGTCAAATAGGCCAAGTTGACCAATTTGGCCAAATTGGCCACATTGGATTTGGTTAGGTGTTGATTCATGTTCAATTGATCATTTTAAGAAGATTGTAGCATTTGATTTCAATTATTTTGGATTTAGAAATGATTTAGACCAAATTGACCCTTTCGATCAATTTGGGCTAATTAGGTCAATTGGGTTCAATTGGTTAAATTAGGCTCAATCAAGGCTCTGATCATGTTCAATAGTCAATTTGAAATAGATTTCAGTCATTGGTTGTAATCAATTTGGATTAGATTTTGATTTGACCTAATTTGGTCATTTAGGTCAAATTGGGTCAACTTGGGTCAAGAGTGCCAATTGGGTTTGGTTTGGCTCAATTGATGGTCAAGTTAGGTTTAAGGATTGATTTTAGGTTGGTATGAATCATTGGTTTCAATTGATTTTGTTTAGGATGAGATTTGGTTCATTTGTCTCATTTGGTTATTTGGGTTAATTTGATCAAATGACCAAATTGACTTGGTTTGACCCAATTGATTGCAATTGATCAATTAAGAATGATCAACAATCATCATAGAATGGTTTAGGTAGGTTGGTTCAATCCAATTTGGGTTGGATTGAAAGATGGCTCAAATGGATCCTTTAGGCCACTTTGGGTCAAGTGAGATTGATGGGTAAAATGAATTGATTTTTGGTTGAATTGAGTTGAGTTAAGTTTGAGTATTGATTTGGGATTGGTTTATTGCCTGAATTGCAATTGTTTTGGGTTCAATTAGATTTTGGCTCATTTGAATATTTTGGGTTAAATAAATTAGGTTAAACTGATTGAATTGGTTTTGGCTTTGATTGGTTTGATTGTAGATTTTGGTATGGCTTGAAGTGATGATTGAAGGATTGAATTGATCTATGAGTAAATCAATTGAATTTGGTTTGGATTGAAGGAAATTTTGGTTAAGTCCATAGGGTTAAATCTTGGATTTAGATTTAGATCATTTGGATTTGGTTTTGGTTTTGGGGTTTGAATATTAGTTGAGATACAGTTGGTTAAGGAGATAGGCATGGGTTGGCTGAGGCTATAGGATGGGTAAGTCACCTTAGGTACTAAGACATAGTCTAATCCTATAGAAAATCCTCCTAAAGTCTCTAGGTTCTAGTTAAGTCTTCACATAGCCACTAGAAGTGTCCTCTGACTAAGGAGCTCTTAGTGTCTAGAAGACTCCTAGACCTATGATGTGAAGATTGAATCCTCACTCTAAAAGTGATGTCAACAAGGCCGACTTGAAATTATTCTTATTTTGTTACTAGTGCTATAAATATAGCATAGGTTAGCTCATTCAATTTTTCCTTACACTTATAAGAATAAAACTTCCAATTTAGTTAATATAATGTTAGTTTAATCATTTCACCCTCATTTGTTCTTGATATTGTGATTGTGTTGAATAGTAGTGCATGTTTGTCATTACTCATTGCAAGAATTTGAAAATTATTAGTGTAATCAAATACATATCATACTAACTTACACTTTTCCTCCATTAAAGTGCTTATATTAAAAGCTTAAAAAAGAGAAAAAAAATCATGGGGCTTGTTCTAAATAAAATGATCCACGAATAAAGTAGAAATTGCAAAGGTCCTATCTTTCTTTTAATTGAAGAAGAAAAGATTATAAAGTTTAAAATTCTAGCTCAATCTTCTATGGTCAAAGCTAAGAATATTAGAGAAGTAATGAAGGGTGGATGATAATGATAATAAAATAATATCGATAAGTCATTAAAGGTAGCATAATAAATATTAACCTACATCAAACTATTAACCTTAATTTTTGGAATGAGATAAAACCTGACTACATTTTCTACAAAACCTCTCATTAGACTTAGATGGGTTAATTTTAATATACTAAATCAAAATTTTCCAAAATTGCTAGAATACGCCTCGAAATCACAATTATTCAAATTCAAAGAAAAATCTCATAAATGACCTTCTCATATGCCCAATATGACTTTAGATCAATTTGGAGTCATTTGAACCAGGTCTAGACTAGAGTCAAATCATTTTGACCAATGGCCTATTTATTCCTAATTCATTCTAAATACTAAACTAAGCTTCAAGTTTGCTTCCAAATGATTTAGGATGATCCCTAGATTAGTTAAGGAGCCTCTTGATCGCTAATTAATCAAGCTTGACCTAGCCAAACCTAGATAACACAGTGGCCCCCATTATGGGCATTTTGAAGATTAATCCAAACAAAACCTAACATAATTCAATCAAATATTTATGGATACTTCATAAGAGCCCCAAGATTATTCTTAAACTAAATATAAACACAATTGAACTTAGTCTAATCCTTCGAGACTTTAAATATCCCATTAAGGTTACTTAGGTTGAAATATCTTTCAAAATAAAAATTAAGGGCATTTTCCAAATAAAATTAATTGAATCTCAATTCTAAATAGCATGCTTTATAAAGTTTTTAAGGGAATATAAGGATTAAACCCAAGCAATTTAGCATTTAACAATATGATTTTAATAATTTAATTTCAATTAAGCTTAGTTTTATCTCAATCAGAATTAATTAAGTTGAAAACATGTTTTAATCAAAGTAAATAAGACTCAAATAAGTAGGTTATATGAATCATAACCTAAATCAAATTAAACTCAATCTTAAATTTAGCTTGGGTAAACACTTCTTTATACGTCTAGTAGAGTTCAAAATCAAGCTTAAACTAAATTAAATCATATAGACTTGAATAGTTACATAACTCAACATGATTCATTGAGAGGACATTAAATAGAGATCAAAACTAGTAGATATTCAAAATGGGTTTAATAAGCTCTGACTTATTAATATCATTATAAACATTAACTTTAAATAGTCATTCAATTTTAAAATGAAATTTTATTAAAAAATCAATTAAATTATGGGTAATCATTGATCTATTAATGAAATTTTTGAACTCATGTATTGTTAAACTATTTGAACTAAAAAGATCTATTATATTTTGAAGTTATGCCAAACTAACTAATAAAAGAACTTTTTCATCTTTTTGTATTTATTTATTTTAATGTCTATAATAACTAAATTTGACCATGCCCAATCTAGCTATGGTCAAATAAAATTTACCAGAAGCTTTATTGAAGCCTTAATTAGTTAAGCAATTGTTTAATAGCCTTCCTAAATCTGTCCAAGTTCTAGTGGGTTTAATCTTAACATTTCAAATGCTTAAACCAAGCAGATAGCTCTGTAAGCGAACCAAATCGAACAGAGCAGGAATGTGTTGAAGCTTGAGCTCATTTATAAAATTTGGGCTTGAGCTCGAGTCAAGCTTAAATCAAGCTTCTAAATTTATGTTTTAGCTTGGTTCATTTATCATTTAGACTATTCAAGCTTGATTTGAGCTTGGTTTGTTCTCAGTTCATATTAAAATAGTCAAGCCATTATTGAGTTGCTCATCTATCAAAGTAAAATGAGCCTTATCAAATAAATTAATGACTAATATCTTCATACCAAACAAGTCTTATCGAGCAAATTATTGAATAGTATTATCAAGCTATTTGTTTTATAAAAAAAAGAATTTTATTGAGGAAATTAACAATTAGTATTGTTGAGCTACTTATTTTCTAACCAAATAATCCTTAAGCCTTTAGGGGATTTAGTTTAATAAATAATTAAAAAGATTTATTTTGATTAATTAATAATATTTAATAAATTAATTAAAATAAATAATATTAATTTATTTTAAGAATAAATTATTTAATTTACATAAATTTAAATAAGCTTCTTTATGAGCTTATTCACAAGCTTATTTGTGAACAATAAATAATGGTGCTTATTGAACTTCTTAACAAGCTCATTTGTGAGCTAATTTGTGAACGTTAAATGATATTATTTATTGAGCTTATTAAAAAGCATTACATGATATTACTCATGATTATGATGATAAACAAATTGAGTATGGTGTTATTCAAGTTTGTTCATTTAATAGCCAAGTATTTATAAATGTGTTTAATCTTGTTCGATTAATTCATTGAACAATCTTAAACGTGCTCCAATAAAGTCGAAACATGAGTAGCTTGTTGAATGGTTGATTTATTTGCAGAACTACGAGCAGACTAATAAATTATATTTAATCCTAATTTTGTTAAAATAAAATCCTTGGCTCATGATTTCTCAAATTCTCTATTGGTTATTGGATTCAAGAATAATAAAAATGACTTGGATATGTAAAGGTCATATCTATCCCTAGCTTAGAATTACAAGGTTACTAGTAAACAACCAAGAAACCTTTAAGGCTCACTATATAAAGTTCCCAACTAAGTAAGGAATATGCATAGTTTCCTACATTTGAAACCTTCCTCAGACCACCCCATCCCCCTCCCACTCTTACCCATATCCCCTCCCCCTCGATCAGACAACATGAAGTCTCTTCCTCCTATTTAAAGCCCTATAAACTAGATAATGGTCTAGTTCTAACAAGTAGTAATGACGAATTGACCTTTAAAGCAATTGGCAAGTAGGGAAAATTATGCATCTCGAAGGAGTTTTAGAACACTTCAACAAAACCTCGTGCATCAAGAGATTCACTATTAATGAGGTAACATTATAAAACTTTAGAAAACCATTAAGGATTCCACATTTTGTGAAGCCAAATCTTGCCTCACTAGAATCCAATAGTAAAAAGTCTTAAATTTTTCTTTTAGATTCTAATAGTAAAAAGTCTTACATTTTTCTTTTAGATTCCAATAGTAAAAATATTTCATAGAGTATTCAGATCAATGTCATTTGGTGAATGACTCTATTCATATCTAGAAGTTCAAGATGAATCGTGAACTAGCCATTTTTATTAATTGAGATGGGTGAAATTGAGTCAAGCTAGCTTGTGAGCTAACTTGAGCTTGACTCAATTACAAGATTGTGAAACAAAGTTATCGAGCCTTAACCTCGAGTTCTAATTATCAACTACATTTCTCTAGACTCATTGAGATGCTTGAACAAGCAATTTACTCGCATTATTAGTAAACCAACAATGGTGTGCCATGGCCTATCTAGGTTATAACTTGTAAGGAGCATCGTTCTCCACTTTTCCTTAACCCTAACACCATGCCACAATCTCACCTCTCTCACTTCACCTCTTTCTCATGTCTTTAACATCTCACCTCCCTCGCATCGATTGTCTCTCGCACCTCTGCTCTTTAACATCTTCTTCTTGTCTTTAATCTTCAATCTCTAGCCTCAACAACCCATAAGTGTGCACTCAAATTTATTTTCTAGATTTTTTTTTATTTCTCTATCCTCACTTGGTCACTCACACACGCATATCATGAGACTCGCTTTTTGCCCAATAGGTAGTAAAGCAACTCGATCTCAGTTGGTCAATCAGTAGAGTTAGTACTCAAGTAAAATATGAACATTATATCTTTATTTTTTTCTTTGGTTCACTTTATTTCTTCTTTCGTTGGTTGACTTGAAGCATAGAGATTATTTTTTGAAGTTGATATAAAAAGTGCTTTTCTATTTTGATCTTTCTTCTTTTTTTTCCTACTCTACTTTTCTATTTTGATTTTATGGAAAACCATTTCAATTTTATTTTGATGATTTTATGCTTGAATTATATCTTATTTTTTATTTCTTTTTTGATCTTTCTTCCTTTGCATCCTACTCAGGCTTGATTGTACCATTTTAATGGCTACAACACATATATTAAAATCAGGCCTATATTACATGAGCTTATAAATGAGCCAACCTTAAGCTTTGCAATAGAGCCCGAGTCAAAGTTGGTTCTAAATCAAGCCTATACATGAGCCAAGCTCGAGCTTTGTAATCGAGACTAAGCTAATGAGTCGAGCTCGAACCTAATTTTCTATTCTCAAGCTGAGTTTTTAAGTACACTCTCTAAGTTTGAGTTGAGCTCAAGCTTGACTTCAAGCTAACTGTATATAATGTGAACCAAGCTCAAGTCTAGTGTGGATCGAGCTCAACTTGACTCGTTTAAACTCCTAATTGAGATGAATAATTTAGATTGACTTGTATTGCATAACAGGTTCAAAAATCAATCTTGGGGGAATATTCTCAATCACATAGTCCTTAATCGGATGACTAAAGTTACTCCTTTTCTTTTGTCTTCCCCTAAGTATTGCCCAAATTGGTTACACCACGTGTAGTGCCATTAAGTCAACCGCCACATAATATTCATTATAAATCTTTAATTCCAAAAAGTAAACAAAATTTAGAAAATCATCAAAACTCTAAATCATAACCAAAAAATATGATTAAGCTTTCCTTTGATTTAGAATTCAAACAAGAATTAAGAAAAATAAATAAAATATTTATTTTATTTTGCATATTTTAAAATTAAGAGTTTGATTTATTTGATATTTTTTGATGTGACTCTACTAGGGAGGTTGATTTTGAATTTGATTTATTTTGATTTGGTCTCCACTAGGGGAGAGGAATGTGACTTAACTCCACTAGAGAGATTGAATTTGAATTGATTTATTTGGAGGGCATACCCGCTGGGGAAATGAGCTTGGTTGAATTTATTTGATTTAATTTTGATATGATATGGACCCTATCAGTGTGTGATTGACCACTAAGAAGGAGCCAGAGGGGCCTTGTTAAATTTACCAGTCCAAAGGGGTAGTCTACTAGCTGAAGGCTAAGACTATCCAACCTAAGGGGTTGCCTTTCAGTGTGCAACAACTGTGCTAGGAAGAAAGTGCGATGACTTACATCTTCGAAAGCGGGAACAACTGCTGGGGTGACCTGTTAGATGCTCAACAAGTAGAACCCAACCTAGGGTGACTACTAAGTGAATGTCACTGGGGATCTTACCTTAACTCAAGGGTAGTCAAGATTAATTTCATTTTAAATGATTTGATATGTACCATGTTGGTGTGTGATGGACCACACTAAGAAGGAGCTATAGGGGAAAGCATAGGAGACTTACATCTTCTTAAATAAAGCTATCATGAGGTAGCTTATCGACCGCACAATAAGGCATACCACACTAACAGGGCGCTCATCGGTGTGCAGTGGTTAAGCTAGGGAGAAAGCGTAGGATACTTACATCGTTCTAAGCAAGAAGCCACTAGGGTGACCCACTAGCTAGGTAGTAAATCAGCTTGACCTAGAATAGCTATTGAGTGAAGGCCGCTGGAGCGTTATCTCAACCAAGAGTAGTCAAGGTGAATCCTATAAGGAGTTTTGTTGACACTGCCCAAATATAGGATGCCTGCTTGGGATAAGGTTCCCCTGGGTCCATTCTCCTAATCCACAAGCAAATATATATTTTGATTATTTATATATGTTTGTGTGGACCATGTTGGTGTACGAGGGACCACACTGAGAAAGAGCCACGAGGGCTTGGACCTATCTCAGATTCACTGAACCAAGGGAGAGTCTACACATCTACAGTACAAACTTCCAACCATAGGGGTGGTTACTAGGAAAGGGGGACTATCCAATCCAAAAGTAACACAGGTTGCATCTAAATGGGATTGCAAAGGATGTGATCCAAATAGAGTGCCCATAGAGGCGGTGCCACTAGGGTCTGTCATGTTTTATTTTTGGATGTGGGGGAACACCACATAAATCATAGGGGGTACTTATTGAAGTGATCGGGTGCGACATTAAGGTATAATGTACTATCTTGAAAGATAGAGGCATCACCCTATAATGGACCTAATCACCTAATAAAGACTCCTAAGGCATGATAGGTCTTCGAATGTACCAGATATTTTTCCCCTATTTTACATAGATGAATAAAGCAGGGTTTATATTAAATCAGGTTCTTAAGTTCTCTATGGAGGTAAGCCTCCATAGTTAATTACATCTTAGGAAATGAGATTCCCTAAAGTAGACAATTATTATCTCTAAAGATTTCAAGGTTAGACTATCAAAGGATTAGTTATATTTGAAAAGTTAATTGGGAAGGTTCAAGTAGAAGACTTATTTTTGGAATCCAAAGGAGATAAGTAAGGAATGCCCATGATACTGAAAAACCTAGTGTCATTCCAATCTATCCTATGGTGAGGCTTTATACATTTAAAAGTGAAGAGATTTTATTCATTTGAGTTAAATTTTTATTAGACTGCTAGGGCTTATAATCTATCAACATAAGGTTGTGGAAATACTTAAGAGATGAGAATTTATGCTTGTAGCCTGATGGAAATAGCTACCTCAGATCCTAAATCTAGGGATCTTTAGCATAAACTAAAGAATGACCTAAATCTAAGCGATAGGTGGACATAAGGGTCTATCCCCACAGGTGAGAGTAAATTCGTCTGACTTTTGAAAAACTGCATGGAGTGGCTGCCAGCTAACATCTCCTACCCTTTAAATCCATGTAGTATGGTCTTATGAATTCCAAGATAGCTAGGGTAGTTATTTAATTTGAAAATAGACTAAAGTCCTAAACCCACTCCATATGAGACTATAGCATGAGTGGTATGAGTATATGACTTAATCTACAAGTGCAAAATCTTTTCAAATTTTATTATATTTTGACACAATATTTTAGACAAATGTCTTAGGATTTGTTTATGCATAAATGCATGATGAAATAGATTATTGGCTAAATCAAAAGAGAGAGTGTGAAGCTCCATCATCAAGGGTTGCTCTCATAGGTCAAGTGATCACTATTGTGTAAGGATGGAGGCCCTCAATTTTAGCACGAGTGATAGATGATGCATGCATGATGTGAGACATACAACATACAGCTAAGGGGTTGCTAAACCTTTTAATTATCTTGATTATAGTCTAGACTTTATGGTATGGTTATGAGTTATTTAAAACTTTAATTATGAGTGATTAGTTGGATAGAAAAGTTATTTTATCTTAAGAGCCAACCATATCTAGGACATACATTAAAGCATCAAACATAAAGAAACTATGAAAAAGATGCAATTCTGATGTGCAATCTAAACAAACCATCAATCAATATTATAGACTAATCGTAAAAGAATAAGAGGTTGGTGCGGTCGGGAGCCATCGTATAACCCGAAAGAGAGAAAATATGGGTAGCCGAGCTCTACCCTTATACAACTTGGCATGTGAAATAATAATTACAATTAGAAATGAATACATGCTATGGGGGTCTTCATTCTTCATTTCTTCATGTCCTCTATCTCCTTCATTTCTTCATTTGATTGGGCTTCAAAGGCATTACAGGGCCTCATAGGACTAAGCCTTCTAGCCACTGCTCATACTAATCCCCCATATCACTAATCGTAATTCCTATTATAAAATTATAATTATATAGGAAAATATAAATTTAACTACACTTGCAAAATAGAGGTTAGCTAAACATACATACAATCATAAGCAGTTATATGTATAATTTGGACTTAGCACCCTGCACATTGGTAACCAAGCCCACCTGTCTTAATTTGGATTATGCTTAAGGGTTTAAGCATCCTATAAAGAGAGCATTTATATTTATTTTAAAGCATCCCCTTAAGCATAATCCCCTACAGAAAATATGGTTAGGCTAAGAGCGGCCTAACTTCCAGCCTACGAAGCATACACTCTAACATCCATTCTAAAATATTACATCACAAAAGAAAACATACATCACATCATACACCATCCTAACATAGAGTTCAAAGTAGTGACTTAATTCTAATGGGTATGCTAAGGCTTTATGTAGTATGTCTTAACTAAGAATTAGAGTTGTATTTTTGTAAGTTTGGAAATTGTTCAGGTTAACATGATGGTGGGTTACATTTGAAGTTGTTTAATTGATTTGTGAATTTTAGTTTGTATTTTATTTTGTTTCATGTGATTTACACTTATCAACTAAGTGTTATAAAGAGAAGGAAGAGGATTACCCTCTTTCATCCCTACCTTAATCCACTTTCTAAGGCATATTAATTTGATTTAGTTCAATTTAAAGAATGGCTTATTAAATAATTTTTTTAATTAATCCTAAGATTAGGTTAACTTTAAATGATCTTATCCAATATGAAATGCTTCTTAATATTAATCTAATTGAACTACTATCATATGAAGTATACTAAGTCATTCCTTTCCATTATATGTAACATGCATATGATTTAATACTTAGCATATCTATACATGCAATATGTTTTAGCACACATAAATGATGATGAATGTGTATGTTTGGAATTTATATTTTCATTTTGGATGAATTATATAAACATATAAATTAAAGCTCTATCTAAATTCTAATACAAAAATACATAAGGATGGAATCACATAAGTATGTGTCATCGTTAACAAGGGAAGTGAGGTAATCAAATGACCTCCTTAGGGCTAACTAAAGCCTTGTATTCTCAGGATGTCTAGACTATATACTTATTAATATTCCAAACCTATGTAAATCTATACATGAATAAGGAAAAGAGAGCACTAATTTATATAAACATGTGCTAATAACTTAGGTGAATATGGATGCATGCATTTTTAGTAGAAAATGAGGATCATAATTCCTTAACTAAATACACACATGTATGTATAAAAGATATAAGTGAGCGTGTGTCATTGTTAACCAGGGAAGTGAGGTAATCAAATGACCTCCTTGGGACTAGCTAAAGTCTCATATTCCAAAGATGTCCAGACTATATTCTTGCTTTCTTAGATACATATAGATGTATGAATAACTAAAGGAGGGAGAATTATGCAAAGTTGTATTTTTATTTGATTGAATTATTTATGTATGTAAATTAAAGTTCTATCCAAATTCTATTGTAGAAACATATGGGAATGAAATCAAATAAGTACGTGCCATTAATGACCAAGGGAGTGAGGTAATCAAAAGACCTCCTTGGGTCTAACTAAAGTCTCGTATTCTTCAGATGTCTATACTATATACTTATTAACATTCAAACACATATAAATCTACCCTTGAATTAAAGAAAAGAAAGTTTTATTTCACATATCTAAGCTATAAACACATGAAAAACCTATATGTATTCATAACTACTATAACTTCACATGTTATTATCACTTTATAAATATTGAAAAATAGATTTATATTAATAATGATAATAGCCACACATATGATAAGTTAATCCAACACATGCGAACTTACATAAGTAAACATCATTTGATTCATTTACATTTAAAAGTATGAATGCATGAAAGCAACTAACATACAACATCTAAAGTGATTGGAAAGGAATAACTAAGTACAAACACATGGTTCATCCAACTAAATTAATTCCTAAGGACAATCATATCAAATAAAGTCATTTAAAGAAAACCAAAGTTTCTTTATTAATTTATGACTTAAGATTTCGATTAAATTTAAAGAGGAGAAGAATTATTTACTATTTTAATCCCAATCCCATGTCGGTGAACTTAATTAGTTTAAGAAAAGGTAATTAAGTGAATTTTATGAATTAATTAAGTTGGATCCTTAATTAAATCAATTAATTATCCTTACCTATGCTTCTTTAATTTGATTAGCCACTTTATTATGAGCCACAAATGACATGAACATATGAGAAAATAAAATTGCAATGCTCCTACAAGGACCTAATGCAATTGGCTCATAATTAAGGGTTAATTAAATTAAAGAACCTAATTAAGTACTTTAATGATTTTGCCACACTTATGGACTAATTATAATTTCCTCAAAAGGTCTTTATGTTATTAAACACATAAAGAGGAACCCTTAATTTCATTATTAATTATCTGATGTAACTATGATTTCAGTTTGATTAATTAACCAACCTAATTAATTAATTAACCCTTAATTAATCTTCATATCAATTAACTTTCTTCCAAAATGAAGTGGACTTAGAAAAAGAAGCTAGGAAAGAGGTCCTAACCCCACTCCCCTTTTCCATTCACTATTAGACAGTGATTAGTGAGTTTAATTAATCAATTTGTTATTATTTAGTGTGTTAAGTAGCCATTAAGTGGATTAAGAGAGTAATTAGAGCTTAAATGATCATTTCCCCTAATTAACCAAGCAATAAATCCCAAGAAAATTATGAGAGGCATAGGTCATCCCATTAAACTGACACACAAAGTTTGAGAATAATTACTTAAGTAATTAGAGCTTAATTAAGCTAATTAAGTTTTTATTTAAACTTTAATTAAGCATTAATCACTATTCAAAATTAATTGGAATTAATTTTGATTAAATATCCTCTATTTTACATTTAAAATGAGTATTTATTTATATTTTTGGGATTTTTCTATAATTTGTTATAAAATTTTAAAGATTCAACCACTAAATCAGGTTAATTAACCCTAATTTAGCCTAGTCTCGTCAGTGCAAGTGGATCACTGATGTGGCGCCATGGGATTGGCTACTTAAACGTGCCTGAGTTAGTGCTTACATGGCTGGTACAAATGTGGTTTCATTCCCACCATCCAATTTAAGATCGGATGGCGGAGATTAAACCCGCAATTCTTAAAGGATAAATTAGATTAAATCTAATGGATTACTCATGGTCGTTCATTCCGATCATGCGGAACAGATGGCAGGTGATCTATCGTCCACTGAGCGATTAGAGATGGACACCGTTTGCCTTCGTTCTCCCAATTCGAGCTCACTGGAGCTTGGATTGATTTGGGATTGAACCCACACCATTACGAGATAGATCCGAAGGGATCTAACAATCAAAATTACATGACATACAACTTTCCTTTGAAAAATCCTAAAGAAAATTTTCCAAAAACTTAGTTTAATGGAAATTATCATGTTGGAGATCAAGATCGGTGAGCAGCATGGCTTTCCTTGGGCCGAGGTGAATCTTTGTTGAGCAACAAGCATGATGGTTCACCTCGGTGGTCGTGGAGCTCGGGGGAAGTTTTGGTGAAATTAATTTGAGTTTGGTTGAAATTTGAGGGAGTTGATCAAAGAATGCATTGCCATGTTTCGGATCAATGGAGTCTAACATCAAGAAGAAACAGGAAGGCTTGGAGGCTTATGGAAATGCTCATGGAGTTCATTTTGGTTGTGTGATTTGAATCAAAATGAGGAGGGTATATCCCCCCCCCTCCTTGGATCAACAAGTTTGAATTCAATATGTGGATTACACACCGACTACTGAGGGGTCAATGTCAAGCTAAGATGGCTCGATTTGGTTGGCCAAGAAGCTTGGTTGGTGGCTCAAGGCAGCCTCCCTCTTTTTTGGATCCATTAGCTTCTATTAAGGTGGGGAGGTGAGTTAACTCACCTCCCTTTGGTCTATAGCTGACCTAGCCCACTTGGGCTAGGTACTATTTTGGGGCATTGGATGGCTGCCAAGTGAGAAGAGGGGGAAGTTGACCTGCCAATTTGGGTATAATCCCATGTAGGGAGGTTTAGCCATTGATAATGCCCTGGATCAGGTTCCAATGGAGTTGGGCTAGCTTTGGGCTGACCAAGGTGAGTTTAAGATGGGTTGGGTTAGATTTCATTGGGTTTGGGCTTAGTTTGAGTGGGTTTGGCTCAATTTAACCTATATAGGTCAAATTGGGCTAGATTGGGTCAAGTTGACTAATTGGTCAAATTGGGTCAAACTAAGGCTTGGATCAAGTTCAAATGATGATTTGAAGTGTTTTGGTTTAATTAGTTTAAGTCAATTTGGCTTGGATTTGATTTGGATTTTGACCAAATGGTCAAATTTATTTGATTCAATTGAAATTAGCTTAATTTTGGGTTTTGATCCAAGATTAATAACTTCAAGCTAATTTATTTAAATTTGATTTGACTAATTTTCTTTTAGGTTGTCAACTTAGATCAAAGAACCCAATTGGGTTGGTTTGGTTGATGGTCAATTAGTCATGTTCAAATATTGATCTTAGGTTGGTGTGAATCATATGTTTCAATCAGTTTGGCTTGGGTTGATATTTGGCTAGTTTGATTTATGTAGGTTAGGTGGGTTGACTTGGTCAAATAACAAAGTTGACTTAGTTTGACCCAATTGATGACAATTGATTAATTAAGGATGATTGATGATCATCATCATGGTTTTTGTAGGTTTGGTTCAATCCAATTAATGTAGGATTGGAATTTGGTTCTAATAGGTTAAAATTGATCACTTTGGGACAAGTGGACCACTTGGGATCAGTTGAATTGATTTTGGGTTAAATTGAGTTTAGCTGAATTTATATATGGATTTAGGATTGATTTATAGCTTTGATTGCAATTGATCTGGATTCGAATGGATTATGGTTCATTTGAATATTTCAAGTTAAATGAGTTAGGTTAGGTTTGATAGATTTGATTTATATCTAGGATGATGGTTGGGGAAATAATTGATTCATGAGAAAATCAGTTGAGTTTGACTTGAATTGGATACAATTTTAGTTCAGTCCATGGGATCAAATCATATGGTTTAGGCTAGGTTTGATTTAGTTTGGATTTGATTTGGTTTGAAATTGATTATATATTTGGCATAGGTTGATTGAAGAGTTGAATTGACTTTGAGAAAATCAATTGAGTTTGACATGGATTAGAGGCAATTTTGGTTCAGTCCATGGGATCAAATCATATGGTTTATGCTAGGTTTGATTTAGTTTGGATTTTAATTTGGTTTTAAATTGATCGTATATTTGGCTTGGGTTGATTGAAGAGTTGAATTGACTTTGAGAAAATCAATTGAGTTTGGTTTGGCTTGAATTTATTTTGGCTAAGTCCATGGGCTCAAATCATATGGCTTAGGCTAGGTTTGATTTTGTTTGGAATTTGATTATGGGTTTCAATCACTTGGTTCAGTGTTTGAATTTGAATTTAATATTTGAATTTTGATCGATTGGTTTTGAGGTTTGGTTTAGCCTAAGAAGGCAAGTATGGATTTGGTTAGGCTATAAACTAGGTAAAATTTCCCTAATCTTAAGGCATACCCTAATCGTATAATTAACCCTTCTAAGTCTCTATGCTTTAAGTGTTCACCTAATTGCAAGAAGTGTCTTATGACTCAGGATAATCTAGTGTCTAGAAGACTCCTAAATCTGAGAAGAGGAGAGTGAGTTCTTACTCCAAAAGTGAGATCAATAGGGGCGTTATCTTGATCCCTAAAAATGAAAGCCTATAGGTATATGATGGCCAACTCAAGAAAAATCATAAGGACTTACATCTTCCATGAGTGGTGTATCCATTGGGTGGGTTGCTGTCAGCATAAAGAATACCAACCAACCTAAGGTGTCCGTCGGTGTGTGACAATCAATCTTGGAAGAAAGTGTAGGAGACTTACATCTTCCTAACCAGAACTAATCACCGGGATAATCTGTCATTGATGGGACAAATACTATCTGACCTAGGGCGACTACTAAGCAAGAAGTCTCGGGGAAGGACTAGACCCAAACTTGAAGTAGTCAAAAGGAAAGGAGTTGCTGGGGGACTTACCCTAAACCTTAAATATACTCGACCCAGTTACTGAACGAAGACTAATTCAAGAAGAAAGTGTGGGAGACTTACATCTTCTTAAATAAAGCCAATATGAGGTAGCTTATCGACCATACAATAAGGCATACCACACTAATAGAGAGCTCATCGGTGTGCAGTGGTTAAGCCAGGGAGAAATCATAGGAGAATTACATCTTCCTAAGCAAGAAGCCACTAGGGTGACCCACTAGCTAGGTAGTGAATCATCCAGACTTAGAGTAGCTACTGAGTGAAGGCTTCTGGAGCGTTATCTCAACTCAAGGTTGCCCGAGACAAATGATATGTGTTTGTTTTATGTGTTTGTGAGTAATTTGTGTTTATGTTGCATTGATGAAGGATAGGATGCCACTCAGGTTCTCTTACACCTAAGTTGTGTTAATCGAAACAGGACGGCACTTGGGTTGCTTACACCTATTCTAATAACATAGGGGATGAAATTTCATAATTAAAATGGATTCAATTTGAAGAAATATTTTGATTTGAAATTAAATTTTATTTATGAATGTTTTGAACATTATTTTATGGGCAATATTTCTTAAGGTAGAGCTAGTTAATTTGAAGCATAGGGTGCTCTCCCTTATGGTTGAAAAGTTAATATGATCCTCCTTGGTAGGCCTTCTCTATGGAAAAAGAACCATTCCAAGTGAGTTCAAACTTGCCTCCCATCTTACCACGGGCAATAATTGGTCTCCTTAAAACAAAAATAAGCTCTCCTACTTAAAAATATCTAGGGTGGATGAACTTATTGTAGGCTTAAATCATTTTGGCATTGTTTAACTCGAGGTTTTGGCATGCTCGTAAGCGTCTCTCCTCCAAACCTTTGATCTCTTCTAATCGCAACTTGGCATTATGCTCTGTTGTGATTTTGCTACCCACGACTATCCTTATTGATGGGAGTTGTACTTCTAATGGTAGAATGGCTTCAAACCCATACACTAAGAATAAATGAGTAGACTGAGTTAGAGTTCTGTAGGTAGTACGGTAGGCCCATAAAGCTTCAACTAATTACTCATGTGACTATTGTTTGTTGTCATCGAGTGTCTTCTTGAATATTTGGATGAGAGTTTTGTTGAAGGCTTTTGCTAAACCATTTACTCACGGATAATAGATGGTAGAGTATCTGCAATCTATGTTGTGTCTCTGGGCGAAGTTGTTGATTTTGGTGTTCTTGAATGCAGTACCATTATCGGATATAATCCGGTGGGGCACCCCAAATTTATATATTATATGATTTCTAAAAAACTGGAGCACATGCTGAGTTGTTACCTCTTTAAGCGGGATCACCTCCGCCCACTTGGAAAAGTAGTCGATAGCAGCAAGGATAAATTAATAACCCTTTAGAAGAAGGAGAATCAATCGGACTCACTATGTCAGTACCCCAACACTCGAATGGCCATGAGGCCAATGTTAGATGTAGATTATTGGGTGGTTGGTGTAGGACCACTCCAAGTACTTGATTGTGATCTATAATCATCTTTGGACCGGATTGGTGAGCTTCACATAATCCTGAATGCACGTCAGTCATGATATTACGGGCTTCGTGCTTGTGTAAATAATGTAATCACATATGATCGAAGGACCACTAGTATAAGACACCATCCATGAGGGTGTAGGAAAGTGCCTTTTACATCATATAATGTGATTGAGACTTCTCTTGAGCTAGTTTGTCATTATATAAGTAATATATGAATGATTGCCTCCAATCTAACTCCTCGTGCTTTCTGGAAACGGCAACCTCCCCTTTAACAGAGTATTTTCCAATGAGTTCAGTATTAATAAGGGATAGAACTTGCCTGTTTTGGTCCTCTATTGATATGGACTCATCTTCCGGACATGCCAACTCCTTGGCAAGCTTGACTAAGGCATTCGTTATAACATTTTATCCTCGAGGAATATTATAGATGGTAACTTCTAGGATTTGGGCCAACAACTCTATAGTGTACTTGTAGTAGTGAAAGAGTCTAGGCTTGAGAACCTTGTAGGACCCAATGATTTGGTTAACCACTAGTTAAGAATCTCCAAAGATATTGATGTTCTGGATGCCTAACGTAATGGCTAACTCCATACCGACAATCAGGCCGCATATTCGGCTTCCTTGTTGGTGCAAGGATCGAATATATGATATGAGAATTCATCATATCATAGCCCAGAGTTAGGAGAACTCTTCATACCCCTGCCTTTCTTGGAAGAGTAGATTGTGGTTCTTCTCCTCTTTGAGAGGAAGTTGCACCATCAAAATATATCTTCTAGTAGTGAATGCTAGTATCCCCTAAGTTCATGATTTATTCATCAGAGAGATCATCATTAAGCAAAGAGTCAACAAAAAGTGGGTGTGTTGCTAAGAAATCCTTAAGTTTTTATCCTTTCATCGCATGGAGGGGTACGAAAGTGATATCAAACTGTGATAGGATCATGGACTAAAGTTCCAACCATCCTGATAACATTGGCCGTGTCATGAAATATTATAGTCGATTAATTTTAGAAATCAAGTTCACTTTATGAGAGAGCATTTAATGTCGTAGCTTTTGGGAGGCAAAGATTAAAGCTAGGCAATGCTTCTAAATGGGTGGATAATTTGCTTCAGTAAGGATCAGAAAATGGCTGAGATAGTAGAGCACATTCTCCTTCCCTTCATCATTGGTTTGGCCAACAATGTGCCAAGAGAGTTATCTAATGAAATAGTGTAGAGTATAAGCAGCTTGCCCAAGATAGGGGTAAGCTGGCATCATCGCTTGATGCTCGGCATAGCATTGGTGGTCGAACTTGGCATCCTTCTTGACTAATGCTGAAAATTGTTGGCATCTATCTAATATGTTGAATATAAAATGCCTTAGATATGCCAACCGCTCTTAGAATGATCTGAGTTGAGTTAAATTTTTAAGGGTGGCATTTCTAATATCACTTTAATCTTCTCTGGATCAATTTCAATTCCACGATGTCTGACAAAGAACCCAATTAATTTCCCTGAAGCTACTCCAAATGCACACTTCAAAGGGTTCATTTTGAGGTTAAATTGTCTTAACTGCTCAAAAACTACTCTTGAGTCAAAAAGATGGTCTTCCTTTTATTTGTTTTTGACCATGAGATCATTAATGTAATATTCTACTTGATGATGAATGAGTCCGTCAAAGATTCGAGTCATGGCCCGCTGGTATGTGGAACCAACATTTTTAAGGATGAAAGGCATGACCTTATAACAATAGATTCTAACCAGGGTTCTAAACGCAATATTTTTCTCATCCTCAGGGGCCATCTTTATTTGATTGTATCCAAATGAACCATCCATGAAGGAGAATACTATATGAGATGAGACAATGTCCACCATCAATTATGGTATTGGTAATGGAAATTAAACTTTTAAACATATCTTATTTACATCCCCAAAATTGATGCATATGCAAATTTGGCCATTCTTCTTCTTAACTAGGACAACACTGGCCAACCAGGTGGGATATTTTTCCTCCCAGATGAAATCAACATCAATCAGTTTCTTAACTTTAGAAATGACCTGTTGTTCAATGTCTAATCATATGTGTCTAGGAGCTTGCTTGATAGGCTTAGCATCAGGTTGTATTGATAGCTTATGGACTGCCACATCAGGAGTTAATCTGAGCATCTCTTCATAACTCCATGCAAAGTAGTTCTTAAACTCAATGAGAAGCCTAACTAAGTCATTGGTTTCAGTTTCATTCAATAAGAAACTGATTTATGTCGGGCGTGGGTTGTCTTCAGTTCCTAAGTTGATCTCTTTGACCTCATCGATGGTTGATTTGATTTCTTCTTCAAACTATTGTGGTGCATCTTCAACTTGGAAATCATCTAGATCGTCTGAAGTTTCTAAGCACATCTCCATATATGAGTTAATGTGATTTGAAAGAACCTATCGAATTCAAAATGATTGGTGATGACTAAGTAGTAATTATCATTATCGACTAGGCCTAATGTACCAAAGCCTAGTCCCAATTTTGATTAAGAGCTCTTGAATTTGTTATTTTATATCCTTTCGAAGTAATTTGACCTGTGCTTATACCATGTATGTAGAATTAAACCTTTCTTTGCTAAATTTAGAACACAATGGGAGTACCAATCAAAAGGTAATTCTATTAATTCTTTATATGAATTATCCTCAAGTTCTACATCAACTTCTTGACTTAAGGATGATACTCTAAGATAGAACCTCTGAATCTTTGCAGCTGCAGATGCTTTAGGGGCCTCCTTAATCACCAAACTCTCGACTTTTTGTGAGAAAAGTGGGGTTAGAGCTAAGGTTCCCAACTGGTGCTTAACAGTTTCATATAGAGAGGACTTGGATACATTTATGTTTTGCTTAAGAATTCGGTCTTCATCGCTGTCTAGCTTGAGTGTCACCTACAAAGGAAACTGCTATCAAGAAGAGCTGGTTGGTGTACTAACCATATAGGACTCATCCTCTGAACTAGATTCTAAGTCTATATGGATAGCAGGTGTACTCTTGGTAGCTGGGACAAATCTCTTGGTTGGTGGTAAGTATGGAGGCCTTCCACCCTTGGGACTCCCTCTGGACTTGCCTCTTCCTCATCCTAGTGGAGGTCGGGTCATCCTCCTCACTTGTTCGATTAGAGTAACGAACTGTGGGTGGAATCAAATATTAGGCTCTACTTCCTCCACAAGGTCTATTTCTCGTTCCATTTTCATTTTTATTTCATTTTCTCTTTTCTTTTCTTTTTCTTTTTATTTTCTTTCTTTTTCTCCCACACAGGGACTTTGACTAAGTTCACGAGAATAGACTTTTTGATTTTGGGGGAGGTACTAGACCGCATCCTCATATATCCCGATCTCGTAAACTGTAAAGGGCTTGAGATCTTCTTTGACACAATACTTGATTCTACCTCTTAAGAACTTGATGCATTGATATAAAGAGGATAGAACCACATTGTTCTCATGTATTCATGGTCTCCTAAGCAAAGAATTGAAAGATGTATCCAAGTCTATTATGTGAAACTTGGCTTTAGTCTTCCAATCATCTATCTCTAGTGGAAACACTATAGAGCCTAAAGCCCTCTCGCCATGTTCATTGAATCATTTTAACAACATTTTTTCCTTTTGGAATTTGGAGATGTTGATCCTCAAGTAGGCAAGGGTTATTAGACTCAAAATATTAACTAATGTACCCGGGTCAACCAGAACACTGGATAGCTTGAATCTCCCAACATCCACTATAATGTAGAGAGGATGGTTATGCTCGATCATCCCTAAAAGTAGGTCTTCATATATGAATATAACTTCTAGGATCTCTTTTGAGTAGCATGCTTCCACTCTAGTAGTGGTTAGCTGAGCTAAGTATATCTCTGGATCAAGCAAAGCTTTGATTAAAGATTCTCTCATCTCTTTAGATAAGACAATGACATCATATATGCTTAACTTAGTTGGTAACTTTCTAAGATGAGCAAGGATGTTATAATCAACTTTATACTGATCCTCCACAAGCATATCTGTAGGTGGAGCATCTTATGGAGGGGCTATCTGCTCACTAGATACAATGACTTGTTTACCATTATCTTAAGGTGCTACCCTAGGAGGTAGAACTTTATCATTGTAGAGATTGACTTCAATGACTTCTTGAGATAAGTTTATGGAAAGTTCTACTTGCTAATCAGGTATACCTACAGCTTCTCTTAAAGGATCCTCAAAGTCGGATGACTCCAAGTCAATCTCAAGAGGTGAACCTGATTAATTTAGAAAAGGACAATCTTATTCTGAATTAGAGAGGAATGGATCAGAATTATTTGAGTTATTATTATTTTGTCTTGGAGAGCTTTCAATTAAAATGAAGTTAGGAGCATCAGAAGTAGAGAGAATGTAAGTGGAATTGATCTTCTTCATTAATTTCTTTAATTTTGGAGGAGGTACATAATAGAAATTAAGTAAAGTAAGCGAAGTGAGGGGTTTAGTGCCCTCATCCGCAGATACAATGCTCCTCCCAGTAGAAGGAATGGTAGAGGTGGTAGTAGCTGCAATGGTGGAAGAGTGTTGGACTCGGACGGTGGTTGCACTACTAATCTATTCCTGGCAAGTGAAGGTTGTTGCTATTGATGATGAGCTTCCACCCTCCCCGAGTTGTCTTTCGCAACTGGCAAACCTTCCTTGATGTTGGAGGTTTGAGCTACTTCAGGAACCTGTAGAGAAAGTTTCTTGATTTTAGAAATGATTTTCTTAAAAGATTGGGATAAGAAAATATCCCCACCTTCTTTTATCTTGAGAGGATCAGATGTATCCCCGAGGATTATTCTAACAGAATCATATTGGTGCTCTTCTAAGTATTCATTAGGGTTGACTATATCTCTTGACTTGTAGCTATGCTCAAGCCAATCCTTGAAAGTAATACAATCCTCTAAGACATGGCCTAACATATAATGGTAGGAGCAGTAGCTAGGATCGTCACTCTTGCCCACTTCGTTTGGCCTTTTAGGCTCGGGTTATTAGAAATCAGGCTTCTTAGAGAGATTCTTAAAGATCTTCCTGACTACCTCCCTCTTGAATGAATATGGTTTATTGAGTTTTTTCAATAAGTTTAGATGGAAAATAGTTACCTAGCAGTGGATAGTGGTACCGCTACCGAGTAGGCTACTATGGTGGTGGTGGTGGTTGTTGTGGAGGCCGAGGTGGTGGAAGAGGAGGTAGCAATGGAGGCTGCTAAGCTCGAGGCCTCTCATCCTACGCTATGACCAACTATTTCTCATTGTTCACTAACATAATTATCCCAGGCTTCTTCTCAAATACCTTCCGAGGCTTGGGCTTAGATGACAGGTCTAAAAAGGGTAACTATTTTGCTTCCTCTTATAGGTTAATTTCCTTGCTAATCGACTTCTCAAATGTCTTTATGGTGAATCTCTTAAGCATGAAGGTGATCAAGCCATGGCTATTATTAAGTAGAATCTCAATGGCATACTGCTCTTGCAATTGTGGTTCGCATTTCATACTCAAGTTGTGCCATCTAAGAACGTAATCAATAATGGACTCGTTGGGTTTTTGTTTCTCTACACTGAGGTCACATACAGTTACCTTTTGTTGAGCTCTTGCAAATTCCTTGATGAAGAGATACTCTATATCTGCAAAGGTCTTCACTGAACTGTTAGGTAGTTTGGCATACCAATCAAATGCAACACCTGCTAAGCTACCGACAAAGATGTGAAAAAGAAGTGCATCACTTTGACCGGCATTGTAACAACTGGCCCTGAAATGTGTAATATACTGCCTTGGGTATCCACTACCATCAAAACTCTTAAAGGATGGTGGCACAAAATCATTAGGGTATTGAACTACATCAAATTCCTCTGAGTAAGGCCTACCTGTTAGAACAGATGAGTTCCCTCAAGCTTGTGCTAATGCTTCCTTCACTTGTTGCTTTACCATTTACTTTATGTTCTTTTGTGCTATCGATGACCTTCCAATGCAAGCTACCAGCCTCATCATCTATGGGAGTGAACTTGGGACGATCTAAGGTATGCACTAGCTCAGGCCACTCGGCCTCCATGGGGGAAGGCTATGAACCTGGGGCTTGGTTCTGCAAGGCTAGAATTACTACCATCAACTCCTCTACTATTAACTCCATTCTATCTATCTGATCATCCTTCTGCTTGATCTTCTATAGGAGGTGTTGTTTGAGTGAGATGTGTTGCCATCCTCAATTACAACACCTTCTTGGCTATGTTGTTCTCAATGCAGACTTTGGCTAAGTCATCCAACAAGTCATCCTCATCAGGGTCAAAATCAACCCTACCCTCTTTTTGATTAGACTGATCACTGCCAACTATCTGCCTCACCATGGCACGATAGTCCTTTAAAATCTCATATAATGAACGGTCATCTACTCAACCATGCTCTATTGGAATATAGGCTAGCTGATGACTGACCACCATACTGAGCTGTGTAGAATCTATGCACTGAATACTCTCAACTGGTGGAGTGCACTCCTTGACAGGCTCAACTATCATGGGGACTGCTTCGATATCCCCTCGCCTCTCTTCATCCAACTTTTGTGGTGAAGCGATCATGACACTCTTCGGTCACCCTTCTTCTTCAACATTGTTGAGATGGAAGGTCGAGTACGAGAGCTCGGCCTCACCTCAACGGGTGGAGTAGATGGAGTGGGATCCTTGGTGGAGACTGTAGATGTTGGAACTTGTGGAACTTAGTGAAGGTGGATGGCGAGTGGAGCAGTGTGATGGTGGGGACACCAGTTGCCTCTCTATATGGGGCTCTCTCTCTATATGGGGGCTTGTGGAACTTGGTGGAGACTGTAGATGTTGGAACCTGGATTGGTGAAGGTGGATGGCGAGTGGAGTAGTGTGATGGTGGGGACACCAGTTGCCTCTCAACCAGAGATCTCCTCCTATGATTGATGGTACTGGTAAGAACTATGTAATTAGAATAATCGGATTTATCAACTCACCGATTAGGAAAAATCCATCAAAGCAAAGGCCACCGATTACTTAGCAAACCTCCTCCTCTCTCTTTTGCTCGCTTGGCCAGTAACTCTGGCCTTAGTTACCCTCTCATGGTGAATCTAATCCCTAACACTCTTAGGGATCAGTCTCTTCAAATCATGTAAAGTACCAGACTCAGCATCTGCTCACCCAACTCGATGAACCGATGTGAGACCAATTGGCTTCCTCCCTCCTCTAGCTGGTGTCTCTGCAGGTTGGGGTAATGCAGCAATCTTGTGGTATTCCTTCTCTCCCTATGAAGCTAAAAGGGGGTGAAACCTACTACCACTCAAGAATGGAGAGGTATCATGAGGGGAACCCTTCTCAGTAACATAGGAGGCTTCATCTACCTCCATGGCCGCAAACTCATGCAGCCACTTGATCTTATGGTTCTTGTTGCGATGTTAAGTTTTTGTGAGCAGGGCAGAACGAAAACAAGAACCAACCTCCAAGGTGGGGGAGACTATCTAAGAAGCTAAGATAGCCTTCCCCTTCAGAATAGGAAGAACCAAAGAGGTAGTACTAGCCAATGCTGGAACTACAGTGAGAAGACTGACCTGCCCGGCCCTGGCACCATGGACTCTTGACATACGTGTGTGGGAATCACAATGGCCTTCTTCTTCAACAAGAAAAACTTAGAATATGACTGCAAGTCAAACTAAAGAAGTTGCTTCTTGCCTACCACCCCCTCTCTACTAATGGTAGTGAGGGTAGGGCCTTCACAACTGACCTTGAATTGCTCAAATCCAAGGCTGAACTTGATGGCAGGGGCATTGGTAAGTATGGAATGATCCAAGGCCAAATCCACATCATATATAAAGAAAAAGATCAGCTTGCCGAAAGACATGGCGATGAACTGACTGTATGAAGGAAGGAAGAACTGGGCTGGTATCTATGCATTGTTAGAAAAGAGAACTGGATTAAACCCTTGCCTTGATGACAACCTTGAATTATTGATTTTGATTTGAATTTTGAATTAGAACCCTGATTTAACAAATTTAGGTATGCTAAATGGGTTTCTACTAGAGAGATTTTGGAAATTGGAGGAGAGACTTTGCCTTTAGTTGTATGTTGAATTTGATTTTGATTTTGGAACCACATCCAACAAATTTGGGTAAGCCAAATGGGGTTCAAATGTTTTGGAGAGATTTTGGAGATTTTATAATTATTTTATTTTATTGAAGTTTGATTTTGATTTTGATTTTGATTTTAAGTGGGAACCCTCATTTAGCAAATTTAGGTATGCTAAATGAGGTACAATTATTTGTTTGAAAATTTTGAAGGCTATTTATTTTGTTTGATGTTGCTTATTGTATGTTGATGTTTGATTTTATTTTGGTTTTGAAAATGGAACTCTCACTTAATAAATTTGGGTATGCTAAATGGAGTTTAATTATATGATCTTTGTTGTTTATTTAAGTTTGATTTTGATTTAGTTTTGAAAATGGAACTCTCACTCAATAAATTTGGGTATGTTAAATGGAGTTCAATTGTATGTTTGATATTGATTGTTGTGTGCTGATATGTGGTTTTACTTTGAGTTTTGAAAATGAAACTCTCATTTAATAAGTTTAGGTATGTTAAATGGAGTTATTTTTGCTTGAAAATATTTTGAAAATTTTGAAGAAGGAATTTGTTTGTTGTATGTTTAATTTTGATTTTGAAAGAGATTTTCACAATTAATAAATTTGGGTATGTTAAATGGATTTGGTTAATTTTGTTTGAAAAAGGGTTTGGATATTTATTTTTGAAGAGGAAATTTGTTATTGTAGTTTGATTTAATTTTTTGATTTTGCAAAATGAACCCTTAACAAATTTGGGTATGCTAAATGAGGTTCAATTAATTTAATTTTATTTTATTTTTTGAAAAAAAGATTTTGTCTTTGTTTAATTTTGAATTTAAAAGAGAGCCTTCATTTAACAAATTTGATTATGTTAAACTTTTGAATCTTTTATAAAAGATGTTTTTATTTTACTTTGGATTTTATTGAAATTTTGTTAGGCATGAGATGAACATTGCTTCACCAAGCTAGTGGTGAGAGGTTCTTAATTTTATTTGATTTATGTCTAATTTTTTTTCTTTCTTTAGTTTACCTATAGGGAGACCTAATAGGGTTTTAAGACGTACACTGGAGTGAGGTCCTAAAACCTAAAGGATGTTGGTCACCTTTGCTTAAAGATGAAATAAGCAAAGTGCTAATGGAAAGAAAAACGGTCTTGGACTTATATAAAATACAAGTTCATTATTTATGCTTGGAGACAATAATTGTCTACTAGAGATGGTGAGAGGAACACTACCTAACGAAGTCGCTAGAAAAATTTGTGGTGTTTATTTTCAAATGCATTGGGTGGACACCACACAAATCATAGGGGGTACTTATTGAAGTAATCGGGTGTGACATTAAGGTATGATGTACTATCTCGAGAGGTAGAGATATCACCCTAAAATAGACCTAATCACTTAATAAGGACTCCTAAGGCATGATGGATCTTTGAATATACCAGATATTTTTTCCCTACTTTATATGGAAAAGTAAAGTAGGGTTTATTTTAAGTTGAGCTCTTTAGTTCCCTATGGAGGCAAGCTTTAATAGTTAATTACATCTTAGGAAATTAGATTTTTTGAGAATACTCTCGATTAAAGTAGACAATTATTGTCTCCAAAGATTTTAAGGTTAAGACTATCAATAAATTGACTATTTTGGAAAACCAAGTGGGATTATTCAATTGGAAAGACTTATTTTAGAATCCAAAGGAAATAAGTAGGAAGTGATGATACTAGGAAGCCTAATGAGCACTCCAATTATCCTATGGCATGGCTTTATATGTTTGAAAGTGAGAGAATTTATTTGTTTGAAATTAAATTTTATTAAATTGCTAGGGCTTATAAATCACTAACATGATATTGTTACCTAAGAAATACCTAGCCAAACCCTTCTAAAAAAAAGAGACTAAAGTGCCAAAGCAAAGATAAACCTATAACTCTTTTAAACTTCCTTAGCAAGATAGCCATTCCTCTACAAAAACCATGTAGTCTAGTCTTAAAACAAGATGGTTAGCTTGTTATTTAATTTGAAAGAGACCAAAGTCCCACTCACTCTAAGAGACTGAGCATGAGTGGTATGAGCATATGACTTAGTCTAAAAGTGTAAATCTTTATAATTTTATTTCATTTTGACACATTATTTTGGACAAAGGCATTAGGATCTCTTATGCCTAAATGCATGATGAAATGAGGTTGTTGGCTAAATCAGCGAGAATAGGGTGTTCTCCACCACAAGGGATGCCTTCACAGGTCAAGCATTCCCCTATCGTGTAAGGATGGAGATCCCCCATGTTCAAGAAAGAAGGAACATGATATGCATGACGTGAGACATATAACCATACAACTAAGGAGTTACTAAATCTTTTAATTACCTTGATTATAACTTAGGCTTTATGGTGAAGTTGAAAGTTGTTTAAAATTTAATTATGAGTTATTAGTTGGGATAGAAAATTAATTTATGTCCTAAGAGCCTACCGCATCCAGGCCACACATACAATCATCAATTATTAAGAAACTATTAAAAAGATGCAAATTATGATGCGCAAGCTAAACACAACATTAAAAGGATAAGTGGTCGGTGCAGCTGGGTACTGCCGTATACCTTGAAAAAGAGAAAAGATGGGTAGCTGAGCTCTACCCATATATAACCTGAAATATAAAAGAATAATTACAATTAGAATTTGAATACATGTTATGGGGGTCTTCATTTCATCATTTCATCATGTCCTCCTTCTCTTCCTTTTGATTTTATTGTGCTCCAAAGGCATCACAGGCAACCCAGAACTAAGCCTTCTGGCTACTACTCATCCTAATCCCCATAGCACTAATCTCAATTTCTATTACAAAATTACATTTTTTTTATGGAAAATAAATCTAACTACACCTGTAAAATAGAGGTTAGGTAAACATACATACAATCGCAAGTAATTATATTTCATAATTTGGACTTAGCACCCAACACATAGGCAACTAATCTCACCTATCCTAACTTGGATTATGCTTAGGGGCATAAGCAACCTGCAAACAAAATATTTATATTTATTTTTATAGCGGCCCCTTAAACACAATCCCCTAAAAAAAACAACATTAGGCAAAAAGTGGCCCAACATCCAGTGTATGAGTCATACACCCAAACACCGAGTCTAAAATATTACATCACAAAATTAAATGTACATCACACATACACTGTCTTAACTTAGGTTAGAAGTCGTGGCTTAATTCTAATGTGTGTGCTAATGCATTGTGTGGTATGTCTTACTAAGCATCATAGTTATGATTTTCTAAATTTAGAATATTTAATTTAACATAAAGGTTGGTTACATTTTAAGTTGTTTAAATGATTTATGATTTTTAATTCATGTTTTATTTTATTTTATGTGATTTACACTGAACATCTAAGTGTTATAAAAAGAACATAGAGGCTAACCCTTCTTCATCCATACCTTAAGACACTTTTTAAAGCTTATTAATTTGGTTTAGTTCTCTTTAGTGAATGACTTATTAAATATTTTATTAATCCTAAGTTTAGGTTAACTCTAAATAATCCTATTTAATATGAAAGGCATCTTAAGATTAATGTAGTTGGACTACTATCACATAGTACAAGTTGAACCATTCTTTCCCATCACTTAGTAACATCCATATGATTTAATCTTTAGTATATCTATATATACAACATATTTTAACACACTTAAATGATGAATGTATATGTTTGTAATTCATATTTTATTTGATTGAATTATTTCATACATGTAAATTAAAGCTCTATCCAAATTCTAATACCAAAATACATAGAAATGAAATTAAATAAGTACGTGCCTTTGTTAACCAAGGAAGTGAGATAATCAAATGACCCCTTTGGGACAACTTAAAGTCTCCTATTCCCAAGATGTCCAAATTATTTACTTATCTTAATTCAAACATACATAAATTTATATATGAATCATAAGAAGAAGAACACTAACTTACATGTAATGTATTTATGACTTAGACGATTATGGATGCATGTATTTTTAATAGAAAAGGAGATTTTCATTCTTTAATTTGACACACATGCACATGTATAAAAGATGTAAGCAAGTACGTGTCATTGTTAACCAGGGAAGTGAGATAATCAAATGACCTCCTTGGGGCTACTTCAAGCTTCGTATTCTCGGGATGTCTAGACTATATACTTGCTATCTTAAATACATACACATGTATAGATAATTAGAAGAGTGAAAATCAAGCAAAGATTGTATTTTGTTTAGTGAATTATTTATTCACATGAGTTAAAGCTCTATCCAAATTCTAATACAAAAATACATAAGAATGAAATTAAATAAGTACGTGCCTTTGTTAACCAGAGAAGTGAAATAATCAAATGACCTCATTGGGGCTACTTAAGGCCTTATATTCTTGGGATGTCCATACTATATACTTATTAGCATTCAAGCACATGTAGATCTATATATGAATTATAAGAAAGAGAGCTTAACTTCATATACTTAAGCTATAAGCACATGCAACTCCTATGTATATTCATAACTATTGTCATTCCAAACATTATTATTAATTTAAAAACTTTGAAAAGTAAATTTAGATTTAATAGTGATAATAGCCACACATATAATAAGTTAAGTCAACACATGCAAGCTTACATAAATAAATTCCATTTAATTCATTTAAATTTGAAATAGATGAATGCATGAAACCACATGACATACAATATTTAAAGTAATTAGGAAGGAATAGCCAAGCATAAACATGTGATTCATTCAACCACACTAATTCCTAAAGACAATCATATCAAATAAAATCACTTAAAAAAAACCAAAGCTTCTTATTAATTTGATTTTTGATTTGGATTAGGCTTAAAGAGGAGAGATTATCATTTTGTTATTTTAATCTCATTCCCATGTTGGTAAATTGATTTGTTTAAGGAAGTATAATTAGATAAATTTTATGAATTGATTAAGTTAAGTCATTAAGCAAATCATTTTATTACCCTTTCCTATGCTTCCTTAATTTAATTAATCATTTAATCATGAGCCACAAATGTTATGAACATATGAGAAAATAAAATTGTAATGCTCTTAAAAGACCTAATGAAATTAGCTCATAATTAAAGATTAATTAAGTTAAAGAATCTAATTAAGTACTTTTATGACTTTCTAATACTTATGGGTTAATCATAATTTCCTTAAGGTTCTGTATATTATTAAACACATAAAGAGGAATCCTCAATTTGATTATTAATCAATTGAAGTGATTAGCATTTTAATTCAATTTGATTTGAACATTTAGTTAATTAACTAAGCATTTAATACATTCCCATATCAATTAATTCTCTTAAAATGAAATGAGTTTGGGAAAGAGACTAGGAAGGAGGTCCTAATCACTCTCCCTCGTCCATTCACGGTCAATCAATGATTAATGAGTTTTAATTAATCAATTTTTATTATTTAGAACGTTATTAATCATTACATTAATTAAAATGGATAATTAAGATTGATCACTCTCCCTCGTCCATTCACGGTCAATCAATGATTAATGAGTCTTAATTAATCAATTTTTATTATTTAGAACGTTATTAATCATTACATTAATTAAAATGGATAATTAAGATTGAAACATCAATTTTCCTAATTACCTATGTAATAAATTCTAATAAAATCATGGGAGACAGAGGTCATCCCACTAAATCAACACACTAAGTTTGAAATTAATTATCTAAGTAATTAGAGTTTAATTAAGCTAATTAAGCTACCCTTCAAATCCTAATTAAGCCTTAATTACTATTCAAAGCCAAATGGAGATAATTTTAATAAAATCTCTTCTATTTTACATTTCCAATGAATATTTATTTGCATTTTTTATTTTTTTTATAATTAGTTATGAATTTTTAAAGTTTTAGTCATTAACATAGATTATTTATCCTTAATTAAGCCTAATCCCATTAGTGCCACACAGATTGCTGACATGGATATGCTTTCCACATGGCGTAATAGGATTGACTATTTAAAATTTCTGACAGGATTGACACTGTCCACCTTCCCCACTCGATTCAAGCTCGTTGGAGCTTGTGAGATGCCAGAATCGACGCAAAATATTCAAGGGAGAAATTCAAGGGGATCTAATGGTGGATTTCACATGACATTAACATTTCTTTTAAGAAGGCCTAAATTTTTTTGAAAAATGTTGATTTGCTAGAAAAGTATCTCGCCGGAGCTTCGAACTGACGGCTAATTGACCGAGGTAACGTCGTCTTGAAGAGGTGAGGCCCTGTTGAGAAGATGCACCTTGACTCCTCTCCAATGGCTCTATGGATCAACTCTTGTCGAAACATGTTAGAGTTGGGCTTAGAGGGGCTTCCGATGCTCGAATCGTTTGGGGGAAGATTCATTTTGCCTCACCGGAGCCTGGTGAACGTGTGGGTGAAGTTAATTTGAAAATCATCGTGGTTTGGTGGAGTTGGATGGAGTTGAGCCTTTTCTTATTTTGGGCAGGCTCTATTTCGTAGTCTCCGATGTTAGGAAGGCTCGGGAAGCTTGGGAAATGCTTGGGGGAGTTCTTCTTAGTGTGCTAGGACTCTGAAGAAGTCCAACTGTCTGGTTTGAATCTAAGGGGGTTATACCCCCTCCTCCTCAACATCAGATGGATAGGATTAGTTTGGCTTTTTATGACCATTTGGCCATCGCAGGCAGTCGTGGGTGGCAGAGAATCTTCTAGGTACTAGGTTTGAGTTGCTAAGGGAGGAGGAGTGGTTCTCCTTAGTTGAAGTGGATGGATTGGCTTTCCAAGTGTTCCAACGGCTTTAGAGAGGTTAGCTCACGACCACTTGTCATGGATGACCCAAATAGCTTTGGGTCAGGTAAACTAGTGGTCCTTGAGCCCATTTGGAGCTTAGGATGGCTGCCAAGAGGAGGAGAGTGGGTTTGACCATCCAAGATGGGCTCTTGTCTCATGTGGGAGGCCTTACCCACTGGATAATAGGTCAATTTGGGTTCAATATGGTTGGATTGGATTTGAGCTGACCCAAGGTGATCTAAGGATGGGTCATGCCAATTTTCAATGGGTTTGGACTTATTTTTAATGGGGTTAGCTCAATTTAACCCATATAAGTTAAATTTGGCTAAGTTGAGTCAAGTTGGCCAATTGGTCAAATTAGGTCAAACCAAGGGTTGAGTCAAGTTCAAATGAGTATTTGGGATGTTTCGATTCAATTGGTTTGGTTTAATTTATCCTGGATTTGGATTTGACCCATTTGAGTCCATATGGGTCAAATATATCAAGTTGACCAATTTGTCCAATTTGGCCAATTTGGCTTGGGTTAGGTGTTGATTCATGCTCAATTCATCATTAGAAGATGATTGAAGCCTTTGATTTCAATTAATTTGGATTTAAGAATGATTTAGACCAAATTAACCCTTTAGGTCAATTTGGGCTAATTAGGTCAATTGGGCCTAATTGGTTAAATTGAGTTCAATCAATGCTTTGATCATGTTCAATAATTAATTTGAAATGAATTTGAGTCATTGGTTGCAGTCAATTTAGATTAGATTTTGATTTGACCCAATTTGGTCTTTTAGGTCAAATTAGGTCAACTTGGGTCAAGAGGGCCAATTGGGTTTGGTTTGGCCCAATTGATGGTCAAGTTATGTTCAAGGATTGATTTTAGGTTGGTATGAATCATTGGGTTCAATTGATTTGGTTTGGGATGAGATTTGGTTCGGGATGAGATTTGGTTTATTTAGCTCATTTGGTTATTTGGGTTAATTTGATCAAATGACCAAATTGACTTGGTTTGACCCCCAATTGATTACAATTGATTAATCAATGATGATCAATAATCATCATAGTAGGGATTAGGTAAGTTGTTTCAATATAATTTGGGTTGGATTGAAAGATGGCTCAAATGGGTCCTTTTGGCCACTTTGGGTCAAGTGAGCCTAATGGGTAAAATGAATTGATTTTGGGTTGAATTAAGTTGAGTTGAGTTTGAGTATTTATTTGGGATTGATTTATAGCTTGGATTGCAATTGGTTTGGATTCAATTAGAATTTGGCTCATTTGAATATTTTGGGTTAAATGGGTTTGGTTAAGCTGATTGAATTGGTTTTAGCTTTGATTGGTTTGATTGTAGATTTTAGTATGGCTTTAAGTGATGATTTAAGGATTGAATTGATCTATGATAAAATCAATGAATTTGATTTGGATTGAAGGGAATTTTGGCTAAGTCCATAGGGTTGAATCCTGGGTTTAGATTTAGATCATTTGGATTTGGTTTTGATTTTTGGATTTGAATATGAGTTGATCTTCAATTGGTTAAGGAGATAGGCATGGGTTGGCTTAGGCCATAGGATGGGTAAGTCACCTTAGGTCCTAAAACATAGCCTAATCCTACAGCAAACCTCCTAAAATCTCTAGGTTCATGTTAGGGGTTCACTTAGCCACTAGAAGTGTCATATGACTAAGGAGCTCTTAGTGTCTAGACGACTCCTAGACTTATTGGATGAAGATTGAATCCTCACTCCAAAAGTGAGGTCAACAAGGTCAACTTGAAATTATTATTATTTTATTATTAGTGCTTTAAATATAACATAGGTTAGATCATCCAATTTTTCTTTACACTTATAAGAATTAAACTTCCAATTTAGTTAATATAATGTTAGTTTAATTATTTCACCCTCATTATGTTTTTGATATTGTGATTGTGTTGAATAGTAGTGCATGTTTATCATTACTCATTGTAAGAATTTAAAAATTATTAGTGTAATCAAATGCATATCATACTAACTTATACTTGTCCTCGATCAAAGTGCTTATATGAAAAGCTTAAAAAGGGAAAAAAATCACGGGGCTTATTCTAAATAAAATGATCCACTAAGAAAGTAGAGATTGGAAAGGTCCTATCTTGCTTTTAATTGAAAAAGAAAAGATTGTATAGTGTAAATTCTAGCTCAATCTTCTATGGTAAAAGCTAAGAATATTAAAGAAGTAATGAAGGGTGGATGATACTGATAATAAAACAATATTGATAAGGCATTAAAGGTAGCATAATAAAAATTAAACTACAACAAACTATTAACTTTATTTTTTGGAATAAGATAAAACTTGATGACATATAATTTTCTACTAAGCCTCTCATCAGACTTAGATGGGTTAATTTTAATATACTAAATCAAAACTCTCCAAAATTGCTAGAATACCCCTCGAAATCAAAATTATTCAAAATCAATGTAAAATCTCTTATATGACCTTCTCTTGTGCACAATATGACTTTAGATCAATTTGGAGTCATTTGAACCAGGTCTAGATTAGAGTCAAATCATTTTGACCAAATGGCCTATTTATTCCTAATTCATTCTAAATACAAAACTAAGCTTCAAGTTTTCTTCCAAATGATTTAGGATCAATCCCTAGATTAGTTAAGGAGCCTCTTGATCACTAATTAATCAAGCTTGACCTAGTCAAACCTAGATAACATAATGGCCCCCATTATGGGTAGTTTGAAGATTAATCCAAACAAAACCAAACATAACTCAATCAAATATTTATGGACACTTCATAAGAGCCCCAAGATCATTCTTAAACTAAATATAAATACAATTGAACTTAGTTTAATCCTTCAAGACTTTCAATGTCCCATTAAGGTCACTTAGGTTGAAATATTTTTCAAAATCAAAATCAAGGGCATTCTCGAGATAAAATTAATTGAATCTCAAATCTAAATAGCATGCTTTATAAAGCTTTTAAGGGAATATAAGGATTAAACCCAAGCAATTTGGCATTTTATAATATGATTATAGTAAATTAATTTCAATTAAACTTAGTTTTATCTCAATCAAGATTGATTAAGTTGAAAACAAGTTTTAATGAAAGTAAATAAGACTCAAATAAGTAGGCTATATGAATCATAACCAAAATCAAATTAAACTCAATTTTAAATTTAGGTTGGCTAAACACTTCCATATATGTCTAGTTGAGTTCGAAATAAAGCTTAAACTTAGATCATATAGACTTGAATAGTTGCATAACTCAACATGATTCATTGAGAACACATTGAATCTAGACTGAAACTTGTTGATATTCCAAATGGGTTTAATAAGCTCTAATTTATTAATAGCATATAAAAATTAACTTTAAATAGTCATTCAAATTTAAAATGAAATTTTATTAAAAAAATCAATTAATTTATGGTTAATCGTTGATCTATTAATGACATTTTTAAACTCAAGCATCATTAAAATTGTTTGAACTAAAAAAAAATTATTCTATTTTGATGTTATGCCAAGCTATCTAATGAAATAACTTCTTCATTTTTTTATTTATTTTTCTTAATGTCTATAATAACTAAATTTGACCATGACCAATCTAGCTATAGTCAAATAAAATTTAACAGAAGCTTTACTAAAGCCTTAATTAGTTAAGAAAGTGTTTAATATTCTTCCTAAATAAGTCCAAGTCTAGCGGGTTTAATCTTAACATTTTGAATGCTTAAACTAAGCAGATAGCTCTGTAAGCCAACCAAGTCGAGCAATGCAGGAATGTGTTGAAGCTTGAGCTCATTTATAAAATTTGAGCTTGAGCTTGAGTCAAGCTTAAATCGAGCTTCTAAATTTATGCTTGAGCATGGTTCATTTATCATATAGACTATTCAAGCTTGATTTAAGCTTGGTTTGTGCTCAGTTCATGTTTGAATAATCAAGCTATTATTGAGTTGCTCATCTTTCAAAGTAAAATGAGCCTTATCGAATAAATTAATGACTAATATCATGGAACCAAACAAGTCTTATTGATCACATTATCAAATAGTATTATCAAGCTATTTATTTTATAGGAAAATGAATTTTATTGGGCAAATTAATGAGTAGTATTATTAAGCTACTTATTTTCTAACCAAATAATCCTTAACGCTTTAGCGACTTTAGTTTAATAAATAATTTAAAAAATATTTTAATTAATTAATAATATTTAATAAATTAATTAAAATTAATATTATTAATTTATTTTAAGAATTAATTATTTAATTTATATAAATTTAAATAAGCTTCTTTATAAGCTTATTCACAAGCTTATTTGTGAACAATAAATAATGGTGCTTATCAAACTTCTTAACAAGCTCATTCGTAAGCTAGTTTATGAACATTAAATGATATTATTTATTGAGCTTATTAATGAGCTTTAAATGATATTGTTCATGATCATACTGATAAACAAATCAAGCATGGAGTTATTCAAGTTTGTTCATTTAATAGCCAAGTATTTATAAATATGTTTAAGCTTGTTCGATTAATTATTTGAACAATCTTAAACAAGCTCCAATCAAGGCATAACATGAGTAGCTTGTTGAATGGTCGATTAATTTGCAACACTATGAGCAGAAAAATAAATTTTATTTTATATAATTTTGTTAAAATAAAAAACCCTAGGCTCATGATTTCTCAAATTCTCTATTGGTTATTGGATTCAAGAATAATAAAAAATGTCTTGGATATGTAAAGGACATATCTATCCCTAGCTTAGAATTACAAGGTTGCCATCAAACAACCAAAAAACCTTTAAGGCTCACTCTATAAAGTTCCCAACAAAGCAAGGAATAGCCACAGTTCTGCGCATTTGAAACCTTCCTCAGACCACCCATCCCCTCCCCCGCCCCGACCAATCAACATGAAGTATCTTCCTTCCATTTTAAAGCCCTATAAATTAGAGAATGGTCAACATCTAACAAGTAGCAATGACGAATTGACCTTTAAAGCAATTGGTAAGTAGGTAAAAATTATGCATCTATAAGGAGTTTCAAAACACTTCAACAAAGCCTTGTGCACCGAGAGATTCACTATTAATGAGGTAACATTCTAAAACTTTAGAAAATCATTAGGGATTTGACATTTTGTGAAGCAAAATCTTGCCTCACGAGGATCCAACAGTAAAAAGTCTTACATTTCTCTTTTAGATTCTTTTTTCAGTATGAAGGATTTAAAAAGTATTTCATAGAGTATTCATATTGTTATCATTTGGTGAACAACTCTATTCATGGCTAGAAGTTGAAGATGAATCTTGAACTAGCCATTTTTATTAATTGAGATTACGGGTGCAATTGAGTCAAGCTAACTCGTGAGTTGACTCGAGCTCGACTCGATTACAAACTTGTGAGCCAAGGTTATAGAGCCTTAACCTCACATTTCAGTTATCAATGACTTGGATCTAGGCTCGTTGAGTTGCTTGAACCAATGATTTGCTCACATTATTAGTGAACCAACAATGGTGTGCCACGGCCTGTGTAGGTTATAACTTATAAGGAACATTGTTCTCCACTTTGCCCTAACCCTAACACCACGCCACAACCTCACCTCTCTCCCTTCTCCCCTTTCTCATGTCTCTCACATCTCACCTCCCTCGCATCGGGTGTCTCTCGCATTGCTGCTCTTTAACATCTTTTTCTTGTCTTCAATCATCAATCTCTAGCCTCAGTAACCCATAAGTGCACACTCAAATTTATTTTCTAGATTTTTTTATTTCTCTTTTATGGGATCCAAAAATTCGTTACCAACCCCTCGATAAAGAGAGTATGATTTATGTCAGTTAAATTTTCAGAAAGCAAATGAAACAGTAGATAAAACACTACCCAGAGATTTTTCCCTCATTTTATGAGGACTTTAGATCTGGTTCTAAGTTTTTTATAGGTGAAAGCACCTATAGTTAATTACCCATCCCAATACTGAGAGAGAATATTTGATTAAGGCTAGTCATTAGATCACTAAATGTATAGTGTATAGTAGAAACATGTGGAGTTTTGGAATATAAATTTATGAGATTCATCATCATTTAACTTAAAGTGGATGGCTGGGGGGAATGATGATGCGCCTGATCAAGATCCCAAGGTTTCATCATCCTAGGTTGTCATGGTCACTAGTCTACTTAGTCAGAGAAGGTAGTCAACCCAACCTGACTGAAGGATCCTTGTCAGTAGCCATGGGTTGCATCGTCCAAGAGAACTTTATAGACTAGGAGTGGTGTTTGTCTAAGAATATAAGTTTAAGTTCACCTTAGTTACCATATAACTTTTTGCCCTATCAAGTGCATCCTATGGTTCACAACTCAAAGTACAAAGTCATTGGAGAGCATACATGATACAGTCGTGACCATAATATAATGGTGTCATTTGACGGTGACCACCAGGTCAGAGGACTCTGGTCGTAACCACATCATATGTGGAGCCTACTAGCCAAACTATGCGGATAGAGGACATTGACCACGTCCTTACTAGCATGAGATTATTTGAAAATGAACGTAGTAATGTACTTGATTTGACATGGGCTCCTTTATGAGTTAGAGTTTATTTAATTTGCCACCTTCGATAAATAATTATGGAAGGTAGATGAATTAAGTTTTATTTTAAGTTATAAATAATGAATTTCATTTAATCATTTAGAATTTAGTAATTTATCTAATTTTATATTTTTATTGATACTTGATTTTGATTAATTAGATTTGAACTTGCAAGCACATTTTGATGATGAATATTCCCTCCGGTTGAAATCTCTATTCATCACAGCCAACATCAAAATATATAAGTCTATGATCATTTAGTTTATTATTTCAGATTCTATCGACTCTATTAATTTAGAAATAGAGGATCAAATCTAGAACTATATTTTAAGAATTTTGAATTTGAAATTATTGAATATAAATATTTTAAATATTTTTAACCATCATTGGGGAATTAAAAAATAGTATTATCTTTGTCTAATTAGAATTCTAGATTTTCTCAAGTGGAGAAAACTATAATGACATTAGATTTGTTTAAACTGGTCCCAACTCAAGAATCAACATGTGCAACATCCTCAAACACTAGATTCATGTATTCAACATAGTGTCGGGGATCATGCAGGTCATTTAGGATACTTACACAAATTTCAGAAATATCAAATTAAATTGAAGATTATTTTATATTTCTTATAAGAGTTCATTTCTTTTAAATAATTATATAAATTCTGAAGCACTTGAATTGAGTGATAATTAGTTCCATAATTTATGCAAAATTAATACATTTGAAGTCTATTTAGAATTTAAGCCAACACCTTCTATCTGTTAGCATTAATGTGGTGCAGATCCAATGGCATTTGAAGACTTTTTTCAAGTTTCATTCAGTCATCCAAAATAAAATTAATTTATTTGCAATCAGGCAATGGCTAATTAGATTTCTAAACATTGATGAAACTTAATTTCGAATCTATTTGGTCATTTACAATTGCCTTATATACATTAGAATGCAATCGAATTGTTTATCAAAGCGTTCAACTTAAACTCACTAGTGAGCACATAGATTGTTTGAAGGTAAACACTTAATTATTACGTAACCCTTTATATGCTTATTAGCAAGTTACCAAGTTCAGTGCGCTTCTTGATCAAACTCCAACGATGTTTAAAGGCTAGTTTTCAAATCTTATCATAGATCCCTTTATGTGCACAGAATGAGTCTCCTTTAATTCATTCAACATGATGTATTGTAATGAATCACATACACATTCTTCAACAGACTATACAGTTCTTTGCAAATTTCATTTAAGTTCTTTTGATTCATTCGATGATTCATAAAGTGATTGGGTCATCCATTAAAAGATCATACTTTGTATTCATTAATAAGCCACCAAGTCAAGCTCTCATCTTACAGGCCAACTTATAGGATATAATGCCAATTTATTTTCTAGTTTATTTCCATTTGACTTGCTTGAAATTGAAATTTCAGATTTAATCAAATTTTATTGAGATTATCTATAAGCCTCATCTAACATTACATTTTAAGTTATGCTTCAATTCTATTATAAACTTTCAATAACCCAATTACGCATTCAATTAGATTTGTCTTTATATTGCACTAAAATGAGAAATTTACAAAGTCATATTGGCACTCACTCAGTCCATCTCTTAAGCCCACTCAAATATGAATCTTATGAATGTTCTTTGTCTCCAAGCTTTATGGTTCAAAATTCAATTTGATGTTATCATTAATGTTTTTAATTTCGAGCTCAAAAGTTATAATTAGATCTATTTATTTTGAGTCTGGATTTTACTCGAAGCATATTATTTCAATTTTGTCTCAAATCTATTTTATTTATAATATAGAATTCAATTTAAGTTTAAGGAACTTGAACAGTGCTATTTATTTTGATTGAGTTTCATTGTAAGTATAGGTCTTTAGATAAAATTTCAAATTTGATTGTCGAATTTAAGATCTGGCTACTTGGTATCTTTGGGCTTGTTCACCATATCAAGAAAAACATGTATGTGTGGTGTAAATATCACGGCTGAATGTGTCATCCCACCATGTCAAGAAAGACATATATGGGTCTTTAAAGCACATGCATGAAACACAGATTTCTCCGACATACCAAAAAAGACGTGTACGGGTACTTATAAACCTGCAATATCAGTTTAAATATCAATTTTATATTTATAACTGATTTCATATTGAGCTATTTAGGCCTCTTGTCGATGTGAAAATTTGGCAGCGTTTCGACAGCATCCCGACGTCATCCACGCTGCGTAAGTACCTATCTTTGAAAGGCATGTATGGGTGGTGTAAACACTACGGTCAAATGTGTCATCCCATAATGTCAAAAAAGACATGTATGAGTCCCTGAAGTACGTGCATATAACATAAATTTTTCTTCCAATCCAAGAAAGACGTGTATGTGTACTTATTTTGGTGATCAATAGTCATCCTCCCTACCACGTCAAGAAAGATGTGTATAGGGTTGTCACTTGCATGAGAATAGTTTTGTAAAAGCAAGAAATTTCTCTACCATGCCAAGGAAGACGTGTACTAATACTTATTTCAAACAATTTTAATGAGCTCTATTCATATCTATGCTTTACACAAAATGCAATTGAAATCAAGTGACAAAGCAATGAAATTTGGAGAGAGATTAAACATAAATAAAAAGGTGACTGGTTTCAAGAATTGAATTTGAGTTAAGTTCAACCTAGACTCCACTGAGTTGTAAGAATGGCCTCTTTAAATCTTCACAAATTCTACCCTCATCCATCTTATCCTATTCCAATGACAAAATGGTTGTTTGATAATAAAATATAAGCAAGGTTTGGACCAACATAAGCAAAAATCAGCATAATAAATTTTTTTTAAATCATGTAGGATTTAATCCTCATTACACCATTTTATTCTAAATATCAATTGCTTTGGTAGAAAGGCTCCAATAGGCTTTGGCTTACACTGTCAAACAACAAGAACTATAACCTTAATTGCTATAGAATTTTGCTTTTTATCTTTCAGGCCTTAACCAAAATCCTAGATTAGATGGATTCAGGCAATGGGCTTAAATTAGCCTGGATTCCTAAGGCCCACTATAGCTCTTTAAACCATAAGCCAAGCAGAATAAGATAACAACGGGAGGTGGGCTAAAAATATTGTGTATAGATGACTTTTGAAGGAAAATGAAGGTAAAAAGTTGGAGGAAGAGATCTAGAAGGCCTTGGCTGCTATGTTTTGAATCTTCAAAGGAGTAGACAAGAGGCAATGATGGGAGGAATTAGTGCTACAGTGTGATATATATATACTATAGCGAGACAGAAGGGATTCGTTCGGTGCAAGTGGATTGGTTGGAACAGAGGTGGGCTGAGGCGAAACGGGAGAGATGTTCAGCTTTGGCTTCAGGTAAGGCAATGGGATGAAGGGCAACTACTTTGGTGATGTGAATTAGGAGAAACACGAAGTGGAGGAGAGGTTGGTAGCTAGGTATGCAGGAAACAAAGAAGATGAGAGAGAGAGAGGTAGCCTATTCAACTCTGTAGCAGAGATCGACGAGTGGATGTCATTCAGCTGCTGCATGAGCATCGAATCAAGGGAAGGAGGTGACGGGGGAGGCTGAGACGGGAAGGGGATATGGTGGTTCGGTCAGTAGGGAAAATGGAAGAAGAAGGGAAGGGAGCTCGATGCTTACTGTAGTGGAGATGATCGAGAGGAAGAGACGTGTGACTTGGTGCTCAATTGGAGTGGAGGAGTCGAGCGAGTTACGACTTCCTCACGTGCATTCGATTGGTCCGAGAGGAAACGATCGAGCTTGACCGTAGGAGAGAGCCCCTCGTGTCTTGGAAATGAGAGAGAGTGGCGGCTGTCGAATGAGGATTATGTGTATAATTTGTTCCTAGGGTTAGATACGAAGAGGAAGTAAGCTTTCCTTTTTTATTTGAGATAAAATAAACTATTTTGATTTTTCGTAATTATATCACCACATAGATAAATTGGATATCAATTTTAAGTTATTCTGAAGTTTTGAACATGAATGCATTCGTTTATTGCGGAGTCATTTTGTTTATGTCAATCATTCATTTCAATTCAAAAATAGGCATTATCGTTTCATGCTTCAACATTCGCGACTCATCCGTAGACGGGACACATTTGATAGGTTTATCTTGAAGTAACAATATGATCAATTTCACAAACAGATCTTTTAGGCGTCATCTTCCCTCATATATGTAGCGTCGACAACTCTCCTTCTTGATTGATCGATCGTTGTATTATGCAAGATGTATATTCTGATCAATTTCAATATTCTGAACGAGATGGAGAAGTCTATTCGTCGATCGGAGATCGTTTCGAGCAATTTTGGCGGCGTCTAGTGTATTTCAACTTTGATTTGTGCAATATCACATCCGAAGCCCATCAAACTTGCTCCATAAATCCAATCAGACTTGTGGATCATGTGTGGAGGTCAACATCTATCTCTCACTTGCTCACTCACACACATAGATCATGAGACTCGCCATTTGCCTAATAGGTAGCAAAGCAACTCGATCTCTGTTGGTCAGTCAGTAGAGTTAGTACTCAAGTAAAATCTAAACATTATGTTCTTTCTTTGGTTCTCTTTATTTTTTCTTGTGTTGGTTGACTTGAAGCATAAAGATTATTTATTGAAGTTCATATACAAAGTGATTCACTTTTCTATTTTGATCTTTCTTCTTTTTCCTCCTACTCCACTTTTCTATTTTGATTTTATGGAAATTCATTTCAATTTTATTTTGATGATTTTATGGTTGAATTATATCTTATTCTTTATTTCTTCTTCGATCTTTCTTCCTTTTCATCCTACTCAAGCTCAATTGTATCATTTTAATGGCTACACCACTATATATTAAAATCGGTCCTATATTACATGAGCCTATAAACGAGTCAACCTTAAGCTTTGCAATACAGCCCGAGTCAAATTTGGCCCTAAATCAAGCCTATACATGAGCCAAGCTTGAGCTTTGCAATTGAGTCCAAGCAGATGATTTGAGCTCGAACCTAATTTTCTATTCTCGAGCTGAGTTTAAGCCCACTCTCTAAGCTCAAGTCGAGCTCAAGCTCAAATTCAAGCTGATTGTATATAGTGCGAGCCGAGCCCAAGTCTAGTGTGGATCGAGCTCAACTCGACTTATTTACACCCCTAATTGAGATGGACAATTTAGATAGACTTGTATAGCATGACAGGTTCAAAACTCAATCTTGGGGGAATATTCTCAATTACATAGTCCATAATCGGATGACTAAAGTTATTCCTTTTCTTTTGCTTCCCCTAAGCATCGCCAAAATTGGTTACACCACCTGTAGGGCAGTTTAGTCAATTGCGACATAATATTCATTATAAATTAAGTCTTTAATTCCAAAAAGTAAACAAAATTTTAGAAAATCAAATCATAACCAGAAAAATATGTTTAAGCTTTCCTTTGATTCAGAATTCAAATAAGAATTAAAAAATAAAATAAAAGATTTATTTTATTTTGCATATTTTAGGATTAATAAAGAATAACAAATAAAATTAATGAAATTAAATCTAACATAAAAAATTAAATCATATAAAATTTTACAGAAGGCTTGTTAGTCATTTCTTGATAAAATTATGAATTAAAATTAATTATCCAAAGTAAAAAAAGTCAAGAAATCATAAAAAAAATTAAATTATAAAAATTATGAAAAGCTATAAAAAATCTAAAATTTACTTAATAAACAATAAAGACCTAATTAATTTGTTAAACCTCTTTGAACAAGACTATATTTAATTAAAAATACATATATTTGATTAAGTAAACTAAATAGTAATACAAATAATACACTGAAATATTTTAAAATTTATTACTGTTTATAATAAAAATCTAAAAAATATGAAATAAATTTTCATAGAAAGAAAATAATCTTTGAGATTAGGGAAAATTAAAATTAAGATCATATGATAAAAATTAGAATTATAATAATTCAAAATTTTAAATCAATTATATAAATTATAGAAAATATAATTAATTCAAGTTAATATTAAATTGATATGGGTAATTCTAAAGGTCAACATAGACCTTTGGGAAAATTTTCTCAGCATTTAAATCATTTTCATGTAAGAATTAAAATTAAATTGAAAGTTCACTAATAATTGATATGTAAAATTAAAAAAATAATAATTAATATTAGAATATTTCCTAAATTTTAATGGGGTGTTTCCATTACTATTCTAAGTTAGAGAAAAATTTTTATGTAATTTTTAAAATTATTTTAATATTTTTGAATTTGTTAACTAAAATAATAATAATAATTTAATAAAAGAATAAATTAATTTAAAATAGTTTCAATTTTTATGAGATTCATATCTTAATTTTCTGAGCTCAAACAAAATTATTCACAACATTCAGAAGTTATTTTGAAGATTAATATTCTTAAGAAAATTTTTGAATCAATAATTTAAAAAGTTGCTTCCCTTGATAAGAGCTAAGGTAAGGGCAATGAAGACTAATCATTAAAGTCCCATTACAAGGAGCAAGAGTACCATGCAGATATTTCAAGCTCAAAGGAAAGAAGATTAAGAGTTAATTGTCATATTTATGTTATATAAGTGAATGTAATTAATGTATTTCATGTAATTATTGTATAGCTTTTTGTAAACCATACTTAATGTTATATTTTGTGTCATATGATGTATGAAGGGAATCTAATTATAATTGTGGTTAATTATTTTTTTAATTAACTAGTCATAATTAATCATTTTATGAGAGAGGTTGACGATCTAAGAAGGAATGAAAGGGAGTCCTATGTCTTGGTTGGCCCCTCCCTCTCAATTTTCCTTCCAATGTTTGATTTTGAATGGGTGTAACCTACATAAAACACTTAGTTTATGTGGAATAAAGTTTCTAATACTAATTTTGAATGAAAGTGGGAAAGAGATCCTCCATTGGTGAATGATAGGTGGCCTTCCAAGCAAGCAAGAGATTTAGTGATCGTCTGCTTAGACTATTTTGGTGAGTAGAATTTATCCTCTTTATATTTATTGTGAAATTCTTGTTTTGATTTAAGGTCCTATACAATGTTACAAAAGTGTTTCCCTAATATTTTTACATTAAAAATGTGTGTTTTCTACAAGTTTGAAGTGGTCAACCAATTTTAGGGTTATACTGACTACTGGGTGTTATGGTTGATGTTTAGTGCCCTTAAACTCCACAAAATTTATAATTTTTAAAAGTATTAATAATATAATTTTCTTCTATTTTTTATGTGTTATTTGGGGTTTTGTTTTAGTGATTTTTAAAGTTTTATTTACCCTGCGTGTAAAATTAAACAATATGTTTTGTTGTTTTTTGTGATTAATTATGGGTGCAAATCTTTTTAAAAAAAACACCTAAACAACTTCGAAATTCATGAAACTTTTTAGATCATAACTAGGCTTCCCACTCTATAATTTGTTATTTGTTTCATGGGATTTGAATTTTTTGAGTAAAAATTCTAATTGTTAGAAATTGGGGTTTCATAATTGTATATATGTTGTCTTATGTTGTCCAACTCTTAAACCTTAAAATAGCCTCACCACCACCTCCAATTGAACACACAAGAGCCTCATTTAGTCTCCTAGACATCTTAGGAGAGCCCTCCATCCACTAATTGGGTCACCCAAGTAAACCCACCATAGCCTACATCACAAAATCTATGAGATTCGCCTAAGATAGACTTCTAGGTTTTATAAAATATATCTTCAATCATTTAATATGGGATATATTTTTTAATAAGTTGGGATGCTTAGGTGACAGGGTTTACTGATCTGATGGACTCCATTTTCCTCTGCGCATTCTTGAGAACTTCTGAAAAAAATTAAGATATAAACCTATCAAAATTCAAATAAAACTCTTTTCAAGTCCTTAATGACTTAAATTTAAAACTATCCCTAGTTAAATTGAACATTCATCCAAACTATTAAAATTGAAATATAATTCAAAGGTTAATAAGCAGATACCCACACAACCTAACATACACTAGAAATCTAGAGACACAACCCTTAGACCCTTAGGTTAAGAATGGTTAGTTTTGATTGTTGTGATGTTCCAAAGTGATGCTTCGTGATATTGTGATGTGATGTCTGTTTTAGGATAGATCTGTGATGCTAAGTTAGAATGGTTTTGTGATGTTATAAAATTTTATCTTAGATTAGACTAATAAAATTTTCTACAGAAGATCATGCTTAAATGGGAGCAATGCTATAATATTATTGTGATATGTAATGCTTAAATTAATAAATTTTCTTGTAGGTACTACTTATAAAAAAAATTATTCTGAGCCCCTTAAGCATGACCAATAAAATAGGTGGCTTGACACTTCAGTATTAAACATTCTATGTGATGATGTTTTATGTGAATATTTTATTTTAATATTAACTGCTATACTAAGATCTATTTTGTAGGGGCAATATTGAGATTTTTTTCGTTTCATAAAATGTAACTTTTAGCGTTTCAAGAAGCATTATTAATATTAATATGTGGGATTTTGGGAGAGCGACGAAAGAAAACTAGGATAAAGCCCAAAAGGTGAAGTCATGTAGCCTTTAAACTCTAAAGAACTAAAAGAAGAAAAAGAAACTAAAAACTCAAAGGTTAAGTTGGTTAATATGTTTAGGCTAGGTTGTATGATGTAGAGCTCAGTTGGAACCTCTTTTTTGGTTGGATTTGATGTTTGTTTGATGCTTGTTTATTTTTGAGACATAGGAATAAATCAAGTAGAAATTTTGAGACAATTTTATCACAATTACATTAATAATGATTCTTCTTTTACATAAAAAGTTCTATCTACATTGCACAAATAGGATCTACTTAACCTTGAGGGTGACGACTACTTAAAGGAGGGCCAAATTAGGACATGATATTGCATTGCATATTAAAGTTGTGTTCTAATCAACAAACTAAATAAACAATTTTAAGCATTTAGCATAGGAACATTACATGCCCTATATACTTAGCATCAGTGTAAAGAATCAAGTTTTCTCATAATAGATAATAACATTACTTATCTTGCATTGCAATGCGATCGAGTCTCATGATTTTCAAGTGATTAGGTGGGTTAGCTGGTGGTCTTTCTAGATAGGATTGTAAATTCAGAAGAGTCGAGCTTATTTCAGCTTCGGGTGAGATTGAAACCTATAAGTCCTAGTATATATTGTTGGACTAAGTCAGAGTAATTGCTTGAAAGTAGTTTTCAACTAGGTTTAGGTTCTGAGACTGATAGTTTCTCCAATTCAACTAAGTCCACATCACTTGGGCATATCCATAGTATTGTGTTAGTAAATTATAAACCTCAACTTTCTAATAAAATGAAAAACTTAAATATAAATAAATTCAAACATCCCTAGGATAATTTGGAGTACTATTGAGTTTTTCAGTAACATGTGTTCCCTTCTTCTTTTTTTCTTTTAGTTTCCTAAAAATAATTATTTCTAAATTTGAGTATATCATTTTTGAACTTCCAAAATTATCAAATCATTGATATAAACTTTGAATTAATCATAAAATTTTTCATAACTATTTCAATCGAGTGCATTCTTAAGAGGTCATGCTTTTACAATGTAATTAAATGCACGGTCTTACCTTTATAGACAACTCCACCCCAAAATCTAAATTGAAATATTAATTTCTAAATCAAATTACTAGAATACAGACTAAACAAACTTTGAAATTCTTTCTTGCTATTACATATTTGAATCAATGATATGGTATAAATTCTATAATTAGGTTACATTTTAGGTAAATTGCCTGTTTGATTAAATGAGTCCTGCGAAATTGAGTCACAAACAGGAAGGTTGGTTAATTCCTTAATTGGGGATCATGGTTTGGTTTGAGTCAAGACAATGAGTTAAACCCTTTCCAATTGAGTTAACCCGGCTGAGTTAAAGAAGGAAACGTTTTCGGGAGCTTTCTGATCCGTTGGATCTAGCGCCTTTTTCTCTGCCGTTGGATGGGCTCACTTGGATTGAGTTCTTTTTGGTTTGATTCTTGAGCCGTTGGATTATCTCGTTCTCTGAATGCCCTTGGATCTGTTTCTTGATCACACGGCTTCTCTTCCTTCTAATTTGAGTGGATTACAGATGTTTGATGTTTGACGGCTTGATCTATCTTAGGGTTGCTGAGCGTTGGATGCGCTCTAGTGGATAACGATGTCATCCATCGGTTTGCAATTCAAATTGATGGACGGGAATGGATCGAATCTAATTCATTTCTGGTTTTTTCCTTTCAGCTTGACGGTTCGTCTCTGCTAGGGTTTCTGAGGGAAACAGAGGGAGATGGAGAAGATTAGGGAGAGTTGGCCGGAGATTCTTACCGGAGAAGATCTATCCAGTGAAGATCCACCGTAGAAATGTCTTGAGGAAGTCGGAGAAGGTGCTAGAAAGATGAAGAAAGGTTCTGTGGGGGTTTCCTTCCTTCTGATGGAGGATTCCGGCAACTTCCACCGTGAAGAAAGCTCGGGAGAGGAAGAGGGAGACCAAAAGAGGAAGAAAAGAGACTGAGAAGCTATACAGAAGGGATCTAAGATAATTCTTCAACCCCTTTTTGATTTTCCTCATCTCTATTTATAGTCTCTGGTTGGATCTTCTAGAATATTCCTCTGTTAGGTCATTGATAACTAATTCTGTTAATTTCTGTTATGTTCTGTTATCGTCTGTCCTCTGTCTTGTGTTTTATGTTCTGTTATCATCTGTCCTCTGTTGGGCTATGTTTAGGTTATAGCGGTGTCATATGTTATCTCTTTATTGGCTTGTATTCTTCATGTAATCGGAGATCTTCTTTGTAAAACTTGTCTTTATTATATTTACTTATTTCTTTATTTTCTGTTTATTGTAAATCTTCTTCTGGTACTATTATTTGAAGTCTTTCAACCAATTTGGCCTTTTTTTTATTCTTTTGTCTCTGTTGGGATATGTGTTCATATCATTACTCCCCTTCCCGAGACTGACCTTGTCCTCAAGGTCAAATTCAAGGTAAATTTCTTTTATTTCTTTCTCCAAATCCAAGAGGTATCTGCTTTCGATAGGCCTTCCCCTTGTATTAATACTTCTTTGATTTGTTGATCTCTCCTCTCGAGTATAATTCTATGATCCAACATCTTGATTGGTCTAATAATCATTTGTCCTTCTCAATTGATTTGATAAGTGTCTTTGGATGTATAGTGGTATCTTCTTTGTAAGGTTTTAGTGCGGATATATGAAAACATTATGTATCCTCTTTGGAGGTAGTTCCACTCGTAAGTTAATTTTAGTAGCACTTTAAAAGGTCCATAATACCTTCTTTGTAATTTGGTGTATTCTTTGTCTAGTCTGTATGCAGGTTGTATTTTGACCAATACCAAATCATTGACTTGTAATTGAATGTCTCTATGCTTATCGACCATTTGTTTCATTCTGTTTTGGGCTTGTTGTAAATTTGTTTTCAGGATCTGTATGATTTGGTCTCTTTGTTGTAGTACTGCATCTACTTCTGGACTAGTACTTGTAGTGCCCTCATATGGAATTAATGTAGGAGGAATTCTACCATAAACTGCTTGGAAAGGAGTCATTTTGGTTGAAGTATTGATGGATGTGTTATAGGAAAACTCTGCCCAAGGCATAAATTGTAACCAAGTCTTAGGGCTGTCCATAACAAAACTCCTTAGATCGCTTCTAATATTCTATTAGTCACCTCGTTTGTCCATCCGTCGGATGATAAATCTTGTGGCTTAATACTGAGTTTGAATATTTCTTGCCGAAATTACTCATGAATATAGTCACTATCGAATTATACCTTTGGGTATCCCATGCAATTTGACAATGTCCAAACAAATAGATGGGCTATGTAGGATGCTGTAAAACTGGTTGGTAAGGCTGAGAAATGTGCATACTTTGACAATCTGTTTACCACCACTAGTATAGCAGTTTTGTTATGAGACTTTGGTAAACCTGTAATAAAATCCATTGATACTTCTTCCCAAATATTGGTATAAAGAGAGGTTGTAGTAACCCTGCAGGCTTTTGAGTGTCATATTTCACTTGTTGACATATAGGGCAAGTTGCTATGAAATGGTGTATATCTTTTTTCATTTTTTTCCAATAGAATTGTTGAGTAATTCTAGCCCAGGTTTTATGAATTCCCATATGCCCTCCAGTTGGTGTAGAATGTAACTCTCGATAATTAGATTTACGATGTCGACATATGACAATCTGCTTTTATAGTATATTAGTCCATTCAGGATATTTATGTTTTGGAAACAATTGAGTTTGTCTATTTGTTCTTTTGACTTTTATAATTGATGTAGTTTCCTCTTTAATTTCTTTGTAGCAATGTGGTGAAACTTGAGTATAAGCATAAGAACATATGATTCTCACATTTTGTTTTACATGGTTCCTTGATAATGCATCGGCTTTGTTTTAATTCACGGTTTATACTCAATAGTATAATCAAAAATAGTTTAAGCCCCTTTCTTTAGGTGTTTGGATAGTTTGTTGTAATAATTCTCTAATACTTTTCTGATCAGTTCTGATTGTAAATTTGGCTCCCAATAAGTATTGTCTCCATCGGCAGCCTTGATAATTGCATAGAGTTCTTTAGCATAAGTTGAAGACTTTTTTGCATTGTAGGATTTAACTTTTCTTGAAATAAGCTAATGGGTGATTATTGTATCAGCTCTATGGTATTGTCAGATGCATCGTTTCTAGTATAAATGGCATAGTAAAATTAAGGAAATGCTAGTGGTAATGTTACCATAGCCTCTTTAGTTTGTAAATCTTTGTTGTTGCTTCATGTCCAATGGATTGTTGTTGTTTGATGTAAGAGGAGAAGCAATTTGCATAGTTTTTTTCAAACTTTAACTTTGTTAATCCCAAAATCCTCTTAAACTTGTTTCTTGATTTTGGCATAGTCAAGCTTATGCTTGTATCTTCTTGGGATCCACCTCTATCCCTTGAGCTGATAGAATATGTCCCAAATATTCTATTCTGTTTTGAATAAATGAACATTTGGATGGTTTGACATATAATGTGTGTTGCTTAAGTTGTTCCAAAACAGTCTGTAGATGTTCTTGATGTACTTCCAAGGTTTGACTGTATATGAGTATATCATCAAAGAATACTAGAACAAATTTCCTTAAGAATGATTTCAGCACAGAATTCATTAGTGCTTGGAAGGTAGATGGGGCATTGGTTAACCCAAAGGCATTATGAATTCATAATGCCTTCATGTGTTAAAGCGGTTTTATGAATATCTTTTACGCCATTCTTATTTGTGATAACGATCTTAGGTCCAACTTGGAAAAAACAGTGGCTCCATATAATTCATCCATTAATTCCTCCAGAGTTGGTATGGGAAACCTATCAGGTATGGTGCACTTGTTTAAAGCTCTATAATCAACACAAAAATGCCAAGTGACATCCTTTTTTTTAATAAGCAAAGCTGGAGATGAGAAAGGACTAGTACTTTCTCTTATAATACCTGTATCCATCAAGTCTTTAATCAGGTTTTCTATTTACGTTTTACGAAAATAAGGATATCAGTAGTTTTAACCTTACAGTGAGTTCGGTTGCATTTGTATTTGGTGATCAATATCCCTTTGGGGAGGCAAAATTTCGGTTCTGAAGCAGTTCTTTATTTTTCTAATACACATTGTATACTTACGGGTAGATGGTGAAATCATGATTATGATTGTTCCCTCATTAATTTCTCGATCGTAAGTAAGAACGATATTTTTCGATTTTGTAATTTGGTAAACTGGTGGAATGTAATATTGTCTATTTTGGTTGAAGTGTCTCCTTGTAGTTGAATTAATTGGTCATTTTGGTAGAACTTCATTGTGAGCTTTTTGTAGTCCATTGTGCACTCACCTAACTGTTCCAACCATTGCACTCCTAAAACCACATCTGCCCCTTGCATTTGCAGTAGGTAGCAATCTGTATTAAAAGTGTGTCCTTGTAGTTGAATAGGCACATTAGAGCAAACTCCAGAACATTGTAGAGTCTCTCCATTCCCTACTAGCACTTTAAAAACTGATATTGATGTGATTGTCTGGTTTAAGAAGTTGGCCAGTTTAGATTGGATAAAGTTGTGGGTTGATCCACTATCGATATGAACTTGTTTGTTGCCTATTACGCCTATAACCTTAGAGTTCTAGGGTTTGACGTCTGTAAAGGCATTTAAAGCGATTTTGAACTCTTCACGAATTAAATCGATATCTTGCCATTGTTGAATAGGATTTTCTTGTTCATCATTTGCTACAAGGGTAAAGAGTTTTGATTTGCATCTATGACCCCTGTAGAACTTCTCATCACAATTGAAACAAAGACCTTTTCTTTTTCTGTCTTCCAATTGAGCAGTAGTTAATTTCTGAATGGGTATTTGTGGTCTTTGTTGAGTATTTTGGCTAGTTGTTGCCATTGCTGGTGTTGGCAGCAATGGGGGCTGTTTATTCAATCCATTTTGTGGAGGCAGTCTATAAGGTCTGTTTGTAGATATATCATCTTGTAATCTGTCTTCCATTAACTTTGCCAATTGAAAGGCTTGTTGTAGAGAAGTTGGCTGCAGTGCCCTTACTTCTCTTTTAATGTCATGTTTCAAACCTGATTCAAAACAACTTTGTAGAAAATCGGGAATTCTGAAATCGATTGGTAGCTCCTCAAATTCATTGTAGAAATCACGGGTATTTGTAGTTTAATTCACCCATTTAAATCTCTATAAAGTGATGATCCAAACCTCGAATTACACTTTGAGCTGGTTCCATGTATTTAATTGTTTATGATGTGCATCCATAAGTAAGAGCAGGGCCGTCCATATATACAGAAGCAATTAGAAACTTCTGATCTTCATATAGGTTATAATATTGGAAAAATTGATCTGCCTTAAATAACCAACCCCTTGGGTTGTCACCATTAAATCTTGGCATATCAACTTTTATTTGGTTGATTTGATTTCTAGGAGGATTAGTAAATTCGGTGGGTATGAGTTACATACTGATTATTCTTGATCTTGAGAGGATTTGTCTAGTTTTTCCTCTATTGCTGATAATCTTCTGGATACTTCATTAAGTATCATAGTGATGGATTGCATTTGCTCATCATTTTTTGTTCTGTTCACACATTCTTCCATGGTTTTTTGTTGTTAGTGCCATCTGCCATTGTTTGAGATGTGGGAAGTCAACGAGAGCACCAATGATATGGTATAAATTCTGTAATTAGGTTCTGTTTAGCTGTAAATTGCCTCTGTTTGATTAAATCTGAGTCTGTACACTGAAATTGAGTCACAAATAGGGAAGGTTGGGTCTGAATTCCTTAATTGGGCTGATCATGGTTTGGTTTGAGTCAAGACAATGAGTTAAACCCTTTCCAATTGAGTTAACCCGGCTGAGTAAAAGAAGGAAACATTTTTGGGAGCTTTCTGATCCGTTGGATCTAGCGCCTTTTTCTCTGTCGTTGGATGGGCTCACTTGGATTGAGTTCTTTTTGGTTTGATTCTTGAGCCGTTGGATTATCTCGTTCTTTGAATGCCCTTGGATGCGCTTGATCACACGGCTTCTCTTCTAATTTGAGTGGATTACAGATGTTTGATGTTTGACGGTTTGATCTATCTTAGGGTTGCTGAGCGTTGGATGCGCTCTAGTGGATAACAGATGTCACCAATCCGTCATTCAATTGATGATGGGCGAATGGCAATCATTTCGGTTTTCCTTTCGCCTTGCTTCGTCTAGGGTTTAGGGAAACAGAGGAGATGGAGAAGATTAGGGGAGTTGGGGAGATTCTTCTGAGAAGATCTATCCAGTGAAGATCCACCGTAGAAATGTCTTGAGGAAGTCGGAGAAGGTGCTAGAAAGATGAAGAAAGGTTCTGTGGGGGTTTCCTTCCTTCTGATGGAGGATTCAACTTCCACGTGAAGAAAGCTGAGAGGAAGAGGGAGACCAAAAGAGGAAGAAAAGAGGCGAGAAGCTATCGAAGGGATCTAAGATAATTCTTCAACCCCTTTTGATTTTCCTCATCTCTTTATAGTCTCGGTTGGATCTTCTAGAATATTCCTCTTTGGGTCATTGATAACTAATTACTTAATTTGTTTATGTTACATTATCGTCGTCCTCTCTTGTGTTTTATGTTACGTTTATCATCTCTGTTGGGCTATGTTTAGGTTATGACCGGTGTCATATGTTATCTCTTTATTGGCTTGTATTCTTCATGTGTAACGGAGATCTTACGTTTTGTAAAATGTTGTCTTTATTATATTTACTTATTTCTTTATTTTCGTTTATTGTAAATCTTCTTACATGCGTTATTTGAAGTCTTTCAACCAATTTGGCCTTTTTCTGATTCTTTTGTCTCTGTTGGGATATGTGTTCATATCAATCAATAACATAATAATATACTATTTCTCGAGATATTATATCATCGCTATGTCATATTTAGCTATAATAATAAGGAAACTCTCCTTATTTTAGCTAATCATTGAATCGAATAGTACTTTTATATATCAAGACAATATATTATTCACGATATCATATTCAATCACTAGAATAAAGTTTAATTTTAAAGTTTGTGGGTTTCCTCCTACACAGTCAAATAATGATAGTTAGACAATGATAAACGAATTGCATGTTCATCTCTTTTTTGGTATGAGGTAATAGAACTGAAATAAAATTTTAAGATCTTCAGAAAGTTTAATTTGTTCAAATTAAACAAGCTTTCAGAATTAAATTAAAATCTCAATTAAAATGCAAATGGATCATTGAGCCATATGAAAACTTGAATGAATTTAAATCTAATTCATTAATGATAATTCAAAGTTTAGCTCAAACAAATTTGATTAAAACAAATTTGTCTATACTCATTTAAATAGTCTAATAGTCGACACTAAGTCAAATCTATTATTGATGATTCATTAAAACTTATATTAATGGAATGTTTGGCTGAATGTAAATGTAGTGTACTGTAAATCAAATACATGCATTTTTAAAATTTTATTGTTGGGTTGGCTGCATTTAAAATGCAATATATTTTTTGAAGTGAATTTGAAATAGACTTACTAATTTAATTTTAATGTATTTGAAATTCATCTAATTTGATCAAATATAGTAAATTGATGAGGCGACTACCAACCACCATTAAATGGTTTAATACGACCACCACGGGTTATCACTACCAGTCTTCATCCATTGCAACCGATTAAAAATTACTTTAAATCATCTTTGTTTTACTAAAATAATAATAAAATCATGCATTTGTAGAGTTTTCATCCAAATAATCTAAAAATATTTCAAATATATTACTTTTTACTTTATATTGCATTTTTTACACTACATTTCAAATTGAGCCAATCAAACAATTCCTATGCTTAATTCATTTTTGTCTTAAGAACTTCTTTTATCATCTTTTAATAAAAATTTATTTAATCAAAATCTTCTAAGAAAAATTTAAATTAATCATTTTATCTATTCTTAAATTTTAGTCATTTCCAAATCGAATTTAAGGATTTCACTGATTCGATATAATTACAAATTATTTTAATGTTCATGAAATATGGGTTGACAAGATCTTGAATGATTGGCCATTTAATAAAACTCTAAATTAATTGAGATGATTCCTTAAATTAAATAAACTTATGTTTCCCTAAACCAAAGTCTCAAAATTGAAGTAGATCCAGCGGGTCAAGCCTTTCCTAAGCCATGATTAAATGGCTAAGAAACCTCTTCACTGCAAATTTTCATTCCCAATCTTTCAGCTGGAGTTTCATCATATGAAAACACAAAATTATTGCAATGGCTGGGAATGCTCCTCAGCCATAACGGGAGTTTGTTGTTCTCACTGCGATTCGCCACTCTTCTCCTTTCCACCTTCACATGCTCCATTTCCTATGAGCATTAAAGGGCAATCTAAGATCATATTAATTGTTCATCTCTAACTATGGCTAGTCACGGTTCAGGAAATACCAGGGAGGGATTTTTTTTCTTTATTAAATTTGTGCACCGTGCCCCTTATCTCCCCGAATATCTCAATAACAGAAAAGAAACTCTCCTCTTTCTCTAGAGCCATCTAAGCCTTGGTTTGATGGATTTAATTTAGGAATTATTTGATTGGCTGAAAAAACAGTGTAAAAAAAATTAATGTAAAAAAATACAATATATTTGATGTATTTGTGATTGTTTAGATAGGATGTAATTGATATCTAAAAAATTATATTTTAATATTTAATTTGAGTCAAAATATAAGTAATGTAAATCTCAAAATTGGTCTCCAACAACGGGATGATGGCAATGGCGAGGCTGACGACGGCTATGGAGTGGCAATAGCGGCGGTAGTAGTTACTCACTTTCCACCGTTGTAAAATAAAATCGCTCAAATAGGTCGAAATCAATTTTTGTTGATTTTGAATTATAAGGTAAAAAAGAAATGCATTTAAATTTTATCTTATATTTCTTTTTAAAATCGCACCAACTTATTTTATGTAATTTGAAATTAATTAAGAAATTTTTAATTTTTAAATAAAAAAATAAATTATATTAACACAAAATGTTTACAATTAATTTTTGAGGTTTGTTTTTAATCTTTTATTTTTTTAAGAATTTTATCTTAAGGTTCAATTAGAAAATAAAAATTTTAATCAAAATAAGTAAACTAAATAGAGAATTAAATAGAAAATCAAATGAAAAGTTAAAATTTTTGTTTAAATACATTTATGTTTTTAGTAAATGGAGAAATTTAATTTAAAAATACTAAACTATCTATTTATTGATTAGATATAATTAAATAGTCAACAATTAAATCAAAATAAATATTATTGAAATATTATAATTAATCTTTAAGATTTTGAAAATGCACAAATAAATCATATTAAGTTCTAAAAATCTTAAATAAATTTAACAAAAAAAAATAATATAAAATTAAAATAATTAAATTAAAAGTAATAAAATAATATTTAAATTATTATAATTAAATAGTTAAAATAAATTAATAAATCTTAAAAAAAACTCAAATTATTCTAAATTTTTATGAATAATTCGAGAGGTTATTTTTAACCTTTAAAAAAATTAATAAAGTTTAATATAAATTAAAATCAAAATAAAAAAATGTTTAATAAATAATAATTAAAGTTTTAAAAATTAAATTATTTTAGAATAATTCTCAAAAGTTAATGAAATATTTTTCTTTCTAAATTAATTAAAATAATTTAGAAAGTTCATGATAATGACAAGTTGATTTCTTTCAATCATACAAAATTTTTAATAAATTTCAGAAAATATTTTGACTAATTTCTCTTAATTTTCTTAAGAAAGTGACATAAAATCATAAATTAAATTAATTAATTAATTTTAAAAGCCATAAAATCTACTTAGTTTTGATTGATATCTTATGAAATGCACCTTCAATTTTCATATGAAGAATGTATTCTATAATATTTAAAATACCTAGGTAAGAAGATTGACTTATCTAGTGAATCATATTTATCTTGATGTATTCTTTAAAACTCTTAAATAATTGAAATTTAAATTAATTTAAAATTAAATAAAATCATTTAAATCACTAATCACTTAAATTAAATTCACCTTCTCACTAAATTGAGCATCAATCAAAACTTAAAATATGAAAACATAAATCGAAACTTGGTGGACATTTACATAGCTTAGCACACACTACATTTATTAGTTATGACGCAGCCCTTTGACCTTTAAGTTGGTGGTGATTTGTTCTTCTTGGTTATTGTGATATTTTATTTTTATGTAATGCATGCCATAGGTCAGTTATATGATTGTTTGTGTTAGAATAGTCCTGTGAAGCCTAGATTAATATTATTTTTTGCAGGTGATCATGCTTAAATAGGGAAATTTTGTGTAATGTCATAATTATTAAATTAATAAATTTTCATGGGAGTATTGCTTATATTACTAAACAAATGTTTAATGCCCCTTAAGCATGATCAATAGGATAGGTAGCTTGCTTAGCATTCAAGTGCTAAGCACTTTGTGATGTAGCGAATGTTTGGATAGTTAAATGTTTGCTTTTAAATATAAATGATAGACTAACTTTTATTTTATAGGTTTTGGGTTGTAATTTTTTATTTTATAAATATAATTATTTTTTTAGAGTCTTACATTTTCCTATTTAGACTTGTGGGATTCCAAAAGGAGTGAAGCAAATGATATAAGAATGAATCCCTTATAGGTAAAAAATTTTAGCTTCTAAAACTTGAAGAATTATAAAGATGAAGCAAGAAGACCCACAGACCGAGTCAATTAGTTTTAAGTCTAGGCCAGGCTATATAAGGGCAGAGCTCAACTACTAAATTTTTGTTTCTTCTAAGGTGTATAGTAGAACTTGGCTGCATTGTATCTCTCTTTATTGATTTGATTGATTACTTGTAATATTTACATTGCACACTAAAAACATTTATTTTTTCTATATTTATTTTTTGTGATTGTTTGTACTTGTTAAGGCTTGAAATTTTTGTGACATGCACTATTGACCTCACTTTTGGAGTGAGGTTGATCATCCCCTCCTTAGACTTAGGATCCATCTAAGCACTAAGGTCTTCTTAGGACTAACACACTTATAGTAGTTAGGAGAATACTAACATTAAACCTAGAGACTTTTAAGGTTCAACCCCTAAGGTTAGACCCCGGCTTAAGTCAAGTAAGGCCCACCTGCCATATGCCCAATTAAATACACCAAACTAATTTCTCAAACTCAAATCAAAGGATCATAAACCAAACCTCAACCAACACCAATCAGTCCTATACTTAATATGACCCTGGCCAAGTGGTTGAGTTGACCTAACTCAGCCCATTTGTGCTTAAGATGGCTAAATCCAAAATCAATCCAATTTAATTGAAATCGAGCTCACCCAAACTCATTTAAACTTCAATTAAACTAAATTGAACCTTGATTGCAACCCAATTGAGTCTAATCAAACCTAATTAGCCCTTAACCCAAGTTTACCCATTTTGAAACTTATAGAGGCATAATTCAACTCAATTTGATTTAAGCTAAATTGAATCAGTCTAAGCCTCATGATCATTCTAAATTTAATTAAACATTCTCATTCATCTCAATCAATTCAATTCCACCATTTAACTCAATTAACTCAATTTGACCCATTTGACCTAAATTATTCAAATGACTCAAAATCCAATGTAGCCCAAATTGATTACAACTAAAGTCATCAATCAATTCTAAATTCATTATTGAATACCTCTCAACATTCAATTGATCATAATTGAACCTAACCAAGCCAATTGATCCACTTAACCAAATTTAGCTTAAAAGATCAAATTGAGTCAAATCTTAATTCAATCCAAATCAATCTACCCAATCACTTTCAAAATAATTATTGCTCATGACCAATCATTTAATTACAATCAACTGAACCCAATTAAGCCAATTTGGCCATTTGACCCAATTTTACTAATTGATTGCAACTAATAACTCAAAATCAATCATAAATTGATTATTGAACACTCTCCATCCATCAATTGAAGCCAATTTGGTCAAACCAATCCAATTGACCCATTTAGCCTAATTTGGCCTAAAAGACCAAATTGGGTCAAAACATATTCTAAAATAAATCAATTCAAATCAAAATCTCCAATCATTCTCAAATGATCAATCAAACATAACTCAACCCTTCATCCAACCCAATTTGACAAAATTGGTCAACTTAGCCCTTTTAACCCAAATGAACCAATATGAACCAAATCTAAATCAACTTCAAATTAAATCAAACCAAAGATGTCAATGCATTCCAAGTGAACAATTGAACATAATCCAATAGCCCCACTGACCCAGTTAGGTTAATTGATCAACTTAATCCATTTAAACCAAGATTGACCTATAAGGGTCAAACTGAGACAAACTCAATCAAACCAAACCCAAACCCAACCAAACTTGATAGAAGAGAAGGAGCGGAGTCTGCGACATAGAGAGAGAGAGAGAGAGAGAGAGAGAGAGAGAAAGTGACAAGAAAAATAAAAAAAGGAGAGGATAGGGTTAGCCACCCTCCGCACCCTCCACGCCGCCCCACCCCTGCGCCCCATTTTTTAATAAGAAACTACTCTCCTAACTGCTCCTGCTCTCCCATTAGGTAGTTATCGCTAATGGGGAAAGTTGTTGGTAAAAGTGGTTAGTGCTTTTCATATTTTTAAAACTTAGGTGTAGTGGTGCTAGTTCCTAGGCTCCAGAAGTACATCACCTCGGTACTCTGAGTCAGAATACTTCATTTTCGGGGTTTTTTTAGTTGCAAACAAATCCCCCCCCCCCAATGAATGTGTCATGTCAATTGGACATGATACATTTATTTCTATCTTTTATTTATTGTATTTATAAACATAAAAAGGAGAAAGAGTATAATATTCCCGAAGTCAATAATCATAATATTTATATATTATTTAACAACGAGTTGCTAAAAAAAATTTTAGCTATAGGTAATTAATCTGAATTTCTCTGATACAAGTATAAGCAGTATAGGCTCAATAAGTCATTGTAGCATACCTCTCCCATGCATCATGGAGGAGCTAAAAAGTGGCTTCCTGTTCATGAACTAATAAAGAAAGAACGTACTTAAGTTCAGACACCTGAGCATATATCTATGAGCAATCTTTCTCTATAGTTGTGACAGCTTGTCTCACCATACATTTCCTCTCTAACAAATACTGTCGCTTCAGTTGTAACTCTCTCTATTCAACAAATATATCAAAAAGCTCGATCTGCACTCTAAGAGCTCTCTTTGGTATGATCTCAAAGCTTTGAGGTAGTGGTTGAGATCTTGGCAGACTAGAGATGCTTGATGCGAAGTGGTGTTGAACAAAGCCTCTGCATTAGTGAGTGTGCCTAACAAGAGCTCCTGATAAGTAGTGTACAATAAGAATAATCTGAACTCAATATTTTGGTATAGGGATTCCCAAAGCTGTAACTCTCTTGCTTCAAGGCCCAAAGCAGTAGCACAGTTTAATAAAAAGTTCACCTCCACATAGAAGCTAGATAAGTCTGTCAAAACTTCTAAGTCAACAATCAGAAGTAAATGTTGTAATGCTGTCACTATATGGCATCAACTCTTTAAAGAGATGTAATATGATGATCCTAGAGGTTTGGAATGTATCCTGGAGATAAAGCATAAAATCTCCAAACTAGATAAATGTCTCTAAGCTACATCTCTCAATCTAGAAGTGAGGTGGCTATCTGCATAATAGCTGAGCTCTATTGAGGAATCATCCTAGGTGGCACTCATTATCACCCAAATCAAGCCTGACAATAGTGATTCACAACTAGTCATCAAAACAGCAGATTCCCCTGTACATGGAGTCTCTTTAATTTGCGTATGATCACCACTAATAGGCTTAGTAGAATGAAAAATTAGGGAAGTCACATTGGCATCTATTGATAATACTAAAGTGACAGCACTCTTTATCTATTATGATGATGGTTCAATCTCTACTGGTAGATGTTGACCTCACTTTTAGAGTGAGCTTTCAACTACCTCATCATAGATCTAGGACTCTTGTAGATACTAAGAGCTCCTTAATCTTAAGGCACTTCTAGCGATTAGGTGAACACTTAACCTAAGCCTAGAGACTTAGAAAGATTAGTCATGGGAATAGGTTATACCTTAGTGACTTAGGAAGGCTTGCCTACCCTATGTCCCAAACCCAATCCACACCTCCTTCCTCAAACCAAACCTCAAATTCAAATCCAAATTTGAACCCCAATTCCAAATCAAATGATTGAAACCCATAATCAAATTTAAATACCAAAATCTCTTTCTATGCCATATGAACCACCTTCATATGCTTAGCCAAAACTCCTTCAAAACAAATAAAACTTGGTTGATTTCTTTATAAATTAACAATTCCTTCATTTGTATTCATAAATATAAATAGAATCCAAACTCAAATGATCAAAATCAAATCAAACTAAATTAAGGCCTTTCTTAAGCCCTATGGACTTACCTCCATAAGCTCAATCAAATATCAACCAAAATTAACCCAAACTCAATTTATTTCTTTATAAATCAATCATTCCTTCATTTATATTCAAAAAAATAAATGAAACCCACCCTCCAATGACCAAAAATAAATTAAACTAAATCAATTCCCTACTTAAGCCCTTTTGACCTACATCCTTAAGTTTGGTCAAATTTGCTTCCAAAATCACTCCAAACTCAAGTGATTTTCTCATAACCCATTTATATCTTCATTTATATTCCCAAATATAAATGAAATATAAATTCAAATAGCCAAAACCAAGCCCAAATCAAATCAAATTCCTAATTTTAGCCTTTTTAGCCAATTTCTTGAACTTGACTAAATGATACCCAAATCAATTCAAGACCCATGGATTTCTTTATGAATCAATCATTTAGCCAAATATAAACATAAAACTACAATTATCATATCAGACCCAAGTCAACCCAAGTAAAGCCCAAGTTAGCCCTTTTGACTTAATAACTTCAAATGAGACAAAATTTATTACACTCTAAATTGATTGTAGTTAGATTTATATTTCAATCTTAGGCTCATATATGTGTTCTGTTCAACTATACTTGAATCAAGCCAAAACTAAACCAATTGACCCATTTAGGTCCACTTGACTCGAAGTGACCTTAAGACCCTTTTTGAACCAAGTTCTATTCCAACTCAAATTGGATTGAAATAAGCCCATCCAAACCTCATATCATGATCAACAATCATCCTAGGATGATCAACTACCTTGAATTGGGTCAAATCAAGTCAACTTGGTCCTTTGACCAAGTCAACCTTTAACCAAAATGAAACCTAAACAAGCCAAAACCCACCATATCAAATTGATTGAAACCTTTGATCCAAACCAATTCATAATCAATGATTGAACATGACCAAACCCTTAATTGAGCCAAACCAAGCCCAATTGACCATTTGACCTAAGTTGACTCAAATTAGCCTAAAAAGCTAAAATGGGTCAAATCATGGTTTGATCCAAATTGATTATAACCAATGGTTCAAGTTCATTCCAAATTATTTATTGGACTTGACCAAAGCTATGATTGAGCTCAATTTGATCAATTGGCCAACTTGACCCAACCTAGCCCAAATTGACCTGAAGGGTCAAATTGGCCAAAATCCAAATTAATTCTAAATTAAACTAAAGCAAAGCCTACAATCATTTTCAATTAACCAATTAAATATGAACCAACACCTAACACAACCCAATTTGGTCAAATTGGTTGGTCAAATTGGTCAAATTGGTCAAATTGGTCAAATTGGTCAACTTAGCCCATTTGACCTATTTGAATCCAAATGAACCAAAATCAAACCTAAGCCAAATTAATCAAACTCACTTGAACCAAAACACTTTAAATCATCATTTAAACCTAACCCAAGCCTTGGTTTGACCCAATTTGACCAATTGGTCAACCCAACCCAACCTAACCCATATGAACCCATTTTGACCAAATAAAGCCAAATCACCCAAAACCAACCCATGGGACCCTCTAATGGCTGGCCAAACCCGACACAAACCACCCTTAGATCATTCTCAAACCAGCCTAAATCCAAAGTGGACCCCACACAAGGGAATTAGTCATTGGACAAACCTCCTCACATTGGATTCTTTCCATAAGAAGCAAAGTCAACTCTCCCATCACTTGGGCAGCCATCCCATTGCCATATAGAGCACACCTAAGCTTCCTAGCCCACCCTAGAATAGCTAAGATCAGCCATGGACCAAGGGGAGTTCACCTCTTTCTCTCTCAAGCCAAATCGAGCACCCAATGGACAAACAAAATAAGATCTCCCCCATATTATCCTTGGAGACTCTTGTCATAGCTTCCTCCACTACTGGCGAGCCATGTGGACCAGATAAAGACAAGTATGGAGATCTGACAGTGACTGGCCTATGAGAAAATGGGAATGAACCCCGTCTGTCCACCTCAACAATTGTGGGGATATACACCCTCAATTTAAACAAAAATTGAGGCATTCATTTTTGTTGAAGCCCTAGAAACTGAAATGAAACTCCCCAGCTCTTTTCCAAAAGCTCCCAAGCTTCCCCATTTTCTCCCTTCTCAATTTTACATCAAACCAAAATAGGGGAGGCTTCTTTTGATTCAAATCCATCCATTCCTCAACCAAACCTCAATTAAACTTGCACGCACCTTCTTTGGACCTAATCAAAGCCAAGAAAATTATTTCCCAAGCTTTCAAGCTACTAAAGATAGGAGTTAGACCAAGATCGAATGCCAAATCAAAGGAGCTTGACCTCTAGAGCAAATCACCTTAAATCAAAGCTCGTGCGGCTCAATAGGGCTTTGTTTCTACCAAACGAAGCTTCCTCAATCATTTGAACCGCCAATGACAAGCTCTGGTGAGGTATGCCATTAAAACTGATCTTTGAATAAAAATAGTTTGGAGCTTTGTAAAGGAAATTTGTGTTTGAACTCATCGTAGCTGTTGGATCCTCGTGGATCCTTTGCGGGAAGGTGTGGGCTAACTTTGGAGTGGATTTGAGCTCGGGTGAGCTCGGGTGAGCTCAGATCGAGCGATCCATGGAGGACAGGCTCCGTCGTTCATAGCTCATATGAGATAAATCATGGGTCATCCATTCCATGTGATGGAAATAGACGGTTATGCTCTAATCATGCTAGATCCGTCTCTATTTCCTCCTTAACCATAGATTCTGATCATGATCGTCTGATCTTAGATCAGACGATCCATAGGAAAGCACATCTGTCACAATCTGAGTCAGTGTCTTGACATGACTACTTAAATAACTTATCTCATCACGCCACATGGAAAGCGCGTGCCGCGTCAGCAGCCACATGGCGCCGACAGGATTAGGGGTTAATTAGGATTGTTTTAATCCATTTTTAAGTCTGAAACTTTCTAAAATCATAACTAATCCTAGAAAAACCCAAAAAATATAAATGAGGGCTTATTTTAAAGGTATTTCATAGGAGAATCTATTAAAAATATCATTAAGTGATTTTGAACAATGATTTTTGCTTAATTAGAGTTTAATTTAAAAGGTAATTAGCATAATTACTCTCAGATTAAGCATCTAATTAACCCCAAAAGTTTAGAGCATGTTTAGAGGGATGACCCTTGCCTCCCCTATTTTTTGGAAATTTATTGGATGCTTAATGAGGAAAATTAGTTAATTGAACCCTAATTACCCTCTTAATTCAATTCATGATTAATTAAGCAAATGAGCAGTGATTTAATTAATTAAATAAGCTTCTTTCCATCTATTAACAGTGAAAAGTCTTAGGGGAATGATTTATGTTCCCTCCTTATGACCGTTTCATTAAGCCTCTTCATTTTCTTCAAATTAATTAAATCTTAAGTAATTAATTAGCCACTTAATTAATTAATTAAAAGAAAATGGAATTTAATCATTTCAAAGCTTAAATTGAATGTTTGAAATGACATAGCGATTGGGATTGAGGCATCTTCCTTGATCCCTTTCCCTAAGTCAATTTCATTATTCTAATTAAAATATAATCAAAGGATTTAATCAACCAATTAAGGGATTAATTAAATTAATTTAAAAGCTAATTCATTCTTAACTTTGATTAATTAACCTTGGGTAGCTCTATGGGTGTTCAATAACCCAAAGAGAGAGATAGTGAAATTATGGTTGGCCCACATGTGGAGAAAATGATGAAAGTAATTAAGTGAGTCACTTAAGTTTAATTAACTATTAATTATGAGTCAAATGCAATAGGCCCCATTCTTTTCTTAGGAGCATTGCCAATTTACTTTTCATGTGGTTGCATCTCATGTTGGCTCATCATTATTTAATTAATCAACTTAAGGTGATGTAGGTAAGGGTTAATTAATGGATTTAATTCATATCTTAACCTAATTAAGACATAAAATCAACTTAATTGCTTTTCATTAAACCAAATTAATTCACACATGGGGATTGGGATTAGGATTAGCAAACCTCTCTCATATTTTCTAAATCAAATCAAACATAACGATCAAAAATGGCTTTAAGATATGGTGGTTTATTTTAAATAACCATATTTAATATGATTATCCTTAGGAATTATTTGGATTGAATGAAGTTACATGATTGTGTTTCTTTATTTCTTTCTAATTATATTAAAATATTGTATGCCACTTGTATTCATGCATTCATTTCTTTTAAATTAATTAAATGAAAATGATTCCTTTATTTCAAATTGCATATGTTGACTTAAATTAAAAATAAGTGTGGTTATTATCACTATTAAACCAAAAAATTATTTTTTAAGAATGCATAAATCAATTATAACATATGAGTGGATGTTAATTACAAACATCAACAAGCTTGCATGTGTTTATAGTTTTAAAATATGCAATGTGGAGCTCTCTTTCTTTACTTTATATAGATTCATATAGAATTTACAAATGTATAGTTTATTTGAAAAGAACACAACATTTGCTCAAATCATTTCCTATGTATCTCCATGTTAGGATTTAGGAAGAGTTTCATATTGGATATGTAAATCATGTAATCAAATAAACTATGACCTCTTGTTCGACTTTTCATTTTTATAGTCTTTGCACATTCATATGTATATAAGAAGAGTGGGTATATTAGTCTAGACATCCTAGGGACGCACGACTTTAACTAGCCCCAAGGAGGTCTTTACCTCACTCCCTTGGTACAAAATAATGGCGTCATATCCACTTAAAACTTTTATATATATATATATATATATATATATATATATATATATATATATATATATATATATATATATATATATATATACAATGTAGCTAATGAATAAAAGTCGTAATTCAATCAAACTAAATACATCTCTTGCATAGTTTTCTATTCTTATGTTGTTTATACATTCATACGTATATAAGTGTAGTGGGTATATTAGTTTGGATATCTCAGGGATGCATGACTTTAAGTAGCCCCAATGAGATCTTTACCTCACTCCCTTGGTGCAAAATAATGGTGACATATCCACTTAAAACTCTTATACATACATATATATATATATATATATATATATATATATATATATATATATATATATATATATATATATATATATATATATGTGTGTGTGTGTGTGTGTGTGTGTGTGTGTGTGTGTGTGTGTTTGTGTGTGTGTGTGATGTAACTAATGAATGAGAATCAAAATTCAATTAAATTAAGTTCCACTTTTGCATGATTTTCCATCCTTATAGTTGTGTATGCATTCATGTGTATATAAGAGTGGTGGATATATTAGTCTGGACATCCCAGGGATGGACGACTTTAAGTAGCTTTAAGGATGTCTTTAGCTCACTCCCTTGGTGCAAAATAATGGCGTTGTATCCACTTAGAACTCTTATACATTTGGGTGTACATATAGATGATGGATGAAAATTCTCACTTTTTCATTAAAAAGACATGCATTCATATCCTCTTTAAATGATTGGATTGGTTAGCCATATGATTTGGAGTTCTTTCCTTATACTTTTGTATAAGAATTTGGATAGAGCTTTAAATTAATATGACCAAATAGTTCAATCAAATAAAATAGCTAAACTCTAAATGCATATGCTCACATTCATCATTTAAGTGTGCTAATACATATTGTATGTGTAGGTATGCTTAGGATATAATCATATGCATGTTATATATGATGGAAAGAAATGAATGAATATGCGTTATGTAATAGTAGTTCATTCCAATTAGTCTTAAGATGACTTTCTTATTGAATGAGGTTATTTAAAATGAACCCAAACTTAGGACTAATTAAAACATATAATAAGTCATTCACTAAAGAGAATTGATTAATTAATTTGCTTTAGAAGTTGCTTAAGGTAGGGATAAAAGAGAGTGATCCTCTCTTTTTTTATCTTTATAACACTTAGTTGCTAAGTGTAAACCAAGTTGAAATAAAAGAAAACATTAACTAAAATTCTCAAATCAATTAAACCATTTAAAGTGAAATCACCTTTTATAATTAAATCTCTTCATACTTAGAAAACTACAACAAAGCCTAGCTAAGACATACCACACAAGTCTTAATACACACACATTAGATTAAGTCACTGCTTCTAGCTTTTTGTTAGGGCAGTGAATGATTTGATGTATGTTTATTTTGTGATGTATTATTGTAGGCTGGATGTTCGGGTGTATGCTTCATAGACTGGATGTTAGCAATGATTAGCCTGACCATGTTTTATAAGGAGATTATGCTTAAGGGGTGCTTAAAATAAATATAAATGCTCTCTTTTGGAGGTTTCTTAACCCCTAAGCATAATCTACATTACAATAGGTGGACTTGGTTACCCAGGTGCAGGGTGCTAAGTCCAAATTTTATATATAAATGCTCGGGTTGTATGGTGTGTTTAGCTAATACTTATTTTACAGGTGTAGTTAGATTTACTTTTTCTTTTTTAATGTATTTGTGCATTAAGAACTGGGATTAGTGTTAAGGGGGATTAGGATGAACAGTGGCTATAAGGCTTTGTCATGGGAGGCCCACTGATGCCTTTGAAACAAGCAAACCCAAATAAAGAAATGGAGTAAAGACATGAAGACATGAAGATATGAAGACCCCCATAACATTTATTATTTGTAAAAATTGATATTATTCTTTCATATATCGGGTTGTATAAGGGTAGAGCTCAGCTACCCATTTCTCTTTTCTGGTTGTACGGTGGTACCGGACTACACCAGGCTGTTATTCTTTCACGTAGAGTTTATGAATTGATCAATGCTTTGTTTACAATTGTGTAATAGAACTGGCATGTCTTTTCTAGTTTCTTCATATGTGATTATTTAATGTGTGGCCTGGATCCGATTAGGCTCTTAAGGAAAAATAAATTTTCTACCACAACTACAACTCATAACTACTTTTTCTAAAATAACTCGTAACCTCACATAAAGTCTAGGCATTAAATCAAGTAAATAAAATATTTAGCAACCCCTTAGCTGAATGTTATAGGCTTAAACATCACGCTGGTCATTTTGTTCCTCTCTTGAACATGAAGGATCTCCATCCATTGCACTTCAAGGGAATGCTTGACCTGTGAGGGCATCCCTTGTGGTGGAGAACACCTTCTTCTATCTGATTTGGTCAATAAAATTCTTTCATCAAGTATTTAGGCATATAAAATCCTATGGCCTATGTCAAAATGAAGAGTCAAAATTAAATAAAATTTGATAAAATTTGCATTAGACTAAATCATCATTCATACCACTCATGATCTAATTTCTTAGGGAGTGGGTTTAAAGACTTTAGTTTCTTTCTAAATAATAATGTTCTAACCATCTTGCAAAACATATGACTTGACCACATGGTTTTAAAACATAGGAGGAGTTAGTTGGCTACCACTCTTGGCGGTTATAAGTCCAACAATCGGGTGATTTTCTCTCTCGCGTGGAGGTAAATAATATAACCATTTTCTCCTTAAATTTAGGATGTGCTTTGACCCTCGCTAAAGTTCCCTAGATTTAGGATCTGAGGACACTGTTTTTATTTGGGCTGCAAGCATAAATCCTCACCTCTTAGGTATTTTCATAATCTTGTATTGTGCAATTATAAGTCCTAGCTTTCTAATAAAATTTTAACTTAAATATATTATTTCTCCTTAATTTCAAATATATAAAGCCAACTATAGGATAGATTGGAATGCTCACTAGGTTGTGTTAGTATCATAAGCATCCCTTACTCATCTTCCTTTAGCTTCGATAATAAGTCTCTCCTTTTGATCTATTTCATTTGATCTTCTAAACGTAGATAATTTATTGATAGTCCTATCTTTAAATCTTCAGTGATAATAATTATATACTTTAATTGAGAGTATTTCTAATGAACTTACCTTCCTTAGGATGTAATTTACTATGGGGGCTTTTCCCCATAGGGAACTTTAGAACCCGGTTTAAATAAACCCTACTTTATTCATCAATGTAAAGTAGGGGAAAAATCTCTGGTATATTCAAAGACTCATCATGCCTTAGGAGTCCTTATTAGGTGATTAGGTCCATTATAGGGTAGTGATTTCTATCTTTTGAGATAGTGTATTATTTTTTAATGTCATATCCGATCACCTCAATAAGTACACCCTCAGATAAGGGTGGTGTCTCCCCATATACATATATGATACACATCATAACACATCATCAAAATAAACACCACAGTAGAGATGGGGCATAAATAGAGTCAAATGTTTTTATCATTCTCATATCATTATCAGTTAAAAGAGGCCTTTAGGCATCCCTATCTATCTATATATGAACATATGCAGGCTCTCAATAATTCTTTCTACAACTATCTCATATATCTGATGACTCCTTAGGGATATGAGTCATGTATCGAAGGGAATGCAAGTGTCGTATCAGTCTAACTCTCTGAAGTCTATGATTGTATATGTGGAAGGCCAGCTTCAAGAAAAAAGAGAAAGTATGATGAATCCTTAGCAACCATAAGTGACTAACTCCCGTTTTAGCCTCCCGTGGAGCTATATAGAAGCAAGAGCTACTCCTAAGAGATTAAAAAAAGCTCAAGCCATAGAAACAGCCTCCAAATGAATGGACAGTGATAAAGTCCCTAGGGAATGGGTGTCTATTTTATCACGTATCTATAGTAGTATGTATATGGGTGTTGCCTAAGTAAATTCAAACTGTCTAGCTACTTCGTTAGGATTGTATCCCTCTAAAACCATAAACTCATGAAGGAGGTAGCAAAGCCAAGTAGGTCTCAGCCAAATGAGATATTTTGTAGTGCATTTGTATCTTGGCTTAGATAACAGTAAAGGCGTACCTCTATAGGTGAGGGAATCTATAAATCTCTGATCCATCACCTGAATAGGCAAGCTAAAGAAGATGATTCATGAATAATTTGAAAGCGATCCGTCATGCATGCTGGTGCAAACATAAATGTTTAGATCTGATCTCAGTCTAAAGCAACTGTAGCTCTACTTAACTGCATAATCAACAGAAAATACTACTCTCTAAAGTAGGCAGTGTCTCAGGTTAGTTGAAAGCTCCATAAATATAAGTGTAAATCCATCCCTATAGATAATGCCAATGAGCCTCTATATCAAGCGGTGTGAGTCAGACATGACACTCACTCTGCCTAGTCTATGATAAAGGTAGGCTAATGATGCTGCTGCTAGTACAATCATCTCACCATAAGCAAGAAAACTAACTATCATAAGAGTAGAAGGCTTAAAGATTCTACTACGACCCAGAAATACAAAGTAGCATAGACACGTGGCAATGAAGACCACTAAGGATAACTCCTCGTTAATACCTCATGCTAGAACATGTCGAGTATGGGCTCCTCTTTCAGGCTCAAATCTAGAGTTGAAAGACTCCTTAGATAAATCAAAGCCAATGTCAAAGGGATCATCCAAGCAAACAAAATGAGCTAAATATACTATCGAATAGAGAAAACACTCATACCATATATCCAAAGTAATAGTGTCACATCATATATGGTCTAATCTCCACTCTCTAAATAGCCTCTAATAATGAGCTAAAGTACAATGAAGACTAGAAGAATATATACAACTCCCCCTCTTCCACTAGCTAACTAACTAACTAACGTTAAAAGAGCTCGGGATCTACAGAGATGCTCTCCTCATAAGGAATGCCTAAAATAGGGAGGCTTAGTATGTCTTGTATATCTGCCAAAGTAACAGTAATCTCATGAGGACCAATCCAACAAGTGTTGATGGCCTTATCTCAATATTCTACTATGTCGCAGATCCAAGAAAAGGGAGAATGACTATAGTCAAAGAGTGATACATGGATTGCATGGTATATGCTATCTCTCTTGAGAATATCACCATGCATCTATAAATGATGACGAGCTCAATATATGTTGCTCCTAACAGCTAATAAAGATACAAAAGTTGGATCATACTTGCAAAAGGAGCACTATTTATAACTAGTTGAAGTACATCTTGATCCCCAAAACTAAGATGATTTATAACTTGCTCCAGAGAAACATCGTGAGTATTTCTTAGCTTCAAATTACTTACCTAGTCAGAAGGATCATATCATGATGGAAGCTATGAATCATAAGATAGAATGCGAGATGATCGAGCAAATGAATCTTCAAACATATCTCTGACCATCAACATCTCCTAATGCCATAATAAATAACCATGTAATCTGGATAAATAATGGGGATCATAAGCTTCAATAGTGGTGCAAATATGTTCTTTAATGGGCTCAGTATGAGGCATATCATCTAGCCTTTTCTAAACAAATATTGTAGTAGATCTAAAAGAAGGAAGCATATAGATTTTATGGATATCATAACAAGGAAATAATCTCTAAATTTATAATTGAGCTATGGTTGTGGGCTTTTATTAGTCTTCTAAGCTTTAATAGCATCATTGTTTCAACATATAATTTTTAACCTCTTTCTGGACTTGATAGATTCATTTTTGTATTTAGATTCAACTCATTTTGAATGCATTAAATCTAGATTTATATTTAAACCTGACCCTTTTGGGCATGATAGATCTAGGTTTAGATTTAGATACAGCCCCTTTGGACATGATATATCTAGATTTATGTTTAAATATGCCCCCTTTAGACATATGTTGACCTCATTTTTGGAAGAGGTTAACATCACTTCTAAAATAAGTAATTAAGATATATAATCCTAGATTATTAATCTCTTAATTAAGTGCTTAAGATACTACACCTAGTGACCTAATGCATCCTCCTTGGGTTTGATCTTACCTAATGGGTTTAGGTAGATTCAACCCAACTTCCAAGCTTGAATTAAATCCAAAACAAATCCAAATAACCCAAAATGAATTCAAAGTAAATCAAATGAATGAATCCAAATTTAAATCAAAGTCAAATCTGGTCAACCCTTTGGGCATGGGTTTGACTTATGTAGTTCCCACCAATATTTGACAAAATAAAATCATTTCAAATGATCCAAATGATAAAATAAACATGTTTAATCATGAATCTAAAGGAATTTAAATTTATTTAGGCCTTACCTAGGTTAATTAGACCACTTAGTCTAAATGAACCTAAATGAGTCTTAATAGGTTCAAACCCAAATCAAATTGAAATCAACTCAATTTGATTGCTCAAAATCATTTTGAAATGATAATCAAACATAATTCAACCAATCATTAGGTCCAATTTGACCAATTTGGTCATTTAACCCAAATGAACCCAAGCTTTAAACCTAAGTTGGGTCAAATGGGTTCAAATTAAAATCAAATGAAATTAACTACTCCAAATCATCTCAAACATGTGATAAAAAATGATTGGAGTCTAGACTAAATTTAATTAAGTCAAATAGGTTATTTGAACCCAATTAAAATCAAGCTTAACCCATTTAAGCCTAAATGGGTTAAAGTGAAGTGAAAGGCAAACTTAACTCAAATCCTAAAAGAATTAATTAAATAAAAACATAAGAAATCATTAATTAAACATAATTGAACTCAAAATTAAATGAATTAAATCAAAATAAATAAAATCAAAATACTTTGAATCCAATTGGCATGAATTGGGTTCAAACCTCCAATCCAACTCAAATGGATTTGAATTCAACCTCAAACTCCCATTAGGTTTGATTTAGGCAGCCAAACACTAGCCTTAGAGCTTTGGTGGTGATACCAAAAGTCATGAAAATAAAATTAAAAATAAAAAATCAAAGGGCTGGAATTATATGAGGACAAGACTTGGAATCCATGAAGGGAATTCAAGTTTCATTTCCCCACCTCCATATCTCATCCACCTCTTGGCTTCAAATTAATTTGGCTTCATTCCAATTAATCGAGGGCGTCCAAAGAGGAAATTAAGGAGGACTTGGCCTCCTCCATGAGGGATAGCAAGAGAGAGTAATGGAGAAAGCCATGAAGACAATTCTCTCGGCCAAGGGAGGAAAGGGGAGAAAATGCCTTCCTCATCTCAACCTTCTTATCCCAACACACTCACAAGGCCAAGAGGGATAAAACCCATCCTCTGGCCTAGCTTCCTGCTGTCGGTGGCTAGAATCTGTCCACCTAGAAGCTTAAATACATGGCTCTTGGCCATTTAGATGAATGGTCCATGAAGGACAAGACTACATGAGATGAGGTAATGTCCACCATAAGTTCTAGTGTTGGTAGTGGAAATTCATCTTTTGGACGTGCCTTATTAAGATCCCTAAAATTAACACATATACAAATTTAGCCATTCTTTTTCTTAACTGGGATGATACTATCCAACCAGGTGGGGTATTTTTTTCTCCTGAATAAAACCAGGATCGATCAGTTTCTTGACTTCAGAAATGACCTGTTGTTCAATCTCTAATCGCGTGCGTTTGAGCTTGTTTGATTAAGTAAGCATCAAGTTGTACCGCTAGTTTATAGACAGCTATGTCAGGATCCAATTTAGACATATCTTCATAACTCCATGCAAAGCAATCCTTAAACTCAGTGATTAGCCTAATTAAGTCATTAGTTTTAGTTTCATTCAATAAAGAACTAATGTACGTCGTGCGTGGATTATCTTTAGATACCAAGTTGATTTCTTTGAGTTCGTCAATAGTTGATTTGATTTCTTCTTCAAATTCTAGAGGTGCATCCTTGACTTAGAAATCATATGGATCATCTAAAGTTTCTAAGTACACCTTATCGTATGAGTTAATGTGATTTGAAAATAACCTATCAAATTTCAAATGATTGGCGATAACCAAGTAGTAATCATCGTCATCAATTGGACCTATTATACCAAAGCCTAATATTGGTCTTGGCTGAGAGCTTTTGCATTGGTTGCTCCATAGCCTTTCGAAGTAATATGACCGATGCTTAGACCACGTATGCAGAATTAAATCTTTCTTCGCTAAGTTATGAACACAAGGCAAGTACCAATCAAAAGGTAATTCTATTAATTCTTTATATGAATCATCCTCAAGTTCTACATCGACTTCTTGACTTGAGGATGATGCTCTAGGGTAGAACTTTTGAATTTTTGTGGTTGTACATATTTTGGGGACCTACTTAACTACCAAACCCTCAACTTTTTTGTAAGGAAAGTGGGGTTAGAGCTAAGGTTCGCAATCGATGCCTAATTATTTCATATAATGATGAGTTGGATACACTTATGCTTTGCTTGAGATTTTGATATTCATCTCTATCTAACCCGAGTGTCACCTCTAATGGGATCTGCTATCGAGAAGAGCTGGTCAGCGTACTAACCAACATAAGACTCATCATTCGAACTATATTCTAAGTCTATGTGGATAATAGATGTACTCCTGGAAGCTGGGATGATTCTCTTGGTGGGTGGAAAGTATGGAGATCTTCCACTTTGGGGACTCCCTCTGGACTTATCTCTTCCTCGTCCTGGTGGAGGTCGGGTCATCCTCCCCACTTGTTCGAATAGAATAATGAATTGTGGGAGGAATTAAATCTTAGGCTCCACTTCCTCCCTAAGGTCTATTTCTTGTTCCCTTTTATTTTCTTTTTCTTTCACTTTTTCTTATTATCTTCTTTCTTCTTCTCTTTCCTTTTTTTTTTCTCTTACATCTTGGTTTTGACTAAATTCATGAGAATAGATATTTTGTTTCTTAGGGAGGTAGTATGCCACATCCTCATATATCCCAACCTCATGAACTACGAAGGGTTTGAGATTCCTTTGACATAATTCTCGATTCCACCTCTTAGGAACTTGATGCACTGATGTAAAGAGGATGGAACAATGTTGTTCTTATGCATCCATAGTCTCTCAAGCTAAACATTGAAAGATGTATCCGAGTCTATTATGTGAAACTTGGCTTCAATCTTCTAATCATCTATCTCTAAGGGCAACACTATAGAGCCTAAGGCCCTCTTTCCTTGTTCGTTAAATCCTTTCAACATCATCCTCTCTGTTTGGAGTTTAAAAATATCAATCCTTAAGTATGCAGAAGTTCTTAGACTCATAATGTTGACTGATGCACTTGGATCAATCAAAATTCTAGATAGCCTGACTGCCAACATTCACTGTAATGTAGAGGGGACGATTGTGCTCGATCGTTCCTAGAAGTAGGTATTCATCTGTGAATGTAACTCATAGGATCTCCTTTGAATAGCATGCTTCCTCTTCAGTAGCAGTCAACTGAGTTATGCATATCTCTGGATCAAGCAAGGCTTTGATTAGAGATTCCCTCATCTCTTTAGATAAGACAAGGGCATCATATATGCTTAACTTAGCTAGCAACTTTCTAAAGTATGCGAGGACATTGTAATCAACTTTGGGCTAATCTCCCACAAGCATATCCATGGGTGGAGCATCTTGTGGAGGGGTTATCTGCTCATTAGAACCAATGACCTGCTTACCCTTAAAACTTTGCCACTGCGGAGGTTGACTTCAGTGACTTCTTGGAATGAGGGATTTATGGTAAGTTCTACCTTCTTATCAGGTATACCTATAGCTTCTCCTAAAGAATCCTCAGAGTTGGATGATTCCATGTCAATCTCAAGAGATGAACCCGAATGATTCAAAAAAGGAAAATCTATTTCTGAATCAGATTGGGATTGATCAAAATTATTTGAGTTACTACTTTAACTTGGAGAGCTTTCAATTGGAATAAAATTGACAGGAACATCAGAAATAGAAAAGATGTAAGTGGAATAAGATTTTTTTTCATTGATTTCTTTAATTTTTAGGGAGGTGCATAGTAAAAATCAAGTAAAGTAAGTAGGACGAGGGGTTTGGTGCCCTCATCTGCTAGTACAATGCTCCTACTAGAGATGGAGGAGCTAGTTGAGGTGGTAGTAGCTACAATGGTGGAAGGAGTGATGGATTTAAATGGTGGTTGTGCTATAGATCTATCCAAGGCAAGTGTATGTTGTTGCTGCTGCTGTTGGGCTTCCACCCTTTCCAAATTGTCCCTCATAATTGGCAAACCTTCCTTAGTGTTGGAGGTTTGAGCTGATTCAGGCACCTATAAAGAATGTTTCTTGATTTTAAAATTTATTTTCTTAGAGGCCTGGGATAAGAAAATATCACAACCTTCTTTTGTCTTAAGAGGATCAGAGGTATCCCCAAGGATTGCTCTAATGGAACCGAATGGTTATTCAACTAAGTAATCCTTGGGGATAACTATAGTTTCTGACTTGTAGCTATGCTCAAGCCAATCCTTGAAAGTAATGCAATCTTCCAAGATGTGGCATAATATGCGGTGGTAGGGGCAGTAATTAAGATCATCACTCTTGCCCACTTCCTTTAACCTCTTAGGCTCGGGTAGCTAAAAATTAAGCTTCTTCAAGAGATTCTTGAAGGTCTTTCTGACTACCTCCCTCTTGAAAGAGTATGGTTTGTTGAGCTTATCAGCAAGAGTAGATGAAAAATAGCTATCTAGTGATGAATACTGGTACCACAACTGAGTAGGCTGTGACGGTGGTGGTGGCCATTATGGCGGCTGAGGCAGTGGAAGAGGAGGTGATAGCGGAGGCTGCTAGAATCTGAGCCTCTCAAACTAAGCTCTCGTTGACTGCTTCCCCTTATCAACTGTCATAATTATCTCAGGACTCTTCTCAAATACCTTCTAAGGTTTCTGCTTGGATGACTGGTCTAAAAAGGGTAACTATTTGGCTTCCTCTTGTAGGTTAGCCACCTTGCTGATTAGCTTCTCAAATGTCTTAATGATAAAGTCCTTAAGCATGAAGGCGACCAAGCCATGGATATTCTTGAGTAGAATCTCAATGACATGCTGCTCTTGCAACTGTGATTCACATTTTATACTCAGGTTGCACCATCTAAGAATTAATCAACAAGGGGCTCATTTAACTTTTGCTTCTCTATAACTAAGTCCCCTATAAATACCCTTTGCTGAGCTCTTGCAAATCTCTTGATGAAGAGATGCTCTAACTCAATAAAAATCTTCATCAAATCGTTAAGCAATTCAGCATACCAATCAAATGCAACCCCTGAAAGGCTACTGACAAATAATCAAAAAAAAAGTGCATCACTGCCACCAACATTGCAATAAGTGGCTCAAAAATGTGCTATGTGTTGCCTTGAGTTCCCACTATCATCAAAGATCTTGAAGGATGGTGGCACAAAACCCTTGGGGTATTAAACTACATCAATTTCCTCTGGGTAGGGTGTACCCTTTGGAACAGGTGAGCTCCCCTGGGCTTGCACCAATGCTTCCTTCACCTACTACTCTATCAATTTTCTTTATGTCATTTTCATGCACGAAGGTGCTATCTGTGACCTTCCTATGCAAGCTACTTGTGTCTTCTTCCATGGGAGTACACTTGAAATGATCTAAGGTATGAACTAGCTCAGGCTGATCAGCCTTCATGGGGGAAGATTATGAAATTAGAGCTTAGTTCTGCAAGGTTAGGAACACTACCATCAACTCCTCTACCCTTCTCTCCATCATATTAATATGATCAGCTTTCTACTTGATTTGTTGGATGAGGCATTGAGTTAATTTTGATGCCTCACGTTCCTCAACTGCAATGCCTTCTTGGCTAGGTTGCTCCCTATGTGGGGATCCTCGGGTATCAACCATGTGGACTTCTGCTAGGTCATATAACATATCATCCTCATCAACATCAAACTCTAGTATACCCTCCTCTTGGTCAGACTAATCATCTCCAACTATCAATCTCACCGTGGCATGATACTCCTCCAGAATGTCATCCAAAGAACGGTCATCTACTCGACCCTACTCTGCTGGAACATAAGCTGGTTGATGATTGACCACAATACTGAGTTGTGTGGAAGCTATGCACTGAATACTCTGCACTGGTAGAGTACTCTCCTGGACTGACTCAACTGCCATAGGGACTACCTCGGTATTCCCTCCCTTCCCCTCCTCCAACAACTATGGTGGAGCGACCACGACACTCTTAGGTCGCCACTCCTTCTTCACCATTATTGGGATGGAAGGTCGAGCAGGGGAGCTCAGCCTCATCTCAATAGGTGGGGTAGATGGAGTGGGATTCTTGGGCCATAGATGGATCACCAAAGGAGAAGTTCTCTCTCTAGATGGGGGTTTGTGAAACTTGGTGGGGATTATAGATTATGGAACCTGAACTGGCGAAGGTGGATGGCGAGTAGAGAGGTGTAAAGTGGGTGACACTGGCTCCCTCTCTATTGTAGATCTTCTCCTAGTACTAGTGGTATTGATAAGGATAATATGGTCAAAATAATCGGCTCTATCAGCTCGTCGATCAAGAAAATCCATCAAAACGGAGGCCGATGACTACCCGTTGAACCTCTTCCTCTCTCTCTCTTGCCCATTTGGGTAGTCACCTTGGCCTCAGTGACCCTCTCTTGGTGAATCTGATCCCTAACATTCTAGGATTAATATCCTCAAATCATGCAAAGTATCAGACTCTGAGCATGCATAGGATCTCCTGACTCTATGAAGCACAGACCATAGACTAGCATAGGGCCTCCTTCTTTCCCTAGTTGTTGTCTCATACTCTGTAGGTGGTGGGGGCAATGCAGCTATCCTTTGGTAGTTATCCTCTCCCTCTAAAGCTGAAAGGGGGTGTAACCTACTACCACCCAATAGTGGACAGGTCTCATGAGGGGAACCCTCCTCAACAACATTGGAGACTTCATCTACCTCCTTGGCTACACGCTCATAATGACTTTTTATTTTTTATTTTATTCTTATTACGGCATTGGGTTTTGGTGTGTGGGGTCAGACAAGAACCAAAACTAACCTCAAAGGTGGGGGGGACTATCTCAAAAGCCAGGATGGCCTTCCCCTTTATAACAAAGGCAACCACAGAGGTGGTACTAGCCCGTGTTGAAACTATAGCAGAGGAAACTGACTATACAGGCAATACTGGCAGGGGAATCTCTACTGCCTTCTTCTTCAAAGAGGGGAACTCAGAGTCGAGCTGCAAATCAAATTGTAGGAGTGGCTTCTTGCCTGCCACCTCCTCTAGGCTAACAGAGGTGAGGGTTGGTCCCTCGCAAGTGTCTTTGAAATGCTCAAAACCAAGACTGAACTTGATTACTGGGGCACTGGCGAGTTTGGCCTGATCAATGGCCAGATCCACACCAGAGGAGAAAGAGAAGATTAGCTTGTTGGAAGACATGGTGAAAGACTAATCATAGGAGGGAAGACAGAAGACGGGTCGGTATCTCTGCTGCATTGTTAAAAGAGAATAGGATTAGACTCTGCTTGGATGTTGACTTGACTTGTTAATCTTGATTTTTGAGTTGGAACTCTCATTCAACAAATTTGATTATGTTAAATGGGGGTCGATTCATGTTGGAGAGATTTTGCTGATTTTGGAGAGGGGTTTTTTATTTTTGGATTTGTTGTTGGATTTGATTTTCATTTTGTGTTGGAACCCACATTCAACAAACTTGGTTATGTTAAATGGAGTTGGGGAAGAGGCTTTTATTTGTGCTTATTGTTGGTATTTGATTTTGAAAGAGGAACTCTTATTTAACAAATTTGGTTATGTTAAATGGAGTTGGTTACTTTTGTTTGAAAAGATTTTGGGAATTTTTCTTTTAAGAAGGGATTTCTATTATTTTTTTTTTGGTTGTTGTTATTTTGATTGATTTTGATTTTGAATGAGAACCCTCATTTAACAAATTTGATTATGTTAAATGGAGTTCATTAATTTTATTTAAAAAGACTTTTAAAAATTTTTAAAAAGATTTTTCTTTATTTTGCTTTAGATTTCATTGAAATTTTGTTGAATCTTGGAAGAACCTTACTTCATCAAGCTAGTGGTAAAAGGTTCTTAATTTTATTTGATTGATGTTTGATCATTGTTCTTTAATTGATTATTTTTTTTTTCCTATTGTGGGGGACCCAATAGGGGTTTTAAGGCCTACTTAAAGTGAGGTCCTAAAACCTAATGGATGTTAGCCACCTTTACTTAAAGATCAAATAAATAAAGTGCCAACAGAAAGAAAGATAATATTGGGTTTATATAAAATATAAGCCTACTATTGATTCTTGGAGATAATAATTGACTACTAAAGATGGAGAGAGGAACTATCCCCAGTGGAGTCACCAAAAAAATCTATGATTTTTATTTTCGGATGCCGGGTGGACAGCACGCCTTAGGGGGTACTTATTGAAGTGATCGGTTGTGATATTGAGATATAATGTACTATTTCGAAAGATAGAAACATCACCCTATAATAAACCTAATCACCTAATAAGGACTCTTAAGACATGATAGGTCTTCGTATGTACCAGAGATTTTTCCCCTTCTTCACATGGAAAAGTAAAGTATGATTTATTTTATGTCGGGTTCTTTAGTTCCCTATGGAAGCAAGAATCCATAGTAAATTACATCCTAGTAAATGGGATTTCTTAAGAATACTCTCGATTACAGTATTCAATCAAATCTCAAAAGATTTCAAGGTTAGACTATTAAAGGATTGTATATTTTTAGAAGATCAAGTAGGAATGTTCAATTTAGACATACTTACTTTTAGATTCCAAAGGAAGACAAGTAGGGAGCATTCATGATACTAGAAAGCCTAGTGAGCACTCTAATATATCCTATGGTGAGGCTTTATATGTTTGAAGGAGAATTTTTTTTTAATTAGAATTTTTATTAGAATGCTAGGGCTTACAATCCATCAACACAAGATTGTAGAAATGCCTAAGCAGTGGGGATTTATGCCCTTAGCCCAAAGGAAACAAGCAACCTCAGATCATAAATTTAGGGAGCTTTAGCACAAGCAAAAATCATGACCTAAATCTAAGCGATAGAGGGGACATAAAGGGTTTATCTCCACAAGAGAGGATAAACTTATCTGAATCTTCTAGACTTACAACCGCCTGGAGTAGTCGCCAGCTAATACCTCCTATGTCTTAAATCCATACAAGCCGGTCTTATCTAATTATAAGATGGTTAAGCTGTTATTTAATTTTGAAAATGAGACTAGAGTCCTAAACTCACTCCCTAAGAGACTAGATCATGATTGACATGAGCATATAACTTAGTCTAAAAATGTAACATTTACAATTTCTTATATAATTTTGACACGATATTTTGGACAAAGGATTTGAGATTTCTTATGCCTAAATGCATGATAAAATTTGATTATTGGCCAAATCAAAAGAGAAGAAGGGTGAAGCTCCATCATAAAGGGTTGCTCTCATAATCAAGCAGTCCCTAAAGTGTTGAAATGGAGGCCCTCATTTTTACAAGAGTGGTGTAATATGACATGCATGATGTGAGACATACAACATTCAGCTAAGGGGTTGCTAAATATTTTAGTTATCTTGATTACAACCTAGGCTTTAGAATGAGGTTGAAAGTTGGTTAGAATTTAGTTATGAGTTGTAAATTGGGCAAAAAAATTAATTTTAACCTAAGAGCCTATCGCATCCAGGCCACAAATTAAAACATCAATCATGAAGAATCCATGAAAATCATGTTGTTCTAGTGCGCAATTTAAACACAACAATAATCATTTTATAGACTACCATGAAAGAGTAAGAGATCGATGTGGCTGGGTACCACCGCACACCCTGAAAAAGAGAAATTTAGGTAGCCAAGCTCTACCCTTATACAACTCAAAATTACAAAATAATAATTATATTTGAAATTGAATACATACTATGGGGATCTTCACTTCTTCATTTCTTCTTCCTCCTTTCTCTTGATTTGATCTGCTCCAAGACAACACAGGGCACCCTAGGACTAAGCCTTCTAGCCACTACATATCCTAATCCCCATAGGATTAATCCTAATTCCTATTGCAAAATTACATTTTATGGGAAAGTAAATCTAACAACACTTGCAAAATAGATGTTAGATAAACACACATACAATCCTAAGCAGTTATATTTTTCATAATTCAGACTTAGCACTCTGCACGTAGGTAACCAAGCCCACCTGTCCTATGATAGATTATGTTTAAGGGCATAAGCAACTTGCAAATATAATATTTATATTTATTTTTGAGCGACCCTTAAGCACAATTCCCTGCATAAAATAATATTTGGCTAACAACGACCTAACATCCAGTCTATGATCCATATTCTTAACATTCAGTCTAAAATATTAAATCATAAAATAAAACAGATCATCATTACATACACCCTCCTAACCTAAAGCTAAAAGTGACGACTTAGTATTTTAATGTGTGTGTTTAGGCTTTATGTGGTATGTCTTAGGTAGGCTTTAGAATTATAATTTTCTATATTTTTAAATTATTTAAGTTAACATGAAGGAAGTTTAAGTTTTAGTTTTTTTAAGAGATAAATGAGTTTTAATTTGAATTTTGTTTTGTTTCATTTGATTTACACTTAGCATCTAAGTTTTATAAAGAGAAGAAAGGTGCTTAACCTCCTTCATCTCTATCTTAAGTTGTTTCCTAAAAGCATCTCTTTATGATTTAGTTTATTTTAGTGAATGATTTATTAAATGTTTTATTAAATCCTAAATTTAGTTTAACCTTAAAGAATCCTATTCAACATGAAAGACATCTTAATATTAATGTGATTGAATTACCATCACATAGAATATGTTGAACCATTCCTTTTCGTCACCCATAACATGCACATGATTTAGCACTTAGTATACCTATACATGCAATATAGTTTGGCACATGTAAATGATTATGAATGCATACATTTAGTAGAAAAGAGGATTCTCATTCTTTAATCAAATATTGTACACATGTATAAAATATGTAAGCAAGTACGTGCCATTGTTTAAATCGGGGAAAAGAAATAATCAAATGACCTCCTTAGGGCTATTTAAAGCCTCATATTCCTGGGATGTCTAGACTATATACATGTTATCTTAAATATATATGAATGTATATGCAAATATAAGAATGAAGAGCATGCAAAAGATTGTATTTTTGGTTGAATTATTTATACATGTAAAGCATAAAGCTCTATCCAAATTTTAATACAAAGATACATATGAATGAAATTAAATAAGTGTGTGCCTTTGTTAACTATGGAAGTCTGATAATCAAATGATCTCCTTGGGGCTACTTAAAGTCTCGTATTCCTGGGATAACCAAACTATATTTTTTTATCATTCAAACACATGTAAATCCACACATGAACATAGAAAAGAAAGCACTACCTTCACATGCTTAAGCTTTAAACACATGCAAATCATATATATATATATATATATATATATATATATATATATATATATTCATAACTACTATCACTCTAAATGTTGTTATAAATTTATAACCTTTAAAAAATTATTCTTGTATTTATTACTGATAATAGCTACACATATAATAAGATTAAGCCAACACATGCAATTTTGCATAAGTAAATTTCTCTTAATTTTGAAGATATGAATGCATGATGTCACATAACATGAAACATTTATGGTGATTCAAAAGGCATAGCCAAACATCTCCACATAATTTATTCAATTACACTAATTCCTAATCACATTAAGTAAAATCATTTAAAGAAAATCGAAGCTTTTCAGTAATTTTGATTTTGGATTTAAATTGAGCTTAAAGAAAGGAGATCACTTACTATTTTCCATCTCATTCCCATGTTGGTGATTTTAATTTGTTTAAAGAAAGATAATCAAGTGATTTTTATAATTTAATTAGGTTGAATCATTAAACAATCCATTTAATTATCCTTTCTTATACTTCTTTAACTTAATTAACCATTTAATCATGAGCCATAAATGATATTCACATGAGAAAAATAAAATTGTAATGCTCCTAGGGGACCTAATGCAATTGGTGCGTGATTAGAGATTAATTAGATTAAAGAATCTAATTAAGTACTTTTATGATTTTCTCACACTTACGAGATAATCATAATTTTTTTAAGAGTCTTTATATTATTAAACACATAAAGAAGAACCCTTAATTTAAATGTTAATCATCTAAAGAGATTATCAATTTAATTTGATTTAATTTGGCCATTAATCAATTAACTAATTCCTTAATTAAACCTCTCATTAATTAATACTCTTCAATGAAATGAATTCGAAAAAGTAATAAGGAAAGAGATCCTAATCACGCCCTCATCATCTCATTATTAATTAGTGATTAATGATGTGAAATTACTTAATTTTTACTATTTAGAATTTTAAATAATCATTAAATCACTTTAGAGGATAATTAAGGTTTGAATTTCAAATTCCCCTAATTATATAGCCAATAAATCCAAAAAAATCATGGGAGGCAGAGGTCATCTCATTAAATCATTAATTGCCATATAATTATGGCTTAATTAAGCTAATTAAAGAAACATTTAAACCTTAATTAAGCCTTAATCATTGTTCAAAATCAAATCAAGTTGTTTTTATCAAAATCTCCTCTATTTAACCTTTCTAAAATGGGGTTATTTATATTTTTTTAGATTTTTCTACAATTAATTGTAATTTTAGGAAGTTTTGAGCAAGTAATCACATTTTAAACCCTAATTAATCCATAATCCTGTCAGCGCCACACGGGCGGTTGATGTGGTAGCGCTTTCCACATGGCGCTACGAGATTGGCCACTTAAATTATTCGATGAGGCAGCTAAGTAAGCGGTGGCGGATGCACTTTCATCCCTGTCGTCCGATCTAAGATCAAAAAATTATTATTATCTAGCAGATTAATCATTGCTGTCCTTTCCAATCACGCAGAATGGACAGCGAATGATCCTTTATCCCTCGAGTGACGGAAGACAGACACAGTCCACCCTCCTCCACTCGATTCAAGCTCGCCAAAGCTCATGAAGTGTCGAGATCCATCCCAAAATGTTCACGGAGGGGATCTAGAGGGATCTAATGGTGGAAATCACACGAGAACAATTTCCTTCACAAAGACCTAAAAAAATTGAAATTCCTATGATTTGCTAGAATTTATCTCATCGAAGCTCAAGATCAACGGTCTATTGGTCGAGGTATCTTTATCTTGAAGTGACGAAACCCTGATGAGAAGCTCAAGCCTTGCTTCCTCGTCGGTGGCTCTGTGGATCAAATGCCATCGAAATCCTCATCAGATATGGTTTAGAAATGGTCTTCGGTGCTCGAATCGATTCATTTCTCCTCGTCGGAGCTTGGGGAAGAGGTGGGTGAAGTTAATTTTAGAATGGTGGAGTTTGAGGGAGGTTAGATGATGATAGGCTCTGTCCTATTTTGGGTTTGGTTTTGCTGGCAATAGGAAGGCTCGGGAACTCAGGGAAAACTCGGGGGAGTTCATTTTGACTCTCTCAAGCTCTAGGAATGCTCTTTGTGCCCATTTGAATCAATATGAAGAGAGTATACCCTCTCCACCTCCAATCCAATGGCTTGGATTGGTTTTGAAATTTGCAAGTGTCCAGCTGGTGCAGGCAGTCGTGGGTGGTAAGGAGGTGCTGAGGTGGCTCAGTTTAAGTGGGTGAGTAAGGGAAGTGGGCTGCCAAAGGCTGAAGTGGCTTGTCCTTGGTTTCTTTTGTGTGCCAATGGGAGGAGGTGGGTTAGCTCACCTCCACTTGGCTCATGATTGACCTAACCAGCTTTAGGTCAGGTGAGCCAGTGGTCCTTATGTCCAATTAAAGCTTTGGGTGGCTATCAAGGGCAAGAGAGTGGGTTTGACCATACAAATGAGAGTTTTGTCTTATGTTGAGGGATTTTCCCAATGGGTAATGGGTCAATTCAGGTTTGATTTGGGTTGGGTTGGATTTGGGCTGACCCATGGTGACCCAAAGATGGGTCATGCCAAGTTTGAATGGGTTTGGAGTTGATTTGGTTAGTTTTGGCTTAATTTGACCCATGTGGTCAAATTGGGCTAGGTTAGGTTAAGTTGATCAATTCATCAAATTGGGTCAAATCATGGTTGAGATAAATTAAAATGGTGATTTTGGATGTTTGGATTCAATTAGTTTGAATTAATTTGGATTAGATTTGATTTGACTCATATGGGTTCATATGGGTCAAATGGGCTAAGTTGACCAATTTGGTTAAATTGGCCAAATTAGCTTGGGTTAGGTGTTGGTTTAGATTCAATTGATCATTTGAAGATGATTGTAGATTTTTATTTCAAACAATTTGGATTTAGGAGTGATTTAGACCAATTTGACCCTTTAGGTCAATTTGAGCTAAATGGGTCAATTGGGTTGACTTGGTCAAATTGGGTTCAACCAAGGATTTGATCATATTCAATAATCAATTTGTAATGGATTTGAATCATTAGTTGTAATAGTCAATTGGATCTTGGTTGGATTGATTTTAGGTTTGGTTTTGCATGATTGGGCAAGCATAAGTCATGGGTTTGGCCATAGGATAGGCAGGCTTCCTTAGATCCTATGGCAACTCCTCCTAAGCCTATAAGTTTGGGTTAAGTGTTAACTTAACCACTAGAAGTATCCTGTGACTATGGAAGTCTTAGTATCTAGGAGAGTCCTAAGCCTGAGATCGGGAAGATTAAATCTTACTCCAAAAGTGAGGTCAACAATGTAGTGTCACAAATTTTTCTCACAGGGAGCGTGGAGAAGATTATCAATGAGCGAGGCTGAGAGCATCTCACCTATGACAACACAGTCAACATCATCCCTGTGGTGTGGGAGTTCTTCGCCAAAGCAAAGGAGCACCAGGATAATAAAGCTTTTATCAGAAGAAAATGGGTATGTTTCGATAGTACTGTTATTAATGCATAATATAATTTGTAGAATTTTGCATATGATCAATATCTTTCCTACTACAATAATCATTCTAATTTTGATAAAATTATTAGTTTTCTCACTATTAGTAGGGGTGTGCATTAGTTGGTTTGAACCGTAAAACCTGAGTTTATTTGGTTAATCTGGTTCATTTTTTATGTTTATTATTTGGTTTTTGGTTAAAATTGTGTGTTTGTACAATTTTTGATTTTTGGTTCGGTTTTAATTAAAAAAATTTTGGTTTACCCAGAAAAACTGATTATTTTCTCTCGACAGTCGGCCCGCTCAACGGCTCGAGTCGATTAAGAGTCTAAGACTCCTTGACGCTTCGGCCTTTGAGTCCTCAATGCCATACACTTCTTCGAGAGTCTCGACTCTCGCTTCGACTTCAATCCTTATTTCTTTAGGAGCAGTTAGGGCATAGCTGCATAAGGAATTCGACAGTATTCCGGCCTGGATTTCGGCGATTTAAAATCTCTGATTTCCGCATTCGACTTTCGGACTTTCCTATTCGCGGCTACTCCTATCTTTTTTTTTTGTTTTTGCCCTAGCGGATAGCCCATAGGTTCTGTCTTCACCTCTGATTTTGAATCTAAGTCTCTTTGAGAGGTAAGAACTAAATTCTCATGATCTCAACTCTTCTCTATCACACCATTGTTGTTCTTTGTTGTGGTTGTTGATGGTTTGATGCTGTGAGCCTATGCCATGGACTGTATGGCTTAAAGTAGGCTGAAGAATTGGCTTTATCTTTGTTCTTTGTTGTGGAATGTTCTCTGTTATGCCATTTGCTTTATCTTTTTTGTCGTTGACACATTGTTGATTGTCTTCCGCCTGGACTGCTTCCTTATTCATTTGTGATTTGTCAGTTTTGATTTTGAATCTTTGATGGAGTTAGGGTTTGACTGTTTGAACAAGACCTGAAGTTGATGTTTCATGTTTCTACATCTAGTGACTGAATTACCTACTGACTATTGTTTTCGCATTACATATTTTACCATGGCCCATGGGTCCATGATATCTATGCATAAGGTATATTGGTAATCGGTAATCCATGAAATGTCATGAATTTGCTTGATTAAATTTATTCTTTTTGGTTACTCTTAAAATATTATGTTATGTTATCTAACTATTTATTAATTGGAGAAAAATCATCAGTCGAGCTTAATAAAAATAGTCATGATACACTTTACTCTCTGTTGGGTTTCTCTGCTATCTAACTATTTATTGATCAGATCCATTCGTTAAGAATCCCTTTATTCTATGTACATGTTATTCGGTTTATGAAAAACTGAACCGAATAAACTGAAGTCTAATTCGGTTTATTTGGATTGGTTTAAATAATTTTTTGTGTTAATTTGGTTGGTTTGGCTTTTTTTTTAAAATTAAGGTTTGGTTTATTTGGTTTGACTAAAACACCAACCAAATAAACCAAACCGACTGAATGCTCACCCCTAACTATTAGAAATGCCAATATTCAGTGGAATCGGCTGGACAAAAAGATTATCAACTTTCCAACCATCGGCCTAACTACCAAGGCTAAAGCTTGACACTATTTTTTTTTGTCAAGTTTATGTCTATTGGTAATATCAATAAGGTAACTAAAGATAAAGCTGTTTTGAATTTTTCAATTTAAAATGGCTTTACTATAGGTGTAGGAAAGATTATATTTACTTTGAATTGTATTATGCTTAAGAGTAGTACTACTCTAGGTTATGGTCATTCTTTTCTTATTTATTCTTTGTGTGTTGCGGTTGGTGCATCGAGGGACCTAGATGAAGAAGTCCTTATCAAAAGGGCTCCCCTGATGAAGAGAATGGTTTAAGGGTTTGGATCAAAAATGGAGATGGGAGAAAGCTCACATAAAAATAGGAGAAGACTCTTGTGCTCCTTAATCTAGATCCAAATCCTCCAAAACTCTAAATAAACAACTCCAAGAAATGGTAGGAGATGTCTCAGAGTTTAGAGAAGGTAATAGGAATTGAAAAAGAAATTTAATTATCATATGATCAACAGTAGCAGCAATTTTATTATATGGCTAAGTTCAACTCAATGCTTATTCAAATGTTCAAAAATTATAATTTTAATGTTGGTCTGAGTCAAATTCCTTTTCCTGTGGCACCTAATTATCACTTTTATGTTAGCACTCCGCCTGAGCCAGAAGGAAAGGAGGAGGAGGACTACAATTTATACGATAATTTTTCTCTCTTTTTTGTATTTGAATTTGTATTTCTTTATTTTTATACCATTGTAATTTTATATGGCACGCTTCTGTAATAAAATTTCATTATTTGCAATAAAATTTTATTTCATATTATTTATTTTCTTGACTACCTAGAGTTTACTTGCAATTAGATATTTATTATAAGTTAGAAATTTTAATTGAATAAAAGTCCTAACTTAAAAAAAACAAGACTAAGGAGTTAACATTTCGACATTGAAAAATGAGCACCTAGGACTGAAAAAGATCAACCAAGTGAGGTTCATCATTTCACACTGGATCCAAGATCAATGATGGTATTCTTCAAAAAATTTTTGAGGAGCGAGCTATTATGTAAAAGAAACTTTTTATTTTGAATTTTGCTTGCAATCAATAGTGTATTTGTTTTGTCTTACCTGATGCAAGAAGGAGAGTATGTAGCACAGAGAAGGGAGTGTAATCTATAGCAGAGAGAGAAAATAGTGGCAAAAAAAAGGAAGAGGTAGAGGATAGACTCATCCCCCCTTTTTATAAGAAACAACTCTCCTAACAACTTCCGCTCTCCTCTTGGGTGGTTATCGCTGATGGGGATAGCTGTTGGTAGGGGTGGTTAATATTTTCTAGATTCTTTAAACTTAGAAACAATAGCATCAGTGCCTAGTCACCAAGAATGCGGCATCGTGGTGCTCTTAGTCAAAATACTTTATTTTTGGGGGTTTTCTTTTAGTGCATTATACCCTTTTATGAGGAGTGCATCAGAAGCTTTCTATGTATGTATAATGCTCAAGTACTAATTAACATAGTTATAAGAATTATAAAACTAGCCATAAGGATCAATATAAAAAATCCTAAATGTTATTAGAACTGGATGTTAGAGAATATCATTGGTCAAGGGCAAAGAGTTATGAAGTTATACTATGAGTAACTTAGTTCCTATCCCTTATTGAGAATTCTTTTTAAATTAGATATTATAAGTTATAACTCAACTTTGTGATATCATAAAGCATGTGCGTCATCTAAGGTTTAACCAAGCCCATTAGGGATATACTTGAGTATTATGAGCCAGTTAAGTAGCATAACAACAACAACAAGCCTTTATCCCACTAAGTGGGGTCAGCTACATGAATCCTTCCTCTCCATTATGTCATATTATGTGTCAATTTTCATTTAATTCAAGTATACTAAGGTCATTTTTTATACATCTTAAACAAGTCTTTTTAGGTCTATCTCTACCTTTCTTAACATAAGGTAAATCTAATGCATCTACTCTCCTAACCGGGTCATCGACTGACCGACATTTTATGTGGCCAAATCATCTAAGGCGACTCTCTCTAATCTTATCTGCCACTCGAGCTACTCCAACTTTTTCCCGAACATACTCATTTTGCATTTTATCTCTATGAGTAAAGCCACTCATCCACCTGAGCATCCTCATCTCTGTAACACTTAACTTAGACTTATGCTTCTCTTTTATTGGCCAACATTCTGCACCATAAGTCATTGCAAGTCTTACCGCCATCTTATAAAATTTTTCCTTAAAGTTTAAGTGGAACTTTTCCATCACACAACAGGCTAGACGCATTCCTCCACTTCAACCATCCAACTTGAAATCTACTAATAATATCTCCATCTATTTCACCATCATTTTGAACAATAGAGCCTAAATATCTGAATCACTCACTCTTATTAATGACTTATTCACCTAATGTCACAACACTACCACTAAAACTTTTACAACTAAAATTACACTCCATATATTCAGTTTTAGATCTACTTAAATGAAAACCTTCAGACTCTAATGTTGACCTCCATAATTCAAGTTTCTCTTAGACTTCCTCTCTAGTCTTATCAACAAGAAGAATGTCGTCAGCAAAAAGCATACACCAAGGTGCATCTTCTTGTAAATGCCTAGTAAGAACATCCATAACTAAAGCAAAAAAAGATAAGGGCTTAAAGTTGAACCTTAATGTAATCCAACTAAAATAGGAAAATATTTTGTCAATCCTCTCAATATAGCCAATATTAACTCCTTTATATTCTAGAACTCTCCAAAGAACATCTCTTGAAACTTTATCATAAGCTTTCTCTAAATCAATAACTATCATATGTAGATTCGCCTTACTATCTCTATACTTCTCTACCAAACCTCTTAACAAATGTATAACATCTATAGTAAATCTACCTGGCATGAAACCAAACTGATTGTGAGAAACTTTTGTATCACATCGTAACTTAATTCCTTTATAATTTGCACACTCTTGTGCATCACCTTTATTCTTAAATATAAGAACCAACAAACTCTTCCTCCACTCATCTGACATCTTTTTAGTCTTTAAAATAACATCAAAAAGATTTGTAAGCCAAGAAATTCCTTGATCTCCTAAACATTTCCACACTTATACTAGAATATCATCAAGTCCTACTATTTTTCCACATTTTATTTTTCCACAATATGACGATAAAAACAAAATTCTCTATTTTTGTTTAGAGTATTAAGGTTGCTAAAATCTATTGTACTTTTAGATCCTTCATTGAAAAGTTTATCAAAATATCCCATCCACCTATTTTCAATATCCTTTTCTAAGAAAAATACTTTATTATTTTCATCCTTAATACATCTCACTTGAACTAGGTCTTTACTTCTCCTATCTCTTTGGTTGGCTAACTTATACATACATCTTTCATCTTCTTTGATATTTAATCTATTGTATAAATTACTAAAAGTTAAATTTTTTGTATCATATATTGCTTTATTAGAATCTCTATAGACTACTTTATATATTTTCCAATTCTCCGAGTTTTTACATCTAAACCAAGTTTTATAATAATGCTTCTTATTTCTTATCTTTTTTTGCACACTCTAACTCCACCACCAACTATTTTTATTAAAAAAACTTTTCCTTTTGATTCTCTAAGCACATCTCAATTTCACTTGCTACTTTTTTTTCAAATAATATTAGCTTCTTTATGAACATCTCAAATTCTAAGTTCTTGTAGCTTGCTCTTAAAAATATTTTTATTTATGTTATTTAAGTGTTCCCATCTAATCCTAGGACATTAATTTGATTTATTTTCATCTTACAATCTTTCATCTTAAAATCTAAAATTAACAATCGATGTTGGGTACTTAAACTTTCACTTGGAATGACCTTACAATCTTTACAATCTAAATGATCTATTTTTCTTATCAGAAAGTAATCAATCTGAGTTTTACTAGATCCATTTTTATAAGTAATAATATGTTCATCTCTTTTCTTAAATAAAGTATTAGCAACTACAAAATCATAAGCTAAAATAAAATCTAATATAGTCTTACTTTCTTCATTAGTCACTCCAAATCCATAACCACCATGAATACTTTTAAAATCTTCTACCACTCTACCAACATGTCCATTTAAATCTCCTCTAATAAATACTTTTTCTTCAAGAGGTATATTTTCTATTAATCCCTCTAATTCATTCCAAAATTTTTCTTTTGAGCTTACATTCAAACCTACTTAAGGAGCATAAACACTTATAACATTGATAATCTTAGTATCAACATAAATCTTTAAAGTTATAATTCTATCTCCACATCTATTAATATTTATAACATTATCCTTTAAACTTATATCTATAATCACACCTACACCATTTCTAGTTTGACTTCTACCTAAATACCAAAGTTTAAAACCTAAACTATCAATCTCCTTGGCCTTCTCCCCAACCCATTTAGTTTCTTAAACACATAAAATATTTATCTTTCTATGAATCATAATATCTATTAATTCCATTAATTTACCTGTAAGAGTACATATATTCCAAGTTCCTAACGTAATTCTAGTTTCATGGACTAACTTCTTTGCCCGCATCCGTCCGTAATGTGGGAACCCTTGCTTATTTAACACTACACGCACGGCGTGGGCCTTGCACATTTTCATTGTATTCGCCATACAATGCGCCACACCGGGGACACCCAGCATTACACAATGATTTAAAGGATTCATGTCATGATTATTTCAACAAGTTTTACGCTGGTTGTCGACTACGTATCGCAACCCTCCACTTTTCACATCCAGACTTGGGACCGACAAAGGTAGTGTTAAGAAGGAGTAATTAAAGTAACTGTGTCAAGGAGTTTAATGTCAACCTACATTGGAGGAGGAACTTTAACATAATAGTGAGAAGAGCTTTCATAAACATTCCCAATTTATTTATCCTTTTAATATTTATATAATGGTTAACAATCTTCATCATATTATGATGTTATTCTCTAAAAATTAGTCTTTTCTAAGAGTTGAAGAGTTTGAACTTGATTTTTTCCATCCTATGCATTTGATCCATAAAGGATAGGCTTACGGGCTTTATTTCTTACTTGATCATGACATCCTAGGTTGAAGGTTTGATTTTAATATTAATGAGTATTGAAATGACAAGAACCATCATTATAAATATTACTCCTATTAACCATTAAACTAGTGTTGTTAAAACATTAAATATTTTTCCTACAAATAGTGTTAAAATATTATGTGCTAAAAATTTTAGTGTTATAGTGAGAATTTTATATATTAGCTTTTATAAAAAGATTTTGCACACACATAAATAAAATAAGAAATTCATAGATAGCAATAGAGTTTTTATATAAAAAATTTAAAAATAAAAAAATCACAAACCTTGGCCTAGATGAAACAATCCACTACATAAGTATAGATTACAATGATTTGTTCTTTCTTTCAATTAGAGGTGATAGAATTATAATGTTTAAAAATACTAGCTCAATCTTTTATGAGTATAGCTAGGATTATTGGAAAAATTATAAAGAGTGATGATGGTGGTCAGATAATGTCAACAAAGTGTTAGAAGTAGGCAGACTATGGTCAAATTATGTTAGTTGGATGATGACAGTCAAATAATAGTTCATGAATTATGGCAGTCAAGTGACTATGACTAGATAACAATAGTTAGATGATGGTGGATATTAATAGTGACTTTCAACATCAAATATCTGATGAAGCTCTAGAGTTTTTTAGATCTCCAAAATCCTTATAATTGTAAGTCTTTATTTCATATAGAGAAAGAAGATATTTTTATAATTTTTGAATTAAAAAATTTAGTAAATTTAACTAAAATTCTAAAATGTTACATCGGGTAACCTTATGTGGATTGCTTTGATATTTAGCATTTAGTGCCTTAATGACTTTATACTAGAATAATTTTGAGCTTCTTAGATCTTCTCATCAAAACACTCATTTTGATTACAAGTATACAAGATTGGAAGATCATGTGTATATCAATTAATGTTATAAATTTTTTAATTATGTTTAAAGTGCTTGTTGCGCTCATTTAAACTCAAGTTGCTTTTAGTGTCATCAAATCCATCTTGTCAAATTAATAAATTTACTAAAATTAAAGCTTCGATAATCTTGAATTTAATTTTATAAAATTTCAATTCATGTTTAGTTTTGGATTCTACACTTGCTTAGTTAACCCATGAGTATTGCTATACTCTTCAGATATATTTATATTAAACTATTTGAAATTCATTTTCTTAAGTGATCAATTTAAAATTAAAAGAGCATCATGCCTTCTTTTTTTTTATTTTTTCAATTAATGATGGTAAGACGATAAACTATACACACATACATGCATATGTATGTGTGTGTAGGGCATGTGCCCCTAATATTTAAAATGTTTTATATATACTCTATATTAATATGCATTTTCTTAATTTTTGACTAATATATTCTCATAAAACATTCAATTTATTCCATTTTAAATTGTAATTAATCAATTGATTTAAATTTTAGTTAGAATTCATATATATATATATATATACCCTTATCCTTGATTTTTATAAATGTGTGAACTATATTTTTTTTAGAAAAATCTAGTTAAAAATTTATTTTAAATAAATTACTATTACGATAAAAATATTAATTAAAATTCGTCATAGTCTCTTGAATCCTCAAACAAAATGTAGCTCTACCTTCTCACTTCCATGGGCCACTATCATTATCTTAAAGCACTTAAGCGTGATCTCTTCCAACGCTTCTTCACCGTCATCCCTCCACCTCCATTAATATTTGGTCTAGAATTATTGTTTATATCTTTTTTGTCATTTAGGTTAGAATGCATTCATCATTTCTTGTAAAGGATAAGTGAGACATTTGTAGAAAACTTGCATAAAACTGATATCACACTTATGTTTGAAGTATTTGCTAATGATTTGTATGCCAACAACTTTAAAGTCAAGGATTAAAATATATTATACGACTAGAAAACTCACATAATAAATGACTAATAGTTCTTGATTTTAAAATGTGCAATCATTAGATATAAATCACAAATCACTATTAAATTAAGAAGATATGCATGCACATATATGCAATTGTCCAACAAAATTTTGTTGTATTTATTGGTATCATATATTCTATATTAGTATATTGAATCACATGTGCATAAATGTGAATTTAATTTTAATTTATATTTATTAAACTTAAATAAATTGTTATATCTCTTTTTAATATAATTTGAACCTCATTCAAATAGGTTTAAACTGAGTTTAAACACGGGTTGAATATGGTATACCTTATAGGCAACAATGATTTCATGTGTTATAAATATTTTTGAATTTTGTTTGAACCTTATGATAATTATAATTGATAGCAATTATAATTACATTTTATTGTCTCAAATTTATATTTTAACACTGCCTTTGTCGGGTCCCAAGTCTTGGATGTGAAAAGTAAAGGTTGCGATAAGGAATTGACAATTAGCATAAAACTTGTTGAAAATCATGACATGAATCCTTTTAAATATTGTGTTAATGCTAAGGCATCCTCTGGACGACACACTGTATGACCTAAATGTAGTGAAAAGTATGCAAGAGCCGCTACAATGATGCCTAGATGCAGTGTTAAATAAGTAAGAGTTCCCACATTATGGACGGATGCAGGCAAAGATGTTAGTTCATGAAACTAGAATTAGGTTAAAAACTTAAAATATATATACTCTTACAAGAAAATTAATGAAATTAATAGATATTATGATTCATAGGAAAATAAATATTTTATATATTCAAAAAATTAAATGGGTTGGGGAGAAGGCTAAAGAGATTGATAATTTAGGTTTTAAATTTTAGTATTCAGATAAGAGAAATATAGAAATGGTGTAGGTATGATTATAGATAAAAGCTTAAAAGATAATACTATAAATATTAATAGGATTGAAGATAGAATTATAACTTTAAAGATTGTTGTTAATACTAAGCTTATAAATGTTAAAAGTATTTATGCTCCTCAAATAGGTTTAGAAGTAGGTTTAAAAGAAAAATTTTGAAATGACTTCGAGGAATTAATACAAAAGATACATCTTGAAGAAAATATATTTATTGGAGAAGATTTAAATAGATATGTTGTTAGAGTCGTATAAGATTTTAAAAGTATTCATCGTGGCTATTGATTTGGAGTGACTAATGAAGAAAGTAAAGTTATATTAGATTTTAATTTAACTTATGATTTTATAGTTGCTGATACTTTATTTAAGAAAAGATATAAGCAAATTATCACTTATAAGAATGGATCTAGTAAAATACAGATTGATTATTTTATTATTAAAAAATAGATCATTTATATTGTACAAATTGTAATGTCATTTCGAGCGAAAGTTTAAGTACTCAGCATTATTGTTAGCTTTAGATTTTAAGATGAATGATTGGAAGATGAAAAATTAAATTATTATCCTACGATTATATAGGGGCACTTAAAAAACACTAATAAAAATATTTTAAAGTGCAAACTATAAAAGCTTAAAATTTTAGATGTTCATAAGAAAGCTAATATGATGTGGGAAAAAATAACAAGTCAAATTAAGCAAGTTACAAAAAATGTGCTTGAAGAATAAAAAATATATATTTCTTTTAATAAAAATAATTGGTGGTAGAGTCAAAATGTACAAGAAAAGATAAAAAATAAGAAGTATTATTATAAAACTTAGTTTAGATGTAAAAACTTGGAGAATTATGAAAGATATAAAGTGACCCGTAGAGATTCTAAGAATGTAATATGTGATACAAAAAATTTAGAGTTTAGTGATTTATATAATATAATAGATAACAAATAAAGTAAAAGATGTATGTATAAGTCAAAAAGATTGGAGACGATTTAGTTCAAGTGAGGTGTGTTAAAGATAAAAATCATAAAGTACTTTTCCTAGAAAAAAATATTGAAATTTAATAGATGAGTTATTTTGATAAACTTTTAATAAAGTATTTGAGAATGTCATTGATTTTAGCAACCTTAGTACCTTAAATAAAAATATTTTTTTATCATCGTATTAGTAAATTTGAAGTTGGAGAAGCCTTAAAGAAATGAAGTATGGAAAAATAGTATCACTTGATAATATTCTAATAGAAGCTTGAAAATGCTTAGAAGACCAAGGATTTTTTTTGGCTCATAAATCTTTTTAATGTTATTTTAAAGACTAAAAAAAGAGTTTATTGGTTCCTATATTTAAGAATAAAGTTATGTGTCATACAGAAAATTATGAGAATATGCCATATTAAAGACGAAAATATAATTGAAAACTTAAGTGATATCGACTCTAAAAATATGGAGTGTTTAAAGACAAATCGAGTGTCTTGACGAGCCAAATTTAACAAGCCTAAGATCTTCTAATTCTGACTTCATTTGAGCATTCAAATACTTAAAATATATCAGATGATCGAATGAATCATTTCGAACCGTCCGATGGAGTGGTTTGGATTTCGTCTGTATTTACAGAGGTGTCACTCCCATAATCTATAAATTGCTTCTCATTCTTCACATGAAGAGAGGCCAAGTTAAAGAGAAGAGAGAACTCTGAGGCTTGAAGAACCTTCAAGCATAATCGTGCCACCAGTCGATAGTCGCCGACCACCATCGTTGGTCATCGCCACCGACCACCGCTGTTGGTCATCGCCACCAACTGCTACCGTCAGCCACCGCCGTCGGTCCCCGCAACCGGTCACCACCGTCTTCCACGATCGCTGGTCATCATTGCCGCCTACCGCCATCGTTTGCACCGCACCACTACCGTGACCATCGCCATCGCCATCGCTGCCGCCCGCCAATCGCCATCGTTGCCCACCGCCGGTCCTTACTGCCGTCGACCATCTTTGTCGCCACCGACCACCGACTACCATCGCGTCATTGCCGCCGCTATCATATTACCGATCGCTGGCCACCACCGCTAAGCCATCACGACATTGCTGATCATCACCGACACGCCATTCACTATCGACAACCGTCACCAACAACTGCTATGAACTACCACCGCATAGATGTTACGATCGGGATTTTATGGTTATGCTTTTTCACATACAACTCTGTAATCCTGCTATCGGGAAGATTCAAACTTTATACTCTAAAGTTGATATATAGTGGAGCATCTTTACTGGGCTAGGCCCCGTGATTTTTTCTTCCTCTTTCTGGGATTTTTTCACGTAAAAATTTTGGAGTTTCTTATTCTCTTTTCAACTATTTGCGTGCGTGCTAGATTTCCTAATGAAGCTAAGGCAGGAAGTTTTATTCTGCCAGTACAAGTTTTCTCTCACGCAACAGTTTGACGCCGTCTGTGGGAAACATTCCCTTTACAGTTTGGCGCCATCTGTGAGAAATATTTTCTTTACATCTTCGTAATGGTTGACAATCTGATTTTATGTTCAGAACAGTACCACCTATATGGTGAAGAAAATCTTACTCTCGAGGAACACATAAGAAGAATGAAGATTCATCAAACTTTAATCCTTCAACTTTTGTTGGAGACTGAGGGAAACTCTAATATCAAAAGATCGCCCAAATCAATATTTTGTATATCTAATTGATTATCAATTCGAGAAGCAAGTCAATGATGTGGAGCAATTTCAATAAAAAGAAAATAGAAAGATAGCTTTGTAAATTATGATTCTCCAGTCATACTTATGGAAAATAAGGCAATGGTCAAGGAACAACTTTGGCTATAGCCTCAAACAGATATTTTGATTTGACCTCTTCCACACATATTAACATCATCAAGTAATACTCTGACAAATAATCTCAGAAGAATAAAAATATTTAACCTCTTCCATACAGGTTAACGTCATACTTTGACAAAATAACCTCAGATGAGAATTAAAACTATTGATTTCTTCCACACAGGTTAAATGTCACTAAGTAACACTCTGACAAACAATCTCGGATGGGTCATAACTTTGTAGCTATTCCTTACAAATTAACGTCATCGAGCGAAGACTCTGACAAATAATCTCAGAAGAATCAAAATGTTTAACCTCTTCCACATAGGTTAACGTCATACTTTGACAAAATAACTTCGTATGAGAATTAAAACTATTGAATTCTTTCACACAGGTTAAATGTCACCGACTTGACAAACAATCTCAGATATATCATAATTTTGTACCTACTCCACACAGGTTAATATCATCGAGTGAAGACTCTGACAAACAACCTCAAATATGTCAAAACATCATGGTTTTGATTAGACTTTCTCCACACAGGTTAACGTCATCTAGCGAAGACACTGACAAACAATCTCGAATAGGTCAAAACTTCGCACCTACTCCACACAGGTTAACGTCATCAAGTAATACTCTGACAAATAATCTCAGAAGAATCAAAATGTTTAACCTCTTTTACACATGTTAAAATTATACTTTGACAAAACAACCTCGGATGAGAGTTAAAACTATTGACTTCTTTTACACAAGTTAAATGTCACCGAGTAACACTCTGACAAACAATCTAGAATAGGTCATAACTTTGTAGATATTTCTCACAGGTTAACATCATCAAGTAACATTCTGACAAACAATTTCGGATGAGTCAAAAATCTTTGGCATATTCGATTCAATCTCTTCTATACAGGTTAATGTCATCAAATAACATTATGACAAACAATCTCAGATGAGTCAAAAATCCTCAGCGGATTTGATTCAACCTCTTCCATACAGGTTACTGTCTTCAAGTAATACTTTGACAAACAACCTCGGATGGATCAAAAATCCTTCGCGGATTTAATTCAACCTCTTCCATACAGGTTAACATCATCAAGTAACACTTTAACAAATAACCTCGAGTGGGTCAAAAATTCTCAGTGGATTCAATTCGACCTCTTTCATACAGGTTAACATCATTGAGTAACACTCAGACAAACAACCTCAAATAGGTCATAATTTTGTACATATTCTTCACAGGTTAACATCATTGAGTAACATTCTGACAAATAACCTCGGATGGGTCAAAAATTCTTGGTGGATTCAATTCGACCTCTTCCATACAAGTTAATGTCATCAAGTAACACTTTGACAAACAACCTTGGATGAATAAAAAATCCTCAGCGGATTCAATTCAATCTCTTTCATATAGGTTACTATCATCAAATATGCCATATGAACTACGGAGCCTCGCTGTATGAACTACGGGCCTTGATCGCCTCCAAACTCGGTCAGTCCAACAAGGATAGTTGACGCCTCTTTCAAGAAAAAATTAGAGCCTCGTCATATGAACTACGGGCCTTGATCATCTCCAAACTCGGTCAGTCTGACGAGGACAGTTGACGCCTCTCTCGAGAGAAAATCGAAGCCTCACCGTATCAACTACGGGCCTTGATCACCTTCAAACCCGATCGGTCTGACGAGGACAGTTGACGCCTCTCTCGAGGAAAAATCAGAGCCTCACCGTATGAACTACAAGTCTTGATCGCCTCCAAACTCGGCCGGTCCGACGAGGACAGCTGATGCCTCTTTCGAGAGAAAATCAAAGCCTCATCGTAAGAACTACGAGCCTTGATCGCCTCCAAATCTGGTTAGTCTAACGAGGACAGTTGATGCCTCTTTCGAGGGAAAATTGGAGCCTCACCGTATGAATTATGAGCCTTGATCGCTTCCAAATCTGGTCAGTCCGATGAGGACAGTTGACGCCTCTTTCGAGGGAAAATCGGAGCCTCACCGTATGAACTACGAGTCTTTATCACCTCCGAACTCGGTTGGTCCGATGAAGACAGTTGACACCTCTCTCGAGAGAAAACTGGAGCCTCGATGTATGAACTACGGGTCTTGATCAACAAAACAAATGACCTTCTTTTCAGAAGAAGATCAGAGCTTCGTTGACAAAAGAAAAAAAAATTACCCTTAGCCCCTGAACTTTTACTAGATAGTTTCTCATCCAGCGTAGAAGAACACTAGAGCATATGAGAGAAAGCTGTGTCTCCTTACTTGACCGTAGGGGAGTTTTTATAGATGCACTATAGGGGTAAAAAGTGAATAAAATAAAAAAATTCATCTCCTCATTATGACTGGCATTTACTAGCCATTTAATTAAGAAAAACTCTATCCTTATTATGACATTTAATTAAAAAAAACCCCTCTCCTCATTATGACATTTAATTTAAAAAAATCACTCCTCATTATGATATTTAATTAAAAAAACGTCCCTCCTCATTATGGCATTTAATTAAAAAAACCCCTCTCTTTCAAGACTAAATACCAATATATATATAAATAAATATTGATAATTAATTAGTTCATAAATAAATTAATACATATAACATATGTAATTACAAATCTTAATAATAAGTAAACTTATTTTATTTTTTAAAAAAATTAATATATTTTTGGATGAAATAAGTAATGTCATCCAAAAATAGGAGGATAACTAATATGCCACTGAAAATTCTACTAGTTGAAGCATGAATCTTGATGTCGAAAGCAATCTGATTCTAAGTTAGACTAACCCAAATCAAGCACTTAAAATATAATTAAAAACTTTGTGATATCAGTCGGCTCCTAAATATGAATTGTTTATAGTCAAATTGAGCTTCTTGATGAGCAAAATCTAACAAGCTTAAGATCTCTTAATTCTGACTTTATTTGTGCATTCAAATACTTAAAATATATCAGATGATCGAAGGAATCATTTCGAGTAGTCCGATGGAGTGGTTTGGATTTTGCTTGTATTTACAAAGGTATCACTCCCATAATCTTTAAATAGCCCCACATTTTTCATATGAGGAGAGGCTAAGCTAAAGAGAAAATAGAGCTTTGAGGCTTGAAGAACCTCAAAGTATAATTATGCCACCAGTCGACGGTCGCCGACCACCACCACCAACCACCGCCGCCGGTCATCGTCGCCAACCACCGCCATTTGCCATAGCCACCACATGTCACCGCCGTAGCGCACGTGCATCAGCTGACCGCCATCGCCGCATTACCGCTGCCACCGTAGCATCGACCACCGCCATCCTTTCCTTCCGACAGATCATCACCGCGATCAATTGGTCACCGCCGCCACACCATACCGTGCCACCACCGCTGACGCTGCCCGGCCACCACCGCCACCGCCGCCAATCAATCACCAGATCATCACCGACAGCCATCATTCACTATCGACGACCACCACCAACAACTGTTACAACCCAACTACCACTGCATAGCTGTTGTTACATGATTCTAGGATTTTCGTGGTCAAGCTTTCTCACATACAACTCTGTAATCCCGCTATCGGGAAGATTCAAACATTGTACTCCAAAGTTGATATATAGTAGAGCATATTTACTAGGCTAGGCCGCGTTATTTTTTCCCCCTCTTTCTTTAGTTTTTCCACGTAAAAATTTTAGAGTTTCTTATTCTTTTTTAATTATCTGCGTACGTGCTGGATTTCCTAATGAAGCTAAGGCCTGAAGTTTTATTCTACCGCTACAAATTTTCTGACACACAACAGTTGCAATGTGATACAAAAGTTTCTCAAAACTAGTTTGGTTTCATCTACATATGATATATTTAGAGAAAGGTTATAGTATGGAGAGAGGTTCTGAGTAGAAGTATATATAGTAAGTGGATTGACAAAAAAATGTCATATTTATTTGGATTACATTAAGGATGAAAGCCCTTAGGTTATGATTTACAAGAGGATGTACCTTGGTGTATACTTTTCACTGATGACATTCTTCTTGTTGATAAGACTACAGAGGGAATCTAAAAGAAACTTAAATTTTGGAGGTCAATCTTAGAGTCTAAAGGTTTTCGTTTGAATATATCTAAAACTAAATATATTGATTGTAATTTTAGTTGTAAAAGTTCTAGTATTGGTGTTGTAACAATGGGTGATCAAGTCAATAAACAGAGTTGATGTTTTAGATATCTCAATTCTATTGTTCAAAATGATGGTGAAATAGAAGGCAATGTTATTTATATAATTCATGTTGGATGGTTTAAGGTGAGGAATTCATCTAGCCTGTTGTGTGATAGAAATGTGCCACTTAGACTGAAGGGAAAATTATATAAGATGGTGGTAGAACTTGCAATGATTTATGGTGCAAAATGTTGGCCAATAAAAGAGTAGCATAAGACCAAGTTAGGTGTTGCAGAGATGAGGATTCTTAGGTGGATGAGTGGCCTTTCTCTTAGAGATAAAATGTGAAATGAATATGTTCTGGAAAAGATTGTAGTAGCTACAGTGGTAGATAAGATTAGAGAGAGTCGCCTTGGATGGTTTGGCCACATAAAGCATCGGTTGTTCGATGACCCGGTTATGAGAGTAGATGTATTAGATTTGCCTTATGTTAAGAAATGTCGAGGTAGACCTAAAAAGACTTGTTTAAGATGAGTAGAAAATGACATTAGTTTATTAGAATTAAATAAGAATTTGACATATAATAGGACACAATGGAGAAGAAGGATTCATGTAGCCAACCCCACATAGTGGTGATAAAGGCTTGTTGTTGTTGTTGTTGTCTCAAATTTATATTGTATTATTGTCATTGCATTCTATAGAGAACATTCAATTTTAGTACATTAAAATCATGTTTATACAATAGTATTTGAACATGGTCTGAACGAGGTTTGATTAAGATGTAAAAAAGTCAAACCTTAACTCTTTTAAATCTTATTCGAATATGGTTCAAATCTACATCTTCTATAGTTTAATAGAAATTAGCTTATCATAGTCATAAGGATTATAAATATAACTAATCACTAATATGACACTTATTTTCATGCTCTAATAATTAGTATAACACTTAATTACATTACTATTAGAATTAATAGTCTGAACTACATTTTTTTAAAAAATATATATTAAATAGAATTAATCAATAATATTATAATAAATATAATTTTTATTAGATCATTTCAGACTCAAAAATTAACCTTTTGCATCAAATAATCTTGCAACCAAGATTTTGAAAATTGAACCAAATAATGAGCTGGAAGCAGCAAAGATTCAAAAGTTCAATTGGAGTTGAAATAAATAATGTGATAAATACTAAAATTATTCTAATATGATTCAAATGATGCAATAATGATGCAATGATGATATATTCACCAATTCAGTATATAATATCCTAATTTGGAACACTTCTCACTTAATAGTTTTAAATATGATTCTAGATATTTAAATTATTTTTTTATATTTAATTCAATTTTTTTATTTTTAGACATCTAATAAAAATCAAAAATATAAAAGAATGATCAACATTAGAACTAGTGTTTCATCAAAAACATTTTCACTTCATTAGTTCAATTATATGTTCTGTTTGGTTCTATGCAAAAGTAGTTTTTATGCATTGGACTAAATTAGTTGAACTTTTAAAGATGTTATTCTTCTTGTTGATAATACTTAGAGAGGGAGTTCAAGAAAAACTTGAATTATGGAGGTAAAGCTTAAAGTCTAAATGCTTTTGTTTAAGTAGAAGTAATACCAAATACATTAAGTGTAATTTTAGTTGTAGAAGATTTTGTAGCGAGGTTATGATAATGGTGATCAAGTCATTAAAAATATTGAACATTTTAAATATCTTAGGTTTATTGGTAAAAGTGATCGTGAAATATATAGGGATATTATTAGCATAATTCAAATTGGATGACTGAAATGGAGGAATCCTGCGAGCCTATTGTGTGATTGCAAAAATAATAAATATACTTAAAGAAAATTCATAAGATGGTGGTGAGATCTGCAATACTTTATGGCGTAGAATGATGGATAGTAAAAGAGAAGCATAAAATTAAGGTAAGTGTCGCAGAGATGAGGATGTCTAGGTTGATGTGTGGCTTTACTCTTAGAGACAAAATGTGAAACAAATATATACGTGATAAGATTGGAGAAGGTCTAGTGCAGGTAAGACTAGAGAGTCTTATATTAAGAAAGGTAGATGTATTCCTAAAAGGACTTGGTTAGAAAGTATAAAAAATGACCTTATTTTATCAGACTTAAATGAGAATATGACACTTAATAGATCACAATGAAGAAAAAGGATTCATGTAGTCGACCACGTTTTGGGATAAAGGCTTATTGTCGTTGTTGTTGGACTAAACTAACTAAAAGATAGAATCATGATTAGACTGATTGAACTAGCTAGTTCATTCCAATTTTTAAACAAATTGGCTATAATAATAATAATAAAGTGTTGGTTTGAGTCTAAATTATGTCATCACAAGCTCCTTAAAATGAACATAATGTTAATTTTTTGATATATAAATTAAATGAAGTCATTTTCCCTTCTAATGTCGACAATTTTAAGCTATAATATAAAGGAGATGGAAAGATTATCTCATATTATGTGTTTGAATCGAGATCGATTGTTGTTTTAACTAAGTGTAGATTAATAAATTATTGAAGGTATTTATAATACATATAACAAACTTTTAAAAAAGATGCTTTCCTCACATCAACTTTACAACCTATCAGCTTTACAAAAAGCTATAGCTACATGAAACAAATCCTTAATTATGACTTGACTTTACCTTTTTGAAAATAAAATATTATTATTTGCCATATGAAATTTTGTTATGTCAATATATGATTGGCTACTTATTGTTCAAAGCAAAAGTAGTTATGATATAAAATAATATAGAAATAACATAAAGATTAACTAACAAACTAATGCTTGTGATGATTTCAATATGATATGGCGTCAATCCTAAGTATGTAGTGACCTGGAGGATGTAATGACCGATTGAGTAGTTGGTTTGTGATTTCAACTTCTTGTTTGATTATCTAATGACTTGCCTATTGTGCATGATTGCATGATATAAGAAGGGTGGATTTAGAGATGGTATTGACACTGGACTGAAAAAAACTAGGGTTCTTAGCATCGACCTTTCTAGCATCTAAAATGATGTAGGAGAAAAAAATTGTTGATGGAGTTATTGATTTGTGTAGCTATTAAAAATTAGCTCCATTATGGCCCATTCTAGTATTGATCAAAAGAGGGTCACTATTGGATCTACCTCATGCTTGGTTTAATATAAGGAGCTTGAGCCATAAATGTGCATGGGTAAGTGAAAATCCCATGATTAACATATGTCGATGGCTCGACACTTATGGTTAATGTATCTATAACCTCAACAAATTTACCATCATATTATATGTCCTCCTCTACCACATGATGAATCTCGTGTCGTTGATATATTCTAATAATTATTTCAAATTTACAATCCAAAATTGTAAGTGTCAGGTTTAACAACAGCTAAATGCTAGTTTGTAACAACAGCTAGTTTATAACAACTATTTAGTTTTTAACAATAGCATTCAGCCTTAACAAAGAAAAAATACATTCGAAGAAAAAACTGCAACAAAGTCGACCATGGCTGCCCCCGCTCCTCTTAATTTCACATTGAAGTTCCATTCTGCTCAGCTAGCCAAACTCTAGCTGGTCATCTACTTCCCTAAACCCAAACCAAACTCCAGCAGCACTTCCTACACTTTCTATAATAGTCGATCCCAACAACTCCGACAACTCCATCCCAACATTCACTTGCACAAAACCACAATCAAATCTCTTCTATTCCTCTTTCTCCTTCTCTAAAAAAATCAAAACTTGCAAAAACTTGGATGATAGAGAAAGCATACCTATAGATCCCGCATGTATCCTCACAATTAAAAAGAATAGGGCTATTAAGGCTTCGTTTGACTAAGCTTATTTGGTGCATTTAAATGTTGAGATCGTAAAAATCAAAAATTTTTGAATAGCGTTTAAATAAAATTTTATTTAGGATCGATTTCAGAAAGCAAAATAAGGACTCCGTCCGCACTATACTCCGAATTGGAAGAATGGAAATTTTGCAAAAATCATTTTTAAATCAATTTTTTTTCTAAACCAAAATCTAAATCAAAGGAAGCCTACGTTTGCTAAGCTTCGATTCTTTAAAATTCTGCTTAAAAGATTTATTTGTCTTTTCTTGAAAAAAAATTTCAAATTGAAATAAATGATTTGAAAAATATACTATTCAAACGGATATCAAAATTAAAAATTCATACTCTCAAAAATAAAATGCATTAAAAAAGCCCTCCCAAACGAAGCCTAAGTAATAAGGAGGTAAATGCGTTTCTAGGGTTGTTGTGAGAACGGAGTTAAAGGAAGGTCAAAACGGAGTGAGGGAGGGTGAAAACGGCGGCAAAGATATTGTATATTTGGGGGATTCAGATTATTATGATGGCATTGAAGTAATATTAAACTTTTGAGTGTTAAATATGTAAAAAAGGGTACATTTTTTGAGATTCAAAGACTTCGATGGGAAGTGATATTTCTTTTCAAAAATTTTTCTTTGGCATTTCCTTATCTCAAACCAGACCGTGTGTCCGTTGCTTTGCTGTCTGATTCCTCAGTCCCTCACTCAGCCCATAAACCCCATCGATCAACTAGTCTCTCCCCCTTCTAAAAAATGGCGTACCTTTCCTCCTCTGCTGTCACCAAACTCACCTCCGGAACCCTAACCCTAGCCCTACTCCGCAACCCTGCCCTCCTTTTTCTACATGGCTTCTCATCTTCCTTCTCCTCCATCTCCTCTGATCCCCCTCCAGCCGTCGAGCATTCCCCGGATTCCACTCACGTCCGTCCTCTGCGCGGCGAGCACGCTAAACGGCCGCCATCCCTCGACGAAACCATCTGCCACATGATGTTTCGTCGGCCATGGACTACGCGCCTTCAGAATTCAATCCGCTTCCTTGTCCCTGTATTTGAACAGCCCGTCGTCATCGCTGTCCTCCGCCGCGCCGGCGACCGTGACCCCAATCGGGCCCTCCGCTTCTTCCGATGGGTCGAGAAAACTGGCTTCTGCCACGACCTTCACACCTACTCCGAAATAATCTTCATCCTTAGTCGATCCTCCATGCTCAACCACGCCCGATGCCTTCTTCTCGACGACATGCCCAAGCGCCTTGTCCCTCGTGACGAGCAAATGTTCGTTAACCTCATCGCCGCCTATGGCCGCGCCGGTATCCCCCAGGAGGCTGTCAAACTCTTCCGCCGCCTCCCGGAACTCGGTGTTGATCGCACCGTGCGATCCTACGACGCTCTCTTCAAAGCCATCCTCCGCCGTGGACGAGTTCTAATGGCTAAGCGTGTCTTCAACTCCATGATCCGCGATGGTGTTCCACCGGCTCTCTCCACCTACAACATTCTCATCTGGGGCTTTTGCCTCTCGATGAAGATGGTGACGGCAAAGCGCTTCTTTTCCGAAATGAAAGAGAGGGGAATATCACAGGATATTGTCACCTACAATACCCTGCTTAATGGCTGGGTGCGAGCGAAGAATATGGACGAGGCACAGAAGGTGTTTGATGAAATTGTTGCTACTGGTCTGGTTCCCAATTCGGTTACCTACAACCTTATGATCAAAGGATACATATCTTGCGGAAATGTGGATGATGGAATCCGGTTGTTTGATCACATGAAGGCTAAGGAGCTAACAACCACTGAACGGACCTATGCAGCTCTAATGCCTGGGCTCTGTGATGATGTGAACAGGACTGCAGCTGCCCTGAAGGTTTTCAAAGAAATGGCAGAGATGAGTATGACTCCAAAGGACAAGTCCATATTTCTTAGATTGATCACAACTATGTGTAGGACTGGAGACTTTGATGGTGCATTGGATGCGCACCGCTTGATGGATCGGTTTCAGGTTCCTTTAGATTCTAAGCATTACAGTATATTGATTGAGAATCTCTGCAACGTTGGCAAGTTTGAGCAGGCACTGGAAATGCTTGATGAGCTCCTTGAGAAGGGCATCTTGTTGGGTCTCGAAAGTTTGCCTGTAGAAGCCTCTGCATACAATCCAATAATTGAGTACTTAAGCTGCCATGGTCATACTTTGAAGGCAGAGACATTCTTTAGGCAGCTCATGAAAAGTGGAGTTGATGACAAGCTTGCATTCAATCATTTGATTCGTGGACATGCCAAGGAGGGGAACCCAGAGCCTGCATTTGAAATCCTCAAAATCATGAATCGTCGTGGTGTTGAATCAAATGCAGATGCTTATGAGCTTCTTATAGATAGTTTCTTGAAGAAGGGTGAACCTGCTGATGCTAAGATTGTTTTGGATAGTATGGCTGAACAGGGGCATCTACCGAGTCCAGTTCTGTTCCGGTCACTAATGGTTGCATTATTTGATGATGGCAGAGTCCAGACAGCAAGCCGAGTGATGAAGATTATGATAGAGAAGGGCGTGAAAGAGAATCTGGACATTGCACAGAAGATTTTAGAAGCTCTCCTCATCAGAGGACATGTTGAAGAAGCCATTGGCCGCATCAATTTGATGATTATGAATGGTTGTACGCCTAATTTGGATAGCCTAGTAGTTTCTCTGTGTGACAATGAACAGCCAATTGCTGCACTCAAGCTTGTAGATTTTGTGTTAGAGAGGGACTATGATATCAGCTTCTCAAGCTATGACCGTTTGCTGGATGCTCTCTATATTGCAGATAAGATACTACCAGCATACTCGATACTTTGCAAGATCAAAGCAAAAGGTGGGGTGGTGGATAACAAGGGTTGCGAGACACTAATTAAGACCTTGAATGCCCAAGGGCACACGAAGCAGGCAGATATCCTTTCAAGAATCCTTTCTGGAAATACTGTTTTTGAGAAGAAGAGGGTAAAGAGGACGGCAGCCTAGGCCTACTGAAGATCTGGCTGTTCTTGTTGCATATCTGAATTCACGTTTCTCTTCTTGAAACAAGGATTTACAGTGCACCATAAGTGAAGGTAATTGCTCGACCAACTTAACTGAAGCTTTGTTGCATGAGTTTTAATAATTGTTTGGATCCATTTTTCATATTTCCTCTTGGTTTGCGTTGTCTTATACTATTAAAGCAAGTTGTGCTTATAGTTTCATCTGTACCCTACTTTATTTTCTCTGGTGTGGCCTAAAGATCATGTTAGGTTATTTGGAGCAATAATTTGGCTATCTTTATGGTGACTTGCAGATGACATATTTATGTCAGGAAACAGCCACTCAGTACTGCTGAATAAGGTGCTGAATAAGAATGAGTTCATTAACCCTTTTCCACGCTGGGTATTGATGAGCGCTCATGCATTGAATATGGCCTTTCTCGATGAGATTCAAGCATCTCTGACCAGAGTGAGAGCAAACTGTGCCTGAGTGCGTCAGGCCTTCCCAGGGCGTCTGGTTCACCAAAGCAAACATTTTTCCATGCATTGTTTGTGCCTTTACTAGCGGGACTATTGCTTTTGGTAAATTTTTTCCTGACCAGTAATTCTTTAAATGCATTTTATAGTTCACGTTTCTCGTCTTTGTTTCCACATGTTATTTAGACTTTATTAAATTGCTCTAGAAATTATGATACTATTTCATTTATCTCAATTTCCTTTTTTTTAATTTATAATTTAATTTTTCTTGATCGTTTACTTTTTATAAGAGAGCAATATATTATTTTGCATTTTATTTTTTCTAGCTTACATTTTATATTCATTATTGATTTTGACTCAATAATTTGTTAGGACGAGCTCAAAGTTAAAATATATGAATTTTAGGATAATTACCGATTATCTTTTATTTTTCGAGATATAATTAGGTTCAAAAGTTTTTATAAATTTATTATTTTGAATAAATTTAACTCAAAATTTAATCTAGTTTGATTTGAAATTCTCTACTTAAAATCTTATAAACATGCGAAGGAGAATAAAGCTGTTATTATGTATTTGGTAGCATGTGTATATTGATTATCTTTTGATGAGAGAGTTTATGCTGTCTATTGATTTTTTTTGAATTAATTGAGGTTTGATCTTATTTTTTTGAGAGTTCATTAAGGAAATTAAGAAAGGGAGACTTAAATAAATAGAGTGAGAGGATTTGTTTTTTGTGATAAAAGAATACTATTTTGATGGAGTGAAAGCATTGTGGTGTTAGAAATATTCCGATGTTTCTTCATACTTGTGGGAAGCACTATATTGTGAAGCATTAAGTTGAGAATTTTTTAAGTTAAATCTTATTTATTTATTAGTTATTTTATATTATTATTATTTTTGTTTGGCTTAGAGAAGTTTTTCTCTTTTAGTGAGATGGGGTTGTTGAGTCTCAAGTTCTAAATGAGAAAAGTGAAGGGTTGTGTTAGGTAGTCGACAATAAGCATAAAATTTATTGAAAAATAATGACATGAATCCTTTATGCATTATGTCAATGGTAAGGCATTCCCTGTAAGTGATACGTTGTATGACCTGAATACAGTAAAAAATGTTCAAGGGCCTTTGCATAGGCGCTCAAGTGTAGTATTAAATAAGCAAGAGTTCCTATATTATGGATTGATGCGGACAAATAAGTTAGTCCATGAAATTAAAACTAAGATAAAAATTTGGAATATAGTAGAAATTAATAGATATTATGATTTGTAGGAAGATAAATATTTTATGTATTCAAGAAATTAAATGAGTTGGAAAGAAGTCTAAGGGGATTGATAGTTTAGGTTTTAAACATTTATATTCGGGTATAAATCATACTAGAAATAGCGTAAGTGTGAGTATAAATAAGAGTTTGAAAGATAATGTTGTGAAAATTAACATACTTGGAGATAGATTTATAGCTTTAAATATTATTGTTGATGTTAAGGTTATTATTGTTATATGTGTTTATTCCTCTCAAGTAGATTTAGATGTATGTTCGGAAAAAAATGAAATGAAATGACTTAGAAGAATTAATACAAAGAATACCTTTTGAAGAAAGAGTATCTTGGAAGAGATTTAAATGTACATGATGGTAGAGTGATTGAAAATTTTAAAAATTTTTATGGTAGTTATGGGTATAGAGTAATTAATGAAGTAGATAAGGTTATATTGGATTTTAATTTAGTTTATGATTTTGTAATTGTTAATACTTTATTTAAAAAAAGAGAGTATATTATCACTTATAAGTATGGACTTAATAAAACAAAACGTAGATTGATTATTTTCTTATAAGGAAATTAGATTATTTATATTGTCAATATTGTAAATTCATTTCACATAAAAGTTTAAACACTCAATATCGACTACTAGTTTTAGATTTTAAGATGAAGCCTAAAAGGTCAAAGATGAAAAATAAATTGAGGTATTGCCCTAGGGTTAGATGTGGGCACTTAAAAAATACTAATTAAAATATTTTTAAGAATAAGTTACAAGATTTTAGGATTTAAGATGTTCACAAGGAAGTTAATATTATGTGAAAAAAAGTTATAAGTGATATTAAGCAAGTTGCAAAAAATGCGCTTGGAGAATCAAAAAGAAAAGTTCTTATTAATTAAAATATTTGGTGGTGGAGTTAAAATGTGCAAAAATGATCAAAAATAAAAAAACTATTATAAAAATTGGTTTAGATGAAAGTTCAGAGAATTGAAAAAGATATAGAGTTGCCCATTGGGATTCTAAGAACATAATTTGTGATACAAAAAATTCAACATTTAGTGATTTATATAATAGATTAGATACTAAAGTGGGAAAAAGATATTTAAGTTAGTTAAGCAAAGAGATAGAAGAAGTAAAATTTTAGTTCAAGTGAAATGCATTAAGGATGAAGATCATAAAGTATTTTTCTTAAGAGATTTTTAAAATAGGTGGATGATATTTTTTTGATAAATTTTTTAGTAAAGGTTGTGAGAATATGATTGACTTTAGTAATCTTAGTACCCTAAATAAAAATAATTTTTTTTATTTTTATCATCTTATTAGTAAAATTGATCTTGGAGAGGCCTTAAAGAAAAATGAAGCGTGAAAAAGCATTATGACCTGATGATATCCTAATAGAAGTATGAAAATGCTTAGGGGATCAAGAACTTTCTTGGCTTACTAAAATTTTTAATATTATTTAATGACTAAAAAAATGTCAGATGAGCAGAAAAAAGTTTGTTGGTTTATATTTTTAAGAATAAAGGTGATGCTTAAGAGTGTGCAAATTAGAGAGGAGTTAAGTTAACATGTCATACATTAAAATTATGAGAGAGAGTATTTGAACATAGGTTACGAACTTGATACAAAAATTTTTTAAAATTAGTTTGGATTTATGCTGGGTGGGTTTATTATGGATGCTGTACATTTATTGAGAGATTTAATAGAGAAGTATAGAGGGAGTAAGGAGGATATACATATGATTTTTATTGATCTAGGGAAAGTATATGATAAAGTTCCAAGAGAAGTTCTTTGGAGAGTTCTAGAGAAGAAAGTAATTAATATTGCTTCTATTCAAGTCATTAAAGATATGCATATTTGAGCTGTTACTTGTGTTCAAACACAAGGAGGATTGACCAAGTAATTTTCTATTTCAGTTAGATTGCATCAAAGATCGGTTTTAAGGCCATATCTTTTTGCTTTAGTTATGAATGTTCTTACTAGACATTTATAGGAGGATGTACCTTGGTGTATGTTTTTTGTTGATGATATTCTTTTTGTTGACAAGACTAGAGGAGTTCAAGAGAAACTTAAATTATGGAGGTCAACTTTAGAGTCTAAAGGCTTTTGTTTGGGTAGTTCTAAAACATAATACATGGAGTGTATTTTTAGTTGTAGAAGATGTAGTTGCGGAGTTGTGACAATGAGTGATGAAGTCATTTAACAGAGTGAACATTTTAGATATCTCGGGTCTATTGTTCAAAGTGATGGTTATATAGATAGGGATGTTATTAGTAGAATTTAAGTTGGATGGTTGAAGTTGAAGAATGCATTGGGCCTATTGTGTGATTGGAAAGTATTGCTTAGACTTAAAGAAAAGTTCATAAGATGGTGGTGAGACATGCACTACTTTATAGCCCAGAAAATTGGCCAGTTAAAGAAAAGAATAAAATTAAGTGTTGTAAAGATGAGGATGCTTAGGTGGATGAGTGGCTTTACTCTTAAGGGCTGCTTAGTTTGATGAATTTTGAGTGTAAAGTAAATTAAATGCAAGAGATTTTAACTTTTTTTGGTTTTTGATATGGTGCAAAGTAAAATTCTAAAGTAATGTGATGTATTTAGAATACATTGGAAGAGTCAATTTTGGTTGTATTTGGAATTCGTTCGATTTGGGCAAATTTCAATTAAGTGTAAGCTATTGTCGTCAGTTACCAATCACTGGGCCCGCTACAGCCACCCACAACCCAAAAATACTTTACATTACATTTATTCTACCATACAGAAAAAAAATAAACTCATGTATTTGTAGAGTTTTCAACCAAATAACTTAAATAAATCCAAATACATTACATTTACTTTACACTGCATTTCTTTTTCAGGCATCCAAATAGCCTCTTAAAGACAAAATGAAAAACAAATATATATGTGAAAAGGTTGGAGTAGCTCTAATGGTAGATAAGATTAGAGAGAATTTTCTTAGATGGTTTGGTCACATAAAACGCCGACCATCCAATGACATAGTTAGGAGAGTAGATATATTAGATTCTGCTTATCTTAAGAAAGGTGGAGGTAAACTCAAAAAGAGTTGGTTAAGTATAAAAAAATTACCTTATTTTATTTGGATTAAATGAGAATATGACACGTAATTAGACATATTGGAAAGAAAGGATTCATGTAGTGACCCACGTAATAGGATAAAGGCTTGTTGTGAGATGGGGTTTTCTTGGTTTTGAGAAATTTTTTTTTACACTTGTTATTTGCACACTCATGGAATCATGGTTTGAATTCTCTCTTCTCTTTTATGGATATAAGTTTATTTAAATAGAACTACATAAATTTTTATCTTCTTTTGGCACTTGTTCTTTTTGATACTTTTTTGTGTGTTCATTGTATTGATCCTGGTAGTTCTTTATGCAAAAAGTTAGGTGCTTTGTTCTTACAACTAGCATCATAGTCTAATGTGAAATATGATGGTTATAAAACATGAGGTTGATAAAATTGATTGCTCAAATGGTTTTGGGCTTTGAATAATCAAAATGTGAGCTCTGTTAATCTAATATGGATTTGTGAGAGCATTTATATGGCATTTAAATATGCACAAGACTTTGAGGGAAGTAGGGTTGAGATGGATGGGAAAGACTCTTTTTTTTATTCAACTATGTTTGATGGGCGAGGTATTGGAAGAAACAATCCCAGAGTTGTTGTGGCTTTACATTATAAGTTTGTGTCTTTTAGAAAAAGTTTTCCAACAAACTTTTTTAAACTAGATATTATACTCATTATGCGTGCAAGAAGGTGTGTGCATTTTAGGAACAAATATTAGTTTATTTTCTCCTTTTAGGAACTAGTAGTTGTTGGACAAAATGAACTTGTTGTTAGAACCATAACTTCACATAATAGGAATTGCATTTACACGTGGATAACTGCGCTTCAATGGCCAATTGAATCTTAGGCCCTTTGACATTTAGTTTTGTCATGGAGGGACTTCACAGAGAGTGATAGAGGAGGGAGAACTGTAGAATAAAGTTTAATGCAACCCTACAACTTTTATTTTGTTTGAGCCCCTTCCAAGTAGTTAGCTTTGGTGGTGTTTTAGCGGTGCTTCTCTAACATGAATATCTTAATTCCTTTTTTTGTTGGAGGTTAGTATTTAAGGAAGATTGGAGGGAGGCTCTCTATTCTTGGGTGTGTGTCACTAAACTTCCTTCTTGGTTGATGTGATGAAGAGGGGTACTCCTACACGTTTGGTTTAAATTAAATTTTGGTTAAATTTAGTTAACAATGGCCTAATTATATATTCCAATGATCAACTTTATTGGCATATCGATGACTTTGTTGTTGAGTTAGTGAGTATAGAAGTGAGTAGCTGAGTTTATAGGGCTGAGCAGTTAAGTTGGTGGGCAGGTTTTTAAGCGTATGAGTAATTTTATTAGCAGTTGATAACTTTGTGGGTGAGTCAATGAGTACGCAGGTGAATAATTGAGTGTGAAGGGCCTAGTGAGTTAGTGCATGGTTGGCTTTGCTAATGAATTAATGATTTTATTATCAAGCCAATGAGTATGCAAACAAGCAATCAAATTTCGCCGATGTTTCGGCAAGTGCATTAGTGAATAGGCAATCTTGCAGGCAAGTAGTTAGATTTGGTCAAGAGATGGTTAAGTAGGTTTGGTGTTGATCAATGTTTGATCGAGTAGGCTTGTTGATCCTTTGGGTTGAGGTTGTTGAAAAATGACTTGCAGTGCATCTTTGGAATTCCCTTAGTTATTGCCTCTATTAGGGGCATTAACATGGACCTTTTCAGGTACAACAACCTAAATCATACTAAATGCTATCCATGCACTTTTACCAAGGAGACATTTTAGAGGTCAAGAAAAACACACATAATAAGGGATAACAATATACATAGTTTGATAGAAGTCAACTTCAAATATGGCTACACAATAAGCTTATGTGATAATTATGTATTTATTTATGCTACAATCAAATAATTGGGAATTTGATAAAAGTATAAAAATGCAGGTTTATTATGAATTTTGATATTTGAGTGAGAGTTTGAAAACTAGATGCAAGAGTGTTAGTTTTGTAAATAGTAATATTTCGAGTGCTACAAATGCAACCACCCTATATATATTTCACTAGCACAATGATATGCACATCATAAAAATATTTGACACATATTTCATTTTGTTGATTTTATCTTTTAGCATTTCCTCTCTGTTTGACACCTACCATCAAACCATATGTTACTCTACAAAAATAGCAATGTTTTGAGTGCTACATATGCAACTTCCCTTTATATATTTCACTAGTACAATGATATGCACAACATAAAAATATTTGACACTTATAATGTGATACAAAAGTTTCTCACAATCAGTTTGGTTTCATGCCAGATAGATCTACTATGGATGCTATATATTTGTTAAGAGGTTTGATGGAGAAGTATAGAGAAAGTAAGGAGGATTTACATTTTAGAGAAAGCTTATGATAAAGTTTCAAGACATTCTTTGGAGAGTTCTAGAACAGAAAGGAGTTAATATTGGTTATATTCAAGTCATTAAGGATATGTATACTAGAGCTATTACTTGTGTCCAAACACAAGGAGGATTGACAAAATATTTTCCCATTTCAATTGGATTACATCAAGGATCAGCTTTAAGCCCTTATCTTTTTACTTTAGTTATGGATGTTCTTACTAGGCATTTACAGGAAGATGTACCTTGGTGTATGCTTTTTGCCGATGACATTCTTCTTGTTGATAAGACTAGAGAGGGAGTCCAAGACAAACTTGAATTATGGAGGTCAACTTTAGAGTCTAAAGGTTTTCGTTTAAGTAGATCTAAAACTGAATATATGGAGTGTAATTCTAGTTGTAGAAGTTCTAGTGGTAGTGTTGTGACATTAGGTGAACAAGTCATTAATAAGAGTGAGCGATTCATATATTTAGGCTCTATTGTTCAAAATGATGGTTAAATTGATGGAGATGATGTTAGTAGAATTCAAGTTAGATGGTTGAAGTGGAGGAATGCATCTGGCCTATTGTGTGATAGAAAAGTTTCACTTAAACTTAAGGAAAAATTTTATAAGATGGTGGTAAGACCTGCAATGACTTATGGTGCAGAATGTTGGCCAATAAAAGAGAAGCATAAGACTAAGTGTAGTGTTACGAGATGAGGATGCTTAGGTGGATGAGTGGCTTTACTCTTAGAGATAAAATGCAAAATGAGTATGTTGGTAAAAGTTGGAGTAGCTCCAAGATTAGAGAGCGCAGATGGTTTGGCCACATAAAGCGTTGGCCGTTCAATGACTCGGTTAGGAGAGTAGATGCATTAGATTTGCCTTATGTTAAGAAAGGTAGAGGTAGACTTAAAAGACTTGGTTAAGATGTATAAAAAATGACCTTAGTATACTTGAATTAAATGAGAATTTGACACATAATAGGACACAATGGAGACGAAAGATTCATGTAGCCAACCCCACTTAGTGGGATTAAGGCTTGTTGTTGTTGTTGTTGTTGTTGTAACATATTTTCCATTTGTTGATTTTATCTTTTAGCATTTCCTCTCTATTTCACACCTACCATCAAACCATTTGTTACTCTACAAAAAAATTTAAAAAAATGTTGATTCATTAGCCTCTAGGGAACTATCATTAAGAATCACCCAAGGCTTGTGAGAACTCTCTTGATATCTCTTTCTTTCTGTCGTTGGCTATATCTAGTGAAAGTTAAGAGGATACCATGCAACAATGTACACAACTCTTTATAATTCACATTGATGGTAGATTAACTACTTAGATCTTTTGGGATTTTGTATAATAATAAACAAACTCTTGATGCGGAGTGGTGTGAAATGACATAAATCCAATATTTAATAGAACCATCAACACTAATTATTAGTTATTTACTGATTTTTTTTTCAGTTTATTACTAATAGATTTATTTATTGATTTGAATTCTATCCTCTCATTTCTTTGTGGATAGTTTGTTTTTGTTATGACCAATCTTAGTGTTGTGACTTCTTATTTCATTTCTCTTTTGAGATCTAGATTTATTTTGATTGTTGCTTCTTTTACTAGCTTTTCCTTTTTCTTTCAAGATTCAAAAGTAGTAGAAGAAGAGTTTTCATTTGATTATCATCTTTGAATGTCCTTATTTAAGATCAAGTCATGGATACTAATAAGCGTGAGCTTTGTATACCCACATAAGCAATTGCTGTCATCACGATTCCACCTTAGCTCTTTGGAAGTGATGACAAGCTCATGGCATAGATTTCATCATCGAAGTTGATATCAACCAAATTCAATTGACTTATAATCAAATTTAATTGATTAATATGCTTCATTGCAAAGTATCTTCTGCCATCTTGAGATTAATGAACTTTCTTATTAAATATAGATTATTCACTATTGATTGCTTTTTGTACATATTTTATAGGGCTTTCATCACTCCAACTATAGTCTTTTTGTTAGTATAATAAAAGCAATATTTTTTTATTTGTGTTAGGTATATAATGTTAGTTTAAGTACCTAATATCGACTGTTAGTTTTAGATTTTATGATGAAGAATTGGATGATGAAAAATAAATTAAATTATTATTCTAGGATTAGATGATGACACTTAAATAACACTAATAAAAATATTTTTAAGAGCAAGCTACAAGAACTTAGAATTTGGGATGTTCATATGTTAATGTTATGTGGGAAAAAATAGCAAGTGAAATTAAGCAAGTTGCAAAAAATGTGTTTAGAGAATCAAAAGGAAAAGTTATTTTTAATAAAAATAGTTAGTGGAGAAGTCAAAATGTGCAAAAAAAGATAAGAAATAAGAGACTTTGTTATGAAATTTGGTTTAGATGTAAAATTCGTAGAATTGGGAAAGATATAAAGTGACCCGTAGAGATTCTAAAAAGTAATATGTGATGCAAAAAATTTATTTTTTTGTGATTTATACAATAGATTGGAGACCAAAAAAGGTGAGAGATGTATGTATAAATTAGCCAAGCAAAGAGATAGGAGAAGTAAAGATTTATTTCAAGTGAGATATATTAAAGATGAAAATTATAAAATATTTTTCTTAGAAAACGATATTGAATATAGGTGGATGAGTTATTTTGATATACTTTTCAATGAAGGATATGAGAATACGGTTGATTTTAGAAACCTTAATATTTTAAGCAAAAATAGAGAATTTTATCTTTATCATCGTATTAGTAAATTTGAAGTTGGAGAAGCTTTAAAGAAAATGAAGTGTGGAAAAGCAGTATGACATAATGATATTCCAATAGAAGTGTGGAAATGTTTAGGAGATAAAGGAATTTCTTAGCTTACAAATCTTTTTTATGTTATTTTAATGACTAAAAGATGCTAGATGAGTGGAGGAAGAGTTTGTTGGTTTCTATATTTAAGAATAAAGGTGTTGCACAAGAGTGTGCAAATTATAGAGAATTAAGTTAATGTATCATACATTAAAATTATGGGAGAGAGTAATTGATCATAGGTTACGATATGTTACAAAAATTTCTCAAAATCAATTTGGTTTCATTTCGAGTAGATCTACTATGGATGCTATACATTTGTTGAGAGGTTTGATGGAAAAGCATAGAGAAAGGAGGATCTACATATGATATTTGTTGATTTAGAGAAATTATATGATAAAGTTCTAAGAGAAGTCCTTTGGAGAGTTCTAGAAAATAAAGGAATTAATATTGGTTATATTCAAGTCATTAAGGATATGTATATTAGAGCTGTTATTTGTGCCCAAACACAAGTAGGATTGACAAAATATTTTCTTATTTTAGTAGGATTGCATCAAGGATTGGCTTTAAGCCCATATCTTTTTGCTTTAATTATGAATGTTCTTACTAGGCATTTATAGGAGGATGTATCGTGGTGTATGTTTTTGTTGATGACATTCTTCTTGTTCATAAGACTAGAGAGGGAGTCCAAGTAAAACTTGAATTATGGAGGTCAACCTTAGAGTCTAAAGGTTTTTATTTGAGTAGATCTTAAATTGAATATATGGATTGTAATTTTGATTGTAGCAGTTCTAGTGGTGGTGTTGTGACATTGGGTGATCAAGTCATTAAAAAGAGTGAGCATTTCAGATATCTCGAGTTTATTGTTAAAATGATGGTGAAATAGATGGGGATCCTATTAGTAGAATTCAAGTGGGATGGTTGAAGTGGAGGAATGCATCTAGCCTGTTGTGTGATAAAAAAGTACTGCTTAGACTTAGGGAAATTTTTTATAAGATGGTGATAAGACTTGCAATGATTTATGGTGCAAAATATTGTCCAGTAAAAGAGAAGCATAAAACTAAGTTAAGTGTTGTAGAGATGAGGATGCCCAGGTGGGTGAGTGGCTTTATTCTTATAGATAAAATGTGAAATTAATATGTTCAGGAAAAGATTGGAGTAGCTTCGGTGATAGATAAGATTAGAGAGAGTTGCTTTAATTAGTTTGGCCACATAAAGCGTCAGCCGTCTGATAACTCAGTTTAGGAGAGTAGATGTATTAAATTTGCCTTATGTTAAGAAGGTAGAGATAGACCTAAAAATATTTGGTTAGGATGTATAAAAAATGACCTTAATTTTTTAGAATTAAATGATAATTTGACACATAATATGACATAATGGAGAAGAAGGATTTATGTAGCCGACCCCACATAGTGGCATAAAGGCTTATGTTGTTGTTGTCAGGTATATATTGTCCAATACTTATTTATTTAGGAAATGCAGTCTTCTGGACTTATAGTTATAAACTTTGTATCCAAGAGAGGTGGATGCAATTTTTTTCTAGTACAAGTAATCTGATGCTTTGCCATCATCCTCAATAGCAATTGATTTCACTTTGTCTATAGAACTTTGAAGCCCATCTCCAATACTAGTTTTAGGAAAAAATTGTGAATGCTAGAGCAATGACAAGAACAAGGAAGAAAAAAGAACCTATTTAAAAGAACCATAAAACATGTAATTAAGATTTATATGGTTTGGCAAAGTTATGTCTCAAACCACATATAAGAAGTTTCACTAGTTCAAAGGAGTGTATAAGATACATATATTTTTTCAGTAAAATATTTTTTCTCTTTTAATTTTATATTTAGTATATCTTAATCCAAATTTAGTTAGGATTTAGGATAGATTTTTAACTCATTGGGTTTACTTTTGAGATTAGGATAATATAAATTATGAGTGATTATGCATGTATTGCACTCATCTCAAATCAAATTAATGGTTGTAATACTTATCTTGAACTAAATTTTTTTTCTATATAACATGCTTATGTCATTCTCTTCGGCTTTTCTCTATTAACCTATCCAAACTCAACCACCACACACAACCTCGTCACTAGATTCAAATCGTCATTGCCCATTGAATTCTCCCACCTCCCTGATATATAGTATGCTGCTTGCCTTCAACACCTACCATTACCTACCGATTTCTGTTGGACTTCTCATGGAATGCCTGCCCTTATCGAACTTTGCCACAATGGCTTGTTTTTTTAGTCTGTTTATACCATTGAGTTTAAACTAGCATAAACACCAAGCAGATGTAACTAATTGGTTAAATGATCTCATTTTCGATTGTCTACCTCTTTATTGTCCTTCTTAGGTGGCCTTTTCTAGAGGCATGGTTGTTTGCTAAACAAAGTGATATGTTATTGACTATCCCTAACTTTTTGATGGGTAGACATGGTGGGGTCAAGCCATAGTCATACTATTGATCTTCTTTAGGCAGACTCATGCATGAACCTGTATCCTTATTATGGTGGAGGCCTGGTGGATTAGAATCTCATTACGATCTCTAGGTGCATCCTATGTGCTTAGTTGTTAAAAGGATGGATATGCTCCTTTCCTATCAGCAAATGGTGTTGGGATAGGTGGCAGCGCCTGTCTAAACATGGTTGGGGGCCAAGTCACATGATGCCACCCAAATTTTTTATGCAGTCATTAATATTCCACCAGTCACACGGGCTTCTTGGTTTAACCAAAATGACCCAATGAAACTCCTTGCTGCATCGGCAAGTGCATAGAGCCACCACTTGTTGCTTGAAAAAGGAAAAAAGGCAGTCGTTGATTGTCTATTGGTATCCGGTGAACCAATTATCAAAGGCTCACTTGCTTGTTGCTGCTAGCCAAAGCCTGTGAACTCTCAATACCCATTTTCTTTCCACATTGGCTATATCAACAAGAGAAATCCAAGAGATATCTTGCAACCATGTATATAAGTACTTTCAAATTTCACATATATGGTGGATTTATTTGTTAATATCTGGTGAAACTTACATTTTTCATTACTATAACAAAATAATAATAAAAAAATAAAAAAATATACGCTGATGTGTAGCATTATATGTGGTCTATGATGCCTCAATCTTTCCCTCAAAATGATAAATACAAAATTACAATTCAAAGTAAAAGTAGCACAAAAATCAGCAACCTTATTGTAACATAATAGAATTACACTTGATGGAACTGCAGTAAGAAATTGAGGTTTTGTTTATGCTGGGTTCAACTTCTCCAACTGTCTTCTTGTTGGTTCTATTGATGATAGGTGAACAACACTTAAATTGTCACCTTCAAGTATGATTCCTTTGGCCTCGTTCATCCATGGCTCAATGGTGTGCTTGATTGAGAGCATGATTTCTTCTCCACAAAAATGTTGTCCCATGATAATGATTAGCTTGCCTTGATGAAGTCTCTTTCTCAAGAATATAGCACCATAATAGTGGGGGTTCCACATGATCTCTTGTGCTTTTTGGCATTACTACCTCTCTAATACTGATACATTTTGCTATGTGCCTACATAATATTGTGGCCTGAGGCTTTGTTAAAAGCATTGAAGAGGTCGACCATCTCATTAAATGTGAGTATATTGATGCCCCAAGTGGCAAGAGTGGTGAAGATCTTTCCAAGGTTAGAGGAGTGAATTGAGACGTGAGGTGTTTGACATGTCTGAACATCCTCACGGGCAAGTGTAGGCATCACTAAGGCTTCTCCATTAGGTTGAGTAGTCTCCCATTGTTCCATGAATGAGAAAGCATGAGGCAGAGCAAGAGCCTCAAGTAATGTAGACGCCATAATAGCGGGGGTTCCATCTAGTCTCGTGTGCTTTTTGGCATTACAACCTCTCCAATTCTAATACTTTGTACTACAATAGACATGTGTACACATAACAATAAAGCACGAGGCTTTGTGAAAGGAATTGAAGAGTTCGATTGTCTCATTAAACTTGGATATATTGAATCCCTAAGTGGCAAGGGCGTTGAAAATATTTCCAAGATTTGAGTAGTGAACTGAGACGTGAGGTGTTTTCCATGTCTGAACATTCCCACGGGCAAGTGCAGGCTTCAATGAGGCCTCTCCATTGGGTTCAGTAGTATCCCATCACTCCAAAAATGAGAAAGCATGAGGTTGAGTGCGCTCCTCAAGTAATGTAGATGCCATAATAGTGGGGGTTCCATACAATCCATTGGACATCACGAAGAAGAGAACAACAACCCATTGGATTGAGTTGTATCCCTTTACTCCATAAATGAGAGCATGAGATTGAGTGGGAGACTCAAGGTCTCCTGTGCTTTTTGGCATTACGACCTCTCTAATATTGATACACTGCTATAATAAACACATGCCTACATCATATTGAGGCCGGAGGCTTTGTTAAAAGCATTGAAGAGATCGACCATCTCATTAAAGTTGAGTATATTGAAGCCCCAAGTGGCAAGTGTGCTGAAGATCTTTCCAAGGTTAGAGGAGTGAACCGAGACATAGGGCGTTTTATGTCTGAACATCCTCATGGGCAAGTGTAGGCTTCACTAAGGCTTCTCCATTAGGTTGAGTAGTCTCCCATTGCTCCATAAATGCGAAAGCATGAGGCTAAGCGAGACCCTTAAGTAATGTAGAAACCATAGTAGTGGGGGTTCCATGTAGACTCTCGTACTTTTTGGCATTACAACCTACTCTCCAATTCTAATACTTTGCACTACAATAGACACGTTCCCACATAACAATAAAGCTCGAGGCATTGTTAAAGGCGTTGAAGAGTTCGGCTATCTCATTGAACATGGGTATATCGAATCACCAAGTGGCAAGGGCGCTGAAGATATTTCCAAGATTTGAGCAGTGAATTGAGACATGTGAGGTGTTTTCTATGTTTGAACATCCCCACAAGCAAGTGCAGGCTTCAATGAGGCCTCTCCATTGGGTTGAGTAGTATCTCATCGCTTCATAAATGAGAAAGCATGAAGCTGAGTGAGTGCACAAGTAATGTAGGTGCCATCATAGTTGGGGTTCCATGCAATCACCTGTGCTTTTTGGTATTTTGGCCTCTCCAATTTTGATACACTGCACTACAATAGACACTTGCCTAGCTTTGTTAAAAGCATTGGAAGAGGTCGACCATCTGAGTAAACTTGAGTATATTAAAGCCCTAAGTGGCAAGAGTGTTGAAGATCTTTCTAAGGTTAGACCAGTGAACCAAGACGTGAGGTTTTTTCCATGTCTGAACATCCTCATGGGCAAGTGTAGGCTTCACTAGGGCCTCTTTTGTTGAGACAACAATTTGTGAGGAGGCTTTAATTAATCTCTACTAAAACATCGTATCGGGGTGGAGACGGAATTTATAGAGCCAGGCTGAATTGTCTTCAGCAGCTTGGATGCAACTTTCATAGGCTAATGTTGTCAGACTTCCCAATTGACAAACGGATAACAAGCTCATGTTGGTCCTGCACGAATTTAGGCTGGATAGAGATATCCAGGTTGCGTTCAAAGAGGGCCTCATCGAAGCATTCAAGGAGCAGCTCCACCTTTAGGAATAAAATCTCAGGAGATTAAGCTTGATTTTATAGGTAATTGGGATAACAAACTTTGAGCAATTCAAATATGAATCTAAATCCAAATTTTCTAGAGATTAATGAAAAATTTTCTCCCCATCTCAACTAAGATAGGCCACTCTCTTCTTCCCTTTTCTTTATCCTCTTCAAGACTTGAATGTCACTGCCTGTGACTTTGAATTTCCTTGATATATTTTTCCTTAGTGATTATTTTGCCTATATACTTTGAAAGATTGGAGTAGCTCCCGTGGTAGATAAGATTAGAGAGATTTGTCTTAGATGGTTTATCACATAAAATATCAGTCATTCGATGGCCCAGTTAGGAGAGTCGATGTATTAGATTTGACCTATATTAAGAAATGTAGAGGTAGACCTAAAATACTCTGTTAAGTAGTATAAAAATGATCTTATTTTATTATAATTAAATGAGAATTTGACATTTTATATGACATAATGGAGCAAAAGGATTTATGTAGCTCACCACACATGGTGTGATAAAGGTTTATTGTTGTTGTTGTTGTTGTTGTTATTGTTGACTATTCTACTCTATGGCACAGTTGTAAACCCTGAAGCTTAATTTTTTTTATGCTCATATTTTTGTTTAGCTTTCAAGTTTTTTGTTGAATTGATATCTGTTTTTCCAGTTGACACAGAATTTGCAAAGGTTTTTCATTTTTTTATATATATGTTTTATATTAACAATCTTTGTAAAGACAAGGCTGCTTTTATCAGCACATCTAGCAGTCTATTGTTGTAATATTTGGCTTCACTATCACTTTCACAGTTTGAATCTTGTGCTGTTTTTCGTTGATTTGGTGATAATATAGTTTGATGTGCTTAGTGGTAGTGTTGTGACATTAGGTGAACAAATCATTAATAAGAGTGAGCGTTTCAGATATTTAGGCTCTATTGTTCAAAATGATGGTGAAATAGATAGAGATGGTATTAGTAGAATTCAAGTTGGATGGTTGTAGTGGAGGAATGCATCTGACCTACTATGTGATAGAAAAGTTCCACTTAAACTTAAGGAAAAATTTTATAAGATAGTGGTAAGACCTGCAATGACTTATGGTGCATAATGTTAGCCAATAAAAGAGAAGCATAAGACTAAGTGTTACGAGATGAGGATGCTTAGGTGGATGAGTGGCTTTACTCTTAGAGATAGAATGCAAAATGAGTATATTGGAAAAAGTTAGAGTAGCTCAGTGGTAGTTAAGATTAGGGAGAGTCGCGTTAGATGGTTTGTACACATAAAGCGTCGGCCGTCCATGACGACCGATTAGAGTAGATGCATTAGATTTGCCTTATATTAAGAAAGGTAGAGGTAGACCCAAAAAAGACTTGGTTAAGATGTAAAAAAATAAGTATACTTAAATTAAATGAGAATTTGACACATAATAGGACACAATAGAAACGAAGGATTCATGTAGCCGACCCCACCTAGTGGGATTAAGGCTTCTTGTTGTTGTTATTGTTGTATAGTTTGATGTGCTTACTTTAATTGCTATGCTAAAGGGCCAATTTCATTTTATTATATTTATACATGAAATAAAAGAATTGATCACAACTATTAAAATAACTAAGGTAGATAAATCCAACAATTTAATAGTTTGAATGCATTCTTTATACTCCTCTTATCGTTGCTTTGAATTTTATTAGGGCAAAGATGAGAGAATTCAATATATCCTACTTTGTATAAAATTTAATGGAAAACTCATTAACTTTGAATTCTAGGGATTTTAATTACGTTAAGCTCACATTTAGTAAAGTTTTTTTCTTCTTCGCATCAGTATCACACTAGATTCTACACTCTCTTTTAGGCATTTGTAATGGGTAGTTTAAAAGTCTTTGTAATTTCATAGGTAGTCGATGAGTATTAAATACATAATAAAAAAATTATATGCATATCATAATTTTTTATGCATTTAACACTTATATATATATATATATATATATATATATATATATATATATATATATATATATATATATTAAAGCAATTTTGTGTGTAAAAAGTGTATTTTATTTTAAATGATTAGTGATAGTGATATTTTTTAATGATATTAAAAAATTAGATGTTTTTTATATAAATGTTAAGACATGTTAGATATTTAAATACATAAAAATTATGTGATATGTATGTAAATGCCTAAATAAAAAAAATAAAAACCTTAACTACGTCAATCCCCCTCTCGTTGATCCCAATTCTGCTGTTCACGTAATTGCAGTTAGCCATCTCAAAGTCTTTACCATCATTTTCACGGCCACATCCACAATTCTCTTGCGTCTCGCCATCTTCACTTAGGTACAAATTCTTATGGCCAATGCATGTTATTTTGTGGAGCTTGATTTTATCTCCGAGCATTGTCCTTCACACCGGTCGAGTTTGGTGGTGAGCTCGTTGGGGGTTACATGGGGGCAGAGCGCCCTTTTTTTCTAGTGTGTAGCATTGAGGCGCTAGAGAAGTAGTGTCTTAGTGTTAGAACAAGGGATCTTGGCTTCAGACATAGAAGAGGTAGCGCTAGAAGAATAGCTCTACAACGCTGGATTTGCATCAGTGAGAGAGAAGATAACGCTTTAGCATTGTAAGAGCAGCATTAGGATTAGGGCATCAAGGCAGAATGATAGAGCTATGACACTTGAACTTGTGCAGAAAAGCCTGGAGGACGGCAATGTCAACTCCTAGGCGCCAAGGTTACAACGATGTGATGCTACGAGTTGGGAGACTTCGTATTTAGACGGTTGTTTTTGCAGTTTGTTTTTTCTCAAATTTTTTTGTATGTGAGTGAAGAGAGTATCTTAGAGTGATTAAAATATGGATAAACTCTATATAAGTGAGATTTGTACTATTCTCTTCGATATTTTTTTTATGGTGGATTTCTTGGTGGTGTGGTTTCATGATTTTTCTCTATTTTTGAATTTTTTCACATTAAATTTTGTGTCTTCTGTATGATTTCTTTTATTATGGTTTCATTTGTTCCGTGAATGTTTTAAAACATTTGAACTGATTTACTGCTCATATTTTGTAATCTCCCAATAATTGGTATCAAAGTTTGAAGTTTTGAAGGTTTAGTTTGAGTGAGAGCATTGTCCAATGATTCAAAGTTCAATATTGAGAAGTTCAATGGGACGAACTTCGTTTTCTGGACGATGCAAGTAGAGGATTTCCATTATAAAAAAAGCTGTATTTTCCACTGGATGAGATTTCTAAGAAACTATAGTCAATGTTTATGGAAGAATGGGAAGCACTCGATCGAATGACACTATTTTTGATTCGACTTTCACTGTCCTTATCTGTTACTTTCAATGTTGTTAATGTGAAGATTGCGTTGGATTTTATGGCTTAAAACAAACATAGTTACGCAAGGTATTCTGTTTCGTCTATAGTTTCATATTTCATCTATTATACCACGATCCTATAATCCTTAATGGTATCAGAGCCTAATAGGGCTTGTTCTAGTCTCTAAACTTTCTTCAAACGAACCTACTATTGATCGGTAACACTGGGGACCAGAATATTTAGATAAAGAGCCTAATAGGGCTCTGATACCATTAAGGATTATAAGATCGTGGTCTAGGGGTCACAGAGAACTTTTAACCAAATAATACAATAATGGGTATAATAGATGAAATATGAAACTATAGACGAAACAAAGACTGATTAAAAGAACTTACAAGATTACAATTCCAAAGGAACTCAGAGAGCTTTAGAGGAGCTCTGCTGCACTGAGACTCTTAGGGGATTAGGAAAGAAAACTTCAACTTGAAAGGTTGTCTGTTTTCTATCCTCTAACACATGCTATTATTTAAATAGAATACACCGTAGTGGTTTTGGAAAAGCGACCATAGTTTTTAGCACATGGTTTTACAGATAGTGGATGATAGAAAGTAAATTAGTACAATTATTAAACAAATTTTAAGTGGTTGGCTCTTTCTTCTTTGGAAAGAGAGTGGTAGGCCATGTTCCGCTAGATCGATCCTGTAAGATTTGTCGGAGTGTGGTATAATGAATGCCTCCTCTTCTTCATTTCAGGACTCGTGGGAAAAGGTCCCACCATAGATTCCCTTTGCCACCGGATCTGGTTTTGCAAAACTTTGTTTTATTTTCAAAAATTCGTAAGAGTGTTCGAATTTCTTTGAGAACGATGTATGCTTGTTCGCTCGCCGGTTCGACCAAGTTGACTGCTTAGATTAATGGGGTGATTAAAGGTTTCCCCCAGTAACTCATAATGAACATCAGCTTTATTGAATGAAACGGTTTTGTAGTAGAGATTTCACTGCTTTCTCCTTGTCTGTATTTGTATTTTGGGAACTTTGTGTATTTCTTGTGGATAGCAGTAGATTTTCCTGCTCTATATTATGTTCGCCGAGGCCTCTTGAAGGGTTTGAGGATATCGTGTTCTTCATTGTAAAGTTCTCCCTTAGGAACCCATGTCGTTTTTGGCTGAACTTTTGGCATATTAGAACTAGATCCTTTGTACTGAGTTCGTCGTTCCATCCTGAGAGTAGTTCCTGGATCAATATTTCTTCTCCTGTTCCTGAAAAAATAGCAAACGTTAATCTAGATAATCCGTCCGCCAGTACATTATCTTTTCCGTCTATATGCTCAAAGTTCACGGTTATTCCTAGGCCGGATATGTAATCTGTGAAAGATAGCCATCGGACACGGGATGACTTATTTTGGGCGGTTTTATTATAGAAGGATATGATTGCTTGACAATCTGTTCGCAGAGTAATTTCCCTTTTATCTAGGTAGTGTATTTTTAACGCACTTAGGGATTCCATACAAGCATGGATTTCTGCATCAATGTTGGATTTTGGGATGTTGAACTTTCCACTTGCGTAGGCGCATATCCGTTCTTCGCTCCTTTTATCATTCCTTTTATGTTTCCATTTGCATATCCCTCCCCAGCCATCCATACACCCATCGGTTTAGCATCCTCTGGTGGGATTTCTAGATCCGGGAGGTTCTGTACTATCCCTTTTATTTTTCTAATTAGTGCCCAGTCATTCTCTTTTAGCCTCTTGTCACCATGTGGGGCGTTTTCGATATAATCTGCCCTAGAAAATTCGTTAGGTATATATGATCTTGCATAATTTAATATACCTAGCCATGACCGAAGACCTTGCTTTTCTTTAAGTTTTGCTTCCGGGAAATCCGCAATTCGTCTTATGATGTGTTGCTGGAGTTTGATTTTTCGATTACCGATTACTGCTCCCAGGAATTCTATCTGATTAACCGCAATTTTCATTTTGGAAGGGGAGAGTACTACCTTCTTTTTCGACTATCTCCAGAAATTTCTCAAGGTGCCTTTTGTGGTCTTCCTCTGAATTACTAAAAATGAGGATGTCATCAATATATACAATTATGAATTCAGAGAATTTACCAAAACATGCGTCCATCTTCCTTTGGAACGTTGCAGGGGCGTTCTTTAGACCAAAAGACATAACCAACCATTCGTATAGTCCTGTGGGGCTGATGAATGTCGTCCATTCAATCGAGTCAGGATGCATGGCAACTTGGTGAAATCCACTCTTTAGATCAAACTTTGAATAAATCTTGCTGTTGCCTATCCTTTTTAGCAGCGTATTTATGCCTGGGAGAGAGTACGGTCTTTAAAAGTATTATTATTCAAAGATTTATAGTTAAAAACCATTCTTTCCTTACCTTTTACTTCCATACCTGTTTCTGAGTGAATTGATGTACCTGAATTTACGATCATCGCCATAGTGCGGTGTCTACTTTGGCTTGGTCATATGACTTGTAGCTCTAATAGGCTATTGATATGCCTTTTGAACTGTTCTTGCATCATGGGCGTTACATGCTTTAGAGGCTTGTCCTGTATTGTTAAATCAGGATTAATAATATCTATTTTACATGTAACCTGATTTCTTGCCCAATGTCTGAGAGGATTTTCGCCGATGTATCCTCTTTCTTTGAGTTTTTGAAGTAGGAACCGAATTTTTTGGTGAATGAATTTGGCATATTTTGGTGGATTGCCCATTCGAGTTGTAATGTAATGTAGAATTCATAATCCATTTCGAGCTCAGGTATTTGTTTAGCAGAAATTTCTATTTTGTGGTTGTAGTAATGGACGTGATTTCTTTGTAGAAGGTCACGGTGTTTCCTTCAATCATTCCGCTGGGCTTTATAAAGTTGCATCCAGAGATCTCAGATCCCATCCTTGTACACATGTTCATGCAATAAATCAGTGGTATTTTGAACTTATTTTCTCCTATTATCATGTTTCCTGCTTTTACTTTGGACACGGCTTGTGTAGTTGAATTGACGCCATTGAAAGTTACTAGGTAACTTAAGTCTTCTCTGGCACTTTCAGGAATATCACTGGTATTGACGCAGCATGACGTTGCTCTCGTATCTACTATGGCTTTAATTTTGAATTCTTCTATTCCTGGCACACTGAAAGTTATTACTATATTATATAGTCTATTTAGTACCTTTCGAGGGTTCTTTTCTGCTTGTTCTTTTACTGATTCACTAATTATCTTTGCCTCCGTGAATTCTTCTTCTTCTTCATAATCCTCGATTATTTGCTTTCCTTTCGTTTGTTATTTTTCCTCAAGCTGATCTTCCTTTTCTTCAATCCTTTTGAGATGGTTTTTAAGTCTCTGGTTTTCAGTTAGGTAGAGACTTCATTAATTCAAATTAATTCTTTTGATTGAGATTTGAGGATTCCTTTTCAATGGAAAGTGATAGATAAAATTTAGCGCACATGGGGCAAGCAGTGATCTTACAGATTGTGCAATGAGTCCTCATCTGCTGGTTTGTGATGATACAGCAATATGTGCACTTTGTATAGGGTCCTTGAATAGGCTTGTTGTTTTTCCATTCGTGCTGACATTTTTCTTGTTCTTCCGTTAACTTTACAGCATATCTCCATCCTAGATCTTTTATCATAAACCCGTATTCTTCATCGGTCGTCGGTTCTTTTCAGATTTGTGATGATCGTTAGCTTCTTCCCAAATCGCAAGTGCTGAGGGTTCTTCAGTGAGGTCGACTGAGAGTATGTCGTAGTCATCCGCAAGTCTAAATCTAGGATTGCCGCTGTCCATATTTCCTCTTTATTCTTGCATTCCCGGCGAAATGGCCTTCATCTTAAATGTAACATCTCAGATTTTGAAGTTTGCTTATTTTATTTTAATTACCCATATGAGTGTCATGGGTTTCCCTTTATAGCTTTTGCTTTTCTTAGACCATACTTTTGATTGTAGATCCGTGTATCGCATCTTCCGCATATGGATAAGTCTTTATTCCTCAGATTGTCAGCTTTCTATAAGGTCATACGATAAGTAGTCAATCTTATCCCTGGATGACGCCTATAATGCATCCTGGGTATTTTTGTTTGAACGCGGCTTCAATTTCTTCGCCAATGATCGGTGGGAGCTTCTAAAAGAATTTATCTGATAATTCGGAGTTTATATACATTCTTCCCGATCGTGCCGCCAATGTTTTGTAATCATTCATGAATGAAAACATATCTTTGATTTGGTTGCAAGACAATCTTTCGAGATCCAGATATGCACGACATTCCTCTCTCAGATCCTCGATAAGGGTCCTCCATGAGTGATTCTTCTTATTCGAGATATTTTTGAGGATCATCCGCAATGCGACAAGCTCATATTCATGCCATTCTCCATCAGATCCATGTTTTCTTCTCATCTTCTCCTAAAAGATTTTCGACCGACCTTCGATTTACATCAACGAACTGCCTATCATCGACTAGTTTATGTAATCAATTCTCATCTCGCCATTACGCCTTCGTAAAAGAAAAGTCTTCCGAGTACTAGATCGCTTCCTTTGCTTAGTCAAGCAGAAATTCCACATATTTTGGTGAAATGTTTTCAAATCGCCGCCGGGTTTGTAGTTGTAGATAGGTGGGCGAAAATTCCCCTGTGGATGCAATCGTGTATACATGACCGGTCCCATAACTGCTTCTGGATATGAGGATGTTACGAGGTATGATTTGGTTTCCCGGCCGCTAGCCTTTGAGTTTTGGGGTATTCTGCGTCTGATAATCGCTTTTGTAAAGCTAGCATGTTGGGTTCGCTCAAACGGAGGTTTTAAATAGCTCACTGAAGTTCAATTGGTTCAGCCGTGGTTCACGCTCAATCGTCTGTCGCCGTTCAGTTCAAGTCTGGTTCTTCGAGTTCAATTGGTTCAGCCGTGGCTGTTCAGTTCAGTCGTGGCTCAGTTCAATGTCTGCTTGTGGTTCTGTTTTTCCCCACCACCTTCGGAAAATGGGCAAATTTTCATGAGTGATTATTTAGTATGTAAAGAAAAAGGAGAATCATCATCAGTGAATCATCATGGATGTATCCCATAGGTTCATCCGCAATATTTACTGGCAAACTCTTCTTTGGTGGAGTGTCTAAATGGAAGTCGAGATACGGAGAACGAACGATTGAGCCATCCATTCTTTCGATGAGCGAGATTTAATACTAATATTGTGGTATTGATGGTCAGAATTCCGTGAACGCCCTTGGTTTTCAATGCCGTATTGTCTTCCAGATACTCAGATACCATGTGACGCATTCTCGCTACTCCCGTGATATATCGAAACAGATGACCTGTATTCTAATCTTGTTACTGCTTTCAGAATGGTGGAGGTTTGATTCTCCTCCTCGCCATTCTTCATGCCATAGACTAACTCGACGCTGATTCGAAATTCAGAAAGATATCAAGAGTCGTGCATAAGTAATGGCACCTTCAGATAATCATTGTTCCAATTATATGTATCCGATCGCCATCCTGGTGTCCCTAACTAGTAATGCCGTTGCTCCAAAGATTTCTTCTGCAGAGCGTGCACTATTACGATTATATGAGATGCCTTCCCAAATTAGCTTATATGATCGCCTTACGAATGGTATTGTCGGCCTCCGCGTGACAAGGATTCTTTCTAGTGAAGTCGATAAACTTTATGCCTATTATTCGACCATCCGTCTTCGTATAAGGTTTCAGTTGGTACAAGGTTGGCCCTTCGTTGCCTTGAGATACTTCTTCGTCAGGTTGCAGTTCGCTTTCTAATATTGGTTGATACCATCCCTTCAAAACCAACTACCGAACCTATCTCTCGGGAAACCTGCTCAAACTAAAAGTCAGAAAGGAAAGCTATTTGTTTTCCAAAATCCTAGAGAAATATTTTAGAGAGAAAAACAAAACGCAAGTAGCTCAAATGGCACGAACTAGATCTCAGTTGCAATCCCCCTCATTCAGGGAAACAACCCAGGAAAACAACACAACTGTGACCCCTAGACCACGATCCTATAATCCTTAATGGTATCAGAGCCTAATAGGGCTTGTTCTAGTCTCTAAACTTTCTTCAAACGAACATACTCATTGATCGGGCCAAGAACCTGGGACCAGAATCACATAAAGAGGCAAGGTCTAATTGAGGGTGAACAGGATCACACGGCATATATCTGTTTCTAGAATTTATGAGCGACTGGAAACTTGCATCTATCAGCACTGATTATAAATCCACATTAAAATCTATCGAAACTATCGATCCCTTTTAGTTTTATCAACCCCAATCAAAACCATCTACTGGCTCTATCGCCTTCAACTCTATCATAAAACAAAATAATACTATAATCCATCTCCTAACCACCTTAAAAGGTTGACGCTCGAAGAAAAGCTTGATTTAATTCAAGCATCACCTAAAGTAACACAGAAAGTTTTGAATCATCCCTATCTTCCCTTCAAAACCAACTACAGAACCTATCTCTCGGGAAACCTGCTCAAACTAAAAGTCAGAAAGGAAAGCTATTTGTTTTCCAAAATCCTAGAGAAATATTTCAAAGAGAAAAACAAAAGGCAAATAAATGGAATTAACTAGATCTCGCCGTAATCCCCTCATTCGTGGAAACAACCCAGAAAACAACACAACAAGATCGATTCTGAGCTACCACTGCATCCAGATAAGATATGAAATCCAAAGAAGGATTCCCTGACGGAGGTATCAACCAACATTAAAGCCAACCGCAACCTCGACGCAAGATATCTCAAGAACGGCAACTCAGACCACCAAACCTTATAAGACGATGGTCAATACTAAAAGTTTATCAAAGACTACGTAAGAAAGAATCTCGCCGAGTCACTCAACATGCCATTCATAAGACAAAGAATCATATAACAAAGTTAATTTGGGAAGCGTACGCAACATACATATAGAATTAATAAGTTCACGCTTCATTAAGAAAGAAACGAACAACAAAGATATTGGGTTCTAAGGACAATGGACATCGATACATCTATAATCGGAACAATGGAATAACTTATCTAAGGCATACCCAACCTACATAAGACTGACATACCGATATCTTTACAAGATTTCAATCACATCGAAGTTAGTCTCACGCATGGTTAAGAATGGCGGGAGAATCAAACCTCCCTCATTAAGAAAGCACCGGTAGAAGATTAACTAATACCATACAGCTTTCGATATAATACCACGAGAATACTCATGTCACATGGTATAATAATGAAGCTATACCAGGAAGACAACACAGCATTGAAGACCTTCAAGGACGTTCTTGAAATTTACAGCCATCAATACCACCTAATATTCAGGTACCACACAATCTCATAACTCATCAAAGAATGGATGGCTCAATACGACTATCGTTCTCCACATATACCCCTCAACTTCCCCAGCCTATTTCCGACACTCCACCAAACCAAGAAGAGTTTGCTAAGAATATCAGATGAACCACTACGGATACATCCCATGATGATTCACCTGCCGATGACGAAGATGATTCTCCTTTTTTCCTATTTCTATACCTAAATAATCACCTCAATGAAAATTTTTTTTTCCTAAGGGAAAAAAATCAACTACAAACCAATTGAACTCAACTAAAATTGAACCAATTGAACTCAACCACCAACCAATTGAACTCAAGTCAACTATTTAAACCTCCGTTTGAGCCAGAACCCAACCTATGCCTAATTTTACAAAAGCAATTATCCGACCTAGAATACCCAAAACTCAAAAGGCTAACTGACCAGGCAAACCAAATCTACACCTCAGTAACATCCTCATATCTACCACCACAAGAACTCCATGACCGCCCATGTACCCACCCGCAACAACTGCATCCACTTCCAGGGGGTACTCGCCACCTCCAACCTATTACAACAACTACAAACCCAGAGCGATTGATTTCAAGAAAACATATCACCAAAATATGTGGAATTTACCTTCAGAAGAACCAAGGAGTAATCCTAAGATTCTTAAGACTTTTCTTTATAAGAAAGACGAATAATGGAGTCAATTACTAAACCTACCAACGATGGACAGTCATCAATAAAATCAAGTAATTTATCGAAAATCTTTGGTGAGAAGATGAGAAAGAAAACACGATACAAGAATGGCATACGAAGCTGAATATGAGACGCTTGTCAACATTGCGGATGATCCTCAAAATGTCATATCTCAAATAAGAAGAATACTGCTCATGGAGGACCCTTATCAAGGATCTATGAGGAGCATAATCGTGCATATCTGGATCTCGAAAAATTGTCTTGCAACCAAATCAAAGATATGTTTTCATTCATGAATGATTACAAAACATTGGCGGCACGATCGGGAAGAATGTACATAAACTCCGAATTATCAGATAAATTCTTTAAGAAGTTCCCACCGATCATTGGCCAAGAAATTGAAGCCGCTGCTCAAACAAAATACCTGTGATGCGTTATAAAGGCCATCCCTGTGATAAGATTCACCATTATACGCAGGCACCTCGAAGAAGCAATAAGGGGAATAAAAGACTTATCCATATGCAGGAAGATGCCAATACCAGGATACTACAATACGCACAAAAAGTATGGTCTAAGAAAAGCAAAGAACTATAAAGGGAAACCCCATGACACTCATGTCAGGGTAATTAAAAATAAAAATAAGCCCAGAACTTCAAAATGCAGATGTTACATTTGCGGAGATGAAGGCCATTTCGCCAGGGAATGCAAGAATAAAAGAGGAAATATGGCACGAGCGGCAATCCTACGAGATTTAGACTTGCCAGATGACTACGACATACTCGACTCAATGAAGAACCCCGACGCACTGATTTCAGAGGCGAAGAAGCTAATAAGATCTCACAAATAATGAAAAGAACCACGACCGCCGCAAGAATACTTTATGATAAAAGATCTAAGGATGGAGATATCGGAAAGTTAACTAAGAACAAGAAAAATGTCAGGACGAATGGTAAAACAAGCCTATTCAAGGACCCTATACAAAGTGCACATATCAGATCATCACAAACCGCCAGATGAGACTATCAGACAATCAGAAGATCACCGCTCGCTAAATTTTATCTATCACTTTCCATTGAAAAGGAGCTAATCCTCAAGCCATACCAATCAAAGGAAGAATTAATTCATGAATTAATGAAGTACTCCAGCCACCTAGCTGATGAAAACCAGAGACTTAAAAACCATCTCAAAAGGATTGAAGAAAAGGAAGATCAGCTTGACGAAGAAGAACAAACGAAAGGAAAACAAATAATCGAGGATTATGAAGAAGAAGAAGAATTCACGCAAAAATGAATCAAGAAGAACAAGAAAAGAACACTGAAAGGTAAAAATGACTATATAATATGGTAACTTTCGCGGTGGAATAAGAATTTAAAATTAAAGCCATAGTAGATACGGGAGCAACGTCATGCCGCGTCAATACCAGTGATATTCCTGAAAGTGCCAGAGAAGACTTAAGTTACCTAGTGACTTTCAATGGCGTCAATTCAACTACACAAGCCGTGTCCAAAGTAAAAGCAGGAAACATGATAATAGAAAAAATAAGTTCAAAATACCATCGATTTATCAGACATGTGTAAGATACGATGCTCTGATTTAACAGAAGCTAAACTACGGAATGAGAATTGAAGGGAACACTGTGACCTTCTACAAAGAAATCACGCCCATTATTACAACCGTAGAAATAGAAATTTCTGCTAAGCAAATACCTAAGCTCGAGATGGATTACGAATTCTATATTACATTACAACCAGAATGGGCACTCCACCAGGATATGCCAAATTCATTCACCGTAAAAATTCCCTACTAAAACTCAAAGAAAGAGGATACATCTAAAAATCCTCTCGACATCAAGAAATCAACATGTAAGATAGATATTATTAACCCTGATTTAACCATACAGGACAAGCCTTTAAAGCACGTAACGCCCATGATGCAAGAACAATTCAAAAGGCATATCAACAGCCTATTGGAGCTACAAGTCATACGACCAAGCCAAAGTAGACACCGCACTATGGCGATGATCGTAAATTCAGGTACATCAATTCACTCAGAAACAGGTATGGAAGTAAAAGGTAAGGAAAAAATGGTTTTTAACTATAAATCTTTGAATGATAATATTTTAAAGAACTCTCCCGCATAAATACGCTAATAAAAGGAACAAAGAAGATTTATTCAAAGTTTGATCTAAAGAGGATTTCACCAAGCCATGCATCCCGACTCGATTGACGACATTCACCCCACGTGACTATACGAATGGTTATGTCTTTGTCTAAAGAGCTCCGCAACGCTCCAAAGGAAGATGGACGATGTTTTGGTAAATTCTCAATTCATAATCAGATATATTACGACATCCTCATTTTAGTAATTCGTAAGACAAAAAAGGCACCTGAGAAATTTTGGAGATAGTCAAAAAAGAAGGCTTAGTACTCTCCCCTTCCAAAATGAAAATTTAATCGATAGAATTCTGAGCAAGAATCTAATCGAAAAATCAAACTCAAAGAACACATCATAAGAATCATTTCTAAGCAAAACTTAAAGAAAAACAAGGTCTTCGATCATGGCTAGGTATATTAAATTATGCAAGATCATATATACCTAACCTTGGAATTTTGCTAGGACCGTTATATCAGAAAACGGCCCCACATGGTGACAAGAGGCTAAAAGAGCATGACTGGGCACTAATTAGAAAAATAAAAGGGATAGTACAGAACCTCCCTGATCTAGAAATCCCACCAGAGGATGCTTATATCATCCTAGAAACCGATGGGTGTATGGATGGCTGGGGAAGGATATGCAAATGGAAACATAAAAAGAATGATAAAAGGAGAAGAACGATACGCTACCACGTGGAAAGTTCAACATCCCAAAATCCAAAGATCGTAAATCCATGCTTGTATGGAATCCCAAGGCGTTAAAAATACACTACCTAGATAAAAGGGAAATTACTCTGCGAACAGATTGTCAAGCAATCATATCCTTCTATAATAAAATCGCCCAAAATAAGCCATCCCGTGTCCGATGGCTATCTTTCACAGATTATATATCCGGCCTAGGAATAGCCGTGAACTTTGAGCATAGACGAAAAGATAGATATGACGGATTATCTAGATTAACGCTTTTTTTTCGAATGGAGAAGAAATATTGATCCGTGAACTACTCGGGATGAGCGAACTCAAGACAAAGGATCTAGTTCTAATATGCCAAAAGTTCAGCCAAAAATGACATGGGTTCCTAAGGGAGAACTTTACAATGAACACGATATCAACCTTGAAACCCTTCAAGAGGCCCTCGAGCGAAGGAACAATGATAGAGGCAAGGAAAAATCCTACTGCTATCCACAAGAAATACACAAAGCTCCCCAAAAATACACAGAAATACAGGACAAGGAGAAACGAGTCTGGAAATCTCCTACTACAAAAACCGTTTCATTCAATAAAGCTGATGTTCATTATGAGTTACTGGGGGAAACCTTTAATCACCCCATTAATCTGGAAGCACTTAGTCAACTTCGGGGTGCCGCAAACCGAGCGGAGAGCGAACAAGCATACATCGTTCTCAAAGAAATTCGAATACTCTTACGAATTTTTGAAAACAAAACAAGGTTTTGCAAAGCCAGATCTGGCGGCAAAGGGAATCTATGGTGGGACCTTTTCCCACGAGTCCGTACAAATGAAGAAGAGCTGTCAGGCATTATTGACCTTCTGGCCACACTCACCGACAAATCTTACAGGGATCAGATCTAGCGGAACATGGCGGGCCCTACCACTAGCAAGGAATATCTCTTTCCAGCAAGAAAGAGCCAACCCACTAGCAAAAGGCTGTTTTAATAATTGTACTCATTTACTTTTTGTCATCCACTATCTGTAAAACCATGTGCTAAAAACCATGGTCGCTTTTCCAAAATCACTACTGTCAGATTTATCTACTATAAATAATACAGAGATAAAAAGACAACCTTTCAAGTTGAAGTTTTCTTTCCTAATCCCCTAAGAGTCTCAGAGTCTGTAAGAGCTCCTCTAAAGCTCTCTGAGTTCCTTTGGAATTGTAACCTTGTAAGTTCTTTTAATCAGTCTCTGTTTCGTCTATAGTTTCATATTTCATCTATTATACCCATTATTGTATTATTTGGTTAAAAGTTCTCTGTGACCCCTAGACCACGATCCTATAATCCTTAATGGTATCAGAGCCTAATAGGGCTTGTTCTAGTCTCTAAACTTTCTTCAAACGAACATACTCCTATTGATCCAAGAACTGGGACTGTAATTGCCTTGATAGAAGGGTGGTCTAATTGAGGGTGAACAGATCACACCAAGATATATCTGCTTTCTAGAATTTATGAGCGATCGAAACAGATCTATCAAGACCGATTATAAATCCACATTAAAATCTACCAAACTATCGATCCCCCAGCTTTAGGCTTTATCAACCCCACTGAAACCTGTACTACTAGTTCTATCGCCTTCAACTCCATCATAAAGCAAAACAATACTATAATCCATCTCTTCCTAACCACCTTAGAAAAGGTTAGACGCCTGGAAGAAAAGCTTGATTTAATTCAAGCATCACCTAAAGTAACCACAGAAAGTTTTGAATCATCCCTATCTTCCCTTCAAAACCAACTACAGAACCTATCTCTCGGGAAACCTGCTCAAACTAAAAGTCAGAAAGGAAAGCTATTTGTTTTCCAAAATCCTAGAGAAATATTTCAGAGAGAAAAACAAAAGGTAAGTAGCTCAAATGGCACGAACTAGATCTTAGTTGCAATCCCCCTCATTCAGGGAAACAACCCAGGAAAACAACACAACAGAAGATCAGATTCGGAGCTACGGACTCAGATCCAGGATAGCATATGAAATCCAAAGAAGGATTCCTGGACGAAGGAGGTATCAACCAACATTAGAAAGCCAACTGCAACCTGACGAAGAAGTATCTCAAGGCAACGAAGGGCCAACCTTGTACCAGCTGAAACCTTATACGAAGACGGATGGTCAATACTAGGCATAAAGTTTATCAGCACTACTCAGAAGAAAGAATCCTTGCCACAGGAGCCGACCAAGTCAACATGTCATTCATAAGACAGCAATCATATAACAGGCTAATTTCGGAAGGCATGCAACACATACATATAGGACTCATAATGGTCCGAGTTCACGCTCTGCACAGAAGAAATGCTGGAACAACAGCATTACTAGTTCTAAGGGACACCAGATGGCGATCAGATACATCTATAATTGGAACAATGGAAGTCGACTTATCAAGGCATCAACTACCTACATAAGACTGACATACCGATATCTTTACAAGATTTCAATCACATCGAAGTTAGTCTCACGCGGCTTTAAGAATGGCAAGGAGGAGAATCAAACCTCCTCATTACGAAAGCACTGGTAACAAGATTAACTAATACCAGTCATACAGACTTTCGATATAATACCACAGGAGTAGCAGAATACCTATGGCCACATGGTATACGAATATACCGGAAGACAACACAAAGAAAGACCTTCAAGGACGTTCTTGAAATTTACCTCCATCAATACCACCTAATATTCATGTACCACGCAATCTCATAACTCATCAAAGAATGGATGGCTCAATACGACTATCGTTCTCCACATATACCCCTCAACTTCCCCAGCCTATTTCCGACACTCCACCAAACCAAGAAGAGTTTGCCCTAGTAAATATTGCAGATGAACCACTATGGGATACATCCCATGATGATTCACCTACTGATGACGAAGATGATTCTTCTTTTTCCCTATTTCTATACCTAAATAATCACCTCAATGAAAATTTGTCCATTTTTCCGGAAGGTGGTGGGGAAAAACTTGAACCACAGCTTGAACCAATTGAACTAACTACCAACCAATGAACTCAAGTCAACTATTTAAACCTCCGTTGAGTGTAACCAACCTATGCCTAATTTTACAAAAGCAATTATCCGACCTAGAATACCCAAAACTCAAAAGGCTAACTGACCAGGCAAACCAAATCTACACCTCAGTAACATCCTCATATCTACCACCACAAGAACCCGTTATGGGACCAGTCATGTACCCACCCGCAACAACTGCATCCACTTCCAGGGGGTACTCGCCACCTCCAACCTATTACAACAACTACAAACCCAGAGCGATTGATTTCAAGAAAACATATCACCAAAATAATATGCTAATTTACCTTCAAAGACTTAATCAAGGAGCAATCCTAAGTCTGTAAGACTTTTCTTTATACGAAGACATAATCGCGATATGAGAGTCAATTACCTTAAACCTAGTCAATGATAGACAGTTCATTGACAATAAATCCTAAACCCTAAACCCTAAACCCTAAACCCTAAATCTAAAGAAAAGTCTATATGGCTTGAAACAAACATCGAGATAGTGGTATAAGAGGTTTGATAAGTTCATGTCAGATAGTGAATATACAAGATGTTAAGCTAATCATTGTTGCTACGTCAAGAGGTATGAAAACTATTATATTATTCTTCTGTTGTATGTATATATGTTGATTGTAGGATCAAATGTGGAGAAAATTAGGACCTAAAAGAGCAATTTTTAGGGGTATTTGAAATGTAAGATTTAAGTTCAGTCAAGAAAATCCTTGGTATGATCGTATGAGAAACAACAGGGACAAGAGTGTTGACAAATTGAAGTTGTCTCGGGCAAAATATATTGAAATGTATTACAGAGATTTAACATGAGTGAGGCAAAGCTAGTGAGCACCCTTTTGGCTAGTCATTTCAGACTATCCAAGGATTAATCACTTAAGATTGAAGAGGAGCAAGAACATTTGAGAACTTTGTATGCTTCAGTTGTGGAAAGTTTGATATACGTTATGATATATACTAGAACAGATATTATATATGTAGTGGGAGTGGTCAGTAGGTACATGAGTAATCCAGACAAGCATCATTGTGAGGCGGTTAAGTGGATTCTCGAATACCTTAAAGGAACAGTCAACAAGACATTTTATTTTGGAGGTATAGGGATCAAACTAAAGGGTATGTAAATTTAGATATAATAGGAGATATTGATGGTAGGAGTATAACATGCTATATCTTCATATTAGGAAGCACAACGATGAATTAGGTTTCCAGGTTACAGAAGATAGTTGCACTCTCAACTATAGAAGCTGAATATGTTGTTATGATTGAGGTTAGCAAGGAGATGTTCTGACTACAAAGCTTTTTTGGCAGAGTTAGACAAGGGGAAAGAAAAAGTAGGCTTCATAGTGACAGTATGAGTGTCATTCATTTAACTAGGAATACTTCTTTTCATACCAGGATAAAGTACATACAATTGAGATACCATTTCATTCATACACTTGTACAAGATGGTCAGTTATCTTTGGAAAAAATACATACAGTTGAAAATCCTACGGACATGTTGACGAAGGTAGTTACAATCAAGAAATTGAAGTTGTGTTTGGCTTAAGTTAGTGTTCAGGAAAGTTAAGGCATAAGTGAGTCACACCATAGTTTAGAACATAATGGATGTTGTAGATCTAAAGGAGGAGCACGATTGATTGCAATCAGTCTCTAAATATAAGATTGTTATTTTGTGAAGCATGATTTTATCTTTGAGTCCTATCCTTTACACCGAGCTCGATTGAGCTTTAGCGTCAGTAAAGGAGGCAAAGACGCTCAAGGTTTTATAGTGACAGTATGAGTGTCATTCATATAACTAGGAATATTTCTTTTCATGCCAGGACAAAGTACATACAATTAAGGTATCATTTCATCTATACACTTTTACAAGATTTTCAATTATCTTTGGAGAAAATACATACAGTTGAAAATTCTACGGACATGTTGATGAAGGTAGTTACAATCAAGAAATTGAGGTTGTGCTTGGCTTTAGTTGGTGTTCAGGAAGGTTAAGGCATAAGTGAGTCACACCATAGTTTATAACATAATGGATGTTGTAGATCTAAAGGGGAAGCAAGATTGATTGCAATTATTCTCTAAATGTAAGATTGTTATTTTGTGAAGCCTGATTTTATCTCAGAGTCCTATCCTTTACACCAGTTGAGCTCACCATTGAGCTTGCTAGGTTGTTGCAGTGGGGCAGCACGCCCCTTGCTCGGGGTTTCGAGGGCAATGCCCCAAAAAAATTTTTTTGGTGTATAGCACCTCGGCATCAGAGAAGCAGCCCCTCGGTGCTAGAGCAGGAGATCTTAGCTTTAGAGATAAAGGAGGCAACGTCTCGGAGCTAGAAAGATAGTGCCATAGTGCTGGATTTGCATCCGGGAGACAGAAAATAGCTCCTTGATGTTGCAGGAGTAGCCCAACTGTGCTAGGATTAGGGCATCAAGGCAAAATGATGACGATGGTTAGTGTCTCGGCGCTCGAACTCATGGAAAAAAGCTTGGAGGACAATGACATCAACGCCTAAGTGCTAGAGTCGTTGTGCCATGACGCTATAAGTCCGAAAACTTTATATTTAAGCAGTGTTTTCTCAAATTCTCTTGTGTGAGTGAATAGAGTTCTTTAGAGTGACTAATATGTGGAGAGGCTCCATGTAAGTATAATATGTATTATTTCCCTCGATTTTTCTTTCATAGTGAATTTCGTGGTGGTGTAACTCCGTGATTTTTTTCCTATTCTCGGATTTTTTCACGTTAAATTTGGTGTCTTCTGTATGATTTTTTTTTTAACTTTGGTTTTATTTGTTAAGTGTATGCTTCGAAACACTCGAACTAATTTTTCACGTGTATTTTATGATCTCTCAACAATGCATATGCTGTCAGATCTGGCTGCCCTGTTGCCGACATCGATAGCCTCCAACAGTTCTGTCATATTTTACGGGATCCGCCTTCTTAAATCTTGTTATTTCACACTCCTGGCCATTCAAATCAGCTCTTTACCAACTCCAGATTTAGTGCAACTCAATATCCACCGTGATGCTAGATCCACCGCCGATGTCGATGGCGTGATCCTTCCTTCTTCCCCGCCGTGATTCAGACTTTCTCTGCCCGTTCTGCTTTGACACAAGGTGTTCATGGAAATGACAATGACAATTGAAAGCGGTGCAGCAATTGAGGTATCGAATTGTCTCAGTTAAGTTGAATAAACATTTGCGAAGTTCTGGATGATCGCACCTGATCTCACTTAGAGATTAACTAGTCATGAAGTAAAATACGTGTAATCTGCAGTTCGAATATTTTGAGGAGATTAGGTCACTGCTTATAGATTTTTGGTTTGTCGATGAATGATAAGAGCTTTCCGATGCATTGAGTTCCTTATCAAATGGGCAGCATCTGCTCAAGCTCTTTATCTGATTCCATCAGACATTAACGGATTTTCTTCAGCTCTAGTAGTCCAACTGGCAATCCAAACATCAACACCATATCAACCTATATAATTTCTCACTAGTAATTTATGTACGCAGCATTCTTAGCATCCCCGTCATATTGTTGCAATTACAGGACACAAAGGATGGAGTATACAAATGGTTGTTGCTTCCCTTGCCATTAATAGATTATTGATTGGAATTCTGGCTTGATAGCTGCCCACCACCTCCTATGGTTTCATCATAATTTGAACCTACATTCTATTTTCTTATGATTTTGCGTGGGATCCTCACTCGTATTTTTCTTGTCTTGTTATGTGATTTGACATTAAGGGTAAGATCAGTTTTGAAGCGGTGGGTAATATTAGGCATCTATGATGGGTTGCTTAATAAACTTTGACTTTATTAGATCATAAGCAGTCTATGAGTGTTGAATGTTGATAGGTAGTTAAATAAATTGTGTCTTGTATATCTATATATGTACTTTCTTTTGGGGAATATGTGGTATCAAAGAAATGAACTATATCTTGGATTTTTCTTTAGAGTCGCCAGCATCCGTGAATTGTTGTTTATCATAATTCTCTAGGGTCATAATATACACTTGTAGACTTGTCTTAGGGGTTGTTTGATTGCTTAAAAAGAAATGCAATGTAAATTGAATATAATATAAAATATATGTAATGTATTTTAAATACTTTATAATTTTTCAGCTAAAAAATTATAAATGTTGAGATTTGTTTTTTTTTGTTTGATAAAGTGAATGTAATATATTTGGCTGTGATAGGTTGTGGTTGTGGTTGTGGTTGTGGTTGTGGCGCGAAAGTCGGTAATGGGGGTATGGCGATTTAACCAATGATAAACGGCGATAACTGCCAACGATGGTGGTGGTTAACGATAATGGTTAGTAGTAGTGATGGTAGATGTTGGAGGTGGTCGACAATGATAGGCGATAGTGGTGGACTGGAGGCCAAGAGTGGGTGATGATGACAATGGTGCGGCATGGCAACAAATTCTTCTGGCTAGTAGTGTTGGTGGTGGTGGTGATAACGATAAAGCGATCGCGATAGTGGCCCTCTTATTACTAACGGTGTATTTGAAATTCACTCAAATTGGGTTCAGGTGAATTCCAAATACATTGAATTTTAAGTAAATAGTGAATTGGAAATGCATTAAAATTTTACATTTCAATCTAATTCATCGAATCAAATGCTAGAAATTTTAAAATCCTTGCATTCTAGGTATAATACACTCATTTTTTAGAAAATCAAACCTCTTTTTTTTTTTATTTTTTATTTTTTATTTTTTTTTTATGATCATAATGGCTGTGTTGGTATCTTCTATATGTTCTCTTATTTGCTCATTTAAAACTCTTCTATCATAATTTGGTTTAAAAAAAAAAGGAAGATTGGGTAGTGTTATGCTCATGATAAAGGCTACTTAATAGTTCATGGATACGAAATAGATGCATGGTGGATGCATGCATGTGGATATAGTATGGGGATTGGATTAAAAGAAAAATGTAATTGGATTAAACTTTTTACTGTTTTAGATTTTTTTTATTATTTTCTGAGATAGAGTATATTTTGTAAATAATTATATATCTTTTATAATAATAAATATAATGATTTTAAATCTTATCATTATTGAATTTTTGATCAAATTTAAAGTGCTGAAGAGGAGAGCAATATCTAACTGGTATTACTAAAAAGAAAACACAAGGGTTGCGAACAATGATGGGTTGGTTAATGTCATATTAGATATATATTGAGGGCCATGATGACATCTAGTGCATGTGTGTTGAGGGGAAGATGCACATAGATTTTTATGCATTTATGCTCTAATTTTTATTCCACTGTGTTGTAGATCCCCTTGGTGTGCTCAGTTAAATGCTGAAAGACTTGTCAAGGGCTTATATTCTCATCATAATCTTAATGGCATGCTCATGTTTAACCCAATTCTCGTCACGTTCAGTGGTAGCAGTGCAAAATGATATTTATAAGATGAAAAATGAAAAAGACTAAAAAAATAAATATATAATATATTAATATTAAATAGAGAATAAAATAAGTTTTATTTTTTAAAAAAAAATTTATTGAACTATATTCAAGTCTCAATGGAGCCTAATATTAAGCTTCTAATAAGTTATTTTTTGAACAACAAATTAATTATTTGTGAATATAAATAAATAAATTTGAGTTTGTTTAAGTTTAATTCATCCAACTTCTAAGATATTAAAAATATTCTAACTTATTTCATTATTAACTCGGACGAGTATTTTTTGAGTTAATTATTGAATGGATTGGTTCACTTAATCTATAAGATAATCATATCTAATTTTTTTACAATGGATATTATATTATATATATATATATACATAATGCATAAATAAATATATATGTATATGCACACACATGCATAAACATACATATTTACAATTTTGCCATTATTTAAAATAATAAAATATTTTTTGATCATTTGTTGTGTCTAATAACAAGAGCCTAACAGATCCCGAATGGATGTATGCCAAATAATCAAATACTGAATTGATAATGCTGATCATCTTTGATGAAAACCTGTTTAGAAATATGCAGTTTTGCCTTGGAAATATTTGATTATACATATTTAGCTCCTTGGTAATAAAAGAATGGCAAATCAAATAACTGTTCATATGAATAAAATAAAAGAACTAGAAGAGGATGTCTCTAATTTATAGAGAAATAAAGATTGATAGCAAATTCAGGTTAGAGCATCAACAGAAAAAACTAAAAAAATTGTATGAAAAGGCTATGGAGAATGATACCAGTATTTCATAAAAAAATTTCGAAATTTTGAATGTAATGATGTTTAAGGGTGTACATGAGAAGGGATGTTGCTTTAGACATACTTCAATTGCAATGGATTTAGAGACTAACTATCCATCTCATTAGGGGCATTATGAGCTATTCTGCAGGGAATAGTCTAGCTCCTTTTCAGCTTAGTATATCTTCTCATGTGTCATCTGATAGAATCTAGTTTTATTTGTATTTTGAATAAGATTTTTTATGTTTGCCTTAATTAGTTACGTGGAAATTTTTTTGAGTTCTTGATTATCTTTCATATTTGCGCATGTTTAGCATGATGAATGATGATTTTAAATTAGTCAATTGTTAACCAAATTTATCATCATGACAAAAACAGGATTCAATAATCACATATAAAATGTTAGGAGTTTTTATAAGTTTTAGGGTTACAAATATAGTAACTTTAAGTTGTCTCTTCTTTATGTTCTAAAGTTTTTTTTTTTCTGCATAAGTTTGAAGTCGATAAAAGCAATAACTCCTCCATTTCTTGATAATGTTTGATCCTTTTAAGAGAGGTTTGAATTTCTTAATACTGATTGGTGAGCAACATCATTTCTTTCGTTAGCACCAGATCTCCTATTTTGAAAATCCATTAATTGGCCTTTACATTATAGCACTTTGATATTCTTCTCCTGACATCCTCCTCCATCATTGATGATTGAATTTGTAGCTCCTTTAGTAAGTCAAGGATCATCTTCATTCCTTCTTCATTGAATTCTCTCCATTTGTCAAATTCATTTACTTTGAAATTTGAAGCTGCAACAACCCTTTGATTGTTTATGTTATATTTGATAAGTAGCATTGTGTTTATTCTATGCTACCCAGGTGCTATTGTAAGAGTAGTTTTGAAAGCCTATAATATTTATGTTGGTAGTTTTTCCCATTTACTTTTAGCTCCTAACATTATCCTTATTCGTTGCTTCCACTTACCCATTCATTTTTAGATGATGTACTGATGCAAATTTAAGTCTCATTCCTTGATTTTAATAGAATTCAATGATCTTCTTATGTAAAAATTGCATGTCTTTACATGTAATTACGATCATTAGTAGTTCATATATGCATATGATGTATGTCTAGATGAGTTACAAACTATAAATATATGATAGTTTTTATCTCTATTTTTGCTTCTATCCATTTTGTAAAAATAATATATCATTACAGTAATGAACTTTTTTATTCTTTAGTACAAGGGAGTGGTTTGATTAAATCTATTCTTCACTCAACGAATAACCAAGGGCTATTTATAGGCTACAACTTATGTGATGGTTGATGCTGTATCGCATGAATTTCTAGCATTGTAAGCATTTTTGGTGAATTTTTCTAGCATTGTAACATTTTTTTTTTTTTTGGCTTCTATCCATTCGAAAAAATAAGAATCTATCATTATAATAATGAACTTTTTTATTCTTTAGTAAGAGGAAGTGGTCTGATTAAATTCATTCTCCATACAATGAATAACTATTGGCTAGTTATAAGCTACAACTTATGGGATGGTTGATGCTGTATCGCGTGATTTTTTGGCATTGTTAGCATTTTTTTGCATCATTTTTGAGTGAGCTAAATTTATCTGTCTTAATATTTTTTTTTTATAATGGTTCTTCTTCAATGATGGCCAATAAAAGAGAAGCATAAGACTAAGTTAAGTGTTACAGAGATGAGGATGCTTAGGTGGATGAGTGGCTTTACTCTTAGAGATAGAATGCAAAATGAGTATATTCGGGAAAAAGTTGGGTAGCTCCGGTGGTAGATAAGATTAGGAGAGTCGCCTTAGATGGTTTGGCCACATAAAGCGTCACGTCCGATGACGATTAGGAGAGTAGATGCATTAGATTTGCCTTATGTTAAGAAAGGTAGAGGTAGACCTAGAAAGACTTGGTTAAGATGTATAAAAAATGATCTTAATATACTTGATTTAAATGAGAATTTGACACATAATAGGACACAATGGAGACGAAGGATTCATGTAGCCGACCCCACCTAGTCGGATTAAGGCTTGTTGTTGTTGTTGTTGTGTTCTTCTTCAATGACTTTCACATTCGCTTAAATGTATTTTAAGGATATCTTCAAATTCATTTTCTTTTAGACATCTTAAGTACATTATAGAACTAGATTTTTTGTATAAGTTGTCATTTGATAAGACATATTGAACAACACTTATTCATAATTGCTTAAGATCTACTTCAGATTTTATGTTTCCTATTTTGAGTTATTCAATAATTGGATCAATCTAGCTTGGCATTGAATGTATTCAACATTCATTTTCAACTTCTTTAATTGTGGGGCAAATAAGTTCTAGTGCTACTCTCCCATCTAGGTTCTCTATGTTTGAAAGTAAATTTGCAAATTTATTTTGTTCTCTTGGTCTATGCTCAATCTTGATGTATTCAAAAATTTCAATTTCTTATTTTATTTTGAGCAAATATTTTTGTGGTGCTTTCTCTCGAACTTCTTTTTGGCCATTGATTTGATTAACTAGATATTTACTAAAGCTTGTGCTTTAATTGCAATTCAAGGGGCATATGAAATGTTAAATTTGCTTAACTCAATTGCCCATTTTAGTAAGCATCCTGCGTAATTTATGTTTTGATAATATTGACATCTATAGATGATATATCACGAATTGTACTAAATTTGCTTGGAATTAAGGCCGAGCCTCTTAGATATTGTGATTAAGGCCCAAACTAACTTTTGCATAATTGGATATCTTAACTAATCTCCTTACAATATCTTATTGGAGCAGTATATAGATCATTATTTTATAAACCTTGAATAACTAATCTCCTTACGACTTCTTCTCCTATTTCGAGATACAACAACAGAGTTTCTCTAGGTATTGGATTTTGCAAAAGCGGCGATGAAAACAACAATGTTTGATTTATTCAAATGCGTTTTCACATTCATCATTCCATGTAAAATAATTGGTGTTTCTGAGATTTTTGAAGAATGTTGAACAGTTATTGCCTGACTTAAATATGAATCTATTCAATCTAGTTAGTCGACAAATTAACTTTTGTAATCTTTCTAATTTATAGGTACTGGCATTTTCAAAATTACTTTCACTTTTTCTAGATTTATTTTATTGCCTTGTAGAATTATTAGAAAACCTAAAATATTTTTGATCTAGTTTAGAATGTGCAAAGGATTTAATCTCATATTATACTTTCATAGTGTTTCAAATGTTTCTTTCTAGTTAATTATGTGTTGTTTGGGTTTTTACTTGTAATTTGTATGTTATCGACGTACACTTCTAGGTTTCTTTCTTTCTAATTTTTAAATATTATATTCATCATTCACTAGTAAGTGGTTGTAACTTTTTTAGGTCGAAAGGCATTACATGATAGCAATATATCTCAACTCATGTAATAAATGCAATTGTTTCACTAAATTGAAATTGGTGAAGTCAATGCATATTCTTCATTTATCATTTGATTTTTGCAACATCACCAAATTCGCTATCCACTTCAAAGATTGCATTGCACCTCTAGCGATGGTGAATTGCTTGCTTCCTTCTCCCCAAATGATTTGTAAAGCAATGATTTCTTGTGTTTTCTTTTTGTTTTTTTATGAAAAAGCTGGATAAGGTTCTTGAGGTTGTGTGAGATCATTCATCTCTTAATTCATTTTTTTAAAGGGATTTTTAAAGATTATATTAAACAAGTTGTCTGTATCGATTAATAGACTCCTGATCCAATACTGGCTTATGCTGGAATTGGTTCGTTGACATGTTCTTCCATAGGTGTTTTCACTCTTCTCCTTGCATCTATAAGAACACATTCTTTGAGCTTCTCCACTCGTATAAATTCTTTTATCAAAATTTTTATGTGTCGACATTTCTTTGTCATGTTCATCATCTTTATGATATACAGAATACTTTTTAGGATCTTGGAGATAACTTTTAGCTCTCATGGGTGATGGTTGCTTGAATAAATCTTTATTCAGAATGGCCCCCAACTAATTTAGCCATAGTGATTTATAAAGGAATCATGGTAAGTGATGGGTGAAGAGGCACCTGGCCTTATCTTATCTCTTAACTTATTTGGCTAAGGGGGGATTTACTTTTTCCCTTTGGACAAACTCATCCTTTAATCAAAAGTTCTTCTCCTATTAATTTGATCTAATGAATAAATTCTTTACTCTCTTGGAAAATGTGAAAATATTGGAACAAAAAGTCCATGAACTCACTATCTATAGCTGGATAACTGAGAGAGAATTGTGAAAATAGACAGACAAAAGCAAAGAGAAAGGCTTTGGAAATTCTATTATGAAAGCTCTATGGCTGTATATTAGAGAACGTGTGTGACCTTTTTTATAATATTCGATCTTCCATTGCTTTAGGTCAACATTTTCTATTCACACATTTATATTTTGTTATTATCTAAAATTATTAATAAATTCTTCAATCACCCACCATATCTTGGCTCAGTTGGTGGCGCAGCCGAGCCTCGGCGAGTTCGATTCTCTCCAGTCGAGGCGCGCGTAATGGTGGGGAAAGTAAATAAATTACGTGTGGGTGATGAATGTATCTCTGTGGATTTGTCATGATAGCATTGCATGAGGTGTTGAGTGAATACCCATTCCAAAAAAAAAAAAAAAAAAAATCTTCAATCATTTGTTGAATCTAATATTCAGGCCTAATGAATTTCAAATATCGAGGATGTTGAAACCAAAGGGTTAGTGAAAGCAATTACTATAGTTAGAAAAGTAACCCAATTGACAAATCTTGGTTGTCCATATGATATTTTAAGTAGAGGGTTATCATATGATCATAAAATTGACATTAGTAAATTTATTGTATTTTTATAACATTAAATTATAAACCATAGAGGCTATTTGAGGTCAATTTTATTGTGTGTTTTATTTTTATTTTTTTATTATTTTTATACACATTTTTGTTTAGTGTGTTTTGAAGTGTTTTTATTTTTTTCTTTTAAAAAATAATTAATATTATTTTTAAAAGCACTCAAATTTTTTTTTAGATATTTTGAATGTTTTTTAAAATAATAATTATCTTTAAATATGTTTTATTTTGAAACTAAATATTATGTGATATTTTATTTTTTTGAAGTATATTAAATTTGTGATCAAATAAAGATTAATTATTTTTTTATTTTTAAGACATCTTATTAATTTTTATATAAAATTTATCATATATAGAGATTATGTATTTTATTTTATTTTTAATGATATACTAAAATATAATTTAATACATTTAAGTATAAATATGATAATAGTCTTTAGTTTAAAAGATTGATTCTTATTTTTTTTTCTCCACATCTCATCTTGACTCTTGAATGAAAAAAAGTTTTTCTCTCTCTCTCTCTCGATCACCATTTTAGACGTGAAATGTCAAAAATCTTATATTTACTTTTCCATGAATTTTGGAATGCTTTCCAACAAGTTGGTATCAAAATAGTTATAATGTTGAACCATTGATAAAAAAAAAAAGATTTTTTTTCTCAATCTTTTTTATTGATTACTTGTGAGCTTTAAAGGCAAAATAATTGATTTTTATTGCTACAAATTATATGGCTTCATGTATTGAGAATCAATATTTTTTAATCCGCCATTATTCTACTATTGATTTTGAGCAAAAGGAAATAGCCAAGAATTGTTCACTTTGATCGCAATTTTATTTTAGTAGTTGATGTATTTATTTTGATGATTGTGATCATACTTTGAAAAAAAAAATAAAATTTATATTCCGCCAAATTAATTTTATTCAACCTTACTTTATCTTCAATATTTTTTGAAAATATTTTGAGGTGATTCTGTAAGATATAGTTGATGTGTATATTTGATTATTATTTATTTAAAAAACTTAAATTAGGTCGAAGATGAGTCATTTCATTAATCAAATATTATTTTTTTCAGCTTCTTATTCAGCCGAAATTAAAGTTGAGCTATTTCTGCTAATATTAATCAACTACTTAAATATGAAATGACATTGATTAAACTAGATTTAGGGTATTTTGAGATAATTTTTTGATTGTTTTGCTTTTTTATAAAGCAGCCAAAAAATAAAGTCATTTTATTTAGCTATAAGTTTTTTTACTGTTTTTAAAAAAATTTTACGGTGAAAAAGTTATTTTAAAAATCAAGGCTATTAGAGCGTGGTGGATGTCAGAAAGTTGCTTTTTGAATTTTTTAAAATAAAAAATATTTGTAATACACATAGTAGCTTTTTTTAAAAGTGTATTTCTTCATAACAGTTTTACAATCAATTTTTCAAAAAAATTATAGCCATCTCAAATAGACCTTTAATGATTATCTAATTAATAGTGCACATTTCTTACTTTAACGTAATGGTTTAATTGTTTTATAATAATTATATTATTTACATTGACAAGAAGAAATTCATGCTATTATTATGAAACATTTTGTACATTTTATTTCAAAAAAATGAAACATTTTTTTATGCGTTTAATTATTTTGATCTCGAAAATTAAAAGTTATAGTAAATGATTCTTTCCAATTTATTGATGACTAATGTGTTTTAATGCAAAATATTTAGTTTTGGATATTTTATAAATAGTTTTAATTAATCATATGCATGAAAACGCCTTTGTTATATTGCATTCAATGTTTTTGTTAGCAATTTTTCTTTTTGGTGAAGTTTATGTATCCTTACAGTAAAATATTATTAGATTAATTAATATAAGTTAATTATTTTGACTAAATTTTTTTCTAAAATTTGTATTGTTGTTGAATATTTCAAGCTAGTATAAATTGAAAAAGTAGTTGGAATGATTAAGTTAATATTCGTTATTTTAATATAATTTAGATTGAAATAATATATCTTCAAAGTGAAATCTATGAGAAGATTATTTTTTGGCCAAGTTATATGTAATAATAAATATGTGATAATTGTTATGTTAATCATGCATATAATATGTCAATTTAAGGATAAGTATATTGTTAATAGAATTTATTATCAATATTTATCGACTGTAATTTTAAGAGTATCATTTATAAATTATTATTTTTATCTAAAGATTAAATTGCATTATTATGCTAGATATCCTATAAAAGTCTATCTTAAATATTTCATATCAAGCATATATATTGTTGATATTTTGTTTACACTATATACACATAATGAAATGACAATATGGTTAATTATAAGTTTATTTTATTCTTCTTAGTTGATATTTATTTTATATATGTTAATTTGAATAGCATTCAACTGCTTAACAATAATTTTAAGAAAGGGAAAGAGCATATCACCATAGTTCTTGGTTGTATGGATCTTGATTATGTGATTCAAACTTAATGTCCCATTATAATTGCAGAAAATACTTTGAACAAATGGTTAACTTTGAAAAGTAGAAGCATTTTAACTGCATGAATCATATAATCATAAAAACATTCTATTCCAAAAATCATTAGGAGTGCAATGCCTAAAGAAGAATGTGCTGAAAAATTTCTAAGACAAGTAGAAAACCATTTCGTTAATTCTAAAAATGTCGAAATGAGTATTATTCATAGTAGGCATGTTTCTTGTTTCAATGTAGTATAAAGGCAATGAGAATATAAGAGAGTATATTATAGAGATGTCTAATTTTATGACTAGACTAAGAGCACTAAAATTTGAGTTGTCCGATGACATTCTTGTGTACTTAATCTTGATCTATCTTCTTGCATTATAGTTGATGAGCTCAATGCTCAGTGTATGCAAGAAAAAGAGAGATTGAAATAAGAAAATATAGAAAGTATTTATGTAGCTATTTTCTCTAATGACATTGCTGCTAAAAAAGATTTATAAAGAAAAAAATAGTTACATATTAAGAGACTTTATAGCATAAGGTGCAACATAAATAAAATAATTCTATCACTTATTTCTTTTGCAAGAAGGGTGGTTATGTGAAGAGGGATTGTCTTAAGTATGCTAATTGACTCATCAAAAATGATAAATTTTTTAAGTTTATTTATTCTGAAGTTAATTCATACTTAGTACAAAATCACACTTTGTAGATAGATACATGTGTAACTACTCACAGAAGTATGACAAAAGATTCATCTATGCGGGAAATGACAGTAAGGCTCTCGTTGAACCAATATGCTTACATATTATATCTAAAATTTGGTTGTATTTTAGATTTACATGAAACTTTTTATGCACAATCATTTAGATGAAATTGGATTTCTATTTTTTGTTTAGATAGATCGGTTTATTCTTATTTATTTGAAAATGAAAAATTTAGTATTTTTTAGTATTCAAATATTATTAGTATTAGTTATTTAGTTGATAATCTATATAATCTATATATTTATGCTTCATAGATTAATGAAATCTTATATATAAATAATTCTAGTACAAAACAAAAATTAATGAATGAGAATTCATATATGTTATGACAAAAGTGTTTATGATATATTTTTAAACAAAGAATTGAAAATTTTGCATTAGATGAAATTATTGATTTTCTTGATTTTTTAGATGATAAACTCTATATTGAATTTATTAAAAGAAAATAAATAAATATTTAGAAATTAGTGCCAGCAAGAATGTAACCGTCTTGGAATGAATTCATATTGATTTTTGTAGTCCGTTCCCTACAACTATCTAGAATAACCCACTATATTTTATTACTTTTATAAACGATTCTTCTCGTTATGAGTACTTATACTGATTTATGAAAAGTCACAATCACTAGACTTATTTTAAATTTTTAAGTCTTAAATTGAAAATCAACTTGATAAGAAAATAAAAACTATTAAATTGTATCGTGGTGGTGAATACTATGATAAATATGATGGATCGGGTGAACAATATTCATACCATTTTGTAAAATATTTAATAGAATATGGTACCGTTCCTCAATACACCATGTTGAGGACTCTAAGTCAAAATAATATATTTGAGAGACAAAATAAGACCTTAATGGATATGATTAGAAGTTTGATAAATCATTCTTCTTTACCAAACTCACTTTAGGGAGAAGCCTTGAAAACTATATTTTACATCTTTAATAGAGTTTCAAGTAAAGTAGTAGCTATATGAATTGTGGAGTAGAGAAAATCTTAGTATTAGACATTTTCATATTCAGGGATGTCCAGCTAAGGTTAGCCCATAGAAACCTAATGAAAGAAATTTGGACTCAAGAATTGTTAGATGCTATTTTCTTGGATAGTTAGAAAGGTCAAAAAAAAATTTATCATTTATGACTGTTCAAATAAATCCTTTTTTTAGGCTAATAATATTGAATATGATGGGAGTGATAAATCTAAGTTTTTTTTATTTAAAGAGAAATATGTTACTCTTTCTATATCTATAGTTATAATAAAAAATAATCAGATATTTATGTTTGATATTATTCAAATTATATTTTTAGATAATCAAAATATTCTTGAGTTAACTCCTAATCATAAATGAATAATAATAATCTCAAACTAAAGTGTCATTAAAAAAATTTACTAAATAGAGGAGAACAATAATTTCAGATGATTGTGTTGTGTATCTCCAAAAGCATGAGTTTGACATTAGATTGAAAGGTGATCCAATCTCTTTTAATCAATTCAAATAAAGTTTTAAGTCTCATAAATGAATAGAAGTCATGAAAGAAGAGATGAAATCAATGAAAGATAATAATATTTGAGATATTGTAGAATTGCCTAAATTAGCAAAATCAATTGGTTATAAATAGATTTTTAAAATCAAATAGGTTTCATAAGACAATTTCGAAAGATATAAAGCATGTCTAGTCACCAAAGATTTTACACAAAAAGAAGATACTAATTATAAAGAGACGTTTATCTCTAGTTTCTTCAAAAGACCCTTTTAGAATTATCATGATGCTAATAGCTCATTATAATTTAATGTTATATCAGTTGGATGTAAAAAATTGTATTTCTCAATTATGACATTGAAGTAACTATATATATATATATATATATGGTACAACCAAAAAATTTCTAATCTTCTAATTCAAAACATATGGTATGCAAATTTAAAAAAAATCATCAATAATTAAAAGCAAACATCTTGTCAATGGTACAATAAAATTGATCAAGTGATTACTTTTTTTGATTTAAAAAATACTATTAATTAATATATTTATCATAAATTAGTGGGTGTAAATTTATGATCCATGTGTTATATGTTAATGATATCCTATTAAAAAACAACGACATATGTCTTTTTGCACCAAAAGATTTATTTTAAATAAATTTGAAATGAAAGATCCTGAGAATGTAACTATTATGTTAGGTATGCAAATTCATTAAAATTATTCTCGTGGTATACTTGGCTTATAATAACTGATATATATTGATAAAATGTTTAGTAAATTTGATATGAAAGATTGTGTACTAGAAGATACACCCGTTACTAAAGATGATAAATTCAATTTCTTTCATTATCCAAGAAATGAAATTTAAAGAGAGAGAGAGAGAGAGAGAGAGAGAGAGAGAGAGAGAGAGGGAGGGAGGGATGGAAAAGATCTCTTATGCATCTGCAGTAGGAGTCTCATATATACTCAAGTTTATATGTGTCTGAATATTTTGCATATTATTGGAATGCTAGCATATATTTTAAGTAACCTAAAAATGGATCATTTGAAAGCAATAAAATGAGTTAAGTCGTATCTAAAGAGAATAAAAAAATTTATGCTCAAATATCAAAGATCAGATCATTTAAAGATCATAAGATATTCCAATTTTGATTTTAATGGTTGCCTAAATAGTAGAAGATCAACTTCAAGTTATATTTTCATATTAGTTGAAAGAGTTGTATTTTAGAAGAAGTGTTAAATAATCACTCATAACATCTTTCACTATGGAAGTATAATTTATAGTTTATTATGAGGTGTCAAATGAAAGAATATAATTGTAAAATTTTATCAGTTGGCCAAATAAATTTTAGATGAGAAACTGATTATGATAAAAATGATTATGATAATAACAATACAACAACAACAACAACAACAACAACAACAACAACAACAACAACAACAACAACAACAACAACAACAACAACAAGCCTTTATCCCACTAAGTGGGATCGGCTATATGAATCCTTCGTCTCCATTGTATTGTGTATTATGTGTCAAATTCTCATTTAATTCAAGTATACTAAGGTCATTTTTTTGTCTTAACAAGTCTTTTAGGTCTACCTCTACCTTTCTTAACATCGACAAATCTAATGTATCTACTCTCTAGCGTTATCGGATGGCACACTTTATGTGGCCAAACCATCTAAGGAGACTCTCTAATCTTATCGCCATCTGAGCTCCAACTTTTTCCCAAACATACTCATTTTAGCATTTTATCTCTAAGAGTAAAGCCACTCATCCACCCATCATCATCTCTATAACACTTAACTTAGTCTTATGCTTCTCTTTTATTGGCCAACATTCTGCACCATAAGTCATTGCAGGTCTTATCACCATCTTATATAATTTTCCCTCAAGTTTAAGTGGAACTTTTCTATCACACAACAGACGAGATGCATTCCTCCACTTCAACCATCCAACTTGAATTCTACTAATAACATCTCCATCTATTTCACCATCATTTTGAACAATAGAACCTAAATATCTGAATCGCTCACTCTTATTGATGACTTGATCACCTAATATCACAACACTACCACTAGAACTTCTACAACTAAAATTACACTCCATATATTCAGTTTTAGATCTACTTAAACGAAACCCTTTAGACTCTAATGTTGACCTCCATAATTCAAGTTTCTATTGGACTCCCTCTCTAGTCTTATCAACAAGAAGAATGTCATCGAAAAGCATACACCAAGGTACATCTTCCATGCCTAGTAAGAACATCCATAACTAAAGCAAAAAGATAAGGGCTTAAAGTCGATCCTTGATGTAATCCAATTGAAATGGAAAATATTTTATCAATCCTCCTTGTGTTTGGACACAAATGACTTTAGTATACATATCCTTAATGACTTGAATATAACCAATATTAACTCCTTTCTGTTCTAGAACTCTCCGAAGAACATCTCTTGAAACTTTATCGTAAGCTTTCTCTAAATCAATAAATATCATATGTAAATCCTCCTTACTTTCTTTATACTTCTCCATCAAACCTCTTAACAAATGTATAACATCCATAGTAGATCTACCTGGCATGAAACCAAACTGGTTGTGAGAAACTTTTGTATCACATCATAACCTATGCTCAATTACTCTCTCCCATAATTTTAATGTATGACACATTAACTTAATTCTTGTATAATTTGCACACTCTTGCGCATCACCTTTATTCTTAAATATAGGAACCAACAAACTCTTTCTCCACTCATTTGACATCTTTTTAGTCTTTAAAATAACATTAAGAAGATTTGTAAGCCAAGAAATTCCTTGATCTCCTAAACATTTCCACACTTCTATTGGAATATCATCAGGTCCTTTTGCTTTTCCACATTTCATTTTCTTTAAAGCTTCTCTAACTTTACTAATACAACGATAAAATAAAATTCTTTATTTTTTGTTCTTCAGTAAGGTTGCTAAAATCAATCGTACATTCAGATCCTTCATTGAAAAGTTTATCAAAATATCTCATCCAACTATTTTCAATATCCTTTTCTAAGAAAAGCACTTTATTATCTTCATCCTTAATATAGCTCACTTGAATTAGGTCTTTACTTCTCCTGTCTCTTTAGTTGGCTAACTTATACATACATCTTTCAACTTCTTTGGTATCTAATCTATTGTATAAATCACTAAAAGCTAAATTTTTTGCATCATATATTTCTTTCTTAGAATCTCTACATGCCACTTTATATTTTTCTCAATTCTCCAAGTTTTTACATCTAAACCAAAATTTATAACAATGCTTCTTATTTATTATCTTTTCTTGCACACTCTGACTCCACCACCAACTATTTTTATTAAAAGAAGTTTTTCCTTTTGATTCTCCAAGCACATTTTTAGCAATTTGCTTAATTTCACTTGCTACTTTTTCCCACATGATATTAGCTTTTTTATAAACATCCCAAATTCTATGCTATTGTAGCTTGCTCTTAAAAATATTTTTATTTATGTTCTTTAAATGTCCTCATATAACCCTAGGATAATAATTTGATTTATTTTTTCTCTTACAATCTTTCATCTTAAAATCTAAAACTAACAATCGATATTGGGTACTTAAACTTTCACTTGGAATGACCTTACAATCTTTATAATCTAAACGATCTATTTTTTCATTAGAAAATAATCAATCTATATTTTACTAGATTCATTTTTATAAGTAATAATATGTTCATCTCTTTTCTTAAATAGTGTATTAGCAACTACAAAATCATAAGCTAAGGCAAAAATCTAATATAATTCTACCTTCTTCATTAGTTACTCTAAATTCATAACCACCATAAACACTTTTAAAATCTTACCACTTTCTGTCCATTTAAATCTCCTAAATAAATACTTTTCTTTAAGAGGTATCTTTGTATTAATCTTCTTCTTTTCTTTTACATCCAAACCCACTTGAGGGCATAAACACTTATAACATTGATAGTATCGATAATAATCTTTAATGTTATAATTCTATCTCCACATCTATTAATATTTATGGCATTATCCTTCAAACTTTTATCTACACTATTTCTTATTTCTAGTTCGACTTACACGAATACCAAAGTTTAAAATCTAAACTCTCAATCTCCTTGGCCTTCTCTCTAACTCATTTAGTTTCTTGAACACATAAAATATTTATTTTCCTATGAATCATAATATTTATTAAATCCATTAATTTACGAAGAATTCAAGATCTAACCTAATTCTAGTTTCATGGACTAACTTCTTTGCTCATAATGTGGGAACCCTTGCTTATTTATTACGCGCATCTGACCCTTGTACATTTTCATTGTATTCAAGACATACCGCGGCTTCGACGCCTAACATTAACACAATGATTTAAAGGATTCATGTCATGATTATTTCGACAAGTTTTACGCTGGCTCTCGACTACCTATTGCAACCCTCCACTTTTCACATCCGGACTTGGGATTGGCAATTGTATTCAAAGAATAATAAAAATTCATCAAAATTAAAACATATTGTCATAAAGATTCTATTATAAAAGATAAGAGTTCAAAGTTCTAAAATATCAATTGAACGTAAATCCTATGATTGTGGACCCACTTATAAAAAGTTTACTACCTAAAGTATTTCATGAGCTCGTGGCTCATATGAGAGCGGTTTACTTTGATGATATGCTAACATAGTGAGAGTTTGTTAATGATGTTCAATGATTGTAAATATATTTTTATGATTAGACTAAAGTTTTGTTATTATATTATTATCGAAAATTCTAAATTAAAGTTACATAATTTCAATTGTAGTTTAGCATAAATAAATGAAATTGTATTTATAACTCTTTCAAGTTATAATATTTGATCATATCACATAAAATTTTCATGCTACACATCTATATTTAATCTATGCTATTAATCATATTGATTTAATGATAACTGATATGTCATGTTATAAAAATTTATAATAAAGATCACTTTGATTGTATGTCAATATTATTAATTGATCATATTATTTAAAATGTCTTATGCAGATAACAAGTATTAACCTCTTAAGGTATTTAATAATATATAATTATCAAGTTATATATATATATATATATATATATATATATATATATATATATATATATATATATATATATATATATATATATATATATATATATATATATATATATATATATATATATATAGTATAAGTAGAGATTGTTGGATGTGAGCTCCCATATATATCTATTATGTATTAGGTGTTATCTTATTTTTTTAAGTTAATTAAATCTATGATAAAATAAAGATTTATCATTTCTTTGATTTTTGAGGCATCTTATTAATTTTTGTATGAAATTTATCTTGTGTAAAGATCTGATGATATGATTCGATTTCCTTGAATTGGTCCGTCAGCTAGCTTGAGTTGTTCACGGTTGACTCGGTTCGAATTAGTGGGCGGCTAAGTGGGGTAGCTCTGGTGAATTTGGTGCCTTACGAACGTTGGATTAGCTCCTTTTTCCCTCTGCCGTTGGATCTAGCACTCGGATTGAGTTCCTCTTGAATTGATTCTTGAACTGTCGGATTGCTTTGGTTTCTTATCTGCCCTTGGATTTGATCTTTGATCAAGCGGTTCTTGATTTCTAAGGGAGTTAGTGGGTTACACCTGTTGCTTTCTGCGCGGCTTGATCCTGGGAGTTGATCTGAACCTTTGGTATTAGCAAGCGTGCTTCTTGGTAGGATTAAGCTTTTGAGGAAGCTTGCTTTAAACCTTACTTTGTCTTGTTTCTTTATTTGTTGAGTTGGCACTCAGAGGAAATAGGGTTCGGTGGTATCGAGGAGAACCTAGGGATTCTCAGGTGGAAGGCGTGGTTTCCGTGAGGAAAACCAAGAAGAACATGAGCGGGGAAGAGAAGAAGAAGGAGGCGAAGAGATAAGTTTCTTTCTTAAAATCTTGATTATTTTACGTTTGGCTTGATCTGTTATACTTTACATTAGCCCTTCTTTAACTTGGATCACTATCAATGCTGAAACTACTACTTTACAAGTTGTTACTTTCGGTTACATTCTGTTAGGGTTCTGGCTCGGTCGTTCTTTGGAGATTGAGGTAAGTGCAATATGTTATTTTCCTGTTATTCCTCTTCTTATTTTCTTGATGTCGAGCATCTGTTCTTTTGTCAGTTAATGCTGTTATGGACTTGCTTTCAGGCCGGATCTGGATATAGTTTGGCTTTGGTTGCTTTACTCCTGTTGCTGTTTATTTGTTGTAGTTGATCTGGCTCTATTGGAGAGTTTAAGCCCTTCTGTTATGACGATATTTTATTTTAAAGCGACTATAATTAGTATCTTTACGTCTCTGTTTTAGGTGTTGATGCGATTCTTTACATTGGTTTGTTCCTATTTCTTCTCGGTTTCTTAATTTTCTTGTTGTGTATTGATCCCGGGTTGTACTGCTTTGATGTATAATGTTCTTTCTTGATCTTGTTGTAATAAGACTTTATTTTCATAAGTCTTCTTTCTCTGTAGTCCTCATAGGTAGCCTCTGTATATTGATTTTTTCTGAATCATTTGGTCTTCCCTTCTTGCATCGGTTCTGTGATCCTTGAAATTCTTATTGTTGAATGTGATACTTTGGCCATTAGCGGATTTGGGCTCATATCATTACTCCCCTCCCCACACTGACCTTGTCCTTAAGGTTAAAATCTGGAGATGCTTTCTGTATTTCCTTACTTGATATCCCAGAAGCTTCTGTGGCTAGAAATCCTTCTGTTTGCCTTGATATTTCTTTAATTTGTGGATCTCCACTTTTTTACGTGATCTAAAACTTTTAACAGGCTTATCGGCCATTTGTTTCCAATGATATTTGTTTTTGAGCTTCCTGTAAATGATATGGGTCTCTGTCCCATCTATTTGAACATGATTCCTCCTTCATATATGGTTGTATTATAAGATGCTTCTCTGTTTGTCCATCTGCTGGAAAATACTGTTGTGCCAACTGACTTATTGCTATGGAAAAGCTATGCTCTAAGATATTCTATGTAGTGTTTATATAAAAAGATAAATATTATGACTAGGTAGGTGGTTGTAGTGCTGGCTGTATTCTATATAGTTGGGCTATAAATGAAATAAAATATAAGCTATTTGGGTGGTTATAACTATTTGGAAGGTTGATAATTATGCATACTTTATATAATCTTTCTTAGCCTGGATTGAATGGCTGAAATTGTAAGCTTGTTTCTAATGCATCTTCTTGTATCCACTGTATTTCTGGTTGAGTATCTTGCTATAGTTGATACTCTTGGTCCTCATTGACTATCATGAAGGCAAATAATTTGGCTTGACATATATGTCCTCTGTGATATTTTTTCTCACAATTGAAACACAATCCTTTCTTTCTTCTTTCTTCCATTTGTGTAAGTGTTAGCCTCTGAATTGTTATTGGCTGTTTATTTTGATTGTTGCTGTGTTGATTGGTGTTTATGGGAGTAGGCAGTATGGGCTGTTGCTGTAATTGAGGTTGTTTTAGTGCTGGAAGTTGGCTGATCTTGTTGTAATAAGACTTTATTTTCATAAGTCTTCTTTCTTTGTAGTCCTCATAGCTCTCACTATATTGATTTTTTACGAATCATTTGGTCTTTCTTACTGCATTGGTTCTGTGATCCTTGAAATTCTTATTGTTGAATGTGATACTTTGGCCATTAGCGAATTTGGGCTCATATTATTACTCCCCTCCTCACACTGACCTTGTCCTCAAGGTCAAATTCTGGAGATGCTTTCTGTATTTCTTTACTTGATATCCCAGAAGCTTCTGTGGCTAGAAATCCTTCTGTTTGCCTTGATATTTCTTTAATTTGTGGATCTCCCTGCAGTACTTTTCTGTGATCTAAAACTTTTAACGGGCTTATCGGCCATTTGTTTCCAATGATATTTGTTTTTGAGCTTCACGTAAATGATATGGGTCTCCCCATCTACTCAACATGATTCCTCCTTCATATGTGGGTATTATAAGATGCTTCTCTGTTTGTCTATCTGCTGGAAAATACTGTTGTGCCAACTGACTTATTGCTATGGAAAAGCTATGCACTAAGATATTATATGTAGTGTTTATATAAAAAGATAAATATTATGACTAGGTAGGTGGTTGTAGTCTTTGGTATTATATAGTTGGTATATGAAATAAAATATAAGCTATTTGGGTGGTTATAACTATTTGGAAGGTTGATAATTATGCATACTTTATATAATCTTTCTTACGGATTGAATGGCTGAAATTGTAAGCTTGTTTCTAATGCATCTTCTTGTATCCACTGTATTTCTAGTTGAGTATCTTGCTGTAGTTGATACTCTTGGTCCTCATTGACTATCATGAAGGCAAATAATTTAGCTTGACATATATGTCCTCTGTGATATTTTTCCTCACAATTGAAACACAATTTTTTCTTTCTTCTTTCTTCCATTTGTGTAGGTGTTAGCCTCTGAATTGTTATTGGCTGTTTATTTTGATTGTTGCTATGTTGATTGGTGTTTGTGGGAGTAGCGGTATGTACATTCGTAATTGAGGTTGTTTTAGTACTGGAAGTTGACTGATCTTGTTGTAATAAGACTTTATTTTCATAAGTCTTCTTTCTCTGTAGTCCTCATAGGTAGCCTCTGTATATTGATTTTTCTGAATCATTTGGTCTTCCTTACTGCATTGGTTTTGTGATCCTTGAAATTCTTATTGTTGAATGTGATACTTTGGCCATTAGCGGATTTGGGCTCATATCATCTGATATTTTATTTTATTTTTAATAATGTGCTGAAATAAAATGAAATACATTTAATATAAATAATGTTATAATCAACGATCTAAATGGTTGAATTTTCTTTTTTTTCAATCCCATCTTGAGTGAAAAATAAATCTCTCTCTCTCTCTCTTTCTCTCTAAAGAATACCACATTAGATGTGAAAGACTAGTAATCTCATATTTTCTTTTCCTATTTATGTACGTTTTCAATTATATATTTTCGAATGATTTGATATGAGATTCATGAATTTATTTATTTATTTTTTTCAAACGGTGTTCAAAGTGGATTGAATATTTGAGATGCACCTATCAAGTATCATATTTCATGAAATAATAAATAAATAAAATTAAGTATACTTAAAATCTTAAGAGTAATATAATATTCATATAATATATTTTAATCTCCTCGTGGATCAAGTTGCTTATGGCGTGGTATAGGCTTATGTGTTAACTTTTTAAGTCGGGCATTTACATTCATAGCACATAACTTTTATATATTTACAAATTTATCATTTAAATTTAAATTTTATATAAATAATATATAAATTTTAAATATAACATTAAAAATAACACCATCACTATCAAAGTTTTAATTTTACATAAATAGTATATATAATTTTAATATTTCATTAGAAGTAACACATGACTAATTTTTAAAGTAAAATCTATTTTTTATATATAAAATATTATATTCATAAGTATTAAATTTTAAAGATCAGATATGTGAATACATAATAATTATGTGATATGTATGTAATTTATTTTTTAAATTTATTAATAAAAAAAGAATTTAGAGTTATCCATAAACGTGACACGTTATCGACGAATTTTGGTACTTCCTGATGGCCACGTCATCTTCCATCTATTTAAATGATTAGCGATTAAATAAAAAATATATTTTCTAATTTCATAATTTAAAATTTTAATCACATTCTTTGATGACGACGTAATAAAGATTTCTTTTTTGCATCGTCCAAATTTTCAATTAATTTGCCTTTTAATTAAGAGATTTTCGAGGCCAGATTCCCCAATTAAATTGTTTTTGTTGCTGTATTTTTATTAATCCTTTTAATTATGTCATTAACAATTTCTTGATATTTCAGTTTAAGATTATTTTGTTTGAAATAAATTCAAAATACAAAACAATAAAATGTTAGAAATCAATTTAATTCAATTTAAAATTGGCTCAAAACTGTTAAAATATAGGGGCTATTTGAGATCAATTTTATTTCCTATTTTTTATTTTTATATTACTTCTGAAAATATGTTTATTTAAGGGCTTTTTGGGATCAATTTTATTTTGTATTATTTATTTTATTTTTATGCTATTTTTAAAAATCATGTCTGTTTGATGCATTTTTTTATATTTTTATTTTTTATTTTTAAAAATAAATAACATTATTTTTAAAAATACTCAAAAACATCTTTTAGATGTCTTGAGAGTTTTTAAAAATAATAATAACAACCAAATATATTTTACTTTTAAACAAAACATAAAAAAACAAAATAAAAACGTAAAATAAAAAATAAAAAATAAAAGTGATCCCAAACGGCTCCTAAACAAATATATTTTAAAAAATAATATAAAAATAAAAACAAAAAATAGAAAATAACAACAATATCTTTATTTTTTATTTTTAAAATTAATAACATTATTTTTGAAAACACTCAAAATAATTTTTAGATAATTTCAATGTTTTTAAAAATAACAATTATAATCAAATATATTTTATTTTTAAACAAAACATAAACAAAATGAGATAAAAATATAAAGGAAGAAAATAAAAAATAAAAGTCATCCTAAACGGCTCCTAAATAAATATGTTTTAAACAGCAACATAAAAATAAAAACAAAAATTAGAAAATAAAATTGAGATCAATTTTGTTTCTATTTTTATTTTATGCATTTATTTTATTTTATTTATGTTTTATTTCAAAATAAAATATATTTGATGATTTTTATTGTTTTTTTAAAAATTTTCAAAACATCTTGTCATTAAAAATAATGTTTTTTTATTTTTAAAAATAAAAAATAAAAACACATAAAAAATATCAAACAAATATATTTTAAAAAAATCTTTAAAATAAAATTAAAAAACACAACAAAATTGATCCCAAACAACCCCTAAGTGTTTATACGTGAGTTTAGATTTGCATCAAATATATATATATATATATATATATATATATATATATATATATATATATATATATATATATATATATATATATATATATTTGTATAAAACAATTGATTAACCTTTCATAACACTTGAGCTTTTGAATTGAAAGTGTGTAATAAAAAATTAATTATTTTTATTCACATGTCTTAAGATGAGGTGGTTAGAATTCATAATTAGTGCTTATTTGGAATCAATTTTATTTTATATATCTATTTTAAAGTTATTTTTAAAGAGAGATTTATTTAATATATTTTTAAATATTTTATTTTATTTTTAAATTAAATCATATTATTTTTAAAATTACTCAAAATAATATTTAGATATTTTGAATGTTTTTAAAAATATTTATTAATGTCAAATATATATATATTTTGAATTAAAATATAAATAAAATGAAATAAAAATACAAATTTAAAAATTAAAAAAAATAAAAATTAGAAAACATTCCTCAACCCAAAATTTGAATGGACTTGCACATGAGAGTCTAGTGGCATGCCTACTATCTTCAATCAAATAGGGATTTTTTGAATGTGATTTTTTAAATATATTTTAATTAATAATTTTGTTGTTATCATTCAATATTAGTACTTTATTAGTATTATTATTGAATAAAACTGAATAAAATACTGAACAAAGGATTAATTAAATATGTAATCTGTTCTAAAATTTTGCGTATCATACTAAGGGAAGTTTGACTTTTGGTCTCTCATAATGCATTGATTTAGATTAGTATGTCTCAATTTGTTTTAGTCAAATATCTCAAAAATTAATTTTTAGTTCAAAATACTGTAGAAATATATCCCAATCATAATACAATAATAATTCTAAATGTTTTTATATTTCCTTCTCTTGATGTGTTTTTTTTTTCTTTTGTTATGAAATTTCTTCCTACAACATAGCAAGAAGATTGTGATTGTGATTATAAAGAATTTGAATGGGATTTTCATATATATATGTGTAAGTATTTTAAGGCAAAATTTTTAATTTAAGTATTATTTAAAATATAATTAGCTATTTAAGTATCTTAAAAAATTTAGATATAGATAATTAAAGCCAGAAAGGATTACTTCAAATCGGCGTGGCAAAGCACTCGACCCTTTTGAAACGAGAGATAGTCCCCTGTTTAACGGGCAACTAGTTTTGTAAGTTTGCACGCTAATCGCCCCTTAAACGGGCGACTAGCTTTAGAGTTTTTTTTTTTTTTTTTTTTTTGGTTGATTGTTAAGAGGTTTAGGGAGAAATATAAGAGATTTACATATGGTATTTGTAGATTTAGAGAAAGCATGTGATAAAGTTCCAAGAGAAGGTTTTTGGAGAGTTGTAGAAAAGTGAAGAGTTAATATTGAGTATATTCAAGTCATTAAGGATATGTATACTAGAGCTATTACTTGTGTCCAAACACAAAGAGGATTAACAATATATTTTCCTATTTCAGTTGGATTACATCAAGGATTGGTTTTAAGCCATTATCTTTTGTTTTATGTTATGGATGTACTATGTATGCAATACATTTGTTAAGAGGTTTGATGGAATAGTATAGATGGAGGAAGGAGGATCCAAATATGATATTTGTTGATTTAGAGAAAGCATGTGATAAAATTCCTAGAGAAGTTTTTTGGAGAGTTGTAGAAAAGAGAGGAGTTAATATTGGGCATATTCAAGTCATCAAGGATATGTATACTAGGGCTATTACTTTTGCCCAAACACAAAGAGGATTACCAAAATAGTGCAATACAATAAAGCTCCAAGATATATAAGATTACAATACAGAGAAATGAAACATCTATTATAGTACAATACAAAAAGAAAAATAAAACATAAATCAATACATGTACTACAAATACACATACCACATTATCTAAACTAGCATACTTCATTTTATGAAATCGCACCACTCTTAGGTGTATCGCAGTGCGTGGTTGTGATCAATTGATGGTGGTCCTCTATTGCAGGATCTTTAGAAGACTATGTAGGATAATGCTGTGATGGGAAGAAAGATGGTTGTGACTCAAAACTAGGCTGATACGTAGAAGGACTTGGATCAGTATATGTAGATGGTCCGACGCGCCAGTCATGCTGTGAGACACACTCTACATGCTTCGGTATATAATGTGTGTCGCTGATATGTACCCGCAGCCTTAAGTCCCTTCATAGCACCTCGTATCTATCTGCAGCTCCTTGTAACTCATGCTGATCTGTACGACCGAAGTACGGCTAAAAGATGTCCTGAGTCGCCAAAATGTGCTCTGACTGCATGAAAAATAATAATTGAAATTACTCTCAACTAGCTACACAAAATATTGAATTTCGTAGAATACTTATGTAAATACTTACATATATGTGCTCCACAGGTTCTCTGGGATAGTAAGTATTGAGAGGATCTGTCGGAGTGACCAGTAAATAGAGTGAAGCCCAAGATTTGAATCATAACATGTACTAATTGATAGCCGTCAGTTTGTCCTCGTCTTCATCCAAGCCTTCAACTATATAATCCCTCTGCCTTTCTCACACAGCAATGTGAACCTAATGATAATCAACCCAGTCTACATCAGCTTTACCACGACTGTCGACCCTTTTGAAGGTAGGGTCTATAGGTGCCACATCAACCCTTGGTATAAGTCCAAACTGTCTTAGCACTCGACCAGGTAGGTGCTACTCTACCCTCTTCCAGTTGATGAGTGGAGCTCGTGCTAACCAAATATCAGAGTCTGCTGAATATATACCTGATAGGCGCTACGTGATATGCTTAGTGTGCTCTCAAATCACATGTGCATAGCAAAAAATATATTAAAATGAACATACACATTAAAGAAAATAGACTTAATAACTACTCTGAAAGTCATACCTGTGTATGTAGCAGACCATCCAACTCATTCCTATATACTGCCACATTCGCCGCTAGTATCTGGCGAACATATCACTCGTTCCACATGTTCGCACAACACATTAGGAACAAACTTATAAGCATAAAATTGCAATTGTAGAAATTAATATATACCTCAATCCAATGTTAAGCTTTGTCGGATGATCGATGACACATGCGGTGATCTATATGAAGGTGCTCCCAAGATCATATATGCAGAAGGTGCAGGCAACCAACCATATTGACCCTGGTGGTCCTAGTAGAGTAATACAACTCCCTGTATAAGTGCGACAGAACTACTCCCCCTATTGATAGTGTACTGAATGTATTTATGTCATCAAGTAGTGGAAGATACTACAAATGAACCACAAATCCTGATGTGTTTAGTAATAGGAAGTTCCCATTAAAAAAATAAAATGTAGGCATGAAGGTGTCTACTGAACTCATCGACGCTAAGATGGGCATAAGACTCCCTATAGAAAGACCATCTAAGCCACCTCAGAGGTATGCATGTCTGCGCTTGTGCCTGACCCATCCAGAATTTTGATGTGACGTGTGAGTTGGTCGGGTCATAATACACCACATCTGGCAGGGGATGTTGACCTAACATCTCATCGCAATAGTGAGGCCAGCTACGCCACCTCTTCCCCTCACTAATCACAATTGGGCCAATAATAGATGGTCCATCAACACATATGTCTAGTATTATCGCCACATCCTATAGGGCCACTATCATCTCGCCAACAGCCACGTGGAAGGTATTGGTCTGTGGAGACCATTTCTAAACTAGAGCAGTAAGTAGATGATGATCTAAGCGAATTTAACATAGTTGGCTAGCACAGTCAAGTCCTACTACACGCAACTGACTCTAATCTTATCCATCATTACAGCTACTTAAATATTTTTACGAATATATTCATTTTACATTTTATCTGTAAGACTTAAGCAAATCATCCATCTAAGCATCCTCATCTCCATCCAACTGCAATAGGCCAAATGCTACTCTACTAGAATTTTTTGAACGCAATAGGCCAAATGCATTCTTTCACTTCAACCATCCAACTTGAATCCTACTAATATCATCCCAAACTATTTCACAATAATTTTGAACAATAGACCCGACACATCTTAAACATTCACACTTTTTAATGATGTGATCACCCAAAATTACAACTCAAATATTTAAACCACAACTCCAATTCCTATACTAAAACCCTAAACTAAATTCTAACAATACATACAGCCTAATCAATTACAAATGAAAAAAAATATAGATTTACCGTACGTTTACGAAGATCGACGTCCATGTGCGTTGTGAACTATAGAAATAGCCCCCAGAAACTTCCCTAAAAGCAACGGAGCTGCCGAAAGCATCACCGGAAGCCAATGTTGGGTTCCTTAGGCTGTCGGACAAAGAGGAAGGCTATCGGACGTGGGGGATGTGGCTGACGACCAAGGAAATAGGCTTTTTGGTATTTGAAGCATGTCGACCAAGGGAGTGTGTTTGTCCAGCAATGGATAGTTGGAGGCGTTATTTGTCGGAAGGTGGGAGGCCGTTGAGAGCTCTGGATGCTCGGTGGATGGGAATGGAGATCTGGATGCTCACGAATGGAGCCGATCGGTCAGATCGGCCCCATTTTCATAACCTAATCTAGTGCTTTATTTAATGCGGCTAGATCAGATGATACTATTCGCCCGTTTAGCAACAGCTTCGACTCTCACACAGGCGGCGGCCACGCGTTGGCTATGTGGCTAGTCTCCCCATTAAGGGACGACTATACCTATATTTAATTTTTTTTAAAGGTACTTAAATAGATAATTACATTTTAAACCCTACGTAAATTAAAAATTTTGCGGTATTTTAAATACTTGAATGTTATGATCATATGATTAAAATGATTCTTTAATCATTTCTATTGATTATGAAAAACAAATTTTATGTGATAATGAGTTATTTAGATTATTTTAATGAGAACGTAGAAGTAGAGACTTGGAAATGGTAAATCAAAATTTGAGGAAGGATTGCAGAAGGGTAGAAATTTGTTTAAATTTTGTTTGAACATTAATTAAATCTAGTCCAAACTTATTCAAGCCTAATATACATATATATATATATATATATATATATATATATATATATATATATATATATATATATATATATATATATATATTAATCTTGTTTGAACAAATTTAAATTTTGTTTGAATTATAGTAATATAATGTTCAAACCTCATTTGAACTTCTTTGGATTGTTGATCAAATAGATTTGAACCTTATTTGAACATATTCAAATCAGGTTCAAATAATATTTGGACTTAGTTCAAATCTCTTTTGATCGTTGGTATAACCTAATTCAAACATTATTATACCTAATTACCAAATTTAATGAGATTCCAAGAAGATTTGACCTTTATTCTAATTAAATAATAATGTTCTCATATTTATATTTAAAATATTTTTCTACTATAAGTAAATCAAACAACATAAATATTTTTATGTTGTATGATGAATAATGAAAACAATATAATCAAGATGATTTGAATATTTACTAATAAAAAAACAAAAGATTAATAGGACTAAGATGCATCCCTCTCAAATATCTCTTAGATCTTTCTTATACAATTATAAAAATTGATTATGTAGGAAACATATGAAGATAAAAATAAATTTATCTAGTCCGGATCTCATGTCAAATCATCAAAAAGATTTAATCAGAAGCGTACCTGAATCCATGACAAAATTAATGCAGGATTTTGGTCTTCTACTTCTAAAGGGGTGCTCTTGAGAGAGAGAGAGAGAGAGAGAGAGAGAGAGAGAAAGAGAGCATTCTTTTCACTCAAGATGGGATGTGAGTAAAATGAGAACTCAACCCTTTAGAATGGGACCATATACTTGAGTGCATTTGTTTATTTGTTCTCATAAAATAAAATAAAATGTCCAGTCTCTACACATGGTAATTCCATACAAAATTAATAAGATATCTCAAAAGCCAAAAATTAATTAATTTTTATTTGATCACAAAAATTAATAGGCTTAAAAATAAGATAACACATAATGTATAATTAAATTCATATGCGAGCCCATATTCAAAAATTTCCAATAATCTCCCACTTGGGTCATATATATACTGCTTGAGAGTTATACATTATTAAATACTTTATAAGCTCAATATTGACTATTTTCAAAGAGGAATATCTTTAGATAATATGGTTCATTAATAATATTGATATAGAATCAAATTGATCTTTGCTATAATTTTTCTATAACAAGACCCATTAGTGATCACTAAATCAATAGGATTAACGACATAGATCAAGTATGGATGTGTAGTATGAAAATTTAATGTAATGTGATTATATATCATGTCTATTTCCAACTAGTTCTATATTATAACTTCAAAGAATTATAAATATAGTTTCATTTATTTATGCTAAACTACAATTGAAACTATATAATTTTATTTCAAAGTTTTCAACTATAAGATAATAACAATACATTATTCTGATCAGAAAAATATATTTACAATCATTGAACATCATTAACAAACTCCCACTATGCTAGCATATTATCAAAGTAAATCACTCTCATACGAGCCACATGCTCATGAAATACTTTAGGTGATAAACCTTTTGTAAGTGTATCTGTAATCATAAAATTTGTACTAATATGTACAATAGATACTTGAGAACTCTAAACTCTTTCTTTTATAACAAGAAACTTTATGTCAATATGCTTTGATTTTGACAAACTCCTATTCTTCTTTGAATACAACTCAGCGGTTCTATTATCACAATTTATTTTTAATGATCTCTCTATTCCATCAAAAATATTTAGCCCAATAATAAAATTTTGCAGCCATATTCCTTGATTTGATGCATCATTTCAAACTATAAATTTTTCTTCCATAGTGGAAGATGATATGAGTGATTATTTAACACTATTTCAAGATATAGCTCCTCCAACTAATAAGAAAATGTTACCCGAAGTGAATCTTCTATTATCGAGGCAACCAACAAAATCAGAATCGGAGTACCCTGGATCTCCAAATGATCTGATCTCCGATATGTGAGCATAAGGTCTTTTGTTCTCTTCAGATATTGCATAACCCATTTTACTACTTTTCAATGATCCATTCCTGGGTACTTAAATATTTACCAAGCATTCCAACAATGTACGCAATATTCGGATGTGTACAAACTTGAGTATACATAAGACTCTCTACTGCAGATGCATAAGGGATCTTTTCCATTTCTTTCTTTTCAAGTTCATTTCTTGGACATTGAAGCAAACTGAATTTATCACCTTTAACAATGAGTGTATCTTTTCGTGCACAATCTTTCATGCTAAATCTACTAAGCACTTTATCAATATATGTCGTTTGTGATAAACCAAGTATACCACGAGAATGACCTTGATGAATTTGTATACCCAACACAAAATATGTATTCCAAAGATCTTTCATTTCAAATTTATTTGAAAGAAATTTCTTGATTTCATTCAAAAGGCCTATATCGTTACTTACCAGTACAATATTATCAACATATAGCACTAGGATGATGAATTTACTCACACTGATTTTATGATAAATACATTGATCAACAGTGTTTTCTTTAAAAAAAAAAAATCACTTGATTAAATTTCTTATATCATTGACGAGAAGCTTACTTTAAATCATATATGGATTTCTTTAATTTGAATACTAGGTATTTTGAATCAGAAGATTGAAAATTTTCTGGTTGCACCATATATATAGTTTCTTCAATGTCACCATCAAGAAATACAGTCTTTACATTCATATGATATAACTCTAAATTATAATGAGCTACTAATATCATAATGATTTTAAACGTGTCTTTTAAAGAAATTAGAGAGAAAGTCTCTTTATAATCATTGCCTTCTTTTTGAGTGAAACTTTTAGCGACTAGACGTGCTTTATATCTTTTGACATTATCTTTTAAATCTCGTTTGGTTTTAAAAATCAATTTACAATTAATGGGTTTTGCTGATTTAGACAATTCGACAAGATCCCAAATAACATTGTCTTTCATTGATTTCATCTTATTCTCAATGGCTTCTAACCATTTATGAGAGTTGACACTTTATTTAACTTAACTAAAAGAGATTAGATCACTTTCTAATCCAATGTCAAACTCATGTTCTTGGAGATACAACATAATCATCTGAAATTGTTGATCTCCTCTCCCTAGTGGATTTTCTTAATGATACTTCAATTTAAGGTTGTGATTCTTTAGTATGAGTGGGAGTTAACTCAAGAATATTTTGATTATCTGTATTTACAACTTGAGTAAGATCAGGTAAAATTATATGATCATTTTCTATTATAACTGTAGGAAGAGTAATAAATTGCTCTTTAAATATAAAATTCTTAGGTTTATTACTCCCATCATATTCAACTTTCTCAATAAATTTAGCATTGCCCATCTTGAAAAAGGATTTATTTGAAGAGTTATAAAACTTAAAACCCTTCAACTTTTTTGAGTATCCAACAAAATAACAGTTAACAATTCTTGAGTCCAATTTTTTTTCATTAGGCTTATATAGCCTAGCTTTAGTTGGACAACCCGAGACATGAAGATGCTTAATACTAGGCTTCTTCTTAATCCATAATTCATATGGAGTTTTAGCTATTGTTTTGCTTGGAACTCTATTAAGGATGTGAACTGCAGTCTTTAAGGCTTTTCCCCAAAGTGATTTTGGTAAGGAAGAATGATTTATCATACTTCTAACCATATCCATAAGAGTTTGATTTGGTTTCTCAGCTACATCATTTTGACATGGAGTCCCTAGTATGTTGTATTGAGGAACGATGTCACATTATGCTAAATATTTGGTAAAAGGGTCTAGACGTTGTTCACCTGATCCATCATATTTGTCATAGTATTCACTACCACGGTCAGATTTGACAGCTTTTGTTTTCTTTCCAAGTTAATTTTTAACTTCAGCCTTAAAATTTTGAATATGTCCAGTGATTGTGACTTCTCATAAATCAAGTATAAGTACCCATAACGAGAATAATCGTCTATGAAAGTAATGAAATATTATTGGTCATTCTAAGTAGCTGTAGGGAATGGACCACAAATATTAGTATGAATTAATTCTAAGACGTTTAAACTCCTATTAGTACCAACTTCTTGATATTTGTTTATTTTTTCTCGATATATTCTATACAGAGTTTATCATTAAAAAAATCAAGAGAATCAATAATTCCTTCTAACACAAGTCTTTCAATTCTATGTTTAGAAATATGTCCTAAATGCTTATGCCATAACATATATGAATTCTCATTCATTAATTTTTTTCTTTGTACCAAAAGTACTTGCATGCAAGATTTCATTAATTTGTGAAGCAGAAATATCTAATTTATATAGATTATCAATCAAAGAACCATTACTAATAATATTTGAATATTAAAAGACACTAAAATTTTCATTTTCAAATGAACAAGAATAACCAGATTTGTCCAAACAAGAAATAGAAATTAAATTTTGTCTAAATGATGATACATAAAAAGTCTCATGTAAATTCAAAATACAACTAGATTCTAGATGTAATATATATAAGCATATTGCTTTAACAGGAGCTTTATTGCCATTTCTCACATAGATAAATCTTTCAGTATCAGTTGGCATTTGTCTCCTTAGGCAACCCTGCATAGTCACACTTACGTGAATAGTTGTACCTGTATCTATCCACCAAGTGTGATTTGGTACTAAGGATAAATTAACTTCATAATAAATAAAGTTAAGAAGTTTATCCTTTTTCATGAGCCAATTTGCATACTTTGGACAATCTTTCTTCACATGACCAGCTTTCTTGCAAAAGAAACAAGTAATAACATTATCTTGTTTCTGTTGCACCTTATGCTGTGAAGTTCCTTTGTCTGCAGCTCTTTTGCTTTTATTAGTCCTTTTTTTCTTTTAGTAACAATGCCACGAGAGGAAGTAGCTAAGTGAGCACTTTCTATTTTGTCATGTTTCAATCTCTTTTCCTCTTGCACACATTGAGCAATGAGCTCATTAAGAGTCAATTTTTCCTTTTGAGTATTATAACTTATCTTAAAAGAATTAAATTGTGCAAGAAGAGATATTAAAACTAAGTGCACAAGAATGTCATTAGACATATCTAATTTTAGTACTCTTAGTCTAGTGATAAAATTAGACATCTTAATAATGTACTCTCTTATATTTCTATTGCCTTTATACCGCATTGAAACGAGTTTACTAAGAATAGTACTCTCTTCGCCCTTTTCAGAACTAACGAAATAGTCTGTTATTTGGCTTAGAAACTTTTTAGCACATTCCTCTTCAAGCATTGCACCTATTATGGTTTCTGGAATGGAATGCTTCATGATCATAAGACTCGTGTGATTAGAACGCTCTCACTTTTTAAAGTTAGCCATTTGTTCAATAGTACTTTTTGCAGTAAGGGTGGGAGGATATTCGATCCGGATCGCATAGTCAAGATCCATACACCAAAAAGCAATGGTGATATGCTTTTTTCATTTCTTAAAATTAGTGCCGTTGAGCACCAGAATGTTATTCAAATTAACAGATATAGAAGAAACATTAACTGAAAAGAATAAAAATAATACTCACAATTAATAACATTTTCATTTTCATATATATAATGTAAACAAAATATCAACAAAATACATGCTTGAGATGAAATATTTAATAAAATGGGCACATATAAGATAAATAATGCAACATTACAATTTAGTTTTTGGACAAAAATAATAATTTATAAATGGTGCTTTTAAAATTACAGTTAACAAATATTGATAATAAATTCTGCCAACGACATATGTCTATCTTTGGAACGACATATTGTATGCGTGATTCATATAAATTTATCATATATTTGTAATTGCACAAAATCTGGCCATAAAATAATCTTCTTTTGGGCCAATTATTTTCGTATAGATTTAAATATAATCCTTATGTAATATTCATATATTTAAAAAATAAATAAATTGATATAATAGAGATCACTTTGGTGACATAAAATTTTAATTTAAATTATTTTTGAAATAATAAACATCAGCTATATTATTCTAGCAATTATTTCAATTGATATAAATTTGAAATATTTAAATAATAAAATAATATAAACTTAAGTTAACTGTTTAAGTCAAAATAGTAAACTAATATTTATATTAAATAATTAATTGAAGTTGGATACTATGTATATTGGATAAAAAGAAAAGAATACATAATATTATAATATGTGCATTTTCAATTTCACATTATAAGTCCCGTTAATTATATAACGGAATTAAAAAAAATTTACAGAATGTTAAAATAGCTATTATTGATAAGCTTTAATTTAAACTATTTATACATAAACATTTAACAGAATATAATAAATGTTTTTGAACTCATAAACTTTTAGAAATGATAAACAGTAAGTGTAATTATTACATTTATTTAACAAATATTTCGTTTGAAATTAATTACACAAAACAATTAAATGTAAAATGTTTGTGTATATCACAATAATTCAAAACCAACTGTTTATATACTGCTACAGCCAAATATTTCAGATTTAAAAAAAATATGAAACATTTGGAATTATGTTTGGAATTAATTGCACAAAGATGACGTGGGCTTGTTAAATTCTTGGAATTACATTTGTTAGGAATCGATTCATTCGTTTAATTAATTCCAAACAAAATTCCTAACATAAGGATAAACTTAATTCATCTTCCGGAGAAATTATATATTAATATAATCAACTCAAACAATGATAATAATTCACAGTACTTATCTTTGACATGACTTTTCATATTCTACGAACCCAATAAAAATTTCTTCTTATTATTTTTAAAAAAAATAATCAAAGATAAAACACATTTGAATCAAAATCATATGGCTAAATCTGAATTTTAATTTTAATTTTTTAAATTAAGATCAGAATGACGAGAATAAATTTATGGATCACATGAAAATTGAAATTGCGATCAAAATATAAAGCAAATTTAGTTATATTATTTTACTCAAAAATCAACAATAGAAAAACCATCTAAAGGATATCGATACTTCGTGCATATAACCAAATTATTTGCTAAAAAAAAATTTTGAATCATGTACTTTGATCTGAAATTTTTAAATAATCAATATAAAAGATTAAGAGAAAATGTCATTTCTCAATGATTTAACATGATAACCGCTCTAATACCACTTGTAGGAAACATATGAAGATAAAATTAAATTTATCTAGTCCGTATCTCATGTTAAATCATCAAGAAGATTTAATGGGAAGCGTACCTAAATCCATGAAAAAGTTAATGCGAGATTTTTGTCTTCCACTTCTGAAGAGGTGTTCTTGAGAGAGAGAGTTTTTTTTTCACTCAAGATGAGATGTGAGTAAAATGAGAACCCAACTTTAGAATAATGAATTTATTTATACTTGTCATTTTATTTTATTTCTACCATCATAAAAATAAAATAAAATGTCTGGTCTCTACACATGATAATTCCACACAAAATTAATAAGATACCACAAAAGTCTAAAATTAATTAATCTTTATTTGGTCATAAAAATTAATAGGCTTAAAAATAAGATAACACACAATATATAATTAAATTCGTATGCGAGCCCACATTCAAAAATTCTCAACATATTAAAATCTTCCTTTTTTTTGAAATTGAAAGTGGCTTTCATTTTGGTCGACTTAAATATATGACATCAATTTATTCAACATAAATAATTATAGAATATGATTTTGTAATTTTTTTTTTCAATGAGATTTTTATATCTAACACTATTATCTCATTTTTATGTTGATTGTTAAAAAAAATTATTAGTAGTCAAGTTCGTTGAAATATTTTTCAATAAAAAGAATGAGATCTTTGCTACCTCTAAGAAGGAAAGTCATTAGTTAATTATGGAGTGATCTCTAAGAAGGATCTCAAATGATTTCAAAAGCATGCTAGCTCAACAACTCAAATGATGAAGCCATCTACAAAATTAATCCCTTATTAAAATAACTTGACATTATACTTCACCACCTTTGAAGTGAAACTCCAAATTTTTTTTTTGGTAAAATTTATCAACAAATTGAAAAGAGCTACTACTATGCTAGAAGAAGTGAGCATACACACACAAAAAAAGAAGAAGTGGCTAAGGAATAAAATAAGTGAGCAAATAAAAAAAGTAAATGAAGAAATGAATGGCTATTTATAGAAAGTAGTAGAAGTCAAAGTGCTATTTTTTTCAATCAAAACATCAAAACAATGTTTTTTAGTAACTGATTACTTAAGGATTCAAAGTGCTACATACTTAAGAATCTTAAGTGATATCTTGTAGGTTTATTCAAAAAAAATAAATGTTTATGTTTGCTAATTAGATATATTAAAAAATTAAATAAGATCTACTAAGATATTTATAAAAAAATATATTATATTTTGAGATTTACATAAAATATTAAGTAAAAAGGTTTTGAAAAACACATATCTAATAAGAATAAAAATTCTATTTCTTGGAAGGAATAAACAAAGATCTTACTTGCAAAAGGGTGGCAAGTTTCTAAACTTATCTAAACATCAATAATATAATTCTACCTATAAATATTAGATCGTAGAATCAAGAGTCACATCTTGAAAAGTTAATCCAAATGAAGAAAATATTATAACAAGAGCATAGCACCATAAACAAATCAACTAATTCTTAAAAAAAAAGTAACAATAAATTTTTTCAATAAGATATTTTCATCATTAAGTTAGATCTTATTAATTTCTCTAATAACTTCAATGAAAATAATATCAAGGCAAAAAAAAAAAAAAACCAAACTACTCTATCAAGTTCCCTAAATTAATATTGTTGACACCTCAAAAAACAAAAACTAAAGTTCAGAGTCTCTCTCAATAATTTTGAACTTTTCAAGTTCTATATTGATTTGAAGAGAAAGTGTCATTTCTTTTATGAATTTAAAATTTTTTAGGAGACTCTCACACCATGTCATTGGAACTCAAGTGAAAATCTTAATATTTGATAACTTTGGGCTCACTATTTTAGCAAAATTCCTAATTTAATTCGATCCATATTTTCTTATTTAACTTAATCATGGCTGATTTCTTTCTCTTCTTCTTTAGCACACTTTGGCATGTTTATCCCCTCTCAAATTGATGGCCTAAAGATTTCAAGAACCTAATCATTTGCAAGAATATTGCTTTGTGAAAGTTTTTATCTAGTGCCACTAAGAAGTACTAGATAAAAAGGAATTATAATTTAAATTATTTTCTATGATAGTTGATTGAAGAAGATCTCTCCAATTTCCTTATCTTCAATAAACTCTACTTTTTTTATCAACACTAAGTTCACCAACTGTTTCTTGCCTTGTTGGATAATAAAAATAATGACAATTCAAAATCAAAATGATGATTTCCTCATCCATGAAAAACTCTTTAATAATATTGCAGAAATCTCTTTGTTAGTAAGCTCCTTAAATTTCTTCATATATCTAAATTTATGAAAGAGATTAGTAAAGAATTAGCGATCTTTGAGAAAAAAAAATTAAAGAAATTTATAGAATTAAGATAATCATTATATCTATTATCTGTCAAGTCAAAAAAAAGAATAATATGTACATCAAATTCATCACCTTATCGCATTAGGGTTAAATAATTTATTCTCATATTCTTCTCACTTTTTAAAAAAGATACAAAAAATAGTTAACTAATATACACCTAATTAAGCCACATTATTATCATGAATTAGATATATTATGTCACAATCAAGCGAATCAAGTCTCCAAAATTTTTTTTTTATAAATTTTATCTTGAATCAACAAAATAATTCAACATTATATATACATATAAGCTACTTACAATTCATGGTGAAGTTGTTAAAAACTTGATTAGAAAAATTTTATTCTCAAAGATTGATCTCTTCTTTTACTTAGGCATAATTCTTTAAGTACTATGCACTATAAATTAGCTAAACTTATTCATTTTACACCAACCTTTCTTTAATTTTATAGATTCAAAATATCTAAAGCCTATGATGTGAATTGAATTTGAAAATGAAGGGTGATTATGATCGATTACTACAATTTCATACCAGCACGAAATCTAACTAAGAATTATAGTGTAACAAACTATCTTTTTGGCGATGTACAGAAAGAAGAAGCCTGTCAAAGAAGCTTTCTATCCAAATAAAGAGAAGTATGCAGACGCTAAAATTATCAGATCTCAAGCGTTCATTAAAAGCAACAGCGACGACGCTGATCGCTAGATTTCAACGGCCTCGATCGACGGGACCGCAACCCGGTGCCCGTACAACTGGCGAAAAGCGCCAGTTATTAAAACGATCGCGACGTATGCGACCTAAACTGATCGTGCCGTTCAATCAGTAGGCTGGCTGGACCACCAACGGTTGGCGATAGGCGAGTAGAATTATGCCGAGAGCTTCGCGTCGCGTTTCTCCGAGTGTTTGCTTCGCGGACGAAACGTTGCGGCGGAAATTTTCCTCGAAAGAATAACCTTGACATCGACAAGCAATTACGAGTTATATGATACAAGGCATCTTACTTTTATGATTGAGAACTTTATTTTATTTTTTTATAATGGGTATTCACTTAATATCTTACTCATCTTATAGGTGGGGATATCATTACTAATCTGTAGATAATACCACATTCACCCATAAGTACTTTCACCTTATATAATAACCAAACACTTTTTTTTGAGAATTAATTATCAAAACAAAAATTTTATTATCATTTATTAATTTTAGGCAAACTAATAAAATAAAAAAATTATCTTTATTGAGCAAGAATTTTATTAGGGAGAAAAATTATTTTTTTAAAAGAAATTTTAATTTAAAAAAAATTGAGGGTGGGCAATTGCCCACCTCACATGGTCCCACCACCTTAGATATAGATCTTCTGGAGGATTCAAAGTCCTATACTGCATTTACCAACTGATTTTAATTTTTAATCAAAATATTTTAAATTTAAATTCTTATATATATATATATATATATATATATATATATATATATATATATATATATATATATAAATATATGAATAAATTTACTCAAATATTAAATAAAAATTAAAAATTTTACGAAAAATAATTTGAAGAAGACTTAAATAATTATAATTCTTTCCAAAAAAAATTAAAATTCTTTAATTTATAAATAATGTTGTATATGAATTAAAAAAATATAGAATCATATATTTTTAATTATTAGTATTGATATACTAATAATTAGAAGAATATAATATATATAAAATGATTAGAAAAATATGAACTGGAGTTAACTTTAAAAATTATGCAACATGCATAGAGATTAAACTTTAGAACTATATGAGATATATACTAAGATTCATAATATTATGAGATATATTATAATACGTTTGAAATTTTTTTTTTTTCACATATAGCTATATTTCCTTTGCATCCACTTTGTATTATAAGATATTTGAATCGACCAAACTTCCTTATAATAATTACCAAACATTAGTTTTTAATTCATAAAAGTGGCTTTCAATATTTTCTTCTTTTTTAGGGTTTTGTTTCTTTATAGCAACTATCTTTTATTTAAAAATAATTTAAATTGAAATATTATGTTGCTAAAAGGATCTCTAATATGTATATTTATTTGTTTAAAACATTTGGACATTATCAATAAAAAAATTATAAATCTATGTGAAGATAATCAGCCCAAAGATTGATTTTTTAAAAGAAACTAGATTATTGACATACATCTTAATCAATACATGATAATTTATTTTTTGTATTTTTCTTGCATGCAGAGTAAATCATTCGAAAGAATGGTATATTTTTGCAAAATTTATTACCAATATTTATTAATTATAATTTGGAAGAGTACAATATATAAATTATTAGTTCCACATGAAGATTAAATGTGGATATTATGTTATGGGTAATATTAGATCTCATCTTATTTTATAAAGCTAATTATATTTGTTAAATCTATATAGTTTATTTTAATATGATATAAAGGCAAATATTTTTAACAGGTTAAACAAAGATTATAGAGTAATTGAAAGTAGGAAAACAAACTCCATTGTTCACTCCTAGCAATGCAACTGTAAGTGGCAATGGTGGCTAAAGCATAACATCTAGCTTCAGTAGATGATAGTTTTTTGACACATCACGAACTAATTGTATCACTTAGTTAAGCATAATAACTAGTTGTTGATTTTATAGCAAGTGCATCAACTACCATATGGAAATAAGAGAATCCATGAAGTTATAAAGAAATTGAACTAATGGGAAGCCCAAATGTTAGCATGCTTTCGATGTATCTAATGAGTCTTTTGAAATGTTTGAAATGACTATCCAACATGTTATGCATGAACTAACATAGTTCATTTATAGAAAATGAAATATTGGGCATGGTGATTATAAGATACTTGTTGGTTAAACAAATTCCTATATAGGGGGAGTCGCCTTCCAAATCTGTGGGGAGAAGAAAAAAGAGACCTTATAGAAATTCGTCTTGATAAGATGCCATGGAGATCCATAGATGTACTTATTCATGATCAGATACGTCATCAAGGTATAGTGTACTATCTCGAGAGATAGAAATCACTACCCTTTAATGGAACTAATCACCTTAATAAAGACTCATAGGGAAGATGAGTCTGCATATGTACCAGAGATTCTTTCCCTACTTTATATAAAAAAATAAAGCAGAGTTTATTTTAAATCGAGTTCGTTAAGTTTCCTACAGGGGCAAGCCCCCATAGTTAATTACATCCTAAGGGACGAGATCCCTTAGGAAAACTCTCGATTAAGGTAAGTGATTATTGTCTCTGAGGATTTCAATAGGAAGGGACTATCAATCGATTGGTTTATTTTTAAAGATCAAATGAGATTGATCAAAAGAGGGAGTTATTATCGAAGCTAAAATGGGAATAAGTAGGAGATGCTCGCGATGCTAGGAGACCTAGCAAGCATCTCAAATTATCCTAAAATTGGGCTTTATATTTTAGAAATTAATTTAATTTATTTGAGTTGTATTTTTTATTAGAAATTTAGGACTTAAGATTCCTTAACACAACAACAACAACAACAACAACAACAAGCCTTAATCCCACTAGGTGGGGGTCATGAATCCTTCGTCTCCATTGTGTGTCCTATTATGTGTCAAATTCTCATTTAATTCAAGTATACTAAGATCATTTTTTATACATCTTAACCAAGTCTTTTTAGGTCTACCTCTACCTTTCTTAACATAAGGCAAATCTAATGCATCTACTCTCTAATCGGTCATCTACGCTTTTATGTGGCCAAACCATCTAAGGCGACTCTCCCTAATCTTATCTACCACTGGAGCTACTCCAACTTTTTCCCAACATACTCATTTTGCATTCTATCTCTAAGGTAAAGCCACTCATCCACTGAGCATCCTCATCTCTGTAACACTTAACTTAGTCTTATGTTTCTCTTTTATTGGCCAACATTCTGCACCATAAGTCATTGCAGGTCTTACCACCATCTTATAAAATTTTCCCTTAAGTTTAAGATTCCTTAACACAAGATTAAGAAAATTCTTAAGAGGTGAGAAATTATACTCATGGCCCACAAAGGGGAGAAAGAAACCTTAGAACCTAAATCTAGGAAGCTTCAACGAGGGCCGGAAGCACAACCTAAATCTAAGGTGAAAAATGGGTAATTGGTTTATCTCTACAAGAGAGGACAAACCACTCGACAACTTGGACTTACAACCGCCTAGGGGTGGCTACCAACTAACTCCTCCTATATTTTTAAATACATGTAGGCAAGTCTTTATGCTTATGCAAGATAGTTATGTTATTTTTATTTAGGAAGAGACTAAGTCCTTAAACTCACTCCCTAAAGAGACTAGATAATGTTAAGGGTATGCTTCAAATGACCTAAATCTAATGCATTTCAAATATCATTTTGTTTCATTTTTAGACAATCATTTTTGAGTCAAGCTAATAGGCTTTTAATGACTAATGCATGAAAAAGAGGATTATTGGCCAAAATCAGCAAGAAGTTTAGGAGGTGAGTTTCTATCATGGCCCTCACAGGTCAAGCTAGGTTCTCTGGCAAAGGTAGAAGCTCTCCAATCAAGAGTGAAATAAGATGCATTTGTGTATGATATTATAAAGAAAAGAGCTCATCCAGCTAAAATGTTGCTAATTCTTTTATCTTGATTTTAATCCTAAGCTTTAGGTGAGGTTATGAGTTATTTAGTTTTAGTTTGAATTATTAAGTTGGGTAAAAGATTTATTTTTTCCTAAAGAGCCTAATCCACATCCAGGCCATACATAAAATAAGGAAGAAACTAGGAAAATCATGCCACTTAATGCGCAAGTTAAACAAACATCAATCAATTTATAAAACTAGTACAAAAAGAATAAATGGTCGTTTGTGGTCAGACACCACCGTACAAATCCAAAAATATCAAATTGGGTAGCCGAGCTCTACCCTTATACAACCCAGATTATAAATAAATTAAATTACAATTTAAGCTAAGGAATTCATTGTTATGGGGGTCTTCAAGCTTTATTCTTCTTTCTTTCTTTTCTTTTCTCCTTTTCTTCTTTGGAATCTTCCTTTGGATGGTTGAATTGTAGATACTCCAAGGCTTCACATGGTGCATAAGATGGGATCTTATGACCAATGTTCATCCTAATCCCCATAACAAATCATTCCAAAATTCTAAATATATAAATTTTTACATGAAAAAGAAAAGTATAAATCTAACTAACACTTGAAAAATAAAGGTTAGTCAATCACCCCTCACAAATTTCATGCATGTATATTGAACTTATCACCCAATGCATGGGTGACTAAGTCCACTTGGCATTTGGATTATGCTAAGACCACATAGCAGAAAAGAACAGTTAGATTAAGCACGTCCTACCATTCATTCTATGAGCATACACCCTAACATCCAGTCAAAAATATTTATAACAAAACAAAATATAACATCAAGCCATGCACTGACATAACCTAAAGCTAGAAGTGGTGACTTAGGCTAATGTGTGTGCTTTAAAGGTTTGTGTGGTATGCTTAGCTTAGGACTTTAGGTTCAAGTTTTTTAAGTGTGAAGGACATGTTCAACTTAGGGGAGGGTTTCATTTAAGTTATTTAAGTGTTTTGGGTTATTTTTTATTTCTTGTTTTAATTTGGTTTAAGTGAAACCTATAATTAATTACTAATTTATAAAGAGAGGGAAAGAGAAGAGAACTTCTCTTTCCTTCCCTAATCCTTAAGTGATTTCTAAGGTAAGTTCACATTTTAATTTCATTTAGGTGAATGTTTTGATTACATCTTTTAATCAATCCTAAGTTTAGATAAACACTAAACAAACCTATCCAAAAAGAAAGGCATTTTAAGGTTAAGAAAAATGAATCAAAATTCACATAATATACATTAATTCAATTCTTTCCCAACATATATAACATGCATATGGATAGATCCTAAGCATATCTATACATGCAAATGAGAATAGTTAAACACTTTATGATACATGCTAAGTAATCCATTTAAGAAAATTTAGAAGATTTAGATGCATGATTTTTCTTAAGTAGAAAAGATTTTCCTTATCCAAAATTTCACATACATGCATAAAAGTAAGAAAGACATAAGTGAGTACGGCGCCATTGTTAACTAGAGGTGTAAGGTACAAGGCCTACTTAGGGCTACTTAAAGCCTCGCAACCTCGGGGTTGCCCAGGCTAATATACCATTTTTCTTAAGTACTAACATACATATAAAAGAAATGAGATGGAGAAAGAAGACGCAAAAGTTGTTTAATAGTTTCATTTTTGTTTATGTAGCTTATTCATGCAAGTGTAAGAAATCCTCCTTAAGTGAGAGCATAGAGATGAATAGGGTTTATAATTAAGTAAGTGTTGGGTTCTTTTCAAATGAACCCTACATCTTACCAACCCATATTCAAAGCTATGCCAACATAAGAAAGGAAGGAAAAGGCTACACTAAATATGAATTTATAATTCATCACATGCAAGCTAATAATTAAGATATGAATAGCACACTTTTAAATTTTATGTTTTATTTATAAGTTTTGAAAATACTTTGGGTTTAGTAGTGATAATAGCCACTCATATTTTACTTTAGCCAACACATGCATATTTGACATAAAGTAAACAATTTCATTTTAAAACTTTGAAAACAAGAAATCATGGATGCATAAATCACTTGGCATACAATTTAACATGTTAGGAAAGATCTAAAGTAATGTAATCATGTAAACAAACTCACTTTACTTAATTCCTAAAGACATTCTTAAAGAATAAGAAAACTTAGAATAAATCAAAGTGAATTTCAAAATAATTTTTGTTTGTTTGAAGTTTAATTTAATTTTGAAAAGGTGAGATGAGTTTTCTATTGCTAACCCATTCCCACATGTGTTTTATATTTTTTTTAATTTTTAGATAATTAAATCCATTTTAAGTGTTGATTAGGTTAAGGTATGCAACAAGTGACTTAATTAACCCTTACCTACACCACCTTAGAAAAATTAACTTAATAATTATGAGCCAATGAGATGACATAAAATCCACAAGGTATTTAAATTTGCAATGCACCTAATAATGAAAAGGCCTAATGCAATTTGGATCAAAATTAAAAGTTAATTAAGCTAAGGGGTTTACTTAAGTAATTTTAAAACACCCTTTCACACTTATGAAAGGGGTTCTAATTTCCTTAATTAGACTTAGGCTATTAAACACCTAAGCATCTATTCAAGATAGATTAATTAAGTTTAGGAAATTTTTAGGATTTTTGAAAATTGTTTAAAGGGATAATTAATGAATTAACCCTTAATTAAGAGAGGATTAAGGAAAGAAAATGGGGTTTAGGGAATAGCTTATGGGAAATACCCCAAAATTATTTCATAAAACCCTTAATCACTGGATATAACCTTAATCCAACTTAATCATAGGAAAAATCCACTAATTATGCCTTAATTACCCTTAATTAATGAAGGGGTAATTAGGGAATGAGCAATCAATCTCCCTAATTAAGGCCTCTATAAATCTCAAAAAAATTAGGAGAGGCAGAGGTCATCCCCTAAAATGAACCCTAGAAATTTGAGATTAATTGATGACTTAATTAAAAATTAATTAGCTAATTAACATTCCTAAAGAAACTTAAATATAGAGAAAAGGGGAAATAAAAATACATTGAAAATATTTTTAAAATATTCTAGATGGAATTATCTATCCATAGTATTTTTCCTTATATTTTTTTGATTTTTCTTGAAGGAGTTATGATTTTTTGAAGTTCTCTATGTAATTTATGAATTAATTAAGTATTTTCTTAATCCCTAATTAACCTCTGGCTCACGGCACGACATGTGGCGGCGGCAGTCAGCGCGCTTTACACGCATCGTGTTGTGAGCCTTTACTTAAGTTATCAAATCAGGGGAGGCGGCGATAGCACACACGCTTTTATCCTTAGCCATCCGATTAAAGATCGGACGGTTGAGGATAGACCCGTGGTTTATAAAATGGATAAGGGATTTAAAAATGTGGGAATAATCTCAGCCGTCCATCCAAATAGCGTGGATGGATTACTAGAGATTCATCCCCGCCAAGGCTTAGGAAGAATGAGATCCATCCACCTTCTAAGCTTTGATCTGAGCTCAATAGAGCTCGGATTAGGCTAAAACTTAGCTCACACCTTCATCATGCAATAACCACTAAATCCAACAGCTAAGATCCTATAAGATTGAAGTTCACTTCACAAAGGACCAACACCTATGAGAATTAAGCTCAAAAAATCACTAACCTCACCGGAGGTGATCACTAGCGCTCGATTCCCTTGGAGGAGCTTCGTCTAGTTGAGACGAAGCTTTGTTGATGTTTTGAGCACTTGAGGTTGAGTGTAGAGCTCTATGGACCAACTCCTTTTCACTCCCTTTGCGACTTTGATGGAATTAAACTCTCCCTTACCTCTAGAACTTCAGAGAAGGCTTGGGCAGACTCGACTTAGCTCCTAGATCAAGTGTGCAAGAGAAATTGTAAGAAGATTAAGTGTGGAGAAAATTCACTATTGGATCGAGCTCCCATATTTTTGTACTATGCAAAATTGAAGAAAGCAAGATTCAAAATCTCTCTGGGGACCTTGGGAAAGCTCTCTGATGTTTGCTAAGGCTTCCTAGGTTCCAATCGAGTGTAAATGAATTCAAATTTTAGTGGATTAGGGGGAATATACCTTCTCCTATGGCAATAGGATGGCCAACAATGAGCTTGCCATTTTGATCTAATTGACACCATGGGATGGGTTGTTTGGGTTGGTTGAAATGTGCATATGGTTAGTTTGGCCAGAGGAGTGGAAGGCTAACTCCCATGTGCATCAAATTGAGCTTAAGGGGGAGTTTGAAATTTTAATTTCATGGCTATGGGTTGGGTTTGGTCCATGGACAAATGGGTTGACTCAAACCCATTGGGTTGGGTGCACCACTCATCACTAAGTCCCCTTGAGCTTTTAGGAGAGCCTCAAGTGATTGTGATGAGTGTATGACCAAAATACCCATGGACTAGGCCAAAATTTGTTCTATGGACTAGGGGTAAAATGGTCATTTTGCTATTTTTCAATTTGGGTATGTTTGGTATGTTGAGAAAATAGGTTGGGCCAAGTTCCAATGGATTTGGAATCCATTTGATAGAGTTTGGCTCATGTTGACCCATTTAGGTCAAAATGGGTCAACTTGGGTCAAGATGACCAATAGTTCAAATTAGGTCAAACCAAGGATTGGGTCAAGTTCATATGACCATTTGAAATATTTTGGTGCCTTTGGTTTGGCTCAATTTGGATTAGATTTAGTTTTGGCTCATATGACTCTTTTAGGTCAAATGGGTCAAGTTGACCCATTTAACCCATTTGGGTTAGGTCAAGGGTAGGTTTAGATTTGGTTAGTCATATGGAGGGGATTGGTATCTTTGTTTCCAATCAATTTGGGTTAAGTTCAATTTTGGCTCAACATGACCCCTTTAAGTCATGTTGGGTCTAAGGTCAATTGTAGGTCTAGTTGGCCAATTAAGGCTTTGGTCAAGTTCCACAAGTGATTAAGGATGGACTTGACCCATTGGTTTCAATCAATTTAGCTTAGATCAAAGTTTGACACATTTTGGCCTTTTAGGTCAAAATGGGTCAACTTGGGTCAAGTGTGCCAAATGGGCTAGGTTAGGCTCAAAGGTTGACCTACTCAAGTTCAAACATAGGTCATGAGTGAACTTGGATCAATGGTTTTAATCAATTTGGCCTATGGTGAAATTTAGCTATGTTATGTTCCATTTTAGGTTAAGTGTTGACTTGATCAACCCTTAGGTTTGACTTGGTTTGACCCAATTTGATTGATTGATCAACCCATGATGATTGTTGATCATGACGAGAGGGATATATGAGTTTGGTTCAATCCAATTTGGTTAGGATCAAAAGTTGGCTCATAAGGGTACTTTAGGTCACTTTGGGTCAAGTGAGCCTAAGTGGGTCAAATGGCTTGGTCAAAGCTTGATTTAAAGTTGATTGATCTTGTATATGGACTTATGATTGAAATATAAATCTATTTACAAGTGGTTTGAATTCAAATGGATTTTGATCCATTTGAAAATTTCATATTCAAAGGAAGAATATGAAGGAGTATTGTGTTTGATTTTTGATTTGGGTTTTGATTGAATGATTGAAGTTTGGATTTATATATGAGCTCATGATTGTAGGATTGATTGAAGCATGAGAGAAAATTAAGGGTTTGACTTGATTTGAATTGATTTTGGCTAAGTTCAAGATTTTAGCTTGAAAGGCTTAGATTTGATTTTGAGTGGATTTGAGTTTGATTTTTGAAATGGGTTTTGATTGTTTAAATTTATATTTCATATATATATGTGAATATAAATGAGAATATAAATTAATCATGAGAAAATTTCAAGGATTTGTAAGAGTTTAATCATGATTTGGGTTAAATCCATTAAAGGGAATTTAAAGGATTTAAGGAATTTTTAATTTGAAATTTAATTTTTTGAATTGGATTGGATTGATTTATATTTATAATTCATTTATATATGTGAAAATAAATGAGAATATAAATATATTTTGAGAAAATCCCATGAATTTGAAAAGTTTTGATCAAAGTTTAGGTTAAATCCATTAATGGAAAATTAAGGGATTTAAGAGAATTTCAAGCATTTAAAATTTGGAATTTAATTTGAGGGTTTGATTTGATTGAGTTATATTGATATTTAATTTATATATGAGAATATAAATGAGGATATAAATAAGTTTTGAGAAAATCCCATGAATTTGAATAGGTTTGATCAAGGTTTAGAGTTGATTTTGGCTAAGCCCTTTAATGGAAAATTAAAGGAATTTAGAAAAATTTTCATGAATTATTTTGGAGTTTTGAATTTGATTTGATGGGTTTGAATTTATATTTTATATATATATGAGAATAAAAAGATAATATAAATGGATTATGAGAAAATCTTAAAGATTTGAATAGGTTTGAATCATGATTTTGGCTAAGTCCTTAAGAAAGGGTTAAGGACTTAGGAAATTTTAACTTAGGAATTTTTGATGGAATTTAATCATGGGTTTCAATCATGGATTTCAATCATGGAATTGAATCATGGAATTTATTTGAGTTTGAGAAAATCAAATAGAGTTGATTTAGAGTTTGACTTGAAAGAAGGAAAGTGAGGAATGGTTTAAGCTAAAGGGTATGGGAATTTTCCTAACACCCTTAGGGCATGACCTATTCCTATGGCTAACTCTTCTAAGTCTTCTAAGGCTAGGTGAGTGTGCCCACCTAATCACTAGATATGTCTTAAGATTAAGGAACTCTTAAAGTCTAAGAGAAATCCTAAGCCTAAGATGGAGGTGTTGAGAGCTCATTCTAAAAATGAGGTCAATAATACTATAATGAGCCAACAATTTATGGATATAGTTTTGGATTTTTCAAATGTTAAATCTAGGTTTGCACAAACAAGAGGTTAAAGGACATAAGCTATATAACTGGTTCGTAATTGGCCATACTAAATTGATTGTGATGTTTTATTTCGGATGTCGGGTGGACACCATGCAGATTTTAAAGGGTACTTATTGAAATGATCGGGTACGATATTAAGGTATGATGTACTTTATTGAAAGATAGAAACATCACCCTACAATGGACCTAATCACTTAATAAGGACTCCTAAGATAGATGGGTCTTCATATATACCAGAGATTTTTTTCCTTACTTTACATAGAAAGGTAAAGCAATGTTTATTTTAAACTGGGTTCTTTAGCTCCTTATGAAGGCCAACCTCCATAGTTAATTACATCTTAGGAAATGAGATTTTCTAAGAACACTCTCAATTAAAGTAGTAAGTCAATTATCTCCAAAGATTTCAAGATTAAGACTATCAAAGGATTGAGTATTTTTGGGAAATCAAATGGGATTGTTCAACTGGAAGACTTATTTTGGAATCCGAAGGAAAACAAATAAGAAGTGCTCATGATACTAGGAAGCCTAGTGGGCACTCTAACCTATTCTATAGTGAGGCTGTATATATTTGAATAAGAGATGATTTATTTTGTTTGACTTGAAATTTTATTAGAATGCTAGGGCTTACAATCCATCAATACAAGATTATGGAAATGTCTAAGAGGTGAGGATTTATGCTCGTAACCCAAAGGAAAAAAACAACTTCGAATCCTAAATCTAGGGAGCTTTAACACAAGCTAAAGTATGACTTAAATCTAAGCGGAAAGGGGATATAATGGCTTATCTCTACAAGAGAGAATAAACTCATCTAACTCTTCTGGACTTACAATCACCTGGAGTGGCCGCCAGCTAACACCTCCTATGCTTTAAATCCATGTAGGCCGGTCTTATGTAATTACATGATGGCTTAAAATTATTATTAAATTTGGAAAGAGACTAGAGTCCTAAACTCACTCCATAAGAGACTAGATCATGAATGTCATTAGTGTATAACTTTGTCTAAAAATGCACAATTTTGTAAGTTTTATATAATTTTGACACAATATTTTAGACAAAGTACTTGGGATATTTAATGCCTAAATGCTTGATGAAATGTGGTTATTGGGAAAATCAAGAGAGAAAAGATGGTGAATCTCCATCATAAGGGGTTGCTCTGATAGGTTAAGCTGCCTTTAAAGTGTCATAATGGAGGCCCTCATTTTACAAGAGTGATATAATATGACATGCATGATATTAGCCATACAACATTCCTAAAGAGGCGAGGGGGGGGGGGTGGGGTTGTTAAATCTTTTAATTATTTATTTATATCCTAAGCTTTAAAGTGAGGTTAAAAGTTATTTTAAAAATTTAATTATGAGTTATTAGTTGGATAGAAAAATTAATTTTTTCTTAAGTGTCGACCGCATCCAGGCCACACATACAATCATCAATCATTAAGAAACTATGAAAATCATGTTGTTATAGTGCATAAGCTAAACACAACAACAATCATTTTATAGACTACCATGAAAGAATAGTGATATTAATGTAGAAAAGTTATAGAGAAGAATTTACAATTATAGGTCTTCATTCTTCATTTTTTCTTTTGATTTGATTTGATTTAAGCATCCCAACCACTCTAACATCCCATCTATATAACACTAATCATAATTCTTATTACAAAATTACATTTTTATGGAAAGTAAATCTAACTACACTTGCAAAATAGATGTTAACTAAACATATATACAAACCCAAGTAGTTATATTTCATAATTTGGACTTAACACCCTGCACATGGGTAATAAAGCCCACATGTCCTAATCACAGATTATGCTTAGGGACATAAGCAACCTACAAGAAAAATATTTATATTTATTTTTAGTGGTCCTATAAGCACAAACCCCTGCAAAAAATAATAATAGGCTATCAATGGCCTAACATCCAGTCTAAGATTCACATTCCTAACATCCAGTCTAAAATATTACATCATAAAATAAAATACAACATCGTCACATACACCGCCTTAACCTAAAGTTAGAAGTTGTGACTTAGTTTTATAATGTGTTTGTTTAGGCTTTGTGTGGTATGCCTTAGCTAAGATTTTGAATTATGATCTTTTAGGTTTGGAATTATTTAAGTTAACATGAGGGATGGTTTTATTTTAAGTTGTTTAGAAGATTGGTGAATTTTAATTTGTATTTTGTTAATTTCATTTTGTTTACACTTAGTATCTAAATGTTATAAAGAAAAGAAGAAGGCTTAACCTCTTTCATCCCTACCTTAAAAGCACATCTTTATGATTTAGCATTTTTTAGTGAATGATTTATTAAATGTTTTATTAGTCCTAAGTTTAGGTTAGCCTAAAAGAATCTTATTCAACATGAAAGGAATCTTGAGATTAATGTGGTTGAATTACCATCACATAGAACATGTTGAACCATTCTTTTTCATCACCCATAACATGCATTTGATTTAACACTTAATATACGTATACATGCAATATATTTTGGTATACTTAAATAATTTTGGATGCATATATTTTTAGTAGAAAAGGGGCCCTCATTTTCTAATCACACACACATACACATACACATGTATAAAAAATGTAAGTAAGTATGTGCCGTTGTTTAAACTAGGGAAGTGAGATAATCAAATGACCTCCTTGGGGGCTACTTAAAGCCTTGTATTCCTAGAATGTCCAGATTATATACTTGATATCTTAAATATATATGAATGTATACACAGTTATAAGAATAAAAATTATGCAAAAGATTGTATTTTTGATTGAATTATTTATACATGTAAAGTAAAGCTCTATCCAAATTCTAATACAAATATACATAAGAATGAAATTAAATAAGTACTTGTCTTTGTTAACCAGAAAAGTGAGATAATCAAATGACCTCCTTAGGGCTACTTAAAGCCTTCCTGAGATGTCCAGACTATATACTTATTATCATTCAAACATATATAAATTCATACATGAATATGGAAAAGAAAGCACTACATTCACATGTTTAAGCTATAAACACATGCAAATCCTATATATATTCATAGCTAATATCACTCCAAATTTTATTATCAATTTATAATCTTTGAAAATAATTTTAAAACTTATTAGTGATAATAGCCACACACATAATAATATTAAGCCAACACATGTAATTTTCCATAAGTTAAATCAATTGCTCATTTAATTTTATTTAATTTAATTTTATTTAAATATGAATGCATGATAACACATGACATATAATATTTAAAGTGATTGAGAATGAATAATCAAACAAAACCACATAATTTATTCACCTATATTAATTCCTAAGGACAATCATATTAAATAAAATCATTTAAAGAAAACCAAAGCTTCTTATTAATTTTGATTTTGGATTTTGATTAAACTTAAAGAGGAGGAAACACTTGCTATTTTTATCCCATCCCATGTTGATTATTTAATGTGTTTAAGGGAAATTAATTAGATGAATTTTATGAATTAATTAACTTATAGTCATTAAGTAATTCATTTAATTACCCTTTCCTATACTTCAATTTAATCAACCACTTATTCATGAGCCTCAAATGATATGCAAATGAGAAATTAAAATTGCAATGCTCCTAAAAGACCTAATGTAATAGACTCATGCTTAAGTATTAATTAGATTAAAAAATCTAATTAAGTACTTTTATGATTTTCCCCACACCCATGGTTTAATTATAATTTCTTTAGGGGTTTTTATGATATTGAACATATAAAGAGGAACCCATGATTTAAATGTTAATCATCTGAAGTGATTATCAATTTAATTTGATTTGATTTCATGATTGCTTAATTAGTCTCTTTGTTAAACCTCATATTAATTAACTCTCTTTAATGAAATGAATTTGGGAGAGTAATTAGAAAAGAAGTCCTAATCACCCCCCTCATCATCTCTCTTTTAATCAATGATTAATGAAGTTTAATCAATTAATTTTTATTGTTTAGAGCCTTAAATTATCATTAAATCACTTAAGAGGATAATTAAGATTTGAATTTCAAATTTTTCTAATTACATAGCCAATACATCCTAATAAAGTCATGGTAGGTAGAGGTCATCCCATTAAATCAATATGCCAAGTTTGAGGTTAATTGCCAAAGTAATTAGGGCTTAATTAAGCTAATTAAAGAAACATTCACACCCTAATTAAGACCTAATCAATATTCAAAATTAAATGGAATTATTTTTATTAAATTCTCATTTTTTTAACCTTTCCAAAATATAATTATTTATATTTTTTGGATTTTTATACAATTAATTATGATTTTAGGAAGTTTTAGAGTAATTAATCACATTTTAAACCTTAATTAATCCCTAATCTTGTCGGAGCCATGCATGAGGTTGACGTGGAAGCACTTTCCATGTGACACCGTGGGATTGGCCACTTAAATGATCCGATGTAGCAACTGAGTCAGCGGCGACAAATGCACTTTCGTCCCCACCATCCGATCTCAGTTCGAATGGTGGTGGTTAATCCTAAGGATCTAATAGGATTAAAATTAATTTATCTAGCAGATTAAATCACAGCTATCCATTCTAATCATGCAGAATGAATGGCGGATGATCCGTCATCCCCTGAGCGATAGAAGATGAACATCATCCACCTTCCTCCGCTCGATCCGAGCTCGTGAGGCGTCAGGATCAACTCCAAAATGTTCAAGAGGGATCCAACAATTATATTTAAATGAAATCACAAAATCTTTCATAAAAGAACAACACATAGAGGATTTTCTATGATTTGTCAGAGTTTGCCTCCCTAGAGCTTAGGACTAGCAGTCTATCAACTGAGGTAGCTTCATCTTGATGAGACGAAGCCTTGCTGAGAAGCTCGCACCTTGTCTCCTTACCGATAGCTCCGTGGATGAAGCATCACTAGAATCCTCACCAGAGTTGGTATTGGAAGAGACTCCGATGCTTGAACTGAAAGTTTGGATTTAGTGATGTTTAAGAGGAGTAGGATAGAGTGTAGGCTTTGTTTGGCTCTATTTTGACATCACCAATGATGGGGAGGCTCATCTCGACTCACCTTTGCTTTAAGAATGCTATAATGTGTGTGAGAATGAGATGGGGAGGAGTATACTCTGCTCCCCTTAAAATCTGATGGTGGGGATTATTTTTTCTATTGACAGATGTCCAACTGATGCAGGCGGTCGGGGACATTAGAGAGGTGTTGAGGTGGCTCAGCTTGAGTGGATGAGTGATGGAAGGTGGGTTGCCAAGGCTAAGGTTGAGTGTCCTCCTTCTCCTAAGTGAGCTAATGGAAATAGATGAGTTATGTTACCTCCCTAGACCATGGCTGACCTAACTAGCTTTAGGCCAAGTTAGCCAGTGGTCTAAGGGTTCAAATTAAGCTAAGGGAGGCTGCCAAATACAAATGAGTAGGTAAGACCACCCAAAAGTAGGTTTTATCCCATTTAGAGTATTTTACCCAATGGGTATTGGGTCAATTCAGGTTTGTTTTAGGTTGGGTTTGATTTGGGCTAACTCATGGTGATCCAAGGATGGGTCATGGCAAATTTGAATGGGTTTGGGCTTGGTTTGAGTAGGCTCAATTTGACCCATGTCAATCAAATTGGGCTAAGTTGGGTTAAGTTGATCAATTGGTCTAATTAGGTCAAATTATAGGTTGAGACAAGTTCAAATGATCATTTGGGATGTTTAGGAGCAATTGGTTTGATTTAATTTGGATTTGATTTTGATTTGACTCATATGAGTTCATATGGGTCAAATGGGGTAAGTTGACCAATTTGGTCAAATTGACCGAATTGGTTTGAGTTAGGTATTGGTTTAGGTTCAATCAATGATTTGAAGATGATTGTAGGTGTTGATTTCAATTAATTTGAATTTAGGAATGATTTAGACCAATTTGACCTTGTAGGTCAATTTGGGCTAAATGGGTCAATTGGGTTGACTTGGTCAAATTAGAATCAACCAAGGCTTTGATCATATTCAATAATCAATTAATGATGGATTTGAGTCATTCATTGTAATCAATTTGGATTAGGATTTAATTTGACCCAATTTGGTCTCTAGGTCAAATTGGGTCAACTTGGGTCAAGAGGCCAATTGGACTTGGTTTGACTCAATTGATGGTCAAGTAATGTTCAAAGATTAATTTAGAGTTGGTAGGAATCATTGGTTTCAATTAATTAAGTTTGGAATGGGGTTTGGTTTAATTTGGTCCATGTAGGCTAAGTGCAAATTGAACCAACTTAGGTCAAGTGATCAAATTAACTTGGTTTGACCCAATTGATTGCAACTGATCAGTCAAGGATGATAAAAAATCATCATAAGAGGTTTTGAATAGGTTGGTTCAATCTAATTTGGGTTGGATTGGAGTTTAATTCAAATGGGTCCTTTAGGTCAAGTGAACTTAATGGGTCAATTGAGTTGGTTTTGAGTTGAATCAGGTTGATTTGATGATTGATTTAGGATTGAATGATGGCCTTGATTACCATTGATTTGGGTTTAATTGGATTTTGACTCATTTAGACATTTTGGGTTCAAATGGGCTAACTTGGGTTAATTGGATTGGTTTGTTCAATTAATTTGATTGTAGATTTTAGAAGACTTTGAAATGATGATTTGAAGGGTTGGAGTGCTTTTGTAAAAACATTAATTGAATTTGGTTTGATTGAAGGAGGTTTGGTTAAGTACATAGAGGATGGGTTTAGGATGGGATTAGGTTTAGATCATTTGGCTTGGAGCTTGGATATGAAGTAGGATTCGATTGGGTTTTGGTTGGATTAATTTGAGGTTTGGTTTTGGCTAAGGGGATAGTCATAGGTTTGATTTAGGCCATAGGGTAGGTAGGTCTCCTTAATCATAAGGTATATCATAAATCCATGATATACTATCCTAAGTCTCTAGGCTTAGGTTTAGTGTTCACCTAATCACTAGAAGTGTCCTATGACTAGGAAGGTTCTAGTGTCTAGAAGACTTCTAAGTCTAAGATAGGATGAGTCAATCCTCACTTCAAATGTGAGGTCAACAGTGATGTAGTAGATTAATAGATGGTGTTTGTTATAAGTGTAAACCACTAGAAGTTTTTATTGCATTATTTCAAATAAAAGAAGCCAAAATAACTCCAAATTTTCTAATTTTGATTTACTATTAGAGATTGGTAAACAAATTGCTAATGGTGTATGCTTGATTGCTTATTATTAATATGTCATTGACATATTTAAGATAAATATTAGACAATTGTTATGGTTATAAATTAATATAGATGCATCTATGACACTTTAAATAAGAGTAATTGTTGGAGATTTCAATTTAGCAAACAATTATCAGGGCACATATTTCAAACCAAAAATGGAATTTTGCGATAAAAAATATAACTAAAATGTTAAGGATCACAAAATTCTTGTAATTAATGCATATCTACATTGTCTAAGACAAATTGTCATGTAATAGTATTAAAGATGTCTAGTTGTGTTGTTAACCAATTCTAGAGAGAGCCATAACAAGTAATATTTGAATAATGGGATGCTTAACAATAGGGATAAATGTCTCATATTCTTATTTATAACATTATTCCACATGACATACCTTATATCTTGCAAATTATTCATTGGTTGTGCTTTTAGTTTTATAAATCTACTCACAACCCAAAATAGTTTGATTTTGGGGTTGTTGACCTCACTTTTGGTGTGAATATTATTCATTTTAATCCTAGGTCTAGGATTCTTCTTAACACTTAAGTTTTCTTAGTGCTAGGACACTTATAGTGATTAAGAAAATACTAAACCTATGCTTAGAGACCTGTAGGGCATAACTTTAGGCCTAGAGCTTACCTTAAGATGAGTAGGCTTCACCTACTTAAAAGCTTAAACAGACACTCATACCCATCAGTTTATTTGAATCTAAACCAAATGATTGAAACCTCAACCTCGGCTCATCAATTGACCATGATTAAATTTGATTTCCAATTGAAGTTCCAAGATAAATTAATTTGAACCTTAACTCAAGCTAATCCACTTCAAATCCAATAATTTCTTTCAAACCAATTCAAGAAAACCAATCTTAATTCAATTCTCTAAATTGTACTAATTATCCAATGGGTCATTTCAAACTATTCCACCACTTGCAATCAAGCCAAATAAATAGATTTAAGTAACCCAAGTTGACCCATTTGACTTAAAAGGTTCAAATGAGTCGAAACCCAATTTAACTCAAATCAATTGCAATCAAAGCCATCAATAAATTTCAAATCCATTATTGAATATACTCCAACAATCTATAGCCTCAATTGGCCCAAATTGACTTGACTAAACCTCTTAACCCAAAGTGACCTAAAAGGTTCAATTAGACTAAAATTTAATCAAACCCCAATTGGATCAAATCAAGCTATCGAACTGGTAATTGATGATTGTAGGTCATTATTGGAGACTCTACTATAATCAATTGGACCCAACCAAGCCAATTTAGCCCCTTAACCCAAGTTGATCCAAAGTGGCCTAAAAGGCCAAATTGGACCAAATCATGTTCTAAGCCAAATTAATTGCAATCAATAACTCCCATCAACCACAAATTGAGTATTGAACATGATTCAACCAAAAATTGACCTAATCAAGCCAATTTAGCCTCTCGACCCAAGTTGACCCAATTCAGCCTAAAGGGCTAAATTGAGCCAAATCAAATCTTAAATCAAATTGGTTGAAGCCAATGCTTCTAACAAATCACTAATTGAATATTGAACATGGTCCAACCTTTAATTGGACCCAATTTGGTCAACCCAACCCAATTGGCCTACTTAGCCCAATTTGTCCTAAAGGGTCAAATTGAACTAAGTCACTTCATAATTCAATTAAATTCAAATCAACTCTTCCACTCAATTACAAATGACCAATTGAACATAGACATAACCCATGCTCAAGCCAATTTGACCAATTTGATCAAATTGGTCAACATGACCCATTTGACCCAAATGAAATCATATGAACCAAATCTAAATCTAACCCAAATTGAACCAAACTAATTGCACTAATTCATTCCAAATGACCAAGTAAGTTAGCCAAACTCTCACTTTGACCTAATTTGGTCAAAATGGTCAACTTAGCCCAGCATGACCCATTTGACCTACATGTTGACCTCACTTTTAGAATCAGCTCTCAACCCCTCAATCTTAGACATAGGACTTCTCTAAGATTTTAAGAGTTCCTTAGTCTTAAGACACATCTAGTGATTAGGTGGACACTCAACCTAGCCCTAGAGACTTAGAAGAGTTAGCTATAAGAATAGAACTTACCGTAGGAGTGTTAGAAAAATTTGCCTACCCTTAGCTTGAACCACTCCTCACCTTCCTTCCTTCAAGCCAAGCTCCAAATCAATATTATTTGATTTTCTCCAAACTCAAATCAATGCCACATGATTGAAATCCATGATTGAAATCCATGAGTGAAATCCATGATTGAAACCCATGAATGAAATTTCAAATTCCTAATTCAAAATCATTCTTAAGTCCTTAATCCTCTCTTAAGGACTTAGCCAAAATAAAATCTACATCAATTCAAATTCATGATATTTTCTCATAACTCATTTATATTCTCATTTATATTCTCATTTATATTCACATATATAAATGATTCAAATCAATCAAACTAAACTCAAAACTCAAATCCGAAACTCCAAAAAATTTCTAAGTCTTTAATTTCCACCTTAAGGACTTAACCTAAATAATCTTCAAATCAATTCAAACCCATGAGATTTTCTCATAACTCATTTATATTCTCATATATATTCACATATATATTCACATATATAAATGAAATAAAAATTCAAACCAATCAAATCAAATTCAAAATTCAAGCTCTAAACTCCAAAATTTCCTAAGTCCTTTAACTTTCCTCTTAAGGACTTAGCCTAGATCATGATCAAATCACTTCAAATTCATGAAATTTTCTCATGACCCATTTATATTCTCATTTACATTCATATATATAAATGAAATATAAATTTAAACAATCAAAACTATTTCCAAAAATCAAACTCAAACTCATTCAAAATCCAACCTAAGCCTTTCAAGTCAAAATCCAACCTTAGCCAAATCAATTTCAAATCAAGCCAAACTCTTGATTTTCCTTCATGATTCAATCAATCCTACAATCATGAATCCAACTATATATACAAACTTCAATCACTTAGTCAAAACTCAATTCAAAAGTCAAGCCAAAATTCATTTCATGTTCACCCTTTGAACTTGAAATTGCCAAATGAATCAAAACTCATTTGACTTCAAACCACTTGTAAATGAATTTATATTTCAATCATAAGTCCATATACAAGTTCAATCAAACTCAAATCAAGCTTTGACCAAGCCATTTGACCCACTTAGGTTAACTTGACCTAAAGTGACCTAAAGTACTCTTATGAGCCAAATTTTAATCCTAACCAAATTGGATTGAATCAAACTCACCTATGCCTCTCATCATGACCAACAATCATCATGAGATGATCAATCACCTAAATTGGGTCAAACCAAGTCAAACCTAAGGGTTGACCAAGTCAACACTTAGTAAAATGAAACCTAACATAGCTAAACTCTACCATAGGCCAAATTGATTGAAACCATTGATCTAAGTTCATTCATGAACTATGTTTGAACTTGACCAAGTCAATATTTGAGCCTAACCTAGCCCAATTGGCCACTTGACCTAAGTTGACCCAACTTGACCTAAAAAGTCAAAATGTGTCAAAACTTGATTCAAGCCAAATTGATTGAAACCAATGGGCCAAGTTCATTCCAAATCACTTGTTGAACTTGACCAAAGCCTCAATTGGCCAACTAGACCTAACCTACCCCAATTGACCTTGAACCCAACTTGACCTAAAGGGTCATGTTGAGCTAAATTCAAACTTAACCAAAATTGATTGGAAACAAATATACCAATGTACTTAATATGACTACCCAAACCTAAACCTACCCATGACCTAGCTCAAATAGGTCAAATGGGTCAAATTGGTCAACTTGATCCATTTGACCAAAATGAAGTCATATGAACCAAATTCAAACCTAAATCAAATTGAATCAAACCAAAGCCACTAAAATATTTCAAATAGTCATATGAACTTGACCCAACCCTTGGTTTGATCCAATTTGACGAATTGGTCAAGTTGACCCAAGTTGACCCATTTTGACCTAAATGGGTCAACATGAGCCAAACCATACCAAATGAACTCCAAATCCAATGAAACTTTACCAAGCCTTTTTTCTCAACATAGCCAACATATCCAAATTCAAAAATCAGCCAAATGACCATTCTACCCCTAGGCCATAGAACAAATTTTGGTCAAATCCATGGGGAATTTGGTCAATTCCTCTTCATACCTACTTGATACTTTCCTAATAGGTCAAGTGAACCCTATGGAGGGTGGTGCACCCAACCCAATGGGTTTGGATCAGCCCAACTCCACCATATGGCCAAACCGAGTACATGGCTTGAAATGGCCACATGGCATTCCTCCTACACTCAATTTAAGCACATTAAGAGTTCATATTCGCACTCCTCTAACCAAATTGACCATGTGCAAGCCTCTAACAGATCAAACAACCCATTGCATGAGGGAAATTGGATCAAAATGGCAAGCCTATGCTCGACTGTCCGATTGATAAAGGGGGAGGTATACTAAGTCGATTGAAGCATAGGAAGCTAGAGGAGCCATTTGAGAGCCTTCCCAAGCTTCTTAGAGAGAGTTAGAAATTCCCATTCTCAATTTTTACACAGTAGAAAATAGGGGAGCTTCACCGATTTCTCAACTTTCTCTATACTCAATCTCAACCAAATTCACTTTGCACACTCCATCAGAGGATCAAGTTGAGCTTGCCCAAGCCCTTTCCCAAGCTCCAAAGGAAAGGGAATATCCACTTCAATTAAAATCGAGCTCATTAGGAGGAGGAGTTGGCCCATAGAGCTATTCGCTCAACCTCAAGAGATAAAACTTTCACCAAAGCTTCATTTTAACTAGACGAAGCTTCTCTAAGGGAATCGAGAGCCGGTGATCACCTCCGTCGAGGTTAGACATTTTTTGATCACTAGACTCAATGTGGTGTGAAGCTTTATGAAAGAAATTTTAATGGCATGAAGTTTCAGCTGTTGGATGTTTTTGCCATTAGGTTTAGATGGTGTGTGTAAAATTTCATCCCAATCCAAGCTCAATCGAGCTCGAATCATGGCCTTAAGCATGGATGGCCTCCATGGCTCACAGGAAATGGCAGTGATGGATCTTTGGTTGTCTATCCACACATTTTGGATGGATGTCCAAGATTAAATCACATTTTATAATTCACTTTATCCCCTCTAAAATGGCGGCTTTAATCTTAACCGTTCGATCCTTGATCGGATGGCTAAGCCAAAAGGGCATAGCGCCACCGCCACATGGCACTATGACGTGATGTTTAAGTAGCCACTCAGGAAGTGCCGCGTGTAAAGTGTAGCCTCGTTAGTGCTTGCATGTCATGCCATAGGGATTAGGGAATAAATTAAGGTTTAAATAATTCCTAGTTAATTACTTAACCTTTTAAAATTCATATCACTCTGAAGAAAAATTAGAAAAATATGAGGTAAATTGTGACTGAAAGATAATTCAACCTAGAATGTTTGAAAATTAGTTTTAATGGATTTTGATTAGTGTCTTTCTCTGATTTTGGGTTTTATTATAAATCTTAATTTATTAATTACTCCCTAATTAATTCACTAATTAATCTCAAACTTCTTGAGTATATTTTGGGGGATGACTTCTGCCTCCCCTAATTTTCTTGGGATTTATTGGTTGCTTAATTGAAGAAATTACTAATTCATTTTCTAATTACCCCCTTAATATAATTAAGGTTAACCAAGAGTTTGATTAGTGGTTTAATCCTTTGTTGAAGTTGATTAAGGTCTGTTTCAATGAATGGGAGGTTTAGGGAATAAGTTTGGGACATTTCTCCTATGCTATTCCTTAAACCCCATTTTCTTTCTTAATACTCTTAATTAAGGGCTAATTCACTAATTACCCTCTAAGTTAATTTTTTAGAATTCTAAAAATTTTTAGAACTTAATTAATCTACTTTGGGTAGATGCTTAGGTGTTCAAGAGCCTTAGTTCAATTAAGGAAATCAAAACTCAACTCATATGTGTGAGGGGTGTTTTGAAATTACTTAAGTTAAACCCATTAGCTTAATTAATCATTAATCATGAGCCAAATTACATTAGGCCCCTTCCTTCCTAGCTGCATTACAAATTTTAATTCCTTGTGAGATTTTATGTCATCTCATTGGCTCATAATTATTTGATTAACTATGCTAAGGTGGTGTAGGTAAGGGATAATTAGCATGTTTAATTCATACCTTAACCTAATCAAAGTATTAAATGAATCTAATCATCTAAAAATTAAACAAAAATATCAAACACATGTGGGAATGAGTTAGGAATAGCAAACTTAACCTACATTTTAAAAATTAAATCAAATTCAAAATCAAATAAAAATCATATTAAATAAACTTTGATTTACTTTAAACTTTCTTATGTCATACGATTGTCTTTCGGATTTAATTAAAGTGAATGTGTTTACATGCTTTCATTGCTTTAGTTCTTCCCTAACATGCTAAATATGTGTCATATGGTTTCATGCATTCATGCTTTTCAGAAATCAAATTTAAAAATGAAAATATTTCCTTTATGTCAAATTGCATGTGTTGGCTAAAGTTAGAATATGAGTGGTTATTATCACTATTAAGTTCAAATTATTTTCAAATTATATGAATCAATTAATAAAATTGAAAGTGTGTTATTTATATTTAACTTATAAGTTTGCATGTGAGTAAAATATAAGGATGTGCTTAGTGTAGGTTTTCCTTTTCTTCTCTTTTAGTATAATTTTGAATAGGATTTGGCAAGGTGTATGGTTCATTTGAAAAGAGCCTAACACTTGCCTAATTCCATATCCTATTCATTCCAATACTATCACTTAAGAGGGATACTTATGCTTGCACATATAAATTGGATAAACCAAAATAAAATCAACCAACATAAACTTTTGCATTCTTTCTTTTCCATTCATTTCTTTTGTACATATGCTTGTATTTAAGGAAAGTAGTATATTAGTCTGGAAAACCCCGAAGTTGTGTGGCTTTAAATAATCCTAATTAGGTCTTGTACCTTACACCCCTGGTTAACAATAGTGTCGTACTCACTTATGCCTTTCATACATTCATAAGTGCATGTGAAAGTTGGATAAGAAACCACTTTGCTACTTAATAAAAATCATGCATCATAAACTTTCAAATTTTCTTAAATGAATTACTTAGCATGCATCATCAAGTGTGTTAATCATTCCCATTTGTATGTATATATATGCTTAAGACTCACTCATATGCATGTTACACATGTTGAGGAAGAAATGAAGTGATGTATGTTTTGAGAGTTTAGTTCATTTTACTTAATCTTAAAATGCCTTTATTTTTGAATAGGTTTGTTTAGAGTTCATCTAAACTTAGGATTAATTAAATCACTTAATTAAAATATTCACTAAGCAAAACTAAAACATGAATTAACTTTAGAAATTACTTAGGTTAAGGAAGGAAAGAAAAGTTCTCTTCTCTTTCCCTCTCTTTACAACTTAGAAATTAATTGTAGGATTCACTTGAACCCAATCGAAAACATAAAATAAAATCAATCCAAAATAATTAAATTATTTAAATGAAACCATCTTTTAAGTTGAACATGCTTCACACTTAGAAAATTCTAATTAAAGCCATAGCTAAGCATACCACACAAACCTCCAAAGCATACACATTAGGCTAAGTCACCACTTCTAGCTTTAGGTTAGGGCAGTGCATAGTTTGATGCTTACTTTTATTTTGTGATATATGTTTTAGTTTGGATGTTAGGATGTATGTTTATAGAATGAATGATAGGGTGATCTTAGTGTAACCATTATCTTTTGCAGGGGCTTTTGCTAAAGGGGTGTTGTAATAAATAAAGATATGAATGCTTTTGCTGTGCAGGTGCTTATACCCCTAAGCATAATCCAATAGGCCAGGTGGACTTAGTCACCCATGTGTGGGTGATAAGTCTAATATACATGCTTGGGATTTATGCGGTCTATTTAGCTAATCTCTATTTTGCAGGTGTTAGCTAGATTTACTTTTCCTTTTCATGTAATTTTTGCAATTAGGATTTTTGAATGATTATTATGGGGGATTAGGATGAACATTGGTCAAAAGATCTCATCTTATGTACCATGTGAATCCTTTGGAGCATCCACCTTCCAACCTTCCAAAAGAAGGAACCAAAGAAGAAAGAAGAAAACAGGAATGAAGAAATGAAGCTTGAAGACCCCCATAACAATGAGTTCCTTGCTTAATTATATTTAATTCATTTGTAATCTGGGTTATATAAGGGTAGAACTTGGCTACCCAATTTATTTTCAGGCCTTGTGTGGTGGTACCTGACCATAATGGCCTCTTATTCTTTTGCGATTAGCTTTATAAATTGATTAATGATTTATTTAGCTTGTTCATTAAGCGACATCCTTTTCCTAGTTTCTTCTTTGCTTTATGTATGGCCTAGATGTAGATTAGGCTCTTAGAAAAAAATAAATCTTATACCAAATTTAACAATTAAAAACTAAAAATAAAGAACTCATAACCTCACCTAAAGCTTAGGCTAAAAATCAAGATTAAAGAATTAGCAACCCCTTAGCTAGATGAGTACTTCTTTTATAACATCATGCATAAATGTATATTATTTTCACTCTTGATTGGAGGGCTTCCACCTTTTCAGAGAAACTTGGCTTGACCTTTGAGAGCCATGGTGGAAATACACCTCCTCCCTTCTCGCTGATTTTGGCCAATAACTTTATTTCTCATGCATTAGGCATATGAATTATATTATCCTAAGTCAAAAATGATTGTCCAAAATTAAAAATAAATTGAAATCTGAATTTTATTAGATTTATGTCATTTGACGCATGTCCCTACATGATCTAGTCTCTTTAGGGAGTGAGTTCAAGGACTCAATCTCTTTCTAAATAAATAACAGCCTAGCTATCTTGCTTAAAGCATATGACTTGCATACATGAATTTAAAATCATAGGAGGAGTTAGTTGGATACCACCCCCAGGCAGTTTTATGTCCAAACAGTTAGGTGGTTTGTCCTCTTTTATGGAGACAAACCAAATACCTATTTTCATCTCAGATTTAGGTTGTGCTTTTAGCCCTTGCCAAAGCTCCCTAGATTTAGATTATGAGATTGCTTCTCCCTTTTGTGGGCCATAAGCTTATATCCTCACCTCTTAGGCATTTCCATAATCTTGTGTTATGAAATCATAAGCCCTAAATTTCTAATAAAAAATTTAACTCAAATAAATTAAATCAATTTCAAAAATGTAAAGCCCGGCCATATGATAGTTTGAGATGTTTGCTAGGTTTCCTAGCATCATGAGCATCTCCTACTTATTTTCATTTGGCTTCAATAATAACTCACCATCTATGATCAATCCCATTTGATCTTCCAAAATAAACTAATCAATTGATAGTCCTACCTATTAAAATCTTTGGAGACAGCAATCATTTATCTTAATCGAGAGTATTCCTAAAGGATCTCATTCCTTAGGATGTAAATAACTATGGGGGCTTGCTCCTATAGGCAACTTAATGAATCTGATTTATAATAAACCCTACTTTACTTTTCCATGTAAAGCAGGAGAAGAATCTTTAGTACACATGTAGATCCATTATCCTTAGGAGACCTTGCTGAGGTGATTAAGCCCATTGTAGGGTGGTGACTTCTATCTATCGAGATAGTACACCTCTCCTTAATGTCATACCCGATCACCCTTAATAAGAACATTTGCAGATCTATGTGGTGTCAAAATGCATACAAAAAGAAAGAGATGCATATTTCAATCCTTATTTTATCCTGCATAGAATGAAGGTGTAAGTATATATCTTATTCTTTTAGAAATCTCATAGGAAAATTTTCACCACACTACATGAGTCAAATTGAGCCAAACCTAACCAAACCAAGTACAAATCCAACCAAACTTAGCATGACTCATCCTTAGGTCACTATGGGCCTACCCAAATGGACCCAATCCATGGTGAACTTGGGTTGAATCAAACTCATTAAACTAAGCCCTCCAAATAGGATAAAACCCCCATTTGGAAGGGTTATCTACCTCCCTAATGCCTTGGTAGCCACCTTTGGCTTTTCTTGGAATAAGGACCACTGATCCAACCTAACCCAAGGCTATTGAGTTCAACCTTTGGCCAAGAGAGGGTGAGCTCACCCATGAGCAACCATTGGTCCACCTAAAGAAGAGTGTACATTATATGGTAGCCCACTATACTACCACCTCCGGTGGGACAACTGCCAAAGACTGAGCCAATCTTAATCTTTAGTTCAAGCGGTCTCCTCCCCATCCATTCAAACTTGACATAGACTACATTTAGAGTAATCCTAAAGCATTCCCCAAGCTCCCCGTGCACCCCATCACTGGAGATAGCAAGCTCCCTTAAAGCCCGAGAGCTTCATCCATCCAACCTCACCAAACTTCCACCAAAGCCTAATTAACCTTCCCCACACCTTCACTATATTCTGGCAACCTAGAATGAATTAATTCCTGGTTGATTCGACCATCAAAATGTGTCCTTAGACCAACTTTAGTGACTTCCGTAGTGGCGCTTGGTCTATAATCCGATTAGCGGGGAGGCAGCTCAAGATCTTCTCAATAGGACTTCATCACAAAGCTACCTCTATCGACAAACCGTTGATCTTTATCTCCAATGAGGTAAAAATCTAGCAACAGTAGATTTGGCCCCTAGGTGTTGGTATTTTTTGAAATAAATTATATTTCATGTAATTTTCACCGTAGGATTGCCCTAGATTTCTTCATTGATCATTTTAGAGTCAATTTCAACATCAAACGAGCTCTGACGAGCTCAGATCCAGTGGCAAAAGGTATACGGTGTCTGTCTTCCAGTGCTCGCAAGATGATGGATCACCGGCTATCTATTTCACATGATTAGAATGGATGACCATGATTAATGATGCTAGAAATCTCAATTTAATCCTTTTGTAATCACCAGATTAATTTTGACCATTCGATCAGAGATCAGACGATTTTGACAAAACTGCGTCCGCCGCCGCTGAGTCAGCACCTACGTCAAACATTTTAAATGGCCAATACCATGGTACCACATGGAAAGAGCTAATGCGTCAGTGTTCACGTAGTGCCAACACTTTAAAATGAGTAGTTAGACTTAAAAATTCAATTTAAATAGTTAGAACTTCAAAAAATCATAACTAATCATAGAAAATTTTTAAAAAGATACAAATAAACCTATTTTGGAAAGCTTAGACACACGAGAATTTAATAAAAATAAAAATTCTAATTAATGTCTAATGAATAGTGCTTAAATAAGGTTTGAAGTTTATGCCAATTACTTTAATTAAGGCCAAAATACTTGGCTAATTAATCCCTAATTTGACATGTTGATTCTATGGGATATCCTTTGCTTCCCATATTATTCTTGGAATTATTTAGAATATAATTTGGAAAATCCCAATTTTTTAATCCTAATTACCCATTTTAAGTGATTTAATAAATGTTAAGATTAATGAAATAGTAAAATTGAGTAATTAGGAATAATTAATCAATAAAAATAGTAAAGGTAACATGGGTATTAATTAGGACCCTCTCTCCTAATTATTTCTAAATGTATTCACTTAATGAATTTAATTAACATGTTTTGTAATTAAGGATGAATTAAGGAAATTAATGATGACATTGAAATAAAATTAATTTAAATAACTCAAGTGCTAACCCATTTATCTCTTTATATGTTTAATAACATAAAATCATCAAAGAAATTATAATTTTTCCATTGGTGTGGGGAAATCATAAGAGTATTTAACCTAAATAATTTTCTTCTTTAATTGAACTAACTCTTAAGCATGAGCCTAATTGCAATATATCTCTTTAGGTGCATTATTGATTTTATTTTTCCAAAACATGTCATTGAAGGCTCATGATTAAATAGTTAATGAATTTAAAGAAGTTTGGGAAGAGTAATTAAACTGATGTAATTAATGGATTGAACCTAATCAATTCATAAAACATATTTAATTTCTTTCCTTCAATATATTAAATAATCAACATGGGATGGAGTGAATCCTAAATACCATTTCTCCTCTTTAGGTTTTAATAACTTGAACATTAAAATTAGACTTTAAAGAAACTTTGATTAGGCTTAATGGATGCTCATTTAACTTGATTGTCCTTAGGGTTTGATGAAATCAAGTATGTTATGTAGTGATATTTAATCCCTTTCAATTATCATAAATGTGTATGTCATGTGGTTCATATCTTTATGTTTTAAAATTAAAAGAATATGATTACATCCAAATTGCATGAGTTGAATAAATACTATTATATGGTGTGGTTATTACTACAAGTAAATCTCAAACTATTTTGAAAATGTATGTTAATTATGAATCAGATGATTTGAAACATAAATCAATGCTTATAATAAAGAATTACTTATATGAAGATGATATTTTCATTTATTTGTAATCAAAAGATTTGATTATTTTATTTTTATGTTCTATGTATATATTTACATGCATTTGAATTAGTAAGTATATAGTCTAGATATCCCGGGAATACGAGGTTTTAAGTATCCCCAAGGAGTTCTTAGATAATCTCACTTTCCTGGTTTAATGATGACACATGCTTGCTTAGTTTCATTTATGTGTATGCATATGCTAGAAAATAATATAAAATTCCTTTCTTTATACCATTAAAGTTTACATAAATAAAAGGATTTTTATACTTAACTTTTGCATGCTTTTATTTTTTTGCTTATGTATATATTTGTGTGTATTTAAATTGGAAAGTATAAAGCCTAGACATCCTTAGAATACAAGGCTTTATGTAGCCCCAAGGAGGTCTTAGATAATATCACTTTCTTGGTTTAACAATAGCACGTGCTTGCTTAAATTCTTAATACATACTTGCATATGCTCAGCTACGAGATGAAATCTCCCTTTTCTATTAAATACATTGCATCAACACTCATTAAGTATGTAAAAATATGGGTATATTGCATATATATGTATATACTAAATCAAATATTAGAGATATTAAAAAAATGAAAAAGTGTGGACATTATTGAGAATGAATAGAAGTAGTGAGTATTACTTACATGATAGTGGCTTAATTTCATTAATCTTAAGATGCCTTTCATTTTTAAATGAAATTCATTAAGGCTAATCTAAACTTAGGCTAAATAAAATTCATAAGTCATTCATTAATAGAATTAAAGCCATAATAATCTATCTTTTGAAAACTACTTAACCTACGGATGAAAGAGTCAATCCTCTTTCTTCTCTTTATAATGATTATGTCTTAAGTAAATAGTGAACAAACATAAATAAAAAAGAACACATAAGTTAAAATCCAATCAAGCTACTAAAAGACTTAAAGTGAAATAATCCTTAATAAATAACTTAAACAATCCCAAAATTTTAGACAATCATAATTATAAAGCTTAATCAAAATATACTATAATAAGCCTTTGCACACACATTTGAATACTAGGTCACCAACCATAGTATTAGGTTAGGTCGGTGTATGTTGTGGTGTAATATTTAGACTGGATGGTAGGATTGTTTGTGTGTAGACTGAACGTTAGATCGTTAGTAGCCTAATGATGCTTTATGTAAGGGATTGTGCTTGAAGTGCCATTGCAATAATAAATGAATATAAGCATTCTTGCTTCTAGGTGCTAATTATGTCCTTAGCATAATACAATTAGGATATGTGGGCTTGGTTACCCATGTGCAGGGTGCTAAGTCCAAATATGTAAAATATAACTGCTTAACTTATATGTTTGTTTGGCTAACATCTATTTTATAGGTGTAGTTAGATTTTATTTTTCATAAAAATGTAATTTTTGTAATAAGAATTAGGATTAGTTCTATGGGATTTAAATAAGCAATAGTTAGAAGGCAAAGACCTGGGAGGCCCTATGAATCCTGAAGCAAACTAATCCAAAGAAGGAAAGAAGAATAATAATTGAAGAATCCCATAGCATTTATATCATTTGTAAAAAAAAATTATAATTCAGGCTGTATAAGGGTTGAGCTAAGCTACCCAATTTGTTCTCTTTTTTAGGGTGTATTGTAGTACCCAACCACACTGACCTTTTACTATTTTACAAAACTCAAATATTTGATTATTGTGTTTAGTTTGTGCAATAGAAATAACATGCTTCTCATAGGTTTCTTAAAGTTTGATGATTTGATGTGTAGCCTGGATGCGGTAGGTTATTTAAGACAAAATTGAATTTTCTACCTGCACTACTTAACTCATAACTAAAATCTAATGTAACTCATAACCTCACTTTAAAGCATACACTTTTAATCAAGATAATAAAATATTTAGCAACCCTTTAACTGGGTGATTGTATGCTATAACAACATGCATGCCATATTTTTTCATTCTTTAATAGAGAGGATCTCCATTCTTGCATGATAGGGGACATGCTTGACCTTTGAGAGTGATCCCTTGTAGTGGAGAACACCTCTTATAGTTGATTTAGCCCATAACTTAATTTCATCATGCATATAGGCATAATTGTCTTAAGCCTTGGTCCAAAATAAATGTGTTAAAGAAATCTTAAAATTTTATAAATTTATAAGATTAGTCTAAGTCATCTTTGCATACCAAACATTATTTAGTCTCTTATGGAGTGAGTTTAAGATTTTGGCTTCCTTTCTAATTAAATAACAGTCTAGCTATCTTGCATCTACATGAGACCGACTTACATGATTTTAAAGTATAGGAAGTGTTAGCTAGCGACCACTCTATGTGGTCATAAGCCGAGAAGAGTCAAGATGTGTTCACTCTCTCTTATGGAGATGAACCATTATCTCACATTTTTCCTGAGTAAAATTAGGTCAAGCTCTTAACTTGTTCTAGAGCACTCTAGATTTAGGTTCTAAGGTGGCTTATTTCTCTTTTACTATGAGTATAAGTCCTCACCTCTTAGGCTTCTCATAATCTTATTTTGTTGGAACATAAGTCTTAGCATTCTGATAAAATTTCAACTTAAACAAAAATAAATTCTCTCTTTCAAAATTATAAAGCTTCATTATAGAGTAGATTGGAGCTTTCACTAGGCTTCCTAGTATCTTAGATTTTGTGTACTCATCTTTTCATAAATACATCTTCTCATTTGAAGTCTTCCCACCTGATTTACAAAAATAACCAATCCTTTGATAGTCTAGCCTTGAAATCTTTGGAGACATTTGTTGACTACTTTAATCGAGAGTGTTCTTGAGAAATCTTCATTTCTTAGGATGTAATTAACTATAGAAACTTACTTCTATAAGGAACTAAAGAACTAGAATAAAATAAACTGAACTTTACCTGATCATATAAAGTAGGGGAAAGATCTCTACTATATATGTAGACCCATCTGCCTTAGGAGTCCTTATTAGGTGATTGAGTCTATTATATGATAGTGTTTCTATCTTTTAAGATAGTATATTATTCCTTAATGATGTACTCGATCACTTACTACAAGTCAATGGAAAGAAGTGATTGGATTTTAAACTTTCAATTTGAAGCCTTATTACTATCAAATGATTAGAGATACATAGAGCATGTGGAGGAGGTAATATAGCTTAGTGATTGGAAGGCAATGAATAAAGTGAGATTTTTTACATTGCTATAGTAAAGATGGGTGATGTCAAAGCACTAATCATTTGGAGAGCTAACATAATGTAGGGAAATCTATTAAGCAAGAGTGATGTGAAGATGGAGTAGCAATAGCTAAAGTAGCAACATTGATTACGATCAATTTTAAAAGTATACCAAGGTTCAGAGGAGGAAGATAAGTAACCATTTTGACATGGTAGCAAGTGCAGAGGGTGTGGTTAATTTTAGTCAACATATGGGAAAAATATGTTTACATAAAGTAATATGATGAGAAATGAAGTATTTGTAAAGAGTGCGATGATAATATCAACATTTTTTATGTGAAGGCATTAGGATGAATTTGGTGCAAACTTATGTGGTGAATGGGGTTACATCTAGTGCTAGAAAAGGAGTTCAAATATTTTTACATGCAATATTAGAGCCTATTTATTATATAATAAATTATATGGAGAAATAAATTTTTTTTTGAAGAAGAGGAAATTCAGTTTATTTACTAAAGTAATAGGTGCATCAACCCAAAACAACTTAGATAAGTGAACATGTAATAATATATTATGTGCTAATTTTATCAAGCGATAATGTTTTCTCTTGGAAATATTATTGTTGTATTACACTAGATTAAGCTAATCATTTTTGAAATAAGATGCTAGAATATTCACCTTCACCATCTTAATTGAAAATTTTAATTATTAAATTGTGCCATAATCATGATAATAAATTATGTAAACTTAGAGAGAGTCTCATATTTATTTTAAATTAAGTATACCTAGCAAACATGAGAATATTCATATATAAAATAATATAATCTCCATATCCATTAAAAGACTTAATTAAAAATGACCCGCATACATCTGAGTAAACTAGCTTGAAGGGAGAAATACATTTTTTGATAAAAGATTTTATATTACTTTGGCTAATTAACATGAGTTACATGGAGAAATAAAAAAAATATAAATAATAGTAATCATTTTAGCTATTTTAGAATAAAAATAAGATGTAGATGTCATAAATGAATGTGTCATGTGACTATGGAGTCAACATTAGATGTTATGAAAGATGGTCAATGGCTTAACAAATTGAAGATTAAGATGAGCTAAATAAAGTCCATCATGCTAGGTTCTTAAGAGAATCCATTAATTTATCTTCTGAACCTTTGCACAATAACCATTTGCAATAAGGGAAATTAAATGTTAGTTGTAAAAGACAAGATAATGGATACATATAAGATTATGGAAATTTTTTGGAATGAGAAAAAGTGGATATAAGTAAATCTTATGATGAGGAGTATGAAGAAGTCATTTATTAGTATTACAGATTGGAATTGATTAGCATTTCTTAGTTGAAACTTTCTAGTTTCCAAGATAAACTTGTAATAAAATGAGGTGCTTAAAATATGTGATGAAGCTTTGGAGTCAAGGTACCAATCATCTAGATGAGCTTAAGTGGCTGCAAGTAAAGCCTAAGATGGAACAATGTCTAGTGACCGCGATAGGGTTGTATTGGCTCACTCCCACTAAGGAATGTGATCATATCCCGTATTTTCTAGACTTACTATTCTTTTATATGAGATATCAGCTAAACTCTAAGATCATGACTAGTATAAATGTGCTCTTAACTAATGCAATAATTATTGGACACAAAATTCAATTAAAGCCTTGGGTATACAATTATGCCTACATGCATGTAATTTGAAAATAATTATGGCTAAACTATTATAGAAGGAAAACTTCTCCAAGAAATGACTATCCTCACTAGACAAATGTCTCTTATGTGTAATAAGTGAAGAGCCTAATTCAAGAAGAGCAAGAAAATCTGCTATATGTTTTACATATTCTTAGATATTTTAGCAGCTTTTAGTATGCATGCATATGGTTTTAATTAAATTAGGTTATGAGTTGCATTTATTTTTAGTTTATGTTGATAAATTAAGTTAGGGTAGAAAAAGTAATTTCTAAGAACTATCAAAATCCAAGATAAAATTCAAACAACAAAACATCACAAAAAAATTTTAGAAAAAGTATGTCATTTTTAGTGCACAAATAATGTAAACACACCAATTAAATAAAATAATACAAAAATAAAAGTCGAAGTGGCCAGGTCCCACTATACACCTTACAAAAAAAAAATTAGGTAGCCAAGCTATGCCCTTATACTGCTTGGCTTAGAGCTAAGTAAAGAAAGTCAATAGGGTCTTTATCTTCATATTCAAGGTATAGATGCTCTATGCATCATAGGACCTCCAAGTACACACCTTCTAGACCTATAGCTCTAACCTAATTTTAGTATGAATTAAATTTATAATTTCAATATATTTCCTAACTAAACCTTCAAAATAGAGGTTAATTGAAACATATATACACATAAGAAGTTATATTCTATACAGTGAGGCTTAGCATCAACGAGTACCAATCCCACCTATCATAATAAGCTATACTTAGGGAGTTTATCAAGCAGCACCTGCAAATAATTTGTTAGCTTTAAATTTTTTACAAAACCATATGAACATAAAAATAATACATCATAATAATGCATCGGTCTAAACTAAGTATAAGATCTATGACCCATCAATCTAATGTCTGTGCAAAGTTTGATGCCATTAGGCTTTAATGCCTAAGTTATAACCTAAAAATAAAGTTTAATTTATTAATTATCAATGGGCAATTTTAATTTAAGTGATTAACAACTTAAGTATGGGATTTGAATTGTAGTTTTGTTTTAAATATAAATTAAGCTTAATGTTTTATAGATATAAGGGATAATGGGCCTCTGACTAAGTAAAATGGTGTACGCAAGTACACGTGTCATTCAAGTAAAATAATAATATGTAGAGTATCATGCCCATGAGGATTTATTAAAAATTTTATTTAGTTAAGTGTTAATCTATTATTAACATTGATTTTTACCCAACTAAGTGAAATATTAGGAACAAAGTTTTATAATTTTTATATAAAATAAAGTTATTATTCTTATGAATAAAAATATAACTCTAAACTTGAGCAGTTTTGGCATGTATCTAGATTAAACTATCTTATGTCGAGCATGACATCATGGTGTGGTAAATGTAGTGCCTAGGCTTTAATCTAATTTTTTTCTTTTAAAATCTGTAATGCCAGATAAGAGCATATATATTATATTGTTTACCTCTAGATCGATACAATTAAACCAATTCTTTTAACCAATTTTCTGACTAGTGTCGATTAGATTTTCAAAAGTTCCTTTCCCCTTATCTCACTTGAAATAGCTACAGGTCCTACAAATTAAGTGTATCACACTGACACCTAATACTACACCCATTTTTTTCCCCTAATATTCTTCTAGGACTCTCTCGATGACTCTAGATCACAACTAGTTTTGATATTACAATTAATCAAATTGTAAGTAAATGAAGCTTATGAAAATCTAAAACACTATTTATAATAATGTGAAAATTTTAATTGGAACACCATATGGATTTTGGAGGGTACTTATTTTGGTAATAAAATACATCATTAAGAGATAAATATATTTCCCATGTAATGGATTCAATTACTTGATAAGAACTCCTAACACTGATGGGTCTTCGATATACTAGAGATTCTTTCCCTGAATTACATGGAGAAGTAGAAGAGGGTTTATTTTATTACAGGGTTTGTAGTTCCCTATAAGGGCAAGCCCCTATAGTTAATTACATCTTTGAAGAAATGAAATTTCTCCTAAGAATACTCTCGATTAAAGAAATTGACTTTCATCTTTATGAATTTCAAAGCTTATCTTAAAAGGATGATTAATTTGAAAATTCAAAAAGGAACGCTCCAAGGAGGAAGAGTTCTTTCTGAAAGCCAAAAAGTATTAAGTAGAAAATGTTTTTAGATACTGAAATGCCTAGTAAGAATTTCAACTATCCTATCATCAACCTTTACATTTTGAGATTGAATTTATTAGAGTTGTGAGTTTAACATTTTATTAAAAATCTTGGACATAGATTCTAATAGCATAAGATTGTAGAAATGCCTAGTTTTTGAAGTCTTATTCCAACAGGATGCTTCAGAACCTAAGTCTAAAAATACTTCTAACAAAAGTTAGAAGATCGACTTATTCTAAGGTTTAGGAATTATCAAATCATCTTCTTACTTAAGAAAATGAAACTATCACTAACTCTTCTAAACCTACTTCTCTCTTGGAAGGGTTGCCAACTAACACCACCTAAGCCATTTAGAACCATAATTGGTTGTGTTTTTATATTTAGGGAAGAAAGCTAAGAGCCCAAACTCACTCCTTAAGCCTAAGATAATGACTAGTATGTTGTGCATTTAGCTAATGTAATAAATTTTTTTTATTTTTATGTATTTTGACTCATATTTTTTTTAAAGGCCTTGGGTATGCAATTCATCCATACGATTAGGTGTAGTTAGAAAATGACTCTGGGCCAAATCAAAAATGAGAAGGCACACTTCCTCAGGAAGGGTGGTCATCCTCACAGGTCAGATGCCCCCTTATGTGCAATGGGTGAAGAGCCCAATTCAAGAGAAATGTATAATATGCTCTCATGATTCGTAAAAGCTAGTTGTTTCTAGTTGATTTAAGCTATGCCTAGTGGTTCTAATTGAAGGAGGTTATGAGTTTTTATTTTATATTTGAGTTATTTAAATTTTATTGGAGTAAAAAAAATTAATTTTCTTAAGAGCCTAACACATTTAAACTTTATAATAGAACACATCAATCACAAAAAGAAACCTAAAAAAGCATGTTATTTCTATTGCACACTCCAAAATAAATCAAACCAAATTCAAATTAAATTAAATAGGCCAGTGCAGCCATGTACTGCTTACACCCTAGAAAAGAAAAAGTGAGCAGCCGAGCTCTACCCTTATACAACCTGGCCTATAACTAAAAGTTTGACCTGTAGGTATTTATTAACTTCAGGATCGACGCCTTCTTCGAGGGCCTCCTTAGGCTTCACCGAGGACCATCAATCTTGTTATTCCTAAACTCCATAGATACTAACCTAATTCTAGGCTCAAATTATATTTTAATTTTCAAAAAAAAAAAATTCTTAAACCCTACAAAATAGATGTTAGAAAAAAATCATTCAACACACTAGCAGTTTATATTTCAAACATACGTGCTTGGCATTAGTGATTGCCAAGCCCTCCTGTTCTATTGGGCTATGCTTAGCCTGCAAGAGAATATCATTTATTTTATATTTATTATAGCGGTCCCTTTTAAGCACATCCCTTGCAGAAAATAATGTTAAGCTAATATCAACGCCCTAACATCTAGACTAGCGAGCAAACAATCCTAGCCATCCAGTCTAAAATATTACACCACAAAATAAGAAAAAAATATCACATCACATCAAATCATCATAGATCATTGGCCTAACCTAAGTTTTGGGTTAATGACCTAGTATTCTAGTGTGTGAAAAGAGGGGCATGTGGTAGGATTTCACTAGACCTTATTTTACTTTAACTTTTATGTTCGAAGTTCGTTCAATTTATTGTTGGATGATTTTACTTTAAGTAATTTAATTTATTTTGAAATTTTATTTCAATTTTAAGTTTATTTTTGTGTTTAAGTTGAATTTAGGTTTTAAAGAATGAAGAATAAGATAAATTTTGCTTTGGATAGAATCTATTTTATTCAACATCCTAGTCCTAATAGAATGAATTTTTCACCCGGAAATAAAAATTTATCCTATGGGTCAAACTAAAAACCTATATATCTTAATTAACCCATTTAAATTTAATAGAATGATTTAATTGGATTAAATTTGATCTGATTAATTTTTATTTGATTTAGTTAATATTCTAAAGTTTGAGTTTGAATAATTATTGATATTGATTTTGGGTTTATTCAATTTTAGTTTAATTTAATCCAATATATCAGTTGATGTGGTATTATTTCCTTTAGATTAAATAATTTTGAATTTTTTTTTTTCGAATTTCATTATAAAGATTTCACCATAGTTTATATGATTTATATTGATTAACTAGTTCCAAATGTTATTTGGAATTAATAATTTTATATTTTTAGTTAAGTTTGATTTGATTTGGTTAGCATGCTTTATTTTGATTAATTTGTTGCTTATTTGAAGTTTAAAATGATCCTTTATTTGAATTTCAATTGAAATATTAGTCCTTTAGCTTATTAAATTTACTTATTTGATTTGTATATTGATTTTAGTTTGATGTTTATTTGGTTTAATTTGATTCTTTAGATTTAATTTGATTTGTTTATGTTTTTCTATTGTTTGAAATTGATATGATTTATTAACTTTTATATTTAACTTTATGTTTATATGATTTGACTAAGATTTAAACTAAATTTATTGGGAGTATTTGATATCATGTATTTTAGATTGACTAATAGATTTTAGTTTGATTAATTTATTTATTTAGTTTACAATTTATTCTTTCTATTGAATTTGAGTATTTGTTAAATCTAAATATTTTAAGTTGATTGATTTAGTTTATTTTATTAAATTAAGATCATAATTTACTTTTTTTATTCATTTGATTAGACTTATATTAGTTTATTTTTAATTAAAGTTGATTTAAGGATCTTTTAATTTGATTATTCAAATGGTTTATTTTGAATTCATTGGTTATAATATTGCTATTTAGATTTCATGATTTTAGGTCTTCATTAAGTTTATTTAATTGAATTGTTCAATTCAAATGTTTATGTTGATTTAAAGGATATTTTTATGATTAAGAGTTTATTACCCGAGTAAGCTTTTTATGGTGAAGTTTTGTTTATTTTATTTTATTTTATTTTTGTTTGGATATTGATCATAACTTAAGAAACCTAAAGGGATGAAGTGCTTAGGGTTTTGAACCTAATTTTGGTCATCTTAAGCTTCTAGCTTATTTAGATGTTCATGATTGACTTGTTTATTTTATTTATTTGTTTAAAATTTTATTTAGATGATTGATTTGGTTAGATTTCTCAATTACATTGTGATTAACTTAATCAAAATATGATAAATAATTTAGTTGATGTTCATGATTAATTTAGTTTAGTTAATGTGGTTGGAGTTTAATTAATAATTATCTTAAGTTATCTTATCTAAATTAATTTGTTCTTATTAGATTAAGTTTAAGATTATATAAGTTCAGTATGATTGACATAATTGTGTGATTAACTTAACCAAAAGGATTTGATTAAATTAATTATAGATTAATCAATATTTTAATTAATAACTTAAAGAATTTGATTTAGTTAATTATAGATTAATCAATTAATTCATTAACCATGATTGTTTTCATTAAAGTTTGATAATGAACTTAATTACATGTTTAATTTATGTTAAGCTTGATTTAAGGATTAACTTTGATGCTTAGTTAAAAGATTAATTTCGATATGAGTAATTTAATTTAATTTAGTTCAATTAATTATTGAGTTAATTTAATTTGGAATTTCATTATTAACTTGAATATTATGTGATATTTGCTTGATTTAATTTAGAGTTTGGTTAATGAGGGTTTAAATATTATTTTATTTTTTATTTTGGCTTGATATTTTAATTCATTAGATAAATTCAATTAATGTTGATTTTAATGATTTATTAAACCCTAATTTTAGGTGATTTTTTGAATTTTATAACTTTAGAGGATTATGTTATTTTGTTAAGGCTCTTTGATGTCAATTAGGGTGATTAAACCTCTTTTGATGATTTTTATTAGAAATTTGAAATTCAATAACTATTAATCCATTCACAATTTTAACTTAAAAATTTTATGGTAGGTGTGTTTTAGCCTCAGTTTCAATCTCTAAAAATTTTATGTCAATTAGATTAGTATTTTTGGTTTAATTAAAGAAATTAGATTCTCATTCAAACTTTAATTAAGCCCAAAATACCTAATAAAAATTGGGAATTTTGGATTCATTGGATTCCTCTTAAAAAGATAAATCCAATTAGATATTATTTATCATTTTTGTTAATTATTTTAATTTAAAAGATTTGTTTGAAGTTTCAATTATTTTAAAATAATTTTTAAATCAAGAAAAATTGGATTTTTCTATTTAACTTATTCCACGCCACGTGCTACTGATTGGACATGCTTTACGCATGCCAATTATGGATTGGCCAAATGGAGCTAACGTGGCCTCTTGATTGGAAAAATGTGGATCTGATTTGGACCATTTGATCAAAGATGGGATGGTCTAGATCAATCCCTATGATCTAAGGGCTGGAATCAGAACCTAATTGCATCCTAATCTATTCCATCTATCCCATTTAAAGAGGATCAGATGGCTAGTGGCTCTCCTTTCTCGTGGATGGTGAACCGAGAGGTCAGACACCATTACCGCCCCTACAAGCTCCAATTTTTGGCGATTCTTGTTAAAAATCACCTATTTTTGGTTCCTAAATGTTATATCTTGAAAATGAAATGTCACTATGGGTTTAAATCCCAATTTCGTGTGACTTCGCATCATAAACTACCAAAGCATAAAAATTGGTTGTGGAAGTTAGAGGTTACCTCACCGGAGCCTATTTCTGGCAGTGTTGATGTTTCAAAAATGTTCTTGGGAGTGAGATGGATCTTTGGAACAAATATTCCCTCTTGCCTCCTCTCTGATTATCGAGGACATCAACATCCGCTGCCCTTCACCAAAACTTGGAGTTTCTCAGTGTTAGTGAGGTCGGGAGGATCAGGAAATGACTCGATTTTATTCTCTTGATGATGGTGAAGGTGTGGGAATAATTATCTTTAGGAGAGGAAAGCTCCTCTCCTATTTTCATGATTTGCCGACTCTTAATCGTTGACTTTGGCTGATCTCTGACTTACCAACAGAGGAAAACTCAAGGAAAGCTTGGTTCAGCTCCCTTTTGCCTCTAGAATGAGTCTGTATGGATGGGATGAATACATAAGCTCTCTTTTTGTCTTTTTTCCTTTGCCATGAGCTTGTCATGGAGGAGAGTTTATGGGTGGCCATCCAAGCTGATTGAAAGCTTCAAAAGCATTCTAGGAATAGTGGTTAACTGATTGCAGCCCTCTTTTTTAGTTTAAGGATAAAGAATGGGGGTTCTTATCTCCATGGAATGGCCATGTGAATTGCGGAAGATTGGATTTCATTTTGAAATTTTGTTTGACTTCTTGCTTGTTTCATCCCTCTTGCTTCCTAACGGTTTGTTTATCAATATGTTGTTTTTTTCTTTTAAAGGGATTAGATTATGATGGAGACAAGTTGGATATTATTCCATTGTAAATGGGAATGTATGTTTCTTTTCATTATATTTTAAATGAGTTTAGTTTTCTTCTTTCTCTTTTTTTAATGCTTGACTCCCTTAAATATCAGTTGGACTCAAATGACATAAAATCTAATCAAGTTTTGGGAAGTTCATGGGTTGCCAAAGCTTCCTTTGAGTTGATTTTGGGTTTAGCTTTAGGTTAACCCAATTTTACTCAAGTGGTTTTGAGTTGCCTCAAATGATTCAAGTTGGTTTATAAGCCTTTCAATCATGTCTAATTAATCATGATCAATTAGTTCAACTCTTACGTGGATTTAATTTGGTTTTAGACTAAGTTTGATTCCTTTGACCTAAACAAGACAAGTTGAGTTGAATAGTCTAATTGGTCATTTTGAACTTATTTTAAGCTTTATTTGTGTTTGGCAGATCACTTATAATGTGTAGATTTGATTAATTTCATTTAGTTTATATTTGATTTTGAGTTTGACTCAAATTGCCTCATTTTGACTTAAATGAGTTAATTTAAGTTTACTTGAGTTAAATGATTCAATTTGTTCAAATATAAGTTTGTTTAGCTTCAATTATGATTGGTGAAGGATTTAGAATGATTTAGGTTGATTAATTTTTATTAATTTTGATTATTTTGAGTTTAATCTTGAATTTGACCAATGTTGACCCAAATCAAGCTTAATGGGTCCAGTTGGATTGACTTAGGTTAAATCATCAATTGGAACAAATTAAACCAAATAATTAATTGCATCATGTTTAAGTATGAGTTTAAAATGATTTAAGATGTTTGGTTTAAATTAATTTTAGTTTAGTTTGAGTTTATACTTAATAAGATCCATTTAAGTTTACTTAGGTTAAGTGACTTAAATCAACCAGCTTGAATCTTTATTAAATTCAAATTTATTTTTTTAATGTTTAAACAAGTTCATTTGATGATCTTGTATCTTTGGAGTGACTTAGTTTGGTCAAATTTGATGAATTGACCTTTTGACTTAGTGGGGCCCACATTAACAAAGTCTAAGTCAAATTACCAATTTGGCCATTCTGAACCTCACCTAATTTTATGTTTAGGTTCATTTACATTTGTACACTGATTCTATGATTTTGATTTGATTTAGTTTCAATTTATTCTGATTTGATTCAATTTTTCATGTATTTAAGTAATTTTGAGCTTAAATGAGTTAATTGGGTTAACCATCCCAATTATCTCAATCTAAGCTCAACTTAATTTAAATTTCAATTCAAATATATTTAGTTTTGATTTCTATTAAATTTTATTAAATTTAAATTTTATTTAGATTCATCTAATCTAATTGGGTTAGGTTAGGTCTTAGAAGGGTTCACTAGAATGCCCTCAACTTTTACTTTATGGTATTTGAGTTTGATTTGATTAAAAGTTTAGTTTTGATTTTACATTTAGTATTTGATTTGATTTATTATTTAATTTTGATTCATTCACCTAGTCACTATATGTAGTGTCTTAAGTGCCTAGTTAAGGAGCTCCTATTCTAAGATTAAGTATCATAATTACTAAGATAAGGGATGATGTCAACCTCATCCAAAAATAAGGTCAATAAATAGAAGCACAAATAATTTTCTATATATCATTCCACAAAGATAATTTAATACAATACAACATTCAAAATATACACAAATTTAGAGTTCATGCACTTAGCTTAATATTTTAAGACATAAAATAAAGAAACACAATGCATAAATGTGTGTAGAAAGTACTAGAAAATATAAAAAGTAAAGAGTGCACTGAAATTTTTTTTCTCCTTTTGTTGTGTATATTTCTCCTTGTTCTCCTAATCACAATCTCCCTAACACACACACACACACACACACACACACACACACACAACACTTAGAGTATCACTCTCCAACTACTATCACTACACCCTCACATACTCTCACTAGACTCACTAACTTGTCAAAAAATTCTTTAACACTACTTAACACTCAGTATTTATAGCTATTAGGTCTCTTTAGTAGTTTTCACTCTATTCTCCTTGAAACTACTTTGAAAATTGCTGCAACTACTTTCTGGAACTACTAAAACTGTTGTAGTTGGATCGTAGGGCCTCGACACTGGTTTTGTAGCACCTAGGCACTATGCCCTCTGATTTTTCTAATTTTGGTGCATCAACATTTTAATGTCACGGCTCATATCTATGTCTGTACTTCAGCAATACAAATTTAGCATTGGGGTGTTGTATTCTTTAATTTTACAAAGTTTTTTCTTTTGATACTAGCGCCTAGGCACTTTAAATGTAGGCGTTGTACTGCGATTCTGCATTTTTTTTTCAATCAGAGATTTTCTATCATAAATATTTAAAATTAAAAAAAGTAAATTATAAAATAATAAACTTTTTACTTAAAAATGCATGCTTATTTCACTAAACTTTTTAATTTATCAATCTCACTTAGGGTAAGGTCCACTTTTCCTTACACCCTACTGTAAACAAAAGTAAGTTTAATGAAGTTTAGCTAATATGGTTAATAACACTAAATTTTAATAAAGTTCTAACTTAAATTAAGCTCAAATAATTTAATAATCATATGAAATATACTCTTAAGTTAAAGAGACGTCTTGAGGATTACTTCATTATATTTTGATTGACTTTTATGGGGATTTTTATTTGGAACATCACAAAGATCTCGGGGATACTTATTTAGGTGATCAAATACATCATTAAAAGATAAATATATCATCTATATAAATAAACATATTATCCTATAATGGATTTGATTACTTAATAAGAACTCCTAAGGCTGATGGGTCTTTGATGTACTAAAGATTTTTCCCCTAAACTATATGAAGAAATAAAATAGGGTTTATTTTAATACAAGATTTGTAGTTCCCTTTAAGGATAAGCCTCTATAGTTAATTACATCTTAGAAGGAAGAGAATTATGCCTAAGAATACTCTCGATTAAAGAATATTCCTTTAATCTCTATGAATTTCTAAGCTTGTCTTAAAAGGATAGTTAATTTGGAAATTCGAAAAGGGAATGCTTCAAGTAGGAAGAGTTCCATTCGAAAGCCAATTGGAAACAAGTAGAAACTATTTTTAGACACTAAAAATCCTAGTAAATATTCCAACTATCATACTATTGGGCCTTATATTTTGAAATTAGAGTTATTGAGGTTCTAAGTTAACATTTTATTAGAAATTTAGAACTTAGATTATGACAGCAGAAGTCAATAGAAATGACTAGGAGTTGGAAACATATTCCAATATGAAGCTTTAGAACCTAAGTCTAAAAATACTTCTGACATAAGTCAGAGTTTCGACCAAGTCTAATTTCATGAATTTGGGAATTATCAGTTCTTCTTCTTACTTAAGAAAATAAATATATTCCTGACTTTTCTAGACTTATTGCCTGCCTAGAAGGGTTTATAGCTAACACCACCTAATGAATTCAAAACCATGAATTTAGTCTTATGAATGTAAGATGGCTTGGCTATTATATGTAAAAAAAGAAAGTAAGATCCTAAACTCTCTCCCTAATATTAAGATTATTACTGGTATGTTATGCACCTAACTAATGTAGTAATTTTTATTTTTTTAATGTATTTTGACTCATATTTTTTATTTAAAGGCTTTCGATATGTAATTCATGCTTAGAATAAGATGCAGTTAGAAAATGGTTATGGGAAAATAAAAATGAGAAGACATACTTCCCCAGGAAGGGTGGTCATCCTCACAAGTCAAATGTCCTCTTAGGCGTAATGGGTGAAGTGTCTAATTCAAGAATTATAAATATTATACTCACATGATTCACAAAGTCTAATTATTTCTAGTTGCCTTTAAATTATATCTAGGGATTTAATTGAGTGAGGTTATGAGTTTTTTATTTTATGTTTGAGTTGAACTAATTTAATGGGGTAAAAAATTTAGATTCCCTATGAGCCTAATGCATCCAGGCTTCATCATAGAACACAACAATCATAGAAAGAAGCTTATAAAAATATGCAGTTCTATTGCACACCTAAACATAAATCAAGGCTAGTTTAAATAAATAAAATAGGCTAGTGTGGTCGGGTACTACTATACATCACAAAAAATAAAAATGTGGGCAACTGAGCTATGCCCTTATATAACCTGACCTAGAACTAAAAGTTTGATCTATGGCATCATCATTAACTCCAAGATCATTGCCTTCTTCATGGACCTCCTCAGGCTCCACCAGGGACTATCAAATAGGCATAGTTAGCTCTTGTTAATCATAAACCCCATAGATCCTAACTTAATTCTAGGCTCAAATTATATTTTAAAATTCCAAAATAAAATCCTAAACCCTACAAAACAAATGTAAAGAAAAAACATATAACATATAGATAGTTTATATTTCAAACATACGGGTTTAGCTTTAGTGATTATCAAGCCCAGCTGTACTATTGAGCTATGCTTAAGAACATACACAACATCTACAAGCAAACAATATTTATTATTTTATGATAGGGGTCCCTTTAAGCACAACCCTCCTATAGAAAATAATATTAGCCTAAAAAGAATGTCCTAACATCCAGACTAGTGAGCAGATAATCTTAGCCATCCAATCTTAAACTGCACTCCACAAAATAAGAAAAATTTCACATCACAATCAACACATCAACCTAACTTAATTCTAGGGTTGATGACTTAGTATTCTCGAGTGTGAAAAGAGGCTTATGTAATATGGTTGCGTTAGGCTTTCTTTAGGTTCAAGTTTTAATTCAGAGTTTGTTCACTTTTACTATTGGATGGTTTTAATTTAAATTATTTTGTATTTTATTTCAATTTTAAGTTTATTTTTGTATCAAAGTTGAATTTAAGTTTATAGAATTTAGAATAGAATACATTATGCTTAGGGCATAATCCAATTTATTCAACATCTTAATATTAAAAGAATGAAATTTTCATTCTAATGAAGATCCATTATATAGAACAAAGCTATGTATCTTAAATATTACATTAGTCTGATGGGTCTTTGATTACTTAATAAGAACTCTTAAGGCTGATGGGTCTTTGATGTACTAAAAGATTTTTCCCTTAAATTATATGGAGAAATAAAATAGGGTTTATTTTAATACAAGGTTCGTAGTTCCCTTTGAGGATACACCTCTATAGTTAATTACATATTAGAAGAAAGAGAATTTTGCCTAAGAATACTCTCGATTAAAGAAACTGACTTTTATCTCTATGAATTTCAAAGCTTGTCTTGAAAGGATAGTTAATTTGGAAATTCGAAAAGGGAATGCTTCAAGTAGCAAGAGTTCTATTCGAAAGCCAAATGAAAACAAGTATGAAATGCTTTTAGACACAAGGAAGCCTAGTAAATATTACAACTATCATACTATTGGGCTTTATATTTTGAAATTAGAGTTATTGAGTTTCTAAGTTGACATTTTATTAGAAATTTAGAACTTAGATTCTCTCAGCAGAAGATAGTAAAAATGACTAGGAGTTGGAAACATATTCCAATATGATGCTTTAGAACCTAAGTCTAACAATACTTCTGACATAAGTCAGAGGTTCAACTAAGTCTAATTTTATGAATTTGGGAATTATCAATTCTTCTTCTCACTTAAGAAAATAAATATACCCCTAACTTTTCTGGACTTATTGCCCGCCTAGAAGGTTTTCTAGCTAACACCACCTAAATGAATTCAAAACCATGAATTTAGTCTTATGATTGTAAGATGGCTTGGCTATTATATTTAAGAAAAGAAACTAAGACCCTAAACTCACTCCCTAATATTAATATTATGATCAATATGTTATGCACTTAACTTATGTAGTAATTTTTATTTTTTTATGTATTTTGACTCATATTTTTTATTTAAAGGCTTTCGATATGTAATTCATGCTTAAAATAAGATGCAGTTAGAAAATGATTATGGACAAATCAAAATGAGAAGACATACTTCCCCAGGAAGGGTGGTCATCCTCACAAGTCAAATGTCCTCTTAGGCGTAATGGGTGAAGTGTCTAATTCAAGAATTATAAATATTATACTCACATGATTCACAAAGTCTAATTATTTCTAGTTGCTTTTAAATTATATATAGGGCTTTAATTGAGTGAGGTTATGAGTTTTTATTTTATATTTGAGTTGAACTAATTTAATGGGGTAAAAATTTAGATTCTCTATGGGCCTAATGCACCCAGGCCTCATCACAGTACACAACAATCATAGAAAGAAGCCTATAAAATATGCAATTCTATTGCGCACCTAAGAATAAATCAAGGTAGTTTAAATAAATAAAATAGACCAGTGTGGTCGAATACTACTATACATCACAGAAAAGAAAAATGTGGGTAGCTGAGCTCTACTCTTTTATAGCCCTACCTAGAACTAAAAGTTTGATCTATGGCATCATCATTAACTCCAAGATCGTTGCCTTCTTCAGGGACCTCCTCAAGCTCCACCAGGGACCATCAAATAGGCACAGTTAGCTCTTGTTAATCATAAATCCTATAGATCCTAACTTAATTCTAGTCTCAAATTATATTTTTAAATTCAAAATAAAATTCTAAACCCTACAAAATAGATGTCAGGAAAAACATGCAACATATCGATAGTTTATATTTCAAATATACGGGTTTAGCATTAGTGATTGTCAAGCCCACATGTACTATTGAGCTATGCTTAAGAACATACACAACATCTATAAGCAAACAACATTTATTATTTTATGATAGTGGTCCCTTTAAACACAACCCCCTATAGAAAAAATATTAGCCTAAAAAGAATGTCATAACATACAGACTAGCGAGCAAATAATCTTAGCCATCCAATCTAAAACTATACTCCACAAAATAAGAAAAATATCACATCACAATCAACACATCAACCTAACTTAATTCTAGGGTCAATGACTTAGTATTCTCGAGTGTGAAAAGAGGGCTAATGTAATATGATTGCATTAGGCTTTCTTTAGGTTCAAGTTTTAATTCAGAGTTTGTTCGCTTTTACTATTGGATGGTTTTAATTTAAATGATTTTAAATTTTATTTTAATTTTAAGTTTATTTTTGTATCAAAGTTGAATTTAAGTTTATAGAATTTAGAATATAATACATTTTGCTTAGGAAATAATCCAATTTATTCAACATCTTAAAATTAAAAGAATGAAATTTTCATCCGAAGATGAAGATCCATTATATAGGACAGACTGAGAACCTAAGTATCTTAAGTAATCCATTTAAATTTATTTAAATGATTTAGTTGAATTGGGTTTGATTTAATTGATATTCATCTTATTTGGTCAAGATTTGAAATATTCAGTTAATTGAGTTTATCTAATTTCATTTATTTTGATTGTAGATTAATTGAGTTTTAGTTTGATTTAATTTAATTTTTATGATTCAATTAAAGTTTAACTTACTTCTTGAAATTGATGTTCAATTTCTTTCTTCGAGTCTCACTTTAAAGATTTAGTTTATATGATTTGTGTTGATTAAATCATTTTAATGTTATTTAAATTTAATGGTTTCATCTTTTCATCTCAGTTTGGTTTGAATTAATTAATATATTTTAATTTAATTAACTTGTGATTTGATTGAAGTTTAAAGTGATCTTTTATCTAAGTTAATAGTTTTCATTATTTTGTTGATTGATTTCATTGATGATGATTAATTAATGATTTTATTTTAGTTTAATTGAATTATTTAATTGGTTTAAATTTATAAAATCAATTAATAAGGTTCAATTTTCAATTTTTAGTCAACATTCACATTTTATTTATTAAGTTTGATTTCAGATTGATCAAATAATGAAGTTAAATGATTCATGATTGGGGGGGGGGGGGGGGGGGGGGGGGGGAGTTGTAATTTGTTATTTAGTTAATTTTTTATGATTAAAGTTTTATTTCAATATTGTTTGAACACTAATCCTAATTTAAGAAACCTATGGAGATGGAATAATTATGGTGTCAAACTTAATCCAGGTCATCCTAAGCTTCTAAGTTATTTAAATATTCATGTTATGGATGATTTAATTAATTATTCATTTTTATTTACAATTCAATTATTCATTTAGTTAGGTGTCTTTTTAAACTATTTATCAAATTCTTTAAGCTCGATTGATATTGATTCATCTTAATTAATTTTAGTTTATTTATTTCTTAAAGTTCATAATTATATATTTTAATTAGATTCAACTTATATAGCCCTTTAGTTTTAATTAATTATTGATATTTTCTTATAATTTCTTATAATTTATTTTAGTTCATTAATTGATTAAGATTATTTCTCTCTCTTTCTTTATTTGATTTACTTACTTATCATTAGGTTTTACTCTAACTAATTTCGATTCAATTTTTTTATTATGTTCAATTTTAATTCTTTTCATTGTGCTTCATTCGAAGGCTTATTAAATTTTAATTATTTGTATAGATTGACTTAATTTAATTTTGAGTTTTACAATTTTAGGATTTAAGAAATTTTAATTATTCAATTTATATTTTAAATTGATTTATTATTTTAAATTTGCTATTTGGTTAAGTGTTCTAAGGTTAAGATTTGTATAATTTTTTTTAGTAATTTATTCATCTAATTTTTGATTTGTTTAATATTCAATTAAATTTGATTATTTTTAAATTAATTAAAATATTATCTAAATAAATTCATTTGTTATTTTAATTAGAATTTGCTTAATGTCTTTAAGTAACAATTCATTGTTTAATTTGATTACTTAACTTATATATTCAAACTTTGTGCATTATTAATTTATTTCATTTTATTCAAATAACTTAACTTAGTTATAGGTTTAATTAAATTAATTTAGAATTTACTTTAATCTTATTTGATTTGATTAAATGATTAGCTTGATTAAGGTTCCAAATATGTTTAATTTATTATTTCTTTAATTTAAATGATTAATTTAATTAAGATTTAATGATTGATGAGCACTTAGCTAAGTTAGCTTGGCTATATGTTTAGATTTAGTAAATCATTATTAAATATCCCTGGTTTAATTCTTAGCTTATTTAGAACTTGGTTAATTATGCTGTATGACTGATTCAATTAGAGTTTAGTATACTATTATTTAAATTCATTATGATTAATTTGATTAAATTGTGACGAATGATTAATTAAATGCTCATAATTATCTTGAATAATTAGTTTAAATAATTAAGATTTCTTTAAAGATTATCTTGATTTATTTTAATTAAATCTATTTTTTGAAATTGAGTTTAACTTCATTAAGTATTTAATGAACTTAATTTAATTAAGGATAATTTGAAACTAACATGATTAATTTGATTAAAAGAGTTTGATTAATTTGATTAAAGAGTTTAATTAGATTGATTAAATATTAATCAATGATTTAATTAATCATGAGTGATTTGATTAAAATTTTGATGAATGTTTATAATTAAGTGTTTGATTTATGTTAAGCTTAATTTAAGGATTAGTTTAATATAACTTGTTTAATTTAGTTTAATTAAATGATTTATTAATTTATTTTGAAACTTCATTTTGAAATTGATTAAGGGTTGATCTTAATTAGAAGTTGATGGATTAATTATATTTAATTTGATTAAATAATCAGTTCAATTAACAGTAGTTTAGTAATTAATCAAACTTTAACTTTATTAGATGATTCATTTGATTAAGCATTTAAGGATTATGTTTAATTTGTTTAACTATCATTGAATTAAGGATTAATTAAACTTAACTTTATTAAATGATTTATTTGATTAAGAACCTAATTAAGGATTTTTATTTATGTAATGATCAACTAAATTGATCTTACTTAAATGATTATTTAATTTCACCATCTTACCCAAATGATCATGTCAATTAAGTAATTAATTGAATTGGAAATTTTAATTAAATAGCTCATCTAATTAGATTAACATTAAATTAGTAAGTGATTAAGCTTTTCCTTAAATGTTTTGTGTTTAACTGGATGATCGTAGTTTAATTAATTGAATTGACATCCTTGATTTACTCAATTAAAGATTTAATCAAATGATTAGAGTTTAACTTACTCAATTAAAGATGCAATAAGGAATAAACTTAATTAAAGACTTAATTGAGTGACTTATTTGGATTAAAAGTTAATTGATTATTAATCATATTTGATTTGATTAAATAGCTCATCTAATTAGGATCAAATCAATGGTTAATTGATTGAATAATTAACTAGCTAGATGATTAAAACGTTATTTGATAATTAACTAAGTTCATCTTAACTAAGGGCAAGTTAAGTGATTTATTTTACCAAAGATTAATTATTAATTGATTAAACCAACCATGATTAATTTAACAAAAGTTTGATTATGATCTTGATTGGTAATTAAATTAAAGTTTCACGTTTAATTTGATTTATATGATTTAAATTTTATTAATGATCATTTTATTTATTTAGATAACCTTATTAAATTAGCTTAAATATGATTGGGCATTTGATTTATTTATCAATGTTTAATTTAAGTTCATTAGTTCTTAATTTATTGAATATTTAACTCGATTAAGATTTAATCATTGATTAATTCATAATTTGATTAAACTTAGTTAAATTTTCCTAATTAAGTTTTAATAAATAATTTATTAAATTAAATTAAATTAATTAAGATTTGAATCTTATCGCTTTGTACTTCACCTAAGCTTAAACACCATAATAATCTTCTTCAAATATTTTTAATTATGTTCTTGGATTTGTAATTTCAATTATATTGACTGAATTTTGTGTCGATTAATTTTAATTAATCCATTAAATGACTTTGAGATTTAAGGAGATCTAAATTTTTTAAATATTTTTCTAAAGTTTGCTAATGTTAAATAAAGAGATTTAGATTATTTTGACAAGTTTTATGACTTTATATTTTAAACTGATTATTTTATGAAATTATGCATTTGAATTTTGAAATTCAATAACTTTTAATCCACCCATCATTTTCACTTGAAATTTTTGTGATGGGTAGAAATTAACCTTAATTTTATTTTTTAAATATTTTAAGATTAATTAAGAAAATTTAATTTTCATTTAAACTTAAATTAAACCCAAAATATTCAATACAAATTGGGGCTTTTGGGTTCATTGAATTTCTCTCGAAAGGATGAATCCAACAAGCTCTTAATTGTAATTTTTTGTTAAGTATTTTATGTTTTATGATTTTTGAAGTTTCACGCATTTCTATAGATTTTTCATATGTCAGAAATCTCTATTTTTTTATTTGATCTAGTGACCGTTGACTAGATCATGCGTTACGCGTGCCGATAGCCTATTGGGCCATGCTATCACCAGTTTGGATAGGGTGAAAAATTATTGTTCGATTCAGACTATTCAATTAAAGATTGGACAGTCCAGATCAACCCTTGCAATCTAAAGTCTCAAATCAATCATCTCTAATGTCTAAATCTTAATCATCTACCCCATTTAAAGTGAATCAAATGGCTGCCATGTTTTCTTCCCCGTGGCCAATGGACAGAGAGGGGCGGATGGCATTGCTGCCACCCCTTGAGCATGATCTTAGGTGAAAATCGCCAAAAACTCATGTTTTTTTCCTTTGAATGGGTTGGAATTGAAGAAAGCAACTTGTTTCTAGGAAAAATTTCTTATTTTCAACTTTACTAATAAACAAGACCTACGGCTAGCTATAGATCAAAGATATTACCTCACTCAAGTTAGTGTTAGGTGGTCAAATCAATTTAAAAGTGTTCTTGGATGCGAGACAAAGCTCCAAGGTGAATATGCCCACTAGTCATCCCTCTGGTCATCTGGAACACCATCCTCTATCGCCTTTCACCATTGTTTGCTTGATTTCAGTCGATTTGGGGTCAGAGAAGGTTGGGGAAAGCTTGGGTTCTCTCTTTGGATGATGATGAGTGTATAAGAATTGTTCAAAGTTACTAAAATAGGCTAGGGATTATATTTTAAAGATTGCCGGCCTTTCCTCCATTAGTGGAGCTTAGAGGTGACCGACCATGGTGATTTGAAGCCTTGAATTTGATGTGAGAGGTGGTTTTACTAATTGTAGATTGTATTAAAGTCAATCAAGTGTAGGAGTGGGGAAAAGATTTGAATGGATTGAAAATTTTGACATTTTTTGTAATTTTTTTCTCTTACATTCAATCTTTTTCATTTGATCTCTTATCTAGCCAGCAAAATTTAAGACTCCAATTCATACCTTAGAGAGGTCAATTAGTTTTTGTTGCCAAAGTCCATGTTGCATTTCATGGTTTTAAACTTAAGTTTGGTTCAACTCATGTTAACCCAATTGATTTCGGTTGGATTAAGTGATTCATGTTGGCTCATGGGCTTTAAATTTAAGCTTTAATTATGACTAAATGATCATTCAATTTGTTTGGGTTGAATTAACTTGGATTTAACTTGTTTTGAGTTTAATTTGACCAATTTTGACTTGCATTGACCAAAATAAGTTAAATTAATGTATATGATTCAATTCTCTAATTTATATTTATATTTGGCTTTAATCATGTTAAATGGATCATTTGGATTGACTTGGGTCAAATAATTTTATTTAGTTTGGATCAATTTTGGGTTTGACTCTAATTGACCCAGGATAAATGCCTCAATTGAACAATTTAAGCAATGTTTGGATTTCAAAGATGTTTAGTGATCATTTAGAGTATTTAAGATTGGTTAATTTTAATTAATTTGTATTATATCTTTAGTTGGACCAATTTTGCTAAAATTAGGTTTATTGGGTTAAGTTGGGTTCATTTATGTCAAATGATCAAATTGGTTAAATCAAATCTAAGGGTTGGTTAAATTATATTGATATGTAAGTTTAAGATCATTTTGAATATTTAATTTAAGTTAATTTCAATTTATTTTGAATTTGGTTCAGGTAAGTCCATTTGGGCCTAGTGGACTAAGTAGCTCAATTAGCCAATTTGAGCCTCAATTGAACTTAGCTTTATTTATTCTTGTATTTAGATAAACTCATGTGATGATTTTGAGTGCTTGGAGTAGCTCAATTTAGCCAAAATTTGATAGATTGGCTCCAACTTGATGGGACCCACATTGGTCAACTTTAAGTCAAATGGGCTGGTTGACCACTTTGAACCTCACCTGAATTTATTTTTGGGTTCATTTATATTTATGCATTGAATTTGTGCTAGTTTTATTTAATTTTATTTAGATTTAATTGAGGTTGGCCTAAAATGGGTTAATTAACCTAATTACCCCAATTTTGGCTCAATTGAATTTTGATTTCAATTCAAATGTGTTTGACTTTATTGAATTTTGTTGGATTAGGTTTGATTTTGGTTCACCTAATCTTATTGGGTTAGCTTAGGTTTTATAAGGTTCCCTGGGATGACCTAGACTTTTGCTTTAGAGTATCTGAGTTTGATTTAAAATCAGGTTTACTTTTAATTTCATATTTATATTTGATTTAATTTATTATTTAAGTTTAATTTATTTATATACCTTAGTAACTAAACATAATGTCCTAAGTGCCTAATTAGGTAAACTCTTAATTATTAAGATGATGTCAACCTCGTCCAAAGATGAGGTCAATAATTTTAAGCTTGATATTATAAGTTAATGACTTAAGAAAGGAAACTTTAAATTAATATGAAATGTCTCCCTAAAAATGGTAATTACTACATAAGCAGTTAAGATTAAGTTTACTTAACTTAATCAACTCCAAACATCATGCGATTATTTCTTAAGGTTAGTGGGGACCTTAAGAACATTTCATAGTTTGGAGAATTTCAGGAATTAATTAATATTTAATAATTTAACTAATTTAATTAATTAATACTAGCAAAAAGTATGGATAATATTAAAAAAATTAGCAAAAAGACAAGAATATTCCTTTTGACTAGGGACATCAAGAGAAAATATCTTGCAATTTATGAGCTAATTATTTTAATTTATATAATTTTATTAATTTGAAATGCCCTTTAAATGTTTATTTATAAATATAATTTTAAAATATATTATTTTTGCACTGAAATGTTATCAAGATTTCTTTAAGGATTCTCACTAATTATAAAGTCATTCATAAGATTATCAGGTCATTTGGACTTAAATCACTTTAAAAGAATTCTAGTATAAAGGGTCAATTAATTAAGTGTATAATTAAGACTAATTAATGTGAATATGAGAGATGATTAAACTTAATTGGCATTTTTTCCATAAGCCTCTTTATCATTAAGTGGTTAAAATCTTAAGATACAATTATATGATTTTTATGGTTTAATAATTAATTAATCCAATTATACATTGAGTTAACCCAAAAGTCTTATCAAATCATGAAACATAGGCTTAAATTTTTTTTTTAAATCATATAGAAGCATAATAATAGATAAAATCTACCCTCAAAATTTTAAAATATTCAAGACAATATTTTGTGATTAATTATAATAATTAATATTTAAATAATTAAGCAATTACTCTTAAAATACCCAAAATAAATTGGAGATTTTGATTTCATTAATAACCACTTTATTAGCTAAGTTTAAAGTAACGCTATTTGCATTTTTTTTATTTTATAAAATTAGTTATAATTTTTTTAAGTTTTAGGTGAATTAATAAATTATTAATGACTAGTTAATCCAATTGATGGGGATTTTGAGTTTTAGTTACAACTAGAGATTTTAGGTTTTTTTTTATTTTTTTTATTTTTTAGTGCCTCTTTATTAAGTATGTGTATTTATACATTAAAATATAAATTTGGTTATTTTATTTTTTAAATTAATTATAAAGTGAGTTTGATCATTAGGCACTTTTAGCGTACACAACTTTTGATCCACTTACCTAAATAACCTGAAATTTCTAATAGAGGTAGAGAATATCACCAAGAGTTTCCAATAAAATTTCAAGTCATTTAGGTAAGTATTTTAGAGTTAATGTCAAAAACACATATTTCAATCAAACACAAATTAATCTCAAATTACTTCTCAAAAGTTAGAGATTTTAATTTTCTAATATTCTTTACCAATGAAGGGTAGTTCATATTTTTTAGATCAATGAATGATTTATTATGAATTTTTTAAGTATAGAAATATTTAAGTGATTATTTGGTATTTAATTAATCATAATTTTAGAGATTTTTTTATTTAATCAAAGTCAGAGACCCCTTATCACATTTATTAAATTCCTCCTTATTGATAGAGCTCACCTCGAGCTAAAAAAATACATTTTGAAAGATTTTTATAATTTAAGTAATTTATTAAATAATTTACACTTATTTAATTTTAGAAATTTATAACTAATTGTTTATGAAACCAAATGAAATGAAATTTTTACTGGAGGTGTGAAAATTCATCACAAATACACCATAAAAATTTCAATATGTTTGGATTTATATTTTGAAGTTAATTTTAAACATATCATTTTTAAATTAAATCTAATTACTCCTAAACCAAATTAAGAATTTTAGGGATTTCATTTTTCTTTGATTCCTTTATGTTTGTTAGGTCCATAGCATATTTATTTTTATTTTTATAAATTTTTTAAGATTTATGATGATTTTTCAAAATTTTGCTTTGTTGAATCCTTTTTTTAAAATATAAGAAACTTCTTTATTACATTTTGTTAATTCGGCTATTGACAAAGCCACACTTTATGCATGGTGCACATCAATTGGGTTGAGCTGCGTCACATGTGGATGTCCTCACGTAAAGTGGCTTACTTAATTGGTTCAAATCAGCGGGTTCAGGATAGCGAATCCAGATCCGCTACTTAAACTCACAAAATAATGGCAACATGTAGAGCAACCACCATCCCCCAAAATGATGGTAATCCATGAGATTCTGATGAAGAAAGGAAAAAAACACATATCCAAAAGGATCAGGAAAAAAATATATGATTTCTACCAATGGGATCCAAATTTCATTAACATTCATTTTAGAAAAGACTAACACCTATTCGTCTGAGCTAAGGGTAGAGAAGTTATCTCATCTAAGCTATGTTTATGGCCTAAGAGAAGGAGGTAGCTTCATCTCAAAGAGATGAAGCCCTAGTGAGAAGCTATTTGGATGTCTCCCTGACAATCATCGAATGCACTAAGCTCCATCACCTTTCACTGCCCTCTAGTCGAATAGGCTGCTCGAGGACAATAGGAAAAGTTTTATTTTCACTTGGGAGGCTCTAGGGAATGTGTGAGAATGCTTGATTGAGGGAGATTGCTCTCAATTTTGTGTCTCATGTGTGTGGATGAAGTGAGGTCGGGAGCTTCAAATGGGGAATCTGGAGCATTTGGTGGAAAGATTGGGTGATCACGAGGTTGGGCAGCATTCATGGGAGGCCAGCGAACTTAGGGCAATGAATTTTTGCTAGTTTTGGGGGAGAGACCACCATGCTTAACTGATTTTGGGCCAAAGGGGAATAAGGTTAATGCAAGGTGATCTCTAGGCATGGAAGTTTTTGTGGTAGGCTTTCGGTTAGTGCGTAAGAAGCTAACTAGGAATGTTTTCTTTCAACCCAAGAGAGTCATGGATTTAGACATAAAGCAAAGGCCAAACTCCTTTTTCCAAGTACTCATTGTAATTTTATGGATTGCTTTATTGTCTTACTAGCTTTAGGAAGGGACTAAGGTGCTAAGTCACAACCATTAGTAGCTAATGGTAGTGTTAGTTTGGGTTTGGGTTAGCTCGAATGTGAGTGAGTGTGTGTTGGTGTGCATGCCCCTCCCCCTCCATCCAACTTTTGTGTTTGATTCCATAGCTTGATTATGTTAGTAATTTGACATGGGTTTGTATATGATTCACTCAATCAAAGTTCAAGTAAATCAACATAAAGCCATTTGAACCTTACTTAATTCTATCTCAAGTTTGCTCAATTGGCTTAGATCTTAGTTGGGTTTGGCCAAATTAAGACCCCTAGAGGCACCTCTTACCAAGTAGGCATCCTATCTTTCAGGTAATGTCCACAAAACTCCCTATAAGAACTACCTTGGCTATCTAAGTTTAGATAAGACCCTCAGAGGCATTCACTTAGTAGTTACCTTAGGCCAGGTTTGACTTGTTATGTCATTAGCGGGTCACCCTAATGGCTGACTCTATTTTGGAAGATGTGAGTCCCCAAGCTTTCTTCCTAGGGTAGCCATTGAAAATCGATAGGAAACCCTTAGGTTCATAGTCTCTATCGAGACTATCCCTTTAATCGAAAGGGCTCACAAAGTCCATCCTTAGAGCGGTCCATCGCAAACTGACAGAGTCCACACTAAATCAATCAATAAAATCATAATCAAAATGATTCATCAAACTCAAACCAAATCAATCAACATGATCAAATCAACACAAAACCAAAATTCAAATTAAAACTAAACAACATAATTCAAATAAATTTAAAAAAAAAATCAATCAAATCTCAATCCCCAATGGATCCCCCTTTATTCCCATGGCATAAATCAATCTCTAATCTAACCCAACTCATGTATAGATCCCCAATGGATCTCTCTTCATATCCTTGGCATAAATTCAACAAATCAAATCAAAACCAATTAACTCTCCCATGCCCCTGGCATGAAACGAATTGCATTGTGTTAGGATCCATAGTTCTATCTGCCTCTCCACTTATGTATGTATAGCCATCATTAGTGCTTGTGATCTTCCCAGATGCTGTTGATCATCTCGGTCAATGCCAACACATGCGGTGTGCCTTTCTAGTTACACTACACCTATTGGGGGTCCTTTTGTTGACCTCACTTTTGGAGTGAGGACTATTTCTCCTCATCTTAGACTTAGGAACCTTCTAGGCACTAGGATTTCCTTAGTCATAGGACACTTCTAGTGACTAAGAAAACACTAAACCCGAGCTTAGAGACCTAGGAAGGCATACCCTAAGCTTAGGTTATACCCTAAGACAAATAAGTTTTACCTATCATATGGCCTAAACCAAAACCCATGCTTGTCCACTCATCCAAAACAAATCTCAATGTAGCATAACCAATATCAATTGAATTTTGTTTTACATCCAATCTCCAAGCCAAGTTAACTTAGATCCTAATCTAAGTTAATTCCACCATGATTCTATGGATCCAACCCAAAACCCATTCAAGCAAATCAAATCAAATTTGATGTTGACAAAGGTACTCCAACCATTCAATTGACCATTTCAAATTTCCTCGCCCCCACCCCCCCCCCAAATACTTACAATCAAACCAATCAAATCAAATGAATCTAATTAACCCAAGTTAACCCATTTGACCCAAAAGGTTCAAATGAGCCAAAATCCAATCAAACCCAAATCAATTGCAATCAATGCCACCAATTAACTATAAATCCATCATTAAATTCTTCCCAACACCTAATTCAATCCAATTCAACCTAATCAACCCAATTGGTCCACTTGACTCAAAGTGGCCTAAATGACCAAATTAACTCAAACTTCAATCCAACCCAAATTGGATTGAATCGACTCATTCAATCTCCTCTATAATGATTGTTGATCATTCTTGATTGCTCAATTACAATCAATTGGGTCAAACTAAATCAATTTGATCTCTTGATCTAAGCTGACCCAAATAACTCATATGGAAAAAAATGAACTAAATCTCATTCCAACTCCAATCAATTGCAATCAATGACTCTCATCAATAATAGATTGATTATTGAACATGATCCAATCTTCAATTGAACCCAACTGGGTCAACCTTACCAAGACAATTGCACTAATACATTCCAAATAATCATTTGAACATACCCAAACCTTTGGTTTGACCCAATTTGATCAAATGGTCAACCTAGCCCAATTGAACCCATTTGACCCATATGGGTCAAATTGAGCCAAACCATATCAAACCAAGTTCAAACCCTACCAAACTTGGAATGATTTATCCTTGGGGCACCATGTGCCAACCCAAGTGGACCCAACCCATAATGAACCTGATTTAGATCAAAATCGTTGAACCAGCCCACCCAAATGGGATAAAATCATCATTTGGAGGGGTTCTCCAACTCCCCAAGCCTTAGTAGCGACCTTTGGCCATTCTTGGACATGTGAACTACTAACCCAACCTAACTCAATGCTGCTGGGTTTAGCCTTTGGCCATGAGAGGGTGAACTCACCCTTGGTTTTCCATTGATTTATTTGGAGGAGGAGGTACACCCCATGCCAGACCATGCCATTGCCTCAGCCTCTCAAGCACCTCCACCTCAGCAATCAACTACCACCTACCTCGGTCAGATGACTACCAAAGGCTGAGCCAATCTTAGCCCTTAGTTCACTTGGGGAGGAGAGTATACTCTTTCCCATCCATTCAAACTTCACACTGAGCTTCCTCATAGTATTCCGAGCAGTCTTAGATCCTTCCCCAAATCCCTAGTGCTCTCCATCACCGACGAGACCAACCACCGATTGAAACTGAGAGCCCTATCCATCCAACCTCACCAAAACTTTACTAAACTTAATTAACTTTTCCCACACCTTCCCCTCACTCTGGCGAGTCAAAATGAATTGATCCCTGATCAATTTAAACACCGAAAGGCACTCCAAGACCATCTATGATGAGCTTCATGATGGTGCTTGGTCCACAGAGGAGCAGGGAGGCAGCTCGAGATCTTCTCAATAAGGCTTCGTCTCTTCCTCTGTCGACGGACCGTAGGTCTTTAGCTCCGACGAGATAAAAATCTGGCAAACCGTAGATTTTGTCTTAAGTGTTGGTCTTTTATGAAGTAAATTGTGATTGCTCATGATTTCCATCATTGGATCTCCTTAGATCTCTTTCCTGCACGTTTTGGAGTCGATCCCATCATTCTATGAGCTCTGGTGAGCTCAGATCAAGCGACGGAAGGTGGATGGTGTCCATCTTCTAGTGCTCGGGGGATAACAGATCATCGACCATCTTATTCACGTGATTAGAACATATGACCATGATTTAATAGGTTAGATTTTTTTGATTTAATCCATTAGAAACCACGTGATTAATCTCCACCATCTTATCCGAGATCGGACGACGAGGATGAAACTGCGTCCACTATCGCTGACTTAGCTGTTGTGTTGGACATTTTAAATAACATGCCCTATGGTGTCACGTGGAAAGCGCTGCCACGTTAGTTTCCCCGGGGCACCAATGGCTTAGGAGATTAATTAAGTGATTAAAATGTCATTAAATAACTAAAACTTTAAAATTTTATATTTATTTATAGAAAAATATAAAAATACAAATAAATCCATTTTGAAAAGGGTAAATAGAGGAGAATTTAATAAAAATAATATCCTGAATATTTAATTAGTGAATAGTGCTCAATTAGAGTTTGAAGTCTAGACTAATTACTATAATTAAGGCTTAATTACTTGGCCAACTAATCTCAAATTGAATAGGTTGATTCTATGGAATGTCCTCTACCTTTATAATTTTCTTGAGATTTATTGGCCATGTAATTTAAATAATTTGAATTTATAATCTAAATTACCCTCCTTAATCAATTTTATGTAACAGTGGAAATGATGAAGAAAAATAATTAGGGATTCTCTCCTAGTTATTTTCCTAAGTACATTTTCATAGGAGGATTAATTAATGCATACGTAAATTAAAGGCTAATTAAGTAAATTAATGGTAGAATTAAATCAAATTAAAATGATAATTGGTTCTGAAAATTAAAATTCAATTCATGGGTTTCCCTTTATGTGTTTAATAATATAAATATCATTAAGAGAACTATGGTTAACCCATGGGTGTGGGAAAACTATATGAGTACTTAGTTTAGATGCTTCCTTAATCTAATTTACTCTTAAGCATGAGCCAAATTTCATTAGATCCTTTAGGAGAATTGCAAAGTTTAATTTCTCAAAAGCATATCATTGGAGGCTCATGATTAAGTAGCTAATTGAATTAATGATGCTTAGGAAAGGAAAATTAAATTAATTGCTTAATGATTTGAACTTAATCAATCCATAAAATTTACTTAATTATCTTTCTTTAAAAATGTTAAGTCACTAACATGGGATGGGGCTAAACAACAAACATCATTTCTGCTCTTTAAGTTTTAATAATTCAAATCCAAAAATTAAACTTCATAACAATTTTGGTTAATTTTAAAGAACACTTATTTGCCTTGATTTTCCTTAGAAATTAATGCAATTGAATGTATTATGTGGTAATGTTTAACCATTCCTTTTCGATCATTATAAATTTGTATGTCATTTGTATCATGTATCCATATTTTCAAATAAAAATAATCAAATGAATATAGTTATGAATATATAAGTTGCATGTGTTGAATTAATCCTATTATATGACATGGCTATTATGACTAATAAATCTCAAATTATTTTCAAAAATTATAAACTAATGATGAAAATTTAAATTGATGTTAGCTATGAATACTCTATATTATTCATATTCACTTATAGTCTAAACAAGTTAAAGGAATATTTTATTTTCATGATTGATGTGTTTATTTACATGTGTTTGAATATTAGTAAGTGTATCATTTGGACATCCCAGGAACATGAGGCTTTAAGTAGCCCCAAAGAGATCTTAGATTATCGCACTTCGCTAGTTTAACAAAGCCACGTGCTTTATTAATTTCATTCATATGTTTACATGTGCTAGAATTTGGATAGAGCTTTACTTCACATGAGTAAATATCTTGCTAATATACAATCTTTTGCATAATTTTCATATCTATGTTAGTGTATACATTTATATGTACTTAGGATAGCAAGTATATAGTATGGAAATCTGTGGTGAAATTTTTATCCTCATTCTATCTTCTAAATGAATAAAATGAAAATAAAAATAACTGCTTTGTTGGGACACCACGTAGATCTGCAGATGTTCTTATTAGAGTGATCAGGTATGACATTGAGGAATGGTGTACTATCTCGAGAGATAGAAGTCACCATCCTTCAATGGACCTAATCACCTTAATAGGGACTCCTAAGGACCATGGGTCTTCTGAATGTACTAGAGATTCTTCCCCTACTTTACATGGAAAAGTAAAGCAGGGTTTATTTTAAACTAGGTTCATTAAATTCTCTATGAAGGCAGGCCCCCATAGCTAATTACATCCTAAGGAATGAGATCCCTTAGAAATACTCTCAATTAAGGTAAATGATCGTTATCTCTAAAGATTTTAAAGATAGGACTATTAATCAATTGGATTATTTTTAGAAGATCAAGTGGGATTGATCAAGAGGAGGGAGTTATTATCAAAACAAAAGGAAGATAAGTAGGGGATGCTTATGATACTAGGAGGCCTAGTAAGCTTCCCACACTATCCTATGTTTGGGCTTTATATTTTTGAAATTGAGGTGATTTATTTGTTTGGGTTAAATTTTTATTAGAAATCTAGGGATTACAATTCCACAACACAAGATTGTGGAAATTTCTAAGAGGTAAGAATTTATGCTTATACCCCGCAAAGGAAAGTAACAACCTCTGAACCTAAATCTAGGGAGCTTTGGCGAGGGCCGAAGCATAACATAAATCAAAGGCAAAAATAGTTATTTGGTTTACCTCCACAAGACAGGATAAACCACTTGACTATTGGACTTACAACCCAGCAGGGGTGGGCAACTAACTCCTCAGATTTTAAATACATGTAGCAAGTCATACGCTTTTGTAAGATAGCTAGGCTGTTGTTTATTTAAAAAGAAACTAAGTCCTTAAACACACTCCCTAAGGGACTAGATCATGTAGGGCATGAATAATGACTTAAATCTAATATAAATTTTTGTTATATTTTATTTTTATTTTTGGTCAATTTATTTGACACAGGCTATGGAATTCATATGCCTAATGCATGAGAAATTAGATTATGGGCCAAAATTAGCAAGAAAGGAGGTGTGTTTCCACTATGGCTCTTAAAGGTCAAGCTAAGTTCTCTAGAAAAGATGGAAGCCCTCCATAATAAGAGTGAAATAAGATGCTTTTTTTATGCATGATGTGAATACATATAACATCCAGCTAAAGTGTTGCTAAATCTTTTATCTTGTTTTATACCCTAGGCTTTAGGTGAGGTTATGAGTTATTAATTTTAGTTTTGAGTTGATTAATTGGATAGAAAATTTATTTTTTTAAGAGCCTAAATTGCATCCATGCCATTCATCAATCAATGAAGAAACTAAGAAAACATACCATCTTAATGCTCAAGCTAAACAAACATCAAACAATTTTAAAGCTAGAGCAAAAGAATACAAGGCCTTTGTGATTGGGCTCCACCACACAAACTCAAAAACAAATTGGGTAGCTGAGCTCTACCCTTATACAACCCAGATTACAAACAAATTAATTACAATAAAAAAAAGGAAATCATGTTATGGGGGGTCTTCATTCTTCATTCTTCATTTCTTCTTTCTTCTCGTCATCTTTTCTTCTTTCTTCTTTTCTTCTTTTTGGTTGGTTGGAATATGGTTGCTCCAAAGGCTTCACATGGTACATAAGACATCATCCTAATCCCCCATAACATTCATTCCAAATCCTAATTTGCAAAATTACATGAAAAATGAGAAAAGTAAATCTAACTAAAACCAGCAAAATAGAGATTAGCAAAACAAACCACACAATCCCAAGCATGTATATGAATATGTTGGACTTAGCACCCCACACATGGGTAACCAAGTCCGCCTGGCCTATTTTAGATTATGCTTAGGGGTATAAGCAACCTGCACACCAAAAAATATTTATATTTTTATTACAATGCCCCTTAAGCATAATCTCCTGTATAAGATAATGATTAGACTAAGATAGCCCTACCATTCAGCCTATGCACATACACCCTAATATCCAGACTAAACATCACATCATAAAATAAAATCAAGCATCGAATCATGCACCTCCCTAACATGAGACTATAAATGGTGACTTAGCTTAATGTGTGTGCCATTTAAAGTTTTTGTATTATGTCTTAGCCAGGCTTTAAGTTTAGAATTATCTAAGTATGGAGTGTTCAACTTAGAGGATGGTCTTATTTAAGTGATTTGGTTAATTTGGATAAATTTATTTGATGATTTGATTTGGTTTGAATGAACCTACACTTAATTACTAAGCATTGTAAAGAGAGAAAAAAGAGAAGAGAACTTATCTTTCCTCCCTACCTTAACTAATTTCTAAGATAGATTCATTAATGATTTTTGTTTAGTCAATATTTTATTATATCTTTTAATTATTCCTAAGTTTATATTTTCTCTAAATAAACCTATTCAAATAAGAAAGGAATTTTAGGATTAATTAAAGTGGATTACTATCCCAAAATGTACAACACTTTATTTCTCTCTAACATGTGTAACATGCATATGGATGAATCCTAAGCATATCTATACGCACAAATATAAATATTTGGCACACTTTAATGAAGAATTCTAAGAGATGTTGCTTAAGAAAATTTGGTTGTTTTTATGATGCATGATTTTGTTAAGTAGAAGAGAAGGATTCTTTTATCCATTATTCATATGCACATTTACATGTATGAAAGACATAAGCGAGTACAATACCATTATTTTCTACACCAGGGCTGTAAGGTATAAGACCTACTTGGGGCAACTTAAAGCCTCATAACCCCGGGATATCTAGACTAATATACCACTTTTCTTAAATACATGAGCATGTAGAAAAAAGAAATGAATGGTAAAAGAGTCATGCAAAAGATTTTTTTTTTTATGTGTTTGTTTGATTTTGGTTATTTAATTTGCATGTGTAAATGTGAAGATCCTTCTTAAATGATAACATAGGAATGGATTTAAGCAAGTGTTGTGTTATTTTTAAATGAACTATACACTTTGCAAATCCTATTCAAAACTATGTTAAAGGAGAAGAGAAGGAAAAGTCACATAATGAACATCTTATATTATATTCACATACAAGATTATAAGTAATTATAAGTAGCATACATTTGATTTCAAATCTTTGATGTATAAGTTTTAAAAAATAATTTTTGATTTAATAGTGATAATAGCCATTAATATTCTTACTTTAGTAAAAACATGCAATTTGACATAAAGAAAACATTTCACTTAACTTGATTTTTCAAAAGACATGAATGCATAATTTCATATGACAAACAACATTTAACATGCTCGGAAAGAAATAAAGTGATGTAATCATGTAATTTCATTCACCCTAATTAATTTCTAAAGACAATCTTATGTAATAAGATTATTTAAAGTGAATCAAAATTATTTAAAGAGATTTTTATTTTTGTTTGAATTTGATTTGATTTTAGGAAATGTGAAAAGGTTTGCTGGTTCTAACCCATCTCCCACATGTGTGTGTTTTTTTAGTTTAATTATTTTAGAACCACTAGATTGGTTTTATGTTTTGTTTAGGTTAAGGTGTAAATTAAGTTCATTAATTACCCCTTACCTACACCTCCTTAACATATTTATTCGAACAATTGTGAGCCAACATATAATATGCAACCACATTGAATTTAAATCAGAAATGCACCCTAGGAAAGAAAGGGCCTAATGCAATTGACTCATAATTATTGATTAATTAAGCTAAGGGGTTTAGTTAAGTACTTTCATAACCCTTCCCACACATGTGAGTTGGAAATGATTTCCTTAACCTTACTTAGGTTATTGAACACCTAAGTATCTACCCAAAAAATGATTGATTAAGTGACTGAGTTTTTGGATTAATTTTTTATTTTGAGTATTGTTAATTAAGCCATTTAATGAAATGATTGAATCATTAATCAATTTGTAAATTAATTAAGTTTTCATTCAAATGAAATAGACTTAGAGAAAAGATTTGGAAAATGCATCCTAATCTCATTCCCTAAGTTTATCCACTATTTCAAGATGATTACCAAGATTAATTAATGAATTTATCATCATTTAATAGACTAATTAATCACTTAATTGATTAAAGGAGTGATTAGAAATGAATTAAGCAATTATCCTAATTAAACTATTAATAAAATCCAAGAAAATTAGGGGAGGCAGAAGTCATCCCACTAAACATACTTAAGAAGTTTGGAATTAATTAATGATGTAATTAGAGAGTAATTAATATAATTAAAATTCAAATTGAATGAACTATACTATTCAAAATCAATCAAAATTAATTTTATATTATTCCCCCTTTAATTATCTTTAAAATGAAGTTGAGTTTGCATTTTTTTTGGAATTTTCTACATTTACTTATGAATATTTGAAGTTTATGTGATTATTTCCTAATTAAATAACCTAATTATATAAGTAATCCCGTCGATGCCTTGTGGATCAGGCCTGATTAATTTCCATTGGATTGATTATTTAAGTTGTCAAATCGGCTGCAAAGTTAGCCGGCGGTGCTACGCATTTTCTCTTGGGCCATCCAATCAAAGATCAGATGGTTGAGATAAAGCCCATGGTTTCTAAAGGATTTAAACATAGGATCTGATCAGATTAATTAGGACCATCCATCCAAAACACATGGGATGGATGGTCCATGATTCATTCCTGCCCTCGCTTGCAAGAGATAGCAACCGTCCATCCTCCAAGGATTGATCTGAGCACACTTGAGATTGAATGAGTAGGGATTGAACACACACCATATAAGAGCAAGAATAAAGACATTTAATAGTTGAATTGCTTTGGGATTACACTTCCCTTCACAAAGGACCAACGAATTCCTACACTAAGCTAAATTTTGAGGCATACCTCACGAGAGGCTATCACCGATGCTCCCAACCGTCGAGGTAGCTTCACCTAGTGGAGACAAAGCCTTGATGAAGGTTTGAAGGCTTGAGATCAAGTGGATCCTCCTATTGGCCAAGATGAGCTTCAAGTGCTTGCGGCTTTGGTCGAGCCCCTCCTTCCCGTAGCTTGATTGCTTGGGATTTGGTTTGGGTGAGCTCGATTGGGTCCTTTGATGGTGCTTGTAAGAGGAATTGGCTTTTGGTGGTGAATTGAGCAAAGTAGAATTTTTAATGAGCTCCCTTATTTCAACTTTGAAGAAATCTGAAAATAGAGAATGGGAAAGAGCTTGAGGAAGCTTGGAGGAACTTGGAGAAGGTTGCTCTGGGTTCCTAAGGATTAATCGACAGTAAGAGATGTCAAATGAAGTGGAATTAGGGGGAGTATATCCCCCCCCTACAAGGATCGGATGGCCGAGAGTGTCTCTTCCTTTTTGATCAAATTGATCCTATTGCATGGGTTTGTTAGGCCATTTTAAGCTCCACATGGTTCAATTTTGGCAGAGGGAGGGAGTGGAGGAGTTTCCATGTGTTAAATGAGTTGTGGGAGGTCATCTCATGTGCTCATTTTGAGTGGGCTGGTCAATTTTAACGGGGTAGAGTTTGGCTAACTCAAACCTATTGGGTCATGTGCACCATACTCATTAGTGTCCATTTGGTCCATTAAGAGGGTGCAGTGGCTGTACTTCGTTCAATTTACGTATTGCTGTGGAATTGGTCATGGGTTACCCCTTGACCTAGGGGTAAAATGGTCATTTAGCTTTGATTTCAATTTGGGAAGATTTGGAATAGTTTGAAGTTGGGTTTGTTCAAATTTCAATGAATTTAGAGTTGATTTGATATCATTTGGCTTATTGACCAATTTGTCAAATTGGTTCAAACCAAGGGTTGGGTTAAATTAATATGACCATTTGAAATATTTTAGTATCATTGGTTTGGTTCAATTTGGTTTATATTTGGTTTTGGTTCATTTGAAGTCATTTAGGTCAAATGGGTCAAGTTGATCAATTTGACCATTTGATTTTGAGTCATGGGTTGGTTTAGGTTTGGTTGGTCATTTGAAATATTTTATAAGCTTTAGTTTCAATCAATTTTGGTTTGGTTTGATTTTGGCTTAATTTGACCCTTTAGGTCAAGTTGGGTTCATGATTAATTGAGCTTGGTTGGGTCTAGTTGACCAATTGAGGCTTTGGTCAAGTTCAACAAGTGATTTAAAATGAATTTAACCCATTGATTGCAATCAATTTGGCTTAGATCAAGATTTGATAGATTTTGATTTTTTAGGTCAAATTAGGTCAACTTGGGTCAAGTCGCCAATTACCAAATGATGACTTGGTCAAGTTCAAACATTGATCATGAATTAGTTTTGATCAATAGTTTCAATCAATTTGGCCTATGGTGAATTTTGGCTAGTTTAGGTTTCATTTGGGTCAAATGTCGACTTGGTCAAAGGCTAGGTTTGACTTAGTTTGACCCAATTTGAGTGATTGATCATCTTATGATGATTGTTGCTCATAATGTGAGGTTAGGTAGGTTTAGTTCAATCAAGTTTGGATAGGATTAGAATTTGGCTCAAAAAGGTGAGGTCAACAAAGGGCGCCCAATAGGTGTGGTGTGATTGACAAGGCATACCGCACGTATTGGTGTTGACCGAGATGATAAACAATACCGAACGATCACAAGCATTAACAGAAACGATCTACTCCCAACCCAAGGTGTAGAAGGGATCAAGAGCTTAGTGTAATGTGACTCTACTCATTTCAAAGACATAAGACAGTGAAGGAGGAACCCACTAGGCATTGAGTATATTAACCTTACACTAGGAAAAAAATGTTCAAGTCATCCATTGAGGGATGAGGACTTGATTTGATCTGAGTCTCACTAGGGAGAAATTTGATTTGATTTATTTTGATTTAACTCTACTGATGGAGTAGGATTGAATTATTTTGACTCCACTGAGGGAGATTGGATGATTTATTTTGATTTGTTTAATTTTACTCCACTGGGAAGTTGGTTGAATTATTTTGTTTGTTTAATTTGACTCCAATGGGGAAGTTTTGAATTTGTTTCAGATTTTTAGGTTTTGAATTTTGACATGAACTCTATTGGTTTGCGATGGACTGCACTGAGTAGGGGCCATGTTGGCCTTGGTCTACAACAGATTTACCAATCCAAAGGGAGTAGCTTCCTGGCTGAGGGGAGAACTATCCAACCAAAGGGGTGTCTTTTGATGTGCAATAGCTGTACTAGGAAGAAAGCATAGTAGAATTATATCTTTCAAAGTAGGGATTAGTTGCTGGGGTGATTAGTTGGTGACATAATAAATCAAACCCAACCTTAGGCGGACTACTGAGTGAATGCCGCTAGGGGACTTAAATCAACTCAAAGGTAGTCAAAGTCAATTTCATTTTTTAATTATTTTTGATGGTTCATATTTTTTTGGGATGGATTGCACAAGATAGGGACCATGTAGGCCTTGATCTAACACAGATTTACCAATCCAAAGAGGTAGTCTACCAACCACATAGTAGGACTATCTAATCGAAGGGATTGCCTTTCAGTTTGCAATGGTCAAGTTAAGAAGAAAGCGCGGGGACTCACCTCTTCTAAAATAAAGAACCACTGGGGTGGTTGGTTGCTTGTGCAACAAATTGAACCTGACCTAGAGCTGATTATTGAGTGAATGGCGTTGGGGGACTTAAATCAGCTCAATGATATTCAAAGTCAATTTTATTTTTTAGTTATTTTTTATGGATCTTGTCGATTTACGATGAACTGCACTGAGTAGGGGCCATGTAGGCCTTGGTGTACTTCAGGTTTACCAATCTAAAGGGGTAGTCTACCAACCATATATAGGACTATCTGACCAAAGGGATTGCCTTTCGGTTTGTAATGGTCAAGTTCAAGAAGAAAGCGCAGGGACTCACATCTTCTAAAATAAGGAGCCACTAGGGTGATTGGTTGCTTGTGCAATAAATCAGACCTGACCTAGGGCTGGCTATTGAGTGAATGCTGCTAGGGTACTTAAATCAACTCAAAGATAGTCAAAGTTAATTTCTTTTTTTAATTATTTTAGATGGATCCCATTAGTTTATGATGGACTGCACTAAGTAGGGGGCCATAATCCTTGGCCTAACACAGACTTATCAATCTAAAGGGAGTAGCTTCTGGATCGAGGGGAGAACTATCCAATCAAAGGAGTGCCTTTCAGATTGCAATGGCCAATTTAAAGGAAAAAAGCATGGGGGCTCACATCTTCCACTACAAGAGACCCCTAGGGTGATCGGTTGCTTTGGGCAACAAATCGAACCTGACCTAGGGCTGCTTGTCAGTTTACAACAGTCATGCTAGAAAGAATGCATCGTACACTTACATCTTCCAAAGTGGAATGACTACCAAAGTAACCTGCTTGTGTCAAAATAGATTAAAACTAACCTAAGGGCTATTATGGATAGAGTGCCAACCTGAGGACTTATCTCAACTCAAGCGTAGTTAGACAATTCCTATAGTAAGTTTTACTGACACTGCCCTAAAGATAGGATGCTTGCTTGGGAAAGGGGCTGCTAGGGGCTTGAATTCCTAATCCATAAGCTAATTAATTTATTTGTTTATTTAGTTTTTTATCGTGGACCCTGTTGGTTTGCAAGGGATCATAATGAGTAGGAGCTTATATTAGCCTAGACCTATCTCAAATTTGCTGAACCAAGGGAGAATATGCGCATCTGCTAAAAAATTTTCCAACCATAGGGGTGGCTATTAGGAAATGGGGATTGTCCATTCCAAAAGTAACTTGGGTAGTGCCTCAATGTGGTCTGAAAGGATGTGATAGAAATAGAGTGCCCGCAAGGGAAGGGGCCATTAAAGACTTGATATAACACCCTGGAGAAGATAATTTGCAATAGGTATTCGGTAGCTAACTCAAGGAGAACACTCGGGGACTCATATCTGCCAAGAGTGGTATATCCACCAGGAGAGTCGCTGTCAGCATAGAGAACATCAACCAACTTAAGGCGCCTGTCGACTTGCGATAATCAGCATAAGAAGAAAGGTCGGGGACCCACATCCTCATATTATGGAATTTATTGTTGAGATAGTCTATCTTCGGCTTGATAGGTTCCATCCGACCTAGGGAAACTACTGAGTGAATTCCACTAGGGGACTTAGATCAGCTCAAAGGTAGTTAGGAGTAAAGAAGCTTCTGGGGGACTTATCCTAAACCTCAAATATACTCAACCTCATTATGCATGATGGTTAGTTCAAGAGGAAAGTGCAGGGACTCACATCTTCTTAAATGGAATCAACATGTGGTAGCTTACTGGTTAGGCTGTGAAGTCTGCCAAACTAACAAGGTGCTCGTTGGTTTGCAATGGTCAAGTCAGCAGCCGGACAAGTGACCACTGGGGTGATGTACTAATAAGGTAGCATATTAGCTCGACCTTGAGCAGCTAATGAGTGAGTGCCACAGGGGCTTGGTCCCACATCAAAATAGCCTGAGATAAAAGACATGTGTTTATTTTTATTCTTGTGTTAAAGGAAATAGGATGCCTCTTTGGTTATCTCACACCTACTCTAAACATGCTTTGGGAATTTGATGAAATGGTTCCACGAATGGTAGTTGTGATCCTACTAAGAAAGGATGTCGCTTGGGTTCTCTTATACCTAACTTAGTTGTGCTGATCGAAATAAGATGCCTCTTGGGTCCTCTCACACCTATTCTAATAGCAGCGAGAAATTGTGTTTGATTGTGTTCATGTTGTGAAAGAGGGATAGGATGCCTCTTGAGTACTCTTACACCTATCATAAACACGTCATGGTGGATTCGCAAGACAACCAAACAACGCTTCAAATGAAGAGAAGATTTTGATGAATTGGAATAAAATTTTGTTCTATTGATGATAATTATTTTCAAATATGTTTTATGGGTAATATTTCTTCAAATAGAGCCCATTAATTGGAAGCATCGGGTGTTCCCCTTTACAATCAATAAGCTGATAAGCTCCTCCTTGGTAGGCTTTCTCTATGACAAAAGGGCCTTTCCAAGTGGGTTGAAACTTTCCTCCCATCTTTCAATGGGCAACAATTGGTCTCCTTAGGACTAATACAAGTTCTCCTACTTGAAAAGCCCTAGGGAGGACCAACTTGTTGTGAGCTTGAATCATTTTGGCCTTGTACAACTTGAGGTTTTGGCTCACTCGTAGGCATCTCTCCTCCAAACCTTCGTGCTCTTCTAACCACAGCTTGGCATTCTGCTCTGTAGTGATTTGACTACCCAATGCTATTCTTAGTGATGGGAGTTAAAGTTTTAATGGTAGAACAGCTTCAGATCCACACATTAAAGAGAACGGGGTAGATCTAGTTAGAGTTATATATGGAGTGTGGTATGTCCACAAGGCTTCCACTAACTGCTCATGGCACTATTATTTGTTGTCATCTAGTGTCTTCTTTAATATTTAGATTAGAGTTTTGTTGAATGCTTATGCTACGCCATTCACTCTGGGGTAGTGGATGGTGGAGTATCTTCAATCTATACTGTGTCATGTAGAGAAGCTATTAATCTTGGTGCTCTTGAATGTAGTACCATTATCAGATATAATTCATCGAGACACCCAAAAATTATAAACGATATGGTTCCTAAAAAACTAGAGCACATGTTGAGCTGTGATCTCTTTGAGTGGGATTGCCTCTGCCCACTTGGAAAAGTAGTCGATGGCAGCTAGAATGAACTGATGACCCTTGGAAGAAAGAGGATCAATCAGACCCACAATGTCAATACCCCAATACTCCAATGGCCATGAGGCCAATGTAGGATGTTGAATATTAGGTGGTTGATGTAAGACCACACTGTGTGCCTAACACTGATGGCATCTCCAAGCCACGTCCATGCAATCTGTAATCATCAAAGGCCAGTAATATCCTAGTCTCTTGATCTTTGCTTTCATCTTTGGACCAGATTGATGTGCTCTGCATAGACCCTGAGTGTACCTTAGTCACAATCCTATGGGCTTCATGTTTGTTTAAATAATGCAACTACATTTGATCGAAGGATTGTTGGTATAAGGTGTCATCCACGAGAGCATAGGAGAGAGCTCTCTGCTTCATCTGATGGGCTTATGATTTCTCTTGAGGTAGTTTATCAGTGTTCAAGTAATCTATAAATGGTTTCCTCCAATCTAACTCTTTATCCTTTCAGGAACATCAACCTCCCCTTCATGAGAAAGTCTTTCGATGAGTTCAACATCAATAAAGGATATGACTTGTCTATTTTACCCTTATTGAAATGGACTCATCTTCTGGGCATGCCAATTCTTTAGCAAGTTTGGCCAAAGCATCTAATACTACGTTCTCTACTCGAGGAACCTTGTAGATAGTGACTTCAAGGATTTTGGCCAACATCTTCATGGCAAACTCATGGTAATGATGAAGCTTAGGTTTTAGGATCTTGTAGGACCCAAAATCTGGCGATGACCAACTAATCCCCAAGATGTTGATACTCACACCCTGTAATGGCTAACTCGGATGATCAAAACCTCATACTTGGCTTCATTATTGGTGCATGGATTAGACATATAGTATAAGAATTTCATCACATCGCAGTTTGGAGTTAAGAGGACTATTCCTACCCCTGCCTTTCCTGGAAGAGTAGATCATGGATCTTCTCCTTTATGAAAGGAAGCCGCACCATCAAAATACGTCTCCCAATGATAGTTGTCAACCTCCCCTAAGTTCATGATTTGTTTGACAGGGAGATCATCACTAAGCAAAGAATCAGCAGGATGTGGGTGTGCTACTAAGAAATTCGCTAGTGCTTTTCCTTTCACCGTAAGGAGTGGTACAAATATGATATCAAACTGTGAGAGAATCATGGACCAACGTGTCAAACTTCTGCATAGCATTGGCCCTGTCATGAGATACTACAGTGGAAATCAAGTTCACCTTATGAGAAAGCATATAGTGTCATAGCTTTTGGGATGCAAAGATCAAAGCTAGGTAATGTTTGTCAATAGGTGGGTAGTTCATTTTAGCAGGGATCAGATGATGGTTGAGGTAGTAGAGAGCACTCTCCTTCCTTTTGTCATTGTCTTGGGCCAACAAAGCACTGAGGGAGTCATCGAATGCAGCAATGTAGAGGATGAGTGGCCTGCCCGGGATAGGGGCTGCTAGAACTGGTGGCTTCACCAAATACTGCTTATATCTTCAAAGACATGTTGGTACTTATCATCTCACTTGAACTTGGTGTCCTATTTGACAAGTGCTGAAAATGGCTTGCATCTCCCCGATTGGTTGGAAATAAAGCATCTTAGATACGCTAACTGCCCTAAAAAGATTTGAGTTGAGTTAAACTTTTGGGAGGTGGTATTTCTAAGATAGCTTTGGTCTTTTTTGGATCTATTTCTATTCCCCGATGTTGGACAAAAAACCCAAGAAACTTTGCTAAAGCTACTCCAAATGCACACTTTAGGAGATTCATTTTGAGGTTATATTGTCTTAACCATTCAAAAACTACTCTCAAGTCAAAGAGATGGTCTTCCTTTTCTTTATTTTTGACTACTAGATTATCAACATAGCACTCAACTTGATGACGGATAAGTTCATTGAAGATCTGAGTCATGGCCTTTTGGTATGTAGCACCAGTATTTTTAAGGTTGAAAGGTATAACCTTATAATAATATATTTCAATCGGGGTTCAAAAATCAATGTTTCTTTCATCCTCAAGGGCAATCTTGATTTGGTTGTAGCCAGATGACCCATCGAAGGAGAATATTGCATGAGTTGAGGTGATGTCCACCATTTATTTTGGTATATGAATTGGAAACTCATCCTTAGGACATGTCTTGTTTAAGTCTCTGAAATCGACTCATATGCGAATTGGGCCATTCTTTTTATTAATTGGGATGACACTGTCTAACTAGGTAGGGTATTTTTCTTCACTGATGAAACCAGTATCGATCAATTTCTTGACTTCAAAAATGACCCGTTGTTCGATTTCTAATCGCATGTGTCTAAAAGCTTGCCTGATAAAGTGAGCATTATGGTCTATTTCTAGTTTGTGGACTGTTACATAAGGAGATAATCCGGGCATCTCTTCATAGCTCCATGCAAAGTAGTCCTTAAAGTCAATCAGTAGTCTAACTAAGTCATTGGTTTCTGTTTCATTCAACAATGAACTGATGTATGTCGAGCATGGATTTTCTTCTATCCCAAGGTTGATTTCTTTGAGCTTGTCAATTTTTAAATGAATCTCCTCTTCAAATTTTAACAGTACATCTTTGATTTGGAAAACATCTAGATCATTCAAAATTTCTAAACACACATCCTCATAAGAGCTAGTGTGATTGAAAAACCTATCAGACTCTAAATAATTGGTGACAACTAAGCAGTAATCATCATCATTGACTAGACCCACTATATTTAATCTAATCTGATCTTGATGTGCATCCCACCTTTGTTGTTCCATAGCTTCGAAGTACTCGACTGTGCTTAGACCATGTATGGAATCAAACCTTTCTTTGTAAGATTAAGAACACAAGGTGAGTACCAATCAAAAGGAAATTCCACTAATTCTTTATTTGAATCATCCTCAAGAATTGAGGATGATGATCATAATATCTCTTTGGCTTTGCATCAATGGAAGACTTAGAGGCTTCCTTAACTACTAAACCTTCAGCTTTTTTAGAGGAAAGTGAGGTTAGAGCTAAGGTTCCTAACAACTTCCTGATTGTTTCACATAAATTTTATTCGAATACTTTACTTTGCTTGGAGGCCTGGTCTTCATTGTTATTTGGCTCGAGTGTCTCCTTTAATGAAACTCGTTGAGAGGGGTTGGCTGGTATGCTAATCATATTAGATTCATCCTCTGAGCTAGATTCCAAATCTATGTGAATAGTAGGGGTACTCTTAGGAATTAGAATATAACCCCTGTTGGCTGGTTGCCAACCAGGGGGTCTTTCACCTATGGAACTGCCTATATTTTTACTTCTTCCTCTACTTAGTGGAGGTCGAGTCATCCTACCCATATGTCCATATGATGGAATGAACTATGGGTGGAATGTGATATGCGGCTCTACTTCTTCCTTAATGTCCTTTTCTCGTTCACTTGTATTTTCATTTTTTTCTTTTCTTTCTCTTTTTCTTTTTCTTCTTTTTATTTTTCTTTTATGTTTGAATTTTGACCAAGTTTATGAGAAACAATATTTTTAGGAAGATAGTATGTCGTATCCTTATATATCTCAACCTCTATAACTGAAAATGGCTTTTCATCTCCTTTGACACAGTATTCAATTCCATCCTTTTAGAACTTGATGCACTGATGAAGGGAGGATGAAATCATCTTGTTCTAATGTATCCAAGGCCTACCAAGCAAAGTATTGAATGAAGTATTCAAATCAATGATATAGAACTTGGCTTGAGTCTTCCATTCACCTATTTCCAAAGGTAACACTATGAAACCTAAAGCCCTCTCACCTTGTTCATTGAATCCTCTCAACATCATCTGATCTTCTCGAAGTGTGGAAATATTGATCCTTAAGTAGGCAGGGGTCTTTAGACTCATAATGTTTCTCGATGCACCTCGATCAATAAGAACCCTGGTCTGAATCTGCCTATGTCCACTGTGATGTAGAGGGGATGGTTGTGCTCCATGTACCCTAGTAGAAGGTTTTCATCTATGAAAGTGACTCATTGGGCTTCTTTGGAATAATGTGCCTCCTCTCTAATAGCAGCCAGTTGAGCTAAGCATATCAATGGATCAAGAAGAGGCTTGATCAATGATTCCCTCATCTCTTTGGATAAGATAAGGGAATCATATATGCTTAACTTAGATGGCAACTTTCTTAGGTGAGAGAGGACATTGTAATCCACTTTGGGTTGATCCTCCACAAGCATATCCAAGGGCGGAGCATCCTGTGGAGGGACTTCTAGATCATCTGAACCAATGACTTATTTCCCTTTATCTTGAGGTGCTACCCTAGGAGGTAGAACCATGCCACTATGGAGGTTATCTTTGGTGATCTCTTATGGCAAGCTAGTGGAAGGTTCTACTTGCTTATCAGGCTTACCTACAGTTTCTCCTATAGGACCCTCAAAATTAGATGATTCTAAGCCAATCTCAAGAGGTGAACCCATATTATTCAGAGAAGGAAAGTCCAACTCTAAATTAAAAAAGGGAAAATTGGAGTTGTTATAATTATTATTTAGACTTGGAGAGTTTTCAGTAAGAGTAGAGTTAGACAACCTATTAGAAGTGACACAGATGTAATTCAAACTAGCTTTATTCCTCAATTTCTTAGATTTTTATGGAGGTACATAGTAGAAATCAAGTAAAGTAAGAGGGGTGAGGGATTTGATGCCCACATCCGCTGATACAAGATGTCTACTGAAGTGAGCAAGAAGTATAACTATGGAAGAGGCTAGCTCGCTACTTGGCTATCCCGGCATGGGTTGTGCCATCACGTTGTCTACCTTCCTGCAAACCTTCCAAAAGGTTTGAGTCAGCATCAGGAAAGTTTCTTGATTTTGGACACAATCTTCTTAGAGGTTCGGGATAAGGAGATATCCCAACCTTTTTTGATTCTGGAAGGATCGCAGGTATCCCCAAGGATACCCTAATGGAACTAGATGGTTGTTCCATAAGGTATTCCTTTGGGATAACTATGGCACCTATCTTGTAGTTATGCTCAAGCCAGCCCTTGAATGTAAAGTAATTCTCCAAAGCATGACCCAAAGATGTGGTAGGGGCAAAAGTTAGATCATTGTTTGCCCACTTCCTGCCTAGGCGTAGTTGAAAGTCAAGTTTCTTTAAGAGGTTCTTAAAGATTTTCCTAATTTCCTCCCTCTTAAATGAATATGGTTTGTTTAGTTTATCCATAGGTGGATGAGGTGTGTAAATCGTGTCGAGGGAGGCAAAAGGCCATGGAGGCTGTGGGGCCTAGGATGGCCTTAGTGGTGGTAGAGGAGGTGAAAGTGACTACCGAGGTCTCTCATATTGCTCTAGTCTTCTTTTGTCTACTACTATCATTACCCCGGTTTCTTTCTAAGCATTCTGGATCTTTATTGATTGATCCAGAAATAGAAATTGTTTGGCTTCTCCTTGTAAGATATCCACATTGTTGATTAGCTTCTCAAATGTCTTGATGGTAAAACCTTTGAGCATGAAGGCGATCGTGCCATAAATATTCTTTAGTAGAATTTTAATGACATTTTGTTTAGATAGCTGCAGTTTATATTTCATACTCAAATTGTGCTATCTGAGAATATAATCAATGAGGGACTCACTAGGGTATTGTTGAATCACAACAAGATCGCCTACAATCACCCTTTGTTGAGTTCCAGCAAACCTCTTAATGAAGAGTTGCTCCAACTCAACAAAAGTTTTCACTAAATTATTGGGAAGTTCAGCATACCAATCGAAGGTTATACCTACTAAGCTACTGAAAAAAAGTCAGAAGAGTAATGCATAACTGACACCAGCATTGCAGCAGCTAGCTCTAAAGTGTGTAATGTGCTTCCTTGGGTTCCCGCTGCCATCGAAGCTCTTGAAAGAAGGTGGCATGAAACTTTTAGGATACTGGATGACATCAAATTCCTCTAGGTAGGGTTTACCCTTTGGAATTGATGATCCTCCTCAGGCTTGCACTAGTGCTTCTCTCACTTGCTACTCAACCATAAGTTTTATGTTCTTTTCTTGTACGGAGGTATTATCAACTACCTTCCTATACAAGCTGGTGTTGCCCTGCTCTACTGGAGGCAAAACCTTAGCTGGATCCAAGACATGCAATAACTATGGCTGACTAGTCTCTGCAATAATATGATTCATTATTGGGGCTTGGTTTTGAAGTGCCAAAACTACTAGAAAGTCTTCAAGCCTCTTCCCCATCCTATCTATTTTTTCATCCTTTTGCTTTATTTATTGAAGGAGGTGTTGGGTCAAGTAGGATGTATCTTCTGCTCGGCTGCATCACCTTCCAAATTCTACTGATCATAAAGGAGGGGAGCCCTGGTGTCTAGCATGTGCACTCATGTTGAATCCCCCAACAGATCATCTTCATTAGGGTCAAATTTGACCTTCTCATCCTCTAAGTTAGACCAGGCATATCCTAAGATCTCCTTCTTCTCCACTAGAAACAGAGCTAAAATAACATCGAGAGAATGGTATAACTAAATAGGTAAAAAAGATCGAGGTTGACCAGTAGTAGGATCATTGTCATGAACATAAAGACATCTAACCCCTACCACTGCTGAAGAGCTAACCCTATGAAGGCTACTCTCACTAGAAGAAAGATGCTCCTGGCTCTCACTAGATCTTGGTGGAGTAGTTGTCCTAAAAGGATCTATGGCCATGGGGACAACTAAACTATCTCCTGCTCCCTCCACTGCTGCAATCTCCATAGCCTACTACGGTGGTGGTGATGGAATGATTATTATACTCCGAGGTCACTATTCCTTCTTCACCATGACTAGGGCAGAAGGTCGGGTAGGGGAGCTTGGCCTCACCTCAGTAGGCAGTGTAGATGGAATGAGATCCCTTGGCCATAGCTGGATCACCAGTGGGGTTCTCTTCTACCCAAATGTGTCCTTCATGGCCTTGATGGAACATGTACGTGTGGACGCAGAGTGGTGTGGTGTGGTGGAGGCACCACACTTTCTCGGAGCTCTCCTATGGGTAGTACCCACCAAGAAAATTTATCAATATGATTGAGACAATCGAAAAAGTTGATAAGGTCGAGGTCTTATACTTCCACCACTCTAAGCTAGAAATCTGCATTGATGTATGGGCCTCCCTTGCCCTCTCTTGTCTGATCTATCTACCCACACTGTAGGGGATGACTGAACACAAATCAAACTAAGCCCAGGACTCTGATCGTCTGTAGGCTTTGCCTACTCGACATAGAACTAATTTAAGGTTGGCTTTTGACCTTCTCCTCTCACTGATAGGAGACTGAAACTATACTACTGGTGGAGGTGAAACTGAAATCCTCCTAGCATCCTCTTTATCAAATCTAGAGAGAGGGTGGAATTTATTTTCTATGATAGGAAACCATCAAATGCCCAATGGCAGACCCCAAACTCCTAGCTATGCGGATGATCATGTGATTCTTGTCGATGCTAAGTCCCGGTCGAAAAGCATGGGAACTAGACCCAATCTCAAAGTGGGAGACAATCCGGAATCGGGAGCCTTCCCTTGGAGGGAGCCAATGAGGTGTTAGCTGCAGTAGGGGGAACAGCTGGGCACAATGGTGTTTGAACTGCTATTGCTGCAGGAACTGCCATAGCCTTCCTCTTCCATGAGGGGGGATCTTTGAATCAGATGGTAACTCAACCTGGATGACCGGCTTCTAGCCGATCACTACACTCCTACTGATTGTTGTGAGGGTGGTCCCCTCACATGTGATCCTAGCCCCCTCAAAGTCTCGGCCAAAATGGATGAGGTGGGTGACGTCAGACTGCAGGAGGCTGGCCTAATCCAAGGCAAAATCCATCCTAAATGGAAATATGAACATGTACTTCAGTGCTGCCATTAAACAAAACTGCACTGAACTGAATTGACTGAAATTGACTGAAAGTCTGCAATGTTGGAAGACAAATCTGAATCAAATTTCTTGCTTTGTTGATTTTTGAATTTTGATTTAGAATTTAAACTCACACTCAACAACTTGAAAGTGTTAGGTGGGTCTCAAATGAATTTGGAGATATTTTGAGATTGATTGTAAAGAAGATTTTTTTTAATGTAGAATCTATTTTTCAACAAATTTGTGTATGTTAAAAATGGCATCATATATTTTTTTTAGAGAGATTGATGCTTCCATAAGTTCATATTTGATTTTGATTTGTGATTGTGAGGACCCTTTATTTAACAAATTTCAGTATGTTTAAAGTAAAGGGTCAATTGATTTTGTTTTGATTTGTGATTTTGGAATTTACTCACTTAGCAAATTTTGGTATGCTAGGTGAGGTGTTTGAACAAAATTTCTTCTTTTTCTTGCTTGTTTGTGAATCATGTGTGAAATTAAAAATGAAATATTTACTTGCAAATTTGGGTATGCTAAATGAAGACTCCAAATATTTTGTTGTATTTGAAAAGAGGATCTTCACTTAGCAAATTTGGGTATGCTAAATAAAGAATCCTAGTTTTGTTCTTGATGATTTTGAAAAGAGGATTCCTAGCAAATTTAGGTATGTTAAGGAAATCCAAATGTGTTTTGTTATGATGATTTTGAAAAGAGGATTCTTAGCAAATTTAGGTATGCTAAGGAAATCCAAATCTATTCTGTTTTGATGATTTTGAAAAGAGGATTTTTTTTTTACTTAGCAAATTTAGGTATGTTAAATAAAGGGTCCATGTGTTTTTTTTTATTTTTATTTTTTCTTTTTTGAAAAATGGATCATCACTTAGCAAATTTGGATATGCTAAATGAAAGATCCAAATGTGTTTGATTTTTGATTTTGAAGAGAGGATTCTTTACTTAGCAAATTTAGGCATGCTAAATAAAGGATCCATGTGTTCTATTTTGATTATTTTGAAAACACAACTCCTTACTTAGCAAATTTGGGTTTGCTAAATAAAGGATTCATGTGTTTTGTTTTAATTGTTTATTTTGGTTTTGAAAAATGGATCTTCACTTAGAAAATTTGGGTATGCTAAATGAAAGATCCAAATGTGTTTAATTTTTGATTTTGAAGAGAGGATTCTTTACTTAGTAGATTTAGGTATGCTAAATAAAGGATCCATGTGTTTTGTTTGATTTTTTATTTTGAAAAATTGATCTTCACTTAGAAAATTTGGGTATTCTAAATGAAATATCTAAATGTTGTTTGATTTTGAATTTGAAAAGATGATTCTTTACCTAGCAACTTTAGGTATGCTAAATAAAGGATTCATGTGTTTTATTTTGATTTTTGATTTTTATTTTGAAAAATGGATCTTCACTTAGCAAATTCGGCTATGCTAAATGAAAGATCCAAATGTATTTCATGTTTTGATGTTTAAAAAGAGGGTCTTCTCTTAGCAAATTTGAGTATGCTAAATGAAAATACCCAAATGTATTTGAATTTTGAAAAGATGATTGGGAATTTTGATTTTTTTGAAGAGGTGATTATTAATTTTGAAAAGATGATTATTGATTTTATTTTAAAATGAAATATTTATTCAATAATTTAAATTAGAATGTTCATTTATGCTTTTTAAAAAAAAAGATATATGATTTTGGATTTTATTTTTGAAAAGATGATTATTGATTTTGCTTTGAAAAGATGATTGTTGGTTTTGTTTTAAAGAGATGATTGCTAATTTTGATTTTTGAAAAGATGTTTGTTAATTTTGAAAAGATGATTATTGGTTTTATTTTGAAAATGAAATCTTCATTCAAGAAATTGAATGAGGATGTTCATTTGTACTTTTTAAAAACATGATTTTGGATTTTACTTTGAAAATGAAATCTTCATCGAAATAAATTGAGTGAAGATGTTCATTTGTGCTTTTGAAAATATGATTGTAGATTTTGTTTTAAAAAGATGATTGCTGATTTTATTTTTGGAAATGAAATCCTCATTCAAAAAATTGGATAAGGATGTTCGTTTGTGCTTTTGAAATATGATTATAGATTTTGTTTTAAAAAGATGATTATTAATTTTATTTTTGGAAATGAAATCCTCATTCAATAAATTGGATAAGGATGTTCATTTGTGCTTTTGAAAATATGATTTTGAATTTTATTTTTAAAAAGATCCTACATGTAAAAATCATGAAGATTGTTAGATGATGTTGATTTATGAAAATTTTTGTGCAAACATTTTATTATGTGCACCTTGAAAAAGTGCTTTTTGGAATTTGATCTTTTTATAAAGGATTTATTTTTTTCTTTATTTTTAGAATGAACCTTACCTCACCACTGAAGTGGTAAGAAGGAAGCCTTCAGTTATTTCTTTTTTATTAAATTTTTATTTTCAACAATTGTGAAAACCCAATAGGGGTTTTAAGACCCACACTGAGTGAGGTCCTAAAACCTAAAGGATGTTGGCTAGCTTCACTTAAGGATGAAATAAACTAAGTGCCAACTGAAAAAAGGATAGTCTCAGATTCATATAAAATACAAACCCACTATCGATACTTGGAGACAATGATCATTTACCAAAGATGAAAAGAGAAACCTTCCCCAGCGGAGTTGCCAGAAAAATCTATGGTGAAATTTTTATCTTCATTCTATCTTTTGAATGAATAAAATGAAAACAAAAATAACTGCTTTGTTGGGACATCACATAGATCTGCAAATATTCTTATTGAGTGGTGTACATCTTGGTGTACTATCTTGAAGTCAACATCCTATAATGGACCTAATCACCTTAATAGAGACTCCTAAGGACTATAGGTCTTCGGAATGTACCAGAGATTCTTCCCATACTTTACATGAAAAAGTAAAGTAGGGTTTATTTTAAATCTAGTTCATTAAATTCCTTATAGAGGTAGGCCCCCATAGTTAATTACATCCTAAAGAATGAGATCCCATAGAAATACTCTAGATTAAGGTAAATGATCGTTGTCTCTAAAGATTTTGAAGATAGGATTATCAATCAATTGGTTTATTTTTAGAAGATCAAGTGGGATTAATCAAGAGGAGAGAGTTATAATCAAAACCAAAGGAAAATAAGTAGGGGATGCTTATGATACTAGGAGGCCTAGTAAGCTTCCCACACTATCCTATGGTTGGGCTTTATATTTTTGAAATTGAGGTGATTTATTTGTTTGGGTTAAATTTTTATTAGAAATCTAGGGATTACAATTCCACAACACAAGATTGTGAAAATTCCTAAGAGGTGAGAATTTATGCTTGTAGCACATAAAAGAAAGTAGAAACCTCTGAATCTAAATCTAGGGAGCTTTGGCGAGGGCTAAAGCATGACCTAAATCTAAAGAAAAAATGGATATTTGGTTTATCTCCATAAGATAGGATAAACCACCCGACTATTAGACTTCTGGCCGCCAACTAACTACATGAGGCAAAAGATAGCTAGCCTATTATTTATTTAGAAAGAGACTAAGTCCTTAAACACACTCCCTAAGAGACTAGATCATGTAGGGCATGAATAATGACTTAAATCTAATGCAAACTTTTGTTATATTTTATTTTCATTATTGGACAATTGATTTGACACAGGCTATGGGATTTATATGCCTAATGCATGAGAAATTAAATTATGGGCCAAAATCATCAAGAAAGGAGTTTTATTTTCACCATGGCCCTCAAAGGTCAAGCTAAGTTCTCTAACAAAGGTAAAAGCCCTCCATAATAAGGGTGAAACAAGATGATTCTTTTATGCATGATGTGAAAACATACAACATCCAGCTAAGGGGTGGTTGCTAAATCTTTTATCTTATTTTATAACCTAAGCTTTAGGTGAGGTTATGAGTTATTAATTTTAGTTTTGAGTTGATTAATTGGATAGAAAATTATTTTCCTAAGAGCCTAAATTGCATCCTGGCCATTCATCAATTAATGAAGAAACTAGGAAAATATGTCATATTAATGTACAAGCTAAACAAACATCAAATAATTTATAAAGCTAGCGCAAAAGAATAAAATACCTTTTCTGATTGGGCTCCATCGCACAAACCTAAAAATAAATTGGGTAGCCGAGCTCTACCCTTATATAATACGGATCATAAATGAATTAATTACAATCAAAAAGAAAATTATGTTATGGGGGTCTTCATTCTTCATTCTTCATTTCTTCTTTCTTCTTTCTTCTTTCTTCTTTCTTCTCTTCTTCTTTTCTTCTTTCTTATTTTGTTCTTTTTGGTGAGTTGGAATGTGGTTGCTCCAAAGGCTTCACATGGTACATAAGACATTGTCTTATGACCAATGTTCATTCTAATCCCCCATAACATTCCTTCCAAATCCTAATTTGTAAAATTACATGAAAATGAGAAAAGTAAATATAACTAAAACCTACAAAATAGATATTAACTAAATAAACCACACAATCTCAAGCATGTATATAAATATGTTGGACTTAGCACCCCCGACATAGGTAACCAAGTCTACCTGGCCTATTTTGGTTTATGTTTAGGGGTATAAGCAACCTGCACAATAAAAAGTATTTATATTTTTATTACAGCACCCCTTAAGCACAATCCCCTGTAGAAGATAATGGTTAGACTAAGATCGCCCTACCATTCATTCTACACACATACACATTAATATCCAGACTAAAACACCACATCACAAAACAAAATCAAACATCAAACCATGCACCGTCCTAACATAGGACTAGAAATTGTGGCTTAGCCTAATATGTGTGTCATTTAAGGTTTGTGTAGTATGTCTCAGCCTCGCTTTAAGGTTAGAATTTTCTAAGTATGAAGTGTTCAACTTAGAGGGTGGTTTCTTTTATGTGATTTAGTTGATTTGGCTAAATTTATTTGATGATTTGATTTGGTTTGAATGAACTTACATTTAATTATTAAGTATTGTAAAGAAAGGAAAATAGAAGAGAACTTCTCATTCCTCCCTACCTTAAGTAATTTCTAAGGTAGATTCATTAATGATTTTTGTTTAGTTAATATTTTATTACATCTTTTAATTAACCCTAAGTTTAGATTTGCTCCTAATAAACCTATTCAAATAAGAAAAGCATTTTAGGGTTAATTAAAGTGAATTACTATCATAGAATACACAACATTTTATTTCTTTCCAACATGTGTAACATGCATATGGATGAATCCTAAGCATATATATACATACAAATGTATATATTTGGCACACTTTCATGATGAATGCTAAAAGATGTTGCTTAAGAAAATTTGGAAGTTTTTATGATGCATGATTTTGTTAAGTAGAAAAGTAGGATTCTTTTATCCATTATTCATATGCACATTTACATGTATGAAAGACATAAGTGAGTACGATGCCATTATTTTCTACACCAAGTTGTAAGATTCAAGTCCTACTTGGGGCTACTTAAAGCCTTACAACCCTGAAATGTCCAGACTAATATACCGCTTTTCTTAAATACATGTGCATGCACAAAAAAAGAATGAATGGAAGAAGAGTCACGCAAAAGATTTTCTTATGTGTTTGTTTGATTTTGGTTGTTTAATTTACATGTGAAAATATGAAGATTCTTCTTAAATGATAACATAGGAATGAATAGGAATGGACTTAAGTAAGTGTTGTGTTCTTTTCAAATGAACTATACACTTTATAAATCCTATTCAAAACTATGTTAAAGGAGAAAAGAAGGAAAAGTCACATAATGCACATTTTATATTATACTCACATGCATGGTAATAAGTAGTGATAAGTAGCATGCCTTTCATTTGAAATCTTTGATTTATAAGTTCTAAAACATAATTTTGGATTTAATAGTGATAATAGCCATTCATATTATTACTTTAGCCAAAATATGCAATTTGACATAAAGGAAATATTTCACTTAATTTGATTTTTCAAAAGGCATGAATGCATGAATTCATAAAACAGATAACATTTAACATGCTAGGAAAGAATTAAAGTGATGTAAGCATGTAATTTCATTCACCTTAATTAATTATTACAGACAATATTATGAAATAAGATTATTTAAAATGAATCAAATTTATTTAAAGAGATTTTTGGTTTAATGTCTTCCCACATGTGTGTTTTATTTTAGTTTAATTTTTTTTAGAACCATTAGATTGTTTTTATTTTTTGTTTAGGTTTAAGTGTAAATTAAGTTCATTAATTACCCCTTACCTACACCTTATTAACATAATTATTCAAACAATTTTGAGCCAACATATGATATGAAATCACATTGAATTTAAATCAGTAATGCACCCTAAGAAAGAAAGGGTCTAATGCAATTGGTTCATAATTATTGATTAATTAATCTAAGAGGTTTAATTAAGTACTTTCATAACCCTTCCCACACATGTGAGTTGGAAATGATTTCCTTAAGCTTACTTAGGTTATTGAACACCTAAATATCTACCCAAGAAAGGACTGAATAAGTGATTAAGTTTTTGGATTAATTTTTTATTTTGAGTTTGGTTAATTAAGCCATTTAATAAAATGATTAAATTATTAATCATTTTGTAAATTAATTAAGTTTTCATTCAAATGAAATAGACTTAGGGGAAAAGATTTGGAAAAGGCATCTTAATCTCATTGCCTAAGTCTATGATTACCAAGACTAATTAATGAATTTATCATCATTTAATAGATTAATTAATCACTAAATTGATTAAAGGAGTGATTAGAAATGAATCAAGCAATTATCCTAATTAAAACATTAATAAAATCCAAGAAAATTAGGGGAGGCAGAAGTCATCCCACTAAACATACCTAAGAAGTTTGGAATTAATTAATAAATAATTAGGGAGTAATTAACATAATTACATTCCCAATAGAACCTAAATTGAGTGAAATATACTATCTAAAATCAATTAAAATTAATTTTTTATTATTTCCCCTTTAATTATCTTTAAAATGAAGTTGAGTTTGTAATTTTTGGATTTCTCTATATTTAGTTATGAATATTTAAAGTTTCTATGATTATTGCCTAATTAAATAGCCTAATTATATAACTAATTCTGTCGGTTCCATGTGGATCGCTAATGCGGCACGCACTTTCCATGTGGCATGATGAGATTGGCTATTTAAGTTGTCAAATCGGATGCACAGTCAGCAGGCAGCGCTACGCGCTTTCTCATGGATCGTCCGATCTTTGATCGGACGGTTAAGATCAAGCCTGTGGTTTTTAAAGGATACAAATTGAGGATCTGATCATATTAATCAAGATCGTCCATCCAAAACATGCAAGATGGATGGTCCATGATTCATCCCTGCCCTCGCCTACGCGAGATTGCAATCATCCATCCTCCAAGGATTGATCTGAGCTCACTTAAGCTTGAATTGAGTAGAGATTGAACACACACCATCTAAGAGCAAGAATAAAGACTTCCAATGGTTGAATTGCAATGGGATTACACTTCCCTTCATAAAGGACCAAAGAATTCCTACATTAATCTGAGGCTATCACCGGCTCTCAATCAGAGATAGCTTGCCCAGTGGAGACAAAGCCCTGTTGAAGGTTTAAAGGCTTGAGATCAAGTGGATCCTCCTATTAGCCAAGATGAGCTTCAAGTGCTTGCAGCTTTGGTCGAACCCCTCCTTCCTGTGGCTTGATTGCTTAGGATTTGGTTTGGGTGAGCTCGATTGGGTCCTCTAGTGGTGCTTGCAAGAGGAATTAGCTTTTGGTGGTGAATTGAATAATGTGGAATTTCTAATGAGCTCCCTTATTTTTGGTTTGAAGAAATCCAAAAATGGAGAATTGGAAAGAGCTTGAGAAAGCTTGGAGGAACTTGGAGAAGGTTGCTCTGGATTCCTAAGGCTCAATCGACATAAAGAGATATCGAATGAAGTGGAATTAGTGGGAGTATATCTCCCTCTACAAAGATCGAACAGTCGAGAGCGTCTCTTCCATTTTGATCAAATTGATCCTATTGAGTGGGTTTGTTAGGCCATTTTAAGCTCCACATGGTTCAATTTTGGCAGAGGAGGGGAGTGCTGAAGTTTCCATGTGCTCATTTGAGTGGAGGAGTGATTCCATGTGGAGAATTTCCTATTTGGTGATCAGTTTTGGCCTTGGATTGGGTTTGGCTGACCCAAACCCATTGGGTCATGTGTACCACCTCCATTAGTGTCCATTTGATCCACTAAGAGGATGCCAAGTGGCCATGAAAAGGATTTGACCAAATTCCAAATGGAACTGGCCATAGGTTACCCCTTGGCCTAGGGGTAAAATGGCCATTTAGATTTCAATTTAGGCAGATTTGGAATAGTTTGAACATGGGTTGGTCCAAATTTGAATGAATTTAGAGGTGATTTGATATCATTTGGCTCATGTTGACCCATTTAGGTCAAAATGGGTCAACTTGGGTCAAGTTGACCAATTGGTCAAATTGGGTCAAACTAAGGATTGGGTTAAATTCATATGACCATTTGAAATATTTTAGTATCATTAATTTGCTTCAATTTGGTTCATATTTAGTTTTGGTTCATTTGAATTCATTTAGGTCAAATAGGTCAAGTTAACCAATTTGATCCATTTGATGCAATTGGGTTTGCTCATGGGTTGGTTTAAGTTTGGTTGGTCATTTACAATGTTTTGCAAGCTTTGATTTCAATCAATTTTGGTTTGATTTGATTTTGGCTTAATTTGACCTTTCAGATCAAGTTGGTTTCATGTTTAATTGGGCTAGGTTGCGTCTAGTTGACTAATTAAGACTTTGGTCAAGTTCAACAAGTGATTTAGAATGAATTTGACCCATTGGTTGCAATCAATTTGGCTTAGATCAAAATTTGACATGTTTTGACTTTTTAGGTCAAATTGGGTCAAGTTTGGTCAAGTGGCCAATTAGGCTAGGTTTGGCTCAAATGATGACTTGGTCAAGTTCAAATATTGATCATGAATTTGTTTTGATCAATGGTTTCAATCAATTTGTCCTATGGTATATTTTTGGTAAGTTTAGGTTTCATTTAGGTCAAATGTTGACTTGGTCAAAGGCTAGGTTTCACTTGATTTGACCCAATTTGAGTGCTTGATCATCTTATGATGATTGTAGCTCACAATGTGAGGCTTAGATAGTTTAGTTCAATCAAATTTGGGTAGGATTAGAATTTGGCTCCAAAAGGTGCTTTAGGTCACTTTGGGTCAAGAGAGCCTAAATGGGTCAATTGACTTGGATCAAGACTTGATGCAAGTTTGGTTGAACTCATATATGGACTTATGATTGAAATATAAATCCATTTGCAAGTGATTTGGAGTCAAATGGGTTTTGATTCATTTGGTAATTTCAAGTTCAAATGATGAACATGGGTTTGATTTGGGTTTGGGTTTTGAATTTGGTTTTGGCTTGATGATTGAAGTTTGTGTTTATATTTGGATTCATGATTGAAGGATTGATTGAATCATGAAGAAAATCCAAGGGTTTGAATTGATTTGGGTTTGATTTGGCAAAGTTCAAGAATTTAACTTGAAAGGGTATGGTTGGTTTTAAGTTAGATTTGGATTTGATTTTTGAATTTGGTTTTGGGTATTTGAATTTATATTTCATTTATATTTATGAATATAAATGAGAATATAAATATGTTATGAGAAAATCTCTTGAGTTTGAGTTTATTTGGGTTTGATTGAGCTAAGTCCATAAGATGAAATCAAAGTGACTTAGGAAAGATTTTTGATTTATGATTGATCATGGATTTCAATCATTTGGAATTGATTCATGATTTGAGAAAATCCCTTGGAATTGATTTAAGGTTTGGAAAAATCAATTAAGTTGGAATTGATTTAAGGTTTGATTTGAAATTAGTTTGAGTTTGAAGTTAATTTGGTTTTTGAAGTTGATTTGGATTTGAGGTTGATTTGAATTTGAAGTTTTTTTGAATTTCAGGTTGGTTTGAATTTGAAGTTGGTTTTGAAGTTGATTTGAATTTGAGGTTGATTTGAATTTGAAGTTTGTTTGAATTTGAAGTTGGTTTTGAATTTGAAGTTGGTTTTGAAGTTGAATTGAATTTGAGGTTGATTTGAATTTGCGGTTTATTTGAATTTAAAGTTGGTTTGAACTTGAAGTTGGTTTTGAAGTTGAGAGTGAGGATTTGGTTCAAGCTACAGGGTATGTAAGTTTTCCTAACACACCTAAGGCTTGACTTATTCCTATGGCTAACTCTTCTAAGTCTCTAATGTCAGGTTATGTGTTCACCTAATCACTAGAAGTGTCTTAAGGCTAAGGAACTCTTAAGGTCTAAGAGGAGTCCTATTTCTAAGATAGAGAGGTTGAGAGCTCACTCCAAAAGTGAGGTCAACAATATCCCAGAAACACAAGGCTTAAATAGAACCAAGGAGATCTTAGATTACCTCACTTTCTTGGTTTAACAATGGCACATACTTGCTTAAATCCCTAATACAAGTGTATGTATACTTAGCTAAGGAATGGAATCTCCTTATTCTATCAAAAATACATACAACAATAATCATTCAAATGTGCAAAAAATACACACATATGCATTGCATGAATAGGTATGTTAAAGACATATGGATGTTATTAATGATGAAAAGGAATGATGGAATGTTGTCCATGTGTTAGTGATTCAATCTTCTTAATCTTAAGATGCATTTCATGTTGAATAGGATTCTTTAATACTAACCTAAACTTATGATTAATAAAATATTTAATAAATCATTCGCTAAAATAAATCAAAATTATAACAACATGCCTTTAGAAGATAGCTTAGGGTAGGGATGAAGAGGGTCAAACCACTTTCCTCTCTTTATAATCACTAGATTCTAAGTAAATATTAAGTGAAACAAAAGAAAACATTAATTAAAATCCACCAATCCTCTTAATAACTTGAAGTGAAACCTCCCTTCATGTATAACTGGAACATTCCAAAATCTTTAGACAACCATATACCTAAAGCCTAGTTAAGACATACCACACAAAACCTTAGCACACACATTAGAATACTAAGTTACCACTTCTAGCTCTAAGTTAGGATAGTGTATGTTGTGATATTATATTTTGTTTTGTGAGATAATTTTTTTTACTAGAAGTTAGGATTATTTATCTGTAGACTTATAGGCCGTTCATAGCCTAGTGATAATTTATGTAGAGGATTATCCTAAAGAGGGCCACTGTAATAATAATATAAATATTCTTGCCTGGATGTTGCTTATGCCCATTTACATAATTTGCATTAGGACGGGTTGGCTTGGTTACCCATGTATAGGGTGCTAAGTCCAAATTTATAGAATATAACAGCTTGGCTTGTATGTTTGTTTAGCTGACATATATTTTGCAGGTGTAGTTAGATTTTATTTTCCATAAACATGTAATTTTGCAATAAGAATTAGGATTAATGTTGAGTTTAGGATGAATAGAGACTAGAAGACAAAGATCTAGGTGGTCCTGTGAATCCTGGAGCAAAACCAAATCAAAATGAGGAAAGAAAGATAAAGAATGAAGACCCCATAGCATTTATTTCATTGTATTTGTAATATTCTTTTGTAATCTGGGCTATATAAGGGTAGAGATCGGCTACACAATTTCTTTCTTTTTCAGGGTGCATGGCGGTATTCGGTCGCACCAGCCTTTTATTCTTTTACAAAAATTTATAAATGTTTGATTGTCATGTTTAACTTGTGCAATAGAAATGGTATGTTTTCAATAGGTTTCTTAAAGCTTGATGATTGAATGTGTGGCCTGGATGTGGTAGGCTCTTTAGGATAAAATTAATTTTTCTACCCCCATTATACAATTCATAACTAAATTTTAAATACAACTCATAACCTTACTTTAAAGCCTAAGTTTATAATCAAGATAATTAAAAGGTTTAGCAACCCCTTAGTTGAATGTTGAATGTTATAACATCTTGTTTCACTCTTGAATAGGAAGGGTCTCTATTCTTGCACGGTAGGGGAATGTTTGACCTTTAAGGACATCCCTTGTAGTGGAGAACACCTCCTCTCACTGATTTAGCCCATAATCTAATTCCATCATGCATTTAGGCATAATTATACCAAGCCTTTGTCCAAATGATTGTGTCAAAATGGTGTAAAAGATTGTAAATTTTGCATTAGTCTAAGCCATGTTTTCATGTCAATCATAATCTAGTCTCTTAGGGAGTGAGTTTAGGACTCTAGTTTTCCTTCTTAATTAAATAATAGCCTAGGTATATTGCACTTACATAAGATCGATCTACATGGTTTTAATGTGTAGGAGGTGTTAGTTGGTGGCCACTCTAGGCGGTTGTAAGTCCAGAAGAGTCAAGAATGGTTTATCCTCTCTTTTGGAGGCAAACCATTATGTCCTATTTTCTAATTAGGCTTAGGTTGTGATTTTATCTTGTGCTAAAGTATCCTAGATTTAGGATACGATGCTACTTATTTCCTTTAGGCTAAGAGTTTAAATACTCACCTCTTATGCTTTTCCATAATCTTGTGTTGATGGACTATAAGCCTTAGCATTCTAATAAAATCTCAACTCACATAAAAATAAACTCTCTCTTTCAAATGTATAAAGCCTCACTATAGGGTAGACTGGAGTACTTACTAGGCTTTCTAGTATCATGAGTGTTCCCTACTTATCTTCCTTTAGGATCCGTAAGTAAGTCTTTCCATTTGAGCTCTCCCACTTGATTTCCCAAAATACCAAATTCTTTGATAGTCCAACCTTGAAATCTTTGGAGATATTTATTGAATACTTTATTTGAGAGTTTTCTTAGAAAATTCCTATTTCATTGGATGTAATTGACTATGAAATATTGCTTCCATAGGAAATTAAATAACCTGACATAAAATAAGCCTTGATTTACTTTTCCATGTAAAGTAGGGGAAAGATCTTTGGTATATACAAAGACCCAACTACCTCAGGAGTCCTTATTAAGTGATTAGTTCCATTATAGGGTGATTTTTTCATCTTTTGAGATGATACATCATACCTTAATATCGTACATGATCATTTTAATAAGTATCCCCTAAGATCTGCATGATGTCTACAATAACTCCAAATTAAAACACCACAAATTTTTTGGCAACTTCATTGGGTAAAGTTTATGTCTCCATCTCTAGTAGTTTATCATTATCTCCAAGCATTGATAGTGGACCTATATTTTATATAAGTCCAAGACTATCATTCTTTTCGTTAGACACCATACTTAGTTCATCATTAAGCAAGGGTGGCCGACATCATTTAGGTTTTAGGACCTCACTCCAAGTAGGTCTTAAAACCCTATTGGATCACTAATAGGTAAAAGAAAATTAATTAAAGAAATTACCTCAAACTAAATTAAACAAAATCAAGAACCTCTTACCACTAGCTTGGCAAAGGAAGGTTCATCCAACACTTTCAAGATTCCATTGAAGTTTAAAAGAAAAGCAAAAAATTCCTCTCCAAGATTTCAAATCTCTCCAACAAACACATGAACTCTGTTTAACATAATCAAATTTATTAAATGAGGGTTCCAATTCAAAATTCAAAAGTCAAAGTTAATAATAATCAAAGCAAGAGTCTAATCCTATGTCATTTTCTTTTCCAATAGTGAAAAAGAAACCCCAATTCTCTTTTACTCCAAAAAACTAGCCATCATGTTTGTCGGGAAGCTCATTTTCTCTTTCGCCTCAGTGTGGATTTAGCCATGGATCAAGCCATACTCACCTTGGCCCCTGTCATTAAGTTCACCCTCAGATTTAAGCATTTCAAGGTTATGTATGAGGGACCTTCCCTCAGCACTGTCAGTAGAGAGGAGGTGGCCGATATGAAGGCACTTCTATAGTTTGATCTCCACTCAGATTTGGAGTTTCCATCCCTAAAGAGAAATTCCTTAGAGGTTCCCCTACCATGAGTACCATCTGTACCTACAATAGCTTTAGTTAAGACTAGCACTGCCTATACAGCAGCCCCAGTCTTTAAGGAGAAGTCAGTTATGGAATCTGAGATAGTCTCCCCTACTTTTGAGGTTAGTTCTAGCTTCCACCCTACACCTCTGACCAAAATCCAGTGCCATAACAAAAATAGGAAGATCAAAATAAATTACAAGCACATGGCTAAAGAGGTTGAGGAGGCCTCCCATGTAGCTGAGGAGGAATCTATCCATGAGACCTCTCCCCTTCTTGGTGGTAGTAGGTTTCAACCCCTTTCAGTTACAGAGGGTAATGATGATGTTAGGAAGATTGCAACATCACCCCCACTACCCATGTATTATGACACATGGATAGGGAGAAGAGGAAACCTTATGTTGGTTTGAGGTCCATGCTCAGGAGAGTAGGGAGAGTCCAGGAATGCTTTGAGTCTGTTACTTTACATGACTTGAGATAAGTGATACCTAAGAGTGTTAGGGATCATATCTATTAAGAGAGGGCCACGGAGGCTAAGGTTGCTGCCCAAGAAGACAAGAGAGATAAAAAGAGGTTGGGTAGGTTTCTTTGATTGACCATTCTGGTCATTGAACTGATAGAGCTAATCATTCTAACAGGATAGTACTCACCGGTTCCAGCAATGAAAGGAGATATTCAGCCGAGAGGTAGTCAGTATCATCACCATTACACCTCTCCACTTGTCGACCACCATCACCCATCCATCTTCCACATTTGAAGTGCCCACCAAGTACCATAAGTCAGTATCCATAAAAAAATCATCCCTTATGGTGATATGATTACATCCCAAGGACCACACTTCATCTACTCCACCAGCTGAGGTGAGGCCAAGTGCTCCCACTCGTCGTTCCATTCCAATGGTGGAGAAGAAGGAGTGGCATCCAAAGAGCATCGTAGTCACTCCACCACTGTAATTAGAGGAGAAGGAAGGAGGAGATACAAACATAACTCCCATGATTGTTGAGCCAATTAGAGATAGCACTCCTCCCATCCAAAAAATATAGTGCATCACTTCTTCAGAGCATAATCTGGTTGTAAGTCATCACTCAGCATATGTCCCGGTATTTATAGAGAGAGTGGATGATAGATCTTTGGAGGAAATCTTGGAAGAATATCATGCCGCGATGAGGTAGATAGTTGGAGATGATTAGTATGATCAAGAGGAGGGTATGGTAGATTTCAATGTCAATGAAGATGACCTTTTGGATGATGTTGTCGAAGTCCATATGGTACATACCTGATGATCCTTCCATAGGGAGCAACCTAGCTAGGAAGCCTAAGGTGTTGTAGTTGAGGAAGGTGAGACATCGGACTCAACTCAATGTCTTCTCCAACAAATCAAACTTAAATATGATCAGATTGATAGGATGGAGAGAAGGGTAGAAGAGTTGATAGCAATGGTCTTAGCATTGTAGAATCACGCACCTGTCTGACAACCCATTCCTATGGAAGCTGACAGACCTAAGCTAGTGCACATCCTAGATCGCTCCAAGAGCACTACTCCTATGAATAAGGATGTCAGTAGCTTGCATAGGAAGGTAACTGATAGTAGCTTCATGCATGAAAGAGACATTAAGCAAATGGTTGAGTAGCAAGTGAAGGAAGCATTAGCGCAAGCCCAAGGGAGCTCATCAGTTCTAAAGGGTAGACCCTCCCAAAAGAATTTTATGTAGTTCAATACCCTAAAGGTTTTTTTACATCATCCTTCAATGTATTTGATGGTAGTGGGAACCCTAAGTAGCATATGGCAGACTTTAGAGCTAGTTGTTGCAATGCTGGTGGTAATGATGCTTTACTTTTTTGGCAGTTTGTTAGTAGCCTTTCTAGAGTTGCATTTGATTGGTACGTCAAACTACCCAAAGGTTTAGCAAAGTCCTTTGCAGAGTTAGAGAAGCTCTTCATTAAGAGATTCACAAGAGCTTAGTAAAGGGTGACTGTAGAACACCTCATTATAGAAAAGTAAAAATCCAACAAGTCTCTTATTGATTATATTCTCAGATGACATAACCTAAACATGAAATGTAAACCACAACTACAAGAGCAGCATGTCATTGAGATTCTTATCAAGAATATCCATGGCCTAGTCACCTTCATGCTCAAGGGCTTTACTATAAAGACATTTGAGAAACTAATCAGCAAGGCAGCTAACCTATAAGAGAAAGTCAAATAGTTACCCTTCTCAGACTAGTCATCTAATCCCAATCCCCAAAAGGTGTTTGAGAAGAAGCCAAGGCTAGTAGTAGTAGTAGATAAGGAGAAGTAGCCAATGAGAGCACAATTTTAGAGGCCTGGAGTTCAGTAGCCTCCACCCCCATCTCCTCTTCCACTACATCGGTCGCCATAAAGTCCACCACAGTAAACTACACAGTAGCTCTATCAGTATCCAACTCCAGGTAGGTATTTTTCACCTACTCTTTCCAACAAACTCAACAAGCCATACTCATTCAAGAGGGAGGTAGTTAGAAAGATTTTCAAGAACCTTCTTAAGAAGCTTGATTTTCAGCTACCCAAGTCTAGAAAGCTAGAGGAAGTGGGTCGGGGTGATGATCCTAACTACTACATCTACCACCACATGTTAGGCCATGTCTTAGAGGATTGCTACACCTTTAAGAATTGGCTTGAGCGTAGCTACAAGTCAAGAGCCATAATTTTCCCCAAAGAATACTTAGTAGAACAACCTTCTAGTTCTATTAAAGTAATCTTTGGAGATACATCCGATCCTCTTAAGATAAAAGAAGGTTAGGATGTTCTTTATCCCATTCCTCTAAGAAAATTATTTCTAAAATCAAGAAAGTTTCTCTGCAGGTGCTTGACTCAGATCAGACCATAAAAACAAAGAAGGTTTGCCAGCTATGAGGGATAACTCGAAGAGGGTGGAAGCCCAGCAGCAACAATGGCCTTCATATGCTCGGGATAGTTCCATAGCATAACCACCATCGGAGTTCAACATTCTTCCTTCCACCGTTGTAGCTACTACATCTACCAGCTCCTCCACCACCAATAGGAGCATTGTATTCATGGTTGAGGCCACCAAGCCACTCACACCACTCACTTTAGTTGATCTCCACTATGTACCACCTCCAAAATTAAAAAAAATCATTGAAGAAGAATGATTCCGCGTACATCTTATCTACATTTGATGATCTCAATAATTTTATTCCTATTGATAGCTCTCCAAGTCATAATGCTAACAATCTAAATAATTTTGATCAATTTCACTCTGATTTAGAAATAGATTGCCCTTTTTTGAATCTTCAGGGTTCACCACTTAAGATTGATTTGGAGTCATCCAACTCCGATGATATTTTAGGAGAAGTTATAGGTATACCCGATGAGTAGGTAGAACTTTTCATTAGCTCCTCATCACAAGAAGTCATTGAAGCTAACCTCTGAAGGGGTAAAGTTCTACATCCTAGGGTAGCACTTCAAGATAAGGGTAAACAAGTCATTGGTTCTAATGAGCAGATAGCCCCTCCACAAGATGCTCCACCCTTGAATATGCTTGTGGAGGGCCAACCCAAAGTTGACTATGATATCCTAGAACATCTTAGAAAGTTGTTAGGTAAGTTAAGCATATATAATGTGAGCAGATAGCCCCTCCACAAGTATACCAGGACTATAATATCTTGTTTTACTCGATGAGTAGGTAGAAATTTTCACAAGCTCCTCATCACAAGAAGTCATTGAAGTCAACCTACGAAGGGGTAAAGTTCTACCTCCTATGGTAGAACCTCAAGATAAGGGTAAACAAGTCATTAGTTTCAATGAGCATATAGCCCCTCCACAAGATGCTCCACCCTTGACCAACCCAAAGTTGACTATAATGTCCTAGCACACCTTAGAAAGTTGTCAGCTAAGTTAAGCATATATGATGCCCTTATCTTATCCAAAGAGATGAAGGAATCACAAGTCAAAGCATTGCTTGACCCTGAAATATGCTTAGCTCAATTGGCTGCTACTAATCTAGCTAGAGAGTAGGCATGCTTTTCAAAGGAAGTCTTAAGAGTCACATTCTCAGATGAAGATCTACTTCTAGGGATAATAGAGCACAACTGCCCTCTCTACATCTCTGTGGATGTTAGCAAATTCAGGCTATCTAGAGTTTTGATTGATCTAGGTGCATCAATCAATATTATGAGTCAAATAACCCTTTCCTACTTATGGATTGACATCTTTAAACTCCAAGTGAAAAAAATTATGTTAAAAGGATTCAATGAGTAAGGTGAGAGGCCATTAAGCTCCATAGTGTTGTCATTGGAGATAGATGATTGGAAAATAGAAACTAAGTATCACATAATAGACTCTGATACATTTTTCAATGCTTTATTTGGGTGACCTTGGATACATGAGAACAATATGGTTTCATCCTCCCTATATCAGTGCATCAAGTTCATAAGGGATGGAATTGAGTATTGTCTCAAAGGAGATCTCAAGCCATTTGCAGTACATGAGGTCAGGATTAATGAGGATGCGACATATTACCTCCTTAAGAAACAAAATGTATTCTCTCACGAACTTCATCAAAATGACAAAAAAAGAAAAAGAAAAGGGAACGATACCTTAGGGAGGATAAAGAGCCTGAGATTAGATTCCACCCATAGTTTGTTACTCCATTAGAACAAGTAAGGAAGATGACCCAACCTCCACCAGGATGAGGAAGAGGCAAGTCTAGAGAGAGCCTCAGAGATGAAAGACCTTCATACCTACCACTTATTGGGAGATTCATTTTAGCATATAGGAGTACACCTACTATCTACATAGACTTAGAATCTACTTCAAAGAATGAATCCTATGTAATTAGCACACCGACCAGCTCTTCTTGTTAGCAAATCTGGTTGGAGGTGACACTAGAGCCCAACAGTGATGAAGACTGAGTCCCTAAGAAAAGCATGAGTGTATCTAAATCTTCTTTATGTGAAACTGTTAGAAAGAAGATGAGTGTCTTAGCTCCAAATTCACTTTCCTCACAAAAAATTGAGCTTTTGGTAGTATGTCAAAATATTAAGCCCCAAAGACTTTATCAAGGAGCAGCATTTTCAAACCAAGAAGTTGATGTAGAGCTTGAGAATGAATCATTTAAAAAATTAATAGAATTACCATTTGATTGATACTCGCCTTGTGTTCTTAATTTGGAAAAGAAAGGTCTAATTTACATACATGGACTAAGCACAGGTTATAGTACTTTGAAAGGTTATGGGACAACAAATGCAAGAGCTTTCAGTCATGACCAGGATTAGGTTTTGGTACAATGGGCCTAGTCGACGATGATGATTATTGCCTAGTCATCACTAATCATTTGAAATCTTATAGGTTCTTCTCAAATCATATTAACTTATATGAGGAAGTGTGCTTAAAAATGATTCAGACGATCTCTAAGTCAAAGTTGCACCTTCAAAATTTGAAGAAGAAATCAAAACAACTCTCAATGAGCTCAAAGAAATCAACCTGGGGACTGAAGATAATCCACACCTGACATACATTAGTTCCTTATTGAATGAATCTAAAACCAATGACTTAGTTAGGCTACTCACTGAGATTAAGGACTACTTTACATAGAGTTATGAAGAAATGTTGAGATTAACTCTTGAAATAGTGGTTCATAAGCTAGTGATACAGCCTGATAGTAACCCTGTCAAGCAAGCTCTTAGATGCATGCGATTGAACATTGAACAGTAGGTCATTTCTGAAGTCATGAAACAAATTGATGTTGGTTTCATCTAGGAGGAAAAATATCCCACCTAGTTGGCTAGCATCATTCTAGTTAAGAAGAAAAATGGCCAAATTCGCATCAATTTTAGCGATCTTAATGAGGCATGTCCAAAAGATGAATTTTCACTACCAATACCAAAACTCATGGTGGAGATTTCCTCATTTCACACAGTCTTCTCCTTCATAGATGTTCAAAATTTATTGTTATAAGGTCATGCCTTTTGGCCTTAAAAATGCTTGCACCACATACCAGCGGGCCATGACTCAAATCTTCGATAAACACATTCATCACCAAGTTGAATGTTACGTCCATGATCTCTTGGTCAAAAGTAAAGAAAAGGAAGAACACATCTTTGACTTGAGAGCAATTCTCAAGCGGTTAATACAATACAATCTTCAAAATGAACCCTCTGAAGTGCGCATTCAGAGTATCTTCAAGGAAGTAACTTGGGTCATTGTTCGACACTGCGAAATTGAAATTGACCTAGAGAAGATTAAAGCGATATTGGAAATTCCACCCCCTAAATGTCTAACCCAACTCAGATCATTCCAAGGGAGGTTGGTGTATCTAAGATGCTTTATATCTATCCTATCAGGAAGATGTCAACCATTCTCAGTATTAGTGAAGAAGGATGCCAAGTTTAAGTGGGATGCCAAGTGCCAACATGCGTTTGAGAGCATCAAATGATATCTCATGGCCCCGCCAGTCCTAGCTACCCCTATCCCAAGAAAATATCTGATACTCTACATTATTGCATTAGATGACTCCCTTGGAACTTTGTTGGCTCAAGCTAATGACGAGGGGAATGAGAACACACACTGTTATCTCAATCATCATCTAATACCTGCTGAGGTAAATTATCCACCCATTGAGAAGCATTGCCTAGCTTTAATCTTCACAGCCCAGAAGCTATGAAACTATATGCACTCTCATAAAGTAAACTTAATATCTAGAATCAATCCATTGTAATACCTCATGATGTGGCCGATGCTATCCAGATGGTTGGCATAATGCTCTATGATTTTATCACAATTTGACATCATATTCATACCCCTCCATGTAGTGAAAGGACAAGCACTCGCAAATTTCTTATTGCACATTCACTTCTGGTGGATTCCCCGCTCAGCAAAAATCTCCCCGATGAACAAATCATGAACTTATGGGATACAGGCATTCACTGCTGGGAGTTGTATTTTGATAGTACAGCTTCCTTTCAAAGGGGAGAAGAACTACAATCTATTCTCTTAGGAAAAGTAGAGGTAGGGATAGTCCTCCTAATTCTAGATCATGATATGATGAGATTTTCATATCATTCACCAACAACAAAGTTAATTATAAGGCTCTGATCACTGGTCTGGAGTTATTCATCCCTTTAGGCATTTAGAATATCAACATATTTGGGGACTCACATCTAGTTGTCAACCAGATCGCTGGGACTTATAAGGTCTTGAAGCCCAAACTCCATCACTATCACAAGTACACTGTGGAGTTGTTAACTCAAATCCTAGAGGTCATAATCTACAAGATCCCTAGAAGAGAAAATGCCATAGCTTATGCCTTAGCTAAACTAGTTAAAGAAATAGCGTGTCTAGAAGATGAGTTTATATCAATAGAGGTCCACAATAGACAAGTCCTGCCTCTTATTGATGTTGAACTCATCGATAAATACTCTCTTAAGGGGGAGGTTGATGTTGCCAAAAAGGATGAAGAACTAGATTGGAGGCAACCTTTTATTGATTACCTAAATAAAGGAAAATTACCTTAAGAGAGAAGTCTCAAGCACATCAAGTGAAGCAAAGGGAACTCTCCTACGCCCTCGTGGATGGTTTCTTATACCGATGGTTTTTCGATCATATGTGGTTACGCTATTTACACAAACACAAAGCATGTAAGATTGTGATCGATGTACACTCAGGATTATACGGAGCTTATCAATCTAGTCCCAAGATGAAGGCCAAAATCAAGAGGCTCAGATACTACTAGCCAACGATGATCATGGATTGCATGGACATAGCGAAGCGATGCCACCAATGCTAAGTACATGGAGTGGTCATACACCATCCATCCAACAGTCTTCATCCAATCTTGGCTTCATGGCCATTCAAGTGTTGGGGCACTGATATAGTGGGTTTGATTGATCCTCTCTCGTACAAAGTTCACTAGTTCATTTTAGCTGCTACAGACTACTTCTCCAAGTGAGAGGAGGCGATTCTACTCAGGGAGGCCAAAGCTCAGCTTGCACTCCAATTCTTCATGAACCATATCATTTATAAATTTGGGGTGCCCTGCTGAATCATATCAAATAATGACACCACTTTCAAGAGCACCAAAGTCAACAAGTTCGTTCAAAGACACAATATATATTGGAGATATTCTACCATTTACTACCCACGGGCAAATGATTTGGTAAAAGCCTTCAATAAAACTCTCATCCAAATACTCAAGAAGATGCTCAATGGAAACAAACAATTATGGCATGAGTAGTTATTTGAAGCTTATGGGCCCATCATTCTACCTATAGAACTCCAACACAATCTACCCCATTCTCTTTAGTGTATGGGTCCGAAGTTTTTCTACCATTAGAAGTTCAACTTCCATTACTATGAATAGCTATGGGTACCAAAGTCTCAATCGAACAAAATGCCAAACTACAGTGAGAGGAACTCAATAGTTTAGAAGAAAGATGCTTGCGAGCATGAAAAAATCTCAAGTTATGCAAAGATGGTTCAAGCTCATAACAAGTTGGTCTGCCCTAGAGCATTTTGAGTAGGAGAGCTTATTTTTTTCTAAGGAGACCAACTTTTTCCCATCGCAAGATAGGAGGGAAGGTTGAACCTACTTGGAAAGGCCCTTTTGTCATCAAAAAGAACTACCAAGGTGGATCTTACTAACTTATAAATCACAAAGGGGAACACCCAATGCTCTCGATCAACGGTCTTTATCTAATGAAATACTATGCATAAACAATGTCCAAAATAATTTTTCATAAATAAAAAATTTCATTTTGATCAAATTTCTCCCCAAGTTAAACTATTTTGAATTACCAAATTATTTTCGATGTGTTTATGGTAAGTATTAGAGAACCTGAGTGGCATCCTATCCATTAGTGGCACAACACAACCACAGAATTGCACACAAACAAAAAAAAATCAAACATAAATCCAATTACTTCATGCTACTTTGAGCTAAGATAAGACCCCCAAAGGCCCTCACTCAGAAGTTGCTCTAGGTCAGGATTGATTCACTACTTAGCTTGTGTATCTCCTCAGTGGTCATTTATGCTTAAGAGGATGTGAGACCTCGTGCTTTCTTCCTAACTTGACCACTAAAAATAGATGGGCACCTTGTTAGTTTCATATGTCATATTACATGACCAATAAGTTATCATGATGACTAGTTTTTCTTAAGAAGGTGTGAGTCCCCAAGCTTTCTTCTTGAACTAGCTATCGTGCACTAACTGGGTCCGAATTTACATAATTGAGGATTAGGGTAAGACCCTCATTGGCTCCTCTTCCTCTTAACTACTTTAAGCTTGGGTTCAGTCCTTCTTTGTGACTCTCCACTCAATAGTCACCTTAGGTCTGATTGTAGATATCTAGCCAATGATAAACTATTTTGATGATCAGTTCCACTTAAGAAGATATGAGTCCCCAAAGCTTTCTTCCTAGATTGATCATCCCAAATCGATGGGAACCTTTGGTTGGTTGGTGTTCGCTTTGTTGATAGCAACCCATCTGATGGATAACACCATTCAGGCAGATGTGAGTCCCTGTGATTTTCCCTAAGTCGGCCATTATATACCTATGGACATTATATTTATGGGATTAGGGTAAGACCCGAGAGGCACCTTCCCTGTGGGCATTCTATTTGGATTACATCTTCGCGACCCCATCTAGACATGACCCAAATTATTATTAGATTGGACATTTCTCCTTCCCTAGTAGTCGCCCCTATAGTTGGAGGTTTTGTACTATGGATGTATGAACTATCTCTTAGGCCAATAAATCTGAGATAAGATAAAGCCCCCAATGGCTCATCCTTAGTGCGGCCCATCGTAAATCAATAGGGTCCATGCTAAATAAATAATTAAATAAATAAATAAAAGAACATCTCTTGTGGATTAGGATAAGACCCCCAGAGGCACCTCTTCCCAAGTAGGCATCCTATCTTCTAGGTAGTGTCATCAAAACTCCTTATAGGAACTGCCTTGGTTATCTAAGTTGAGATAAGAACCCCAAAGGCATTCACTTAGTAGTCATCCTAGGTCATGTTTGACTTGTTATTCCATCAGCGGGTCACCCCAATGGCTGACTCTATTTTGGAAGAAGTAAGTCCCCAAGCTTTCTTCCTTATATAGTCATTGCAAACTGATGGGCAACCCTCAAGTTGTTTAGTCTATACTATACAGACAGTAGACTACCCCTTTGGAGAAATAAATCTAAGGCATGCTTAGTCTCACATAACCTCTCCTTAGTGAGATCCATCGCAAACTGATAGGGTTCATACTAAATCAATTAACAAAATCAAAATCAAAATGAATCCTCAAACTCAAACGAAATCAATCAACACAAAACCTAAATTCAAGTCAAAATTAATTAACATAATTTGGATAAATAAAGCAAATTCAATCAAATATCAATCCCCAGTGGATCCCCCTTTATGCCCTTGGCATAAATCAATCTCTAATCCAACCAAACTCATGTGCAGATCTCTCTTCGTGTCCTTGGCACGAAATCAATTCTTAATAAATCAAACCAAATCCACTTAACTTTCTCATGTTAGATTGGAAGGCCTCCAGGGATGATGGATCATCGATCGTCCATTCCACGTGATTAGAATGGAAGGTTGTGATTTAATTTGTTAGATTTTTTGATTTAATCTATTAGAAACCACGAGATTAATCTCCACCGTCCGATCCGAGATCGGATGGCAAGGACAAATTCGTGTCCACCACTACTGACTTAGCTACCGCGTCAGACATTTTAAATAACATATCCTATGGCGCCACATGGAAAGCACTGCCAAGTCAGCTTCCGCATGGTGCCTATGATTTAAGAGGTTAATTTAGAGATTAAAATGTCATTAAATAGCCAAAACTTTGAAAATTCATAACTAATTATAAAAAAATAAAAAACACAAATAAACTCATTTTGAAAAGGGTAAACATAGGAGAATTTAATAAAAATAATATCTCTAATATTTGATTAGTGAATAATGCTTAATTAGGATTTATAGTTTCTAATTAAGGCTTAATTACTTGGTCAATTGATCTCAAATTGCATAGGTTGATTTTATAGGATGTCCTCTGCCTCCCATATTTTTATTGGGATTTATTGGCCATGTAATATGAAACTTTTGAAATTATAATCTTAATTACCCTCAATAATCAATTTTATCTTTATTAAAATTGCTAAATAATAAAAAATTAAATGGTCAATGATTATTAATCACCATTAAGAGTGGGAATGATGAAGAAAAATAATAAGGGCTTCTCTCCTAGTAATTTTCCTAAGTACATTTCTATAGGATGGTTAATTAATGCATATGTTAATTAATGGTAGAATTAAATCAAATTAAAATGATAATTAGTTTAGATAATTTAAATTGAATTTATGGGTTTCCCTTTATGTGTTTATAACATAAAGATCATTAAGGGAATTATGGTTAACCCGTGGGTGTGGGAAAACCACAAGAGTACTTAGTTTAGATGCTTCCTTAATCTAATTAACTCTTAAGCATGAGCCAAATTGTATTAGGTCCCTTAAGAGCATTGCAAATTTTAATTTCTTATAAGCATATCATTGGAGGCTCATGATTAAGTAGCTAATTGAATTAAAGAGGCTTAGGAAAGGGAAATTAAATTAATTTTCTAATGATTTGAACTTAATCAATCCATACAATTTACTTAATTATTTTTCCTTTAAAACATTAAGTCACTAACATGAGATGGGAGCAAAACAGCAAACATCAATTTCTCCTCTTTAAGTTTTAATAATTCAAATTATAAAATTAAGCTTCATAACAACTTTGGTTAATTTTAAAGAACACTTATTTGACTTGATTGTCCTTAGGAATTAATGTGATTGAATGTATTATGTAGTAATGTTTAATCATTCCTTTTCAATCATTATAAATTTGTAAGCCATTTGTATCATGTATCCATGTTTTTGAATAAAAATAATCAAATGAATATAGTTATGTATATATAAGTTGCATTTGTTAAATTAATCCTATTATATGGCATGGCTATTATGACTAATAAATCTCAAATTATTTTCAAAAATTATAAACTAATGATGAAAATTTAAATTGATGTTAGCTATGAATATTCTATATGATTTACATTCACTTATAGTTTAAACATGTTAAGGGATTGTTCTATTTTCATGATTCATGTGTGTGTTTACATTTGTTTGAATGTTAGTAATTATATCGTCTAGACATCCCAGAAAAATGAGGCTTTAAGTAGCCCCAAATAGGTCTTAGATTACCTCACTTCCTTGATTTAACAAAGCCATGTTCTTTCTTAATGTCATTCATATGTGTACATATGCCAAAATTTGGATAGAGCTTTACTTTACATGAATAAATAATTTGCTAATATACAATCTTTTGTATGATTTTCATCCCTATGTTAGTGTATACATTTATATGTATTAGGGTAGCAAGTATATAGTCTGGATATCCTGGAAACATGAGGCTTTAAATAGCCCCGAGGAGGACTTAGGTTACCTCACTTCCCTCATTTAACAACTACACGTACTTGCTTAAATCTCTAATACATGTGTATGTATACTTAGCAAAGGAATGGGATCTTTTTTTCTATCAAAAATACATGCAACAACAATCATTCAAATGTGCAAAAAATACACACATATACATTGCAAGAATAGGTATGTTAAATTAAATATTATAAAAGCGAAGACATATGCATGTTATAAATGATGAAAAGGAATGATGGAATGTTGTCCATGTGATAGTGATTCAATCTTCTTAATCTTAAGATGCATTTCATGTTGAATAGGATTCTTTAATACTAACCTAAACTTATGATTAATAAAATATTTAATAAATCATTCGCTAAAATAAATCAAAATTATAACAACATGCCTTTAGAAGATAGCTTAGGGTAGGGATGAAGAGGGTCAAACCACTTTCCTCTCTTTATAATCACTAGATTCTAAGTAAATATTAAGTGAAACAAAAGAAAACATTGATTAAAATCCACCAATCCTCTTAATAACTTGAAGTGAAACCTCCCTTCATGTATAACTGGAACATTCCAAAATCTTTAGACAACCATATACCTAAATCCTAGCTAAGATATACCACACCAAACCTTAGCACACACATTAGAATACTAAGTTACCACTTCTAGCTCTAAGTTAGGATAGTGTATGTTGTGATATTATTTTTTATTTTTTGATGTAATATTTTAGATTGGATGTTAGAACTATTTATGTGTGGACTAGATGTTAGGTTGTTCATAGCCTAATGATGTTTTCTATAGTGGATTATGCTAAAGATGGTTGCTATAATAATAAATATAAATTCTTTTTCTTGTAGGTTGCTTATGCCCCTTTGCATAACCCACATTAGGATAGGTGGGCTTAGTTATCCATGTGTAGGGTGCTAAGTCCAAATTTATAGAATATAACTGCTTGGTTTATATTTTTGTTTAGCTAACATCTATTTTATAAGTATAGTTAGATTTTATTTTTCATAAATATGTAATTTTGCAATAGGAATTAAGATTAGTGCTATGGAGGTTAGGATGAGCAATTGCTTAAAGGCAAAGACCTGGAAGGCCCTATGAAGTCAGGAGCAAAACCAAATTAAAATGAGAAATGAAGACCCCCATAGCATTTATTTCATTATAATTATAATATTCTTTTGTAATTCAGATTGTATAAGGGTAGGGCTTAGCTACCCAATTTCTTTCTTTTCTGGGGTGCACGGCGATACCCAACTGCATCGATCATTTATTCTTTTATGAAAATTTATAAATGTTTGATTTTTCATGTTTAATTTGTGAAATAGAAATGACATATTTTTCATAAGTTTCTTAAAGCTTGATGATTGAATGTGTGGCCTAGATTTGGTAGGCTCTTTAGGATAAAATTAGTTTTTCTATCCCCATTAAATAACTCATAATTAAATTTTAAATACAACTCAAAATCTCACTTTAAAGCTGAAGTTTATAATCAAGATAATTAAAAGGTTTAGCAACCCCTTAGTTGAATGTTGAATGTTATAACATCTTGATTCACTCTTAAATAGGGAGGGTCTCCATTCTTGCATGATGGGAGAATGCTTGAAATTTAAAGGCATCCCTTGTAGTAGAGAACACCTCCTCTCAGTGATTTAGCCCATAATCTAATTTCATCATGTATTTAGGCATAAGTATCCCAAGCCTTTGTCTAAATGAATATGTTAAAATGGTGTAAAAGATTATAAACTTTACATTAGTCTAAGTCATGCTTTCATGCCAATCATGATCTAGTCTCTTAGGGAGTGAGTTTAGGACTCTAGTTTCCCTTCCTAATTAAATAACAGTCTAGCTATCTTGCACTTACATAAGATTGGTCTACATGGTTTTATAGTATAGGAGGTGTTAGTTGGTGGCCATTCTAGGTAGTTGTAAGTCTAGAAGAGTCGAGATAAGTTTATCCTCTCTTGTGGAGACAAACCATTATATCTCACTTTCTGATTAGACTTAGGTTGTGCTCTTAGCTTGTGCTAAAGTATCCTAGATTTAAGATCTGAAGCTACTTATTTTCTTTGGGCTACGAGTATAAATCCTCACCTCTTAGGCTTTTTCACAATCTTGTGTTGATGAACTATAAGCCCTAGTATTCTAATAAAATTTTAGCTCAAATAAAAATAAACTCTCTCTTTCAAATGTATAAAACCTCACTATATGGTAGACTGTAGTACTTACTAGGCTTCCTAATATCATGTGTGCTCCTTACTTATCTTCCTTTGGGATCCGTAATTAAGTCTTTTCATTTGAACTCTCCCACTTGATTTCCAAAAATAACAAATCCTTTGATAGTCTAACCTTAAAATCTTTAGAGATATTTATTGACTACTTTAATCGAGAGTTTTCTTAAAAAATTTCTATTTTTTTTAATGTAATTAACTATGAAAGCTTTCATCCATAGAAAACTAAAGAACTCGGCATAAAATAAACCTTGCTTTACTTTTTTATGTAAAGTGGGCGAAAGATCTCTGGTATATACAAAAACCCATCTGCCTTTGGAGTCCTTATTAAGTGATTAGGTCCATTGTATGGTGATGTTTTAATCTTTCAAAATGGTACATCATACCCTAATGTCATACTCGATCACTTCAATAAGTATTCCTTAAGATTTTTGTGGTGTCTACAAAGACTCCAAATTAAAACACCACATATTCATGATAAAAAAATAAATAAAGTAACAAAATATTCAAGCTAATTTATCTAACAATTAATTATTTATAAAAATGTTCATGCTTATTTTATTGGTTAATCAAAAAATTTTGAACAAGATTTTACCAATCCAATGAGTATATTATCAAATGCTAGATTTATATGTAGTCATAGTATGTGTTAGTGTTACACTAGAATTAAGTTTGAAACTTGGAATATAAGAATTCTTACAAGTAAGTTAATAGAATTAATAGATATTATGATTCATGAGTAGATAAATATTTTATGTATTTAAAAACTAAATGGGTTGGGGAGAAGGCCAAGAAGATTGATAGTTTAGGTTTTAAACTTTGATATTTAGGTAGGAGTCAAATTAGAAATGATATAAGTGTGATTATAGATAAAAATTTGAAGGATAATGCTAATAAAATTAATAAGGTTAGAGATAGAATTTTATCTTAAAAGATTATTGTTGATACTAAGATTATCAATGTTATAAGTGTTTATGCTCTTCAAGTAGGTTCAAATGTAGTTCAAAAAGAAAGTTATTTGAATGACTAGGATTAATATAAAAGATGCCTCTTTAAGAAAAAGTATTTATTCAATGAGATTTAAATGGATATATTGGTAGAATGATAAAAGATTTTAACAATATTCATGATGGCTATAGATTTCGAGTGACTAATGAAGATGAAAGGACTATATTAGATTTTTTTTCTTTAGCTTATGATTTTGTAATTGCTAATACTTTATTTAAAAAAAGATGAGGATATTATTACTTAGAATAGATCTTTTAAAACATAGATTGATTATTTTCTGATAAAAAATAGATCATTTAGATATAAAGTTTGTAAGGTCATTCTAAGTAAAAGGTTAAGTACCCAACATCGACTATTAATTTTAGATTTGAAGATGAAAAATGAATCAAATTATTATCCTAGAATTAGATGGGGTCACTTAAATGACACTAATAAAAATATTTTTAAGAGCAAGCTACAAGAGCTTAGAATTTGGGATGTTCATAAGAAAGCTCATGTTATGTGGAAAAAAAATAGCAAGTGAAATTAAGAAAGTTGCAAAAAATGTGCTTGAAAAATTAAAAAAAAGCTTCTTTAATAAAAATAGATGGTGATGGAGTCAAAATGTGCAAGAAAAGATAAAAAATAATAATCATCATTATAAAATTTGATTTAAATATAAAAAATTAAATAATTAGGAAAGATATAAAGTACCACAAAGATTCTAAGAAAACAATATGTGATACAAAAAATTTAACTTTGATTAATTTATACAATAGATTAGATACTAAATAAAGTGAAATATGTATGTCTAAGTTAGCCAAGCAAAGGGATAGGAGAAGTAAAGATCTAATTCAAATGAGGAGTATTAAGGATGAAAATCATAATATGCTTTTCTTTGAAAAGGATATTAAAAATTGGTGGATGAGTTATTTTAATAAACTTTTAAATGAAGGATCTAAGAATACGATTAATTTTAGCAAGCACAGTACCCTAAAATAAAAATAAAGAATTTTATTTTTATCATCATATTTGTAAATTTTAAGTTGGAGAAGCTTTAAAGAAAATGAAGTGTGAAAAAATAGTAGGACCTAATGATATTATAATAGAAGTGTGAAAATACTTAGGTGACTAAGAAATTTCTTGACTTATATATCTTTTTAATGTTATTTTAAAGATTAAAAGATAATAGATGAGTGGAGAAAGAGTTTGTTAATTTCTATTTTTAAGAATAAAAGTGATGCATAAGAGTGTGCAAATTATAGAGGAATTAAGTTAATGTGTAATGTGTTTTACATTAAAATTATGGGAGAGAGTAATTGAGCATAAGTTACTAGGCGATACAAAAAATTCTCGAAATTAGTTTGGTTTCATGCTCAATAGATCTACTATGGATGTTATACATTTGCTGAAAGGTTTGATGGAGAAGTATAGAGAAAGTTAGGAGGATCTACATAAAATATTTGTTAATTTAGAGAAAGCTTATGATAAAGTTCCAAGAGAAGTCCTTTCGAGAGTTATAGAAAATAAAGGAATTAATATTGGTTATATTCAAGGCATTAAGCATTTGTATAATGGAGTTGTTACTAGTGTTCAAACACAAAGAGGATTGACAAATATTTTTCTATTTCAGTTGGATTCAAGGATTGGTTTTAAGCCCATATCTTTGTGCTTTACTTATGGATGTTCTTACTAGGCATTTATGGAAGGATATACCTTGGCATATGCTTTTTGCTTATGCATTCTTCTTGTTGATGAGGCAAGAGAAACTTAAATTTTTGAGGTCGACCTTTGATTCTAAAGGTTTTCATTTGAGTAGATCTAAAACTGAATATATGGAGTGTAATTTTAGTTGTAGAAGTTCTAGTGGTGGTGTTGTGACATTGGGTGATCAATTCATTAAAAAAAGTGAGTGTTTCTGATATCTTGGCTCTATTGTTCAAAATGATGGTGAATGAGGAAGTTATTAGTAGAATTCAAGTTCGATAGTTCAAGTGGAGGAATGCATCTAGCCTATTGTGTGATAGAATAGTACCGCTTGGACTTAAGCAAAAATTTTATAAGATAGTGGTAAGACCTGTAATGATTTATGGTGCAAAATGATGGCTAGTAAAAGAGAAACATAAGACTAAGTTAAGTGTTGCAAAGATGAGGATGCTCAAGTGGGTGAGTGGCTTTACTCTTAGAGATAAAATGCGTAATGAATATGTTCAGGAAAATGTTGGAGTAGCTTCGATGGAAGATAGGATTAGAGAGAGTCGTCATAGATAGTGTGGCCACATAAAGCGTCGACAGATCGATGACCCGATTAGGAGAGTAGAGGCATTAGATTTGCCTTATATTAAGAAAGATAGAGGTAGATCTAAAAAGATTTGGTTAAGATGTATAAAAAATTACTATAATATATTAGAATTAAATGAGAATTTGGCATATAATAGGATACAATGGAGAAGAAGGATTCATTTAGCCAACCCCACATAATGGGATAAAGGCTTGTTGTTGTTATTATTGTTGTTGTTGTTTTTAATTTTTTGCACTACTCTATTTATTTAACATTGCTTCACTCACTGCTCTTGCCATGTTATGATATGTTGAAAATTATTGTGTTATGCATAACCATTAGTTTAAATGATGATTATGTGATTGCTTGAATCACTCTTGATTTGTCAAGCATATTGTAAGATAAATAGTTGAACAAGACAATAATAATAATAATTGTTGCGTACTAGAAAACCAGTCGCGGTAGAGTGAAAGTTTACGCCTTAGCCTTGTCGATTCCAAAGACACAGTAATTAAAGAACGAGCGAGACACTCGAATTTTAACGTGGAAAACCTCGAAAAGAGGGGAAAAACCACGGGGCCTGGCCCAGTAAAAAGTTTCCACTATGTATCTGTTTCAAAGTACAAAGTCTTCCGGATAACGGGATTACAGAATTGCATATGAGAGAGGAATAACAACTGTGTAACAATGATGGTTGTAATCGATGGTGGACTTTGGGTAACTTCTGATGGGAATACAGGGTACAATTAGTGACGACGGTGGCCGGTAGTGGTGGTTGATGGCCGTCGAGCGGGAGTGCGATCTTGCTTGGGGCGCGATCTTGTTTGGAGGATCTTCAAGCTTGAGCTCTCTCTCTTCCTCACTTGGCTTTTCCTCTTCTTCCTCGCTCGGACTCTTCCTTTTCTTCCTTGCTTGGACTCTTCCTCTTCTTCCTTGCTTGGACTCTTCCTCTTCTTCCTTGCTCGGACTCTTCCTCTTCTTCCTTGCTTGGACTCTTCCTTTTCTTTCTTGCTTGGACTCTTCCTCTTCTTCCTTGCTCAGGCTCCTTCTCTTCTTTACTTGCTTCAGCTCCTCTTCTTCTTCACTTCACTTCACTTCACTTCACTTCACTTGGCGCCTCCTTTGGTGTGAGGAATGAAGGCCTATTTATAGATGGGAGGAGGGGCATTCTTGTAAATTCATGTAAGGCCCGTACCACTCTCCTCGATCGGACTCGGATGATTCCTTGATTATTTAATGTATTTTGAGCATTTGGATGCCCAAATGAAGTCGGAATTATGAGATCTTAGGCTCGTTAGATCCGGCTTGTCGAGACGCTCGATTTGACTATAAACACTCTATATTTGAGAGCTGTTTTGGGATTTAATTGATGTCCCAAAGATTCCAATGATATTTTAAGTCTTGATCTCGACGGTTTGACTCAAAATCATATCGCTGACATCAAGATTTGTGCTTGACTAGTGATATTTTGAGAGCCATATCAGTTGCCCTCCTATTTTTGGATGACATTAGTTTAATCATCCAAAAATATATGTGCCAAATGCTCAAAAATAACGAGTTCTTCAACGAAACGTGCGGGCCCATGAATCATACATTTTGAGAGAATAAATTATCATAAAAATACAAAATTATGATTATGAAAGTAGATGTGTAGCCGTAGGCATGAGATTTTGAGGTTACGGATCTATTTGGATACTCACGAAAGTTTTCAAGCGTTCGGGACTCATGCGCTTCGTCGGCTGGCGCCAGCGCTGGCGGGCGCCGCCAGGCAGTTCTTCCGATGGCGATGGGCGCCCATCGGTCAAGTCTCTCGAGGCGCCGCGATTTAATGGCGAGGGCGCAGCTGGTCGTGGAGCTGGTGAACGATCGGGTACAACCGCGGCAAAATATCAATAATAATAATAATAATAATAATAATAATAATAATAATAATAATAATAATAATAATTTGTATCCTTACTTTGAGTTATTTTGGCATAATCAATCTCTCACTTATTTTCAAAAGATTTCGTACTTCGCGTGTTGCATCTAATTTAAATTTTAAATAAATAAAACTAATATTTTCTTAAAAACTTAAGTTAGTTATTGTATTAAAATCACAAATTTACCCAACCTCTTAGGTGTATCATATATTTCAAAGTTTGTTGAGTACCATTAAACTATTTTTTTAAGAAAAATATATAACTTGGTTTTAAGTCTACTAGTTTGTGAGTTGACTCAAATTATTAATTATATTATTTCATTAATCAATTTCATGCAATTATTATTATTACCAAATTACTTATTTATTTTTTCACCTATTCAAATTGGATGTATTTTATTATGTATATTTTATGCTATTAGAGAAATCAATAAACTTTTGTTCAATCTATAGTTCTAAGATCTTATATCTTCACTTAATAAGATCAATGTCTAAGATTATTCTTTTAAATGTTATAATTAGTTATTGTAATATTCTTGTTAGTTTTTTTTAATTGCTTAAAAGTAGTCTCCTTACTTATAATGAAGGTTGGGATATAATTCTCTTTTAATGATGTGATTATATGGGTTTATCAACCCATGAGGAGCTAAGGAGAGTTAGCATGAGTAGTAGGAATCACATAGTTGGATTAGGCACTTAGGCATTGAAGTGGGCTCTTTGATCTACCTTTTCGTATATTATTGATCATTTATTGCTTAGGTTTGTTTGTGTAGATTTTTATTTTTTTAAAGTTATTTTTCTTTAAAATATTTTTATATGTAGCAAGTGCATATTTAAAATTAAAATTTAAAATACTCAATTCACCTTCTTAGGGTCACGTGTAAACCATCATTACAATGTTCGACTTTGAAATAGATTTTTTTTGGGACAGTAAGGGCAATAAACGTACACATTGTGTGTTCGATCTGGGTCAGCTCGAGCCCCCAGACGGGCAGGCCCCGGCAACTTTGAAATAGATTTTAGATACATCTTATTCTATGCTCATGTTTCTTATATAATTTTGATATTCAATACTTCTTGCACGCTTAGAATATGAAATGAAAATTTAACAAATTATGCATCATGGTCATTTTGATATTATATGTATTTACATGTTATACTTTTAGTTTTATTCTTAAAATTGTTTAATTTAAAATATTATAAGTTATTTACATGATATTTTTAATATTGGCATCAAATGTTTTTAAAATACATATATCTACTTGTGTAAATATGCATTTTTTTTTAATAACTTCAGATTCGATATATATTAAGTTTCTTCTAATTGGTAACAATTTTTTTATGGTGCAAGGAAAAAAAAAGAGAATTATGTAATATCTGTAGAGGAAATCTTAAGTACTCATTTTATTTTTGAAATTTAGTGCAAAATGATGCAAAAAAGGACTTTTCATAACAGGCACACTTCCATAAGATCACACACCACTTCATCCAATCTTATGATAAGAGCTTGTAGAGGGTTAGTTATTGCAACAAATTACTGCTCATAAAGTATTTAATGATCTATGTTCTCTTGCCACTATAATGAAGACTAATTCATGGACTTAGTTATGATCTTAAGATTATATTGTCTTCATCAGGGGAGGACTCATGCACAGTTAACTTCTCTTATATAATGTATTAAATTAATCATTTGTCCCTTCTAAAATTTTTTTTTACTATTTATTTTTATTATAACATATAAATTTATCCATCCTGAAAATTGATACTGGTTCCGCCCTGATCTTCACTTTCAGGAAAATGTGTCTTCTCCAAGTTTGATGAGGAGGGAATGCCTATAAACTTTTACTTATTACTAGTAGAAGCTATCTTATCATAAAGTTAAGCCACCTTTTCAAAGTTCATGTAAACAATTATGTTTCTCATCCTCATACTATTTTACTCACTAATTGTAAGCAAACAGTCATTAAAAGCTCAGGCAATTGAGATCTCTCTTTTTACCTACTCCAATTATGATACATATATAACAAGAACCCATTACCTTTTATTTTATTATTTTTATTTTTTTTGGAAAATTAAGGGCCATTACCTATAATGAAAATGCGAAGTGATTGTATTGCTTCGTATGTTGCTAATCTTATCAGAAAAACAAGAGGGTCAGAGATTGAAGAGATAGCGGAGTTCATCCATATCTCTATCTCAGTGGGCCAGGTTTCCCCACCACTGCCCCTTGTCTCTTTCCTCTTTGTTTTGTTCATCCTTCTTTATATATGACACCCACATCTCACACCCTTCAAGGAAAACGAAACAGAATATTGATCATGGCAGCGGCCAGAAACCAGCAGGTCATGAAGCACACCATCCGCCTCTTCTCCTCTATGTCAGGCAAAGAAGGACTCGCCGGCGGCGCCGGCGGAAGCGGCGGCACCGGATCCCCAGGAATATCCTCAGACGAGCTCGACGAGTCTGAGGTCATATGGCCCTCATTCTCCCCTCCACAATCCACCGGGCCATGGCCCACTTGGAAGAACATCGCTGATGGGACGAGCGGACCGAGCACCGTCCGATCACTCCCCATGAACATACCGGAGTGGTCAAAATTACGATGTCGATCGTTTGATGAAGAGGACGAGGACGATGAGGATGAAGCGATGTTGCCGCCACACGAGGTGGTGTGGCGCCGTCGTGCGGAGTCGTTCTCAGTGGTGGAAGGGATCGGACGGACGCTGAAAGGAAGGGACCTAAGCCGGCTCCGCAACGCCGTCTGGGCTCAGACCGGATTTCAAGACTGATCGGCCCGAGTTGGGTCGGGTTTTCATAACAACATGTATGCTATTCTATATGTACGTTATAATTTAAACTGATCTTAAATGTAATTCACGCATCTATTTTTTTAATGTAATTCCAGGCTTCCAGCTCCATTTTTTTTTATTTTTTTTATTTTTATCATTTTAGGATGCATATCTATCCAGGCTGTATTGTTACGTTTATATTATCTGGTCTAAAGACTTATTTATACAAGAATGAATCAAAGATTATATAAAAGGATTAGTAAAAAAACTATATAAATCATATTTAACAGGCCAAGTTAAAAGAAAATTATGAAGAATGCGTATTAATAAAATTAATTAAACTCAAATAGTTTAAATAATATTAATAACTCTAAAAAATACTCGAATCAAAAGAATTCCTTAATGGGTGATCAGTTACAACAACTCATGGGTTTCAGTCAAACCTGCTCAACAAACTATTAAACATGGTAAAGAATTCTATGTGCTGCCAAAGGAATATATATGAGTTTTAATCAATTAACGAGTCATTATCCGAGAAAAAAAATAAATGCGTTCAGATTTTCGTACGTTAATATGAAAGAGATTAGTGACTAAGAAACTTCTTACAACAAATTTTTAATGTATTTTAAGTAACCCGACAAGGGAAAGAAGATAAGGTTTAAAATACATTAAGAATAGGATTGATCCATCATTCCCTTTTTCTTCCTTTAGTTTTTTTTTCGATCTTACTTTATATTCTTTATGTATAGATTTTCTTCTCAATCTTCCAGTCATGCAACACTTATCTCACTTATTTTTATATTGATTTTCTACCTAATTCCTCGTCCTTTTGTCTTCCTTCCCTTCTCTCCTTTATCTTCATTTCTCTCTCTCTCTCTCTCTCTCTCTCTCTCTCTCTCTCTCGTTCTTAAATCAATGAAGAATTTTATATAGCTGTTTTTTTAATTTTAGGTCATTTTAATTATAAATGTGCATGCAATAGATGAATATATAAGTCTGAAAATCTGCTTTTCATAGTGAGAGCCGAAGCTCTCAATCACTCAACCTTCAACATACTAAGCTTTTTATCTTCTTTTTATATATATATTTATAAAAAATATTTTGTTGGACGTAACATTATCCTAGCAGCCATGAATAGTTTCTGTAAAATAAATTCTAAAAATTTTAATTTTTTTTTTTCGAGAAAAAAAAAACGTTCGCCTATTTTGCAGCTAACCTGTTTCAGAAACAAGTTAATCATATGAGACGTCAGTCGCCCATCTCGAAGGACGAGTTCCATGAACTATGAAAGAAAATGTAAAAAATGTTGAATCTCGATCTCTCTTCAGATCAAAGTTGAACAGATTACATCAGTTTTTGCCACTGGTTCAGATCCAACAATGGCGATGTAAATTTTAAAATGTTCAAATAGAGCTTTTTTTTTTTTTAATTGACAGCTGAAGTATAAATTGTAACATATAAACTAATCGTAAATTTAAAAAAAATTTAAGTGAGTTCCATCATTCAAAATAGATTCAATAATTTAAAATAGTTTTGATGAAAAAGCAAATCAAAATAATTGTTTTAAATTATTTTCTATAAGTTAGTGAGTGTTCAAATTAAAAATACAATCTTGTTAAAGGATTTTTAAAATATTGAGTGCAAACTTAAAATAAATTTGAAATTATGATTTTCTAAACATTAATATGATCTTTAAAAATGTTAATGAGTACATAATTATAAATATTAATACGAACTTAAAATTTTGACATTTTCCTTTTATTGATTTTTTATAAATATTAATATGAAGTTTATATTGTTTAAAAATGTGATTTACTTTAATCAGATTTTCAAAAAAGAGTTATGAAGAAAAATGATGGCAAATAAAAATTACTACTAATACTGAAGTTGATAACATATAAAAAAAGTATTTACTAAAATTGAAGTCTAATATATCTCAAAGATATATTAAAAAAATAAAAAAAGTGCAACATATAACATGCAAATATCCTCCTACTACCACCTACACTGATGTTTAGGTGGTATGTCTCCACTTCCTGGAGTGTAGTAGTCAGGAGCACATCATGATCTATCTCATAGGTCATGATGCTGCTCTTCTAAATGCTCAAGCTAGGTCTCCTCCTCTATTGTTGTGAACTAAATGCTCAAGCTAGGTCTCTACCTCTATTGTTGTGAACTATTGCACATAACATGACATGAATTGTTGTTTTTGCGATAGTGAATTGTTGTAAGGTACCCAAAACTGTTGCTCATGAAATGGTGAAGTGATAATGAGTATCCAGTAATATGATTCTGGCGGTGTTGTAGACGGGCAGCTATCTGATGTCACTCAAGGTCCTAGCTTGAAAAAAGATGGAGTAAACAATGATTGCCCAAAGAGGTCACCTTATGGTCCTCCCCGTTGCAAATCATATGGTGTCCATGTGGATATGCAGGAGGCAGTGGAGCTGTGTACATGAAAGAACCGAAGAAACAAAGGTGGATGATTCGGGATCCACAAGACTCGACAATGGAACTCCTATATCCTCAGTTGTATTGTCTACTCTGAATGGTGTATCCAAGAAATACACTGAATGTCATATCCTAGTGCATAGCTCCTCGAACTTATTGATAGCTACTTGCTTCAAACTATCATACTTATTGCCAAAGTAAGGCTGAAATTGCCTCTATAATCCACTTACACTGTAAAATAAAAGTAGACTCAAATTAACAAGTTATTTGATAATAAGTTAAGCTGGTATTTGTCAAAAAAACAAATTAAGAACATCCAATGGCCCATTCGATGGGGGACCTCGAGTAATATGTGTATAGCTAATCTGTGGGAGCCTATAGCAAGTATTATATCGCTCATGACCGTTACTATTGCATCTACTGTGCTGCTGGCCTCTCAATATTTATACTTGAGTCATCACATGCAACAACATAAGCTTCTCTATCATCTCAGATCTCAACATACCATCGGTGGTAATCAACCAAATCAATACCACCCTTCCTACAACCATCAATGCATTGATCAACTCTAAGTCTATTATATGAACTTAGTCATACTGTCAAGCATTCCACACGGTACCAATATATCATTGGAACTCTAGCTGCCCAAACACCAGATCCAAAAGTGCACAAGTCTACAACCCATATTCATTTCTATGGTCGTACAGTTGCCGAATAACCTAAAGAGACCAAAATAATGTGAAGATAAGAGATAACAATCACAAAAGTACATTGAATAAATTGTAAGTAAATAAAAATAAAACTCGCTCTCTGCCATAGTGCATCAAACTCATCCTTATATAGTCACACATGATTGGCTAGCTCCTCATGAACATGATTTTTGTTTCACCTATAATTGAAATAATAGTTAGCACATTATAAAAAATATATATGTATAGCACTATTTTAAAATGCAAATTAAAACACATACCTAAAATCAACACTCTTCACATTGAAGTCAGCTTGGTATAGGACTCAAAGTATGGGCATGGTAACATGGAACTTCTCCCAACACCAATATTATAGCAAATATAGACAACCAGTCATAATCATCCGTTGAGACTTAATACTCTCCTTCAGCTCCCTATACAAATTTCTCAGTATTATTTCTTTAATAAAGTACTAGGAAAAATGTACACTATCAAATCCTCTATAATAGTAAGCATTGTAAGTGAATCTCTAAGCTAAATGTATATGGCATGAGGAATGAGCCAAGTATGAATAATGTGTATGCTCACACATGTCTCTAGAAGGTAATCTCCAGCAAGTCTACATATGACTCTTAGCTAAAATTCAAGCTAAGCCATCTAATACACAAGTATGTGCCTTTGTTTGTCTTATACAAAATGTGGAAGTGACTATGGGGTTATCCACATGATGGTATACTATGTTTAGGATGGGATTATCTACTTGATGGTATATTATACCTAACATATCATCACAACAGCTAGGCCACAACTCCTACCTCCTTCTCACACCAACAATTGTGGGTCTTAGCAATTCAAGGCCATCAACTTTAATGCCTAGAATTATAGTTACATCCTATAATGTGATAGTCATCTCATCTATAGATAAATAAAACGTGTTAGTCTATGGTGATTAATGCTCTGCCAATGTTGTCAAGGGGTGATGTTCTAATTTGATATCCTATAAATATCTAATATAATCCAAACTTGCAATTATGTGAACATTTACAAAGTGTGGACATGTGCACGGCCAGTCCCTAGCCATAAGCAGGTGTGAGCTCCCATCTAGAATAGTACCCTATTGAAAAAAAAACATTAATTATGAAGAGTACGTTTACAAAAACAAGAAAATTTTAAAAAATAAATATATGAAAAAGATTACACACCTCAATGAGATGTCTAGCTCTATATGACCCACGTAGAGAAGCTATGCTAAGGTGAACTTTATGTAGTGTTGATCCAACATCAACCTCCTTAATGTCTTGTGCTTGTGCCGCCAAGCGACATGGGTGCTTAGCTCGCTCATCTACCACTGTGCTTATGGTAGAGAAAGAAAGAAAAAAAAAGACTTATATTTCTTAAGAGAAAGTATAGAAAATACTTATTATTTTCATGAAATTATAATTTACCTTTTTTTGGATTTAATTGATACGTTGACTTGTTATGTCGTACATTATGACAAAAGCTACAATCTAATGTCTATGTGTTCCTCACTCATCCATTATGTTCGTGTATCATTTCATTCATAGTTTTCCACTTTTACATCTAAAATTTTGTTGTATGAGCTCAACAATTCTAGTACTTTGATTGATGTCCAGTCATGTTGATCATTGAGGAATGACATGCACAAAATTTTGTTGCAAGTGTGTTCTTAAAACATTCAACTGTGTAATATTATGAAACATATGGGAGATGGTTAATACACTTAAGGCCAAAGACAACTATAACGTGTGGACATGATAAATGATATGCTTGAGGTTCACCGCAACCATATGTGCTACTCCAATCCAGTTGTAGGTCACATAGAATAATCTACAATTGAAGTCAAATACTTCATATTCGTGGAAGTTAATGTACGAGGTCACGGGAAACCTTCTTGCCTCACTCTTATGCTTTTGTAATGTATTCCTTATTCATGCAGTAATAGGCAATTCATTAGACATGTCATGTTCATGGGCAGTGGTATACCGTCTAAGAAATAATGAAACTATGTTGCAGTATATTAAACATACTAAAGCCTGAATAGAGAGTCCTAATGGAGAACTCCATTGAAGCATTGAGACATATTGGCATTACTTAGTTGGCTATCGAACAATAAGTCGAACAAATACATATTAAGTTCTTATTTGTAATTTATAATTTCTAATTAAAAGAATAATAATAATAGTAATAACAAAAATAATAACAATAATAATAATAATAATTATCATCATCATAATAATAAATATTAATAATTATAATAATATAAATAATAATAACAATAAGATTTATAATAATATTAATAACAACAATAATAGTAATAATAATCACAATAATAATAATAACACTAACAACAATAATAATAATATCACAATAAAATAAAATTAATAATGATTATTATTATTATTATTATTATATTTATAATAATATTATTATTAATGCTAGTAAAAACTTTAATAATAATAATCATCACATAAAGAATAATATTTATAATAGTAACACTGCTACTTCAAATAATAATAACAATAACAATAATTAATGATTTCATTAGCTAATCGTAAACTCTAATATACTAAATTAACTTTAGATTCATTATATATATATATAAAAGAACCCCCAACATTCACTATTAAAATGTCCATGATGTAGATTCTGAAAATTTTTTAATGCTGTTATATTAAATTACTTTTTAATAATGTCAATTTAAAAAAAAATTCTCCGAATGAGCGGCAGTCAATTAATTAACAAACTCAAAGTCAAATGCATTTATGGTTCAAAACCTTTGGATTTTTTTTTTTACTTGATTGCATGTCTTTTGTGCCATTTGCATTAAACACTCGTCAGCGCACCAATTCAAGAACAACAGAAAGCGTGTACTCTTCAGACGCCAACAGATAAATTATATGTCTGGGCGCCATGAGAACACGTTCATCTATTTGAAGAAGACACGATGCCTTCTTAAGTCCATATGTTCGGCTCTTTAAAATTTTGATTATTAGAAATGAATGGATATGAGCGTTAAATCGCTACAAGAATCGAGGCTTTTTACAGTGATTTTATTGTTCATAACCAAAGGTAATAACTGTTGTAGTCAACCTCGTAACGGTTCAAAAACTGATAGTAAATCTCTTCAAAAACCTTCAGCTTTGGAGATTTTTTTCAGCAGTTTACAACCAGTAAGAGAAATAATGCTTGAAGTCGTTTTAATCACTGTAAAGAGGTTAAGGTGGGCAGTAGTTTTAACCGCCGTTAATCTGCAGTCTTGCTAATGGTTAAAATCGCTCAAAAAATACTTCTACATGAGCTTTTAATGTAGTTATTGTTGAAATAAATGCTATTTGTAGAGATTAAAATGACTGCTAATATCAAAATAATTTTGAAAGTTTTATTTGTTTTATTAAAAACATAACATTGCTGCAGGATACAACCTAAATAGAATATCACTAATTTACTACATAATACAAGCTATCCACGCAAATTTTTCATGAATGATTCGAGAAAAAGATTTAAGCGTAACATTAATAAACATCAAATATAATATAAGCAATTCAAGCCACCACATAGAGTACTTCATAATTAAACTTAAAGATTATATATTAAAGGGCTGTTTGATTACTGAAAAAGAAATAAGTGTAATGAAAAAAAAATAATAGATTTGGATTACTTTTTGATTGTTTACATTACAAATACAAGAATTTACTTGTTTAGTAAAGGCAATTTTTTTAAAATAAGTATCATTAGAATACGAATTAGTTAATTAAGTATGGTCAAACTAAAATTTAAGATATTTTAATTAATGCAATATACATTACGCTCTGACACGATGAGAATGGCGATCGCCGAAATCCTTTAATGAAGTCGCTTAATTAATGGCTTTTAAATAATTAATTATTCTTTCTTAACGCGTTAAAGCGAGATAGTTGGGAGATTGTCGATTAAATATTTAAAGTCACGCGCCAACCACGCCACCGCATTTAAATTCTTTTTTGGAAAATAAATTTCGAATTTCTTTTAATAAGATAAATATTATTACTTGAATGCGATTTATTTTTTATTATATTTAAAAATAAATAATTATTTTTCATTCATTAAAATTGAGTAAAATAATTAACTATTTCAATAACTTTATAAATATTTATAATTATATCTATATTTTAAAACTATTATTATTTAAAACTATTATATTTATATTTATAATTATATCTATATTACAAATCACTTTTAAATAATAGTTTTAATACCTACTTGAAAAACAATTATCACGCTCTAGATAAAACTAAAAGCTTTGTTAACCAAGAAAGAAAAACTTATTGCAAAGAAAAGATCAAATTTTTATAAGAAACAACCCATGAGCTCATCATTGCATTTAAAATATATCATAACACAAAAAAATCAATACTTTTAATTTGCATACAACTAAAACAACTACTTAATTTGCAATCAATTACTTTATTTCTAAAATTAGTACATTTAATAAATATCCTACCAACTAAACTATAAGATACGTTAAATAACATTACAAATATAATGACTACGAGAAACAATAGATAGCATTCTTTTAACTTATTAAGCTCAAACATATTTCAACCCAAATTTGAGCAATGAATTGAAATATAATTATTTCATCCCAAATTAAACAACTCCCACAGATAGCAATAAAAAAAAACCAAGATGGGTTTTAAATCTCTTTATGTTTAAACAACCTCTAGAATACATTAAATTATTTAAGTTCATATTTGCAAATGGAAGTTGAGAAACATTATCACTTGAGACAAAAGACATATTTCTTTTAAAAGATAAACTTAAATATTTATCACTTGTTTAAAACTATTATATTTATATTTATAATTATATCTATATTACAAATCACTTTTAAATAATAATAATTTTAAAATATAGATATAATTATAAATATTTATAAAGCTATTGAAATAGTTAATTATTTTACTCAATTTTAATGAATGAAAAATAATTATTTATTTTTAAATATAATAAAAAATAAATCGCATTCCAGTAATAATAAAAAACAGAATTTAAATGCAGTGAGCGTGGTTCGAACACATGACTTTTAGATCTTTAATCTGACAATCTCCCAACTGAGCTATCTCGCTTTAACGTTAAGAAAAGAATAATTAATTATTTAAAAGGCAAGTCGCCCATTAATTGGGCGACTTGCTCATTTAGCGGTCGCTAAATTGGCGACTTATATTTCAACGCAACGTACCACTGCCCACAGATCCGACGTGGCTGAAATTCCACTAATTGGGCGACTATACCTATTCTTAAATTTTAGTTTGACCATACTTAATTAACTAATTCGTATTTTAATGATACTTATTTTAAAAAAATTGCCTTTAGTAAAGTAATGTAAAGTAGATTATTGGAGATTTCAACCATCGCAAATGGTAGTGATGACTGAGGTGGCGACGGCCGACGGTGACGGCCGATGGTGGCCGATGGTTAATAATAGCTGGTCGGCCAGCAGCTGCTAATAGCCTGTGGTGGTCAAGGGCAGCAACAAGCGATGGTATGTGGTTGTGATGGACAACATGTTGTGGATGGTAGTGGCGGGTGGTAATCAACGGAGGCAATGGTGGCTAATGGCTGGCAATGATGGCAGGCGGAGACTGGTGGCCGGCAGCAGCGGCAAGTGGGGAGCGGTGGCCGGTGATGATCGACAATGGCAACAATTGTGGCGAAGCCGGCAAGCGTTAGTTGATGGTGGAGCCTATAATGTCCGACGACGACCAACTGGCGCCGGCAAATGACTCTCTTTACATGGAATGGTGTATCTAAAAATGGCCTAAAATTAATAATCTACTCTCCCATAGCCCCTTTAAGAATAAACACATGCATCTTAGAAAATTCAATCAATAAGCCCCTACTATATTGCCAACTAAACCAACCTCATTATCTCGAGCATGTTGTAATAGATTTTATTGATGTACCACATCCTCAAAAAAATTACATTGCAAATTATATAAAACTAAATGATTTGGTCTTATTATTTTCATCACAAAAGAGTGTACCCATTATAAACAATTAACATAGTTTACACTTCTTTTAATTTTGTTCAAATTTATAAAAATATTATGAATCTTCACTTAATTTGACCTGTGTAATTGATTTTCTAATAGTAAAAACATTAATATGCCACATGTGACAACCTGGCCTAAGAGTTTGAATTATCACGACAGGAATAGACAATTAGACACATAAGTAAAAATTCTCATAATACTATTAATTGGAAATGAGCCAACTAAATTATCATTTTAAATTAAAAATATTTCATTTGTACATACCATATGCCATACTTTAATACTACTTACAATGCCTAGCTCTCAAGGAAAACTTTCTACTATATATATACTCTTGTCTTCTATCCATTTACAACATTGAAGATTTTTCTGAAAAATGACCATCATCTTAATAGTGAATTAAATAACTTAGTGGATAATTATATTCTTAAATTATAGTAATTCAAGAATTTAGATGTATTATACATATCACTTTCTATAAGTTAATCAATAACTCTCTTATTCATGAACAATAAGAAGATTTCATTTATATGGCCAAGAATAATTTACTATCTCTTTTCATTTTTTATATCTTAATTTTTCTTATTTTATAATATAATTATCAAATAACATATATCAAACCAACCTAGAAGGATAGATAACATTTATCTAACCTGACCCAAAAGGGCAAGCAACTTTTACTAATACTATTTACATGTATGGATACATTGCCTCCCTAGCAAAAATTATAAAGGGGTGAACTTTATCAATCAACATTCATACAAAATCACTCTATAACATATTCACTTTCATATTTTTCATTATGCATCTTAAAAATATTTTTTCTTATCATTTAGAAGATCATTCCAGATTTAATCATAAAATAATAACAATCACATCATTATGAGGATTTCATAAATTAAGAAAGAGAAAATCATTTTTATTTAGTGTCAAATAGAAACTTTGCTTAATGCACATAAAGAAGTAATGTTATTTGAACATTTACATACAAATTATAAATAGTAACCATTACATTTCTATCTAAAAAAGGAAATAATTTCTATAAATTAGAAAATATAATTATTCACTTTTAAAGAGGCTCATTTGCTTCTTTTTGTAAACGTATTTTCTCTCGTTGTAGAACATATAATTGAATACAAATATCATTATCCTATGAAAATTATTATTATTATTATTATTATTATTATTATTATTATTATTATTATTATTATTATTAGTATTATTATTATTATTATTATCATCATCATCATCATCATCATCATGATCATCATTATCATCATCATCATCATCATCATCATCATCATCATTATTTCAATTATAATATAGATATTATTTATAATGATAATAATAATAATAATAATAATAATAATAATAATAATAATAATATTATTATTATTATTATTATTATTATTATTATTACTATTATCCTAATCATCTTTTATGATTATGTGTTATTATTATTATTACAACAACTACTTTTATTATTCATGACTATTATATTAATATTATTATATTATTATCATTATTCCAATTTATCATTAAATAATATTAATATTATATATGATTAAATTATTATTATTATAATATTATTATTGTATTATATTAGTATGCATGATTATTATCATGTTATTATTATTATTATTATCATCATCATCATCATCATCATCATCATTTATTATTATATATTATTGATATATCACAATAAAATTAATCAAATTTAGTTCGAATGTCAAGGCAAGAGGTGTAATAATTTATAAATCATCCAAACTATAATTTTAATAAATTTATAATCAAATTATCCATCTTAATGAGATGAGTCTACTAGCACAAAAATGGGTCAATTTAAATTCAAATGAGCTCAAATCAAGTTTCAAAAGTGTAATTAGAAAATTTAAGACATTAATAGAATGGTCAAATGATCTCCAAATCTGATACGATTATAGTCAATTCAAATGGTTCAATGAGAGGAATCGAATGAGCCTCACTCAAATTAAAGGCCATTAAGGTACTTAAATCATCAAGAAATCATATATTAGTCGATCCGCCTACACGTCTTGCTTTTGCTACTATATTGGGCATTACTTCATGTATTGCTTGACGTGATTAAGAGAATCAATATAGATTGCCCGATGGAGTGCTTTGAAATTTTGGCTATAGTTACCAAAATGCCTTTCTCAAAATACTATAAATAAGACTACAGTCTTACCAAGAGGGGTGGGGGAGAGCTAAGAGATCAACTAAAAAAGATTAAAGCTAAACATTATAGTATGCATCAACTGGCCACCACCTATTATCATTATCATCAATAGCCACTTTTAGAAGCCATTACAACCTCACCACTATTATATAGTTTTTGTAATTTGATTATAAGGTTGTTATTATCTAACTTTTCATACAAAATCTTGTAATTTCATTCTCGGGTAGAGTGAAATTTTTGTTACTCAAAACTTATATAGTAAAATATTTAAATTGGGCTAGGCCCCATGATTTTTTTCCTTTTTGTGGGGTTTTTCCACATCAAAATGTTGGTGCTTTTTATTATCTTCTCTTTTATCTATCTATTGGATTTTTTTGTGCAAAACTAAGACAAAGTTTAACTCTACCACTAGAAATTTTCTAGCTCCCAACAGTTTGGCTCATCTATGGAAAATATTCTCATTAAATATTCACAATGATTTATAATCAAACTTCAACAAAGTTATATATATAATTTTGTGTAGATTAGTATTTTTTTTAAATGATGAAAAGTTAATTTTTATTTTTGTATAATTTTCAAGCAAATTTTTAAACTTATAAAGATTCATATAATAGAGGAAACCGGGACTTTTAGAAAATAGAGGAGCCTAGAATTACATTAGAGGCTAAATGCAAGATATGCATTGGCTAACAAAGTCAATTTCAAGCCTTAACATAGAGGAGACCTAGAGCTTATGAGGGGGGAATCGCACACCATTTATACAAGACAATGGAGAAAACTATGATTTAAAAAAGAAGAAGAAGAGAATAGCCGAAATCACACTAGAGCCTAAATGTGAAATACATGTCGCTTAATCAAGTTAGTTTCAAACCTCAGACCTATGAGGAGGAAATCACACACCATTCAAAAATACAATGGAGAAAACATAAAGAAGAGAGGGAGATGCGATTTCTCTAATCTCATTAAGAGGTATTTATAGGTGACAAATGCCTATTCAAATTCTTAAGAAAATAATAAAATTTTCAATTCAAAAAACTTTTCATCTTCTAAGATAAAAAGAAAAATAAAGAATAGAAAACCTTCATCTTCTAGAAAAATTCTTTATATTTTTTATAAAAAAGAAACTCTTCATCTTCTTTTTCCTTTTTTTAAAAACGAAAAAACTCTTCATATTTCTTTTAAAAAAAATTTTCATCTTTAAAAAAAATAAAAAAGAAAACCCTTCAACTCCTTAAAAAAAAACTTTTCATCTTCTTTAAAAAAAATACTCTATGAAAACTGCAAATTTTCTATCGCATTTCTGGTAGATTTTTTTGATGAAATTACCGATGGATTTTTCATTCAAAAATATTTCTGATAGAAGTACCAAATGCGAAGGACGTCGTGGCTGAATCACTTAAAGATGATTGAATTTTCAATAGAACTCTCTCTCTCTCTCTCTCTCTCTCTCTCTCTCTCTCTCTCTGTGTGTGTGTGTGTGTGTGTATGTGCTAGTGACCGGAAATGAGCTAGGGCTCACCAATTTTCATCTGAAACGCAGCTATTTTCTAAAATTTCTCCATAAAATCGAAGGTAAACCTCGATCTCTTGCTTGTTTAGCTATTTTTTTAAGATTTCATCTGCTCATTTGTAAGAAAATTGAATTTGATGTTTTGAGGGTTTTTTAATTATTTTTAGGTTAAATCATGTCCAAATTTATTTGAAATAGGTTAATCTTAGTTTAAAATATTTATTTGTGTATAGATCTACGATTTTACATGTTAGGTTTTGTATTTTTTGTAAATTTTATTTTTGAGATTTTTTGCTATGTATTTTACAATTAATTTAATGTGCCAAAATGCTAATTATATAATTAACAAATTTTTGATGAGTTTATATAAATTTCAAAATCTGTGTTCGATTTAATTCTGTAAAAAAAAAAATGAATCTCGTGATTATAAGCTACTATGGCTAACTACCTAAAAGACATGAAAAAATTTGTAGCAAATGACTTAGACACTTAGGGCATTACATTACATTAGGTTTTGATTATGGAGTTATTACTAGTTACATAATTGAGATTATATGTTAATTTAACCCTCACTTTTTAATTTATCTAGCTCATTGATATCCATAGTGAGCAATCATAGATGTACAATAGATTGCATCTGGACTAAAAAAGATTAACTAATAAATTCTTGAGTAGTGTTGAGCACTTTATGCACGTAGCATCTCAACTTTCATCTTACATTTTTGAAGGAACATTTTGATGTCCATGTGTGAGACATAAGAATCATGCCTTCTTAATGCCTGATGAAGTTAGATTAGACTTATATCACAGGGATTTCCCAGTAAATTGTTGATTTTAAACTTCACATGGTGAGTTCAAGCCACATATTAATGCTGATATTGGTGCTTTAATTAGTTATGCATACCCCTCAGGTGAATATGATTTTGGCTGAAATTATGAAAAATGATCTATGCTACTGCTAGAGCTGAGTTTCTAGTGGAGGAGCAACTTAATAAAAAAGCTCAAAAGTTCTATGACCTGTTAAAAGCAGCACAATGTCTGTTATGGGAAGGTTGCACAAACCACATTGAGTTGTTTATGGCTGCAAGAATGATAAGTATTAAAACTAAATTTAATATGCTGCATGAATACTTCAACTAATTTGTGGGCTGTTAAAAGAGACAAACTCACAGGAAAACTTAGTTCCTGAAGACATGTATAGAATAAAGAAGTTGGTGTCAAAGCTAGGCATGAGCTAAAAAAATTAACTACTATGTAAATGATTGTATGTTATACTATAAAGACAACACATAGGATTTTGGATGCAAATTGTATGGAGCACCTAGGTTCAAGTCACACAATTAAAAATATTGCAAATAGAAGAATATACTGCACAAGCATCTGTTCTACTTGCCATTAACTCCATATCTACAGAGACTATACATTTCCATGCATTAAGCCAAACACATGTGATGGCACCATAACAAAGCAAGTGCATCCAACATCTTGAATCATCCATTAGACGGAGAAGCATAAAAGCATTTTAATCATATTTATTCTGATTTTACAGCTAAGCGATGAAACGTTAGACTTGGCCTATGTGCTGATGGCTTCATATTATTTAGTCAATCCACATCACACCTTATATATTTTTGACTCTGATTATACCTAAGCCACATAATGCAATGGCAAAGATTGATGTCTTCCTGCAACCATTGATAGGTTGGCTGAAAATCTTATGAGGCAATGGTGTATTGAAATATGATATTGCTGCAAAGCAAAACTTTCAAATGAAAGTAGCACTGATTTGGACTATCAATGCCTTTCTTGTGTATGAAATGTTGTCCAGATGAAACATTGCTAAAAATTTATCATGCTAAAATATATGAATTTATTGAAGAAAATCACTCTTAAAAATGGCTAAAAAAATTCTTGATTTGACTGTCACTATATGTTCCTCCCTACTGATCATCCTTTCAAAAGATACAAGGATGCATTCATAAAAAATTGAGTTGAGAAAGCTAAGCCACTTACAAGATTGAGTGGGGACGATTTATGGTATATTGTTAGTTCTATTTCAACTATAATTGATTCTTATATGTTATCTAACAGTCATCTTCTAGGTTATGGTGTAACCTATAACTGGACAAAAAGGAGTATTTCTTAAGATCTACCATACTGAAAGTTTAATCTGATAAGGCATAATCTTAATATCATGCACATAGAGAAAAAAGCATTTAACAATATTTTCAACACAATAATGAATGTTAGAGCTAAAAGTAAAAAATAATGTGAAGACAAAGTTGGACTTGATGGAATATTACCATAGAAGAAAATTGAGAGAGACTACAGTTGGTAGAGTTTAAAGGTCAAATACAACCTCACATTAGAACAATGGAGAATAGTATATTAAAGAATATGGCCATTGAAGTTATCATATGGGTACGCATTTAATTTGAGCAGATGTGTTGATTTGAGAATGAAAAAAATATTTAGAATGAAAAGCCATGATTGCCATATTTTCCTATAATGCTTCTTCTAGTTACTAAAGTAAATAATAAATCTTTTCATCAAACTTAGTATCTTCTTTAAGGAACTATCCTCAACTCGATTAAATATGAAAGCTCTAAGACAACTAGAAATTAACATTCTAGTCATTATCTGCAAGCTTGAAAAGATATTCCCCCCTATTTTTTGGACTCCGTGGAACACCTACCGATACATCTATCATGCAAAACTACAGTGAAAGGATCAGTACAGTATCACTGGATGTACCCATTTAAGTGGTAGCTATTTGTTATTAATAGTAATATCAATAACATTCAATTTAAGCTTATTTTGACCCCAAGAGACTATAAATTTTTTTCTCCTACTACTTTGAACCACATGCACATATGGATGATGCCGATGATGTTGGATCTTCACAAAATGTGTTATTTATTTTTTAACCATCCAGAAAAGCAATGGCTCAAAGCACATCGAGATATCTGAATGATAAGGAGCTTAGGGTAGTGACAGTTAATGTTCTTATAAACTATGATGAAATTCAACCTTTTTTAAAGTAAGCACATCAATTCTATAATGACCCAAATTTTATTTTTTTAATCAAACATAATATTCACATTATCATGTTAATTTCATTATTGAGTTCAGGTTATTCATGAACTCATTAAACTTGGATAAAACTGTCATTATCAATAAGAAGGTCGAAGATGAATTCCCAACATGCTTTAGATTACATGTGAACAATCATCACTACAGCCTTAATATATTTTTTAAGTTAATTACACAACTTTTTTATTTTTCTTAATGTACTATGTTCATGATTGGACGAATGGAATGGAGAATCAGGACATTCATGAACTAGCTTAGGGTCGAGTGCGAATTGTAAAAACATGGCAATATGATGTCAATGATTATAAATTTCATACAAGTTCTTGATAAGTAGAGAAAATATATATAACTTTGATGTTTACATTCGAGGAAACACACATTCAGATAATGAGAAAGATTATTATGGGGTTCTACAAGAAGTTGTGCAATTATAGTATCCTATTTCAAATGAGATGAATGTTGTTCTATTTAATTATGATTGGTTCGATCATGTACGTAATAGAAGAATAAGAAAGCATAAGTCATATGGAATCACTGAAGTGAAGTTGACTAAAAAATATGCTAAATATGATTCATTTATCCTTATAGATCAAGCCACACAAGTGTATTACCTAAGATATTCATGAATAATAAGTGAGAAAATGGAATGTGTTGTAGTAATTAAAATCAAACTCATAGTAAGAGTGGAAGTTGAAAATACTATCGAACTTGCTCATCGAGAGGATGAGGTGGTGAGTTTTGAACTTCCAATTGATGATGTAGAGGCAGTTGTAAACTTGATTGATATTAATATTGATTATGAGAAAATTATTCAGTTTGAAGTTGAGAGCAACAAAAATTATGATGAACTTGACACTATAAATTCAACTTCCAGAGATTCATCGAAGTAGAAAACCTAACATATGCATTAAAGGTAACATACATTTTTATGTAATAGATATTTGCAATTTTTTTTGTACATATGCATTAAAAGTAGTAGTCTTGAGTTACATATTATCCTTTTTTTATACTTTAATTGCGTAATAATTTTTTTATATGTATTGTACATGCATAATGCAATTCATATACTGTCCTTTTACTTATTTTTTTTCTACTTGGTAGCCATTTACATATTGCAATCCACACACTGCATTTTTTAGAAAATGTAGTTGCACCTCTATGTTATTACAAATTTTTGTTATTCCTATTAAGTTCTTCATATAACTTTATTTATGCTAGATCTAATTGCTCTATTTTCTTTTACATCAAGTTGTGGTGATGATACTCAATGATGATCATTTATGAGCATCTTCAAGCTGAAGAAGAGGGTTGTGTCTTGACCCACTATTCAGACTACCACCATAGTCACCACCATGACTTCAATTTTGATCTCATCACCTCGGACTTATGGACTAGCTAGTACACATGCATACCATTCTCCAAAGCCTATTGACACTGCATCGTTCTACCTATATCAAGCACACACAAGTCCTAGGAGCCTAGGTTTTAGCATATTCCACCTGATCAAATTGATACATTATGGTGTTAATTTTTGGATGTGTCATGTGTATATGATGTGTGTGTGTGTGTGTGTATGTGGGGTGGGGACACCATGCATCTAAAGATGTACTTATTAGGTGATCGGGTATGACATTACGGAATAGTGCACCATCTCGAAAGATGTAAATCAATACCCTATGATGGACCTAATCACCTAATAAAGACTCCTAAGGCATGATCGGTCTTCGAATGTCCCAGAGATTTTTCCCCTACTTTACATGGATGAATAACGTAGGGTTTATTTAAATCATGTTCTAAAGTTTCCTATGGGGGCAAGCCCCCATAATTAATTACATCCTAAGGAAGGTGAGTTCCATAGGAATACTCTCGATTAAAGTAGACAATTATTATCTCAAAAAAATTTAAAGATAGGACTATCAATAAATTGGTTATATTTAGAAGTTCAAATGGGATGGATCGAAAGGAAAGACTTATTATCGAAGCCAAAAGGAGATGAGTTGGGGATGCTCATGATACTAGGAAGCCTAGTGAGCATCCCAAATTATCCTATGGTTGGGCTTTATATGTTTGAAATTAAGAAAATTTATATATTTGAGTTAAAATTTTATTTAAAATCTAGGACTTATAATTTGACAATACAAGATTATGGAAATATCTAAGAGGTGAGGATTTATGCTTGTAGCCTCAAAGGAAAACAACAATCTCAGATCCTAATTCTAGGGATCTTTAGTGAGGGCCAAAGCACAACCTAAATCTAAGGCAAAATGAATATATTATTTACCTCCACATGAGATAGTAAACTACCGAACTGCTAGACTTATAATCATCTGGAGTGACAGCCAACTAACTCCTCCTACATTTTAAAACTATGTGGTCAAGTCATATGTTTTGTAAGATGGCTAGGTTGTTATTATTTAGAAAAAAAACTAAAGTCTTAAACCCACTCTCTAAGAGACTAGAGCATGAGTTGTATAAATAATGACTTAGTCTAATGCAAATCTTATCAAATTTTATTTGATTTTGACTCTTTATTTTTGACACGGGCTATAGGATTTTATATGGCTAAGTGTATGATGAAGTTTGTTATGGGCTAAATCAAAAGAGAAAGAGGTATTTTTCATCATAGGCTCTCAAAGTTTAAGCCTTTTTTCTATCTGAAAAAGTTAGAAACCCTCTCTTAGGAAGAGTGAAACAAAATGACATGCATGATATTAAGCATACAACATCCAACTAAGGGGTTGCTAGATTTTTTATTATCTTGATTTAATTCCTAGGCTTTATTTGAGGTTATGAGTTATTTTAAAAGTTTAATTATGAGTTATAGTTGGGGTAGAAAATTTATTTTTCCCTAATAGCCTAAATAGATCCAGGCCACACATTAAATCATCATTCATGAACAAACTAGAAAAATACATGTCATTTCTATTTCACAATGTAAAAAAATCATCCAACAATTTATAACCTTAACTTGAAAGAATAACATGCTGGTGCGGTCGGGTACCGCCATACAACCTGAAAAATAAATGGGTTGCCATGCTCTACCCTTATACAACCCGGTATATGAAAGAATAATTACAAATTATAAAATGATAAGTGTTATGGGGGATCTTCAAGTCTTCATGTGCCCTCCATTTCTTCAATTGATCTGCTCCATTTGATTTGGTAGGCTTCTAGGCATCACATGTCACCCTAGGATCAAACCCTCTAGCCAATGTTCATCCTTAACCCACATAACACTTAACCAAATTCTTAATGCATAATTATATTAAAAGAATTGAAAAGTAAATCTAATTACACCTGCAAAATAAGTGTTAGCTAAACACACCATACAACCTAAGCAGTTATATGAATAATTTGGACTTAACACCCTGCACATGGGTAACCAAGTCCACCTGTCCTGATGTAGATTATGCTTAGGGGTTAAGCAACCTATAAAAGAAAGCATTTATATTTATTTTAAGCGCCCCTTAAGCATAATCTTCTATAGAAAATATGTTAGGCTAATCACAGCCTAACATCCAGTCTACGAAACATACACCCTAACATCTAGTCTACAATATTACATCACAAAATAAAATATACATCAAACCACTCACCACCCTAACATAAAGCTAGAAATGGTAACTTAATCTAATGTGTGTGTTAAGGCTTGTGTGGTTTGTCCTAGCTAGGCTTTAGAGTTAATATTTTCTAAGTATGAAGAACATTTAATTATGAAGGGTGGTCTCACTTTAAATGGTTTAATTGACTTGCAAATTTTATTTAATGTTTTCTTTTATTTCATTTAACCTACACTCAACAACTAAGTGTTATGAAGAGAAAGAAAGAGAAGATCACACTTTTTATCCCTACCTTAAGTCACATCTAAAGCATAGCTATACATACAGCTTATATCTTAGCACACCTAAATGATGAATGTGAGTAAATATATTTGGAATTAATATTTTATTTGGTTGAATGATTTTGTCATATTAATTTAAAGCTCTCTCTAAATTCTTATGCAAAAGCATAAGGAAAAAACCTTAAATCACATGACTAGTCAACTCAACCAATCAAACAAAGAATGAATGCATGTATTTTTAATAGAAAAAATGGATTTTTATTCATTAGCTAAGTACACATTCACATGTATAAAAGTTTTAAGCAAGTACATCGCCATTATTTTGCACCAAGAGAATGAGGTAGGAACCTCCTCGGGGCTACACATTCACATGTATAAAAGTTTTAAGCTAGTACGTCGCCATTGTTCTACACCAAGGAAATGAGGTAGGAACCTTCTTGGGGCTACTTAAAGTCGTGCGTCCCTGAAATGTCTAAACTAATATACCTGCTATCCTTATATACATATAGATGTATAAACAATTACAAGAATAGAAAGCCATGCAAAAAATTGTATTTTGATTTGATTGATTTATTTTATGTAAATGAATTAAAGCTCTGTCTAAATTTTAATGTCCAAATACATAAGAATAAAATCAAGTAGGTACATCACCAATGTTTCACACTAAGGGAATAAGATAGGAACCTCCTTAGGGCTACTTAAAGCCATGCATCCCAGGGATGTCCATATTAATATACTCGCTAACATTCTTACTTATACAAATCAACATATGAATGTAAGGAACAGACTTTATTTCATACACTAAATTTATATTCACTTGCATTTCCTATATATATATATAACTAAAGTTACAATATATGTATATTCATTCATTAATAAACTTTTGAAAATATATTTAAGATTTAATAGTGATACTAGCCACACATATTTTTAATTAAGCCAACACATGCAAATTGACATAAAGGAAATCATTTTTATTTGATTAATTTGAAAGACATGAATGCATGAGTAGAAGTGGCATACAATATTTAGCATGATTGGAAAGAAGTGAAATAACACAATTATGTAATTTCATTCAAATCAATTAACTTCCAACGACAATCAAACTAAATAAGATTATTTAAAACCAATCAAAGTTCTTTATTGTTATTTCATTTTCATGTTTGATTTGAGTTAAAGAATGTGAAAGAGGTTTGCTAATCATAATCCTAATCCCATCCCCCGTGTGTGAGTTAATTTGGTTTAATGAAGAATAATTAGGTCAATTTTATGTCTTAATTAGGCTGAAGTATGAATTAAGTCCATTAATTAACCCTTACCTACATCACCTTAAGCTAATTAACTAAATAATGATGAGCAAATATGAGATACAATAGCATGAAAAGTAAATTGGCAATGCTCCTAAGAAATGAAAGAGGTCTAATGCAATTGGCTCATAATTAATAGTTAATTAAGCCTAAGGAGCTCACTTAACTACTTTTATGGTTTTCTCACACATATGAGCTAACCATAATTTCATTAGCTCTCTCTTTAGGTTATTGAACACCCAAAGATCTACCCAAGATTGATTAAAAGCAATTAGATGAGAATGGGATTTTAAATTGAGTTAGTTAAGCTCATTAATCCATTTGGTTAACATTAAGCATGTTCATTTAATGAAATAAAATTAACTTAAGGAAAGAGATCAAGAAAGTGGCCTTAATCTCAATCCCTATGTCCTATATTTGATCACTTAAGCTCTGATTTTATCTTGAAGATTAAATAATTAATTAAGTAATTAATTACTTCATTAATCATTAATTAATTTGATTCCAAAAAAGTAAAGAAAACATAGGAAATGAATTAGGAAAAATATCCCAATCACATTCCCTAAGCTCCCTTGCTGTTCAACAGAAGTAATTAGGCTTAAATTATTAATTAAGTTACTATTCATTCACTAATTATCACTAATTAAATTAAAAGAGTGATTAAGGTTTAATCAATTAACTCCCCTAATTTAGCAATCAATAAATTCCTAGAAAGGTAGGGGAGGCAGAGTTCATCCCCCTAAACATCCACTGAAAGTTTGAGATTAATTGGGTGATTAATTAGAGAGTAATTAAGCTAATTAAAATTTCAATTGAACCTTAATTAAGCCAAAATTACTAAAAATTAATTAATAATAATTTTCCTAGATTCTACTCTAAAATATTTTTAAAATGAGTCCTAGCTTGTATTTTTTGGATTTTTCTATAATTAGTTATAATTTTTAGAAGTTTCAGCCTTAAATATAGATTAATTAAGCTTAATTAAAGCCTTAATCCCATCAGGCCATGTGGTACCTGACATGATGCACTTTCCATGTGGTGCGACGGGATTGGCTATTTAAGTTGTCACATCCTCTGCACTGACTCGAATGGCGGCGGATGCGCTTTCCTGTGGACTATCCGATCTAAGATCGGATGACCATGATTCAATCCGTAATTTAGAAGAGAAATCAGAGGATCTAACGCACTATTAAATCATGACCATCCATTCTGATCACATGGAATGGACGGTCCGTGATCCGTCCCATTCACGAGTGATGAAAGACGGATGTTGTCCATCTTTCCCCGTTCGATCTGAGCTCACCCAAGCTCGGATTGCCTCTAATTGATCCAACACCTTCAGGGAGGGGAGGTGTACACATCTAATGGCTAAGATCTAATGACATTCACATTTATTTTACAAAGGACCAACTTATTTTTCTAGGTAGCTCGGTTTTGCAAAATTACCTCAATGGAGCTAATGTCCGGTGGTGGGATCGACGGAGGTAGCTTCGTCTAGTAGAGATGAAGCTCCGTTGAGAAGATTCGGGCTTGATTTGAAGTAGATTGCTCAGTCGACCAAACTCCTCCTATTTGGAGATTGATCTTAGTCGAACTCTAATCTCCGGTGGTCGAGAAGGCTCGAGGATGATTCAATTGGCTTCGATGACACACGAGGATGGTGTGTGCAAGAAGAATTTGGATTTGGTTAAGTGGAGAATGATTGGGAATTGGGATTGAGGTGCCCTGTTTCGACTTTTCACGGGCAGGAAAAATGCCGATGGAGGAAGCTCAGGGAGGCCCTCTAGGATTTTGAAAACTCCTTAAGGACTCACACGAAGTGAATGGTGAAGAATCCTGCTCGAATTGAGGGGGTATACCCTTTAATCGAGCTTGATGGACGGACGGGATCCGTTCCTTAATTTTGGCCAGTTCACCATTGTCGGCCTACCGAAGCTGTCTCCCTCAACTCCACTTGGCATGACCTAGTTGGAGGAAGTTGTGGCAGGAGTCTCAAAGCCTAATTTTGCGAGATTGAGTTTCCATTTTGCTCCCTTGCACCCATGGAGTTCGGCCATGGTGGTGGCTACTTGGGAAGTTTCTCTTAGTCCATGGCAAGTGCTAGGTTGGCTTAGGTTAGGCTAGGATGTCTTAGGAATGCCTCATTTGGCAAGTGGAGGGCTACTATGGGAAAGGCAAAGTGGACTTTGCCACTTATGGCAAGAATCCAATGCAAAGAGCTTTGCACATTAATAAATTCCCTTGGATTGGATCCCACTTGGATTTGGGCTAGCTTGGGGCTGACTAGGGTCAATTTGGGTCAAGTTAGGTCAACCACCAAGGTTCCATAAGGTGGCTTTGGGTGATTTGGCTTCATATGGTCAAAATATGCTCATTTGGGTTAGGTTGAGTTGGGTTGGCCAATTTGTCAAATTAAGTGAAACCAAGGCTTGGGTTAGGTCCATATGATGATTTGGGATATTACGATTCAATTGATTTTGATTAATTTTTCTCAGGTTTGAATTTAACTCATTTGAATTCAAAAGGGTCAAATGGGTCATGTTGACCAATTTGACCAATTCGATCAAATTGGGCTGGGTTAGGTGTTGAGTCAAGTTCAATTGATTGATTGAAAGTAATTGTACTTTGATTTGGTTTAATTTGGATTTAATTTGAATTTTGGCTAATTTGACCCTTTAGGTCAATTTGGGCTAGGTTGGGTCAAGTTAGTCAATTGGTCAAATTAGGCTCAATCATGGCTTTAGTCAAGTTCAATAAGTGATTTGGAATGAACTTGAACCATTGGTTGCAATCAATTTAGATGAAATCATGATTTGACCTATTTTTAGCTTTTTAGGCCAATTTGGGTCAACTTAGGTCAAATGGCCAATTGGACTTAGTTTGGCTCAATTCATGGTTTGGTCATGTTCAATCATTAATCATGAGTGGGTTTGAGTCAATGGTTCAATCAATTTGGCATTTGGTGGGTTTTGGCTAGTTTAGGTTTCATTTGGGCTAAAGGCTAACTTGGTTAAAGGACTAAGTTGACTTGGTTTGACCCAATCCAAGGTAGTTTATGACCTTAAGATGATTGTTGATCATGATATGAGGTTTGGATGGGTTTAGTTCAATCCAATTTGGGGTTGGATTTGAACTTAGCTCAAAATGGTCTTTAGGTCACTTTGGGTCAAGTGGACCTAAATGGGTCAATTGGCTTGATTCAAGTTTAATTGAACTCACATATGAACTTAGGATAGAAATATAAATCCAATTGTAAGTGGTTTGAAGCCAAATGAATTTTGGTTCATATGATAATTTCAAGTCAAAAGGGATCAACATGGGCTTGACTTGGGTTTGGTTTGATAATTGTAGTTTATGTTTATATTTGGAACAATGATTGAAGGAATGATTGAATCATGAGGAAATCGATGGATTTTGAATTGATTTGGGTGTCATTTAGCCAAGTTCTAGAATTTGGCTAAAAAGGCTAAAATTAGGAATTTGATTTGATTTGGGATTCATTTTGACTATTTGGATTTATATTTCATTTATATTTATAAATATAAATGAAGATCTAAATGATTCATGAGAAAATCACTTGAGTTTGGAGTGATTTAGAACAAATTTGACCAAGTTGAGGGATGTAGGTCAAAAGGGCTTAAGTAGGGAATTGATTTAGTTTGATTTAGTTTGATTTGATTTGAATGGTTTGAATTTAGATTTCATTTATATTTATGAATATAAATGAAGGAATGATTGATTTATAAAGAAATCAATCAAGTTTGATTTGGTTTGAAGAGGGTTTTGGCTAAGCATATGAAGGTGGCTCATATGGCTTAAGAAGGGATTTTAGAGTTTGAATTTAATCATAGGTTTCAATCATTTGAAGCTGGATTTGATTTGGAATTAGAGTTGGGATTTGATTTTAGATTGAATGATATTTGAGAAAATCAATTGAATTAGGGTTGATTTGAATTTGGTTAAGACTAAGTCCATAAGATAAAATTAAAAGGCTTAAGAAGGGATTTGGAATTTGAATTTAATCATGGGTTTCAATCATTTGATTTGGGATTTGATTTGGAATTTAGATTTGAATTTGAGGTTTATTTTGGAAGAAGGAAGCAAGGATCGGGTTTAAGGCTATAGAGTAGGCAAGTCTTCCTACATCCCTAAGGCATGACCTATTCTCATGGCTAATTCTTATAAGTCTCAAGGCTTAGGTTAAGTGTTCACCTAATCACTAGAAGTGTCTTAAGACTAAGAAGCTCTTAGTGTCTACAAGATTCCTAGATCTATGATGAGAAAATTGAGAGCTCGCTTCAAAAGTGAGGTCAACAAAGGGCGCCCAATAGGTGTGGTGTAACTGACTAGGCGCACCGCACGTATTGGTGTTTACCGAGACTATCAACAGTGTTCGAAGGATTGCAACCACTAACAGATATGATCTACTACCAAACCCGAGATGTAGAAGGAATCAAGATCTTAATACAATGCAACTCAACTTATGCCAATGGCATAAGAGAGGAAGGAAGGATCCACTGAGGGATCAAACATGTGAACCTTCTACCAGGGAAGCAAGTTCGGATTATCCATAGAGAATAAGAGTTGAGTTTGATATGATTTAGGGAGAAAAGATCTGCTGGAGATGAGTGCATGAACCTTCCACTAGGGAAGCATGTTCAAATCATCCATTAGGGATAGGGACTTAATTTAATTTGATTTTATGAGGGCTCCACTAGGAAGAAGGTATGATTCGCATTTTGAGGGCACATCTTCTAGAGATATGAGCCTAAGGCGGGATCAATATATGGATTGAAATAGACTCCACTGGAGGGAGGATGATGGATTTGACAAAATAGACCCTTTTGGTGTGCGATGGATCTACTAAGAAGGAGCCAATACCAGCCTAGACCAGCCTTAGATTTACAAATCCAAAGGGATAGTCTACCGACCATCAGGTAGAGCTATCCAACCTAAGGGTTCCCTTTCGGTGTGCAATGGTTAAGTTAGGAAGAACGCTTGTATACTTACAACTTCCTAAATAAAGAACCACTGGGGTGATTGGTTGATAGAACAACAAATCGAACCTGACCTAAGGCTGCCCATCGGTGTGCAATGATCATGCTGGAAAGAATGCGTGATAGACTTATATCTTCCAAAGCAAGGACGACCACCGGGGTGACTCGTTGGTGGCACAACAAGTCAAACCCAACCTAGGGGTGACTACTAAGAGAGTGCCTACTTGGGGACTTATCTCAACTCAAAAGTATTCAGACGATTCCTATATGGAGTTTTGCTGACACTGCTCCAAAGATAGGATGTCTACTTGGGAAAAAGAACTGCTAAGGGTTTTCCTCCTAATCCATAATATTTATATGTTTGTTATTTGTGCAGACCCTGTTGGTGTGCGAGGAACCACATTGGGAAGGAGCTCATATCAGCCTAGTCTTATGTCAGACTTACTGGACCAAGGGAGAATCTGTATATCCGCAAGACAAATTCTACAACCATAGGGGTGGCTAATAGGAAAGGGAGATTGTCCAATCCAAAAGTAACCTGAATAGTGTCTAAATGGGGTCGCTAAGGATGTGATGCAATTAGAGTGTCCACAGGGAAGGTTCCACTAGGGGATTTATCCAGAACCCTATGAAAGAAAGTCTATAGGAATATGGTGGCCAACTCAAGGAGAAAGCATAGCAGTCTTACATTTGCCAAGAGTGGTGTATCCATCGGGTGGGTCGTCATCAGCATAGCGAACACCAACCAACCTAAGGTGACCATTGGTGTGTAACAATCAGTCTAGAAAGAAGGTGTGCAGACTTACATCTTCTTAAAGAGAAACTGATTGCCGAGATAGTCTATCTTTGGCTCGATAGGTGCTATCCGACTTAGGGCGACTACTAAGTGGGGAGTCCCGTGTAAGGATTGGACCTAGACTTGAAGTAGTTAGGAGGAAAGGAGCCACTGGGAGACTTATCCTAAGCCTCAAATATACTTGACCCAATCAGTGCACAATGGCTAGTTCAAGAAGAAGGCATGTAGGCTTACATCCTCTTAAACAAAGTCATCATGAGATAGCTTATCGGTTACGCTGTAAGGCCTACCAAAATAACAAGGCACTCATCGATGTGCAATGGTCAAGTCAAGAAAGAAAGCATAGAAGACTTACATCTTCCTGAATAAGGGACCACTAGGGTGACACACTAGCAAGGTAGCATGTCAGCCCGACTTAGAGCAGCAAATGAGTGAGTGCCACAGGGGGCTTGCTCCCACATCAAAATAGCTCGAGACAAAAGATATGTGCTTATATTTTTGTCATTTATACTCAACCAAGTCAGTTCATGATGGCTAGTTTAAGAAGAAGGCATAGCAGACTTACATCCTCTTAAATGGAGCCAACATGAGGGTAGCTTACCGACCGCGTAATAAGGCCTACCATGCTAACAATGTGTTCATCGGTGCGTAGCGGTCAAATCAAGAAGGAAAGTGTAGCAGACTTACATCTTCCTAAACAAGGGACCACTGAGGTGACGCACTAGCAGGGTAACACGTCATTCTAACCTAGAGCAGCTAATGCGTGAGTGCCATAGGGGATTGCTCCCACATCAAAGTATCCTGGGATAAAAAAATATGCATGTGTGTTTTTGTTGTGAAAGAAGGAATAGGATGTCACTTGGGTTCTTTTACACCTACCCTAAACACATTATGGCAGATTCACAAACAAAAATATTTCTAACCAATAGGAAGAGATGGAATTTGAAATGAATGGAAGTTTTATTGATAATTATTTTCAAACAAGATTTATGGATAGTATTTCTTCAGGTAGAGCCCATTGATTGGAAGCATAGGGAGCTCTCTTTTATAATTTATAAGCTGATAAGATCCTCCTTGGTAGGCCTTTCCTATGGCGAATGGGCCTTCCCAAGTGGGTTCAAACTTGCCTCCCATCTTTCAACGGGCAATAATTTGTCTCCTTAAAACTAAAACAAGCTCTCTTACTTGAAAAGTTCTAGGGCGAACTAATTTGTTATGAGCTTGAATCATTTTTGGTTTTATACAACTCGAGGTTCTAGCATGCCCGGAGGTGTCTCTCCTCCAAACCTTCGAGCTCTTCTAACTCCAACTTGGCATTCTGCTCCATTGTGAACTTGTTACCCATAACTATCCTTAATGATGAGAGTTAGACCTCTAATGGTAGAACTACTTCAGATCCATAAACTAAGGAGAAAGGGGTAGATTGAGTTGGAGTTTTGTATGTGATGCAGTAAGCCCACAAGGCCTAAACTAAGTGCTCATGCCACTGCAAATTATTGTCATGGAGTGTCTTCTTTAATATCTGGATGAGAGTTTTATTGAAGGCTTCTACTAAGACATTTTCCCTTGGGTAATAGATGGTGGAATATCTCTGATCTATATTGAGTCTTCGAGCACAAGCTTTTGATTTTAGTGCTCTTGAATGTAGTACCATTATCAGATATGATTCATCGAGGCACCCCAAACCTATATACAATATGGTTCTTGAAAAACTAGAGAACATTAAGTTGTGACCTCTCTGAGTGGGATTGGATCCACCCACTTGGAAAAATAGTTGGTGGCAGCTAGAATGAATCGATGACCCTTGGAAGAAGGATGATCAATCGGGCCCACTATGTCGGTACCCCCAACACTCGAATAGCCATGAGGCTAATGCAGGATGTAGAATGTTGGGTGGTTGGTGAAAGACCACACCGTGCACCTGACATTGGTGGCATCTCCTAGATATATCCATGCAGTCTGTGATCATCAAAGGCCAGCAGTATCCTAATCTCTTGGTCTTGACTTTCATCTTGGGACTGGATTGGTGAGCTCCACATAAACCTGAGTGTACCTCAGTCACGATCTTATGGGCTTCATGTTTGTCCAAACAACATAACTACATATGATTGAAAGATCGCCGGTATAAGGTGCCATCCACGAGAGCATATGAGAGAGCTCTCTGCTTCACCTGATAGGCTAATGACTTTTCTTGAGGTAGTTTGTCTATATTTAGATAATCTATGAATGGTTGCCTCCAATCCAACTCGTTATCCTTTTTGGCAACGATAACCTCCCCTTCAAGAGAGAGTCTATCGATGAGTTCAGCATCAATAAGGGATAGGATTTATCTATTTTGGACCCTTATTGGTATGGGCTCATCTTCCGAACATGTCAGCTCTTTGGCAAGCTTGGCTAATGTATCTGCTACTTCCTTTTCTCCTCGAGGAATCTTATAGATGATAACCTCTTGGATTTGGGCCAGCAACTCCATGGTATACTTACGATAATGATGGAGCATAGGCTTTAGAACTTTGTAGGACCCATCAATTTGGTTAATAATTAATTGAGAGTCCTTGAAGATGTTAATGCTCTGGACGCATAGCATAATGGCTAACTCCATACCGATAATCATAGCCTCATATTCAGCTTTGTTGTTAGTGCATGGATTGGACAGATGATATGAGAATCTCATCACATCATAGTCCGGATTTAGAAGGACTATTTCTACCCCTATCATTCTCAGAAGAGTAGATCATGATTCTTCTCCTTTTGGAAAGGAAGCTGCACCATCAAAATACATCTCTCAATGGTGAATGCTAGTGTCCCCTAAGTTTATGATTTGTTCATCTGGAGGTCAACACTAAGTGGGGAGTCAGCAAGAAGTGGGTGTGCTACTAAGAAGTCTGCTAGTGCCCGTCCTTTCACCACATGGAGGGGTACAAATGTGATATCAAATTATAATAAAATCATGGACCAATGTGCTAATCAGACGGATAGCATGAGCGTGGATCGATATTGTAGATTGATAATTTATAAGAAAGCATGTAATGTAGCTTTTAGGATGCAAAGATTAAAACTAGGCATTTTAATAGGCCCTCAAGAGGCATTACGATGATGAAATAAGTGCATTCTCTTTCCCTTCGTCATTAGTTTGAGCTAACAAAGCGCCAAGGGAGTCATCTAATGCAGCGGTTAATAATATCAATGGCTTGCTTGGGATAGGGGCTACTAGAACTGGCGGCGTCATCATGTAGTGCTTGATATCTTCAAAAGTATGTTGGCACTTATCATCCCACTTGAACTTAGCATCTTTTTTGATAAGTGCTGAGAATAGTTGGAATCTTCTTGATAGGTTGGAAATGAAACATCTTAAATACACGAATCGCCCTTAGAATGATCTGAGTTGGGTTAGACTTTTAGAGGGTGGCATTTCTAAAATAGCCTTAATCTTCTCCAATTCAATTTTTATTCCATGGTGTCGGACAACAAACCCAAGGAATTTCTTGAAGCTACTTTGAATGTACGCTTCAGGGGATTCATTTTAAGGTTAAATTATCTTAACCATTCGAAAACTACACTTAAGTTGAAGAAATGTCTTCCTTTTCTTTACTCTTGACTACAAGATCATTAACGTAACATTCGACTTGATGAAGAATGAGTTCATTAAAGATCTGAGTCATGGCCCACTGGTGTGTAGCACCAGCATTTTTAAGGCTGAAAGGCAAGACCTTATAATAATAGATTTCAATCATGATTCAAAAAGTAGTATTTTTCTCATCCTTAGGGATCATTTTAATTTGGTTGTAGCCAGATGACTGTGGTGTTTATTTTCAGGATGTGGGACACCATGCAGATCTTAGGTGATACTTATTGAAGTGATCAGGTATGATATTAAGGAATGATGTACTATCTCGAAAGATAGAAATTATCACCCTATAATGGACCTAATCACCTAATAAGAACTCCTACGGCATGATGGGTCTTCGAATATACTAGAGATATTTCCTCTACTTTACATGAAAAAGTAAAGTAGGGTTTATTTTAAGCCAGGTTTGTTAAGTTCCCTATGGAGGCCCCCCATAATTACATCCTAAGGAATGGGAATTCCTTAAGAATACTCGATTAAAGTAGACAATTAAGGTCTCCAAAGATTTCAAGGTTAAGACTATCAAAGGATTGGCTATTTAGAAAATCAAATGGGATAGATCAAGGAGAAGACTTATTTTGGAATCCAAAGGGAGAAAGTAGGAAATGCTCATGATACTAGGAAGCCTAGTGAGCATTCCAATTTACCCTATAATTGGGCTTTATATTTTTTTGAAATTTTAAGAGAGTTAATTATTTGAGTTGACATTTTATTAGATTGATAGGGCTTAAAATTCCACAACATAAGATTGTGAAAATGCCTAAGAGGTGAGGATTTATACTTATAGCCAGAAGGAAACAGCTACCTCAGATTCCTAAACTAAGGAGCCTTGGTACAAAACAAAGCCACGACCTAAATCTAAGGTGAAAATAGGTATATGGTTTACCTCAAGAGAGAATAAACCACGTGACTATTGGACTTATTACCTCCTGGAGTGGCAGCCAACTAACTCCTATGCTTTAAATCTATGTAAGCAAGTCTTATACTTTGCAAGATGGCTAGGCTGTTATTCATTTAGAAAGGAAACTAAGTCCTTAGACTCACTCCCTAAGAGACTAGAGCATGAGTGGTATGAATCCATGACTTAATCTAATGTAAATTTTATCAAATTTATTTGATTCTTTTGGACTTTTTGTTTTGACACAGGCTATGGAATTTTGTATGCCTAAATGCATGAGAATTTGATTATGGGCCAAATCAAGATAGAAAGGGGTGTTCTTTCACCAAAGGCTCTCACGGGTTAAGCATTGATTCTCCCCTCTTAACAAGAGTGAAATAATATGATATGCATGATACTATACATTCATCCATCCAGCTAAGGGGTTGCTAAAAATTTTATTACCTTGATTTAATTCCTAGGCTTTTATGTGAGGTTATGAGTTGTTTTAAAATTTTAGTTATGAGTTGTTAATTGGGGTAGAAAAATTAATTTTATCCTAAGAGCCTACCGCATCCATTTAAGCATCAATCATAAAAAACTATGAAAATCATGTTGTTCTAATCTGCACAAGCACATCAAACAATTTTATAGACTACCGTAAAAGAATAAAAGGTCGTCAGTCTCGGGTTCCATACATCTAAAAGAGAAAAAAAATAGAGGAATTATTTTAAAATAGGCTAGTGTTAACTAATTAGTTTAGAACAAAAAAATTTTTTTAGAAAAATAGCTTCGTCCGGTTTGATTGACGTAACGATGTTCCATTCAATTTTTTTTCGTGATTTTAAAAATCTGAGAGAGAGAGAGAGAGAGAGAGAGAGAGAGAGAGAGAGAGAGAGAGAATGGAGTTTTTTTGTTTTTTTGCTTTGATGAGAGAGAGAGAGAGAGAGAGAGAGAGAGAGAGAGAGAGATTAATTTTTTAATTATTATAATTATTTAAAATATTTAAAATATATAATTTAAAAATATTTTTATAAAATATTTAATAACTAAATATTTATATATTTAGTTATTAATTAATTTATTTATATATATATACATAATTAAATATATAATTTAAAAATATTTTTAATTATATATATAAATTTAGAAATTTATTTAATAATTTTTTATTAATTAATATAATTATTTAAAATATATAATATTTATTAATTTTTGTTAATATATAATTAAAAAATATTTAAAATATATAAATAAATAATTTTTAATAAATAAAGAAATAATTTATATAAATATTTTATAAATTATATAAATAAAGTAATTATATATATATATATATATATATATTTATTTATTTAGTTATTTATATATTTAAATTATATAAATATTTTTAAGTTATATAAAAAATATTTAAAATATATAAATAAATAATTATTTATTTATATATTTATTTATTTAATTATTTATTTATTTATTTAATTAGTTATTTATTTATTTAAAATATTTTTTATTTAATTAGTTATTTATTTATTTAAAAATATTTATTTAATTAGTTATTTATTTATTTAAAAATATTTATTTATTTAAAATATATAAGTTAAATAAATAAATAAATAAAATTTAAATTATATAAATACTTAGTTATTTATATATTTATAAAATATTTAGTTATTTATATATTTATTTATTTATTATATAAAGTCAATAAATTATATAAATATTTTATAAATTTTATAAATAAAGTAATTATATATATGTATATATATATATATATATATATATATATATATATATATATATATATTATATATATATATATATATATATATATATATTTATTTATTTATTTATTTATTTATTTAGTTATTTATATATTTAAATTATATAAATATTTTTAAGTTAGATAAATAATTTAAAATATTTAAAATATATAATTTAAAAAATAATTTTTTAAAATATTTTAATTATATATATATATATATGTATATATATATATATATATATATATATATATATATATATATATATTTATATAAGTCTATAATAATAATAATAAAAAATATAAAAAATATAAAATAAATAAATAAATAAATAATTTTAATAAATAAATAAAAAGGAATAAATATATATAATAAATAAATAAATTTATAAATAACTAAATATTTTATAAATATATTAAATAACTAAATATTTATATAATTTAAAATTTTTTTATTTATTTATTTAACTTATTCTTTATTTATATAATTTATAAAATATTTATATAATTTATTTCTTTCTTTATTTATTTATTAAAAATTATTTATTTATATATTTTAAATATTTTTATATATTAATAAAATTAATAAAAATTATATATTTTAAATAATTATATTAATTAATAAAAATTATTAAATAAATTTCTAAATTTATATATATAATTAAAAATATTTTTAAATTATATATTTAATTATATATATATATATAAATAAATAAATTAATAACTAAATATATAAATATTTAGTTATTAAATATTTTATAAAAAATATTTTTAAATTATATATTTTAAATATTTTAAATAATTATTATAATTAAAAAATTAATCTCTCTCTCTCAAGCAAAAAATAAAAACAAAAAAAACTCGCTCTCTCTCTCTCTCTCTCTCTCTCCCTCTCTCCCTCTATTGTTAAAATCACAAAAAAAAAAAGATTGATCGTGGCTTTGTGACTCAAATTATCAAATTTTAAATTTAAACATAACCTATTTTAAAAATAATCCCAAAAAGAGATGGGTATGTGAGCTCTACCCTTATACAACTCGGATTACAAAAAAAAAAATAATAATACATGCTATAGGGGTCTTCTTTTCTTCATTTCTTCCTTCTCTTTCTTTTGATTTGATTTGCTCCAAAGGCATCACAGGGCACCCCAGGGACTAAGCCTTTTGGGCACTGCTCACCTAATCCCCCATAACATTATCCTAATTATTAATGCAAAATTAGATCAAAAATAGGAAAAGTAACTCTAGCTACATCTGCAAAGTAAATGTTAGCTAAACACGCCATATAACCCAAGCAGTTATATGAATAATTTGGACTTAGCACCCCACACATGGGTAACTAAGCCCACATTTCTTAACATGTGTTACGCTTAAGAGCTAAGCAACCTGCACAACAAAAGCATTTATATTTTATTACATTACCTTTAACAAAAAATGATTAAAATAACCTAACATCCATCTAAAATATTACATCACAAAATAAAACACAAGATACATACAACGCTAACCTAGCACTAGAAATGGTGACTTAGTATTCTAATGTGTGTGTGCTTAAGAAGCAAAACTTTACTAGGCTTCTTTAGTTTAAGTTTCAATTTGGAGTTTGAATTTAAATTTTACCTTTGGGTGATTTCAATTTAAATGATTTAATGATTACTTTTCATTTTTATTTCACTTTTATTTGGTTAAAGTGATGTTTAAGTTTTCAAGAATGAAGAGTAGAATGAATTCTATTTTTAGACAAAACTCACCCTACTCAACATCCTAACTCCTAAAGAGTATAACTAAGATCCTTAAGTATCTTAATTAGCCCATTTGAATTTTTGTAATTGATTTGATTTGATTTATTTGATTTGATTTAGAATTTAGAATTTGAGTTTGTTTAAGTATTTGATTGATTGATTTTGGATTATATGTTTTGGTTTAATTACATTTTGATAATTCAATATCCTCAATATCTAATAAAGTTTAAGTTTGTTTAAATTCATGTGATTTTGATTGATTAATTTTAGATTAGATATTTGGTTTAATTAAATCTTGATAATTAAATATCCTTAATCTCTAATGAAGTTTAAGTTCATTTAAATTGATGTGTTTTGATTGATTAATTTTAGATTAGATGTTTTGGTTTAATTAAATCTTGATAATTCAATATCCTTTTAAATTAATATCTAATTCTTTTCTTTGATTATGGTTATGTGACTTAATTTCATGCTTATTTGATTGTGGTTATGGTTCATTCATTTGTAGTTTGATCAAATTAGATTAATTGAGATTTTATTTTGATCTTTAATTGAGTTTGATTCCTTGTCATTAGGATTTTATCTTTTAATCTTATCCATTTGTCATGTTTATCAAAGTTTGGTTTGTATTTTGATTTTGTACATTGGATAGTTAATTAGTTTATCTTATTTAAGTGGTTGAATGAGATTTGATTTGATAGTATATTAAATTGATGAGAGTCTTTCTGAATTTAACTTAATTTGATTTAATTTGATTTAATTAGCTTTATTGGTATATGGTTTGCTTAGGTTCAATCTGATTAAGTGATTAGTTTAATTAAGAAGTATATTTTTGTTAATTATAAAGGTTTACTTAATTTTTAATTTGGTTTCATATTTGTTTAGACTAATGATGTAATTAATGACTTAATAATTTAGGTTTAATTTAGGTTTTGATTAGTATTTAATTGCATTTATGTTCAATTAGGCTTAGGTTTAATATGATTAATTTAATTAACTTAATTAGTTTATTTAAGAGGTATGATTAACTATTAAATTAAATAAAGATTTTTTTATTTTTTAATTTGATTTCATATTTATTTGGGTTAATGTTGTAATTAATGACTTAAGTTTAAATTAGGATTTGATTAGCATTTAATTGCATTTTATATTTGATTAAGCTTAAGTTTAATATGATCAATTTAATTGACTTAATTAGTTTATTTAATAGGTGTGATTAAATTAATTAGTAGATTAATTAAGTCTTTGATTTGGATTAATTTTAATGTGATTTATAAAATTAATTTAGTTTATTAAGATGATGGATTAATTTATTAAGTTTGCATTAATTAGATGTTTGATTTATTAAGTTTGATTAAGGGTCAATTAAAATTATTAGATTAATTAAGGGTTTAATTAATTAGAGATTAATGACTTAAAGATTTAGGTTTCGATTATTGTTTAATTGCATCTTAATTATGTTTGATTAAGTTTAGATTTAATATGATTAATTTGATTAACTTAGTTAGTTTATTTGAGGGGTGTGATTATTAAATTTAATTAGGGCTTTGATTTATTTTATTAAAATGGACAATCTATATTTTAAAATTTAATTTCTCCCAATACAAAAGTTTTTTTCACTTGAAATTTTTACAATAAGTGTGTCTTAACATTAGTTTCAATCTCTAAAAATTTCAACTTAATCTGACTTATATTTTTGGTTTAATTAATGAAATTGGATTTTTACTAAAACTTAAATTAAGCTCAAAATACTCAGTAAACTTTGGGGATTTTGGGTTTGTTGGATTCCACTCAGAAAGACAAATCCAACAGTCCTTGTCTCTAATTTTTTTGTTAAGAATTTTATTTTTTATGAATTTTTGAAATTTCAGGTGATTTAAATTAATTTTTTTTTATAAAAAGGAAATACGCGCGGCGCTAACGTCAACCTTTGGGCGGGAAGGGAAAATGACCTACAGCTTGCTCTGGGTTGTCTGATCACAAATTGAACAATCCAAATTAGATCGTGTGATCGGCGCGCGATCTAAGCCGTCCGATCGCCCGGTTTGAGCGATCAGACGTTCCATATCACGTGACGATCGCGTGATCCACATATGGCCATACTATCCCTTGATCGTATGGCGGCAACGGTGAAAAGATTTTCGCTTTGTTTTGAAAAAATGAGAGTTTCTAAGCCAAAACATGTCCAAATGGACCCATTTTTGCGCCGATTCGCACCAAAAAATTATATTTCCTAATTAAGATGATTTAAAGTAAAAATACAGGATTATCTAGGGGAATTTCCTAAAATCATGAGAAAATTAATATAAAATGCACGAAATCCTTGGGCCGACTACGGTTTGGCAAAATTTACCTTGTCGGGGATGATTTCCAGCGGCGGTGAATATTCGAGCGAACTCCTGGGTATTTGAAGAAGCTTTGATCAAATTGGGCTCAATCATAGCTTTGGTCAAGTTCAATAAGTGATTTGGAATGAACTTGAGCCATTTGTTGCAATCAATTTGGATCAAATCATGATTTGACCCATTTTAACTTTTTAGGCCAATTTGGGTCAACTTAGGTCAAATGGCCAATTGGACTTGGTTTGGCTCAATTGATAGTTTGGTCTTGTTCAATCATTGATCATGAGTGGGTTTAAGTCAATGGTTTCAATCAATTTGGCATATGGTGGTTTTGGCTTGTTTAGGTTTCATTTGGGCTAAAGGTTGACTTGGTCAAAGGTCCAAGTTGACTTGGTTTGACCAAATCCAAGGTAGTTGATCACCTTAAGATGATTTTTGATCATGATATGAGATTTGGATGGGTTTAGTTCAATCCAATTTGGGTTGGATTAAAACTTAGCTCAAAAAGGGTCTTTAGGTCACTTTGGGTCAAGTGGACCTAAATGGGTCAATTGGCTTGATCTTGGCTTGATTCAAGTTTAATTGAACTCACATATAAACTTAGGATGGAAATATAAATCCAATTGCAAGTGGTTTGATGTAAAATGAATTTTGGTTCATATGACAATTTCAAGTTAAAAGGGGTCAACATGGGCTTGACTTGGGTTAACTTGGATTTGGTTGATAATTGTAGTTTATATTTATATTTGGAAAAATGATTGAAGTAATGAGTAAATCATGAGGAAATCCATTAATTTTGAATTGATTTGGGTATCATTTAGCCAAGTTCTAGAATTTGGCTAAAAGGCTAAAATTGGAAATTTGATTTGATTTGGGTTTGTTTTTGGCTATTTGGATTTATATTTCATTTATATTTTTGAATATAAATGAAGATATAAATGATTCATGAGAAAAGCACTTGAGTTTAGGATGATTTCGAAGCAAATTTGACCAAGTTGAGGGATGTAGGTCAAAAGGGCTTAAGTAGGGAAATGATTTGGTTTGATTTAGTTTGATTTGATTTGAATGGTTTGAATTTAGATTTCATTTATATTTATGAATATAAATGAAGGAATGATTGATTTATAATGAAATCAATCAATTTTTATTTGGTTTGAAGGGGGTTTTGGCTAAGCATATGAAGGTGGTTCATATGGCTTAGGAAGGGATTTTAGAGTTTGAATTTAATCATTGGTTTCAATTTGGAGTTGGATTTGATTTGGAATCTAGGTTGGGATTTGATTTGAGATTGAATTTGATATTTGAGAAAATCAATTGAATTAGGGTCGATTTGAATTTGGTTAAGGCTAAGTCCATAAGATAAAATCAATGGGTTTAGGAAGGGATTTGAAATTTGAATTTAATCTTGGGTTTCAATCATTTGATTTGGGATTTGATTTGGAATTTGGATTTGAATTTGAGGTTTGGTTTGGAAGAAGTAAGCAAGGATCGAGTTTAAGGCTATAGGGTAGGCAAGTCTTCCTACATCCCTAAGGCATGACTTATTCCCATGGCTAATCCTTCTAAATCTCTAAGCTTAGGTTAAGTGTTCACCTAATCACTAGAAATGTCTAAAGACTAAGGAGCTCTTAGTGTCTACAAGAGTCCTAGATCTATGATGAGGAAGTTGAGAGCTCACTCTAAAAGTGAGGTCAACATACTTATACGCCCACTCAATCATCGATGACACATATTTTTATTGAACTGGAGGGCGACACGTAAGTGTTTTAAGTTTTACTTTTAACATATTATGGTTCTAATCTTAATTACAATTTTCATGTTAAATCCATCCTAGAAGCCATGCATAAAATTAGGGATATAATAAGGAGCAAATATGATTCTCTATATATTTCATGGAAGAAGGTCCCAATTAAGGTTTGTGATATGTAATTCAGTAAATTCAAGGTAAAAAAAGTAGGGATTTCCCACTTTCCTTCATTCCATCAGTTACCTCTGAAGTGTCTTTTTCTGAGGAAGATTTGTTGGAAGGTCAGCAGGAGTGGAATTTGTCTCTAGTTGGTCATGCTATTGGCAAAAGTCCGTTTTATGGATCTCTCTGTTGGCGGTAAAAAAAAATGGCGGTTTAAAGGAAATCTTGAGTTGTTATCTCGAAGGGGATTTCTTTTATTCAAATTTACGATCGAAGATTACAATGCGTGAAGCAAGCCTTATTTTCTAAGCGGTAGGCGTTTATATTCCGTGGAGTTGGGATTTCCGGTCAAATGATCCGGTGAGATCCCATTGTGGATCAAGCTACCTAACTTTCCCTTATCGTTGGAAGCGAATGGATTCTCAAGATCGGAAGTGTGATTGGCATTCCCTAGGTGACAACCTCGGCTACCAAAGCTAGGATCACGTTCGCCCGTCTCTGTGTACAGATTAACACTTCCTCCGTTCTTCCCGACTCGATTCCTATCAACTTGAATGGAAAGAAGTTCAATCAACCAATAATCTAAGATTGCCGCTCTTGTACTCAATGTAATACTTTCACACACAGTGATACCTCTTGTCCCTCGAATAAAGTCTTACCTCAAAAAAACATGCAGCGTACCAGTAGGAGCCGTAGTCGTCGCCCGGATAATGTGCTTTCTCTTGTTAACAATTTCTCCTTTCGGGAAGGCAAGATCATGGAAGATGAAACTCCTCTTAGTGCATAGGAGGTCGCTGATCTCAAAAAATGTTCTCTCCGACGATCTCAATCAACCTCCCACTCTTTCTCACTCGATAAATCGAGGGGATCATTCCACCCCGTGATACATATTTAGAGGGAAGCCATTCCATTGGTGATCCACTAAAGCTTGGTGTTACCCGATCTTCCTCCTCTTCTCCCAAGCAATATGAGCTGAGTATGGATAAAGGAAAGAATCCTATCTCGACTTCAAAGTCACAACTGGATGGAGGAGATACCACTAAGCTCTAATATTCGTTTCCAATCGAAGGTAAAAAAAGGGTAAAAAGGCCTCTTCTTTCCCTTCCCAATGAATTTTCCTAAATTTGGTATTTGGAATGTGAGAGGCCTAGCTGCTCAAGGCCATAAACAGGATTGCTTAAGACTTATCAAAGAATTCAGATTGGATCTTTTTTTGTCTTAAAACTAAGATTAATTCAATCCTATAGTGACCCTTTTCTTTTATGAAAGTTTTGATGTTTCCCTCAATCGTCTTTGTTTTGGTGCGGTTGGTGGCCGAATCTGGATTAAATGGTGTTCTGAGCGTATTAATTTCCAACCGTTAGCTATTTCTAATCAATTTATTCATGGCTCCGTCTCTTCTAATGGGAACTCCCCCTTTTTTCTTACCTGTATCTATGCCGAGAATGATTCTCAATCTCGTAACCATCTCTGGAGCTCCCTTAGGGAGATTGCTGTTGGTATTACGGATCCTTGGTTATTGATGGGTGATTTTAATTGTGGTCTTTCCCATAAAGATAAGATGGGTGGTAACCCTCATCTCTTACCAATACCTCTCTCCTTCTCTTCACATTCAAGACTGAACTTCGAGCTCCCGAGTACAGGTTTACTCTATACCTGGTCCAATCAACAAACCAATAATCCCATATTTTGTAAACTTGATAGGCCTTTTGCAATCTTGCTTGGTTGGATAAATTCCCTCTTCGTTTTATAAAGTCCCTCCTCCTCTCTCATCGGATCACTCTCCTCTCATCATTTTCATGAACCATATAACTGCTCGGGTTAATCGGTTTATGTTCAGAAATTATTGGACTCTTTCACCTGATTTCTTGGGAGTTATCAAAGCTGCTTGGAAGAACTTTGTGGTTGGTGACCCAATCTTTGTACTTGCAAACAAATTATCCAAGGTTAAAAGTGCACTTAAAGAAGCCATGAGAGATTCATCACCATTACAACTCCAAATCGAAAAAGCAAAATGGAATCAAAAGTAATTCTTGAAAATTGGAAAGGCATCCCGATGATCTCCTTTAAGCTAAGGTTATTAAAGAATCTTACATTACTTTACTTCATATGGAGGATGCATGGGTTAAGCAACGTGCTAAGGCTCATTGGCTTACTTCCTCTGATGACGATCTTAAGTTTCTATACTTTTCCATTCAAGAAAGGAGAAGCTCTAATGTGATTAGAGAGCTTCTTACTGACAATGGTGTTTTATATGATCAGGATTCCATAGCTGAGGAGTTTAGCAGGTACTATTCAGCTCTCTTTAACAGTAACTCCTCTGACTCTTTCATTCTGCAGGATATCCCAATTGGCAATTCACTCTCTTGAATCTATCATGAGTTTGGAGGTGATGTAAGTGATCAAGAAATTAAAGATGCCTTATATAGTATAAGTGAGAATAAAGCTCAGTGCGATGGTTTTACTTCCAAATTTTCTGCCTCTTGGGAAGTTCTGAAACGACTTTTAAATGCATCGTCACTTTTCAAAACCCAAAAGCTCCGCAGTCGAAACATTCTTTGATAACTTTGATTCCTAAAGTTAAACATTCCAACTCAATTTCATTCTGAGACCTATATCTCTCTCAACACTTTTACAAAGCTATTGCCAAAGTTCTTGCTTCTAGGATGAAGAAAGTCCTTCCTCTTTAATTAACTTCAATTTGTTAAAGGAAGGGACATTTAGATAATATCACTATGGCCAGTGAAATTTGTAATGAGTTGTTTCATAGCAAATCACATGGGGTTTTTCTTGCCAAACTTGATCTTAGGAAGGCTTTTGACTCTATTAACAGGGATGCTCTTCTACATAGACTGAAATCTATTGGGTTTCCTAGTAGATTTATTAATTGGGTGAAAGCATGTATCACTGATATCCCTTTCTTAATCATTCTAAATGGAGAAATCAAAGGTTACTTTACTTCAAAATTTGGTCTCAGGCAAGGTTGTCCATTATCCCCATTCTTGTTTACCATAGCCATGACACTTTTTCTGTTTAATTGAAAGAGAGGTTAACTTATTTAGATACGCACCTCGATTCTTTGGAACTTGTCAAATTTCTCATTTGCTTTTCATGATCTCTTAGTGGCTGATATTCATTTAGTGGGCTCCCTGAATTTTTGTCTTGAGAAATTAAAAAAATACACGGACTTGTCGTTAATGAAAAATCCCTCATTTGTTTTTCTAAAGGTTCAAGGGAGGTGGAAAACCTTTGTAGTATTCTTAATATTACTCAAAGTGTTTTCCCCATCAAATATTTGGGTCTTCCCCTAACTTTGGGATCTCCTAAACACATGAACTTCTCAAGTTTATTTGACAAATTGCAAAGATGGCTTGCTGGTTGGAAGTGTAAGTTTTTGTCTCTTGGAGGAAGATTACAATTACTTAGATCATCTGTTAACAACTTCATATCTTATTGGTTTAGATCTATGATCATTCCCAAAGGTGTTTTAAAGCAAATTTCCTCACTCACTTCAAGATTCTTCTATCATAATGGGGTTTCAAACAAACTTACTACTATATCTTGGGATAAAACATCTCCCCTAAGGAGAAAGGTGGAATAGGCATTCTCTCTTTCTCTTAATTCACTATGTAAAATCAAAACAATGTGGAAAACATTAAAGGAATCTCTCTTTAAATGGTGTAATCAAATACGGTTCTATTTGAATCCCTCTATACACAAAGTCTCTATGTGGAAGGAAATGAAATTGTATGCAAATCGCTATTGTGATAAATTAAATTATCACATAGGAAATGGCCATTCATTTTCTTTGCTTTCTGATCCTTGGTGTGGGAATAAATCTATGATGAACATGTGGGATACTAATGACAGCCACTTGCAACAAACTTATAAAGATGCTAAGCTTTGCACTTTTATTTCTGATGGGAATTGGAGAATTCCATCCTTCTTTGCTGTTGAATATCCACTGTTATATGCTTCTATTGCTTCTATACCTATTGCGGGTGGTGATGACTGGATTACTTGGGGTTTATTGCGTAACCCCACTAATCGGGATTTCAAACTGGCTCTCTTTGAGCACTTACCTTCTGTAAATTGGTTTAAGTCTATCTAGTTTTTAGGTTGTGCTATTAATTATGCTTTATATTGTTGGATGGCTTATCTTGGTGGGTTAAGAACTTCTGATTTGCTTGCTAAAAGAGGGCTCGGGATCCAAACTATATGCAGGTTTTGTTTTAATGATTCTGAAACACATTCACATCTCTTCTTTGAATGTCCATGCATCATCGATTAGAAGTATTCTACCCAATGGCAATTTCTTTTTAATGCAATCTACTTTGCAACAAGTTCTAAATAGTTTAGAACCAAATGTGCATAAAATCAGCAAAAGAATACACTTTCTTTCCACTGCTGTTTTAGTCTACTGTATTTGGAGAGAAAGAAATAAAAGGCTTATAACTCACACTGTTTCTCCACTCACTGACTTACTTGATCATATTAAAGATAGAATTGCTTTTAAAATAGCAAGATGGAAGGTTAATGAGTCCTGGCCGAAGTGTTATGCAAATCATCTTAAGTTGGAGGAATAGGATCTCCTAATCCCCGCTATTTTCATTCTTGATTATTTCTCACTGCTTATGCCGCTTCTCCGATAAATGCTGAATCGGGCTCTTTGGACATGGTATCGCACTGGACGATGATGACACTTATGTTTACCCAAGGGTATACAAATATTAACACCGGATGCTCGCTACAAGAACCTTGGATGGAGTTAAGCTTCACCAACGGAGGGTGATTGGTGCCGCTCAGCGGTATGCTTCGAGATGGATTTTTTCCGGTTTTATCAAAGTCCGAGTCCATTTTATTATTTATAAATACCGCCTTACATTATGGATGGGAGATTGTGTATGCGCTTTTGTTTGCTGTTTATAAGGAGGAGGATACTTCCTTCCTTCCGGTTATAGTTTGCTTCCTATAAGGGTTGGAGTTTTGTTTTGTCTTCTGTGGAGGGATGCTTCCTTCCTTACGGTTATGTTTGCTTCACATACTTGGAGTTTTACTTGGAATGCCGGTGTGTTGGCTTCACATTGGATTGGATTGGATTTATCCTATGGCTTGATATTGTTGGTTGTATAAGAGGCATGGATGTATGGTTTGGCCGGGCGAAAAATACTTTGTGTTTTTTTTTGACAGAGTGGACTGGCCTGTTCTTATTTGGGTTTACACAGGAAATATGGTTTTGAAATGGACTTGATGTGCTTCATGCTAATGGTTTTTATTCCTGTTGTAGTTGTCTGGAGTATTTGCAACCGGTTTTTGCTGTGGAAGTCTACCCATTCTAAATGGTTTTTGATCTGTGATCCGTCGGATGGCGATGGTCTCAAATCAAACAATAATTCTAAGTCCATTGTTTTTTTTCTAATTAAGGCATCCATTTCTGTAGTCTTGTTCTTGTTTATGTGTAGTCGTTTTAAGTTTGTGTAACTGTTTTGTTTTCTTACTTTCTTATAGTCTTCTCTTCCTGTTATTCTCCTGTACTTGATACATTACATTTTGGAATACATTGGGCTTATGCCCTCAAATTTTTCCAAAAAAAAAAAAAAAACTATTTACACATTTTAAATGTATAAATTTAACTTAAAGCATTATTAATTATCATTAATTTATTTTATATTACATAATGATTTCAGCTAGCTATTAGAGCACAGCCAAAAATCATAAAAAAAATTTGAGTTTTAAAGCGCAACCCACCTACACGGTATGTTCTTTGGCATACGCAGGTTTGGGCAAAGACCCCTTTTGAACGTAGAGGATATAAAGGCTAACCTATGTAGAGTATGGGCCTCTCCAAATTATGCTCATAAGATGGAGCATACAAAGAAAAATCGAGCTTCTGATTGTGAGAGCACGGGCACCTCTCTACATACTAAAAGCTTAGTATACACACTGAGTACAGGCAAAGATGGTAAGTAATTTATTTGTTGCATTAATTAAACTTATAATCATGGTTAATTAATTTTGTTAGAATGATTGCATGTTAAAGTTCTTGGATGAGCCCATTATTATGAATTACATATTAGAATACATCAGTATCAAGTTGACCAGCAGTGGTTAATATTAGGTCACGAAGAACATACATAAGTTAACTTTTAATTTCTTGACTTATACATCAATTAAGAATATATTATATTTAAATCACATTATAATTTCTTATAAGATGACAACATGAGGCTGAAGGAAGCTGCTAGTCAAGACTCTACTGTTGCAAGAAATTATAGTGGACAATCAGAGCAGTTGGAGTATGACATCTAAAAAGAGGCTATTGGAGGAAAAAATAGGGGATGGATTTACAGCCCAAGCTCATAGGGGTTAGCCTATGATGCTATTGACCTCATTTTTTGAGTGAGGGTTCAATCTTCCCACCACAGGTTTAGGGGTCTTCTACACACTAAGAGCACTTTAGGCTTAAGACACTTTTAGTGATTAAGTGAATACTTAACCTAAGCCTAAATACTTAGAAGAGTTAATCATAAGATTAGGCTATGCCTTAGGACTTACGAAAATTCACCTACCATATAACCTACCCAATCTATGCCTATCCCCTTAGCCTAAACCAAACCTTAAATTCAATCTATCCAAACTCAATCCAATCTCAACTCAAACTCAAGTCACCAAACCAAAATCAAATCAAACCTACCCTAAGCCTATGATTTAATCCTATGGACTTAGCAAAAATTTTATTCAATTCAAGCCAAGATTAATTGACTTTCTCATGAATCAATCAATCCTCCAATCACCATTCCAAACTAAGATATACAATCTATAATCAAGCCAAATCAAACCCAAAATCAATTTAAATCAAGCCAACTTAACCCATCTTACCAAAAATATATAAATGAGCCAAAATCCATTTCAACCCAAATCAGTTGCAATCAAAGCTATAAATCAATCCTAAATCTATATATAAATTCAACTAAACTCAATTCAACCCAAAATTGATTCAACTAGCCCAATTGGTCCACTTGACCCAAAGTGACCAATTTGACTTATTTGAACCAAATTCCAATCCTACCCAAATTGTATTGAGCCACACCAATCAAACCTCCTATAATGATTGTTGATCATCCTTGATTGATCAATTGTCATCAATTAGGTCAAACCAAGTCAACTTGGTCATTTGACCAAGTCAAACCACTTAACCTACATAAATCAAACTAGCCAAATCTCAGCCCAAGCCAATTTAATTGAAACCTATGATTCACATCAACCTAAAATCAACCCTTGAATATGACTTGACAATCACTTAAGCCAAACCTAGCCTAATTGGCCCTTTCACCCAAGTTGATCTAATTTGACCTAAATGACCAAGTTGGGTCAAATCAAGATCTAACCCAAATTGATTGCACCTAATGGCTCAAGGTCATTCCAAATTGATCATTGAACATGACCAAAGCCTCGATTGAACCCAATTAACCTACTTAGCCCAAGTTGAACTAAAGAGATAAATTGGTCTAAATCAAATTCAAACCTAAATTAATTGAAATCAAAGCCTACAATCACCATCAATTGATCAACCAAACCTAAACCAATGCTTAACCCAAGCTAATTTGGCAAATTTGGCCAAATTGGTCAACTTGACCTAATTGACTCATATGACTTCAAATGGGTCAAATAAAAATCCAAGCCAAATTGAACCAAACTAATTACACCAAAACACTCCAAATACTCATTTGAACTTGACTCAACCCTTAGTTTGACCCAATTTGATCAATTCGTCAATTTGGCCTAACCAAACCCACTCAAACCAAGCCCAAACCCAATGAAATTTGGCTTGATCCATCCTCGGCTCACCTTGGGTTAGCCCAAAACCAACCCAACCCAATTGGGACCAAATTTGACCTATTACCCATTAGATAAACCTTACCACATGGAACTAAACCAACTTTTGGGTGGACAACTCCCCACTTTTTGCATTTGGCACCCACCCAAGACCTAAATTGGAACTCTACCTATGTGGCTAACCTAGCCCATGGTGGACCAAGGGGACACTTGAACCCTCAGAGAGCTCTAGTAGCTAAATATGAGTTCCTTGAGTGCATTCTTGACTCCCCAAGTGTTCCCATCACCGAATAATGCCAACCCGAGCCGAATAGAGCACTCCCTCCATCCAACCTTCCTAAAACTCAACCCTACCTAAATCAACTCCTCCCATCGTCCGATCGTAGATAAGATGGAGGGGATGAAACTGCGTCCGCCACCGCCACGTAGGTGCTGTGTCAGATGTATTTAAGTAACCAATCCTGTGGTGCCACATCAGCTATCTATGTGGCACCAACAGGATTAGGCTTAATTAATGGGTTTTAATCACTGAAACTTTGAAAAATCATAACTAATTATAAAAAATCCAAAAAAAATACAAACAAAATACTCATTTTAAAGGTGATTTAGTAGAGAATTAATTAAAAATAATTCTAATTAATTTTGAAAAGTGACTAAAGCTTAATTAAGAATTAATTACAAAGTTAATTAGCTTAATTAAACCCTAATCACTTGGGCAATTAATCCTAAACTTGGGGATTCAATTTCATGGGATGACCTGTGCCTCTCATGATTTTCTTGGAATTTATTGCAGATGTAATTAGAAAAATTGACCATTCAATCTTTAATTACTTTCTTAATTAATTTAATTGATTATTTAACCTCCCAAACATTAAAAATTAATTACCTTAAGCTTATTAATCACTATCTAACAGTGAATGGATGAGGGGATGGGATTATGACCTCTTTCCTAATCTCTTTCCTAAACCCATACTTAAAGAAGTTTAATTAAGGTAAAAATTAATTAAGTGATTAATTGATTAATTGAGTGGCTAAATGAAATCAAATTGGAATGCAAATCATATCAAATAATTAATAATGAAACTAAGGGTTCTTCTTTATGTGTTCAATAACATAAATACCCTTAAGTAAGTTATGATTAACCCATAAGTGTGGGAAAACTATAAGAGTACTTAATTAGATTCTTTAATCTAATTAAACTTTGATTATAAGCCAATTACATTAGGCCTTTAAGACCATTGTAATTTTAGTTTCTCACATGTTCAATTCATTTGTGGCTCATAATTAAATGATTAATCAAATTAAAGAAGCATTGGAAAGGATAATCAAATGATTTGTTTAATATTTCAACTTAATTAATTCATAAAATCTACTTAATTATCTTGCCTTGAATTAATTAAGATTACCAACATGGGAATAGAGTGAAAATGGCAAATAATTTCCTTCATTTTTAAATCAACTCAAATCCAAAACCAAATCAATAATAAACTTTGGTTTTCCTTCAACAAGTTTATTTAATATAATTGTCCTTTGAAATTAATTTGGTTGAATGAATTACATGTATATGTTTGATTATTTATTTTCAATTACTCTAAATATTGTATGTCATGTGATTTCAAGAATTCATCTTTTCAAAATTAAGTTAGTCAAATAAAAGTAGTTTATGTAAGCTTACATGTGTTGATTTAATTTAATCATATGTGTGGCTATTATCACTAATAAATTCAAATATATTTTCCAAAGTTTATAAACTAATAATAAAATATGGAGTGATAATAGTTATGAATACATATAGGACTTGCATGTGTTTATAGTTTGAATATGCTAAATGAAGCTATATATATATATATATATATATATATATATATATATATATATATATATATATACATAGATTTGAATGTTAATATGTACATAGTTTGGACATTCCAAGAATACGAGGCTTTAAGTAGCCCAAAGGCATCATTTGATTACCTCGCTTCCCTGGCTTAACAACGCACGTACTTATTTGATTTCATTTCTATGTATTTTTGTATTATAATTTGGATAGAGGTTTAATTCACATACATAAATAATTCAACTAAATAAAAATATAATCTTTCATAATTTTTTGTTCTTATAGTTACTTATACACTCATATGTATTTAAGTTAGAAAGTGTTTAGTCTAGACATCTTGGGAATACGAGGCTTTAAGTAGCCCCAAGGAGGTCATTTGATTATCTCACTTCCTGGTATAACAATGGCACGTACTTGCTTACATCTTTTATACATTTGCATGTGTATTTGATTAGAGAATGGTAATCCCCTTTTCTATTAAAAATACATGCATCCATGATCATCTAAGTCATTAAAATACATTACATATAAATTAGTGCTTTCTTTCCTATGTTTATATATGGATTTATATATATTAGAATAATAATGGGTATATAGTCTGAACATCCCGGGAATACGAGGCTTTAACTAGCCCTAATGAGATCATTTGATTACCTCACTTCCCTAATTTAATAATGGCACACACTCATTTAATTTCTTTCCTATGTATATTTGTATTAGAAATTGGATAGAGCTTTAATTTACATGTATAAATAATTCAATCAAGAAAAAATATAACTTTCAAACATAGGCATCCATCATCACTTAATATGCAAAAATATATTGCATGTATAGATATGCTAAGTGTTAAAGTCTTATGCATGTTACATGTGATGGAAATGAATGATTTGATATATGTCATATGATAGTAATTCAATCATATTAATATTAAGATGGCTTTCATATTGAATAGAATTATTTGAGGTTAACTTGAATTTAGGATTAATAAGAAAATACTTAATAAGCCATTCACTAAAGAGAACTAAGTCATCAAAATGTGCTTTAGAAAGTGACTCGAGGTAGGGATGAAAGAGGGTAATGCTCTTTCTTCTCTTTATAACACTTAGATGCTAAGTGTAAATCAAATGAAACCAACAAAATATAAACTAAAGTTTACAAATCACTTAAACAACTTGAAATGAAACCAACCTTCATGATTAAATTAAATGTTCCAAACTTAGAAAATCATAACCCAAATGCTTAATAAAATATACCACACAAAGCCTTAGCACTAAGCCACCACTTTTAGTCCTAAGTTAGGATGGTGTATGTATGATGTTTTGTTTTGTCTTGTGATGTAATATTTTAGACTGAATGTTAGGGTGTATATTTTGTAGACTGGTTGTTAGGCTGCTCTTAGCCTAATCATGCCTTCTACAGGGGATTATGCTTGAGGGGTTGCTTAAAATAAAATATAAATGCTCTCTTTGCAGGTTTCTTAAAATAAAATATAGATGACTTAGTTCTCTTTAGTGAATGGCTTATTAAGTATTTTCTTAAACCCATAAGAACTTGGTTACCCATATGGGGTGCTAAGTCCAAATTACAAAGATAATTTCTTAGGGATTATATGTTTGTTTAGCTAACATCTACTTTGCAGGTGTATTTAGATTTACTTTTCTAATATGAATGTAATTTTTTCAATAGGAATTAGGATTAGTGTTATGAGGGGATTAGGATGAACAGTGGCAAGAAGGCTTAGTCATGGGATGCCTTATGATGCCTATGGAACACAATCAAAACAAAAAGAAAGAAGAGAAGGAAATAAAGAAATGAAGAATAAAGACCCCCCCCCCCCCATAACATGTATTCATTCTAATTGTAATTATTCTTTCATATTCTGAATTGTATAAGGGTATAGCTTGGCTACCCACCTTTTCTCTTTCCGAGGTGTATGGTGGAACCTAACTTCACTAGTGTCTTATTCTTTTGTGATAGTCTATAAAATTTATTGATGATTTGTTTAGATTGTGCATTAACAATGGCATGCTTTTCTTAGTTTCTTAATAATTGATGCTTTAATGTGTGGCCTAGATGTGATAGGCTCTTAGGATAAAATGATTTTTCTACCCAACTAACCACTCATAACTAAGCTTTAAAACAACTTATAATCTCATCATAAAGCTTATACTTTAAATAAGATAATTTAAAGATTTAACAACTTCTTAGCTGAATGTTGTATGTATCACATCATGCATAACATCTTCTATCACGCTTGCAAAAATGAGGGCCTCCGTCCTTACACAATAGAGACTACTTGACCCATGAGAGCTACCCCTGATGATGGAGCTTAACCCTTTCTCTTTTGATTTAGCAAATAATCTATTTCATCATGCACTTAGGCATAAGGAAATCCTAAATCCTTTGTCTAAAATATTGAGTCCAAAATGAAATAAAATTTGAAAAGATTTTTGCACTTGTAGATTAACTCATATGCTCATACCACTCATGCTTTAGTCTCTTAGGGAGTGGGTTTAGGACTCTAGTCTTTTTTAAATTAAATAACAATCCTAACCATCTTTAAAATTCATAAGACCATACTACATGGATTTAAAGCATACAAGGTGTTAGCTGGCGGCCACTCCAACTGTTATAAGCCTAAAAGTTAGATGGGTATACTCTCTCTGGTGGAGATAAACCCTTATGTCCCCTTTTCTCTTAGATTTAGGTCATTCTTTAGCCCATACTAAAAGTCCCTAGATTTAAGATCTGAGGTAGTTATTTCCTTCAGGCTACAAGAATAAATCCTCGCCTCTTAGGCATTTCCACAATCTTGTGTTGATGGATTATAAGCCCTAGCAATCTAATAAAATTTCAACTTAAATAAATAAATTTCTTCACTTTCAAATGTATAAAGCCCGATCATATGATAGATTAGAATCCTCACTAGGCTTTCTAGTATCATGAGCATTTCCTACTTTCTTTCTTTGGATTCTAAAATAAGTCTTCTACTTAGTCTCTCCCACTTGACTTTCCAAACATAACTAATCCTTTAATAATCTAAACTTAAAATTTTTCAGATAATAATTGTCTACTTTAATCGAGAGTATTCTTAGGGAATATCATTCCATAAGATGTAATTAACTATGGAGGCTTGCCTCCATAGGGAACTTAAGAACCTGGCTTAATATAAATCCTGCTTTATTTGTCCATGTAAAGTAAAGAAAAAATCTCTAGTATATTTGAAGACCCGTCATGCCTTAATTGTCCTTATTAGGTGATTAAGTCCATTATAGGGTGATGTCTCTATCTTTTGAGATAGTACATCATACCATAATATCGTACTCGATCACTTCAATATATACCCCCTACAATCTGCGGGGTGTCCACCCCAACAACAACAACAACAACAATAAGAACAACAAGCCTTAATCCTACTAAGTGGGGCTACATGAATCCTTCATCTCCATTGTGTCCTATTATGTGTCAAATTCTCATTTAATTCAAGTATACTAAAGTCATTTTTAATACATCTTAACCAAGTCTTTTTGTCTACTTCTACCTTTCTTAACATAAGGCAAATCTAATGTATCTACTCTCCTAACCGGGTCATCGGACGGCCGACGCTTTATGTGTCCAAACCATCTATTACTCTCTCTAATCTTATCTTCCACTAGAGCTCCAACTTTTCCGAACATACTCATTTTGCATTTTATCTCTAAGAGTAAAGCCACTCATCCACCTAAGCATCCTCATCTCTGTAACACTTAACTTAGTCTTATGCTTCTCTTTTATTGGCCAACATTCTGCACCCTAAGTCATTGCAAGTCTTACCACTATTTTATAAATTTTTTTCTTAAGTTTAAGTGGAACTTTTCTATCACACAATAGGCCAGATGCATTCCTCCACATCAACCATCCAACTTGAATTCTACTAATAACATCTCCATTTATTTCACCATCATTTTGAACAATAGAGCCTAAATATTTGAATCTCTCACTCTTATTAATGACTTGTTCACCTAATATCACAACACTACCACTAGAACTTCTACAACTAAAATTACTCTCCATATATTCATCTTTAGATCTACTTAAATGAAAACCTTTAGACTCTAAAGTTGACCTCTATAATTCAAGTTTCTCTTGGACTCCTCTCTAGTCTTATCAACAAGAAGAATGTCATCAGCAAAAAGCATAAACCAAGGTACATCTTCCTGTAAATACCTAGTAAGAACATCCATAACTAAGTAAAAAAATAAGGGCTTAAAGTTAATCCTTGATGTAATCCAACTAAAATAGGAAAATATTTTGTCAATCCTCCTTGTGTTTGGACACAAGTAACAGCTCTAGTATGCATATCCTTAATGACTTGAATATAACCAATATTCACTTCTTTCTGTTCTAGAACTCTCCAAAGAACATCTCTTGAAACTTTATCATAAGCTTTCTCTAAATCAATAAATATCATATGTAGATCCTCCTTACTTTCTCTATGCTTCTCCATCAAACCTCTTAACAAATGTATAACATCCATAGTAGATCTACCTAGCATGAAACCAAACTGATTGTGCTAAACTTTTGTATCACATCGTAACCTATGCTCAATTACTCTCTCCCATAATTTTAATGTATGACACATTAACTTAATTCCTCTATAATTTGCACACTCTTGTGCGTCACCTTTATTCTTAAATATAGGAACCAACAAATTCTTTCCCCACTAATCTAGCATCTTTTTAATCTTTAAAATAACATTAAAAAGATTTGTAAGCCAATAAATTCCTTGATCTCCTAAACATTTCCACACATCTATTGGAATATTATCAGGTCCTGCTATTTTTCCACATTTCATTTTCTTTAAAGCTTCTCTAACTTCAGATTTACTAGTATAACGATAAAAATGAAATTCTCTATTTTTTGTTTAGGGTATTAAGGTTGCTAAAATTAATCGGACTTTTAGATCGTTCAATGAAAAGTTTATCAAAATACATCATCCGCCAATTTTCAATATCCTTTTCTAAGAAAAGCACTTTATTATTTTCAGTAGGACCTAATTTTTTTGGCGACCTTATTTGGGAGAGTTCCTCTCTGCATCTCCAGTAGACAATTATCGTATCCAAGCATCGATAGTGGACTTATATTTTTGTATATGCTCGAGATTATCTTTTTTTTTTTTCACCGGACCTTTGCTCATTTCATTCTTAAGCAAAGGTAGCCAGCATCCTTTAGGTTTTAGGACCTCACTCTCATTTAGGTCCTAAGACTCTAATATGCAATAATAAGCTAATTAAAGAAAGAAGATCCCAAGTATAAATCAAATAGAACTTAAAACCTCTTACCACTAGCTTGGTGAAGCAAGGTTCATTTCATATTTGACAAAACTTCGATGGAATCTAAAATAAAATAAATAAAATCTTTTGTAAAATTTTCAAAATCTTTTCAAAGAAAAATCATGTGAACTTGACTTAACATAATAAAATTTGTCAAATGAAGGTTCTCTTTTAAAATTAAACTCAAGTAAAATGAGATCAAAGCCTTTCAATTCTCTTTTTTCAAATAAAATTAATTGAGCCTCATTTAGCATACTTAAAATTGCTAGGTGAGTCCTCCCCTTTTCAAAATCAAAATTAAATCAAACAGCAAACCTCTCTTTCAAAAATAAACATATTCAAACTTTCTTTCAAAAAGTTTCTAACTTCATTTAACATACTGTGGTGTTTATTTTTTGAATATGTGTATAGGGGAAACCATGTAGATATGAGGGTGTATTTATTAAGGTGATCAGGTGTGACATTAAGAAATGGTGCACTATCTCGAAAGATAGAAATCACCACACTATAATGGACCTAATCACCTAATATGGACTCCTAAGGCATGATGGCTCTTTGAACGTACTAGAGATTTTTCCCTTACTTTACATGGATGAATAAAGTAGGGTTTATATTAAATCGGGTTCTAAAGTTCTCAATGGGGGCAAGCCCGCATAGTTAATTACATCCTAAGGAAGGTGAATTCCTTAAGAATACTCTCGATTAAAGTAGACAATTGTTGTCTCCAAAGATTTTAACTATAAGACTATTAATAAATTGGTTATATTAGAAAATCAAATGGGATAGCTCAAAAGGAGAGACTTATTATCGAAGCCAAAGGAGATGAGTAATACTCATGATACTAGAAAACCTAGTGAGCATTCCAACCTATCTTATGGTTGGACTTTACATGTTTGAAGTTGAAGAGAATTATGCATTTGAATAGAAATTTTATTAGAAAGCTAGAACTTATAATCTCACAACACAAGGCTATGAAAATGCTTAAGAGGTGAGAATTTATGCTTGTATCCTAAAGAAAATTGCAACCTCAGATCCTAAATCTAAGGAGCTTTAGTAAAATCTAAAGCACAACCTAAATCTAAGAAAAAATTAGCAAAAGGTTTATGTTGACCTTATTTTTAGGATGACCTCTCAACCCCTTCATCTTAGACATAGGGCTCCTCTTAGACACTAAGAGTTTCCTTAGTCTTAAGACACTTCTAGTGATTAGGCGAACACTTAACCTAACCCTAGAGACTTAGAAGAGTTAGCCATAGGAATAGTTCATGCCTTAGGGGTGTTAGAAAAATTTGCCTACCCAATAGCTTGAACCAAATCCTCACTTCCTCCTTTCAAGTCAAACTCCAAATCAAATAAAATTTCAAACTTAAATCAATTCCAACTTGATTGATTTTCTCAAATCTTAAATTAGTTCTAATGGATTTTCTCAAATCATGAATCAATTCCAAATGATTGAAACCCATGATTGAATTCCAAAATCCAAATTCCTTCCTAAGCCCTTTTGATTTTTATCTTATGGACTTAGCTCAAATCAAATCCAAATCAACTCAAATCCAAATTCAACCAAAATTCAACCTAAGCCTTTCAAGTCAAGATTCTTGAACTTAGCCAAATAAAATTCAAATCAAGCCAAAACCTTAATTTTTCTTCATGATTCAATCAATCCTTCAATCATGAATCCAAATATAAACACAAACTTCAATCTTCAAACCAAAAACTAAATTCAAAAATCAAGCCCAAGTCAAACTCATGCTCACCCTTTGAACTTGAAATTGCCAAATGAATCAAAACCCATTTGACTCCAAATCACTTGCAAATGGATTTATATTTCAATCATAAGTCCATATGAGAGTTCAATCAAACAAGATTCAAGCCTTGATCAAGCCAATTGACCCACATAGGCTCACTTGACCCAAAGTGACCTAAAGTACCCCATATGAGCCAAATTCTAATCCTACCCAAATTGGATTGAACTAAGCCCACCTAAGCCTCACATTGTGAGCGACAATCATCATGACATGATCAATCACTCAAATTAGGTCAAACTAAGTCAAACCTAAGGGTTGATCAAGTCAACACTTAGCCAAAATAAAATCTAAACTAGCCAAAATCCACCATAGGCCAAATTGATTGAAACCGCAAACCAAAACCAATTCATGATCAATGTTTGAACTTGACCAAGTCATCATTTGAGCCTAACCTAGCCCAATTGGCCACTTGACCCAAGTTGACTTGACCTAAAAGTCAAAATGTGTCAAAACTTGATCTAAGCCAAATTGATTGAAACCAATGGGTCAAGTTCATTCCAAATCACTTATTGAACTTGACCAAAGCCTCAATTGGCCAACTAGACCCCTAGCCCAATTGACCATGAACCCAACTTGACCTAAAGGTCAAATTGAGCCAAAATCAAATCAAACCAAAATTGATTGGAAATAAAACAAAGATGACCAACAATACATTTCAAATGACTAATGAAACCTAAACCAACTCATGACCTAACCCAAATAGGTCAAATGGGTCAAATTGGTCAACTTGACCCATTTGACCTAAATGAAATCAAATGAACCAAATCCAAATATAAATCAAATTGAACCAAACCAATGATGCCAAAACATTTCAAATAATCATATGAACTTGACCCAACCCTTGGTTTGACCCAATTTGACCAATTGGTCAACGACCCAGTTGATTTTGACCTAAATGGGTCAACATGAGGCAAATCACATCAAATCAATTCCAAATTCATTGAAACTTGGCCCAACCCATCTTTCAATCATACCAAACATATTCAAACTGAAATCCAAGCCAAATGACCATTTTACCCTAGGTCAAGGGTAATTCTTGGCCAAATTCACTTGGAATTTGGTCAAATCCTCTTCATGGCCACTTGGCACCCTCTTAGGGGACTCCATGGACACTAGTAAGATTGGTGCACTTGACCCAATGGGGTTTGGTCAACCAAACCCAACCTAAAGTCCAAATCGACTACTCACTTGAAAATAAGCACATTAGAATCATTCCTCCACCTTGTTTTGCACATGGCAACCTCTCCACTACCTTCCTCTACCAAAAATGAACCATGTGCAAGTTCAAATAGCCAAAATAACCAATTAAATTAGGTCAATTGATCAAAATTGACATCTCCACTCTCGGCCGTCCGATCCATCGAGGGGGTGATATACTCCTCTTAATTTCATTTTATTTTCACTCTCTTGCATTTGATTGAGTGAAAGGAAGTCACAGGAAGCAATTGCAAGTCTCCCTAAGCTCCCCCAAGCCAATTCGATTTCCCCATTCTCAATTTTGCCTAAGCAAAAAATAAGGGAGGTAGCAAGAATTTTCATCTCATGCAATCCTTCACCAGAGCTCAATTCATCCTTCAAGCACCTTGAGGGGACCTAATCGAGCTCACTCAAACCTTCATCGAAGTGTTCAAGACACGAAAAGAGGTGTCTAGACCAAAGCTGCAAGCCTAGGGGAAGGAATTTGATCAATTGAACATTCCACTTCATACCAAAGCTTGAAACTTTTAACAAGGCTTCGTCTCTACTAAACGAAGCTACCTTGACAGTTGGGAGCACCAATGATAGCCTCCGGCGAGGTATGTCTTCAAACCGATCCTAGAATAAGGAGTGTTTGGTCCTTTGTGAAAGAAACTTTCACCCCATTGCAAATTGACCTTTGGATGTCTTGCCCCTTGCATGATGATGGTGTCGGTTGAGTTTGAGCTCAATTTGAGCTCAATCAAGCTCGAATCTTTCCCTAAAGAGTGGATGGATGCCATCTCCCACAGGAAAGCTAAGTGACAGATCATGGACCATCCATCCACACTTTTGGATGACGGATCAAACGTAGGATCCAAGATTTATCCCATAGAACCACGAGCTTAATCGACCATCGATCTTTTGGGAGAAAGCACATAGCATCCGTGATGACGTGATATGCTTAAATAATAGAATCTCATCGCCACGGAAGCTGCGTCATTGATCCACATGGCGCTGATAGGATTAACTATTTAATTAGGCTATTTAATTAGGTTTTAATCATTGAATCTTTAAATATTTAGAAAAATACAAAATAAAATGCATTGTGAAGATAATTCAAAGGGGAATAATCTAAAATTAAATTCAATTGATTTTGAAAAGTGATATTTTCTAAATTTGAGTTTTATTAGGAATGTAATTATATTAATTACTACCTAATTATCCCATTGATTAATCTCAAACCTCTCAGGTATATTTAAGGCGATGACTTCTGCCTCCCCTTATTTTCTTAGGATTTATTAATGGCTTAATTAGGGTAATTGCTTGATTCATTCCTAATTACTCCCTTAATCAATTAAATGATTAATTAACAAATTAAATGATGATAAATTAATTAATTAAGTTTGCTAATCACTTTGAAATAGTGAATGTACTTAGGGGATGAGATTACGGGTTCGTTCCCATACCTTTTTTCCTAACTTTATTTCATTTTGATAAGAATCTAATTAAGGTGAAAATTAATTAAATGATCTAATTACTTTGATAAATGGCTTAATTAATCAAAATTTTAAAATCAAATTAATCCAGAAACTTAATCACTAAATCAATTCCTTCTTTGGTAGATTCTTAGGTGTTCAATAACCTAAGTAGCTTAAGGAAATCATACATAACCCACATGTGTGGGAAAGGTTATGAAAGTACTTAAATTAAACCCTTTAGCTTGATTAATCATTAATTATCAGCAAATTTCATTAGGTACCCTTCTTTCCTAAGATGCATTACTGATTTAAATTCCTTATGGTTTTATGTCATACCTTGGCTTATAATTATTTGATTAAATATGTTAAAGTGATGTAGGTAAGGGGTAATTAATGAACTTAATCTACACCTTAACCTAAACATAAAATCAATCTAATTCTAAAAATTAAACTAAAATAATACACATGTGGGAATGGGTTAGGACCAACAAACTTTCTCACATTTCTAAATTCAAATCAAACTCAAAATAAAACAAAATCTCTTTAAAATAACTTTGATTTCACTTTAAATAATCTTATTCATAGGATTGTCTTTAGGAATTAATTTGGGTGAATGAATTTACATGCTTTCATCACTTTATTTCTTTCCTAACATGCTAAATGTGTATGTCATATGATAATCATACATTCATGCCTTTTTAAAATCAAATTAAAAAATGAAATATTTCCTTTATGTCAAATTACATATTTTGGCTAAAGTAAGAATATGAATGGCTATTATCACTATTAATTATTTTCAAAACTTAAATCAAATATCATAACTGAAAGGTATGCTACTTATAATTATTTATAATCTTGCATGTGAGTATGAATATAAAGATGTGTGTTGTCTGCCTTTCCTTCTCTTTTCTTTTAGCATAGTTTTTAATAGAATTTTGCAAAGTGTATAGTTCATTTGAAAAGAACACAACACTTGCTTAAATACATTCTTATTCATTCCTATGTTATCACTTAAGAAGGATATTCACACTTGCATATGTATAGATATGCTTAATTAATGTAAACATTTCTATTTGCATGTATATATTTTTCATCCATATGCATGTTACACATGTTGGGAAAGAAATAAAGTGTTGTGAGTTTTGTGATAGTATTTCACTTTACTTAATCTTAAAATGCCTTTCTTTTTGAATAGGTTCATTTAAGGAAAATCCAAACTTAAGATTAATCAAAACACATAATAAAATATTCACTAAACAAAAATTAAATATGAATCTACTTTAGAAATTTCTTAAGGTAGGGAGGAAAGAGAAGCTCTCTTCTCTTTTCCTCTCTTTACACTTAGTAATTAATTATATGTCCATTCAAACCCAATTAAATCACAAAATAAAATCAAACAAATCAACTAAATCACTTAAATAAAATCACCCTCTAAGTTGAACATTTTCATACTTAGAAAACTTCAACCTTAAAGCTTAGCTAAGCATACCACACAAACCTTAAATAGCACACACGTTAGGCTAAGTCACCACTTCTAACTTTAGGTTAGGGTGATGCATGGTTTGAGGTTTGCTTTTATTTTGTGATGTAATATTTTAGTCTGGATGTTAGGGTGCGTGTGCGTAGACTAAATGGTATGGCAATCTTAGTTTAACCATTGTATTCTGCATGGGATTGCGCTTAAGGGGTGATGTAATAAAAAATATAAAAATGTTTTTTTGCTATGTAGGTGCTTAAACCCATAAGAAAAATCCAAAAAAGGCCAGGTGGACTTAGTTATCAGGTGCTAAGTCCAATTTATATATATATATCCATGCTTGGGATTGTATGGTTTTATTTAGCTAATCCCTATTTTGCAAGTTTTAATTAGATTTTCTTTTCCCATTTTCATGTAATTTTATAATTAGGATTTTAGAATGATTATTATGGGAGATTAAGATGAACATTGGTTATAAGACTATATCTTATGTTCCATGTGAAGCCTTTGGAGCAACCACATTCCAACCAACCAAAAGACGAAAAAAGAAAGAAGAAAGAAAAATGAAGAATTGAAGAATAAAGACCCCAATAACAATGAATTCCTTCTTAAATTTTAATTTATTCATTTGAAATCCGAGTTGGATAAGGGTAGAGCTCGGCTACCCAATTTGTTTTCGGGTTTGTGCAGTAGAACCCGACCATAAATGGCCTCTTACTCTTTTGCGCTAACTTTATAAATTGATTGATGTTTGTTTAGCTTGTGCATAAAGATGGCATATTTTCCTAGTTGCTTCCTTGCTTTGATGTATGACCTAGATGATGATTAGGCTCTTAGGAAAATAAATTTTCTATCCAACTAATCAATTCAAACTAAATAAATAAATAACTCATAACCTCATCGAAAGCCTAAGTTATAAATCAAGATAAAAGAATTAGCAACCCCTTAGCTAGATGTTATATTTTCTTTCTCACATCATGCATAAAAGCATATTATTTCACTCTTGATTGGAGGGCTTCCACCTTTGCCAAAGAATTTGGCTTGACCTTTGAGAGCCATGGTGGAAACACACCTCCTTATCTTGCTGATTTTTGCCCATAATCTAATTTCTCATGTATTAGGCATATGAATCCTAAATCCTGTGTCAAATTGATTGTCCAAAATAAAAAATAAAATGTAACAAATTTGCATTAGATTTAAGTCATTAAATCATGCCCTACATGATCTAGTCTCTTAGGAGTGTGTTTAAGGACTTAATTTCTTCTAAATAAACAACACTTGGTTATCTTGCAAAAGCATATGACTGGCCTACATGTATTTAAAACTGCAGGAGGAGTTAGTTGACAGCGACCCCCAGGCGTTGTAAGTCTAAACAGTTGGGTGGTTTATCCTCTCTTGTGGAGGTAAACCATATGCCCATTTTTGTCTTAGATTTAAGTCATTCTTTGACCCTCGCCAAAGCTCCTTAGATTTAGGATCTGAAGTTACTTCTCCCCTTTGCAAGCTACAAGCATAAATCCTCACCTCTTAGGCATTTCCATGACTTTGTATCATGGAATTGTAAGCTCTAGCTTTCTAATAAAAATTCAACTCAAACAAATAAATCAATTCAATTTCAAAAATATAAAGCTCTACCACAGAATTGTTTGAGATGTTCACTAGGTTTCCTAACATCATGAGCATCCCCTACTTATCTTTCTTTAACTTCGATGATAACTCCCTCCTTTTGATCAATCTCACATGATCTTCTAAAAATAAACTAATCGATTGATAGTCCTACCTTCAAAATCTTTCTAGATAATGATCATTTACCTTAATTGAGAGTATTCCTAAGGAACCCTGTTTCTTAGATGTAATTAACTATGGGGGCTTGCCCTATAAGGAACTTAATGAACCTGATTTAAAATAAACATTGCTTTACATTTCCATGTAAAGTAAGGGAAGAATCTCTGGTACATTCTGAAGACTCATAGTCCTTAGAAGTCCTTATTCAGGTGATTAGGTCCATTGTAGGGTGGTGATTTCTATCTTTCGAGATAGTACGCCTTTCCTCAATGTCATACCTAATCACCTTAAGAAGAACATATACAGATCTATGTGGTGTCCCGATAAAGGCGTATATTTTTGTTTTTATTTATCCTCTTCCAAAAAGGGATAGATGAAGGCAGGAATATTTTCACCACAAATTTTTCTAACGACTCCACTGGGGAAGGTTCTTCTCTCCATCTTTGGTAAATGATTGTTGTCTCTAAGTATCGATAGTGGGTTTGTATTTTATATGAATTCAAGACTATCTTTCTTTTCTGTTGGCACTTAGCTTATTTCATCCTTAAGTTAAGCTAGCCAACATCTTTAGGTTTTAGGACCTCACCCCATGTTGGTCTTAAAACCCCCGTTAGATTCCCTAATGGGTGAAAATAAAAATTTAATAAAAAGAAAATAAGTAAAGACTTCCTCCTTACCATTTTTATAGTAAGGAAAGGCTCATTCTAGAAATAAATAAAAATAAATCCTTTACAAAAACATCAATTTCTAAAATCACCTTTTCAAAATACACATAATAAAATGTTTTGCACAAAAAATTTCATAAATCACCCTCATATAACAATCTTCGTGATTGTTATATGTTGGATCATTTCAAAATTAAAATAAAAAAAATCATACTTTCCAAAGGCACAAATGAACATCTTCATTCAATGAAGATTTCATTTTTCAAAACAAAAATGAACAATCATCTTTTCCAAAAAAAAATCAACAGTCTCTTTTCAAAATTAAAATTCAACAATCATATTTTCAAAAGCACAAATTAACTTCCACATTCAATTTATGGAATGAGAATTTTCATTTTTAAAATGAAAAGACAATCATCACTTTCAAAAATAAAATTTAACAATCATATTTTTCAAAAAAAAAGCACAAATGAACATCTTCATTCAATTTATTGAATTAAGATTTCATTTTTCAAAAACAAAAATGAGCAATCACCTTTTCCAAAAGGAAAATCAACAATCTCCTTTCAAAAATAAAATCCAACAATCATCTTTTCAAAAAAAAGCACAATTGAACATCTTCATTCAATTTGAATGAAGATTTCATTTTTTTTAAAACAAAATGAACAATCATATTTTTCAAAAAAAAAATCAACAATCTCTTTTCAAAAATAAAATTCAACAATCATATTTTCAAAAGCACAAGTGAACATCTTCATTCAATTTATTGAATGAAGATTTCATTTTCAACAAAATCAAAATGAAAACTCACATTTTCAAAAATAAAATTAACAAACACCTTTTTCAAAAATCAAAATGAAAATCAAAAATCAAAAATAACACTTGGGTCTTTCATTTAGCATACCCAATTTTGCTTAATGAAGATCACCTTTTTCAAAAATCAAAATCAAAATAAAAAATTAAAAACAACACTTTGGTTTTTCATTTAGCATACCCAAATTTGCTAAATGAAGATCCCCTTCTTCCAAAATCAAAATTAAAAAAAAAAAAGAATTAAAAACAACACTTGGATTTCCTTAGCATACCTAAATTTGTTAAGGATCCTCTTTTTCAAACTCAAATAAAAAACAAAAGAAACACATTTGGATTTCCTTAGCATACCCAAATTTACTAAGGATCCTCTTTTATTCAAATTCAAAGCAAAAATAAAATAAACACATTTGGGTTTCCTTAGAATGCCCAAATTTTCTAAGGATCCTCTTTTTCAAAATCAAATAAAAAATAAAAGAAACACATTTGGATTTTCTTAGCATACCCAAATTTGCTAAGGATCCTCTTTTTCAAAATCAAATCTAAAATAAAAGAAACACATTTGGATTTTCTTAGTATACCCAAATTTGCTAAGGATCCTCTTTTTCAAAATCAAATCAAAAACAAAAGAAACATATAGGATTTCCTTAGCATACCTAAATTTGCTAAGAATCTTTTTGTTTTTCAAAAATCAACCAAAAACAAAACAAATTTAGATTCTTCATTTAGCATACCCAAATTTGCAAAATGTGGATTCCATTTTCAAATCACAAATGATTCATAAAATAAGCAAACAAAGAAAAAGAAGAAATTGTTTTCAAACACCTCACCTAACATATCCAAATTTATTAAGTGAGTAAATTCCAAAAATCCAAAAAATCAAAACAAAATCAATTGACCCTTTACTTTAACATACTCAAATTTATTAAATAAAGGGACCTCAAAATCAAAAAAATCAAAATCAAATGTGAACCTATGGAAGCATCTCTCCAAAATATTTGAACCCATTTTCAACATACCCAAATTTGTTGAAAGTGGATTCTACATTCAAAATTTCCCTTTCCCTCAAAATCTCTTCTAAATCCATTTGAGCCCCAGTTAACACTTTAAAGCTGTTGAGTGTGGGTTCAAACTCTAAATCAAAAATTCAAAAATTAACAGAATAGAAATCTGATTCAGGTTTGTTTTCAACATTGCAGACTTTCAGTCGACTTCAGTCAATTTCAATTTCAGTTCAATTCATTTGCAATGGTAGCGCAGAAGTATGTGTTCACATTTTCTCATGGAATGGATTTGACCTTGGATCAGGCCAGCCTTCCACGATCTGACTATGCCCACCTCATCCACTTTGGTTGAGGCTTTGAGAGGGTCAAGATTACATGTGAGGGAATCCCCCTCATGACAGTTAGTAGGTGCATGGTGACCGGGCAGAAGCCGATCATCCAGGTCAACATGCCATCTGATTCAAAGATTCCCTCACTGAAGAGGAAGACTATGGAGGTTCTCACAGCAGTAGTATCAAGTGCGTGAACCCCCATCATGTCCCCTAGTTGCTAGCACCCACTCCTTGGCACCTTCCAAGGGGAAGGCTCCCCTAATTCCAGGGATTGTCTCCCCTGCCTTTGAGGTTGGATCTAGTTCCTACACTACTCGACCTACCAGGACCTAGCGTAGAAATAAGAACTGCATGATCAAGCAGTATCACACTCACATATCTAGGGAGTTGGAGGCAGCTACTCAGTCTGTTATAGAGGAGTTGCCTAGGATGGTTTCTCCATTGGTTATAGAAAATTAGTTCCACCCTCTCTTTGAATCTGATAGAGAGGATGCTAGGAGGATGTTTACTTCACCTCCATTAGTGGTTAAGAGAGGGAGGTCGACACCAGCCTTCGACCGCTTTTAATGATAAGTAGAGTTTACTTAATGATCGAGTCTCAAGCTGGGCTTGATCTCGAGATTAGTTATCCCCATAGTGCGTAGCATATCTCGGTGTGAGAGGGGCGGAAAGGCCCGTACATCAGTTCATGTTACTAGCCGGGAGCACCGGAGGTACAACCGATAGTCAGCGGCCTCCGCACTTGTGGACTTTCTAGATTGGCATGCTACTCGTGCCATCCATAGTGACAGTATCTTATTGACGGGGACTACACATCATAGGAGAGGAGCTTCTATCCAGAGATAGTTGGTGGTGCCTCTACCACACCGCTCTTCTCCGTGCCCACCGTCTCCTATACATGTTCCAGCATCTACTGTTCCAACCAAGGCCATTAAAGGCCCCATCATAGGAGAAAAGAACCCCATTGGTGATCCGGCTATGGCCGAAAGATCCCGTCCCATCTACACCGCCTACTGTGGCGAGGCTAAGCTCTCCTGCTTGACCTTCTACCCTAGTGGTGGTGAAGAAGGAATGGAAATCTCGAAGTATCATAGTCATCCTATCACCATGACCACCACAGCAGGCTATGGAGATAGTGGTAGCAGTTGAGAGAGGAGGAGACAGTTCAGTCGCCCCTATGGCCATAGATCCTCCTAAGAGTATCACTCTGCCCAGATCCAGCAGCAGTCATGAATATCTTTTTTCTAGTGAGCATAGTCCTCACAAGATCAGCTCGCCAGCAGGTTAAGAGGTTAGAAGCATATATGTTCATGACAATGACCCTACTACCGGTTAGACCTGCTCTTTCATGCCTGTTTAGTTGGATCGATCCCTAGATGACATAGTAGCTCAGTATCTAGTGAAGAAGAAGGAAATCTTAGAATATGTTTGGTCTGATTTAGAGGATGAAAAGGTCAGCTTTGATCTGAATGAAGATGACCTATTAGAATATTCAGCGAGGGTACACATGGTAGATACCTAGGGTTCCCTTCTCTGTGAGCAACAGACTTTGGAAGGTGATGAAGTCGAGCAGGAAGACACAACCTACTCGACCCAACACCTCCATCAGCAATTAAAGCAAAAAGATGAACAAATATATAGGATGGGGAAGCAGCTTGAGGATTTACTAGCACTTATTTTAGCACTTTAGAACCAAGCATCGGTAGTTCATCCTACTATAGCTGAGACTAGTCATCCAGAGTTGGTGCATATCTTGGATCCAGCCAAGACTTTACCCACAGTAGAGCAGGGCAGCACCAACCTGTATATGAAGGTAGTGGACAGTACCTCCATATAAAAAAGGGACATCAAAACCATGGTTGAGCAGCAGGTGAGAGAAGCGTTAGCTCAAGCCTTAGGAGGATCATCAATTCCAAAGGGTAAACCCTACATAGAGGAATTTAATGCCATCCAATATCCTAAGGGTTTTGTGTCACCTTCTTTCAAGAGCTCTGATGGCAGTGGGAACTCGAGGCAGCATATTGCGCACTTCAGAGCCAGTTGTTACAACATTGGAAGTAATGATGCTTTACTCTTCCGTCTCTTTGTCAGTAGCTTAGTAGGCATAGCCTTCGATTGATACGTTAAACTTCCCAACAATTCAGTGAAGAATTTTGCTGAGTTGGAGCAACTCTTCATCAAGAGGTTGCTGGAGCTCAGCAAAGGGTGACTGTAGGCGATCTCGTTATGGGTCAACAAAACCCCGGTGAGTCCCTCGTTGATTACATTCTTAGATTGCATAATTTGAGTATGAAATAAGAACCACAACTGTATAAACAACATGCCATCGAGATTCTGCTTAAGAATATTCATGGCCCAGTAGCCTTCATGCTCAAAGGTTTCACCATCAAAACATTTGAGAAGCTAATCAATAAGCCAGTTGGCTTACAAGGAGAAGCCTAATAGTTGCCTTTTCCAGACCAATCAATAAAGCAGAAGCCATAAAAACCTTATGAGAAGAAGCCTGGGGCATTAATAGCAGTAGACAAGGAAAAATAACATGTAGTCCCTCGGTCACTACACGACCTCCATGCACCACCTCCCACTACTTAGCCACATCATCGGGTACCATACAGCTAGGTAGCTACGGTCCACCTACTCTTTTGGATTAACTTAATAAGCATTATTCATTTAAGAGGGAGGTAATCAGGAAGATCTTTAAGAATCTCTTAAAGAAGCCTGATTTTTAGCTACCCGAACCTAGGAGATCAAAGGAAGTGGGCAAAAGCAATGATCCTAACTTTTGCCTCTGCCACTGCATATTAGGTCATGTTTTGGAGGATAGTTTTACTTTCAAGGACTAGCTTGAACATAGCTTTAAGACTGGTGCTATAGTTATCCCAAAAGAATACCTTGTAGAACAACCATCCAGTTCCATTAGGGTAATCCTTGGGGATACTTGCGATCCTTCTAAAACCAAAGAAGGTTGGGATATCTCTTTATCTCGTACCTTTAAGAAAATTGTCTCCAAAATCTAAAAACTTTCCTTCTATGTGCCTGAGATAGCTCAAACCTCCAACATCAAGGAAGGTTTGCAAGTTGCCAGAGAAAACTCAGGGAAAGGGGGAGCTCAGCAACAGTAGCAGCAGCAGCCTATGCCAACCCCAGATAGCTAAGTAGTGCAACCACCGACTGAGTCCAGCCTCCAGTCCACCATTATTAGCTAGTACATCAATGACTACCTCTACTTCAGCTAGCTATATTTCTAGTAGACATCTTATATCGGTGGATGAGGGCCTCAAATCCCTCACCCCACTTACTTTACTTGATTTCTATTATTACCTCCTTCAAAATCCAAGAAATCAAAGAATAAAACTAGCTTAAATTATATCAGTATCACTTCTGATGGGTTATCTAAATCTATTCTTAATGATAACTCTTCAGGTCTAAACAAAAATTATAACAACTCTGATCTTCCTCTTTCTGATTCAGAGTTGGACCTTTCTTCTCTGAATACTACGGGTTCACCTCTTGAGATAGAGTTGGAATCAGTCGATTCTAAGGGTCCCATAGGAGAAGCTGTAGGTGAGCCTGAAGAGCAGGTAAAATCTTCCATTATCCTACCATAAGAGATCACCAAAGTTAACCTCGATAGTGGCAAGGTTCTACCTCCTAGGGTAGCACCTCAAAATAGAGGAAAATAAGCCATTTGTTCAGAGGATCAAGAAGTCCCTCCACAAGATGCTCCACCCTTGGATATGCTTGTGAAGGATCAGCCTAAGGTGGACTACAATGTCCTCTCTCACCTGAAAAAGTTACCAACTAAGCTAAGCATATACGATGCCCTTGTCTTATCCAAAGAGATGGGGGAATCACTAATCAAGGCTCTCTTTAATTCAGATATGCTTAGCTCAGCTGACCATTATTCGAGAGGAGGCACATTATTCTGAAGAAGCTTAGGAAATCAATTTCACAGATGAAGACCTACTTCTAGTGGACATAGAGCACAACCGTCCTACATTACAGTGGACATGGGCAGATTCAAACTTGCCAGAGTTCTCATCGATTTAGGTGCATCGGTGAACATTATGAGTCTAAAGACCCTTGCCTATTTAAGGATTGACATCTCCAAACTCTGAGGAGATCGGATGATGTTGAGAGGATTCAATGAACAAGGCGAGAGGGATTTAGATGCCATAGTGTTACCTTTAGAGATAGGTGACTAGAAGACTGAAGCCAAGTTTTATATCATTGATTCAAATACTTCATTCACCACTTTGCTCGGTAGGCCTTGGATACATCAAAACAAGATGATTCCATCCTCCCTCCACCATTGCATCAAGTTCAGGAAGGATGGGATTGAATACTGTGTCAAGGGTGATGAAAAGTTATTTTCAGTTAGAGAGGTTGAGATATATGAGATTGCGACCTACTATCTTTCTCAAAACACCTTTTCTCATGAGGTTGGTCAAAATTTAAATGCAAATTTAAAAGAAACCAAAAAAAAATAAAAACCTAAGTGAACAAGAAAAGGAAATTGAGAAAAAAGTGGAGCCGTATATCACATTCCACCCACAGTTCATTCCATCATATTGACATATGGGTAGGATGACTCGACCTCCACCAGGCAGAGGCAAAGGTAGAAATAGAGGTAGTTCCAGAGGTGGAAGACCCCCTGGTTGACCATCAGCCAATAGGGGTTATGTTCCAGTTCATAGGAGCACCCCTACTATTCACATAGACTTGGAATCCAGCTCAGAGGATGAGTCTAATGTAATTAGTATACTAGCCAACCCCTCTCAGCGGGTTTCATTAGAGGTGACACTCGAGCCAAACAGTGAAGAACACCAGGCCTCCTGACAAAGCAAAGTATACAAATCAAGTGTATGTGAAACTATTAGATAATAGTTGGAAACTTTAGTTCTAACCTCACTTTCATCTCAAAAAGCTGAAGGTTTAGTAGTTAAGAAATCCCCTAAGTCTTCCAATGATGCGAAGTCGAAGAGATTCTTTTTGGGATCATCATCCTCAAGTTTTGAAGCTGATGTAGAACTTGAGGATGATTCATATAAAGAGTTAATGGAATTTTCATTTGATTGGTACTCACCTTATGTACTTAATCTTGCAAAGAAGGGTTTGATTCTTTATTCATGGTCAAAGCGCGGGTCAGAGTACTTCAAAAAGTTGTGGAACAATAGAGGTAAGGATTCATAATCAAGATCAAGACTAGGATTTAGTACAATGGGTCCAGTCGATGATGATGATTACTGCTTAGTTGTCACCAATCATTTGGAGTCTAATAGGTTCTTTTCACACAACACCAACTCTTATGAAGATGTGTGTTTAGAAACTTTAGATGATCCAAATGATCTCCAAATCAAAGATGCACTGCCAGAATTTGAAGAGGAGATTCATTCAACAATTGAAAAGCTTAAAGAAATCAACCTCGAGATGGAAGAAGATCCACGCCTGACATACATCAGTTCATTGCTAAATGAAGAAGAAACCCATGACTTAGTTAGGCTATTGACTGAGTTTAAGGACTGCTTTACATGAAGTTGTGATGAAATACCCAAATTATCTCCTAGCGTAGCAGTCCTTAAACTAGTAATAGACCCTAGTGCTAACCCTATCAAGCAAGCTCCTATACGCATGCGATTAGAAATCGAACAACAGGTCATTTTTGAAGTCAAGAAACTAATTGATGCTGGTTTCATCAGGAAAAAAATACCCTACCTAGTTATCCAGTGTCATCCTAGTTAAGAAGAAGTATGGCCAAATTTGCATATGCATCGATTTCAATGACTTAAATAAGGCATGTCCTAAGGATGAGTTTCCTCTTCCTATACTAGAATTAATGGTGGACATTTCCTCATCTCATGCAGTATTCTTCTTTATGGATGGGTCATCTAGTTATAACCAAATCAAGATGGCCCCCGAGGATGAAAGAATCACTGCATTTTGAACCCCGATCAGAATCTATTATTATAAGGTCATGCTTTTCGGCCTTAAAAATGCTGGTGCTACAAACCAACAGGCCATGACTCAGATATTCAACGAACTCATCCATCATCAGGTTGAGTGTATGTTGGTGATCTAGTAGTCAAAAGCAAAGAAAAGGAAGACTGTCTCTTTAACTTGAGAGTACTTTTCAAATAGTTAAGATAATACAACCTCAAAATGAATCCCCTGAAGTGTGCATTCAGAGTAGCTTCAAGGAAATTCCTTGGGTTTCTTGTCCGACATTGAGGAATAGAAATAGATTTAGAAAAGATCAAAGCTATCTTAGAAATGTCACCTCCTAAAATTTTAACTCAACTTAGATCTTTCCAAGAACAGTTGGCATATCTAAGATGCTTTATTTCCAACCTATCAGGGAGATGCAAGCTATTCTCAGCACTTGTCAAAAAGGATGCCAAGTTTAAGCGGGATCACAAGTGCTAGCATGCATTTGAAGATATCAAGTAGTATTTGGTGAAGGCCGTTCTATCCGGGCCACTCATCCTCTACATTGATACATTGGATGACTCCCTCGGTGCTTTGTTGGCCCAAGTCAATGACGAAGGGAAGGAGAGTGTTCCCTACTACCTCAGCCATCGTCTGATTCCTGTTGAAGCAAACTACCCAACTATTGAGAAATATTACTTAGCTTTGATCTTTGCATCCTAAAAGCTACGACATTATATGCTTTCTCATAAGGTGAACTTGATTTCCAGAATCAATCCACTATAGTATCTCATGACACGGCCAATGCTATCTGGATGTTTGGCACATTGGTCCATGATTCTCTCATAGTTTGATATCACATTCATACCCCTCTGTGCGGTAAAAGGATAAGCACTAGCAGATCTTTTAGTAGCACACCCATTGCCTACTGATTCTCCACTAAGTGATGATCTCACTGACAAACAAATCTTAAACTTAGGGGAGGTTGACAACCGCTGTTGGGAGATGTACTTTGATGGTGTGGCCTCCTTTCATAAAGGGGTAGCACCATGATCTATTCTTCCAAGAAAGGTAGGGGTAGGAATAGTTCTCTTAACTCTAGACCGCAATGTGATGAGATTCTCATACTATCTCTCCAATCCATGTACCAATAATGAAGCTGAGTATGAGGCTTTGATTGTCGGTCTAGAGTTAGCCATTATAGTGTGTGTCAAAAGCATTAATATCTATGGGGATTCTCAGCTGGTCATCAACCAGATTGTTGGGTCCTATAAGGTTCTCAAACCCAAGCTTCATTGATTTCATATAACCACTCAATTAATCAATTAATCCCTTAATTAATTTCTACCTTAATTAACCTTCTTAAAATAAAATGGCTTTAGGAAAGAGATTAAGAAAGAGGTCTTAATCCCATTCCCTCATTCATTCACTGTTAGACAGTGATTAATAAGCTTAAATTAATTAATTTTTACTGTTTGGGAGGTTAACTAACCAATTAAATTAAGTAAGAAAGTAATTAAAGATTGAATGGTCAATTTTCCTAATTACCTAAGCAATAAATTCTAAGAAAATCATGCGAGGCAAAGGTCATCCCATGAAATGATTCCCCAAGTTTAGGAATAATTGCCCAAATGATTAGGATTTAATTAAGCTAATTAGATTTACAATTAAATCCTGATTAAGCCTTAGTAACTATTTAAAATTACTTGGAATTATTTTTAATTAATTCTCCTATGAATTACCATTAAAATGAGTATTTATTTATATTTTTCTACAATTAGTTATGATTTTTTAAAGTTTCAGTGATTAAAACCCATTAAGTAAGCCTAATCCCATCAATGCCATGTGGATCGCTAACGTGACACATTTTCCACATGGCATCACGGGATTGGTTACTTAAACACGTCCGATGTGGCACCTGCGTGGCGGCAGCGGACACGGCGCCTATGTGGCAACAATGGACGTTGCTTCATCCCCACCATCTGATCTAAAATCAGACAATGAAGATTAAGCCCACTATTCTTAAGGGATTAAATTGAGATTAAATTAATGAATTAATCATGGTCATCCATTCCTATCATGCGGAACGGATGATGCATGATCTATCGTCTCCCGTGCGATGGGAGACAGACACCGTCCGCCTTCCCCATCTTTATCTGAGCTCATCAAAGCTCGTGAGATGATAAAATTGATCCCACACCTTCAGGAGAGAGATCTTTAGAGATATAATAGTGAATTTTGCATGACATTAACATTCACTTCAAAAAGGCCTAGTTTTAAAAAATCTCAGTTTGCCAAAAAATTACATTATCAGAGCTTTGGACTAGTGGCTAACCGATCGAGGTAGCTTTGCTTGGACGAGGTGAATCCCTGCTAAGAGTATGGTGCGCTACTTGCCCACTGATTGCTATGTGGACCAAACACTGTCACAATCATCACTGGAGTTAGCCTAGGAGGTACTTCCGGTGGTTACGGAGGTCGAGGGATGATTCATTTCACTTCACCGGAGCTTAGTTAACATGTGGGAAGAATTAATTGAAGTGGGGTTGAGTTTTGGGAAGGTTGGATGGAAGGAGAGCTTTGTTCAGCTATGAAAAGGACTCATGGAACTCATCTTTGGCTGCTAGGGCTCTTTGAGGGTTCAAGTGTCTTGTTTGAATTGAATAGAGGAGGGTATAACCATGCTTCCCTTGGATCAGACGGTGGAGATCAACTATGCTATTTTTGGCTATCCGACTGTCATAGGTGGCCAGAGGGGACAAGACTAGGTTGAGGTGGCTCAGATTGGTTGGCTAAGGGCTCTGGTTAGTGGCTCGAGGTGGTCACCTTTATCTTGGGTCTGGTTAATGAGGGGAGGTGGGTTAACCTAACCACCATGGATTAAGTTAGCCACATAGGTAGAATTCCAATTTAGGTCTTGGATGGCTACCAAATGCAAAAAGGAGGGAGTTGACCACCCAAAAGTGGGTTTAGTTCCATGTGGAGAGGTTTTTCTAATAGGAAATAGGTCAAATTAGGTCCCAATTGGGTTGGATTTGTTTTGGGCTGACTCAAGGTGAGCTAAAGATGGATCAAGACAAATTTCATTGGGTTTGGGCTTGGTTTGAGTGGGTTTGGCTCAATTTGACCCATGTAGGTCAAATTAGACTAAGTTGGGTCAAATTGACCAATTGGACAAATTGGGTCAAACTAAGGATTGAACCCAATTTAGATGAGTATGTGGAGTGTTTTGGTGCAATTGGTTTGGTTCAATTTGGCTTAGAATTAGAGTTGACCTATTTGAAGTCATATGAGTCAAATAGGTCAAGTTGATTAATTTGGCTAAATTGGCCAAATTGGCTTGGGTTAGGCATTGGTTTAGGTTTGGTTGATCAATTGAAGGTGATTGCAGGCTTTGATTTCAATTAATTTGGGTTTGGATTTAGTTTAGACCAATTTATCTCTTTAGGTCAACTTGGGCTAAGTATGTCAATTGGGTTCAATTGGGGCTTTGGTCATGTTCAATGATCAATTTGGAATGAACTTTAGCCATTGGTTGCAATCAATTTAGATTAGATCTTGATTTGACCCAACTTTGTCTTTTAGGTTAAATTGGGCCAACTTGGGTCAAATGGCCAATCAGGCTAGGTTTGGCTTAATTGCTGGGCAGGTCATTTTCAAGGGTTGATTTTAGGTTGATGTGAATCATAGGTTTCAATTAATTTGTCTAGTTTGATTTATGTAGGTTAAGTGAGTTGACTTGGTCAAATGGCCAGGTTGACTTAGTTTGACCTGATTGATGGAAATTGATCAATCAAGGGTGATCAACAATCATCATAGGAGATTTTGATTGGTGTAGCTTAATCCAATTTGGGTAGCATTATAATTTAGTTCAAATAGGTCAAATTGGTCACTTCAGGTCAAGTGGATCAATTGGGCTAGTTGAATTAATTTTGGGTTGAATTGAGTTTAGTTGAATTTATATATGGATATAAGATTGATTTATAGATTTTATTGCAATTATTTTGGGTTGAAATGGATTTTGGCTCATTTGGGTATTTTGGGTAAGATGGGTTAAGTTGGCTTAATTTAAATTAATTTTATGTTTGATTTGGATTGATTATAGATTATAGATCCTGGTTTGGAATGGTGATTGGAGGATTGATTGATTCATGAGAAAATCAATTAATTTTTGCTTGAATTGAATGAAATTTTGGCTAAGTCCATAGAATTAAATCATGGGCTTAGTGTAGGTTTGATTTGATTTTGTTTTGGTGACTTGAGATTGAGTTGAGATTTGATTAAGTTTGGAAAGATTGAATTTAAGGTTTGGTTTAGGTAAAGGGATAGACATAGATTGGTTAGGTTATAGGGTAGGTGAGTTTCTCTAAGGCCTAAGGCATAGCCTAATCTTTTGATTAACCCATCTAAGTCTTTAGTCCTATGTTAAGTGTTCACTTAGTCACTAAAAGTGTCTTAAGCCTAAAGAGTTCTTAGTGTCTAGAAGACCCCTAAACCTATGGCAGGAAGATTGAATCCTCACTCTAAAATTGAGGTCAACAAAAGGACCCCCAATAGGCATGGTGTAACTGAAGGGCACATCGCATGTATTGGTGTTTACTGAAGCAATCAACAATATCCAAAAGATTGCAAGCACTAACAGAAATGATTTATACCTTAACCTAAGAGGTTTTTAGAATCACGATCTTAGTGCAATGCAACTCATCTCATGCCAAGGACATAAGAGAGTCAAGAAGATTTGACTAACATTTCATGTCAAGGACATGAAGAAGGATTTGCTGAGGAATCACACATGAATTGGATATGAGATAAACTTATGCCAGGGCATAAGAAAGAAATCCACTAGGGATTTAGACTTAGTTGGATTCATTTTAATTCATTTGATTTGAGTTACGGAAGGGAGATCCACTGGGATACATGCTTGAATTTGCTGGGGATCAAGGTTGGATTTGTTTTGACTTAGTTTGGGGGGCATATCCTCCGGTGATATGTGTTTGAATCCACTAGAGGTCAGGACCAGATTTAATTTGTTTTAATTTGTTTAAATGTGGGGCATATCTAATGGGGATATGGGCCTGAATCCACTGGGGATCAAGACTGGGTTTGCTTTGATTTAATTTGTTATGGCTCCACTAAGGAGGTTGGTTTTGAAATTAATTTGCTATTTGATTTATTTGTTGATTTGGGCTCCACTAGGGAGAAGGGTGTGATTTAATCCACTGGGGATATGAGCTTGGTTGAATTTGATTGATTTAATTTTGATTTGATTTATGGACCCTGTCGGTGTGCGATGGACCCACTAAGAAGGAGCCACGGGGGGCCTTGGCCTATCTTAGATTTACCAATCCAAAGGGATAGTCTATCGGCTTCGGGGTAAAGCTATCTAGCCTAATGGTTGCCTTTCGATGTGCAACGACTATGCTAGGAAGAAAGCATAGGAGACTTACATCATCCAAAGCAGAAACAGCCGCTAGGGTGACTTATTAGATGCGCGACAAATCAAACCTGACCTAGGGAGACTATTGTGTGAGTGCCACTGGGGATCTTACCTTGACTTAAGAGTAGTCAGAATTAATTTCATTTTAATTTGATTTAATTTGTTTTGGCTGATTGAGTTTGATTTAATTTGATTTAATTTATGGACCTTGTCGGTGTGCGATGGACCACTAAGAAGGAGCCATGGGGTCTGTTGATCTCATTTTTAGGATGAGCTCTCAACCCGTTCATCTTTGACATAGGACTCCTCTTAGACACTAAGAGTTTGCTTAGTCTTAAGATACTTCTAGTCATTAGGTGAACACTCAATCTAACCTAGAGACTTAGAAGAGTTAGCTATAGGAATAGTTCATGCTTTAGGAGTGTTAGGAAAATTTGCCTACCCTATAGCTTGAACCAAATCCTTACTTCCTCCTTTCAAGTCAGACTCCAAATCAAAATAAATTTCAAACTCAAATCAATTCCAACTTGATTGATTTTATCAAATCTTAAATCAGTTCTAATAGATTTTCTCAAATCATGAATCAATTCCAAATTATTGAAACCCATGATTGAATTCCAAATCATAAAAATCTTTCCTAAGCCATCTTGATTTCATCTTATGGACTTAGCCTAAATCAAATCTAAATCAAATCCCTAAAGTCACCATCTACAAGGTTCCCTGAGCAAATAACGCAGTAGCAGATGCATTTTCCAAACTTGCCAAAGAATTGCATGTCTGAAAGGTGAGTCCATTCCAATAAGGTCCAAAATAGACAAGTCCTATTCTTTATTGATGTTGAACTCATCAAGAGACTTTCTCTTGAAGGGGAGATTGTTGTTGCCTATAAGGGCAAGGAGCTGGATTAGAGCAATCATTCATAGACTACTTCAACACTGGCAAACTACCTCAGGAAAAGTCACAAGCCTATTAGGTGAAACAAAGAGCTCTCTCATATGCTCTCGTTGATGGAACCTTGTACCAACGGTCTTCTGATCAGATGTGGCTATGCTTTTTAGGTAAACGTGAAGCCCATGGCATTGTACCTGAGTTCTATGTAGAGCATATCAATCTAGTTCGAAGATGAAGATCAAGAGACTAGGATACTACTGGCCTTCAATGATTACTGACTGTATGGATGTAGCTAGGAGATGCAATCAGTGTCAGGTACACAGTGTGGTCTTACATCAACCACCCAACATTCTACACCCTACATTTGCCTCATGGCCATTTGAGTGTTGGGGTACCGACATTGTGGGTTCGATCGATCCTCCTTCTTCCAAGGGTCATCTATTTATCTTAGCTACCACCGACTACTTTTCCAAGTGGGCAGAGGCAATCCCACTCAGAGAGGTCACAGCTCAGCATGTGCTTCAGTTTTTCAGGAACCATATCGTACATAGGTTTGGGGTGCCTCGACGAATTATATTCCATAATGGTACTACATTCAAAAGCACCAAGATCAATAGCTTCGCCAGAAGACACAGTATAGATTAGAGATACTCCACCATTTACTACCCCATAGCAAATGGCTTAGCAGAAGCATTCAACAAAACTCTCATTCAAATACTAAAAAAGAAACTTGATGACAACAAGCAGCAGTGGAATGAGCAGTTGGTTGAAGACTTGTGGGCATAAAGTACCACATACCGAACTCCAACTCAATCTACCCCATTTTCCTTAGTGTATTGGTCTGAAGCAGTTCTATCTTTAGAAGTTCAACTCCCATTACTAAGGATAGCATTGGGTAGCAAGATCACTACAGAGCAGAATGCAAAGTTGTAGTTAAAAGAGCTCAAAGGTTTGGAGGAGAGTCGCCTACGGGCGTTCCAGAACCTTAAGTTGTACAAGGCCAAAATGATTCAAGCTCACAACAAGCTGGTCCGCCCTAGGTCTTTCCAAGTAGGAGAACTTATGTAAGTCCTAAGGAAACCAATTGTTGCCCGTCAAAAGATGGGAGGCAAGTTCAAACCCACTTGGGAAGGCCCCTATGTCATAGAGAATGCCTACCAAGGAGGATCCTATCAGCTCATTGATTGTAAAGGGGAACACCTGATACTTCCAATTAATGGGCTCTATTTGAAAAAATATTACCCATAAAATATGTTTGAAAATAATTATCAACAAAATAATAAAAATTTGATTCCATTACATCAAAATCTTCTCTTCTTTCAAAGTGTTATTTGTCTGTCTTGCGAATCCATCATGACGTGATTAGGATAGGTGTAAGAGAACCCAAGAGGCATCATATCCCTCTTTCACAACACAAATACAATCAAACACAATTTCCCAATGCTACTAGAATAGGTCTGAGAGAACTTAAGAGGCATCCTATTTTGATTAGTACAGCTAAGTTAGGTGTGAGAGAACCCAAGCTACACCCTTTCGTAGTGGGAATCTCGGTTTCCATCTGTGGCACCATTTCATCCAATTCCCCAAGCGTGTTTAGGGTAGGTGCAAGAGAACCCGAGCGACATCCTATTCCCTTTAACACAAACACAAAAATAAACACAAATCTTTTATCTTGGGCTATTTTGAGGTGAGAGTAAGCCCCCTGTGGCACTCACTCATCAGCTGCTCTAGGTCAGGTTTATATGCTACCTCCCTAGTATGTCACCCCAGTGGTTCTTTATTTTGGAATATGTGATTCCCTGGGCTTTCTTCCTAACTTGATCATTGCAAACCAACGATCACCTTATTAGTTTGGTAGGCTTCATTGCCCAGCCAATAAGCTACCTCATGTTGATTTTGTTTAAGAGGATGTGGGTCCCCGTGCTTTCTTCTTGAACTAACCATCATGATCTAATTAGATCGAGTATATTCGAGGCTTAGGATAAGTCCCCTAGAGGCTCCTTTCCTCTTGACTATATTTGAGTTAACATAAGTCCTCCAGCGGCATTCACTCAGTAGTCACCCTAGGTCGGATGGCACCTATCAAGAAAGACACTATCCCAAATCGTTCCATGGGAGGATGTGAGTCCCAGCTTTCTTCTCGATTGCAAACCAACGGGCACCTTAGTTTAGTTGATGTTTGCTATGATGATAGTGACTCACCCAGTGAGTACACCACTCTTGGCAGATGTGAGTCCTCGTGCGTTCTCCTTGAGTTGGTCACTGAATACCTGTTCGATATATGACTAGCCATGTCATCTTCATTAGGGTGTTGGATTAAGCACTTAGTAGCCCCATCCTCTGCGAGCACTCTATTTAGATTGCATCCTTTGCGACCCCATTTAGACACTATGCGGGTTACTCTTGGATTGGATAGTTCCCCTTTCCAGGTAACCACCCCTATGGTTAGAGAATTTGTTCAGCGGATGCGTAGATTCTCCCTTGGTTTAGTAAATCTGAGATAGGTCTAGGCTGATATAAGCTCCTTCTCAGTTTGGTCCCATGCAAACTAACAGGGTCCACGATAAAAAAAATTAAACAAACAAAATATTCGCATGTGGATTAGGAATTCAAGCCTCCAAAGGGCCCCTTTTTCCAAGCAGGCATCAAATCTTTAGGTCAGTGTCAGCAGAACTCCCTATAGGAATTGCCTAACTACTTGAGTTGAGATAAGTCCCCGGGATGGCACTCATTCCATAGTTTCCCTTAGGTCAGGATTAATCTATTTTGCCACAGATAGGTTACCCTAGCAGTCATTCCTCTTTGGAAGATGTAAGCCTATGATGCATTCTTTCTAACATGACTACCGCAAACCAACAAGCAGCCCTAGGTTGGGTTTGATTTGTTGCCCAAATTAACTGATCACCCAGGGGTCTTTTATAGTAGAAGATGTGAGTCCCTGTACTTTCTTCCCTTGAATTGGCCATTGCAAACTGAAAGGCACTCCCTTGGTCAGATAGTTTTCCCCTCAGCTTGGAAGCTACTCCCTTTGGTTCAGTAAATATGAGATAGGTCTAGGCTGATATAAGCTCCTTCTCAATGTGATCATTTACAAACCAATAGAATCCATCAATATAATTAAAAAATGAAACTAATCTTGACTATCTTTGAGTTGATTTAAGTCCCCCAGCGGCATTCACTCAATAGTCAACCCTTGGTTGGGTTCGATTTGTTGCCTTGCCAACCGATCACCCCAGTGGTTCCTTATTTTGGAAGATGTGAGTCTCCATGCTTTTTCCTTAAACTTAACCATTGCAAACCAAAAAGTAACCATTTGGTTAGATAGTCTACTATGTGGTTGGTAGACTACTTTCTTTGGATTTGTAAGTCTGATTTAGCTTAAGGCCACCATGGCCCCTACTTAGTGCAGTCCATCACAAATCGATGGGATCCATCAAAATTACTCATAACTAAAAATGAAACTAATCTTTGACTATATTTGAGCTAATTTAAGTCCCCCAGTGGCATTCACTCAAATAGCTAGCCCTAGGTTGGGTTCAATCCATTTCCTTGCCAGTGGATCACCCCAACAACTGGTCCCTACTTTGGGGGATGTAAGTCTACTATGCTTTCTTCCTAGTACAGCTGCTGCACATTGAAAGGCATCCCTTTGGTTGGTCAGTCCTACTATGTGTTTGGTAGACTACCTTTGGATTGGTAAATCTGAGCTAGCCCAAGGCCTCCATGGCCCCTACTTAGTGAGATCCATCGCAAACCAATAGTGTCCATCTCAAAATCCATAATTCTAAAAATCTAAAACAAACTCAACCCTCCTCCCTCAGTGGAGTCAAACTAAATAAACAAAACAAATTCAATCAATCTCCCCTAGTGGAGTCAAAATGAAAGCAATCAAACAAATCAAATCAAACCTCTCATCCCCTTATGGATGACTTGAACCTGTTTCCCTAGTGGAAGGTTCATATACTCTATCCCTAGTGGATTCCTCCTTCACTCTCTTATGTCTATGACATGAGTGGAGTCACATGGCACTAAGCTATGGATTCCTTCTACACCTTGGGTTAGGAGTTGATCATTTCTATTAGTGCTTACGATTGTTCAATGTTGTTGATCATTTCGGTCAACTCCAATACGTGCGTTGTACCTTGTCAGTCACACCATACCTATTGGGCGCCCTTTGTTGACGTCATTTTTAGGATGAGCTCTCAACCCATTCATCTTAGAAATAGGACTCCTCTTAGACACTAAGTGTTTCCTTAGTCTTAAGAAACTTGTAGTGGTTATGTGAACACTTATTATAACCCAACAGACTTAGAAGAGTTAGCCATAGGAATAGTTCATGCCTTAGGGGTGTTAGAAAATTTTTCCTACCCTAAAGCTTGAACCAAATCCTTACTTCCTCCTTTTAAGTCAAACTCCAAATCAAATCAAATTTCAAACTCAAATCAATTCCAACTTGATTGATTTTCTCAAATCTTAAATCAATTCTAATAGATTTTCTCAAAGCATGAATCAATTCCAAATGATTGAAACCCATGATTAAATTCCAAATCATAAAAATCTATCATCAGCGATCTTGATTTCATCTTATGGGCTTAGCCTAAATCAAATCCAAATCAATTCAAATTCAAGAAATTTTCTCATAACCCATTTATATTCTCATTTATATTCATAAATATAAATGAAATATAATTTCAAACATCCAAAACTTCAACTTTCAAAATTCAAATTCAAGCCAAATTGAATGATTCAATCAATTCATTGAATCACAAACTTCAATCATCAAACCAAAATTAAACTCAAAACTCAAACCTAAATCAAACTCAAGTTCACCCTTTGAACTTGCAATTGTCAAATGAATCAAAACTCATTTGATTCCAAATCACATGCAAATGGATTTATATTTCAATCATATGTCCACATGTGAGTTCAATCAAATTTGATTCAAGCCTTGATCAAGCCAATTGACCCACTTAGGCTCACTTGACCCAAAGTGACCTAAAGTACCCCTTATGAGCTAAATTCTAATCCTACCAAAATTGGATTAAACTAAGCCCACCTAAGCCTCACATTACAAACAACAATCATCATGAGATGATCAATTACTCAAATTAGGTCAAAACTAAGTCAACAAGGGTTGACCAAAAAATCCATCATCATAGGCCAAGTCCAAACTTGATATAAGCTAAATTGATTGAAACTAATGGGTCAAGTTCATTCCAAATCACTTGTTGAACTTGATCAAAGCCTCAATTGGCCAACTAGACCCAACCTAGCCCAAATGACCATGAACCCAACTTGGCCTAAAAGGTCAAATTGAGCCAAAATCAAATCAAACCAAAATTTATTAAAAAAAAAGATACCAAATCATTTAAAATGACCAATAAAACCTAAACCAACCCAATGACCTAACCCAAATAGGTCAAATGGGTCAAATTAGTCAACTTGACCCATTTGACCAAAATGAAATCAAATGAACCAAATCCAAATATAAATCAAAGTGAACCAAACCAATGATGCCAGAATATTTCAAATAATCATATAAACTGGTTTGACCCAATTTGACCAATTGGTCAACTTGACCCAAGTTGACTCATTTTGACCTAAATGGGTCAATATGAGCCAAATCATATCAAATCAATTCCAAATTTATTGAAACTTGGCCCAACCCATTTTTTAATCATACCAAACATATTCAAAATAAAATAAAAGCCAAATGACTATTTTACCCCTAGGTCAAAGGGTAATTCTTGACCAAATTCACTTGGAATTAGGTCAAATCCTTTTCATGGCCACTTGGCACCCTCTTAGTGGACTCCATCGACACTAGTAAGAGGGGTGCACTTGACCCAATTGGTTTGAGTTAGCCAAACCCAACCCAATGGCAAAACTGATCGGTCACTTAAAAATAAGCCATGGGAATCATTCATCCACCTTGTTTTGCACATGGAAACCTCTCCACAACCTTCCTCTACCAAAAATGAACCATGTGCAAGTTCAAACCGCCAAAACAACAAATTGAAGCTGGCCAATTGATCGAAATGGCATCTCCACTCTCATTCATTCGATCCATCTAGGGGTAAATATACTCCCCCTGATTTCATTTCATTTTCACTCTCTTGCATTCGATTGAGTGAAAGGAAGCTAGAGGAAGCAATTGTAAGTCTAAGCTTCGGTTTGATAGGAGGTAGCAAGAATTTCCATCTCATTCAATCCTTCACTAGAGCTCAATTCATCCTTCAAGCACCTTGAGGGGACCTAATCAAGCTCACTCAAACCTTCATCCAAGTGTTCAAGCCACGGGAAGAGGTGTCTATACCAAAGTCGCAAGCCTAGGAGGAGGAGTTTGATCAATTGAGCAATCCACTTCATCCCAAAGCTTGAAACCTTCAACAGAGCTTCACCTCTACAAGACAAAGCTACCTCGATAGTTGGGAGCACCGATGATAGCCTTCAGTGAGGTATTCCTTCAAACCGAGCCTAGAATAGGGAGCATTTGGTCCTTTGTCAAAGAAACTTTCACCCCATTACAAATTGATCATTGGATGTATTCCCCCTTGCATGAAGATGGTGTGGGTTTAGTTTGAGCTCAATCGAGCTCAAATCTTGCCCTAAAGAGTGGACGGATGCCCTCTCCCGCAGGCAAGCTCAGTGACGGATCATGGACCGTCCATCTACGCATTTTGGATGGGCAGTCATGATCAAGTTGCGTAGGATCCATAGATTTATCCCTTAAAGACCACAAGCTTAATCCTGACCATCAGATCTTTGATCGAATGATCAAGGAGAAAGCGCGTAGCGCCTCCGCTAATGCGACATCGTATGTGACTACATAAATAGCAAATCTCATCGTGCCACGTGGAAAGCATGTGCCGCATTAGCAGTCCACATGGCGCCGATGAGGTTAACTATTTAATTAGGCTATTAAATTAAGTTTTAATCACTGAATCTTAAAATATTCATAACTAAATATAGAAAAATCAAAAAATACAAAATAAAATGTATTGTGAAGATAATTCAAAGAGGAATAATCAAAAATTCAATTCAATTGATTTTGAATAGTGATATTTTTTGAATTTGAGTTTTATTGGGAGTGTAATTATGCTATTTACTCCATAATTATCCCATTGATTAATCTCAAACCTCTCAGGTATATTTAGGGGGATGATTTCCACCTCCCCTAATTTTCTTGGGATTTATTAATGGATTAATTACGGTAATTGCTTGGTTCATTCATAATTACTCCTTAATCAATTAAATGATTAATTAACCCATTAAATGATGATAAATTCATTAATTAAGTTTGTTAATCACCTTGAAATAGTGAATATACTTAGGGAATGAGATTAGGGGTTATTTCCTATATCTTTTTCCCTAAGTTTATTCCATTTGGATAAGAATCTAATTAAGGTGCAAATTAATTAAATGATTTAATTACTTTGATAAATGGCTTAATTAATCAAAATTTTTAAATCAAATTAATCCAAAAACTTAATCACTTAATCAATTCCTTCTTGGGAAGATGCTTAGGTGTTCAATAACTTATGTAGCTTAAAGAAATCATACCTAACCCACATGGGTGGGAAAGGTTATGAAAGTACTTAAATTAAATCCTTTAGCATAATTAATCATTAATTGTGAGCCAATTGCATTAGGTACCCTTATTTCCTAGGATTCATTGTTGATTTAAATTCCTTATGATTTTATGTCATACCTTGTCTCATAATTATTTGATTAAATATGTTAAAGTTGCATAGGTAAGGGGTAATTAATGAACTTAATCTACACCTTAACCTAACCAAAGAATAAAATCAATCTAATCACCTAAAAATTCAACTAAAATAATACACATATGTCAGAATGGGTTAGGACCAACAAACTTTCTCCCATTTCTCAAATTAAAATCAAACTCAATACAAAATAAAAATCTCTATACAACAACTTTCATTCACTTTAAATACTCTTATTCCATAGGATTCTCCTTAAGAATTAATTAGGGTGAATGAATTTACATTCTTTCATCACTTTATTTCTTTTTTAGCATGCTAAGTGTGTATGTCATATGAAATTCAAACATTCATGCCTTTTAAAAATCAAATTAAAAATGAAATGTTTCCTTTATGTAAAATTGCATGTTTTAGCTAAAGTAAGAATATGAATGGATATTATCACTATTAAATCCAAAATTATTTTCAAAACTTATAAATTAAATATCATAACTGAAAGGTATGCTACTTATAATTATTTATAAGCTTGCATGTGAGTATGAATATATAGATGTGCATTGTGTGACTTTCCTTCTCTTCTTTTTTAGCATAGTTTTGAATAGGATTTTGCAAAGTGTATAGTTCATTTGAAAAGAACACAACACTTGCTTAAATCCTTTCTTATTCATTCCTATGTTATCACTTAAGAAGGATATTCACACTTGCATATGTAAATTGCATAAACAAATCAAACAAACAAGCATAAACTTTTTGCATGATTCTCTTTCCATGCATTTCTTTTTGTACATGCACATGTATATAAGAAAAGTAGTATATTAGTTTGGACAATCCCGGGATTGCAAATCTTTAAGTAGACCTAAGTAGGTCTTGTACCTTACACCCTTGGTGCTAACAATGGCACTGTACTCACTTATGTCTTTTATATTTGCAAATGTGCATATGAAAAATGGATAAAATAATCACTCTTTTCTACTTAACAAAATCATGCATACATGAAACACTCCAAATTTTCTTAAGCAAACTCTCTTAGCATTCATCATTAAGGCGTGCTAAACATTTCCATTTGCATGTATAGATATGCTTAGGATTCATCCATATGCATGTTACACATGTTGGGAAATAAATGAAATGTTGTGTGTTTCGTGATAGTATTTCACTTTACTTAATCTTAAAATGCCTTTCTTTTTAAATAGGTTTGTTTAGGAAAAATCCAAACTTAGGATTAATTAAAACACATAATAAAACTTTCACTAAACAAAAATCAAATATGAATTTACTTTAAAAATTACTTAAGGTAGGGAGGAAAGATAAGTTCTCTTCTCTTTTCCTCTCTTTACAACTTAGTAATTAATTGTAGATCCATTCAAACCCAATTAAATCATAAAAAAAATCAACCAAATCAACTAAATCACTTAAATGAAATCACAAAAACCTTCAACCTTAAATCAACCAAATCAACTTAGTAATTAATTGTATGTCCATTCAAACCCTCTAAGTTGAGCATTTTCATACTTAAAAAACTTCAACCATAAAGCCTAGCTAAGCATACCACATAAACCTTAAATAGCACACACGTTAGGCTAAGTCACCACTTATAGCTTTAGGTTAGGGCAGTGCATAGTTTGATGTTTACTTTTATTTTGTTATGTAATATTTTAGTATGGATGTCAGGGTGCATGTTTGTAGACTGAATGGTAGGGCGATCTTAGTCTAACCATTATCTTCTATAGGGGATTGTTCTTAAGGGGTGTTGTAATAAAAAAATATAAAAATGCTTTTTCTTATGCAGGTGATTATACCCCTAAGCATAATCCAAAATAGGCCAGTGGACATAGTTATCCATGCTTGGGGTGCTAAGTCCAATTTATATATATACATGCTTGGGATTGTATGGTTTTGTTTAGTTAATTTCTTTTTTCCTGGTTTTAGTTAGATTTCCTTTTCCCATTTTCATGTAATTTTACAATTAGGATTTTGGAATGATTGTTATGGGAGATTATGATAAACATTGGTTATAAGACTGTCCTATGTATCATGTGAAGCCTTTAGAGCAACAACATTCCAACCAACCAAAAGAAGAAAGAAGAAAGAAGAATGAAGAATAAAGAATGAAGAAGCGAAGAATGAATACCCCCATAACAATGAATTCCTTCTTAAATTATAATTTATTCATTTGTAATCAAGGTTGTATAAGGCTAGAGCTTGGCTACCCAATTTATTTTCGGGTTTGTGCAGTGGAGCCCGACCACAAATGACCTCTTATTCTTTTACGCTAGCTTTATAAATTGATTGATGTTTGTTAAGCTTGGGCATTAAGATGGCATGTTTCCCCAGTTTCTTTATTGCTTTGATGTATGGCCTAGATGACGATTAGGCTCTTAGGAAAATAAATTTTCTATCCAACTAATCAATTCAAACTAAAAATTAAATAACTCATAACCTCACCTAAAGTCTAGGTTATAAATTAAGATAAAAGAATTTGCAACCCCTTAATTGGATGTTGTATTTTATTTCTCACATCATGCATAAAAAGCATATTTTTTCACTCTTGATTGAAAAGCTTCCACCTTTGCTAAAGAACTTGGCTTGACCTTTGAGAGCCATGGTGGAAACACACCTCCTTATCTTGTTGATTTTGGCCCATATTATAATTTCTCATGCATTAGGCTTATGAATCCTAAAGCCTGTTTCAAATTGATTGTCCAAAAATAAAAAAAAAAATGTAACAAAATTTGCATTAGAATTAAGTCATTAAATCATGTCCTACATGATCTAGTCTCTTAGGGAGTGTGTTTATGGACTTAGTTTCTTTCTAAATAAATAACATCTTTCCTATCTTGCAAAAGTATATGACTTGCCTACATGTATTTAAAATTGTAAGAGGAGTTAGTTAGCAGCCACCCCTAGGCGGTTGTAAGTCCAAATAGTCAGGTGATTTATCCCCTCTTATGGAGGTAAACCATATACCCATTTTTGCCTTAGATTTAGGTCATGCTTTGGCCCTCACTAAAGCTCCCTAGATTTAGGATCCGAGGTTGCTTCTCCCCTTTACAGGCTATAAGCATAAATCCTTGCCTCTTAGGAATCTCCATGATCTTGTATCATGAAATTGTAAGCCCTAGCTTTCTAATAAAAATTCAACTCAAAAAAATAAACTCGTTCAATTTCAAAAATATAAAGCCCAACCATAGGATATTTTGGGATGCTCACTAGGTTTTCTAGCATCATGAGCATCCCCTACTTATCTTTCTTTGGCTTCGATAATAATTTTTTCATTTTGATAAATCCCACTTGATCTTCTAAAAAAAATTAATCGATTGATAGTCCTACCTTCAAAATCTTTGGAGACAACAATCATTTACCTTAATCAAGAGTATTCCTAAGGAACCCTGTTTCTTAGGATGTAATAGGGCTTGCCTTTATAGGAAATTTAATGAATCCGGTTTAAAATAAACCATACTTTACTTTTCCATGTAAAGTAGGATAAGAATCTCTGGTACATTCTGAAGACCCATAGTCCTTAGGAGTCCTTATTCAGGTGAATAGGTCCATTGTAGGGTGATGATTTCTATATTTTGAGATAGTAAACATTTTCTCAATGTCATACTTGATCATCCTAATAAGAATATCTGTGGATCTACATGGTGTCTCGACAAAGGCGTATATTTTTGTTTTCATTTATCCTCTATCAAATGGGATAGATAAAGGCAGGAATATTTTTACCATAGTTTATCTCCACAAGAGAGGGTAAACCACCCAACTACCTGACTTATAACTGCCTGTAGTAGCCAGATAACTCCTTTTATGCTTTAAAACCATGTAAGCAAGTCATATGATTTTGCAAGATATTTAGGTTGTTATTATTTAGAAAGAAACTAAAATCCTTAAACCCACACTCTAAGAGACTAGAGCATGAGTGGTATGAGCCATGACTTAGTCTAATGCAAATTTTTTTAATTTTTATTTGATTTTGGACTCTTCATTTTGATAAAGGCCAAAGGATTTTTATATGTCTAAATGTATGATGAAATGAGGTTATTGGCTAAATCAGACAGAAAGAAGTGTTTTCCACCATAAAGGAGACCCTCAAAGGTCAAGTCTTTCCCTATCGTGCAAGGATGGAAACCCTCTATTAATAAGAGTGAAGCAATATGGATGCATGATATTAAACATACAACATTTAGCTAAGGGGTTACTAAATCTTTTATTTATCTTGATTTAATGCCTAGGCTTTATGTGAGGTTATGAATTATTTAGAAAATTTAGTTATGAGTTCTAGTTGGGGTAGAAAATTTATTTTTTTCTAAGAGCCTAATTGGATCCAGACCACACATTAAATCACCATATAAGTAAGAAACTAAGAAGAGGCATATTGTTTCTATTATGCAATTTAAACATAACATCAAGCATTTTATAAATCTGAAGCAAAAGAATAAAAGGCCAGTGCGCTCGGGTGTCATCATACAACCTGAAAAGAGAAATGGGTAGCCGAGCTCTACCCTTTTACAACCAGGTATATGAAACAATAATTATAATTTTATAAATGAATAAATGCTATAGGGGTCTTCTTATTTTCATTCTTCATGTCTCTTTCATTTCTCCATTTGGATGTATTTGCTTCAAAAGCATCACAGGGCCTCCCAAGATAAAACCTTTTAGCCACTGCTCATCCTAATCCCCCATAACACTTATCTTAATTCCTAATAAAAATTATATTAAAAATAGGAAAAGTAAATCTAACTACACCTGAAAAATAAGTGTTAACTAAACACACCATACAACCTAAGCAGTTATATGAATAATTTGGACTTAGCACCCTAGACATGGGTAACCCAGCCCACCAATCCTAATTTAAATTATGCTTAGGGGTTAACCAACCTACAAAAGAGAGCATTTGTATTTATTTTAAGCACCCCTTAAGCACAATCTCCTATAGAAAATATGATTAGGCAAATCATGACCTAACATCCAGTCTATGAAGCATACACCCTAACATTCAGTCTATAATAATACATCATAAAACCAAACATACATCACTCTATGCACCACCCTAACTTAAAGCTAAAAGTGGTGGCTTAATTCTAAAGTGTGTGTATTAAGGCTTGTGTGGTATGGTATACCTTAACTAGGCTTTGTTGTGACTTTCTAAGTATGAAAGGATTTAATTATAAAGGATGGTTTCACTTTAAGTGACTTAATTGATTTACAAGTTTTACTTAATATTTTATTTTTTTTCATTTAGTTTACACTTAACAACTAAGTCTTATAAAGAGAAGAAAAGAGCTGATCACTCTCTTTTATCCCTACCTTAAGCCACTCCTAAAGCATATTAATTAATCAATTCTCTTTAATGAATGGCTTATTACATATTTTTAAATTAATCCTAAGTTTAGGTTCACCTTAAATAAACTCATTCAATAAGAAAGGAATCTTAAGATTAATTTGAATTATTACTATCACATAGCATATATTCATTCATTTCTTCCCATCATATGTAACATGCATATGATTAAACCTTAAGCATACCTATACATGCATTATGTCTTAGCACACTTAAATGATGGATGTAAACATGTATTTTTGGAATTTAAGTCTTTCTTTTGATTGAATTATTTTATCATAATAATTTAAAACTCTATCTAAATTCTTATACAAAAATACATAGGAATAAAATTAAATAGGTATGTGTCATTATTAACCAGAGAAGTGAGGTAATCAAATGACCTCCTTGGGGATAGCTAAAGCCTCGTGTTCCCAGGATGTCCAAACTATATACACATTACATTCAATCATATGTAAATTTGCATACATGAACATAAGAAAGAGAGCTCTGAGTCATATGATTAGTTATTTCAACAACTTAATCATTCATGAATTCATGGATTTTTGATAAAAGACAATGGGTTCTAATTCCATAATTAAATGCACACACACACATGTATAAGAGACATAAGCTAGTACATGTCATTATTAACCAGGGAAGTGAGGTGATCAAATGACCTCCTTGGGGCTACTTAAAGCCTCATATTCCCAGAATGTCCAGACTAAATATTTGCTTTTCTCAAATGCATATGGATGTATACATAAACAAAGGAAGAAAAACCATGCAAAAATTATATCTTTATTTGATTGAAATATTTATGCATATGAAGTAAAGTCTTATTCAAATTCTAATATTGAAATACATAAGAATGAAATCAAATGGAGTACGTGCCATTGTTAAACAAGGAAAGTGAGGAAATCAAATGACTTCCTTGGGGCTAACTAAAGCCTTGTATTCCAAGGATGTCCAAGCTATATACCCATTAGCATTCTTAGTTATATAAATCAATATATAAATGAAAGAAAAGAAACTTTACTGTATACACTTAAGCTATAATCACATACATCTCCTATGTATTTATAACTAGCATTTATAGCATATATAATCATTCATTTATAAGTTTTAAAAAATAGATTTAGATTTAATAATGATAATAGCCACACATATATTAATTTAAACCAACACATGCAAGCTTGACATAAAGGAAATCATTTGATTTAATTACTTTTTGAAAAAGATGAATGAATGAATCAAGTGGCATACAATATTTAATATGATTGGAAAGAAATAAAGGGACATAAGTACATGATTTCATTCAATCCAACTAATTCCTAAGGACAATCATACTAAATAAATTCAATTAAAATAAACCAAAGTTTATTATTGTCATTTTTAATTTCATATTTGATTTTATTTAGGAAATGTTAGAAAGGTTTGCTAATCCTAACCCCATTTCCCATGTGTGAGTTAATTTGATTTAATGAAAAGCAATTAGGTTGATTTTATGGATTAATTAGGTTAAGGTGTGAATTAAATCAATTAATTAAACCCTTACATATGTTATCTTAAGATAATTAATTAAATGATTATGAGCTAATGTAATATTTAAATGACTTCCAAAGTAAATAGCAATGCTCCTATGAAATGAAATGGGTTTAATGCTATTAGCTCACAATCATTAATTAATTAAGCTTAAGATACTCACTTAATTACGTTTAGGATTTTCTCACACATGGGAGATAACCATAATTTCATTAATCTCTCTTTAAGTTATTAAGCACCTAAAGCTCTACCCAAGATTCAATTAATTAACATTACATATGATTACATTTTCGACTTGATTAATTGATATGAACACATATCCCCAAGCCATCAACAGAGACCCAAGAATAAGAAAAAGGCCAAATTGGTTAAAAGACTTCATCACCAACTAATCAAGAAGATCCGAGTAAGAATAATTCAATAGGTAAATAAATAAAATAACTAGCTTTGGAGGATTTACTACATAAAAGAAAATATCACAAAGACAGACTGTCCCAACAGTGATTACAAGAAGAATCAAGAAGTATAAACATATAACAAGCTAGCCAGATAAAAATAACAAGATTAATAAGCGAGATCAAGAAAGCTAAGCCAAAGACATCCAAAGCGAAGACTAATAGCATGAAGATCAAGAAGTCTAACTAACTAGCAGAAAATGTAATTATGAAAATCTGCAATGAGAGACAACGAATACTATAAATAGATCGAGAGGAATGAAAAGGTTGAAGAATTTATCTCAAGACTCTCGTTTCTCCATCATCTCTCTTTCTCCTGGTCTCTCTCTCCTCTGAAGCTCAATTCGGTGGAAACCGTGAAAATACTAAACAGACGCGAATCTCCACGGATCTCCTCCAGATCCTATCTCAAGCTAGTTCCGGCATCCTCAGGCCCTTTCTACGGTGGATCTTCCTTGGATCGACCATCGCCATGGATCTCTTCCTCCTCCGATCTTCCCCTCGAAACCCTCAGAGCAGAAGGCGAAAAAAAGAAAACAGAAATGAATTAGGTTTAGTGCTCGTTGTAATTCAATCGCCGCCAATTCTTGACATCTGTTTTCCACTCAAACCCATCCGACGATCCCTGATCAAAAGACAGATCAAGCCGCTCAGACAACACCATCTGTAATCCACTCAAATCTAGAAAGAAAGGCAACCGTGTGATCAAGAAACAGATCTAAGGGCAGAAGATAACACGGGGTAATCCAACGGCAAGCGCAAAAAGACCAAGTGAGCCCATCCAGAGATTAAAGCTAGATCCAGCGGATCGAAGGCTCAAACTTTTCTTTACCGGGTTGACTCAATGGAAGGGTTTGACTCCGATTTGACTCAACTCACACCCAGACAATTGGAATAAATGTGAGCGAACTCAATCCAGAAACATTTAATCACTCAAGCTCACTGTCTCAAGCTAATTACAGAAAATAGCTTCATATCATTGGTGCTCTCATTGACTCTCCACATATCAAACAATGGCAGAAGGTACAAGATACTCAGCAAAAACTTTGGAAGAATGTGTCAACAGACAAAACAAAATTGAGGAACAAATGCAATCCATCACTATGATACTCAATGAAGTATCCAGAAGACTCTCCTCAATTGAAGAAAAATTGGAAAATAATCTGCAAGAACAACAACAATCACAAGTATGTACCCAAACTCACTCTGAAATCTCTTTTCCTCCTAGACATCAAACTCAAAATAACAATAGGCGGTAAAGTAGACATGCCTGCATTCAATGGAGAGAATCCTGGGTTGGTTATTTAAGCGTGATCAATTTTTCCAATATTACAATCTATCTGAAGATCAGAAGTTTTTAATTGCTTCTGTATATATGGACGGCCCTGCTCTTAGCTGGTATCAATGGATGCACAGCAATAAACAATTAAATACATGGAATCTATTCAAAGAACAGGTAATTCAGAGATTTGGACCATCACTTTATAGAGATTTAAGGGGTGAATTAAATTACAAACCCGTGATTTCTACAATGAATTTGAGGAGTTAGCCAATCAGATCTCAGGAATTCCCCCTGATTTTCTACAAAGTTGTTTTGAATCAGGTCTGAAACATGACATTAAAAGAGAAGTAAGGGCACTGCAGCCAACTTCTCTACAACAAGCTTTTCAATTGGCAAAATTAATGGAAGATAGATTACAAGATGATATATCTACAACCAGACCATACAGATTTAATCCACAACAGACAATGAACAAACAGCCCCCACTGCTGCCTACACCAACATTGGCAACAACTAGCCAAAATACACAACAAAGACCACAAATACCCATTCAGAAATTGACTACTGCTCAATTGGAAGAAAGAAAAAGAAAAGGTCTTTGTTTCAATTGTGATGAGAAGTTCTACAGGGGTCATAGATGCAAATCAAAACTCTTTACCCTTGTAGCAGTCAATGAGGAACAAGAAAATCCTTGTAGCAAGAATCATGGCAAGAATCGATTTAATTGGAAGAGTTCCCAAATCGCTTTAAATGCCTTTACAGACAATCAAACCCTAGAACTCTAAGGTTGTGAGAATAGGCAACAAACAAGTTCGGTCGATTGATAGTGGATCAACCCACAATTTTATACAATCTAAACTGGCCAACTTCTTAAACTAGACAATCACATCAATATCGGTTTTAAAGTGCTAGTAGAATGGAGAAACTCTACAATGTTCGAGTTTGCTCTAATGTGCCTATTCAACTACAAGGACACACTTTTAAAACAGATTGCTACTACGAAATCTGAAGATGTGGTTTTAGTGCAATGGTTGGAGCTTAGGTGAGTGCACAATGGACTACAAAAAGCTCACAATGAAGTTCTACCAAAATGACCAATTAATTCAACTACAAGGAGACACTTCAACCAAAATAGACAATATTACATTCCACCAGTTTACAAAACTACAAAATCGAGAAAAATAGTTCTTACTGAGAAATTAATGAGGGAACAATGTCCCTAATCATGATTTACCATCTACTGTAAGTATACAACAGGTATTAGAAAAATACAAAGAACTGTTTCAGGAACCAGAAATTTTGCCTCCCCAAAGGGATATTGATCACCAAATACAGCTGCAACCTGGGACTCAGCCTGTTAAGGTGAAAAACTACAGATATCCCTATTTTCAGAAAACAGAAATAGAAAAACTGATTAAAGACATGATGGATACAGGCATTATAAGAGAAAGTACAAGCCCTTTCTCATCTCCAGCCTTGCTTATTAAAAAAAAGGATGGCACTTGGCGTTTTTGTGTGGATTATAGAGCTTTAAACAAGTGCACCATACCTGATAGGTTTCCCATGCCAACTCCTGAGGAATTAATGGATGAATTATATGGAGCCACTATTTTTTCCAAATTGGACTTAAGATCAGGTTATCATCAAATAAGAATGGCAGAAAAAGACATTCATAAACCGCTGAACACATGAAGGCCATTATGAATTCATAGCAATGCCTTTTGGGTTAACCAATGCCCCATCTACCTTTCAAGCACTAATGAATTCTGTGCTGAAACCATTCTTAAGGAAATTTGTTCTAGTGTTCTTTGATGATATACTCATATACAGCCAAACATTGGAAATACATCAAGAACATCTACAGATGGTATTAGAACAACTGAAGCAACACTCATTATATGTCAAACCATCCAAATGTTCATTTATTCAAAACAGAATAGAATATTTGGGACATATTCTTTCAGCTAAAGGGATAGAGGTGGATCCCAAGAAAATACAAGCAAGATAAGCTTGGAATATGCCAAAATCAAAAAAGCTAAGAGGATTTTTTGGGATTAACAGGTTATTATAGAAAGTTTGTCAAAAACTATGCAGAAATTGCTTCTCCTCTTACCTCAATGCTGGCCAAGCAACAATTCCATTGGACAGATCAATCAACAACAACATTCACAAAACTAAAAGAGGCTATGGTAACATTACCAGTACTTGCATTTCCTAATTTTAATATGCCATTTATCTTTGGGAAACAGATGCATCAGGACGACCATAGAGTCAGATTAGCTCGAATAATCACCATTAGCTTATTTCAAGAAAAGCTAAATCCTACAATGCAAAAGTCTTCAACCTATGCTAGAGAACTCTATGCAATTATCAAGCAAGCAAGATGGAGATATTTCTTGGGAGCCAAATTTACAATCGAATCGACGTAAAAGTATTAGAGAATTATTACAAGAAACAATTCAAACCCAACGAAAGATTTTGGTCAAGGCGGGTATGATTATAGTATTGAATATAAACCGGGCATTACAAACAAATGATGTAATCAGGAAAAATGTTTAACACGAAGACTTGATTAAAGACCAAACAGACTCTTAATGTCATTAAACTTCTCAAGATATACTCGAATTCAAGGATCCGATTCAAAGAAATTACGAGGAAACCAAAGCTAATAAGGAATTACAAGAAGTATATAAAAAAATTGCGACAAGCGTAATTATTCCCTCATTACAGATTAGAAAAGGGCTAATTCAAAGGCGAATTGTAATAGAAAAAGACTCGACCTTAAAACAAAATCATAAGAGAGTTCCATTCAACACCAATAGGAGGGCATGGAGGCATTGAGAAAACCATGACTAGAATTGCTCAACAATTCTTACGGAAAGATGAAAAAGGATATTAAACAATTTGTATCAACATGCCCCATTTGTCAACAAATCAAATATGATACTCGAGACCGAGGATTACTAACCACGCCCATACCGGTTGCAATATGGGAGGAGGTATCTATGGATTTCATCACCGGTTTACCTAAGTCTCATAATAAAACAACTATACTAGTAGTAGTGAATGACTATCAAAGTATGCTCATTTTTCACCTACCAAAACAATTTTCTGCTTTATCTAGCTCAAATCTTTATCAGACATTGTGAAACTCCATGGGATACCACAAGGAATAGTATCGCAGAGATCCATTGTTTATGAGCAATTTTGGCAAGAATTGTTGACTAAGTGGAACAACTTTAAAGCAGTGCTTACCATCCTCAAACAGATGGACAAAGCAAGTAACCAATAGAATCTAGAACAATATCTAAGGAGCTTTGTTTTGGATACACCTAAGGCATGGTTAGTTCCTACCATGGAGTTTTGCTATAACACAAGCATCAATGCTTCAACCAAAATGACTCCTTTTCAAGCGGTTTATGGTAGACTCCCTCCTACAATCATTCCTTATGCTATCAATACCAATTCGAGGTAGAATCGATACAACAAAGAGACAAGAACATACAAACCGATTACAAATTTACAGGAAGCTCAAAACAGGATGAAACAGATTGATAAACACGAAGAGACCTTCAATTGGAAGTCAATGAATTAGTTTTAGTTAAAATACAACCTTAAGACTGTGACAAGAAATCGATACCAAATTGCAAAGAAGGTATTATTGACCCTTCAAAATACTCAAAAAAATAGGTATGGTGGCTTATAAAATTGAATTACAAACAACCAAAATACATAATGTATTTCACATATCTAGATTAAAACCATACAGACAGGACACTATCCATCCGACGTTATCAAACTAATTGAGAGATGGACAAATGTTTATTATACCTATCAAAGTCACGGATCACGAATGATACAAAAGGGAGATCAGATCAAAGAGGTATTAATCCGGGAAGGTTTATTAAAAGCAGATATTTCGGGTAAGAGAAGGAAATACAGGAAAATTTTCGATTTTGACCTTGGGGACAAGGTCAAGGTGGGGAGGGGAGTAATGATATGAACACATATCCCCAAGCCATCAGAGACCCAAGAATAAGAAAAAGGCCAAATTGGTTAAAAGACTTCATCACCAACTAATCAAGAAGATCCGGAAGAGAATAATTCAATAGGTAAATAAATAAAATAACTAGCTTTTACGAGGATTTCACTACATAAAAGAAAATATCACAAAGACGAGACCGTCCCATGAGCGACAAAGAAGAATCAAGAAGTATAAACATATAACAAGCTAGCATGAGATAAGCGAAGATTAATAAGCGAGATCAAGAAAGCTAGCCAAAGACAAAGACATCCAAAAGAAGACTAATAGCATGAAGATCAAGAAGTCTAACTAACTAAACGCAGGCAGAATTAGAAATCTTAGAAATGAGAGGCAACGAATACTATAAATAGAGATCAGAGAGGAATGAAAAAGGTTGAAGAATTTATCTCAAGACTCCTCTGTTCTCTCTTCTCCAGTCATCTCCCTCTTTCTCCTGGTCTCTCTCTCCCTCTGTAGCTCAATTCCCACGGTGGAAACCGTCGGAAAATACTAAACAGACGGCGCAATCTCCCCGGATCTCCTCGGATCCTATCTGCTAGTTAGGCATCCTCGGGCCCTTTCTACGGTGGATCTTCCTTGGATCGATCATCGGTAAGGATCTCCTCTTCCTCCTCCGATCTTCCCCTAAAACCCTAGCGAGCGAACCGAGAAGTCAAAAGAAAACAGAAATGAATTAGGGTTTAGTGCTCGATCCGTAGAATCAGCGTCAATTCTTCTGACATCTGCTTTCCACTCAAACCCATCCGACGATCCACGATCAAAAGACAGATCGCCGACAACACCATCGTAAATCCACTCAAATCTAGAAAGAAAGGCAACCGTGTGATCAAGAAAGATCTAGGCGAAGAGATAACCGGTAATCCAACGGCTAGAAAGGCAAGAAAGACCAATCCAAGTGAGCCCATCCAATGGAGATTAAAAGGCGCTAGATCCAACGGATCGGGCTCAAACTTTTCTTTCCTTTACTCCGGGTTGACTCAATGGAAGGGTTTGACTTGACTCAACTCACACCCAATGAGGTGGAACGAAATGAGCGAACTCAATCCAGAAACATTTAATCACTCAAGCTCACTGTCTCAAGCTAATTACAGAAAATAGCTTCATATCATTAATTCAGCAATTTGATTAATTAATTAAGCTTTGATTAATTTAATTAAGTAAAATAAACTTAGAGAAATAGATTAGGAAAAAGGCCCTAATCTTATTCCTGAGTTCACCGATTATTAAGGAACACTTAATCACTTAATTATTTAATCCATTATTGTTCACATGATTAATTAAATATTAATTAAATTAAGAGAGTAATTAGGGCTTACTTAATCAATTCTCCTAATTTGGCAAGCAATAAATCCCAAAAAATTAGAGGAGGCAGAGGTCATCCTCTTAAAAAATCTCAAACATTTTGGGATCAATCACTTGAATGATTCGACAAAAATTAAACTAAGTTCTTAATTTAATCCTAATTAAGTTCTATTTACTATTTAAAACAAATTAAAAATATTTTTATTAAATCCTCCTTTGCAATACCTTTAAAATGAGCCATTATTTATATTTTGGATTTTTTTTATAATTAATTATGAATTATGAAAGTTTTAGCCTTAAAAATAAATTAAATAACCCTAATTAAGCCTAATCCCATCGATGCAATGTGGCGCATTGATGCGGCATGCTTTCCACGTGGTGCCACTGGATTGTCTATTTAAGTTATCACATCCGTGTGCTGAGTCAGTCGGCGACAGACACGGTATTGATCTCCACTGTCTGATCTCAAATCAGATGGCGTAGATCAAACCCGCAATGTAAAAGGAGAAAATAGGGGAGACCTAACGTGATTTCATCGGAGCCGTTCATTCTAATTACGTGGAACGGATGGCTCATGATCCTCTTTCCCGCGAGCAACGAACGATAACATCCGTCCGCCATAGATCATTCGATCCGAGCTCACCCGAGCTCAGATGAACTTCAAAATCAACTCACACTATCATGAAAGAAATTTGAGCACATCCAATGGTCAAGATCACCTCACATGCAAATTTCCTTCGAAAATCTCCAACCAAAATTTCCTACTTCTATGATTTTCAGGAATTACCTCACTAGAGCTCAAGATCGACGATGGGATCGACAAAGGTAGCTTCATCTAGTAGAGATGAGGCCTTATTGAGTCACACACAAGTCAATTTCCCTTGGTTTGCTCGATGGATCAAGTTCAAACATTTTGGAGCTCGGTGGCAATCATAGTCCCTCCTCCGGAAGCTTAAGAAAAGGCTTGGATGGCTTCGACGATGTGCATGGAAGGTGTGTGTGAGAGTAATTTAATTTTGGTTGAGGAATGAACCAACTCGAATTAGGATTAGCCTCCCATGTTTTAGTTTCGCACAGGGAAAAGAAATGTTAAAGAAAGGGAAGCTTGGGATGGCTCTAGGGATTGCAAGGAGGCTCGAATCTGTGTTAGGAAGCTCTCTCGAATCAAAGTGGTGAGTTTCACATTCAAATTGAGGGGGTATACCCCTCAGTTTACTGAGGTGGATGGATGGGATGGCTTCCCATTTTTTGGCCGGCCAGCCATCGGAGGGGTCTCAATCGAGTCCATGTGGCTCGCATGGATTGGGAGAAGCCATGGTAGGAGGCTCCAAGCTGGATTTGGGCAAATTGGGTTTCCTTAATCCTTTGGGTGGTCGACTTGTATGAGATATGAGTTGTCTCACCTCCCTTTAGTCTATGGCAAGTCCTAGCATCGTGTAGAGTGGGCTAGGAGGCTTAGGGATCCCTCATTTTAGTGAGTCAGGGCTACCAAGGTGAAAGGAGGATGGATTTTGCCATTTTTTAGCAAAATCCCACATAGGGGAGAGGATCCATGCAGTATTTGCATTGGGCTTGGCTCAAAATGAGTTTGGGTTGATTTTGGGCTAACTTAGGTTGAGTTTGGGTCGGGTTTGGTCAGTCACCAAATTCCCATGAGTTGGTTTTATGGGTTTTGGCTTCATTTGGTCAAATGGGTTCAAATTGGGTCATGTTGGGTTAGGATGACCAATTGGTAAAATTAGGTTAAAATAAGGCTTCGGTTTGATTCAGATGATGATTTGAAGAGTTTTGGTTCAAGTGATTTCAATCAATTTGGCTTAAGTTTGATTTTGGCTCACTTGGATTCATATAGGTCAAATGGGTTAAGTTGACCCATTTGACCGAATTGAACAAATTGTGTTGTGTTAGGTGTTGGTTCAAGATCAATTGGTCAATTGAAAATGATTGTAGGTTTTGGTTTGAATCAATTTGGATTTAATTTATATTTTGGCCAATTTAACCCTTTAGGTCAATTTGGGCTAGGTTGGGTCAAGCTGACCAATTGGTCAAATTGGGCTCAATTATGGCTTTGGTCAATTTTAATTATCAATTTGGAATGAACTTGAGCCATTGGTTGCAATCAATTTGGGTTAGATTATGATTTGACCTATTTTGGCCTTTTAGGTCAATTTGGGTCAACTTCGGTCAAATGGCCAATTGGACTTGGTTTGGCTCAATTGAGAGTCAAGTCATGTTCAATCATTGATCATGGGTTGGTGTGAATCAATGGTTTCAATCAATTTATTCTATGGTGGGATTTGGTTAGTTTAGATTTCATTTGGGCTAAAGGTTGACTTGGTCAAAGGACCAAGTTGACTTAGATTGACCCAATTCAAGGTGATTGATCATCCTACGGTGATTGTTGATCATGATATAAGGCATGGATGTGCTTGGTTCAATCCAATTTGGGTTGGATTAGAACTTGGCTCAAAAAGGTCCTTTAGGCCACTTTGGGTTAAGTGGACCTAAATTGGTCAATTGGTTTGGTTTTGGCTTGATTCAAGTTTAGTTGAACTTATATATAAGCCTAGGATTGAAAAATAAATTCAACTGCAATTAATTTGGAGTCCAATAGATTTTGGCTCATTTGAAGTTTTTAAGTCAAAGTGCTAACTTGGTTGACTTGAGTTTGGTTTGATAATTGTACGTTTCATTTATATTTGGTAGATGATTAAAGGAATGATTGATTCAAGAGAAAATCCATTGACTTTGGCTTGGTTTGGATAGGATTTGGCCAAGTCTAAAGAAATGGCTTAAAAGGCTTGAATTGGGTTTTGGTTCGATTTTGGATTTAGTTTTGGCTATTTGAATTTATATTTCATTTATATTTAGGAATATAAATGAAGATATAAATGATTCATAAGAAAATCTGTTGAGTTTGGAGTGACTTGCAAGCAAATTTGACCAAGCTTAAGGATGTAGGTCAAACATGCAAAGGATGAAATCAAATTAGTTTGCTTTATTTTTTGTCATTAGAAGGTGGGTTTCATTTATATTTGTGAATATAAATGAAGGAATAATTGATTTATAAGGAAATCAATTGATTTTGGGTTGATTTAGGTTAAGATTTGGTTAATCTTATGGAGGTAGGTCCATATGGCTTAAGAAGGGTCTTGGCTTGGTTTGATTTGGTTTGATTTGGTTTTCATCATGTGAGTATGGATTTAATTTATATTTGTGAATATAAATAAAGGAATAATTAATTTATAAATAAATCAATCAAGTTTGGGATAATTCAGGTGGAGCTTTGGCTAGGTAGAATGGGTTATATGGCTTAGGAAGGAATTTTGGAACTTGGATTTGATTTTGGGATTGAATTATTTGAAGTTGGATTTGAATTGGAATTTGATAAATGATTGAGAGGTTGAATTGATCTCAAAGAAAATCAAATGAATTGGGATTGATTTGAATTCGGTAAAGGCTAAGTCCATAAGATGAAATCAATGGGCTTAGAAAGGATTTTGAACTCAATCATAAGGTTTTATGGAGAATTTTGAGCTTGAATTTTATTGTGGGATTGATTATGAGTTTTGAAATTTTGGTTTTTATTGGTATGAATTTCAGGTTGGTTTGAGATGGAAAGCATGGATTGGGTTTAGGCTATGGGTAGGAAAGTCTTCCTAAGTCCCTAAGGCATAGCCTATTCCAATGGCTAACCCTTCTAAGTCTCTAGGCTTAGGTTAAGTGTTCACTTAATGGCTAGAAGTGTCTTAAGACTAATGAGCTCTTAGTATATATAAGAGTCCTAGATCTATGATAAGGAAGTCGAGAACTCACTCCAAAAGTGAGGTCAACACATACTTAAATTTGTTAAATGAGGGCCCCCTTTTCAAAATTAAAATCAAACATACCCAAAATATTTTTAAACAAAACCCAACAACCAACATACAAATTGGACTCCACTTAGCATACCTAAATTTGTTAACTAAGGGTTTCCTTTTTCAAAATCAAAACAAAATTAAGATAAACAACATATAATTTAACTCCATTTCATATACTCATATTTGTTAAATGAGAGTTCCATTTTTAAAATCAAATTAAAATCAAAACATCCAACAAACATTTGAACTCTATTTAACATACCTAAATTTGCTAAGTGAGAGTTCAATCCTCAAAATCAAAACAAAACCATACATCAACATACAAACAAACAAACAACATAAGTGAGTTCCATTTAACATGCCTAAATTTGTTAAACAAGAGTCTTGTCTTCAAAACAAAAATCAAAATCCAACAATAAACACTAAGCATATATTTGAACTCTATTTGACATACATAAACTTGTCAAACAAGAGTTCCCCTTTTCAAATCAACAACCAATATCAAACACACAATTGAACATCAAACAAACAATAATCAAACCATTAAGAGAAAGCTTTCAAAAATTTTAAACATACAATTGAATCCCATTTAACATATCTAAATTTGTTAAGTGAGGGATCTAAAATCATATTTCAACAAAATAATATAACAAATACATCTCCAAAACTCTCTCCAAAACAAATGAACCCCATTCAACATACCCAAATTTTTTGGATGTGGGTCTCAAAATCAAAATTAAATTCATATTCAACAATTCATGGCAAAGTCTCTCCTCAAAATTATTAAATCTCTCCAATATAATGAACCCCATTTTGCATACCTAAATTTGTTAAGTGTGGGTTCAAGTTCATAAGTCAAATCAAAAGCAACAATTCAAGTCAAGCAAGGGTTTAATCCTGTTCTTTTTCAACAATGCAGAGATATCAGTCCAATTCCTCCCTTTCTTCATTCAGTCAGCTTCTACCATGTCTTCGAGAAAGTTGATCTTTTCCTTTGCCTCGGGTGTGGATTTGGCCTTGGATCAGACCATACTCACCATTGCCCCTATGATCCAGTTCAGACTTAGCATTGAGAACCTCAAATTCACATGTGAGGGACCAGCCCGCACCACTGTTAGCAAGGAGGTGGAAGGCAAGAAGCCACTTCTTCATTTCGACATGCAGTATGGTTCTGAGTTTTCCTCTCTGAAGAGGAAGGTTGTTGTGGTTCCTACACCCCGGTCAGTGTCAGTGCCAGTATAATTTATTTCCCCTATTACAGTTTCAGTGAGGGCTAGTTCCACCTTTGTTGTTCCCCCTGCTCTGAAGGAGAAGGCTATCTTAGCTTCTGAGATAGTCTCTTCCACCTTCAAGGTTGGTGCTAGTTCCCGTTCTGCCCCGCTCACTAAGACTCAAAGTACTAACAAGAATAGCAAGGTCAAGTGGTAGTATGAGCGCAAGGAGAGGTAGCAAGATGATACCTCTCATGTTACTGAGGAGGGTTCCCCATGTGAGAACTCTCCATTCCTAAGTGGCAGTAGGTTTCACCCCCTCTCAACTTCAGAGGGAGAGAAGGATTAATACAGAATTGCTGCATCACCCCCACTACCTACAGAGTTTGAGACACTGGCTAGGGATAGGAGGAGGTCTATGGTCTATTCTTCACAGAGTCGGTAGAGCCCACAGATGCTCAGAGTCTGGCATGTTACATGATTTGAGGAGCATGATCCCTAGAAGTGTTAGGAGTCAAATACACATAGAGAGAGCCACTGAGGATAGAGTCACTACCCAAGTGGGCAAGCGAGAGGAGGAAGCCGCATAACGCCTCGGTTTGATGGACTTTCGATCTAATGTAGAGGAAATCATTTAGATTGCATAGTTCTCAATAGCACCATCAATTGTAGGAGGAGATCTCCGACAAAGAGGCAGTCGGTGTCTCCACCATCACATAGCTCCACTCATCATCAACCTTCACCAGTCTAAGTTTCAGCATCCACAGTCCTTGCCAAGCTGCATAAGCCCCAGTTTGGAGAGAGGTCCTCTCCTTTAGTGATCCAGCTACAGCCTAAAGATCCCACTCCATCTAGTCTACCTGTTGAGGTGAAGTCAAGCTCCCCTGCTCAACCTTCCACTTTAGCTACGTTAAAGAGGGAGTGATGATCTGAAAGCATCAAGATCATTCCATTTTCATAGCAGTCGGAGGAAGAGAGGGGAGGGAATACTGACATAGTCCCCATGTTAGTGGAACCAACTAGGGAGTACACCCCACCAGCTCAGAGTATTCAGTGCATACAATCTATAGAGTTCAATCCAATGGTTAGTTGTTCACCAGCCTATCTTCTGGTAGAGCAGGGTAAAATAGATGACCATTCTTTAGAGGACATCTTAAAAGAATACTGAACTGTAGTCAAAGAGATAGTCAGAAGTGATCATTCTGATCAGGAAGATCATAGAGTTGACTTCAACCCTGATGAGGATGACATGTTGGATGACTTAGCTGAAGTATAATGGTTGACACCCGAGGATCCCTACAGAGGGAACAACATAGCTAGGAAGGTGTTGTAGTTGAGGAAGGTGACACCTCTCACTCAACTCAACACCTCTTCTACCAACTTAAGTAGAAGGAAAACCAGATAGACAGGATGGAGAAGAGGGTAGAGGAGTTGATGGTAGTAGTTTTAGCTTTGTAGAATCTAGCTCCAGTCTCACAGCCTTCCCCTATGGTGGGTGCTCGACCAGAGTTGGTACATACCTTAGATCATCCTAAGTGCACTCCCATGGATGATATGATGGTATCTTGCATAGGAAGATCACGAATAGCAACTCCATGCATGAAAAGGATATTAAGGAGATGGTGGATCAACAGATAAAAAAATATTGGCGCAAGCCTAGGGGAGCTCATCTATTCCAAAAGGTAGACCTTACTAGGAAGAATTTGATGTAGTTCAATACCCCAAGGGATTTGTGCCACCATCCTTCAAGATTTTTTATGGCAATGGGAACCCATGGTAGCATATAGCGCATTTCAGAGCAGATTGTTGCAACACCGGTGGCAGTGAAGCACTTCTCTTCCATCTCTTCGTCAATAGTCTGTCAGGTGTTTCATTTCATTGGCACGTTGAACTTCCCAATAGTTCAATAAAGACCTTCATTGAGTTAGAGCATCTCTTCATCAAGAAATTCATAGGAGCTCAATAAAGGGTAACTATAGGTGACCTCATTGCGGAGAAACAAAAATCTAATGAGTCCCTTGTTGATTATATTCTTAGATGGTGCAACATGAGTATGAAATGGAAATCACAGCTGTCTAAATAGCATGCCATCAAAATTCATCTTAAGAATATCCATGGCCCAGTCACCTTCTGCTTAAGGGCTTCACCATTAAAATATTTGAGAAGTTAATCAAAAAGGTAGCTAGCCTACAAGAGGAAGCCAAACAGTTACCCTTCGTAGACCAATCATCTCAGTCCAAGCCACAGGAAGTATTTGAGAAGAAACCTGGGATAGTTGTATCAGTGGATAAGGGGAAGCAGCCAACTAGAGTTCAATTTGAGAGGCCCATATCTCAGCAGCCTCCACTGTCACCACCTCGACCTATATACCGGCCACCACAGTTCCCATAATGGCCACCACCATCGTTATAGGAGCCTACTCAACAGTGGTATCCATATCCACTACTAGATAGCTATTTTCCACCTAGTCTTATTGAAATATTAAGCAAGCCATACTCCTTCGAGAGGGAGATAGTCAGGAAAATCTTCAAGAATCTTTTGAAGAAACATAATTTTCAGCTACCCGAGCCTAAGAGGCCAAAGGAAGTGAGAAAAAGTGATGATCCTAGCTATTGCCCCTACCATCGCATGTCAGGCCAAGTCTTAGAGGATTGCATCACTTTTAAGGACTGGATTGAGTGTAGCTACAAGTTAGGAGCTATAGTCATTCCTAAGGAATACTCATTAGAACAACCATCTGATTCTATTAGAGTAATCCTTGGGGATACTTCCGATCTTCTTAAGACCAATGAAGGTTAGGATATTTTCTTATCCCATACCTCTAAGAAAATTACCTCTAAGATCAAGAAACTTTCTCTGCATGTGCCTGAAGCAACTCAAACCTCAATACCAAGGGAGGTTTGCTAGTTATGAAGGACAATTCAGGGAGGGTGGAAATCCAACAGCAATAGCAACCTACCACACTTTCCCGGGATAGATCTGTAGCGCAATCACAGTCTGAGTCCAGCCCTCCTACCACCGTTGTAGCTACAACCTCCTCTGCTAGATCCTTTTATACCAGCAAGAGCATTATATCTACAAATGAGGGCATCAAACCTCTCACTCTGCTCACTTTACTTGATTTTTATCATGTACCTCCATCCAAATTATAGAAATCAATGAACAAAGCTGATTCCACTTACATTCTTTCTACTTTTGATGCTTCTGATTTCATTCTCATAGAAAGCTCTCTGAGCCAAAATAATAATAATAACTCAAATAGTTATGATCCATTCCTCTTTGATTCAAAGTTGAATTTTTCTTCTCTAAATCAATCGAGTTCACTTCTTGAGATTGACTTGGAGTCATCCGACTCTGAGGATCCTATAGGAGAAGCTGTAGGTATACTCAATGAGTAGGTAGAACTTCCCACAAACTCATCATTCCAAGAAGTCAATGAAGTTTGATGCTAACCCTATCAAGAAAGCTCCTAGATGCATGCAATTAGATGTTGAACAACAAGTCATTTCTGAAGTGAGGAAATTGATTGATGATGGTTTCATTCAGGAGAAAAAATACCTCACCTGGTTAGCCAGTGTTGTCTCAATTAAGAAGAAGAATGGTCAAATTCTCATATACGTTGATTTTAGGGATCTAAATAAGGCATGTCCAAAAGAAGAATTTTCACTACCAATACCAGAACTGATGGTGGACATTGCCTCATCTCATGTAGTCTTCTCTTTCATGGATGGTTCATCTAGATATAACTAAATAAAGATGGCCCATAAAGATGAAAGGAACACTGCCTTTAAAACTCGGATCAAAATCTATTGCTTTAAGGTCATGCCTTTCAGCCTTAAAAATGTTAATGCCACATACTAGTGGGCCATGAATCGAATCTTCGATGAACTCATTCATCACCAAGTCTAATTCTACATCGATGATCTCATGGTCAAGAGCAAAGAAAATAAAGACCATCTCTTTGACTTGAGAGTAGTTTTGAACAGTTAAGGCAATATAACCTCAAAATGAACCCCCTGAAGTTGCATTCGAAGTAGCTTAAGGCAAATTCTTTTTTTTTTTTGGTTCAACACCGTGGAATTGAAATCGATCTGGAGAAGATCAAAGCTATATTAGAAATGTCACCCCCTAAAAGTTTAACTTAATTGAGTTCATTTCAGGGGTTGTTGGCATATCTGAGACACTTTATATCCAACCTATCAGAAAGATGTCAGCCACTCTCAGTACTTGTCAAAAAGGACACCAAGTTTAAGTGAGATGATAAGTGCCAACACGCCTTTGAAGATGTCAAGAAGTATCTGATGACGCTGCCAATTCTAGCAGCCCTTATTCTGGGCAAGCCTTTGATACTCTATATAGCTATATTAGTAACTCTCTTAGCACTTTGTAGGCCCAAGCCAATGATAAAGAGAAGGAGAACATGCTCTACTATCTCAATTATTATCTAATTCCTACTAAAGCAAACTATCCACCCATTGAGAAGCATTGCCTAGCTTTAATCTTTGCATCCCAAAAGCTATGGAATTACATGCTTTCCCATAAAGTCAACCTGCTTTTTATAAACAATCCACTATAATACCTCATGACATGGCCAGCACTATCCAAATGATTGGCATGTTGTTCCATGATTCTATCACAGTTTGACATCACTTTCGTACCCCTCCATGTGATGAAAGGACAAGCACTCACAAATTTTTTAGCAGCATACTTACTTCCTGCTGATTCTCCTCTTAGTGATGACCTCCCTGATGAACAAATCATGAACTTAGGGGATACCAGTATTCATCATTGGGAGATATATTTTGATGGCACAGCTTCCTTTCAAAGAGTAGAAGAACCACAATCTACTCTTCCAAGAAAAGCAGGGCTAGGAATAGTTCTCTTAACTTTGGATCATGATATGAAGAGATTCTCATATCATCTATCTGATCCTTGCACCAATAATGAAGCTGAATATGAGGCTCTGATTGTCAATCTGGAGTTAGCCATCTCGCTAAGCATCCATAACATCGACATCTTTGAGGATTCCCAATCAATGATCAACCAAATCGCTGAGTCCTACAAGGTTCTAAAGCCTAGGCTCCATCACTACCATAAGTATACAATGGAGTTGTTGGCCCAAATTTTAAAAGTGACCATCTATAAGATCCCTCGAGGAGAAAAGGTCATAGCATATTCTTTAGCCAAGCTTTCTAAGGAGTTGGCATGTCCGGAAGATGAGTCCATATCAATAGAGGTCCAAAATAGGCAAGTCATACCTCTTATTGATATTGAACTCATCAAAAAATACTCTCTAAAAGGGGTGGTTGTCATTGCCAAAAAGGACGAGGAGTTGAATTGGAGGCAACCATTCAAGGATTTCCTATACAAAGACAAACTACCTCAAGAGAAGTCACAAGCACATCAGATGAAGCAAAGGGAACTTTCCTACGCCCTCATGGATGGTGTCTTATGTCGGTGGTCCTTCGATCATATATAGTTACGTTATTTAGACAAGCATGAAGCCCTTAAGATCATGACCGAGGTGCACTCAGGATTATGTGAAGCTCACCAATTCAGTCCCAAGATGAAAGCCAAAATCAAGAGACTCGAAAATTACTATCATCGATGATCAGATGGGACGTAGCTAGGTGATGTCATCAATTTCAAGTACATGGGGTGGTCCTACACCAACCACCCAACATTCTACATCCAATATTGGCCTCATGGCCATTCGATTGTTGGGGTACTGATATTGTGGGTCTGATCAATCCCCCTTCTTCCAAGGGTCATCACTTTATCCAAGTTGCTACTGACTACTTTTCCAAATGGGCAGAGGCGATTACGCTCAAATAGGTCATAGCTCAGCATGTGCTCTAGTTTTTTAGAAACCATACCGTATATAGATTCAGGGTGCCTCACCAAATTATATTCGATAATGGTACTACATTGAAAAGCACCAAAATTAATAACTTTGCTTGGAGGTACAGCATAGATTGGAGATACACTACCATCTATTATCTGAGGGCAAATGGCTTAGTAGAAGCCTTCAACAAAACTCTCATCCAAATACTCAAGAAGACACTCAATGACAATAAACAATAGTGCAAGAGCAGTTAGCTAAAGCTTTGTGGGTTTACCGCACTACCTACAAAACTCCAACTCAGTATACCCCTTTCTCCTTAGTGTATGGGTCTGAAGTCGTTCTACCATTCGAAGTCCAACTCTCATCACTAAGGATAGCCATGGGTAGCAAGATCACAATGGAGTAGAATGTCAAGTTACAGTTAGAAGAGCTCAAAGGTTTGGAGGAGAGATGCTTATAGGCATGCCAAAACCTCGAGTTATATAATGCCATGATGATTCAAGCTCACAATAAGTTGGTCTTCCCTAGAGCTTTTCAAGTAGGAGAGCTTATTTTAATTCTAAGGAGACCAATTATTTCCCATCGCAAGATGGGAGGCAAGTTTGAATCCACTTGAGAAGACCCTTTTGCCATAGAGAAAGCCTACCAAAGAGGATCATATCAACTTATCAATCATAAAAGAAAGTGTCCAATGCTTCCAATCAATGGACTCTACCTAGAGAAATATTATCCATAAAATTATGTTTCAAAGTAATTACCATCAATGAAAATTCCATTTCAAATTCAATCTCTTCAAATTGAAAGCATTTCTATTTATGAATCTGCCATGACCTATTTAGGGTAAGTGTCAGAGAACCCAAGCGGCATCCTATCCTTTATCAACACAACACAAACACAAAACAAACACATATCTTGTTTTCTAGGACTACTTTGAGTTGAGATAATGCCCCTAGGGGCCCTCACTCAGTAGCTGCTCTAGGTCGAGTCGATTCACTACTTAACTAGTATGTCGCCCTAGTGGTCTTCTTACTTAGGAGGATGTAAGTCTCTCACACTTTCTTCCTGGCTTAACCACTGCACACTGACGAGCGCCTTGTTAGCATGATAGGCCTTACTGTGCAATTGATAAGCTACCATCATGTTGGCTCTGTTTAAGAAGATGTAAGTCTTCTATGCTTTATTCTTGGAATAGTCTTTGTGCATTGACTGGGTCGAGTGTGTTTGAGTTTTAGGTTAAGTCCCCTAGCAGCTCCTTTCATCCTAACTACTCCAAGTCTGCATCCAGTCCTTCCTCGAGACTCACCACTTAGTAGTCACCCTAGGCCGGATAACATCTGTCCCACCGATGATAGACTATTCTAATGATCATTTATGTTTGTGAAGATGTAAGTCTCCTACCCTTTGTTCTTAGATTGACACTCACGCACCTTGGTCGTTGTTCTCTATCTCTAACACGATGGATATACACCACTCAAGGCAAATGTAAGTCCCTGCACTTTCTCCTTGAGTTGGCCACCATATACCTATAGGCTTTCTTTTCAGGGATCAAGATAATGCTCCTAATGGCACCTCCCCTGTGGGCACTTGTGGTGTTCTATTTTTGTTTAATGTTTAGATTATTATTAAGTGTGTTAGGGGACACCATGCAGATTCGTAGATGTACTCATTAGGGTGAACAGGTACAACATTAAGGAATAGTGTACTATCTCGAGAAATATAAGTCACTACACTATAATGGACCTAATCACCTAATGATGACTCCTAAGGCATGATGAGTCTTCAAATATGCCAGAGATCTTTCTCCTACTTTACATAGAAAAGTAAAGTTGGGTTTATTCAAACCGGATTCGTTAAGTTCCCTATGGAGGCAAGCCCCCATAATTAATTACATCCTAAGGAATGAGATTCCTTAAGAATACTCTCGATAAAGGTAAATGATCATTGTCTCCAAATATTTCAAAGATAGGACTATCAATAAATTAGTTATTTTTGGAAAAGCATGTGAGATTGATCAAAAGGAGGGAGTTAGCATCAAAACTGAAGGGAGATGAGTAGGGGATGCTCATGATACTAGGAAACCTAATGAGCATCCCAAACTATCCTATGGTTGGGCTATATATTTTTGAAATTTGAGAAGAATTATATGTTTGAGTTGAATTTTTATTAGAAATATAGGGCTTACAATTCCACAATACAAGACCATGGAAATTCCTAAGAGATGTGGATTTATGCTTGTATTCCCTAAAGGAAACACCAACCTCGAATCCTGAATCTAGGGAGCTTTGGTGAGGGCCAAAGCACGACCTAAATCTAAGGTGAAAATGGATATATGATTTACCTCCATAAGAGAGAATAAACCACATGACTATTGGACTTACAACTGCCTGGAGTGGCTGTCAACTAACTCCTCCTATAGTTTTAAATACATGTAGGCAAGTCTTATGCTTAGCAAGATAGCTGGGTTGTTGTTTATTTAGAAAGGAGACTAAATCTTTAAACACACTCCCTAAGAGACTAGATCATGAAGGGCATCAATAATGACTTAAATCTAATGCAAATTTTGTTAAATTTTATTTTAATTTCTGGAAATTTTTATTTAACACAGGCTATGGGATTTCATATGCCTAATGTATGAGAAATCGATTATGGGCTAAAATCAGAAAGAAGAAAGTGTGTTTCCACCATGACTCTCAAAGGTCAAGCCATTTTCTTTGGCAAAGATGGAAGCCCTCCATTAGCAAGAGTGAGACAATATGATTTTATGCCTGATGTGAGACATACAACATCCAGCTAAGGGGTTGCTAAATCTTTTAGTATCTTGATTTATGTCCTAGGCTTTAGGTGAGGTTATGAGTTATTTAATTTAGTTTTTAGTTGATTAATTGAATAAATTTTATTTTTTCCTAAGAGTCTGATCGCATCCAGACCATTCAACAACCATCAAGTAATTAAGAAACTAGGAAAATCACGTCATCCTAATGGCGCAATCATAAGCATAATATCAATCAATTTATGAAATTAGCACAAAAAGAATAAGAGACTGGTGCAATCGAGTACCACCCTACAACCCAAAAAAGAAATGTGGTTAGCAGAGCCCTACCCTTATACAACCTAGATTACAAATGAATAATTACAATTAGAAGGAATTCATGTTATGGGGGTCTTCATTCTTCATTCTTCATTTCCTCCTTTCTTCATTTCTTTCTTTCTTCATTTCTTTCTTTCTTTTGGTTTGACTTAGGATGTAGTTTGCTCTAAGGCTTCACATGGTATATAGGACATGGTCTTATAACCAATGTTCATCCTAATCTCCCATAACATTCATTCCAAATCTTAATTATAAAATTTACATCAAAATGGGAAAGATAAATCTAACTAAACTTACAAAATAGAGATTAGTTAAACATACCAAATAACCCAAGCAGTTATATGAATAATTTGGACTTAGCACTCCCACACATGGGTAGCCAAGTCCACCTATCCTAATTTGGGTTATGCATAGGAGTACAAGCAACCTACATAGCAAAAGCATTTATATTTTTGTTACAGTGCCCCTTAAACACAACCCCTTGTAGAAAACATGGTTAGGCTAAGATCACCCTATCATCCAGTCTGCGCACATACACCCTAACATCCAGTCTAAAAATATTACATCACAAAACAAAATTAGGCATCAAACCATGCACCGCCCTAACATAGAAGTAGAAATGGTGACTTAGCCTAATGTGTGTTCTAATTAAGGCTTGTGTGGCATGTCTTAACTATGCTTTAAGGTTGGAATTTTCTAAGTGTGAAAGATTCAATTTAGATGGTGGTTTTAGTTTAAGTGTTTTAGTTTATTTGTCAATTTTAGTTGGTGATTTTATTTGGTTTGAATGAACCTACACTTAGTTACTAAATGTTGTGAAGAGAAGAGAACTTCTCTTTCATCCCTACCTTAAGTAATTTCTAAGGTAGATTGATTAATGAATTTCCTTTGGTGAATGGTTTATTATGTATTTTAATTAACCCTAAGTTTAGCTTTTTTTTTTCAATAGTCCTATCCAATAAGAAAGGCCTCTTAGGATCAGCTAGGGTGGATTACTATCACATAACACAAGTTACGTATTTACTTCTAATAATCCTAAGCATAGCTATACATGTAATGCAAAGTTTAGCAAAATTTGATGATGAATGCTAAGAGATATGATTTGAAAATTTGGATATTCCATTGATGCATGTTTTTTTTTGTTATGTAAAAAAGAGGGATTGTTCATCCATTAACTAAATGCACATCCATATGTATAAAAGATATAAGTGAGTACGGTGCCATTGTTTTCTACACCATGAGCATAAGGTACAAGACCTACTTAGGGCTACTTAAAGCCTCATAACCTTGGGATGTCCATACTAATATACCACTTTTCTTAAATACAAGTAGATGTAGAAAAAGAACCAAATGGATAAAGAATCACGCAAAAGATTTTTTTTTTATTTGATTTGGTTGTATAATTTACATGTATAATATGAAGATCCTCCTTAAATCATAACATAGAAATGCATAGGGAGAGATTTAAGCAAGTGTTGTGTTCTTTTCAAATGAGCTATACACTTGTAATCTTATGTAAATCCATGTTAACTTATGCTATAATCACATGTAAGCTTATAAGTATTCATAAGTAGCATCACTTCATTCATAATCTTTGATTCATAGGTTTTGAAAATAATTTTTTAGTTTAATAATGATAATAGCCACTCATATTCTTAATTTTAGCCAACACATGCAATTTAACATACAAGGAAACATTTTATTTAATTGACTTTTCAAAAGAAATGGATGCATGATTTCATATGACAAACAATATTTAGCATGCTTGGAAAGAAATAAAGGCATGTAAGCACATGACTTTATCCACCCTAATTAATTCCTAAGGACAATCATACAAAATAGGATTGCTTAAAATGAATCAAAATTCTTTAAGGAGATTTCTATTTTTGAATTTGATTTGACTTAAGAAATGTGAAAAGGGCTTGCTGGTCCTAACCCATTTCCCCCCATGTGTGAATTGGTTTAGTTTAATTTTAGAATAATTAGGTTGCTTTTATGTTTTGTTTAGGTTAAGGTATGGATTAAATCAATTAATTACCCCTTATCTATACCACTTTAACATAATTAACCAAGCAATTATGAGCCAACATATGATATGTAATCACATGGAAATTAAATTTGTAATGCACCTAAGAAATTAAGGGGCCTAATGCAATTGGCTCACAATTGTTGATTAATTAAGCTAAATGGTTTATTTAAGTACTTTCATAACCATCCTGCACATGTTGTTTGATTATAATTTCCTTTGGAATTTTCTTAGGCTTTTAAACACCTAAGAATCTACCCAAGAATTGGATGATTAAGTTCTGGAATAATTTCATTTTGAGTTTGATTAATTTAATTAGTTAATGAAGTGATAAAGCCATTAATTAATTATAACTTAATTAAGTGTTTATCCAAATGAAATAGACTTAGGAGAAAAGATTAGAGAAAAAGTCCTAATCTCATTCCCTAAGTCCATTCACTATTTAATGATGATTAGCAAGCTTAATTAATGAATCTATCAATGTTAAACATGTTAATTAAACATTTAATTAATTAAGAAAGTGATTAGGGATGAAACAAGCAATTCCCCTAATTAATCAAGGAATAAATTTCAAGAAAATCATGGGAAGCAGAGGTCACTAATTAATCCCAAAAAGTTTGGAGTTAACTACCTAATTAATTAGAGAGTAATTAGCTTAATTATATTTCCAATAAAACCTAAATTGAGTCAAAATCATTATTCAAAATTAATTAATTTTAATTTTCTATTATCCTTCTCTTAATTATCTTTAAAATGAGTGTTTATTTATATTTTTGGATTTTCTACAATTAGTTATAAATTTAGAATGTTTCATCATTAAAAATGGATTAATTAGAGCTAATTAAACCTCTAGTCCTGTCGGGCCACATTGCGGCTGATGCGGTGCGCTTTTCACGTGGCACAATTGAATAGGTTATTTAAGTTGTGACATCCGTCGGCTGAGTCAGCCGGCAGAGGATGCATTCTTTCTATGGGCTGTTCGATCTAAGATCATATGGCCAGGATTAATCCTATGATTTATACTTAAATCAAAGGGGATCTAATGTGATCTAATCACAGCCGTCCATTCCAATCATGCAGAATGGATGGCATGTGATCCTTCTCTTTCGCAAGCGAATTGAGATGAGCACCGTTCGACTCTCCCCATTCAATTCAAGCTTACCCGAGTTTGGATTGGGATCAAAATGATCCCACACCTTCAGAAGGAGGGGGGATGCACATCCAATGGGGTGACACTTTTCTTCAAAAAGGAGCAAAGCAAATTTTCCTAAGGCTATGATTTCAAGCAATTACCACACCGGAGGCTATCATTTGTGCTTCTAATGGAGGAGGTAGCTCCGTCTAGTAGAGACAAATCCATGTTGAAGGAATTAGGTCTTAATTTGAAGTGGATGGTTCGGTTGACAAAACTACCCTTCAATGGCGATCAACTTTGATCAAGGTGATGCTTCTCATGGCTTGGAGACTTGGGAAATGACTTGGTTGAGCTCGATGAAGTCCACTGATGGTGCTTGTAAGGTTAATTTGGCTTTGATGGAGAATTGGATGAGTTGAGCTCGAGATTGATCTCCCCTATTTCGGCTTTGAGTGAAATCGAGAATGGGAAATCAATAGAGGTTGGAAAGGGCTTGGAAACGCATAGGGAGGCTTCGATTGAGTCTCCTTAGCTCTATGGAAAATGAGTGCTTATCGTTTGAGTGGGAATGAAGGGGAGTATATCTCCCCCACCCCCACCCACCTGGATCAGACGGTAATGGGTTACTTTTCCATTTTTGATCAATGGGTGAGATAGGGTTCACGGTTTGGGCTACCAAACATCCCATGTGAGTCATTTTGGATAGTGGAGGGAAGGAGAGTGGATGCCCATGTGCTACGTGAGTGCCTTTGGTGATCCAAGTGTTCAATTTTCATTGGAGGGGTCAGTTTGCCCTTGGCTTAAGTCATGGCTAACCCAAGCTCAATGGGTCATGTTCACCACCCTCCTTGGTGTCCATGTGGACTACTAGAAAGATGTCAAGTGCCCTTGAGAAAGAAATTTCCAAGTGAATTTGGTCAAAGGATACCCTTTGACCTAAGACAAAAATGGTCATTTGGCCATGATTTTGATTTGGGAAGATTTAGAATGATTCAAAAATGATATGAGCCAAATTTTAAGTTATTTCGAGTTCATTTGATTTAAATTGGTTCAATTTGACCCATTTAGGATAAGTTGGGTCAAATTGGGTTAGGTTGACTAATTTGTCAAATTAGGTCAAACCATGGGTTAGGTCAAGTTCAAATGATCATTTGGAGCCTATGGGTATCATTGGTTTGGCTCAATTTAGTTTAGATTTGGTTTTGGTTCATTTAGGTTCATTTAGGTTAAATGGGTCAAGCTGACCAATTTGACCCATTTGACCCAATTGAGTTAGGACATGGGTAGGTTTAGACTTGGTTGATCATTTGAAAGATAGTGCAAGCTTTAGTTTCAATCAATTTTGGTTTGGTTTGATTTCAAGTTGATTTGGCCTTTTAGGTCAAGTTGGGTTTATGATCAATTGGGCTAGGTTGGGTCTAGTTGGTCAGTTGAAGCTGGTCAAGTTCAACAAGTGATTTGGAATGAACTTGAGCCATTGGCTGTAATCAATTTGACTTAAATCAAGATTTGACCCATTTTAACTTTTTAGGTCAACTTGGGTCAAGTGGCCAGTTAGGCTTAGTTTGGCTCAATTGATGACTTGGTCATGTTCAATCATTGATTATGAATTGGTTTAGATCAATGGTTTCAATCAATTTGGTATATGATAGATTTTTGCTAGGATAAATTTCATTTGGGCTAAATGTTGACTTGGTCAAAGGCTAAGTTTGACTTAGTTTGACCTAATTTGAGTGATTGATCATCCTAGGATGATTGTTGCTCATAATGTGAGGCTTAGATGGGCTTAGTTCAATCCAATTTGGGTTGGATTAGAATTTGGCTCAAAAAGGTCATTTAGGTCACTTTGGGTCAGGTAAGCTTAAATGGGACAATTGGCTTGGTCAAGGCTTGATTCAAGTTTGGTTGAACTCACATATGGACTTATGATGAAAATATAAATCCAATTACAAGTGATTTGGAGTCAAATGGGTGAACATGGGTTTTATTTTGGTTAATTTAATTTTGGTTTGATGATTATAGTTTACGTTTATATTTGTGCATGTGATTGAAGAAGTGATTGTTTAAAGAGAAAATCGAAGGGTTTGGATTGATTTGAGAATGATTTGGCTGAATCTAAGAAATTGGCTTAAAGGATATAAGTTGGATTTTGATTTGAGTTTTGAATTTACTTTTGGTTATTTTAATTTATATTTCACTTATATTTGTGAATATAAATGACAATATAAATGGGTTATGAGAAAATCTTTTGAGTTTGGAGTGGCTTAGGAAAGATTTTGGATTTTGAAATGTTCATGGGTTTCAGTCATTTGGAATTGATTTATTATTTGAGAAAATCAATTGAGTTGGCATTGATTTGAGATTTGATTTGGATTTTGGAATTGATTTATGACTAAGAAAAGGAATTGATTTGCAATTGGTTTAAGATTTGATTTGGATTGGTTTGAAGGAGGGAAGCAAGGATTGGGTTCAAACTATAAGTAGGTAAGTCCTCCTAATACCTCTAAGGCATAACCTATTCTTATGGCTAACTCTTCTAAGTCTCTAGGGTTAGGTTAAGTGTTCACCTAATCACTAAAAGTGCCTTAAGACTAAGGAACTCTTAGTGTCTATAGGAGTCCTATGTCTAAGATGGAGAAGTTGAAAGCTCGCTCCAAAAGTGAGGTCAACAGCACTCTATTTGGATCATGTTCTTGCGAACCCATCTAGACACTACCCTGGTTACTACTGGATTGCACAGTCCTCCTTTCCTAGTAGCCACCCGTGTGGTTGGAAGGTTTGTACTGCTGATGTGCAGACTCTCCCTTTAGATCGATAAGTCTGAGATAGGCCAAGGCCGACATATCCCCTTCTCAGTGCGGTTCATCACACACCAATAGGGTCCACGTAAACATATAAATAAATAATATATACATTTGCTTGTAGATTAGGAGAACACCCCCAGTGGTGCCTCTTCCTAAGCAAGCATCATATCTTTAGGACAATGTCAGCAAAACTCCCTATAGAAATCGCCTGCCTACTCTCGAGTTGACATAAGTCCCCAGTGGTTTTCATTAAGTAGTCACCCTAGGTTAGGTTTGATTTGTTGCGCATCCAATAAGTCACCTAGTGGCCCTTTCTACTTTGAAAGATGTAAGTCTCCTATACTTTCTTTCTAGCATAGTCATTGTACACCGAAAGGCAACCTTTATGTTGGATAGCTCTACCTCGCAGCCAGTAGACTACCCCCTTTAGATTTGTGATTCTAAGATAGGCCAAGGCCCTGTGGTGAAAATATGCATGCCTTCATCTATCCCTTTTTGGAAGAGGATAAATGAAAACAAAAATATACACCTTTGTCGGGACACCATGCAGATCCACAAATATTCTTATTAGGGTGATCGGGTATGATATTGATAAAATCTGTACTATCTCAAAAGATAGAAATCACCACCCTACAATAGACCTAATCACCTGAATAAGGACTTCTAAGGACTATGGGTATTCGAAATGTACTAGAGATTCTTCCCCTACTTTACATGAAAATGTAAAGTAGGGTTTATTTTAAATCGAGTTCGTTAAGTTCCCTATAGGGGCTAGTCCCCATAATTAATTACATCCTAAGAAATAGGGTTCCTTAGGAATAGTCTCGATTAAGGTAAATGATGGTTGTCTCCAAAGATTTAAAAGATAGGATAATCAATTGATTAGTTTATTTTTAGAAGATCAAGTGGGATTGAACAAAAGGAGAGAGTTATTATTGAAGCCAAAGAAAGATAAGTAGGGGATGCTCATGATGCTAGGAAACCTAGCAAACATACCAAACTATCCTATGGTTGGGTTTATATTTTTGAAATTGAATTGATTTATTTGTTTGAGTTTAATTTTTATCAGAAAGTTAGGGCTTATAATTCAATGATACAAAGTCATGGAAATGCTGAAGAAGTGAGGATTTATGCTTATAGCCCGCAAGGGGAGAAGTAACCTCGGATCCTAAATCTAGGGAGCTTTGCCGAGGACCAAAGCACGACTTAAATCTAAGGTGAAAATGGGTATATGATTTACCTCCACAAGAGAGGATAAATCACCCGATTGTTTGGACTTACAGCCTCCTGGGGGTGGCTGCCAACTAACTCCTCCTACAGTTTTAAATACATGTAAGCAAGTCATATGCTTTTGCAAGATAGCTAAACTGTTATTTATTTAGAAAGAAATTAAGTCCTTAAACACACTCCCTAAGAGACTATATCATGTAGGGCATGATTTAATGACTTAAATCTAATACAAATTTTATTACATTTTTTTCATTTTGGACAATCAATTTGACACGGGCTTTAGGATTCATATGCCTAATGCATGAGAAATTAGATTATGGGCCAAAATGAGGAAGATAAGGAGGTTTATTTCCACCATGACTCTCAAAGGCCAAGCCAAGTTCTCTGGCAAAGGTGAAAGCCCTCCAATCAAGAGTGAAATAATATGCTTTTTATACATGATGTGAGAAAGAAAATACAACATCCAGCTAAGGGGTTGCTAATTCTTTTATCTTGATTTATAACCTAGTCTTTAGATGAGGTTATGAGTTACTTATTTTTAGTTTGAATTGATTAGTTGGATAGAAAATTTATTTTCCTAAGATCCTAATCATCATCTAGGCCATTGTGGTGAAATATATATTCTCATATTTACCCATCATTTTTTTAGAAGGGAGTAAATAAAGATAAAAATATACGCTTTGTTAGATGCCACACAGATCCACAGATGTTCTTATTAGGGTGATCGAGTATAATATTGAGGAGAGGTATAATATCTCAAAAGATATAAGTCACCACCCTACAATGGACCTAATCACCCCAATAAGGACTCCTAAGGACTATGGGTCTTCAGAATATATCAGAGATTCTTTCCCTACTTTACATAGAAAAATAAAGCAGGATTTATTTTAAATCAGGTTCGTTAAGTTCCCTACAAGGGCAAGCCCCCATAGTTAATTACATCTTAAGGAACAGGATTCCTTAGTAATACTCTCGATTAAGGTAAATGATCATTTGCTCCAAAGATTTCAAAAGGTAGGACTATCAATTGATCGGTTTATTGTTAGAAAGTCAAGTGGGATTGATCAAGAGGAGGGAGTTCTTATAGAAGCCAAATGAAAATAAGTAGGGGGATGCTTAAGATACTAGGAAACCTAGTGAGCACCCCAAACTATCCTATGGTTGGGCTTTATATTTTTAAAATTGAATTAATTTATTTGAGTTAAATTTTTTATTAGAATGCTAGGCCTTATAATTTCATGATGCAAGGTCACAAAAATGCCTAAGATGTGATGATTTATACTCGTAGCCCGTAAAGGGAAGTAGCAACCTCTGAACCTAAATTTGGTGAGGGCCAAAAAGCATGGCCTAAATCAAAGACAAAAATGAGTATTTGGTCTACCTCTACAAGAAAGCATAAATCACCCAGTTGTTAGACTTACAACCACCTGGAGGTGGCCTCCAACTAGCTCCTCCTATGATTTTAAAATATATAGGTAAGTCTAATGCTTTTGCAAGATAGATAAGCTGTTGTTTATTTAGAAAGAAACTAAGTCCTTAAACACACTCCCTAAGAGACTAAATCATGTAGTGCATGCTTTTAATGACTTAAATCTAATGCAAATTTTTCATATGTTTTATTTTCATTTTGTACAATCAATTTGACACATGCTTTAGGATTCTTTATGCCTAATGCATGAGAAATTAGATTATTAGCCAAAATTAGCAGAATAAGGAGGTGTGTTTCCACCATGGCTCTCACAGTTCAATTCAAGTTCCCTCCAATCAAGAGTGAAATAATATGTTTTTATGCATTATGTTATAAAAGTAAGACAACATTCAGCTAAGGGATTGCTAATTCTTTTATCTAGATTTATAACTTAAGCTTTAGGTGAGGTTATGAGTTAATTATTTTTAGTTTTGAGTTGATTAATTTGGTAGAAGATTTATTTTCCCTTAAGATCTTAATCGTCATCCAGGCCATACATCAAATCAATGAATAAACTAGAAAAATATGTCATCTTAATGCGTAAGTTAAACAAACATCAATGAATTTATAAAACTAGTGCTAAAGAATAAAAGGTCATTTTTGGTCAAGCTCCATTGCACAAACCCAAAAACAAATTGGGTAGCCGAGCTCTACTCTTATACAGCCTGGATTGCAAATGAATAAATTACAATAACAAGGAATTCATGTTATGGGGATCTGCACTCTTCACTTCTTCTTTCTTCTTTTCTTCCTCTCTTCTTTTCTTCTTTCTTCTTTCTTCTTTTGGTTCCTTCTTTTGGATGATTGGAATATGGTTACTCCAAAGGCTTCACATGGTACATAAGATGAAATCTTATGACCAATGCTCATCCTAATCCCCAATTATAATCATTGCAAAATTACATGAAAGGAAAAGCAAATCTAACTAAAACCTATAAAATAATGATTAGCTAAACAAACCACACATTCCCAAGCATGTATATATATAAATTGGAGTTAGCACCCCACACATGGGTAACCAAGTCCACCTGGCCTATTTTAGATTATGCTTAGGGGTAAAGCACCTGCACAGCAAAAGTAATTTTATATTATTATTACAGCGTCCCTTAAGCACAATCCCCTACAGAAGATAATAATTAGACTAAGATCGCTCTACCATTCAGTCTACACACATACACCCTAACATCTAGACTAAAATAAAATAATACAAAATAAAAGCAAACATCAAACCATGCACCGCCCAAACCTAAAGCTAGGAATGGTGACTTAGCCTAATGTGTGTGTCATTTAAGGTTTGTGTGGTATGCTTAGCTAGGCTTTAAGGTTGAAGTTTTCTAAGTATGAAAATGTTCAAATTAGAGGGTTTATTTCATGTAAGTGGTTTAGTTACTTTAGTTGATTTTATTTTGTATTTTGATTTGGTTTGAATGAATCCTACAATTAATTACTAAGTTATAAAGAGAGGAAAAGAGGAGAACTTCTCTTTCCTTCCCTACCTTAAGTAATTTCTAAAGTAGATTCATGTTTGATTTTTATTTAGTGAATGTTTTATTATGTGTTTTAATTAATCCTAAATTTATATTTTTCTCTAAACAAACCTATCCAAAAAGAGAGGCATTTTAAGATTAAGTAAAGTGAATTAATATCGCAAAACACACAAAACTTTATTTCTTTTCCAACATGTATAACATGCATATGGATGAATCCTAAGTATATATATACATGCAAATGAGGATGTTTAGCACACTTTCATGATGAATGTTAAGTGATAGTACTTAAGAAAATTTGGATTCTTTATAATGCATGATTTTCATTAAGTGGAAAAGATGGATTCTTTTATCCATTTTCCACATGCACATTTATATGTATGAAAGGCATAAGTGAGTATGGCACCATTATTAGCACTAGGGGTGTATGGTACAAGACCTACTTAGGGACTTAAAATACAACCCGGGTTGTCGGACTAATATACCACTATCCTTAAATATATATGCATGTACAAAAGAAATGAATGGAAAAAGAAAGATGCAAAAGTTTGTATTTGTTTGTTTGATTTGTTTATGCAATTTATATGTATAAGTATGGATGTCCCTCTTAAGTAATAACATAGGAATGAATAGGAATGGATTTATGTAAGTGTTATGTTCTTTCAAATGAACTATACACTTTACCAAATCCTATTCAAAACTATGCTAAAAGAAAGGAGAAGGAAAACCACACTATGCACATCTTTATATTTCTACTCACATGCAAGCTTATAAATAATCATAAGTAGCATACTTTTTAATTTTGGTAATTGATTTATAAGTTTTGAAAATAATGTTAGATTTAATAGTGATAATAGCCATTCATATTCTTACTTTAGCCAAAACATGCAATTTGACATAAGGGAAACATTTCATTCTTAATTTGATTTTTGAAAAGTATGAATGCATGATTTTCATATGGCATGCACATTTAGCATGCTAGGAAAGAAATAAAGAGATGAAAGCAATGTAAGTTCATTCACCCTAATTAATTCTTAAAGATAATCCTATGAATAAGATTATTTAAAGCAAATCAAATTTGTTTCAAGGAGAGTTTGAATTTTATTTGGGTTTGATTTCAATTTAAGAAATGTGAGATGAGTTTGCTGGTCCTAACCCATTCCCCCATGTGTGAGTTATTTAAGTTCAATTTTCAGGTGATTAGGTCAATTTTATGCCTTAGTTAGGTTAAGGTGTGAATTAAGTGTGTTAATTACCCCTTACCTACACCACTTTAATATATTTAATCACATAATTATGAGTCAATGGTATGACATAAAATCACACAAAGAATTTAAATCAGTAATGCACCAAGGAAAGAAAGGGCCTGATGCAATTGGCTCATAATTAGTAATTAATTAAATTAAAGGGTTTAATTTAAGTACTCTCATAACCCTTCCCACACATATGGGTTGGATTTTGATTTTCTTAAGCTACATAGGTTATTGAACACCTAAGTGTCTACCCAAAATGAATTAGTTAAGTTCTGGAATGTTTTGATTTTAAAATTTTGATTAATTAAGCCATTTTATTAAATGATTAAATTAATTAATTAATTTTGCACCTTAATTAAATTGTAATCCAAATGAAATAAACTTAGGGAAAAAGATATGGGAAAGAATCCCTAATCTCATTCCCTTAGTTCACTCACTTTCCTAAGGTAATTAGTAATGTTAATTGGTGAATTTATCACTATTTAAAATGTTAATTAACCATTTAATGGATTAAGAGAGTAAATAGGAATGAGCTAAGCAATTACCCTAATTAAGCCACTAATAAATTCCAAGAAAATCATGGGAGGCAGAGGTCAATCCATTAATCAACCTTATGAAGTTTGGAATTAATCAGTGGAATAATTAGGGAGTAATTAATATAATTACATTCCCAATAAAACTCTAATTCAAAAAATATCACTATTCAAAACCAAGTGAAATTAATATTAGAATATTCCTCTTTTAATTACCTTTCCAATGCTTTTTATTTTGTATTTTTCTAATTTTTTTACAATTAGTTATAAATATTTGAAGTTTCCAAGCTTATTAGGTAATTAATCCCTTAATTATATGGCTAATCCCATCGGTGCCACGTGGAGGCTGACACGGCGTGCGCTTTCCACATGGCACAATGGGATAGGCCACTTAAGTTATCAAATCATAGCGCCGCATCAGCGGCGGCACTATGCGCTTTCTCTCCATCCGTCTGATCAAGGATCAGACGGTTGAGATCAAGCTCGCGATTCTTAAGGGGTTAATCCATGGATCCTATGCATCTTGATCATGGCTGTCCATCCAAAATATGTGGATGGATGGCCAATGATCCATCACTGATCTTCCTTGTGAGAGAGGACATTCGTCCACCCTTTAGGGAAAGATCCAAGCTCGATTGAGCTCGGATTGAAACCAAATTCAACCCACACCATCATCATGCAAGGGAGATCACATATGATGGTCAAATTCTCATGAGGTGAGAATTTCTTTCACAAAGGACCAAACCATGGCTAGTTTAAGCTCAGTTTGAGGGCATACCTCACCGGAGGCTATCACCAGCACTCGAGTTCAATGAGGTATATTCGTCTAATGGAAATGAAGCCCTGTTGAAAGTTTCAAGCACTGGGGTAGAGTAGATCTCTCTATAGACCAAGCTCACCTTCAATTCCTTGTGCCCTTGATCGAAGTACCACCTCCCTTGCTTGGAGAACATGTGTGAAGGCTTAGGTGAGCTCGATTGAGTTCCCTCAAGGTGCTTGCAAAGTAAATTAGATTGAATTTGAGTATTGGCTAAGTTCCCCAATTTTTGGTTTGAAGAAATTCGAAAATGGGGAAATGGAAAATACCAAGGAAACTTTGGGAGAGCTTGGAATCACTTCCTCTGAGTTCCTACGCTTCAATCAAATAGGAGAGAATAGAATTCAAGTGAAATTAGGGGGAGTATGTCTCCCCCTTGATGGATTAGACAGTCGTAAGCTCCTTTACCATTTTGATTCAATTGACCTCCTTGAGTGGGTTTGTTAGGCCGTTTAGGGTGGCATTGCATTCGGTTTGGCCAGAGGGAGGTAGTGGAGGAGTGCCATGTGCTTGAAATGAGTGGAGGAAGGATTCCTATGTGCTCATTTCCATGGAGGTGATCAATTTTGACCTTGGATTCGGTTTGGCTTACTCAAACCCAATGGGTCATGTGCACCATTTCTATTAGTGATCATTTGGTCCACTAAGAGGATGTCAAGTGTCCATGAAAAGGAATTGATCAAATTTCAAGTGGTTTCAATTTTATGTTAACCTATGGCCTACTGATAAAATGGTCATTTGACTTTGATTTCAATTTGAATTAGTTTTTTATGATTGAAAAATGGGTTAGGACAAGTTTCATTGAATTTGGAGTTGGTTTGATATGATTTGGCTCATGTTGACCCATTTAGGTCAAAAATGGGTCAACTTAGGTCAAGTTGACCAATTGGTCAAATTGGATCAAACCAAGGGTTGGGACAAGTTCATTTGACCATTTGAAATGTTTTGGCATCATTGGTTTCGTTCAATTTGATTTACATTTGAATTTGGTTCATTTGATTTCATTTAGGTCAAATGGGTCAAGTTGACCAATTTGACCCATTTAACTTATTTGGGTTAGGTCATGGGTTGGTTTATGTTTGGTTGATCATTTGAAATAGATTGGTAACTTTATTTCAAATCAATTTGGTTTATATTTGGATTTGGCTCAATTTGACTTTTTAGGTCAAGTTAGGTTTAAGGTCCATTGGACTAGGTTGGGTCTAGTTGGCCAATTGGGGCTTTGATCAAGTTCAACAAGTGATTTAGAATGAACTTGACCCATTAGTTTCAATCAATTTGGCTTAGATCAAGTTTTGGCACATTTTGACTTTTTAGGTCAACTTGGATCAAGTGGCCAATTGGGCTAGGTTAGGCTGAAATGATGACATGGTCAAGTTCAAACATTTATCATGAATGAGTTTTGATCAATGGTTTCAATTAATTTAGCCTATGGTGGATTTTGGCTAGTTTAAGTTTCATTTTGGCTAAGTGTTGACTTAGTCAACCCTTAGGTTTGACTTGGTTTGACCTAATTTGAGTGATTGATCATCTTATGATGATTGTTGCTCATAATATGAGGCTTAGATGGGCTTAGTTCAATCCAATTTGGTTAGGATTAGAATTTAGCTCATAAAGGGTACTTTAGCTCACTTTGGTCAAGTGAACCTAAGTAGGTCAAATGGCTTGGTCAAAGTTTGATTTCAGTTTGATTGAACTCACATATGGACTTATAATTGATATATAAATCCATTTGCAAGTGATTTAAAGTCAAATGGGTTTTGAGGAACTTGACAATTTCAAGTTCAAAGGGGTGAACATGAGTTTGACTTGGGTTTTATTTTTTAATTTAGTTTTGGTTTGATGATTGGAGTTTGTGTTTTTATTTGGATTCATGATTGTAAGATTGATTGAATCATGAAGAAAAATTGAGGGTTTGGCTTGATTTGAAATTGATTTGGCTAGGTTCAAGATTTTGACTTGAAGGCTTAGGTTGAATTTTTGATTGAATTTGGATTTGATTTTTTGAATTTATTTTTTGATATTTGAATTTATATTTCATTTATATTTGTGAATATAAATGAGAATATGAATGGGTTATGAGAAAATTCCTTGAATTTGAATTGATTTAGATTTGATTTAGGCTAAGTCCATAAGATAGAATTAAAATGACTTAGGAAATATTTTTGATTTGGTTTTAAATTTTGAATTTAATTTGATTGAATTGAATTTATATTTTATTTATATATGTGAATATAAATGAGAATATAAATGGGTTGTGAGAAAATTCTTGGAATTTGAATTGATTTAGATTTGATTTAGACTAAGTCCATAAGATAGAATCAAAATGACTTAGGAAATATTTTTGATTTGGTTTTGAATTTTGAATTTAGTTTGATTGATTTGGATATATATTTCATCTATATATATGAATATAAATGAGAAAATTCTTTGAATTTGAATTGATGTAGATTTGATTTAGGCTAAGTCCATGAGAGGGAATCAAAGGACTTGGGAAATATTTTTGAACTTGGAATTTCAATCATGGACTTCAATCATATGTTTCAATTGTTTGGAATTGATTCATGATTTGAGAAAATCCATTGAATTGGTTCAAGGTTTGAGTTAGAGTTGGAGTTGATATGAGTTTGGAGAAAATCAATCAAGTTGGAATTGATTTGAGTTTGACTTGAAGGGAGGAAGTAAGGAATTTGGGTTAAGCTATAAGGTAGGCAAATTTTCCTAATACTCCTAAGGCATAAGCTATTCCTATGGCTAACTCTTCTAAGTCTCTAAGGCTAGGTTGAGTGTCCACCTAATCACTAGAAGTGTCTTAAGACTAAAGAACTCTTAAGGTCTAAGAGAAGTCATATATCTAAGATGGAGGGGTTGAGAGCTCATCCTAAAAATGAGGTCAACAGGCATACATCAAAGCAAGGAAGAAACTAAGAAAACATGTCATCTTAATGCACAAGCTAAACAAACAGCAATCAATTTATAAAGCTAGCAAAAAAGAATAAGAAGCCATTTGTTGTCGGGCTCCACCGCACAAATCAAAAAAAAAAAAATTGGGTAGCCGAGCTCTATCCTTATACAACCCAGATTACAAATTAATAAATTATAATTTAAAAAATAATTCATTGTTATGGGGGTCTTCATTCTTCACATCTTCATTCTTCTTTCTTCTTTCATCTTTCTTCTTTATTCTTTATTCTTTCTTCTTTTAGTTAATTGGAATGTGGTGCCTCCAAAAGCTTCACATGGTACATAAGACATAGTCCTATAACCAATGTTCATCCTAATCCCCCATAATAATCATTCCAAAATCCTAATTGTAAAATTACAAGAAAATGGAAAAGAAAATCTAACTAAAACCTGTAAAATAGAGAGTAGTTAAAAATTGGAGCTAGCACCCCACGCATAGGTAACTAAGTCCACCTGGCCTATTTTAGATTATTCTTAGGGGTATAAGCACCTGCATAAGAAAAAGCATTTTTTATATTTTTTTTATTACTACGCCCCTTAAGCACAATCCTCAGCAGAAGACAATGGCTAGACTAAGATCGCCCTACCATTCAGTCTACGCACATGCACCCTAACATCTAGACTAAAATATTACATCACAAAATAAAAAAAACATCAAATCATGGACCGCCCTAACCTAAAGCTAAAAGTGGTGACTTAGCCTAACGTGTGTGTTATTTAAGGTTTATGTGGTATGCTTAGCTAGGCTTTAAGGTTGAAGTTTTCTAAGTATAAAAATGTTCTACTTAGAGGGTGATTTCATTTAAGTGATTTAGTTGACTTAGTTGATTTTATTTTGTGATTTAATTGGGTTTGAATAGACCTACAATTAATTACTAAGTTATAAAGAGAGAAAAAGAGAAGAGAACTTATCTTTCTTTCCTACCTTAAGTAATTTTTAAAGTAGATTCATATTTAATTTTTGTTTAGTGAATGTTTTATTATGTGTTTTGATTAATCCTAAGTTTGGATTTTCCCTAAATAAACCTATTCAAAAAGAAAGGTATTTTAAGATTAAGTAAAGTGAAATACTATCAGAAAACACACAACACTTCATTTCTTTCCCAACATGTGTAGCATGCATATGGATGAATCCTAAGCATATCTATACATGCAAATGGAAATGTTTAGAACACCTTAATGATGAATGCTAAGAGAGTTTGCTTAAGAAAATTTGGAGTGTTTCATGTATGCATGACTTTGTTAAGTAGAAAAGAGTGATTCTTTTATCCATTTTTCATATGCACATTTGCAAGTATAAAAATAAGAGTATTATGCGCCATTGTTGTAAGGTACAAGACCTATACTTAAAACCTCATAACCTCGGGTTGTCCAGACTAATATACCACTTTTCTTAAATACATGTGCATGTACAAAAAGAAATGCATGGAAAGAGAATCGTGCAAAAAGTTTATGTTTATTTGTTTGATTTGTTTATGCAATTTACATATGCAAGTGTGAATATCCTTCTTAAGTGATAACATAGGAATCAATAAGAATGGATTTAAGCAAGTGTTGTGTTCTTTTCGAATGAACTATACACTTTGCAAAATCCTATTCAAAACTATGCTAAATGAGAAGAGAAGGAAAGTCACAAAATGCACATCTATATATTCATACTCACATGCAAGCTTATAAATAATTATAAGTAGCATACCTTTCAGTTATGATATTTGATTTATAATTTTTGAAAATAATTTTTGATTTAATAGTGATAATAGCCATTCATATTCTTACTTTAGCTAAAACATGCAATTTGACATAAAGGAGACATTTCATTTTTAATTTGATTTTTAAAAGGCATGAATGTATGAATTTCATATGACATACACACTTAGCATGCTAGGAAAGAAATAAAGTGATGAAAGCATGTAAATTCATTCACCCTAATTAATTCCTAAAGACAATCCTATGGAATAAGAGTATTTAAAGTGAATCAAAGTTATTTTAAAGAGATTTTTGTTTTCTTTTGAGTTTGATTTTAATTCGAGAAATGTGAGAAAGTTTGCTGGTCCAAACCCATTCCCACATATGTTTATTATTTTAGTTGAATTTTTAGGTGATTAGATTGATTTTATACTTTCGTTAGGTTAAGGTGTAGATTAAGTTCACTTAATTACCCCTTACCTACACCACTTTAACATATTTAATCAAATAATTATGAGCCATGGTATGACATAAAATCACAATGAAGTTAAATCAACAATGCATCCTAAGAAAGAAGGGTATCTAATACAATTGGCTCACAATTAATGATTAATTAAGCTAAAGGGTTTAATTTAAGTACTTTCATAACATTTCCCACACATGTGGGTTAAGTATGATTTCCTTAAGCCACTTAGGTTATTGAACACCTAAGCATCTACCCAAGAAGGAATTTATTAAGTGATTAAGTTTCTGGATTAATTTGTTTTTAAATTTTTGATTAATTAAGCCATTTATCAAAGTAATTAAATCATTTAATTAATTTGCACCTTGATTAGATTCTTATTCAAATGAAATAAACTTAGGAAAAAAGATATGGAAAAGAACCCCTAATCTCATTCCCTAAGTACATTTACTATTTCAAGGTGATTAGCAAACTTAATTAATGAATTTAATCATCATTTAATGGGTTAATTAATCATTTAATTTATTAAGGGAGTAATTAGGAATGAACCAAGCAATTACCCTAATTAAGCCATAAATAAATCTCAAGAAAATTATGGGAGGTAAAAGTCAACCCTCTAAATATACCTGAGATGTTTGGGATTAATCAATGGGATAATTAGGGAATAATTAACATAATTATATTCCCAATAAAACTCAAATTTAGAAAATATCACTATTCAAAATCAATTGAATTTAATTTTAGATTATTTCCCTTTGAATTATCTTCACAATGCATTTTATTTTGTATTTTTTTTATTGTTCTACATTTAATTATGAATATTTGAAGATTCAGTGATTAAAACCTAATTAAATAGCCTAATTATATAGTTAATCCCGTCGGCACCACGTGGACCGCTGGCGCGGTGCGCGCTTTCCATGTGGCGCGATGGGATTCACTATTTAAGTAGTCACATCTGATGTCACGTTAGTGGCGATGCTACGCGCTTTCTCCTCGACCGTCCAATCAAAGATCAAACGGTCAGGATTAAGCCCATGATTCTTAAGGGATAAATCCATGGATCCTATGTAGCTTGATCATGACTGTCCATCCAAAATGCATGGATGGACGGTTCATGATCCATCACTGAGCTTGCCTGCGGGAGAGGGCATCCATCCACTCTTTAGGGCAAGATTCAAGCTCGATTGAGCACATATTAAGCTCAAACTCAACCCACACCATCATCATGCAAGGGGCAAGACATCCAATGGTCAATTTGCAATCGGGTGAAAGTTTCTTTCACAAAGGACCAAACACTCCCTATTCTAGGCTCAGTTTGGAGGCATACCTCACCGAAGACTATCACCGGTGCTCCCAACCATCGAGGTAGCTTCGTTTAGTAGAGACGAAGCCATGTTGAACATTTCAAGCTTTGGGATGAACTGTATTGTTCGCTTGATCAAACTCCTCCTCCTAGGCTTGCGACTTTAGTCTAGATTCTTCTTCCCATGACTTCAACACTTGGATGATGGTTTGAGTGAGCTCGATTAGGTCCCCTCAAGGTGCTTAAAGGATGAATTGAGCTCTGGTGAAGGATTGAATGAGATGAAAATTCTTGCTACCTCCCTTATTTTTGGCTTAAGCAAAATTGAGAATGGAGAAATTGAATTGGCTTGGGGGTTAGGGAAACCTACAATTTCTTCCCCTGGCTTTCTTTCACTCAATCGAGTAAGAGAGTAAAAATGAAATGAAATTAGGAGGAGTATAACTCCCCCTAGATGGATCGGACAGCCAAGAGTGGAGATGTCATTTTTGATCAATTGGCCTCATTCAATGGGTTGTTTTGGCTGTTTGAACTTGCACATGGTTCATTTTTGGTGGAGGAAGGTAGTGCAGAGGTTGCCATGTGCAAAATAAGGTGGAGGAATGATTCACATGTGCTTATTTTCAAGTGAGTGGTCGGTTTGGCCATTGGGTTGGGTTTGGCTGACCCAAACTCATTGGGTCAAGTGCACCCCTCTTAGTAGTGTCCATGGAGTCCACTAAGAGGGTGCCAAGTGGCTATGAAGAGGATTTGACCAAATTCTAAGTGAATTTGGCCAAGAATTACCCTTTGACCTAGGGGTAAAATGGTCATTTGGCTTTGATTTCATTTTGAATATGTTTGGTATGATTGAAAAATGGGTTGGGCCAAGTTTCAATGAATTTATAATTGATTTGATATGATTTGGCTCATGTTGACCCATTTAGGTCAAAATGAGTCAACTTGGGTCAAGTTGATCAATTGGTCAAATTGGGTCAAACCAAAGGTTGGGTCAAACCAAAGGTTGGGTCAAGTTCATATGATTATTTGAAATGTTTTGGCATCATTGGTTTGGCTCAATTTGATTTATATTTGGATTTGATTCACTTGATTTCATTTAGGTCAAATAGGTCAAGTTAACCAATTTGACCCATTTGACCTATTTGGGTTAGGTCATGGGTTGGTTTAGGTTTCATTGGTCATTTAAAATTATTTTGTATCTTTGTTTCTAATCAATTTTGGTTTGATTTGATTTTGGCTTAATTTGACCTTTTAGGTCAAGTTAGGTTCATGGTCAATTGGGCTAGGTTGGGTGTAGTTGGCCAATTGAGGCTTTGGTCAAGTTCAATAAGTGATTTGGAATAAACTTGATCCATTGGTTTCAATCAATTTGGCTTAGATCAAGTTGTGATGCATTTTGACTTTTTAGGTCAAGAGGTCAATTAGGCTAGGTTAGGCTCAAATGATGACTTGGTCAAGTTCAAACATTGATCATGAATTTATTTTGGTCAATGGTTTCCATCAATTTAGCCTATGGTGGATTTTTGGCTAGTTTAGGTTTCATTTTGGCTAAGTGTTGACTTGGTCAACCCTTAGATTTGACTTGGTTTGACCTAATTTGAGTGATTAATCATCTCATGATGACTGTTGCTCACAATGTGAGGCTTATGTGGGCTTAGTTCAATCCAATTTGGGTAGGATTAGAATTTGGCTCATAAGGGGTACTTTAGGTCACTTTGGGTCAAGTGAACCAAAGTAGGTCAATTGGCTTTGATCAAGGCTTGAGTCAAGTTTGATTGAACTCACATATGGACTTATGATTGAAATATAAATCCATTTGCAAGTAATTTGGAGTCAAATGGGTTTTGATTCATTTGATAATTTTAAGTTCAAAGGGTGAACATGGGTTTGAGTTTTGAATTTAGTTTTGGTTTGATGATTGAAGTTTGTGTTCATATTTGGTTTTATGATTGAAGGATTGATTGAATCATCAAGAAAAATCAATGGTTTGGCTTGATTTCAATTTGATTTGGCTAAGTTCAAGAATTTGACTTGAAAGTCTTAGGTTGAATTTTAGCTGAATTTAAATTTGAGTTTTGAATTGATTTTTGGATCCTCTTTATGCGTTTAATAACATAAAGACCCTTAAGGAAGTTATGATTAACCCATAAGTGTGGGAAAATCATAAGAGTGCTTAATTAGATTCTTTAATCTAATTAAACTTTGATTATGAGCTAATTGCATTAGGCCTTTAAGAGCATTGCAATTTCATTTTCTCACATGTTCATTTCATTTGTGGCTCATAATTAAATGATTAATCAAATTAAAGAAGCATATGAAAGGGTAATCAAATGATTTGTTTAATATTTTAACTTAATTAATTCATAAAATCTACTTACTTATCTTGCCTTGAATTAATTAAGATTACCAACATGGGAATGGGGTAAAAATAGCAAATAATTTCCTTCATTTTTAAATCAACTCAAATCCAAAACCAAATCAATAAGAACCTTTGGTGTTCCTTAAATAATTTAATTTAATATAATTATCCTTAGGAATTAATTTGGTTTAATGAATCACATATTTATGTTTGATTATTTCTTTCCAATTACTCTAAATATTGTATGTCATGTGATTTTATGCATTCATCTTTTTAAAATTAAGTGAGTCAAATGAAAGTAGTTTATGTAAGCTTGCATGTGTTGATTTAACTTAATCATATGTGTGGTTGTTTTCACTAATAAATTTCAATGTATTTTTCAAAGTTTATAAATTGATAATAATATAAAGAGTGATAATAGTTATGAATATATATAGAACTTGCATGTGTTTATAGTTTGAGTATGCGAAATGAAGCTCTCTTTCCTAAGTTTATATATATATATATATATATACATAGATTTGAATGTTAATAAGTATATAGTCTGGACATCCTGGGAATACGAGACTTTAAGTAGCCCTAAGGAGGTCATTTGATTACCTCACTTCCCTGGTTTAACAATAACTTGTACTTATTTGATTTCATTTCTATGTATTTTTGTATTAGAATCTGGATGAAACTTTAATTCATATGCATAAATAATTCAACTAAATAAAAATATATCTTGCATGCTTTTTTGTTCTTATAGTTACTTATACGTTCATATGTATTTAAGATTGCAAATATTTAGTTTAAACATCCCAATAATACAAGGCTTTAAGTAGCCCCAAGGAGGTCATTTGATTACCTCACTTCTCTCGTTTAACAATAGCATGTACTTGCTTACATCTTTTATACATTTGTATGTGTATTTGATTAGAGAATGGTAATCCCCTTTTCTACTAAAAATACATGCATCCATGATCATCTAAATCATTAAAATACATTACATATAAATTAATGCTCTCTTTCTTATGTTTATATATGGATTTACATATATTAGAAAAATAATTGGTATATAGTCTAGACATCCCAGGAATATGATGCTTTAAGTAGCCCTAAGGAGGTCATTTTATTACCTCACTTCATTCATTTAACAATGGCACTTACTCATTTAATTTATTTTCTATGTATATTTGTATTTGAATTTGAATAGAGCTTTAATTTACATGTATAAATAATTTAATCAAGTAAAAGTATAACTTTCAAACATATGCATCCATCATCATTTAAGTATGCCAAAATATTTTGCATGTATAGATATGCTAAGTGTTAAAGTCCTATGCATATTACATGTGATGGAAATGAAAGATTTGATATATGTCATGTGATTGTAATTCAACCCTATTAATCTTAAGAAGCCTTTTATATCGAATAGAATTATTTGAGGTTAACCTGAACTTTGGATTAATAAGAAAATACTTAATAAGCTATTTACTAAAGAGAACTAAGTTATCAAAATGTGCTTTAAAAAGTGGCTTAAGATAGGGATGAAAGAGGGTAATCCTCTTTCTTCTCTTTATAACACTTAGATGCTAAGTGTAAATCAATTGAAACCAAGCAAAATATAAACTAAACAACTTAAAATGAAACCAACCTTCATGATTAAATTAAGCATTTCAAACTTAGAAAATCATAACCCAAATGCTTAGTAAGACATACCACACAAAGCCTTAGCATGCACATTAGAATTAAGCCGCCACTACTAGTTCTAAGTTAGGACGGTGTATGTATGATGTTGTGTTTTGTCTTGCGACGTAATGTTTTAGACTGGATATTATGGTGTATATTTTATAGACTGGATATTAGGCTGCTCTTAGCCTAATCATGTCTTCTGTAAGGGATTATGCTTGAGGGGTGGCTTAAAAATAAATATAAATGCTCTCTTTTCAGGTTGCTTAAACCCCTAAGCATGATCCAAGTTAGGAAAGGTGGGCTTGGTTACCCATATGGGGTGCTAAGTCTAAATTACAAAGATAACTTCTTGGGCATTGTATGTTTATTTAGCTAACCTCTATTTTGCAGGTGTAGTTAGATTTACTTTTTCAATATGAATGTAACTATAATAGGAATTAGGATTAATGCTATGAGGGAATTAAGATGAGCAGTAGCTAGAATATTTAGTCCTGGGATGCCCTGTGATGCCTTTGGAGCACAATCAAACCAAAAGAAAAGAAGAGAAGGAAATGAAGAAATAAATAATGAAGACCCCCAATAGCATGTATTCATTCTAATTGTAACTATTCTTTCATATTTCAGGTTGTATAAGGGTAGAGCTCAGCAATCCACATTTTCTCTTTTCGGGGTGTATGACAGAACCCAACCCCATTGGCCTCTTATTCTTTTGCGGTAGTCTATAAAATTGATTGATGATTTTTTTAGATTGTGCATTAAAAATGGCATGCTTTTCAATATTTCTTAATGATTGATGGTTTAATGTGTAGCCTAGATCTGGTAGGCTCTTAGGATAAAATAATTTTTCTACCCAACTAATCACTCATAACTAAATTTTTAAAATAACTCATAATCTCATCATAAAGCTTAGGCTTTAAACAAGATAATTAAAAAATTTATCAACCCCTTAACTGAATGTTGTATGTCTCACATCATGCATAACATCTTCTATCACTCTTACAAAAATGAGGGCCTCCATTGTTTCACAATAGGGACCGCTTGACCCATGAGAGCAACCCCTAACGACGGAGCTTCACCGTCTCTCTTTTGATTTAGCCAACAATATATTTAATCATTCATTTAGGCATAAATAAATCTTAAAGACTTTATCTAAAATATTGAGTCCAAAATAAAATAAAAGTTGAAAAGATTTTGCACTTATAGATTAAGTCATATGCTCATACCACTCATGCTCTAGTATTTTAGGGAGTGGGTTTAGGACTTTAGTATCTTTCAAATTAAATTATAAACCTAACCATTTTGTAAATTCATAAGACTGGACTATATAGATTTAAAGTGTAGGAGGTGTTAGCTGGCGGTCACTCTAGCCAGTTGTAAGTCCAGAAGTCGAACAAGTTTACTTTCTCTGGTGGAGATAAACCCTTATGTTCCCTTTTCTCTTAGATTAGGTCATTCTTTAGCTCATACTAAAAGTCCTTAGATTTAAGATCTGAGGTAGTTATTTTCTTTGGGCTACAAGAATAAATCCTCTCCTCTTAGGCATTTTCATAATCTTGTGTTTATGGATTATAAACCCTAGCAATCTAATAAAATTTCAACTTAAATAAATAAATTTCTTTACTTTCAAATGTATAAAGTCCGATCATAGGATAGATTGGAATGCTCACTAGGCTTCTTAGTATCATGAGCATTTCTTATTTCCTTCCTTTGGATTCCAACATAAGTCTTCTACTTGGTCTCTCCCACTTGACTATTCAAACATAAATAATCTTTTGATAGTCTAACCTTGAAATCTTTAGAGATAATAATTGTCTACGTTAATCGAGAGTATTATTAGGGAATCACATTCCCTAATATGTAATTAACTATGGAGGCTTGTCTCCATAGAGAACTTAAGAACCCATCTTAATATAAACCCTGCTTTATTTGTACATGTAAAGTAGGGAAAAAATCTCTAGTATATTTGAAGACCCATTATGCCTTAGGAGTCATTATTAGGTGATTAGGGTCATTGTAGGGTGATGTCTCTATCTTTTGATATAGTACATCATACCTTAATGTCATACCCGTTCACTTCAATAAGTACCCCCATACGATCTGTGTGGTGTCAACCCCACATCCAAAAATAATCACCACAAATTTTTCTAACAAGTCTGTTGGGAAGAGTTTTTCTCTCCATCTCTAGTACATAATTATCATCTCCAAGTATTAATAGTGGGCTTATATTTTTGTATAAGCCTGAGACTATCTTTCTATCTGTTGGCCCTTTGCTCATTTCATTCTTAAGCAAAGGTAGCTAACATCCTTTAGGTTTTAGGACCTTACTCCCGAGTATGTCCTAAAACTCTTATTGGGTCCCCCAATACGCAATAATAAGTTAATTAAAGAAAGGAGATGACCAAGCATAAATCAAATAGAAGTTATAACCTCTTACCACTTGCTTGGTGAAGCAATGTTCATTTCATATTTAACAAAACTTTGATGGAATCTAAAGTAAAACAAATAAAATCTTTTTTAAAATTTTCAAAATCTTTCCAAAGAAAATCATGTGAACTTCACTTAACATAATAAAATTTTCTAAATGAAGGTTCTCTTTTAAAATTAAAGTCAAGTAAAATAAGATCAAAGTCTTTCAAATCCCTTTTTTCAAATAAAATTAATTGAGCCGCATTTAGCATACCTAAAATTGCCAAGTGAGTGTTCCCCTTTTTCAAAATCAAAATTAAATCCAACAATAAACCTTTCTTTCAAAAATAAACATATTCAAACCTTCTTTTGAAAATTAACTAACTCCATTTAACATACTTAGATTTGTTAAATGAGGGTCCCCTTTTCAAAATTAAAATCAAACATACCCAAAATATTTTTAAACAAAACCCAACAATCAACAAACAAATTGGACTCCACTTAGCATACCTAAATTTGTTAAGTGAGAGCTTCCTTTTTCAAAATCAAAACAAAATCAAGATAGACAACATATAATTGAACTCCATTTAACATGCCCATATTTGTTAAATGAGAGTTCCATTTTCAAAATCAAATTAAAATCAAAATATCCAACACACATTTGAACTCTATTTAACATACCTAAATTTGTTAAGTGGGAGTTCAATCCTCAAAATCAAAACAAAACCACATATCAACATACAAACAAACAAACAACATATGTGAGTTCCATTTAACATACCTAAATTTGTTAAACGAGAGTCTCATCTTCCAAACAAAATCAAACTCCAACAATAAACATCAAACATATATTTGAACTCTATTTGATATACCTAAACTTGTCAAACAAGAGTTTCGCTATTCAAATCAACAACAAATATCAAACACGCAATTGAACCCCATTTAACATATTTAAATTTGTTAAATGAGAGTTCTTCTTTTCAAATCAAATCAAAACATCAAACAAACAATAATCAAATCATTAAGACAGAAAGCTTTCAAAATTTTCAAACATATAATTGAACCTCATTCAGCATACCTAAATTTGCTAAGTGAGGGTTCCAAAATCAAATTCCAACAAAAGAATATAACAAATACATCTCCAAAAGTCTCTCCAAAATAAATGAACCTCATTTACCATACCCAAATTTGTTGGATGTGGGTCTCAAAATCAAAATCAAATTTAGATTCAACAATTCATGGCAAAGTCTATCCTCCAAATTCTTAAATCTCTCCAATATAATGAACCCCATTTAGCTTATCTAAATTTGTTAAGTGTGGATTCAAGTTCATAAGTCAAATTAAAAGCAAAAATTCAAGTAAAGCAAAGGTTTAATCTAGTTCTTTTTCAACAATGCAGAGATATCAGTCCAGTTCCTCCTTTTTTTCATTCAATAGGCTTCCACCATGTCTTTCGGAAAGTTGATCCTTTCCTTTGCCTCGGGCGTGGATTTGGCCTTGGATCAGGACATACTCACCGCTGCCCTGTGATCTAGTTCAGACTTCGCTTTGAGAACATCAAAGTCACATGTGTGGGACCAGCCCTCATCACTGTTAGCAAGAAGGAGGTGGCAGGCAAGAAGCCCTGACTACTATTACCAAGGAGTAGGTGGCAAGCAGATGCACGTCATTCTTTCTCTTGAACGAGCAATCAGTTGATCAAAGAGATCGTTCAAAGGCATGTCACTACGATGGTCGAGGACATGGAAGCGAGGATGACTACTCAGATGAAAGCCCGAATGGCTGCAATGATGGATAAAGTGGAGAAGAAACATAGAGACAGTCGGAAGGGGAAGGAGCCAATGGTGGAGGAAGAGGAGGAGGAGGATGATGCGGGCAATGATGAAGAGATTGTTGATGATTAGGTCTCATTTGCACTTTATTTTTTTATTTTTTTTTGTAGATAATTTATTGAGATGTTAATGATTTCAAACTATTTCATTTAAATGTTTTGAAATTGTTGTTTAATTTCAATATTTTCAAAGTACTTGAATGAATGGAGTGTTAGAAATTAACTATTTATAAGTCTAGATTTCTTATATAGATGTTGAGGGTATGTTAAAATTAGCTATAAAAAAATTATGATGTTATTTTATAATTATTCTACATAAGTCAAAATTAGAGCATATGTAAAGATCTAGCTTTTTTTTTTCAATTCTGTATAAGTATTCGACAGATTTTACGTCAGTAAGATCGATGGGCGATGTCAACAGTTTACCAGCAAAATAAATTTCCAACAAAGAAATTTTTGGTGGAATTTCCAACGGTAATTTTCTACCAAGAATTTCATGTGGTAATTTTCTGCTAAGAATTTTCAATGAAATTAGCCACCGAAAATTCCTTATTGAAAATTTTACAGTAGATCACCTTTTTGACGGGATATTCAAATGGCCTTTCCGTCAAATCTTCGTGTAAAAGTCTTCGATGAAAAGTCTATTAAAAATTGATTTCCGACAGATTTTCAACCAATTTTCAACCAAGGTTTTACCGTAGGGGTACAATGCGTCGAAAATTGGTCGAAAACTAATATCACCGACTAATTTTGGTTGATTTTTGACGAAAATTTTCGTCCGATATCTATAATTTTCTATAGTGGAAGTAAAAGATAGAAGATAAAACTCTTCAAGTTTTGAACGAAACATTTCATATATTTGTTTAAAGAAAACTCTTCATCTTCCTTTTTAAAAAAGAAGAAAGAAGAAAAAACTCTTCATCTTAGAAAAAAAATCTTCAATTTTTATAAAAAAGAAACTCTTTATCATCTTTTAAAAAAATGCTTCATCTTCTTAAAAAAAACTCTTTATCCTCTTCAGAAAAACTTTTCATATACTTAATTATAACAAATAAAAAATAAAAAATTGGTCATAATTAAATTATTTGTACTATCTATTTAAAAATTATAATAATTATAAATCAAATTTTTTTTATGTGTGTAACATATACATTGAAATATATGATATTAAAAATTTGATTAAAAAAAAGTAATCTCATATGTTTTAAATATATATAATTTTGTACATATTTGTATATTTTTGGATGATAAAAAATTAATTTTGATTTTTGCATAATTTTCAGTGAATTTTTAGGATAATAAAAATTTATATAATTTTTTTGAATAAAAATAAATCAAATCCAATATAAATATTGAGGCAAGATGTGCATTAAATTATAAATAATCTAAATTTTGATTTTAACAAATTTATAGTCAAATCAAAAGTCATAATAAGATGAGTCTGCTAGCACAAAAAATGGATCAATCCGAGTTCAAATGAGCTCAAATCAAGCTTCAAAAGTATAACTAGAAACTTCAAGATATTAATCGAATGGTTAAATGATCCACAAATCTATCATGCTTATAGTCGATTCAAACTGCTCGACAAAAGGAATCCAACAAGCCTAAGATTACTCAAATAAAAAATTCTAAAGGTACTTAAATCATCAATTAATTATCAATGATCAAGTGAATCAATATGAATTGTCTGATGGAGTGCCTTGGGATTTTGACAATGGTTATCAAAATGCCCTTCTCAAAACATTATATATAGGACTTCATTCTCACAATGAGAGGGAAGAACTAAGTGAAAAGCTAAAAGTTAAACTAAGAAGCTTGAAGCTAAGCACCATTGTAAGTATCACCAACCCCCACCTACAATCATCGCCAACCATTGCTAGCAGTCATTATAGCCTCACCATCACCATACAATTATTGTAATTTGATTTCAAGGTTGTCATTGCCTAACTTTTCATATGTGATAATTATTATACTGTGGAATATTTGAACCAGATTAGGCCCCGTGATTTTTTTTTCTTTTTTAAAATTTTTTCACATCAAAATTTTAATATTTCTCATTCTCTTCTAAACTATTTGTGTGTGTGCTAGATTTTCTATGCAAATCTAAGACATAAAATTTTACTCTAATATTGTAAATTTTCTAACACGTTATAATAATTATGTCATTATTTGTATTACTAGTAATATTAATTAATACATATTATTATTATTATTATTATTATATTATTATTATTATTATTATTATTATTATTATTATTATTATTATTATTATTATTATTATTAGTTGTAGTAGTAGTAATAATATATGTATATATAACCCTACCTTCCTCTTGTTTTAAATGTTGTAATAGCATATCCTAATATTAGGATAGATTGCATGATTTTATATTAATCCATTTGATCATCTTAAATAATCTTCTAATTAATATGTGCCTTCTTCTATCACATAACCTAAGGTGCCCCCACAAAGTTACTTTTTAATGTTTCTTAAAATCACATGCTCCAATATAAATAATGAAACTAAAATAAGTCTACTTTGTAATGTTTCTTAAAATCACATGGAATCATATTATTTTTAATATTTGGTATCTAATTATAGAATCCAATGTTTATTATATATATTTCTAAAAAAAATCATTGAATCATCACTTAAATATATATATGACTAATCTGCAATAACATTATACTGAATTTTTTTTCTCATGACTATCATTTGCATTTTGTCCCTACCTCTTTTAAGAATAATAATTCCTCTTAATATGTTTTGCTTTTTCTTATAGAAGCATTCCAATTTCATTGTATTTTTTTCAAGAAATAGTTTTATTCCTCTAAAATTTTGATCATTTGAAACTGAAAGAAAAATGAAAACTACTCAAAAATCTATAATATTAAAACTTATGTAGTACAAAGGATCGTAATTTTTTTTTTAATTACAGCCTAAAAAGAATAAACATGAGATTTTTAATTACATCAATAATTTATACTTAATTTAAAGAAGATGGAAATATGCAATTGAATCATAAATATATGTAAAAGTAAGTTTATAATATTTTAACATACCAAGTTGCATTTTTTTAGCATTGTCAAAGCTATCAATTTACCAAACTTTCTAAGTTATCATGGAAAAAACTAACCACATTCATTGTTATTGTAGATTTAATACTTAGATCTTTATTTCCAACAATCTCAACTAAATATTGTGTGATCTCAAGTTTATGACAGAAGTCCTCTTTATTATAATGATAATGAGGGTTCAAAAAATATGCAATTGTGAGGACGTCATGTCGAAATTGACTATCCCGTCTTTTTTTATGATACTAGTATATAGAATCTTTTTTATATTTTTAAACATTATTTTATTTCTTACTCTATACATACCATCATAAACATGTCCAATTAATTAAGAACTTCTCATTAGAATCAACTACTCGAAGTAACCTGCAACCATTTAGAAATTATTTAGTACTGTAAAGTATTGAATCTATTGATAACATTGATGTCTTATGACATGGAAAAAACTCTATAAAGAAGAGTACTAATTTTATAAAAAGCAGTACTAACTTTGACATTATGAAACATCCATTCCAAAACTTTGAATCTAATACAATAGAAGATGCCACTTTTTTCTTTATGATTTTAGACAATTTTAAATCTGTATAATGTTTATTAGTGATAAATAAATCATATTTATACTTATAAAAATTATTTAAAAGTAATAAAAGCTATAGGAAATTATGTTTCTCCAAGATGCACTATCTCTTTTCATTTAAGACCTTTTTTTTCTAGTCAAGCCAATATAAATACATGATTATAAATAAAAAATTATCACTTTTGATGCATTTTTATAAGCTCAATAATATGAGGCATGTACCAATATATTTCAAAATAAGATTCAAGCAATATGCAGTACAAGGTAACTAACAAATGTTGACAGATCTTTCATACAATAACTCTACAACCTTCTTGCATTTAGCAACATTGTCAGTTACTATTTACTCCACATTCTCTAGGCTCATCAAATCAATAATTTAAATAAATAAAGCACATAATATTGTTGCATCTTTTTTAACATCAAAAGTATTAATAAATTTTAAAAATGATACACCACTTGGATAATAACTAAAAATTTGATTAAAATTATGCTTTTATTGTTTATCCACCTATCAACCACTAAAGTACATACATTCTCTTTCCACGTATGCCTATAAGAGTCAACAAAAGTGCACTCTTGTTTTATAATAAGAATGTAATTGATAACTAAGTCATATATATTTAATTGCATCAATATCCTTCTATGAAGATGATGGATTCAATACATTCATAAAAATACAGCAATAAAAAAAAAATTTGTACAACTAGGGCTAAATCAGCATGATGAATAACATCTTTAAATGCAAACACACTCCTCAAAGATGGTTGTGATCCCGATTTTGTTCTAAGTGCAAAGTAATTTTTTTATTTCATCAATATTTTTCTTTGCATTGCCTTTCTCCACCCCTTTATCATGAGCAATTGAACATAGAGTTTTTGATGAATTAGAATATCCTCCTTCTTTAGTGGCTAGATCATGACATAATTTTGCACTCTCTTATTTTTTTTGTATCTTTTTATAAATATTTATTTTAGATTTTCTTGCATCTAATAGCATACATCATTAAGGACTTTCTTACAAGCAACAATATTATCCTACATCCATAACAAGATATTGTTTCATTATGTTTATTCCTCCACCTTTATATACAATTCTACACCACAAGCATTTATATTGTTTCTTTCTATTAGGATCTTAAATTCACTAAAATGATTCCATGCAATATCAATTTTTTTACAAACATTATGTGTTGAAGTAGCATGTGGATTTTCAAATGATTCCATTCTAACATAGAATACATTACCAAAATGTTAGAAAATAATGAAATAATAAGTACTTGATAAGGAAGAGAAAATATAATCAAAGCCTAATTTTTTCTTACATTTAGCAAACTTAACATCAAAATAAGCATAAAAAGTGCTTGATAAGGAAGAGTAAGCATAATAACTATGCAATTAAAATGTTACTTAGAATAGTTCATCACCACAAACGTTCCAATTAGTATTGAGAAAGTTATGCACTTATAAGTAACTATAATGCAATTCCTTTGATGGTTTCTTTTCTTTACTTTTCTTCTAATATTTTTGTTATTGGTTTGTTAGATTTCTTGGCTTTTGGTGACCTATCCAACCTTGAGAGCCATGGAGCATAACACTTTTATTAGAGCTAATGGGTCACATCAAGATTTGAAAAAGGAATGGAACATCTAATTTTCTTTAGCCTTAAGTGTAATAGCATTCTTTGTGTGATTATGTTTTTGAAGTTGCTTTTAAAGTTTTCTATAGAATAAAATAAGGTTAACTTGATTGTCGCCTCTACGTGTCTTCGCATAAAATGCAAAATTTTTATGATTTAATAAGATTATCTCACCAGCATCCACGTCCACACATTAAATGTTCACCCTTCATATTTTAGATTTTTGGGGAATAATAAAGAAGAAAAGAACAGTCTAAAAGACTTAGAGGAGAAGATAACAATGAATCTTAAATAGGATTTATCGTTCACTCTGATAAGTTATTTTTAAGTGACATTGAACTTACCTCTAACAATATCGCTTTTATTTGCAACACTTTTGTGTATGCACCAACACAATTATATTTGCATTACATTGAAATAGTTTGCCACTACAAAAACATAAGAGAAAATTGATCTTCTCTTCTCTCTCTTATTTTCTTCTCTCCTTTTTTTTCTCTTTCAATTTCTCCATTAAAAAAAGACCATTTAAGATCACTTTATTTTATTTTATACTCTTCATTTTATTTTATTTTATTTATATTTTAATTTAAAATATAATATATTTAATAGTAATATTTATTTTTAAAAATATTCAACACCCGAAAGATATTTAAATTTAAAAATAATGACTTATTTTTTAAAATAAAAATAAAATGATTAAAAAAATACACTAAATGAATATATTTTTAAACATAACACAAAAACCAAAAAAGAAATAACAAAACAAAATTACTTCTAACCAGGTTCTAAGACTTACATAATTTGACCAAAAATAATAATTTATATGTACTCAAAAAGGGGACAACCTAATCTATCACAAAAAAGAGATTATATGTAAATAAGAAAAAGATGTGCAAGACATCTTAAACTATTAATTGAGAGCTTTAATTTTCAATTGTGTATATAAATTTATGATTAAATTCTCTTAAATGTCCCAAAAATAAAAAATAAAAAAAAAAAGAAAAAGACGTTAAAACTACGCTCCGCAGCCTAAGGATAAACGTTCTCACCGGGAAAAAGTATCAGATCTCCTTAAATAAGAGAAAAAAAATTAAGAAAACACTAAACTTTATTTTCCTGCAAAAAAAAGTGGAAACAAAATCATAATCAAACCAATTAAAATTATCTTCCTACACGTTACAATGCATTCTTCCCTGCACATATATACTGGCCCTTCAAGAATGAAAAGATAATTTTACTATTTTGATATTCGCTAATCTACAACAAAACTCAATCTCAATAAGCAAATACACAACAATATGAACGCAAATTCATCATATCAACAAACTTCTCTTGGATCACGCGATCAACTAAGATTGTATAGAGATAGCACCACCCTCTCACCATATGCTGCTAACGGTCTTCAAACTTTTCGGCATGGCAGATCCTGCTTCACAATGTAAAGGGGGAAAAAAAGTAAAATTGCTTCGGAGGGGAAAAATTGAACACAAGTGGTAGTAGAGATAGACTTAGTAAAAGGTTGAATGTTATGAATGAACTGCTAACACTGCCATTCACGAGTATCAAGGAATGGGACGTCACAGTAAGTTGATGGAGATTATAGACTAGCATAAATTGTTGCCCTAAAAGACAACCAGACAACATAAAAGTCGACTTGTCAGCGGGCACCTTCCTCTTGCCGGAGAACACCTAAATGTGTCAAATAGGAGCCTGGCTATTATCTTTTGTGGTTTCCATTTATGCACAATGAAAAAGAACTATAAATCAACTTATGAATTTAAATCACGTGTAACTTGGAGATCAACAAAATGCAATTTTCAATTTCCTTTACTTGTCCCTCCTTCCAAGGAGAGAGAAAAAAGAGAAAATTTTGGAGCCATTTATGATCACTTTTTGTTTTCATTGTTTATCTTTGTTTTTCTTTTCATATTTTGATATGAAATGAAAATATGGTTGCATCTTAAATATATGTTTTTCTTATCAAATATCATATAAGTAGCATTATTTTGAGATTTGGAAAAAGGTCTATGTATTGGCCACCGCCAGGCGTAGGATGGACTGATGTCAAGTGCAACGTTGGCTGATGGCAAGTACAAGGTTAACAAACGAAGTGTTGTGACCGGAGGTGTTGGTGATTAAGATCAAAATACCATCATTGGTGAGCTAAGGGTTGGTCGATGGTAGACATGAGGTTGGCCAATGGCGAGAGCAAGCTTAGCCGATGAGGGCTGCAAGATTAGCCACGGCATGATAGGGGAAGATTGACAATGAGTCGGTGTTAGCTGACAGCAGATACGAGGCTAGCTGGCATGGTAAACGAAATTAGGTTGTTTGGAGTTCATATTTTGAAAATAATGAAAATAACTAAAAGATGATTAGATGTTTTTAAAAGCAACTTGATTTACTTTAAAATACAGTTACCAAACACTAATAATTATAACTTTTTAATGAACAAAAACAAAAGTAGAAACAAAAGGGTTGGCAAACAGGAGTGGTTTGATTCAATGTTGATAAAGGTGCAATGCCACGGCCGTTATGATTTTCTTTTTTTAGTCACCAAATAACCTCACATCTAGATAGAAAATTATAAACTTCAAGTATTTTGTACCAGCAAAAATATTAAAACAAAAGTTTCAATTCTTAGCAAAATGCAAAATTAAAATCTCATTAACCGGTTAGAAGTGTAGCCAATGTTCTAAAATATATGTGCCTACAGTGTTATTACCCACAACAAATATAGCGAAATGAACATAAAATGAGATATCATAGCATCTAAGTACTGAGACAGATAGTAATCGTTACTTATCAAGGCTCTCTAAAGATACCAACGAAAAAAAAAAAATAGAGATTCAGTATACCTCCTAATTTGATGTCTTTGAAAGCAATTCATCTATAAGTCCATATGCATTATACTCTTCCACAATTTTCTTCGCATATGACGGCATGTGCCTTTCAGCTCTGTCAGCGAGACAGTTGAAAGGTTATCTACTAAAATATCAGATCGAAAATGACTGAGATTAGCTACACCACCTTTTCTTTCCCCACAGACGGTTTACATACAGATAGTTTCTTATTGTATGGTAATCCAAAGAATATCGACCAAATTCAAGGCCTTTAGGTCCAATCTGCAATAATATAAAAGTTAGGATAACAATTAATCAGTTATTGAAGTAAAATTATGAAGAAACAAGAGTTCCTTACTAAATTTAATATGAATGCAATCAAGTTTCCAATGAATCGAGGAACTGGCTGAGGACCTTTTCCTGAAAGGATCAAAATTGACAGTCTTAAAAACCATTGTTAGAAACCTCTGTCCAATGCTTGGCAAATTAGACATTTCAATAAAAGTCTATATCCAGCCATAAGAATCAGGTCTTAATTCATTAGAGTTTTTATTTATTATTCAACTAGCCCCTTGAAAATTCCGTGTATACAAAAGTCTGGTATAAAAAAGCAGAAAAGGAGATGATATCTGAAGTTGTTTTATCAATATAGTAAGATGATAAACCCAATGAAAAATAGTTAGAATTTCACCGAAGAGCATTAGCATACCTAGCTTGGCTTTATCATCTGCATTAACCGTCTCCATAACAAATGGTTTTCTGCTTCCCTGAAATGCAAGTTTACACTGAATTTGTCACCAGATGGGTTTTCACAAGTGAAATTGTTCATCATGGAGCATTCATGCAACTTGCTTCCTTACGCTGCTGGTTGTATCGGTTATCTCCAAAAGATTCTCAACTAGGTTAAGCATTTCTCGTCCTCGTTCATTTCTGAATTTTCCATGATTTCAAACATGTGAACAAATAGAAAGGGAGAACCAAAAGCTTGATATATTATAGCAATTAGAGTATAAAGCAATGAGAACAATAAACGGTACACTCTTCACCTGATGGTAATGTATTGTGGATGTTCAGTCATGCGTAGCCCAGAATATTTTGGCACTGCCATGTATCCCACCACGAGATCCTAGAATTTCAAGATCCTTAATGCATCAAACCCATAAATAATAAATAAGGTCCATTACAAAACCAAAGGATGAGAACAATCATAATCTTATACTTATAAAAACAGAAAGGTGCGAAATTTTGATTGTTTATCATAATTAAAATGATGACTGTTTACCCATCCATAAAGTTTGAAACTTGGTATGTCACTCAAGAAACCTCCCAAAGGATCATATTATTTTTTGGGTATGTAATCAAATCAAAGCAATGCATTTAAATATGCTTTTGAGTGCTCTAATTAAAAAAATCTCCAAAATTGAGGTAAAAAAATCTGATGAAAGAAGTAAGCTAAAAATAGCAACACGGGTTGAGTTTAATGACTGATAGGAAACTTATAAAGTAATCCTTCTGACGCTTTAAGCAAACATCTCGATCTGAGATTTTTTCATACAAAGAGACAGACTTTAAGCGAGTGACATAAGAATAAAAAATCTCCATGCATGTACTTTGTGAAGTGTGAGTACACTCTTAATTCAATCATAAACAAGCTGCAAAAGTTAGTTTCGAAGCTGCATTAAACCAGATGAAAATTTGGTATTCCTTATGGTACTGACTTATGACTTCATAATCAACTGAAACAATTTCAACTTGTGAATCAAATTCATATTTTGGAAGTGATATCACGTTTACTAGGAGATTTCCACTCTCCTAATTGATGGGAGTCACTTGCACCGGTATGCACTTTATTTCTATCTGTCAAAGTTGTGATAATTTGAGTAGAAGTGCGTCAATACAGCAGACTTACCGCCAATGCATTTGTGTAGTCAAAGCAGCTGCAAAAGTTATAAATAAACAGGAAGGTCTGTCAGATTTCAGTCCAAGCTAGCTATAAGCAAAATTGACGACCAATATAAAGTATTAAACTAGAAAGCATGATAAAAGCACTATGTGACTAATTCAAATAAGAATGGAAAGACATTCTTTGTCACTATCCCACAAGCCTCAGGAGAAGTAACACTATAATCAATAAATACCTATCTGATCTGGCAATATTATATAGATAAAGCTTAGTGGTTTTAGCTATCCACTAAAACTAGTTTCATCTTCAATTCAAGAATTCAATCATAGCAGCACTATGCCAAGTAACATTTTGTGAAATAAAAATTCAGTCGAAAAGTAAAACTAGCTGCTGAAATAAACTGATTTTCACCAATGTGATGAAGATATATTTGCCAGTAGTAGCTATAAAGGTGCACTCATGCATGAGATTCCCACCAATTCGAGGTCTGAAAAAAAGTTAATATATGCAGCCTTATCCTTTTGTGCAGCATGAATGTTTTCGTGATTCAAACTTATCATCCCAAGATCACTATTAAGGCAACCTACCTATTGCTATGGCTGGCTGTCTTTTGACTGCACCAGCTATAACCAGACCATAATCTCAATTTTCAGCAATTTTTAAGATATATCATCAGTAAAAATGTTATGCAGCATTATGTACCTGTAACATGATGGAGCGATGACATCAACAAGTTCATTTGCTGGTAGGCAAAAGTAAGGAACCTGCTCTCTTAAAGAGTTTGCATTAGTCAGGTATTAGAAGAGCTTGATGTAAAAACGTACATCTTTAATAAGGAGTAGCAAACCACACCTCTTCAATATGGCCATCCAAATGCTTCAAGTGAACCTGTCAGTGCCACAACTGTCGTGTATTATAGACTTTTAAAGTAATAATAAGTACCTTCAAGTTCATTAGAAAAACAGTCTACTCAAGTTACAGCTACAGGGATTTTTTTGAACTAAATTGAACAATCACGGGTCAAGAAAGGAGGATCGCCAAAAGTAAAAAAAAAAAGATTTTAATGAGAGGCAATTAAGGGTACGGCTAGAAATTCCAGCCAAGATATTTAGAACCATCAAAGTTGCTGTTGTTGTTGTTTTTGTTGTTGTTGTATATTTAGAACCATCAAAGTTTCATGAACATCTGAATCAATGGCATGAGAACTAAACCATGACAAAGCATTTATATGATCAAATGACATCACTTGCAGTCCCACAAATAAGAAAAATAACATTAACAGAGCATAGTATTCCAATTGAACAATTCTCTGTGGTTGATTGTATCTTGATTTATGTTATGATTTGGAACTGGTCACTTGATAAAAGAAACTAACAGTTCGCATCAGTTGGACAGCTAATAGAATCACCATCATTGTGTCAATGAATAAAATTCCTAATGAAAAAGAAAACTAGAAGTTTGGAGAGCATTCCCGAACTGCAAACTCACTGCCAATCTTCCCATGACTTTGCAGGTGATCAAACAGCCACATTCCGTAGCATTTCTAAAAGGAGATGGATAGATATTTTAGGGGAACTAGATTTGACAGATGGAAAAGAGGGTGAATGTCCTCTATGCAAAGGATGAAAAGTAAGATGCTGCTGATAAAGAAAGCAAAGAAGCACAAGGACAAAGGGGCGGCTAGAAAGCAACCAAAATAATATCATATTTATTTATCCTTCAGAAACGGTGGAGATAAAGTTTGTTTTTTCTCTTGAGATCTTGTAAAGAAATGGAGATGAAAATTACTCCATCTAAGAAGATGGTCTTTAATGGTTTTGGTTAAATCAATGAGGATGATCAATACAGAATTCAGGCAGTCAAGGTGATGAGAACCACACAGGCTAACAAACACTGAAAGTCCTAATGCATAATAAAAAAAAATAGAGCAACAACAAATACGCAAGCACCTGTAGCATGAAACCAGAGCAGCCAAAGATTCAACAAAGGTTGGCATAATGTAGAAAATTAAAGTGAACAAAGAGCTATTAGGTGCAGATATATGTCTTTCATCCATCTATAAAGACAGCAACATAAAATTTACCAACCTTATAGTCTTGCATGAACTCATAATGCACAACCGTTTCTGGATCACTGCTTGCAGCCTTCAAGAATTTATCTAAGCCCAGGCGAGTTCCATTGTCCACTAAAAAAAGTTGAATACAGATCAGTTGCTGTTTATTATTTGTTTGTGCCATGAAACAAGAAATGTGAAGCTTAAAAATACAGAGTCACCACAAAGTAACAACTCTTACAGAATTATCATAATAATACTAATTTACCACAGTTTGTGCCAAGCACATAGAGTTTTTCCAAACCAAGATATTTCTCCACAGATCTTAATGCTGCAGGTAAGAAATCACTCTGCATATCAATAGTGGCAAGTTATAACAATGAAAGAAGTTGCATATCAAACAAAAATGAGTAGCAAGAATGTACCTTGCACTTGGCAACCAACACCACAAAAAAGAAGTCGCTTCACTCCAGCCGCCTGTTGATAAGGACCAAAAATTTTAGTTTAAAAAATGTTTAAAAAAAAACTCATGCATAATAACAATAAAGCATGAGATATGGAATGCATGAACAAGAGATGCATTCTAAACTTGCAGTATGTTAGGTATTCATGGTGGCACTTTATTAGCTCCACGGTAAAAGGGCATTTTTCCCTGCCTTAATTTAAAATATAATGTACAAAATTACAATGATTTTCAGTTCCAAACTCCCAGAAAACACATGCTTGCATTTGTACATAGAATGGCAAGACACGGGAGAATCAAGAACGCTCAACAAAAAAATAGGTTTTCAATTGAAACAAATTTTCAAGCACAAACCATATAGGGAGGTGTTTTTATGAGAAAATGATCTACTACAAGAATCATGCTTCAACTGATCCAACCTTTTCGGGGGCAGATCAAGATGAAATTTTTAAAATGGGGCATATAATTCACATCAATTACGCAGTTTTGAATTTGATATATTATTGAATTCATGACCATTACATTTTGGTCAATTTGATTCTAATTTCTTTAGATCCTCACAATATTATGTTATACAAGGATGGATTTAAGAGTGCATATAGAAGCATATGCCTCCCTCAATTCTTAATGTCTTAATATAAAATGAATGTGTATACTAATATGCCTCTAATATTTAATATTTACTTAAGTATTCAATTAGTAACCCCTAAATAATAAATCAATTTATGTGCCCCTAGTATGTCCTTATATTTGGAGAGTGATGTATTTCATTTGCATGCATGCCCTAGAATATTGTAAACATTCTCCTATTATCAGTACCAGACCTCAAACACCAAACAGTAACATCCTCTGACAGGATATTCAAGCCAAGGTAGTCCTAAACCTAGACCCTCTTCTCTCCTAGCACACTCATCCCATGTGATCCTCCACCGGCACGTGACCAACCCCCATCTACTCGTTTGTGCATGGTCTTAGTGCTCATGTGTGAGAATACATTAGCAAGATTTTTATAAAAGCTCTAGATATTCATCATCAATCCTGTTACCATATCTAGCCACAAACTGCCAAAAGCATTTATACAACCAGTAATAGTTGGTTGCTCTAAATGTGATAGATAGTGGGAAGCTAGAAGGTGAGAGCAGTCTCAATGGCATGTGGGTTGGTAATCATTTGAGGAACCAGGTATGACAGTATTCTCATAATTTAGTTACAGTAGAAGTTTAATAACATCTCCAAATTAAAATAGAGGAATTAAATGAAGAAAATTAGAAATCTAATTGATCGTTCTGTAATAGAATGTATATCCAAACTCGAGCGACAAAGATATCGCTTACCCTATGAAGAAACATGTGACATTAACTTCAATTAAATATTCTCATGAGTCAAAGCAACGTCCAAATTGCAAGAAGCATAGAAATTAGCCTGGAATAAGTCCCAACATCTCTGGGCAAAACTAAAAGGAAAATAGAAAACTTTTGAGCTTTGATGAAAATACATTTGAGTGCAACAACAAAGTGTCAACACGAAGTTCCATGGTACATCCATAACAATCATTAGTTAATTTTGTTTCTAGAATCTGTACGGTACCAAGTTAATTGAATATAACTCGAGGATGCACTGAGAAAGAATGTTCATCTTAAAACCATGCCTTCAAATGTCTCAAAAGTCCAATTTAAAAAAGGAAACTCTTCTATAATAACTCGTTGAACTTGATAACAGCAACAAATCATGCAAGTGCAAGGATGTAATATTTGAGGCAAAGAAAATACATTTAGTGAAAGGAAAATCTGATTGAACTTCTTTTGTCAACAGGTGTTATGATGGTCACATGACAGATATGCATTAGGCCACTAAATTAAAGAAAGTTCTCATCATTTAGTTACAGTAGAAGTTTAATAACATCTCAAAATTAAAATAGAGGAATTAAATGAAGAAAATTAGAAATCTAAGTGATCGTTCTGTAATAGAATGTATATCCAAACTCGAGCGACAAAGATATCGCTTACCCTATGAAGAAACATGTGACATTAACTTCAATTAAATATTCTCATGAGTCAAAGCAACGTACAAATTGAAAGAAGCATAGAAATTAGCCTGGAATAAGTCCCAACATCTCTGGGCAAAACTAAAAGGAAAATAGAAACTTTTGAGCTTTGATGAAAATACATTTGAGTGCAACAACAAAGTGTCAACACGGAGTTCCATGGTACATCCATAACAATCATGTAGTTAATTTTGTTTCTAGAATCTGTACGGTACCAAGTTAATTGAATATAACTCGAGGATGCACTGAGAAAGAATGTTCATCTTAAAACCATGCCTTCAAATGTCTCAAAAGTCCAATTTAAAAAAGGAAACTCTTCTATAATAACTCGTTGAACTTGATAACAGCAACAAATCATGCAAGTGCAAGGATGTAATATTTGAGGCAAAGAAAATACATTTAGTGAAAGGAAAATCTGATTGAACTTCTTTTGTCAACAGGTGGTATGATGGTCACATGAGATATGCATTAGGGTGTAAACAAGCGAGCTAAAAAGACACTTGTTAGTTTTCGTTTAAAATTTGTGTTGTCGTGTTCATTGTTTATATATCGAAAAATGTCTGTTTGTCGTCGTTTAACTAAACGAGCTAACAAAGTTCTAACACGATATTCACAACAAGCTTTTTTGGAGGAGGATTCGACGCCAATCTTTACATAACAAAAGTTTTAACCACTGCTCACGCCAGATTTATGATATGTAAATGTGTATAATATAATAATAATAATAATAATAATAATAATAATAATAATAATAATAAATAATAGTAATAAATAATAATAATAATAAATAAAAATAATAAAATTAAAATAATAATAATAAATAAAAATAATAATAATAAAATAATAATAATAGTAATAGTAATAAATAAAAATAATAGTAATACAACAATAATAATAATAATAGTAATAAATAATAATAATAATATATAATATAATATAATTTAATTTTTATTTCGAACAATCGAAATAAACACGCGATCAAACAAATGATTAGTTCTACCATTTATATATCGAGCTTGAAATGTCATTCTGTGATTCTACCATTTAGTTAATGAATGAACACGAGCTACATAAACGAAATGCTCACAACAACAAGCTTTTTTTGACATGCATTAGGCCACTAAATTAAAGAAAGATAACAACATACTACAAAAGATGCTTTACAAGAACATGAAAAAAGGGTTGTTAACGGCAAAAGAAATTATCACCTCAATGATGGCAAGGGTATCCAGATTGGGAGATAGGGTTGGCTTAACGCCTTTTGCAGCAAAAACTTCATCAGGTGTCCTGTAACAGGTGAGCTTCATTACTTAATGAATCATTAAATCAAAATAAGTATGCTTGAATCATTAAATCAAACAAAATGCACGGGCAGGTTGAACATATAACCATGGAATAAATTCAAGGGTAAATACTGATGTTAAAATGCACCAAGACAGAATTAGTAGCAAAACAAGGCCTTGGGGAATATCAATAAGTACCTGGCTAAAATAGGTCTTGGACTAAGCCTGTCATCGGGATCACTGCATTGCATAAGGAAAAAAATTGATCCATATAATAAGCATATTAACAATAAAGGACCAACCAGACTACCAAGAATCTGACAGATTTTAAATTACATGTTCACCTCTGTACACAAACAACAGCTTCAACCAAATTTTCTTTTAGCATTTCTACTGCAATGGTTGTCACAATACCAGTCCATTGAGCTCCTAGATAACCAAAAATAAACATTTGCAGTAAAATCTGCTTCTTTCTTAGCATATTTTTTCAAGCTTCAAAAATTTGTTGTGTTTCACAGCACAGTCGAAAGCAATTGTATGCATATGAGGTGAACACTACAGCTGCATATAAGAAATAATTAACCGAGTTGTTAAAGCGATAACCTTCACATGCAATGCTCTTGCAATATAGCACAATACGTTCTGTAACTTACATGTAATAAAAAAACACTCACTTTCTGCCGTATCATTTCTGAACCATTATAAAGACGATAGCAGTCAAAGGTAGGATGGCAAGCAAAAAGAAAAAAAATCACAAGTTATCTTTCCTAAAGCCCAAGTGAAATGCTTCCCACCTTTACTCAGGGAAAAAGATTGATTTTGAAGTGCTGCATGGAATCCTTTAACAAAGAAGATCGGGCCTAACATTTCAGTGAATGGTTTATCTAGCAGTGTCAATGTCAGCATACAGTTGATGCTCCAGAAAGAAAGTCCATGCAACTCATGACATGATAAATTTCTCTTTAGTAAACATAATCACAATCAACAAAATTAGAAAAACAAAAGAACGCTCACCAGCAACGTGGATGGTGAACTTCACAAATTATTGATGTTGTAATAAAGACATACACTAATAGAAGACAATTGTCATGGGTTTAAGACCAAATCGGTCCCTCAACTATTTATGAAAAGACAATTTAATGACTAAACAGGAGGACCATTTGGCCCTCGACTATTGACAGGGACCAAATTGGTCCTTCCGATTTAATATGTAAATGAAAATGAGAAGAAGGTAAGGTTTATTAATTATCTACTTATTTTTATTTTTTGTTATTCCAAAAATGCCCTGTAGTATTCATTATTTCTCTAAAATTTTTCATTAAATTTCAAATAGAAGGACCAACTTAGTCCCTGATCAAATAGTCAAGAGACCAAATTAATCCTCCTATTTAGTCTGGGACTAAATTGGTCATTCATAAATAGTTGAGGGACCAATTTGGTCTTAAACCCCAATTGTCATTCATAAGGAGTCCACATATTACAACATGGTCAAGGTTAGTTTGTCTGCATGCACTTATTATACTGAGGACTGACTCAAAGGAGAGAGAGAGAGAGAGAGAGAGAGAGAGAGAGGTGTGTAATATCACAAAATGATAAATGCATCCAAACAAGAAATGAGGAAAAAAGAAAAGCGTTTTGTTTGATTAAACATGAAAAATGTGCGTATCAATACCTTCAACAGGCTTTATTTTTTTAGCATATAGCAATTCCTCATGTACACCGAAGTACATTTCATCTGAGCTACTTCCTCGTCCTCTTCCATGCACTGTAGGTTCTAAAGCCTGCTACAAATTTTGATTTTATAATAATAATACACCACAAATAAAATACATAATTATTGATAACAGAGATCCAAAATTCAAAATTGTAGAAGATGGTAAACTTCACCACAACCTAATGTCAACAATTTAAACCAATGCCTTGAATTTTAACCACATACAAAATACTGCATAATATCAAACTTGCTAGTCATGATCAGAAATTGAATGTTGTTGTTCAAGCCTAGATTGCATTAAAGAACAATAAATTGGAAAAATGTCATCACTACATGAAAAAATTTTTCACAAATCACAATTATCTTTGTTGTGAAATTGTAGAAAGACAAAAAGAAGAATATATTGCAATAATAGTATAGAAAAGAGAAATACCTGAGAAAAGAGAGAATGAAGAGAAAAGAGCTGTGAAGAGATCTTCTTAGTGATTGATAATTCTACCCTCTAACATGTTTATGGTGATATTATATAATATAATAAAATATTATATATATATATATATATATATATATATATATATATATATATATATATATATATATATATATCAAAACAAAGTGACTCATCTCCATCATACACGTACAGCAAAGCTATCATGCATCCGGCTACATATCCTAATGAACTTGTCTGACTACACACACAAAAGACAAGTTCAATAGGATATGTAACGGGATACATGATAGCTTTGGTGTACGTGTATGATAGAGATGAGTCACTTTGTTTTGATCCTACGGCTGTAGAAATAGTGTCATTGTTACCCCCCTGCATGCTGATTGGTGGCTGCTGAATGGTCAACTTGTCTCTGAGTTTGTGAAATTGAGCAGTGGGAAGAGATTTTATTAGAGCATCTACTATTTGGTCCTGAGAATTGATGTGTAGAGCTTTGATTTCATTTGATTGTATGTGCTCTCTGATGAAGTGATAGTTGAGCTCAATATGTTTAGTGCAAGCATGAAATACGGGATTATTCTGAAATGCTGTCACAGTAGAGCGACGTCGGCCATTGTGGATGTATATGAAAAAGCCTTGCAACAGCCTTATGAGCCAAATTATATCTGTGGTGACAAAAGCTAAAGCACGGTATTCTACTTCCAGGGAGGAACGTGCTACAGTCAGTTGTTTCAGTATCATGTTATGGATTGTTGATAAGTAGAACTAGCACAATCTGAATGAGAGTATGTATGTAGACCAAGAGGTCATGGGTTGATTGGTATACTATAAGTGATGGTGCCTTTAATGTATCCAAGGACCCATTTGAGAAGTTGGAAATGATATAGTGATGGGTTGTGCATGTATTGGCATAGTTTGTTGACAACAAATGAGAGATCAAGATGGGTGATCATTAAATATTGGAGAGAACCTATCAAAGTGGGATATAGATGAGGATCTGAGAAAGGTTTGTTTTGATCGGGCGTAGGAGTAAGTTTGGATGGGAATGGACTGAGTGTAGGCTTGGCTTAACACATGCCTGCTTTGTTGAGAATGTCAGTGCAATATAAGGGTTGATGGAGAAAGTATCCTCAAGAGGATTGTGTAATTTGGATTCCGAGAAATTTGGTTACTAAACCAAGATGTTTGATGCAAAATTTGTCATGCAAATTTGTAAGAAGTTGAGTTATGGCCGAGGGAGTATTGCCTATGAGGAGGATGTCATCCACATGGAGCAAGAAACAAAGATGTACCTAATCACAATTGTAGATAATAAGGAGTTGGCATTACTGGCCTTGAAACCAAGAGTAATTAGATAAGAGGAGAAGGTGGAGAACCACAAGTGGGGAGCCTATTTGAGTCCATAGATGGCTTTTTGAAGGAGACACGCGTGGTTTGGGTACTGAGGATCATGTAACCTCTTCGTTGTTGCATGTAGATGGCAGTGTCTATGTCAACATGAAGGCGTTCGATACATCTAACAGCTAGACTACCCAATTGTTGTTTAGAACTGTTTAGAGCAATTGTTAGAACAATTCTAACATAAGAGATTCTCATAATAATCGAGTCCATGTTCTTGCATGTGACCTTAAGCCACAATTCGGACTTTGTATTGAACAAAGGAGCCGTCCTGGTTTAGTTTGGTTTTGTACGTCCATTTACAGCCAAGATGGAAGCATGGGATGGAGGTGGAACCAAGGTCCAAGTTCCTTCTTTTTGTAGAGCAAAGAGATCCTTGGACATGACTTGGCACAAAGGATGATGTTTAATGGCTTCAGAATATGTGGGGGTGGAATGAGTTTCTTTGTGATGAAGAGATTCAATATGAGTTTAGGTTTGAGAGAACAAGTTTGGGATGTAGTAACCATTGGGTATTTATGAGAGGAGTGTGCCTATTAAGGTGATGGGGAACTTGTGGTGGAGTGGGGAGTTTATGTAGGTGGGAGATGCAGAGGTTGGTGGTGAGTGTAATGTAAGGAGGACGGATTTGGAGATGCAGTAGTGCTGGAGGTGTTGGTAGGATGCCGTTGTGTGGAGATGGGTGAAGTGGGATGTCGAGATTAGTAGAGAGGGTGGTGAGTTGAGGAACAATAGAAGGGGGTACCTATTGGTCGTTAGAGTTAGAATATGAACATGATCATTCATCAAATGTAACATGCATGATGTGATAAGCTGACTGATGAGGGGGTTTAGACATTTGTAGCCTTCTTGATGAGAAACATAGCCAAGGAATACACATTGTACTGTTTTGGGAGCTAGTTTGTGATAAGTAGAGAGTGGCAGCCATGGAAAACATGCACTGTCGAACACTCTTTAAGTAATTGTATTGTGGTTTCTTTTTGAAAAGAAGCTGACGGGGTTGTTTATTTTTAGTAGTTTTAGATAGCATTCTATTGATGAGATAATTGGTTGTTAGTAAGGCTTATGTCCAAAAGGAGTAGGGTAGTTGAGCTTGTTGTAGGAGAGCTCTAGTTGTGCCTAATAAGTGTTGATGATTTCTTTCCGAGAGGCTGTTTTACTCTAATGTGTAAGGGCGGCTTATTTGATGTAAAATTTCATGGCTATGAAGAAATTGAGTAAGGTTTTGGTTGCATTACTCTTTCCCTCCATCAGACTAGAGGATTTAAATTTTATAAGGTACTTGATTGTCAATTATGGTTACGAATGAAATGAATTTATTGGTTACTTCTGATTTTGCATGCATTGGATAAATCCATGAGTATCTTGAGAAGTCATCAATGAATGGTATATAATATTTAAAACCTTGAATCGAAGCTATAGGAGATGGGTTCCTTACATCCAAGTGAATTAGTTCTAGGGGTTTGTAATGATGATTACTAGACAAGGTTAAAGGAAGACACCTTTAGAGACAATACAGGAAATACAACTGAAAATAGTAACAGGAATATTAAGTGTTTTGTTTTGCTTGGAGATTGTAGAATTGTTTGATGATGAGAGTGGGTGATCGAGCCTTTGATGCCAAGTCGATGATTCTGGATGCTGAGCCATGAGTGCAAGAATAAAGATGGTTGTTGTGGGATGAGAAGTTTGTAGAGGCCATTATGACATGGTCCCTAGAGTAGAATTTGATTGGTTCTGCCATCCTTTATGTGATATCCAAGTGTATCAAATGAAATGAGATATTGTTGCCAACAGTTAAATTAGAGAGAAGATTATGAGAAATGGTGGGTGCAAGAAGTTAAGTGTAGCTTACGGTTTGGTGGAGGAAGGATCCCTTTGCCTATGGCACTATGGAGAGAAAGTTGACATTTCAACACTAACTTGATCTTGACCATGATATGGAGCTGGATGAGGTAGATAGTCTATATGTGGTGTTAAGTGTGAGGAGGCTCCCATATCAATGAACCATTTGGTTGTTGGCTGGTTTGTTATTGTTAATAGGGCATTGTGTGTTTGATGCTAAGATGAATGTGGGTATTGAGAGTTCATCCGATGCCCACAAATGTAATTGAAGGTATGGGGATTTCACTGAGAGTGAATGCGGATAACTCATCTGGCAGCTATGAGGTCTCAAACTGCTCCATATTAAGATCTTGAGCTACAGCTCTAATACTAAATAGAAAGATAGCAAGAAGAATGTATTGCAATAATAGTATAGAGAAAAGATATACTTGAGAGAAGAGAACTAAAAAAGGAAAGAACTGTGAAGAGATCTTCTCAGTGATTGATAATTCTACCTCTGACATGTTTACAGTGAGATATGCATACATATGTACGATGGAGATGAGTCACTCTATTTTGATCCTGTGGCTGTAGAAATAGTGTCATTGTTAGAAATGAACACCTAAATAATGGGAAATGCACTCATCATCTTTCTAAAATACTTTTAACTTCATTTTGGTCCTATGATAAGTAAGTTTGGTCCCCTTCTCAAGATGTATTGAGTGCCTTCCAAATGGACCCTCATGTCAATCCTATGATATATCAATCAAAGGTGTTCCGATTGATCCCGAGTCAACAAGTCAGATCTAAAAGGGTTCCTAATTCATCTATAATGGAAAAGTCAAGAAGAAGAGAGAGCTAGCAAGAGAAGATCACGATTTAATGTTAAGAGGAATAGGAACTTAATAAGACCAAGAACTACTTCCAACAGAAATGACCAAATATTCAACAAAAAACATCAAAATGAGCTCGACCAGCTACTTGCAGTGTTTCCAGTGTTTGGCAATCACTGTGGTGACATCCCAACAATAATTCTTACAGATCTAACAAATTGCTTGTAAGCTTTCCAACAGTTGACATGTGGTCATGCCTTCTTAACTCCTAACTACAATAAAAGAAGACAACTCCCTCTCCACTACCTCTCACTTTCTCCTCTTCCCTCCTTCCCTCCTATCCTTTCTTAATTACAATCTTAACCTCTCAAAGTATGTGCACAATCCTATCACATAAACTCATAAGGTGTATAATCTAATATTGATATTTGGTGGTTCATTGAGATGGCTACTCAAATATGAAGGCCAATCAAAGACACAACTCCTTCACAAAACTTTTAATCAAGATGCCTCATGGGCATCAAGAGGAGAATTGGTGAATGTTACCCAAGCACAACTCATAATGATGCAAGCATACATCTCCAACGCAACTCGGCTCTTCATAAGTCAAGCATCTCAACCTCCCTCCACCTCTAAGGCTAAAAGCACTAAAGAGACTCCCTTTACTTCTAAACAACCAATAATTGTGGCAAAAGATGAGAAGAAAATTATCTCAAAAAATGAGATGGGTAGGAGTTTGCCTCAATGGCCCCAAAAAAAGGTAATCCACATTAACAAAGTATGTGAGTGTTGCAATGCCGGTTTATGTCTTTATTTCAAAGATAATATAGAAACTCATTCATACTGTGGGATCCGAAAATTCGCCACCGACCTCTCGTAAATAAAGAGTGTTTAAAGTGTCGATGAAATTTTCAAAAGTCAGATGGAATAGTAGAGATAACGCCAGATTTCGCTCTCATTTTGCGAGGACTTTAGATCTGGTTTTAGGTTTCCTATAGGCGCAAGCACCAATAGTTAATTACCCCTCCTAATACTGAGAGCGCACTTTCGATTAAGGCTAGTCAATAAATCACTAAATTGCGAGTGTATAATAGGAGCGAGTGGAGTTTAGAATGTTATGAGATTTATTATTTAATTTAAAACTTATGTTTTGGGGAACGATGATGCGCCCGATCTAGATCTCATGATTACATCCATGCGTTCCTCGATCCACTTAGTAAGAGGTTGTCAACCCAACTGACCAAAGGATCTCATAACAACCATGATGAAGTGTCCTCAGAACCTGTAGAGAGTTGGTTTTGGGACAAATATCAAAATGTAAAAATTTTTCCAATCAAATATATTCTATAATTCTCCAAAGAGCAAAACCGAATATACAATAATAGTTAATGGCAGTAAAGTTTGATTGTCGATGACAAGACACCGGCCGAGGCTTGTAGCCATTTATGCGGCAAATTACGCTGACAGAGGAGACGCCACATCCTTAGCTTAAGATTATTTGAGTATGAAAATAACATGTATTTGATTTGACATTAAATTTGTGAAGAAAGTTTCTTAATTTGTCACCCCAAACAAGCTTATGGATGGTGGATAATTTTAAGTTTAAATTTAAATAATTAATTTCAATTAATTTATATTTTTTCTTTTTATTTGAATACTTGATCATTTTATAATTGAGTTAAATTTGAACATGTAATGATTAATCATTTAAAACTTTAATAATGATAGCCTTTCTTGATCATATAATTATTATCGCAATGCATCATTCTCGCCCTTTTCTCAGATGATCGAGTCTAAATTCATTTCCACATTTATACCCTTCAAACTCAACTCTACAGATAAGAAGATCGGAGACTTTCCTCTTTGAAGTTTGAATTGAGAAATTGTATCAATAGGTAATTGTATGACAGAATTAACTTCTTAGATTTTATTAAATTGAAAATATTATAAATAACATCATTAGATTTTTAAATTTTGTTAACCCAAACTCAGTCCTAAGACCAAACCGGGGTGTAGATATATATTCTCTTGTATATGACTTGCATATTTTCCTAAGTGTTTGACTTAGTAAACACTTCAACATACATATAAATATATGTTCTTTAAAACGATGTATGTATATTAAGATGTTTAAGTTGAAATAATTATGTTTGGCATGACATACATGTTAAATTGCAAGTATAGATTTTGATATGGATTTTTTGATTTTGTTAACCCAGACTCGATCTTAAGACCAAACCAGGATATGTAGGTATCTATTCTTTTGTTTTTGCATATGACTTGCATATTTCCCTAGATATTTGATCTAGTGAATATTTCAATATACATACAAGTATCTGCTCTTTTAAAATGTTATATGGACATTAAAAAGTCTAGGTTGAAGTAATTATGTTTGATATGACATAAGTGTCAAATTGCAAGTATAGGTTTTGATATCTAAAAATCATAAATCAAGTGTAATCTGTTCTTATGAAAATGTGAGTTTAACATTCTCAAATACTTGTTGCAAACCAAAAGAACATCTGTTCTAAATGATCAAGCATATATTTGTGCTAGAGGATACAAAATTTTTATTTGCAAATCAAGTCTAGATCTATTCTGAAAGATGCAAATTTAACCCTTTCTAAACTTGTCATAAATCAAGTGTAAGTTTTGGAATATGTATATCAAATTTTTTCAAACACTTGCTAAATATCAAGTGTAGTATCTTTCTTATTAAAATTCCCATAAAATTTGGAGGAATGTTATAGATCAAATATGAATCTATATGATAAAACACTATGTCGTGAAAATATGTACAAGTTTAATCAAATACTCACACATGGAAATAAATATATATGATTTTCTCATAACACATATCACATATCAAGATCAAGAGAACAATGGAATGCTATAACAAACACATGAAAGCTAGTCACATTTAACTCTCCACGTATGTATAAGCATTTGAAAGTATGAAGATTAGCTCAATTGTAAGCTCACATATAGGCTTGGGCTTTTATGAGCCCATTTATGGACTTGGGCCTTTATGGGCTCATTTATGGACTTGGGCTTAATGGGCCTTTTTATGAACTTGGGCCTTTATGAGCCTCTTGAAATAAAAAGAACATGTGCTTCATAATTTCAAGTAGGCTAAATTATTTTTATAAGCCCACTTAAGAAAATCAAGATAAGTTATGAATAGAGAAAAGAGATTTCAAACTCTTATGTCATCATCATCATCATTTTTTTTATCATAACCTCTCTTTCTCTTTTTCTTTTAATATAATATTTTATTTTATTTTATTTATTTTATTTTATTTTATTTTATTTTATTTGTTTTATATGCATTGCTTTCTCTCTCTTTTTTTATTATTTTGTCATGACATGATTCCATAAAGAGGAGGAAGAGGCTTCTCCTCCCTCTTTTTTATGACGCCTATTTATGGGTAATTTATGAAAAAGGAAAATGATCGACATTTCATTGATTTTCTCCACAAACATTCTATTTTTTTTTTAATTTGCATGGCATAATCCCTTTGAGAAAAGAAAGAAGCTTCCCTCTTTTTTTTACCTTTCTTTCTTTCTCCCTAAATTCATGCCCTCTTTATGGGTAATTTAAAAAGGAATGACAAAGGGCATTAAAGGGGGATGGACTTTCTCTCCCCTTTTTTTATATCATTTATTTATATGTATATATTTTTATTTCCATGTCATGATGCCGTAAAGAGAAAGAAGAGGAGAAGAAGTTTTTTCCTACTTAATATCATGCAAAAAGTCATATGACATTAGTGGGATGACATAAATCCCCTTTAGGTATTTTGTCATCTATCCCATTTCATGTGTAACTTAAAGAGGAATGACAGAAAATTAAAGGGGGATGGACTTTCTCTCCTCATTTTTTATGTCATTTATTTATATGTATTTTTTTTTTAATTTGCATGCCATGATGTCGTGAAGAGAAAGGAGAGGAGAAAAAGTTTTCTCCTCTTTAATATCATGCAAAAAAGTCATATGACATTAATGGGATGACATAAATCCCCTTTATGTATTAAGTCATACATAATATTAAATAATATTGGCTTCATATAAAGGGGCTTGAATGACATTTTACTTAGGAAGAGAGCTTAAGAGTAAGCTACTATGTATTATAAGTATGAGAGCATTTTTCTCTCATGAAGATTTACTCTCCCATCTCCTTCACATCTTTCTCACAAGGGACATTGCAAGTCTAAAGTTTCTAAGGGAGCTTATCAACTCTTAAGGGAGATCACCAACAAAGGGACTTGCTTTCAAACCGTATCGCATCAACCGGTAAGTCATGTTTAATTTGATGTTCTTATTTGATTTGATGTTTAATTTGGCCAACAAGATTGCAAAATAAAAGAAGCAAGAGATTCCCATGAAAATGGGGGGGTTTAGATTGATTTAAAATTCATGCACTTGCTGATTTATTTTGATACTATAATGATCATAACTTCAGGTAGGAATTGATTGTATAGAAACATCACATGATAAGTTTTCATAGCAAATGACAACACCCTTCTCAAGAATTATCAAATGATATGATTGAATAGCCATGCACAAGTAAATTTTCAATTTCAAACAATGGGAGGAATGCAAGGTTAGATTCCCCTTTCTTTCTTTCTTCACTTTTTTTTTAATTTTTTTTTATTTTTTTTTTTATTAAAGAGACCTTATCATACCACATAAAGAAGAGTTTGATTTAATAAAAGAAAGATAAATCTGAATGAGACTTAAATTATTTTACATGGAACATCAAAGATAGCCATACCATTTCACAAAAGGATTCAAATCTTGTTCTCTCTTTCTTATTAAAAGATCAAAAATAATATCTTGCATATTTTATGAATCCTATCACTATCAAGTTTGCTTTAACATAATAATGAATTCACCATTTAGGAGGATTCAAAATCAACTATCGTGAGATAATAAAACTTTGACTTTTGTAAAATAACAAGTCAAAACTAACTTCCTGACAAGGTGATTATTTGGAGGCAACACATAAGGCAACTGCCATATGAAATTCTATGCCAATGCTATTCATTACTGAGAAACTATGAAATTGAGATTATATGGATCTAATGTCATACTCCTTTCTCATTTTAAATTGATTCAAAGTTTAGGGAATTGCCTAATAACATGTTTATAACAAATTCAATGCAAAATATATCACACTTTAGCTTGAAGCAACAAAAATAGCAACTTTCAACCCTTGAAAAATCATTTGAAACTTCAAACCAAAGCTAATAATCTTTGGTTCTATACATATGAAATTTCACATATCATTTCCACTTCAAAGGGCATTAATTTATGAATAAACAAAGTGAAAAGAGCAAGCTTAAAGTCCAAATTTGAATTCATTCTCTCAAATTTTCTTTTCTTTTCACAAAATGAATAGAACAAGGCTATATGTGGATCAAGTATTTACACCAAATCTAATAACATATATATCTAAAAATCTGGATTTAACCAAGTACTTACTAATTTTTCGTTTCAACTTTATTTCATGATTTAGACAAAGGGAAAACAATATAACATGAATGGATATTTGATAACAAAGCAAGATTTCAGCTATGTAATACATAGAATTCCTCATTCCCACTTTCAATCCACTCATATAGCACAAGAAAGAGAATATTGTCACAAAATAAGTAAATAGAGCATGGTTATGTATAGATCAAGCATCCACACCAAATTTATAATACATAAATCTGAAATTCTGGACTTAACTAAGCAATTACTCACATGACATCAAGATTCAAGGAAGAATCAAGTTAAACATGGCTAAGTAATGCAAAGGAATGAACCCCCTTGCTAATTTTCGTTTTAACCTTATTCCATAACTTAGACAAAGGCAAAACAACATAGAATGAATAGATGTTTGATAATAAGGCAAGGTTTGAGCCATGCAACACATAGGGTTCCTCATTCCCGCTTTCAATCCACTCATATAGCACATAAAAGAGAGGATTATCACAAGATAAGTAAAAATCTTGACTCAAACAAGTAATTGCCACATGACATCAAGATTCAAGTAGGAATCAAGTTAAGCATGAGTTGAATAAGCCTATAGATAAACACTTGCTCTCTTTTCATTATTTCACAAATCAAGAGAAAGAAACTAGCATCACATAATCAATGGCCAAACTAAGTTTTTAAAAATGGCAATGTTTAAGCTAATGAAACTAAGATTTCATTATCATAATATGTTTTCATACTTTAAGAACAGAAAGACATAAAACAATATAACTTGCATAACTTTAACCTTAAATTGTTCATGGACAGTAAACATAAAAATTTCTCTTTCATGTATGCATGTGTCTTTAACAATCCCCTCTCTTTCATTCTTGTTTTAGCTCAATTAGCCAAAGGAGAATTTAATGATGAAAACTGAATTGAATTTCATGAATTACAATGAAGCTTTGAAACAAATATTCTTTTTTTTTAATCAAAAATTTCGGCAAGCTCCCGGCATCATCCTCACGTAAGGAGGCTGCTTCGGAAGACTAAGTCTTCCCACCATGCCAAGAAAGGCGTGCATGGTATGTGTCATAAGATACCGCGGCCGAAAATTTTATTTGCCCACCACGCCAAGAAAGGTGTGCATGGGTTTGCATCGCATGGCATTTCTTTGTCATGTTGGAACAACGTGAGCAAGTAATTATATAACAAATTTTTCCGTCAGACGAACAACGTGAAATGGTCTATCAAAGCAGATTTTCACGCCAGAATAACGAGCAGACTTATATAATAAATTTTCCCAATCAGATAACAATATGAACGGGTACTTATCACAAACAAATTTTCTTACCACGTTGGAACAATATGAGCAAGTACTTATATAACAAATTTCTCTGCCGCATTGGAACAATGTGAATCACTATCGTTCTTTTCGCCACGCAACAAAGTATATAAATTTCTCCGTCACATGAACGGTGCAGATTTTATCACAAAGATATTTAGAAACCAATACGATATGCATGGTTAAAATGGCTTAAATCTTTTTGCTATGACATGATTTTCATCACCATTTTAATTGCATTTTACTTTTAAAAATTCAAATAGCAAGCTATAACATAAGCTTTCGATCACATATGGACACCATTCAATCATTCTCACTTTGAATATAAAAGAGGAAATATATTTCTCGAAGCCACAAGTAATATAGCAATTAAAGGCAAAAATGTATGCATATGTTTCACTCTTTACTAACAAATAATGACAAAGAAAACTTTGCATATTCATATATCTTCAATTCTAAATACCTTCATGTCAATGTAAGCCTTAGCATTTAGTAAAATATATGATAGAAAGAAGAATAGGTTAAATCATGCTTTGCCTCATATCTTTTCTTTTAACATGGTAATTGTTTGCAAGGGATGGACTTACATAAAGTAAAATAATCAACTTCATTTTACAAGCATAAATCTGAACTTTCTTCTTTTCATTTCAATAAGACATGTCATGTTACTCATCTTAGGCTAAAGAAATATCACTTTAGATTGCATGCAAGTGAAGTTCAACCCTTTAGTAATATGAAGGAAACAATATCATATCTCACTCATATGAAATCTCGTTTCAACATGATTGTTATTCCTAAGTGGCATATTGCACAACATTCAAATGAAACCCAAAGGCAATGCTATTCAACAATAGAAAATGCAATTAGATTGCATACAACTAAATTTCAACCTTTAGTAACATGAAAGAAGCAATGTAGGATGATATACACATCAACACCCATTCTCTTACTTTGTTTTGAAGGGTATTAACTTGGTAGGAGGATTCAAATTGAACTTGATTTAAACTTATACCAAACAACATTTGCTTACTAACTCAAATAAATATATCAAGGGAGAGCATAAGTTAGATTATGGACAGCAAAATGAATTTCTTTCAAAGACATCTATTTTGATATATACAAGAGAAAGAAAATTTTGCATTGGATTCAAGTTTCAACATATGAAGTATATAATCGCACCAAATCCAACAAAATAAATATCTGAAATTTCAAATTTAACTAGGAAAAGACTTGCATGTCTATAAGACCCAAATGAAAACCAAGTCCAATATGAACAAGTAGTGCAAGAGAGAGAGAGAAAACAATCATGCTAAGCTCAATACTATAACGATCTGAAAATTTATCTCAACTAGATAGCCATTCACAAGATATTCAAATAAGAAATCCAGATAGGGCAAGCAACCATGCTAAGTTCAATATGCATTAATCTGAAATTTCAGATTTAATTAGGTGATCGTTTGTATGGTAATAAAGTGTCAAGTGATAGAAAGAGGCAACTATGCAAGTGACAATTCACATGACTATTGAAGATACACATAAACCAAAAAATCTAATTAGAAGGAGAAAGGATTAAGGAGTAGGAGATTTCTTTATAAGGAGTAAAACAGAAATCAATCTTACTAATATGATTCCAACAACATGAATCTAAAAAATCTGAAACTTTCAATTCCATTTAAAAAAAAAATCTTGTTTTTTTATAAAAGAGGTTAAAAACTCATCATTCTTATGTCTTATCCTATCTCGGTAATAAAACCTCCATTGACAGAAATACAAAATAGAAATTTTCATGTAAACAAGCTATAAAAGATCACTTTAAATCCTGTAGAAACAGGAATATGTAAATCCCAAACAAACTGGCTATTTAGTGATTAAGTAATAGCAACAAATTAAACAGGATTTAACTTAAATATTATCGGTTAGCTGAAATGGCAACTCCCATTTTATGTAAAAATCTGAAACCCCCTTTTCTTTTTCTTTTCTTTTTTAACTAATAGGAGAGTCAATAACATGATGACTTTATAGCAAACTCAAGTTCAACATATTCCTTTAACTTAATTACATGAGAAATGAAAGCCGCTATTTCATTTTCCACATTTCTCTCAAGTTCAGCACTTGGAATAGCGAAACATAAACAAGTATTGGATTTCCATAGTAAACAATGGCTCTTAAACTATTTCAAACAATAGGACAACCCTCTACACTTGCTATTTTTCATGTATTTTGCAACAAACGCAATTGAAAGAAAATAGTGAAGAGAGGATCGTCAAATTACACCATCCAAATGAAAATTTTGAAGTATGAAAGGAGAAGGAAATCCACATATAACTTAGGGTTTGAGCCATACATCATCTCTAACCCCATTTTCATATTTTCAAACTCATTTTAAACATGTAAGAGAGACATAGCAAGTATCATTTCATCCACAGAAAATCTAAAACGTGAAAAGAGAAGGAAGTTCACATATAACTTAGGATTTGAGCCATACATCATCTTTAACCTCATTTTCATACTTTGAATCTCACTTCAAACAAGAAAAGAAACGAGTTAGAGAAATTATTTCACCCGTAAAGATAGAAATAATCATATGCAAAGAATAAGGCTATGCAAATATTTGACATTAAAGCAATGGATAAAACCCCTTTTACTTCAGGAACTCCATAATCCTTCCTCTTTTCGTTTGCGCAAGAAAGCAACTCAAGCATAATATAGATTCATAAAAAATTAAAAAATTAAAAAATTAAAAAAAAAACTTGATAAATCCATCTCATTTCAACCAAGCCGAAGTGAAATGATAATAAAGAGCTTAGGGTTGAAAGAAAACAACCTAGAGTTTCCGATTGCAAGAAAGGAAGGAGGAAGGGTTTCAGCTAGCTAGGGCTATACCGATCGGGCTTCACGCAAGGGAGGAAAGCTCAGGCTGTGCTCGAAAGGGACGGACGGACGGAATAGGGAGGCTGAACCGTGCGCTCGGCTGCTTGGACGAACCGTAAAGGGAGATCGATTGAGCCTTGCTCGAGAGAGAGATGGACGAACCGAAGAAGGGGGATCGCATGAGAATGGGAGAGATAGCTCGGGAGAAGCAGATCACATGAATGAGAGATCGGGAGCTTGTTTCAGGTATTAGGGCTGGTTGAATGCCCTGATTGGCTGCCCAAATGGTGGCCAATGAGAAAGGGAGGGCGGCTATTTTGATTGGAAGGCTAAGCAGCCACTTTGATTGGTTAATTCAGCGGTTGAGCCAGATTGGGCGATTTGGGTGGTTAATTAGGCGGAGTTTAGCGGATTGTTAATTAAGTTTGACTGCCTATTAGCTTAATGACGAAATTATTAATATTAATTATAAATAATTTGGCGAATTCTCTTAATTAATGAATACCAGCAATATAGGTATCAATTTTAAGTATTTTCGTTGTGTCGGACACAACAGCACAGTCGATTTCACAATCAAATGTTATTTGGACTACGACGGCGAAGATCAAAATGAACTTGATCTTAAATTGCGCGATGTCGCGTTTGAATTGCTCAACGTTCGCACAGACTTTGCCGAATTGATCGTAGAATGTATCGTTTGATAGATTTTGATGTTTCGTCGACAACGGCGCAATCAATTTCGCGAACGGATGTCATTCGGACATCGTCGAGGCCTCCCGACCTCGATAAGCGCGTAATTTCATTAAAAATTGATTTTAATTAATTAATCGATTATTAATTGATCTGATATTTCTCGTTTAATTAATTTTGATATTTTAAACACAATTATGCAATTGAAATTTTCAGATTAAAAAGATTTTAGTTAAATTTGGTCGCGATTAGGAAATTTTAGCTTCCGATTATGCGACATTGTCATTGATTTTTATAGATTTGGCCGTATAAGCTTTATTTGGATTATGGCACGCATATATAGGTCAACACATACTAGATTCAAGGATCCTAAGTAGAATGGTTGCCATAAATTCACCAAACCGATGGATCATTTCACTAGGTTTGAGAATTTGATGGATGGTATACAATGCCATTAAGTGTCATGTGTCTTTCATTACTTAGAAGAATTACACTTATAATGATTTTCTATGCTCCGAGTGAGAAGCATCCCAACATTCAACGATTTCAAAGACAACACAATAGCCTATTCTCAAGCTCTCAAAAGCTAATAAACAATTCTTAGGTCCTCTCACCAAGAGAAGCATGACTCCTTACAAATCTATGTAATGAGATCACAAAAGAGAAGTTGGAACCCCATGAAGAGAAACAAGATCTACTAAGTTTATAGTAGTGAACAATTCACTAGATAATGACAAACTTGCTAGCCAAGCTATTAACATTCACATCAAGAAGCTCACAATGGAGATCTAAGTCACCCTCCTAAACTACTCACTCACTAATCCCACTCAATAAGAGGTACTAGAATCTCATTATTCAAGCTAGCAAGTATGAATAAATAATCTAACGGGGTACAAACAAGGGGTCCTCAGACACTGCCTCATCAAGCGCTAAAGATGCTAACTTCTCTCAAAGTGGCTATGACTATTCAAAACTGGTTAAAGAGAAACAACCAATGAGTGAATTTGGGTCTGGAACACTTAACAAAAATGAGAATAAGGGATAGACACAATTCAAAGCAGATAACTAGAAGGTTAAGAGCTAACTTCCAATAGGAAAGGATGTCACTCATCCAAAGGTGTAGAAAAGAAAAGAATTAGAAAATAACATAAAATGCACACAATATTTTTAAGTAGTTCGATTAGCAACTTACATCCATTATATAATGGAGGGATAAGGATTTCACTAGACGAGAAAGAAAGAAATTGCAAGTATCTCTATTACTAAGCTCTCACTCACCCCCTCAGTATAAAATTTAACAGACTTTTAGTGGGACTTGAGTACCTCTCATTTTGTGTTGTTTTTATATTTTCATGTGTCATCCCCATGTAATGGCCTAAGGATAGGGAACGTAAAGGTGTTGGCCAACTTAAGACAATTTTGCAGTAAATAGTGATTCAAGAGCCACAAGCGACCAATTCTAGCAAGGATAGATGTAGTAGACCATGTAGCAGGCTAAAGAGCAATCTAGCACCAAGTAACAAGCATCGAACAATCAGCTAACTGGACAGCTAAAATGATTCATGAAAATGATGGTGATTCATGGCAAGTTGATGCTATTGTATTTCGAGGAAACTTCGAGGCATAATTATTACTCCATACATGGCATGGTAATTCCAAGTGATTAGAGTGGGTGGCATCTCCCAAAACCAACTAAGATCCACCCCCCACAAGAGAGAGTCAAATAACTCTCAAGAGTAAGAGTTAAAGCACAAACCCAATGAGTGAGAGTGCAACTCTCAAGCTCGTTATCCCAATAGTGAGAAAAGTGTCATGCCTCCACCCACCTGTAAATTTGGAAGCCGAATCTCATCATCATCTTAAGAGTGAGAGGTGAGTAGACTTCTAATAACTTTCCTAAAAGCTAAAGAAAATCATTTTTATATTAAGTGAAAAAAACTTAAATGAATCGATAGATGCTTTTTTTTTTACTTCAAGGTCAATTAATGATCTTTGATAGTTGAAATGCTCGATCAAACATAATCAATTAAAGCATCAGTGGACAATATTTCTAAAAGACTTGAGAGATCGCTATTTCTTTATTTCATGTTAAGTCAAGCCTTCTATTTTTTAAAAAGCTCACGTAGCCATAATCTAAGCTCAACTAGACAATATTTTCAAGACCTAAGAGTCTCTATTTCCATACCACAAGGTAATAAAAGGTCTTTGATTTCTAAAAAGCTCCAAAAGTCATAATCCATCTAAGGCCCTAATAGCCAAGACTTCTAAAACCTAATAGGTCTCTAATTCCTTTTAACAAGGTAAATCAATGATAATCTTTGGCTTCCAAAAGACATTTTCATAATCTATTTAAGATTTAAGTGTCTATGATTTAGAAGTTTAAAAAGTCTTGATTACCTTACCTGAGAGTAAATAAGTCTTTGGCTTTAAAAGGCTCAAGAAACCACAACCTATTTGAGCTTGAGTGGCCAAGATTTTTAAAAGAATCAAAAGATCTCTATTCACTTGCCTCAAGATTAGATGGCAGTTTATGTTTAATGGCACAATAAGTCATAATCTATCTTTAAGCCAAAAAATTTAAAACTTCTATAAACCCTTGAGATTCATTTCCTTATCAAGTAGTAAGATAAAAATTTCTAAAAAGTGTAAAAGCCAAGCCTAGTCTAAATGGCAAAATTTCTAAACGAGCAAAAAACATCCCTATTTCCTCACCTTGGGATAACTCAATAATCTTTAATTTTCAAAAATCATGATAAATCATAATCTATCTTTAAGAAAAAAAAATTAAAACTTCTATAAACCCTTGAGATTCATTCCTTATCAACTAGTAAGATGACAAATTCTAAAAAGTGTAAAAGCCAAGCCTAGTCTAAATTGCCAAATTTTTAAAAGAGCAAAAAACATACCTATTTTCTCACCTTGGGATAAGTCAATAATCTTTAATTTTCAAATATCATGATAAATCATATTTGAAGACCTGAGAGGTAGCTAGCATATTTAGAAAACTCTAATGATCTTTATCTATAAATCCAAGGTGGGATAATAGATTAGAAGTTCTAAAATTCTTCTAGAAGCTCTTTGCTTTTAAACTTAAGTGGCCTAGACAATTAAAGATCGAGTTATCTATGCTCTCTTACAAGAGGTTGGGCCAACAGATTGTCGCAACTAAAAGGCTTGATGAGTAAGATTTAACTTGAGTCTAATAGATGAAGATCAACAACTAATAAGATGATTGTAACTAATCGACAAAGCAATGAGTTTCTACCTTCCATGTGAGCCCTAAAGTAGGTACTATAATCCATAAGTCAACTCCAAAAATGGAGAGCTCATCTTGCAAGCTACTTCACAGGCCAACTTAAACATGAAGCCCAAATGGCTTGTTATGTGAAAACAACCAAAGAACTAAAGTTCTAAAAATTTTATAAAAAAAAATGCATAAAAGAAAAACCAATAAAAAAAAACATAAGATTTCATCATTATTATCATTATCCTTTGTCTAAAACTAGAGTAGCAATATTATTAGAAAGCAAATTCCTCCTAAGCAAACTTATCTTGCACTTTTGTTATGAAAGGACAAAAGATAAAGAATATATGCCCATTTAAACAAGACCAGAAAGACCCCTTTTTCAATGGAAGCTTAGCTTTCTCCACTACTAGATTGAAAACTAATTAAAGGGATTTGACTCTAACAAAGTTATTATTGCTTCTTTGCTACAAGAGAAGATATCACCACAAAGAACATTTCAAGCTCCTTCCCTAAGTATTCAAAACCCCACAACTACAATGATCTTCTAGGTTCTCATTTTTCTTCTCAAACCCCCACGACTACAATGATCTTCTAGGTTCTCATTTTTCTTCAACTCTAAGGGGAACTTCATGACTCAAACTGGCTCCTTGTGACATTTAGCTTTAATAATCACAAGGATTTATCAAAAAGGTTAAGAATCTCTACTCATTTAAACAAGACCTAAAACACTCCTTTTTTAAATGGAATCTTCGCTTCTTCCACTTCTATATTGGAAACTAATTAAATGGATTTGACTCAAGCAAAATTATTCTTGCTTCTATGCTATAATGAAGATACCACCACAAAGAACTTTTCAAGCTCCTTCCTAAGTGTTGGCCCTTAGTGTATTCAACTCCCCACGATTACAATGATCTTTGAGATTTTCATTTTTTTTTTCAATTCCAAAGGGAGCTTCTTGACTCAAACTAGCTCCTTAAGGCATGTAACTTTAATAATAGTTTTGGCCTCAAAAATATCTAAAATACAAATATGGGTTTACAGGTCAAACAACTACAACAATTGTTAGATATCCATTGTGATAGAAAAAGCCTCATAGTAACAATCATATTGCTTTGTTAAAAACAGGTTTGTCATAGTCTTCCACATAACAAAATATGGCAACTTGATTAGAGATGCAACATAGCTTCCCAGTCAATTCATGATCTCATTGTCAAAACAATGCTCATCACTACTTTTTCAAAAATAGCCTCAAAGAAGAAGACTTCATGATCGAATATGACGGTGGCTTCAATCTCCACATGATTCTACTAGATGACTAGACCATCAACTGCGACATCAATATTGGCATCCTACAGAAGAATAAATGTGTCGGCCTTGATATCTAATGTAAGAACAATAAAAGTTTCGATGCATTTTTCCATCAATACTAGCATCATTAATATTAAGGAAGTCATATCTTCACCTTTCATGTCTCTTCCTCTCAAATTTTCAAAAAATAAAGAATGGCAAGAATAGACATTTCATCCATAACTAGAGTTTAGCACTCTAATAACTCAACCTAATAAATATTAAAAAAAATAGGTTGAGCACACTAAGGGTACGAAACTCTACCAGCTATTCAAGTCAAGGCCGAGCCCAGCATCTCATTCTACCTAGAGTTGTCCTCGTCTCTAGACTTATGAAACCAACATACATATCTCATTCAAACACTGAGAACAATACATCATCATTAAAGAGTCAAGTAGTAATTAGCAGTTTGTATAGCCTTATTGTGCAACAAATAAGATCCCCTATTATGTGCCTTACATCTACTTTCCTAGGACTCTTACTAGGCCCTCATGACCTTCCTACTCACTAATTTAGAAGCAACATCAATGATAGATTCATTTAACAGCAATAATGAGGCCAACCTCACTTACAAACTTACCTTGTCCTTAAGGATGTTTTGTCTAACATGTTCTTCATCTATATGTTCACTCCCTATCTCCCCCTTGTAGCATTTTTGGAGAAGACTTCAAATGCACTAGCTCTCTCCTTCAATCTATGATGACCCTCAACTAATGAGTTAAGAGTTTTGTGTTCTCCAAGCCGTGAAGTTTGATATCAAAAGCATAAAATTAATACAAATCAAATAAAAGAAAAATTAGGTTTATTGTTGAGGATTTTTCATCTAACTAAAATGTATTTCATCTATATGCCGACTCCTTATCACCCTCTTGCATTACCATTAGAGAGGACTTCAAAGACACTCCCACATTCAGCTACCTAACTAATGCATTAGTACTCCTATGTTCTCCAAGCCATGAAGCCTCATATCAAAAGTGTAAAACTAAAAAAGCAAAAGTAAAATAGGATTATTGCATCTCAATACCTTGGTCAATTTGACCAAAGATCTAACCAATCAATATATTTTCAGCTCTAACCATTGGACCATCCTCAGAATTATTGATGTCCACATCCGTTATCTGAGATAATCAATGTTGATAAGGAAGTCAATTAGGGCTCCCATCCAAGTCAATGTCCATGCATCTTAAGAGCATGAGAGTAGTGAATAATGAGGTATTTTCCACCTATAAGTCCTCCTAGAAGTAACATTGAGTTCTCGCTTAGGCATCCAACATGGCCCTCTATTAGCCAAATATGGTATTCCAAGCAAGAAGCTCTATAAAACAATCATTGCAACAACAAACTCAAAATAAAAAAATAAAACAAGGTAAGAAAGTGCACCATATTAACTATAATAACGCACAGAGAACCAAAAGACAGATGATTGTGGCGGCAACAAGAAGTACTTTCAACGATGGAGATGACACAAATGACCCCACAGTCAAAGTGGTGGAGGCACCATCTTTCAACCATAACGAGTTTTGTGATGTCAATCAGGTCACTAGAATTTATAGCAACAAATGAAACAAACAAAGAAAAAAGGGTAGAGAAGCGGAAAAGTATATTAGACATGTTGTTTTGCTTTCAAACCCTTATTTTCAAAATTTAAAGCAAAGAGGAGTTTTGTCGTACATAGATTTGGCCCTCTTTCTAATCTGTGTCAAACCTTGCCAAATGAGCCCATGTGCCGATCTTAAAGCATATTAATCGCAGGAGTCCATGGGTTAAAACTTTACGCCTCAAAAATGAAAAAGCCCAAGGAGCACATGGTGCTAGCAATAAAAGACTTAGTGAGTCTAGTGTCCAAGAAACTAGGACCCCATAAGACAAAGGACATGGACTAGGAGTACCAACTACTCAATAAGGAATAGCAGACTAAACCTGACCAACTTTTGGCAACTTTTCCATGCTCAAAAACCATTATGATAGCATCCCACTACTAGTTTCCATAAATCGAGTATAAGGTATGCTTGTTGGTCTCTCGATAGTTGAAACATGGGATTGAATCAAGAATCAAGTTGCTTTTAGTGTATTCTCCAGATATTAGGTTCAAGTCAGAAATCAATGACTCTGAATATTAGTATAAGGCTACATTATCAACCTCTCCGAAAATCCTACATTACTGAGAGATCCATGCACAGGGTTCACCCCTTCCTTAATTTGACATAGGGTACATCCCCTCCCTGGCACCTGCAAATAATAAGTATAATAGCCATTTACCTCCTTTTGTCATTATAATAGTAGTTAGACAACCATCACTCCCCTCCTAGTCCTTGCCAATCTATTACATTTGGGAGATAGAGCAAGCGAAGTTGTTATAAGGAGAAGAATCCAAATCCCTTATGATCCAGAGACCCTATCATGTTGTATAGCCCATAACCACTATACCTACCCTCCATGTAAATTTTTTCATGGGACTTTTACCACCAAGAAAAAAGTGAGCAAGAAATAAACACTTAGATCAACTGCTCCTGGTGTAGGCAGTTTTACTAGGTAAAATACAAGAAAATGGTTATCTTATCCTCTCCTTGTCACGATCACCACCTCACTGAGCAACTCATATCATATTAAGCAACTCTCTGAAGCATTAAATACAAGGCCAACAGCTACTAATCGAAACCATGACTTGTGGGAAATTAAAAACTATAAGAAGATTTACATACATAGAATACAATTCTTATAAATTTAAAAGCAAAACAAAACTGAGCAAGAGCACCTCACCTCAATCCTGGACATACCATCTCCTAAGAAAGCGCACGCATCCCTGACGTGTGCTATGTAGTAGGTATCACAAAGCCCACAGCGGCTGCATTAGCAAACAGTAGCGATGAGTGATCCCACTCTAAGTGATCAAAAGCACCAAAAAGTGCTTAACCTGCAGTGCTCCTTGGCAGGATAAACCCCACCAGGGCGAATCGGCTTGGAACGATTCCTCCAATCTTCCCGGAGTGTGACGGATTTGGAAGCTTTCTCTGCGGAATGATAAGGAGAAACCAGTGATGAAGCGATAGAGGTGATTTAATTAAAGAGTGAGATTTCGGTGGGACAGAGGAGCATGCCTTCGGAAGAAGACGGAGAGGAAGCGGAGGCTAGCACGAAGGAGGTAGCAATGCTGGCGGCCATGGTGAGGACAGTGAGCTTCTAGCAAATGGCTGGCTGTAATCCCCCGTCACGGATAAGCCGATCGGAGACGAGGAAAAACAAAATGAAGATTTGCATACATACCACACAATTCTTACGCATTTACTTATTTAACATTAAGGCATTTGGGATTATGTCATGTAAGTTTCTTGAGTTTATGATTACTCTTCACTATAATTTAGCTCAAAAATGGTAGATCATTCGAAAATCAAATCGATATTTAGATCTAATTGAGATCAAATAAATTATATTGAATCGAACTAGGAGCCAAAGATTTGGATTAAACTTTTTTTCTAGCAGATCTTGAGTTAGGCACAAATCGGATCAAATCAGTTCGAGATCGGATCGAATTCATTTATTATTAAAAATATTTAAATTTATATATATTACTTCTAAGTTTGAACAATAAAATTATTCTTAAATTTAAATGTAGAGTTATAACTTATAATCTTTCTAAAAATATATAATATATTTATAAGTATAAATATTATATTTTTAAAAATCATATATTTTTTTATTCATGCACTTAATTCAATTTTTTAAAATTTTTAATAAACATTTTTATTAAATTCAAGCTACTCGATCAAAATATGCCAACTCCATTCGAATTCGAGCCAAAGAAAGATGAAAATGTTCAATTCGAGCCGGCTCAAAATCAAAACGAGACAGCTTGAAATCCATTAGAAAACAAGCCGAACTGGCTCAAAATCAAATGGATTGAGCCGTGAGCGGATCTCGAGCCGCTCGAAATTATTTCGAGCTGATTTCAGCCCTACCTTTCACAGAATTAAGGCCTAATCCTAAGAAAATCAAGGCAAACAGAGACATGGTTACCCTAAAAATATCAAAGAAGTGCAATGCTTAAAAGGATAGATAGTTACCTTATCTTGCTTGTTAGCTTAACTTAATTTGGGGATAAGTACTTATTATTCTTCAAGATATCAATGGGTGCCTAGAACACTAGCTTTTAGTGAACAAATGAACATCAAACTACCTTTAAGCAACTAAGGGTATATTTAGTCTCTTCGCTCTTACTATCAAAACTTATCCAAAGAAAAATATTGTATTTATATGGTGTAGTCTCCTTTTATACAATAAACTTAGTTTTAATGTGAGAGAAAATTTTAGTACAACAATTCATCTCTTATATCAACAAAATTCTCTCTAATATAGAATTTATCATTAATTAATAGATAAGATGGCTTTGACTTTAGTTTTTCAATACAAAAATTATGCTCAAACTTTCAAGTTTATACCATTGATGTCTACACCCATCTAACACTAAGGGCCATTCTGCAAAAACATGAGGCATTTGAGAGGTTAATAAAGTGGTATACAAAATATAGAGAATTTGACATTTGCATTTTACTCATGCCAATTTGATCATTTAGGAAAAACACTTTTGAAAATCTCTATCATCTTTATAGGAAGTTTAGAGAGTTTGTTCTTCATGAGTCAGATTGATTTATATTCAACCAAATTTTTCCTAACTTTATGTTAGAGTTTATTTATATATGAGTTCTACATCTTATGAACACAAGCATTCATAGTTAATTACCTCTCTTACTGTAGTAAGAGAGTACTCTCGATTCAGGTTGAAAATAAATACAAATCTTTAATATAAATCATTATCTAGTGATATGGAGTGAAAAACTATCAAAAAGGAAAAAAGATGGTAGTCTCAATCAAGATCTCATGGTTCCGTTATCCAGAGATTATTGTTATTTCTGTCTACCTATATTAGAGAGCTATTAAATGTAATGTTCAAAGAGTCTAATTAACAACCATGGGTTACCTCATCTCAAATATCTTAAGTAGACTAGAATTGTAGTGTAGGTGTTACTGTGAGTGCAAGTGTTTATTGAATTATTTAAATTATACTCAATATAAGTCTATCCAACAATTCAATTTTTATGGTGTAATCTGGGGCTTATATTTGTTGGAATGCCAAGTTTGCATTGGTGTTTGCATTGCAAACAAATGACTAGGCTTATATTCATTAAAAAGCCAAGTAGGATTTAGAGTTCATATGACGAACAAGTGATTGGACTTACATCTCTTTGGAATACTAGTAAGATAATATTCACATGGTGAACATATAAATTGGGCTTACATCTCTATAGAATGTCAGATTTAGTTTAGAATTCGCATAATGAACTTATGGGTTGGGCTTACATTCTTTTGGCATGCTAGAATTATAGGTGTTCGCATAGAGAATATATAAATTGGACTTACATCCCTTTAGAATGATATATACGGTTTAAGTTTTGCTTGCATTACAAGACCATGTTGGACTTACATCTATTAAAAAGTCATTAGATTGGACTTACATCCCTTTGGAATGTCATATAGGGTTTATGTTCGCATGACGAACAATAAGATTGGACTTACATCTCTTTTGAATGTCATATAGAATGTTAAATGTTCGCATAATGAACATAGGTATTAGACTTACCGTCCTTTGAGTGTCATATAGGGTTTTAGATGTTCGCATAGCGAGCATATCGATTGGACTTACCTCCCTTTGAAGTGTCATGTAGATTTAGATGTTTGCATAACAAATAAAAAGATTGGACTTAAATCCTTTTAGAATGTCATATGGGGTTTAAATGTTAGCATAGCGAGCATATATATATTGGACTTACCTTCCATTAGAGTGTCATATAAATTTAGATGTTCCCATAACAAACAAAAAGATTAGACTTATATCCCTTTTTAAAGCCGTATAAGATTTATGCTCGCATAGAGACCAAAAAGATTGGACTTACATCTCTTTGAAATGTCATATAGTGTTTAGATGTTCACATAGTCAACATAGGGATTAGACTTACCTCCCTTAGGAGTGTTATATAGATTTAGATGTTTGCATAATGAACGAAAGATTGGACTTACATCCTTTTGGAATGCCGTATGGGGTTTAGATGTTTGCACAATGAACATATGGATTGGACTAATCTTCCTTTAGAGTGTCATATAGATTTAGATGATCGCATAGCGAATGAAAAGATTGGACTTACATCCCTTTGGACTGCAATATTTATGGTTTAGAATTTGCATAGCAAACATACATATTTAATTTTTTACATTTGTAAACGTAGAATATTTATTCTTACCTCTAAGGGGCAGCATCTCAACATCAAAGAAGTAGTGCCTAGGCAATAAAGGAGAAGTACATCAACACTGAGAAATCAGCACTGCAGTGCAAAAAGTTAGAAATTTAGGCCTCAAGACCCGAGGGGGGAAGCATCTTGGCACTGTGGAATTAGTGCCACGGCATTGAGGCACCGTCACAAAAAAAATTATGAATAATCCAATGTTTGAAATAAAGAAAGTAGGTTAATTAGTTGACTAGTGCCTAGGCGCTACCAAAGTAGCATCGCGACGCTAGTCAAAAAGCGGTTCAAAAGGCCTGGCAGACGAATAGACACATTTAATAGAAAGGAAAAACTTTTGATCAATACTGAGACACTCCATCAATGCCTACCGTGCTTTAACATACTATGTCGATTATATAATTAATGATAATAAATATCATAAATGCATCTTTTTTACGGACATAGTAACTATCTTGACTAGTTGACCAGCACCTAGGTGCTGCATACTGAGTGTTGCGACACAGTGCCCCACATTTTAGAATTGAGAGGCCAACGCCTAGGTACTATAAAAGCAACACCATGATGCTAGATCCAGTATATAAATAGGGCACTTGGATTGCTTATTTTTCATTTTAAAGTCTTTGCTCATTTAAAAATTCTTACAACAATTTTCTCTTAGCCTTCACTCATATTTATGACAACAAATATACTGGTCGAACACGTTCACAAGAGCAAAAAAGTGGGTGTCCCTGAGCGATGATAACCAATTTGTTAGTATGGAGGTAGAGGAAAGATATCAACACACTCTTATCGACAAGTATCTCATTTCGAAGATGGAGTTCAATAATCCGAGTTGGAGCATGGAGAGAATCATCAATAAGCGAGGTTTGGAGCAGTTTTCCTATGACAACAAACCTTGCATCATCCCTGTGGTGTAAGAGTTTTTTACCAATGTGAAGGAGCGCCAAGATAATAAAGTATTTGTAAAGGGGAAACGAGTATATTTTGACAGTACTACCATTAACGCATATTATAAATTGTAAAATTTTGCATATGATTAATATCTTTTCTATTATAATAATAATTTAGATTTTGATAAAATTTTTAGTTTTCTCACTATTAAAATGTTAACATTCAATTGAAATGGTGGGAGAAAAAGATTATCAATTTTTTTACCGCTGGCCTAAATGTTGTGGCTAAAGCTTGGCACTATTTTATTTCTGCCAAGTTGATGTCTACTCGTAATATCAGTGAGATAACTAAATATAGAGTCATTTTGAATTATACAATTCAATATAGATATATGAAATATTATTTATAATTTAATTTATAATATGATTAAGGGCAGTACTACCCTAGGTTATGATCATCTTTCTCATATTTATTCTTTATGTATTTTGACTGGTGTGTCGAGGGATCTAGATGAAGAAGCTCTTATACAGAAGGCTCCTTGACTAAATGAGCAATTGAAGGGTTTGGATCAAAAATGGAGGTAGGAGAAAGCTCACGAGCTCCTTAGTCTAGGTCCAAATCTTCCAAAACTATAAATGAGAAACTCCAAGAAATTTGAAGTGAAGTTTCTAAATTAAGAAAAAGGGTTGGCGAAAGCAACTAGCAGCAACAAGAATTGAAAAGAAATTCAATCATTATATGGGTCAAGAACAACAGTAATTTTTTTATATGATTGAGTTCAACTCAACACTAGTTTAAATGTTTGAAAATTGCAACCTTAATGCAAACCCAAGTTAAGTTTCTTTTCCAATAGCATCGTATTATCACCTCTATGTTAGCACCCTGCTAGAGCCAGAAGAAGAAGAGGAAGTTGAGGATGATGACTACTAGGATAGTTTTCTCCCTTTTTCTTTTATATATATTTTTGTATAATTTTCTTTATGTAATTTGTAATTTCTCTCCTTTTTTATATAACTTTTGTGTAATTTTATTTGGTGCATCTTGTATATTTTACATTGATTGTTTATTATTTCAAATGTTTATTGGTTGTCCCAATGATTTAATTGTAATTTAAATCTTATCATAAGTTATACATTTAATTGAATAAAACAAAGCTGGGAAGTCAACATATCAGTGCTAGATGGTGGGACTTAGGCTTAAAAATCAAGGAAGGCAGCCCTCAGGCATTAGAAAAGTACCATCGCGGTGCTATAAGTGGACATTTTGACCTTATAATGTGAAAAGGTAGTGTTGCGGCTTTAGAAGGTAGATACATCGTCGTGATACTACAAATGAAGGATTCATAGGCAAAGAATCAAGAGCTCATCACTACAGCACTTGGGTCCTGGAAAAAAGACTTAAGGGATAGCAGTTTCAGTGCCTGTTGACCTCACTTTTGGAGTGAGGATTCAATCTTCTTATCTTAGATCTTAGAGTCTTCTAAACACTATAATCTTCTTAGTCATAAGACACTTCTAGTGACTAAGTGAATACTTAACCCAAATTTAAAGACTTAGGAAAATCTGTCATAAGTTTAGGCTATGTCTTAGGATCTAAGGAAGCTTACCTATCCTATGGCCTAATCCAAGACTTATGTCTATCTCCTTAGCCAAATCCAAACCTCAAATCAAATCCTAAATCAATTTTATCAAACTTAGTTGACTCCCAATTAGTATCCAAATTCCAAGTCAAATGATTGAAACCCATGACCTAAATCCATCTCAATCCGTAAAGCCAACCCTATGGACTTAACAAAAATTCCTTCAATCAAACCAAACTCAATTGGTTTTCACAAGAGCACTCCAACTTTCTAAATCTTCATTCCAAACTCTTCCAAAATCTTCAATCAAGCCAATCAATCAAAACCCATTCACTTAACCCAAGCTAGCCCATATAAACCCAAAATGCCCAAATGAGCCAAAATTCAATTAAACCCTGATCAATTGCAATCAAAGTCAAAAATCAATCCTAAGTCAATCATCAAACTCAATTCAACACAAATCAACCTAATCCAATTCAATTAGCCCAATTGGCCCACTTGACCCAAAGTGACCAATTTGACTAAATAGGACCAAACTCCAATCCAACCCAGATTGAATTGGATCAACCTCTCAAATCTTCACTATGATGATTGTTGATCATCTTGGGTAGCCTAATTGCCATTAATTCAATCCAATCTAGCAAATTGACCTAATTGGTTCACTTTATCGAAAGTGACATAAAGGATCCATTTAAACCAAACTCCAATCCAACCCAAATTAGATTGAATCTATTTATCCAAAATCTTCTACAATGATTGTTGATCACTCTTGATTGTCTAATTGCAATCAATTAGGTCAAACCAAGTCAATTTGGTCACTTGATCAAGTTGACCCAATTAGCCTACATGAACTAAAATGAATTAATTCTCATTCCAATGCAAATCAATTGAAATCAATGATTCCAATCAATCATAAATTGATCCTTGAACATGGCTTGATTACAAATTGAGTCAAACCAAATCCATTTGCCTCTTGACCAAAGTTGACCCAATTTGCCCTAAAAGGTCAAATTAAACCAAATCAAATTCTAATCCAAATTGATTGCAACTAATGATTCAAATTCATCCTAAATTGATTATTGAATATGACCAAAGCCTCTATTGAACCTAATTTGATCAATTGAACCCAATTGACCTATTTAACTCAAATTGACCTAAATGGTCAATTTAGTTTAAATCATTCTTAAATCCATATTGATTGAAATCAAAACCTACAATTATCTTCAAATGATCAATTGAACCTAAATTAAAACCTAACCCAAGCCAATTTAAGCAATTTTTCAAATTGGTCAACTTAGCCCATTTGACACATATGGGTCAAATCTAAATCCAATCCAAATCAAGACAAACCAATTGAACCAAAATATTTCAAATCATCATTTGAACTTATCTCAATCCATGGTTGACCTAATTTGACCAATTGGTCAACTTAACCCAACCTAGCCCATCTTGACCTACATGGGTCAAATTAAGCCAAACACAACCAAATCAACTCCAAATCATTCAAACTTGGTATGACCCATCCTTGGGTCATCATGGATCAACCCAAATCAAACCCAACAATTCAACCCAAACTGACCCATTTTCCATTGGGTAAAGCCTTCCAAATGAGACAAAACACATTTTTGAATGATCAAACCCACTCTTCTACCCTTGACGGCCACTCTAAGCTCAAAATGGACATGAAGACCACTAGCTCACATTACCTAAAGCTGATTAGTTCAGCCATGAGCCAAGTGGAGGTGAGCTAACTCACTTCCTCTCATTGGCACACATAGGAAACCCAAGGACAACCACCTTAGCCTTTGGCAGCCCACTTCCCTCTCTTGGCTATTGAAATCAAGCCACCTCAACAATTCCCTGACGTCCCCGGCCGCTTGCGCCGGCTAGCTGTCTGCGTTGACCAATCATCTGCCCATGGCAGAATTGATCCATGCCGTTGGTTTGGATGGGGAGGAGAGTATACTCCTCTCCATTCAATTCAAACTGATATTAGAGTTTCCCTAGAGCATGAGAGAGTCGAGAGGAACTCCGTAGTGATTTCCCAAGTTCCCTAAGCCTCCCCATATCCAAAAACACCAAACCCGAAATAGGACAGAGCCAATCTCTGTCCAACATCACCAAACCTCCACCATTTTCAAATTAACTTTAACCACACCTTCACCAAGCTCCGACGAGAAGAATAGAAGACTAAAAACTACTCTAAGCCTAACTCTAGGGAGGATTGGTGAAGTTTGATCCACTGAGCTACCGTCGAGGAGGCAAGGTGCAAGCTTCTTAGCAAGGCTTCGTCTCTTCAAGATGAAGCTACCTCAGTCGATAGACCGCCGGTCCTGAGCTCCAACAAGGTAAATTCTGGAAAATTGTAGGAATTTTAATTTTTTTAGGCCTTTGTGAAGAGAAGTGTGATTTTGTGTCAATCAAAACATAGGATCCCTTTACATATCATTCATGAACGTTTTAGGATTGAACTCAATGCCCCATGAGCTCTGGCTGGCTCAGATCAAGCAAAGGAAGGAGGACAGTATACATCTTCCATCGCTTGGGGGATGAAGGATCATCTACCATTCATTTTGAGTGATTGGAACAGATGGTCATGATTAATTTGCTAAATAATCTCGATTTAATCCTAAAAGAAATTGCAGGATTAATCCCCACTGTCCGATCTTGGGACAACGAGACGTGCCCGCCACCAAAGACCATGTCGGACTATTTAAGTGGGATCTCATGCGTGGAAAGCCCGTTAGCCCGCATGGTGCCGATGGGATTAGGAGTTAATTAATGTTTAAAAAATATAATTAATTAACTCAAACTTCATAATTCATAACTAATTGTAGAAAAATTCAAAAAATGCAAATAAATATATTTTAGAAAGGTAAAATTAATGAGAAATTAATAAAAATAATTTCATTATATTTTGAATAATGCTTAAAGCTTAATTAGAGTTTGAATATTTTCTTAATTATTTTAATTAAGCTATAATTACTTGAGAAATTAATCCCAAGTTTGGCATGTTGATTTAATAGGATGAGTTGTGCCTCCCATGATTTTCTTGAGATTTATTGACTATGTAATTAGAAAAATTTGAAACTTAAACCTTAATTACTCTCTAAATTAATTTAATGATTATTTAAAGTCTCAAAGATTACAAATTAATTAATTAAAGTTTATTAATCACTGATTAACAAGTGAGATGATGAGGGAGAGTGATTAGGGCCTCTTTCCTAATTACTTTTCTAAATTCATTTTATTAAAGAGAATTAATTAATGAGAGGTTTTATTAAGAGATTAATTAATAAATTAATAATAAAATCAAATCAAATTAAATTGATAATCACTTTAGATAATTAATATTTAAATTAAGGGTTCCTCTTTATGTGTTCATTAACATAAAGACCCTTAAGGAAATTATGATTAGCCCATAAGTGTGAGAAAATCATAAAAGTACTTAATTAGATTCTTTAATATAATTAATCTCTAATCATGAGACAATTGCATTAGGTTCTTTAGAAGCATTGTAATTTTATTTTTCTCATATTCATATGATTTATGGCTCATGATTAAATGATTAATCAAATTAAAGAAGCATAGGAAAGGGTAATTAAATGAATTGCTTAATAGTTCAACTTAATTAAATCATAAAGATAACTTAATTATCTTTCCTTAAATAAGTTAAATTACAAACATGGGAATGGGATGAAAAATAGCAAATGACTACATCTCCTTAAGTTTAATTAAAATCTAAAATTAAAATTAATAAGAAGCTTTGATTTTTTTAAAAATTATTTTATTTAATGTGATTGTCCTTAGGAATTAGTGTAGTTGAATGAATCATATGGAGATGTTTGGTTATTCCTTTTCAATCACTTTAAATGTTGTATGTCATGTGATATCAAACATTCATATTTTCTATATCAAATGAAATTTGCTTATGTAAAATTGCATGTGTTGGCTAAATCTTATTATATGTGTGTCTATTATCACTAATAAATCTAAATTGATTTTTCAAAAGCTATAAATTGATAATAACATATGGAGTGATAGTAGTTATGAATACATATAGGATTTGCATATGTTTATAGCTTAAGCATGTGAGAATAGTGCTTTCTTTCCTAAGTTCTTATATAGAATTACATATGTTTGAATGATAATAAGTACATAGTCTAGACATTTCGGGAATACGAGGCTTTAAGTAGCCCTAAATAGGTCATTTAATTATCTCACTTTCCTGGTTAACAAATGCACGTACATATTTAATTTCATTCTTATGTATATTTATATTAGAATTTAGATAGAGCTTTAATTTATATGCATAAATAATTTAACAACAATAATAACAAGCCTTTATCCCACTTAGTGGGGTCGGCTACATGAATCCTTCATCTTCATTGTGTCATATTATGTGTCAAATTCTCATTTAATTCAAGTATACTAAGGTCATTTTTATACATCTTAACCATGTCTTTTTAGGTCTACCTCTACCTTTCTTAACATAAGGAAAATCTAATGCATCTACTCTCCTAACTGAGTCATTGGACGGTTGAAGCTTTATGTGGCCAAACCATCTAAGGAGACTCTATCTAAGCTTATCTACCACTAGAGCTACTCCAACTTTTTCTCGAATATACTCATTTCATATTTTATCTCTAAGAGTGAAGCCCACTCATCCACCTGAGCATCTTCATCTCTGCAACACTTAACTTAGACCCATGCTTCCCTTTTATTAGTTAATATTTTGCACCACAAATCATTGCAAGTCTTACCACCATCTTCTAAAATTTTCTTTTAATTTTAAGTGGTACTTTTCTACCACACAATAGGCCAGATGCATTCCTCCACTTCAACCATCCAACTTGAATTCTACTAATAGCATCTCCATTTATTTCACCATCATTTTGAACAATAGAGCCTAAATATCTGAATCACTCACTCTTTTTAATGACTTGTTCACCTAATGTCACAACACTTCAACTATAACTTCTATAACTAAAATTACATTCCATATATTCAGTTTTAGATCTACTTAAACAAAAACCTTTAGACTCTAAGGTTGACCTCCAAAATTCAAGTTTCTCTTGGACTCCCTCTCTATTTTTATCAATAAGAAGAATGTCATCAGCAAAAAGCATACACCAAGATACATCTTCTTGTAAATGCCTAGTAAGAATATCCATAAAGAAAGCAAAAAAAGATAAGGGTTTAAAGCTGATTCTTAATGTAATCCAACTAAAATAGGAAAATATCTTTGTAGATACTCCTTATGTTTGGACACAAGTAACAGCTCTAGTATACATATCCTTAATGACTTGAATATAAGCAATATTACCTCCTTTCTCTTCTAGAACTCTCCAAAGAACATCTCTTAAAACTTTATCATAAGCTTTCTCTAAATTAATAAATATCATATGTAGATCCTCCTTGCTTTCTCTATATTTCTCCATCAAACCTCTTAACAAATGTATATCATCTATAATAGATCTACCTGGCATGAAATCAAACTGATTGTAAGAAACTTTTGTATCACATTGTAACCTATGCTCAATTACTCTCTCCCATAATTTTAATGTATGGCACATTAACTTAATTCCTCTATAATTTACACACTATTGTACATCACCTTTATTCTTAAATATAAGAACCAAAAAACTCTTTCTCCACTCATCTGACATCTTTTAGTCTTTAAAATAACATTAAAAATATTTGTAAGCCAAAAAAATTCTTTGATCTCCTAATCATTTTGACACTTCTATTTGAATATCTTCAGGCCCTACTGTTTTTTCACATTTCATTTTCTTTAAAGCTTCTCTAACTTCAGAGTTACTAATGCGACGATAAAAACAAAATTCTCTATTTTTGTTTTGGGTATTAAGGTTGCTAAAATCAATCGTATTTTAGATCCTTCATTAAAATGTTTATCAAAATATCTCATCCACCTATTTTCAATATCCTTTTCTAAGAAAAACACTTTTTAGATTTTCATCCTTAATACACCTCACTTGAGCTAGATCTTTACATCTCCTATCTCTTTGGTTAGCTAATTTATACATACATCTTTCACCTTCTTTAATATATTGTATAATCTAAATTTTTTGCATCATAAATCATTTTCTTAGAATCTCTACATGCCACTTTATATTTTTTCCAATTCTCTTAATTTTTATATATAAACCAAGTTTTATGACAACACTTCTTATTCTTTATCTTTTGTTGCACATTTTAACTCAACCACTAACTATTTTTATTAAAAGAAGCTTTTTATTTTGATTCTCCAAGCATATTTTTAACAACTCGCTTAATTTCACTTGCTTTCTTAGAATCTCTACATGCCACTTTATATTTTTCACAATTCTCTTAATTTTTATATCTAAACCAAGTTTTATAACAACACTTATTATTTTTTATCTTTTCTTGCACATTTTGACTCCACCACTAACTATTTTTTTAAAAGAAGCTTTTTCATTTTGATTCTCCAAGCACATTTTTTAACAACTTGCTTAATTTTACTTGCTACTTTTTTCCACATAACATTAGCTTCCTTATGAACATCCTAAATTCTAAGCTCTTGTAGCTTGCTCTTAAAAATATTTTTATTAGTGTTCTTTAAGTGCCCCATCTAATCTTAGGACAATAATTTGATTTATTTTTCATCTTCCAATCTTTCATCTTAAAATCTAAGACTAATAATTGATGTTCGATATTTAAACTTTCACTTGAAATGATCTTACAATCTTTACAATCTAAATGATCTATTTTTCTTATGAGAAAATAATCTATCTGTGTTTTACTAGATCCATTTTTATAAGTAATAATATGCTCATCTCTTTTCTTAAACAAAGTATTAGCAACTACAAAATCATAGGCTAAAGCAAAATCTAATATAGTTCTACCTTCTTCATTAGTCACTGCAAATTCATAACCACCATGAATACTTTTAAAATCTTCTACCACTCTAATAACATGTCCATTTAAATCTCTTCAAATAAATATTTTTTCTTCAAGAGGTATCTTTTGTATTAGTCCATCTAATTCATTCCAAAAAATTTCATTTGGGCCTACATCCAAACTTACTTGAGGATAAACACTTATAAGATTGAAAATCTTAGTATCAATAATAATCTTGAAAGCTATAATTCTATCTGTGCATATATTAATATTTATAATATTATCCTTCAAATTTTTATCTATAATCACACCTACACCATTTCTAATTCGACTTCTACCTGAATACCAAAGTTTAAAACCTAACCTATCAATTTCTTTGGCTTTCTCCCCAACCCATTTAGTTTTTTGAACACATAAAATATTTATCTTCCTATGAACCATAATATCTATTAATTCCATTTGTTTACCTGTAAGAGTACTTATATTCCAAGTTCTTAGCCTAATTCTAGTTTTGTGGACTAACTTCTTTGCCCGCATCCATCTATAATGTGGGAACCCTTGCTTATTTAACACTGCACTAGGGCGTCGATGTAGCAACCCTTTCACACTTTTCACTGTATTCAAGCCATATAGCTCGTCGCTTCCAGGGGACGCCCTAGCATTAACACGATGATTTAAAGGATTCATGTCATGATTATTTTGATAAATTTTACACTTGTTGTCGACTGCCTTATCGCAACCCTCCACTTTTTACATGCATAAATAATTCAATCAAATAAAATATAATCATTTGCATGATTTTTATTTTTATAGTTATGTGTACATTCATATGTATTTAAGATAACAAGTATATAGTCTGGACATCCAGGGAATACGAGACTTTAAGTAGCCCCAAGGAGGTCATTTTATTATCTCACTTCCCTGATTTAAACAACAACATGTACTTGCTTACATCTTTTATACATGTGTGTGTGTATTTGGCTAATGAATGAAGATTCTCTTTTCTACAAAAAATGCATAAATTCAAAATCATTTAAGTGTGCAAAAAGCTTATTGTATGTGTAGGTAAACTAAGTGTTAAATCATATGCATGTTAAGAGTGATGAAAAGGAATGGTCCAACATATTCTATGTCATTGTAATTCAACCACATTAATCCTAATATGTCTTTTATATTAAATGTGATTCTTTAAAGTTAACCTAAACTTAGGATTCATAAAATATTTAATTAATCATTCATTAAAAGAAACTAAATCATAAAAATGTGCTTTTAGGAAACAACTTAGGATAGGGATGAAGGAGGTTAAGCCTCTTTCTACTCTTTACAACACTTATATGCTAATTGTAAATCAAATAAAACAAAACAAAAATTCAAATCAAAACTCACTAAACTCCTAAACAACTTGAAATGAAATCTTCCCTCATATTAACTTAAACAATTTCAAAACTTAGAAAATCATAATCCAAAAACCTAGCTAAGATATACCACATAAAGCCTAAGCACACACATTAGAAGGCTAAGTCATCACTTCTAGCTTTAGGTTAGAATGGTGTATATAATAATGATGTGTTTTATTTTGTGATGTAATATTTTAGACTAGAAGTTAGGGATGTGATTTGCAGACCGGATGTTAGGGCATTGTTAGCCTAATATTATTTTCTGTGTAGGATTGTGCTGATGGGGTTGTTAAAATAAATATAAATGCTTTGTTTGCAGGTTACTTAAGCCCCTAAGCATAATTTATAATTAGGACATATGGGCTTGGTTACCCATGTGCAGGGTTCTAAGTCTAAATTAAAAATATAATTGCTTGGAAATGTATGCATGTTTAGCTAATATCTATTTTATAGGTGTAGTAAATTTTACTTTTCCATGAAAATATAATTTTATAATAGGAATTAAGATTAGTGCTATGGGATTTAGGATGAGCAATGGCTAAGAAGCTTAGTCATGTGGTGCCCTCTGACCCCATAGCATGTCTTTAATTTAAAATTGTACCGGGTTGTATAAGAGTAGAGCCAGGCTACCCAATTTTTCTTCTTTTTGGGGTGTACGGTGGTACCTGGCTATAACGACCTCTTATTTTTTCACGGTAGTCTATAAAATAAATAGTCATGTTTAGATTACATATTAGGACAACATAATTTTCATGGTTTCTTAATGATTGATGTTTGAATGTGTGGTCTGCATGCAGTGGGCTCTTAAGATAAAATTAATTTTTTACCCTAATTAAAAACTCATAATTAAAATTTAAAATAACTTTCAATCTCATTTCATATCTTAGGTTGTAATCAAGATAACTAAAAGATTTAGCAACCCCTTAGTTGTATGTCGTATGCCTAACATCATACATATCATATTGAATCACTCTTGTAAAAATGAGGGCCTCCATTTAAGCACCTTAGGAATCGCTTAACCTATGAGAGCAACCCCTTATGATGGAGCTTCATCATGCATTTAGGCATAGGAAATCCTAAAGCCTTCATCCAAAATGTTATGTCAAAATAATATAAAAAGATTTTGCATTTAGACTAAGTTATATGCTCATACCAAACATGATCTAGTCTCTTAGGAAATGAGTTTAGGACTCTAGTCTCTTTAAAATTAAATAACAACTTAAACCATCTTGCAATTACATAAGATCATACTACATGATTTTGAATCATAGGAAGTGTAAGTTGACAACCACTTCAGATAGTTGTAAGTCCAATAGAGTCAGACGGTTTATCCTTTCCTGCAAGGATAAACCATTGTGTCCCCTTTCTGCTTAGATTTAGACCATGCTTCTAACTTATGCCAAAGCTCTATAGATTCAAGATCTGAGATCATTTATTTCTCTTGGGCTATGATAATAAATCCTCACCTCTTAGGCATTTTCATAATCTTTTATTAACGAATTATAAGCCATAACAATCTAATAAAATTTTAACTCAAACAAAATAAATCCTCTCACTTTTAAACATATAAAGCCTTACCATATGGTAGATTGGAATGCTCACTAGGCTTCCTAGTATCATGATCATTTTTTATATATTCTTATTTGGATTCCAAAATAAGTCTTTCTAATTGAACGATCCCATTTGATTTTCCAAAATATCAAATTTATTGATTGTCTTAACCTTGAAATCTTTGGAGACAATAATTGACTACTTTAATCGAGAGTTTTCTTAGGAAATTTTATTTCCTAAGATGTGATTAACTATGAAGGCTTGCCTCCATAGAGAATTAAATAACTCAGTTTAAAATAAACCCTATTTTACTTTTCCATGTAAAGTAGGGGAAGAATCTTTAGTACATACAAAGACTCATCATACCTTAGAAGTCATTATTAGGTGATTAGGTCCATTATAGGGTGATGTTTCCATATTTTGAGATAGTACATCATACCTCAATGTCGTACCCAATCACTTCAATAAGTATCCCATACGATCTGCATGGTGTCAATAACGACCCTCCAAAAATAAATACTATAGTGCCTAAATGCTAGATTGCATTGCCCGATTTGAGATGCTTTGTTTTTAGGACTTTTAGGTCATTTTTGTATTTATTAAAAGTTTTTATGTTATGTAAGAGTTTTACGAAATTTTGATAGCATAACGACTTAGTAATATTATATTCACAAATTTTTATTTTTTGTTTCATTATTTTGGATCAAGGTCACTGACTTGGGGACCGGGGCACGCATTACCCCCACAAGCCCATCATATTAAAATTAATAAAGTCTATTTGATATAGATAAAATTGATGAGATTTCTAGTTCAAAACACTCACCTTTCTACGAGAAAATATTACGTGCGGAGTCCAGACGTAGCTTTATGTGCGGAGTCCAGAGTCCAGACGTAGCTTTACGTCTAAACTCCAATAGCTACGCAACACCTATCCAATATAAAAAAAGTAATTTTTTCACTTAACAGCATTGTCACTTGACGACGCTATTGACATTACCCTGGGCCCGACCCTGCCTGACCCGTCTTGTTGAAATAGTGGGAGGAGAAAATATTATGCGTGTCATTCCATATTCTTAGGCACATAACAGTTTAGGGATTTCTTTATGTGCAAAAATTTTTCTCAGCTCAGCTCCCGCTCTCCCTCGGCGTGCGTCTGACCTTCCCTCAAAGATTTGCTAAATCTTGGGAATTAAAAATTGAAGTATTATAGGCGACTACATGAGGTACTTCTTCCTGCATTCTTGAATTTTAATGAATTTAGAATTTTCTCTGTTGTTCTCATCATTGAATAGGAGAACATTTGGAACATTTGAGTTCTTTAAAGAAAAGGAGACTGTTTTACTGGTATTTGTATATATTTTGCATGTGTACTCTCTGTACTCTCATGATAGTACACGCCATTATTTTTAAAATTCTGAACTGTGGGGCTTATCATATGTTTAGTATATCCTATTATAGGATGTTTGGTGTTGTTTCATGAAGTATTTGATGAAATTAGAAGCCTATTTGGACATAATATGTTTAGTCGATCGCATTATAATTTGTTTGTAGGTTGCTTGATAGTTGTTTGCTTCAATTTTGCATGTGTACTGTCTGTACACTCAGGAGAGTATAACCCATTTTATCATATTTTTGTAATATTTCTGACACTGTTTGGATAAAATATGTTATGTACATGGCATTACAAGCAGATTGAATGGTTATTGGTTAGTTTTTAGGGCTATTTTGCATGTGTACTCTCTGTACTCTCTTGAGAGTGCACCCCATTTTCTTATTTTTTTTCCAACTTTTAAACCATATTTGTAGAGAATATATTTATTAGATTCTATTAGAAGTAATTTGGAGGCTAATTGATTGATTTTTAAGGGAGATTTGCATCTCTACTCTTTATACTCTCATGAGAGTATAAAGCATTTTCTCTTTTTTTTTTCTAGTTTCTTTGGTCTGTTTGGAGAGACTATGTTTATTGAATTCCATTAGAAGTAATTTAGAAGCTGATTGGTTAATTTTTAGGAGAGATTTACATCTGTACTCTATGTACTCTCATGAGAGTATAAAGCATTTTCTCATTTTTTTTTCCAAATTTTTTGGCCTATTTGGAGAGAATATGTTTATTAAATTCTATTAGAAGCAATTTGGAAGCTGGTTGGTTGCTTTTTAAGGGAGATTTACATCTGTACTCACTATACTCTCATGAGAGTACAAAGCATTTTCTCATGTTTTTCCTACTTCTTTGGCCTGTTTGGAGAGAATATATTTATTAGATTCTATTAGAAGATATTTAGAGGCTGATTGGTCAATTTTGGGGGTATATTTGCATGTGTACTCTCTGTACTCTTACAGAGTACTATCTCATTTTTTTCCTAGTTTTTTAGCCTATGGCTAGTATTTTCTCTATTAACAAAAAAGATCTCGAAAAGAAAAGGGGAGATGGATTTTGTAAAGGTGGCAACAAAGAAAACTAGCTCTCGAGCTCAGATTCATTTTATTGCCAATAGCGTAGAGAAAAGTCCAAAGGAATGGGTCAAGTTAATGATAATGTGACATAAATTTCAAAAATATTTTTGGTCAAAATTTTTTGAATTAAATGCTAATAATTAATATTTTTTTATTCAAATGCCTTTTTTGTGAGTTTCCTCCTCAAGGAGTAGAAGAATTGGGGAACTAAATGTATACATGTAGAGCACACATAGACCCATTTAGTTCTTATGAGTAATAAAGAGTCGACATAAGATCATCCAGTACTAAGAAGCTGAATTAAAGCAAGTATTCTACTTGCTAAAAAGAGTTTCTTAAAGAAGGAAAGAATGAAGGAAGATCATCTTAATCAAGTAAGTTACCTCATATATGGAGATTTTCCCACATACATGTGACTATGAAGCTAGACACTCACATCAGACAACTTGCCCTATTGACATGGGTGACCATATTCAAAAACTTGTCACTTGCATATATCAGTCACCCACTCTCCAAATCATAGGCAAGCCCCTTATTATGTAATCAACATAACTGATATGTACTTTCCTTATGTATTTGCCTCTGAGTCTTTTAAAAAGGGAAATTCTTTAGGAGGCAAGGATCTCTTTTCACTTTTGAATTGGAGAGAAAGAGATTCTTATACTTTGATACCTTAATTGTACTCTTATTATGATATAGTGGGATTTCTAGCATCTCCTTACATAAAATTCAAGTTAGTTCAAAATAATCTCAAATTTTTATGAGATATTCCTTTAAAGTCACTCAACTCGAGATAATATTTACATAATTTTGGATGGCATTTTGATATTGGTTTGATATTTTCTCTCTCATTTAGCTAATGAATAATAGTAAATTTAATAATAATTCAAAATTAATCAAAATATCATAAGGTATTCTTTAAGACATTCCCCTAATTCTAAGATATACTTCATAAAGTTATGAAATAATTTGAGCTTAAATGGATCATAACTTAGAACTTAATTAAAACATAACATCATTAATTAAATTAACTAAAATCCATAAAATCATTTGTTTAGATCCTTAAAGTAAACCTTAATCCTTTGATGAGGGTTCTATTTATTAGGCCTAAGGTGTAAGGAAGAGTGGCCCTACACAAGTGAGAACCATTACTCCTCATACTCTTTGAAACATTAAACTCAATTCAAACTTAACAATAAATCATAATTTAAAATTCATCTCCAAATTATTAATCACTTAAATTGACATAACCCCATGATAATAAATTGAATCTCATTCTCAAATTACAATTCAAACATGAATGCTTAACTTTGCTCATGACATTAGCTTTTGCACACATATTAGATGGATAGGTCATCGATCATAGACTTAAGTTAGATCTGTACTTTATTGCAGTGTAATAATTTTTATTTTTATTTTGAGATGTAATATTTTAGATTAGATGTGAAGATTATTTTCTCATAGATTGGATGTTATGATATTATTTACTAGACTAACAGTATATTCATCAAGGGATTGTACTTAATAAAAGGTGTTATCATAAAAAATTAAAACTAATAAATTTTTTTGCAGGTGTTGTATGCTTAAGCCCCTAAGTATATCCAGTTAGGATATGTGGGCTTAGTACCTATTAGTGATAAGCCTAAATACATGGAATATAAAATTCTTGTGTGTGTATTTAATTCAGCAAATATCTATTTTGTAAGTTTAGTTTGGACTTTTTTAATAATGTTAATTATAATTTATAATAAGAATTAAATTATAGTCATAGAATTTAGAATGAACAATGACTAGAAGGTATAGACCTGGAGGCTTTGCAAGTTCTAGAGTGCTTACACCATGAACATGAAGATTAGAATACCCCCATTGGCCATTTACTTAGTTGGTTCTAGGCTAGATAGGCAGAGCTCAGCTACCTATTTTTTTCTCTTTTAGGTGTATTACAGAACTTGATCATGCCGTCCATTTTTTACATTAATTTGATGGTTTGATGTTATGTTTACATTATATTTCACACTAAAAATTACATATTTTTTTCTTGATTTCTTTCTATGTAATGTTTACAATATGTCTTCTTGGACACCCATTAAGCTCTTAAAAAAAATTAATTTTTTTACCCAACTTAATTATTCAACTTAAATTAAAATAACACAACTAAAAACCTAATTTAATTAAAATTCATAGCTATAAATATTAAATTTAACTAAAACCCCTATAATTTATAAATCATGCAACATATTATTCATCCTCCTTGAATTGGGTCGTTATCTTATTAAACATAAGGGGCATCTGTCTTGTGAGGACAACTACCTTCATGGAGAAATCTATCTTTTATTTTAATTTAGCCCATAACTATTTTCTAATCACATGCACATAAGCATAATTACATACCTAAGCTTTGTCAAATAAATTTGGTGTCAAAACATAAATGAAAATTGAAATTTATTGCTGTAGTTAAGAAAATTTCTATATTAGTTATGATCATATAATCTAAGGAGTGAGTTTAGGTTCTTAGATTTGTTTCTCAATTAATAATACCTTAACTATCTTGCATTTCATATGACTGATCATATTTTTTTAAAGTATATGAGGTGTTAGCTGCTAATTTATCTGGTCGATAATAAGTCCAAAAGAGTATGGATTGGTTATCTCTCTTAGTAAGAGTGAGCTAATATATCTCAAAATTTTTCTTTTTTGATTAAATCGAGCTTTTAGTATGTGCTAAAGCTTCTTTGGTTTTAGGATTTAAGACTCCTATTTCTCTTTTACTATATGTATAAGTCCTCACCTCTAAGGCATTCTCATAGTCTTGTGCTATTGGGATATAAGCAGAAACATTTTAATAATATCTCAACTTGTAACAAAAATAAATCTCTATTTCAAAAACATAAAGCATAACCATAGAATACATTGAAGTGCTTACAAGACTTTCCAGTATCCAAGTACTAGCTACCTAGCCTCCTTTAGAATTTGAAAAAAAAATTTGTTCTTAATTGAGTTCTCCCATTTGATTTCCAAATTAATAATATTGATTTTATACTTTAAAATCTATAGAGATGATAACCAACTACTTTAATTGAGAATTTTTTAAGAGAATTTCTCTCTTAAGATGTAATTACCTTTAAGGGCATGCCCTTGTAGGGAACTTGCAACCCATATTAAAATAAATCCTATCATAATTAACCCATGTAAGGAAAAATCTCTAGTACTCATAGACTCATCAGCCTTAGGAGTCCTTATTAAGTGAATGAATTCATTGTAGAGTGATATTTTTATCTCTCTGGATAGTTTATTTTCTTTGATGTCATGTTTGATCATTTAAAAAACCTTTAATATTTATGTTGTTCCCATTGTATTTTAATCAACATAGAATTTTTTGGTGACTCTATTAGGGAAAGTTCATCTTTCCACTTTAATAGTTGGCTTTTATCTCTTTACATCGATAATAACCTAATGTCACTCATAGGCTTAGTTTACTATTCATTTCGTTATATATCTTGTTCATTTCTTCCTTGGGTGAGTGTTGCCAACATCCTTAATATTAGTTCTAGAACTTCTTATTTACCAGTAGCTAATGAGTAGGTTTCTAGAACATCTCATTATATCCCCATTAATTATCATACACACCATTAATTATCTACTATTTACATATCTAATATCTAAAGTTTTTTTTTTCATTTATAGCACCAAAATCATTTTATTAACTCAAAATTACCATTTTTTTTATTAAATTACACTCTCCATATTACTCCAACAAGTAACTCCATTGCCAAGGTTCCTCTATGAATAGTTGTCCACACAAGTACTTCTTATCATGTATTCTTTTAGATATCGATGTATGTTCCTCTAGCTCTCACAACACAGACCATCCCCAAGGCATTGACGATATTGTCCTCCTATGCATATTTTAGTTCTCATCTCAGAAATATTTTTTTGTTCTTCCAGGTGAATCTACTTTCTTTGTTTTCTTTGTACTGTAAAATTTAGAAAAATTTCATTACCATCTTATTTGATCAATTTGTTAGCAGTAGTAATTTTTGGATTGTTAGAGAAGCCTTTAGAATACCACCAATAAAATAAGTTTGTAAGTTGGATGAAAGCACTAGCGACTTAAATCTTGATGTTGTTCTCAACTAATCATAAAATAGATAAATTTGGAATAGTACATAAGCCTTCATTTAGAATAGCTTAAGAAAATAAAACTATGCAAAATATCTATTTTATCTTCTTATAGTTTGCTCAGTTGAAGGTTGGAGTGGTGGACATGTTAACTTGAATATCTTTGGTGATGATAATTGTTGTGTTTGATGTAATATAAACTTGGCAATGCAAACATTACATTTAGTTTTGACTTGAAGTTTTATTTAAAAATTTTCTAATATTTTCATATTGTATTCTTGTTGTTGTCAATGTGGCATTTATTTCATCTCTTTTTTGGAGTTCAAATCATGGAGGAGTAGCTTTACTTAACATTATAATTTGATTGTTATTGAAGAAAATTTCAGAATACAAAGAAAAAATATGAAGGGGGGAGGGGAGAAATACAAACATAATTTTTATGTTATAGAAGAGATTGATACAACTTATCCTTGGTTAAGAGAACACAATTATAAATTTTGCTATTATATTAGTTGAACATCTCCTAAGGAATATGAGATTATTTAAAATGACAACGAACTAATAAAAATACTAAAATTATCATAGAAACATAATGATACATATTTAATATGAGATTATTTAAAATGATACAAACATAATTTTTATGTTATAGAAGAGATCGATAGAGCTTATCCTTGGTTAAGAGAACACAATTATAATTTTTTCTATTATATTAGTTGAACATCTCCTAAGGAATATGAGATTATTTAAAATGATAACAAACTAATAAAAAAATACTAAAACTATCAACCCAAAGTGGTTGATCTGACATTGTTATCATAACCAAGATAAGACAAACTATTAAAATTCAAGCTCTGTTAGTATTGGTAAATTCATAGATTAATTTGATCCATACATTGATGGGTAATAACTAGCCAGTTGTTGATGATATGATTTAATTGATAGGCACTTGCTTTGATGACTCTGAGAGTTATAAAGAATATCTTCAATTAGAATTCATTGTTGAGAATATTAGTAAGAAGAGTAAAGCCAGAGTTGAAATGCAAGCTATTACTACTTATTCTCTTATCTTGGTTGTTCATAGAGAGTGAGAGTTTTATTGTGGGCCAATAATCAGATATGTGAAGTCAGAAAATTAATAATTTTGTATTTATATCTAGAAGTCAATAGAGACAACAATAGATAGATGAAATCTAGTTAGGTGTCTCATGAAATACATGATATCATAAAACAAAACAATCTAGAGAATGCTCCAAAGTAGATTAATAATATCACAGACACTAAGTGTGATTATCATTGCCATATATAAAATTTTGACGATCAAGAGAGTTAGCATGGGCTTATAGATTTGAATCAATTGAAGTGAATAAAGATTGTTAAAGTAAATCTTGATTTTCACAATTCATAACAATTACAATGTTGATTACAATTTTTTTCTCAATATTAAGTATTGAAAATAGCTATTAATTAGGGCAAACTATTATTTAATACAATTTTTTTAGAGTAGTTAACCTAATTTATTAATGACTCTTTGAAAGTGGTTGGTCTCTTGAACTCAAAAATTAAAAACTAAACTATAATTTTTAAGTATTAATAATCTATTAATTAATTTGGAAAAAAATAACAAATTAAAAACACCAAAATTTTAATAACAAAAAAACAATTTTTAGATTAATTTCATTGAGTTTGAATTAGTAAAATAAATATTTTCTTAATCTAAAATACCATCAGATACTTGTTTATGTTAATGGTCAGACAAGGTTAACATAATAACATTAATAAACTATAAATAAATATTAATTTGATTTATTTTACGTATTAATTAAGATCAGAAAATTAAATTATAACTATAAACGATTTATGGTATAATACTCTCTACAATGTTTAAATGAAAAAAATGTTAATACCATAAGCAGTTTTTTTAACTAAATCAAAATTCCCATATGCACTTTAGATAACAACCTTGATTTTGAGAAGTAATCATCCTATTTACATAACACAAAAAAAACGGCACAACAAACACAAGATAGCATATTGCATTGAGATTTCATTGGCCTCTTTCAGTAAACAACTAAATATCCATAATCTAATCTTCAAAGAACTCATTTCTTTTAACTTTTTAAGCACTGTTCTTCTGCAGATAGTTGACCACTGTTTTGACGTACTCGTCTACTAAATTGGTGAACTCTTGCACAACTATAGTGCCATCAAAATCCTTATCCAACTCATAGATTATTGTGCTCTTCGTCAAGGTTTTTCCTTCTCCCAAGTCATCAAGCTTGAAGGACACATTATAATGTGAAAACCCTAACTCTAAAAGGCCTCCTTCTAGCGCCTGAAAGCTCACAGTATGGTTGGTTTCATCAAATTCCACCATCTTCTCCTTGAAAGGTGAAAGATGAGGTGCAGCTATTATGAAGGATCATGACGATTGAATTAAGAGAAATATGATAGTCAGAAATATCATATTTAAGAGTAATTATATATGAATTTTCGATTATGAAAATATAAATATTGTTATATGAGACAAGCAAATTCAATAAGATTTCCAGAGTCAGTTTTAATAGTTTAGGGCCTGGTTTGAGATCAATTTTGTTGCCTTTTTTTATTTTTATGTTATTTTTTAAATACATATTTTCTTTAAAATATTTTTAAGTGTTTTTAAATTTTCTTATAAAAATATCGTTTATATTAACTTTTAGTAATCCTTCATTAAATTATGATTTAAAATAACAACTTTAATTAGTTGGAAGCTTTAAGTTATAGTCATTCTTTTTAAAAAGTTATCGTTATTACTCATGAAACAAAAAAAAATTAATGATAATTTTTATAGCAAAATGATTAAAGAAATAGTTATCTTTAATGATAAGATTTTTAAAACTTGTAGCTTAAGAAAAACTTAAGGGCCAAGAAAAGAAACTGTAGAACACTTTTAACTGCAACTAATAGCTAACAATTAAATGATTATGTTTAATTAAAATTTTTTCATGAAAAAAATTAAAAGAATTCCCTTAAAGATAAAAAAATGAAAAATACTCGAAGCTAACGTGCATCTTTTAACTGATCATTGATTTTTAGTTGTATTATTAAAAAAAATAGTACGGAAATACATTCTATTATCAAAATTCAAACATGAAGTACGTATAAATTAATCAAAAGAAAATATAGACATTAATATGAAGACCTGGAGCTCACCAGAGCTAATAGTTATGGAGACTAGTGTACCAAGGCCTCCGTCACCTTCAAGCACCTGCCCATCAAGCAGCAGCTGTGGTGCTGCTTTGCAAAGAACATCGAATTTATCCTTCGTTATAGCCTTCCACAGAGCATCAACACCAACTTCAAATTCAGTCAGGAATTCTATCTTGCCCGCCATTAATTCTCTTTTTAAGTTCGCTGATAAATTGAACAAACAGTTTGCCTTTGTATGGAGAGAATTGGAGTTCACAGTCTTAATTTATAGGAAGATAAAAGGATTTAGCGATCTTAATATGAGGACCACTATATGGATACATCAGAGAAAGGAAAAAAAAATTTCACTTTTGAGGAATTTCAGACTATTTAAATATATTTTTTGTTTACACACATCAGCTTTTAGAAATTAATTCTGTTAAAAATTGCCAAAGACATTGATTTTATCTATTAGTATTTTTTAATATTAAATATTTAAACTTCATATGAAATAAGCTAATTTATATATTTAAGTACATATAATGCGTTTAATCATATTTAAAATTTTTTTATCTGAAGATAAAGCTTTTATCCTCTATAGGTACAATAAAGAGCTTTCAAGAACTATAGTTTTTTGTGTTTTTTTTGGGTTCCTGCCTATCTTTCTTCTTTCGAGAAAGTGACTCAATATTATATTTTTAGTCATAACTATCTCAAAACAATTGTGCTTAGAAATTTCATTTTAACGCATTACACTTTTTTTAAGGGGTGACTAATACATCTATGACGCCTAAGCATTTATGACTTCAATTAAATAATCACATAGCTTTCATTTCCAGCCATTTATAAGAACTGGATGAGGCCGATTGTTTGGCTTTTATCCTTTTCAACGCGCCTAGTTTTACACCACTGTCGTTGATTTTGGTCAGATTATGTACAAAAAGGGGACATTTGGCTAGCTTAAGCCTGCCTTAATTGTGATGAAAGTTACTTGCATAAGAAGAACTTTTAAATCTATGAACTGGGCCTTGACCCAGTGGTTCGTACCTCTACTACTTTCCTCAAGGTCATACGCCCCTACTCTTCAACGTAGTAGCTACTTCTTTAAGAAAAAACGTTAGGTGCATTGCTATATATCTATTGTATTAAAGGCTTTATCTCTTTCTATGCCTCTCTCAATATTACGTGCGGTGTCCAGTGACTGGATGCATCTGGACACCAATCACGTGCTGACACTCACGTGCTGACACGTAGCAAAAATAAAAATTAAATATTATATTTAATTTCTATTTTGCCATGTGTCTACACGTGATTGAATGTCCGGATGCAAAATTATATCCGTACACCACCACACATAATATTCTCTCCAAGATCGGGTCCTATGCCTTCTATTTAATATATAATATATAAGAATTGATAGCAACCCTATAAAAAATTTGCATGAAAAAATAAATTTTGATTTAAGCTTATTTTCTTAACACAAATATAGTTTTGTAATATTACATAACATGCGCTTGAACACAGAGAGCGTTGGTTAGAAACAAAGTGAAGAATCTCAAGGTACTAGGTTTGAGTGCTCACCCTACATGAAAATAATTATTACATAATTATTAGATGATTTAGTATTAAGAGAACTAAATTATGATAATAAATTAAATACATATATTTACTTTTACTTGAACTTTAAATCAACTTTAATTTAAATTTATTTAATTATGAAAATAAATCGTAAATCACTTTGAAAGTTAAAGTCTATGTAATAATAAGATTGATTGTGATATCATCTTTAATGCTAATCAAATTTATTTTAATGAACTTTGAATTTACTTTTCATGAAACATAAGTTATGTGGATAAACTTAACACTACTAGAATTTGAAAGTTTGGGCAGCAGTAGATTTTAGCGGTTTGTAAATTGCTATTAGAAATTTATTTTAGCAGTGTTTAACCGTTTGAACTGTTGCCTATAACTATTTATTGCATAGGATTAGATTATTTTTCATGTTAAAATTTCAAAATAAAATTATTGTTGTAAATCTAAGTTTTTTTTTTCTTTCTATATGCACATATATGTTGATTTATAGTGTTGATAAATTGTATTAAAACATTATATTTGATTTAATCTGAAATATTTAAAATTAACTCAAATCTATATGAAATAAAATTTGGGCCTTGATAATGGCTTTAGCAAAATTACAAATATTTTGGTAAAATTTTTAAGAAAAATAAAATTTAGAAGTTTGAATTGAATATGCTACATTTTAATTATTTTAGTATGATTTGCACGTAATAGTAACCATACCTTAACAATGTAATGAAATACTATTTAATCTTATCATTTAATCATATTCAAAATGTAATATACCATATTAATGATTGTTACATAGTCTAAAATCTTAGATTTATTAAGAAGTTAGTTAATCATAATCTAAAATCTTAGATTTATTTGGAAGTGAGTTAATCATAATTTGTATATTGTACAATAGGATCAACCAAATATTATAATCTTCTACATTTTCTTCTCTCAAATGACTGGTAAAAGATTCATTTTGTAACACTATGATTAGTTGCTATAGATGTTCATTGTTAGCTAGCCATGATTTAACTTATAATAAATACTTTATATAATCAATGGATGAAAATTGATTCATTAAGAAGTCAAAATATCTTTTGCATATAAATAATTAACTTCTCTTTCTCAAATTAAGGCTAACTTTCTTTCTCTTATAGATTCATTTTATGACATTTATGAGTAACTAGACTGGTGTGAAGTACTATATAAATTATGCCAAATTGAGAGAGGGATTTATTTGGTTTTGTAAATCAAATCATTAGTATAGGGTGTTTTTAGGGTTTCAAAATCTCAACATGCCAATATCTACTCTATGTTTCTCTTTGTAAATTGTACTTTTCTTCTTCACAAATCATGAAGAACAGAGTTAAAAAAAAAACACTTCCACCTCTCCTTTGATTCAAAAAAGAAATCTTAACCTTTTTGTGGACTCAAGGAAATGCCTTATGAGATAACAAACAAGCCTTATCAAGCTTATAAAAGCCTACCAATTAAGTGCTTCACTAACTCTACATACAAGCATTGAGCGATAATTTGGCTTTTGGATTTATTTAGATAATTTTTATCTAACTATGATTTGTATCATTCTCGAATTTTTTTTATCATCATTTAAGTGACTTATTATGAATATTGTATTGGATGAGGATATAAATATTTTTTTAACATTGACTTCAAAATGGTTAAGAGTTAGATTGCCAAATTGAAATGGAGTAGTGAATACATCAAACAGTTGAAATTTTTTTTGGAGTTTATGAGTGAAAGAAAAAATTCATTGGGTAAAATCTTATACCTATATAGATTATGTATTAATAGATACTTTCACTCTATACAATATGTGAAGAATCACTTTATTTCCAAAGGCTTTTTCACTAGATCTATTGTGTAGAATCCACTTGAAGAAAAATATGATACTATTGGTGATTGTGCAAGAAATGAAGCTATTTGTGTCAAATAAAAACATGATTATATAACCATCTAAGTTCAACAACCAAGAATAGGTGATATTGAAGGATTATTGAAGTATACATTATGTTCAAATAATATTTCAATTAACTTGATGGGTGAGTGTGAAGAGCATAATAAAGACCAATCAAATGAGGATGAGAAGTATGCAAAATTAGTAGAAGATGCTGGAGAGGAATTATATCCAAGGTGAAAGTCATTCTTGAAGTTATCTTTTGTTTGATACTTACTTTGTTTGAAGTGATTATATTCTTGGAGTGAAAGATCTTTTGATATGCTATTAGATTTATTAGTTGATGCTTTTCACAAAGGGATTCCAATGCCAAAGACCACATATGAGGTAAAAAAGATCAGGAAAATATTTGATCTTGGATACACAAAAATATATTTATGTCCTATTGATTGCATGTTATTTTGGAAAGATAACTTAATCAAGAGATTTTCCAAATTTGTTGTACATCCAGATGTGTTTTCAATTATAAGAAAAATATTTTAGGTTGAATGAAAATTTATATGAAGCTTGCAAAAGTGGTTTGCTATTTTCCTTTAATTTCCAAACTCCAAAGCTTATATAAAATAAAGAGATTAACTGACAAGATGATTTGATATGATAAGCATAAGAAAAAAGATGGCTGGTTGCGACACGTAGTAGATGGAGAAGCATGGAAGTCATTTGGCAGTTAATACCCTAATTTTGCTATAGATTGATGAAATATTCCTCTTGATTTGGCTAGTGATGGGTTCAATCTATTTAAAATTTAAGCAATGCTTATAGTATTAGGTCCATTCTTTTAGTTCTCTATAATATGACTCTTTTGATTGGAATGAAAAAAAATCTTCTTTTCTTTTATCAATAATTATACCAGAAGAAAAAAGTTTTAGAAATGACATCGATGTCTACCTTCAACCAGTGATTCATGAGTTGTTGGAACTATGGCATGGAGTTCAATGCTATGATGCATGTAACCATATAGTGGACTATTAATGATTTCTCTATATATGGTATACTATTTAGGTGGAGCACTAAAAGAAGATTTGTTTGTCCTTGTTGTGCTCAAAACATGGAATTATTATGTTTATATAAAAGCAAGAAATTCATGATATGGGGCATCAATGTTAGCTTCCAAAAGATCATATATTTTGTTGCACAAAAGATGCTTTTGATAACACAATGGAAGTTAGATTAGCACCTTAAATTCTATCACAAGTACAAAAATTTACAATTCACTCTTGGTAAAGTAAATAAATCTAAATCAAGTGTTATGAGATGATAAGTAGAACATCAAAGTGAGTGTGCATCATAGAAAAAAACTATTTTCTTTGACTTGCCTTATTGCAAGTATAATTTTTTACCACATAATTTGGACGCAATGCATATAGATAAAACTATTTATGATAACTTATTGGCACTCTACTAGATCTTGATAAATCTAAAGATAACTTGCTAAATAAATAAGATTTAATTGATGTTGGAGTCAAGGGCGAAGTACATCCTCACATCCTACAAGAAGGAATCTACCTCTTATCGACTGCTTGTTTCATAATGTTAAATAAAGATAAATTGACATTTTACAAAGTTTTAAAAATATTATGGTGCCTAAAGATCATGCTACAAACATTTGTAGATGTGTTCATGTCAATGAGTGTAAAATTATGAGCTTAAAAAATCACAATGGCCATGTTCTTCTAAAAGAAATTCTTCTAATTAAACTCAAATCTTATGAACCATTAGTGGAGGTCATGAGTATTATGGTGGAGTAATCAAGATTCTTAAAGTCAGTTTGTACTATGGTCATCATTTTATATGAGTTAGAGAAATTACAAAATGATATTATATTGACTTCATGTAAGATGGAAAATAGTTTATATCACCATTCTTCACAATTATGAATCACTTAGTTATTCTCTTAGTGGATGAAGTCAAACTTGGTGGTCTTGTGTAATATAGGTGGATGTACCCATTTTAGAGGTAACATGTACTTATACATCTTCTTTACTCTAAATACTTAATAAATTTAGACTACGTATTTACACATTTACCACACGCAGGTATTTCTTAGTACTAAAAGATTATGTTAGGAATAAAACACAACCAAAAGATTCAATGATAGAGGGATACATTGCGAAGAAATGAATTTCTTTTTTGACCTTTTGGAATTTTCTTATATCAAGTGAAAACATTTCTATTAGTCATTAAATCATTAGTGCAAGATCAAAAATATGTGCTCCATCATTATGATAATATTCCATCATATAGAGAGCACTTTAAAGATATAAAGAAAAAGAAAGAGGTGGTGGCATACACATTGTACACCTTTCGATGTTGACAAGTTTATAAATGAGAGGTTCCATGATTAGTTGAGGCAAATGATAAGTTGCTAATATTATTCAACTATTTTCATTACATAATATTAATAACAATTAATATAACTATCTAATGCAAATCTGACTTAGTATCGATCCATTTATAACATATGAGGTCAAAACTCTTGCTAATGAGCCAAATAGACTTGCAAAAGATATAAATCATTTAACATTAATAAATATGACTTTCATACAAAATATCATGATGAGAATAAGAAGACCCAAAATTTTGATGTTGTGAATACTATAGAGATTAGAGATTTCAATTATTATTGCTGCATTAATAATATTATTAGCATTAATTACTTCGATATATTCAATGTTAATTAATCAAGTTTGGTTGGGCTAATACCAATGCACTAATATAAAATAAAATCAATATGAAAATACTTTAGTAAACTTTTCTCATTTGATTCTTGTAGTTGATAAACTCAAAGATGATTCATTTCTTTGTTCTTCTCAAGCAGAGCTTATCTTTTACATTCAAGATCCTAAAAATCCTAAATTGAGTTTTTCTTTTAAAATTAAACCAAAGCTATATTCATTTCAAGCATTTCATGTAGTAGCACTAAAGTAGCAAAAAATTGTAAAAGATTAACAAATTATAATATTTATTGGTATGTACTATTATAATTATTTATTTCAAATGATTAGGGCGTATACGACATAGAGACCTGACAACATGTGCAAATATATAGAGTTTTTCCTAGGTACAAGAGTGCATATCAAAGTAACGAGAGTTTTATAGCTTGCGATTTCCAGAGTTCATTCTCTTAGGATCTTATATGAGTGTAATTGCTAGTTGTTAATCTCATGGGCATTCACATAATATTATAAGTTTTGATGATCATAAATATTTTTGATTGAAAATTTATTTTTGCTAATTAGTTGTGTGTGTAGGTTGTGGTATCTTTTAATGCAGAAACTATAATTAAGTAGCCTAATGAAAATTGAATGTAAGAGCATGAACAATAGTTGATATTGAAAAGTTTAATCAAGAAAGAGCTCAAGAAGAATCAAGTCAAGTCCAAATATTATATTATTATTTTTTCTTTATATTTTTTTTACATTTGAATGATTAAAAATAATGAAGCACACAGACATTTGAAAGATTATAAAATAAATTCTCATAAAAATATAAATATTTATTTTTTCAAAAATCATACAATACAATCACCATCTATTGGATGATTGTCCATAATTGCTAAACATTTTTTACCGCCTTAATTTTTTTAAAATTGCAAAATTTGAACTAATTATACTATACGATCATGATCTCTATAAGATTATTCTTATTGATAATTATTTAATTTTTAATCCAAAATTTGTGGGATTCAATTTTTGAAAATATTTTCTTAATATATTTGTACTATGTGATGGGTTTGTATAGGATGAATAAATAGAGAACTAAATTTTTAGTTTGTATTGTTTGTATAGTACAATCCTTTGTGGTATTGTACGAATAGTTGCGGCTATTGGAACGATCTTATCGTCTAGAGTCCCTAACCCTATTAAATCATACCATACGATATTGTATCTTATAATACGATTGGATTGATTTTTTTAAAATTAAAATTTAAACTTTTTATTCAACTCTCTCTCGAAAAATACCCCTCTTGGCCAACCTTGTAGCTTGAATGTGAGAAATCTTTAAGCAGACTTATGACAAAGTGTTTAGCTTAAGATAAAAGTGGAGAGATTTATTTACTCTTCTCTTCCCTTAAGGATCTTGTGTTGATAAGATTGTACTTTGAATTTAGTTATTATTTTTCATTCAGTTAACCTCTGAGTCTTGTGCTTTAACTAAAGATTTTGTTCTAGTGAAGAATTCTTATAAGATTTTGTTGTAAGAATTTCTTTATATCTTGGAGAGGGAGTGGCATATATCTTGCCTTGCAAAAGAAGGGGAGAGGGTGTAGGTTTTCTCCATTGTTTGTTAAGGAGAGAGATATCTTTGCATTGTCTTATTGTGCCAAAGATGAGATGGTAAATTTTTGGAGATATGGAGAGTGGACGTAGATCCTAAAGCTAAATCTCTATAAATCTTTATGTCCATTTTTATTTCTTTTATTTTTATGCTATTTTTTATTTGTGTTTGGATTATTGGTCTTATTCTATTAAATCTCTATTCCAAATAATAAACATTTTATTTCATTTTATTTTTTAAAAAATTTTTAAATGCGCACCAATTCACCCTCCTCTTTTAGGTGTCAATTTTTGCACTAAAGACACTAGTTGGCATCATTCTGTTTTCTAGATTATCACAATAAGGATATAGAATCTTTTAAGAAGAGAATCCTTGCAAAAATTAAGGTATTTCTTGTATTTTTTTATTTGTATGGTGTTATTTTCTTAATGTCTAATATTAAAATTATTTCACAATCTAAATTTGAATTTTTGAATAAATTTATCCTTGGATTCTACAATCTATGGGTGTTAAATGGCACAACTAAAAGATAATCTTGAAGTCTAAGTATTGGGATAATAGACACATTGAATAAATTATGGAGGCTATCCTAGAAGCGGTAGATCCAGCTCAATGATATCAATTAGAGACCCAATGATTGGAAGTAAGGGACCATATAAATATCATGATAGCTTTAATTATTATTATTGTATTAAGAATTATAAATCTTAAAATATTTTCTTATAGGCTAAAATAGCAAAGAATAATTAAAATGCAAAGTAACAAACCTATCCACATAAATAGGTAATGTGAGTTCTATGCTTAGAAAAAAAAGAGATGGTATGAAATTTTGTTAAATACTTTTTGTTGATATTAATGACATATGTAACTTCTATTTTATATTTAAAATAGTCTATTCAAGATCGATTGCAACTATGGAGAATCAATAGAATGCATAATGATGGCTCATGATCATTTGAAGATGCTAAGCATACATTGATAATATTACATAATGTTATCATTAATATAGAGATGAATAATTTTATTTAACATAATAATAATTTTAATTTTTTTTTACTTTGGTTGAAGCTTGAACTTCTTTCTTAGGAAGGACTATGACCAAATTATGGGAACTTAGAGGAAAAATGGGAGGGTCTTCAAAATAGTTATTGGTAATGAAGGCAAGGATTTGACATCATTCCAACACAATACTTTTCCCCAAAGCATGACAATAATAGGAGAGAGTAGAAGTACTGATAGTACCATTGGTCATATATGATAAGATTGGAGGATCAAATAAAAATAATGCAATGAAAGAAAAGATAGTTCAGCAATACTTTTATATGCATTCTCCACTTACAGATTATTCACCGATATGTATGAGTACAAGTTATATTTAATACTTCATATCATAAGTGGTTGTAATTTCATAGACTAATATATTAATTTTTTATAATAGGGAGGCAATGAACATTCCTTTGATGGTTGACTTATGAGTACTAAAAGAAAAAGTGGTTTATTACAACTTTATCATGACATTATGTTTATTTTTAAAATGCATTTGTGAGAATATTCATTGTAAGTTAAATTTGGATCATTATATTCAGATGGTTTAGTTATACTTCTATTTTCAAATAAGAAATGATTACATTACTATATGTTTTTTTTTTGTGATTTAGGATATGATTTGTTACAGACAAAGATACTTATGATGTAGTGATTAATGTATATTTAGAGCTAGTAGTAGATTGTGAATTTTTTATAACACTATATGTATGTTAATCACCCTAAATATTTAATTGAGATATATTATAACACTATATGCATGTTAATCACCCTAAATACTTAATTAGAATACTACACCTTACATTTATTTTGACTGAGCATAAGCCCTTTTATCATTTCATTATGTTTATCTATTTCATTGAATTTTTAAGAGTGTTAATTATAAATTAAACATGAATGTTTATGTTTGGATGGTTTAATACTATTTCAAATGTGATTTACTTTAAATGGATTGACAAAGTTTCTTATTTGGTTGTTATGGGAAAGGATAGCTATTATGTAGTGATTAACTCATATTTAGAGTTGGTATTAGATTATAAATTTGTTGCCTTTCATTATTTGTATATTAATCATCCTAAATACTTAATTGAGGTACCATACCTCACATTTATTTAGACTAAGCTTGAGCATCAGTCCATTATGCTTATCTAATTCAATGAATTTCTAAAAAAGTTAGTCGTTGGTTAAACATGAATGATTATGTTTAGATGGTTTAGCTATAATACTTATTGCCAAATATGATTTACTTTGAATGGATTATTACAATTGCTTATGGGTTTATTATGGATAAGGATAGTTATGATGTAATGATTAACATATATTGGGAGCTAGTAGTTGATTGTAAATTTGTCTCCCTTCATTATATGTATGTTAATCACTTGAAATATTTAATTGAGACACTGCACCTCAAATTTATTTTGGTTAAGTTTGAGGCCTTTTATCATTTCATTATGTTATATATTTTAATGAATTTATGAGAATGTTACTTGCAAGTTAAACTTGGATAGATTTGCTTAGATTGCTTAATTGTAATAATGTTTTCAAATGTGATTTACTTTGAATGGATTGACAAAATTGCATATTGGCTTTTTATGGGTAAGGATAGCTATAATGTAGTGATTAATGCATATTTGGAGCTAGTACCATAATATAAATTTATTCCCTTCAATATATGTATGTTAATCACCTTAAATATTTAATTAAGATACTACACCTCATATATATTTTGGCTGAGCTTGAGCCATTTTATCATTCCATTGTGTATATGTTTTAATGAATTTCTTAGAATGTTCATTGTAAGTTAAATATAGATCGCTATGTTCAAATGGTTTAGTTATAATATTGTTTTAAATGTGATTTCCTTTGAAGAGATTGACACACTTACTAGTTTGTCATAGGCAAGAATAGCTATGATGTAGTGATTACGTATATTTGAAGCTAGTAGTAGATTTTAAATTTATTTCCATTCATTATATGTATGTTAATCACTCTAAATATTTATTTGAGGTACTACATATCATATTTATTTTGATTGAGCTTGAGCCCTTTTATCATTCCATTGTGTTTATCTATTTTAATGAATTTATGAGAATATTAGCTGTAAGTTAAAGATGGATAGATTTATTCAAATGGTTTAGTTGTAATACAATTTTGAAATGTGATTTTCATTGAATGGATTGACACAAGTGCATATTAGTTTGTTATGATCAAGGATAGTTATAATGTAGTGATTAACCTATATTTGGACATGCTAGTAAATTTTAAATTTATTACTCTTCATTATATGCATGATAATCACCTAAATATTTAATTAAGATACTACACCTCACATTTATTTTGGCTAAGCTTGATCCCTTTTATCATTCTATTGTATTTATCTATTTTAGTGAATTTTCAAGAATGTTAGTTATAAGTTAAACATGGATGATTATGTTTAGATGGTTTAGTTTGTAATTTTATTTTCAAACATAGAATAATGCTTTTAATTGCATAAGAAAGGATAACAATGATGTAGTAATCAGTACATGTATAGAATTGGTTGTAAATTGATCGTTTGTTGTTGTTCATTATATGTGTGATGTTAACCCTATTGGAAACTACATTTCTATATTAATTATGTTGAGCTCGAGCCTTTAAAATTTGTTTGGATTTTTCCCATACTATTTTAGATTTGGATGGTAATTTTAGCGATTATGTTCATATGTAGCATTCATATGTGATTGACTCCTACGACTTCAATTGTTAAATTCAACTTATATTTCTTATGTATATTAATGTGGAATATTGCTTTTAATTGTGTATCCAATGGCAATCATATAGTTATCATCACATATATAGAGTTGAAGTTAAATTCAACAAGTTAAAAAAAAAACTTTCTAGACAAATATGAGTGATTTTTACCATTGTAGTTCTGTAACATTTACAAAAATAATACCACTGAATTCTATAAACATAACAATAGTTTTCACCATTGATATGCTTACAAAAATAAAGCAATTTTTTCCATTGATAACATTATAGAATTGAAGTAGTAAAAATTGTTGCTATGTGATGACCCTACCCCATTTGTTTCAAAACTACTGCAAAAACTCTTTGTAGTGAAAGAAAAATAAAATAGTTTTGCAATTGTTACAAAACCATTGCAAGCAAACTAGTTGTAGTTACAACTAATGCAAAAAATCAAGAAAATTGTTGCCAAAGACCATATTTTATGTAGTGTAAATTTGCTAACCACCCAATTACTTTTTAGCTAATTATTAAACTAATATAAGCCTTACATATAATTATTTGGCTTAAAGAATATTAAAATAAGTTATTTTGTTGGAATTACCTATATATGCACAATAGATATGTCTAGGGGTGACATTTTGACCTTAATTAATGAGCTAGCTCGATGAAGTAGAGCAGAGAAAGAAGAAGTGAGAGAGTGAAAAGACAACTCTAGCAATTTGTTGTAACATGAACAGTTAAATTGACATGATAATCATAAATGTTTTCATTAGGATAATGAAGATTATAAGTGAGGCTATAACATTATAAATAATTAAAAATAAAAATCTTTTACAATTATTATTATGTGGATAGCCTACATCTTAGATATCTATACACCCCTCTTTATTATAACTATAGCCATAGTAAGCCTAAAATTCCTAAGTGGATGCTATGACATAGTGTTTGAACTAAGCACTATGGGCTAATGCTTAGGCCATGTGTATGAGGGAAGTGTTGAAGGTGAGTACCTAGGATGCATATGTAGGATGAGTCTTTTTATAATTACTCCTTCAACGAATTCATGGCTAGCTCCTTCTCTCAATCATAGGTCTTTTGAGATCTAGGTTGTCCCTATAAGGTGCATATTTGATCTATTGAGCTGACTTGTATGGAAAGTACCATTTAAGTTGTATTTTTTTATATGTGATATCATGAGGAGGTTCTCTTCTTTCTAGATGTGGGATCCAATGATCACTTGGGTGAGTTCTCCAGCAGTTAGTGTGCTTGTTTATCATGGGTAAGGCACACCTACCTTGCCATGTGTACAAGGAAGGAGCCTTACCATGTGTAGCACGAACTTACATAGGCTTGACTCAAATCATAACTATATAACCACTTAAAATGCTTGGAATAAAAGCTATTAGAAAAGGTACGCAGTTGTGAAAGTTAAGAAGTAGTTTCTAGGTGAAATGCAATTTTATGGATTTCAACATCTATTATATACAAATAATTATTTTATCTATTTCAATTTAGGTACTACAAAAGATTATAAATTTATATTATAATAATTACAATTTTAAATAATTTTTAATTTGATGTTTAACTTAAAATTATGAGTATTATAATTACATTTTACTAAATAATCAGAACCATTGTAGCTATTAAATGACAAGCTTAGAATGATTTTAGCAAACATAAATGCGTGAGTGTGTGTGTCTATATATATATATATATACATATTATAATTGCTCCCAATGGAACTTAAGTAACAAAATAGGGATTTCATTAGTTTTCTTTTATACAGAACTAAATATCCAAACATTAAAATTTTATAACAATAATCATCGATGATGTTCCATCATTGAACATGATGCAAAAACTATTGTATAACTCATTTATATACCTTATTAAACACTATTTTGATGTACCCATTCACTTAATGAATTATTGAACTCATATGCAACTTTTTTGCCATCAATGTCCTTATCCAACACATAGATTATAACGGTCTTTGGTAGGATTTATTTCTTCACTAATCATCAAGAACACATTAAAATAAGTAAACCCTAATCTTATAAAGCCTCCTATCTTTTGGATTCTCATAATGGTAAGTTTCATGAAGCTCCATTATCATCTCCTTGAAAGGAAGACTATTTGGTCCAACTATATGAGATGTTAAGATGAACCAAGGAAGATATAAGTTAATTATAAATATCATATTATAAAATAAATAAATGAGCATATTGGGAAATCCAAGCATTGACAAATGAGATAAATTATTACTATGTTTATAAGATGGTTCTTCCAAACAACTTGAGCAATAATGAAAGATTAATCACAACACACGAGATGAACATTATCAAGAATAAAAAAATCTAATCTACAATCAATAGAGGGAAAGTTTTCTATATAAATATTTATAATAAAAAATACATAAATAATATTTTGTTGCATTAATATAACCCTAAAATAAGTTCAAGTAAGCAAAAAATAATGACTAATAGAAATAAAATAGAGAAACAAGTACATAAGATACAATTACCACCAACACAACAAAAGTGTGAGTAAGAACTACTATATAACTTTAAGTATTGAAAGAAATTACTATTACATAAAAGTTTGCTCTTATGGTAATAATCATCTAAACAAACTATCATAATCTATTATAAGAAATAATTTTTCCATGAATGAGTTTGATATTCAAACTCACTGAAAGACTCCCATTTATTAAAGTATAAGAATCAAGATTTAGGGCAAGCAATATGAATAATAAAAGATACATAAATAGTGATATGATAATAATATAATGAATGTCATCATATCACTATGTCAAAAAGTATTGCCAAATAAAAATAAAAATATCATATATTTTAAGATGACTTATAATATGGTGATGTTTATGATCATTCATATGAAAAAATAATCAATACGTTTTGATTGTAATATATATCTTTTTGCAATAACTTTAAACATAATCATATATATCTAAACTTAGTTGATTAGTCATCTACCACATCATTTTTATATTTGTATATGCCTATAATTAGTTTTACTATGATACCCTAAACTAAGAAGGTGTGCACTAACCCCATGAAAATCCAAAGATTCCCAAAGGAGTCTCTATCTTATGTATGCTCAACTAACTAAACCTAAAAGAATTTTTCTAGCCTATAAATCCATTACAAGTATACATATTTAATATATTTTATGCAACCATTTAGATGGTATTTTATAATCAACATGACTAATGCTAATTTCATAATAAAAATTAAAAATATTTTAATAATATTTATTGCTTTTATTTGAGGTATTATTATGGAATTAGAACTTATGATATGATTATTTTAAAAATAACAAATTTATGTAATAGCTAATCAAGATTAATCACATAATATTTCATTATGGAAATTAAATAAAATCTATAATTTATTGTATGACAAATAATACATCTAATATATAATCTATAAAACTGAAATTTATTAGATAACTAAAAATATTTATATTAAATATTACAGAAAACTTTTCTAATGGCGAATGATACATTTATCCCTCAATAATATAATTTTCTACCTCAATTTATAACTCCCAAAATCACTCTTTTTAAGATCCAAATAAATAGCCTTGGATGTGATGTAGCACATCAAGAGAGAAAAGAACCCATTATAAAATCTCAATCCAAGAGATGAAGCTAATGAGACTTTATGTTGTGTTACATATGTTGTAGTACTTTATATTTGCATTCCATACATTGTATTATATGTTAGATGATGTGTCCAGTCATATTTAAGTGTTGTATGTAAGTTGTAGTTGAGATCATTGAGTGTCTAAGTATTAAATATGTAGCAACATTCTGACACCTACGCATTGTATTCTAGTGCCATGGAGCTACAACTAGGTGTAAAGACGAAGAGGTTGGCACCTGGCCTTGTGGCACATACGTGCTGCGAGATGATGCGTTTCATTTTTATGTCAATGTTTTAGTGATTATCTCAAAGGGACACACCCTTCAGAGTCTTGCAACCTATATAAATATTTATTTCAATGTAATAGAGATTTTTAGACAATTTTTGGTTAAAATCTTGAGTAAAGAACTCTTGATTGAAACTTGGTGGCTAACCTTCTTTGGAGATATGGTGATCTCTTGTGAGCCTTCCACTTTGATGAGTGGAAGTTCCTACACATTCCTTCTTGCTCCCCTCACTGCAACTCAACACTATTACATCACGTTTGGTATTAGAGCCAAAGGTGTGAAGGCATGGAGAAAATACTTGTAAGTGATCTATATCAAATAGAAGCAAGGTTACTATTGTGTTTTGGATCTTGTGTAATTATTTTTATAGATTTTAGTGATTTCATTGAGAAAACTCATGCTAGGCTCATGTGGTAAGCAATTCTATGAGTATTTATTTTACTACCATTTAATTGTCTCCATCTATAAAGCCTAGCCTTTAACTACTTACAACTTACCTATAAACCATATACTTGAGTGAACACTTGAGTAAGTCAGAGTTCACTAAAATAGCCAAACCTACTATACAAACCTTGAATAAAAATTGAACTCAAATCCTTAAGGACTTTGTGGTTGTTTCTTTTGTGTGTTTACTTAATGTTTTGTAGTATCCAAAATTAATTTATATTTATTGAAGGTTAAAATTATTTTAAACTTGTGTATCTCCTTATGCCAAAATTAGTTTATATAATGCATATTTATAATTTCATTTGGACTGATATATTTACATTTTCTTTGCTTAAATCATGTCACCCAAGTCTATTAGATTGGATAAATTAGAAGAATTAACTAGGAGATAGATGAGATTGCTATGCAAAGTGATGAAAAGCTTATTAGGAAGAGGACCTTATCATGAACCTAGCCACCTAAGCTCAAACCTTGAATTATAGGACTCAAATTCCACTGATTAACCCATGTCAAGATGACCTAGAAACCATAGAAGAAGAAAATCTTGAAATTCCTATAGAAGACTATCCTTCTAGATGGCCAAACTTAAAGAACATCCATAAACAATACCATCTTAGGCTTCATAAAACCCTACATGAACCAACAAAATAAGATAAGATAGAAGCCCCAACATATGATGGTGTTTATGACCCCAATAAGTTTCTAGATTAGCTTACCCAAATGGATGAGTTCTTTGATTGTTACCATATGAATGATTATCAAAGAACCACATTTGTGAAAATGAAATTCACGAGCCATGCAAAAATTTACTAGAATAATATTTTCGCTAAGGAGGAAAGTTTTGGTAGAATCTTATGGCATGGGTTGAAATAAAGTAGATGTCAAGGGATAAATATGATCTTATGAACTTTAATAAGAATATCCATGAGTAATTAATGACTCTTAAACAAGGAAGCATGCAAGTAGTGGAATACATGAGTACATTTAAGGACTTTGTAGCAAGGATACACTGCACTGATTAGGAATGATAGATAGCTAATAAGTTTGTCATTGGCCTCATGAATAAGATAAAGCTTATCCCTAGAGTTTAGAAGTTGCCTTTCACTATGCATTACTCCTAGAAAAGCATAAGAAAGCTGCATCCACATCCAAGATGAAAGATCAAATATCATCTAAATACCCAACAACATCTTAACCTTAAAGGTTTACTTCTAAAGATAACCCTTCTACTTCTAGCAACTAGTATTATATGACCACTATTGAATCTACTTCTAAGAATGTGAATAGTTTTCTTCAAATGTCATAACAAGGGTCATGTGTAGTACTAGTTTAGGGTAAAAATCATGTTCTCAAACAAATTAAAAGATTTAGAAGATGAGGAAGATATAGAAGTGAAACATGATCTCATTATAAATAATTCAATATCAATTATGAGGTGTATGACTACTTCTAGGGAAGAAGAAAATTAGAGAAGGAGAAATATTATCTCGATGTACATCTTATATAAAGAGTAAATTAATAACATATAGAGATAGTGTTATAAATGTCATATCAACCCATGATATCACTAGAGCAAATCTCACAACTTAACTTCATCCAAAATAATTTCATATTAGTTGGGTGAATCATATATTTCTATCTATCACATATATATGTCATGTTCATATTAAGATAGGTAGCTATGTTAACAAAATTTGATGTGATGTTCTTCTGATGGAAATCACACATATATTATTAGGAAGACCTATGCTTTATAATTTAAATGTAATTCATTATAATTATGAAAACACTTATGTATTCAAGTACAATGAAAAGACCATTAAGTTGTTTCCCATAAAACCCATCAAAATTACACCTTAAGATAAAAATTCTTTCTACACCTCCACATAAACCAAATTCTAAACTACAACCCAAACTCTGCCAAAAGAAAAATGAAAAAAATCTAGCTAATCATGATATCACTTTCTAGCAATCGAAAGGATACATCTAATTTCAACTTGATAGTTTGAATCTCTTGGAGTTCACATCAAATCAGAAGGTTTAGATGCTTAGCTAGAGAATTCACTAATCCTACTTTGTGATTTATTCTACACCTTCTTGATCTTTCCTTTCATACAAATACCACATACTTATAATGGTCTTAGATCTGTTATCTGAATTCACTAATATGACTTGATGATTTACCTAATAAATTACTATGGTGTTTTATTTCGGATGTTGGGTGAACACCACGCAGATCTTAGGGGGTACTTATTGAAGTGATCGGGTATAACATTAAGGTATGATGTACCATCTTGAAAGATGAAAACATTACCCTACAATAGACCTAATCACCTAATAAGGACTCCTAAGGCATGATGAGTCTTCATAAATACCTGATATATTTCCCCTACCTTACATGGAAAAGTAAAGTAGGGTTTATTTTATGTCGGCTTCTTTAGTTCCCTGTGGAAGTAAGCTTCCATAGATAATTACGTCCTAGAAAAATGGATTTCCTAAGAATACTGTCGATTAAAGTAGTCAATCATATCTCCAAAGATTTCAAGGCTAGACTATCAATGAATTGGGCATTAAAATAAAGTGGGAAAGTTCAATTTGGAAAAGACTTATTTTAGATTCCAAAGGGAGATAAGTAGGGAGCACTCATGATACTAGGAAGACCAGTGAGCACTTAATCTATCCTATGGTGAGATTTTATATGTTTGAATGAGAAGATTTATTTTAATTTGAATTGAAATTTTATTAGAATGCTAAGGCTTATAATCCATCAACACAAGATTATGGAAATACCTAAGAGGTGAGAATTTATACTTGTAGCCTAAAGAAAATAAGCAACTTGGATCCTAAATCTAGGGAGCTTTAGCACAAGATAGAAGCATGACCTAAATTTAAGCGGAAAGGGGCACATAAGAGTTTAACTCCACAAGAGAGGATAAACTCATCCAACTCTTCTAGACTTACAACCATTTGGAGTGGCTGCCAGCTAACACCTCTTACGATTCTAAACTGTGTACGTCGATCTTATGTAATTGCAAGATGGGTAGGTTGATATTTAATTGAAAATGAGACTAAAGTCCTAAACTCACTCTCTAAGAGACTAAATTATGACTGGCATGAGTATATGACTTATTCTAAATATAAAATTTTATAAATTCTTATATCATTTTGACACGTTGATTTGGACGAAGGCTTGGGACAATTATGCCAAATGCATGATGAAATTAAATTATTGGCTAAATTAGTGAGAGGAGGTGTTCTCCACCATGAGGGGGTGCTTTTATAGGTTAAGCATTCCCTATAGTGCAAGAACGGAGACCATCCTTATTCAAGAGTGAAACAAGATGTTATGCATGATGTTATAACATTCAACATTCAGCTAAGAGGTTGCTAAATCTTTTAATTATCTTGATTATATCCTAAGGTTATTTTAGTTATGAGTTGTTAATTGACATAGAAAATTTATTTTTTTCCTAAAGAGCCTACTGCCATCCAGGCCACATATTCAAATATCAACCTTTAAGAAACCTATGAAAAACATGTTATTCTATTGTGTAATCTAAACACAGTAATAATCATTCATAAATTTCATAAAATAATAAAAGGTTGGTGTGGCCAAGTACTGTCGTACACTCTGGAAAAGAGAAAATAATTGGATAGCCGAGCTCCACCCATATACAACTCGGATTATAAAAGAATATTAAAAATTTAGAAGTAAATTAGATGCTTTGAGGGTCTTCATTCCTTTCTTTTCTTTCTTCTTCATTTGACTTAATTTTACTTCAAGGCTTTACAGGGCCTCTCAGGACTTTATCTTCTAACCACTGCACATCCTAAACCCCATAACATTAATCCTACTTCTCATTGCAAAATTATATATTTATGAAAAAAGTAAAATCTAACTACACCTGTAAAATAGATGTTAACTAAACATACATACATCCCAAGCAATTATATTATATAATTTGACTGAGCACCCTGCACATGGGAAACCAAGCCCACCTATCCTAATCATGGAGTATGCTTAGGGGAATAAGCAACCTGCAAGTAGAATATTTATATTTATTTTTGTGACCCCATTAGCATAATCCCCTATAGAAAATAATATTAGGCTAACAATGGTATAACATCCAGTCTACATACCACAATCCTAACATCGAGTCTAAAATATTACATCATAAAATAAAACATAATATCATTACATACATCGTCCTAACCTAAAGTTAAAAGTGGTGATTTAGCATTCTAATATTAGGCATAGGCTTAATGTGGTACGTCTTAGCTAGGCTTTAGAATTTCAATTAGCTAAGGTTTGGAATTATTTATGTTAAACATGATGGTGGTTTCATTTCAATTTATTTAGAGAATTGATGAATTTTAATTTGTATTTTTTGCTTTGTTTCATTTGATATTTACTTAGCATCTAAGTATTGTAAACAGAAGAGAGAAGGGATTAACCTTATTCATCCCTACCCTAAGTTATTTTCTAGAAGCATATTATTATGACTTGATTCTTTTATTGAATGATTTATTGAATATTTTATTAATCCTAAGTTTGGGTTAATCTTAAAGAATCTTATCCAACATGAAAGGCATCCTAAGATTAATGAGATTGAATTGCCATCACATAGATAATGTTACACCATTCCTTTTCATCATTAATAACATGCATATGATTTTAAACTTAGAATACATATACATATAATATATTTTGGCACACTTAGATGATTATGAATGCATGTATTTTGGTAAAAAAGAGGACTTTCATTTCTTAGCTAAATGCATATACACATATATTAAAGTTTTAAACAAGTATGTGCCATTATTTACACCAGGAAAGTGAGATAATTTAAGACCTCCTTGGGGCTACTTAAAACCTCATATTCTCGGGATGTCTAGACTATATACTTGCTATCTTAAATACATATGAATGTACACACAACTATGGGAATGAAAATCATGCAAAAGCCTATGTTTTAGTGGATTATTTAGACATGTAAAGTAAAGTTCTATCCAAATTCTAATAAAAGTATGCATAATAATAAAATTAAATAAGTATGTGCCTTTGTTAACTAAGGAAGTGAGGTAATCTAAGACCTCCATGGGACTACTTAAAGCCTCGTATTCCCAGGAAGTCCAGACTATATATTTATTACCATTCAAACCTATGTAAACTCCATGAATAATAAACATAAAATAATACTTTAACATGTGTAAGCTATAGATAAATATAAATCACTTAGAATATTCATCGTTAATATCAATTTAACTCTCCATTTTATAATTTTGAAATTAGCTTTGAAATTATTAGTGATAATAACCACACATATAATAGGATTAATCCAACATATGCAAGTCTACATAAGTCTATTCATTTGGTTGCTTGATTTGAAAAAAAACATGAATACATGATGCAAATGGCATACAAATTTATAATGTTTGAAAAGGAATAATTGAACACTTTCACATAATTCATTCAACTACATTAATTCCTAAGGATAGTCAAGTTGAATAAAGTCATTTAAGGAAAACCAAAGCTTCTTATTAAGTTTGATTTTTGATTTGAATTATTAAACTTAAAGAGGACAAAGTAACATTTGTTATTTTTACCCTATCCCATATTGATGATTTAATATGTTTAAGAAGAAATAATTAAGTGAGTTTTATGAATCAATTAAGTTTGAATCATTAATAAATTCATTTAATTACCCTTTCTATGCTTCTTTAATTTAAATAATCATTTAATAATGAGCTTCCAAGGATATGCAAATGATAAATTAAAATTGCAATGCACTTAGAGACCTAATGCAATAAAGCTCATAATTAATTATTAATTAAATTAAAGAATCCAATTGAGTGCTTATATAATTTTTCCACACCCATGGGTTAATCATAATTTCCTTAAGGATCTTTATGCTCTTCAACACATAAAGAAGAACCCATAAATTCAAATGAAATTATCTTATCTAACCACCATTTTAATTGTTTCAATTCGACCATTTAAATTTCTTAATTATCCTTAATCAAATTATAAATTAATTAATCCTCCTAAATGAAATGAACTTAAGGTGTTAATTAGGAAGGAAATCCTAATCATTTTGATTCATCATTTCACTATTAATCAATGATTAATCAAGTTTAATTAGTTATATTTTACTATTTGGAATTTTAAATAAGTATTAAATCACTTAATGAGGGTGATTAGGGTTTGGATTTCAAATTCTCCAAATTACCTAGCCAATAAATCCCAAAAAAATTATGGGTGGCAGAGGACATTCCATTAGATCAACATTTCAAATTTGAGATAAATTATCCAAATAATTATGGCTTAATTAAGGAAAAATTCAAACCCTAATTAAGCTCTATTTAGTGTTTAAATTAGAGGAAAATTATTTTTATTAAAATCTCCTCTGTTCACCATTTCCAAAATGTGTTTACTCATATTTTTAGGATTTTTCTATAATTCGTTATGAATTTTTGAAGTTCAAGATGATTAATGACATCTTTTAGCCTAATTAATCCCTAATCCTGTCGGTGCCACACGGAAGCTGATGTGGTAGCACTTTTCATGTGGTGTCATGAGATTGACCACTTTAATCATCTGACATGGCATGCTGAGTCAGCAGTGGCAGACGCGCTTTCATCTCTGCCATCCAATCTCGGATCAAATTGTGGGGATTAATCCGACAGTTTTAATGGATTAAGTCAAGATTTTCTATCAGATTAATCATGGTCATCTGTCCAATCTCATAGAATGAACGGTAGATGATCCTTCATCTCCCGAGTGATAGAAGATGGACATCGTCCCCCCTCCTCCGCTCGATCTGAGCTTGTCGAAGCTTGAGAGGTGTCGGGATCGAATTCAAAACCTTTGGGGAAGAGATCTAAGGAGATCCTACGATGAAAATTGCATGAAATTAGAAACTTCTTCATAAAAGACCAACTCCTAGAGGGATATCTATGGTTTATGGAAAAAATGCCTCGCTGGAGCTCAAGATCGGTGGCCCAATGATTGAGGTAGCTTCATCTTGAAGAGATAAAGCCTTGTTGAGAAACTTTCAACTTGCCTCCCCTTCGGTGGCTCTGTGGAATAAGCATCGCTAGAATAGTCATTGGAGTTGGTATAGGAGTGGTCTCCAATGCTCAAATCAATCAGGAATTGATTCATTTTGGATCACCGAAGCTTTAGGAAGGTGTGGGTGAAGTTAATTTGGATTCGGTGGAGTTTAAGTGGAGTTGGATGGAGAAGGGGCATGTTTCACTCAGGTTTGGTATCACCGATGATGGGAAGCTCAAGGGAGGTCGAGAAGGCTCTAGGGAAGCTCGTCTTGACTCACTAAAGCTCTATGTATCTGTGTGTGTGTTTGGAATTGGATGGGGAGCAGTATACCCTCCCTGGGGATCAATCGGGGATTACCTCATATTGGCCATTCGACCAGTCAGAGGCCGAGACGCCGTGGATTGCTTAATGTGGAGACCCTTGAGTGCCTGAGGGTGTGGGATGGGTTGAGGTGGAGTGTACTTTCTCCCATAGGTGAGCTAATGGAATGGCTTGGGTTAGCTCACCTCCTTTGACCCATGGCTGACCCAATCAGCCTTGGGTTAGGTTAGCCAATGAGTCAGAGGTCCAAATCAAGCTTAAAGTGATTGTCAAGCGCAAAGGGGTAGGTAAGACCATCAAAATGGAGATTTTGTCCCATTTGGAGGGGTTTACCCAATGGGTTCTGGCCTAATTTAGGTCAATCATGGGTCGGATTCATTTTTGCTGACCCGTGGTGACCCAAGGATGGTTGGGCTTGGAGTTGGTTTGGTTGGGTTTAGCTCAATTTGACCCATGTGGGTCAAATTAGGTTTAATTGAGCTAGGTTGACCCATGGGTCAAATTGAGTCAAACCAAGGATTAAGTCATGTTCAAATGATGATTTGTGATGTTTAGGTTTAATTGGTTTGATTTGATTTGAAGTGGATTTGGATTTGACACATATGAGTTCATATGAGTCAAATGGGCTAAGTTGACAAATTTGGTCAAATTGGCCAAATTGGCTTGAGTTAAGGGTTGTTTTAAGTTCGATTGATGATTTGAAGATGAGTGTAGGTATTAGTTTGAATTGATTTGGATTTGAGAATGATTTAGATCAATTTGGGCTAAATGGGTCAATTGAGTTGACTTGGTCAAATTGGGTTCAATCAAGGGCTTGATCATGTTCAATAATCAATTCATGATTATTTGGAAGCATTGGTTTCAATCAATTTGGATTGGATTGAGGTTTGACCCAATTGGTCTTTTAGGTCAAATTGGGTCAACTTAGGTCAAAGGTCCAATTGGACTTATTTTGGCTCAATTGGTTGTAATTGATCAATGAAGAATGATCGACAATCATCATAGAAGAAGTTGGGTAGGTTGATTCAATCCAATTTGGGTTGGATTAAAGTTTGGTTCATTTTGATTATATTGGCCACTTTGGGTCAAGTGGACCAATTAAGTTAATTGAGATGGTTTGAGAGAACTGATTTTGAGTTGAGTTTAATGATGGATTTAATATTAATTTTTGGCATTGATTGCAATTAATTTGGGTTTAAATGGATTTTGGCTCATTTGGATATTTTGGGTCAAATGGGCTAACTTGGGTTAATTAGATTGATTATAGGTTTTGGAAGAGTTTGAAATGATGATTGAATGGTTGGAGTACTTTTTTGAAAATCAATTGAGTTTGGTTCAATTGAAGGAGCTTTGGGTTGAGTCCATAGGATTAAATTATGGGATTAAGATGGGTTTGGGTTTAAGTTTTAGCTTGGAGCTTGGATATGAAATAGGATTCAATTGGGTTTGATTGGACTAGTTAGAGGTTGGATTTGCATGAGTGGATAGGCATGGGTCTTAGTCTAGGCCATGGGATAAGTAGGTACTTAGTCATAAGGTATGGTCTAAGCCTAAGACATACCTTTCTGAGTCTCTAGGCTAGGGTTTAGTGTTCCCTTAATCACTTGAAGTGTCCTATGACTAGGGAAATCCAAGTATCTAGAAGGTTCCTAAGTCTAAAAAAGGAGGAAGAATCCTCACTCCAAAAGTGAGGTCAACAATTACCACCTTTAAAGGATATATGACATGTTATAGACTTGATTCTTAGTTTATAGATACCTAATTTATCATATTATAGGATAAATCTAACTGAGCATGTAGAATTAAGATGACAAGTAGATGAACTCCTGAAGAAGGGTTTAAACCAAAAGAGTCTTAGTCCTTTTGTAATACCATCTCTTCTAACTTTTAAGAAAAATGAAACTTCCGAATATATATTGATAGTAGAGCAATAAATAAATCATGCTAAAATATAAGTTTCTCACACTTAGGCTAGATAACATGTTAGATCTTATTTACGGGTCATCTTATTTCTCTAAGATTGATTTGAAAAGTGGATATCACCAGATAAGGATTAAACTAGGTAATGAATGGAAAATAAATCTTAAAACTCTTGATGGCCTTTATGAATGACTAGTTATGCCATTTAGCCTTTTAAGAGCACCTAATACATTCATGAAATTAATGAAAACTATTTTGAAACTTTTTATTGGTCATTTCCTTTTGTTCATATTCATTGATATTCTTATCTATAGCCTTGATGAGGAGTCACACTTATAGAACCTAAGGATGGTCTCGAAAAAATTAAGAGTAGGAAAAATTTTTTGTACCTTAATAAGTGTTTCTTTTGCAAACCTAAATTTATATTCTTAGGTTTTATCATGTATGCTGATGGATTAAAGGAGTTTAACAAAAATCAAATCTATTATAGATTGGCCAACTCCAAAATCTTTTACAAATTTTTAAAGTTTTCATGGATTAACCACCTTTTATAAGAGGTTCATTAAGAACTTCAGCACCATTATAGCTCCTATCATTGAAATTTTAATAAAGATAAATGTGCTTGGACTACAGATGCTAAAAGGCCATGGATCAAATCAAATTTTTATGACTTCTTCACCTATGATTACACTTCGTACTTTTAGTAAAATATTAAAAGTAACTTTTGATGCTTTAGGTGTTGAATTTGGTGGAGTATGAGGCTAAGAAACCCACCATGTTGCTTTCTTCAGTAAGAACTTGAATGATGCTAAACAAAATTTTTTTGCTTATGATCGCAAATTTTATGTGATCATTCTTAAACACTAGTTACACTACTTTTACTCAAAGAGTTTATCCTAAATATGGATCATCATGCCCTATAATTCATCAATTCTCAAAAGAAATTGAATCATAAATATGCAAAATATATTGCATTCCTTCAAGAATTTCCTTTGTACTTAAACATTAATTGGGAGTAAAAAATAAACTAGTAGATGCCTAATTTAGAATTTATTTAGTCATTTCATCCTTAGAATTTTAAATCTATATTTGATGCTTTAAAGAAACATTATAAAGTTTGCCTTAACTTTTATTTAATTTATCTAGAGCACAAATCCAAATTGTTGAATTTCTATAGTTCCTTCATCATCATTGATGAATATCTTTACAAAAGTAATATATTATGTATCTCTCAAACATCCACAAGAGACTTCAATATCTCTAAACTTTATTCAGGAGGCATAACTTGACATTTTGGTAAATCAAAAACTCATGATCATGTTGAACAGAGATTTTATTGGCTATCTCTGAAGGAATGTTGAATAAGTCATAACCAGCTAGTATTCTACTTATCGTCAAGTTAAACCACTAAACAAACAATAAGTCATTACACATCATTACATGTTCCTTTGCAACCATGAAAAGATCTATCCCTAGACTTCATGTTAGGATTTCCTAGAACACCTCGTAGGCATTATGCAATTTTTTGTGGTTGTGGATAGATTTTTTAAAATGACACGTTTCTTATCTTGTTCAAAATCAAATGATGCACCTCATATAATAAGGTTATTATTTAAATAAATTATGAGACTGTATAGGTTTATCCACTATGATTTCTTATATATATATATATATATATATATATATATATATATATATATATATATATATATATATATATATATATATATATATATATATATATATAATGTTTATCTTATTTTTAAAAATTTCTATAAAAAATAATGAGATTATGTGTTAAAATTTGTTTTATTTATTTAGAAACCATGTAAGTATTAGGGTCCTATTTAGATAATCAAATATGTCATTAAGAGATAAATATATTATCTTGAAAGATAAACATATTTTTTATAATGGAGTCAACTACTTAGTAAGGACTCTTAAGGCTGATGGGTCTTCGATGTACCAGAGATTTCTCCCTTAAGCTACATGGAGAAGTAGAATAAGGTCAATTTTATTACAGGGTTCACAGTTCCCAATAAAGGTAAGTCCCTATAGGTAATCTTAGGAATGAAGGATTTCTTCCTAAAAATACTCTCGATTAAAGAAATAGAATTTTATTTCTATAGATTTTAAAGCTAATTTCAAATAAATGATTAAATTGGAATTTCAAAAGGGAACACTCCAAAAGGGAAGAGTTCCTTTGGAGGCCAATCTAGATAAAGTAGGAAATGCCTACAGATACTGGGATGCCTAGCAAGCATTTCAATTAACCTACTGTTGGGCTTTAAAATTTTGAAATTGAATTTAGTAGAATTTGAATTGACATTTTAATAGAAATCTAAGACTTAGATTCTAGCAGCATAAGATAGCAGAAATGCCTAGGGTTGGAAACTTATTCCTATGAGGATGCTTGAGAACTTAAGTCTACAGGTACTTTTAACATAAGTCAGAGGCTCGACCTAGTTCAACTTTTAGGAATTATTGAATCTTTCTATCACTTAAGAAAATGAACCTATCCTTGGCTCTTCTGGACTTATCATCCATCTGGAAAAGCCGCCAGCTAATACCACCTAAGCATTCTAAATCCATGAATTCAGTCTTCATGTTATGCAAGATGGTTGGGCTGTTGTATCTAGGGAAACATTTAAGAACCTAACTCACTCCCTAACCCTAAGAGCATGTTTGGTATGATATGCACCTAAGTAATACAAAAAATTTCTTTTTGTTATGTTTTGACTCACTATTTATATAAGGCCATAGGTATACAAATTTATGCTTACAATGATATGCAGTTAGAAGTGATTATGGACCAAATAAAAAAGAGAAGGCACACTTCCCCAAGAAGGGTGGTCTTCCTTAAAGGTCAAATGCCCCCTTATGTGCAATGGGTGAAGCGCCCAATTAAAGGAGTACGAACAATATGCTATCATGTTTTGCAAAAGCTAATTATTTTTAGTTATTTTTAAGTTATGCCTAAGTATTTAATTTACATAAGGTTATGAATTATTTTATTTAATTTTTAAGTTATTTAGATATAAGTTAGGTAGAAAATTTATTTTTTTTCTAAGAGTCAAATGCTCCAGGCATTCATCATAAAAAATATAGCACAGAGCAAAACCTAGAAAAATAAGTTGATTCTATTATGCTCCTAAAATAAGTCATACTAATTTAATTAATAAGAATAGACTAGTGCGGCTAGGTACCATTGTACACCCTGGAAGAAAGAGAAAAATAGGCAGCTGAGCTCTGACCTATAACTGAAAGTTTGATCTATTAGTGAGTCTTCTTTTAGAATCATCATCTTCTTCATGGACCTCTATGGCCTTCACAGAAGACCACTGAGACCATATATTGGTAAGATCAACTCCTACTATTCCTAGATCCCATAGATCTTAACATAATTCTAGCTCAAATTACATTTAAAATTCCAAAAATAAATTCCTAAAACCTGTAAAATAAATGTTAGGAAATATAAACAACACACTAATAATTATATTTGCAAACATATGGGCTTAACATTTGTTGCTTGCCAAGTCCCACCTATCCTATAAGGCTATGCTTAAGGACTTAAGGGTACCTACAAATAAACAATATTTTTATATTTTTTATTTTTATAGTAATTCTTTTTTGTATAGCCCCCTACTGCAAAAAATAGTGTTAGGCTAAAAAAGAACATCCAACCATCCAAACTAGTGGCCAAACCATCCTAGCCATCCAGTTTAAAATAATACACCACAAAATAATAAAAAATTTCACATCACATCATAGAATATCATAGAACATTGACCTAAGCTAAGTCTAGATTTAGTGACTTAATAATCTAGTGTGTGAAAAAAATGAGCTTATGTGGTATGACTTTACTAGGCATTTTAGGTTCAAGTTTTGATTTTATTTTCAACATTTATTTATTTTATCATTGGATGGTTTCAATTCAAATGATTTAATAAGTTTGTACTTTTGTTTCTATTTTTAAGTTCATTTTATATTAAAATGAAGTTTAAATTTAAAGAATGAAGAATAAAATAAATTCCACTTTGGGCAATCCCATTCTATTCAACATCCTAAATCCAAATAGAATGAACTCTTCACCCTAAGGTAAAGATTCATTCTAAGGGTCAAAATAAAATCTTAAATATCTTTAAATTCATTTTAGTTTGATTTGATTTGATTAATATTTTAATTTTATTTGAAAATTTGATTAAGATTCATTCTTCTTTTCATTTCTCTTAATTTAATTAAACATTTCTAGATTTGGTTTATGGTTTTCTTTATTTATAATCTTTGATTAAAATTTAATATATTTTTTAAAATCTTAAGTAGGAATTTAATGTTCATGCTACTATGATTTAGTTTTCATTTTAATTTTGATTTTAATTCATTTTATTTGATGTTGTTTAGTTTATATTTTATACGTTAACTTTATATTTAATCTTTTTTATTTGGTTTATTATTCAATTGATTTTGTTTATTTTATTTATTTAAGTTAGATTGATCATGTTTATTCATTACATTAATGTTTATGTTTATGTTTATGTTTATGTTTATTGGTTTAAATTAACTTAATTAACTTAAGTTAATATCTTAATTCAAGCTTGGTTTTAATTTCATCATTGAAATGGTCCATTATATTTCAATTTCATGATTTATTTATTTATATATTTTTAATTTATCATTTAGGTTTATTTAATTTTAATTAATTTCATTTCTTCATTTCACTTATATTTCCATGTATGCTAATGAGTTTGGATTAATGTAATTAATTTTAAGTTATGGCTTCTTTCATTCACTTCATTAACATTTATATGTTTAAATTTAAATAAATTAATTCAAGTGTTTCTAACCAATTTAGAATAAGTCTTAATTTTATTATTTAGGGGATTCTTTGTCTAACTCATTAGTCTTAATGTGACATTACATTTTAGAGTTATTATCGCTTAGTTTATCTTATTATGATGGAATTTTGTTTGCTAATCATGATCCAAGAAAGCCTTAGGAATTAACTATTTTTGGCCATTTCAAACTTTTGGGTTGTTTAAGTTTAATTGATTTAATTTATTACTTTTATTTGCATTTGAGATTATGTTATTCATTAACCTAAAAGGGTTTAAGAGATTCCCATATTAATGGATTGCATATTTAATAATAACGTTCAAAGGTTAAATAATGTTTAATTTTCAATTTATAAATTGAAATATTATACATTTAATTATTTAAGGTTCAAGATAAGATTATGTATTTCTTTATAAACCCTAATTACATTATTAATCAAATTCTTTAAGTTTAGAGGATTTGAAATTCTTTTAAGTGTTCTGATGTTAATGAAAATAAATTAAAAAAATTTATACATTTTCGTAACTTTTATAATTTTCTAGATTACAAATTTCTCTTAAACCAACCTAGGGATTAGAAATTTAACAACTCCTAATCCAAAGGTCATTTGTCCTTAAACTTTTTATGGCAAGTGGGGTTTCTTGCCAATTTAATTTTTCTAAAATTTCACTCCAATTAGATATAAATTTTAAAGTTAATTAAGATTTTAATTATTTCAATAAAATCTACATTAAGATTAAATTAAATGGAACTAATTAGAGGTTTTAATTTTTTTTTATTTCCTCTAGAAGATGCATCCATTGAGAGTTTATTTATAATTTTTAGAGTTTTGGTTGATTTATTATAATTTTTTTTAATGTTCAAGCCTATTAATTTAATTAATAAATTCAATTAATCGCATAATTAAGTCATTTTGGGAAATATAAAATTCCAGTGAGTAATGATAAATTTAAATTCATTAGTGTTTATTATGATGTTATAAGGTGATTTCATAATTTTTCATGATTCACATAATTTATTATTAATTTATTTCAATAAATTAATGTTTTATGACTAAAATTTCAATTAATATAGGTTTAATATCCAATAAATCATAAAAAATTTATCTAAGGTGGGTTTTAGGATTAATATGAGTTTAATTATTTCCCCAAAGTTTTAAATCAATTGGAATGATGGTTTAGGTTTAGAGTGAGTTTAATTATTTTCATTTAAACCCAAATTAACATAAAATTACACAATAAAAATTGAAAATTTTGAGAATAATGGATTCTCCTCACTAAGATGAATTCATAGAACCCTTATTTGCATTTTTTTTGGTTGAATATTTTATTTTCTATAATTATTTGAAGTTTTAAGTATTTTTTGGTAATTTTTTAAATAAAAAAATTTCAAATTTTACGATTTGAAATGGTCGGCACAATGTGGTGCTAACACGACATTGTTTGTCATGTGGGACAGCACCATTAGACCAACCAGATCCATGTGGACCCAACTCAAAAAGCGGTGACCATGTGGGATTGATTACGACTATTCAACCAAAGATTGGATGGTCAGGATTTACCCCACAATTCCTATTGGATTTAAATCAGATAATGTGACTAAATGAGAACTATCAGTTCCTAACAGAAGGAACGGACGGCGGAGATTATATCTTCTTTAACAACGGTAAAAGTCGGATGCCGTCAGTAAAATTGAAGTGATTTTCAGCTATCTGGCTAATGGAATCAGTCGATTTCAATTGCAAATCCATCAAGGACTCAAACGAAATGCATCTATATGGCTTGATCTTACTTGAGATCAAGTTCATTTCAAAAAGGATCAAAATCGAATGCTTAAAGGGTCAGTTTGATTCCATACCTCATCGAAGGTGATCTCCAATGATGGGGATGATTATGAAAGCTTCGTGGGGACCTAGAAAAGCTTTGGAAGGAGGAATTGGATTACCTCTCCATGGATCAACCTACGGACCAAGCTTTTCATTGGCTTTAGTTGAACTCCAGCTTGCGGATGGTGTGGGAATCAAGGAAGGGTGCGCTCTTCTTCATTTTACTTGAGGAAAGTGATGGAAGACTACTTGTAAAGGATCTCTAACCATTTTTCATTCTTGATTGAGAGCTATAAGGGGAGGAGTATACCTATTTACCAAGGTCAAGCTTGGAGACTACCTCCAAGTGGTGGTTAGTTGATTAGGAACATTCCAAGATAGATAGAATGAGGAGTGGAGGTGAGGGAATGGATTGGGTAAAAGTTTCATCTCCAAGCTTCCTTCTCTTTCTTCCATGGTATATTCTTTTATTTGGATGGAATTGTGCTTATTTATTTTGGTTAGTCTTGGCTGTCAATTATTCTAAACTCATCTTATGATGAGTTAGATATATTTCAAGGTGATTAATCCATGTTAGAGTTTAAATGGCTTGAATTATATCACTTAAGCATTTCTTCCTTTTGGCTTGATCTAGCTTGTTCCATTTGATGGATTCAATTTAGATTTAAGTTTCAATTGTGTTTGTTTAACCATTTAAGGTGTTCTAAATTAATTAATTATATTTAATTGGAATTGAAATGTATTTCTTCAAAGATGAAACCATTTTTTATTAAGTTGGGTTTAATTGATTTTAATTAGTTCATTTGATACTTTTAAAGTATAATTAGATTTCAATTATTTTTGGCTAAGCATGTGAGGTGATTAAATTCAATCAGTTTCATTGTATTTAAGGTTAATTTTGAAATTCAACTCATTTTAATCCATATTGGGGTTAATGGATTTATTTTGTTTATTTTAATTAAATGACCAATTGGGTCAAATTAATTTTAATAATTGATTGATTTATGTTTCATTATAATTTCCAAATGATTTTATATAATTAATTTGGGTTAACTTCAATTTGATCTTGCCTTGAGTTCAATAAGGTATATTTAGATCCATTTAGATCAAATGGTCTAATTAGCCTAATTAAAGCCTTATTAGGTTTAAATTTCTTCTAATTCATGTTTAAACGTGTTTATTTAATGATTTTATGCTGTTGGAATGACTGAATTTGGTCAAATTGTGGTGGGTTGACCTTTGAATTGGTGGGACCCATATAAGTCAACCTTATGATCAATGGTTGGCTTTTATTTGACTTTTATTTAGATTTGACTCCATTCATATTCATGAAATGAATTTTTTGCTTTTGGTTTGATATGATTTAAATTTATTTTGATTTTATGTGAATTTCTTTGGGTTCAAGTGATTTTGAGCTTAAGTAGGGTAGTTGGGTTAGCCATCCCAATAACATTTAACCTAAGTTCAATTAGATTTAATTTTCAATTGAAGTATGTTCAGATTAATTATTTGTTTAGGCTTGAGCTGGGTTTGGATCCACCTAATCCCATTAGGTTGGGTCAAACCCCAGGAGAATCCACTAGGTCACTAAGCATAGTGATTTGAGTGCTTAAATTAAAAGGCTCCTAATCTAGGATTAGGTGTCCTAATTCATAGTTTTAGAATTGATGTTAACCTCATCCGAAAATGAGGTCAACAATATGATTGAAATTCTCCTATACATTTGATCTATAAATTGATGGACAATTCAAATTCATCAATAAGACCTTAGGGAATCTATTGAAATCTTTAGACTAGAAGAACTTAGGAAATTGTGATTTAATCTTACCTACATTTGAATTTACTTACAATAATACCATATCCAAGTCAACTCATAAATCACATTTTGAGATATTTTATAGGTACAATCTTAAGATGCCTATTGATTTAACTAGCATACCTAGTCATACATTTTATGATTCAGCATATACATTTGCATGTAACTTTCAGAGCCTTCATGAAACATAAACAAATAATTGGAAATTCAAAATGCTAAGTATGATGAATAAAAAAAATAAAAAATTAAACAATATAAAATAAGTGATTATGTATTGGTACGTATCCATCCTAAGATTTCCTTCCACCAAATATAAAAAATTATAAGTAAAAGCATGTAAGCCATCTAAAATTTCTAACAAGCTTGGTACTAATGCTTATGTTCTTAAATTGGCCCCTCACACATTTATTAGTCAAATTTTTAATGTGGAAGATCTAATATCTTTTTAAAAAGTTACCCAACCTCTAAATTTTCAAGTTAATACTTTTATTGGAGGAGGTAAAAATTATTTATAAGTACTTATCTAGCCAATATTCTTTAAAGTGGAGAACATAATCACAACTGAAGCACATAGGATGATAGCATTATTCAATGGTTCTTAATTAGGTGGAAATATAGATCGCTAAATGATGATAGTTAGGTTACTTTGGATGAGCTATAAAACCTTGCCGAGAACTTCTTTAAGAACTTATCCAAATTCTAACTCTTCAAAGAAAAGGTCTTTGGAATCTAGGGGAATTGAGGTAGCACATCAATAATGAAAGGACAAATTACATGGTCCCAATCCAAAAGACAAAGCTTATGAGATTTTATGTTGTGTTACATGTGTTGTAGTGTTTTATATTTAGATTTCATGCATTGCATTATGTGTTAGATAATGTGTTTAATCATGTTTAAGTGTTACATGTAAGTTGTGGTCAAGATCATTAAGTGTTTAAGTGTTAAATATGTAGCAGCAATTCGGCACCTAGATGTTCTAATCTAGTTCCGTGGCACTATAGTTGGGTGGAAAGATAGAGAAGCTAGGGCTTAGGCATTAGCCCTATGGCGCTTAGGCACCATAAGATGATGGGTTTTATTTTATGTTAGTTTTTAGTGGTTATCCCAAATGGACACACCCTTTGGAGTCTTCTAACCTATATAAACATTTTTTTTAGTGTAATAAAGACTTTTGGATTATTTCGGTGAAAAACTCGAGTGAAGAACTCTTGGTTGGAGTTTGGTGGCCGACCTCAGTAAATTTGGTTATCTCTTGTGACCCTTCCACATTTGTGAGTAAAGTTCCTATGCACTTCTTCCTCCATCCACTACGACTCGATGCAACCACATCAAAATGAACACTAAATCATAAGTTGTAAACAATACAAAGTTGAAATCAATCATAAATAGATAAATATAATATTAAAAATCAAGAATGACTTATTATAGTAACAACATACACAACTTTGGTTATATTTACAATTAACATAGATTAATTATTACACTTATTCATTTGAATAGCCACTAATATTATATATTTAAGGTATACCACAAATCGAATGAACTTACTCTGGATTAGCTAGCTAGCAAAATCAGATAAGACAAGCACGACACTCACCACACGCTAACTTATCTCTAACCTAGTGCCTAAAGCATATGCTATAAAACAACCCTTAGTAAGGGACTCGACATTTGCTTGGGTAGCCTGCTTGACTTGTCTACTGGACTTACTCAACTTACTTGATGGGTGATCTCTATAGAGAAACTCACTATGTACTCTCTACAACATGACTTGGTGAGAATGTAGACACCAAACTGACCTCACATCTAGAACTAGAGGAGTTGATTCATAAGAAAGGACCACATCCTGCTACATCAAGTCTCTATCACTCTTTAGGAGGCGAAAGTGTGTGAATTCATATAATTCATTTTAGATTTTAATTATATGTCTAGTTTAGTTGATACAAATATTTCATACAAGAACATGAATTGTTTTATAAAAAAGTCTCCAGTGATGATGCTAATGAAAATGAAGAAATATAAGGAAGAGTTAATGGCATCTAATGAAAAGTCAAGGAAAGAAACTAATTGAGTTGCTCTTACATTTTTTGTGGTATTACTTTACCTTTTCTTATTTTTTATATTATTTTGTAACAAGTTATAATATTTTATTAATTTTCTTTTATACATGGATTATAGAGGTGGAGATAAGCCACCTCAATGATCTTTTACATTATGTTTCGCAAAAAGAAGAAAATTACTACTAATCCACATGGGAATCCATGATTTAATAATCACAACCACCACCACTACCACCACCCTTACCACTCCACCAAAGCCCGCTCCATCTTACCACTCACCTAATTTGACATAAATAGCACAATTCTAGCCATTTCTTTCTTATCCTTCACGCTTACCACCTCACCACCCTATGTTGGCCCATCACTCTAGTACAACCTAGACTACACACAACTAAATTATGACACTCCATCACAGCTCACTTATCATATAGGACCATTGAAAGCTACTACACCAATACATTCAAGTAGATCTAATTTAGTACATTCAAGTATTTATTTTAAGCCTAATAGGGGCACATATGTATCTTGCCATTTTTTAAGTAAAGTTTGATACTTTTAAATTTTTATTTAAATAAATAATTTATATTTATATTAGTTTAACCCTTCAATGAAGCTATTGATAAGATCAGAGATACTATTAGAAGCAAATTTGATGCTCCATAAGTATCTTGGAAGAAGATACTGATAGAAGTTTATGACATATCGTTAGAAAATTTTAAGAAAAGAAGTTATTATTTCATAAAATATTTTTCTTTAATGAGTGCATAACACTATTTACTATATAAAAATATTTCACTTCGCTTCCCTAGCATTATGATGAGATATAGAGGAATTTTGAGAGATGGAGATCTACTCATTTGCAGGATATGTTCAGATACATCCATAAATCTAGCAACATGACTTTGTAGATTGGGAGGGAGTGTGGGAAAACCTCTGTATAGCTTTGAAAGCCCAAAGTATGCTTATAAAAGGGAGCATAATAAATAAAATTGGGAACTTAACTATGGAAGCATGAGGAGCTTGCTATGTGCTAGTGGCTCAGTTCCCCATGCTAAACATAAGAAAAGAATGGTAAGCATATTAATAATATGTTTATTATATGATATATTTCTTCAAATTATTAACTTTAATTTTAATGACTTTTGTCGAAGTACATGCTAGGAATAGGAGCTTATGTTGTCAAAGCTACACACATGCACATATCAATACTAGTAGGACCAATGATGCATTAATAGCAAATCCCAATTAGTATACATGAATAATGTTTTTTAATAAAATAATGATTGTAATGTATTCTCAAAATATTATTACAAATGTTGAATTTTTGTAAGATGAGTATATATATTTAAGGGATATTAAAAGTTAATCATCTCAAAGGGATCCTTCAACATAGCAAGTGGGTTCAAGCAATGGGAGAGAAGATGTTGGGTGGGTAGCTTTTCTTTGTTTAGCTCTATTAGCTTACCATAATGTAACTATCTTTTAATTAAACCTTTTGTGCTTTTCATTTAACTATGTATGTGTAAGGGTTTAGGGTTTAGCGGGTTTATGATCTATGCTCACACAGCATAACAATGATGTCGTGTCCTCTTAGACACCTTACTCATATGCAGAAGAAAATATTATTAAGAGAATGATTAGAAGGTAGATGGTTGTAGGTGGAGATGGTGGAGTTGCATAGGCAACAGGGCAAAGAGAAGGGGAAGGTAGTGATAGAGGAAGAAGAGGAAGATGAGGATTAAGGGGTGAGGTGGCCAGAGTGGATGACTGAGTACTTAGTTTTTTTACTTTTGTTATATTATTTATAAACTTATTTATGTTATTTTTTATTGAACAATTACATTGAATAATGATTTCATCTTAGTGTAATTAAGTTTTTTATCTATATGTTCTTTTGATATATTATTTTGTATTATTCTGGGCAATATGGTATCTTTTATGTATTCAAATATGGTGATGAATATAATGTTAATGAATGTGTAAGAATTATAAATGGTTAGTTGTTAAGTGAATCTTTCATTTTTTTTAAATTTGCTACAGGTTTTTGTGAATAGTTCATCAGAAAAGATGATATTTATCATCGATTTAAGTCCTATTAGTGGCTAATGTCTGTAGGCAATAATATCATTTATGTTGTCATTATTGAATTTTTAAATGCCTTGACCATTGGAAATTTCTAGATGCATAGTCATAGAAAAATATTTTTTTGTTAAAATGTGTCATCGTAAATTCCTCGAAACAAAAACTGATACTTAGGCCAATAACAAGTAGTTAAAAAAATTCTGACAAAATTTTCTTCCACTAGAAGTCATTTTCGATCATGGTTTTATTGTTGGAAGGGAGACACTAGAAATTTATCAAAAAAAAAATTCAAATGAGTTTTTAGATTATTTTATGTAATTTTTTGCTAAAATAGGGTCATTTTCTTATAGTGCATGAGCTTGGCCTGTAAGTTGTCGACCTCGAACTCCTATTACCATCAGAATTTGGTTATCTCACTGTTAACCATTGATTGAACCTTAATGGACCCAAAACTCTTCATTCTTTTCAAATAAAAAAGAGCTCGATGCATGAATGACAGAGGTGAAGTCAACCACCCCTTTACTGCTTGTAGCTACTTCTTCTTCACCTTTGCGAAGAGTTGGATCATGAGGAGCTAGAAGCTTAGAGCTTATCATAGCAACACTCCATTGAAATTTATTTGGGCATATATAATGTAAATAAGCAATGAGGTTAGCGATAATATTTTTCATATGATAATGAAGTGACTTACCAAGGGAGTCACCCTAAACTCAAGATGTCACTAAGGAATTAGAAATAGTTTCCACCCACTTGGCACATGACCAAGTAAATCACCCATAGTGAGGTCAAAACTAAGCTCACCAAGAAAGAAGCCTACTAATTTGCTAGAAAAAATTCATAAATGATCGACTCACATTTTATGGTGCTTAGAAGCTTACTAGTCATCATTAGCCATTTTGAAAGGCACATTAATCTAGTATATAAGTAGTTTTAATTTTAGTGTATTTTTAATAACTATATGAAATGTACTAAAAGATTACTCAGTGAGATATGCTTCAACTAATTCACAATTAGCTATAAAATGCATCACATGGCTCTCCACATTTTTCACTCATCGCTTATTTGCATCTAAAAAAATGAAATAAATTGAACATGTTAACTTGGGGCACCATAGCGCTGCAATCACAGCACCTAAGCACTGTCACCACCCTATAGAATCTAGAAACTCCATCCACCCCCAATGGTTGCCTACTTAAATATTATAGTGCTATGACACTATGATCTTAGCATCAAGAAGCTGTCACCATGGGCATCAATTTTAAAAGAAAGAAAACTACTATTCTCACCCCAGCAATAATAATAGCCTAGGAGAAGCATGACGAGGTGTTTAGGGGTGGTTTTGGAGAATGATTGCCTAAAAAATCTATAAAAATGGAAAAACCACCTCCACTCATCTTCTTTTTCTTTTTCCCTCACTCCAAATCCCACCTTTCCCATTCTTACTTCCGATCTCCTGCACTTCAAACAGTGTGCTTTCTACTGCAACACGAGAGTGTTCTCTTCGTGCACGAGATAAAATCAAAGCCTACTACTGTCAACTCATGTAATAAATTTTGGAAATGCTTTCTTCACATAATTTTCTTTCTAATAAAATTTAAAAGATTTTCACCATTGATATTAGATCTAGTGTGAAATAAAGAGGCTTATCTCCGTCAATCTTGGATCTAGAAACAAGAAAGCCCCCAGACCCAAAATTCTAGAATCTTGAAATCTGAAGACCTCCATCATGAACTTGATTCTTATATGATAAGCAAAGCCCTCTATGCATTAATCTTAGATCCGGAACAAAGCATAAGAGTGTTTTTGCACGAAATAAGTAAAAATCTATAAAAAGGGGAGAACCACCTCTACTCATCTTCTTTTTCTTTTTCCCTCACTCCAAATCCCACTTGCCCCATTCTTACTCACGGTCTCCTGCACTTCAAACAGCGTGCTTCCTATTGCTACATGAGAGTGTTCTCTTCGTGCACGAGATAAAATCGAAGCCTACTACTGTCAACTCCAAGTAAAAATTTTTGGAAATGCTTTCTTCACATAATTTTCTCTCTAAAAAAAATTAAAAGATTCTCACCATCGATATTAGATCTGGTGAGAAATAAAGAGGCTTATCTCCATCAATCTTGGATCTAGAATCAAGAAAGCCCCCAGACCCAAAATTCTAGAATCTTGAAATCTGAAGACCTCCATCGTGAAATTGATTCTAGTGTTATAAGCAAAACCCTCTATGTGTCAATCTTGGATCCGAATAAAGCAGATGAGTGCTTTTACACTAAATAAGTAAAAATCTAGCACTGCTAAAATATTATGCCACTAAATTTTTGTAAAATTTATCAAATCATACAAAAACTAGGTTCAAAAGTTGAATTTTTGCACCACAGTGCCGCGGTGCTAAGGTACAGTGCCGAGGTGCTAAGATCTTGGGAATAAACTATTTGACAATCCGTCTTATAGCACCGAGGCATCAAATATCTAGCACGGCATCACTAAGATCTCTGGTTGGCATTGTTGCACTGTATTTTAGAGTCGTAGCATTACATCCTTGGGTTTCACTTCTTTAAAGTAGCATTGTAGCACTATTTTCCCAACATCGAGACACTATATCTTGAAATTTATTACATAGAGCTTGGTTTAGGTGTGAAATAAAATCCTCCCTACATTGATTTTGGATCTGGAGCAAGGGAGAAGCATGTTAATGCATTAAAAATCATGAAAGCTAACACAATAAAGACATTATGCTGCTGAAAGTTAAAATTTTCTCAAAATTATTAAATATTTGGCACTCATGATATAACGCTAGGGCGCTATAGGTCCAACACCATGACATTGACCTCTTAGTTTCTAAGACAATGGACCAGTGTTGTGGCACTAAATATAAGACGTCAAGGCCCTAATATTCATACCAGAATGGTCACCATGTTAGTTAGAAAGACCAATTCATGGCATTAATGATAATTAATTTCATAACTGACATTGTGCAAAAGCAAGGCCAGATATTGATGTAGCATCGTTACGCTTCGACACAGTGCCATAGCGCTAATCAAAAAGTTTTTCTATTTTCATATAAAGAATTTCTCTACTTGCCAAATTCTATGAATCAAATTTTGACTTGCACTGTGGCACTAAAAATAACATCGAGGCACTAGTCAACTAGTTAAACCTAATCTTATTTTATCTTGATATAGTCTTAAGCTCCACAACACTGGACTTATAGCGCCAATGAACTAAACTTTTAGGTTCTAAGACAAATATTTCTACCTCATAATGTAACAATGCTAGTTACACCCAACACCAAGATGCCATTTTAATAGCACTGAGCCACTACTATGATAGCTCCTAGATGCCATATTGCCAGCGCTAAGGCATTGACCTTAATAACCCTACTGTCAAAGGGATGTAAGTTCAATATATATGTTTTCTATATGAACGCCCTACTAGCATTCCAATAGATGTAAGATCAGTTAATCTATCCTTTTGTTATGAAAATGACTTTAAAAACATGGAATTCCAAAGAGATGTAAGTCTAATCTTTCACTTTACCATGCAAATGACCGAATAAACCTGGCATTCCAAAATAATGTAAGTCCAATCTATCCATTCACCATGCAAACACCTTGTTGGTATTCCAAAGGGATGTAAGTCCAATTTATCCACTCTTAGCATTCCAAAGGGATGTTAGTCCAATCTATCTATTCACCATGCGAACACCCTACTAGCATTCCAAGGGATGTAAGTTCAATCTATACGTTCGCCAAACAAACAACCCCTACACTAAAACTCTAGTCTACCATGATATCTGGGATGAAGTTGCCCATGGCTACTGATAAGACTCCCTAGAAATTATGGCTAGCCCTCTAATGTTGGTAGACTAGATTAATGAAGTCCTGGGATGACAAAATCATAGATCTTGACCAGGACTTTTCTCCTATTTCCCTTAGATAGTCATCTATGTCATACACACCACTAGACACAGATTCATATTAGAAAGATATGTTTGTTTCCAACCTTAATCAATAGTGCCCTCTTACTACGGTAAGAGGGATAATAAACTATGAAGGCTTGCATTCATAAGAAGTAGAATCCATTTCTAAATAAACCCTAATATAATATTAAAGGAAATCTAATTTAATATATATCAATCTGGCTCATAAAGCATACTCCTACCCATCTCAATAAAGATAGTGGAGAGCTTCTTCAAAGATTTTGTTTCAAGTGATTAGATTTTTGGTGACTTCGTTAGGGATTACTTCTCTCTCCATCTCTGGTTAGAAAGATTAAAATATATGGTGTCATCATAGATTTAAATATCATATTATATTCTTTTAAAATTTTATATCTATGACTAGGTTTGAAACCTCCAATGGCAAACTTCACAAATATGATGACAATCAAATTAGGAGAGGTGTCCACTGCTAGATTCCTCAGGATGTAATCTACTTTAGTTCTACTGGAGCTACCCTCCAATTCAAAATAATTTTGAGGTTGTCTAGTTTCAACCTGCTAGACTTATAACTAAGCCTATCATTAAGGACACTAGAATTCCAAAGGCATTCAATAAAGGAAGGAGGTCGAATGTGATCATTCCTAATGAGCCCAAACCTAAAGCCTTAACCTCTGGAAATGGTTCTATTTTGATAGGTTGTTAAAGGAAATTTTGGCAATCATTGCTAAAGATAAGACAACCATTAAGCTGAAGTCTATCATCATTAATCCACTTAGCATTGCATTAGGGGAGCCTACTATCCCATGAGATGCCACTTTTACTCTAAGCAGTAATGACCACAAAGCATCTTCCTCAAGCACTAAAATTTCTAGGAGGGCTAGAGAAAGTATAATGCCTTTCACAGAGCTATCAAATTTCTCATTCTTTCTGAACAACAGTATGACCCACTAGCGGAAGCAAACAAACCCACCAAAAATAATTTTGATTTGCTCCGATGGGTCAGGGGAAATAGCTTTGGAGGAGCTCTAAAAAAGTCTTCATGGGATGAACATACACATCCTATGTCAGGTAATCAATCATGAAAGGAAGAGACTCTATCCTCTAAAATTTCCAAAATCTTGAAGGCTATTAAAAATAAAAATTTAAAAGAAAATCAAGAAGTTGGTGAGCTAGGCCAATCCAACAAATTCCTACTCTAAAAGAGGTTGGAATATTGAAAAATACCATGCCCATCTTGAGAAAGATTCAAAATCTATGGTATTATATTGTGAACACCAACAATGAACCCTTAAATACAAAGATACTAAATGGCCAATTATTTGAACGTCCAAACAACCAACTCAAAAAAAAATAATATAATTCATCCGGTGAACACCAGGGTGGGACATCCAAGATGAATTCTCAAAAATCTACCACTGGAAGGTCCTGATCAATTTGGATACTTAAAGAACCCTAAATCATCAAGGATGAGACAACTCAATAAAAGCCAACCCCACTAGATGATAATGGAACTGAATATCCTTTCAACAACTAGAAATATCGGTCTAAAAGAGTCAACCAGTAGATGATGAGGCGGATAATCAACTCTTCTGGAAAGATGAAGATTTCCCAATCAATGAAGAGCAACCAATTCCAAACTTCCAAAATGATGAAGATATGGATTGCATGGAAGTCTAAGTTGTTTGTATAGTCCATACACAATTACAAAATAGAAACATAGTACCCGAAAAACAAAATGAAGAAGAACATCAAGAGAACACAAATCATCAACAACCCGGAGGTGAAGCTCAAGTAGAAGTTGAGCTGACCGATGTTGTAATAATGTTACAATGATAAATGGGTTCTCAGCTCCAAAGAAAGGACCAAGAGATCAGTTAGCTCAATAATCACCTCAATGAAATGAGCGGGCTGATGAAAGAGCAATTTGGTCAACTTAACCTCATAGTGACTGCAATGAAGTAAGCACCTCGAAGAAATCCTTTAGACTAATCAATTCAATAGATAAAATTAGGGCATGCAAAATACTACACCCATGCCGACAACTTCAATGCAAAGGCAAGAATCCCCAGGAGAGGCTATGCTAAATGCCCATCAAGAAGCTGATATTATTACCAAATCTCAAGTACAATACCTCATCAGCCAAAAAGTCAAAGCAGTCATTGCTTTAGAAGTTGTTGAACAACTAGTTAGAAAAGGCTGACCATACCCTACCTAATATGATCAAGTACAATATCCTAAAGGTTACGTTGTGTCAAAATTCAATACATTTTAGGCATAGAAAATCCTTGGCAGCGCCTAGCCAGTTCAAAGCCACTTGTGGAAATATGAGAGGGAATGATGCTTTACTACTATGATAATTTATTAGCTGTCTTACAAACATTGCTTTTGAATGGTATGCTGAGTTACCCAATGACTCAGTGAAAACCTTCATTGAGCTAGAAACACTCTACATTAAGATCTCTACAGAAGCAACCAAGAAAGTAATGATAGCAGATCTTTCCTTAGAAAAGAGAATGAAGGATGAGAGTATTACAAAATATCTCACGAGATGGAGGAATTTAAGTTTGAAATGTGATCAGCAACTCACAAAAAAGAATTCAATAGAACTCCTCATGGGGAACATCGATGATCTGATGGCTCCATATCTAGCCATGGCTCTGATTAATATGTTCTAAGAGTTATTAGATCGTGTAGCTAAGTTTAAAAGACTCCCCAATAAAAAAATCTTTAGTACCAACTATAATAATAATCCATTTAGAAAAGGAAAATAATCAAAATTGCATAATATGAAGAAGATTGATGTGAATACGACATTCACATTCATGATTGTCAAAAAAGGAAATGAAGGTGCAACAACCTCACGGCCAGTGGAAACCTCCCAACTAGCAATAAAGCTTATAGAGGATAAGAAAAAGTAGTCAACCCTCCTAGAGAAGTCATCTAAATAGTACTCATTCAAAAGACAATAAAGATTATTAAACATGCCTTGAAACTGGGATTACAATTACCAAAGCCACATTGGCTGGACCAAGTAAACAAAGTTGATGATCCCAACTATTGTCCATTTCATAAGCTCAGAAGTCATCCAATTGAAGATTATTTTATCTTCAAAGATTGGGTAAAAAAGAGTTATCAAAATGGAAACTGACCTTATCAGATACAATACTGGTACATCCTAAGAAGGAAAAGATAAAAGTTATCGCAACACGGTCAGTCCTGAATGCAAAAGGCAAAGATATTGAGTCAGTTGGAACATAGAACATAAATGACAAAAAAGTCAAAGCTCCATAAGCATAAGAAGAAATAGAAGATGGTTGGGAGACCTTCATCTCAAAAAAGAATAAAAAGATGATTACCATTCTTTTAGCCATAGAAGGCATCAAGTGGAAGAATTCCTTAGAACCTAAGATAGATCAAAGAAGGCTCTTCCTTAATAGGGGGCAATTTTTATATAACATAAAGAAGCAAACAAAAATTAATCAGCCTTCTCCGTCAAAGCCCTATAAAAAAAGATGAAATATAGAAAACCAAAGTCCAAAACACAAAAAAAATGATTGACTCTTTAGAAGAGTACAAACAACCTCCTCGAAGGCCAGTTAAACTCAAAGAATATATACGCTACTTACAGCTTGGCACAAAAAATCTTGAAGAAGAGATTCTGACAGAAGCATGTTATGCCATAAATGTGATTGCAACTTCAACTGACTCTGGGGAAAAACTATGCTTTCACAAAGAAAACCTCAATAAATTGAAGGTTAAATCAGACTCAAAGAAATTATGTCTTAAACTAGGTAGTAATTCTGAGAGCACTGAGAACTCCAAAAATTCTAAAAAAATGTAGAATTTAGAGAAAAGATCAGATAGAAGTAACTCAAGCCTAATTAAGGAGTGGAAAATAAATTTTCTCCCTGCAATAGAAAGTTAGAGATAAAGGCAAAGAAATTCAAATTATTGAAAATGCCTTACCCCCATCACCGACTAGACCTCAAAAGTCTACCAAAATAGAAGTAGAATATAATGTTCTAACACATTTAGTCAAGCTCGCTACTTTATTAAATATCTATGATCCTCTCATGTTGTCCAAAAATATACACAATACATTAACCAAAGGTTTGCAAAACCTAAAATAATATAAAGTATTTTTCCTGAAGAAAAGATGGAAGAGGACTTAACCTCTAGAAATCAGCAACTATCACATTCAGTGAGGGCAACCTATTATTAGAGATGACCAAACATAATTGACCCCTTTATGTTACAACTGAAAGCAACTCTATCTACATAAAAAGAATATTGATTAATCCAAGCACTTCAGTAAATCTCTTAATAGCTAAAATGCTTAGAGCATTAGCTTTAGATGCTCGCTATCTGGACAAAAGTAAAGTATTCCTAGAAGAACTCAATGAATAAGGATAACAAATTTTATGATCTCTTATTCTATCTATATGCTTTGGGAAACTGTATACAAAAGCTAAATACCACGTGATTGAAACTAATGTTGCTTACAAAGTGCTTCTTGGTAGACCATGGATTCATGAATATGGCATAGTACCTTCAACTCTACATCAATGTTTGAAGTATATTCAAAATGGTAAACAACATTGAATTGATGGTGACATGAATCCATTCTTGATAGCTGAAATCAAGATTTGTAATGACGCCAAGTATTTCATGCCTAAGAAAGTATAGGAAGTCAATACCCAAAGTAAGTGGTTTCACCTATCAAACTAGTGCTAAGAGGTGATAATTCAAAGAGTAAAAATACTAGTGAATCCAAGCAACCCAAGGACATTCCCCACCTTAGTAGAAATACTGAGGATGATGAAGAAGAATTAGTGCTTCATCAACCCAAAAAAGCCTCAGCTAGTCAAAAGAAAGAAGAAATAAGCATTAGTAAACTAACAGAGCAATTAGAGGAAACTCATCTTACCCTGATAAGGATACTAGAATCCCAAATCTCCAACAAGGCTATAAAAAAACTATAGTGCCAAAGATACATATAAAAGCCTTAATAGTTATAAGAAATGAGAAAAATAAAAGTTAAAAACTTTTATATCCCTCTTTGCAGAGTCTTCAATAAATGTGAGACCCTTTTCTACAAGATAGAAGATAGAATTGCAAATCCCACACAAATGTTATTAGAAGAGGATGATTTTGAGGAAGAAGGCATTTCAATAATGATTCATCCATACTTCGTATTAGCCCTAAAGAAGCTGGTTAAAAATAACATTCAACCTATATAATCAAGCAGTTAGGTTTGATTGTCTAATAGGCTCTGCCAAAGAGATAATACCCAAAATCTCATATGATATGGGAAGTTCACCACATGGGGATTAGGATATATTGCTTCAACATCATTTCCTTCAATGAACTCATGTATGCTATATCCTACAAAGAAGAAGTCCCTTTGGAAACTACTGATGAATGAAGGAATATTTTACATGAAAATATACCCAAAGAGTAATTAATCGTTGACCTCAAACTGGCCCCAAAAGAATTCGAAGAAGGCAATCATGCCACCATTGACTAACTCCCAGAAATCAACTAAGGTAATGAAGAAGAGCTTAAGCCAACCTTTGTTAGTACTAACATGACATCAAAAAGATTAGAGGAATTAAAAATACTACTATATAAATACAAAGATTACTTTGCATAGAATTACAATGAAATGTCAAGACTATCGCCAGATTTAACTATATATAAGCTTGCTATTAAACTTGATGTACAACCTATTAAACAAGCATCAAGGTAAATGTGATTAAAAATTAAAGAGCGAGTAATCTTTGAAATCAGAAATCTCATTGAAGGTGACTGGATTGCCAATATAGTCCCAGTAAGAAAAAAGAATGGACAAATTTGTGTCTACAATGACTTTAAGGATTTCAGTAAAGCATGCCCAAAAGATGACTTTCCACTACCCAATGTAGAACTCATAGTAGACAACACATCAAACTATGATATGTTCTCCTTCATGGATGGTTCATCGGGATATAACCAAATTAAAATGGCTCCAAAAAATGAAAAGTATACGTCATTTTGCACACCAATCGGCATATATTACTACAAAGTCATGTAAAATGGCTTGAAAAATACCGACGCTACATACCAAAGGGTAATGACCTGCATCTTTGATGACCTCATGCATAGGTATGTAAAATGTTACATCGATGATATGGTTATCAAGAGCAAGAATCAAAGCGAGCTCATAAAAGATTTAAGAGTAGTATTCGATAGAATTCAAAGTTTTATCTTAAAGGTAAATCCGTTGAAATGTGCTTTTGGTGTGACTTCTGAAAAATTTCTTGGCTTTATTGTGTGTCATAGAAGGATTGAAATTAATCCCTCTAAAATAAAACTAGTAATAGAAATGCCACTGCTTAAGACCTTTAAGCAACAACTTCACTATAAGGCAAATTGACTTACATTAGAAGATTCATTTCTAATCTTTCAAGGAGATGTCAACCTTTAACCTGATTGATGAAAAAAGATGTATCTTTTATATGAGATGATGATTATCAAGAAGTATTTGATAGCATAAAGTAATATTTGTTACATACCCTAATTTTTGCAACACAAATAATGAGAAAGTCATTAATATTATATACAACAGCCTTAGAAGAGTCATTAAGAGCGTTGTTAGCTCAAAATAATGAAGAAGGGAAGAAAAATTCCTTATACTACATAAATCAATGTTTAATAGGAATTGAAATAAGATATTCTGTTATTGAGAAGCAATGTCTAACATTAACATTTGCTACTCAGAAACTACATCACTATATGCTATCACATAAAATAACATTGATATCTAAAATTGAACCTTTTAATTTATTAATGATAAGATGTACCATAATTGGTCACTTAGCTAAATGGGCAGTCCTATTACTTCAATTTAATATTATATATGTCCCACAAAAGGCTATAAAAGGCAAGCTTTGGCTAACTTTCTAGCTAAATTAGTTAAATAATTGATAGACCCTCAGGGAGCACCAATTACAATAATAGTCCGAAGTAGACTAGCAGTGACACTAACTCTTCTACAAACCTTTAAAGCTAAATAAATTTCAGAGATTTCAATGATAATAGAAAAAGATGACTAGCATAAATTGTTCATCACCTATCTTAAAGGTGGCAGACTGCTAAAAGATAAATTAAAGGCTCGTCAAATTTCATAAAGAGCACTATGATATGCCCTTATATATGGTACATTATATCAGCTATCATTTGTCCAAATGTGTTTACAATGCTTAGGACCAGATGAAGCAAGGATGGTGATGGCTAAAATCCATAAAGGATTATGCAATGCACACCAATTCAGTCTTAAAATGAAAATAAAATTCAAATGAATGGAATATTATTTTTCCAGTAGGGTTCAAGACTACATTAAAGATGCCAAAAATATCATCAATGTCAAATATATCCAGACATATTGCATCGACCACCTAATAACTTACATCCAATAGTGGCATATTGGCCATTTGAAAGCTGGAGAACCAATATAATAGACCCAATAGATCCTCTGTCATATGGGGGACATCATTTCATTTTAGCCGCCACTGATTACTTCTCCAAATGGGCATAAGCAATTCCTTTAAAAAAAGTTAAAGCGTATAATGTAGTGAAATTTTTTTGAGATCATATCATCTACCGATTTAGAGTACCTCAAAGAATTATATCTGATAGTGGCACTGTCTTTAGGAATATCAAAATCTATAGCTTCATTTAGAAATACCATATAGATTGATGATATTCTTCAATATAGAATTTAAGATCCAATGGTCTCATAGAAACATTCAACAAAATGTTGGTTAAACTTCTCAAGAAAAAGTCCCTCTAAAAATAAAAGAGGATGGCATGATAAATTAATAGAAGCCTTGTGGTTATATCATACTATATACAAAATTGCAACATAAGCAGCATCATACTCCTTGGTCTTCAGATCAGAAGCAATACTCTTCTTGAAGTAGAGCTACCTTCACTCCATATAGCAGTTCAAAATAAACTTACAATGGAAGGAAGTGTCCGAATATGACTTGAAGATCTTGAAGTGCTAGAAGAAACTCAATTACAGGCCCAACAAAACTAAAAATATATAAAGTAATGATGAACTGAGCTCATGACTACATAGTTCACCTAAGAAGCTTCAAAAATAGGTGAACTAATACTAGTATCTAGAAAGCCTATCATTCCACATCAACGAATTGATGGAAAATTTGATCCAAATTAGGAAGAACCATATATCATTAAAAAAGTATACGAGGTAAACTTATCAACTCATTGATGCAAAAGGGATAAGACATATGCCCCCTATAATTGGATAATATCTCAAGATATATTATACATAACTATTAAAGGTGTTATGCTTTATAAATGTAAGAATTAAAATCAAATCTAAATTGATCAACCAAATTGATACTCTTCACTTAAGTACGAGAAAAAGGTACTCATCTCAAAGGAAAATTTTCCTATTAATACGGGCAATTTTATAAGCCTTGCAATGCAAGAAAAATTCTCCATCGAAGAGAAACTCTCTATAATCAAAGACATCTTCAAATCAAGATCTATCATGCCTAAAGAGGCTATATCTAAATCTAAATTAAGATTCATCATGCCAAAATGGGACAGATCAGATCCATCATTCCCAAAAGGGCTAGATCTAGATTTAAATCAAGTTCCATCATGCCCAAATGTGCCAAATTAGATCTATCATGCCCAATGGGGCCAAATCTAAGTTTAATTAAGATTTATTATGCCCAAAGGGACTGAACCAGATCCATCATGTCCAAAGGGGTTGGATCTTAACACCCAAATTTAGATTCCATCATGCCCAAAGTGGTCGAATCTATAGTTAAATTTAAATTTTATCATATGCAAAGGGGTTGGAACAGATCTATTGCACCCAAAGGGGCTGAATCTTAACCCAAATTTAAATTACATCATGCTCAAAGAGGCTAGATATAAATTCAAATTTAGATTTCATCATATTCAAAGGGATTGGATCAAGTCCATCATATCTGAAGGGTTCAGATCTATATTTAAATTTAAATTCTATCATGCCCAAAGAGGCTGGATCAGATATATTATGTCGAAGGGGCTGGATCTTAACCCAAATTTAGATTCCATCATGCCCAAAGAGGTTGGATCTAAATTCAAATTTAAATTCCATCATGTCCAAAGGGACTGAATCTATGCTTAAAATTAAATTAATATATATATATGGACATGATTTAAGTCTAAATATAACCAACACACCCTAAAAGGGTAAGTTTAAATATAAATATAGATTCAATATGTTTAAAGAAGAAATAAATATAAATAAATTTAAACTCTAGGAAACTAAAGAGGAATGAATCAAAGTCTACAAGCACAGTTAATTTACAAATTCAGATAGTACTGCTTTTACATTACATATAGAATTTATGTGCTTCTCTTATCTAAATTTACTACTGATTGGCTACAATGTTTACTTGAAAAGGTTAGATGATATGCCTACTACTGAGTTCACTAAGGAGCAGGTATGAGGTCACTATTGAATCCCATGATCCATATTTTAGTCAAATTATAGGATCATCTATCATGGCATTAGAATATATTGATGGGTAGGAATATTTTTGAGGATTCATTTTCTCAATCATCACACATTCTAATTATTGATTCAGATCTTCCATCAGATCATGATTTTGCTAATTTGGTGATCAATTTAAAGCTGAGACACAATCACAATGTTCATTTAGAGTAGGTCATAGATTGCCTTAGTTTTGGGGATGAGAATGAACTTCAATCAGTTATAAATATTGCTCCATGTGTAGACACAATTAGACTTTTAGGTTATCACATATTACATCATGAGGCAGAGGATTAGGCCCCAAAGTTAGTTTTTGGCACACCCTTGTCAGTTTTAGTGGCTATATATATTGGACCCACCATCATATACAAATGAATGGTGACATCCTCAGAAGAGCTAATATATATCATGCAGACTATACATCACCTTTTGTTAGTTACACCTGGAGCATAGTAGAACATTAGGATAGGATAACCGATGCCTGTTGTATTCACCCACATGAGATGATGATCACTTTGGTCAACATGAAAGATGTAGCAAGTCTTTCTATTATAGGCATTCTTTATAAGGAGTATGTTCCTTCATATCATGAGCTCTTTTAGTGTCAACCAATTGCCAGCATAGGAGAAATAGTTATGTATATTCTTTAGTTCTCCATTGCGCTCTATCTCACTATTAGAAACTATTCAAAGAGTGGAGATCAGGCTGTAGGTGATGGGGCACAATTACTCTAAACACATGGTCCAAAAGTTTTCCATATTTGATAATATGTTCACCTCATTTCGCACAATTGAAGTTCCATTTGACATGAGATTTCATTCATCTGAGAAGTCATTCAGTGTCAAATTCGAGCAAAAATAAAGAGTCAATTTATAGAAAATATTAAAAAGGAACATTAACAAGGAGCTATCTTTATTAGCATTCATTGCCACTTAGCTGTGTTATTTCCTGTTTCTAGGTCACAATATACTTTTCTATTCTTCCACTCTTTTGATGTCTAGCTTGCTTGCTCATGCCGAGAGGATAACATTAGCACTTGCATCATTAGCCTACTGTGAGAATTTTATTTAAACCACCACACATATCTTAAGGGTACATATTTAGGCAATAAGATACATCACTGAGGGATAAATATATTATCTCGAAAGATAAACATATTACCCTACATAGATTTGATTTCTTAATAAAGACTTCTAAGGTTGATGGGTGCTCAATATATTAGAGATTTTTTCCCTACTTCACATGAATGGAGTAAAGTAGAGTTTATTTAAGCCGAGTTCTTAAATTTTCTATAGATGCAAGCCTCCATAGTTAATTATATCTTTGGAGGTATCAATTAACTAAAAATACTCTTGAGAATCGAGTTACCTTTGAACCTATGTCTAAAGTACTCTTTTCTAAGCTAAGAGTTTGACCTAAATCTGTTCAAAGAAAATAAAATAAGTTGATTCATTTACACTATAGAGAATGAACAATTCTAGACTCTTCTGGGCTTACAACCATTTAGAGTGGTTGTCAACTAACTCCTCCTATGATTCAAAATCATGTCATCCAATCTTATTGTTGACCTCATCTTTAGAATGAGTTCTCAACACCTCTATCTTAAACATAGGATTCCTCTTAGACACTAAGATATCCTTAGTCTTAAGCCACATCTAGTGATTAGGTGGACACTCAATCTACCCCAAGAAGACTTAGAAGAGTTAGCCATAGGAATAAGTCATGCCTTAGGGGTGTTTGGAAAACTTCCTACCCTTAGCTCAAACCATTCTGCACTTTACTTCTTTCAAGTCAAACTCCAAATCAATTCTATTTGATTTTCTCCAAACTCAAATCAATTCCATGATTGAAACCCATTATCAAAATCCATCAAAAATTCCTAAGTCAAAATTTTGCCTAAGTCCTTATTCTTCCCTTAAGGACTTAACCAAAATTATGATCTAAACTAAATCAAATCTTAGAGATTCTCATAATCCATTTATTTTCTCATTTATATTCACATATATAAATAAAGTATAAATTCAAATCAATCAAACTAAACTCAAAATTCCAAATCAATTCATGAAATTTTTCTAAGTCCCTTAATTTTTCATTAATGGACTTAGCCTAAACCTTGATCAAATCAATTCAAATCCTTGGGATTTTCTCAAAACTCATTTATATTCTCATTTATATCCACATATACAAATGAAATATAAATATAAATTAATCAAACCAAATTCAAAAAAATTCAAGCCCAAACTTCATAAAATTTTCCTAAGTCCCTTAAATCCTTCTTAATGGACTTAAGCCCAAATCATGATTAAACCACTTCAAATCCTTGAAATTTTCTCATAATCCATTTATATTCTCATTTATATTCACATATATAAATGAAATATAAATTCAAACAATCAAAACCTATTCCAAAAATCAAACTCAAATTCATTGAAAATCTAATCTAAGCCTTTCAAGTCAAAATTTTGAACTGAGCCAAATCATTTTCAAATCAAGCCAAATTCTTGGTTTTCTCTCATAGTTCAATCAACCCTACAATCATGAGCCCATATATAAATCCAAACTTCAATCACTCAATCAAAACCCCAAGTCAAAAATCAAAGCCAAAAACCCTTTCATATTCTTTTTTTGAATATGAAATTGTCAAATGAATCTAAACCCATTTGACTTCAAACCACTTGTAAATGGATTTATAGTTCAATCATGAGTCCATATACAAGATCAACCAACTTCAAATCAAGCTTTGACCAATCCATTTGACCCGCTTAGGCTCACTTAACCCAAAGTGACCTAAAGTACCCTTATGATCCAAATTCTAATCCAAACCAAATTGGATTGAACCAAACTCATATATCCCTCTCATCATGATCAACAATCATCATGGATGATCAATTAATCAAGTCAATCCAAAAAATGAAATCTTACATAGCCAAATTCCATCATAGGCCAAATTGATTGAAACCATTGATCTAAGTTCACTCATGACTCATGTTTGAACTTGACCAAGCCAACATTTGAGCCTAACCTAGCCTAATTGGCCACTTGACCCATTTTGACCTAAAGGGTCAAAAGGTGTCAAACTTGATCTAAGCCAAATTGATTGAAACCAATGGGTCAAGTCCATTCCAAATCACTTATGGAACTTGACCAACTCCACAATTGGCCAACTATACCTAACCTAGCCAAATTGACCTTAGACCCAACATGACCTAAAGGGGTCATGTTGAGCCAAAATTAAACTTAACCCAAATTGACTGGAAATAAAGACACCAATCCACTCCATATGATTAACCTAACCTAAATTTACCCTTGACTTACCTCAAATAGGTCAAATGGGTCAAGTAGGTCAACTTGACCCATTTGACCTAAATGAAGTAATATGAACCAAATTCAAAACTATACCAAATTGAATCAAACCAAAGCTACCAAAACATTTCAAATGGTCATATGAACATGATCCAACCCTTGGTTTGACCCAATTTGACTACTGGTCAACTTGACCCAAGTTGACCCATTTGACCTAAATGGGTCAACACGGCAGGGATCAAACCGCGTGCGCCACCAGTCGCCATCTGGGATTAGACAACTTAAGTAACCCCCTCACGGCACGATGAGTGTAAAGCACGCTGACCGCCACTGCAACGCGTCGCACTATGAGCCAGGGGATTAGTTAAAATGCTTAATTAATTTCTAATTAACTTAATGATCTTTTAAAATTCATAACTCTTTCTAGAAAATTCAAAAAATTATGAAAAAAATCTTATCGAAAGATAATTCAACCTAGAATATTTTAAAATTAATTTCAATGGGTTTTGATTTATTTTTTTTTATGAATTTGGGTTTTATTAGAAAGTTTATTTTGCTGATTACTTTTTAATTAAGCCTCTAATTAATCCCAAATTTATTGGGTATGTTTTAGGGGATGACTTCTACCTCCCTTAATTTTCTTGGGGTTTATTGAAGGCTTGATTAGAAGAACTGCATATGAATTTCTTAATTACCCTCCTTATGTAATTAAGCATAATTAGGCTATGATTAGTGATTTTAACCTATGATTAGGGTTGGTTAAGGTCAAATCCAGTAATTATGAGGTTAATGGAATAATTTTGGGCATTTCCCCTAAGCTATTCCCTAAAACCCCTTTTCTCTCCTTAATTTCCTCTTAATTAAGGGTTAATTCATTAATTATCCCCTTAATCAATTTCTAAAAAAAAATCTAAAAATTTCTAGAACTTAATTAATCTACTTTGGGTTGATGCTTAGGTGTTTAATAGCCTAAGTTCAATTAAGAAAATCAAAACCCAATCCATAAGTGTGAAAGTGTGTTTTGAAATTACTTAAACTAAACCCCTTAGTTTAATAAATTTTTAATTGTGAGCCAAATTACATTAGGCCTATTTCTTATTAGGTGCATTGAAAATTTAAATTCCTTGTGGGTTTTTTGTCATCTCATTGGCTCATCATTATTTGGTTAATTTTTTTAAGGTGGTGTATGTAAGGGTTAATTAAGTTACTTAATTCATACCTTAACCTAATCAATGCATAAAAATGGATCTAATTATTTATAAATTAAACAAAAATATCAAACACATGTGGGAATGGGTTAGGAATAACAAACTCATCTCACCTTTTCAAAATTAAATCAAACTTCAAACAAAACAAAAATCACTTTGAATTCACTTTGATTTATTTTAAACTTTCTTATTCCATAAGAATGTCTTTAGGATTTAAGTGAAGTGAACTTGTTTACATGCTTTCATTGCTTTGAATCTTTCCCCAACATGTTAAATTTGTATTTCATGTGATTCCATGCATTCATATTTTTAAAATTCAAATTTTAAAATAATTTTTTTTTACTTTATGTCGAATTTGCATGTGTTAGCTAAAGTAGAAATATGAATGGCTATTATCACTACTAAAACCAAAATATTTTCAAAACATATAAATCAAATACCAAATCTGAAATTATGCTACTTATGTTCTAATTATGAGTTTGCATGTGATAGATTATAAAAGTATGTTTAGCATAGTTTCCTTTCTTTCTTATGTTAGCATAGTTTTAAATAGGAGTTGGTAAGATGTAGGGTTCATTTGAAAAGAATCCAACACTTAATTCCATATTCAATTCATCTTTATGCTATCACTTAAGGAGGGTCACCTATGCTTGAATACATAAATTGCATAAAATAGAAATGAATCCATTAAACAACTTTTACATTTTCCTTTTCTATGTCATTTCTTTTGTACATATGTTTGTATTTAAGGAAAGTGGTATATTAGTCTGGACAACCCCGAGATTGTGATGTTTTAAGTAGCCCTAAGTAGGTCTTGTACCTTACACCTCTGGTTAACAATGGCGTTGTACTCACTTATGCCTTTCTTGCTTTCATGTGTATATGTGAAAATTTGGATAAGGAAATTCCTTTCTACTTAGAAAAATCAAGCATCTTAAACTTCTAAATTTCCTTAAATGGATTACTTAGCATGCATCATAAAGTTTGTTAAATACTCTCATTTGTATGTATAGATATGCTTAGGGTCCATTCATATACATGTTATATATATGTTGGGAAAGAAATGAAGTAATGTGTGTTATGTGAATTTTGATTCATTTTATTTAATATTAAAATGCCTCTCTTTTTGAATAGGTTTGTTTAGAGTTTATCTGAACTTAGGATTAATTTAAAGATTTAATCAAAATATTCACCTAAATAAAACTAAAATGTGAACCTACTTTAGAAAATTACTTAGGTTAGGGAAAGAAAGAGAAGTTTCTTCTCTTTCCCTCTCTTCATAACTTAGTAATTAATTGTAGAATTCACTTAAACCAAATAAAAATATGAAATAAAATCAACCTAAATTAATTTAATAACTTAAATGAAACCCTCCTCTAAGTTGAACATTTTTTACCACTTAGAAAATTTAAACCAAAAGCCATAGCCAAACATACCACACAAGCCTTCAAAGCACACATATTAGCCTAAGTCACCACTTCTAGCTTTAGGTTAGGTGGTGCATAGTTTGATGTTTGTTTTATTTTGTGATATATGTTTTAGATTGGATGTTAGGTGTATGCTCACAGAATGAATGGTAGAAAGTTCTTAGTCTAACTATTCTTTTTTGTAGAATTGTGCTTAAGGGGTGCTATCATAAATAAAAATATAAATATTTTTGCTTGCAAGTGCTTCATACCCCTAAGCATAATCCATATGCCAAGTGGACTTAGTCACCCATGTATGGAGTGATAAGTCCAATATACATGCTTGAGATTTGTGTGATTTATTTTAGCTAACCTCAATTTTGTAGGTGTTAGTTAGATTTCCACTTTTCCCTTTTCATGTAAATCTGAGCAATTAGGATTTTGGAATGATTGTTATAGGGATTAGGATGAGCATTGGTCATAAGATCCTATCTTATGCACCATGTGAAGCCTTAGAGCATCTACCTTCCAACCATCCAAAGGAGGAACCAAAACAAGAAAGAAGTAAAAGAAAGAAGAAAAGAAGAAGAAAGAAAAAAATAAAGCTTGAAGACCCCCATAACAATGAATTCCTTGCTTAATTGTAATGTAATTCATTTGTAATTCGGGTTATATAAGGGTAGAGCTTGGCTACCCAATTTGATATTTTTCAGGTTTGTACGGTAGTGCCTGACAACAACTGCCTTTTATTCTTCTTATGATTAGTTTTATAAATTGGTTGATGATTTATTTAGCTTTTGCATTAAGTGGCATTTTTTTTCTAATCTCCTTCTTTCTTTATGTATGGCCTGGATGTGGATTAAGCTCTTTAGGGAAAAATAAATCTTTTACCTAACCTAACAACTCAAATAAAAATTAAACAACTCATAACCTCACCTAAAGCTTAGGTGTAAAATCAAGATAAAAGAATCAACAACCCCTTAGCTGGATGAGCATTTCTTTTGTAATATCATGCACAAACACATCTTATTTCACTCTTTATTGAAAGGCTTCCACCTTTGCTAGAGAAACTTGGCTTGACCTTTAAGAGCCATGGTGGAAACTCACCTCCTCTGTTCTCGTTAATTTTGGCCAATAACCTTCTTTCTCATGCATTAGTCATATGAATCCTATTAGCCTGAGTCAAAATAATTGTCCAAAAATGACAATAAAATGAAATTTTAATTCCATTAGATTTAGGTCATTTGAAGCATGTCCCTTTATATGATCTAGCCTCTTTAGAGATTGAGTTTAAGGACTTAGTCTCTTTCTAAATAAAAATAGCCTAGCTATCTTGCATAAGCATAAAGAGTTGCCTACATGTATTTTAAATCATAGGAGGAGTTAGTTGGCGGCCACCCCTAGGCAGTTATAAGTTCAAAGCTGTCGGGTGATTTGTCCCCTCTTATGGAGGCAAACCAATAACATATTTTCTCCCTAGATTTAGGTTATGAGACTGCTTCTCCCTTTTGTGCACCATAAGTTTAATTCCTCACCTCTTAGGCATATCGTTAATCTTGTGTTAAGGAATCTTGAGTCCTAAATTTCTAATAAAAAATGCAACTCAAGAAAACTAAATCAATTTCAAAAATGTAAAACACAACTATAGGATAGTATGAGATACTCGCTAGGTTTCTAGCATCGTGGGCATCTCCTACTTATCTTTCATTTTGGCTTCGATAATAACTCCCCCCTCTTTAATCAATCCCATTTGATCTTCAAAATAAAAGTAATCGATTAATAGTCCTTTTCTATTGAAATCTTCAAAGAGAACGATCATTTACCTTAATCGAGAGTTTTCTTAAGGAATCCCCATTCCTTAGGATGTAATTAACTATGGGTGCTTGCCCTTGTAGGGAACTTAAAGAACCCAATTTAAAATAAATCCTGCTTTACTTTTTCATGTAAATTAGGGGAAGAATCTCTGGTACATATTCAAACCCATCGCCCTTAGGAGTCCTTTTTGAGGTGATTAGGTCCATTAAAGGATAGTGACTTCTGTCTTTCGAGATAGTACACTATTTCCTTGATGACGCGATCACCTGAATAAGTACATCTGTGGATCTGTGTGGCATCTTAACAAGATGAATTTCTATAAGGGTCTTGTCCTCTTTCATTTCTCACCAACATATTTGAAAGGTGACTCCAATCCTTATTAGGAATTTTTCTCCATAAGGTATTTTAAGTTTAATATAATTTAATTTAATTTAATGATTAATTTAAAGAGTTTGATTAACTTGTTTAAAGAGTTTAGTTAATTATATTAAAGAGTTTAATTAATTTGATTAAAGAGTTTAATTAATCTGTTTAAAGAGTTTAATTACTTTGATTAAAGATTAATCTATTTAAAGAGTTTAATTAATTTATTTGAAGAGTTAAATTAATTTGATTAAAGAGTTTAATTATATTTATTTAAGGTTATTTAATTGATTTGATTAAAGAGATTAATTAATTTGTTCAAAGAGTTTAATTAATTTGATTAATGGGTTTAATTAATTTGATTAATTAAATTTATTTAGGGATGTTTAATTGATTTGATTAAAAAGTTTAATTAATTTGTTCAAAAAAATTTAATTAATTTAATTAAAGAGTTTAATTAGATTTTTTTAAAGATGTTTAAAATGTTTAATTAATTTGTTTATGGTATGCTTAATAAAAGTTTAATTATAAGTTAATCATAGTTTTTTTATCAAATTAATTAGAGTTTGATTAGTGGTTGAAGCTTTTAATTTGACTGTATGTATTCAAATTAATGATGTAATTAATTATTTTTTGATTTAGGTTCATTTAGACAAAATTAAATTTGAACTTTAATTAATGTTTAGTTGAGCTTTATTAGTTAATTTGATTAAGTTAAAGTTTATGTTGAGTTTAAGTTTAATTTAGTTTAAATGAAAGATTATGTAACATTTGTTCGATTTAATCTAAGATTCAATTAATAAGGATTTCAATGTTATTTTATTTATGAATTTGGCTTGAGATTTCATTTTTTTAACATATTCAATTATAGTGACTAATTAAAACCCTAAATTTAAGTGATTTTTAATTTTATCAAGCATCAAAGAATTACCTTATTTTCTTAAGGTTCTTTGATGTTAATTAAAGTGATTTATATTATTTTAATGATTTCTACGATTTTTTAGACTTTCAAATTAATTATTTTATAAAATTAGACATTTGAACTTTAAAATTTGATAACTTCTAATCCATTCATTATTTTGTCTTAAAATTTTTATGAAAGATGTGTTTTGACTTCAATTTAATCCCTTAAAAATTTCATATCAATTTTATCATTATTTTAGGATAAATTAAGGAAATTTGATTTTTCACTAAAATCTAAATTAAGCCCAAAATACTAAATAAAAATTAGGGCTTTTAAGTTCATTAGATTCTTCTCAAAAAGATGAATCAAACAAGGCCTTTTTTGTTATTTTTTATGAGTATTTTATTTTTTTATGATTTTTTGACGTTTTGGTAACTATATATAATTTTTTAAATCCAGAAAATCCTAGATTTTCTTACTTAACCCAGTTAGTGTTGACTAGGATGCATTTCCATATGTCGTGGCCTGACTGAGCCACACTAATGTTGATGAGGAAAATGAGTAGGAAAACACAAGTTCAATCCACAAATTTGAATCCACTAATCCAATGATTGAAATCAAGCAGATCTAGCTTTCTAATCTAGGTCATCCATCCTTATTAAAGGAGATCGGATAGCTGAACTTTTTTTTCCATCCCAGCCAACAAACTAAGCTAAACGGATGGATGAGGCTGCTCAAGCAAGCTTGTTCGGCCCCCATTTTCTAGCGATCTTCTTCAAAAAAAAATAGGGTATTTTTGCATGAGAAAGCTTGGAAATAAAAAATGCAAGGGTTTTATAAAGAAAATTCCTAGAACTAAGCTAGTATTCATGCAAAAGGAAGAGCCTATCGATCTTCTAAGTTTTGGAGAAATTAGTTCGCTGAAGCTAATGTCCGATGGATTTTTTTCCTCTTAGCATGCTCATAGACATGAGATAAAGTTCCAGAATGAATACACCAACTTGCCTCCTTGCCGATCACTTTCTCCATCAAAGCCACCACGTCCTCATTGAAATTTGACCAAAATTCATTATTTTATGCATGGAAAGGGAGGGGAATTGTATGATTTTGATCAAAGGAGCTCTAAGAGTTATCCAAAGCCAACCAAGAGGAACCATGGGCTCTCATTCCCTCTCCTTTTAATAGTGATAAAAAATAACCATTAATGGTGGTTGGGGAGGAGATGGCCAGCTGGGAGGAGGTCAAGAGAAGTCAAATTTGATGGTTTAGCTACTGTAGAGTCTGCTAGATGTAAGCCAAGTGGAGATATGGCTTGTATTTAAGTGGATCTTGGATTTTTGGCATCTTTCCATTAATTCTCTTCTCTTCCATGGCCTCCATTATTTACTTGAAGCTCCACTCCATATGGGCTAAAGTCTTAGCCTCCATGTGACAGGTTTTGGGTGTGGCTTGAATCAACTTAAGTTGAGATGGGTTGGTTTCAACCTTTCTTGACCCATTTAACTAAAATGAGTTCAAGTTATGTTCAATGCATTGACTTCACTCAAATTAGTTTAGATTGAGTTATAATTATGTTTGATTCAATATTTAGAATGATTTAGAGCAATTTATTTCAATTGATTTGGAGTTAGTTTTGATTTGAATCTGTTTCAACCCAAATTGGGTATAATGAGCCAGGTTGAGTTCATTTGAATCGAACAATCTATTTAATTCAAAAAGTATGCTTAAGCTTTAATTATATGTTATTGAGTATTTTAATCAATTTGGAGTAATTGATTTTAATTAAATTAGGTATAATTTTGATTTAGTCTTATTTCAGCCTAAATTGGGCGTAATGGGTCAAATTAGGTCAAATGGCCAATTCAGTCAAATAAGATTTAAGAAAGAGCCAAATTATGTTTAAATATAATTATAAAGTATTTTATAATATTTAATTTGAATTAATTTTAATATTTTTTGTTTAGGTTCAATAAGGCCCGTTCGAGTTTACTTAGACGAGGTGACCTGATTAGGCTACTTGAGTGATCATTGGCTTTGGACTTACTTAATTTCATATTCTATAATATTAATTTGATGACTTTAAGCATTTAGATTGACTTAAATTGACCAAATTTTGATTAATTTGACTTTTGACTTGGTGGAGCCCACATGGGTCTACTCTTGGTCAAACGACTTGATTGACCACTTTGAACCCCCTTTAGATTTAGTTTTGGGTTTATTTATACTTATGTATTGATTTCGTACTTTGGTTTAGTTTGATTTGATTTAGTTTTGATTTTACAGGATTTTCTTGAATTTAGATGTTTTTGAGCCCAAATGTGTTAATTGAGTTAATCAAACTCAATTATTTTAATCTAGGTTTAGTTGTATTCAAATTTTATTTTAATTTATTATTTTATTTCTACTTTAGTTGAGGTTGTGCACCTAGCCACTAATCATAATATTTTAAGTACCTAATTAGGAAGCTCTTAATCTAAAGTTGGAGATTCTAATTCACTAAGATTATGGTGATTATTAATCTCACTTAAGGTTAGCAGAACCTTAGTGCCTATATTAACTCTTAGGTCTAAGAAGAGGGTTATCAACCTCACTAAAATTAAGGTCAACATCTACCTATACCATGGATTAGGTAGAGTGAGCGTTATGACTGACCACACTGCTATGATGTAGATCCTCCTTAGCACTACTAATATGGATGGATTCATGCACATATTTCAAAAGTTTCAGCTATCCTAAGATGTCATCCTACCTCAGAGAGCAGTGATTTGCTCTAATTATGCAATTGAGTAAGGCTACAATCGCCTTATACATGGATCAGATCAAGACATTCATGTTTGTTTCATCACACATGATAGATCACTTTTAGATCATTCATATATCATATTTTCATAGCCTACTTACTGAGAGCTTGGGACAGATATTCATAAATTCTCTTACTAACAAATAGACTCCATTATTATTATTATTAAAGTCAGGATACATATGCATAGTAGAACACCTCAGGATACATTCTTACTGATGTTATGAGTCTGTGATCTTGGAGAGATATAATCCCAACATAGTGGCTAGGAAATTTGGCTTCACTCAGGCTATGCTAGTATACAGACTGCTATAAAGCTCCCACTATCTGATCAATTAGTAGTTACTTCTATAGCATATGCTTTCTTACTTTACCTATGGGCTAGTTCAGGTTTCTGTGTAGCTCCACAAGAGGCTTACACTAGAGTTAGTCACATATGGTTACAGTAGATCCATCATACCTTCTCTTTCTTCTTAGAGTTAGGCTTTCATGTATACAGTCGCAAATTGGGGAGAGCTAAACTCACACAATATTTGTGTTCCCCAACATGTGACACATGCTCCTCCTAAGGGATCATCAGATGAGCGAGACAATAGTAAGAAGAAACAATGAAAGCCTTCACCCATTCAAAAATAAGGATAGAGATATTCAAAATCCTTCATTAGCTAATCATGAAATGGGAGTAACAAAGATAGATGATTCTACTTATATTCTTATTCCACCAGTAGTAGTTGAGCAACCAACAGGATAGATTGAGAGTGATGTTACGCTAACATTATCGATAGATTCTAGTGCTGCTTCTCCAGTGTCTACTCAGCCTCTCAATAGTGACCATATGCATATTGAAGAAGACCCACATACAGAGGAATATGACACTTTGATGACTAGCCATGAGCCACTCTTGTCAGGTTCTACTTGGGTGATAGTGAGTGCCACCCAGAATGATTCCTCAGATGTTGACTCCTATGTAGAGAATAATCTTATTCTTAGTTTGAGTTCTACAGCTTAGAGGCAATTATTGATCTAGAGATCTCATGCTTCATCTCTAGGAAGTATTTTACATCTTCAGATCCACTACATTGCAACTCTTCGAAGAGCCTATGTCATATAATGACAGCATTACATCACTTACTTCTGAACATTAATCTGGAAGTCTTGCCTAAGCTTTCTAGCTTCTACATGGAGATGAACTCTTTATTAGATTGTGCTATCACCTTAGGTCTTGAAGCAGGAGAGTTATAGCTTTGGGAACCCTATGCAGAGATGTTGTGTTTGGGCTATTATCACTATGTACTACTTATCATGAGATCCTATCAGATATAATCACTACTACAAAGACCTCACTCAACGCTACTTCTCATCAAGTCACCATAGTTTGCCAAGTTCTTAAGATCCTACTAGAGAGAGCTTTCTAGAGCACAAATTGGGCTCCTCGACATATTTATTGAATTGAGAGAATTATTGCTGAGGAGATAGTATATATTATAAAGGAGATATATGGCCAGATAGGCTATCACAGATAGATTCTTAAGAGAATGAACTTGAGTAGATTCTTTTATCATTAGTTCATGGCCAGGAAACTACACTTCAGCATCTCCGCGAAGCTTAAGAGAGGCAATCTATTATGGCCTATAGAGCTCATACAACTTCTGTCTGTATTAGAGAAACTCAAGGTAGTTTTTTGTAGCTGCAACCTCTTTTATGTTACTATCTTATATTATAAATGAAAGTGATAAGATATTTTCAAAGATAATATTTTCTCTCTTCCTATTATATTACTACATATAATCATAAGTAAATAAATAATAAAACAATGAATACATCATGTCCAATCGACATGGCACATTCATTGGGGGAGGGGGGGGGGGATTTTTTTGCATCTACAAAGTAAAATAAATTGAACTTTTTGACTTGGGGTAGCATAGCGCATAGGCGCTATCACCTCCCTACAAAATCTATAACCTCCAACTACCCCTGATGGTTTTCCTACTTAAATAACATAGTGTCGCAAAGTTGTAATCCCAGCGTCGAGGCGCTGTCAATTTTAAAAGCAAGAAAACTACCCATCCCACCCATCAGTAATAACCACCCAAGGGAGAACAGGTGGGGGTAGGGGGTCAGAATAGTTATGGAGCAAAAAACTACCCTAATGGTGGGAACAGTTGCCTAAAAAAATTATAAAAATGGGAGAATTTCCCCCCACTCATCTTCTTCTTTTTCTCTCACTCTTTTCTAATTTCACTTAGCCCCATTCTTGCTCCCAATCTCCTTCACTTCCAACATCACATTTTTTGTTGCTGCATGAGAGTGTTCTCTTCATGCACGAGACAAAATTGAAGCCTACTACCATCAACTCCTGATAAAAAATTTTGGAAATGCTTCTTTTACTTAATTTTCTCTTTGAAAAGAATATTTAAAAAAATTTCACTATCAATCTTAGATCTAGTGAGAAATAAAGAGGCTTATCTCCATCGATCTTGGATCTATAGTAACTAAGAAAGCCCCCAAACCCAAAATTTTAGAATCTTAAAATCTGAATACCTCCGCCGTTAAACTTGGTTCTGACATGAGAAGAAAAACCATCTCTATATTGATCTTGGATCTGGAATAAGGGGGAAGAGTACTTTTGCACTAACTAAGTAAAAATCTAGCACTACTAAAATATTATACTGTAACATTTTTTAAAAGTTATCAAATCATGAATCTGATTCAAAAAGGGAATTCCTGCTCCGCAGCACCGTAGCGCCAAAGCACTCTCAAGAATGAAATCTTTGACACTCCGTCCCGTAGCACTGAGGTGCCAAATATCTAGTACCACGATATTAAGCTCTTGGTTGGTATCTCATTTATAGTGTCATAGCATTGAATGCTACATTCTCAGGTTTCACTTCTTTAAAGTAGGGTCATAACATTATTTTCCAAATACCAAGGTGTTATATCCTAAAATTCATTCTACTGTTGAACTTGGTTCTGGTGTGAAATAAAATTCTTCTTTCATTGATCTTGGATTCAGAGCAAGGGAGAATGGTGCTAATGCACTAAAAATCATGAAAGCTAGCACTACTAAGACGTTATGCTGCCAAAATTTGAAATTTCCCCAAAACTATTAAATTTTAAGCACTGATGACCTAGTGTCATGGTGCTGCCAGTCCAGTACAGAGGCGTAGACCTCTTAGTTTCTAATACAAGGGACTAATTCTATAGTGCTAAATATACAGCGTCGAGGCACTGGTCATCATACCAAAATGGTCACCTTGCTAGTCAAAAAGACTTATTCATGGCATTAATGATAATTAATTTTGTAACTGACGCTATGAAAAAAGTGAGACCAGACATTGATGTAGCATCGCGGTGCTTCGACATAATGTCGTAATGCTAGTAAAAAAACCTTTTTCCATTTAAAGCGCATGTCTTCCTACTAGATTCTCTGAATCGAATTTTGACTAGCACTCTGGTGCCAAATATAGCACTGAGGCATTGGTCAACTAGTCAAACTTGATCAAATTATTTCAACCTAACACCATCCTAAGAGCTACGACATTGGACTCATAGCGCCAAGGCTCTGAACCTTCAAGTTTTAAAACATGAATCCATGCCTCATAATACTATAGTGCTAATTACACCCGACACCAAGGTTCCATATTGCCAGAGCCAAGGTGCTGACCTTAAGAACCACAAATTAATGTTTAACACGTAAACATGCTACCAATCTACTTGTTCACCATACAACAACCTTATATGGCTTTCTAATCGATGTAAATCTGAACCATGCGTGCAATGCAAGATCAAACCTCCTAACATTCCAAAGGGATGTAAGTTCAATGTATCCATTCATCAAGAGAACAATATATATCTTATTGTCATTCTAAAGAGATGTAAGTCCACTCTATATGTTCGCATGCGAATAACCTATACCCTATTAGCATTCAAAATGGATGTAAGTTCATTCTATCCATTTTCCATGCTAACACCTACTAACATTCCAATGAATGTAAGTCTTTTTAATCTATCCATTTGTCATACAAACGACCCTATAAACCTGGCATTCCAAAGGGATGTAAGTCTAATCTATCCGTTTGCCACACAAATGACCCTATAAATCTTGTATTCCAAAGGGATGTAAGTCTAATCTATCTGATCACATGCGAACACCCTCCTGACATTCTAATGGGATGTAAGTACAATCTATTTGTTTGCCATGCAAACACCCTACAGGCATTCCAAGGGATGTAAGTCTAATCTATACGTTCGTCATGCGAACACCCTTATACTATAACTCTGGTCTACTTAAGATATATGTAATAAGGCACCCATGGCTTCTAATTAGACTTCCTGAACATTATGGCTAGCCCTCTGATGTTGGTAGACTAGAATAATGAAGTCCTAAGATGATAGAACCATGGGATCTTGATCAAGACTATTCTCCTATCTCTCTTACACAGTCATTTATGTCATACCACACACCACTAAACACCGATTCTTTTCAAAAAGTTATGTTTATTTCCAACCTTGATCGAGAGTGCCCTCTTACCATGGTAAGAGGGGCAATTAGATATGAAGGCTTGCGCTCATAGGAAGTAGAATCTAGATCTAAATAAACCCTAATATAATGTTAGAAAAAATCTAGTTGAATACATATCAATTTGCCTCATAAAAAATATCCTCCTACCCATCTCAATAAAGATGATAGAGAGCATCTTCAAAGATTTTTTTTCTGAGCGATCATCACTTTACCAGCAATGCCTCTTCTTACTACTAATGCAAACTTAGCATGATAGGAATATTAACCTTAATTTGGAGCATTTCAATAAGTACCTCACTCTGGGTGACTAGACCCTAGCAACTCAAATTCAACAACAACTTTATGCTTCTTCATCTTCTAAAGTCTTCTCCATAATCCCACGTTAATCACCTACCAAACTACTAGAATTTCTCTCGCTCAAAAGGACTCAACAAAAATTAAAAAGGAGGAAGGTGATGGCTCAATGCTCCACCAACCCTCAATTTATAAATACAAAAACCCTGAGCAATCACATTAGCAGTCAAAATAAATGATTTTATCAAACAATGAATGTAATAATGAAAATATATGTAGCTAATATGATTTTGTACTTATCAATAATTCTCTCATCTTTTTATATATTACCTCTTCAAAAAGAGAGAGATTTGATGTACTAAATGTATACTAGGGTATACCTCCAATTGAGTAGACTCACGCTAAAGAAGCCAGCTAGTAGAATCAGCCAAGTTGAAATAGCACGACACTCGACACATGCCAATTCGATGAACAGAGCATGTTCTATAAAATGACCCTCAGCATGGGACTCATTATCCATTTAGGTAGCATGCATAAATCACCCAATGGAGTCATTCAACCTACCTAATGGGCAACAATTATGAATAAACTCACCATGTAATCACCTATAACATGACTCGATAAAGATATAGATAGTAAACTAATTCTACATCTTGAGTTGATTTATAGAAGAGGTCGTGTCACCTAGAGGGCACACCCCTCACAACACAAGGTCCCTAAATTACACATGGCTTCATATTATTACATTATTTTGTAATTTGTTTCCATTCATGTAGCGCTCTAACTATATATTCAGAGATATATTTAGGATCTTCTTCTTGATCTTTCATGAAACTTAGATACTCTCTGACATCTTTTCTCTTATTTGAGACTAAATATATAGCTTGAGATTTTTTGTACTAGTTGCACTTGATTAATATTACACATTTCATTGACATTTATTAGAACAACTATTGTATGTGTTACATGCTTTACTCATCTCTCTCTCTCTCTCTCTCTCTCTCTCTCCTACAACTTCAAGCAGGTCTCGCAAGTAAGGTCTATTGTCAATTGATGGAGAAATCAAGATCCAACAAGCATAATATAATCTAAATATTAAAATAGCAACACCATAATTAGATTTCTATAAATTTAAGGATTTAACCTCATTTCACCAAATCATGTGTAGAAGATGAAGGAATTATAAACCAATGATCATGACAAAGAAATAGAAAAAAATGAGGAAGAGGAAGATTAAAGTTTGAGAAGAAGAAAAGATGGTTTGATTGAAAGAAGAGATGAGGGCTTAATATTTGTAGTTCTTAATTAAAGCGGCAAAGAAAACTAACATCACTTGCAATAGATAAAGGAATCGAGAAACTCACTATTTTCATTTATTATGTTGAAGGAAATGATTATGAGAGAAGAAAGATAGAGTGATATAGAGCTTAGAGAGACAAAATCTATCTTCAAATAAAGCAATTCAAGACAACAAAGTGAGTGAGGTTTTCATGTTGATTACAAGCTAAGGTGGGGAAGGGTTTCTCATGAATCTCAAGATTGAGAATTTGGGTTGAAGGCTTCAATAGTTCATGCTCATGGTCTTAATCTTGAATCAATTTGGCTAGATTGGATTCTTCAAAGGTTCAATTTATCACAAATATGACCTTCAGGTACATTCATGTTTGTGTAAGAAGGCTTTAAAAATCACTATTAGAATATTAATCTAATGTATTCACAAAAAATCTAAGTTTAACTTGGTAAGAAATCTTTTGAGGAAATCATACTTAAGAATGAACATTAAATATCAACAAAAAGGAAGCAAAAATTGTCCTTAATGAAATACACTAATAGAGATGGCCTCCTTAAAAATATTGCAAGGTAGGTTTACTACTAGCTTACAACCCAAAAAGATGGAAAAGTATATGTGAAGAAATGTTAAAGATAAATGTTTCATGATAGGCTACTCCATTAGCCTAGCAACAACTATGCCCGATTAGTTGTCTAATCTCCATAGCCTTTCTCAATGTGAGGAAAGAACTCTACCAATCTTTTCTTAATGTCGACATAGTAAAGAAGGTTCTTCTCATACATCATGGCTACTACATCAAATGGATGGAGTCTATTCCATTAGTACATTCTCTTCGGCCAAAAATCTTGGCATGCTTCAGCCATGTTTACTATTATACCAGATATGACGTCAAACATCCTCGAATATTATGAAGTTTCTAGTGGGTGTCATAGGAGAGAAGCTTTTCTCTTAATCATTTAAATGTGTAATCATGGTCGTTATAAAAATTTATAAAATTCCTATCCCACCAATAACTTTAACCACAAACTTTGATAGATACATCAAGAGCCAAACAATAACACATAAGGACAATAAATTTAACTTTACCCTTAAGGTGCCTCTACTAAAATTTGCAAAATGTTAATAAATAGAGTCTCGTGAAGTCAAGTTCTTTAATATTAAACTTTAGATAAATTCTAAACAGGTGATATAATCCTGAAGAAAGTAGAAGCCTTGAGAAAACAAAATGATGTTCAGAATTTTCAACCAATAATGAAGGGTCTTATACCGTGAACGAAAGTAGTAAACCTGCAACAGAGACCCGCTCTCACGAACATGGAATACAAACGACTTCATTTATTTTTTTAATAAATTCTAGAACATGGCTTAAACCTTACCCAAACTCCAACAAAATATAGCCTTTGGCTGTTTGGAAAAGCATCTATAAGAAAAGGTCGGATTGAAAGAAAGCTGAAAAGCAGTTGCGAGTTGATAAGTATTTTTATAAATTTTTTAATTTATAATATTTATTTGGTTACTTGTTTATTTATATTTAAATTTTATATTATTTAAGATTAGAAAATAATATTATTACTATAAAATATTTCGATACATATCATCTAAATCATTAAACCAAACACCCCATTTGTACCATATCACATTTTATTAAACCATCATAACTCTCACAACACATTAGATAACAATCTTAACATGCTTTCAACAAACACTGAACAAAACAAAAAACTGCATAACGAGCACAAGACAGCACAACGCAAGACAACACCTCCAAATGGAACCTAACCAACAAGATAGAGATTTCATTGCCTTCTTCCTTGAGAGGCTTCCTTCTGCAACCAACTAAAATTCTGTAGCAACAATCAGAACACTTGAAAACAGGAAGAACTCTTCTCTCGCAACTTATCAAGCACTGTTCTTCTTCAGATAGGTCGCCAGTGTTTTACTCACCAACTAAATTGGTGAACTCCTCCACAACTTGTGTGCCATCAATCTCTGTATCCAGCTCATATTTTACTGTGGCCTTTGTTAAGGTTTTGTTTTCTCCCAAGTGATCAAGCTTGATGGACACGTTATAATAAGCAAACCCTAGAGTCAAATAGCCTCCTTCTATTCCCTGGATGCTGACAGCATGGTTGGTCTCATCAAACTCCACTATCTTCTCCTTAAATGGTGGAACATGCGGTGCAGCTATATGAAGGATTAGAATGAACTTAGAGGAATTTAAGATTATTAAAAAATATCACATTTGAGAGTAAACATAAATGCTGGATTCAGACGATCCAAATCTTGCTATATGAGACAAATGACTTATAACTCCATTAAATTACATTTGAACTGGTGCAAGAGATTTTCGGAGACTATTTTAAAATTTTAGTTTACTATCCTTTTTTATTTCTTTGAAAACTATGACTTATATTAGAGATACTTTTATGAAACTGTGATTAAAACTATTAACTCCAGTTGCAAGCTTCGTTTTGATAGCCATACTTTCTTTATAGAATTATCCTATTACGTATGCAAAAAACAACTTTTTGTAATAATTTTCTTATAAAAATGATTAAATATGTAGTTGTCTTTAATTGCAAATAAATTTAAAACAAGTTCTTTCAAAAATATGACTGATGACAGAAAAATAAGGCAAATTAAAGATGTTTATAATTAACCAAAAAATTTGAAAGAGATGAAAGTAATCACTGATATTTAGTCATAAATATTTAAAAAAAAATAGTATTGCAATATGTGAATCACATTTAATTCATCTGTATCTTTGTAAGAATTTTCCTTCTTCGATCGAAGATCGAATATACTATTTTATCAATATAATAAAAAATTCAAACAAGCTATATATATATGGGGGGGAAATCTACAGTGCTTACCATCGCTAATAGTAACGGAGAAGAGGGTTCCAAGGCCTCCATCACCTTCAAGAACGTGCGCATCAGCCACGAGATGTGGTGCTGCTTTGCGAAGAACATCAAATTTATCTTTTGTTAGTGCATTCCACACAGCCTCAATATCAACTTCAAATTCAGTTTGGAGTTCTATCGTGCTCGCCATCAATTCACTTTTAACTAACCTTGATGATTAATTGGAAGAGATTGTGCCTTAGTTTGAGGGAGTTGGAGCTCCCAGAATTGATTTATAGTAACAAAAATGGAATAGGAATCTTAAGACAAGTACCAATACATCATTATGTGGGTTTAATCCGATAATAGAAAAAGATTCCTCCCATTTTTAATGAAATTTTGCACTCCTTAAATGTATTTATATTTTGAAAAAGTTCAAATCAGCTATTTGTAATTAATTATTTACAAATTTTTCATTGAGTATAATTTTATCTCAAGTTTTCTTTCTTTTTTTTCATATTAAAATTCTATTCTAGATCTAGAAAAAATTTCATACATTCAAAGAAATGCAATATGTTTAATCATATTTAAGATATTTGATCTAGAACTAACTCTCATGTGTAAATGAGTTGAGTTGAGATCAAGTTACTAGTTTGAGCTTGGCTCACCAAAATAATGAGCTTGAACTAGAGTCGCACTCCAGTTTGGCTCCAAGCGCATCAAATTAATACTAGGCTCGAGCTTGATTCATTAAGTCCCCAAAATTCTTAAGATCATAAGGAGAGGGTGCTGAGAATACCTCAATGACAACGTCATGATAAGAGCTCACTTGAGAATGTATTGATAGAACTAGTGGCATTTGAAGAAGAGAAAATCATGAGGGTTAAATGTTTAGGTTTAAGGGTTCTTGAGCCATATGAATTTAAAAATAGATATTTGGGATTGTAAAATGGTAGAAAAATAGGATTTGTGATTCTATAAGATTTTAATTGAGCCAGGTAACAAGTCAATGAGCTAAGCCTCATCATACTTTTAACTTTTTGAGATATTTGAGTGAATTTAATCATAAACTCATACACACAATGTATATACAAAGCCTTGAACCCAAATCTTCTTGGTTGAATGGCTAAACACTAAATCACCAGGTAAAGGTGGTGTGCATCATGCTCTAGCTTGAACTTTTATAATATATGAGCTATAATTTGAGCTCCAGCTTGTCGATTATAAAGCTTCACTCTCAAGTTCATTAGTATGATAAATTCGAATAGGCTTGACTCACTCACATCTTTAATATAAATCCTTTGAGCTAAGGTTATAATTTAAACATAAATATTTTTTTGTAAATATAGTTTCTTTTACACAAATATAAAAGTTGACTCGACAAAATTTTATCAACTATAATAATAGATTTCCTTCAAATATAAATTTGATTAGATATAACTAAGAGCTTTCAACTTATGTGCATAATTTTTATTTTGAAATTTTTTATCATAAACAATTTAGGCAAGTACTCTAACTATATTAATTTGAAATTACACTTAAATTTTAATATTTAATAAATAACTTAGTTTTAAAAATCTCATCAAAGATGTCATTATCACTATTTTTTTAAAGTGAAATATATCTTTTCATGTATAAAAAATATTGTATTTGTAAATATCAAACTTTACATATAAGATATGTAAATGCACAAAAAATTATGTGACATGTACACAAATCTTTCATTTTTCTTAAATTTATCTCTAATCAATCCATCACAAGCTCAAGTGCTAAAAACCAATATTTATATTTAAAAGAGTGACGAAATAATATATTATTACTCATAGTTTTCTCATAATAATTGTGACTAAAACTATGATTAAACTCAATATGCCTTTTCTTGGATTGATTATTCCATCCATCACAAAGCGATCATAAATTAAATTAAATAATTATTTAGTCTCTTTCCAAACAATAATTTAATGGTTCAATTTTCATAGTCAATTTTAGCCAATTATTAAAGTGTATGAGGCCGGCTCTTTGGCTCTTCCCTTTCTTTAAGCTCGTTGGTTTATGCGAGAAAAATGAGACAGTTGGCTCGCTGAAACCGATTTTAATTGCGATGAAAGTGACCTGAAACATTGCTTAATCAAAGTTGAAAGCATCCACGAAAAGGTAAAACAATCTATTATGGGTAGTATTGTTTTGGAATATATTGATTAGCTTTTAAGCATTACGAGAAAAAAAAAATATTCTTAAGGGGTTACTTATTAAAATGAAGTTTAGGGATAGCAAAAATATTAACAAATAAATTTCTTAGTAAATGGGAGATTTTTTATTTTTTTATTTTTTTTAGCATGTCAAGGGCACATTTTTATTTTTGAGAAAAAACTTAGGATTTATTAGGAATGATTATTAGGAAATATTTTTTAAAACCAAATTATTTAAACATATATTATTATACCCAATGCAAAAAATTGTAAAACATGATTTTATGCTTACATAAGCACAATTTTCTCTCTATTTTCAGAGAATAAAAAAGCATGGATGGTGGCCATTGCCAAGGACCAAATTGATGGCATTTGGACTAACCCAATTGGTGATAGTTATAAGAAAAAGGGTAGCTAATCTTGTGGTGATTTTAGTGATAGTGATAATTTCCTAGAAAATGGGGATGCTAGAAAAATGAGCAAACAAATACTTATAGTCATAACTTAATACAATAGAAAATTTTCATTAATCCAATAAGGTCGATCGAATGATGTCTCCAAAAGATTACGTAGTGTTAACATACAACAAAATAGTGCTATGACAATGTTGATTTCAATGAACCTTTAGATAAATTAATATCATTTGAGAAAAGCTACATCCCTAATGAGTTATAGTAAAATATGTTTTTTTAGTATGCTTGAACTTCAATTTGCATTATATAATTGGTCTATTAAAAATAATTTAGAATGTAAGGTGATATACTCTAATAAAAGTATATATATATATATATATAGTTATTTGTGTATATTATGACCAACCATCTAGACTTTATTAATGCCAATTTATGCACCAAGTAGGAAGCAACTTGGTGATATAGGTTCTCCACATTGATGCACCATTTAGGTTTATTAGTGAGTTTATATTGCTTAATATTTTCAGCAAATTTATTTGAAACCAAACGAGATTATAAGCCATGTAAAGCTAAGCTCAACATGAAGGTTTGTGTATGAAGATTGAGATGCAAGAATAAAAGTGACCATGTCAATCTTTGCTAGTTGGAGGAATCATACCAATTATTATAGAGGCTAATGGAAGCAATTGTGTAATTAAATGAGAATTAATATATAGAATTTATACAATTGGTTCATGCACTATTGAGGTTGTAATTTGGTAGCACACATGCCACTCATTAGTTTATTCTGAGAGTTGCACCTACTAATTAAATCATGTCATCAAATAATTTGGAGAATACAATGAAATGATATGAAGGTAATGAAGCCCAATTTGGAAAAATAGATGATAAGGGGAGGGCAGCTATTGATTTGGTCGATTATCATCATGTCTATATCTAACTATAGAAGAATAAGCAAACATTTATTATTTAATCTGATGAAAATCATGATGAGAGAAACAAATTACTTAGATGATACTTAGATTTCAGCTATGGGCTTGATTATATTTGCTTAAGGAGCTCAAAGAACAAAACCCAAAAAATTTGAGAATGTGAGAAATTTTTCCTAAATATTATACCACGCTATTCTCATATCCTAAAAATGATCAAATATCTTTTATGAAAATTTATTTATTTTATATCAAATCAAACATTTTAGATAAGAAGTATATATAAATATTTAAGTATGATAATAATAATTAGTAATTAATTATTAACTAATTAAAGGAATATTTTAAGAATATTTTATACTTAGTTTTGTCCAAAAGTATGTGTTGACCTCATTTTTGGATGAGGCATCAATTCTGAAATTAATAATTAGAACACCTAATCCTAGATTAGGGGCCTCCTAATTAAGAACTTAGAACACTAATGACCTAATGCATCATCCTTGTGTTTGATCTAACCTAATGGGTTTAGATAGATTCAACCCAAATCTCAAACATAAATAAATCAAACACATTTCATTTGAAACTTGAATTCATTTGAGTTTAAAGCAAGATGATTAACTTGATTACCTTATTTAAGCTCAAAATTAATTAAATAAAAAAATTAAATAACATCAAAATAAATCCAAATAAACCAAAATAAATTCAAATAAAATTAAATGATTGAAATCAAATCCAAATCAAGGTCAATTAGTGGTCAACCCTTTTGGCAAAGGGTTAGACTTATGTGGGTCTCACCAAGTCAAGGGTCAACCCACCAAAATTTGACCAAATAAAATCATTTCAAATAATTTAAATGATAATATATTCATGTTTAAACATAAATTAAAAATAAATAAGTATAATTTAAAATATAATTAGTAATTTAAGTATCTTAAAAATAAAATTTAAATATAAGATAATGCCGCTTATCGTTAATTATCTATACTAAGTCGTTAAACTAATTTATACGTAACTATTATTTTAAATTATTTTGATCTAAAAGACAAGTTAATTTACACCGCTTAACTGCTTAATTTCATAAAGGATGATAAGTCGTCCATTTATTTAAATTTTATTTTTAAAATACTTAAATTATTAATTATATTTTAAACCATACTTATTTTAAAAATTTCTTCACTATTATATCAGATACTGTACGTCAAACATCCTCGAATATTATGAAGTTTCTAGTGGGTGTCACAGGAGAGAATCTCTTAAGCATTTAAATGTGTAATCATGGTCGTTATAAAAATTTATAAAATTCCTGTCCCACCAATAACTTTAACCACAAACTTTGATAGATACATCAAGAGCCAAACAATAACACATAAGGACAATAAATTTAACTTTACCCTTAAGGAGCCTCTATTAAAATTTGCAAGATGTTAATAAATAGAGTCTCGTGAAGTCAGGTTCTTTAATATTAAACTTTAGATAAATTCTAAACAGGTGATATAATCCTGAAGAAAGTAGAAGCCTTGAGAAAACACTGATGTCTTATACCGTGAACGAAAGTAGTAAACCTGCAACAGAGACCCGCTCTCACGAACATGGAATACAAATGACTTCATTTATTTTTTTAATAAATTCTAGAACATGGCTTAAACCTTCCCCAAACTCCAACAAAATATAGCCTTTGACTGTTTGGAAAAGCATCTATAAGAAAAGAAAGCTGAAAAGCAGTTGCGAGTTGATAAGTATTTTTATAAATTTTTTAATTTATAACATTTATTTGGTTACTTGTTTATTTATTTTTAAATTTTATATTATTTAAGATTAGAAAATTATATTATTACTATAAAATATTTCGATACATATCTTCTAAATCATTAAACCAAACACCGCAATTGTACCATATCACATTTTATTAAACCATCATAACTCTCACAACACATTAGATAACAATCTTAACATGCTTTCAATAAACACTGAACAAAACAAAAAACTGCATAACGAGCACAAGACAGCACAACGCAAGACAACAGCTCCAAATGGAACCTAACCAACAAGATAGAGATTTCATTGCCTTCTTCCTTGAGAGGCTTCCTTCTGCAACCAACTAAAATTCTGTAGCAACAATCAGAACACTTGAAAACAGGAAGAACTCTTCTCTCGCAACTTATCAAGCACTGTTCTTCTTCAGATAGGTCGCCAGTGTTTTCAGGTACTCACCAACTAAATTGGTGAACTCCTCCACAACTTGTGTGCCATCAATCTCTGTATCCAGCTCATATTTTACTGTGGTCTTTGTTAAGGTTTTGTTTTCTCCCAAGTGATCAAGCTTGATGGACACTTTATAATAAGCAAACCCTAGAGTCAAATAGCCTCCTTCTATCGCCTGGAAGCTGACAGCATGGTTGGTCTCATCAAACTCCACTACCTTCTCCTTAAATGGTGGAACATGCGGTGCAGCTATATGAAGGATTAGAATGAACTTAGAGGAATTTAAGATTATTAAAAAATATCACATTTGAGAGTAAACATAAATGCTGGATTCAGACGATCCAAATCTTGCTATATGAGACAAATGACTTATAACTCCATTAAATTACATTTTAACTGCTGCAAGAGATTTTCGGAGACTATTTTAAAATTTTAGTTTACTATCCTTTTTTTTTTCTTTGAAAACTATGACTTATATTAGATATACTTTTATGAAACTGTGATTAAAACTATTAACTCCAGTTGCAAGCTTCGTTTTGATAGCCAATTTCTTTATAGAATTATCCTATTACGTATGCAAAAAACAACTTTTTGTAATAATTTTCTTATAAAAATGATTAAATATATAGTTGTCTTTAATTACAAATAAATTTAAAACAAGTTCTTTCAAAAATATGACTGATGACAGAAAAATAAGACAAATTAAAGATGTTTATAATTAACCAAAAAAATTGAAAGAGATGAAAGATATCACTGATATTTAGTCATAAATATTTTTTAAAAAAAATAGTATTGCAATATGTGAATCACATTTAATTCATCTGTATCTTTCTAAGAATTTTCCTTCTTCGATCGAAGATCAAAAATACTATTTTATCAATATAATAAAATTATATATATATATATATATATATATATATATATATATATATATATATATATATATATATATATATATATATATATATATATATATATATATATATATATATATATATATATATAGGGGAAATCTACAGTGCTTACCATCGCTAATAGTAACGGAGACGACGGTTCCAAGGCCTCCATCACCTTCAAGAACCTGAAAATCAGCCAGGAGATGTGGTCCTGCTTTGCGAAGAACATCAAATTTATCTTTTGTTAGTGCATTCCACGCAGCCTCAATATCAACTTCAAATTCAGTTTGGAATTCTATCGTGCTCGCCATCAATTCACTTTTAACTAACCTTGATGATTAATTGGAAGAGATTGTGCCTTAGTTTGAGGGAGTTGGAGCTCCCAGAATTGATTTATAGTAACAAAAATGGAATAGGAATCTTAAGACAAGTACCAATACATCATTATGTGGGTTTAATCCAACAATAGAAAAAGATTCCTCCCATTTTTAATGAAATTTTGCACTCCTTAAATATATTTATATTTTGAAAAAGTTCAAATCAGCTATTTGTAATTAATTATTGGCAAAATTTTTAAAATAAGCATGTTTAAAAATATAATTAGCAGATTAGGCATTAAAAAAAATTTTAAAATAGTAGCCCATTTTAGATGAGGCAGATGTAAAAGATATCAATGTGAATGCCTGCTAAAGCGACCTACCTAAAAAAACTAATTTTTGCTCCGTAGAGGGCGGACCGTCTTAAAAAAAATAAAAAATAAAATTTATTTTTACAATTTTGCTGCAGAGTATCTAACTTTTATATTTAAAATATATTTATTTTTATATATATAAAAAATTAAAATTTATTTTTAAAATTTAATAATCTTTTTTATATAAAATTTAAAAAATTTGTATTATTTATATAAATATGAAAATTTAAATTTAAATATGTAAAAAGACAAAGAATTGAGTTCTCTTGTTATGCAAGCGTACGTTTAAAAATGTATAATAAATTTATAATAAAATTTAGCTTCAATATTATATAAAATATTTAACTTAAAAATATATAAATATTATATATATATATATATATATATATATATATATATATATATATATATATATATATATATATATATATATATATATATATATATATTGATATGACCTTGAAAATTCCTCTACAAGCACTAATCTTGATGTGAAAACAAGTTGATCGTAAAATTGAACCGGTCGATATCAAGCACTTAAAATATCATTGGAAACTTTCAAGCAAATTCCTAAAAGCTCCAATATGGAGTGTTTAGTAAATCGTTGCCTCAACAAGCCGCCAAGCTAAAGATCTTACAATTCATTTGAGCATTCAAATACACAAAATACATCATATGATCGGTGGAATCATCATGTAACCCGATTGGAAGAGTGGTTCGATTTTTGTATGTATTTACGTAGACGCTACCTCCAATCTATAAATAAATTTCATTACTCATATGAGGGGAGGCTAAGCAAGAGAAGAGAGAGCTCTAAAGATCCTCCAAGCACTTAATGACACTGGCCGTGAACCAACCGCCGGGCCGCCGCCATCACCGGCCGTTGATCCTTGCGCCGTTAATCTCTCATTCTCCATTATGATGACTTCTACCGATTGTTCTCACGTTGATTGTTCCTCGCATTGCCAAGAATCGTTTCCCGCATTTCTACCGATGATTGCTCCATACCACCATCATCTCGCTACTTAAAGAATCGTATAACCTAATCATTGTCACACATAGCTGTTCCTTTCATATACAATTCGTAGAATCCCTAGACGGAAGATCAATGACTCAAGTGTGCATACATGGAAGCTTTTATCACAGTCTCGGTTTTTTTCCCTCTTTTCAGGTTTTTCACGAAAAATTCTAGAGTTTTATTGTTCACTCTTTAAATACATGTGTGCCGGATTTCACAACGCTGCGAATACTTTTATTTTACCGAATCGGTTTTCTAGCACGCAGCTTTAAGGCGTGGAAATTGATTCTCATTATATCATCTTGTATGGCGACCAAGTTCCCCAGCAAGATCAAAACTACCATCGAGATGTAGCATTTCAAGCTTTTAAGGAGCGCAAGAGAAGAATGAAGATTCATCAAACTTCGTTTCTTCAGATTTTGTCAAAAACTGGGGGGCAAATCTTAATCTCAAAAGATTATACAAATTGATATTCTGGATATCTAATTGATTATCAGTTCGAGAAGCAAGTTAGTAATATTAATGAAAAAGGACAAGGTTAAAGAGAAACTTTGGCTACAATCACAAACGGATGTTTTAATCGAACCTTCCATAAAAGTGCCATCGAAAAGACTTTGACAAACAACATAGATAGTCAAAAGGTCCTTGGTGGACTTCTACGCACCTCTTCCAGTGTTAACGCCATCGAGCAAAGACTCGACAAACAACCTAGATAGTCAAAAGGTCCTTGGTGGACTTCCTACGACCTCTTCCACAGTGTTAACGCCATCGAGCAAAGACTCGACAAACAACCTAGATAGTCAAAAGGTCCTTGATGGACTCCTATGACCTCTTCCATAGTTAACGCCATCGAGCAAAGACTCGACAAACAACCTAGGATAGTCAAAAGGTCCTTGTGAACTTCCTACGATCTCTTCCACACAGGTTAACTTCTTTGAGCAAAGACTCGACAAACAACCTAGATGTCAAAAGGTCCTGGACTTCCTACACCTCTTCCACACGTTAACTTCATTCGAGCAAAGACTCTACAAACAACCTAGATAGGTCAAAAGGTCATTGGTGGACTTCTACCACCTCTTCCATACAAAGTTAAAGTCATCTAAAACTCGATAAACAACCTCTGATAGGTCAAAAATCCTTAATGATTCAATTTGACCTCTTCCATACGTTAACGCCATCTGTAACACCGACAAACAACCTCCGATAGTCAAAAATCCTCAGCGGATTCAATTCAACCTCTTCCACACAAGTTAACGCCATCGAAAAAGACTCTGACAAACAACCTCGGATAGGTCAAAATCCCAGATTCAATGATCTCTTCCATACGTTAACGCCATCGGTAACACCGACAAACAACCTCGATAGTCAAAATCTCCTAATTCAATTCAACCCTTCCACACGTTAACGCCATCGGTAAAACTATGACAAACAATCTGATGGGTAAAAAATCCTTAGGATCTAATTCGACCTCTTCCATACAAGTTAATGTCATCGGGTAACACTCTGACAAACAACCTCGGCAAGGTCAAAATCCTCAGCGGATTCAATTCGACTTCTTCCATACAGGTTAACGTCATCGGGTAACACCCTGACAAACAACCTCGGATAGGTCAAAAATTCTCAGCAGATTCAATTCAATCCCTTTCACACAGGTTAATGTCGTCGGGTAAAACTCTGACAAACAATCTCGGATGGGTCAAAATTCTCAGCGGATTCAATTCAACCTATTCCATATAGGTTAACATCATCGAGCAAAGACTCTGACAAACAACCTAGGATAGGTCAAAAGGTCCTTGGTGGACTTCCTACGACCTCTTCCATTGTTAACGCCATCGAAAGCAAAGACTCGACAAACAACCTAGATAGGTCAAAAGGTCATTAGTGGACTTCCAACGACTTCCACAGTGTTAACGCCATCGGTAACACTCGACAAACAACCTCGGATGGGTCAAAATCCTCAGCGGATTCAATTCAACCTCTTCTATACAGGTTAACGTCATCGGGTAACACTCTGACAAACAACCTCAGATGGGTCAAAGATCCTCAACAAATTCAATTCAACCTCTTCCATGCAAGTTAACGTCATCGAGCAAACACTATGACAAACAACCTCGGATATGTCAAAACTTTGTACTTACTCCACATGTTAACGCTATCGAGCAAATACTCGACAAACACCTCTCGATAGGTCAAAATCTTTCGGATTCAATTAATTCTCCATACATGCATCGCCATCGAAGTCACACTGACAAACAACCTCGATAAAGATCCTCGGCCACCAACACCACTGCCGCTAGCATCGTTGTACACCCCGCCGCTAACCATCGCTTGGTCACTGCTGATTTCATTGCCGGTTACTGATGATCACTGCCGCTGCCACTGCCGCTGGCCATCGCCGGCTATTCTCGCTCATCGACGCTGGCCACTACATCGACTACTTGCCATTTACCGCTGCTACCACTCTGCTGCTAACCATCATCGCCGGTACCGCTGACTACTGTCCCGGCCACGCCACCAAATCATGGCTGTAATTTTTCGCCGGTCACTATCGTTGCCGGTTATCCACTAATACCGACGCTGGCTGCCACTGCGGATTCATTGTTGCTGGTTGTTGCCCCACGGCTAACATCGCTGCGGGTTACCGCCACTCGATTATCGCCCTTGGTTACACTGCTTAACCATTGGGTAATTCACCGGCACTATTATCGTTGCCGGCTATCCTCGAATACTGACGCACCGCAATGACTATGTTAAGCATTATTGCTGACCACTCCTCGCTAGCTAACTGTTGTTGCCGGTTACCACGCTGATTACTGGTTGGCTACTATTTAATCTACTGCTGCCGGTTACTGCCGCTGAATTATCGCTGGTTATTTTGCTGATTACCGACGCTGGCCGCTAATTATCATCTACTGCCGCTACTCGCCAATTACTCTTTGCCGGCTAACTCTGTTGCTGCCACGCTAATTACTTTCTCCGGTTACCGCTGCTAACTATCGCTGGTAATTTTCACATCACTATCGTTGCCGGTTATCTCATTAATACTGACGCCGCACTGTTGACTTATCGCATCATTTGCTTGCCAATGCGAACCATTGCCGTTACCGCGCTGACATCGTTGTTGCCATTGCTGCTGATCGGTTGCTGCTGGTTATCTCGCTGGATCATGTTTGACGCTACTGCTGACTATAGCTGCTATGAGCCGCCACACCACTTGCCGGCCAACTACTATTATTTACCGCTTATCGACATTGCTGCTGGCTATCGCTGCTCGCCGATCATCATCATCGCTTATTCGCTAATCTATTGACGGCCGCTAATTGGTTGACCAGGCCGCTATTGACCATTACACCATGACCGCTTCATCAGCTGTATTGCCACGATTTATCGCCGGCCATCTCTGGCTACTATTTTATCATGCGGCTACCGCTGCTACTATCGCTGATAATTTTCTTACCACTATCGTTGCTGATCATCTGCTGATACTGCTGCGCATTGCGCATCGCTGACCACTCGACGGCCGCTAACACCACGGCTGGTACATCTGCTGACCATCAGTAATTTCGCGGCTACCCACTTAACGTGCTGGTTATCTCGCTGACCACTGACGCTTCTTAATTGCTGACTGCTCTGTTCTCCATCGCTGATTACCTCTGCTGCTTTCAATCATGCCGGGCTACCGCTCGACTATCACCAATAATTTTCTCCGGTCACTAACGCTTTTCTCACTAATTGATGCTAACCACATTACGCTATCATTGCCACCACTCTTTGCCGCCACCATCAGAATGGCTATCGCCGCTAACTACTTGGCTATTACTACCGCTAACCTCACAATCACTGGCTATCACCATCATCGCTGCCATCCCCACTGACGCTGATTTTACTACCGCTCCGCTTGTTGACACAACCTCCGGGCCGCTAACCTCATCACTTACTACCGCCAACCACCATCGCTAATTCCGTTTGCCATTATCATGTTATCGCTGACTCACTGCCCCAGTTATCGCCATCCACTGCTGCCACCATCATTGAGACGCTATCAACCTCCCCTGCCTTCGTTATTTGCTCTTGATCGTTTCCAAACCCGGACGGTCCGACAGTATAGCTGACGCTTCTTCCAGGAAAATCGTATCACACGTAGTACGCGCCTTTGATCGCCTCCGCACTCGACGATTCCGACGAGTACGCTTAACGCTTTTCGAGGGAAATCAGACACGACGTAGTACGCGCCTTTGATCGCTTCCAACCGGACGGTCCGACGAGGTCGATTGACACTCTTCGAGGGAAAACCGAACAACGACGTATGTGTACTCGAAGCCTTGATCGCCTCGCACCGGACGGTCCGATGAGTACAATTAACGCTTCTTCGAGGGAAAACTCACACGCACCGTACCATGTAATTTGATCGCCTCCGCATTCGACGGTCCGACGAGTACGCTTAATGCCTCTTTGAGAGAAATCAGACACGACGTAGTACTGGCCTTGATCGCCTCCAAACCTGACGGTCCGACGAGGTCGGTTGACGCCTCTTTCGAGAGAAAACCGGAACAACGACGTAAGTACCGCGGGCCTTGATCGCCTCCAAACCCGGACGGTCCGACGAGGCCGGTTGACACCTCTTTCGAGGGAAAATCGGAACAACGACGTAAGTACCGCGGGCCTTGATTGCCTCCAAACGACCTTCTCTCAAGAAGAAGACAAGTGTTCTCTCTGGCCCTTTTTTATAGCCCCTTCTAGGCAAAAGGTAAAAAATCATCAAAATAGCCAAAACCGCCCAAACCTTCAAAATAATTGTTTCGCTGGCGCTCAAGACGCGCCCGCTCAGGTCTGCAGACATCGCGAACCGCCGCTCGCTACGCGTCAAGGCTGGGTCAGAGCTGCCGCTCATGGCCGCGAAGGCTGACTGCTCTGCGGACTCGGCGCCTGTAGACGCCGCCATGGACACGGCTTGGTTTACGGTGGTAAGGTTCATGGCACGCATTGTCTGCTACGCAGCCATGGGCAAAAGTGCTTAGACCCGGATGGTTCCAGAACCTCGAATTTCACGCCAGACATACCTATACATATTTGTGCAGCAGATCCGCTTCCGTAGTCATAATCTGCTTACATGAAGATCTGCTCTCAAAATGTGTGGTTAATGGACGCAGATTTCGCTGAAGAATTTGTTATTTTGAAGTATTTTACATATATTTTGATGATTGAGATAATATCATCCAAAAATAGCAACCGATATGACCGAAAATTCCTCTAGCACGAATCTTGATGAGCAAGCCGACGTAAATTGAAACTGGTCGAGATCAAGCACTTAAAATATCATTGGAAACTTTGAGACATCAGTTAAATTCTTAAAAAGCTCTCCAATATAGAGTGTTTATAGTCAAATCGAGCGTCTGGACGAGCCGGTTCTAACAAGCCAAAGATCTTATAATTCTGATTTCATTTGAGCATTCAAATACACAAAATACATCATATGATCGAGGAATCATCATGAGCCTGATTGGAGGTGATAGATATTTACGTAGACGCCACTCCTCCAATCTATAAATAGCCCATAATTCCTCATATGATGGGAGGCCAAGCAAGAGAGAAGAGAGAGCTCTAAAGATCCTCCAAGCATAATCATGCCCTGACCAACCACCGCCACCGCCGCCGCCGTTGATCCTTGCCGCCAATATCTTCTCCATCATGATGACTTCTACTAGTGATTGTTCCTCGATTGCTGATTATTTTCGCCGCAAGAATTATTCCCCGCATTTCTACCTGATTGTTACGTTTCACCATCATTTGCTACTACAAGAACCGTTACAACCTGTCGCTGTCACATAGCTATTGTTCCTTTCATATACACTCAGTAATCCCTGTGATCGGAAGATCATGTACTCAAACAGATACATAGTGGAAGCTTTTATCAAGTTCTCTTTTTCCCTCTTTCGAGGTTTTCCAATGTGAGTTTTATTGTTCACTTTTAAATACATGTGTGTGCTAGATTTCACAATGAAGTTTGGCTAATATTTTTACTCTACAAGAACTAGTTTTCTAGACAACATATATATATATATATATATATATATATATATATATATATATATATATATATATATATATATGTATAAATTTTATATAATTTTATATAAAAAAGATTATTAAATTTTAGAAATAAAATATATCTTTTTATGGATATAAAAATAAAGATATTTCAAATATAAAATTTAGATATTTATTAAAAAAAGACTAATTAAAGTTGAGGCATCTAAATCCATCCTTTGTAGCGAAATTAAATTTTTTTTTTTTATTTTAGCAAAATTAAATTTATATATATTCATTGCGAGCCCTCTTGAGCATTATGAAGCAAGATCTTGTGACACGACGGTTTTCGACTGAAAGAAGACATACAATTTAATATATATTCATTCCCCTCTGTTTTTTTAAGTTTAGAAATTAGACAAAATTTCGGCAACATTTCGTTTAGGGGGAGCGACATCTAACGGTTGGCTTACTTGACGCTTCTTGAAAGATAGCGATGTCTTATGACACCACCTATTTTTTCATCTCATCGCGCCCTCTTGAGCACAACGAGGTCTTCAAACCGAAAACACAAGATATATATATATATATATATATATATATATATATATATATATATATATATATATATATATATATATATATATATATATATATTCATTCACAGATCACACATATTCTGATGCATTTTTGGCGCGCTGCAATGCTTGGCAAGGGGAACAAGGTTGGGTATGCATTTGGGAATGTAAGGCAAGGAGTGCGATGCCGAAAATCGAAAAAAAAATTCGCCTCTTGATGATATTCTTCCCCCGATTTGCAGCGAACCGATGGTGGGAAGGCTAAAGCGAGGGATGCGACACTGGAAAATGAAAGAAGAATTCACCTCTTGACAATGTTCTTTCCCCGATTGCGATGAAGCGAAAATGGGACGGGAAAAAGGTGAGGAATGCGACGCCGAAAATCAAAAGAAGAATTCATCTCTTGATGATATTCTTCCCCCGATTGTGGCGTAGAGAAAATGGGATGGCTAAAGCAAGGGGTGTGATGCCAGAAATCGAAAGAAGAATTCGTCTGTTGATGATGTTCTTCCCCTGGTTTGCGGCGAAGTGAAAATTTGATGGCTAAAGCGAGGGCTGCGAGTCTGGACAATGTGGATCTGATGATGAACAATGGACGCGGTCGTAGGAAGCGGGTGTAGCAGGTGTTTCTGAACGGCTGGCAGTCCGGAGGTGCGGGTTTTAGGAGCATGGAAAGGTTGCGCTTTATCGACCCAGGAGACGATCTGCCGGGCTGGGTCGGCTGAGCGGTTATTTGCGAACCAGGCAGGTCAAGCGGCACGCCATGCTGGCGACGGCCGCCTGAGTCCCAGAACCAGAAACGGCGTCACCGGCAAAGATGGCGGTCATGTGAACCTAGGTGCCGGTCGCTGGATGGTATGGCGATAGAATTGCGCGTGGGCCGAGGAGTTTGTGCCAACGGGATTGGTCAGAACAAGGGAAATTGAGATAGGAAAGGAGAAATTTTTTTACCTTTTTTGCATAGGCCTTCTCTTGGACGTGAGAGGGGAATGTAGGAGAGAGAAACGTGAGAGAGAATGAGGAGGAAGTAGGGCAGTTTTCTTTTTTTGGAGAGGTTATTCAGAAAAAAAAAAACTAAAAAATAAAATGAGGGGAACGGTTGTTGCGTGGGGGTAATTTAGGAATTTTTAAATAAATTTTACATTTATTAAGCTATTTTAATGTGGAGTTCGCGCCGATAAACGCACATAATCAATATATATATATATATATATATCAATTAAAGGTAATTATGTTGTTCTGAACACAATGGCGCTTGCTTTAACGATCGGATGTCATTTCGACCATTTTCTGGCGACGCCGCATTTTGAGCCCGAGATGCGATTGTCGCTCAGTTCGTCGAATTAGACTTCTGGGCTTGACTCGACTTATGGCACGTATGTGGAGGTCAACAATATAATCACTTAGGAATGATTAATAAGCACAAATCAACTAATCATTAGGCTCAATTTTCCCAATATAGACATTTTACTTAAATGAATCCAAACCTAACCCAAACCTAATCCATTAAGCCTAAATGGGTCAAATTGGGTTTTAAATCCCATGTAAATGGAATTGAATGATCCAATCCAGTTTTAACTCATTGTACTTGAGCCAAGCACAATGAGTTAAATTGATCTCAAAAGAAAATTCATTGTACTTGAGCCAAGCACACCTTTTGACTCAATTTGATTCAGCCCAACCTACTTAATCCAATAATGGGTTAAACATGAGCTAAGCAAATCATAAACTTCAAATCCCATTAAAATTTTTTATTAACAACATCTTAAATGGTTAAATTGATCTAACTAAAGCATCAATTTAATATTAATCAACCAACCAAGCCAAATCAACCTACACAAAAGAATTTTCAAATGACACCAAATAAACCCAAGCTTGAACCAAACATCTTAAAACCCATCCTAAGAGGGGTTTAGGGTGATTGATAATAAGCTTAAACAAATTAATCAATCTCAACTAAATCCAAAAAAGGAAATATTTTATGGAAAGAAAGAGGTGCATGAAGCCAACTCCAACTCCCAAATCCCCTCATTCTATTTGCTCATCCATCTTAGCACCTCTAGACAGGTGTGAGGCAGCCAAACACCCTTAGAGCTAGCCTTCGAAGGTGTCAATCTCCATGGATAACTAAAGAAGAGAAAGGCTTAAAGGAAGCTCTCGGCCTCTAATGGCAAAGAGAGAAAGGGATCATCTCGTGCCTAATTGAGCATTCCTCCATCTTACTTGAACTAAACGAAGTTGAGCACACTCACACCCCAATCCCCTTACCGTCGGGAGGTCAGAGAATGACCAAAGCTGACCGGAGACAAGTCAAGGTTGGTCCATAGGTCAATCCACAATGAGAGAATCTAATTCCTCTATCCCACAGCCTCATCACATCATTCCAAAGCTAATTAAGTAAACCTCGTCGCCAGAGATCGCCGCCAGTGAGGTATGCACCAAACCCAACCTTATTACATTTTAACTTTGGTCCTTTGTGAAACAAACTTGATCTCAAAAGAGATCAAGCCATATAAATGCGATCTACGTGAGGTCTTGATGATTTTGGAAGTGAAATTGAGTGATTTCAACTGTTGGTTTGCCAGAAATCATCTCAAATCAATAGATGGCTCTCGGCTTTTGCCATCATCGAGAGAGGTGAAATCTCCGCCGTTCGTTCCTTTTATTTAGAATGGAAGATTGAGATTTAGTCAAAACACTTGATTAAAACACCTATAGGAACCCACAAAAACATCTGAGCCATCTGATCTTTGATCGGACTGCTCCTATCGAAATTGGGTGTGTTGCAGTTTTAGCGAGAGATCCATGTGGATCTCGTGTGAAAGAATGGTACAGCGACACATAAAAAACAGCATCACGTCGACACCATGTGGAATCGATGTGGTTAAACACGAAATTCAAGAATTTTGACTTAAGAAATTACAAAAAAATTGATAAAAACTTCAAAAAATACATAATAAATCAAATATTAAGCCAAAAAAAATCTAAATAAGGGCTCCATGGATTTATCTCAATGATAGAAATCCATTAAAATTAAAATTCCCAATTAATTTTGCTTTAAATGAGAACAATCAAACTTAAGTTAATCCTAATCCATTGATTCTAATGATTTGAAATTTTGGTAAAAAGAAATTAAAGTTAAAATACACTTTAGAGATATTTTGGTGATTCATTTCAAAATAAATTTATAGATAAGGAATTTTTAATTCTAAAACTTAATTTTAATGAAATAAATAAATATTAATTAAAGAAAATTATGGAAAATCATGCAAATAACCTAAATCATCATAACAAATCCTAAGGACATTAAACAAACTATTAAAACTCTTTGAAACCTAGTAAAACACAAAATCACCTAATTTAATGATTAATTCAATTAATTAATTCAAATAATCAACATGAACTTAGGAAAATTATAATAAATCAACCAAATTTTTACAAATTTCAAATAAACACTCTATAAAAGCATCTTCTATAGAGAAATCTAGGAAAAATAAAACTTGTAAGTGATTCTCTTTAAATAAAGCTTAATTTAGGTTTTAATGAAATACTTAAAACCTTAATTAAACTCAAATTTTACATCTGATCAAGATGAAATTTTAGAAAATCCAAATTAGAAAAGAACCCCATTTGTAATAAAAAAATATCAAGGCTAATTAACCTCTAGAGTGGAAGTTATTGAATTTCTAAGTCCCTAGGCCAATTCACATGAAATATTAAATCAAAAATTATAAAAATTATAAAACTTTGCAAAATCAATATAGAACATTTCAATTAACTACATACCACTCAAAAGAAATTGTCTAACCCTTTGATGTTAACAAAATCAATTGATTAAAAGAATGAAATTTAATTAAATAATCACTTTAAATGAATTAAGATTAAAGTTAGCCAATAAATTTCAGATCTAAATATAAACTTCATTGACATATAAATCCTCTCAACTCATTCAACTTGAGTGAATAACACAATCCTAAAATACTAACATATAAATTAAGTTAATTATATTTATATTTTTTGAAACTTAGGAAATTAAATTCTTAACATATAATGAACTAACCTAAACCGACAAATGGAATCATAAGTTGAAGCCAATGAATTAATCCAAACTTCATAATAAAATGAAATGATTATATGAATATGAATAAAATCAAATTAATTGAAAACATATAATTCAATGCATTATGAAATTAAATGTGAAGAATTGTTTAAGTAATGAAATTAAACTAAAATGTAAAACATTAATCTAAGTTACTAAAAAGACCTAGTATAGTCTTACCACACCTAGAAATCAAATTAAATTAAATATTGAAAACATAAATTTGAAACTCAAACTTAAAAAGACCTAGTATAGTCTTATCACACATGCCAATTTTCTTCACACACTAGAATATTAGGTCACGGATCCTAGACTTAAGCCCGCTAATTTTGTAATATTCTATGATGTGATGTATATTTTTTTTTATAGTGTACTATTTTAGACTAGATAGCTAGAATTGTTTGTGGTTAGTTTGGATGGTAGGACATGTTGTTTAGAACTAATGTTGTCTTCTGTAGGGGGTTGTACTAAAAAAAGATCGACATCATAAATTATATATAATTATTATTTTCTTGTAAGTATGCTTAAGTTCTTAAGCATAGGCTAATATGACAGGTGGGCTTGACAAGCAACTAATGCTAAGCTTGTATGTTTGCAAATATAAATGTTAGTATGATGTTTATATTTTTTTGATATTTATTTTGCATGGCTTAAGATTTATTTTTAAAATTTTTAGAATTAGGTTAGGATCGAATAGCAAAAGTTGACCCTACCAGCAAATGGGTGTAGCGGTCCCCTATGAAAGCTAATGGAGGTCCCTGAAGAAAGAGACGATCCAAGAATAAAGACCCCCATAGCTCTACACTTGCAGTTCTAGGCCAGGCAGTATTAGAACAGAGCTTGACTGCCCATTTTCTCTTTATTTCAGGTGAACAGCGGTACCTGGCTGCACTGGCCTATTCTTTAATTTAAATAGGCTTGATTTACTTCGGCTTCTAGTTTTTTTGTGTTGTACTTTTGTGACGAATGTCTACATGTAGGCTCTTAGAAAAGTAAAATTTTCTACCCAATTTAAATCTAAATAACTTACATAAAAAATAAAAAATAAACTTAAAACTTCACATTAATTAAAGCCTAAGAAAAACTTAAAAGCAACTAAAAATAACTAACTTTTGCGAACCATGCTAGCATATTGTGTCTGACTCTGTGAATTGGGTTCTTCACCTATTACACATAAGGGGCATCTGATCTTTGAGGATGTCCACTTCTAATTGCATATCATTTAGGCATATAATGCATACTCAAAATCCTCAAATGAATTATGAGTCAAAAATATTTAAAAGTTGAAATATGTCACCTGAATTAGGATCATTTCATATCCAAACATGATCTTAGAGATTAAAGAGTGAGTCTAGGTTCTTATATTCTTGCCTAAATTACAACAACCCATCTATCTATTGAGAGAAATCAAGGTGGGTTACCCTCATGTCAATGACCTAATCACAACCCTTCCTTCGATTTCAACCTATTAACAAGCAAGAAGATAATCTTTTGACAATTAGATCTTACTTAAGTAAGATCAACTAGAGCAGATTGAGTTGGGCGATATAATAGTTCAATAACAAGGGCGCTATAGGGATTTTAATGAGATTTTCATTTGATTTTGTTGTGATCAAATTATTAATCTATATTCTATGAAGTTTTAACCTAATGTGTATTAAGGCATGCGAATTTAAGAAAAATATTTTATTCATTTTTTTGTTTTTTTTAAATTAATTATTTTTGGCTTAATCACTTATTATATTAAATTGACTAAAAAAATTTCTAAACACATTTGAGAGGGATCATATTAGGCCTCTAATAAAAATTTTATGACTCAGTGATGTGTTGCTTGCATAACATAAATTTTCTAATGAATAATTTTACTATTAAAAAATTATATTAAATCATGTATTAATTTATTTTTTTAAAATAAATTAGACATGATCCGTTCCTTTACATATCAAGACACACTCCTTTTTTTTGTCAAAATCTTTAGCAATTATTTGAAATCATTTTTTTAAGGGAGATTTACATACATACCACACAATTCTTATATATTTATATATCTAACATTGAAATCTTAATTTTGACATATATATATATATATATATATATATATATATATATATATATATATATATATATATATCCCAATCTTCAATATCACATCAAAAATATCATCAACACTCACTTTTTAAAAGTGAAATATACTTTTTAAGCATAGAAAAGTGTTAGATAAGTAAATATCTAACTTTATCTAACTTTAAGTGTTAGATATATAAATGCATAAGAATTGTGTGTTATGTATGTAAATCTTCCTTTTTTTTAATAATCAAAATACCATATATTCTGATTATTTAATTAAGAAAATAACTTAAATGCCCTTAAGAAATTTGAAATTGCTTAAGCATGTCATTTTACTTAATAGAGTGCATTATAATTATCTTTTCAAGATCCTTATCCCCAATTTCAATTTTTAGTTTAAAAAATCCTATTTTCTAATTTTAATGATAAGTTTATTATAAAAAAATTAATTTCATTCATTTTCAACATAACCTATGTGCAATTTCAAGTCTAAAACATCATCTAAAATGTATGTGAGCATTCTCCAATTTATTTAAAAAAAATTTAATTATTTAATATTTTTCTAATCTTAATAATTCTAATAAAAATTAGAAAATTTGCTAGATAATTCTAGAAGAAATTAAACTTTTTTATATATGATCATTTCATGTACATAATCATATATTTTAATTTTACAAACATTTGATACATACATCACATAATAAGCTATCCAAGCTTAGATTCTCATAATGATTTGATCGATCTAATTAACATAAATATGGCCATATAAATCAAAATTCTCATGCCATGAATGAGTTCTATTAAAGTACTGTATTTCGATTTCTCATTATTCATTAGTAATGATTTCTATTTTCAATAAACTTTAGATTATTATTGACCATCATCTATGGTTTAGTTTTTGATCATATAATATTTCAAGTCACTCTCAGTGCAATTAAAGCTGACCTAAGCTAGCCAAATGTCTTTTTAACTCGCATAATCTGACCAAAAGAGCCAACAAAAATACACAAAAAAAAGCTAGAGATAAAATAAAGATAAGCCAAATAAGAGGCCAGGCACTATTATAAATGACTATTAAAGCTGACCATGCTGTGAATTGACATATTTGTTTGTTAATCCAATAAAACTTTCATGACACTTGTTAATAAATGTTATGCCAAATTAAATTTGATTTTTTAAAAAAAAACTATGACTAAAAATATAGTAATATTTAATTATAGTTTTAGCATAAGAGTAATTTTTTAAAAATAAGTTTATCATTTGTTTGCCTATAAATATTTTGAAACTAATTATATTTTTTTTTTAAATATGGGTAAATAGTGTTTTAATTTAAGTCATATACGCTTAGAACCCTTGCAAAAAGCATAGCAAGCTAAATGATACTTCTAATCATAATTATTAAGAAAAATATGACTAATAATATAAAATGAAGTCACAATTTTCAAAGGTTGAAAGTTCTTAATTATATCGAATCAAATTTATATTTTAATAAAAGATATTTTACTTTATATAAAGTTGTCTAGATAAAGTCAAATATTGAATAATTATATTTAAATAAAAAATCTTATCTATGTAAAACTATGATAACTACGTTAAAGGCTGAATTATATCTAGATAACTTATTTTAGATTAAAAATACATTTAAAGATTGAAACTTTCTGTGAAAATTTATGCTCTATTATCTGACTAAATCCATGAAGTGCATCCTTCCAAGGTAACTAAGGGTGTATTTTAGATAATTTTTTAGTTATTTTATTTTTTCAGAAAGCGACCAGAATTCAAAGTAATTTCATTTGGCTACTAACTTCTTGGCTATTTTTTATAAAAGTTTGTGAAAAAATTATTTCGGTAAGAGAGAAAAGTATTTAAAGATGTAGACGTTTTGAATTTTTCAAAAAGAAAAATATTTATAACACACACGTCATTTTTTTTCAAAAAATTGATTTTTTCACGATAACTTTTTAAAAAGTTACATCTGTCTCAAATAGACCTTTAAGTCTGTGAGCTATAACTTTAAATAATTATATTTCTCTAAATATAAATATCATCAATTTCATTTATCTTCCTATAAATAAAGTGGGGAGCTTTACTTATCTGCATACGAAGGCAAACTGTTTGCTTAATTCATACAAAAGTTAATTAAAAAGAGAATTGATGGCGAGCAAGATAGAATCCCAGAGCGAATTCGAGTTGAGCATTGAGGCTCTGTGGAATGCTATAACGAAGGATAAATTCGAAGTTCTTCGCAAAGCAGCGCCACAGCTGCTGACTGATGCACAGGTGCTTGAAGGAGATGGAGGCCTTGGGACCCTCGTCTCCATTAATATTAGCGCTGGTAAGTACTATATATATATATATATATATATATATATACTTTTTTTTTTTTTTTGCGTGATTGAAATGGGACAAGTAATAGTTAGGATGCTCCGAACAAAATAAATTATAAGGCAGAAAGTGTACACTACAAGGATTTTAAATGCTGTGCATAATTAATTACTAGTTACATTTAAAAAGTGAGATGAAAAGTCTCTTTCTTGGCACTTTAAATTTTTTGAAATTGTTAATTCTTATGTGGATAAATATATTTCTACAAAAAAACCAAAAAAAAAAAACTATAAACTAAAATTTCAGAAGTGGCTCTGAAAATCTATTGCACCCACCAAAATGTTATTTAATGGAATTACCGGTTATTTGTCTCATCTAACATGACTTAGATTTTCTGAATCCAGCATTTACAATTACTCTCATATACGATATTTTTTAATTTTCTTATATATTTTTCTTAAAGTCATCATTATCTTCCATATAGCTGCACCTCATGTTCCACCTTTCAAGGAGAAGACAGTGGTGTTTGATGAGACCAACCATGCTGTGACCTTCCAGGGAATAGAAGGAGGCTTTTTGACTCTAGGGTTTGCTTATTATGATGCGTCCTTCAAGCTTGATGACTTGGGTGACGGCAAAATCTTAGCAAAGACCACTGTAACATATGAGTTGGAAAAGGGCGTTGATGGAACTCAACTCGTAGAGGAGTTCACCAATTTTGCAGGCGGGTATATCAATATTGTGGCCAGCTATCTGCAGAACGCTGCCGCCTAATAAGCAACAAATCAATATATATATATATATATATCTATATATATATGCACTTGTTTGCCATTTATTGTTGAGTTCTTGTCGAAGATTTCTGTTTCAGTTTTATGCTTTGAGTGCATGTTTAGCTGTATCCAAATGGCACCTTCTTAATAAGGGAGTCTATCTCTATCTTGGATTAGAATAATAATAACTGTTTGTTGATTATTGATTCACTCTATTCTATTATTATTATTATATCTTGTGGTTATGTTAGAAATTGGAAGCAAGAATGATGAGCACAAATTTAATACTGAAATTTTCGTCACTTTACTAATACTTAGGGTTTAGGGTTTCGCTGTCATAATTATTTGATTAATTTGTTGTTAATCTTGTTGCTAAAACCACATAAAAGTTCAAATTGATTGTTATACGCTGTTGATGGAATTGAAGCAAGTGGGTTGAATGATCAAAATAGACAGCAATATAAATTTGTACAAATTTTAATATGGTATTCTGATAATCAATAATCAAATTATTAACTATTATGATTACTTTTGATTAAACAATCTAATGTAAACAGAATAATTTTTATTATCATAATAATTACTTGTTAACTAATCACATAACTTAATCCCAAATTAGTTTAACTATATGACAACCTTAACTCCTTAAATATTAAGTAACACCTTAGATTGAATGTGTAATTAATTAGAGTTAAATAATAAAAAAATTAATTATTAATTAACAATTAGAACAAAAAAGTGTTTAATTTCACATTGATCGATTAATTAATGGATCAATTAATCTGCTTAAAAATAAATTATCTAAATTAATTAGAATTAGATATTATTTATTGATGATTTCTAGCATAAAAAATTATTTTATTTTATCATATATTAAATACCAAAATTAAAAAAAATTTAAATTATTGATAAGGTTATAAAATCAACTAATTAATTAAGATATTTAGAGTGTAATCAGACAGCAAATATTTTATATTGTCATGGATAATTAATTAAGAAAATTAAATTATCCAATCTATTAGTTGATTTTAAGATATTCAAATCAGTCAAATAAATTATGTTAATTAGCAATTTATTAGGGTTAGATTTAATGATTAATCATAGCAATAAAAAAATTACTTTAATCAAATTCCATTAATAATAAAACTTAAAACTAAATTCAATCATGTATGAATTGATGATTAGCATCGTAAAATATTTTAATATGGCTTAAATTGGTTATCATTCAACTTACACCAACTAACCTTAAGAGAGAACATCAACTCTTACAATAGATTAGACAAAAAATTTAACATTTTTTATTAACAATTATCTATTTTACTAGATAATAAAGAATAACCCAAGGTATTGTAATATAAAATAACATAGCTGAACCATAGATAATATGACCTCCTAAGGAGACTTACAAGATAATGGATAAGCTAAACTATATTTATTGACTACAAGAATATCATGTTATTACTTGAAATTTTTTATATTTATTTTTTCACCATCCATCCATATCAGAAATGTTATGCATAATACACAAGATTGTTTTTATATATGAAAATTAAAAAAGATAATAGCTATAAGACCTATCATACTTGAAATAGTTTTTTATCAGTTATAATGTTAGATAATGGAATGTCTCCCTCCCACAAACATTAGAGAGGGTATGAATATAATATAAATGAGTTGAATTATGTAGAATGTCTCATGTAGTATTAATGAATAAGATTCATAGGTGTCGATCATGATAGTATAATTTTTTTTGTAAGAGTATTAACCTAGGCCTTTGTTTACGTGTATTTATATTTGTTTTCAATGAAAGGTAAAGATTTAGTTGGGTAGTTGAGATTGAGAAGGGATGAAGATGATCAAGATTGTTGACCTCATTTTTGGATGAGGTTAACATCATCTATAACCCTGATAATTAAAAAATATAATCCTAGATTAGGAGCCTCCTGATTATGCACTTAGGACACTATACTTAGTGACCTAGTGAATCCTTCTAGGATTTGACCTAACCCAATAGGATTAAGTGAACCCAAACCAAACTCAAATTTAAACAAATGATTAAATCAAATACATTTTAATTGAAATTTAAAATCTAATTGAACTTGAACCTAGGTAATTTGGGTGGTCAACCTAATTAACCTACCTAAGCTTAAAATTTCCTAAACCTAAAGAAATTCAAATAAAATCAAAAAAATTGAAATCAAATCAAACTAAAAGCATGAAGTCAATGCATGAACATAAATGTACCTAAAAATAAATATAAATGAGGTTCAAGATGGTCAATCATGTCTTTAACCTAGAGTTGACCTATGTGGGTCTCACCAAGTCAAAGATCAATTCACCAAATGTGACAAAATTAAATCATTCTAAGGACTTATAATTATTAAATGAACATGTGTAAACATAATTCTAAATGAGTCTAAATCCAATAAGATTTGGGCTAATTATGTCTCTTGATCCAAATGAACCTTATTGAAACCTAAATCAAAATAAAATTAAAGTTAATTTAAATTAAACATCCAAAATTATTTGAAAGTCATAAATGAACATAATTCAACCAATTATTTAAATTAATTTGATTAATTTTGTCATTTAATACAAATAAACTCATGTTGACCCACTAAGCCCAAATTTGGGTCAAAGTGGGTTTATATTCAAAATCAACTCCGTATGAAATAAAATTAATTGATCTAAATAATTTCAAATACTAAATTAAACACAATTGAAAGCTAATCACAATTTAATTATTTCATATTAGCCATTTGACTTAATTAATCCAATTTAATCTAAGATGGGTTCATTTGGATTGAAAATGAAAATTAATCCCAAATCCAATAAAATTAATCAATTAGAACCATTATAAATGGCTAAACAATACAATTGAATCTAGATTTAAACCCATTGATCAAATGAATTAATCAAAGCCAATCCAAAAAGGCAAAGGGATCAAAAGTTAAACACTTTAACCCAAGTCTAACTCAACTGAACTTGAGTTTAATCCATGGTGCCCCTTAGGTTTGATTTGGGCAGTCAATCATCAATCCAAATAAGTGAATAATGAACATCCAATGCTAATTAATCACACATAATCCAATCTAAATTAAGCTAAACTCAAATGGATCTAACTTAGACCTTTAAGCCCAAACTTATACTAATTACACTTGGATTCACTTAGACTCATCTTAGGATGAGCCCAATGTACATGCCAACTAAAGTTTTCAATCAATCTAAGGAGAGAGAGATATGCCATGGTGGGGAGAATCCAAAACCAAACCATCCTCCTCCCTAATCTATCCAAATTTCACCCATACATTCTACTTCACCAACCCTAATTGATTTAAGTGTCTGGTTAAACATCTTAACCACCTTTAGAGCAATCATCAGATTTAAATTCCCATGGCTGGTGACCTCCATCTCAAGCCAATAAGGGAACCTCTCAGTCGACCTTAAAAACCTAAGGAGAGATCAAATTTGAGGCTTCTTTCGATTCTAACTCTTTCATTTAATTTAATAAAATTAAATCATTAAATTTAAGTGGCCCAAGAATAAGAATGGCCTAGATTTGGTTTGGCACCTAAATAGTTCATTTTTTAAGTTTCTTAAATTAAAATTAATAATTAGATATTGATAGGCAAAACCTCATATTAAGGAATTTAATTAAGTACTAAACCCTTAATATAAGGTATCCAACTAAAACTAATCTAAACAATGGGTTAAATACATAGATCAATGAACATCTTAGGTCACGAAATCTAAATGTAATGGACTACTTGAATAATGAAACCAAAATTTCAAAAGTAAGCTTAAATACAAAATGGTTCCTTCATCACTTCATCAATGTATTAAATACATAATGGATGCTGAAATATACTATAAAAGGGGATATACAATCATTATCTATTCATAAAATTAAGTTTTATAAAGATGTTGTCTATTACATGCCTAAAAGGCAAATGCCTGATTCTATGAAATCCAACATTATTGAGGCATCAAAGAAAATGAAAGAAGATATCAAAACAAATGAAAAAATAAAAAGAAAAGAAAGAAAAGGAGGGAAAAGCAAAAAAAAAAGAGAAAAAGAACCTCCAATAATTCATATTGATTTAGAATCTAGTTCCAATGAAGATTAAAATCAAAAGGATGCCTTAATAAAGTTTGAGATATCATTAAAAATAGATAACGATGAAGAGAAAATTTGAGCATCTAAGGATGAATCTAAATTATCTACTTATGAAAAATTGAAAAGGTATGTGGACACTTTGACTTTGACGACAATTACACAATTAGAAGTCAAAGTAGCCCCAAACATTTCAAGCAAGGTTGGGAAGTTATTAAAGTTTTATTTTGTACCCAAATCCTCAAGATCAGAAGTAGATGTAAAGCTTGAATATCCATCTTCTAATGAAATAATAGAACTTCCTTTTGACTAGTATCCTGATTGCATTAAAAATGCTATAAAACATGATTTGATTTCTAATGTTTGGACCAAAGATAGAGCCCAACGCATGGAAAATATATGTAATAATAAAAATAAAAATTGAAATCCAAAGTTGGCATTAGGTTTCGTATCATTGGACCTTTGAGTAATGATGAATATTTTCTAATGATAAGCAATCATATAGAATCTGATCAACTCTTTTGAAATATATCTAAGAATTTTGTCTTGAAACATCAGATAGTTTAAATGATTGCTTAATTCAAAGTGCACCACCAAAATTTAAAGAAGACATAAAATCCACTGTTGAAGAATTAAAGGAGATCAACTTAGGAGCTAAGAAAGACTCACAACCAACTTTTATTAGTTCGTTACTCGATATTGAAGATTTTGATGAGTTGATTAATTTACTTTCTGAATATAAAGATTACTTTGCATTGATATATGATGAAACGTCAAGTTAATCGTTGGACATTATAGTTTATAACCTAAAGATTAAACTTGATGTAATTCTAGTAAAGCCAGCTCCTAGATGCATGCATCCAGAAATTGAGCAATAAGTAATTATTGAAGTTAAGAAAATTAATTGAGGCTGATTTTATACAAGAAGAAAAATATCTTTCCTGATTACCAAGTATTGTCCAAATAAAAAAAAAAAGAATGGCCAAATATGCATATGCGTAGATTTTAAATACATAAATAAGGCTTGTCCCAAAGATGAATTCTTAGTGCCGAAATCAAAACTTTTGATGGATGTAGCCTCATCACATGAAATCTTCTCATGGATGGGTCATCTGGGTATAACCATATAAAGATGGCCCCCAAGGGATAAGAAATATATGGCATTCGAAACCTTGAATGGGATATTTTGTTACACAGTCATGCCATTTGGTCTCAAAAATACTGAGGCTACTTATCAAAGGGCAATGACTAGAGTATTTGATAATTTGATTAATAACCAAGTCAAATGTTACATCGATGATCTAATTATTAAAAGTAAAAAAAATAAAATCATTTATATGATTTACAGATTATTTTTGAATGGTTGCGTCATTATACCCTAAAAATGAACCCTTTGAAGTGTGCCTTTGGAGTAACTTTAGGAAAAATTTTAGGGTTTGTAGTGAGGCACCATGGGATATAAATCAATATTGAAAAAATTAAACCTATCATCAAAATGTCATCACCTAAAAGTCTTATGCAGTTATGATCATTCCAGGGTAGACTTGCATATTTAAAAATACTTATATCAAATTAGTCCAAAAGGTGCCAACTATTTACGGCATTGACGAAGAAGAATTCTAAATTTATTTGGGATGAGAAATGCCACAATGCATTTGAGGGCTTAAAGTAATATTTGATGAATCTACATGTTTTGGCTACCCAATCCCATGAAAGCCATTGATTTTGTATGCTACAGCTTTAGATGAAACCCTTATAGCTATAATAGCTCAAGACAATGAAGAAGATAAAGAAAATTTCCTTTACTATCTAAGCTGTAGACTTATCCCAACAGAGATGAATTATTCACCCATTGAAAAACATTATTTAGCTTTGATTTTTTATGCTAAAAAACTATGGTATTACATGCTCTCACATAAAGTGAATTTAATTTCAAGAGTAAATCCTTTGCAACATCTTATGACCCTCCCGACGTTGCCTCGATGTCTAGCACGTTGGTCTATGATTTTATTATAATTTGATATTACATTTATCCCCTTTTGTGTTGTTATGTGTCAAGTTGTAGCTGACTTTTTAAAAGGCACATCTTCTCCCCAAAGATTCCCCTTTAAATGATGATCTTCTAGATGAATAGATCATGAATTTAAAAGATGAAATTAATGTCACTTGGGAGCTATATTTTGATGGTGCAGCATCTTCAAAGAAGAATAAAGAGTTGAATTCTTCTAACCCAAGGAAAGCAGGGACTGGATTGATTTTTTTAACTCTAAACAAAGGAATGATGTGATATTCTTATCACTTGTATATACCATGTATAAATAATAAAGCCGAATATAAGGCTTTTATACCTCAGTTAGAATTAACAATCCTTATGGATATTAAAATTATTAAAATCTTTGGGGATTTCTAACTGGTTATTAATCAAGTGAGCAGAATCTATAAGGTTCTACACCCAAAAGTTTTCAATTATTATCACTATACAATGAAGCTACTTGAAAAGATTCTTTTCATGACTCTATATAGAATATCATGCAAAAATAACACTATAGCAGATGCTTTAATTAATCTCGCTAAAGAAATTGTATGCCCAAAAAAGCGTTTATATCTATAGAAGTTTAGAATTAGTAAATTTTATCCCCTATAGATTTAGATTATATGAATATAAAAATAGAAATACAAAGGATAGCCACCCTAACTGAAGGTCAAGATAAACGAACGTGACTGGAGGCTGCCATTCATTGATTATTTTAGTGTGGGGAGGCTCCTAAAAGACAAGTCATTAGCAAATCAAATTAAGAAATGTGCCTTATCTTATGCATTAATCAACAATGTGTTGTATCATAGATCAGTTGATCAAATGTGGCTATATTTTTTAGATAAACAAGAAGGTGACTGAAGTACATTCTGGATTGTGTGACACTCAAGGCCCAAAATAAAATTAAAAATTAAAAGACTTGGATATTATTAGCCCTTGATGTTAAATGACTGCATAGAAATTACACGGCATTACCATCAATGCAAATACATGGTGTAGTATATTATATTAGCCACCTAGTGTATTGCATCCAATGATTGCCTCTTGGCCCTTTGAGAGTTTGGGTACTAACATCAAAGGGCCTATTAACCCTCCTCCATCAAAAGGGCATCATTTTATATTAGCTACAACTGATTACTTTTCTAAGTGGACTGAGGTGATTCTACTAAAAGAAGTTAAAGCATATCATATACTGAAGTTCTTTTAGAAAACTATCATATATCATTTTAGTGTTCCTCGCTGAATCATATCCAATAATGGTCTGTCATTTTTAAGTACACTAAAATAGGACACTTTGTGGAAAGACATAACATCGACTGGAGATATTCGACCATTTATTTCCATAAAGTAAATGGATTGGATGAAACTTTTAATAAAACTCTTGTATAATTCTAAAAAATATTCTTGACGAAAATAAATGTTAGTTGTATGAAAAGTTGGTTGAAGCCTTATAGGCCTATTAGACTACATATAGGACACCAACTCAATCTACATCATATGCTTTGGTTTATGGATGTGAAGCTATTCCTCCATTAGAAGTACAACTACCTTCTTTAAGGATCAGTTAATAACAATATTATAACATATCAAAATTATAAACTTCGACAAGAAAAACTTGAATGTCTTGAAGGAAAACATCTGAGAGCTCAAAAACAACTTGACCTTTACCAATCACGTATAATTCAAGCTCATGATAAATTGATCCATCGTAAAACTTTCCAAGTAGCAGACTTGTTTTTGGTTCTTAGAAGGCCAAGTTTAGCTCATCATAGGATATGTAGCAAATTCGAGTTATTATGGGAAGAACCGTTTGTTGTGAAAAAAAGTCTACGAATGAGGTTCTTACTAGTCGATAACTAGTAATGGTGAGCATTCAATGCTGCCTATTAATAGACATTACTTAAAGAAATATTATGTATGAATTGTACTCCAATTTCAAAGATGATGATCAGTAAAGTTATGTTTGTCTCTATTTTTTTTTTTGTAATTTATTTAGGTCCAAACACTGATCCCTTTCAAATTTAAATTTTTTCTATAAATTTTATGTAATTCCCTTTAAATCTTTTGGAAATGGATTTAAGCCTCTAAAGTCCCATTTCAATAGACTATAAGGTTAGGATTAAGTCACCAAGACCCATTTCCTACTAGTCAAAATTTGAGGTTTAAGGACTGAGTCATCAAGACTCCTTTCCTAACTTTAGCTATTTAGGTTGGAATTAAGCCATTGAAGGCCCCTTCTAATAACTAACAAGATAGGATTAAGTCCTTTAATATACATCCTTTCTAAAGATAAGGATAGAATTAAGTCATCAATACCCCTTCCTATCAAATAAACTATATAGGTTAGGATTAAGTCACCAAGACTCCTTTCCTATTAGTCAAAATTTAAGGTTTAGGCTTAAGTCATTATGATCTCTTTCCTCACTTTAGTTATTTAAGTAGAAATTAAGCCATTAAAGGCTCTTTCTTAGTAGCTAACAAGATAGGAATAATTCCCTTAGCAGGCATCCTTTCAAGAAAATTAAGATAGGATTAAGTCATTATGACCCATTTCCTTTTCAAGCTATTTTGGTTGGAACTAAGCCATTGAAGGTCTATTCCTCTTAGATGAATATATTAAGATTAAGTTCTCATGATCCTTTTCTAGTTCAAAATAAAAGAAACTAAGGGATGGAAATAAGCCACTCTAAGGAACCATTCTTATAGACTATTTAGGTTAGGAATTAAGTCCATGCGACCCCTGCCTATTAGTCGAAATACTGAAGATCACGAATTATGACATTGAAAGCCCACTTCCCCCAACCCAACTATTTAGGTTAGAATTAAGTCATTAAATACCTAGTCTTAATAGCTAAATAGATGAGAGTAAGTCCCCAAGTGACATCCTTTTATGGTTAAAATTCATGTAGTTTGAAGAAGAATAAATATCCATAATGGAATCCTCTCCGACTTGATCTCTAGACAAGAGTGAGTATCCATAGTGCCATCTTTTCTAGAAAAATAAAATTAGGGTTTATCTATAGATCATTTATTTAGAATTGGCTAGTCATTTAAATTACCTTTTTGGCTAATCCCACCTAGAAATTTATGAGTCCTAGTGTTTTCTTTTAGGTTAGCTATTAAGAACTTTTTGTAGTCAAGATAAGAATAAGTCCCTTGAAGACATCTTCTCTAGCTATCATGACCATGTTAGAACTAGATTCTTTATTAAGTCTTGTCCTAAAAACATTCATATTCTTCTCAGGGACTAGTAAATCTAAGTTCTATAAGAATGAATTATTCTAAATCAGAACAGCTTAAGGAATGTTTATGACTATCTTACACAATCAAATTCAAAATAAAATTTAAAACCAAAACCAAAACTAAACATAAATTTCAAATTTCAAAACCAAATTTGAACTCCTTCAAGCTTATGCTTATAGTTCTGTTGCCTAGTTCGGCCAACACAAATATATGCAGTGTACTCTAGTCAATGAATCATACATATTACGGGTCTATTTGTTGACCTCATTTTTGGATAAGGGTAACATCATCTCTAACCCTAATAATTAGGATACCTAATCCTAGATTAGGAGCCTCCTAATTATGCACTTAGGACACTACACTTGGTGACTTAATGAATACTTTTGAATTTGACCAAAACAAATAGAATTAGGTAAACCCAATCCAAACTCAAATTTAAATAAATGATTAAATCAAATATATTTAAATTAAAATTTAGAATATAATTGAGCTTGAACCAAGGTAATTAGGGTGGTCAACCCAAATAACATACTAAAGCTCAAAATTATCTGAACCTAAAGAAATTTGAATAAAATAAAAATCAAATCTAATCAAATCAAATTAAAAGAATCAAGATAATACATTAACATAAATGAACCTAAAAATAAATCTAAATGAGGTTCAAGAGAGTCAATCATATCATTTGACCTAGAGTTGACCTATATGTGCCCCACCAAGTCAAAGATCAATTCACCAAAATTTGATCAAATTAAATCATTTTAATTATCAAATGAACATATTTAAATATAAAATTAAATGAATATAAATCCAATAAGTCTTCAAATGGGCTAATTAAATCACTAGATCCAAATAAACCTAATGAAACTTATTGAAATCTAAATCAAAATAAAATTAAACTTAATTTAAATTAAACATCCAAAATTATTTGAAAGTCATAAATAAACATAAGTCAACCAATTATATAAATTAATTTGATCAATTTTGTCATTTAATACAAATAAACTCATGTTGACCCATTAAGCCCTAATTTGGGTAAAAGTGGTTTAGATTCAAAATCAACTCTATATGAAATAAAATTAATTGATCTAAATAATTTCAAATACTAAATTAAACACAATTGAAAGCTAATCATAGTTTAATTATGTTATATTAGCCATTTGACTTAATTAAACCCAATTTAATCTAAGATGGGTTCATTTGGGTTCAAAATCAAATAGAAGTATCAATTAAAAACATTATAAATGGCTAAACAAATACAATTGAATCTAGATTTAAACCCATAGATCAAATGAATTGAGCAAAGTCAATCCAAAAAGCCAAATGGATCAAACTTAAACACTTAAACCTAAGTCTAGCTCAAATGAACTTGAGTTTCATCTATGGTGTGCCTTAGGTTTGATTTAGGAAATCAATCATCATTCCAAATAAGTGAATAATGAACATCCAATGCTAATTGATTACACATAATCCAATCTAAATCAAGCTAAACTAAAATGGATCAAACTTAGACCTTTAAGCCCAAACTCAAACTAATTACACTTGGATTCACTTAGACTCATCCAAGGATGACCTAAAGTAGTTGCCAACTAAAGTTAAGAGGTTTAAAGAAGTTCCAATGAACCCAAGGAGTGAGGAATATGCCATGGAGGGGAGAAGCCAAAACAAAACCATTCTCCTCACTAATCCATCCAAATTTCACCCATACATACTACCTCACCATTTCTAAGTGATTTGAGTGTTTGTTTGAATCTCTTAATTTCCTTTAGAGTAATCATGGGACTCAAATTCTCATGGCCAATGACCTCCATCTCAAGCCAATAAGGGAACCTCTTGACCAACATTAAAAACCCGAGGGATCAAATTCGAGGCTTCTTTCAATACTAACACCTTTCTTGAGTGAAAATGAACACAAGCACACCTTCTCCCTCCTCTTAAGTTCCTCTGATCATTCCCAACACTAAACGTTCATCCCCACACTAATCTAGAGGGAGGCAAAGCACGATTTCTTCTCCAAAAGCTTCGTCCAACTTCCTTGAACATTTTTGAAACCCAAACCATGTGTGTGAGTTATGGTTGAAACTAACCTTCTTTTAATTTTACATTGGTCATTTATGAAATAAAACTAGTTTTAGGATCAGTCAAACCATATTGATCTCTTGAAAGTCATGCCATAATCATTTTGAAATTAAAATCTCATGATTTCATTGCGTGGATCACTGATGAATAGCCACAAAAATCCAATGATGCTTGATTACCACCAGGGATAAAAGAGACAAAATCATAGCCATATGTTCCTTTTATATTGAATGATCGGCTATGATTTAGTCAAACATATTGATTAAATCCCATAGGGAAATCACAGATTAATCTAAAGTCATTTGATCATTAATTGGACGATCCTGATGAAACTGCATCCCTGCCTCCAAATTAACTCGAGATCCACATGGATCCCACATGGCCTAATCACACAGCACCGCATTTAAAGCAGCATCACACGGCGCTGACTATTTTAAATAAGAAATTTTGATTTTTTGGATTTAAAAATTTTAAAAAAATACTAAAAACTTTAAAATTTCATAAAAAAAAATAAAATTCTCAACCAAAAATGCAAATAAGGGCTCTATAAATTCATCTTAGTGAGAGAAATCTATTAAATTTAAAATTGTCAAATTTTATTAGGTTCAAACCTAAATTAGACTCAAAATATTAATACATTCAATTTTAAATTTTAAAATTTAAAATTGAGGTTACAACACATCAGAGATTAAAGTTTGGGGATTTATTGATGATTAAATCAAAAGATACAAAAAATTTTAATCTCCAACCCTTAATTTAATGAAATAAATTAATAAAAAATTAAAAGAATCGAGGAAAATTGTGGAATCACTTTAAAACATCATAATACACATTAATAAAACTCAAGGAAGATATTAGATCCCACTGAAACTCATTAATATTTAAGATGACCTAATTAGACAATTAAATGACTTAATTAATTCATTTAATTGATCTAATCATTAAAAAATCATAATAAAGAAAACAAGAATCTAAAAATCCTAAATAAACCCTCTATGGATTCATCATTTAGAGAGGAATTAAAAAAAATTAAAACCACTAAAAAATTCTTAATAATTTATACTTAACTTAGGTTTTATTGGAATCATAAAATCTTAATTAGTCTAAAAATACATATTTGATTAAAGTTAAGTTTTAGAAAATGAAATTGGTAACCCCACTTGCCATAAAAATTTCAAAGCCAAATGACTTCTAGATCAGATGCTATAGAATTTTCAAATTTTAGGTCAATTTAAATCACATAATAAACCAAAACAATTATAGAAATTAAGAAAATTAATGAAATCAATTTAAAACACTGTAAATAACATTAATGGACTTTAAGAAAATTTTTTAGTCCTCTGATGTTGAAAATCTAATTGATCCTTCACTTAAGGTTTATGGAACTAATTAACGGTAAGAAATTAATTAAACCATAAAGTACTAAATTATTAAATTTGGAATAAAATAAATATTAATCTAAAAATTATAACTAATTAATCCTTAAATTTCATGTTTAAACAAGAAATTCATTAATATTAAAGCCATCTTAAGCTAATTTAACATCAAAATAATTAATGAATAATAAATTTGAATGATTTAAATTAAATCATTTAACTTAAATGGCCCAAGAGTAAGAATGCCCTGGATTAGGTTTGTCACTTAAATAGTTCATTCTTTAAGTTTCTTTGGTTATAATTAATAACTAGATTTGATAGGAAAAACTTCATCTTAAGGAATTTAATTAAATACTAAACCCTTAATATAAGATATCCCATTAAAACTGATCTAAACAATGGGTTAAATACATAAATCAATGAACATCTTAAGCCATGAAATCCAAATGTAATGGATTACTAGAATAATGAAATCAAAACCTCTACGGTAAGCTCAAATTTAAATTCAACTTAAATCAACTAAGTTATATTATTGAAGTTAAAAAATATTCAAAATAGTTAAATGAAATAAGTAAGATAAAATCAATATCAAATGAATTAAATTAAAACATGTAAAATTAGATCATTTTCTATCTTAAATCTTAATCAAGTCAAAGATATATAAAATCGAACATAAACTTGAGCTATGACACTATATTCAATTTAAATAATATCAAAATCAACCAATTTAAAATATAAGTAAAGTAAATCATTTAAACCCAAATTTTAAAGATCAAATTAAGATAAATATTAAACTAAACTTAATCATGTTAAATGATTAGATTTTTAGCCAAAATTAAAAAAACTAATTTAAATTTTAATTAAAGGTCATAAATTAAACTAATAATATTAATCAAGGCAAATGAAATGAAAGAAGAATAAAATCTTTAAATCCTAAAAACATTTAAACTTAATTAAATAATACAAACTTTAACCTTAAAAGAAGGATTAAACATTAATCAATTTAAACCCAACTCAAAACAAACAATTCAAATGAATTCAAGAAGAGTTTAATTAAGATACTTAGGATCTTAGTTTTACCCTTAGAATGCATTTTTATCTTAAGATGAAAATCTCATTCTATTAGGATTATGATATTAAATGAAATTGGTTCTACCTAAAACTAACTTTATTTTATTCTTTATTCTCTAAAATTTAAATTTAACATTAACACAAAAATAAACCTAAATGAGAATAAATTATAAAATCAATTAAGTTATTTAATTTTAAACCATCCAATAGAAATTAAATAAATTTTGAACTTAGATTTGAATTTAAATTAAAATAAGGCATAATACGTCCATACCACACAAACCTTTCTTTCATACAATAGATTATCAGGTCACTGAGCTTAGACTTAGGTTAAGCTGATGATTTGTGATATTTTGTGATGTGAAATGATATTTTTCTTATTTTATGGTATACTATTTTAGACTGGATGGTTAAGATTGTTTGCTCGCTAGTCTGGATATTAGGGTGCTCTTTTCAAGTTTACACTATTTTCTGGAAGGAGCTATGCTTAAAGGGATAATTGTAATAGAAATAAAATAAATATTATTTGCTTGCAAGTTATGCTTAAGTCGATAAGGGTAACCTAATAGGATAGGTGGGCTTGGCAAACAATAGTGCTAAGCCCTTATATTTGGAATATAAATTGTTGGAGTGTTGTATGTATTTTCTAACGTTTGGTTTGTAGTGATTAGAAACTTATTTTAAAATTTTAAAATATAATTTGAGCATAGAATTAGATTAGGATCTATGGGGTCTAAGAATAGCAGGAGTTGACACTACCAACTAGTGGTTCCATGTGAAGCCTGTGGAGGTCCCTGAAAAGGTGACGACCCTAGATGAAGACCCCCATAGATCGAGACTTATAGTTCTAAGTCAGGCTATACAAAAGTAGAGCTCAGCTACCCATTTTTCTTTCCTCTTGGGTGTACAATGATATCCGACCGTATTGGCCTATTTTATTAACTTAATTTGGCTTTATTTATTTTGGGGTGCATAATAGAAAAGTATGTTTTTATAGGTTTCCTTATGTGATGTGCTCTGTGATGAAATGCCTGAAAATGTTAGGCTCCTAAAAAAACTAACTTTTCTACCCCATTAAAATTAAATAACTTATACATAAAAATAAAATAAAAGCTCATAATCTCACATTAAGTAAAGCCCTAGGAATAACTTAAAAACAACTAGAAACAACTAAATATTGCAAACCATGAGAGCATATTATTCATTTCTCTTGAATTGGGTGTTTCACCCATTATACATAAAAGGGCATCTAACCTTTGAGGATGATCACCCTTCTTAAGAAAGTGTGCATTCTCATTTTGATTTGGCCCATAATCACTTTCCAACTACATCTCATTATAGGCATAAATTGCAAACCCAAGCCTTACAATGAATCATGAGTCAAAATACATAAAAGATAAAATTATTGCATTGACTAGGTGCATAACATGCCAAACATCATCTTAAGATTAGGGGATGCGTTTAGGTTCTTATCTTCCCTCCTAAATGCAACAGCCTGACCATCTTACATACATAAGACTAGAATTATGGTTTTAAAAATCTCTTAGATGGTGTTAGCTAACAACCCTTCTAGGTGATTAATAAGTCCAGAAGAGTCAAAGATAGGTTAATTTTCTCAATTGAGAAACAGAGCCAGTAATTCCTAAAAATTAACCTAAGTTGAGCCTCTCACTTATGTTAGAAGAATTTGTAGACTTAGGATCTGAAGTGTCCTATTGAAATAATTCTTCAACCACTAGGCATTTCTACAGTCTTGTAGTATTAGAATATAAGCCCTAAGTTTCTAATAAAATGTCAATCTAAAATCATAATAATTTTAAATTCATAATTTATAAAGCCCAATGATAGGATAGTTGAAATGCTTACTGGACATCCTAATATCAATAAGAAATTCCTATTTAATCCCTATTGGCCTCAAAAAAGAACTCTTCCCTTTTGAAGTATTCTCCATTGAATTTTTGAATTAATAATTCTTTAAGACAAGCTTTGAAATCCATAGAAATAAAAGAATTTTTTAACCGAGAGTATTCTCAGGGGGTATTCCCTTCCTCCTAGGATGTACTGCAAAGCTGGTATAAAGTAAATCATGTTTAGCTTCTTTATGTAGTTCAGGAGAAAAATCTCTAGAATATCGAAGATTCATTAGCTTCAGGAGTCATTATTAAATAATTGAATCTATTATAGGATAATATATTTATCTTTCAAGATAATATGTTGAACCATTAATGACATATTTGATTACCTAAGTATGATATTCCTAAAATCTATGTGATGTCATAAATTTTTCCCACAAGTGTCTCCAGGCATGCGGTGCAATTTTATAATCTATAGTTCATATGTGATTGAAGGTGATTATGATAGTCCCTCACTTAGAAATTGAGGGACTAGATGACTATTTAGGATATATCCAATAATACTACTAACAACCCACTAAAACCTTAAAGATTAAAATTCTCTATAACTTATGGATTGCATATCTATTTTAGAAATATTTTAGATATCCAAAATTTATAAAATTATATTAGAGTTATAGATTTTGAAAGAGTAATTTCAACCACCTATTTATTAAAATCCCTAAACCAACTTTTGCATACATAAAATGTTGAGTTGCCAGAATAATTAGATAATCCTTCAATTTAACTTACCTAATGGACCCTAATGGTCTAAGTTTCCCTAAGTAATCGGTTAGGGATTGATAGCAATGTTTTTATGATAATTGTTATTGGCGATGTCTTCAAATAAACAAGCTATAATATTTAAAGCTCTCAATATCATAAATGTAATAGAAATGATAAACTAAAATTTAATCTACCAATCAAGTTGATTGAAATAATTCCTAAAACATTGATGAGTACATTTTAAAGTTGTAGACTAATGATAAAGATAAGTAACTTTTTTAATCAAAATGTTCTTCTCATCAAGAATAATCCAACACTATAAAATAGTTCATCAAAGATCTGCAAAAAACACATAAAATCTTGGTAATTTAAATATAAATAAGAGTACCACATAAAAATTAGATAAAACTCAAAATAATTTCAAACATCAAATGGACTACTTATTGAGAATTAGGATCATGGGACAACTTCACAACTTTCCTCGCTAGTTGAAGTAGTAGTGATTGTGTGTAGCTAACACTGCAAGTGAATCAATTACACTTTGTGTGTAGTATTAAAAAGCTATTAATGTGGATATCATTTAGTTTAGTCGATAACAAACTTTACTATTATTGTCAAGAAATTTCAATCCTACTTATAATAAATTTTGGCCGAAGAACTTTGCCTTTCCTAAAATAAATTATTAAATAATTCATATGTGAGAGAAAAAAATAAATTCAATGCTAGGATTAATGAACTTAATTAAAAAAACATAATTAGCAAATAAAATAGAACTCAAAGTGTCATGTTTCTCTGATAAAAAGATCACATAAGGGGACTTGTAGAGAATTATATAATTTTTTTAGGCCAATACTCCCAATGTATCATCATAAAAGATTTCATGTGATCTATGTTTTAAGAAGATATGCACTTCCAAGACTAAATAACATCCATTTCAAATAATTTATCATAAGCCTTTATGTTGATAGCATACATATATTCTTTATAAGAAGAGTCAATTTAAAATATTATTCCAAAAATGGATAATTTAGAAAATGATACATTTTTTTTGTTTAATTGTATTTTATAACTACATTAATCATCCATCATTTCAAAATGAAAATAATTTAGGAGAGTTAGAAGTTGGCCGAATCATGGCATGGTCATGCTATTTGTATATATACTCTAGTGATATAATATAGAAATTTGTTAAGTAATATAGGTTATATGAATCCCTCTCACCCTTACCCTCACCCACCCATGAAATCTTTTTAATAACTATTTTTTACTTCCATTCTTAGAATTGCATTACAACAAAGTCATGAATTTCTGATGGTCAAATTGGTCAAAAATTCATAAAATTCTGTCAAAAATTGTTGTTTCTGATGATTTGTCAATAGAGAAAAAATCAGTGGTAAAACACAAGCTTGAAAAAAATTCTAATGAAAAAGAAGGCCACAGGAAAGTATTTTTGGAGGTCATCTCACGAAAAAAATGGTGGTATTTTGTATTGTTTCTACGAATAATTTTAACACAGTTATCATCACATAATAGTGAGAGAAAATTTCAGGTATACTTTTTCAAAGAGAAGGCCAAAAACCTATAACATATTCTTCTGAAAAAATAATATCCTTAAAAGTTATCTTTTATAATTCTTGCACATAGTTGATACAATCATCCAAATTCACACGATATTTACAAGCAAAAAAGAAAACACAAAATATAGTAATAGAAAACTAAATTATATTCAACAACATTCTCAAAACAAACACTCAATGTTCAAATTAAACTTTAATTTGAACATTCTCAAAACAATCACTATCACTCAATGTTCAAAACATAGAAAAGTTTTAAGAATTCTTGATAGTGAAAACCCCATCAATTGAAATATTCAATGAACACGGTCATCATCGAGGTAATTAGGAGATAGTCATTTTGCTGTCATATGATAGAATTAGCTTCTCAGAGATATTCTCAAGTATAAAAAATTATAACAACATCATTAAATTTTGTTAACCAAGACATAGTCTTAAATCAATCGATGCAATATCTTCGGACACTAAAATTAGATTTTAAACATATGTTGGGGCACATGCATTTGAAATCAATTTTAAGAAATTCCTCAAAATGTATGTGGATATCTCATTCTAAAACATCAAATCTAGATGTGATGTTTCTTCATAGTGAATGTATTATTTGAGCATTCAAGTGATTTACACACATTCTAATGCAATGGTGATTGAATATAGGGTCACCTCATAATGTGTGTTTATATTCAATTCATTCATTTAAAAGCTCGCATAAGCTTTGAAGCATTTTAATATAATATAAGCTCACATCAAAATGTGTGCAATAGATTCATCTTCATTAAAATATTTGCATATATCTCTAAATATTTAAGTTGAGCTAATGATTGCTTCAACATATATACAAGTTTTTCCTCCTTAATATACCATATGCATTTTAAAACATAGGAATTGATGAAAGGATATCCATCTCGAAGTGCATACCAAAATATACGTTTAAATCTTTTACGCATGTGTTGACACAATAAGATCGGATATGGATTTATTTCATAATATATGAAAGCACCATATCGATGCATATGTAAGCTTACACAAGTTTGAAGCACTTGAATAATGCATGCAATTTCTTCAAAATATATGTAATTATTTCTCTTTTAATTGAGCATTTTCATATATTTTGAAGCTATAGATTCAAATATTTGATTGACTTGTGGTATGTAAACAAATTCAGTTCCTTAAAATATTTTTAATAAATTAATGAGATGCTTGGACTATGGAGAACATTATCTCATAAAGAATGCATAACATTTATCTCATTTGAATATTTGCATGAAAATTGAAAACATTTAAATTAAATGAGAGATTCTTATTGAGTCATGCAACATTCAATTAGAGTGTGGTCCCTATTGTATTTGGGTCATATGGGTTAACTTGGTTGGATCAAAATCAATTGAGTCATGCATCCATAAATGCCTTTCTTGGCATGGTGGGAAGGTCCAACACCTCGAAGCTCCCCCTATGTGGGGATTCGGGATGCTGTTGAAACTCTGTAAAATATTTACCAAAATTGCACACTTATAAGGGACTTAAATGAGGAGTAAATGAGATCATTTAAACCATCATAATTTATTTAGACAAACTTAAATTGAAATTCAAAAAAAAAAAGTTAAACTTATAGATGATGAATGCAAGAACCAAAAGGCTTTGCTTGAAATGTAAGCAGGACCTCCTCAGACACTTTGAGCTTGCAACAACATCCAGTTTAAAATAATACATCATAAAACAAAATATACATCACACCATGCACCATCCTAACATAGGACTAAAAGTGCTAACTCAACTATAATCTGTGTGTTAAGGCTTGTGTGGTATGTCTTACTAGGCATTAAGGTTATGTTTTTCTAAGTGTGGAAGGAATTCAATTTAACCATAAAGGATGATTTCACTTCAAATTGTTTAATTTATTTGAGAATTTTAATTTATATTTTATTTTATTTCATATGACCTACACTTAGCAACTAAGTGTTATAAAAAGAGGAAAGAGAATTGCTCTCTTTCATCCCTACCCTAAGCCACTTCTAAAGCATATTAATTTGTTTTTTAGTGAATGGATTATTACCCATTTTAAATTAATCATAAGTTTAGGTTTGCTTTAAATGATTCCATCCAATATGAAAGGCATCTTAGGATTAATTTGATTGAATTAATATCACATAATATATGTTCAACCATTCCTCACTAGGCCAATAAAAGCGTGTATTGACCTCTTCATACCTACCCTAAGTTATCTTCTAAAGGTATATTATCATGGCTTTAGTTTATTTGATGAACCACTTATGAACATTTTATTAAGCCTAAGTTTAGAATAATTTTAAGGAATATTATTCAAACATGAAAGGCATCTTAGGATTAATGAAATTGAGTCACCATCATATGTGTAGCATTCCATTACTTCTTGTCATTTTCAATAGCATACACACTCCTTCAATTTTCTTTTATTTTCTTCTTTGTTCTAAATATTTGATTTAATATGCATATTTGTAGATAGAATACATATTCATATTTTGCACACTTGATAATCATTAATGCATGAATTTTATAGAAAAGAAATATTTCATTTCATAGCTGAACATATGTAAATATGTATTAGAAATTTAAGCAAGTACGTGTAGTTGTTATACTAGGGAAGCGAGATTATCTAAGACCTCTTTGGAGCTACTTAAGCCTCATGTTCTTGGGATGTCCAGACTATATACTTGTCGATTCAAATACATGTAAATATATCCATAAGCACAAAAATAGAAACTATGCAAAGATCATATAAAAATAAATTTTTTGTTCATGTAAAGTTAATGACATGAAAAGTAAAGTTTTATCCTAAATTATAGCACATGCATACACATAAATGAAATTAAGCAAGTATATACCGTTGCTAAACCTGGGAAGTCAGATTATGTAAGACCTCATTGGGGCTACATAGAGCCTTATGTTCCCGGGATGTCCAATCTATGTACTTATCAACTCAAATATATGTAAACATGCTCATGAAACATAAAGATAAAATAATCATTTACTATCTTTAAGTTATAACTAAATAGAAAGTTTATTAAGCAATTATAGCCAACATTAACTTAAACTTCACATATTTTTATTTGATATTAACTTATAGTTTCAAAATTAATTTTAGATTTATTAGTGATAATATCCATATCATATAATAAATTTATCCAACACATGCAACTTAAATGCAATCATATTCTTTTAATTCTCTCTCTTTTTTGTTTGAAACATGAACATATGAAGCAAATGGCATGCACATTTATAATAATAATTAAACAGAGGTAATTAAATGTTGTACCATAACATACTCAATTACATTAATTCTTAAGGACAATCAAGCCAAATAAACATTCTTTAACACTAACCAAAGTTCTTTAAAGATTTGGATTTGATGTTTAAGTTGTTACAACCTAAAGAGGAGAAATGATACTTAGGATTTACCCCATCCCATGTTGGTGATTTGATATATATAAAGGAGGAAATTAAATGGAATTTTTTTGAGTTGATTAGGATCAAGCCATTAAGCACATCAACTTAATTGTCTTTATCTACGCTTCTTTAATTTAATAAACTATTTGAACATGAGCCTTCAATGATATGCTTTGAGAAAATAAAATTAGAAATGCACCTAAGAGAGTCTCATACAATTAGGCTCATGCTCAAGGGTTAATTAAATTAAAGAAGAAAATAATCTAAGTTAAATACTCTCAGGATTTTTCCACACCAATGGGATAATCATAATTTCTTCAATGACTTTATGCTATTTAACACATAAATGGGATATTAATAGATTATATTTGATTTATCTAAATCAATTTTATTTTAATTTTTATTTATATTTTATTATTAAAATTTTAAATTATTCCCCAATTATTAAATGTATTAATTAATTATCTTAAAAAAGGATATTTAGAAAATTAATTAAGAAAGGGACCCTAATTATTCCTCTCATAACTTTCAAAATTCACATTGATTAACATTAATTGTTTATTTTTACTATTCACCAATTTTAATAATCATTTAATTAATTAAAGAGGATAATTAGAATTGAAATTTCAAAATCTTTAAACTACATTGAAAATAATTCTAAGAAAATTATTAAAGGCACTGGACATCTCATAGAATTATCCGATCAAATTTGAAATTAATTAGCCAAGTAATTTGACCTTAATTATGGCAATTAGCCTGAGCTTCAAACCTTAATTAAGCAATGTTCATTAGGTATTAATTAGAGATTTTATTTTGATTAAATTCTCCTCTATCTAATCTTTCCAAAATGGGTTTATTTGCATTTTGTTTATTTTCTACAATTAGTTATGATTTTTTTAATATTCCTTTGTAATGAAAGTAAATAATTAATGCTTAATTAAATATTAATTTAATTACTTTTAAAATATAGTGTGAACTAAAGGTCTAACTATTTTTTTTCTCTGATTTTTATTAAAGTGATTTTAATTATTTTGATGACTTTTATAATTTTTATAATTTTTAATTAATTATTTATTTGAAATATTTTTTACCTTGAAAAGCAATAACTCTTAAACCAGAAAGCTAATTAACTTGATATTTTAATGATAGGTAGAAAAGGACGTTAAGTATCATTTTTAAAATGTTTATGATGATTAGTGTAGTATTTTAAGAGTAATTAAAGAAATATATATTTCACTAAAACTCATATTACTCCTAAAATATACATCCAAATTTGGAATTTTTAGGTTCATTGGATTCCTCTTGAAACGACGCATCCATAAAACCCTTATTTGCATTTTTTGTAGTATTTATTTTTTTTTCTATTTTTTGAAATTTTGGGTCAGATCTAGTAGAATAAATCAAAGATGAGATCTAATCATACCCGTCCATTCTATCGAAGTAAGATGAACAGACCAGAGGTTGTCTCCCTCATGGGAGGCAGACCAAATAAGGTTAGACTGATAGGATCTATCATAAACATCACTGAATCTCATGATCTTTCGGTGATCTTAAATGAAAGTCGCTTTATGTTGCACTGGGGAGTTAAAAAAGAAATAAAATGCGATGGGATCTAAAGGAAAAATCCTAGATTCGTGCAAATTTTATACCAAACACAAGCATATATAGTTGAGCTAAAGTTTAGAAAAGTTACCTCACCAAAGCACACATTCAGTGGATGCTAGAAGATCTCAGATCTCCTCTTCTGCCTCCCTATGGAATGCTCTAGCTATCGTGCACCACCGCCCATTGCCAAAAAATTGGTGGCTCTTGGACTTAGACAGAACAAGAGGTGGGGAGAGGAGTATTTTTCCTGGTTGGGAGAATATGTGTGTGTGTGTGTGTGTGTGTTTTCTTTTTAGTATGTTTAGAATAAAAGATATGAGGTGTGTAGAAAAACCATCCATTTTTTTCTCCATGCCCTCCCATGTGAAGAAAGAAATGTATATTTTTTTCTCCTCATGCTCACCTCCCTCTTTTTTTCTTTCCTTATGTTTGGCATGCTTTTTCTTTATTCAAGCTGAAATTATATTTGGTTTGATGTAAGGAGAGGCGAGTGAAATCATTTTGGGTTAAGGTTTGATGTGACTCATCTTAACCCAATTTGAGTTAGGTTAAGCCAAGTGAGTCTTGTTTGCCTAATTGATTTAGGATTAAATTTAAATTATATTAAACTAATTATTTATAATACTTTTATTTAATTAATGTAATTTATCTTAATCCTAAATTAACTCAATTTAATATAAATAAGTTAAATTGGGCCAATTTGGGTTCACTTGGGTCCATGGGCCAAATTGATCAAATTAGATATATTGGACTCAAATGAGAATTAAATTGAGTTTAATTAAGTTTTAAAAGTGATTTATAATAATTAATTTGATTTCTATTTAATTTATTTTTATTTCATTTTAATTCATTTTAGTTTTGGCTTGATGTGCTCATATAGGTTAATTTTGGTCAATTCGGGTTAGATTGACCAATTGACCAAATTGGCTAAATTGGGGTGCCATTGAGAGTTGAGTTATATTCAACAATCAAATTAAGAATAATTTTAAGTATTGATTTGGTTTAATTTTGGTTGAGTTGAGTTTTGATTTAAACCATTTTTTATCTAAATTGGACTTAATGGGTAAAATTTGGTTCATGTGGGTTAAATGACCAATATGACCCTAATTGTAGTGTGTTCAAGCCTTAATTATATTTTATTGAGTATTTGAAATGATCTGGAGTAACTAATTTGGATTTGATTTCTATTTACACTTATTTTAGGCCAATTTGGTCTTAATGGCTAAATCGAGATTTACTTAGGTCAAATGACCAATCTGGTCAAATTAAACATAAGAAAAGTTTAAATTATGTTCAAATGTAATTTTAAGGTATTTTAGAATATTTCATTTAAATTAGTTCTAATTTATTTTGAGTTTAGGTTTAATAGGGTCATTTTAGGTTCATTTAGACTAAATGACCCAATTAGGCTATTTGAGTCATCACTAAATTAAGAATTAATTAGTTTAGTATTCTATTATATTGATTTAATAAATGTAAGCATTTAAGATGACTTAAATTGATCAAATTTTGATTAGTTTGATTTTTGGCTTGGTGGGGCTTACATGGGTCAACTTTAGGTCAGACGACTTAATTGACTACTTTAAACCCCATCTAGATTTATTTTTTGGGTTCATTTATACTTGTGTATTGATTATGTGCTTTCTTTATTTGGTTTGATTTAATTTAGTTTTGATTTTATAGAATTTTCTTGAATTCAGCTGATTTTGTACCCAAATGATTTAATTGAGTTAACCAAACTTAATTTTCTTAATCTAGGTTCAATTGAATTCAGATTTCATTTTAATATATTTCTTTAATTTTCATTTTAGTTGAGGTTGTGCACTTAGCCACTAATTGTAGTATCCTAAGTGCCTAATTAGGAAGCTCTTAATCTAAGGGGAAGATCTTAATTTAATAAGAATATAGTGTTATTAGCCTCACTTAAGATTTACAGAGCCTTAGTGCTTATATTAAATCCTAAGTCTAAGAGAAGGGTTGTCACCCTCACTAAAAGTGAGGTCAACAGGTGTTGAGCTTTACCCTTATACAACACATATTACAATTAAAAATAAATGCAATGGGGGTCTTCAATCTCTTGTCATTCATTCCTTCTTCTGGATTAATTTGCTCCAAGCTTCACAGAGCCTCCTAGGTATTTGCCTTCTATCCACTACTCATCCTAAAACCCCATAGCACTCACCCTAATCTTATTATAAAAATGATTACAAACTTATAAAAAATTAAATCTAACTACTCCTACAAAATATATGTTAGCTAAATAAGCATATCAGACAAGCAGTTGTATTTCACATATTTAAAGTTAGCACCCTACGCTTGGGTAGCTAGGCCCACCTATCCTAATTGGATTATGCCTATAGGCATAAGTAGCATCTGCAAGCAAGAGCATTTATATTTACTTATTATTATGATGGCCCCTTTAGCACAATCCCTTACATAAAACATCATTAGCTATTAGCGACCTAACATCGAGTCTAAGCATAAATAATCCTAATATACAATCTAAAATATTACGTCATAAAATAAAACTTAACAAAAAAATATACATCGACCTAACCTAAAACTAGAATTGGTGACTTAGCATTCTATTGTGTGTGCTAAGGTTTAGTGTAGTGTGTCTTGACTAAGCTTTAAGAGTGTGATTATCTAAAGTTTAGAATTGTTAAAGTTAAACATTTGGGGAGATATCACTTCAAATCTTTGAATGAATTGATTAATTTTAATTTACACTTTCTTGTTTCATTTAATACCTATTCAACATCTAATCATTCTGAGGAGAGGAAAGGGGTTTGACCCCCTTTATCTCTACCCTAAGTTATTTTCTAACAGTATATGGTTATGACGTTGGTTTCTTTAGTGAACCATTTATAAATATTTTTTTATTAAGCTTAAGTTTGGGTTAGTCTTAAGGATTCTTATTCAAACCTAAAAGGAATCTTAGGATTAATAAAATTAAATCACTATTACATAAATAACATTCCATTACTTCTTTCCATCATTAATAGCATACACACCTCTTCATTTTTATTGTTCATGATATTTTATTTAATATATATATATATTTATACATGCAATATATTTATTTTTTTGGAAACTTGATGATAATTAATGAATGAATTTGATAGAAAAAAAAGATTATATCTCATAGCTAAGCATATTTAGATATGTATTAGAGATTTAAGTAAGTACATGTCATTGTTAAACCAATCAAGTGAGATTATCTAAGACCTCCTTGGGGACACTTAAAGCCTCATATTCCTGGGATGTCTAGACTATATACTTACCAACTCCAAATATATGTAAACATATACACAAACATGGAAATGAAAATCATGCAAAGATTATATAATAACAAATTCTTTTATTCATGCAAAACTTAGTGACACGAAGAGCAAAGTTTTATCTCCAATTCTAGCACATGAATACATATAAATGAAATTAAGCAAGTATGTAACATTGTTAGTCTAGGAAAGTGAGATTATCTAAGACCTTCTTAGGGCTACTTAAAGTCTCATGTTCTCAGGATGTCTAGACTATCTCCAAACATATGTAAACATAAACATGAACTATGAAAATAAAATAATCCTTTACCATCTTTAAATTATAATTAAATGTAAACTTTGTTGAGCATTTATAGCAGACATTAGCTTAATTTTTACATCATTAGCTTATAATTTATAAAGTAATTTAGAATTTATTAGTGATAATAGCCACACCATATAATATTTACCTAACACATGCAACTTAAATGCAACCATATTCATTTGATTATTTCTATATTTATTTATTTATTTATTTTTATTTTTTATAATGATGGAAAAGAAGTAATTAAATATTGCCACATAATATATTCAATTATATTAAATCCTAAGGACAATCAAGCCAAATAAATACTCCTTAAGACTAACCAAAATTCTTATGAGATTTCACTTTGATGTTTGAATTATTAAAACCTAAAGAGGAGAGATGATAGTTAGTATATACCCCATCCCATGTTAGTGATTTTGATATATTTAAAGAAAGAAATTAAATGGATTTTATGAGTTGATTAGGTTCAAACCATTAAGGACAACAATTTAATTATCCTCCCCTAAGCTTCTTAATTTAATTAACTACTTGATCATGAGACATCAATGATATGCTTTTAGGAAAGTAAAATTTGCAATGCATTTAAAAGAATCTAATGCAATTAGGCTCATGCTTAAGAGTTAATTTAATTAAAGAAGGAAAGAATCTAAGTTAAATACTCTAATGATTTTCCCATACCAATGGGTTAATCATAATTTTTTTAATAACTTTATGTTATTAAACACATAAAAGAGAACTAATGGATTATGTTTGAATTATCTAAACTAATTATTAATTTTGTTTTATTTTCATTTCATCGTTAATTTTTTAATTAATTTCTAATTATTACATATGTTAATTAACCTTCTTAAGGAAATACATTTGAAAAGATAATTAGGAAAGGGGTCCTAAGTACTTCTCCTCACTATTCCTATTGTTCATAATTATTAATTATCATTTATTACTTAATTTTCACTATTTAGAAATTTTAATAATTATTTAATTATTTAATGAGAGTAATTAGAATTAAAATTCTAAATTCTCTAAATTACATGATAAATAATTCCAAGAAAATTATGGGAGGTAGAGGACATCCCATGGAATCATCCCACCAAATTTGAAATTAATTAGCCAAGTAATGTGGCCATAATTAAAGTAATTAACCTAGCTTTCAAACATTAATTAGGCATTGTTCACTAGGCATAAATTTGGGATTTTATTATTTTTAAATTCTTCTATGTCTAAACTTTCCAAAATGGGTTTATTTGTATTTTTAAATTTTTCTACAATTGGTTAAGAGTTTTTAAAGTTTTTCCCATTTAATTATATTTTTAAAGCCTAATTAACCCTTTAAACCATTGACACCATGTGGACGCTGACACGATAACACTTTCCACGTGGTACCGAGGTATTGGTTATTTAAATTTTTTGACGTAGCAACTCACTCAATGACGATGGACACAGTTTGGTCCCGGCCATCTGATCTCCATTTCGCATGATTAGAATGAACGATCATGATTAATAGTGTTAGAAATTTTAATTTAATTCCTTTAGAATCAAGAAATTAATCTCAGCCGTGAGTGCTGCAAGACAAACACCATCCGCCTTTTGTCGCTCGATATGTGCTCACCGAAGCTCATTTAATGATGAAATCGACTCCAAATGATCAAGGAATGAATCTAAGGGGATCCTACAGAGGAAATCACCCAATAACATGAATCACTTCAAAAAAGACCAATCTATGTGCCAATGCTACAGTTGCCAGAATTTTACCTCCCCGGAGCTATAGACTGGCAGCTCATCGATAGAGGTAGCTTCATCTTAAAGAGAAGAAGCCCTATTGAGAAGATTATGAGTTACCTCCCCAATGATCGCTATGTGGACCAAATGCAGTCACAAAGCTCGCTAGAGTTGGTCTTGAGATGCCTTATGGTGGTTAAATCGCTCAAAAATTGATTCATTTTGGTTCATCGAACTGAGGTGAAGGTATGGAAAGTATTAATTTGGGTTTGTTCAAGGTTTAGAAAACTTGGATAGATGGGGCGCTCAAGTTCGATAGGGAGCTAGTCTTTCCTATGGTGGAGTTCACTAGGTGCTCGGGAGAGGGTATGGGACTATGCGAAATACTCTAGGGAAGGTCTGTGCTTGATTTGAATCCATGGGGAGGAGCATACTCTCCTCCCTAACTGAACCAAGGGCTAGGATTGGTTCAGCCTTTGGCAGCCATCCGACTAGGGTAGGTGGCCAGAGATGGCAGGAGACTACTGAGGTGGCTGAGGGTGAGAGGTTGAGAGAGTGTAGTGGGCTAGCGAGAGGTGTACCCTCTCCTTTAGGTGGAACAATGGGTTACCATGGGTGAACTCACCCTCTCTTTGCCAAAGGCTAAGCCCAATAGTATTAGGTTAAGTTGGGTCAGTGGTCCTCTTGTCTAAGAAAATCTAAAGGTGGCTACCATGGGGTAAGGAGGTGGAGAACCCATAAAAATGGGAATTTTATCCCATTTGGGTGGGTTGGCTCAATGGATTTAACAAATGGTTTCACCATGAGTTGGGCCCACTTGGGCAGGTCAATGGTGACCCAAGGATGAGTTATGCTAAGTTTAGTTGGGTTTGGGTTTAGCTCAATTTGATTCATGTAGGTCAAATGGGCTAACTTGGGCTAAGTTGACCATATTGACCAAATTAGGTCAAAGTGAGGGTTTGGGTAAGTTTAATTGGTCATTTGAAATGAGTGAGTGCAATTGGTTTGATTTAATTTGAGTTAGATTTGAATTTAGCTCATGTGGTTCAATTTGGATCAAATGGGTCATATTGACTAATTTGACTAAATTGGCCAAATTGGCTTGAGCATGGGTTAGGTCTATGTTCAATTGATCATTGGTAATTAATTGGAGTAGTTGATTTGAATTAATTTGGATTGTGGAGTGAATTCGTTCAATTTGAGCCTTTAGGTCAAATTGTGCTAAGTGGGCTAATTAGGTTAGGTTGACCAAATTAGATCCAATTAAAGGTTGGGTTATGTTTAATATTAAATTAGTGATTGGTTGGAAGCATTGGTTTCAATTAATTTGATTTAGGATTTGATTTGGTTCAATTTGACCCTTTAGGCTAAATTGGGTCAATTTGGGTCAAAGAGTCCAATTGGCTTAATTTTGTTCAATTGATTGTAGTGGAGTTGATGAGTTTACCTCTTGAGAGTCCAATATTGCTATTATCCCATTTGTGGTGAGGGAATTTTTGGATGTATTTTCAGAGGAGTTGATGAGTTTACCTCTTGAGAGAGAGGTGGAGTTTTGTATCAAAGTAGTACTTGATACATCTCCTATTGAAAAAGGCTCCTTATAGAATGACACTAAATGAATTGCAGGAGTTGAAGGTTCAATTACAGGAGTTACTAGGTAGAGGCTTTATCAGGCCCAGTGTATCTCCATGGGGTACACTTGTGTTATTTATGAGGAAGAAGGATGGTATGATGAGCATGTGTATTGATTCTAGAGAACTGAATAAGGTGGCTATCAAGGACAAATATCCATTGCCTATAATTGATGATTTATTCGATCAGCTAGAAGGTGCATCCATAGTTTCAAAGATAGATTTAAAGTTTGGATATCATCAGTTGAGGGTAAAGGAAGAGGCAAAGATAGCTTACATACCCGTTATGGCCATTATAAATTTTTGGTTATGCCTTCTAGTGTGACTAATGCCCAGTGGTATTTATGGATCTAACGAGCCATGTGTTTAGGGCATATTTGGATCAATTTGTTTTTATTTTCATTGGTGATATATTGGTATATTCTAAGTCGAGGATGATCATGCTACTGATTTGCGATAGGTGTTGGAGACATTAAGACAACATCAATTGTATACTAAATTTTTAAAGTGTTAGTTTCGGATAAGATCTCTTACTTTTCTAGGCCATGTTGTGAGTGGTAGCAACATTTTTATTGATCCCTAAAAAGTTCAAAATAATAGTTGATTGGCCGAGACCTACTGTAGGTACATAGCTTCGTTAGAATGGAGGGTTATTATAGGAAGTTTGTTAAAGAATTTTTACAGTGTTCAATTCCTTTAGCAAGATTGACTCAGAAGGTAATTCCTTTTGATTGGACATTAAAGTGTAAAGATAGTTTCTAGAAGCTCAAGGATTGCTTGGTATCAACACCTATCCTAACAATTTCATCTAGTGTTGAGGGTTTGTATTAATGCTTCTTTGAGAGGATTGGATTGTGTACTACAATAGAATGGAAGAGTTATTGCTTATGTATCCAGATAGTTGAAGTCACATGATAAAATTATCCGCGTGATAAGTCCATACTATTATATTATTTTAAAATTTTGGAAACATTATTTGTATGCAATGTGATGTAAAATTTATACAGATCATCAGAATTTGAAGTACACCTAGAAGGAACTAAACTTGAGGCAGAGGGGGTGGTTAGAGCTGATAAAGGATTATAACTTGAGCATTTTATATTAACCTATAAATGCTAATGTGGTTGTTGATGCTTTAATTAGGAAGTCCACTAGTGTTCTAGCCTATATGATTTTATCTAATTAAACACTAATTTGAGAGTTTGAGAAATTAGAACTGGAAGTTATTTATTCAACTAATGTGGATACAATATTTCTATCACAGATGATTATTCAGACTTATGTACATGAGAGGATTAAGGAAGCTCAAAAATTTGATGATAAGTATACAAGAATAATTGATCAGATTCAGTCAGGGAGGAGAGCTAAGCTACATGTTGATGGTCATGGAGTATTAACTTATGGACGTCAACTTTGGGTTCCAACTAGTGGTGGTTTGAGAAAGGAGTAGTAAAGAGACTTATTGAAGTGATCAGGTACATCATTAAAGTATCATGTACCATCATGAGAGATAGAAATGTCACCCTATAATGGACCTAATCACATAATAAGGACTCCTAAGGCAGATAAGTCTTTGTATATACTAGAGATCTTTCCCTTACTTTGCATGGAAAAATAAATCAGGGTTTATTTTGTGTCGGGTTCTTTAGTTTCCTATGGAAGAAAGCTTCTATAGTTAATTACATCTTAGGAAATGAGATTTTTTTAAGAAAAATTTCAATTAAAGTAGTCAATAATTATCTCTAAAGACTTTAAAGTTAGACTATCAAAAGATTGGGTATTTTTGAAAATCAAGTGGGAAGGTTCAACTGGAAAGACTTATTTTTTGGATTCCAAAAGAAGATAAGTATGAAGCACTCATGATACTAGGAAGCCTAGTGAGTGCCCCAATCTACTCTATGGTGAGGCTTTATATGTTTGAGATAATTTATTTTTATTTGAGTTGTAATTTTATTAGAATGCTATGGATTATAATCCATCAACATGAGGTTGTGGAAATTTCTAAGTAGTGAGGACTTATACTCATAGCCCAAAGAAAACAAGTGACCTTGAACCCTAAATCTAGGATTCTTTAGTATAAGCTAAGAGCACAACCTAGATCTACGCACAAAATGGGACATAGTGGTTCACATCCATAAGAGAGGGTAAACTCATCCTAACTCTTCTGGAATTACAATCACCTAGAGTGGCTGCCAGCTAACACCTCCTATGATTCAAAACCATGTAGGCTGATCTTACGTATATGCAAGATAGTTAGACTATTATTTAGTTTGGAAGGAACTAAAGTTCTAAACTCACTCTCTAAGAAACTAAATCATGACTAGCATGAAGACATGACTTAGACAAATGCAAAATTTTATAAATCCTTATATCATTTTGATTCATTCATTTGGACAAAGGCTTGAGATAATTATGCTTAAATGCATGATAAAATATAGTTATTGGCTAAATTAGTGGGAGGAGGTGTTCTCCACTACAAGGGATGCCCTCATAGGTCAAGCATTCCCCTATCATGTAAGAGGAGAGACCCTCCCTATTTAAGAATGAAATAAGATGATATGTGTGATATTATAACATATATCAATCAACTAAAGAGTTTTTAAATATTTTTATTATCTTGATTATAGCCTAAGCTTTAAAGTGAGGTTATGTGTTGCTTTAACAATTTAGTTATGCATTATAAGTAGGGGCAGAAAAATTAAATTTTCCCTAAAGAGCCTACCGTATCCAGGCCACCCATTCAAATATCAAGCTTAAGAAAACTATGAAGAATATGCAATTTCTATTACGCAATTTAAACACAACAATCAAACATTTATAAATTATCATGAAAGAATGAAAATTCGGTGCGGTTGGGTATCGTCGTACACCTCAAAAAAAAGAAAAATTGGGTAGCCGAGCTCTACCCTTATACAACCCGGATTATAATAAAATTTTATAATTATAATTGAATTAAATGCTATGGGAGTCTTCATTCTTTGTCTTCTTTCTTCTTTCTTTGGATTTGGTTTTGCTCCAAGGCTTCACTGGGACTTCCAGGACATAGCCTTCTAGCAACTGCTCATCCTAAACCACATAACACTAATCCTAATTCCTATTACAAAATTATATTTTTTTTGGAAAATGAAATCTAACTACACCTGCAAAATAAATGTTAGCTAAACATCTATAAAAACCAAGCATTTATATTCCATAATTTGGACTTAGCACCCTGCACATGGGTAATTAAGCCCACCTGCCTTAATGTTGATTATGCAAAATAGGGTATAAGCAACTGTGTTGAAAATTATGTATCTCTGCCTTCATCTATCCCCTCCAGAAAAAGAGGATAAATGAAAATAGAAATATATAATGGCCTTGTTGGGACACCACGTAGATTCACAGATGTTCTTATTAGGGTGATCGAGTATGACATTGAGGAGAGATATGCTATCTCATAAGATAGAAGTCACCACTCTACAATGGTCTTAATCACCTTAATAAGGACTCATAAGGTCTATGGGTCTTCGGAATGTACCAGATATTCTTCCCTTACTTTACATGGAAAAATAAAGTAGGGTTTATTTTAAATCAGGTTCATTAAGTTCTCTACAAGGGCAAACCCTCATAGTTAATTACATTCTAAGGAACATGATTCTTTAGGAATACTCTCGATTAAGGTAAATGATCATTGTCTCCAAAGACTTCAATAGGTAGGACTATCAATTGATTGGTTTAATTTTGGAAAGTCAAGTGTGATTGATCAAGATGAGGGAGTTCTTATCGAAGCCAAATGAAAATAAGTAGGGGATGCTTAAAATACTAAGAAGCCTAGTAAGCATCCCAAACTATCTTACGGTTTGGCTTTACATTTTTGAAATTGAATTAATTTATTTGAGTTAAATTTTTATTAGAAATCTAGGGCTTATAATTCCATGACACAAGATCATGAAAATGCCTAAGAGGTGAGGACATATGCTTGTAGCCCATAGAGGGGAGAAATAATCTCAGAACTTGAATCTTGGGAGCTTTGGTGAAGGCTAAAAGTATGACCTAAATCTAAGGAGAAGATGGGTATTTGGTTCACCTCCACAAGAGAGGATAAACTACTTGACTATTTCAACTTACAATTGCTTGGGGGTGGCCGCCAACTAACTCCTCCTATGGTTTTAAATACATATAAGCAAGTCATATGCTTTATGCAAGATAGTTGGGTGGTTATTTCTTTTAGAAAGAGACTAAATCCTTAAACTCATTCCCTAAGAGACTAGATCATGTAAGGGCATGAAGAATTACCTAAATCTAATACAAATTTTATTACATTTTATTTTCATTTTTGAACAATCATTTGACTCAGGCTATAAGATTCATATGCCTAATAGCCTGAGAAATAAGATTATGGGCCAGAATCAATAAGAAAGGAGGTGAGTTTCACCATGGCTCTCAAAGGTCAAGCCAAGTTCACTGGCATGGGTGGAAGCCCTCCAAATCAAGAGTGAAATAATATGCTTTTATGCATAATGTGAGAAAAGTAATACTCATTCAGCAAAGGGGTTGCTAATTCCTTTATCTTGATTTATAACCTAGGCTTTAGATGAGGTTATGAATTATTTATTTTTAATTTGAATTGATTAGTTGGATAGAAAATTTATTTTCCTAAGAGCCTAATCATCATCCAGGCCATACATGAAAGTAAGGAAGAAACTAAGAAAAGATGTCATCTTAATGCACAAGTTAAACAAACATCAACCAATTTATAAAACCAGTACAAAAGAATACAAGGTCATTTATTGTCGGGCACCACAACAAATTGGGTAGCCAAGCTTTACCCTTATACAACCCAGATTACAAATGAATAAATTACAAAAAAGCAAGGAAATTCATGTTATGAGGGTCTTCATTCTTCTTTTCTTCTTTCTTCATTCTTCTTTTTTCTTTCTTCTTTCTTCTTTCTTCTTTTGGATGGTTGGAATGTAGATGATCCAAAGGCTTCACTTGGTACATAAGATGTAATCTTATGACCAATGTTCATCCTAATCCCCCCATAACAATCATTCAAAGATCTTAATTGCAAAATTACATGAAAATGGGTAAAAAATGGGAAATCTAACTAAAACCTACAAAATAGAAATTAGCTAAATACAAACCATACAATCCCAAGCATGTATATATATAAATTGGACTTAGCACCCCACACATGTGTAACCAAGTCCACTTGGCCTATTGGATTATGCTTAGGGGTATAAGCACCTCCACAATAAAAGCAGTTATATTTTTATTACTGCGCCCCTTAAGCACAATCTTTTGCAGAAGATACTGATTAAACTAAATCATCTTACCATTCATTCTACGCACATGCACACTAACATCCAGACAAAAATATTACATCATAAAACAAAATCAAAGCATCAAACCATACACCGGCCTAACCTAAAGTTAGAAGTAATGACTTAGTCTAATGTGGGTGTCATTTAAGGTTTGTGTGGTATGTTTAGCTAGGTTTTAAGGTTTGAGTTTTCTAAGTGTGAAAATGTTCAACTTAGAGGGTGGTTTCATTTATGTTATTTAGTTGATTTGGATTAGTTTTATTTGATGATTTTGTTTGGTTTAAATGAACCTACTTAATTACTAAAGGTTGTAAAGAGAAGAAAAAGAGAACAGAACTTCCCTTTCTTCCCTACCTTAAGTGATTTCTAAGATAGATTCATTATTGATTTTTATTTAGTGGATGTTTTATTATGTGTTTTAATTAATCCTAAGTTTAGATTTTTCCTAAAAGAACCTAATCAAAAGAAAGACATTTTAAGATTAAGTAAGTGAAATATTATCACAAAACACACAACACTTCATTTCTTTCCTAACATGCGTAACATGCATAAGGATGAACCTTAGGCATATCTATACATGTAAATGAAAATTTTTAACACACCTTCATGATGAATGCTAAATGATGTTACTTAAGAAAGTTTGGATGCTTTAGGATGCATGGTTTTCATTAAGTGGAAAAGATGGATTCTTTTATCCATTTTTTTAATATGCACACTTATATGTATTAAAGGCATAAGTGAGCACGGTGCCATTGTTAGCACCAGGGGTCTAAGGTACAAGACCTACTTAGGGCTACTTAAAGCCTTTCAACCCCGGGGCTGTCTAAACTAATAAACCACTTTCCTTAAATACATTTGCATGTACAAAAGAAATGAATGGAAAAAGAAAAGTTTATGTTTGTTTGTTTGATTTGTTTATGCAATTTATATGTGTAAGTGTACATGTCATTCTTAAGTGAAGACATAGGAATGGATTTAAGCAAGTGTTATGTTCTTTTCAAATGAACTATACACTTTGCAAAACACTTTGCAAAATCCTATTCAAAACTATGCTAAAAGAGAAGAGAAGGAAAGCCACACTATGCACATCTTTATATTTTGCTCACATGCAAACTCATAAGTAATTATAAGTAGCATACCTTTCAGTTTTGATATTTGATTCATAAGTTTTGAAAATAATTTTAGGTTTAATAGTGATAATAGCCACTCATATTCTTACTTTAGCCAAATAATGCAATTTGACATAAAGGAAACATTTCATTTTTAATTTGAATTTTAAAATGCATGAATGTATGATTTTCATATGACATACACATTTAGCATGTTAGGTAAAGAAATAAAGTGATGAAAGTAATGTAAATTCATTCACCCTAATTAATTCCTAAAGACAATCCTATGGAATAAGATTATTTAAATTAAATCAAATATGGTTTAAGGTAAGTTTGATTTTGTTTTGAGTTTGATTTTAATTTGAGAAATGTGAGAAGGATTGCTGGTCTTAACCCATTCCCACATGTGTATGATGTTTTAGTTTAATGTTTAAATGATTAGATCAATTTTATGCTTTGGTTAGGTTAAGGTATGAATTAAGTGTATTAATTACCCCTTACTTACACCACTCTAACATATTTAATCACATGAGTATGAGCCATACAAAGAATTTAAATCAACAGTGCACCTAGGAAAGAAAGGGGTCTAATGCAATTGACTCACAATTAGTGATTAATTAAGCTAAGAGATATAATTTAAGTACCTTCATAACACTTCCAACACATATGGGTTGAATTTTGATTTCCTTAAGCTAATTAGGTTATTGGACACCTAAGCACCTACCCAAGATAAATTGATTAAGTTTTGGAATGTTTTAAAATTTTTATCAAGTTAATTAAGTAGGTAATTAGTGGGTTAGCCCTTAATTAAGTTTGGAATAAAGAAGGAAAGGGGTTTAAGAGATGGCTTAGGGAAAATTCCCCAAATTCATTCCATAAACCTCTTCTTCACTTAAACAAGGCTTAACTAACTTAAAAGGGGCTAAACCACTGTTCACAAGCTTAATTACCTTTAATTACATAAAGAGGGTGATTAAGGATTCATTACATGATTTCCCTAATTAACTCATTAATAAATCCCAAGAAAATTAGGAGAGGTAGAGGTCATCCCACTAAATATACAAGAGAAATTTGAAATGAATTAATGAAATAATTAGGGGGTTATTAGATTTTCATTAAAACCATAATTAAGAAAAGTACACTATTCAAAATCCATTAAAAATATTTTAGATTATTATCCTAAGAAATATCTTTACAATGCATTTTACCTTGTATTTTTATGAATTTTCTACAATTAGTTATGCTATTTTGAAGTTTCCATGATTATCCATTAATTAAATAACCTAATTAAGCGACTAATCTTGTCGGTGCCACATGGAGGCTGACACGGCGCGCGCTTTCCATGTGACATGATGGGAATGGTCACTTAAGTTGTCACATTGGAGTGCCGCGTCAGCGGCGGCACTACGCATTTTCTTGTCACTCGTCCGATCAAGGATAAAATGGCTGAGAATGAGCTCGCGGTTCTTAAGGGATTAAATTAGGGATCCTATGAATCTTGATCATGGTCGTCCATCCAAAATGTGCAGATGGATAGCCCATGACCCATCCCTAAGCTCTCTTATGGGAGATAGCCACCGTCCATCTTCTATGGCATGATCCGAGCTCGATTGAGTTTGAATTGAGCTCAAATTTAACCCACACCATCATCATGCAAGAGAAAAGACATCCAACAGCTAGTTTTACATGAAGTGAAAATTTCTTTCACAAAAGATCACACACTCCCTATTCTAGGCTCAATTTTGATCCATACCTCATCGGAGGATATCACCGGTGCTTGAATTCATTGAGGTAACTTCATCTAGTGGGGATGAAGCTCTGTTAAAAGTTTCAAGCCTTGGGATTGAGTATATCTTCCTATGGACCAAGCTCACCTTCAAGTGCTTACAGCCTTGATCAAAGTCCCCTCTCCCTTGCCTTGAGAACTTGGATGAAGCTTGGAATGAGTTTGATTGAGTCCTCTGAAGAAGCTTGCAAGAGGAATTGGCTTGACTTTATGTATTGGATGAGATGGAAATTTGAGGGATCTCCCCTATTTTCGATTTAAGAGAAATTGAAATTGGAGAATTAGAAATGGGCTGAGGAAGCTTGGAGGAACCTTGGGGTGCTAGCAATGAGTTTTCTAAGCTTAATTGAGTGAGTGTGTGTGTGTGTGTGTGTGTGTGTGTGTGTGTGTGTTATGAATTAAAATGAAATTAGGGGGAGTATATCTCCCCCTAGGTGAATCAGATGGTCGCAAGCTTCCTTTCCATTTTGATCCAATTCACCTTATTCAATGGGTTGGTTAGGCCGTTTAGAGTGGCATAGAATTCAGTTTTGAGTGTGGAGTGGAGTAGTGAAGCTCCTATGTGCTTTAATAGAGTGGAGGAGGGATCCCATGTGCTCAATTCCTAAGTGGGTGGTCAATTTGGCCATTGGGTTGGGTTTGGCTGACCCAAACCCAATGGGCCATGTGCACCATGTCCATTAGTGACCATTTGGTCTATTAAGAGGATGTCAAGTGTCCATGAAATGGAATTGACCAAATTCCAAGTGGTTTTGATTTTAGGTTGCCATATGGCCTAGGGGGAAAATGGTCATTTGGCTTTGATTTCAGTTTAAATATGTTTGGTATGATTGAAAAATGGGTTAAGCCAAATTTTAATGAATTTGGAGTTGATTTGATATGATTTTGCTCATGTTGACCCATTTAGGTCAAAATGGGTCAACTTGGGTAAAGTTGACCAATTGGTCAAATTGGGTCAAACTAAGGGTTGGGACAAGTTCATATTACCATTTGAAATGTTTTGGCATTATTGGTTTGGTTCAATTTGATTTATATTTGGATTTGATTCATTTGAGTTCATTTAGGTCCAATGGGTCAAGTTCACCAATTTGACCCATTTGACCTATTTGGGTTAGGTCAATGTTGGTTTATATTTAGTTGGTCATTTGAAATGGATTGGTATCTTTGTTTCCAATCAATTTTAGTTTAATTTGATTTTGGCTCAACATGACCTTTTAGGTCAAGTTGGGTTCAAGGTCAATTGGGCTAGGTAGGGTCTAGTTGGCCAATTGAGGCTTTGGTCAAGTTCAACAAGTGATTTGGAATGAACTTGACCCATTGGTTTCAATCAGTTTGGCTTAGATTAAGTTTTGACACATTTTGACTTTTTAGGTTAAGTTGGGTCAACTTGGGTTAAGTGGCCAATTGGGCTAGGTTAGGCTCAAATGTTGACTTGGTTAAGTTCAAACATTGATCATGAATGAACTTAGGTCAATGGTTTCAATCAACTTGGCCTACGATGGATTTTGGCTAGTTTAGGTTTTATTTTGGCTAAGTGTTGACTTGGTCAACCCTGAGGTTTGACTTGGTTTGACCCAATTTGAGTGATTGATCATCTCATGATGATTGTTGATCATGATGAGAGGCTTAGGTGGGCTTAGTTCAATCCAATTTGGTTAGGATTAGAATTTGGCTCAAAAGGGTACTTTAGGTCACTTTGGGTCAAGTGAGCCTAAGTAGGTCAAATGGCTTGGTCCAAGCTTGATTTGAGTTTGATTGAACTCACATATGGGCTTATGATTGAAATATAAATATATTTGCAAGATATTTGGAGTCAAATGGGTTTTGATTCATTTGATAATTTCAAGTTCAAAAGAGTGAACATGAGTTTGACTTGGGTTTGATTTTTGGATTTAGTTTTGGTTTGATGACTGAAATTTATGCTTATTTTTGGATTCATGATTGAAATATTGATTGAATCATGAAGAGAAATCAAGGGTTTGGCTTGATTTGAGTTTGATTTGGCTAAGTTCAAAAATTTGACTTGAAAGGCTTAGGTTGAATTTTGGTTGAATTTGGGTTTGAGTTTTGAGTTTGGTTATGGAAATTTGAATTTATATTTCATTTATATATGTGGATATAAATAAGAATATAAGTGGGTAATGAGAAAATTTCTTGAATTTGAATTGATTTAGATTTGATTTGAGCTAAGTGCATAAGAAGGAATCAAAGGGCTTAGGAAAGATTTTTGAGAATTTGAATTTGATTTTTGGATTTAGTTTGATTGATTTAAATTTATATATCATTTATATATGTGAATATAAATGAGAATATAAATGGGTTGTGTGAAAATTTCTTGAATTTGAATTGATTTAGATTTGATTTGAGCTAAGTCTATAAGAGGGGATCAAAGGACTTAGGAAATATTTTGGAATTTGATTTGGATTTTGGATTTCAATCATGGGTTTCAATCATAGGTTTCAATCATTTGGAATTGATTTATGATTTTAGAAAACTCATTTGAATTGATTCAAGGTTTGATTCAGAGTTGAAGTTGATATGAGTATTGAGTTTTTACTTGGAAGAAGGAAGTGAGGATTTGGTTCAAGCTATAGATTAGGCAAATTTTCTAACACTCCTAAGGCATGATCTATTCCTATGGCTAACTCTTCTAAGTGCCTAGGGTTAGGTGGAGTGTTCACCTAATCACTAGAAGTGTCTTAAGACTAAGGAAACTCATAGTGTCTAAGAGAAGTCTTATGCCTAAGATGAAGGGGTTGAGAGCTCATCCTAAAAATGAGGTCAACAGCAACTTGCAAGCAAAAGCATTTATATTTATTTTTATTTCAACAAACCCTTTAACATAATCCCCTACAGAAAATATCATTTGGCTAATAAAGGCCTAACATCCAATCTAAGCATAAATAATCCTAACATCCAGTATAAAGTATTACATCATAAAATAAAAATATAATATCATAACATACACTATCCTAACTTAGAGCTAGAAGTGGTAACTTAGTATTATGATGTATGTGCTTAAGCTTAGTGTGATATGCCTTACTAGGCTTTAGGATTATGATCATCTAAGTTTGGAATTATTTAAGTTAAATATGAGAGGTGGTTTTATTTCAAGTTATTATGAGGATTAGTGAATTTTAATTTGTATCTTCTTTTGTTTTATTCAAATCTTCCTCAACATCTAATTTAGTTATTTTCTAAAGCATGTTGTTATAATTTGGTTTCTTTTGGTGAATGATTTATTAAATAGTTTATTAATCCTAAATTTGGGTTAATTTTAAAGAATCCTATTCGAACATGAAAGATATCTTAAGATTAATGAAATGGATTACTATCACATGGATAATGTTATCTTATTCCTTTTCATCATCAATAGCATACATATAGTTTTGAACTTAACATACCTATACATGCAATTATTGACCTCACTTTTGGAGTGAAGATTTACTCATTCCTCCTTAGACTTAGGAATCTTCTAGACACTAGGATTTCTCTAGTCATAAGACAGTTCTAGTGATTACGGGAACACTAAACCCAAGCCTAGGGACTTAAGAAGGCATACCCCTAGCTTAGATCATACCTTAGGGTAAATAAGTACTACCTACCTTATGGCCTAAACCATAACCCATGCTTATCCACTCATCCAAAACCAAACTCCAATCTAACACAATCAACCTTAATTGAATTGGGTTTCATATCCAAGCTCCAAGCCAAATCAATTTAACCCTTAACCTATACCAATTCCACCATCATCCTATGGATCAAACCCAAAGCCCATTCAATTGAATCAATCAAATTAATTTTCACAAAAGTATTCCAACCTTTCAAATCTCTATTTCAAACCCTTCCAATACCTACAATCAAACCAATCTAATTAACCCAACCTATCCCATTTGACCTAAAGGGTCCAAATGAGTAAAAATCAAATTAAATCCAAATCAATTGCAATCAATTAATCCTAAATCAATCATTGAACTCAATTCAACCTATCACAACCTAATACAACTCAATTAACTCATTTTGGTCCACTTGACCCAAAGTGACCTAAAAGACTCATTTGATCCAAAACTCAATCCAACCTAAATTAGATTGAACCAACCCATCCAACAGACTACAATGATTACTGGTCATATTTAATTGTCCAATTACAATCAATTGGGTCAAACCAAGTCAATTTGATTATTTGATCAAATTAACCCAATTAACACATGACCAAACTGAACCAAATTTCACTCCAATTCAAAACAATTGAAACCAATGAATTCTACCAACCATAAATTGATCTTTGAACATAAATCAACCATCAATTGAACCAAACCAAGCCCATTTGGCCCTTTTGACCCAAGTTGACCCAATTTGGCCTAAAGGGACAAATTGGGCCAACTCAAATCCTAAATCAAATTGATTAAAACCAATAACTCAAATCAGTCACAAATTGATTATTGAACATGATCCAACCTTCAACTGAACTTAATTTAATCAAGCCAACCAAATTGACCCATTTAGCCCAAATTGATCTAATGGGTCAAATTGAGCTAAATCATTCTCAAATCCAAATCAATTAAAATCAACACCTACAATCATTCTCAAATCATCATTTGAACTTAAACCAGCCTTCCACCCAAACTAATTTGGTCAATTTGACCAAATTGGTTAACTTAGCCCATTTGATCCATATGAACCCAAGTGAGCCAAAAGCAAATCCACATCAAATCAAACCAAACCAATTAAATCAAAACACTCCAAATGATCAAATTAACATACCCAAACCATCAATTTGAAATATTTTGACTATAATTTGAAATTGAAACCAAATAAAATTGGTATGACCCATCCTTGTGTCACCATGGGTTAGCCCAAATGAACCCGACCCATGGTTGGTTCAGATTTGGCCAAAACCCATTGGACAAAGCCATCTAAATGAGATAAAATCCCCATTTAGATGACCATACCTACCCATCAACCCTTGGGCAGCCACCTTTAGCCTATTTTGGACACATGGACCACTAACTCACCTAACCAAAAGTTGATTGGGCTCAGCCATGGGTCAAATGAAGGTGAGCTAACCCATGCCTTCCAATTAGAGTAGTTGGGAGAGGAGGGACACACCACCTCAACCCTTGTCATTCCTCCAGCCACTCAATACCCTCCACCTTAGCCCATCACTGATGTCCCTGATCTCCTGTGCCAGCCGAACGACCTCCAAAAGCTGAATCGATCCTAGTCATCAAATTAACTGGGTAGGAGGGTATACTCCTACCCATCAAATTCAAACCACCTAGAGAGCTTCCTTGAGAGTTTGTGAGCATCCCTGGACCCTATCGTGCTCCCTATCACCGGTGAGAACTAACCCAAGCAAAATTGAGCCTTCTACCCTTCCAACCCCACTCAAACCTCACCAAACTTTAATTAACTTCTCCCACACCTTCCCCAAGCTCCAGTGAGTTGAAACAAATTTATTCTCGATCAATTTGAACAATAGAGACCACTCTTAGACCAACTCTGGTGATTGTTATGGTGGCGTTTGGTCTATAGACCTATCAATAAGGAGGAAACTCATGAGCTTCTCAATAGTGGTTCATCTCTTCACGACGAAGCTACCTTAGTTGTTGGACAGCCGATCTTGAGCTCCGGTGAGGTAAATTCTAAGAAACCATAGAAAATCCAATAGGAATTTGTATTTTGTGAAAGATTTTATGATTGTGATTTCTACAGTAGGATCTCCTTAGATCTCTTTCCTGAATGTTTTGGAGTCGATCCCATTGCCTCACGAGCTCCAGTTAGCTCGGATTGAGCGAAAGAGGGCGGACGGTGTCCGTCTTCTAGCGCTCATGGGTTGAAGGATCATTTACCATCCATTCTTTGTGATTCAAATGGATGGCCATGGTTTAATATGTTAGAAATATTAATTTAATCCATTAAGATCTACTAGATTAATCTCCAATGTCTAATCTGAGATCGGACAAAAGTGTGTCTGTCGCCACTAACTCAACACACCGCGTCAGATGATTTAAGTGTCATATCTCATGACGCCATATGGAAAGAGTCACCACGTCAACTCCACGTGGCACCGATGGGATTAGGGGTTAATTAAGCTTTAAAATGCCCTTAATTGCTCACAACTTGGAAAATTCATAATTAATTAAAATCTCAAAAATGTAAGTATACCCATTTTGGAAAGGATAAACATAGGAGAATTTAAATAAAATAAATTATCTAAGGTTTAATCAATGAATAATGCTTAATTAGGGGTTGAAGTTTTTCTTAATTATATTTATTAAGACTTAATCACTTAGCTAATGAGTCTCAAATTGGATGTGTTGATTTCTCGGGATGTCCTCTACTTCCCATAATTTTATTGAGATTTATTGGCTAGGTAATTAGGAGAATTTGAAATTTTAACTTTAATCAGCCTCCTTAAGTAATTTAATAATTATTAAAATTATTGAAATTTTTTTTATTATTAATGATTATTACTCACTGTTAATAGTGGAGATGATGAGGGTAAATGATCAAGGCCTCTTCCTTGATCATTTGCCTAAGTATCTTTCCATGGGAGGGGATAATTAGCTTATGATATTGATTAAGGGTTGATAAAGCAATTAATGATGAAATTGAACTAAATTAAAATGATAATTGCTTCAAATAATTTAATTTGACCTTGTGGGTTCCTCTTTATGTGTTCAATAGCATGAAGACCCCTAAGAAAATTATGATTAACCCATGGGTGTGGGAAAATCATATAAGTACTTAATTAGATCCTTCTTTAACTTAATTAATATTTAATTATGAGCTTCATTGCATTAGGTCCCTAAGTGCATTGCAATTTTAATTTCTCATTTGCAAATCATTGGAGGATCATAATTAAGTGATTAATTGAATTTAAGAGACTTGCAAAGGTAAAAATAAATTATTTGCATAAAGATTTGAACTTAATTAATCCATAAAACTCACATAATTATGTTTTCTTTAAAGACATTAAGTCACTCATATGGGTTGTGGAAAAACAACAAATGTTATTCCTCATCTTTAAGTTTAATAACTCAAATCCTAAATTAAACTTAAAAATAATTTTGGTTGATCTTAAATAATTTTATTTAATGTGATTGCTCTTAGGAATTATTGTAGTTGAATGGCTTATCTGGAAGTGTTCATTTATTCCTTTTCAATCATCATAAATTTTGTATGTCATTTGTATCATATATTCATGTTTTCAAATCAAACAAATCAATTGAATTTCATAATATGTAAGTTGCATGTGTTGGATTAATCCTATTATTTGTGTGGCTATTATCACTAATAAATTCCAAAACTAATTTTTAAAAAATTACAAACAAAGGTTCAAATTGATGTTAGTTATGAATAGTTATATGATTCGCATGTTCTTATAGCCTTAGCATGTAAAGTACTATTTTATTTTTATGATTCGTGTGTATGTCTACATATGTTTGAATGTTAGTAAGAATATAGTATGGACATCCCAAAAATTCAAGGCTTTAAGTAGCCCCACAGAGGTCTTAGATTACCTCACTTTCATAGTTAATAATAACAGATACTTACTTAATTTCATTCATATATTTACATACATTAGAATTTGGATAAAGCTTTACTTTATATGAATAAATAAATTTGTTAACATATAAATTTTTGCATGATTTTATTCTCATGGTTGTGTGCGCATTCTTATGTATTTAAGATAGCAAGTATATAGTCTAGACATCCTGAAAATACAATATTTTAAGTAGCCCCAAGGAGGTCTTAGATTATCTCACTTCCCTGGTTTAAACAATGGCACATACTTACTTAAATATTTAATAGATGTGCATGTTTATTTAGCTAACGAATGAAAATCCATCTTTTCTACCAAATTATATGCACTCATAATAATTTAAGTGTGCCAAAAATGCATTGCATGTATAGGTATATTAAGTCCAAAATCATATGTATGCTATCGATGATGAAAAGGAATGATATAACATTTTCCATGTGATAATAATTCAAACTCATTAATCTTAAGATGCCTTTCATATTTTAATAGGATTCTTTAAGATTAACCCAAACTTAAGATTAATAAAACATTTAATAAATCATTCACTAAAAGAAACCAAGACATAATAATATGTCTTTAGAAAATAACTTAGGATAGGGGTGAAGAAGGTTAAGCCTCTTTCTTCTCTTTACAATACTTAGATGCTAAGTAAATATCAAATGAAATAAAAAAATATAAGTTAAAATCCATCAATTCTTTAAATAACTTAAAGTGAAACCACCTTACATGTTTAAATTAAACAATTCCAAACTTAGATAATTATAATTCTAAAGCCTAATTAAGACATACCACACTAAGCCTAAGCGCACACATTAAAATGCAAAGTCACCACTTTTAGCTCTAAGTTAGGATGGTATATGATATGATTTATTTTATTTTATGATGTAATATTTTAGACTGGATGTTAGGATTATTATGTGTAGATTGGATGTTTGGCAGTTGTTAGCCTAATAATATTTTTTGCAAGAGATAATGCTAACGGGGCCGCTAAAATAAATATAAATGCTTTTGCTCGCAAGTTGCTTATGTCTTTAAGCATAATCCATGTTAGGATAAGTGGGCTTGGTTAGCCATATGTAGGGTGCTAAGTCTAAATTATGGAATATAACTGCTTAGGTTTGAATGGTTGATTTAGCAAACATCTATCTTGCAGGTGTAGTTAGATTTTACTTTCTAAATATGTAATTTTGTAATATGAATTAGAATTAGTACTATGGGGTTTAGGATGAGCAGTGGCTAGAAGGCAAAGTCCTAAGATACCTTGAAAAGCCTTGGAGCAAATCAAATCAAAAGGAAGAAAAAAGAATGAAGAATGAAGACCTCCTTAGCATTTTCCTTCAATTGTAATTGTAAGATTTTATTATAATATTGGCTGCATAAGGGTAGAGCTCAGCTACCTAATTTCTTCACTTTTTTGGGGTGTACGATGGTACCCGGCTGCACCGACCTTTTATTCTTTCACGATAATCTATAAATGTTTGATTATTATGTATAAATTATGCAATGGAAATTGCATGTTCATGAGTGTTGCCTACTTATCTTCCATTGGAATCCAAAAATATATCTTTTCAAATTGAACATTCCCACTTGATTTTCCAAAATATCCCATCCTTTGATAGTCTAACCTTGAAATCTTTGGAGATATTGATTGGCTACTTTAATTGAGAGTATTCTTATGAAATCCCCATTTCCTAGGATATAATTAACTATGGAAGCTTGCTTCCATAGGGAATTAAAGAACTTGACATAAAAGAAACCCTACTTTACTTTTTTATGTAAAGTAGGGGAAAGATCTCTTGTATATACGAAGATCTATCAGCCTTAGGGGTCCTTATTAGATGATTAAGTTAATTATAGGGTGATATTTCTATCTTTTGAGATAGTACATCATACCTTAATGTTGTACCCGATCACTTCAATAAGTATCCCATAAGATATGCATGGTGTCCACACGATTCCAAATTAAAACACCACAATAATGTATTTTTTTGGCATACTTAAATGATTATGAATGCATATATTTTTGATATAAAGGAGGGATTTCATTCTTTAGCTAAGTACATATATTAATATATTAAAAAATTAAGCAAGTATGTCATATTGTTTAAACTAAGGATGTGAGATAATCTAAGACCTCCTTGGAGCTACTTAAAGCCTCATATTCCCTAGATGTCCAGAATATATACTTGCTATCTTAAATACATATGAATGTATACACAACCATGAGAATGAACATCATGCAAAAAAATTGTTTGTTAACAAATTTATTTATTCATGTTAAGTAAAGTTTTATCCAAATTCTAATGTATGTAAACATGTGAATGAAATTAAGTATGTGTCATTTTTTAAACCAGGGAAGTGATAATTTATGACCTCCTTGGGGCTACTTAAGGCCTTGTATTCCCAGGATGTCCATACTATATACTTACTAACATTCAAATGCATGTAAACATACACAAGAATCATGAAAATAAAATAATACTTTAACATATTTAAGTTATAAACAAATGTAAATCATATAGAATATTCATAGTTAACATCAATTTAAATCTTCATTATTAATTTATAACTTTGAAAATAATTTTGAAATTTATTAGTGATAATAGCAATACATATAATAGGATTAATCTAACACATGCATCTTACATATAATTAAATTTAATTGATTCTTTTATTTGAAAATATGAATGCATGATATCAAATGGCATACAAGTTTATAATGATTGAAAGGGAATAATTGAAAATTTCCACATAACACATTCAATCTCATTAATTCCTAAGGACAATTTAGTAAAATAAATCATTTTAAGGTTAACCAAAGTGGTTATCAGATTGGATTTTGGATTTGAATTATTAAACATAAAGAGGAAAGCCAATATTTGTTGTTTTAACCCCATCCCAAATTAATTACATAATGTGTTTAAGGAAAAGTAATTAATTGAATGTTATGGATTAATTAAGTTCAATCCATTAAGCAATTCATTTGATTTTACCTTCCTTATGCTTTCTTAATTTAATTACTTAATCATGAGCCTCCAATGATATGCAAATGAGAAATTAAAAATTGCAAGGCTCCTAAGGGACCTAATGCAAATTAGCTCATGTTTAAGAGTTAATTACATTAAGGAAAGGATTAATTAAGTACATATACAGTTTTCCACACCCATGGGTTAACCATATGTTCGTTAAGTGTCTTTATGTTATTAAACACATAAAGAGGAACACATGCATTCAGTTTGAGTTATCCAACCTAATTATCATTATAATTTGAATTAATTTTATCATTAAATTACTTAATTAATCCTTAATTAATCCATGCATTAATTAATCCTCCAATAAAATGGATTTAGGAAAATAATTAGGAAAGAGGTCCTAATCATTCTACCTTATCATTTCATTATTAACAATGATTAGTCCTCCTAAATTACTTAATTTTTACTATTTGTCATTTTTAATATTTATTAAATTACTTAAAGAGGGTAATTAGTATTAACATTCCAAATTCTCCTAATTACCTAGCCAATAAATCTCAAGAAATTTATAGGAGGCAAAGGACATCCCATGGAATTAACCTATCCAATTTGAGATCCATTGGCCAAGTAATTAAGGATTAATTAAGGTAATTAGCCTAAAATTTAAACCTTAATTAAAAACTATTCATCAATCAAACCTTAAAGATTTTATTTTTATTAAATTCTCCTCTATTTACCCTTTCCAAAATGGTTTTACTCATATTTTTTGAATTTTTTTATAATTAGTTATGAAGTTTTTAAGTTCTGGCTAATTAATCACATTTTAAACACCTAATTAATCTCCTAACTCATCAGTGTCACTCGAAAGCTGATGCGGTAGTGCTTTCCCAGTGGCGCCTTGAGATAAGTTATTTAAAACATCCCCCGTGGCAAAGAATTCAATGGGGGTGGATGCGGTTTCATCCCCACTATCCAATCTTGGATCGGACGATGGAGATTAATCCCATAGTTTCTTCTAATGGATTTAATCACAATCATCCGTTCTAATCACGCCAAATAAATGGCGAATGATCCTTCATTCCCCAAGCACCGAAAGACGAACACTGTCCACCATCTGCCACTCGATCCGAGCTTTCTAGAGCTCATGGGATGTCAGGATCAACTCCAAAATGTGTGGGGAGAAGATCTATAAGGATCCTACAGCAAAAATCACATGAAATGACAAATTCCTTTACAAATGACCAACACCTAGGGAATTTCTACAGTTTACTAGAATTTACCTTATAATCTCAAGATCGGTAGTCCATCGATACAGGTAGCTTCATCTTAAAGAGACAAACCCTTATTAAGAATCTCTTGAGTTGCCTCCCCACTGATAGCTTTGAGGACTAAACACCACCATGAAGCTCACTGGAGTTGGTCTAGGAGTGCCTTTGGGTAATCAAATCAATTGAGAATTGATTCATTTTGACTCATTGGAGCTTGGGGAAGGTGTGGGAAAAGTTAATTTGAGCTTGGTGGATTTTATGTGAGGTTAGACGGACAGGGGGCTCAGTTTCATTTGGCTTAGGTCTCACCTGCAATAAGATACACTAGGGGATTGGGAGAAGCTCTAGGGATGCTCGAGGAAACTCTTAATGTCATTTGAATTGGATGAGCATAAGTATACCCTCCTTCCCAAATGATCCAATAGTTAGGATGATTTTGGTTTTTGGTAGTCATCTTGCCAGGGTAGGTGTCCGGAGATGTCAGGCAACTGCAAGGGCTAAAAAAGTGTGTACCTCTTCCTATAAGTGTTCTGATGGGGAGCTTTGGGTGAACTTACTCTCTCTAGACCCAAGGCTGAACCCAACAGCCTTGGGTTAGGTGGGTCAATGGTCTTAATATCCAAAATAAGCTAAGGGTGGCTGTCATGGCTTACGGAGTGAGTGAACCCCTCTAAATGGGGATTTTATTCTATTTGGGTGGGTTGGTTCAAAGGTTTTGACCCAAAATAGGTTTATCATGGGTTGGGTCCACTTGGGTTGGCCCATGGTGACCTAAGGGTGAGTCATGTCATGTTTGGTTGGGTTTGAACTTGGTTTGAATGAGTTTGGCTCAATTTGACTCATATGGCTCAAATGGGGTTCAATTAGGTTAGGTTGACCAATTGATCAAATTAGGTCAAACAAAGGGTTTGGGTGTGTTCAAATGATCATTAAGAATATATTGGTGCAGTTGGTTTGGTTCAATTTGAAGTGGATTTGATTTTGGCTCATATTGGATCATATGGGTCAAATGGGATAAGTTGACCAATTTGGTCAATTTGACCAAATTGGCTTTGGTGGATGATTGATTTAGGTTCAATTGATCATTTGAGAATGATTGTAGGTGTTAGTTTAAATCATTTTGGATTTGAAAATGATTTGATTCAATTTGACCCTTTAGGTCAATTTGGGCTAAATGGGTCAATTGGGTAGGTTTGATCAAATTGGATTCAATTGAAGGTTGAATCATGTTCAATAATCAATTTATAATTAATTAGAGGCATAGGTTTTAATCAATTGGGTTTAGGATTTGATTCAACATTATTTGGTCCTTTAGGTCAAATTGGGTCAACTTGGGTCAAGAGGCCAAATTGGCTTGGTTAGATCCAATTGGTGGTCAAGTCATGTTCAATGATCAATTTATGATTGATAGAAACCATTGGTTTCAATCAATTAAGGCTGAAATGAGGTTTGGCTCAATTTGACTCATATGGGTTAAATAGGTCAACTTGGGTCAAGTGATAAAATTGGCTTGGTTTGACCCAATTAATTGCAATTGGACTATCAAGGGTGATCAACAATCATTATAAAGAAGATTGGATGGGTTGATTCAATCCAATTTGGTTTGGATTAAAGTTTGAATCAACTTTGTCATTTAGACCACTTTGGGTCAAGTGGACCAAATGAGTTAATTGAGTTGAATTAGGTTGAATTTAGTTGAATTGAGTTTGATGATTGGTTTAGGATTGATTGATGGCTTTGATTGTAATTTAATTTTGGCTCATTTGGACCATTTAGGTCAAATGGGATAACTTAGGCTGATTGGATTGATTTGGTTCAATTGGTTTGGTTATGAGTCTTGGAAGGTTTGAAATAAAGTATTGAAAGGTTGGAATGCTTTTGTGAAAGTCAATTGGATTGGTTTTAATTGATTAGGCTTGAGTCATAAGATCATGGGATGATTGTATATTTCATTTGGGTTAATGGTTAAGTTAATTTAGCTTGGAGCTTGGATAGGAAACAAATTAAATTTGAGGTTGATTGTGTTGGCTTGAAGTTAAATTTGGATGATTAGATAAGCATGGGTTATGGCTTAGGCCTTGTGATAGGTAGAACCTATTTGTCCTAAGGCATAACCTAAGCTGGGTATACCTTCCTAAGTCTCTAGGCTTTGGTTTAGTGTTCCCTTAATCACTAGAAGTGTCTTATGACTAGGGAGATCCTAGTGTTTAGAAGACTTTTAAGTCTATGATGGGAGGAATGAGTCCTCACTCCAAAAGAGGTCAACAAGTTGCTGATGGAGAAACACTACAAATTGAATACAAATTATCTTCCATTTCCATTTGTCAGGAAGATATTTGCATTCATATGTCATTCTTATTAGTTAAAAATTGACCTCAACATATTATTTTGGGAACTCCTTTCCTTCTCAAAATAATGCATATCACCAGAATTGATGATATCAAAATTCATTACAAAATGTGGGACGAAAAAGTTATATTCTGATTTAACACCAATCCAAAAGAAATCCTCTCAAATGAAATGAATATACTTAATAATAAATCTTTTCATTTAAATTATTTAAAGGAGAAATTTCTAATCTAACTATTAAATAAAAAATTTCTTCTTTTCCACTTCAGAATAAAATTCGATCTTGTTTACAAAATCTCCAAAAATTAGTTTATGGTGAAAACCCAATAGCTTTTTGCAATAGAAAAATTCATTATGTGAAACTCCTGTACATTGATAACTTTAATAAATGTGACATTCCAACTAAGGCTCATCTTGTCAAATGAGTGAGCATTATCTTGCTTTATGTAAAGCAGAAATTGCCAAGTTATTAGCAAAAAAAGATAATTAGACCATCCTATTCCCCATGGAATTCACGGCTTTTTATATCATGAACGTGGCCATAAAAGAAAGGGGAAAACCAAGACTTGTAAGAAATTATAAGCCTCTTAATTAAGTCCTTAAATGGATTAGATATCCACTTCTCAATAAAAGAGATATGCTTAACAGATTAAATAAAGCAAAAAACCTTTTCAAAATTTTATTTGAAATCTAGTATTGGCAAATTCAAACTAAAGAAGAAGATAAGCATAAGATAGCATTTATTGTTCCCTTCGACCACTACAAATAGAATGTAATGTCATTTGGGCTTAAAAATGCTCCATCTTAATTTCAACATATTATGAATAATATATTTGAAATTATTTTAAATATATTATTATTTACATCGATGGTGTTCTAATCTTTTGTAACTTTGTCGATGAACATTTTAATCATTTGTGAACATTTAAATGTCTTATACAAAAGAATGGTCTCGCCGTCTCTGCTCCAAAATTTAAATTGTTTCAAACAGATATTCAATGTTTGGGACATAATATATCTAATGCCTCTATCATTCCCATCGATAGAAGCATTGACTTTACAAATAAATTTCCTGATGTTATTCTCGATAAAATGCAATTACAAAAATTTTTAGGCGCTTTAAATTATGTTGATGACTTTTTATCAAAACTTAGCGCATGATGCTGTACTTTTTATTGATAGGTTAAAGAAAACTCCACCGCCATGGACAAATTTGCACACCATGGCGATTCAAAAAATTTAAAAAATGAGTTAAAAATCGTTCATGCCTTAATCTTGAAAATCCTTATAGTTTCAAAATAGTTGAAACTGATGCCTTGGATCTAGGTTACGGTGGTATATTAAAGCAACGAAAAAATCCTAAAGAAGAATTGGTTTGCTTTACTTCTGGTCGATGGAATCTGGCTCAGAAAAAGTATTCCATCATCAAGAAAGAAATGTTTTTCAGTTGATAAGTGCATTTCTAAATTTCAAGATGATCTTCTTAATTAACATTTTTTATTAAGAGTTGATTGTTCTTTTGTTAAGTATATTATTGAAGTTTCTAAACAAATTTTTGCATTCTAGCAAGCTCAACTTTCTATTTTTGATTTTGATGTTGAATTCATTAATAACACTTCTAACTCACTTCCTGATTTCCTAACTTGTGAATTTCTTCAGAGACAATCAGGGGTGGATCATCTCTCACCGAAGGATGAACCCCTCTAACAAAGGTGGTCCCTCCTTTTGTGGAGGGAGAGCTAGGGGAAAAGATTCATCCAACTCCACCGTGGGGATGATTGACCTCAAAACAAATCTCTATGGCACCTCTCAAACTACTATTAAGAAAGGTGAATCCTCTAAAGAAGCAGCACCATCTCTCAAATATGTCATTGCTAAAAGAATCTATTTACTTAACAAAAGAAGTAAAGTAAAATATTATTGAAATAAATCTTTCAAATTATTCCATAAATAATCCATAGGCATTACTTGAAAAAAAATTTGGGAAACAATCGTTTCTCATATGAAATAAATCTATCTCGTGAAATTTATGAGAAAATTCTAACATAACTTAAATGTATTGAGATTTCTCATGTTCGTGATCAAGCGAGCCAAATTATTATGTGGAGCAAATGTGTTATATATACGATTATTCATCAGAGTGAATGGAGATTAACCCCATTCCAAGAAAAGACTATTTTTCTCTCCACCAATTTACATCATAAAATTGGTGTGAATTAGTGTGTTATGTCCAAGCAATGATGAAGGTCTTTTTCCTCATCAATGACAAAATACATCATTCTTGGATGTTTATTATCAATAAAGAAATTATTTTAAAAGATCTATCAACTTGGTTATATAGATGGTGAAACTATTTTGGAGCAAATTAAATATCCTTCCATAACCAATCAAAGAAATTTTTAATGAATAGATGGATGCCACACCAAAAATGTGAACTATCAATCCCGAAAGAATGATCCAGGGTCAAACCTGGCCTACTTCTTTACAGATTGCCAAATTCCATGGATTTGGTCATGGAATGTTACTCTTTGAAAAGTCTCTTTTAACCAATTAGTCCTCCAGAGATAGTTTCTACTTAAATGGTGGAACCATATCAACATTGAAGATAAACTCAAATAGATCCATACCATCATTAAATAATATTTAGAATTAATCATTCCTCAGAAGCCCTCTGATTTTGAGTTATTAGTTCAAGATGTTCTTGATAGCATTCGAAGAAGGTATCCACACAAAAATGAGGAACAACATAAAGATTGCTTGAGGAAAATGAATGAGATCCAATATGCCTATGTCTTCAAGCATCCCATATACATTTGTGATAACGGAGATTCTTCAAAAGAAGTTGACATTAAATCTACTGGAGAAAATGACATATAGTAGACTCATAATTATTTATCGCACTACTCAGATCTGAAAAGACATAAAGTAAAACCTTTAATTAAAGTAAAGGCACACTTCTGGCTATTTAAGAATAAAGTGACTCTTTATAAAAAGTAAAGAGCGACAGCTGAATAACTTTAAAAAAGTTAATCCCTTTATGTCTCAATCACATTTATTATGTCTCTGCTTAATTATTAAGCAAAAATATTATATTAGATTTGAATGTGTTTGCAGTCAGTGTTCCTCTATTTAAGCTCATGTATTTGTGTGTGCAAGTTTGTAATCTCCTTATGAGTGTCTTTTGAGTTCTCTTCTGAATTCTTCTCTTCTGGGTGCTTCTATTATATCATCGAGTAAGTATTAATGTTAAAGAAGTTTGTTTTTTGTTTATATTATAAATTTTTCCATTAGTTTTTTTGTAGGTATCAGAGCCATGATGGGGTGAACCCCCTGAGGGGGGAGTTTTTCAAGATGAAGTAGTTTAATCAAAAGACTAAATGATTTATTGAGTTATATTAATATTAAAGCCAGGTAAGAATTGTTAGCTCTCTTATAAATCCTTGACTAGATAAAACCACAACCTAATAAATTATATTATGGATTATAATCAAATTATATCCATATACTTTAGAGAGAACATGGCTTCGTCGTATATGGCTATAAGTCCTGCTTAATGTATTGATAGGGTTGTAAGACCTTGTATTATGTTGACTGTTATTGTTATCTCTAAGGTCCATGAATTTAATTTATCATAACTCAAAATAGTTTAGTTTATTTATTAAGCAACTTCATTCAATGAAGAATTCTCCCCCCACCCCCCACCCCCTTCTAAATTTATGGCTTCTTCCTCTGGTTTGATAAACTATAATCTTATGATTAGAATTTTTAAAATAATAATTTAATTAAAAACACATAATTAACGGAGTTTCCTCTAAATAAGGAAGATTTAAATAGATGGTCCTTACCTAAAGTCGATAAATCTCTAATTTATCGTTGGCACATTTGATTTAAAAGGAAAGAGCTCTATAAAGACTGTTAAATAATCAATTACTATGGAACAAGCAGATAAAATGACTTATCTATAAACCCTAGAAGATCTGCATAGATATATGCAGGATTACAAATATATTCATATTGGGTTAATTCAGATAGCATTTAAACCTTTAACTTTAGAAGGGTTAAATGCTTCTATCCTAGCCTGTCTTACAGATGGCCGGTGCTTTAGCTGGGCTCAATCTCTTATGGGAGTTATTGAAATAAGCATGTGCCATGGACCAGTCTATTTCAACACATTTCCTAATTTAAGCTTATCCTTAACCGATATAAATCTTTCTGAAGCAATCAAGCTACAATTACAACTTTATGGATATAATTTTCCCCACGATCTCAAACTATTGCACTAATTTTTATATTACACTTTACAATTTTGAATGCTCAAAACCTTAATGTTAAAAAAGTTATTCAACCCTTTGAGAGAACAACCTTAATAGAAACAAATCTATTAGCCTCTCACATACCCACTAATAGAGTAATTAAGTGGAATGAGGTGGTATTTCTAGAATCATGGACAATACCATATGCTGTCACGCCTACACCGTCGGTTAACCAAGAAATTGATCAGATAATTTAAACATTTGATGGCAATGTAGAAGTAAGATTTAATCCCCATAGATCTATAAAGATTTAATCCCCATAGATCTATAACTCTTCCAAGAGTCTCTTTCCCGACTGAGACTTCGGTAAGATCACAATCTACAAGATCTCCAACTCATATTAATGAATCACCCATTGAGGCAATTCAGCTAACCCATAATCATATTTACCATCTAGTGAGAGTAGATAAATCTCCCACTCTATTAGAAATGAATTTAGTATTAATGAATTATCAAAAATGATCTAAATCTAGAGAGACTATTCTGAGAGAATATAAACAACCAAAATATGATGATTTTTTAAAGTGGTATAGAAGTATCACCTCAGAAGGTCAAAGAATTGAAATATCCTTGATATATTTTGAAGAAAGACCAAACAAAATAAGAAAGGAAAGAAAAAAAATCCCTTTTCTGACCTGGTTCTTTGAAAATTATACTCAATCAGCTCAGTTGGCCATTTTAAGTCAAAAGAAATGACTAAATGAGCAATGAAAAGTAATTGAAACTTTATACCCTCCACCAATTTCAAAAATGGTGGACGACAAACCTTTAGATATTGCTTCTTTTAGAATAGATACATACATACATATATATATATATATATATATATATATATATATATATATATATATATATATATATATATATATATAGATATATATATATATATATATGGTGTTTTAATTTAGTACCAGAGATCTTTCCCCTACTTTACATGAAAAAGTAAAATAGAGTTTATTTTATGATGGGTTCTTTAGTTCACTATGGAAGCAAGCTTCCATAGGTAATTATATCCTAGGAAATAGGAAGTTCCTAAGAAATCTCTTGATTAAAGTAGTTAATAAATATCTCCATAGATTTCAAGGTTAGACAATCAAAAGATTTAGTATTATTGGAAATTAAGTGTGATCGTTCAAGAGGCAAACTTATTTTTGGATTCCAAAGGAAGACAAGTAAGGAGCACTCGTGATACTAGAAAGTCTAGTGATCATTCTAGTCTACCCTATAGTGAGTCTTTATATATTTGAAAGAGAGAGTTTATTTTTATTTGAGTTAAAATTTTATTAGAATACTAGGGCTTATAGTCCATCAACACAAGATTGTGGAAATGCCTGAGAGCTAAGGACTTATACTCGTAGCCTTTAGGAAAAGAATAGCCTCAGATCCTAAATCTAGGATTCTTTAACATAAGCGAAAAGCACTACTTAAGTCTAATCAAAAAATGGGACAAAGTGGTTTACCTCCACAAAATAGAAGAAACCTATCTCGACTCTTCTAGACTTATAACAACCTGGGGTGGCCGCCAGTTAACACCTCCTACGCTTTAAAATCATATAGGCTGGTCTTATGTAAATGCAAGTTAGCTAAGCTGTTATTTAATTAGAAAAGAAACTAGAGTCCTATACTCACTCTCTAAGAGACTAGATCATGATTGGCATGAAGTCATGACTTAGACTAATGTAAAATTTATAAAGTTTTATATCATTTTGACATGTTCATTTGGACAAAGGCTTAGGAGAATTATGCCTAAATACATGATGAAATTAGACAATGGGATAAATTAGTGGGAGGAGGTGTTTTCCACTACAAGGGATTCCCTCAAAGGTCAAGCTTTTCCCTATCATGCAAGAATGGAGACCATCCCATTTCAAGAGTGAAATAAGATGTTATGCATGATGTTAGAACATTCAACATTCAGCTATGGGGTTGCTAAATATTTTAATTATCTTGATTATAACCTAGGCTTTAAAGTGAAGTTATGATTTATAGTTAAAATTTAGTTATAAGTTATTAGTTGGGGTAGAAAAATTAATTTTATCCTAAAGAGCCTACCGCATCGAGGCCACACGTTCAATCATCAAGTTTTAAGAAACCTATGAAAAACATGTGATTTCTATTATACAAGCTAAACATAACAATCAAACATTCATAGAATTTTGTAAAAGAATAAAAGGCCAATATGAGCTCATGCTGTCGTACACCCCAGAAAAGAAAGAAACTAGATAGCCTATCCTATCCTTATACAACCTAAATTACAAAAGAATATTATAATCACAATGAAATAGATGCTATGGGGGTCTTCATTCTTCATATTTCTTTTCTTCGTTTGATTTGGTTTTGGTCTAGGCTTCAGAGGGTCTCCCATGTCTTTTCCTTCTAGCCACTGCTCATCCTAAACCCCATAACACTGAGCGTAATTCCTACTGCAAAACTACATGTTTATGGAAAATGAAATCTAACAACACCTACAAGACAAATGTTAGCTAAACAACCATATAAACTAAGAAGTTATAATCCTTGAATTTGGACTTAGCACCCTACACATGGTTAACCATGCTCACCTATCTTAATATGGATTATGCAAAGGGGCATAAGAAACCTCCAAGTAAAAGTATTTATATTTATTTATTATTTTAGCGGCCTTTTTAGGATAATCCCCTACATAAAATATCATCAAGATAATAGTGGCCTAACATTCAGTCTATGGATAAATATTCCTAACATCTAGTCTAAAATATTACATCACAAAACAAAACACAACATCACAATGTACACCATCCTAACTTAGAGCTAGAAGTGGTGACTTAGTATTCTAATGTGTGTGTTATGGTTTAGTGTGGTATTTCTTACTAGGATTTAAGTACATAATTGTCTAAAGTTTTGGAATGTTCAAGTTACACATGTGTGTGTGTGTGTGTGTGTGTGTTTAGTTACACTTCAAATTATTAAAAGATTAATGGATTCTAATTTATATTTTCTTTTATTTCACTTAGTATTTACTTAGCAACTAATTATTATCAAGAGAAGAAAGAAATTTGACCCTCTTTATCCCTTCCCTAAGTTATTTTCTAAAAGCATGTTATTATGATTTTTGGTTTCTTTTAGTAAATGAATTATTAAACATTTTATTAATTGTAAATTTGGGTTAATTCTAAAGAATCCATTTCAAATATGAAAAGCATCATAAGATTAATGAGATTGAATTATTATCACATAGATAATATTACATCATTCATTTTCATCACCAATAGCATGCATATGGTATTGAACTTAACATACTTATACATGTAATGTACATATGTGTATTTTTGGAACACTTCAATGATTGTTGATTCATATATTTTTGATAGAAAAGAGAGATTTCATTCCTTAGCTAAGTATACATTCACATTTATTAAATATTTAAGCAAGTATGTGTCGTTATTAAACTAGGGAAGTGAGGTAATCTAAGACCTCCTTGGGGTTACTTAAAGCCTCATATTCCCGGGATGTTCAGACTATATTTTTCTATATTAAATACACATACACATATACATAAGCATAGGAATAAAAATCATGTAAAAGATTGTATATTAGCAAATTATTTACTCATGCAAAGTAAAGCTCTATCCAAATTCTAGCACCTGCGTGTCAAGTAAATACGTGCCATTGTTAAACCAAGGAAGTGAGGTAATCTAAGACCTCCTTGGGGCTACTTAAAGCCTCATGTTCCTGGGATGTCCAGACTATATACTTACTGACATTCAAACACATGTAAACATACACATGAATTATAAAAATAGAATAATCCTTTTACATATTTAAACTATAAGTGAATGTAAATCATATAGAAAATTCACAGCCAACATCAATTTAAATCTTCATCAATAATTTATAATTTTGAAAATAATTTGAGATTTATTAGTTATAATAGCCATGCCATATAATAGGATTAATTCAACACATGCAACTTATACATATATAATAATATTCATTTGATTCTTTTATTTAAAAACATTAACACATGATACCAAATGGCATACAAATTTATAATGATTGAAAAGGAATAATTAGACATTACCACATAATACATTCAATCACATTAATTCATAAGGACAATCAAGTCAAATAAAATTCTTTAAAATTAACTAAAGTTATTATGAAGTTTAAATTTTGGATTTGAATTATTAAAACTTAAAGAGGAGAAATGATATTTTCTATTTTACCCCATCCCACATTAGTCTCTTAATGTGTTTAAGGAAAAATAATTAAGTAAATTTTATGGATTGATAAAGTTCAAATCATTAGGCAATTAATTTAATTTCCCTTTCCTAAGTCTCCTTGATTTAATTAATTACTTAATCATGAGCCTCCAATGATATGCCAATGAGAAATTAAATTTTGCAATGCTTCTAAAAGGACCTAATGCAATTAGGCTTATGTTTAAGCATTAATTAGATTAGTGGATAATCTAAATTAAGTACTCTTATGGTTTTCCCACATCCATAGGTTAACCATAAATTCCTTAATGATCTTTATGTTATTAAACACATAAAGGGAACCCATGAATTCAATTTGAATAATCTAAAATAAATATCATTTCAATTTGGATTAATTTTATCATTAATTTTCTTAATTAGCCTTTAATTAATCAAATGCATTAATTAACCCTCCTATGAAAATGTATTTAGGAAAATAACTAGGATGGATGCCCTAATTATTTTTCATCATCATTCACACTGTTTACACTGATTAACCATTGTTAATCATTTAATTTTTACTGTTAAGCATTTTTAATAATTGTAAAATTAATTAAGGAGGGTGATTAGGATTGAAATTTCAAATTCTCTAAATTACATAGCCAATAAATCCCAAGAAATTTATGGGAGGTCGAGGACATCTCATAGGATCAACCTATCAAATTTGAGATCAATTGGCCAAGTAATTAAGCCTTAAATAGGGTAATTAGCCTAAACTTTAGACATTCATTAAACAATATTCATTGATCAAACATTGGAGATTTGATTTTTGTTAAATTCTCCTCTATTTACCCTTCCCAAAATGGATTTATTTACATCTTTGTATTTTTCTACAATTAATTATGAATTTTGAAAGTTATGGCCATTTAATTATATTTTAATCACCTATTTAATCCTCTAAACCATTGGCGCCATGCGGAAGCTGACGTGATAGCACTTCCATGTGAAGCCATAAAATAGGTTATTTAAAATGTCTGATGCGGTAGCTGAGTCAGTAGTGGCAAACGTGGTTTCATCCTCACTGTCCGTTCTTGAATTAGACGGCAAAGATTAATCTCATGGTTCCTATTGGATTAAATTGAATTATCTAATAGATTAAATAATGGCCATCCATTCTGATCACATGGAACGGACGGCCGATGATCTGTCATCCCCGAGTGTTAGAAGATGGACATTGTCTGCCTTCCGCCGCTTGATATGAGCTTGCTGGAGCTCGTAGGATGACAAGATTAACTATAAAATGTGCAGGGAGGAGATCTAAGGAGATCATATGATGAAAATCACGTGCAATCATAATTTTCTTCATAAAAGACCAACACCTAGGGGAAAATCTATGATTTACTAAAGTTTTACCTCACCAGAGCTAAAGACCTGTGGTCTGTCAACTGAGGTAGCTTCGTATTAAAGAGATGAAGCCTTGTTAAGAAGAACTCGAGCTACCTCCCCTCCGATTCCTCTGTGGACCAAGCACCACCGTGAAACTCACCAGAGTTGGTCTTGGAGTGCCTTCCGGTGGTAAAATCGAACAGGGATCAATTCATTTTGACTCACTGAAGTGAGGGGAAGGTGTGGAAAGAGTTAATTTGAGTTTGGTGGAGTTTTTGTGAGGTTGGATAGACGGGGCTCTTGGTTTTGAATGGTGGTTGGTCTCACCGGTGATGGAGAGCACTAGGGATTCGGGGAAAGATCTAAGGCTGCTCGGAATACTCTGAGAAAGCTCTCTATTTAGTTTGAATGGATTGGAGGAGTATACTCTCCTCCCCAAGTGAACTAAGGACTGAGATTGGCTGACTCATTGTCCATCGGGTAGTGGGAAGATGGCGGGACTAAGAGGTGGAGGTGCTTGAGAGGCTGAGGCAATGGCATGGGTTGTACCTCCTCCTCCAAGTGAACCAATGGTGTGTCATGGGTGAACTCACCCTCTCATGGCTCAAGGATGAACCCAACAACCTAGGGTTAGGTTGGGTAAGTGGTCCTAGTGTCCAAGAAGGGTTAAAAGTGGCTATCATGGATTATGGAGTGAGTGAACCCCTCCAAATGGGGATTTTATCCTATTTGGGTGGGTTGGTTCAAGCGATTTAACCCAAACTAAGTTCATCATGGGTTGGGTCCACTTGGGCTAGCCCATGGTGACCTAAGGGTGAGTCATGTCAAGTTTGGTTGGGTTCAGACATGATTTGAATGAGTTTGGCTCAATTTGACCCATCTTGTTCAAATGGGGTTCAATTGGGTTAGATTGACCAATTGGCCAAATTGGGTAAAACCAATGACTTAGGTGTGTTCAAATGATCATTTGGAATATATTGGTCCAATTGGTTTGGTTCAATTTGAAGTTGATTTGATTTTGGCTCATATGGGTTCATTTGGGTCAAATGGGCTAAGTTGACCAATCTAGTCAAATTGGCCAAATTGGCTTAGGTGGAGGATTGGTTTTGGTTCAATTGATCATTAAAGAATGATTGTAGGTGTTGATATGAATCAATTTGGATTTGGGAAGGATTTAGTTCAATTGAACCCTTTAGGTCAATTTGGGCTAGAGGGGGAAATTAGGTTGAGTTGATCAAATTGGGTTCAATTGATGGTTGGATCATGTTTAATAATCAGTTTGTAATTGATTTGAGACATTGGTTTTAATCAATTGGGTTTAGGATTTGATTTTACTCAATTTATGTTTTAAAAGATTTGGTCAAGTGGGGATCAGGTCGCTATCATATTTAATAATCAATTTATAATTGATGGGAGTCATTGATTTCAATTAATTGAGGTTGGAATGAGATTTGGTTCATTTTGGTCCATATGGATTAATTGGGTCAACTTGGATTAAGTGATCAAATTATTTTGGTTTGACCCAATTGATTGCAATTGGATTGTCAAGGATGATCAATAATCATTATTGAGGAGATTGGATGGGTTGGATCGAAGTTTGAATTAATTTGTTCATTTAGGCCACTTTGGGTCAAGTGGACCAAATGGGTTGATTGGTTTGAATTGGTGGAATTGGGTGTTGAGAAGAGTTAAATGATGGATTTAGGGTTGATTGATGACCTTGATTACAATTGATTTGAGTTTGATTGGATTTTAATTCATTTGGACCTTTTGGGTCATATGGGCTAACTTGGGTTGATTGGATTCATTTGGTTCAATTGGTTTGATTATAATTGTTGGAGGGGTTTGGAATAGAGTATTGATAGTTGGAGTGCTTTTGTGAAAATCAATTGGATTTGATTTGCTTGAATGGATTTTGGGTTCGATCCAAGGATCATGATGGAATTAACTTAGGTTAGGGGCTAAGTTAATTTGTCTTGGAGCTTGGATAAAAAACAAAATCCAATTGGAGGTTGGTTTTGGATGAATAGATAAGCATGGGTTTTGGTTTAAACAATAGGATAGGTAAGGCCTATTTGCCCTAGGATATAACCTACGCTTAGGGTATGCCTTCTTAAGTCTCTAGGCTTGGGTTTAGTGTTTCTTTAATCACTAGAAGTGTCATATGACTAGGGAAATACATATGCCTAGAAAGTTCCTAAGTCTAAGACGGGAAGGATGAGTCCTCACTCCAAAAATGAGATCAACAATATATATAAATATACACACACACACACACACAAACACACACACACACACACCCACACCCACCTACTATATGGAGAGGTTCATACTCTATAATAAATAATTAACATGTGCATGAAGTTCAAATATCAAGAGAAAGAAGTTAACAGACTTGGCTAAGTACTACTTAAATAGAAGGGCAAAAGAAAAATTAAAAATCTGAACTTTATTTTTCCAGTTAATTGAAAAGATCCCCCCTTTTATACCATAAATCTATTGTATAACTCCATATAAGCTTTACAAAAAGAAGCAAATACCAACTGATTATTAAAAAAACAAAATTTAAATGAAAATACAAAATTTAATTATTATTTCTATTAATCTTATACATGTATGAGTGAGTACTCTGAAGAATTTTTAAGTCAAAATGTATTTCCTTGTAAAAATTCAGTAAGTGTTAACTTTAATGGGACATTGTCGAAAAGATATTATTTAATTTTCAAAATTTGTATAAAAAATAAATTATGTGAATATTACACATGACTTAATACTTGGTATAAAAATTGGCTTGATAACTATGTCTTACAATCATGCTTAAAATAAAGTTTCCATCAATCTCAAAGAACTATGCATTGATTGATTGGTTTCTATTTTATTTTAATGTTCATGAAGACTGAATCTATAGATCATAGAAAAACAAATCAAATTATTAACACTTAAAATAGAGTTTTTAAACATTAGGACTATGAATGTTTGGATATAATAAACACATATTACAACTTATATATATATATATATATATATATATATATATATATATATATATATATATATATATATATATATATATATATATATATATATATATATATATATATATATATATATATATATATATATATATATATATATATATATATATATATATATATATATATATATATTTCATGCATAGAAAAATATTATGAATATAATTATGAAACATCAAGTGCTAAATATGTAATTACATAAGAATTTTACATTATGTATGTAAATATTTCTAAGCTCATTAATGAATAAAAAATTATGTCAAAAATATGACATTTGGGAAATATATGAGATAGCATAGATTAATTATAACAATGTCAAGTACAACAGCATCAATTAGTTGATAAAAAAAATTCATCTCAAGTTGTAGAAATCACTAATACATGATTCACTCATTAAGAGCACCCCATACACCTCAATCTCGCCATATAATAAATTACAAAGTTTGTAGTTTTCGATATATTTTGATCTAAAATAAAATATATTTGATGTCGATAATTGTTTTTTTAAAAAACATTCAAAATTTTAAAAATTATTTTGAATATTTTTAAAAATAATATCATTTGTTTTCAAAAATTAAAAATAAGAACACTTAGGAGCATTACATATATATAGCATACAAATTTTATGTATTTACATATATAACACTGAAACTTTCATTTTACTTAAATACACCATGATTTTTAATATTACATCAAAATATCATCATAACTATTTTTTAAAATGAAATGCACCTTTTTATGCATAGAAAAGTTACTATTTTTGTAAATATTAAATTTTGGGTGTTAGATATATAAATGAATAATAATTGTGTTTTATGTATGTAAATTTCTCTTAAAAAATAATAATAATATATAAATAAAAAAAATAAAATTGATCCCAAACTGTCTAATATTTGTTTATTTCTGCTTACTTTGTCATTTTATAGATGCCACAATTTATGATCCCAAACAACATATAGTTTTTTATTTCATATTTATGATTATATAAACATAATTATGTATGATTTGTTATAATTTATTCTACAAACAATACATCTTTGAATTAATTTTTTATTAATATTTATTGATATTATTTAATATAGAAAACATACTATTTTGAAAGTAGAAACATATTAGTTTGAATCAATTAAATGTCAATTTTAGCCATTTGTAAGAGAATTTTGAAATCATTAAGATCATTATTTTTCCCTTGAAATAATAAATTTGTTTAATATAATATTTATTATTATAATTTATGATGGTCTTATTAATTATCAAATTCTACTCACAAGCATTTGATGAAACTCAATTATGTGTAAAATGTTTATATCAATCACTTCTTATTTAAAGCATATAATTAATGTTTTCCTTCATGCCATGCATTTGACTCTTATTTTATAATATGTCTTGAACAAAGAAAAGGGGTAGGTTGAGAAGGTGTTTTGAAATATGGTATAAGATGTCTTGACCAAACAATATCAGTGGCAACCATTATTAAAGTTTGATATTAACTTCAGTGGAAGAGCGAGCAACTGTGTTTTGCTTTTTGACTGATCAAGTAATGAGAGTTTGGAAAAGGAAGAGACAATAGTCGATGATGGATATTCTATCAATGGGTTCTCCTGTCCAATTGGAGTTAGTGTATGCTTAAAGCTATAAATTGGGAGTAAAAAATGGGGGATGCAACTTGAATATAGTGAAGAAGATGCTTGAGTTGTTGAAAAGTTTTCATTCAATGGTCAATGTATGAATTGGCATGCCTGATTGACTATAAAGGTGATATCAAGTTGAGTGAGAGGGAGGAATTGTAAGAATAAATGATGAATGCTTGTTTAAAGTCTTCATCAATATTTATTATATATTGGTGTTTTGTAAATTTTTCAATTAATCATACCAAATTCTTATATAATGTCTTTGGCATATGAAGTTTGGCTGAGATGTAGGCCATAGGATGTGATTTGAGCTGAAATTCCAAAATAAATAAATAACTAATGTTGTTGAGAATTTTCATTTTGAATTGTTACTGTAGTTAGTGTAGAAGAGTTTCAATAGTAGTATGGTTGTTCCCAGTGAGAAGTTTATCGTCCATATAAATAAAAATGTAGACTTGAATAGTTTGTTTTCTTTGATAGAATAAGAAGGGATAAATAGAGTTGGTTTGAAAGCCAAGTGTATGTATGTATCCAGAGATGGTGGCAAACAATTGTTGGAGAGCTTGATTGAGCTCATATATAGCTTTCTTGAGTAAGAAAATGTAATTTGGGTGCTGAGGATCCCTGAAACTTAGTGGTTGAGTCATCAATATGATTTTTGGTAGATAGTTGTAAAGAAAGGCATTTAAGACATCAACTTGATTTACTTGCCATTGTTGGAAGAGGAAAATTGTCAAGAATACATGAATGGTGGGTATTTTAGCAAAGAGATGAAGGTTTCATGATAATCAAGGCCCTATTGTTATTTGCATCCCTTTGATATAAGATAAGCTTTGTAGTGAGCTATGAATCCTTCACTATGGTATTTGATTTTGAATGCCCACATGCAGCCTAGTAAATTTTGATTTGGTGATGGCTAAACTAAGGCACATGTGGCTTGGAAAAAAGGGCTTGAAATTCTACTATCATAGCATGACATCAGTGAGGGTGTCTAATAGCTATGTTGTATGTGGTAAGTTTTGCTTGGTGAATTTGATGAGTGAGATCATGAATTTGTGAAGGTTTAAGTTCCCAATTTTTTAACAAGTTTACATATAGTGAGTTGTTTTAATGGTGAAAGAGTTGAAATGAGGGGCTGAGTTGTTTGAGTGTGAACTAATTGAATATAGAAAATTGGTGGAGGGAGGGTCTATTTAAAGCAGCTTGGTGGGATGTAGTATTTGTTGTGTTGAAAGGTTGTTGCATGCTAGAAGTGGGCACTAGAAGAAGAGGAGGAACTGTGGTTGTAGTGCTAGAAGATTTAGATGTGGAGTGATTTTTGTAAGAAAATTTATTCTCATTAAAGATAACATGATGGGATACATGGAGCTTATTGATTTTGGTGTCAAAACATGTGTATCCTTTTAAACTGGGGAATAGTCAAGAAAAATGCAATTGATGGATAAAGGGTATAGTTTGTTCTTAGCATAACAGAGTAGCCACGGAAAACATTCATAGCCAAAGATCTTTATATGATTATAAGTAGGCAGTTTGTGATGTAGTAGTTCATATCAAGTTTTGTAGTTTGTATTGTGAGATGACAAGAGATTTATGAGATAGCATGCTATTAATAGTGCATCATCCCACAATGAGTGAGGAAGAGAGGCTTCGATGAGAAGGGTTCACACCGTATTGATCAGATGATAGTGCTTCCTTTCTACTATGTTATTATTCTCTAGCATTTATGTGCAATTGCATTGGTGAGAAATTTTCTATTTCTTGAGAAGGTTATTAAAGGTAAAGTTATTGTATTCTTCTCTACAATTGGTGCAAAAAATTTAGATTTAATAATTGAATTATTTCTCTACTTGATTTTTGATTTCAATAAAATTTTGGTTGATTTTAAATTTATTGTGAAAAAAGTATATCCATGAGTAGCGAGAATAATCATAAATAAAAGAACATAATGTTTATATTATTGAAAGAGTGGGGAAGATCCCACATAGAGAATGATCTCTAAATGCGTGAAGCATGTAAATGTGGATTCTAAAGGTAAAATTTTATATATATATATATATATATATATATATATATATATATATATATATATATATATATATATATATATATATATATATATATATATATATATATATATATATATATATATGTATATGGGGACACATGATCAGGTGTAATTGAGGTGATATGCACATCAAGGAATAGTGCACTATCTCGAAAGATAAAAACCACTACCCTACAATGGACCTAATCACCTAATAAGGACTCCTAAGGCATGATGGGCCTTTGAATATACTAGAGATTTTTTCCCCTACTTTACATGGATAAATAAAGTAGGGTTTATTTAAATTGGGTTCTAAAGTTCTCTATGGGGGCAAGCCTACATAGTTAATTACATCCTAAGGAAGGTGAGTTTCTTAAGAATACTCTCGATTAACATAGACAATTGTTGTGTCCAAAGATTTTAAAGATAGGACTATAAATAAATTGGCTATGTTTAAAAAATCAAGTGGGATGGATCAAAAGGAGAGACTTATTATCGAAGCTAAAAGGAGATGAGTAGGGGATACTCACGATACTAGGAAGCCCAGTGAGCATCTCAAACTACCCTATGATTGGCCTTTATATATTTAAAACTAAAGGGAATTATATATTTGTGTTGAAATTTTATTAGAAAGTTAGGACTTATAATCCCACAACACATGATTATGGAATTGCCTAAGAGATGAGGATTTATGCTTGTGGCCCAAAGAGAAACAGCAACCTCAGATCCTAAATCTAGGGAGCTTTAGCGAGGGCCAAAGCACATCCTAAATCTAAGTTGAAAATGGGTATATTGTTCACCTCCACAATAGAGGGTAAACCACCCGACTGCTGGACTTATAACCACCTGGAGTGGCAGCCATTTAAGTCCTCCTACATTTTGAAACCATGTGATCAAGTCATATGGTTTCCATGATGGTTATGTTGTTATTATTTAGAAAGAGACTAAAGTCCTTAAACCCACTCCTAAGAGATTAGAGCATGAGTGGTATGAATAATGACTTAGTCTAATGCAAATTTTATCAAATTTTATTTGATTTTGGACTCTTCAATTTGATAAAGGCTATAGGATTTTATATGCCTAAATTCATGATAAAATAGGGTTATTGACTAAATCAAAAGGAAAGAGGTGTTTTCCACCATAAAGGAGACCCTCAAAGGTCAAATCTTCTCCTATCGTTCAATGATGGAAAGCATCTCTTAGCAAGAGTGAAATAATATGATATGCAAGATGTTAAGCATACAACATTCAGCTTAGTGGTTGTTAAATCTTTTAATTATCTTGATTTAATACCTAGGATTTAAATGAGGTTATGAGTTGTTTAGAAAATTAATTATGAGTTGTAGTTGGGGTAAAAAGTTTATTTTTTCCTAAGAGCCTGATCGGATTCAGGCCACACATTAAATCATCATATATGAAGAAACAAGAAAAATACATGCCATTTCTATTACACAATGTAAGCAAATCATCAAACAATTTATAAACTCAACGTAAAAGAATAATAGGCCGGTGCGATCGGGTACCACCGTATACACTGAAAAAAGAAATGGGTAGCCGAGCTCTACCATTATACATCCCATTAAATGAAAGAATAATTATAATTATAAATGATAAGTGTTATGGGGGTCTTCATATCTTCATGCTACTTTCTTTTCTTTATTTGATTTACTTCATTTGATTTGGTTGGCTTCAAGGCATCACATGGCACCCTAAGATTAAACTTATGGCCAATGTTCATCCTTAACCCTCATAACACTTAACCAAATTCCTAATATAAAATTACATTAAGAATAGGAAAAGTAAATCTAACTACACCTATAAAACACATGTTAGCTAAACACACCATACAACCCAAGTAGTTATATGTATAATTTGGACTTAGCACCCTGCACATGGGTAACCAGGTCCACCTGTCTTAATTTAGATTATGCTTAGATATTAAGCAACCTACAAAAGAGAATATTTATATTTATTTTAAGCACCCATTAAGCACAATCTCCTACAAAAAATATGATTAGGCTAATCACAGCCTGACATCTAGTCTACGAAGCATAAACCCTAACATCCAGTCTACAACCATACATCATAAAACAAACATACAACAAATCATGCACCACCCTAACATAAAGCTAGAAGTAGTGACTTAATCTAATGTGTGTGTATTAAGACTTGTGTGGTATGTTCTAACTAGGCTTTAGAGTTAGCATTCTATAAGTATGAAGGGCATTTAATTATAATGGGTGGTTTCACTTTAAATGGTTTAATTGATTTGTAAATTTTATTTAGTGTTTTATTTTATTTTATTTGACCTACACTAAACAACTAAGTGTTATAAAGAGAAGAAAAAAGAGGGTCACTCTCTTTTATCCCTACCTTAAGTCACATCTAAAGAAAATTAATTAAATGAATTCTCTTTAGTGAATGACTTTTACATATTTTAATTAATCCTAAGTTTAGGTTCACTTTAAAATAAACTCATTTAATGAGAAAGGCATCTTAAGATTAATTGGAATTAATTACTAACTCATAACACATATTTTTTCATTTCTTTCCATCATATATAACATGCATGTGATTAAGTTCTAAACATAACTATACATACAATTTGTACCTTGACACACTTAAATGATAAATGAAAGAAAATATTCTTGGAATTGATGTTTCATTTGATTGAATTATTTTGTCATATTAATTTAAATCTCTATCTAAATTCTTATACAAATGCATAAGAAAAGAACTCTAAATCATATGAGTAATCAATCTAACCACTTGAACAAAATATGAATCCATGTCTTTTAATAGAAAAGAGGGGGATTTTCATTCATTAGCTAAATACACATTCAAATGTATGAAAGTTTTAAGCAAGTACGTCGCCATTGTTCTGCACTAGGGGAGTGAGGTAGGAACCTCCTTGGGCCTACTTAGAGCCGTGCGTCCTCGGAATATCCAGACTAATATACCCGTTATTCTTAAATACATATGGATGTATAAGCAACTATAAGAATAGGAAACCATGCAAAAGTAGAGTTTAATTTATTTGATTTATTTGTGTAAATGAATCAAAGCTCTATCCCAATTCCAATGTCAAAATGCATAAGAATGAAATCAAACAGGTACATCGCCATTATTCTGCACCAGGGGAGTGAGGTAGGAACCTCTTTAGGGCTATTTAAAGACGTGCGTTCCCGGGCTGTCCAGACTAATATACCCATTAACAGTTAAACTTACAAAAATCAACATATGAATGTAAGAAAGAGACTTTACTTCATACACTAAGCTTATATTCACATGTACCTCCTATGTATACATAACTAAAGTCACAATATATTTCATCATTCATTAATAAGCTTTTGAAAATATATTTGAGATTTAATAGTGATAATAGCCACACATATTTCTAATTAAGTCAACACATGCAAATTTGACATAAAATAAATCATTTTATTTAATTAATTTATGAAAGAGATGAATGCATGAATCAAGTGACATACAACATTTTAACGTGATTGGAAAGAAATAAAGCAACATAAGCATGTAAATTCATTCAATTCAACTAATTCTTAAGGACAATCACATTAAACAAGCTTATTTAAAATAAACCAAAGTTTCTTAAAGCCATTTTAATTTCATGTTTGATTTGATTTAAGGGATGTGAAAGAGGTTTGCTAATCTTAATCTCATTCCCCATGTGTTAGTTAATTTGATTTAATTGAAAGAAATTAAATTAATTTTATGGCTTAATTAGGTATAAGTATGAATTAAATTAATTAATTAAACCCTTACCTATATCACCTTAAGTTAATTAACTAATTAATGATGAGCCAACATGATATGCAACCACATGAAAAGTAAATTAGCAATGTTTCTAAGGAATGAAAGGGGCCTAATGCAATTGGCTCATGATTAATGGTTAATTAGGCTTAAGAGATTTAATTAATTACTTTTATGATTTTCTCACACATGTAAGCTAATCATAATTTCATTAAATTTCTTTAAACTATTAAACATCGAAAGAACTACCCAATTGGATTTTAAATTAATTTAATTAAGCCCTTAATGGTTAATTAAATAATTTGATTATATTTTAATTAGGATAATGAGATTTACCTAGGGAAAGAGATCAAGGAAGAGGCCTCAATCCCAATCCCTATGTCATTTCAAACAATCAATTAGGCTCTGAAATAATTAAATTCCTTTTCTTTTAATTGATTAATTAAATGGCTAATTAATTACTTAAGCTTTAATTAATTTGAAACAAATGAAGAGGCTTAATGAAATGGTCAAAAGGAATAAACCCAAACCATTTGCCTAAGACATTTCACTGTTAATAATTGGCAATAAGCTTAATTAATTAATTAATCCACTATTCATTTACTTAATTATCATTAATTAAGATAGGAGAGTAGTTAAGGCTTAATCAATCAATTTCCATAATTAACTATCCAATAAATTCTAAGAAAAATAAGAGAGGTAGAGGTCATCCCCCTAAATATCTCTGGAAAGTTTGAAATTAGTTGGATAATTAATCACAGAGTAATTAGGCTAATTAAATTTTTAATTAAATATTAATTAACCAGAAATTACTGTTCAAAATTAATTAATAATAATTTTCTTGGATTTCCCTCTAAAATACCTTTAAAATGAGCCCTCATTTATATTTTTAATATTTTTTAGGATTAGTTATTAATTTTAGAAGTTTCAGCCTTGAAAATAAATTAATTAACCTAATGAAAGCCCTAATCCCACCGGTGCCACATGGATGCTGACACGGCACGCTTTCCACATGGTGCGACGGGATAGGCTATTTAAGTAGTCATATCGGGATGCTAACTCGGATTGCGGCAGACGCGCTTTCCCATGGACCGTCTAATCTAAGATTGGACGACCATGATTAAATCTATAGTTTCGAAGGAAAAATCAAGGGAGCTACACGTGATTTGATCACGACTGTCCGTTCCAATCACGCAGAACGGACAACCCATGATCCATCTTCCTACGAGCGATGAATGACGGAGCCCGTCCTCCATGGATCGCTTGATCCTAGCTTAACCGATCTCGGATACACTCCAAACTCAACCCACACCTTCGTGCAAAAGATCCACAAGGATCCAACTACTAGGAAGGGCTCAAATATAAGTTTCATTCACAAAGCTCCAAACTATTTTCATTCAAGGATCAGTTTTAATGGCATACCTCACTAGAGCTTATGACCAACAGTTCCAACGATTAAGGAAGCTTCGTTTGGAAGAAACGAAACTCTATTGATCCGCACAATCTTTGATTTGAGGTGGTTTGCTCTAGAGGCCAAGCTCCTCATATTTGGCATTTGGTCTTGGTTGAACTCCTATCTCCGGTGGCTTGGAGGCTTGGGAAATGATTTGTTTGGCTTCGATTAGGTCCAAGGAATGTGTGTACAAGTTTAATTGGGGTTTGGTTGAAGGATGGATAGATTCAAATCAAGGGAAGGCTCCCCTATTTTGGTTTGATGTAAAATTGAGAAGGGAGAAAATGGGGGAGCTTGGAAGCTTGGGGAAAGGCTGTGGGAGACTCTCCTTCACTCTCGCTAGCTCAAACGAAGTAGAATGGCTTGATTTATGTTTTAATTGAGGGGGTATATCTCCTCAATTGCTAAGGTGGACAGACAGGATTCAATCTCTTTTTTTTACTGGCCAGCCCCCGTCAGATCATTGGACTTGTCTCCAACTGGTCCATGTGGCTCGCCAGGAGTGGAGGAAGTTATGGCAAGAGTCTCCAAGGATGATATAGGGGAGATCTTATTTTCTTTATCCATGGGGTGCTCGGTTTGTCTTGAGAGAGGAAGAGGTGAACTCCTTTTGGTCTATGGCTGATCCTAGGCTTGCTTAAGTTGGGTTAGGAAGGCTAAGCACACCCTATTTGGAACTTGGATGGCTGCCTAAGTGATGGGAGAGTGGACTTTACTTTTTATGGAAAGAATCCAATGTGGGGAGGTTTGTCCAATGGCTAATCCCCTTGGATTGGGTCCCATTTGCATTTGGACTAGTTTGGGTGTGATCTACGGCTAATTTGGGTCATGTTTGGCAAGCTCCTAGGGTCCCATGAGTTGGTTAAGGGTGGTTTCGCTTCATTTGGTTAAATGGGTTCATATGGGTTCAATTGATGATTTGGAGAGTTTTAGTTCAAGTGGTTTTGATTAATTTGGCTTAGGTTTGATTTTGGCTCATTTGGATTCAAATAGGTCAAATGTGCTAAGTTGACCAATTTGACCAAATTGAGTTGAGTTAGGTATTGGTTCATGTTCAATTGGCTAATTGAAATTGATTGTAGGCTTTAGTTTGGTTTAATTTGGATTTGATTTGGATTTTGACTAATTTGAACTTTTAGGTCAATTTGGGCTAGGTTGGGTCAGGTTGGCCAATTGGTCAAATTGGGCTCAATTGTGACTTTGGTCAAGTTCAATAAGTGATTAGGAATTAACTTGAGCCATTGGTTGCAATCAATTTGGGTTAAATCATGATTTGACTCATTTGTGCTATTAAGGCCAATTTGGGTCAAATTAGGTCAATTTGTCAATTGGGCTTGGTTTGGCTAAATTAATTGTTTGGTCATGTTCAATCATTGATTATGAATGGGTTTGAATCAATAGTTTCTATCAATTTGGTATATGGTGAGTTTTGGCTAGTTTAGGATTCATTTGGGCTAAAGGTTGACTTGGTCAAAGGACCAAGTTGACTTGGTTTGACCCAATTCAAGGTAATTGATCACCCTAGGATGATTGTTGATCATGATATGAGGTTTGGATGGGCTTAGTTCAATCCAATTTGGGTTGGATTAGAACTTGGCTCAAAAAGGTCTTTAGGTCACTTTGGGTCAAGTGGACCTAAATGGATCAATTGGTTTGGTTTTGGCTTGATTCAAGTTTAGTTGAACTCATATATGAGCCTAGGATTAAAATAAAAATTCAACTATAATTAATTTGGGCTATGATGGATTTTGGCTCATTTGAAGTGTTCAAGTCAAAAAGGCTAACTTGGGTTTGACTTGGGTTGACTTGAGTTTGGTTTGATAATTGTAGTTTATGATTATATTTGGATGAGTGATTGAAGGAATGATTGATTTATAAAGAAATCTATGAGTTTTGAGTTAATTTGGATATCATTTAGCCAACTTTAAGAATTTGGCTAAAAAGGCTAAAATTGGAAATTTAATTTGATTTGGGTTTGATTTGAGCCATGTGGATTTATATTTCATTTATATTTGTGAATATAAATGAATATATAAATGATTCATGAAAAAAAATCACTTGAGTTTGGAGTGATTTGGAAGCAAAATTGACCAAATTTAAGGATGTAGGTTAAAAAGGCTTTAGTAGGGAATTGATTTAGTTTGATTTATTTTTGGTCATTGAATGGTGGATTTCATTTATATTTGTGAATATAAACAAAGGAATAACTCATTTGTAAAGAAATCAATTGAGTTTGGGTTGAGATTTGATTAAGCTTATGGAGGTAGGTCCATATGGCTTAAGAAAGGTCTTGATTGGGTTTGATTTAGTTTGATTTGATTTGGCTCATTTGAATTTGGATTTCATTTATATTTATAAATATAAATGAAGGAATGATTGATTTATAAAGGAATCAATTAAGTTTGATTTGGTTTAAAGGGGGTTTTGGCTAAGAATATGAAGGTGGTTTATATGGCTTAGGAAGGGATTTTGGAATTTAAATTTGATTTTGGGTTTCAATCACATGGAGTTGGATTTGATAAATGATTGAAGGATTGAATTGATCTCTTGAGAAAAAATAATTAAACTAGAATTGATTTGAATTTGATTAAGGCTAATTCCATAAGATTATTTACCTACATATATGCTTCATCAGTCAAGTCAAGCTCACGAAGAGACAAACTTGATAAACGATGCAAATCGAAATACACTCGACATCACCAAAACCTATTAGAATGATCTTTGATCGATGAACGACTCCATCACTGAATGTCGATCGAATATATGTATTGCACAATTGATTGGCCGATGATCAAGAAGGAAATCCATCGATCTATCGATATATCGAGGAGGCTACGACGATGCTCGAATGACATCCGTTCATGAAATTGATTATATTTTTAGTGTCAAAACATCGAAACCTATCAAATGAGACTGTCCATGCCCAATTCGGATGAGTCTACGCGAATGTCAAGCGGTTGGAAGCGACGACGCGCAACATTGAATCAAAATTGACTCAGTTCTGTGCCGACTTTAACCAAATGGCCTCTGATAATAAAACGGATAATGTTATTGAATTCGGACCATCGAATTTACTTAGAAATGATACCCACATTATTTGGGTTTGATTTCGGCAAGATTCACAAAAAAATTTTACATGATATTACGAATATCAAACATCCAATTTAATTAAATACAGTTCGATTTAATTTTAATAATTAAATCATAATATGATTAAATTAGGATTTTTCTATGAATGGAGATTATTGATCCGATTAAATATTTTCTATAAAAATTTTTTAATTGCATTAAAATTTTCAAATCCCGATTATTGGCCTATATGGAAAATATTAACGTGCATTTAAGAGCCATTAATCGGCCAAATAAAGGGATTATTTTGGAGATTAAGGGAGTAATTGGAAGCCACCAAGACCTTTTCTCGGGCGGGTCGGGGTCTCGTTTCGATTGGGAAGAAGTCGAAACCCGTTCAGCCCTCGCTCTCCTTCCTGTCATCACAAAAATTCTGCAAGCCGTAGCCGGAAAGACCCTCCCACTGCACAGGTAATTCTTTCTTCCTATCTCGCACTCTCTCTACCTCGTGTGCCCCTTCTCAATCTCTCATCCCACCGAAGAGCTTCCCATCTACTCAAGCAATCCGCTCGCTCTCTCTCTCTCCCCATCACGTGCACGTGCTCCCTTGTATTACTCTCGATCTCTCAGCTTTCTCTCCATGCGTGTCTCTCAAGCATGAAGTCCTTTTTCAATCACCTGATCTCCTCCCTTTATTGAAGTTGAAACTTCAAACTTTGAGGATGAGCAGATTGGAAGCGGTGAAAATGAGTTGAGTACTTTTCATAATTTTCTTTACCCAAACAAGGAGCTTCTTCCTTATGACAAAGAGATGAGCCTATTTGATCATTTAGAAGTGCTTCGGGATCGACTATTTATGTCAGTTATGGCCGTTGGTGGTGCTATCTTAGGATGGTTTGCATTCTGTAAAGATTTGATCAAACTCCTTGAAGCCACTATTGCTTCTCAGGGCGTTCATTTCCAACAACTTTCTCCTGTGGAGTTTCTTTTTTTTTTCTTTACAACATTAAAGGTTTCAGGTTATTGTGGTCTTCTGCTAGGGAGTCCAGTGATTCTTTATGAGATAATAGCATTTGTTCTTCCTAGTCTGACAAGCGATGAGAGAAGGTTTTTAGGTCCTATTGTCTTGGGATCATCGATGCTCTTTTATGTCGGCATTATCTTCTCCTATGTAGTTCTGGCACCAACAGCCTTGAATTTTTTTTCATAAATTCTGCATAAGGCACGGTTTAGTCCATATGGTCCATAGATCAGTACTTCAAGTTTGTATTAATTCTTATGTTCAGTACAGACCTGTCTTTCCAGGGGATCAAAGATTGTATTAAGCTCAATAGGGCATAGTAGATTTGAAGATCCCGCTATGCTCAATAGAGTGTAGCAGATCAGCTCACTTGATAATCGCCATCATTGCTCATTGCAAAGGCATAACATAAAGAGGCTTAAATATATAAAAATTATATATGTTTGTTACATGCAGGTGACCGAAGGCCCCACTAATGCTCAATACGGCTTAGTGGGTATGAAGACTCAGCTATGGTGTCCCAAGACACCGTCCACTACCCAATAGGGTATCTAAAGCCAAAGAAGATGGATGTAGCCCCACGATTTGATGTGAATACTATCGAATCCGCCAAAATTTTGATTAAATTTTGGACTTAAAAAAAGGGGGGATGAATCAAGATTTATTTAAATAAAGAAATCGAGCGCATCAAAAATAAATAATTTAAAATGAAATTTGAATTATCTAAAATTGCATATATATTTGTTTTTATACAGGTGATCGAAGACCCCACTAATGCTTAATGTTTTAGAGTATGAAGACTGCAGGTGTCAACACCGTGCTCAATAGGGCATATCGAAAGTAAAGTAGTTTTAATGCACTACACCGGGATGATCAAATCCGCCAAAATGTTGCCAAAAGTTTATCCAAAATTCATACTTGCAAACAAAATTCAAACTAAACAAATAGTACTGCTTAAGCTCCTTAAAATAAAATTGATATCTAATGAATTTTGAGCTATAAATGAGAATGAATTTGAAGATTATATTTCAAATAAAGAAAGATGGATTGAATTCAAACAAATTTATGAACTTGAAGCAAATTGAATATTTTGGCAGTAAATATAAATTTTGCACTTAAGTATATGTTATTCCAAGGGATCTAATAAGATATTAGAGGAATGTAAAACACCTTCTACACCACCGGATCTTTAGCTTTTTGTACAAACAGATAAAAGGCGATACTAAATTAAATGCTACACTAATTATGGAGCTTCCTTCAATCCAAAAATAAAAGAAATTTTAGTCTAATTATGATTTTCAAAATCAATGATTTCATTAATTAGATGAAATTATCTAAGTTATAAACACCTGCATGTGCTCGGACATAGAGACTTAAAGTGCAAATTTTAATGTCTGAAAAGGCCGCGAAGGCTAAGTTGAGATTATATAAATATCAAATTAATCTCATAATAAAAAAATTATCTAAATTGTCAAATACCTGCATGGGCCCTGACACTTATACTAAGTAGCTAATCTTGGTGTCTGAGGATGATGCATGGGTTTTAAAAAAAAAGAGGAAGAATGATAAAATCAATTCAATCCTTTATGATTATATGCATGTAAGCTAATGAATGTCTCCATATGTTAATTTAAATCAATGAAAGAGATAAATATTCAACACCATAGAATATGATCAAAGTAGGCCTACTCCTCTGTGCATGAAATAGTGTTAGCAGAGTCTACTAACTGATCAACTTCTAAGTAAATTAAATTACATTAGATCATAAGACCCAATCCTCCATATTTGCAATGGAGTTGACAAGGTCTATTATGATATCAATTTTCTAAAGAATTCAAATTACACATAAGTCATAGACCCGATCCTCTACTAGCAAATAAGAAGAGTTGATAAGGTCTACCCCAATGACAATTGAGTTGATTGAAGATATCAACTGAAGGGGTAATTATTGTCAAAATATTTATGATATTATATTCAATATTTCTCAAATTCAAAATACTCAAAATATAAATCTAGATCTAATCCTCTATTATTTAATTAATAGAGTCAATGGGATCTGAAACAATAAACTAAATGATTATGCAGATTTGTATACCCTGATGATGGCTACGTTGATTAAAAATATCAAACCAAAGGGGATATTATCATTAAAAGATATTTGAGCTCTAAACTAATTCATCATAAAAATAAATTTTAACTAAGTAAATACCTAAACTAAATGAAATTTATTATTTAAATACTTAAAGTAAATAATACATCCACTTATCCATCATCATTTGTTGGGGATGACAGATTTAGAAAACTCTAGCTCACAAAAGAGCTAATGTTAAGTCAAATAAATCACTATATTCAAACTCAAATAATCTCATGCCAGTAAGGACGTGGCTCGTGTTCTCTGTCCGCCTGGTTTGGCCAATAAGCTCTACATATGATGCAGTTATGACTAGAGTCCTCTAATTAGGTTGTTGTCGCCAAATGATACCATTATATTATAGTCACGATTGTAGCCTGTGTGTTCCTCAATGGCTCAGCCTTTTGAGTTATGAATCATAGGGTATATTTGATAGGCATAAAGCCCTTTTTTCAGCTAAGGTAGACTTAATATTGTCTCATTCGACAAACACCACCACAGGTCTACAAGGATTACCTAGACAACGCAACCCATGGCTACTAAAAAGGATCCTTCAGCCAGGTTGGGTCAACTACCTCCTCTAACTAAGTAGACTAGGGACCATGATAGCCTGGAATGATGAAACCATAGGATCTAGATCGGGAACATCATCATTCCACCAACCATATGCTTTAAGTTAAATAATGGTGAAATCCACAAATTCTCAACCCCAAATTCTAAACTCCACATGCTGCTACTATACGCTACGCATTTAGCGATCTAATGGCTAGCCTTAATTGAAAGTTCTCTCTAAGCATTGGGAGGGGTAATTAACTATAGGTGCTTGTGCCTATAGGAAACCTGGAACCAGATCTAAAGTCCTCACAAAATGAGGATGAAATCTCTGGTTAGTGTGTTATCTACTATTCCATCTATAGTCTAAAAATTTTATCGACACTCAAATCATACTCTCTTCATTGAGAGGTCAGTGGTGAATTTTCAGAGCCCACAAATTTATGGAGACTACGCTGGGGATTGGTTTCTCTTTCCATGTTTGGTTAGTCAAATTCGGAGTATAGTAGCAGTGGAGTATAAGTAATATAAAATAAAATTTTTAATGAACATTATAGTTTGTTGAGTATGATTTTATTCTTTTGATTATGTTATTTTATTTATGTTCTACAGTATCTCTACATTTTGAAAGTATGGGGTAGAATATTTATTTTTGATTATTGATCCCCATCTTTTATTTTTGCAGATGGATCTTCAGAACACTTGGTTCATTCTAAAGCTGAGTCACGGGTCTAACATCCGTCTGTCTAATGTTATCATCAACGCTGGAGATGCTGGAGCTACCATTCAATTTGGTAGTGTGGGCTTTCCAGCAATTACAGCTAAAGTTAATGTCACGTCAATTCAGGATACATCTGCACGTCATGCACATCAACCCATGCAATAGAGAAAATTTGCTAAAGTAGTTTCTACTGAAGCTCCCCAAAAGAGAGCTTTTGTGTTTCAAAGATTGGAATATTCTGACACTCTAACTATGAAGAGAACTGTTATCGAGCAAAAAGTCTCTATCATGCTTGTAAACACCACTCTTCTAATTACAACCTAAGAAATTAGGTTCCTTAGGAATACTCTCAATTAAGGTAAATGATCATTGTCTCCAAAGATTTTAAAGATAGGACTATTAATCAATTGCTTATTTTTAGAAAATCAAGTGGGATTGATCAAAAGAAGAGATTTATTATCAAAACTAAAGGGAGATGAGTAGAGGATGCTCATGATATTAGAAAATCTAGTGAGCATCCCAATCTATCCTATGGTTCGGCTTTATATTTTTGAAATTGAGGAGAATTATATGTTTGAGTTGAATTTTTATTATAAATCTAGGGCTTACAATTCTACAATTCAAGATTATATAAATGCCTAAGAGGTGAGGATTTATTCTTATAGCCCCAAAGGAAAATAATAACCTCAGATCCTAAATCTAGGGAGCTTTGGCAATGACCAAAGCACAATTAAATCTAAAGATAAAATGGGCATATGGTTTACCTCCACAAGAGAGAATAAACCACCCGACTATTAGACTTACAACTACCTAGGGCGGCCACCAACTAACTCCTCCTACGATTTTAAATATATGTAGGAAAGTCATATGCTTTGCAAGATAGCTAGGTTATTGTTTATTTAGAAAGGAGGCTAAGTTCTTAAACTCACTCCCTAAGAGACTAGAACATGAAGGGCCTGAATAATGACCTAAGTTTAATGCAAATCCTGTCAAATTTGACATTTTTATTTGACATAAAATGGTAGATTATATTTCCACCAAAGAAAAATATTTCTAAAGGTGAAAACCCTCCATTGGTAAGACAAACAACATCTAGCTAAGGGGTTGCTAAATCTTTTATTATCTTGATTTATGTCCTAGCTTTTAGGTGAGGTTATCAATTATTTAATTTAATTTTGAATTGATTAATTGGATAGAAATTTTTTTCTAGGATCCTAATCACATCTAGGCCATTCAACAATCATCAAATAATTAAGAAACTAGGAAAGTCATGCCATCCTAATTGTGTAATCATAAACATAACATCAATTACTTTATAAAATTAACACAAAAGAATAAGAGGCCAATGTGGTTGGGTTCCATCGCACAACCCGAAAAGAGAAAAATGGGTAGGCGAGCTTTACCCTTATACATCCTAGTATAATGAAAGAATAAATTATAATTATAAAATGACAAGTGTTATGGGGGTCTTAATTCTTCATCCTCCATTCTTCACTCCTTGCCCTTCATTCCTTTATCTTAGTTTGCTCCATTTCTTTATTTTCTTTTGGTTTGACTTGGAATGTAGTTTGCTCCAAGACCTCACATGGTATATAAGACATGGTCTTATATTTTATGTTCACTTTAGTACCCATAACACTTATCCTAATCCTAATGCAAAAATAACATTAAAAGGAAGGAAAGTAAATCTAGCTACACCTGTAAAGAAAATGTTAGCTAAACACACCATACCACCCAAGCAGTTATAGGAATAATTTTGGACTTAGTACCCCACACATGGGTAACCATGCCCACCTATCCTAATATGGATTATGCTTAGGGGTATAAGCAACTCGCATAGCAAAAAATATTTATATTCTTATTACAGCATCCTTTAATCACAATCCCATGCAGAAAATATGATTAGGCTAAGATCACCCTATCATCCAAACTATGCACATAAACCTTAACATCGAGTCTTAAATATTACACCACAAAATAAAATCACACATCAAACTATGCACCACCCTAACATAGAGTTAGAAGTGGTGACTTAGCCTAATGTGTGTGCCATTTAAGGCTAGTGTGGAATGTCTTAGCTAGGCTTTAAGACTAAAAATTTTCAGGTGTGCAAGATTCAATTTATATGGTGGTTTTATTTTAAGTGATTTAGTTGACTTATCAATTTTAGTTGGTGATTTGATTTGGTTTGAATGAACCTACACTTAGTGACTAAATATTGTGAAGAGAAGAAAAGAGAAGAGAACTCTCTTTCATCACTACCTTAAGTGATTTTTAAGGTATATTTGTTTAATGAATTTCTTTTAGTGAATGGTTTATTATATATTTTAATTAACCCTAAGTTTAGATTGGCTCTAAATACCCCTATTCAATAAGAAAGACATCTTAGGACTAGTTAAGGTGAATTACTATCACATAATACACACTCATTCATTTCTTTCCACCATGTATACCATGCATATGAATAATCCTAAGCATATCTATACATACAAAGCAAGTCTTAGCACTTTTTGATGATGAATGCAAAGAGATGTGATTTGAAAATTTGGATATTCCATTTATTAATTGGATCATTTTTGCATGTCTTTGTTGAGTAGAAAAGAGGGATTTTTCATCCATTAGCTAAATGCACATCCGTATGTATAAAAGTTATAAGTGAGTACGACATCATTGTTTTCTACACCAGGGCCGTAAGGTACAAGACCTACTTAGGGGTACTTAAAGCCTCGCAGCCCCGAGATGTCCAGACCGATATATCACTTTTCTTAGATAGATGTAGATGTACAAAAAGAACCAAATGGATAAAGAATCATGCAAGAGATTATACTTGATTTGATTGTTTGATTTACATGTGTAATATGAAGGTCTTTCCTAAATCTTAACATAGAGATGCATAGGAATAGATTTAGGCAAATGTTGGGTTCTTTTCAAATGATTGATTGAGCTAGGTCCCCCCTTGCCTTTGGAACTTTAAAGAGAGCTTGGATGCACTTGACTTGCCTCTCTGATGGAGTGTGTAAGGGGAATTTGGTGAAAATTGATTATGGAGAAAGTTGGCTCTTCAGTTTTCCTCCCCTATTTTCACTATTCAAAAATTGAGGATAGGAAAATGGCTAGAGCTCTAGGAAGCTAGGGACCACTCTCTGATGGCTCCTTACTCTCCCTAGTACTCGATCGAATGTGTGGCTATTGAATTCAAATTGAATTAGGGGGAGTATATCTCCCCCTTGAAGGATCGGACGGCCATCCATCCACTTGCCATTTTTGATCAATGGAGCTTATGCAGTGGATTGTTTGAGTTGTTAGGAGTGTGCACATGGTCGGTTTGAGCTAAGGAGTGGATTGCCAACCTCCCATGTGCTTGAATTTGAGTGAGAGATGGGTTTTGAATTTGGAGTTTTGACCCATGGGGTCGGGTTTGGTCTAGGGACCAATTGGGCTAACCCAAACTCATTGGGTTGGGTGCACCACTCTTCATTAGGTCCTCTTGAGCTATTAGGAAATCCTTAAGTGAATATGAAGAGGGTATGACCAAATTACCCATAGATTAAGCAAAATTTGTTCTATGGCCTTTGGGTAGAATGGTCATTTTGTTGATTTTTTACTTTGGATATGTTGGGTATGTGGAGAAATTAGGTTTGGCCAGGTGTTATGAGATTTGGAATTCATTTGATAGGGTTTGGCTCATGTTGACCCATTTAGGTCAAAATGGGTCAACTTGGGTCAAGTTGACCAATTGGTCAAATTGAGTCAAACCAAGGGTTAGGACAAGTTCATATGACCATTTGAAATATTTCGGTGTCTTTATTTTGATTCAATTTGGTATAGTTTTGAATTTGGCTCATATGACTTCATTTAAGTCAAATGGGTCAAGTTGACCCATTTTACCCATTTGACCTATTTGGGCTAGGTCATGGTAGGTTGAGGTTAGGTTAGTCATATGGAGTGGATTGGTATCTTTATTTTCAATCTATTTTGGTTAAGCACAAATTTGGCTCAGCATGACCACTTTAGGTTATGTTGGGTTTAAGGTCAATTGGGTTAGGTTAGGTCTAGTTGGCCAATTGAGGCTTTGGCCAAGTTCAACAAGTGATTTGGAATGATCTTGACCCATTGGTTTGGATAAATTTGGCTTAGATCAAGTTTTGACACATTTTGACTTTTTAGGTCAAGTTGGGTCAACTTGGGTCAAGTGGCCAATTGGGTTAGGTTAGGATTAAATGTTGGCTTGGTCAAGTTCAAACATAGGTCATGAGTGAACTTAGATCAATGATTTTAATCAATTTGGCCTATGGTGGAATTTGGCTATGTTAGGTGTCATTTTGGGCTAAGTGTTGACCTGGTCAACCCTTAGGTTTGACTTGATTTGACCCAATTTGATTGATTGATCATCCCATGATGATTATTGATCATGATGAGAGGCATAGATGAGTTTGGTTCAATCCAATTTGTTAGGATTAGAATTTGGCTCATAAGGGTACTTTAAGTCACTTTGGGTCAAGTGAGCCTAAGTGGGTCAAATGGCTTGGTCAAAGCTTGATTTAAGTTTGATTGATCTTGTATATGGACTTATGATTGAAATATAAATCCATTTACAAGTGGCTTGAAGTCAAATGGGTTTTGACCCATTTGACAATTTCATATTCAAAGGAAGAATATGAAGGGATTGTGGCTTTGATTTTCGAACTAGGTTTTGATTGTTTAATTGAAGTTTGAATTTATATATGGGCTCATAATTGTAGGGATGATTGAATCATGAGAGAAAATCAAAGGTTTGACTTGATTTAAAATTGATTTGGCTAAGTTCAAGATTTTGACTTGAAAGACTTAGGTTGGATTTTGAGTTGGTTTGAATTTGATTTTTGGAATTTGTTTTGATTGTTTGAATTTATATTTCATTTATATATGTGAATATAAATGAGATTATAAATTGATCATGAGAAAATTTCAAGGATTTGAAGTGGTTGAATCATGATTTAGGCTAAGTCCATTAAGAAGGATTTTAAAGGACTTAGGAAAATTTTGGAGTTTTAATTTTGAATTTTTAAATTTGGTGTGATTGATTTATATTTATATTTCATTTATATATGTGAATATAAATGAGGATATAAATGAATTATGAGAAAATCCCATGACTTTGAGGTGGTTTGATCAAGATTCTCGATAAGTCCTTTAATGGAAAATTAAGGGACTTAGGAAATTTTTAGAATGTGAATTTAATTGGATGTTTTATTTGATTGATTAATATTTAGAATTCATTTATATATGTGAATATAAATGAGAACATAAATGAGTTTTGAGGAAATCCCATGACTTTGAATTGGTTTGATCATGATTTTGTCTAAGTCTATTAATGGAAAATTAAGGACTTAAGGAAAATTTCGTCCTTAAGGGAAGATTAAGGACTTTGAAAAATTTGAGCTTAGGGATTTTGATAGATTTTGATCATGGATTTCAATCATAGATTTCAATCATGGATTTCAATCATGGAATTGATTTGAGTTTGGAGAAAATCAAATAGAATTGATTTGGAGTTTGTCTTGAAAGAAGGAAAGTATGGAATGGTTCAAGCTAAGGGTAGGCAATTTTCCTAACACCTCTAAGGCATGACCTATTCCTATGGCTAACTCTTCTAAGTCTCTAGGGCTAGGTTGAGTGTCCTCTTAATTACTAGATGTGTCTTAAGACTAAGAAACTCTTAAAGTCTAAGAGAAGTTCTATGTCTAAGATGGAGGGGTTGAGAGCTCATTCCAAAAATGAGGTAAACAGAGCCGTCCGTCAATGATGGGAAATTGAGGGGTATACCCCCTCAATTCAAACACAAAAATGCACACACTTGCATTGTGAGCTCTCCTAGGTGAATTTCGAATCCCCTCAAAGAATTTGCAAGGATCCCCAATCCCTCTCCATTTGGCATTGCTCATTCCTGAGTAAGGCTGAAGTAGGGCATCCCATTCCCGAGCAATACTCCCTATCCACTCAAATAAACCCAAATTCCTCTTAGCCACACCATCACCACACTTCGTCAAACACAACCAAACCAATTCCCAAGCTTCCAAGCCATAGGAGGATTGATTTTGATCAAAGTTGAACCCTTCGCATGCATGGATTTATCAATCAAGCCTCCCACACCAAATCAAGCTCAAAGCTCCTTAGCAGGAGCTCGCCTCAACTGGGCGAAGATACCTCTGACATTACACCATCGAACATTAGCTCCGGTGAGGTAATTCTTCAAAACCGTAGCTATAAGGAAACCATTCTTAGTCTTTTTGGAAGAAAAATTTAACTTTCATGCAAAATTGACCATTGTATGTGTGTGTCTCCCTTCCCCGAAGGTGTGAGAATAATTTGGAGATAATTCGAGCGAGGGAAGATGGATGGCATTCGTCTTTCATCGCTCGCAAATAAGATAGATCACGAACCATCCATCTCATGTGAAAGAGATGAACGGCTATGATCAAATCCCATGGTAGAGCCTCTGATTCCATTCCTAAATCACGAATCAAATCATGGCCATCCGATCTTAGATCGGACGGCCCACAGAGAAAATGCGTCCGTCGTGGATTGAGTCAGTATGCGGATGTGACTACTTAAATATCCAATCCCATCGCACCATGTGGAAAGCACACCACGTCAGCCGCCACATGGCCTGATGGGATTAAGGCTTTAATTATGGCTAATTAATTAGTTTTTAATCCTGAACCTTCCTAAAATCATAACTAATTGTAGAAAAATCCAAAAAAATACAAACTTAGGCTCATTTTGAAGATAGTTCAGAGCAGAATCTAGAACAATTATAATTAATTGATTTTTTTTCGTGATTTTGGCTTTATTAATATTTTATCAAAAAATATATATAGCTTAATTACACCTTGATTAAGCACACAATTAATCTCAATTTTCTGCAGATGTTTAGGGGGATTACCTCTGCCTCCTTTATTTTTTTGAGATTTTATTTATGGCTTAATTAGAGAAATTACTTGATTAAGCCCTAATCACTCTCTTAATCTAATTAATTATAATTGAGAAATGAATAGTAACTTGATTAATCATTTAAACATAATTACCTATCTTGAACAGTAAGATCACCTAGGGAATGTGATTGGAGATACTTTTCCTAATTCATTTCTTAAGTCTTCTTTTATCTTTAAAAGTCAAATTAATTAATGGGTTAATGAAATTCTTAATTGATTAATTAAGTGATTAATTTTTAAAAGAATGAAATCAAAATCTAATTGGATGTTTAAATAATTTATGGATTAGGATTGGAGCCTTGCTCTTAATCCTTTCCCCTAAGTCAATTTCATCATTCAAATTAAAGCATAGCATAACCAAAATGTTTAATCAATTAATTAAAAGCTCAATGAAATTAAAATTAAAACAAATCAATTCATCCACACCTAAGCAACCTTCACATGATCTTGGGTATCTCCTTAGGTGTTCAATAACCCAAGGTGAGAGATAATGAAATTATGATTGGCTCACATATGTGAGAAAATCATAAAAGTAATTAAGTGAGATCCCTTAAGCTTAATTAACTATTAATCATAAGCCAATTGTATTAGGCCCCATTCATTACTTAGGGGCATTACAAATTTACTTTTCATGTGGTTGCATATCATATTGGCTTATTATTAATTAGTTAATTAACTTAAGGTGATATAGATAAGGGATAATTAATTCATTTAATTCATACCATAACCTAATCAAAACATAAAGTCAACTTAAACCTCCTTCATTAAACCAAATTAATTCACACATGGGGAATTGGGTTAGGATTAGCAAACCTCTCTCATATTTCATAAATCAAATCAAATTCAAAGTTAAAATGTCTTTAAAGAATTTGGTTTATTTTAAATAGCCTTATTTGATATGATTGTCCTTAGGAAAGAATTATGGGTGAATGAAATCATGTGCTTACATTCCTTTATTTCTTTCTAATCATGTTAAATATTGCTTGCCATATGAAATCATGCATTCATTACTTTTAAAATTAACTAAATAAAATGTTTTCTTTTATGTCAAATTGCATGTGTTGACTTAAATTAAACATGTGTGGCTATTATCACTATTAAATCAAAAGCTATTTTCAAAACCTATAAATCAATTTTTACAAATGAAGTAATGTTAATTATAAATACATATAAACTTGCATGTGATAATAGTATAAGATGTGGATGAAGTTCTCTTTCTCTATTTTAACATGGATTCACATAGGATTTGCCAGTGTATAGTTCATTTGAAATGAACACAACACTTGCCTAAATATATTCCTATGCATCTCCATGTTAAGACTTCGGAAGAATTTCATATCACATATGTAAATTAAATAGCCAAACCAACATAATTTATTGCATGATTCCTTACTCATGTGGTTCTTTTTGTACATTCATATGTATTTGATAAAAGTGATATATCAGTCTGGACATCTCGGGGCTATGAGGCTTTAAGTAGCCCTAAGTAGTTCTTGTATCTTACGCCCCTAGTGTAGAAAATAATGGCGCCGTACTCACTTAAAACTCTTATACATATGCATGTATGATGTGGCCAATGAATAAAGAATCATAAATCAAATAAATCAAATAAATAAATTACAACTTTATTGCATGAATCTTCCTATCCTTATAATTATTCATACATTTATATGTATCTAAGAAAAGTGATATATTAGTCTTGACATCCCAGGGCTACGAGGCTTTAAGTAGTCTTAAGTAGGTCTTGTACCTACGCCCCTGGTGTAGAAAATAATGGCGTCATACTCACTTAAAACTTTTATATATGTGAATTTGTATTTAGCTAATGGATGAAAAATCCCTCTTTTTTACATAACAAACACATGCATTCATAATTCAATCAATAAATAAAATATTTAAATTCAAAGTACATTTCTTTGCATTCATCATCAAAGTAAGCTAAGATTTACATTGTATGTATAGGTGTGCTTAAGATTATTCATATGCATGATATGCATGATGGAATGAAATGAATGAGTGTGTGTTATGTGATAGTAATCCATCCTAATTAATCCTAATATGCCTTTCTTATTGGATAGGGTTATTTAGAATGAATCTAAACTTAAGGTTAATTAAAACACATAATAAACCACTCACTTAAGGAAATTCATTAATTAACTTACCTTAGAAATGACTTAAGGTAGGGATAAAAGAGAGACTCTCTCTTTCTTCTCTTTATAACACTTAGTTGCTATGTGTAGGCTACATGAAACAAAAGAAAACATTAAGTAAAAATCTCCAAATCAACTAAACCACTTAAAGAGAAATCAAACTCTTATAAATTAAACTCTCACACTTAGCAAGTCATAACTCTAAAGCCTAGTTAGGACACACCAAACAAGTTTTAACACATGCACATTATACTAAGTCACCATTTCTAGCTTTATGTTAGGGCGATGCATGGTTTGATGAATGTTTAGTGTTGTGATGTATTATTTTAGATTGGATGTTAGGGTGTATGTGCATAGCCTGAATGTTAGGCCGATATTAACCTAATCATATTTTATGCAGGGGGTTGTGCTTAAGGTGCCGCTGTAATAAAAATATAAATGCTTTTTTGCTGTGTAGGTTGCTTAGCCCCTAAGCATAGCCCAAGTTAGGACAGGTGGGCTTAGTTACCCATGTGTGGGGTGCTAAGTACAAATTCTTCCTATAATTGCTTGGGTTGTATGATGTGCTTAGCTAACATTTATTTTGTAGATGTAGCTAGATTTACTTTCCTTCCTTTTACTGTAATTTTTGCATTAGGATTAGGATAAGTGTTATGGGGATTAAGATGAGCATTGGTTATAAGCCCATGTCTTATATACCATGTGATTCCTTTGGATCAAACAACATCCCAATCAAACCAAGAGAAAAAAAGAAATGGAGCAAAGAAAAGTGAAGAAATGAAAGATGAAAAGTGAAGAATGGAGGATGAAGAATGAAGACCCCTCCCCCCGGCCCGCATAACACTTATCATTTTATAATTATAATTATTTTTTCATTATACCAGGATGTATAAAGGTAGAGCTCGACTACCAACATTTTATTTCAATTGTACGGTGTTACCTGATCGTACCGACCTTTTACTCTTTTATGATAGCTTTATAAAATTGTTTGATGTTTTGCTTAGTTTGTGCATCAGAAATACCATGCCTTTTCATAGTTTCTTTATGATTGGTGATTGATGTGTGGCTTGGATGTGATTAGGCTCTTAGGATACAAAAATAAATTTTCTATCCCATTAATAACTCATAACTTAAATTTCAAAACAATTCAAAACCTCACATAAAAGCCTAGAAATTAAATCAAGATAATAAAATGTTTAGCAACCCCTTAGTTGAATGATTGAATGTATAATATCTTGCATGTCATATTCTTCCACTACTATTAAGAGAGGACTTCCATCTGTGCCAGAGAATAAAGGCTTAACATGTAAGAGCCTTTGATGGAAAGACATATCTTTCTTTTTTGATTTAGCCCATAATCAATTTCTCATGCATTTAGGCAAATAAAATCCAATAGTCTGTGTCAAAACAATTTTTGATTTAGCCCATAATCAATTTGTCATGCATTTAGGCATATAAAATCCTATAGTCTATGTCAAAATAAAAAGTCCAAAAATCAAATAAAATTTGACAAAATTTACATTAGATTTAAGTCATTATTCATGCCCTCATGATCTAGTCTCATTAGGGAGTGAGTTTAAGGACTTAGTTTCTCTTATAAGTAAATAAGAGTCTAACCATCTTGCAAAGCATATGACTTTCCTACATGGATTTAAAGCATAGGAGGAGTTAGCTAGTTGCCACTCTAGGTGATAATAAGTCCAACAGTCGGGTGATTTACTCTCTATTGTGGAGGTAAATATATACCCATTTTCACCTTAAGTTTGGGTCGTGTTTTGGGCCTCACAAAAGCTCCATAGATTTAGAATCAGAGATCACTATTTTCCTTTGTGGGTTACAAGCATAAATCCTCACCTCTTAAGAATTTCCATAATCTTGTACTGTGAAAGAATAAGTCTTAGATTTCTAATAAAAATTCAACTCAAACAAATAAATCTCTTCAAATCCAAATATATAAAGTCCAACCATAGGATATGTTGGAGTGCTCACAGGCATCCTAGTATCATGAGCACTCTCTACTCATCTCCCTTGGTTTCAATAATAACTCTCCTTTTTTGATCTCTCTCACTTGATTTTTTTTAAATATAACCAATTTATTGATAGTCCTATCTTTAAATTCTTTGGAGACAATAATGATCTACTTTAATCGAGAGTATTCTTAAGGGATTCACTTTCCTTAAGTTGTAATTAATTATGGAAGCTTCCCTCCATAGGAAACTTAATGAACCCTGTTTAAATAAACCCCGCTTTACTTTTCCATATGAAGTAGGGCAAAATTCTTTGGTATAGTCGAAGACTCATCATGCCATAAGAGTCTTTATTGGGTGATTAGGTCCATTATAGGGTAGTGACTTCTGTCTCTTGAAATAGTACACTATTCCTTAATATCATATATGATCACCCTAATAAGTACATCTGTGAATCTGCATGGTGTCCCATCACATATACACACAAAGCACATTAAACCAAAATTAAACACCACAGATTTTTCTGGCAACTCTACTGGGGATGGTTCCTCTCTTCATCTCTAGTAGATGATTATTGTCTCCAAGCATCGATAGTGAACTTGTATTTCATGTGAGTTCGAGACTATCTTTCCTTTCGATGGCACTTAGCATATTTCATTCTTAAGCCAAGTTAGGAAACATCATTTAGGTTTTAGGACCTCACTCCGTATAGGTCTTGAAACTCCAATTGGGTTCCAAAATAGCTGAAAATATAATTTATTAACAAAAGGGGAGATAATAAAAACTTAGAACCTCCTCACCACTAGCTTTGTGAGACAAGGTTCATCATAAAATTTAAAGAAATAATTTTTTTCATAAAAATGACACTTTCCAAAAGCACAAAACTCCTCCATGATTGCTACATGGAGGTTCTTTTCAAAAACAAAATCATGTCATGTTTGATTCTCATAACATATCCAAATTTGGGAGGGTCTCATTTCAAAAAAATAAAATTTGACCTTCACTTAACATATTCAATTTGCAATTTGTTAAATGGGGGTCTCATTTTCAAAGCATGGATTTCATCTTCACTTAACATATTCAATTTGTTAAGTGAGGACCTCATTTTCAAAACATAGAATTTGACCTTTACATAACATATTTAATTTGTTAAAGTATGGGGTCTCATTTTCAAACATGAATTTGACTTTAACTTAACAATTTCTATTTGTTAAGTGGGGGTCTCATTTCCAAAAAAACATAAAATTTGACTTCTACTAAACAATTTCAATTTTTTAAGTGAGGGTCTCATTTTCAAAACAAAAAATAACATACATTTAGGCTTTCACTTAGCATATCTAATATTACTAACTATGAGCCTCATTTTCAAATCATATTTTTGGTTCTATTTAACACATCAAATTTGTTATGTAAGAGCCACATAATCTTGCCATATTGGATTCCCACTTATCATACCAAATTTGTTAAGTGAGAATCCCATTCTCAAGTCATATCATACTTTGATTTTCACTTAACACACCAAAATGTGGAAATCCCACTTTCAAAAAACATATCAAACACATTTAGGCTTTCACTTAACATACCAAATTTGTTAAGTGAGGGTGTCTTTTCAACACACATTTGATCCCTATGTTAACATACCAAATTTGTTAAATAAGATCAATTTTTATCAACCACACTTGAGCTTTCACTTAACATACCAAATTTGTTAAGTGGAGTCTCATTTTCAAAGGAAATAAACATATCTCAAACACATTTGGAGCTTAACATACCAAATTTGTTAAGTGGAACTCCCATCTTCAAAGAAAAGCAACTCTATCTCACAATCACATTTGGCTTTCACTTAACATACCTAGTTTGTTAAGTGAAAGTCTCATTTTTAAGCACAAATCAAATACATGTGGCCTCTACTTAACATACCAAATTTGTTAAGAAAGAAACCTCATTTTTCAAATCAAAATACAACAAAATCAAATCTTCACAAGTAAAAAAAATATTTCAAAAACACAATCACAACGTCTTCTTAGTATACCCAAATTTGCTAAGTATAGGTCTTTCAAAATATCCATATTTTTAAACAAGAAATATAAAATGCAAACAATCTCCAAGAAGAAAGAAATATCTCCTCAAAATTTTGAAGCCCACCAAACCTTCCTAAATTGGTTCAGTATGGGTTCTAAAATTTAAAATCAAATGGCAAAAGACTCTCCTCCAAAACATGCAAATCTCTCCAATGAACCCCACTTAACATATTTGAATTATTGAGTGTGGGTTCAAAAATCTAAACTTCTGTTACTTTTATGGAACAAATATTAAGGCAGAAATCTGATACAAGTTATATTTCAACAAATGAAGGCATACAACTCAGATCAATCAGTGTCGTATTGGCAGTCTTCACATATGGCATCTCAGAAGTTTGTTTTCACCTTTCCATTCATGATCGATTTTTGGATTAGGCCTCTCCTCAGGACTCCACCCATCTAGTGTTCTTTGGCCAAGGATTTGAGCTGCATCACTGAGGGGTGACCCTCACTATTAGATGAGGTGGTTGGCATAAGCCATCATCCACATCGACACGCCTTGACGAGTATCTTTGAAGAGGAAGGTGATCGAGGTTCCATCGATAGTTCCTACTCGTCGGTTGTTCCCACCCGCTGGGTGCATGCTAGTACCTCCTCATTGGTCCCCTCTAATGGGAAGGCTATCTTTTTGATAGCCTCCCCTACCTTCAAGGTAGGATCTAGCTCTTACACTCCACCTTGCTTTGTACACACCGTGATGCAACAAGAAGCATGATCAAGCGGCACCATGAGCGTGCCACCCAAGAGATGGATGCCACATCCGACATTATAGAGGAGGGTTCTCCTCGCAAGGTTTCCCCATTGCTGACTAGTAACTAGTTCCACCCTCTCTCAACATCATATGAAGAAGAGGACTATCAAAGGATTATTGCATTGCCTCCACCTCCAACATACCATGGGTTTGCTAGGGAGGAGAAGTCCTATCGTCTGATATTACAATAGGTAGGCGGGGTACATGGATTGAGTTAGATACATTATTTGGCTTGAGGTTGATCATCCCTAGAAGTGTTATTAGGCACATTCGTAGTAATAAAGCATCAAAGGCCTGAGTTGTAGCTTAATCAGGGAGCAGGGAGTGATGAAGGTTTGGCAGACAGTCGGTGACCTCCGCACTTGTTGATTTTCCCGGTCATCGGGCCACCGAGGGGCGATAGACATAGTCGATGGGTACCAGTCATGGGGAAAGCCCGGTGAGGGTAGAAACCAATGTTATCTCCACCACCGATCCACTCGCCCATCATGCTTAGGTCCCACCATCCCATGCTATAAAGCACGAGATATCTGGGAGAAGAAAGCACTTTGGTGATCGGCTATGGCCAAAGGATCCCACTTCATCTACTCCACCGACTGAGGTGAGGGTGAGTTCCCCTACTCGACCTCCTACTTCAATCTTGGTTAAGAAGGAGTGGTGACCCTACAGCGTCATGGTCGCGCCACCACCACCACCACCACCACCATCTGAGCTAGTGATAGTAGCAACTGTAGAAGGGGAAGGGGACAGGTCTGCAGTCCCCATGGTAGTGGATCTCCCTAGGGACACTACTCTACCCATGAGTAGTCATGAGCATATCTCTTCCAACAGTCACGACCCTCCTAGAGCCAGCACTCCAGTGACAGGTAGTGTTTGGTGCATCTCTGCCAATGAGCACAGCCCCTCTAACGGTCAACAGTGTGTATTCATAATGGCACGGTGAGATCATTCCTTAGATATGATTTTAGCATAGTACTTTGCAGAAAAGAAAGAGCTTCTAGGGAGTGACCGATCAGATTGTGAGGAGGGAAAGGTCAATTTTGATCCAGATGAGGATGATCTCCTTGAGGATTCGACTGAAGTTCACATGGTCGATACTAGGGAGTCCCTTCAGAGAGATCAAAACATTCAGAAAGGTATTATAGATGATGTCTTCCATTCAACTCAGCACCTCCTCCACCAGCTTAGGCAGAGGGATGATCATATTGATCAAATGGGGAAGAAGATTGAAGAGTTGATGATTGACATTATAAATTCACTCGATTTCCGCACTTCTCCGTGGTGGTGACATAGCAAATTGGCACTCACTTTAGATCATCTAGATGCATTCCTTGGAGGGAGATGGTAGCTTGCAGGAAGGTGGTGGATAGCACCTCCATGCATGAAAAGACATCAAACACATGGTGGAGCAACAAGTGAGGGATGCATTGGCAAGCCGAGGTGGCTCATCTATTAAGTGTAGACCCTACCGAGGAATTTGATGGTGTCCAATACCCTAAAGGCTTTGTGCCTCCATCCTTCAAACTTTTTGATGGCTATGGGAACCCCCGACAGTACATAGCACATTTCAAAGTTGGATGTTGTAATGCTAGTGGCAGTGATGCACTCTTATTTTTTCCTCTTCGTTAATAGCTTAATAGGCATTACATTTGATTGCTATGTTGAACTACCCAATGGTTCAGTGAAGATATTTGATGAGTTGAAGTAGCTCTTTATTAAGAGATTTGTTGGAGCTCAACAAAGGGTAAGCGTAGGCGATCTCTTTGTAGTTCAACAATATCCAACTGAGTCCCTTGTTGATTACATTCTTAGATGATACAATTTAAGTATGAAATGCGAATCACAGCTATATGAACAGCATGCCATTAAAATTCTACTCAAAAATATTCGTGGCTTGGTTGCCTTCATGCTTAAAGGGTTCACCATTAAGTTATTTAAGAAATTAATCAACAAGGTGGCTAGTCCACAAGGAGAGGTCAAATAGTCACCTTTCCAAGATCAGTCAGCCAAGCCCAGACCACAAAAAGCATTTGAAAAAGTTAGGGGCAGTCACGGTATTTGATAAGGGGAAGCAGCCAGCCAGTGTTCATCCAGACAAACCTTGAGCTCAACAGCCTCTTCTACCACCTCCTTTGTCATTGCCTCGGTCGTCATATCAGCCATCTCAGTTTCCACAGTGGCCTCCACCACCCTAAAGAAGATTGCTTTACCTTTAAGAACTGGCTTGAGCATAACTACAAGTTGGATGCCATTATCATCCCTAAGAAATACCTACAAGAACAACCCTCTATTTATATTAGAGTAATCCTTAGGGATACACGTGATCTTCTCAAGATAGAGAAAGGTTGGGATATCTCTCTATCCCAAACCTCGAAGAAAATAATTTCTAAGATCATAAAGTTACCCTTGTAGGTGTAAGAAGTAGCTCAAACCTCTAACTAAGGAAGGTTTGCAAGTTTCTAAGAATAACTTGAGGGAGGTAGAAGCTCAACAGCAGCAGTGACAACTTTCACTTACCCGGGATAACACATTAGTGCAACCACCGATCGAGTCCAGCACTCCTTTCACAGTTGTAGCCATAACTCCTTTAGCTAGTTATTCTTCTTGATATCTTGTATCAGTGAGGGGTGCAAATCCTGCTTACTTTACTTGATTTCTACTTTGTACCTTCATCCAAACTAAAAAAATCAATGAAGAAGAAGACCGATTGCTTACATTCTCTTTACTTTTGATGATCTTGATGATTTCATTCCTATAGAAACTCTCCAAGTACTAATAATTATAATAATTTTGACCTCCTTTCTAATTTTGAAATGGATTACCCATTCTAAATCACCCAAGTTCACCATTGAGATTGATTTGGAGTCATCACATGATCTTATGATCTTCTAGAAGTTGTAGGTGAACCTGATGTGCAAGTAAAACTTCCCACTAAACCATCTCATGAAGTCACTGAAGTTAACCTTCGTAGTGAAAAAGTTCTACCTCCTAAGATAGCATCTTAGGATAAGGGTAAACAAGTCATTGGTTCTAATAGTTAAGAAGCCCCTCCACAAGATGCTCCACCCATGGATATGTTTGTGGAGGACCAACCCAAAGTTGACTACAATGCCTCGCTCATCTGAGAAAGTTACCAGCTAAACTAAGCATTTATGATGCCCTAGTCTTATCCAAAGAGATAAGGGAGTCTTTAATCAAAGCCCTTCTTGATCCAGAAATATGCTTAGCTCAGCTAACTGCTATTGGAGAGGAAGTATATTTTTTAAGAGAAGCCCGGGGAGTTACATTCACCGATGAAGACCTTCGTTTGGGGGACAACGAAGCACAATCATCCCCTCTACATCACAGTGGACATGGATAGATTTAGGCTCTCCAGGGTGTTAGTTGATTAAGGTGCATCAACAAACATTATGAGTCTAAAAGCCCTTGCCTACTTGAGGATCGACAACTCTGAACTCCCAGGAGATTGGATGATGTTGAGAGGATTCAATGAATAAGGCGAGAGGGCTTTAGGCTCCATAGTGTTACCTAGAATAGATAACTGGAAGATAGAAGCAAGTTCTACATAATTGATTAGATATATCTTTCATACTTTTCTGGTAGGCCTTGGATACATGGACAACATGGTTCCATCCTCTTTTACATCGGTCAAATTTAGAAGAGGTTGGAATCAGTATGTGTCAAAGGAGATACTTAAAGTCATTCTCGGTTAGAGAGGTCAAGATTTATGAAGATGCAGCCTACTATCTTCCTTCAAATTAAAAATTATATTCTCATGAACTTGGTGAAAGTTCAAAATCAAAAGAAAAAAATAATATAGAAAGAAAAAGAAAAAGAAAAAAGAAAAGAAAAAGAAAGTACAAGTGAGCCAGAATCAGACACCGAGGAAGAGGTAGAGCCAGATGTTAGATTCCGCCCAAGTTTGTTACTCTATATGAACACATGGGTAAGATGACTTGACCTCCACCGGGTAGAGGAAGAGTCGAGTTCAAAGGCAATTTAAGAGGTGGAAGACTTCCTTGCTAGTGACCAGCCAGTAGGAGCTATGTTTCAGCTCACAGGAGTACCCCTGCTATCCACACAGAAGGATGAGTCTCATGTGATTAGCACGATGACCAACCCATCTTAGTGGATCCCTTCGAAGGTGACGTTTGAGCCAAATAGTGATGAAGACCATGCCTCCAAGCAAAGCATGAATGTATCCAAATCATCATTATGTAGAACAGTCAAGCAACACTTGGGAACTTTAGCTCTAACCTCACTTTTTTCCCAAAAAGTTGAAGGTTTGGTAGTTAAAGAGGCTCCCAAGTCATCCACAGATGTCAGATAGAAGAGGTTTTTATTGGGAGCATCATCCTCAAGTTAAGAAATCAATGTAGAACTTGAGGATGATTTATATAAAGATTTAATACAACTACCTTTTGATTGGTATTTGTCTTATATTATTAACTTAGCAAAGAAGGAATTAATCCCACATACTTGGTCTAAATACAAGTCGAACTACTTCAAAAATTTATGGGACAACAAAAGCAAACACTCTCAATCAAGATCAGGACTAGGATTCGGCACAGTGGGTCCAGTTGACGACGACAACCATTTCCTAGTCATCACCACTCATTTGGGGTCTGATAGGTTCTTCTCAAATCATGTTAACTCTTATGTGGATGCATGTTTTGAAACTTCAGATGAGTTAAGTGAGCCTGAAGTCAAAGATGCACCACTAGAGTTTGAAGAAAAAATCAGATCAACAATTGATGAACTTAAAGAAATCAACTTAGGAACGAAAGAAGATCCATGCCCAATGTACATCAGTTCCTTGTTAAATTAAGAAGAAACCAATGACTTAGTTAGGCTATTAGTTGAGTTTAAGGACTATTTCACATGAAGTTATAAAGAAATACCCGGTTTATCTCCTAATGTAGCAGTTCACAAACTAGAAATAGAACCTAATACTAACCCTATCAAGTAGGCTCTGAGATGCATGTGATTAGAAAATGAATAACAGGGCACTTCTTAAATCAAAAAAATTGATCATCGCTTTATCGGGAAGAAAAATATCTCACTAGTTGCTGTCATCCTAGTTAAGAAAAAGAATAGCCAAATTTTTATATGCGTCAATTTTAGGGATCTGAACAAGGCATGTCCTAAAGATGAATTTTCACTTCCTATACTTGAATTGATGGTAGACATTACCTCATCTCACACAGTATTCTTCTTTATTGATGGGTCATCTGGCTACAAACAAATCAAGATGACCCCCGAGGATGAAAGAAACACTACTTTTTGAACCCCGATCAAAATCTATTATTATAAGGACATAACTTTTGGCCTTAAAATTGATGGTGCTACATACCAACGGGCCATCACTCAGATTTTCAATGAATTCATTTATCATTAAGTTGAATGCTATGTTGATGATCTAGTAGTCAAAAGTAAAGAAAAAGAAGACCACATCTTCAACTTGAGATTAGTTTTCAAACAGTTAAGATAATTTAATCTCAAAATGAATCCCTTGAAGTGTGCATACAGAGAAGCTTCAGGAAAATTCCTTGGGTTTCTTTTCTGACACCAAGAAATAGAGATCAACCCAGAGAAGATCAAGGCTATCTTAGAAATGCCACCCCCTAAAAATCTAACTCAACTTAGATCATTTCAAGGGCGATTGGCATATCTAAGATGCTTCTTATCTAACGTATCAGGAAGATGTTAGCCATTCTCAGCACTTGTCAAAAAGGATGCTAAGTTCAAGTGGGATGACAAGTGCCAGCATGCTTTTGAAGACATCAAGCACTACCAAATGACGTTGCCAGCTCTAGCAGCCCCTATCCCGAGAAAGCCATTGATCCTCTACACCGCTGCATTAGATGACTCCCTTGGTGCCTTATTGGCTCAAACCAATGACGAAGGGAAAGAAATGGCTCTCTACTACCTCAGTCATCGTCTAATTCCTACTGAGGAAAATCACTCACTTATTGAGAAGAACTATCTAGCTTTAATCTTTGCATCCCAAAAGTTATGACATTACATGCTTTTTAATAAGGTGAATCTGATCTCTAGAATCAATCCACTATAATATCTCATGATACAGTCAACATTATCTAGATGATTGGCACAATGGTCCATGATTTAGTCACAGTTTATCATATTCATACCCATCCGTATTGTGAAAGGATAGGCACTAGCAGATTTCTTAGCATCACACCCACTTCATATTGATTCTTTGCTTAGTGATGATCTCCCTAATGAACAAATCATGAACTTAGGTGACACTAGCATTCACCGTTGTGAGATGTATTTTGATGGAGTGTCTTTCTTTCAAAAAAGAGAAGAACCACGATCTACTCTTCTAAGGATGACAAGGGTAGGAATTGTTCTCCTAACTCCGTACCGCGATGTGATGAGATTCTCATATCATCTGTCCAATCTATGCACCAACAACAAAGCCGAATATGAGGCTCTGATTGCCAATATGGAGTTAGTCATTACATTATCGTCGAGCATCATCTTGGGGTTTCTCAACTCATCATCAACCTTGTTCCTATAAAGTTCTAAAGCCTAAGATCCATCATTACCACAAGTACACCATGGAGTTGTTGGCTCAAATCCACAGGTCACTATACAAGATTCCTCAGGAGATAATGTTGTAGATGCATTGGCCAAGCTCACTATGGAGTTAGCATGCCCAGAAGATGAGTCAATTTCAATAAGGGTTGAAAATAGACAAGTCTTATTCCTTATTGATGCCGAACTCATCGAGATACTCTCTCTTGAAGGGGAGGTTTCCATTGTTAAATAATATGACAAGTCAGATTGGAGGCAGCCATTCATGAATTACCCACACATAGGCAAACTACCTCAAGAGAAGTCATTAGCCCATCAGGTGAAATAGAGAGCTCTCTCTTATGCTCTCATGGGCGGCACCTTATATCGGCGGTCTTTCGATCATATGTGGTTACTTTAGCCAAACACAAAGCCCGCAAGATCATGACTAAGGTACATTCAAGTTTATGCGGAGCTCACCAGTTCGGTCCAAAGATGAAAGCCAAGATAAAAAAAACTAGGATACTACTGGCCCTCAATGATTAAAGACTGTATATATGTAGCTAAGAGATGCCACCAATGTGTGCAGGTGGTCTGCATCGACCACCCAACATTCTACATCCTACCTTGTCATGGCCATTTGAATGTTGGGGCGACATAGTGGTTCGATCAATCCTTCTTCTTCCAAGGGTCACCGGTTCATTCTAGGCCATCGACTACTTTTCCAAGTGGAGGAGGCAATCCCACTTAGAGAGGTTCACAGCTTCGACATGTGCTCCAATTTTAGAACCATATCATATATAAGTTCAGCTTCGACGAATTATATCTGATACTGGTACTACATTCAAGAGCACTAAAATTAATAGCTTCGCCCGAAGACATAGCATAGATTAGAGATATTCCACCATCTATTATCCAAGGGCAAATGATCTAGCATAAGCATTCAACAAAACTCTCATCCAAATACTAAAGAAGACACTCGATGACAATAAGCAACAATGGCATGAGCAGTTGGTTGAAGCCTTGTGGGCCTACCACACCACATACAGAACTCCAACTCAATCTACCCCATTCTCCTTAGTGTATGGGTCCAAAGTCATTATAGCATTAGAAGTCCAACTACCATCACTAAGGATAAATGTGGCTAGCAAGATTACTGCAGAGCAGAATGCCAAGTTATGGATGGAAGAGCTCGAAGGTTTGGAGGAGAGATGCCTCAGGGCATGCCCAAACCCTGAGTTGTACAAAGCCAAATGATTCAAGCTCACAACAAGTTGGTCTATCCTAGAGCTTTTCAAGTAGGAGAGCTTGTTTTAGTTCTAAGGAGACCAATTATTATCCATTGAAGGATGGGAGGAAAGTTTGAACCCACTTGAGATGGTTCATTTATCATAGAGAAGGACTACTAAGGAGGATCTTATCAACTTATAAACTATAAGAGAGAGGGCCCTATGCTTTCAATCAACAGGTTCTACCTAAAGAAATATTACCCATAAATATTATTTGAAAATAATCATCAATAAACTTTTTTCATATTAAATTTCACCTATTACGTGTTAGAGATATCTTTTTTTTATGAATCTGACATGATGTTCTTAGCATAGTTGTAAGAGAACCCAAGCAGCATCATATCCCTCCATACCACAAATACAAACCCTTAAGGATCCTCTAGTGCTATTAGGTTAGGTGTAAGATAACCCAGGAAGAATCCTATCTTGACTAGTACAACTGAGTTAGGTGTAAGAGAAGCCAAGCGTCATCCTTCCTTGGTGGAATCATGTTCTTACGTGCTTAGAATAAGTGTAAGAGAACCCAAGTGGCATCCTATTCCTTCTTTCATAACATAAATAAACACATATCTTTTGTCTCGGGCTACTTTGATGTGGGAGCAAGCCCCCCGTGGCACTCACTCCTTAGCTGCTCCAGCTCAGGCTAATGTACTACCTTACTAGTGTGTCACCCAAGTGGTCACTTATCTGGCGAATATGAGTCCCCATGCTTTCTTTCTGACTTGACCACTACAAACCAACATGCACCTTATTAATTTGGTAGATCATACTACACAGCCAGTAAGCTACCCTTTGTTGACTTTGTTTAAGAGGATGTAAGCCTACAAGCTTTCTTCTTGAACTAGCCATCATGCACTAACTAAGTAGAGTATATTTGAGGCTTAGGGTAAGTCCCCCAGCTTTACTCTTGACTACTTCAAGCTTGGGTTTAATCCTTACACAGGACTCCCCACTTAGTAGTCGCCCTAGGTCAGATAGCCCCTGTCGAGCCAAAGACAAACTATCCAACAATTAATTGCTTAGAGATGTAAGTCTACACTCTTCTTTCTAGATCATTTGCAAATATGGGCACCTTAGGTTTGTTGGTTATCGCCATACTAATGGCGACCCACCTGGTGGATACACCACTCTTTAGTAGATATGAGTCCCCACACTTTCTCTTTGAGTTGGCCACTGAATACATACAAGCTTTCTTTTACATGGTTTTGGATCACGTCCTTAGCAACCTCATTTAGACACTACCCCGGTTACTCTTGGATTGGACAATCCCCCTTTCATAGTAGCCACCCTTGTGGTTGGATTTTGTTCAGCAGATGCGCACATTCTCCCTTGGTCCAGTAAGTCTAAGATAGGACTAGGATGATATAAGCTCCTTCTTAGCGTGGTCCCTCACAAACCAACAGGATCCATGCAAACATAAAATAAATAAAATATATCTTCGCTTGTGGATTAGGAATTGAATCTCCCAATGGCCCCTTTCCCAAGCACGCATCCTATCTTTAGGAAAGTGTAAGCAAAACTCCTTATAGGAATTGCTTGGCTACTTTGAGTTGAGATAAGTCCTCGAGTCGGCACTCTCTCAACAGTCACCCTTAGGTTGGATTCAACTTATTGTGCCACCGACAAGTTACCCTGGCGGTCATCTTTGCTTTGATAGATATAAGTCTATTACGCATTCTTTCCAGCACAACCATTGCAAATCGACGGGTAGCCTTAGGTCGGGTTTGATTTATTGCTCAAGTGACCGATCACCCTGGTGGTTCCTTATTTAGGAAGATGTGAGTCCCCGCACTTTCTTCCTAACTTAACCATTGCAAAGTGAAAGGCACCCTTTTGGTTGGTTAGTTCTACCCCATGGCCGGTAGACTATCCCTTTGGATTTGTAAATTTAAGATAGGTCTAGGCTGATATTAGCCCATTCTTAGTGTATCCATCGCAAACCAATGGGATCCATCAAATAAAAAAAATTAAAATAAATGCAATTCAATCAAATGACATTATCTTGACTACTCCCGAGTTAATATAAGTCCCCTAGAGGTATTCATTCAGTAGTCGCCATAGGTTGGGTCCAATTTGTTGCATCTAACAGATCACCCTAGTGGTTTTCTCTTACTTTTGGATATGTAAGTCTACTATGCTTTCTCCCTAGCACAGCCATTGTACACCGAAAGGAAACCCCTTAGGTTGAATAGTTCTACCATGTGGCCTATGGACTACCCCTTTGGATTGATAAATTTGAGATAGGCCAAAACCGACATAGCCCCTTCTCAGTGCAATCCATTGCAAACCAGAGTCCATCTTAGAATCAAACATAAACATCAATCAATTTCTCTCTCAATCAACTTCCCTCAGTTTAAACAATTCAACTTCCTCAAGTGCACTCTTAAAAGAAATTCAAACCATCTTATCCCTAGTGGATAACCTGAATCTACTTCCCTAGTGGAAGGTTCATGCATCTATCCATGGTGGATTATACATCCTAATCCCCAGTGGATACTTTACCCAAATCATACCTTGTATCCAATTCCAAACCCCTTATTCTTAGTGGATAACTTGAACCTACTTCTCTAATGGAAGGTTCACATGTTTGATCCCTTGGTGGATCCCTTCTTCCTCCCTTATGCCCTTGGCATGAGTTGAGTTGCATTGCACTAAGATCGTGATTCCTTCTACACCTCAGGTTTAGGTCCATCATTTCTATTAGTGATTGCGATCCTTCAGACGTTGTTCATCATCTTAGTCAACACCAATAGGTGCGGTGTGCCTTGTCAATCACACCACACCTATTGGGCGTCATTTATTGACCTCACTTTTAGAGTGAGCTCTCAACTTTCTCATCAAAGATCTAGGACTCTCATAGACACTAAGATTTCTTTAGTCTTAAGACACTTATAGTGATTAGGTGAATATTTAACCTAACCTTAGACACTTAGAATAGTTAGCCATAAGAATTTGTCGTGCCTTAGATATTTAAGAGGACTTGCCTACCTAATAGCTCAAACCCAATCTTTGCTTCCTTCTTTCAAACCAAACCTCAAATTCAAATTCAAATTCAAATTCAAATTCCAAAATTAAATCCAACTAACCAATGATTGAAATCCATCACCAAATTCAAACTCCAAATCCCTTCCTGGGCCCTTTGATTTTATCTTATAGACTTGGCCTTAACCAAATCCAAATCAACCTATATCTAATTGATTTTCTCAATTATCAAACCCAATATCAAATCAAATTCCAAATCATAAATCAATTCCAAATTCCAAATGATTTAAACCCATGATTAACTCCAAATTCCAAAATCTCTTCCTAAGCCATATGAACCACCTTCATGTGCTTAGCCAAAACTCCTTCAAACCAACTCAAACTTGGTTGATTTCTTTATAAATCAATCATTCCTTCATTTATGTTCACAAATATAAATAAATCCAAATTCAAACCTTTCAAATCAAAAAAAATAAATCAAACCAAAACCCAAGTTAGCCTTGACCATCCCTAAGCTTAATCAAATTTGCTTTCAAATCACTCCAAACTCAAGTGATTTTCTTATGACCCATTTATATCTTCATTTATATTCACAAATATAAGTGAAATATAAATTCAAATGACCAAAACTAAACACATATCAAACCAAATTCTCAATTGTAGCCCTTCAGCTAAACTTTTGAACTTGGCTAAATGAAACCCAAATCAACTCAAAACTCATGGATTTCTTCATGATTCAATCAATCCTTCAAACATTGATCCAAATAAAAACATAAACCACCATTATCAAACCAAATCCTCCAAGTCAACCCAAATCAAGTCAAAGTTAACCTTTCTGACTTGAAATTATCATATGAACCAAAACCTATTTGGCTCCAAACCAATTGCAATTAGATTTATATTTCAATCCTAAGCTTATATGTGGGTTCATCTAAACTTGAATCAAATCTTGATCAAGCCAATTGGCTCATTTATGCTCACTTTACAAAAAGTTTCCTAAAAGAACTTTTTGAGCCAAGTTCTAATCCAACCCAAATTGGATTGAACTAAGCTCATATAAACCTCAATCATGATCAAAAATCAGCATGGGGTGTTCAATACCTTGAATTGAGTCAAACTAAGTCAAACCTAGCCTTTGACCAAGTCAACAATTAGCCCAAATGAAACCCAAATTAGCCAAAATCTAGCATATGCTACATTGATTGAAACCATTGACTCAAACCAATTCATAATCAATGATTGAACATGACCAAGTCATCAATTGAGCCAAACCAAGCCTAATTGGCCACTTGACCTAAGTTGACCCAAATTGGCCTAAAAAGCCAAAATGAGTCAAATCATCATTTAATCCAAATTGACTGCAATCAATGGCTCAAGTTCATTCCAAATCACTTGTTGGACTTGACCAAATTCATGATTGAGCCCAAGTTGACTAATTGGTCAACTTGACCTAACCTAGCCCAAATTGACCTAAAAGGTCAAATTGACCAAAATACAAATTCAACCAAACCAAAGCCTACAATCATTTTCAATCAACCAATTGAACTTGACTCAACACCTAACCCAAACCTAATTTGGTCAAATTGGTCAAATTAGTCAACTTGACCAATTTGACCCTTTAGAATCCAAATGAGTCAAAACCAAATCTCGACCAAAACAATCCAAATTAATTGAACCAAAACATCCCAAATCATCATATGAACCTAACCCAAGCCTTGGTTTGACCTAATTTGACCAATTAGTCAACCCAACCCAACCTAACCCAAATGAATCCATTTTGACCAAATGAAGCCAAATCACTCCAAACCAACTTATGGACTTAGTCAAACCTGACCTAAGCATGTCCCATTTCATTTCCAAATTAGCCTAAAAGCTAAGTGGACTGCACCAAGGGGATTAGCCATCAAACCATAGGATTTAAACCTTAAAACCATTGGATCAAAGCTAAAGTCAACTTGATTATCCCCATGGCAATTCATTGGCACTCCATGGAACCTTCTCCTGACCCACATAGCTAACCTAACTCACCATGGGTCAGCCAAGGACCCTCGGGAGGTGATTAGACTCACCTCCAACCCAAACTGAGTACCCATTGGATCAAGACCATGGCATCCTTGCACATTGGGTCCATGGCAGCTCCCCATCATTCCTCCCATCCCTAGTGTGTGGCCTAACCTTGATGGAGACAACTCCGACAGTCAAATGGTGGTGAGCTAGTGTAAAATGTGTGCACGTGTCATCCATCAATGATGGGAAATTGATGGGTATACCCCTCAATTCAGACACGAAAATGCACACACTTGCATCATGAGCTCTCCTTGTTGAATTCCAAAGCCCTCAGAGTGTTTGCAAAGATCCCCAAGCCCTCTCCATTCAGCATTGCCCATTCTCGAGCAAGGTCTAAATAGGGCATCCCATTCCCGAGCAATACTCCCTCTCCACTCAATCAAACCAAAACTCCTCTTATTCACACCATCACCACACTTCATCGAACACAACCAACAATTCCCAAGCTTCCAAGCTATGGGAGGACCGAGTTCGATCAGAGCCGAAGCCTTCACGTGCGTGGATTGGTCAATCGAGTCTCCCACACCAAATCAAGCTCAAAGCTCCTCAACAGTGCCTCACCTCAACTAAGTGAAGCAACCTCCAGCGTTACACCACCGGACATTAACTCCGGTGAGGTAATCTCTCAAAACTATAGCTATAGGAAAATCGTGCTTAGTTTTTTTCGAAGAAAATTTGAATATCATGCAAAATTGATCGTTGGATGTGTGTGTCTCCCTTCCTCGAAGGTGTGGAAAGAATTTAGAGACAATCTAAGCTCAGGTGAGCTCAGATTGAGCGAGGGAAAATAGATAAAATCTATCTTTCATAGCTTACGAACGGGATAGATCATGAGCCATCCATCTTGCATGATTGAGATGAACAACTCTGATCAAATCCCACTATAGAGCCTCAGATTCCTTCCCTAAATCACAGATCGATAGCATCCACGAGTCAATGGATGTGACTACTTAAATAGCCAATCTCATCCATGTGGAAAGCACACCACGCCATGCCAGGCTCAACCAGATTAAGGCTTTAATTGGACTAATTAGTTTTAATCCTGAAACTTCTTAAAATTATAACTAATTGTAGAAAAATCCAAAAAAAATACAAACTTAGGCTTATTTTGAAGATATTTCAGAGAAGAATCTTGAAAAATTATAATTAATTGATTTTGAATAGTGATTTGGGCTTAGTTAGGATTTTATCAAAAATATATTTAACTTAATTACACCTTGATTAAGCATCAATTAATCTCAAATTTTTTATAGATGTTTAGATGGATGACCTCTGCCTCCCTTATTTTACTGGGATTTTATTGACAGCTTAATTAAGAAAATCACTTGATTAAGCCCTAATCACTCTCTTAATCTAATTAATTATAATTAAGGAATGAACAATAATTTAATTAATCATTTAAACATAATTACCTCTCTTGAACAGTAAGATCACCTAGGGAATGTGATTGGGGATACTTTTCCTAATTCATTTTTTAAGTCTTCTTTATCTTTAAAAATTAAATTAATTAATGGGTTAATAAAATACTTAATTGATTAATTAAGTGATAAATTTTTTTAAGAAAGAAATCAAAATCTAATTGGATGTTCAAATAATTTAGGGATTAGGATTGGGGCCTTGCTCTTGATCCTTTTCCTTAAGTCAATTTCATCATTCAAATTAAAGCTAGCCCTGAAGTGCGCTATGTGCTGCCACTGGTTTTCACTGCCATCAAAGCTCTTGAAAGAAGGTGGCACAAAATCCATAGGATATTGGATGACATCAAATTCCTCTAAGTAGGGTCTACCTTTTGGAACCGATGATTCTCCTCCGACTTGCATCAATAGTTCCCTCATTTACTGCTCAACCATGAGTTTAATGTCCTTTTCTTGTACGGAGGTACTATCCACTACCTTCTTATATAAGCTTGTGCTGCTCTGCTATATCGGAGGTAAACTCTTAGGTAGCAGGATGCAATAGTAGGATGCACTGTCAGGGCTTAGTTCTAAAGTTCCAAAATAGCTACTACCAAATCTTCAAGCTTCTTCCCCATCCTATCAATTTGTTCATCCTTTTGCTTTAGTTGCTAAAGGAGGTGTTGGCTCAAGTAGGTTGTATCATCCTGCTCGGCAACATCACCTTCCAAATTCTGTTGATCATGAAGGAGAGAACCCCTAGTATAAACCATGTACACTCCTACTGAATCCTCTAACAGATCATCTTCATTAGAATCAAAACTAACCTTCTCCTCCTCTAAGTCAGACTAATCATATCCTAAGATCTCCTTCTTTTCCACTCGATACTGGGCTATAATATCATCGAGGGAACGGTCCAACCGTGTGGGCACAAACAATCACGGCTGACCGGTGGTGGGATCACTATCATGAACAGAATGACATCTAACCTCTACTGCTATTGAAGGGCTAACCTTGTGAGGGATACACTTATTAGAAGAAAGATTCTCCTGATTGTCACTAGATCTAGGTGGAGTAGTACCCCTAGGAGGATCGATGGCCATGGGAATGGTGGTACTGTCTCCTCCTCCCTCGGCTGTTGCTAACTCCATAACCTGCTGTGGTGGTGGGGGTGGTGGAACAACTACAATGCTCCAAGGTCTCCATTCCTTCTTCACCATAACTAGGGCAGGAGGTTGAACATGAGAGCTCAACATCACCTCAGTTGATGACGTAGATGGAATGGGATCTCTTGGCCATAGCTGGATCACCAATGGGGCTCTCTATTCCCTGGATGATACCTTCATGGCCTTCACAAGAACAGTGGATGATGGAACTCATACTGGAGATGGTGGGCATGGAGTATAGTGATGTGGTGGAGGTACCACTGACTCTCTCTATGCAGGAGTTCCTCTCCTATGGTGGGTAGTACCCATTAGTAAAATGCTATCAAAATGACCAACGTGGGTAGCATGCCAATCAAGAAATTCCATGAGGTCACCGCCTCGCTATACCTCTCTATTGGTGACTGTCATACCCGGGACTCCCTAGCCCTCCCGATGCTGCTCCCTGCTGAGAGATGACAAAACATAAATCAAACTGAGCCCCAGATTCTAACCATCTGCAAGCTCCACTTATTCAGAGCAGAACTGATCAAAGGCTAGCATACGACCTCCTCCTATCTGTAGTAGGAGCCTCAAAGTGAACTGCAAGTGGAGAAAAAATTGAGATCCTTCTAATATCTTCCTCTCTGTTAGATCCAGAGAGGGGGTGAAACTTATTCTCTGTGATAAGAGGAGAGATTATTCTAGATAACTCCTCTGTTATAGAATAGGAAACTAACTCTAGCTCCTTAGCTATATGGTCATGATGTTGCTTGATCTTGCATCATCGGTTACGGTGCTGAGTCCTGCTAGGAGGGGTAGCAAGAGAACTAGACCTACCTCATAGGTGGGGGAGACTATCCCTGGGATCAGGGGAGCCTTCCCCTTGGATGAAGCCAACGAGTGGGTGCTAGCCCATCGGGGGAGGGAACCAGAATGCGCGCTTATAACTACTACCGCGAACCCACAACCTTCCTCTTTAGTGAGGGAAACTCAGTCGATGGCATCTCTAGAATGACCACCCTACTCTGACGGCGGTTGAGAGGGTGGTCCCCTCACAAGTGATCCTAGCCCCCTTGAAACCTCAGCCAAAATGAATGAGGTGGGTGAAGTTAGAATGTGGGAAGTTGGCCTGATCCAAGGCCAAATCCATCCCAAAAGGAAAAATAAACACGTCCTTCTAGGCTACCATTTAAACTAAACTAAATTGAGCTGAAAAAATTGACTGAAATTATGGAGAACTTCTGCAATTTGGAAAACAAACTGGAATTAGATTTCTACTTTAATTTGTTTCTAGAATTTGAACCCACAGTCAATAATTTGGATATGTTAAGTAGGGCTCTTTGAATCGGGAGAGAGATTTTGAATTTAGAATTGGAGGGAAAATTTTTGAATTTGGAATCCATTTTCAACAAATTTGTGTATGTTGAAAATGGGTTCAAATATTTTGAAGAGATTGATGCTTCCATTGGTTCATATTTGAATTTGATTTTTTGATTATTTGGGGACCCTTCATTTAACAAATTTAAGTATGTTAAAGTAAAGGTTCAATTGATTTTATTTTGATTTGTGATTTTAAAATTTACTCACTTAGCAAATTTGAGTATGCTAGGTGAGGTGTTTGAAAATAATTTTCTTCTTTCGTTTGCTTATTTATGAATTATGTGTGAATTTAAAAATGAAATCTTTACTTAGAAAATTTGGGTATGCTAAATAAAGTCCAAGTGTTTTGTTGTTTTTGAAAAGAGGGTCTTTATTTAGCAAATTTGGATATGCTAAACAAATAATCCTAATGTGTTTTGTGTTTGATGATTTTGAAAAGAGGATCTTTACTTAGCAAATTTAGGTATGCTAAATAAAGAATCCTAATGTGTTTTGTTTTGATGATTTTGAAAAGAGGATTCTTAGTAAATTTAAGTATGCTAAAGAAATCCAAATGTGTTTTATTTTGATGATTTTGAAAAGAGGATTCTTAGCAAATGTAAATATGCTAAATAAATCCAAATGTGTTTTGTTTTGATGATTTTGAAAAGAGGATTCTTAGCAAATTTAGGTATGCTAAAGAAATCCAAATGTATTTTGTTTTGATTTTTTGAAAAGAGAATACTTTACTTAGAAAATTTAGGTATGCTAAATAAAGGAAATCCAAATGTGTTTCATGTTTTAATATTTAAAAAGAGGATTTTTTACTTAGCAAATTTAGGTATGCTAAATGAAAGATCCATGTGTGTTTTAATTTTTGATTTTCAAAAGAGGACTCTTTACTTAGAAAATTTAGGTATGCTAAATGAAGGATCCATGTGTGTTTTGATTTTGTGATTTTGATTTTGAAATGTGGATCTTCACTTAAGAAAATTTGGGTATGCTAAATGAAGAATCCAAATATTTTATTTTTGATTTTGAAAAGAGGATCTTTATTTAAAAAATTTATGTATGCTAAATAAAGAATCCAAATGTGTTTCGTGTTTTGATTTTTGAAAAGAGGATTCTTTACTTAGCAAATTTAAGTATGCTAAATAGAAGATCCATGTGTGTTTTGAATTTTTTTTTTCTTTTTTTTTTTTTTTGAAAAGAGGATTCTTTACTTAGCAAATTTAGGTATGTTAAATAAAGGATCCATGTGTGTTTTGATTTTGTAATTTTGATTTTGAAAAGTAGATCTTCACTTAGCAAATTTGGGTATGCTAAATAAAGAATCCAAATGTTGTTTAATTTTTTTAAATTTGAAAAGAGTATCTTCATTTAGCAAATTTTGGTATGCTAAATGAAGAATCCAAATGTGTTCCGTGTTCTGATTTTTGAAAAGAGAATTCTTTACTTAGCAAATTTAGGTATATTAAATAAAAGATCCATGTGTGTTTTGATTTTTTTTTTTAAAAAAAGAGGATTCTTTACTTAGTAAATTTAGGTATGCTAAATAAAGGATCCATGAGTGTTTTGATTTTAAAAAGTGGATCTTCACTTAAGCAAATTTGGGTATGCCAATTGAAGAATCCAAATATTTTATTTTTTAAAAAGATGATTATTGATTTTGTTTTTGAAAAGATGATTGTTGATTTTATTTTGAAAAGATAATTGTTGATTTTATTTTGAAAATGAAATCTTTATTCAATAAATTGAACGTGGATGTTCATTTATGCTTTTTGAAAATATGATTGTTGATTTTGATTTTTGAGCGTGAAATCTTCATTCAATAGATTGAATGAGGATGTTCATTTTTTTATTTTTTTATTTTTGAAAATATGATTCTTGATTTTGATTTTTTAAAATGAAATCTTCATTCAATAAATTGAATGAGGATGTTCATTTGTGCTTTTTAAAAATATGATTGTTGATTTTGATTTTTGAAAATGAAATCTTCATTTAATAAATTGAATGAGGATGTTCATTTATGCTTTTTGAAAAATATGATTATGGGTTTTATTTTTGAGAAGATTCTACATATAACAATCATGAAGATTGTTAGATGAGGTTGATTTATGAAACTTTTTATGCAAACATTTTATTTATGTTCATTTTGAAAAAGTGCTTTTTGGAAAATATGATTGTTGATATTGATTTTTGAAAATGAAATCTTCATTCAATAAATTGAATGAGGATGTTCATTTGTGCTGTTTGAAAAATATGATTGTGAATTTTATTTTTGAGAAGATCCTACATATAGTAATCATAAAGATTATTAGATGAGGTTGATTTATGAAAATTTATTGTGCAAACATTTTATTTATTTGCATTTTGAAAAAGTGCTTTTGGAAATTAATGTTTTTATAAAGGATTTATTTTTCCATATGTTTGGAATGAACCTTACCTTTCCATAGAAATTGTAAGAAGGAAGTCTTTAATTATTTCTTTTTATTAATTTTTTATTTCCTCCTGTTGGGAAACCCAATAGAGGTTTTAAGACCTACACGGAGTGAGGTCATAAAACCTAAAGGATGTTGGCTAGATTAGTTTAAGGATGAAATAAACTAAGTGCCAATAGGATAGAAGGATAGTCTCCAATTCATATAAAATACAAACCCACTATCGATACTTGGAGACAATGATTATTTACCAAAGATGGAGAGAGGAACTTTCCTCAGTGGAATCGCCAGAAAAATTTGTAGTGTTTTATTTTCATCTTCATATACAAAAATGAAATTTAAAAATGAAGACAAAAATAAAATGCTTTTTTATTAGAACACCCAAGATCCACAGATGTTCTCATTAGGGTGATCGGGTATGATATTAAGGAATGATGTACTATCTCGAGAGATAGAAGTCATCATCCTACAATGGACCTAATCACCTAATGAGACTCCTAAGGATAATGGGTCTTCGAATGTACTAGAGATTCTTCCATACTTTATGGAAAAGTATAGCAGGGTTTATTTTAAATTGAGTTTGTTAAGTTCCATATAGAGGCAAGCCCCCATAGTTAATTACATCTTAAGGAATGAGAATCCTTAAGAATACTCTCGATTAAGGTAAATGATCGTTGTCTCCAAAGATTTCAAAGATAAGAAAATCAATCAATTAGTTTATTTTTGGAAGATCAAGTGGGATTGATCAAAAGGAGAGAGCTATTATCGAATTCAAAATAAGATAAGTAGGGGATGCTTATGATACTAGGAAAGCTAGTAAGAACCCCAAACTATCCTATGGTTAGGCTTTATATTTTTGAAATTTAAAGAGAGTTAATTGTTGGAGTTGAATTTTTATTAGAAATCTAGGACTTACAATTCCATGATACAAGATCATGAAAATGCCTAAGAGGTGAGGATTTATGCTTGTAGCCCGCAAAGAAAAATAGCAACCTCAGAACCTAAATCTAGGGAGCTTGGGCGAGGGCCAAAGCATGACCTAAATCTAAAGAAAAAATGGGTATATGATTTACCTCCACAAGAGAGGGTAAATCACATGACTGTTGGACTTACAACTGCCTTGGGGTGGCCGCCAACTAACTCCTCCTATAATTTTAAATACATGTAGGCAAGTCATATGCTTTTGCAAGATAGAAAGGTTGTTGTTTATTTAGAAAGAGACTAAGTCCTTAAAACATACCCTAAAGACTAGATCATGTAGGGAATAAATAAATGACTTAATCTAATGCAAATTTTGTTATGTTTTATTTTCATTTTTGGACAATTAATTTGACACATGCTATGGGATTCATATGCCTAATGCATGAAAAATTGGTTATGGGCCAAAATTAATAAGAAGGAGGTGTGTTTCCACCATGGCTCTCAAAGGTCAAGCTAAGTTCCCTGGAAAAGATGAAAGCCCTCCATAAGCAAGAGTGAAGCAAGATGCTTTTGTATGCATGATGTGAAACATACAACATACAGCTAAGGTGTTGCTAAATCTTTTATCTCAATTTATAACCTAGGCTTTAGGTGAGGTTATGAGTTGTTAATTTTTAATTTTGAGCTGATTAATTAGATAAAAAATTTATTTTTTCCTAAGAGCCTAATCACATCCAAGCCATTCATCAAAGCAAACAAGTAACTAGATAAATCATGTCATCTTAATGCACAAGCTAAACAAACATCAAATAATTTATAAAGCTAGCACAAAAGAATAAAAGGCCTTTATGATCGGACCCCACCACACAAACCAAAAAAGAAATGTGGGTAACCGAGCTATACCCTTATACAACCTAGATTATAAATTAATTAATTATAATCAAAAAGGAATTCATGTTATGGGGGTCTTCATTCTTCTTTCTTCTTCTTTCTTTTCTTCATGTTTTGCTTCTTCTTTCTTTTCTTATTTCTTATTTCCTTCCTTCTTTTGGTTGGTTGGAATGTGGACGCTCCAAAGGCTTCACATGGTACATAAGACATGGTATTTTGACCAATGTTCATCCTAATCCCCCATAACATTCATTCTAAATCTTAATTGCAAAATTACATAGAAAAGGGAAAGTAAATCTAACTAAAACTTGTAAAATAGAGATTAGCTAAATAAACCACACATCCCAAGCATGTATATGAAAAAATTGGACTTAGCACCCCACACATGGGTAACCAAGTCCACCTAGCCTATTTTGGATTATGCTGGGGTATGAACCTGCAAAAAATATTTATATTTTATTACGCTCTTAAGCATAATCCTAGAATGATTAGACTAAGATCATCCTATCATCCAGTCTACACACATACATCCTAACATTCAGACCAAAACATTACATCATGAAATAAAATCAAGCATCAAACCTTGCACCGCCCTAACATAGGACTATAAATGGTGACTTAGCCTAATGTGTGTGTCATTTAAAGCATGTGTGGTTTATCTTAACTAGGCTTTAAGATTGAAGTTTTCTAAATGTGAAAGGTTTCAACTTTGGGAGTGGTTTCATTTAAGTGGTTTAGGTGATTTATTAGTTTTATTTGATGATTTGATTTAGTTTGAATGAACCTATACTTAATTATTAAGTAGATTCATTATTTTCATGAATGTTGTTGTTTCTAAATAAACCCATTCAAAAAATAAAGGCATTTTAAGATTAATTAATGAATTACTATCACAAAACACACAACTCTTTATTTCTCTCAACACATGCATCATGCATATGAATGTACCCTAAGCATATCTATACATGCAAATATAAATATTTAGCACACCTTCATGATGAATTCTAAGGGATGTTGCTTACGAAAATTTGGATGCTTCATGATGCATGATTTTGTTATGTAGAAAAGAGGGAGATTCTTTTATCTATTAATCAGATGCACATTTACATGTATGAAAGACATAAGTGAGTACGATGCCATTATTTTCTACACCAAGGGTATAAGGTACAAGACCTTCTTAGGGCTACTTAAAGTCTCGCAACCCCGGGATGTCAAGACTAATATACCACTTTTCTTAAATACATGTGCATGTATACAAAGACATGGATGAAAAAAGAATAATGCAAAATGTTTATGTTTGTTTATCTGATTTTGGTTGTTTAATTTATATATTTAAGGTGAAGATCCTTCTTAATTCATGACATGGGAGTGCATATGAATAAAGTTAAGCAAGTGTTATGTTCTTTTCAAATGAACTATACACGTTCCAAATCCTATATAAACCCATGTTAAGAAAAGAAAAGGAAGTCACATAAAGCACATTTTAAGCTATATTCACATGCAAGCTTATGAATACTTATAAGTAGCATACATTTACTTATGGTATTTGATTTATAAGTTTTGAAAGAAATTTTTGATTTAGTAGTGACAATAGTCATTCATATCCTTACTTTAGCCAAAGCATGCAATTTGACATAAAGGAAACATTTCATTTTTATTTGATTTTTCAAAAGGTATGAATGCATGATTTCATATGATAAACCATATTTAACATGCTTAGAAAGAAACAAAGTAATGTAAGCATATGACTTCATTCACCCAAATCAATTTCTAAAGATAATCTTATGGAACAAGATCATTTAAAATGAATCAAAATTATTTAAAGAAATTTTGTTTTAGTTTTGAGTTTGATTTGATTTTAGGAAATGTGAAGAGGTTTGCTAGTCCTAACCCATCTCCCACATATGTGAATCAATTTAGTTTAATTTTAGAACCATTAGATTGATTTTATGTTCTATTTAGGTTAAGGTCTAAATTAAATCCATTAATTATCCCATACCTACACCTCCTTAACATAATTATTCAAACAATTGTGAGCCAACATATGATATGAAACCACATGGAATTTAAATCAGCAATTCTCCTAAGAAAGAAAGGGGCCTAATGAATTTACTCATAATTAATTATTAATTAAGCTAAAGGGTTTAAGTACTTTCAAAATCTTCCCACACATGTGAGTTAAAATGATTTCCTTAAATTCACCTTAGGCTCTTGAACACCTAAGGATCTACCCAACAAAGGATTGATTAAGTTCAGATTGAATTTGAGAATTTGATTAAGCTAATTAAGAAGATTATTAGTGGATTAATCTTTAATTAGAGGATTAATGAAGGAAGGGAGTTTAAGGAATAACTTAGGGAAAATACCCCAAACCCATTCCATAAATCTCCTCTTCACTTAAATAATATTTAATTATCTTAATTAAGTTATTAAACCACTATTCACATGCTTAATTACCCTTAATTATATTAAGAGAGTGATTAGGGATTCATTAATTGATTTCCCTAATTAACACATTAATAAATTCCAAGAAAATTAGGGGGCATAAGTCATCCCCCTAAATATGTCTGAGAAGTTTGGAATTAATTAATGAAATGATTAGGGAGTGATTACGGTTATTATATTTTTAATTAAATCCTAATTAAGGAAAATTCACTATTCAAAATCAATTAGAAAAAATTTTATTAGATTCCCCTCTAAATTAACTTTAAAATGAGCCTTCAATTATATTTTTCTAATTTTGTACTTTTAGTTATGTATTTTTGAAGTTTCTATGATTAATAGGTGACTAGGAAGCCTAATTAATTAACTAATCCCATCAGTGCCACGTTGACCGCTGACGCGATGCACGCTTTCGATGTGACATGGTGAGATTGGTTATTTAAGTTATCACATCCTATGCCGCATTAGCCGGTGGCGCTACACGCTTTCCCTTGGACCGTCCATCCTCCATCCAAAACACTGGATCTAAACCTGTAGCTTAAAGGATAAAATCACTGGATCTAATGTGTTTTAATCTGGACTATCCATCCAAAACACACAGGATGGACAGACCATGATTCATCCCTGCCTTTGCCTACAAGAGATGGAAGCCTTCCATCCTCCATGGCTTGATCTGATCTCACTTGAGCTCGGATTGGGCTAGGATTCAACCCACACTATCAAGAGGTGTGGGGAAGAACATCTAATAGCTAAATTTGATTGGAATGACAAATCCCTTCACAAATGACCAAAGAAATTTCTTCCTAAGGTCAATTTTAAAGCATACCTTGCCGAAGGCTATCACCGACACTTCCAAATGTTGAGGTAGCTTCGTCTAGTAGAGACAAAGCCCTGTTGAAGGTTTGTAGGCTTGAGGTGAAGTGGATCTTCTTATTGACCAAAGCTTGCTTCAATGGCTTGTGACTTTGGTCTAGCTCCTCCTTCCTGTGCTTGGTTTCTTGGAAAACACCTTGGGTGAGCTTGACTTTCCTCCCTGATGGTGCTTGCAAGAACAATTGGACTTTGGTGGAGTGATGAGTATGTTGGAAAATTTCTCCTACCTCCCCTATTTTTGGCTTAAGGAAAATCAAGAATGGGAAGTTTGAATGAGCTTGGGAAACCTTGGAGAAGCTTGGGGAAGCTCTGTTTAGGTTCCTAGGGCTCAATCGAATGCAAGAGTTCTTAATTGGGATAGAATGAGGGGGAATATATCTCCCCCTACTTGGATCGGATGGCCGTGAGCTTACATTTCATTTTCATCAAATTGGTTTGATTGAATGGGTTTATTAGGTTGTTAGGGGTGCCATGTGATTCAATTTTAGCAAGGGAGTGTAGTGGAGGGGTTGTCCATGTGTTAAATGAGAGTATGGAGTGATTCCATGTGCTCATTTTCTAATGGGTGGTCAATTTTGGCTTTAGGTTGGGTTTGGCTGACCCAAATCCATTGAGTCATGTGCACCACATCCCTTGGTGTCCAAACGGACCACTAAGAGGATACTAAGTGGTCTTGAGTTGGAATATGATCAAATTCCAAGTGAATTTGATCATAGGTTATCCTTTGACCTAAGGGTAAAATGGTCATTAGGCTTTGATTTTGATTTAGGCAGATTTGGAATTATTGAAAAATGGGCTGTGCCCTAATGAATTTGGTGTTGATTTGATATCATTTGGCTCATCTTGACCCATTTAGGTCAAAATGGGTCAACTTTGGTCAAGTTGACCAATCTGTCAATTTAGGTCGAACCAAAGGTTAAGTCAAGTTCATATGACCATTTAGCGTGGTTTGGTATCATTGGTTTGGTTCAATTTAGTTTATATTTAGATTTGGTTCATTTGAGTTCACTTAGGTCAAATGGGTCAAGTTGATCAAATTTACCCATTTGACCCAATTGCTGGGTCATGGGGTTGGTTTTGGTTGGTCATTTGAAATAGCTTTGGTTTCAATCAATTTTGGTTTGATTTGATTTTGGCTTGATTTGACTTTTTAGGTTAAGATGAGTTCATGGTCAATTGGGCTAGGTTGGATCTAGTTGGCCAATTGAGGCTTTGGTCAAGTTCAACAAGAGATTTAGAATGAATTTAACCCATAGGTTGCAATCAATTTGGCTTAGATTAAGATTTGACATATTTTAACTTTTTAAGTCAACTTGGGTCAACTTGGGTCAAGTGGCCAATTGGGCTATGTTTGGCTCAAATGATGACTTAGTCATGTTCAATCATTGATCATAAACTAGTTTAGATCAATGGTTTCAATCAATTTGGCCTATAGTGGATTTTAGCTAGTTTAGGTTTTATTTAGGTTAAGTGCTGACTTGGTCAAAGGCTAGGTTTGACTTGGTTTGACCTAATTTGAGTGATTGATCATCTTATGATGATTGTTGCTCATAATGTGAGGCTTATATATGCTTAGTTCAACCAATTTGGGTAGGATTAGAATTTGGCTCAAAGGGTGGTTTAGATCACTCTGGGTTAAGTGAGCCTAATCAGGTCAATTGACTTGATCAAGGCTTGATTCAAGTTTTGTTGAACTCACATATGGACTTATGATTGAAATATAAATCTATTTTCAAGTGATTTGGAGTCAAATGGGTTTTAATTCATTTGACAATTTCAAGTTCAAAGGTTGAACATGGGTTTGATTTGGGTTTGAGTTTTTGAATTTAGTTTGATTTGATGATTGAAGTTTGCAGTTATATTTGGATTCATGATTGAAGGATTGATTGAATCATGAAGAAAATCCAAGGGTTTGAATTGATTTGAATTTGATTTGGCTAAGTTCAAGAATTTGACTTGAAAGGGCATAGGTTGGATTTTGGTTGGATTTTGGATTTGAGTTTTGAATTTGGTTTGATAATTTGAATTTATATTTCATTAAAATTTATGAATATAAATGAGAATATAAATGGGTTATGAGAAAATCTCTTGAATTTGAAGTGAATTGAATTTGATTTGATGGAGTTCAATAATTTATCTTGAAAGAGTTTAGGTTGGATTTAGGTTAGATTTGGGTTTGAGTTTTGAATTTTGTTTGATTATTTGAACTAATACTTCATTTATATTTGTGAATATAAATAAAAATATAAATGGGTTATGAGAAAATCTCTTGAATTTGATGTGATTTGAATTTGATTTGAGCTAAGTCCATAAGATGAAAATAAAGGGGCTTAGAAAAGATTTTGGAATTGGAATTCAATCATGGGTTTCAATCATTTGGAATTGATTCATGATTTGAGAAAATCTATTGGGTTCGAATTGGTTCAAGACTTGATGGAATTGATTTGAACTAAGTCCATAAGATGAAATCAAAATGACTTAGAAAGGTTTTGGATTTGAAGTTGATTCAAACTTGAAGTTAATTTGAATTTGAGGTTGATTTGAGTTTGAAGTTGATTTGAATTTGAGGTTGACTTGGATTTGAAGTTGGACTTGAACGGAGGAAGTAAGGATTTAGTTCAAGATATAAGGTAGGCAAGTTTTCCCAATACCATGTTGACCTCATTTTTAGAATGAGCTCTCAACCCCTCCATCTTAGATATACGACTCCTCTTAGACTTTAAGATCTCCTTAGTCTTAAGACACATCTAATGATTAGGTTGACACTCAACCTAGCCCTAGAGACTTAAAAGAGTTAGCTATATAAATAGGTCATGCCTTATGGGTGTTAGGAAAATCTTCCTTCCCTTAGCTTAAACCAGTCCTCACTTTCCTCCTTTCAAGTCAAACTCCAAATCAATCTTATTGATTTTATCCAAACTCAAATCAACTCTATATGATTGAAATCCATGATTGAAATCTATGATTGAAACCCATGATCAAAATCCATCAAAATTCCTAAGTCCAAATCTTTCTAAGTCCTTTATCTTCCCTTAAGGACTTAACCAAAACCATGATCAAACAAATTCAAATCTTGAGATTTTCTCATAATTCATTTATATTTTCATTTATATTTACATATATAAATGAAATATAAATTCAAACCAATCAAACTAAACTCAAAATTCAAAATTAAATCTAAAATTTTCCTAAGTCCCTTTAATTTTCCATTAATGGACTTAGCCAAAATCAACTCTAAACCAATACAAACTCATGGGATTTTCTAAAAATTCATTTATATTCTCATTTATATTCACATATATAATGAAATATAAATATAAATCAATCAAATCAAACCCTCAAATTAAATTCCCAATCAAACATCTTTCTCAAGTCCTTAATTTTCCATTAATGGACTTAGCCTAAATCTTGATCAAACCATCTCAAAGTCATGGGATTTTCTCATAATTCATTTATATCCTTATTTATATTCACATATATAAATGAAATATAAATATAGATCAGTCAAACTAAATTCAAAAATTCAAACTCCAAACTTCAAAATCTTCCAAAGTCCGTTAAATCTTTCTTAATGGACTTAGCCCAAATCATGATTAAACCACTTCAAATACTAGAAATTTTCTCATGATCCATTTATATTCTCATTTACATTCACATATATAAATGAAATATAAATTCAAACAATAAAAACCAATTCCAAAAATCAAACTCAAATCCGCTCAAAATCTAATATAAGCCTTTCAAGTTAAAATCTTGAACTTAGCTAAATAAACTTCAAATCAACCCAAACTTTTGATTTTCCTTATGATTCAAGCAACCCTACAATCATGAATCCATATATAAATCCAAACTTCAATCACTAAATCAAAATCCAATTCAAAAATTAAAGCCAAAATCCTTTCATATTCTTCCTTTGAATATGAAATTATCAAATAGATAAAAACCCATTTGACTTCAAATCACTTGTAAATGGATTTATATTTCAATCATAAGTCCATATACAAGAAAAATCAAGCTCAATAAAGCTCTGACCAAGCCATTTGACCCACTTAGGCTCACTTGACCCAAAGTGACCTAAAGTACTCTTACGAGCCAAATTTTAATCCTAACCAAATTGCATTGAACCAAACTTATTTATGCCTCTCATCATGATCAATAATTATCATGGGATGATCAATAAATCAAATTGGGTCAAACCAAATCAAACCTAAGGGTTGACCAAGTCAACACTTAGTCCAAAATGAAACCTAACATAGCCAAATTCCATCATAGGCCAAATTGATTGAAACCATTGATCTAAGTTCACTCATGACCTATGTTTGAACTTGACCAAGCCAACATTTGAGCCTAACCTAGCCCAATTGGCTCCAAGGCCAAACCCGACCCCATGGGTCAAAATGGAAAATTGAAACTCCCTCTTCCACTCAATTTCAAACAAATGGGAGGTTGGTAATCCACTCAAGGCCTCAAACCGACCATGTGCAAATATCTAACTGATCAAACAACCCTCCTATTGTGATCAATTGGATCAAAATGGCAAGATTGCTTGCGGACGTCTGAACCTTCAAGGGAGAGATATACTCCCCCAAATTGAATTCAAATCGATCATTCCTCATTTCAATTAAACCTAAGGAATTCAGAGAAGCAATTCCTCAGCCTCCTCAAGCTTTCTAGAGTGAAATCAAACATCATCTTCTTAGTTTTTCATAGTGAAAAAATAGGGGAGCTCAATCCAATCTTGAACTTCCTCCACACTGAATACCACCTCAATTTCTCTTGCACACTTCTTCTAAGGACCAATCCAAGCACACTCAAGCTTCCAAAGAAGTTTCCATATCAAGGAGAGGAACAATTACATCAAAGCCGCAAGGATCTTCAAGTGGTGTTGGTCCATAGCGCAAGCCACTCAATCCCAAGGCCTGGAATTTCAACGCTTCATCTCCACGCTACCTCATCGATCTCGAGACTGATCACCTCCAGTGAGGTATGAAATTTTTTCACCACCTAGCATAGTCATTTGGTCATTTGTAAAAGAAAATGTTAATTCAAGTAAATCCCATCGTTGGATGTCCCGCTTATTGCCTTTAGATGGTGTGGGTTAAGTTTGGTTTAAATCTGAGCTCAATCAAGCTCAGATCTTCTCCTAGATCATGGACGGCCTCTATTGATCTAAAGGGAAGAACTGGGAGATATTGGCCATCCATTCGCATGTTTTGGATGGACAGCCAAGAATATTCCCACGTTTAGAATTTGATTTATCCTTTTTAAAATTGCGGGGAGATCTCTGGTTGTCCGATCAGATCAAAGCACATCCGCCATCATGCCTCCTTTTAAATTTTATGTTTAAGTAGTGCGTTCACAGCACGATGCCTGAAAATCGCGCTGACCATCGCCACGACGTGTCGCACCGTGAGCTAAAAGATTAGTTAGGGATCTTTAATTAATTCTAATTAATCTACGGATCTTCTAAAATTCATATCTCTCTTAATAAAATTCAAACAAATATGAAATAATTTTTTATGGAAAGATAATTCAACCTAGAATATTTTAAAATTAATTTCAAAGGATTTTGAATTATGATCTTCTCTAATTTTGGGTTTTATTTGAAACTTCATTTTACTAATTACCTTTTAATTAAGCCTCTTATTAATCCCAAACATCTTGAGTATGTTTTAGGGGATGACCTCTGCCCCCCCTAATTTTCTTGGGATTTATTGAAGGCTTAATTAGAGGAATTGCATATGGACTTCCAAATTACTCCCTTAACCTAATTAAGCAAAAATAAGGTGTGATTAGTGTTTTTAATCCATGATTAGGGTTGATTAAGGTCAGATCCAGTAGATAGGAGGTTTATGGAATAATTTTGGGGTATCTCCTCTAAGCTATTCCCTAAATGTCCCCTCTTATTTTCTTAATCCTCTCTTAATTAAGGGTTCATTCACTAATTATCCTCTTAATTAATTTCTAAAAATTCTAAAGAGTTATAGAACTTAATTAATCTACTTTGGGTAGATTCAATAACAAGTAATTAAAGAAATCAAAACCCAATTAATATGTGTGAAAGGGTATTTTGAAATTACTTGCTAAACCACTTAATTAACCTTTAATTATGAGCTAAATTGCACTAGGACTTTTCCTTATTAGGTGCATTACAAATTTAAATTCCTTATGAGTTTTTATGTCATCTCATTGGCTCATAATTATTTGGTTAACTATGCTAAGGTGGTGTAGGTAAGGGTCAATTAAGTTACTTAATTCATACCTTAACCTAATTAATACATACAAATGAATCTAATCATCTAAAAATTAAACAAAAATATCAAAAACATGTGGAAATGGGTTGGGAACAGCAAACTAAACTCACCTTTTTAAAATTAAATCAAACTTCAAACTAAATGAAAATCACATTGAATACACTTTGATTTATTTTAAATTTTCTTATTCCACAGGAATGTCTTTAAGATTTAATTAAAGTGAATTTATTTACATGCTTTCATTGCTTTGAATCTTTCCCCAACATTTTAAATTTGTATGTCATGTGGTTTCATGCATTCATATTTTTCAAATTCAAGTTTAAAATAAAATTATTTACTTTATGTCAAATTTGCATGTGTTGGTTAAAGTAGAAATATGAATGGCTATTATCACTACTACATTCAAATTATTTCTAAAAATATATAAATCAAATATCAAATTTGAAAGTATGCTACTTATATTTCAATTATGAGCTTGCATGTGAAAGATTATAAAGGTATGCTTAGCATAGGTTTCCCTTCTCTTTTATGTTAGCATATTTTGAATATAAATTTGAGAGATATATGGTTCATTTTAAAAGGACCTAAACCTAATTCCATATCCTATTCTCTATGATACCACTTAAAGAAGGGTTACCTATACTAGCACACATAAATTGCATAAATAAAATGAATCCATTAATACAACTTTAGCATTCCTTTTTTCCATTTCATTTCTTTTACACACATGTTTGTATTTAAGGAAAGTGGTATATTAGTTTGGACGACCCCAAGGTTGCAAGGATTTAAGTGGCCCTAAGTAGATCTTGTACCTTACATCTCTGGTTAACAATGGCACTGTACTCACTTATGCCTTTCTTACTTTCATAAGTGTATGTAAAAAATTGGATAAAGAAACCCTTTTCTACTTAAACAAAATCATGCATCTTAATCTTCTAAATTTCCTTAAATAAATTACTTAGCATGCATCATAAAGTATGTTGAATATTCTCATTTGCATGTATAGATATGTTTAGGATTCATTCATATGCATGTTATACATGTTGGGAAAGAAATGAAGTGATGTGTGTAATGTGAATTTTGATTCATTTTATTTGATATTAAAATGCCTTTCTTTTTGAATAGGTTTGTTTAGAGTTCATCTAAACTTAGGATTAATTAAAATATTTAATCAAAACATTTACTTAAACAAAACTAAAATGTGAATCTACTTTAGAAATTACTTAGGTTAGGGAAGGAAAGAGAAGTTTTCTTCTCTTTCCCTCTTTTCATAACTTAGTAATTAGATATAAGATTCACTTGAACCTAATCAAAATATGAAATAAAATCAACCTAAAATAATTAAACAACTTAGATGAAATCGTCCTCTAAGTTGAACATGTTTTCACACTTAGAAAATTTGAGCCTAAATCCATAGCTAAGCATACCACACAAACCTTCAAAGCACACACATTAGCCAAAGTCACTACTTCTAGCTTTAGCTTAGCTCGATGCATGGTTTGATATTTTATTTTGTTTTGTGATATATGTTTTAGACTGGATGTTAGTGTTTATGCTTATAGAATGAATGGTAGGACACTCTTAGTATAACTATTCTTTTCTATAGGGGATTGTACTTAAGGGGCGCAATCATAAATAAAAATATAAATACTTTTGCTTGCAGGTACTTCATACCCCTAACCATAATCCAATAGGCCAGATGGACCTACTCACCCATATGTGGGGTGATAAGTCTAATATACATGCTTGGGATTTATGTGGTTTATTTTAGCTAACCTTTGCTTTATTGGTGTTAGTTAGATTCTCACTTTTTTTATTTCATATAAATTTGTGCAATTAGGATTTTGGAATAATTATTATGGGGAGTAGGATGAGCATTGGTCATAAGATCCTATCTTATGCACCATGTGAAGCCTTGGAGCATCTACCTTCCAACCATCCAAAAGAAGGAACCAAAGAAGAAAGAAGAAATAAAGCTTGAAGACCCCCATAACAATGAATTCCTTACTTAATTGTAATTTAATTCATTTGTAATTTGGGTTGTATAATGGCAGAGCTCAACTACCCAATTTGATATTTTCGGATTTGTGCGGTGGTTCCCGACCACAATGACCTTTTTATTCTTTTTATGATTAGATTTATATATTGATTGATGATTTGTTTACCTTTTGCAATAAGTGGAATGTTTTTCTTAGTTTCTTTCTTACTTTATGTATGGCCTAGATGTGGATTAGGCTCTTTAGAGAAAAATAAATCTTTTACCCAATTTAACTACTCAAAATAAAAATTAAATAACTCACAACCTCATCTAAAGCTTAAGTTTAAAACCAAGATAAAAGAATTAGCAATCTCTTAGCTAGATGAGTATTTCTTTTGTAATATCATGCACAACTGCATCTTATTTCACTCTTGATTGGAGGGCTTCCACCTTTGCCAGAGAAATTTGGTTTGACCTTTGAGAGCCATGGTGGAAACACACCTCCTCCCTTCTCGCTAATTTTGGCCAATAACTTTACTTCTCAATTAAGCATATAAATCCTATTAGTCTGAATTAAAAATAATTGTCCAAAAATAAAAATAAAATGAAATTTGAGTTGCATTAGATTTAGGTCATTTGAAGCATGCCCTTTACATGATCTAGTCTCTTTAGGGAGTGAGTTTAAGGACTTAGTCTATTTCTAAATAAATAACTATCTAACTATCCTGCATAAGCATAAAGACTTGCCTACATGTATTTAAAATTGTAGGAGGAGTTAATTGGCTGCCACCCCAAGCGATTGTAAGTCCAAGCTGTCAGGTGATTTGTCCTCTCTTGTGGAGGCAAACCAAATACCCATTTTTTATCTTAGATTTAGGTTGTCCTTTTGGCCCTTGCCAAAGCTCCCTAGATTTAGGTAATGAGGTTGCTTCTCCCCTTTGTGGGCCATAAGCTTAAGTCCTCACCTCTTAGGCATTTCCTTAATCTTGGGTTAAGGAATCATAAGTCCTAAATTTCTAATGAAAATATAACTCAAACAAACTAATATAATTTTAAAAATGTAAAGCCCAACTATATGATAGTTTGAGATGCTCGCTAGGTTTCCTAGCATCATGGGCATCTCCTACTTATATCCCATTTTAGCTTCAATAATAACTCCCTCTTTTGATCAATCTCATTTTATCTTCAAAAAATGAACTAATTGATTGATAGTCCTTCCTATTGAAATATTTAAAGATAATGATCATTTACCTTAATCGAGAGTTTTCTTAAGGAATCCCATCCCTTTGGATGTAATTAACTATGGGGGCTTACGCTTGTAAGGAACTTAACAAATTCGGTGTAAAATAAACCCATACTTTGCTTTTCCATGTAAAGTAGGGGAAGAATCTCTAGTACATATGCAGACCCATCATCCTTAAAAGTCTTTATTGAGGTGATTAGGTCCATTAAAGTGTAGTGACTTTTATCTTTTGAGATAGTACACTATTCCTTGATGACATACTCATTCACGAAGTACATCTACATCTCAGATGGCATCTAAAAAAAATTTCTATATGCTTGCCTCTTTCATTTCTAACCAATAGATTTAAAGGCGGCACCCTCGTATAGAAATTTTTCTTCCAACACACCCCTATGGCATAACATATTCCTTTGTCTAACTCTTATAAGTCTCTAGGGTTATGTTAAGTGTTCACCTAATCACTAGAAGTGTCTTAAGACTAAGGAACTCTTAATGTCTATGAGGAGTCCTATGTCTAAGATGAAAAAGTTGAAAGCTCGCTCCAAAAGTGAGGTCAACAATGATATCTTAGCACAGTACTTTGCAGTGAAGCAAGAACTTCTAAGAAGTGACTAGTCAGATTGTGAGGAGGGAAAGGTCAGCTTTGATCCAGATGAGGATGATCTTCTTGAGGATTCGACCAAAGTTCACATGTTCGATACTAGGAGTTCCCTTTAGAGGGATCAACATAGTTAGGAAGGTATTTTAGTTGAAGAGGATGACACCATCCATTCAATAAAGCACCTCCTCCACCATCTTAGGTAGAGGGATGATCATATTGACCAAATGTGAAAGAAGATCTAAGAGTTGGCAGTGGTGTCAGCAATGCAGAATTCAGCTCTGGTTTCACAGCCTTTTCCTATGGTGGCCAACAGAGTAGAGTTTGCACACACTTTAGATCATCCTAGATGCATTCTTGTAGAGGGAAATAGTCGTAACTTGCACAGGAAGGTGGTGGATAGAACCTCCATTCATGAAAAAGACATCAAACATGTGGTGGAGCAACAGATGAGTGAAGCGTTGGCGTAAGCCCGAGGTGGCTCATCTATTCCAAAAGGTAGACCCTTCCCAAAAGAATTTGATGGAGTCCAATACCCTAAGGGCTTTGTACCTCCATCCTTTAAATTTTTGATGGCACTGGAACCCCCCAACAGCATATAGCACATTTCAGAGCCAGATGTTGCAATGTCGATGGCAGTGATGCACTCTTATTTTGCCTCTTCATCAGTAGCTTGACAGACATCACATTTGATTGGCATGCTGAAATAACCAATGGTTTAGTGAAGATATTTGCTAAGTTAGAGCAGCTCTTTATTGAGAGATTTACTGGAGCTCAGCAAAGGGTAAGTGTGGGCAATCTCGTCGTAGCTCAATAACACCTCGGCGAGTCCCTTGTTGATTACATTTTTAGATGGTGCAATTTAAGTATGAAATGTGAACCATAGCTGTCTGAAAAGCATGCCATTAAAATTTTGCTCAAGAATATCCATGGCCCAGCCGCTTTCACGCTTAAAGGGTTCACCATTAAGACATTTGAGAAATTAATCAATAAGGTGGCTAATCAACAAGGAGAGGTTGACAGTTACCATTCCAAGATCATTCAGCCAAGCCCAAACCACATAAGGCATTTAAGAAAAAGCCACAAGTAGTCATAGTAGTTGAAAAGGGAAGCAGACAGCTAGAGTTCAGTCAGACAAACCTTGAGCTCAGCATCCTCCTCTATCACCTCCTTTGCAACCACCTCGGCAATCATATTGGCCACCTCAGTTGCCACATTAGCCTCCACCGCTTCCTGCTCAGTAGTTTCCCCGTCCACAGCATCAGCAGTAGTATTCTTATCCACCACCAGATAACTATCACTTACCTACTCTTGTTGACAAATTGAATAAACCTTTAAGGACTGCCTTGAGCATAGCTACAAGTCGGGTGTCATTCTCATCCCTAAGGAATACCTATTAGAATAACCCTCTAGTTCTGTTAGGGTAATCCTTGGGGATACACGTGATCTTCTCAAGATAGAGGAATATTTGGATATCTCCTTATCCCAAACCTCCAAGAAAATCATCTCTAAGATCAGAAAGTTACCCTTGCAAGTGCCTGAAGCAGCTCAAACCTCCAACTATAAGGAAGGTTTGAAATTTTCTAAAGATAACTTGAGGGAAGTAGAAGCGCAGTAGTAGCAGTGATAGATTCCACTTGCCCGAGATAGCACATTAGCGCAACTATCGATCGAGTCCAGCACTCCTTCCACAATTGTAGCCACAATTCCTTCAGCTAGTTCTTCTTTTAGCAATCATATTGTATCAACGGAGGGGGTGCCAAATCCCTCACTCAGCTTACTTTACTTGATTTTTACTTTGTATCTTCATCCAAATCTAAGAAATCAATGAAGAAGAAGATCGATTCTACTTACATTCTTCTACTTTTGATGATCTTGATGATTTCATTCCAATAGAAAGCTCCCCAAGTACTAATAATTATAACAATTATGATCCACTCCTTTCTTATTTTGAAATGGATTACCCATTCCTAAATCACACGAGTTCACCCATTCAGATAGATTTGGAGTCATCTAACTCTGATGATCCTATAGGAGAAGCTGTAGGTGAACCTGATGAGCAAGTAGAACTTTCCATTGAACCATCTCATGAAGTCACTGAAGTCAACCTTCACAGTGGCAAAGTTCTACCTCCTAGGGTAGCACCTCAGGATAAGGGTAAACAAGTCATTGGTTCTAACAATCAAGAAGCCACTGCACAGGATGCTCAACCTATGGATATGCTTGTACAGGACCAACCCAGAGTTGACTACAATATCCTCACTCACCTAAGAAAGTGCCTAAACTATGCATATATGATGCCGTCTTATCCACAGAGATGAGGGAGTCATTGATCAAAGCCCTTCTTGATCCATAAATATGCTTAGCTCAACTGATCACTATTAGAGAAGAGGCATGTTTTTCAAGAAAAGCTTATGGAGTTACATTCACCGATGAAGACCTTTTTTTAGGAACAATGGAGCACAACCGTCCCCTATACATCACAGTGGATATGGGAAGATTCAGACTCTCCAAGGTGCTAATTGATCAAGGTGCATCAGTGAATATTATGAGTCTAAAAACTCTTTCCTACTTAAGGATCAACATCTCTGAATTCTGAGGAGATCAAATGATGTTGAGAGGATTCAACAAACATGTCGAGAGGGCTTTAGGCTCCATAGTACTACCCTAGAGATAGATGACTGTAAGATGGAAGCCAAGTTTTACATAATTGATTCAGATACATCTTTCATTGCTTTGCTCGGTAGGCCTTAGATACATGAAAACAACATAATTCCATTCTCTTTGCACCAGTGCATCAAATTCAAAAGAGGTGGAATCTAGTATTGTGTGAAAGGAGACTTGACGCTATTCTCAGTTAGAGAGGTCAAGATTTATGAAGATGTAGCCTACTATCTTCCTCCAAATCAAAAAGTCTATTCTCATAAACTTGGTGAAAGTTCAAAATCAAAAGAAAAGGAAACAAAAGAAAAAGAAAAAGAAATTAAAAAAGAAAAAGAAAAGAAAAAAGAAAAAGAACAAGAAAGTATAAGTGAGTGAGAATCATACATCGAGGAAGAGGTAAAGCCAGATGTTAAATTCTGCCCATAATTCGTTCTTCCATATGAACACATGGGTAGGATGACTCAACCTCCACTAGGTAGAGGAAGAGGCAAGTCTAGAGGCAGTTCTAGAGGTGGAAGACCTCCGGTGGCCGGTAGGAGCTATGTTCTAGCTCAGAGGAGTACCCCCGCTATCCACATAGACTTAGAGTTCAGTTTGGAGGATGAGTCTCATGTGATTAGCACTCTGACCAACCCCTCTCAGCGGGTCCCTTTAGAGGTGACATTCGAGCTAGACAGTGATGAAGACCTGGCCTCCAAGTAAAGCATAAATGTATCCAAATCATCATTATATAGAATAGTTAGAAACTTTTTCTCTAACCTCACTTTCTTCTCATAAAGTTGAAGGTTTAGTAGGTAAAGAGGCCACCAAGTCATCCACAGATGTCAGGTCGAAGAGGGTTTTGTTGGGAGCATCATCCTCAAGTCATGAAGCTGATGTAGAACTTCAAGATGATTCATATAAAGATTTAATACAACTATCCCTTAATTGGTATTCACCTTGTGTTATTAACTTAGCAAAGAAGGAATTAATCCCACATAATTGGTCTAAACATAGGCCAAACTACTCTGAAAAATTATGGGTCAATCATAGCAGACGCTCTCAATCAAGATCAGGACTAGGATTTGGCACAGTCGGTCCAGTCGACGATGACAATCATTGCCTAGTCATCACCACTCATTTGGAGTTTGATAGATTTGTCTCAACTCATGTTAAATCTTACGATGAGGCATGTTTAGAAACTTTAGATGAGCCTGAAGTCAAAGATGCACCACTAGAGTTTGAAGAAAAAATCAGATCAACCATTGACAAGCTTAAAGAAATCAACTTAGGAACAAAAGAAGATCCACATCTGGCGTACATCAGTTCCTTGTTAAATGAAGAAGAAACCAATGACTTAGTTAGGCTATTAGCTAAGTGTTGACCCCACTTTTGGAGTGACCTCTCAACTTCTTCATCTTAGACATAGGACTCCTCTAGGCATTAAGAGTTCCTTAGTCTTAAGACACTTTTAGTAATTAGGTGAACATTTAACCTAACCCTAGAGACTTAGAAGAGTTAGTCATAAGAACAGGTTGTGCCTTTGGGATTTAGGAAGACATGTCTACCCTATAGCTTGAACCCAATGCTTTTCTTTTTCAAACCAAACCTCAAATTCAAATAAATTCAAATTCAAATTCCAAAATCCAAATCATGAATCAATTCCACATCAAATGATTGAAACCCATGATCAATTCTAAATCTAAAACCTTCCTAAGCCTTATGAATCACATCCATAAGCTTAGCCAAACCCTTCAAATCAACCCAAAGCCAAGGATTTCTTTATAAATCAATTATTCCATCATTTGTAGTCACAATTGTAAATGAAATTAGCATCCAAATCATCCAAATCAAATGAATATAAATCAAACCAAATCAAAACCCCTTTTCAAACTTTTGACCTACCTTAGCCACCACACTCAACTCAACTCAAATGATTTTCTCATAACTCATTTATATATCTTCATTTATATTCATAAATATAAATGAAGTATAAATTCAAATAACCAAAACTAAACCCAAAATTATACCAAAATTCAACTTATATCCTTTAAGCCAATTTCTTAGATTTAGTCAAATCATTCTCAAATCAATCCAAACCCTTGGATTTTCTCTTCAAACAATCACTCATTCAATCATATGTCCAAATATAAACATAAACTATAATCGCTAAGCTAAGATCAAACTAACCCAAGTCAAACCCATGTTCATTCTTTTGACTTAAAATTGTCAAATGAACCAAAACCCATTTGACTCAAAACCACTTGCAATTGGATTTATATTTCCATCATAAGTCCTTATGTGACTTCAACCAAACTTGAATCAAGCCTTGATCAAGCCAATTGACTTATTTAAGTTCACTTTACCCAAAGTGACCTAAAGGACCTTTTTGAGTCAAGTTCTAATCCAATCCAAATTGCATTGAACTAAGCCTATATAAACTTCAATCATGATCAACAATCATCATGGGGTGATCAATCACTTTGAATTTGGTCAAACCAAGTCAAGCTTAGCCTTTGACCAAGTCAACATTTAGCCCAAATGAAATCCAAACTAGCCAAAATCTATCATATGCCAAATTGATTGAAACCATTGACCCACCCAAACCCATTCATAATAAATGATTGAACATGACCAAGCCATTAATTGAGCCAAACCAAGCCTAATTGGCTACTTGACCTAAGCTGACCCAAATTGACTTAAAAAGTTAAAATAGGTCAAATCATGATTTAATCAAAATTGATTGCAACCAATGGCTCAAGTTCATCCCAAATCACTTGTTGAAATTGACCAAAGCTTCAATTGACCAATTAGACCCAACCTAATCCAATTGACCATGAACCCAACTTGAACGGAAAGGTCAAATTAACTTGAAATCAAACCAAATCAAAATTGATTGAAACCAAAGCTTGTAATACATTTTAAATAATCAACCAAGCCTAAACCAACCCATGACTAGCCTTCAATTTCAACTTGAATTTATTTAACCCAAATGAACCTAAATGAACCAAAATCAAATCTAAATCAAATTGAACCAAACTAATGATATCCATAGGCTCCAAATAATCATTTAAACTTAACCTAACTCATGGTTTGACCCAATTTGACCAATTGGTCAACCTAACCCAACTTGACCCAAATTGGTGAAATTGAGCTAAATCAAATCAAATGAACTCCAAATCACTTGAAATTTGGCCCAACCCATTTTTAAATCATTTTAAATCTTCCCAAATCAAACTCATAGCTAAATGACCACTTTTCCCTCAGGTCAAAGGGTATCACATGACCAAATTCACTTGGAATTTGGACATTCCAATCCCAAGGCCACTTGTCATCCTTCTATTGGTCCACATGGGCACCAAGGAGAGTGGTGAACATGACCCAATGAGCTTGGGTCAGCCATGACCCAAGGGGAGGCCAAATCAACCTCCCCAGTCACTCTTAGACACTTAGCTCACCAAATCCACTCACCAATCACATGGGCAGCCACTCTCCCTCTGCCCAAAATGACATATGTGGGATGTTTTGCAACTAAAACCAATCAACTAATCAAACCCATTGAGCCAAAATGGAAAATTGGCCACCCACCATCCGATCCAAGGAGGGCAAGATATACCCCCTCTCATTCTCACAAAAATTGAAGGCATTCCTCGAGCTCTAGAGTGGAGCCAAGCACCCTAGAGCTTTCCCTAGCCATTCCAAAGCTTCCTTGATTTCCATTTCTCATCTTTACTCAAAGCCAAAATAGGGGAGATCAATCTCGAGCTTAACTCATTCAATTCTCAAATAAAGTCAAATTAATCTTGCATGCATCATCCTTGGACCAAGGCGAGTCGAATCGAACCATTTCCCAAGCATTCGACCAACAGGAAGTACAACTTCGATCAAGGCCAATCGACATTGAAGAGGAGCTTGGTCGATCGAGCAAACCACTTCAAATTAAGATTAAATTTCTTCAATAATGCTTCATCTCTACTAGACGAAGCTACCTTCTCCATTGGAAAATAGCCTCGTGAAGTAATTGAAAGAAGTATAGGAAAATTTCGTTGGTCCTTTTGAAGGGAATTATCATCCCATGTAATTTTGACTGTTGGATATGCATCCCCCTCCTGAAGGTGTGGGATCATTTTGATTCCAATAAGCTGGATGAGCTCGGATTGAATGAGGAAAGATGAACGGTGTTTCTCTCGCCACATGAGAGAGAAAGGATCATACACCGTTCTATGTGATTGGAATGCCAGGATCAAATCGCTTTAGAAACCTCTAATTTCCTTCTAAATCATGGGATTAATCCCCCCAAGATCGGATGGCCCGTAGAAAAGATGTGTCCGCCTTCAACTGACTCAGTCAATGAATGTGACAACTTAAATAATCAGTCCCATCACCCCATATGGAAAGCACATCGCGTCAGCCACCATGTGGCCCGACAAGATTAGGGGTTTAATTAGGCTTAATTAATCTAATTTTAATGGTGAAACATCTAAAGTTCATAATTAATTGTAAAAAAATCCAAAAAATACAAATAAACACTCATTTTAAAGATAATTCAAAAGAGAATAATATAAAATTAAAATCAATTAACTTTGAATAGTGATTTTAACTCAATTTATGCTTTATTAGAAATGTAATTAAGCAATTTACTCTCTAATTTCTTCAATAATTAATTCCAAACTTTTTGTAATTGATTAGTGGGATGTTCTCTATCTCCTATAATTTTCTTGAAATTTATTGATTAATTGGGGAATTGCTCATTCTTAATCCTACTCTTGATTAATTAAATAATTAATTAGCATGTTAAACAATGATGAGTCCATTAATTAAGTTGGCTAATCATTATAAAATAGTGAATGGACATAGGGAATGAGATTAGGACCTCTTTTTTAATCTTTTCCCCTAAATTTATTTCATTTGGATAACACTTAATCAATTTGCAACTAATGAATGGCTTAATCACTTCATTAAATAGCTTAATTAATCAAACTCAAAACCAAATCATTCCAGAACTCAATCATCCAATTCTTGGGTAGATTCTTAGGTGTTCAATAACCTAAGAGAATTCCAAAAATTATAATCAAACTACATGTGGTGGAGGGCTATAAAAGTACTTAATTAAATCCTTTAGGTTAATTAACCAAGAATTATGAGCCAATTTCATTAGGTCCTTTTATTTCTTAGGTGCATTAGTGATTTAATTTCCTTGTGGTTGCATATCATATGTTGGCCCATAATTACTTGGATAATTAAAGTGGTATGGGGTAATTAATGGATTTAATTCATACCTTAACCTAATCAAAATATAAAATCAACCTAATTATTCTAAATTAAACCAAGCCAATTCACACATGGGGGGAATGGGTTAGGACTAGCAAACCCTTTTTATATTTCCTAAGTCAAATCAAATTCAAAGATTAAAATCTCCTTAAAGAATTTTGGCTCATTTTAAATGATCTTATTTTATATGATTGTCTTTAGGAATTAATTAGGGTGAATGAAGTCATGTATTTACATTCCTTTATTTCTTTCCAATCATGCTAAATTTTGTCTACCATATGAAATCATGCATTCCTTTCTTTTAAAAATTAATTAAATAAAATATTTTCTTTTATGTCAAATTGCATGTGTTGGCTAAAATTAAAAATAAGTGTGGCTATTATCACTATTAAACCAAAAAATTATTTTTTAAAACTTATAAATCAAAGATTATAGATAAAGTGATGCTAGTTATAAATATTTATAAGCTTGCCTATGATGATAGCATAAGATGTATTTCCCTTTCCTTCTCTCAACATGGATTCACATAGGATTAGGTAGCTTCATCTATTGAAGCCCTGTTGAAAGTTTCAAGCCTTGGGGTTGAGTAGATCTCCCTATGGACCAACACCACTTGTTCCTTTTTCCAGCTTTGATCCAATTCACTTCCTCCTTGCTTTGGGAACTTTAGGGAATGCTTAGGTGCACTCAACTTGATCCCCTAACGGAGTGTGCAAGAAGAATTAGAGTGGATTTGAGTGAAGAGGAAGTTGAAGATTGAGATGAGCTCCCCTATTTTCTAAAGAAGAAAATCGAGAAATGGCTATCTCAAATCCTTTTTAGAAAGCTTAGGATTGCTCTCTGATGTTTTCTAACACTTAATAGGGCTCAATTGAATGTGAGAATGATGAATTCAAATTGAATTAGGGGGAGTATATCTCCCCCTATGGCGATCGGATGACTAAGCCTTAGCTTACTATTTTGATCCAATTGACCATATGAGAGGGGTTGTTTAGGCTATTAAATCTTTCCACATGGTTGGTTTGAGATCTTGAGTGAATTGGTAACCTCCCATGTGCTTCAAATTGGGTGGAAGGAGGTTTTTGAATTAACCACTTTGAGCTGGGGTTCGCTTCCGGGTCCATTTGGGCTGACCCAACCTCATTGGGTTGGGTGCACCACTCTCCATTGGGTTCACTTGAGCTATTAGGAAGGTATCAAGTTGATATGAAGAGGGCATGACTAATTTACCCATGATTTAGGCCAAAATTTGTTCTATGTCCTAGGGGTAAAATAGTCATTTGGTTGATTTTTCAACTTGGATATGTTGGGTATGTGGAGAAATTAGGTTTGGCCAAGTTTCATGAGATTTGGAATTCATTTGATATGGTTTGGCTCATGTTGACCCATTTAGGTCAAAATGGGTCAACTTGGGTCAAGTTGACCAGTTGGTCAAATTGGGTCAAACTGAGGGTTGGATCAAGTTCATATGACCATTTGAAATGTTTTGGTGGCTTTGGTTTGATTCAATTTGAATTAGTTTTGAATTTGGCTCATAAGACTTCATTTAGGTCAAATGGGTCAAGTTGACCAATTTGACCCATTTGACCCATTTGACCTAATTGATCTAGGTCAAGGGTAGGTTTAGGTTTGGTTATTCATATGGAGTGGATTGGTATCTTTTTTTCCAATCAATTTTGGTTAATTTTGAATTTGGCTCAACATGACCCCTTTAGGTCAAGTTGAGTCAAAGGTCAATTGGGCTAGGTTGGGTCTATTAAGCCAATTGAGACTTTGGTCAAGTTCAAATGTTGACTTGGTCAAGTTCAAATATAGGTCATGAATGAACTTAGATCAATGGTTTCAATCAATTTGGCCTATGGTGGGTTTTGGGTATGTTAGGTTTTATTTTAGCAAAGTTTTGACTTGGTCAACCCTTAGGTTTGACTTGGTTTGACCCAATTTGGTTGATTGATCATCCCATGATGATTGTTGATCATGATGAGAGGTATAGGTGAGTTTGATTCAATCCAATATGGATTAGAATTTGGCTCATAAGGGTACTTTAGGTCACTTTGGGTCAAGTGAGCCTAAGTAGGTCAAATGGCTTGCTAAAGCATGATTTGAGTTTGATTGAACTTGTATATGGACTTATGATTGAAATATAAATCCATTTGCAAGTGGTTTGAAGTCAAATGGGTTTTGATTCATTTGACAATTTCATATTCATAATGAAGAATATGAAGGACTTGGGGTTTGATTTTGAATTGGATTTTGATCAAGTGATTGAAGTTTGTATTTATATTTGGATTCATGATTGTAGGGTTGATTTAATCATGAAGGAAAATCAAGAGTTTGGCTTGATTTGAAGAAGATTTGGCTAAGTTCAAGGTTTTGACTTAAAATGCTTAGATTGGATTTTGAGTGGTTTTGAGTTTCATTTTTGGATTTGGTTTTTATTGTTTGAATTTATATTTCATTTATATATGTGAATATAAATGAGAATATAAATTGATAATGAGAAAATTCTAAGGATTTGAAGTGATTTGATCATGATTTAGGCTAAGTCCTTAAAGGGGAATTAAGGACTTAAGAAGGATTTTGGAGTAAGGATTTGAATTTTTGAATTTGATTTGATTTATTTATATTTATATTTCATTTATATATGTGAATATAAATGAGAATATAATGAGTTATGAGAAAATCCCATGAATTTGAATTGACTTAATCATGATTTAGGCTAAGTCCATTAAGGAAAACTTAAAGGACTTAGGAAATTTCATGAATTGATTTTGAATTTTGAGTTTAGTTTGATTGGTTTGAATTTATATTTCATTTATATATAAGAATATAAATGAGAATATAAATGAATTATGAGAAAATCTCAAGGATTTGAATTGGTTTAGATCATAATTTTGGTTAAGTCCATTAATGGAAAATTAAGGGCTTAAGAAGGATTTTAAATTTGGAATTTAATTTTTGGATTTGATTTGATTGATTTATATTTATATTTCATTTATATATGTGAATATAAATGAGAATATAAATGAGTTATGAGAAAATCCCATGAATTTGAATTGATTTAGATCATGATTTTTGATAAGTCCTTTAAGGAAAATTTAAGAATTGATTATGAATTTTGAGTTCAGTTTGATTGGTTTGAATTTATATTTCATTTATATATGAGAATATAAATGAGAATATAAATGAATTATAAGAAAATCTCAAGGATTTGAATTGGTTTAGATCATGATTTTGGTTAAGTCCATAAGGGGAGACTAAGAACTTAGAAAGATTTGGACTTAGGAATTTCATTCATGGGTTTCAATCATGGATTTCAATTATGAATTTTAACCACATGAAGTTGATTTGAGTTTGGAGAAAATAAAATAAGATTGATTTGGACTTTAACTTGAAGGAAGGAAGGTGAGGAATGGTTCAAGCTAAGGATAGGCAAATTTTCCTAACACCCCTAAGGCATGACCTATTTCTATGGCTAATTCTTGTAAGTCCCTAAAGTGTCCACCTAATCACTAGATGTGTCTTAAGACTAAGGAACTCTTAAAGTCTAAGAGAAGTCCTATGTCTGAGAAGGAAGGGTTGAGAGCTCATTCTAAGAATGAGGTCAACACACCTACCATATACTGAGAAGCTTTGAGGAATTGAATTCACCGTAATTTATTTTTTTAACATAAGTTGCTACTTTCATCTATTATGCACAAACCTTGCTAATTTTGCATACCTTGCAATGAGATAAATAAAGAATATTACCTTTCATTCATATGAACAAATTGTGGCACCTTCTAGTGCACCCAATGATGAGTACAAGACCATGAATAGTGACTCAAATAGTGCATCTGAGCATAGTGATAGTGACTATAACTTTGCAATTGGCTTACCTACTCCAACAGAGAATATTGAAAGCTATGATCTTTTAAAAAATTATTCTTTCAGAAATATTGAACATGAAAGTAAAGTGATTTCTAATAATGATTATGCTTGTATTTATCAAACAATAAGAGAATGGGTGTGGTATTTATTTTTAGATGTATTGGGGAACACCATGCAGATCATATGGGGTACTTATTGAAGTGATCGAGTATGATGTATTATCTTGAAAGATAGAGGTATCACCCTTAAATGGACCTAATCACCTAATAAGGACTCTTAAGGCATGATGGGTCTCGAATATACTAGGGATTTTTCCTCTACTTTACATGGATGAGTAAAATAGGATTTATATTAAATCGTTCTAAACTTCCCATGGAGGCAAGCCTCCATACATCTTAAGGAAGGTGAATTCCTTAGAATACTCGATTAAAGTACAATTAGGGTCTCCAAAGATTTCAAGGTTAGACTATCAAAGGATTAGATATATTTGGAAAATCAATTGGGAAAGTTGAAGGAGAAGACTTATTTTTGGAATCCAAAGGGAGAGGGAAATGCTCATGATACTAAGAAGCCTAATGAGCATTCCAATCTATCCTAGAATTGGGCTTTATATGTTTGAAAGTGAAGAGACTTATATGTTTTGAGTTGAATTTTTTTAGATTGTTAGGACTTAAAATTCACCAACACAAGGTTGTGAAAAAGCCTAAGTGGTGAGAATTTATGTTTGTAGCCTAAAGGAAACATCAACCTCAAATCCTAAATCTAGGGAGCTTTAGCATAAGCTAAAGCACGACCAAAATCTAAGCAAAGATGAACATAAGGGTTTATCTCCATAAGAGAGGGTAAACTCATCCGACTTTTGGACTTACAACTGCCTAGAGTGGTCACCAACTAACTCCTCCTACAATTTTAAAATAATATAGTTTGATCTTATGAAATTGTAAGATGGTTGAGCTCTTATTTATTTAGAAAAGAGACCAAAGTCCTTAAATTCACTCCTTAGGAGACTAGAGCATGAGTGGAATGAGTAATGAATTAATTTACAAATGAAAGATCTTTTCAAATTTTATTTCACTTTAACATATCATTTTGACAAAGGCTTTAGGATTTTTATATATCTAAATGCATGATGAAGTAGATTATTGGCCTAAATTCATGATGCATTTATATTTATTTTTAAGCATCCACTTAAGCATAATCCCCTATAGAAAATGTAATTATGCTAATCACAGCCTAACATTCAATCTACAAAACATACACTCTAAAACATTACATCACAAAATAAAACATACACCATACATATTAATAACTTAACTGATGACTTAATAATATATGTTAAGGCCCTTGTGGTATGTCTTACTAAGCATTAAAGTTATTAATTGATTTAAAATTTTAATTTGAAGTTTTCTTTTTTATTTCATATATGATTACACTTAGCAACTAAGTGTTATAAAGAGAAGAAAGAGTATTGCCCCTTTTCATCCCTATCTTAAGCCACTTTCTAAAGCATGTTAATTTGATTTAATTCTCTATAGTTAATGGCTTATTAAATATATTTTTTATTTAATCCTAAATTTATGTTCACTTTAAATAATTCTATCCAATGTGAAAAAGATTAATCTAATCTAGTTGAATTACTATCACATGACACATGCTAAATCATTTCTTTCCATCACATGTAACATGCATATGATTTAATCCTAAGTGTATATATACATGCAATGTGTTTTGGCACACTTGTATGATGAATGCGCATGTATTTGTAGTTTATATCATTTTATGTGATTGAATTATTTAATCATATTAGTTTAAAGCTCTAAATTATTATACAAAGATACATATAGATGAAATTAAATAGGTATGTGTTAACTGGAAGTGAGGTAATCTCCTTGGGGCTAACTAAAGTCTCGACTGGATGTCCAAACTCTATACCCATTTGCATTCAAACATTATGTAGAATTGTATGCATGAATGTAAGAAAGCTCCAAATCATATGACCAACTAATTCAATCACTTAGTCAATTATGAATACATGTATCCTTGATAAAAGAAAAGGAGTTTGAATTCCATGATTAAGTACACACAAACATGTATAAGAGACATAAACTAGTACATGCCATTATTAATCATGAAAGTGAGGTAATCAAATGACCTCCTTGAGGCTACTTAAAGCCTCAGATTCCTAGAATGTAAACACTTTTCCCAAATACATATGGATTTATACATAAATAAAGGAAAGAATCTAAACATTTGCATATATTTATAAGCATTTATGCATGTGGATTAAGGTTCTATCCAAATCCTAATGTAGGAACACATGTAAATGAAATCAAATAAGTATGTGTGTTAACTGGGAAGTAAGGTAATCAAATGACCTCCTTGGGGATACCTAAAGCTTCATGTTCTTGGGATGCTCGGACAATATACTTATTAACATTCAAATACATGTAAAACTATATATGAATTAAGGAAAAGAAAGCTTTAGTTCACATATCTAAACTATAAGCACATGCAAACCTATATATGTTCATAACTACTATCATTCTAATTAATATAATTGATTTATAAACTTTATGCAATAATTTAAATTTATTAGTGATAATAGTCACGCTTATTATGAATTAATCTAACACATGCAAGCTTACATAAAAGAAAATTATTTGATTCAATTAACTTTGAAAAGATGAATGCATGATTTCAAATGGTATACAACATTTAACATGATTAGAAAGGAATAAATAAACATAAACATATGATCTCATTCAATCAAATTAATTCTTTTGGACAATCATATCAAATAAAATCATTTAAGATAAACCAAAGCTTCCTTAATGTTATTTTTAATTTCATGTTTTGATTTGATTTAGGGGTGTGAGAAAAGATTTGTTGATCCTAGCTCATTCCCATATTTTTTTAATTAATTTGATTTAATCAAATATGATTAAGTTAATTTTATGAATTAATTAAGTTGTAATATGCATTAAATCCATTAATTAACCCTTCCCTATATTACCTTAACATAATTACTCAAATAATTATGAGCCAACATAATATGCACATACATTGAAAATTAAATTAGCAATGACCCTAGGAAGTGAAAGGGGCCTAATACAATTGGCTCACAATTAATGGTTAATTAAGTTATGGGACTTGATTAAGTACTTTTATAACTCCCCCACACATGAGGGATAATTCTAATTTCCTTAAGATTTCCTTAGGTTTTTGAACACCTAAGGGTCTACCCAAGATCTCATCAATTAAGTTCTAGTATGATTATGATTTCAATTTAATTAATTCAGTAATTTAATTAGTTAATTATGCCTTGATTAATTTGATTAATGAAATGGACTTAGAAAAATATATTAGGGAGGAGGCCTCAATCCCATTTCATTAGTCCATTCCCTGTTGGATGGTGATTAACCACTTAATTAACTGACATTTTACTGTTCATGTGATTAATTAATTTAGAAGGATAATTAAAGCTTAGTTAGTCAATTTTTGTAATTAATTAAGAAACAAATCCCAAGAAAATTATGGGAGGTAGAGGTCATCCCATTTAATTAACCCATAAAATTAATGATTAATTACTTAAGTAATTAGAGTAATTAAGTTAATTAATCTCAATTAAACCTTAATTAAGCTCTAGTTACTATTCAAAATTAATTAAGAATATTTCTAATAAATTCTCCTGAAATATCTTTAAAATGAGCATATTTATTTATTTTTTATAATTTTTTTATAATTAGTTATGATTTTTATAAGTTTTAGCAATTAAAACACAATTAAGCCTAATTAACCCTTAATCCGTCACACCGACATGTATGTAGCATCGGGATTAGTTACTTAAACTTAATCCTAGTCAACAACGGATGCACTTTCTCGTGCGTCGTTCGATCTAAAATCGGATGACCATGATTAATCTCGAAGCCCTAAATGATTAAAATGGATAATTCTAACAGATCTAATCATGACCGTCCATTCCGATCACGCGAGCATGGGGGAACGGAGTCTGTCCGCCATTGCTTGTGTGATCCAAGCTCACCGAGCTTGGATCAACTCCAAACAAACCCCACACCTTCGTACGAAGGATCTAAGGGGATCCAACAACTAAGATCACACAGGGTGGAAGTTTTCTTCAAAAAGCTCCAATGCATTTTCTTAAAATGATTGATTTCAATGGAATACCTCATGAGAGCTCAAGATCGGTATTAAATCTGATGGAGGAAGCTTGCCTAGGCGAGGCTCCGATGACAAGCTCCAATTTGAGGTGGAAAGCTCAACACCCAAAGCATAGTCGATGTTGATTGAAGTCCATGGAGGGCTGGAGGCATACTTTGCTTTACTAGCTCGGAAGGTATGTGCAAAGTTAATTTCACTTTGCTGGGCCTTGAGAAAATGGGATTGAATGAGAGAGTGCCCTATTTTGGCTTGAAGGAAATTGAGAGCAGGGATTGTGGAATGAGGTTGGGAGCTTGGGGAAGCTCTTTTACTCATCAGCATGGCTCAAGGAATGCAAATGTGTGAGCTGAGTGGAATTGAGGGGTGTATACCCTTGAATGATGGACGGGCTTGATTTGGCTCTATGTGATCATCCCACCACCTGAGGTCCTTGAGTGGATGAGGTGTTTGGTTGAAAGGTGTGGAGGTGCCCAAAAAAGGTAGTGGATGTCTTTGGTGGTTTTAAATGCTCTGGGGAGGTGAGGTGATTTCACCTCCCCATGGGTTATGGCCACCCAACCACGGGTCAGGGGCGGTCTTAGGAGCCTAGGTGGACCAAAGAAAGAGTGCCAAGTGGTCAAAGAATGGAAATAACCACTTATATGAGTGATTTGGCTCATGTGACCCTAGCCCAAGGGTAGTATGAGAATTTGGCATTAGATTTGATTTGGGCAGATTTAAAATGAGTCAAAAATAAGTTGGGCCAAAATTCATGTCATTTGGAGTTCATTTAGTTTGATTTCAATTTGACCCATTTATGTCAAATTGGGTTAAATCGAGTTATGTTAACCAATTGGTCAAATAGGGTCAAGTTCATATGATCATTTGGAGTGTATTAGTATCATTAGTTTGGTTCAATTTGGTTTAAATTTGATTTTGGTTCATTTGAGTTCATTTGGGTCAAATGGGTCAAGTTAACCAATTTGACCCAATTGACCAAATTGGCTTGGGTTTGGTTGATCATTTGGAATATGTTGTGAGCTTTGGTTGAGTTTGATTTGGATTATAGGTTTTAAGTTAGTTTGAACCTTTAAAGTTAGGTTCAATAGGTCATTTGGGTATAGTGGGTCAATTGGGCTCAATTGAGGCTTTGATCAAGTTCATCAATCAATTTTGGAATAAACTTGATCCATTGGTTGCAATCAATTTGATTTGATCCATTTTGGCCATTTAGGTCAAATTAGGTCAACTTGGGTCAAGAGGGCCAATTTGAGGCTCCAATTGAAGGTCGTGTTCAAGTATTGATTTTGAGTTGGTATGAATTGTTAGTTTCAAGGGATTTGGCTTAGATTATAATTTGGCTAGTTTAAGTTCATATAGGTTAAGAAGATTGACTTGGTCAAAAGGCTAGGTTGACTTGGTTTGACCTAATTTATGATAATTGATCAACCTAGGAAACAAATTCATGATTTGGCTTAAATTGGATTTTGGTTCAAATAGGTCAAATTGTCACTTTAGAATTGTTGAGTTTAGTTGGCTTGATTTTGGGTTGAGTTTGATTTATTTGAGTTTATATATGGATTTGGGATTGATATATAAATTTTATTGCAATCGATTTGGGTTCAAATGAGTTATGGTTCATTTGAATATTTCAAGTCAAATGGGCTAAGTTGGGTTTGATGAGTTGATTTTGATTTGGCTTGATGATTGTAGGTTTCATTTATATTTGGAATGGTGATTGATGGAATGATTGATTTGTGAGAAAATCAATTGAATTTGGTTTGAATTTGAATGGAATTTGGCTAATTTCATGAAATTGACTTAAATGATTTAAATTTGGATTTTGATTTAGTTTTGATGATTTAAATGTATATTTTATTTATATTTGTAAAGATGATTGAAGATATGATTGATTCATGAGAAACTCAATTGAATTGGAAGTGATTTGGATTAAGATTTGAATTAAGATTTGGCTAAGCTCATGAAGGTTGATTCACATGACTTAGGAAGGATCTTGATTTGATTATAAATTTTGGTAAATTGAAATCAGAATTGGGGTTTGATTGTAAATTTCATAGATTGATTGAAAAGTTGAATTGATATGTGAGAAAATTACTTGAGTTTGGATTGATTTGACTTTGGCTAAGGCTAAGTCCATAAGATGAAATCATAAGAGTTAGGTTGGTTTTGAGTTTGGATTTGATCATGGGCTTCAATCATTCGACTTGGAGTTTGAATTTGGATTTGGATTTGGTATTTGAATTGAATTTGAGGTTTGGTTTTGGCTTAAGAAGGTAACATGGATTGGGATTAGCTATAGGGTAAGTGGATCTCTAAGTCTTAAAGACATTAATCCTATGGTTAACCCTTCTAAGTCTCTAGTTAAGTGTTCACCTAAGTGCTAGAAGTATCTTATGACTAAGGAAGTCCTAGTGTCTAGAAGACTCCAAGGTCTAAGAAGAGGATGAGAACACACTCCAAAAGTGAGGTCAACAATGGGATGAGGAGGTTATTTTTTATGGGCCATCTAGTAGCAATTTATTATCTGATGATGTTGATATTTCAAGTGAACTTATTGAAGGCATGTGTTTTTCAAGTAAAAGAAGTCTTCAGTTTGCTATTAATGGTTGGTCTATACATAATAATGCTTAGCTCGAAATAGTTATGTTAAATTAGAAGAACTTCATAGAAATATATGTACAACACAATAACCCTAACAGAGCATGTCACTGGTGATTGCATTGTAGTCATAGTAAGCGTCTACAAGGTTCCTGTAGAATATCATGAATTGGAGAGGACTAACTGCATTATATTCATCTGGATCATCATTTGGTTATTGCACTAGTTGAGAGATGGTCTCCACAGACCAATACTTTCCATTTGGCCATTGATGAGATGATAGTGATGCTCTAGGATGTTGTGATGATCCTGAGATTATGTGTTGATGGGCTGCCAGTTTTAGGCCCAATTATGGTTTGTGAGGGGAAGAGGTGGCATAGCTGGCCACCCTGCTATGATAATTTACTTGGGCGACATCCTATACGAGATGTGGTGTAACATGACCCAAGCAATCCAAACATCACATTCAAATTTTGAATGGGTCAGGCTCAAGTGCAGACATGTATGCTTTTGAGGTGGCTCAGATCGTCATTATATAGTGATTCATATGTAGACGTGATTGAGGTTGAGTTCAATACAAGCATACATATTATTCATTATAGGGAGCTTTCTACTACCAGGCACTTTCGGATATGAGGTTCATCTACAGTATCTTCCATTACTTGAAGACTTAGATGCATTCAGTGCTATCCTATTAGGTGGAGTTGATTACATATATCGGAGTTATATGAGTCCACTAGGCCTATAAGAGCCAATATGCCACCTTTGCTTACTTTATTATTTGGTCATGGGAACACCTTCATGTTGGGAGGCCAACATTGTACGTGTCATATCCGAGAGAGCTGGATGGACTGAGCGTCGGGTTAAGGTAAAAAATGCACATTCCTAATAGCTTTTGATGGACATGATTATTCATATTATATTATTTTAATAGGTGGAATGAATAATATGCATGCAAGTGGGGAAACGTATACATAAAAGCTAGATGGTTTATTACATACTCAGGTATGACTTTGAAAATTATTAATAACAAAAAATTTCATAATTATAATCAATAATAAAATATGACTTGTAACATGATGCGGTTATTTGGGAGCCATACATTGAGCATATTAGATAGTGTGTATCAGACATATGGTTGGTGGGCGAAGATATTTGGCTAGCACCTATTCCACTTATCAGCTAGAAGAGGGTAGAATTGCATCTACTAGATAGAGTTATTAGGCAGTTTAGATGCCTACCCCAGATTGATGTGACACTTGTAGACCTCGGCTTTAAAAGGGTCGATGGTTGTGGGAAAGTCGATGTTGATTGGGTTGACTATCTTCAGCTTCATATAGCTATGTGAGAGAGGAGAAGAGATTACATTGTTCACAGCATAAATGGGGACGAGGATAGAAAATTTATAATTAATTAGTACATGTCCTGGTTTAGATCATGGGATTTGCTTTATTTATTAAAGGCTCCGAGAGATCCTCCTATCACATATTATCATAGAGCAGCTGTAGAGAGAGCAAATGTGAGTAATTACTATAATATTTTTAGACTTTCAATATGTTGATTACATAAATGAGGTAAATTTCTAATCTTATATTTTATGTAGTCAGAGCACTTCTAGGCTACTGAAAATATCTTCTAGTAATACTTCGATCATGTAGATGATTATGAGTTACAATTAGCTGTAAATAAATATGAGAAGTTTTGTAGGAATATGAGATTGTGAATGCATATCAGCGACACTCGTCATCGACCAATGTCGACGAAGGGTGTCTCATAGGAGGAGGTTCCTGCCCAGCCGACACAACCATGACTTGGGTATCAGACCATCTATATATGATAATCCTAGTCCATCCGCATATTAGCCTAGTTCTCAATCACAATCCTATACACAGTTTACCCACATCAGACTATCTTTTGAATATCATGAGGCACCATCATGTTTATATACCACAATAGTATACCTAGAAGTGGGTGATTCCACACAAACAACACCAGAGGCGATAGTTTTAGAGGACATAGTGTCACTGTATTACCATTAGTATTTGAATGTCATATGGTTTATTTTCTTGCTATTCGAGTACATGTGTCTCAATCATTTATGTGTTTCATATTTGGTTTATATGTTTATATGCTTCTTTATTTTTCTCTATAACTTGCAAGTGAATGAGTACTTTTAATTGATATAGTTGTGGAAGTTTTTTGCAAGATATTTATAGGAGGATATACCTTAGTGCATCTGATTCTGATAATATTCCTCTAGTTCTTAAGAGTAAAGAGGGACTTTAATAAAAACTCTAGTTATGGAGTTCAATCATAGGATGTAAAGGCTTTTGTTTCAATATATTTAAAATTACATATATAAATAAAGTGTATTTTTTACTTTCATAAGATATAGTAATGGAGTTCTAACATTGGAGATCGATTAAAATGAATGAATATTTTAGATATCTTTCATTGATTGTTCAAAATGATTGGTGAAATAAATGGGTTAAGTTATTAGTAAATTCAAGCTGACCAATGAAAAAGAAGTATAAAATTAAGTGTTTAAGATATGAGGAGGTTGCTCGGGGTAATGAGTGGCTTTATCCTTAGATACAAAATCACAAATATATATATATATATATATATATATATATACACGTCAAAATGTAGGAGTAGCTCCAATGGTAGATAATATTGGAGTCCAGATCCAACCAAGCTAGTAAAATCTTAAACTTTTTTTTTACAAGCAAGTTCCCCGTTCAACAGGCGACTTCTATGTATTAGTACAAGTACAAGTCCCCTATTAAATGGGCGACTAACTCAGGAACATAAGTCGCATTGATTTGCCCTGAGTCGAATTTGAAGTGACAAGTTGATTAAGCGGACGACTATCTATCTAAATTTATTTTAAATATATTATTAATTATGATTTATTTGATACTTATTTTAAAAAATTTTACCACGAGCTAATCACTTAGGTCATTGCACGACACGGTGAAGGCAGAACAAGTTGGCGAACACAGAAGATTGAACGAGAATGGGGAATGGAAATTCACACGAGATCTTTAATGGCGTTTCATCTCAAGCAACAGAGTGTTATATTTGAGATGGTAGGAGAGTTTTGAGTGTTATTTATCCAAGTATTGGTGGTTATGAATATCAAGTAATGACCATTGAGAGACATTGGGATGATACTCAATGGTTTATAATGAAATTAGAAGATGATTGTAAACTTTATTCCAATTTATTCCAAGCACTTAATGCCTCAAGAATGGTTTATAATAGAGATCTAATTGAGTTTAAAATTTTGACTAAAATTATTAAAATCTTATTTTAGAATATTATAAATTAACCCTAACTTTTCACATAAAATTGAAATTGACAAAAAGTTAGATATAGCTTATACATTTGAAGAAATCTAAAGTGCAATCTAACACGTGGATAATTGACATAAGTCATTGTTGTTCCTTGATAGTAGTTACTAGTGATGTGCATTTGATTTGTTCAAATGGATTAGTTAATAAACTTGTGAAATTCTACAAAACTAACTGAAATTAAATATTCATATAATCGAACCAAATAAAGCTAGAATATAGTTTGCTTTTAGTTTATTCAAGGAAAAATAAATTTTAATTTTCATAATGCAAAAATAACCAAATTAAATTATAATATGAGAAAAAAATGAGAAATCAAACAAAGTAATTATATATAATTATTTTAATTGATATTTTAGTTATTTGGATTATATATTTATTATTGGCATTTCGTCTTAACCAATTTTTTTCTAAAACCTAATTGGAAATCACAATTAAATTAACCCCTATTTCAAAATTGAAAATTGAATCCCCATTTAATAATCAAATTGAATCAATTGAATATACTTTGTTCATTTCTTTTTTTTTAAGATTAAACTATTTAATGCACATCTCTAATCACCATATTATCATTTATTTGATGTCTTTTGTTTACATTGATAAATTATTTTTTTATCATCATTACTTGACTATCATTGATGATCATCGTTGTTGTCATCATTAATAAATAACTATCAGCTCCAACAACTATTGTGTCTTTGATCACCTTCACCCAACTACTATCGCTCGATCACCATAACCTAAGAGTATTATCTAACTATTATCATTCTTCACTATTTCACTATCTACAATAATAGCAATTAATCAATTTAGTATTCCCAACTCTGCAATTACACTTTCTCCAATTAGGAGAAGAACAAAGTTATATAGCATTACTTAAATAGTGCATCATTTTGACTAGATGAGGCCTACGATTTTTTAGGAAAAAACTTTAATGTCTCCAAAACTTTATTTTATTTATATGTGCTAGATCTTTATACCAAATTAAGATGTTAAATTTTCTTTTTGTTGTTATGAATAATCTAAGTAACATCACAACATGCAATAATCAAGAAATTTGAGAAGGATCTGTATCCATCATTACTATCATTATAATTCATTATAATCCAAGCAATAAATTACATATCAATGGTAATATAGTGCTTAAAGTAAAATAATAATAATATAAAAAATAGATAACATGTACACCATAATTTTGATCTATGCTCACCAATTTTTCAATAAGAATAAATTTTAAGTTTTAGTTAAAACATGAATTTAAATATATATATATATATATATATATATATATATATATATATATATATATATATATATATATATATATATATATATATATATATATATCTTTGATATAATTTTTTTTAATATTATTGTCAATTTTTTCTCATATATGGATTAACAATATAATATTTAAATGACTAGAAGGCAACATTACTTGAATTTATGCAAGTAGAACTTAAGTTATGCGTTACTCAATAAGAACAAGAGAGCATGGATTATTTGGCAGAACTATAAACATTGCCTAAGGAGCAATCTTCTCAAGCCAAACTTCATCACCATTTTTGAATAACTACTTATAAAGAAGGCATGGATTGATCACTTCATCATCTCTAACAACTTCAGTCTCGAAGAAATGTAATCCTTACGTTATGATCCACTTTTTATTAATACTTGGTTTAATTGAAGTCATGTACTTCAATGTGGTAAATAGAGCATTGATATGCTTTGATGTCATCCTATATTTGTTATGGAAGTCATCTTAATCTTAGTTGTTGAAAGCTTAAGCTATTAAACAAGTGATCTTAGATTTAAGATTTTGCATATTTGTTGTGTATATGAGTTTGCGATTAAATTTACTCAAATGTCTAAAAAAAATGAGTATTTAAGCTTTAGCTAACATATGCTTTGTAGTTGGGATTAAGCTATAGTGTAAGAGGTTAAAATCTTGATGGTGTGTAGCTATGATTTTTTTATTATCTATAATAATCTATTTAAAATAAAGTTTAGTTTACTTAAGCTAAGAACTTTTCATTTCATACGTTGAGAAGAGTGAATAATTAGTAAGGTCCTATTTCATTACAAGTAGGACTAATTAGAAATTAATACATCTTATTAATTTGGATTTAGTACATCTTGAGATGATTAAATTTAGAAAAATATTTGATATAAAGGATGTTAAACCTAAATAAATCTTGTAAAATGGTTTGACAACTTAGTTGAAAAATTAAGTCAGTTAATTCAAATATGAATTTATATATTATATATTAATGACAAGATTATTAAAATTAATATAATATAATTTTTTTTAAATTATATTGATAAATAACTAATTATGTACTAAAGTAATTAATCATTAATAAAAAATTGTTAAATTAATTAATCATCAATTAAGAGTTTAATATTCATTTATCAATCATTAATTATTTATTGACTAAGCTAATTAAATATTAATTAGATTTTTATTAAATATATTAAATATTAATCGTTATTTTAATTTTTGTTGATTTGTCATGTATTAGTTAACTAAAAAACTCATAATAATATATTAATTAATTATAATTCAATTAAATTAGTGAAAATTATATTAAATATAGTTTTAAATTAATAAAATCACATCATTCATTATTGAGTAAAATATTAAATTAGATAAAATAAAAAATTTTAATTAAATTTATTAAACTAGAAATAATATTAACTTAATATGGTATTTTAATTAATCATTAATTTAAAATTAACATAATATAACATTTTATTTAATTATTGGTTGTTATTTTTTTTAAATCTAACTAATTATAAAAAATTTATTATAGAATATAATTAAATTTTAAATAATATTAATTTAATTAACTTAAATTTTTTGTCTAATAGCAGCAAGCACGATTTTGTGGTTTAGTGAAGTCGTGAAGGAAACCTTCGTCTTCACTGCCCCCCGAACCCTTAAGGCAAAACGGCTGAGAAACGGATTTAAAATCCTGTAGGATTCAAAGTTGCCATTTTTGCCGATCGCCAGGACTAGGTTTAATCCTTCCACCAAACAGGGTTTTTTTTTTTTTTTTTTTTTTTTGTGAATATTTAGAAGGCAAAGACAACGTTTTTTTTTCAAAAAAAGAAAAAAAGAAAAAAAAAAAAGAGAGATGAAATAGATATAAATTTGCGATACAACTGGTTCTTAAATATGCACTATTAAAAGTCTCTCCAGTTCACCCAACAATGATTTTGTTCTCACCATCCTCTTACATAAAGTATTCTAAAGCTGAGACAAAGTAGAAATCATGGCTTGGCGTGGCTTGCATAAGGCTTCTAGAGGATTTGCTTTAGGCATTGTGAGGCCGGAGCCTTCCTTCATGTCCACCTCCTCTGATCCAATTGTTCTCCAGTCAAAACACTGAATTAAAGTTCCCAAAACTAAGCCCACCTCTCTCATGGCGAGCCCCTCACCTGGACATCTCCTTCTCCCCATTCCAAATGGAATCATCTTCCCTCCTTCCACTCTGTTACCCTGAAGAAATCTTTCAGGAAGGAACTTTGTTGGCTCCGGCCATACTGCAGGATCCCTCTGAATCATATAAGCATTCACCAAAAGCATCGTTCCACTCGGTATATTGTAGCCTCCCACTTTGCATTCTTCCAATGATTCGTGAGGTACAAGAAGAGGACCTACAGGATACATACGAAGTGTCTCACTGATGACACAGTGGAGATATGGAAGTTTGGTGAGATCTGACTCATCAAGCAGGCGGCCATTCTCTACTTTCTCATCGATCTCTTCCCTAACCTTCTCCAGTTTCTCGGGATTGTTTAGCAAGAAAGACGTCGCCCATTCTATAGTGTTTGACGAAGTGTCAGTTCCTGCTGATAACAAAGTCTGCAAGAGAGAGATCAAGATTCAATCAATACAGTGTTAAGTAAGAAAAAAGAGTAGAGAAAGAAAGGGAAAGCTTTAGATCGAAAATACCGTAACAAGCGACTTGATGAAACGATCGTCATATTGTTCAGGATAGGTTCTTTGGAGCAATAATATAGTATCAATCATCGTTTTATTGTTCCTCTCATCCTCTGTTAACTCTCCTGCTTCTTCTTCTTCCTCCTTTATCTTCCTCCTGCGCTCCTCTACAAGAGCCTGCATAAACGTGTCCCTGTAACTGTGAATTTGAGCTATTCTACTCTGCACTCTTCGCTGTGCGAACCACCCGACCACTGAAGGAAGGAAGTCTCCGAGATTGGAAGCACCGGCGAGAGTGAAACTCTCTTCCACTATCTCCCTGAACCGCTCCGCCTCGTCGTCTCGGGATTCTTCCCCGTAGTATCGCTTTCCGACCATCATCCTCATCATCACGTTCATGGCCAGACCGAAAAGCCGCGACCTGATCTCCACCTTGGTGAAATCCCCATGAGTGGAATGGCTTAATTTTTAAAATAACCCTTGTTAAAACCGTAATTAGCTAATTAATCCTTCCAAAAAAAAATTTAAAAATAGCCCAGTCTAACTGGGCGACTGGTGCATAAATAATAAAAAAAAAAAATCACGGCGCAGTTAACGTCTCTCTCTCTCTCTCTCTCTCTCCCGTCTCCTTCCTAAAACTGCGAAACAAAAAATATATATTTATATAAATTTATTTAATTATTTATATATTTAAATTATATAAATATTTTTAAGTTATATAAATAATTTTAAAATATTTAAAATATTTAAATAAATAATTAGTTATATATATATATATTTAATTAGTTATATATTTATTTAAAATATTTATTTATTTAAAATATATAATTAGTTAAATAAATAAATAAATAAAATTTAAATTATATAAATATTTAGTTATTTAATATATTTATAAAATATTTATTTATTATATATATTTATTCTTTTCTTTATTTATTTATTAAAAATTATTTATTTATTTATTTTTAATATTTTTATATTTTTATATTTTTGTTATTATTATTATTATAGACTTATATATATATATATATATATATATATATATATATATATATATATATATATATATATATATATATATATATAATTAAAATATTTTAGAAAAATTATTTTTAAATTATATATTTTAAATTTTTTAAATTATTTAAATAACTTAAAAATATTTATATAATTTAAATATATAAATAACTAAATATTTTATAAATATATAAATAACTAAATATTTATATAATTTAAATTTTTATTAATTTAACTAATTATATATTTTAAATAAATAAATAACTAATTAAATATTTAACTAATAATTTATTTAACTAATTTAAAAGCTATGTTAATCTTAATTGCATGAAATTATTTTTTTTTTTAAGAAAATAAAAGATAGTAAATTATCCGACGTGATCCACGTCTCTAGTCCGTTTTTTTTTATTTTAAAACGAGAGGGAGAGAGAGAGAAGTTTTATTAATTTTTTTAATTAATATAATTATTTAAAATATTTAAAATATATAATTTAAAAATATTTTTATAAAATATTTAATAATTAAATATTTATATATTTAGTTATTTATTCATTTATTTATATATATATAATTAAATATATAATTTAAAAATATTTTAAATTATATATATATATTTATAAATTTATTTAATAATTTTTATTAATTAATATAATTATTTTAAATATATAATTTTTATTAATTTTGTTAATATATAATTTAAAATATTTAAAATATATAAATAAATAATTTTAATAAATAAATAAAGAAAGAAATAAATTATATAAATATTTTATAAATTATATAAATAAAGTAATTATATTATATATATATATATATATATATATATATATATATATATATTATATTATTATATATATATATATATATATATACATATATATATAAATTTATTTAGTTATTTATATATTTAAATTATATAAATATTTTTAAGTTATTTAAATAATTTAAAATATTTAAAATATATAATTTAAAATAATTTTTTCTAAAATATTTTAATTATATATATATATATATATATATATTTATATAAGTCTATAATAATAATAATAACAAAAATATAAAAAAATATAAAATATTAAAATAAATAAATAAATAATTTTTAATAAATAAATAAAGAAATGAATAAATATATATAATAAATAAATATTTTATAAATATATTAAATAACTAAATATTTATATAATTTAAATTTTATTTATTTATTTATTTAACTAATTATATATTTTAAATAAATAAATATTTTTAAATAAATATGTTTCGCGGATTTTAGAAGGAGAGAGAGAGAGAGAGAGAGAGAGAGAGAGAGAGAGAGAGAGAGGGAGACGTTAACTGCGCCGTGATTTTTTTTTATTATTTATGGTGAAACAGGGAAGGACTAGCGACTATCCTCCAGCCGCCCGCCGACTGGAGCTATTTTTAAATTTTTTTTGAAGGTAATTAAATTATTTATTTTAATAAGGGTTATTTTAAAAATTAAGCCGAGTGTAATCAAGAAAGAGTCGACGTGCTAGGGATCGGGTCTCGTCGGCCCGGACATAAGAGAAGAAGGAGAGGCGGTGGCCCGAAAGGACTTCGATGGTAGCTATGCGCCGCATATCGCGCCATCGGGGGCCGTATGGAGCATAACCGAGGCTGGAGTGGTTGTAGGTGGTGAGGCGGGTAGAGGGTAACTTGGGGCGGTTGGCGAAGGAGAGGTCGTTTGTAGTGAAGCATTCCTCGGCAAGGGAGGCGGAGGAGACGACGAGGACGGGGCGGATCCCGAAGCGGAGGAGGAGGATTGGGCCGTGTAAGTCCGAGAGACGAGCCAGGGATTGGTGGAGTGGTTTCTTGAGGAGGAGGAGGTGGCCGAAGATGGGAAGGGAATTGGGAGCGCTTGGTGGGAGATTCTTCTTCTTGTTACTGTTGGTTATAAACAGTTTTGTTAGGAAGAGGAAGGAGAGGAAGAAAGCCAAGCAGGTGAAGATGTTAATGACGTCCATGGCGGAAGGGAGAAAGAAGAAGAGAAAAGTGAAGTTATGTGCAATTTTGCAGAAGGAAAGGATAATCCAGAGGAAACTCGCATGAAAGTATTAGAGACAGCGACGTACAAATTTTATTTCCACAAAGTGATTTGAATAATATTTAAAAGAGAAATTTACATAAATAGCTCATAATTTTATATATTTGTATATTTTACATCAAAATTAATAATATTACTATTTTTATAAATATCAAATTTTTATATCAGATATATAAATACATAAGAATTATATGTTTTACGTGTACAATTTCTAATTTTATAACATTATTTTTTATATCGCATAAGTTTTCTCCATAAGTTCTAGAGTTGTTTAAAAAAATCATATTTATAGCGGATAATTAATTTATGCATTCTCTTTATACGTAGAAATTTGAGCAATTAAATAATTAAATATTAATTAATATTAATTTTTAGCAATTATTTTGCCCATTTTTCAAAGAGGGAAGATCAGATGTGCACAAAGGCATCAAATAATGGGCGATGATAACAAAATAATGAACTGTTTGAGTTTGTTTGAGGCAAGAAGAGCTCGAGAAATATATATATATATATATATATATATATATATATATATATATATATATATATATATATATATATATATATATATATATATATAATTACATATTTTATGATAATTTTTTTGCCATGGCTATTATAATTCTGGACGCTAGAAATTTATATTACTATATTTTGACTTAAAATTAAGAGAGTATTATGTGTAGATTCAGATATAGCTCATATGATTATATTCAGGCTCTAACAAAATAATATCGTGTGACATAGCCAATACAAAGTTATTGTATGTTGACTGTAAAGTGATGTGTATTGATTTAATATTAAGCTATATCTAAATAGTATCTGTAATATTTTACAAAATAATACATTTGTATATTGATTGAGTGTAAGTGAAATTATATTATTGAGTTAGATGTAGTATATTGGACATGAACATAATAATTCTTCTAAAATGAATGAGAATCTAGTTTAAAGCACTTAAATATTGTATGACACACATCTTAAAACATATATAATGATTTTAAAAAATCATCTTGATTAAAAATTTGATGGGAAATTCTAACTTAGGTTTTTTCTATTATATAAATTGGATAGTTTTGAATCACTTAACATAATGCTTGTATTTAAAAAGATCACTTAAAATCTTAAATAAACTAAAACAAATTCTTAATTATATTTTTAAGTATATAACTTAAACTCATTTGAATTGAGACGGCAATATTGTCGGATTCATTAATATTGAGCTTTACAAAAATTAAAATTTAGATGATCTTAAAATAATTTTGAAATTTTTTTAATCAAATAGCTAACTACTTCTAGATTTAAAAAATAAGTTTCATTCGAAATTAGCCTCTTTCCAAATGGAGATTAAGCATAACTATTCAATAAGATCTTATCACAACATTAAAAAAATATATTTAATAATTTGTGTTATAGTATAGTTTCTTTCGTGTGCCGTTAAGTTCGCTTAAACGTTTAGACCGAATCACATTGTCGTGGCACGCTTATGTGTTCTTCTTCCTGAAGAATTTGGTAATAACGGCCTATTTTTTATTGCCTGGTATATAGTATTATATATATATATATATATATATATATATATGAAGATATATCTGCTATATATATATATATATAGCTCATGTGATAACGTAGATTGAATAAAATTTTCTCGCAAATACAAATAATAATCGGTATATTGTATTTTTAAAGTGATGAGTTTAAAATATAATGTAGTCTGGATAGTATTAGAAAGCAATTATTATCTCAATTGATTGTAATTTAATAAATATCTTATCTTTCAATTCCATTATAATATAAAGTAACCAATGAATGTTTTTTTTATAAAGCTCAAAATAATATATGAGAGAGTAATTTCATTTGATTTTGGTAAGAGATCCCGACCTTTGAAGCTGGACCTTTAGCCAAAATGAATAAATCTATTGTGAAGGAAATCCCTTTGATAATAGTTGTAATGGTCAGACATGAATGTTTGCAAAGCAACGAATCTCCACTACATGTTGACACTTGAATTCTTTTGATCCGAGTTAATGGCAAGCCAAGACATTCAACCAAAGTAGGTTTAATAAAGTTATGGGCATATTGACCTCACTTTTGGAGTGAGTTCTTAATCTCCTCGTCATAGATCTAGGATTCTTTTAGACACTAAGAGCTCCTTAGTCTTAAAAATACTTCTAGTGATTAGATAAACACTTAACCTAAGTCTAGAGACTTAGAAGGGTTAGTCATAGGAGTAGGCTATGCCTTAGGGACTTAGGGAGACTTACCTACTATATGGTCTAAACCCAATTCATATTCTCCTTCTCAAACAAAATACAAAATTCAAATTCAAAATCAAATTTTCAAAATCTACAATCAATCTCAACCTCAAATCCAAGCTCAAAACCCTTCCTAAGCCTTATTATTGAATTCCATGGACTTAGCCCTAGCCAAATCAAATTCAATTCAAATTCAATTGATTTTCTCCAAGATCAATTCAATCCCTCAATCATTTATCAAATTCAAATCCAAATTCTAAGCCAAATGATTGAAACCCAAGATCAAATCCAAACTCCAAATCCCTCTTAAGCCATGTGATCCACTTTCATAAGCTTAGCCAGAACCCTATTCAAACTAAATCAAACTCAATTGATTTTTTTTATAAATCAATTATTCCATTAATTAACTTCTTAAATTTAAATCAAATATACATTCAAATGATCAAAACTAAATCAAACTAAATTGAATCAAGTCAAAACCCTTCCTAAGCCGTATGAATCAATCTCATGAGCTTAGCCAAATCTTCACCCAAATCAACCCAAAATCAATTTATTTTCTATGAATCAATTATATATTCAATCATCTTCACAAATATAAATAAAATCTATACTCCCATGATCAAAATTAAATCAAACTAAATCAAATTCCTCCTATATCCTTTTAACCTAACTTCATGAGCTTAGTCAAATTTGTCTTCAAATCACCTCAAACCCAATTGATTTTTCATAAATCAATTATTTCTTCAATTATCTTCCCAAATATAAAAGAAATATACATTCAAATGACCAAAACTAAATACAAAATTAAATCAAATCCCAATCTTAACCCGTTAAGCCAATTCCTTAGACTTAGCCAAATCCTACCCAAATTAAGCCATAACTAATGGATTTTCTTTTGAGTCAATCATTCCTTTGATCACCTATCGAAATATAAATGAAATCTACAATCATCAAGCCAAATCAAAACCAACCCATGTCAAACCCAACTTAACCCTTTTGACTTGAAATTTTCAAATGAACCAAAACCTATTGAGTCCATATTGATTGTAGTTGGATTTATATTTCAATCCTAAATCCATATATAAATTCAACTAAACCTAAATCAATCCAAAATCAAGCCAACTAAACCCAATTGGTCCACTTGACCAACAGTGATCAATTTGACCTATTTGAGCCAAGTTCCAATCCATCCCAAATTGGATTGAACTAAGCTAACCTAAGCCCTCCATCATGATTATTGATCACCTTAGGATGATCAATTGCCTTAAATTTGGTCAAACCAAGTCAACTTGGTCATTTGACTAAGTCAACCATTTAACCCATATGAACCCAAACTAAACCTACACACCAAATCAATTGAAACCATGGCTTCACACCAACCCATGATCAATGATTGAACATGACTTGACCATCAATTGAACCAAACCAAACCTAATTGGTCATTTGACCTAAGTTGACCCAAATTGACCTAAAAGGCTAAAAGTAGGTCAAATCATGATCCAACCCAAATTATTTGCAACCAATGGCTCAAGTTTATTCCAAATTGATTATTGAACTCAGCCAAATCCATAATTGAGCCTAGTTTGACCAATTAGACCCACTTGACTAACTTAGCCTAAATTGACCTAAAGGGTCAATTTCATCTAAATTAAATCCAAATCAACTCAAACCAAAGCCACAATCATCTTCAATTAATCAATTGAACTTGAAACAACACCTAACCTAATTTGACCAATTTGACAAATTGGTCAACTCAATCCATTTGACCTATATGAATTCAAATGAGCCAAAATCAAACCTAGGCCAAATTGATTGAAACCACTTGAACCAAAACTCTTCAAATCATCATTCGAACCTAACCCAAGCCTTGGTTTGACCCAATTTGACCAATTGGTCAACCTGACCCAACATAGCCCAATTTGACCTATAAGGGTCAAATTGAACCCAAACAACCAAGCATTGACCACTTGGAACATGATCAAAATTGACCCAAACTCACCTTGGGTCTCAAACCCAAGGAAAATCTCTCTTGGATTTGCCTCCCCACATGAGATTTTGTTAAAATTGGTAAAGTCCACCCTTTTATCACTCTTGATAGCCATGAAACACCCCATTTTGGAGCCTGACCTAGCCACTTAGCCCACCCTAAGTGGGTTATGCTTACCATGGACCAAAGGGAGGTGAGTTAACTCATCTCCCTGAGCCGAGAATGGATATAAACCAAGTCACATCCCTTGAGCCACCTCCCAAGCCTTCCACTCAAGTGGTACCATGGAGGTGATGGCCACTCGTGCTCGGGTGGCTAGCCAATCAAAAAATGGGAGACAATCTCGTCTGTCCATCACAAGAAAATGAGGGATATACCCCCTAATTCGCACAACAAACTCATCGATTCAAATCCTCAAAGCTTCCCAAGGCATTTTTGAACTCCCAAGCAAGTGTTCCCAAGGCTTCTCGTTGCCGAATTTCTCATTCTGGAGGACACTCGAAATAGGACACATCCCCTCCGATCCTAGCTCCCCTGTTTCTCAACCAAAACCAAATTACTCTTACCCACACATTCCCCGTACCTCATTGAAGCTAAACGAATCTTCCCCCGAGCTCCAAGCCCACCGAAAATAGGAGTTCGATCAAGACTGAGCTTCCAAAGGATGAATCTTGGCCTCCCGAGCAAACGGAGTGGAATCAACTCTATTGCCGCTCAATAGGGCTTCGTCTCTACTAGACGAAGCTACCTCATGTGTGCGAGTTGCCAGTGAGGTAATGCCATTAAAATCAAGCTTTAAGTAGATTTGGTTCTTTGTGAAGAGAATATGCATGTGGGCCGATCATAGCCATTGGATCCTCTTAGATCCTTCGTGCGAAGGTGTGGAATCCATTTAGAGTGGATTGAGCTGTGAGCTTCGGATCCGCAATGTGCGCTTTAGTCCCCTCGGTGGAACGATAGATCACCATCCATTTTTCATGATCGAATGGATGGCCATGATTAGATCCATTAGATTTATTTTATTTTATCCTTTATTAAGCTGGGATCGATCACACCATTAATCGAGATCGGGAGAGATCAAAGTGCATCCAGCCACCGTCCTCGGATGCTCTTTAATAGCAATCCCATGACACCATGTGGAACATCCCACACATCTGGGGATTAGGCTTAATTAAGCTTAAATAATTAGAATTAATGGCTAAAATTTGTAATAATTATAATAAATTATAAAAACAAATCCAAAAATTGCAAATAAATACTCATTTTGAAGGTATTTCAGAGAGAAATTTATTAAAAATATCCTTAATTAATTTTAAATAGTAATTAGAGCTACATTAGGATTTAATTAAAAATTAATTAGCTACTTATTAATTAATTAAAAACTTCTTGAGATTGTTTAAGGGGATGACCTCTACCTCTCCCAATTTTCTTGAGATTTATTGGTTAATTAAAGAAATTAGCCAATTAAGTCTTAATTATTTTCTTAATTTAATTAAGGGTTAATTAATCATGTGAATACTAAACTAATTAATAAATTGGACTTATTAATCATTGTCCAATAGTGGATGAACTTGTGTAATTAGATTAGGACCTCTTTCCTAATATTTTCCCTAAGCCCATTTCATTTGAAGGATAATTAATCAATTTGGTAATTAAGTAGAGTTTAATTAATTAATTAATGATTTCATTAAACAAATTTAAAAATTACAATCACATTTGATTTTGATTAATTAATTGAAGGGTAGAGCTTTAGGTGTTTAATAACCTAAAAGGAAATTATGGTTAATCCATATATGTGGGAAACCATAAGAGTACTTAATTAAGTTCCTTAATCTAATTATCCATTAATTATGAGCTAATTGCATTAGGCTCTTTCATTTCCTAGGACCATTTTTAATTTACTATTCAATTCATTTGCATATCATGTCAAAACATAATTATTTGGATAATTATGTTAAGGTAACATATGTAAAGGTTAATTAATGGACCTAATGCATATTACAACTTAACCACCTTTCATTAAACCAAACAAATTTATAAACATGGGAATGGGTTAGGTTTAGCAAACTTCTTCTCACATCCCTTAACTCAAATCAAACATGAAATTAAAGATAACATTAAAGAAGCTTTGGTTTATTTTAAATAATTTTATTTGATATAATTGTTCTTAGGAATTAATTTGATTGAATGAAACCATATGTGTATGTTTATTTATTCCTTTCCAATCATGTTAAATATTATGTGCCATTTGAAATCATGCATTTGAAATCATGCATTCATCTTTTCAAAGTTAATTAAATCAAATAGTTTTTCTTTATGTAAGCTTGCATGTGTTGGATTAATTTATAATACGTGTAGCTATTATCACTAGTAAATTTAAATTATTTTTGCCAAAGCTTATGAATCAATTACATTGATTAGAGTGATAGTAGTTATAAACATATACAAGGTTTGCATTTGCTTATAGCTTAGACATGTGAAGTAAAGCTTTCTTTTCCTTAAAATATAGTTTTACATGTATTTGAATGTCAATAAGTATATAGTCCAGACATCCCGGGAACACGAGGCTTTAGTTAGCCCCAAGGAGGTCATTTGATTACCTCACTTCCTTTTAGTGACATTACTTATTTGATTTCATTTACATGTGGTCATACATTGAATTTAGATAGAACTTTACTTCATATGCATAAATATTTTAATCAAATAATAATATAACCTTTGCATGGTTTTCCTTCATTTATTTATGTATACATCCATATGTATTTGAGAATAAATATTTATTCTAGACATCTTGGGAATAAACTTTAAGTAGCCCCAAGGATGTCATTTGATTACCTCACTTCCGGGTTAACAATGGCATGTACTAGCTTATGTGACTTATACATGTGTGTTTGTATTTAATGGAATTGAACCCCTTTTCTTTCATGAAAGATACATGCATCCATAATTGGCTAAGTGATTGAATTAGTTGGTCATGAGATTTGGAGCTTTCTTTCTTACATTCATGCATACAAATTTACATATGTTTGAATGCAAATGGGTATATAGTTTGGACATCCCGGGAATACGAGGCTTTAGTTAGCCCCAAAGAGGTCATTTGATTACCTCACTTCCCTGGTTAACAATGACACGTACCTATTTAATCTCATCCCTATGTATTTTTGTATAAGAATTTAGATAGAGCTTTAAACTAATATGATTAAATAATTCAATCACATAAAATGATATAAACTTCACATACATATACATTCATCATTTAAGTGTGCTAAAAATATATTATATGCATAGATACACTTAAAATTAAAGCATATGCATGTTATATGTGATGGTAAGGAATGATTTGACATGTGTCATATGATAGTAATTCAATTAAATTAATCTTAAGATGCTTTTGACATTAGATAGAATTATTTAAAGTGAATTTAAACTTAAGATTAATTTAAATTGTGTAATAAACCATTCACTAAAGAGAATGAAATCAAATTAATATGTTTTAGAAAGTGGCTTAAGGTAGGGATAAAAAGGGCAATCCTCTTTCTTCTCTTTATAACACTTAGTTACTAAGTGTAATAAAATGAAATAAAAGAAAACACAAATTAAAATTCTAAAATCAATTAAATAACTTCAAGTGAAACCAACCTTTCATGATAAATTGAACCTTTCCAAACCTAGCAAATACAATATTAATGCTTAGTTGAGACATACCACACAAGACTTAACATCCACATTAGAATTAAGTGATTGCTTCTAGCTTTATGTTAGGACGATGCATGATATGATGTATGTTTTGTTTTGTGATCTAATGTTGCAGACTGGATGTTAGGGTGTATGCTTCGTAGACTTGATGTTATGCTGATATTAGCCTAATCATATTTTCTGCAGGGGATTGTGCTTAAGGGGTTGCTTAAAATAAATAAATAAATATGAATGCTCTCTTTGAATGTTGCTTAAACCGCTAAGCATAATCCAAGCTAGGACATACGGGCTTGGTTACTTATGTGCAAGGTGCTAAGTCCAAATCATATGTATAATTGCTTGGGACTGTATGTGTATTTAGTTGACACTTGTTTTGCAGGGTAATTAGATTTACTTTCCCTATTTTAATGTAATTTTGCATTAGGAATTATTTAGTGCTATGGGGATTAGGATGAGCATTAGCTAGAAGGCTTTGTTTTGGGGTGCCATGTGATGCCTTGAAGTTCACCAAATCAAAGGGAAAATAAGAAATGAAGGAGACATGGAGACATGAAGACATGAAGACTTGAGGAGCCCTCATAGCACTTATTCATTTATAAATTATAATTATTCTTTCATAATCCCATGTTGTATAAGGGTAGAGCTCGGTTACCCACATTTTCTCTTTTCAAGTTGTTTGGCGGCACCCGACCGCACCGACCTATTATTCTTTTACGATAGCTATAAAATTATTTGATGTTTGTTTAAATTGTGCATCAGAAATAACATGCTTTTCATAGTTTTTTATGATTGTTGCTTTAATGTGTGTCCTAGATGCAATTAGCCTCTTAGAAAGAAATAAATTTTATACCCAACTACAACTCATAACTAAAGTTTTAATTAATTCATAACCTCACCATAAAGCCTAGACATTAAATAAAATAATTTAAAGATTTAGCAACCCCTCAGTTGAATGATTGAATGTTTCAAAACATGCATATCAAATTATTTCTCTCTTGAAAATATAGGATTTCCATCCTTGCATGATAGAATGCTTAACTGTGAGGGCATCCCTTGTGGTGAAAAATACCCCTTTCTCACTGATTTAACCAACAACTTTATTTCATCATGCATATAGGTGTTGACGTCACTTTTGGTGTGAGCCCTCAAGCTCTCTCTTCACTAAGAGCTCCTTAGTCATAAGACACTTCTAGTGATTAGGTGAACACTTAACCTAAGCCTAGAGACTTAGAAGGGTTAATCATAGGATTGGACCATGCCTTAGGACTTAAGGAAATCACCTGACTTATACCTTAAACCTAATCCATATGTACCTTCTCAAATCAAACCCAAATTCAAATCTCAAACTCAAACTCTCAAATTCAAATCTAATTCTAAATTTGACTACAAATGATTGAAACCCAAAATAAAATTCAAATCCCAAGACCCTTCCTAAGCCATATGAACCACCTTCATAAGATTAGCCAAAACCCCTTTTAAATCAAATCAAATTCAATTGATTTCTTTATAAACCAATTATTCCTTCATTTATATTCACAAATATAAATGAAATCCATATCCAAATGATTAAAACTAAATCAAACTAAATCAAACCAAACCAAAACCCCTTTTAAGCCAGATGGACCTACCTCCATGTGCTTAACCAAATTAGCCTTCAAACCAATCCAAAATCAATCGATTTTCTTATAAATCAATTGTTCCTTCATTTACATTCATAAATATAATTGAAATCTAAATTCAAATGACCAAAACTAAATCTAAAATTAAATCAAAAATCAATCTAAGCCCTTTGACCCAATTCTTTGGACTTAGCCAAATTCTATCCAAATCAAGTCAAAACTAATGTATTTTCTCTTGAATCAATCATTCCTTCAAACACCTACCCAAATATAAATGAAACCTACAATCATCAAACCAAATTCAAGTCAACCGAAGTCAAGCCCAACTTAACCCTTTTGACTTGAAACTTTCAATTGAGAAAAAAACTATTTGACTCCAAATTGATTATAGTTGTATTCATATTTCAATCCCAGGCTCACATATAAGTCCAACTAAATCTAAATCAAGCCAAAAGCAAATCGATTGACCAACATAGGCTCACTTGACCCAAAGTGACCTAAAGGACTCATTTGAGCCAACTTCCAATCCAACCCAAATTATATTGAACCAAGCTCACCAAAACCTTCCACCATGATTGTTGATCACCCTAGGATGATCAATTACAATCAATTGGGTCAAACCAAGTCAACTTGATCACCTGACCAAGTCAACCCTTTAGCCCAAATGGACCAAAACTAATCAAAACTCATCCTACATCAAATTAATTGAAACCAATGATTCAAACCAACTCAAAATCAATATTTGAACATGACTTGACCACCAATTGAGCCAAACCAAGCCCAATTAGCCATTTGACCCAAGTTGACCCAAATTAGCCTAAAGGACCAAATTAGGTCAAATCATGATCTAACCTAAATTGATTGTAAGTAATGGTTGAGTTCATTCCAAATTGATTATTGAATTTGGCAAAAGCCAATTTGATCAATTTAATTGAGCCATTTAGCCCAAATTGACCTAAAGGGTCAATTTGGCCTAAATTCAAATTAAATCCAAATTGATTCAAACTAAAGACTGCATTCATCTTCAATTAGCTAATTAAAAATGAATCAACCCATAACCCAAGCCAATTTGGCCAATTTTTGGTCAAATTGGTCACCATTTGACCCATTTGATTCTAAATGAGCCAAAATCAATCCTAAGTCAAATTAAATCAAATTGATCATACCAAAACACTTCAAATCATTATTTGAACCTAAAAACCTTAGTTTGGCCCAATTTGACAAATTGGTCAACCTAATGTGACCCATTTGACCCAAATTGAGCCAAACCCCTTGAAACCAAGCCATGACCCATTGGGAGCTGATCAAACCCAACCCAAACCTACTTGGGATCACCCTAAAATCAGCCTAAACCTAATTAGAGCCAAACCCAAGATAATCCCTCTTGGAAATGACATCCCACATGTGATCTTACACAAAGAGAGCAAAGTCCACTCATCCCCATCCCTTGCATTCATTAGGGTTGATCCTACAACTGAAGAAAGAAGACTTTGGAGCTAATCCAAAGTCCTCAATGAAGCCATCACCACCCAACCATCTCCCCATCACCTTTAATGGTGATTTTTGGCCATCCCCTTGAAAGGAGAGAAAGAGGCCTCATTCCAATAATTTTGAGCTCACACACATTCCAGGAGCTTCCCCAAGCAAGGAGCAACCTTCCTCCACTCGATTTGAGCCAAAAAAAATCAAACTGAAGCTTCCTCTCACACCCAGGAGCTCACTAGGATCTTCAAAGCCGTCAAAAATAATCCCTAACAAGGTAATTTTGTAAAACTTTAGCTAGTCATTGGATCTATTATTTGTTATGATTTTTACGTGATCTTAGGAATTTTCCTTAAATAAATCTTGTATTTTTCAATTTACATAATCCCCATGTGAATTAGGAGGTTTTTTAATGAAAATTGATGCGAAATCAAGCTTATTTGAACGAAATTTTGCTCAAATTTGTGAAAAACACCGATGAACAGTGTTCCATTACTTTTGCCGACCGGGAAGTAACCACCATTCGATCCGCATTTAGGGGATCAGATAGTCACGTGCAGATCCACATATTTCAGCCCCTCGCGCGATCATCCATCGATCCACGATTGGATGGTTGGTCGATCCGCATGTCTCAATCTCACATTGCATGATTTCTCGCTCATTTGCTGACAACACCATACCCATAGCGTTCGTGCGCCCGCAGTGATCCAATCATGCGGCATCATAAACATCTCCGTTAGCGTTGTGTGGCATTAGGTTTAAGTGGGAAAATTGCCTATTTTCGATTTTAAAATTATTTAAAGCGCAAGCTTTCAAAATCCATAAAATAAAATACTTAGAAAATTGAAAATAAGAACTTGTTGGATTCATCTTTTCAAGAAGAATCCAACAACAAATTTCACTACTTTGAGCTTAATTTAAGTTTTATTGAAAATTAAACTTTATCAATTACTCTAAAAATATAAATTGGATTGAGTTGACACTTTCAGGAATTGAAATTGAACTTAAAATACAGCTACTATAAGAATTTCAAGTCAAAAATTGTTTTGGATTGGGAGATTTTGCATTTTGAAGTTCAATAGTCTATTTTAATAAAAATAAATTAATAGACTTTATAAAAATCATGAAAAATCACTCAAATCAACTAAAACTTTGAAAATCATAAAAAATCATCAAATCATAAAATATAAATAAATACTCATTTTAATGGTATTTCAGTGGAGGTTAATTTAAAAATATTCTCAATTGATTTTGAACAGTAGTTAAGGCTTATTTTGGGTTTAATTAAAAAACTTTAACTTAATTACTCTCTAATTACTCAAGTAATTAATTTAAACTTTCTAGATTGATTAATGGGATGACCTCGCCTCCATAATTTTCTTGGGATTTATTTCTTGGTTAGAAATTGGTTATCTTATCCCTAATTACTCTTAATTAATTAGGTGATTAATTAAAATACAAAATAGTGAGGAAACTATTAATTAAACTTGCTAATCATCGTATAACATTTAATGAGCATAGGGAATGAGATTGAGACCTCTTTCCTAATCTTTTACTCTAAGTTCATTTCATTTGAATGGAAATTAATTAATTTTGGATTAATGGTTTAATTCATTAATTAAAATGGCTTAATTAATCAAATGAAAATCATAATCATTCCATAACTCATCTATTAAGTTTCTTGGGTAGATCTTTAGGTGTTTAATAACCTAAAGCTATTTAAAAAAAATTATGGCTAACCTACATGTGTGGGGAAGCCTTAAGAATACTTAATCAAGTTCTTTAATCTAATTAACCACTAATTGTGAGCCAATTGCATTATGCCTTTTATTTCTTAGGGTCATTGCTGATTTAAATTCTAATTCATATGCATATCACATTGGCTCATAATTAATTGGTTAATTACTTTAATGTAACATAGGTAAGGGGTAATTAATGGACTTAACACATATTGTAACTTAATTAATCTATAAAATCAACTTAATTTCTTTTTAAACCAATTTGATTATCCAATTTAGAAATGGGTTAAGAGCGCAAATGATTGAATCTACTCTTTTCTCTAAATCAAATCAAACATCCAAAAATAACTTAATAAGAAGCTTTGGATTACTTTAAATGATTGTATTTGATATGATTGTCCTTAGAAATTAGTTTGATTGAATGAAATATATATTTTATGTCTTATTATTCCTTTCCAATCATATTAAATGATGCGTGTCATGTGGTTCCATGCATTCATGCTTTTAAAATGTTTAAACTCAAATGAAATTTTCTTTATGTTGAGCTTGCATGCGTTGAACTTAATTTACAATATGTGTGATTATATATTAAATTTAAAATTATTTTCAAAAGTTTATAAATTAATTACAATATTTAGAGTGATATTAGTCATAAGTATATGTAAGATTGCATGTGTTCTAGTTTAAACACATGATGTGAAGTTCTCTTTCTTTAATTCACATATAGATTTGCATAAGTTTGAACATTCATAAGTGTATAGTCTATTTAAAAAGATACAACACTTATTTGAATTCATACTTACACATTTCTATATTAGAATTTGGATAGAACTTTAACTCATATGTATAAATAAATTCAATTAATAAAGATACAACTTTTGCATGATTTTCCATTCTTGTAGTCATTTGTACATTCATGTGTATTTAAGAATAGTGAGTATATCTAGTCTGGACATTCCAGGGATGCGGCTTTAAGTAGCCCCAAGGAGGTCTTTACCTCACTCCCCTGGTTAACATGGTGAAGTACTTATGTGTGCATTTATCTAATGAGTGAAAATCCTATTTTCTACAAAATACATATATGCATCTTTCATTTAAAGTGTGTTAAAAAAATATATTGCATGTATTAGCATACTTAGGATTCAATCATATGCATGTTACATGTGATGGAAAGGAATAATGTGATGTATGTCATATATTAGTAGTTCATTCAAATTAATCTTAAGATGCATTTCATATTGAATGGAATCATTTAAAGTGAACATAAAGTTAGATTTAATTTAAAATGTGTAATAAGCCATTCACTAAAGAGAATAAATTAAATTAACATGCTTTAGAAAGTGGCTTAGGGTAGGGATGAAAGAGGGTAATTTTTTTCCTCTCTTTATAACATTTAGTTGCTAAGTGTAAGGCGTATGAAACAAAACAAAATACTAAGTAAAATTCTCAAATCAATTAAACTGCTTAAAGTGAAATCAACCTCTTATGACTAAACATCCTTTCACATTTAGAAAATCATAAGCTTAGTGCCTAGTTAGGACTTACCACACAAGCCATAACACACACATCAAAATTAAGTCACTACTTTTAGTCCTAAGCTAGGATAGTGTATGTTTGGTGTATGTTTTATTTTGTGATGTAATATTTTAGACTAGATGTTAGGGTGTATGCTTCGTAGACTGGATGGTAAGTCGTGATTAGCCTAATCTTATTTTCTATAGGGGATTATGCTTAAAGGGGCTGCTTAAAAATAAATATAAATGCTCTCTTTACAAGTTGCTTATGCCCATAAGCTTAATCCAAGTTAAGACAGGTGGGCTTGGCTACCCATGTGCAGGGTGCTAAGTCCAAAGTATGATATAACTGCTTGGGTTATATGTGTGTTTAGCTAACACTTATTTTGTAGGTGTAGTTAGATTTACTTTTCCCATTTTTAATGTAATTTTGCATTAGAAATTAGGATTAGTGCTATGGGGGATTTAGGGTGAGCATTGGTTAGAAAGCTTAGTCCTAGGGTGCCATGTGATGCCTTGAAGCCTACCATATCAAAAGGAGCAAATATATGAAGAAATGAAGGAGACATGAAGAATGAAGACTTGAAGACCCCCCATAGCATTTATTATTTGTAATTGTAATTATTATTTTATATACCGGGTTGTATAAGTGTAGTGCTAGGCTACCCATCTTCTCTTTTTAGGGTGTACAGTTGAACCCGATCACACTGGCCTTTTATTCTTTTGTGGTAGTCCATAAAATTATTTGATGTTGTGTTTAGATTGCGCATTAGAAATAACATGCTTTTCTTAGTTTCTTATATGTTTGATGCTTTAATATGTGGCCTAGATGCAATTAGACTCCTAGGGTAAAATTAATTTTTCTACCCCAATTAATAACTCATAATTAAAATTTAAAATAATTGATAACCTCACCATAAAGTCTAGATTTTAAATAAGATAATTAAAAGATTTAGCAACCCCTTAGTTGAATGGTTGAAAATCTCATAACATGCATACATATCCTTTCTCTGTTGAACATGAAGGATCTCCATCTTTGCACGATAAAAGAATGCTTGACCTGTGAGGGCATCTCTTGTGGTGGAGAACACCTTCTTCTGACCAATTTGGCAAATAACCTATTTTCATCATGCATATAGGCATCAAAATCCTAAAGCCTTTGTCAAAATGAAGTGTCAAAAAAATTAAAAAATTAAATAAATTTAAAAGATTTTGTATTTGTAGATTAAGTCATTACTCATACTACTCATGCTCTAGTCTCTTAGGGAGTGGGTTTAGGACTTTAGTCTCTTTCAAATTAAATAATAGACCAACTATCGTGCACTTTAATAAGACTAGACTACATGGATTTGAATCATAGGAGGAGTTAGTTAGTAGCTACTCCAGGTGATTATAAGTCCAGAAGTCAGGTGGTTTACTCTCTCTTATGGAGATAAACCACATACCCATCTTTGCTTATACTTAAGAAGTGCTTTGGCTTATGCCAAAGATCTATAGATTTAGGATCCGAGGTAGCTATTTCATTCAGGCTACAAGCATAAATTCTCACATCTTAGTCATTTCCATAATCTTGTGTTGTTCGATTATAAGCCTTAGCAATCTAATAAAATTTCAACTCAAATGAATAAATCTCTTCAATTTCAAATATATAAAGCCTAACTATTGGATAGATTGAAATGCTCACTAGACTTCCTAGTATTATGAGCATTTTCTACTCATCTCTTTTGACTATGATAATAAGTCTTCTCCTTGAACAATCCCACTTGATTTTCTGATATAACTAATTTATTGATAATCTAGCCTTAAAATCTTTAGAAACCCTAATTGTCTACTTTAATCGAGAGTATTCTTAAGGAATTCCAATTCCTTAGGATGTAATTAACTATGGGGGCTTGCTTTCATAGGGAACTTAATGGATTAGCTTAAAATAAACCCTGCTTTACCTTTCCATGTAAAGTAGGGGAAAAATCTCTAGTATATTTGAAGACCCATCATGCCTTAGGAGTCCTTATTAGGTGATTAGGTCCATTATAAGGTGGTGATTTCTATCTTTTAAGGTAGTGCATCATTAATGTCCGCATCACTTCAAGTACCCCAAGATCTGCAGTGTCCCACATCCAAAAATAAACACCACAATAGACATCAAAATCCTAAAGCCTTTGTCCAAATGAAGTGATGAAAATTAAATAAAACTTGAAAATATTTTTCCATTAGATTCAGTCATTACTCATACCATTCATGCTCTAGTCTCTTAGAGAGTGGGTTTAGGAATTTAGTCTTTTTTCTAAATAAATAACAACTGAACTAATTTACAATTCATAAGACCAGACTACATGGTTTTAAAATCAAAGGAAGAGTTAGCTAGACCATTCAAAGGTTGTAAATACTGTGTTTATCCTCTCTAGTGGAGGTTAACTTTATGCTCATCTTCACTTAGATTTAGGTCATGCTTTAGCTTATGCTAAAGCTCCTCAGATTTAGGATCCGAGGTAGTTGTTTCCTTCGCTCTGACATAAATCCCCACCTCTTAGAACATTTCTATAATTTTTATGTTCTTTAGATTATAAGCCCTAGTAATCTAATGAAATTTCAACTCAAATAAAATAATTCTCTTCAACTTCAAATATTTAAAACCCAACAATATGATAGATTGGAATGCTCACTAGGCTTCTAGTATCATGAGCATTCCCTACTTCCTCCTTTTAGATTCCAAAAAATAGGCCTTCTCCTCAAACTTTCCCAATTGATTTTCCAAATACAATCAATCCTTTGATAGTCTAATCTTGAAATCTTTGGAGATGATAATTATCTACTTTAATCGAGAGTATTCTTAGGGAATTTCATTCCCTAAGATGTAATTAACTATAGAGGCTCCATAAGGAACTTTAGAACCCAATTTAATATAAACCTGCTTTAATCATCTATGTAAAGAAGGGGAAAAATCTATGGTACATTTGAAGACCCATCATGCCTTAGGGATCCTTATTAGGTGACTAGGTCCATTGAAGGGTGATGTCTACCAATAGAAATATCATATATGTCATTGATCATCACTTTAATAAGTACCCCCTATGATCTGCGTGGTGTCCTCGCACATCAAAAAATAAACACCACAAATTTCTCTGGCGACTCCACTGGGGATGGTTCCTCTCTCCATCTTTAGTAGACAATTATTGTCTCCAAGCATCGATAGTGGACTTACATTTTATATAAGCCCAATACTATCTTTCTTTCCATTGGCATGTTGACCTCACTTTGGATTGAGTTCTCAACCTCCTCTCCTTAAACCTAGGAACCTTCTAGACAATAAAGTTTCCTCATAAGACACTTCTAGGTGAAACACTTAACCTAAACCTAGAGACTTAGAAGGGTTAATCATAGGATTAAGCTATGCCTTAGGGACTTAAGAAAACCACTTACCCTATAACCTAAATTGAATCCTTGTGCACCTTCTTAAATCTAATTCAAATTCAATTGATTTTCAGTCAAACTAAATTTCAAATCCAAGTCCAAATCCAAATTCAAATTCCAAGCCAAATGATTGAAGCCCTTGATCTACTCTTCCTTAAGCCTTATGATTGAATCCATGGATTTAACTAAATTTTCATCCAATTCAATCCAAACTTGATTGAGTCATTCATAAATCAATCACATCTTCAATCATCTTCATAATTATAATTGAAATCTATGCTCAAATCATCAAAACTAAATCAAACTAAATCAAATCAAATCAAATCCCCTTCTAAGCCCTTTGGACCTACCTTCATGGACTTAGCCAAATTTTGCCCTCAAACCCCTTCAAACTCAAGTGATTTTCTCATAAGCTATTTATACCTTTATTTATATTCTCAAATATAAATGAAATATAAATTCAAATAGCAAAAACCAAATCAAAACCCAATTTATACCCTTTAAGACAATTTCTTGGACTTAACCAAAACCCATCCAAATCAAGTCAAAACCAATGGATTTTCTCTTGAATCAATAATTCCTTTAATCATCTATCCAAATATAAATGGAATCTATAATCATCAAGCCAAACCAAAATCAACCCAAGACAAACACAACTTAACCCATTTGACTTGAAATTTCCAAATGAACCAAAACTTATTTGAATCCAAACCAATTGCAAATGAATTTATATATCAATCTCAAATCCATATATAAACTCAACTAAATCAAACTCAACCCAAAATCAAGCCAACTAAATTCAATTAGTTCACTTGACCCAAAGTGGCCAATTTGGCCTACATGAACCAAAATCCAATTCAATCCAAATTAAGGTGAATTAAGCCAATCCAAACTTCATGACATGATTGTTGATCATCCTAGATTGATCAATTATCATAATTTAGGTCAAACCAAGTCAACCTAGCCATTTGACTAAGTCAACCCTTTAACACATATGAACCCAAACTAGCCAAATTGCAACCTAAGCCAAATCTATTGAAACCCATGATTCATATCAACCCAAAATCAATACTTGAACATGACTTGACCTTCAATTGAGGCAAACCAAACCCAATTGGCCCCCTTGACCCAAGTTAACCCAAATTGACCTAAATGATCAAAATGGGTCAAATCAAAATCCAATCTAAATTGATTGCAACCAATGGCTCAAGTTCATTCCAAATAGATTGTTGAACTTGACCAAAGCCTCAAGTGAGCCCAATTAGCTCACTAGACCCAAATGACCTATTGAACCAAACTTGACCTAAAGGGTCAAACCAACCTAAAACCCAATCAAATCCAATTTGAATTCAACCAAAGCTCACAACATATTCCAAATGATTAACCAAACCCAAACCAAGCCATGACTTAAGCCAATTTGGTCAATTGGGACAAATTGGTCAACTTGACCCATTTGACCTAAATGAACTCAAATAAACCAAAACCAAATCTAAACCAAATTGAACCGGACCAATGACACCAATACACTTCAAATGATCACATGAACTTGACCCAACCCTTGGTTTGACCCAATGTGACCAATTGGTCAACTTGACCCAACCTAACCCAATTTGACCTAAATAGGTCAAATTAAGCCAAATCAAACCAAATTAACTCAAAATCATTTGAAAATGGGGCTAACCCACTTTTAACTCATTTATAATTTGACCAATTCAAATCAAATGCCAAATGACCATCGTACCCTTGGGCTAAGGGTATCACATGAGGCAAATCACTTGGGGGAATGGTCATTTATCTTCCTTGGCCACTTGGCACTCATCCATTGCTCCACCTAAGCACCTAGGGCACTGGTTAACCTGACCCAGGGGTTGGTTGGGTCGGCCATGACCCATGGGAGGTGAAATCACCTCCCCATTTCCATTAGAGCATGTGGTAAGCAAGGACTCCCACTCCCCTTGCCTTGGCTACATTCTCACACTCTCCTCCACTCAAGTGAAGCCACCTAAGGTGATTCCCTACCCAAATTGAGCTCCCCATGACAACCAGTTGAACAAAATGGCAAGATCGGCCATGGTCGTTCGATCCAAGGAATAAGGGGGTATAGCCCCCTCATTCTCACTGAAATCCATTCACTTGCACTCAATTCAACCTTAGCAGCTAGAGAACTCCTCCCCAGAGCTTCATTTTTCATTTCTCGAGCTCCCTAAATTCTCCGTTCTTAATTTTATAAAAATATTGAAATAGGGGAGGGATTCCCATTTGCTCAAACCTCCACCAAAGTGCAATTAACTTTGCACACACCTTCCTTGGATCTAGACAAGCAAGAACGAATCATTTCCCATCACCTTCGACCATCAAAAGTGGGAGTTCGATCAAAGCTGATCACTTACGCCTAGTGCATTGGCCTTCCGAGCAAACTACACAAATCAAAGCTTCCAATGGGCTTCTTTTAAGTAAGCTTAATCGCATTGAGTTGCCAGTCTTAGCTCTGGTGAGGTATGCCATTGAAATTAACCTCCAGCTTAAAATGGTTTTGTCCTTTGTGAGGAAAAGTTGCAAGTCACGAGATTTCCACCATTGGATCTCTTCCTTTTGCTTCCCTGATGGTGTGGGATCGATTTGATCTTCATTCGAGCTTGGGTGAGCTCAGATCGAGTGACGAACGATGGATGATCTCCATCTCTCACCGCTCGAAAAGAGATAGATCATGAACCATCCATTTCGCATGATCGGAACGGAAGGTCCTAATAAAATCTTGCTAGATTAATCAGATTAATCTTATTAAGCCATTTTGATCGATCGTCGATCTTAGATCGAACAACTACTAAGAGTGCACCGCCGGATGAGTCACAAGATGTGACAACTTAAAGAACCAATCTCATGATGCCACGTGGAAAGCATGTCATGTCAGCGTGCCATGTGGCACCGATGAGATTAAGGTTAATTAAGACTAATTAAATACATTTTAATAGCTGAAACTCCATAAATTCATAACTAATTATAGAAAAATCTAAAAATATAAATAAATACTCATTTTAAAGGTATTTCAGCTGAGATTAATTTAAAATTAATCCTAACTAATTTTGAACATTAATTAAGATTTAATTTATGTTTAATTAAAAACTTAATTAGCTTAATTACTTTTAATTACCCAAGTAATTAATTCCAAACTTTATGAGATTGATTAATGGGATGACCTTTGCATCCCATAATTTTTTTTGGGATTTATTATTTGGTTAATTAGGAAAATTGATTATCTTAGTATTAATCACTTTTTTAATTAATTAAGTGATTAATCAACATTTTAAATAGTAAGAAACCATTAATTAGCCCTACCAATCATTGTGGAACAGTGAATGGGCATGGGGAATGAGATTGGAACCTCTTTTCTAATATTTTCTCTAAGTTCATTTCACTTGAATGGAAATTAATTAATTTGAGATTAATTAATGGTTTAATTCATTAATTAAATGGCTTAATTAATCAAGTTGAAATCATAATCATTCCAGATCTCATATAATTAATTTCTTGGGTAGACTCTTAAGTGTTCAATAACCTAAGAAAATCTTAAGATAATTATGGTTAGTTCACATGTGTGGGAGAACTATAAGTGTACTTAATTGAGTTCCTTAAACTTAATTAACTATTAATTGTGAGCCAATTGCATTAGGCCTCTTTCATTTCTTCGGTGCATTACTAATTTAATTTCCAAATGTATTTGCATATCATGTTGGCACATAATTATTTAGTTAATTTCCTTATGGTGCCATAGGTAAGGGTTAATTAATTGATTTAATCCATATCATAGCTTAATTAACCCATAAAATCAACTTAATTACTTTTCATTAAACCAAATTAATTTACAAACATGGGAATGGGTTAAGATCAGCAAATTTTCCTTCATTTCATTAAATCAACTCAAAACATAAAGTTAAAAGTGACATAAGAAACTTTGGTTTGCTTGAAATGATTTTATTTAGTATGATTGTCCTTGGGAATTAAATTAGTTGAATGAACTCATGTGCTTATGTTCAAGTACTCCTTTCTAATCATGCTAAATGTTGTATGTTATTTGAAATCATGCATTGATGTCTTTCAAAAATAAATTAAATGAAAATTTTATTATGTCAAGCTTGCATGTATTAAATTAAATTTATAATATGTGTGGCTATTATCATTATTAAATCAAAATTATTTTCAAAAGTTTATAAGTCAACTATAATATTTGGAGTGATAATAGTTATAAATATCTATAACCTTGCATGTGTCTTTGGCTTAGAACATGTGATATGGAGTTCTCTTTCTTTAGTATATATGGATTTATATAAAGTTTGAATGTTAACAAGTGTATAACCCATTTAAAAAAGACACAACATTTGTTTGAATTCATTCCTATGTATCTCTATGTTAGAATTTAGATAGAACTTTAGCTCACATGTATAAATAATTCAATTGAAAGAACTACAACTTTTGCATGATTTTCCATTCTTGTAGTCATTTATACACTCATGTGTATTCAAGAATGGTGGGTATATCTAGTTTGGACATTCCGGGGACATAAGGCTTTAAGTATCTCCAAGGAGGTCTTTACCTCACTCTCCTGGTTTAACAATGGTAAAGTACTTGCTTAAAACTTTTATACACTTGTATGTGCATTTAGCTAATGAATGAAAATCTCCATTTCAACTCTAGCTCACATATATAAATAATTCAATTGAAACAATACAACTTTTGCATGATTTTCCATTCTTGTAGCCATTTGTACATTCATGTGTAATTAAGAATAATGGGTATATCTAGTCTGGACATTCCGAGGATGCGAGGCTTAAGTAGCCCCAAGGAGGTCTTTACCTTACTCCCCTAGTTAATAATGGCGAAGTACTTACTTAAAACTTTTATACACTTGAATGTGTATTTAGCTAATGAGCGAAAATCCCATTTTTTACAAAATACACATGCATCTTTCATTTAAGGTGTACAAGAAATATATGTTATATGAAAATACACTTATGCATTTAATATCATATGGACGCACATTATGGAAATGAATGATTAAACATATGTTATATGATAGTAATTCAATCCTCTCATATATAAGTGTAAGCCATATGAAATAAAAGAAAATACTAAGTAAAATTCTCAAATCAATTAAACCACTTAAAATGAAATCAACCTCTTATGATAAAACACCCTTTCACATTTAAAAAATCATAACCTTAATGCCTAGTTAGGACATACCACACAAGCCTTAACACACACATTGGACTTAAGTCACCACCTTTAGTCCTATGTTAGGACGGTGCATGGTGTGATGTATATTTTATTTTGCAATGTATTATTTTAGACTAGATGTTAGGGTGTATGTTTCGTAAAGTGGATGTTTGGCCGTGATTAGCCTAATCATATTTTCTGCAGGGGATTGTGCTTAAGGGACTATTATAAAAATAATTATAAATGTTTTGCTTTTAGGTTACTTAAGCCCCTAAGTATAATCCAAGTTAGGACAAGTGGGCTTGGTTACCCATGTGCAGGGTATTAAGCCCAAATTATAAATATAGCTACTTGGGATTGTATGCATGTTTAACTAACCTCTGTTTGATAGGTGTAGTTAGATTTACTTTCCTTATTCTTAATGTAATTTTGTAATTGGGAATTAGAATTAGTGTTATGGGAGAACAAGGATGAACATTAGCCAGAAGGCTTAATCCTGGGGTGCCATGTGATGCCTTCAAGATATCCAATCAAAGGAGAAAAGATACGAAGAAATGAAGTAGATATAAAGACTTGAAGATTTGAAGACCCCCATAGAATTTAACATTTGTAAATTTTAATTATTATTTCATTTTTTGGGTTGTACAAGGGTAGAGCTCGACTACTAATTTCTCTTTTCGGGTTGTACGACAGTACCCGATCGCACTGACCTTTTATTCTTTATGTTAGATGTATAAATTGATTGATGTTTTATTTAAATTGCACAATTGAAATCTCATGCCTTTTCATAATTTCTTTATGAATGATGATTCAATGTGTGGCATGGATCCGATTAGGCTCTTAGAAAAAAATAAATCTTTTACCCAACTGCAACTCATAATTAAAGTTTTAAATAATTAATAACCTCACATAGCCTAAGTGTTAAATCAAGATAATTAAAAGATTTAACAACCTCTTAGCTGAATATTGTATGTTTAACATCATGCATTCATATTATCTCGCCCTTCTTAAGAGAGGGTTTCCATCCTTGCACGATAGGGAAAGACTTGACCTTTGAGGGTCTCCTTGAAAAAAAACACCTCTTCTCTTTGATTTAATCCATAATCTCATTTCAACATGCATTTAGAATAAAAAATCTTATGGCTCTTATCAAAATGAAGAGTAAAAAAATAAAATAAAATTGAAAAGATTTGCATTAGATTAAGTCATTACTCTTATCACTCATGCTCTAGTCTTTAGGGAGTGGGTTTAAGGACTTTAGTCTTTTAAATAATAATAACCTAACTATCTTGAAAAATCATATGACTTGCCAACATTTTAAAGTGTAGGAGTTAGTCGCCATTCTAAGCAATTATAAGTCCAATATGTCCCTCTCTTGTAGAGGTAAACTATATACCCATTTTCACTTAAATTTAGGTCGTGCTTGGGCTTATGCCAAAACTCCTTAGATTTAGGATGTGAGGTAGCTATTTTCTTCGGGCTATAAGCATAAATCATCACCTCTTAAGCATTTTGACAACCTTGTGTTGATGCATTATAAGCCCTAGCAATCTAATAAAATTCAACTCAAAAAAATAATTCTCTTCAATTTCAAACATATAAAGGCCAATTATAGGATAGGTTGAAATGCTCACTAGTTTTCCTAGTATCACAAGCATTCCCTACTCATCTCCTTTGGCTTTCAAAATAAGTCTCTCCATTTGATCTATCCCATTTGATTTTTTGAACATAACCAATCTTGTGATAGCCTTAACCTTGAAATCTTTTGATACTTTAATTTATACTTTAATCAAGAGTATTTCTAAGGAACTGACCTTCATTAGGATGTAATTAACTATAGAGGCTTGGTTCCATAAGGAACTTAACGAACTCAGCTTAAAATAAACTTTGATTTATTCATCCATATAAAGCAGGGGAAAAATCTCTAGTACATTCAAAGACCCATCATGCCTTAGGAGTCCTTATTAGGTGATTAGGTCCATTGAAGGTTGATGTCTTTATCTTTCGAGATAGTATGTTAGACCTCAATGTCCTACTCGATCACTTAAATAAGTACCCCTAAGATCTGTTTGGTGTCCACATCTCAAGAATAAATACCACATGGCACTTAGCTTATTTCATCCTTAAGCAAAGCTAGCTAACATCCTTTAGGTTTTTGGACCTCATTCCATGTAGGTCTTGAAACCCCCATTGGGTCTCCCAATAGAAAATAAAATAAAATAAACTAATGAAAAGAGATGACAAAAATTAGAACCTCTTTACCACTAGCTTGGTGAGGCAAGGTTCATCCTATACTTAAGAAAATAAACCCTTTACAAAATACTACTTTTTAAAATTTATATGACAAAAGATTTGCATAAAATCCACTAGGAGTTTTCAAAAGGCATAAAGATAACCAAACCTCATTTAACAATACCTACACTTGTTACATGGAGGTTCTTTTCAAAATTAAGATAAAAAATTTTAAAATACCTTTTCAAAAGCCACATTTTCCAAAATAATAAATTCTATTCAACATACCCAAGTTTGTTGAATGAAGATTCTATTTTCAAAAGAATGACACAAATTGAAATTCCACTTAGCATATTCCATATGTGCTAAGTTGGAGTTCCCCTTTCAAGAGAAATACACACACAAATATATATAATTGAATTCCATTTAGCCTGCCCAAATTTGTTAAGTGGAATTCCCATTTTCAAAAATCACTAAAAATTAGAACACACTTGAACTTCATTTAGCATACTTAAATTTGTCAAATCAGAGTTCCACTTTCAAACATAAATCAAAACACATTGAACTCTACTCATCATACCAACATTTGTTGGATAAGAGTTCTCTTTTTCAAAATCAAATCAAACCAAAATAAATTTTAAAAATAAAATAAATATATTTTAACACCACTTAACATACCCGAATTTATTAAGTGAGGGTCCCACCTCCTAAACAACAAAGCAAAATCAAACTTCATTTTGGGCCTTACTTGACATACATTAATTTGTTAAGTAAGGATCTCATTAAAACAAAATCACACACATAACATCCATTTTCACAAACAAAAATGTTTTCACAAAAGTTTTCAAACACACATTTGAATCTCGCTTAGCACACTTGAATTTGCTAAGTAAAAATTCTAAAGAAAATCAAAATTAAAAATAATGGATAATTAAATACACCTCCAAAAAGTCTCTCCAAAACTAATGAACCCCATTCAACATACCTAAATTTGTTGAGTGTGGGTTCTAAGTCAAATTCTATGGCAAAGTCTCTCCTCACATTCTAAATCTCTCCAATGAACCCCACCCAAGCATACTTAAATTTGTTAATCAGGTTCAAAATTTTGAACTAATATTAGAAGTGAATATTTTTGAAGATAAATATCAAATAAAGGGTCCGACTCGCTAAGTTTCAACAAGGAAGCCCTTCCTTCTTTCTAGTTAATATGGCTTCCGACAAGTTTATCTTCTCTTTCCCACTAGGTGTGGATCTGGCCTTGGATCAGGCCATACACACCATGACCACCACCCACCTGGCTTTGGTCATGGCTTGAGGTTACCATGAAGGAGCCCTCATAATTGTCAATAAGAGGAGGGTGGATAGAAGCCCACTCCCCCCACCATTGAGTTTTCCTCTCAAGAGGAAGCCTGCTGAGGTTCCCACAAGAAATAGCCCAGCCCTAGCCTCAAAAAGGTCAATGGTTCTCCGCTCAATCTATTGTTGTCCCTACTACAACCCCGGTGTGAGCACCGTTTCCCCACTTTGAAGGGGAAGGTTATCTTGGCTTTCGAGATAATTTCCCCTACCTTTGAAGTAGGTTCCAGCTCTCACTCCCCTTGCTCACCCAAGATCGTAATAAGAACAGGAAAATAAGGCACCATGGCACCAGAGGAGATTGATGTTGCCTCCCACGATGAGGAGGGTTCTCCTCGTGAGACCTCTCCACTCTTGAGTGGTAGCAGGTTCCACCCCTTCTAAACCTTAGTGGAGAGGAGGACTATAGGAGGATTTCTACATCACCTCCACCACCACTGAGATACCCACTAGGGATAGGAAGCCCTATGCCGCCTCGTGATAGTTCTCTAGGTTGGTGAGCAGATGCTTAGCATCCAACACATTATTTGATTTGATGTCCATGATTCCCAGGAGTGTTAGTGATCAGATCTATAGAGTGAGAGCCACTGAGGCTTTAGTTGCAGCCTAAGCGGGCAAGAGGGAGAGGAGGAGGTACGCCGAAATCACCGCCTTATTGATTTTCATCATCAGGTTTCGCTGAGCTTATCAAAGCATAGTGTTGACAGGCACCACTAACCATAGGAGGAGGGTTCTGTGGGAGGCCAGTTAGTGTCTCCACAACTACACAACTCCATTCCTCATCCGCAGCCATACCACTCCGTTCCCCATCCACCATCACCCATCCCAGTCCCTCCTTCAATAGTCCTTACCAAAGTCCAAAGTTTGCATCTGGGAAGAGGACATCCCCATTGGTAATCCAGCTATGGCCTAATGATCCCAGTCCATCTATTCCACTAGCTGAGCTTCAACTATGGTAAAGAGGGAGTGGCAACCTAAAAGTGTTGTGATTGTGCCACCACAATAGCCATCAACAATAGCAAAGGAAGGAGGGGATGCAGGTAGTCCCATGGTTGATCCTCCCAAAGGAGAATCCTATCATAGGCGCATAAGATCGATGAGCACCCATATAGTCAACCACCCGGTATTTGTACATTTGAAAGTAGTAGAGACCATTCATTAAATAATATCCTACAAGACTATTTTTTCGAGAAGAAACAACTTCTTAGGAGTGAACATTCGAATCAAGAAGAGGGTAGAGTAGATTTTGACCCCAACGTGGATGACATATTTGAGGATTTAGTAGAAATTCATATGGCTGATACACGAGGATCCCTCAACTGAAACCATTAGAGTCAAGAAGGTGTTGTGGTTGAGGAAGATGATGTTGTTCATTCAACCCAACACCTCCTTCAGTAGCTTTGGTAGAAGGATGATCATATCCACTTGATGGAGAAGAGGGTGGAAGATTTGTTAGCTGTAGTTCTAGCACTTTAGAGCCAAACTCTAGCACCACATCCTAGCCCTATGGAGGCCGAGCGGCCTGAGCTTTTGCATGTCTTGGAACCTTCCAAGAGTACCTCCCCATGGATCAGGACAGTGGTAGTTTACATAGGAAGGTCGTAGACAATACCTCCATGCATGAAAAAGACATCAAGCAAATAATGGAACAATAAGTAAGGGAAGTGTTGGTGCAAGCTCAGGGTAGTTCATCAGTTCTAAGGGGTATACTTTACTCGGAGGAATTTGATGTAGTCCAATATCCTAAGTGGTTCATGCCACCTTCCTTCAAGATTTTTGATGGCAGTGGGAACCCACGGCAACACATAGCACATTTTAGAGCTGATTGTTGTAACGCTGGTGGTAGCGAGGCACATCTTTTTTGCCTTTTCATTAGTAGTCTATTAGGGGTCACATTTGACTGGTATGCCAAATTGCCCAATAGTTTGGTGAAGATATTTGCTGAGTTGGAGCAACTATATATCAAGAGATTTGCTAGAGCCCAGCAAAGGGTAAATGCGGGTGACCTCGTTGTAGTGAAGCAAAATCTTAATGAGTCCCTCATTAATTACATTCTCGGGTGGCGTAACTTCAATACAAAATGTAAGCCATAGCTGTCTGAACAGTATGCCATGGAGATTCTTCTTAAGAATATCCATGGTCTGGTTGCTTTCATGCTCAAGGGCTTTACAGTCAAAACCTTCGTGAAGTTAATCAACAAGGCAACTAGTCTACAAGAGGAATCCAAACAATTACCATTCCAAGACCAGTCATCCAAGCCCAAGCTGCATAAAGTATTTCAAAAGAAGCCAGGGGCAATGGTGTTAGTAGACAAGGGGAAACAGCCAACTAGAGTCAATTTTGGGAGACCTCGAGCTCAATAGCCTCCACTGCCACCTCCTTTACTGCCACCTCGGCCGTCATACCAGCCACCTTAATGGCCATTGCCACCACCTCCTCAACAGCATACTTAGCAGCGGTACTCATATTCTTAGCTAGGTAGCTATTATCTATCTACTCTTCTAAACAAATTAAACAAGCCCTATTTGTCCAAGAAGGAGGTAGTCAGGAAAATCTTTAAAAATCTAATAAAGAGACTTGATTTCTAGCTATTATAGCCTAAGAGGTCAGAGGAAGTGGGCAAGAGCGATGATCCTAATTATTGCCCCTACCATCGCATGTTAAGCCATGTCTTAGAGGCTTACATCACCTTCAAGGGCTGGCTTGAGCGCAACTACAAGTCGGTCACCATAGTTATCCCCAAGGAATATGTATTAGAATAACCATCTAATTTTGTTAGAATAATCTTTGGGGACACTTGTCATCCTCTTAAGACAAAAGAAGGTTGGGATATTTTCTTATCCCGAACCTCTAAAATGATTATTTCTAAGATCAAGAAACTCTTTTTACAGGTGCCTGAGGCGGCTCAAACCTCCAACATCAAGGAAGGTTTGCAAGTTGCCAAAGATAACTCGGGGGAGGTGGGAAGTCAGCAGCAGCAATAGCAGTCAACACTGGCTCAGGATAGTCCAGTAGCACATCCACTATCCAAGTCTAGCATTCCCTCCACCATTGTGGCTACTACTTCATCCAGCTCTTATTCCAGTAGGAGTGTTGTTTCCACAGATAAGGGCAATAAAACTCTTAGCCACTTACTTTACTTAATTTCTATCATGTACCTCCACCCAAAAGGAGATCATTGAAGAAAGTAGATTTTACTTACATCTTGTCCACTTCTGATGCTTTGATTTTATTTCTATTGAAAAATCTCCAAGTCTAAATAATAATAATAGCTCTAATATTTTTGATATTTTCTCTTTTGATTTAGAATTGAACTTTCCTTTTTTTGAATAAATCGAGTTCACCCATTGAGATTGACTTGGAGTCAACCGACTTTGAGGGTCACTTAGGAGAAGCTGAAGGTATACCCGATGAGCAGGTAAAACTTTCCTCCAACCACCACATGAAGTCATAGAAGTTAACTTACATAGTGGAAAAGTTCTACCTCCTAGGGTAACACCTTAGGATAAGGGTAAACAAGTCATTGGTTCTAATGAGCAGATAGCCCTTCCACAAGATGTTCCACCTATGGATATGCTTGTATATGACCAAGCTAGAGTTGACTATAATGTCTTAGCTCACCTTAGAAAGCTGCTAGCTAAGTTAAGCATATACGACACCCTTATCCTTTCCAAAGAGATGAGGGAATCTCTAATCAAGGCCTTACTTGATCTAGAGATATGCTTGGCTCAACTAACCTCTATTGAAGAGGAGGAATGCCACTTGAAGGACACCTTGGGAGTTACTTTCAGTGATGAAGACTTACTTCTAGGGACGATCGAGCATAACTGTCCTCTTCACATTATAATAGATGTTGATAGATATAGACTATCAAGAGTGTTGGTTGATCCAGGTGCATCAGTCAATATTGTGAGTCTAAGAACCCTTGTCTACTTGAGGATTGACATCTCCAAATTTTGAAAAGAAAGGATGATGTTAAGAGAATTCAATGAACAAGGTGAGAGAGACTTGGGCTCCATAGTGTTGCCCATGGAGATAGATGATTGGAAGAAGGCTAAGTAAGTTTCACATTATAAAATTAGATACATCTTTCAATATTTTGCTTGAGAGACCATGGATAGATGAAAATAATATGATCCCATCCTCTCTACATAAGTGTATGAAGTTTGTGAGAGGTGGGATCACCTACTATGTTAAAGGAGATCTCAAGCCATTTTCTGTTCATGAGGTCGACATATATGAGGATGTAGCCTACTACCTCCCGCAAAATAAACAAGTCTATTCTCATAAATTTGGTAAAAGGTCAAAATAAAAAAAGAAAAAGAAAAAGAAAAAGAAAAAAGAAAAAGAAAAGGAAAAAGAGAATGAAAAAGAAAATAAAAGGGAGCAAGAAATAGAGTTGGAGGAGGAAGTGGAGCCTGACATTAGATTCCACCCACAGTTCATTAATCCATTTGAACATGTGGGTAGGATGACCTAACCTCCCTCAGGAAGAGGAAGACACCAGTTCAGAGGCAGTCCTGGAGGTGAAAAAGCTCCTTATTGGCCACCCAATAGCAGATATTTCCTAGCTATCAGGAGTACACATGCTATCCATATAGACTTAATCTAGTTCAGAGGATAAGTCTTATATGGTTAGCACGTTAGCCAACTCTTCTCAATAGTGGATTTCTTTGGAGGTGACAGTTGAGCCTGATAGTGATGAAGACAAAGCTCCAAAGCAAAGCATGAGTATATTTTTGTTTACATGTGAAATAATTAGGCATCAATTGGGAACCTTAGCTTTAACCCCACTTTTCTTACAAAAGGTTGAGGGTTTGGTAGTTAAGAAAGTCCCTAAGTCATCCACAGATGTGAAGACTTAGAGGTTCTTTCTAGAAGCATCATCCTTAACTCAAGAAGTCGATGATGATGATTACTGCCTAGTCATCACCAATCATTTGGAATCTCATAGGTTCTTTTCAAATCACATTAACTCATATGAGGAGGTGTGCTTAGAAACTTCAGATAGTCCAGATGATTTTGATGTCAAACATGCATCGCCAAGGTCAAAAAGGAGATCAAGTCAACCATTAACGAGCTCAAAGAAATCAACTTAGGGACTGAAGACAATCCATGGTCGACATACATCAATTTCTTATTGAATGAAATTGAAACTAATGACTTGGTTAGGCTATTGACTGAGTTTAAGGACTACTTCACATGAAGTTATGAAGAGATGCTTAGTTTATCTCCTGACATAGTATTCCACAAATTAGTAATAGAGCCTAGTACTAACCTTATCAAGCAAGCTCCTTGACATTGCCTCATCTCATGCAATCTTCTCCTTCATGGATGGCTCATCTAGATACAACCAAATCAATGAAAAAAATACTATATTTCAAACCCTGATCAAAATTTATTGCTATAGGGTCATGCCTTTTGGCCTTAAAAATGGCGGTACTACCTACCAGTGAGCCATGACTTGAAACTTTGATGAACTCATTCATCATTAAGTTGAATGCTATGTCAATGATCTTGTAATCAAAAGTAAAGAAAGGGAAGACAACCTCTTTGACTTGAGAGTAGTTTTTGAATGGTTAAGATAATTTAACCTCAAAATGAACCCCCTGAAGTGTGCATTTTGAGTAACTTTAGGGAAATTTCTTGGGTTAGTTGTCTGACACTATGGACTCGAAATCAACCTGGAGAAGATCAAAGTAATATTAGAAATGCCACCGGCTAAAACTTTTAACTCAACTTAGATCATTTGAAGGGCAGTTGGTGTATCTAAGATGCTTTATATTCAACCTATCAAGAAGATGCCAGCCATTCTCAACACTTATCAAAAAGGTTACCAAGTTCAAGTGGGTTGACAAGTGCCAACATGCCTTTGAAGTTATCAAGCACTACTTGATGACACCGCCAGTTCTAACAACCCCTATTTAGGGCAAGCCATAGATTCTATACACTGCTACATTAGATGACTCCTTTGGCTCTCTATTAGCCCAAGCCAATGATGAAGGGAAAGAGAACGCTCTCTACTATCTCAACCGCCATATGATCCCTGCTGAAGCAAACTATCCACCAATTGAGAAGCATTGCCTAGCTTTAATCTTTGCATCCTAAAAGCTATGGAATTACATACTTTCTCATAAGGTAAACTTGATCTCTAGGATCAATGCACTATAATATCACATGATGTGGTTGACGCTATCCAGATGGTTGGCACAATGATCTATAATTTATCATAGTTTGACATTACTTTCGTACCCCTCTATGTGATGAAAGGATAAGAACTATCTGATTTCTTAGCAGTACACCCACTTCCTATTGATTCTCTGCTTAATGATGACCTCCCTGATGAATAAATTATGAACTTAGAGGACACTAGCATTCGCCACTGGGAGATGTACTTCGATGGTGCAGCTTGCTCTCACAGAAGAGAATAACCATGATATACTATCCCAGGGAAGGTAGGGGTAGGAATAGTCATCGTAAGTACAGACCGTGATGTGATGAGATTCTTATATCACTTATCCAATCCTTACACCAACAACGAAGCCAAATATGAGGCTTTGATTGTCAGTCTAGAGTTAGCCATTACTTTAAGCATCCAGAACATTGACATCTTCAGAGATTCTTAGTTGTTCATCAACCAAATTGCTGGGTCCTACAAGATTTTAAAGCCTAAGCTCCATTAATACAATAAGTTCATTATAGAGTTATTGGACCAAATCCCAAATGTTACCTTTTACATGATTCTTCTAGAATAAAATGTCATAGTGGATGCTTTAGCCAAACTTGCCAAGGAGTTGGCATGTCTCGAAGATGAGCACATATTGATAAGGGTCCAAAATAGACAAGTCTTATCTTATTGATGTTGAACTCATCGAAAGATACTCTCTTAAAGGGGAGGTTGCCATTGCCAAAAATAATGAGGAGTTGAATTGGAGGCAACCATTCATACCTAATTATAGGTAAACTACCTCAAGAGAAGCCACTAGCACATCTAGTGAAGTGGAGAGCCATTTTCTATGCTCTCATGGATTACACTTTGTACCGGTGGTCCTTTGATCATATGTGGTTGCTGTTTAGACCAACACGATGCCCGTAAGATTGTGATCGAGGTACACTCATGATTATATAGAGCACATCAATTCAGTCTAAAAATGAAAGCCAAGATCAAGAGACTAGGATACTATTGATCATCGATGATCACAGATTGCATGAACATAACAAGATGATGCCACCAGTGTCAGGTACATGGTGTGGTCCTACACCAACCACCCAATATTCTACATCCTACATTTGCCTCATGGCCATTCAAGTGTTGGGGGTACCAATATAGTGGGTTTGATTGCCCCTCCTTCTTCTAAGAGTCATCGATTTATCTTAGCTGCTATCGACTACTTTTTCAAATGGGTGGAGGTGAACCCACTCAGAGAGGTCATAGCTTAGCATTTGCTCCAGTTTTTTAAGAACCATATCGTATATAGATTCAGGGTGCCTTGATGAATTATATCCAATAATGGTACTGCATTCAAGAGCACCAAGATCAACAACTTTGCCTCGAGACACAACATAGATTTGAGATACTCTACCATCTACTACCCAAGGGGAAATGGCATGGTAGAAGCTTTTAATAAAACTTTTATCAAAATACTGAAGAAGACACTCATCGATAACAAGCAATAGTGGAATGAGGAGTTCGTTGAAGCCTTGTAGGCATCCCACACCACCTACAGAACTCCAACTCAATCTAGCCCTTTCTCCTTAGTGTATGGGTCTGATGCTGTTCTACCATTAGAAGTCCAACTCCCATCACTAAGGATAGTTGTAGGTAGTAAGATCATAATGGAGCAGAATGCCAAGTTGTGATTAGAAGAGCTCGAAGGTTTAGAGGAGAGATGCCTACGGGCATGCCATAACCTTAAGTAGTACAATGCCAAAATGATTAAAGCTCATAATAAGTTGGTCTGTCTTAGAGCTTTTCAAGTAGGAAAGCTTATTTTAGTTCTAAGGAGACCAATTATTTCCCATCATACGATGAGAGGCAAGTTTGAACCCACTTAGGAAGACCCTTTTGCCATAGAGAAGGCATACCAAGGAGGATCTTATCAGCTTATTAATCATAAGAGAGAGAGCGCCCCATGGTTCCAATCAACGGGATTTATTTAAAGAAATATTATTCATGATATCATGTTTGAAAAAAACTATCATCTTTAAAATTCTGTTTCAAATTCAATCTCTTCCAAGCTGAAAACATTTTGTTCATGAGTCCACTATGACGTGTTTAGGGTAGGTGTAAGGAACCCAAATGATATTATGGTGTTTATTTTTGGTATGTGTATGGGGGACTCCATGTAGATCTGAGGGTGTACTTATTGAGGTGATCGAGTAAGATATTGAGGTATGATGTACTATCTAGAAAGATAGAGGCATAACCCTTCAATGGACCTAATCACCTAATAAGAACACCTAAGGCATGATGGGTCTTCGAATATACCAGAGATTTTTTCCCTACTTCACATGGATGAATAAAGTAGATTTTATATTAAACTGGGTTCTAAAGTTCCCTATGGGGGCAAGCCCTTATAGTTAATTACATCTTAAAAAAGGTGATTTCCTTAGGAATACTCTAGATTAAAGTAGGCAATTACTATCTTCAAAGATTTCAAAGATAGGACTATCAATAAATTAGTTTTATTGAAAAATCAAGTGGGATAAATAAAAAATAAGACTTATTATCGAAGCCAAAGGAGATGAGTAAGGAATGCTCATGATACTAGGAAACCTAGTGAGCATTCCAACCTATCATATGGTTAGGCTTTATATGTTTGAAACTGTGAAGAATTATTAATTTGAGTTGAGATTAGAAAGTTAGGACTTACAATCCCACAATATAAGATTATAGAAATACCTAAGAGGTGATGATTTATGCTTGTAGCCCAAAGGAAATAGCCACCTCAGATTCTAAATCTAGGGCACTTTATTAAAAGCTAAAGTATGACCTAAATCTAAGTAAAGATGGGTATATGGTTTACCTCCACAAGAGATATTAAACCACTTAACAACTAGACTTATAATCGCTTGGAGTGGCATCTAGCTAACTCTTCATATGTTTTAAATCCATGTAGGCAAGTCATATGATTTTGTAAGATAGTTGTGTTGATATTATTTATAAAGAAACTATAGTCCTTAAACCCACTCCTTAAGATACTAGAGCATGAGTGGTATGGGCAAATGACTTAGTCTAATGCAAATCTTTTCAAATTTTATTTGATTTTGGACTCTTCATTTTGAAAACGGCCATAGGATTTTCATATGTCTAAATGGATGTTGAAATGAAATTATTGGCTAAATCAGAGAGAAAGAGGTCTTTTTTACCACAGAGGAGGCCCTCAAAGGTCAAGTCTTCCCCTATCGTGCAACGATGAAAACCCTTTCTTAGCAAGAGTGAAGCAATATGAATGCATAATATTAAACATACAACATTCAGCTAAGGGGTTGCTAAATCTATTAATTATCTTGATTTAATGCTTAGGCTTTACATGAGGTTATGAATTATTTAGAAAATTTAGTTATGAGTTGTAGTTAGGATAGAAAAATTAAATTTTTCCTAAGAGCCTAATCAGATCCAGGCCACACATTCAATCACCATTTAAATAAGAAACTAAGAGGAGGCATGCCATTTCTATTACATAATTTAAACATAACATCATACATTTCATAAATCCAACATAAAAGAATACAAGGCCGATGCAGTCGGGTGCCGTCGTACAACCCGAAAAGAAAAAATGGGTAGCTGAGCTCTACCTTTATACAACTCGGCATATGAAAGAATAATTACAATTTTACAAATGAATAAATGCTATTGGGGTCTTCATATCTTCATGTCTTCATGACTCCTTCATTTCTTCATTTGGATGTGCCTGCTTCAAAGGCATCATAGGGCCTCCCAAGATAGAGCCTTCTAACCACCGCTCATCCTAATCCCCCATAGCACTAATCCTAATTCCTAATGCAAAATTACATTAAAAGTAAAATAAATAAATTTAACTACACTTACAAAATAAGTGTTAGCTAAACACACTATACAACCCAAACAGTTATATGAATAATTTAGACTTAGCACCCTACACATGGGTAACCAAGCCCACCTGTCCTAATATAGATTATGCTTAGGGGTTAAGCAACCTACAAAATAGAGCATTTATATTTATTTTAAGCACCCCTTAAGCACAATCTCCTGCAAAAAAAATGATTAGGCTAATCATGGCCTAACATCCAGTCTATGAAGTATACACCCTAACATCCAGTCTATAATAATACATTATAAACCAAACATACATCACTCCATGCACTGCTCTAACATAAAGTTAAAAGTGGTGAATTACTTCTAAAGTGTGTGTATTAAAGCTTGTGTGGTATGCCTTAACTAAGCTTTGTTATGATTTTCTAAGTATGAAAAGGATTGAATTTAAGAGGTTGATTTCACTTTAAGTGACTTCATTGATTTTCAAGTTTTACTTAATGTTTTCTTTTGTTTCATTTGATTTACACCTAGAAACTAAGTGTTTTAAAGAGAAGAAAAGAGAGGATTACTCTCTTTTATCCCTATCTTAAGTCACATCTAAAGCAAATTAATTAAACACTTCTCTTTAGTGAATGTCTAATTACATATTTTAAATTAATCCTAAGTTTATGTTCTCCTTATGTAACCTCATTCAATAAGAAATGAATCTTAAGATTAATTGGAATTAATTACTATCACATGAAACATATTCATTCATTTCTTTTCATCATATGTAACATGCACATGATTAAACTTTAAGCATACCTATATATGCAATATGTCTTAACACACTTAAATGATGGATGTAAACATGTATTTTTGGAATTTATATCTTCCTTTTGATTGAATTATTTCATCATATTAATTTAAAGCACTATGTAAATTCTTATAAAAAAATACATAAAAAAGGAATTAAATAGGTATGTGTCATTGTTAATTAAGGAAGGGAGGTCATCAAATGACCTCCTTGGAGCTAGCTAAAGCCTCATATTCTCGGGATGTCCAAACTATATACCATTAAATTCAAACATATGTGAATTTGCATATATGAACATAAGAAAGAGAGCTCCAAGTCATATGATTAATTAATTCAACAACTTGATCGTTCATGAATGTATGGATTTTTGATAAAAGACAATGGGCTCTAATTCCATAATTAAATACACACACATATCTATAAGAGACCTAAACTAGTACATGCCATTGTTAACCAGGGAAGTGAGGTAATCAAATGGCCTCCTTAGGGCTACTTAAAATCTCATATTCCCGGCATGTCCAGACTAAATATTCACTTTTGTCAAATACATATTGATGTATACATAAATAAAGGAAGAAAAACCATGCAAAAGTTATATTTTTATTTGATTGAAACATTTATGCATATGGAGTGAAGTCTTATGCAAACTCTAATTTTGAAATACATAAGAATGAAATCAAATGGAGTACGTGCCATTATTAAATCATGGAAGTGAGGTAATCAAATGACCTCCTTGGGGCTAACTAAAGTCTCGTATTCCAAGGATGCCCAAGCTATATACCCATTAATGATCTTACTTATATAAATCAATACAAGAATGAAAGAAAAGAAACTTCACTTCACACACTTAAAATATAATCACATACATCTCTTATGTATTTATAACTAGCATTCATAGTATATATTATCATTCATTTATAAGTTTTGAAAAATAAATTTTGATCTAATAGTGATAATAGCCACACATATAATAATTTAAATCAATAAATACAAGTTTACATAAAGGAAACTATTTGATTTAATTAATTTTGGAAAAATATGAATGCATGGATCAAGTGGCATACAACATTTAATATGACTGAAAAGAAATGAAGGGACATAAGCACATGATTTCATTCAATCCAACTAATTCCTAAGGACAATCATACTAAATAAGCTCATTTAAAATAGAAGAAAATTTTTGAATTTCATGTTTGATTTTATTTAAGAAAAGTGAGAAAGGTTTGCTAATCCTAATCCCATTCCCCATGTGTGAGTTAACTTGATTTAATGAAAAGCAATTAGTTTAATTTTATGGATTAATTAGGTTAAGGTGTGAATTAAATTAATTAATTAAACCCTTACCTATGTTACTTTAAGATAATTAATTGAATGATTATGAGCTAATGTAATATGCAAATGATTTGAAAAGTAAATAGCAATGCTCCTATGAAATGAGAGGGGCCTAATGCAATTAATTCTTAATCATTAATATATTAAGCTTAAGATACTCACTTAATTACTTTTAAAATTTTCTCACACATGTGAGTTAACTATAATTTCATTAACTCTCTTAAGGTTATTAAACACCTAAAGCCCTACCCATGAATCAATTAAGGGAAATTAGAAGCAATTACCCTTTAATTTAGGTTAATCAAGCCATTAATCCATTAATTCATTCTCTCACTTAATTACTAAATTAATGATTATCCCTTGAAATGAAATGGGCTTAAAGGGAAAAGGTTGAGAAAGAGGTCCCGACCTAATTCCATAAGCCCTCTCATTCAATTAAACATGATTTGAAAAGATTTGAATTTCAAATTAACCAATTAAGCCACTAATTATTTAATTAATCTTTAATTAGCATTTTTGTTGAAAGAGAGAAGGGAACTTAGGGAAAAGATAAGGAGGGAGGCTCCAATCCAATTCCCTAAATCTCCCCACTATTCAACAGTGATTAAGGGGTCTAATGTGTTGATTAATTACTATTCAAATGCATAATTATTGCTTAATTAAGTTAAAAGAGTAATTAAGTCTTAAAGAATCAATTGCCCAAAATTAATCAAACATTACATTCCAAGAAAAGTATGGGAGGCAGAGGTCATCCCCCTAAACATCCTCAGAAAGTTTGAAATTGATTAGTTAATTAATTAGGGAGTAATTAATATAATTTAAATTTTTATTAAACCATAATTAAGTTAAAATTAATATTCAAAATTAATTAAGAATAACTTTAATGGATTCCCCTTTAAATTACCTTTAAAATGAGCCATTATTTATATTTTTAAGATTTTTCTAAAATTAGTAATGAATTATGAAAGTTTCAGCCTTAAAAACACATTAATTAGCCTTAATTAAGCCTTATCCTATCAGCGCCACATGGTATGCTGACACGATGCGCTTTTCATGTGGCATCGTGAGATTAACTATTTAAGTTGTCACATCTGGCGAGTGAGGCGCGCATATTGATCTCCTCGATCTCTCGAATGGTGCGGTCAAACCCTCGATAAAGGGAGAAAATAGGGGAGATCTAACATGATTTGATCAAAGTCGTTCATTTCATTCATGCAAAATGGATGGCCTGTGATCCTTCTTCCCCTGAGCGAAGAATGATAGCATCCGTCGACCATGGACCGTTCGATCCGAGCTCACCCAAGCTCGGATGAACTTTAAAATCAACCTAAACCATCAGGGAAGAAATTTGAACACATCCAATGATCGAGATCAACTCAGATGCGAATTTCTTTTGAAAATATCGAACTAAAATTTCCTATTTCTACAATTTTGTCGTTCGGTTACATTATTGCTATCGCCTTTAAGAATGCAGATAGATGTAGCTTCATCTAGTAGAGACGATGCCCTGTTGAGTTATATGCAAGCCAATCTCTCTTGGTTCACTCGATGGATCAAGTTTCATCGCTTTGCAGCTCGGTGGGGATCAAAGTTCATCCTTCGGTGGCTTAGGAGCTTGGGAAAAGACTTGGATGGCTTCGAAGACATGCATGGAAGGTGTGTGCAAGAGTAATTTAGTTTTGGATTAGGAATGAGCGAGCTTAGATCAGGATTAGAATCCCCTATTTTGTTTCACACGGGAAGAGGAAATGCCTCAAGGGGAGAGCTTGGGATGGCTCTGAGAATTGCAAGGAGACTCAAAATTGCATTAAGAAGCTCTCATGAATTGAAGTGATGCCTTTCCCATTTGAATTGAGGGGGTGTATGCCTCGATTTGATGAGATGGATGGATGGGATGGCTTCCCATTTTTTGGCAGGCCAACCACAGTTAGAACACCGGAGGGGTCTCAATCGAGTCCATGTGGCTCGTTTGGATTAGGAGAAGCCATGACAGGAGGCTCCAAGCTGAGTTTGGGCAGATTGGGTTTCCTTGATCCTTTGGGTGTTTGGCTTGTAAGGGAGGTGAGTTAGCTCACCTCCCTATGGTCCATGGCAAGTCCTAGCATTTTGTAGAGTGGGCTAGGAGGCTTAGGATCCCTCATTTGGATGTTTGATGGCTGTCAAGGTGAAAGGAGGGTGGACTTAGCCATTTTTGGTAAAATCCCACATGGGGGAGAGGATCCATGGAGGATTTGCATTGGTCTTGGCTCCAAATGGGTTTAGACTAATTTTAGGTTGACCCATGATTGGTTTGGGTTGAGTTTGGTCAGCCTCCAATGGTTTATGGGTTGGTTTCATGGGTTTTGGCTTCATTTGGTCAAATGGGTTCATATTGGGTTATGTTAGGTTGGGTTAACCAATTGATCAAATTAGGTCAAATTAAGTCTTGGGTTAGGTTCAAATGATGATTTGAAGAGTTTTCGTTCAAGTGGTATCAATAAATTTGGCCTAGGTTTGATTTTGGCTCATTTGGATTCATATAGGTCAAATGGGCTAAGTTGACCAATTTGACCAAATTGACCAAATTGGGTTGGGTTAGCTGTTGGTTTATGTTCAATTGGTTAATTGAAAATGATTGTAGGCTTTGGTTTGAATCAATTTGGATTTAATTTGGATTTTGGCTAATTTAATCCTTTAGGTCAAATTGGGCTAGGCTGGGTCAAGTTGACCAATTGGTCAAATTGGGCTCAATTATGATTTTGGTCAAGTTCAATAATCAATTTGGAGTGAACTTGAGCCATTGGTTTCAATCAATTTGGGTTAGATTATGATTTGACCTATTTTGGCCTTTTAGGCCAATTTGGGTCAACTTGGGTCAAATGACCAATTGGACTTGGTTTTGCTCAATTGAGGGTCAATTCATGTTTAATCAATGATCATGGGTTAGTGTGAATCAATGGTTTCAATCAATTTTATGTATGGTGGGTTTTGGCTAGTTCGGGTTTCATTTGGGCTAAGGGTTGACTTGGTCAAAGGACCAAGTTGACTTAGTTTGACCCAATTCAAGCTGAGTGATCATCCTAGGGTGATTGTTGATCATGATATGAGGCTTGGATGAGCTTGGTTCAATTCAATTTGGGTTGGATTAGAACTTTGCTCAAAAAGGTCCTTTAGGCCACTTTGGGTCACGTGGATCTAAAGGGGTCAAATGGTTTGGTTTTGGCTTGATTCAAGTGGACCCATGGGTAGGATGGTCATTTTACTAATTTTTCACTTTGGATATGTTGGGTATTTCGAGAAAGTAGGTTTGTCCAAGCTTCATGAGATTTGGAATTCATTTGATAGGGTTTGGCTCATGTTGACCCATCTAGGTTAAAATGGATCAACTTGGGTCAAGTTGACCAATTGGTCAAATTGGGTCAAACCAAGGGTTGGGACAAGTTCATATGACCATTGGAAATATTTTGGTGGCTTTGGTTTGATTCAATTTGGATTAATTCTTAATTTGGCTCATATGACTTCATTTATGTCAAATGGGTCAAGTTGACCTATTTGACCCGTTTGACCTATTTGAGGTAGGTCAAGGGTGGGTTTGGGTTTGGTTAGTCATATGTAGTGGATTGGTATCTTTATTTCTAAACAATTTTGGTTAAGTTTAAATTTGGCTCAACAGTACCCCTTTAGGTCATGTTGGGTCTAAGGTCAATTTGGCTATGTTGGGTCTAGTTGGCCAATTGAGGTTTTGGTCAAGTTCAACAAGTGATTTGGAGTGAACTTGACCCATTGGTTCCAATCAATTTAGCTTAGATCAAGTTTTGACACATTTTGACCCTTAAGGTCAAAATGGGTGAACTTGGGTCAAGTGGCCAATTGGGCTAGGTTAGGCTGATATGTTAGCTTGGTCAAGTTCGAACATAAGTCATGAGTGAACTTAGATCAATGGTTTCAATCAATTTGGCCTATGGTGGAATTTGGCTATCTTAGGTTTTATTTTGGGTTAAGTGTTGACTTGGTCAACCCTTAGGTTTGACTCGGCTTGACCCAATTTGATTGATTGATTATCCCATGATGATTGTTGATCATGATGAGAGGCAAATATGAGTTTGGTTCAATCCAATTTGGTTAGGATTAGAATTTGGCTCTTAAGGGTATTTTAGTTCACTATGGGTCAAGTGAGCCTAAGTGGGTCAAATGATTTTGTCACAACTTGATCTGAAGTTGGTTGATCTTGTTTATGAACTCATGATTGAAATATAAATTCATTTACAAGTGGTTTGAGGCCAAGTGGGTTTTGACCCATTTGATAATTTCATATTCAAAGGAAGAACATGAAGGGGTTCTGAGTTTGATTTTTGAACTAAGTTTTGAGTGTTTGATTGAAGTTTGTACTTATATGAGGGCTCATGATTATAGGGTTGATTGAATCATGAGAGAAATATCAAGAGTTTGGCTTGATTTGAAATTGATTTGATTAAGTTCAAGATTTTGGATTGAAAGACTTAGATTGGATTTTGAGTTGGTTTTGATTGTTTGAATTTATATTTCATTTATATATGTGAATATAAATGAGAATATAAATGGATCATGAGAAAATTTCAATGATTTGAAGTGGTTTAATCATGATTTGGGCTTAGTCCATTAAGAAGGATTTAAAGGACTTAAGAAAATGTCATCGAGTTTAGAGTTTGAATTTTTGAATTTGGTTTGATTGATTTATATTTATATTTCATTTATTTGTGTGAATATAAATGAGAATATAAAAGAATTATGATAAAATCGCATGACTTTGAGATGGTTTGATCAAGATTTAGGCTAAGTCCATTAAGAAGGATTTAAAGGACTCAGAAAAGATTTGGAGTAGGGAATTTAATTTTTGCCTTTGATTTGATTGATTTATATTTATATTTCATTTATATATGTGAATATAAATGAGAATATAAATGAGTTTTGAGAAAATCCCATGAATTTGAATTAGTTTGATTAAGGTTTAGGCTAAGTTCATTAATGGAAAATTAATGACTTAAGGAAAATTTCATGAATTGATTTGGAATTTTGAGTTTAGTTTGATTGATTTGAATTTATATTTCATTTATATATGTGAATATAAATGAGAATATAAATGAATTATGAGAAAATCTCAAAGATTTGAATTGGTTTTGATTATAATTTGGTTAAGTCCTTAAAGGAAGGTTAAGGACTTAGGCAAAATTTGGACTTTGGAAATTTTTGATGGATTTTGATAATGGATTTCAATCATAGATTTTAATCATGGATTTTAATCATATAAAGCTGATTGGAGTTTGAAGAAAATCAATAAGATAAATTTGGAGTTTCACTTGAAGGAAGGAAAGTGAGGAATGGTTTAAGCTAAGGGTAGGAAATTTTCCTAACACCCCTAAGGCATGACATATTCATATAGCTAACTCTTCTAAGTCTATAGGACTAGGTTGAGTGTTCACCTAATCACTAGATGTGTCTTAAGACTAAGGAACTCTTAAAGTCTAAGAGGAGTCCTATGTTTAAGATGGAGGTGTTGAGAGCTCATTCTAAAAATAAGGTCAATACCATCTGACTGTTTGGACTTACAATCGCCTGGGGGTGGCGCCAAGTAACTCCTCCTATAATTTTAAATTCATGTAGACAAGTCATATGCTTTATGCAAGATAGCTAGGCTACTATTTATTTAGAAAGAGACCAAGTCTTTAAACTCAATCCCTAAATAGACTGGATCATGTAAGGGTATGTTTCAAATTATCAAAATCTAACGCAATTCAGATTTCATTTTATTTTTATTTTTGGACAATCATTTTGACTCAGGCTAATAGGATTCATATGCCTAATGCATGAGAAATGAGATTATTGGCCAAAATCAGCGAGAAGGGAGGAGGTGTATTTCCACCAAGCTCTCAAAGGTCAAGTCAAGTTTTTCTAACAAAGGTGGAAGCTCTCCAATCAATAGCGAAAATAATATACATTTGTGCATGACGTTATAAAAGAAGTACTCATCCAACTGAGAGGTTACTAATTCTTTTATCTTGATTTTAGCCTAAGCTTAAGATGAGGTTATGAGTTCTTCAATTTTAATTTTGAATTGTTAAATTTGGTAGAAGATTTAATTTTTCCTAAGAGCCTAATCCACATCCAGGCGATACATAAAGGAAGGAAGAAACTAGGAAAAGGATGCCACTTAATGCACAAGCTAAATAAATCATCAATCAAATTATAAAGTTAATCGCAAAAGAATAAGGGGCCATTGTGGTCGGGTACCACCACACAAACCCAAAAATAAATTGGGTAGTCGAGCTCTACCCTTATACAACCTAGATTACAAATGAATTACATACGATTAAGCAAGGAACTCATTGTTATGGGGGTCTTCAAGCTTAATTTCTTCATTCTTCTTTTCTACTTTCTCCTTTTTTTTCCTCTTTCTTCTTTGGTTCTTTTGGATGGTTGGAATGTGGTTGCTCCAAAGGCTTCACATGGTACATTAAATGTGATCTTATGACCAATGTTCATCCTAATCCCCATAACAATCATTTTAAAATCCTAATTGTCAAAATTACATGAAAAGGAAAAATAAATATAGCTAACACCTGCAAAACAAAGATTAGCTAAATAAACCACACAAAATCCCAAGCATGTATATTGGACTTATCACCTCACACATGGATGACTAAGTCCACCTGGCTTATTGGATTATGCTTAGGGGTATAAGCACATGCACAGCAAAAATATTTGTATTTTTATTTATTACAGCTCCCTGTTGACCTCATTTTTAGAATGAGCTCTCAACCACTCCATCTTAGACATAAGACTTCTCTTAGACTTTAATAATTTCTTAGTCTTAAGACACATCTACTAATTAGGTGGACACTCAACTTAGCCCTAGAAGACTTAGAAGAGTTAGCTATAGGAATAGGTCATGCCTTAGGGATGTTAGGAAAATCTTCCTACCCTTAGCTTAAACCATTCCTCACTTTCCTTCATTCAAGTCAAACTCTAAATCAATCTCATTTGAATTTCTCCAAATCCAATTAAAACCTATGATTGAAATCGATGATTGAAATCTATGATTGAAATTCAAGATTGAAATCTATGATTGAAACCCATGATCAAAATCCATCAAAATTCCTAAGTCCAAATTCTTCTAAATCCTTAATCTTCCCTTAAGGACTTAACCAAAATCATGAACAAATCAATTCAAACTCATGGGATTTTCTCAAAACCCATTTATATCCATATTTATGTTCACATATATAAATGAAATATAAATATAAATCAATCAAATCAAACTCTCAAATTAAATTCCCAATTTAAAATTTTTTAAGTCCCTTAATTTTCCATTAAAGTACTTATCCAAAATTTGATCAAACCATTTCAAATTCATGGAATTTTCTCATAATTCATTTATATACTCATTTATATTCACATATATAAATGAAATATAAATACAAATCAATCAAACCAATTCAAAAATTCAAACTCCAAACTACAAAATTTTCCTAACTCCCTTAAATCCTTCTTAATGGACTTAGCCCAAATCATGATTAAACCACTTCAAATCCTTGAAATTTTCTCATGATCCATTTATATTCTCATTTATATTCATAAATATAAATGAAATATAATTTCAAACAATCAAAACCAATTCCAAAAATCAAACTCAAATCCATCCAAAATTCAACATAAGCCTTTCAAGTCAAAATCTTGAACTTAGCCAAATCAATTTTAAATCAAGCCAAACTCTTGATTTTTCTCTCGTGATTCAATAAATCCAACAATCATGAACCCATATATAAATACAAACTCCAATCACTCAATCAATACCTAAGTCCAAAATCAAACCCATAACTCTTTCATATTCTTCCTTTGAATATGAAATTGTCAAATGAATCAAAACTCATTTGACTTCAAACCACTTGTAAATAAATTTATATTTAAATCATAAGTCAATATATAAGATCACTCAAGCTCAAACCAAGCTTTACCCAAGCCATTTGATCCACTTAGGCTCACTTGACCCAAAGTAACCTAAAGTACCCTTATGAGCCAAATTCTAATCCTAACCAATTTGGATTGAACCAAACTCATATTTGCCACTCATCATGATCAACAATCATCATGAGATGATCAATCAATCAAATTAGGTCAAACCAAGTCAAACTTAAGAATTGACCAAGTCAACACTTAACCCAAAATGAAACCTAACATAAACAAATTCCACCATAGGCTAAATTGATTGAATCCATTGATCCACATTCACTCATGAATTATGTTTGAACTTGACTAAGCCAACATTTGAGCTTAACTTAGCCCAATTGACTACTTGACCCAAGTTGACCCATTTTGACCTAAAGGGTCAAAATGTGTCAAAACTTGATCTAAGCCAAATTGATTGAAACCAATGGGTCAAGTTCACTCCAAATCACTTGTTGAACTTGACCAAAGCCTCAATTGGCCACCTAGGCCCAACCTAGCCAAATTGACCTTAGACCCAACATGACCTAAAGGGCATGTTGAGACAAATTTAAACTTAACCAAAATTATTTGGAAATAAAGATACCAATCCACTCCATATGACTAACCAAACCCAAACCCACCCTTGACTTACCTCAAATAGGTCAAACGGATCAATAGGTCAACTTGACCCATTTGACCTAAATGAAGTCATAAAGCCAAATTCAGAACTAATCCAAATTGAATCAAACTAAAGCCACCAAAATATTTCAAATGGTCATATGAACTTGACCCAACCCTTAGTTTGACCCAATTTGACCAATTGGTCAACTTGACCCAAGTTGACCCATTTTATCAACATGAGCCAAACCCTATCAAATGAATTCCAAATCTCATGAAGCTTGGACAAAACTAGGTTCTCTGAATACCCAACATATCCAAAGTGAAAAATTAGTAAAATGACCATTCTACCCTTAAGCCATAGAATAAATTTTGGTTTAATCCATGTGTAATTTGGTCATACCCTCTTCATATCCACTTGAGACTTTCCAAATAGCTCATGGGGACTTAGTGAATAGTGGTGCACCCAACCCAATGGGTTTGGGTCAGCCCAATTGGTCCCTAGACCAAACTCGACCCCATGGGCCAAAACTCCAAATTCAAAATCCATCTCCCACTCAAATTCAAGCACATGGGAGGCTGGCAATCCACTCCTTGGCTAAAACTGACCATGTGCACCCTCGTAACTGATAAAATTACCCACTTCCTAAGCTCCATTGATTAAAAATGATAAGAGGATGGATGATCGTCTGATCCTTCAAGGGGGAGATATACTCCCCCTAATTCATTTCAATTCTAACTTTCCCTTTATAGATTGAAGCTAAGGAACTCAGAGAAAGCCTTGAAGAGTATTCTCAAGCTTCATAGAGAGGATTTGAAAACTCCATTTCTTGATTTTCAGAGTTTGAAAATAGGGGAGGTCTATTGAAGAGCCAACTTCCTCTTCACTCAATTTCACTGCAATTGCTTTTGCATACTCCATCAAAGAGGCAAGTCGAGTGCACCCAAGCTCTCTTTGAAGTTCCAAAGGTAAGGGGGGCCTAGCTTCATCAAAGCCACAAGCTAGCTAAGGAGGAGGTGGTCCATATACCAATCCACTCAACCTCAAGTACTCATACTTTCAACACAGCTTCATCTCAACTAGACGAAGCTTCTCCAAGGGACTCGAGCACCGATGAGGTATGAGATTTTTGACCATTATACTCAATGTGGTGTGGAGCTTTATGAAAGAAATTTTAATCCCATGGTTTTTATCGTTGGATGTGCCACTCTTTAGCTTTAGATGGTGTGGGTTGAGTTTGGTTTGAATCCGATCTCAATCAAGCTCGGATCATCCCCTTGATCATGAATGGTCTCTGTTGATCAAGGGGAAGAACTTGGGAGATCTCTACTATCCATCCACGCATTTTGGATGGACGGTTGAGATAATTCCCCACGTTTAGAAATCCCTTATCCATTTTAAAACTGTGGGGGGATCTATGGTTGTCCAATCTTTTATCAAACGGTAGAGACCAAACCGCATCCGCCGCCAGCCACCATTTTGGATTTGACATTTAAGTAAATCCCTCATGGAATGATGCATGTAAAGCTTACTGACCGTTGCCTCCACACATCGCGTCGTGAGCTAGATGATTAGTTAGGGTTAGTTGAAATGCCTTAATTAATTTTTATTAACTTAGGGATCTTCTAAAATTCATAACTCCCTCTAGAAAATTTTAAAAAATATGATATAAATCCTATGGAAAGATAATTTAACCTAGAATATTTTAAAATTAATTTCAATAGTTTTGAGTTATGATTTTATTCGATTTTAGGTTTTACTAGAAACTTCATTTTCCTAATTACTTTTTAATTAAGCCTCTGATTAATCCCAAACTTCTTGAGTATATTTTAGGGGATGATTTCTACCTCCCCTAATTTTCTTAAGATTTATTGAAGGCTTGATTAGAAGAATTGCATATGGATTTCTTAATTACACTCCTTATGTAATTAAAGATAATTAGGGTATGATTAGTGATTTCAAGCCATGATTAGGGTTGATTAAGGTCAGATCCAGTAGATAGGAGGTTTAGGGAATAATTTTGAGGCATTTTACTTAAGCTATTCCCTAAACCACCTTTTCTCTCCTTAATCTCCTCTTAATTTAGGATTAATTCATTAATTATCCCCTTAATTAATTTCTAAAATTTCTAAAAAGTTCCAGAACTTAATTAATCTACTTTGCATAGATGGTTAGGTATTTAATAGCCAAAGTTTAATTAAGGAAATCAAAACCTAATTCATAAGTATGAAACGGTGTTTTGAAATTACTTAAGCAAAACTCCTTAGCTTAATTAACCTTTAATTGTGAGCCAAATTGCATTAGGCCTCCTTCTTATTAGGTGCATTGCAAATTTAAATTCTTTGTGAGATTTATGTCATCTCATTAGCTTATAGTTATTTGGTTAATTTTTCTAAGGTGGTGTAGGTAAGGGTTAATTAAGTTACTTAATTCATACATTAACCTAATTAATACATAAAATGGATTTAATTATCTAAAAATTGAACAAAAATGTCAAACACATGTGGGAATAGGTTAGGACTAGCAAACTCATCTCACCTTTTCCAAATTAAATCAAACTCCAAACTAAACAAAAATTACTTTGAATTCACTTTGATTTATTTTAAACTTTCTTATTCTATAAGAATGTCTTTAGGATTTAAGTGAAATGAACTTGTTTACATTCTTTCATTACTTTGAATCTTTCCCCAACATGTTAAATTTGTATGTCATGTGGTTTCATGCATTCATATCATCTAAATTCAAGTTTAAAATGAAATTGTTTATTTTATGTCAAATTTGCATATGTTGGATAAAGTAGAAATATGAGTGGCTATTATCACTACTAAATTCAAATTATTTTTAAAATACATAAATCAAATAAAAAATTTGAAAATATGCTACTTATATTTTAATTATGATTTTATATGTGAAAGATTATAAAGGTATGCTTAGCATAGGTTTCCTTTCTTTCTTATGTTAGCATAGTTTTGTATAGGAATTTGGTGAGATATATGGTTCATTTGAAAAAGACATAATACTCACCTAATTCTATATCCTATTTATCTCTATGCAATCACCCAAGAAGGGTTACCTACACTTGTATACATAAATTGCATAAACAAAATGAATCTATTAATACAACTTTTGCATTCTTCCTTTCCATCTCATTTCTTTCATACATATGTTTGTATTTAAGGAAAGTGGAATATTAGTCTGGACAACCCCGATATTGTGAGACTTTAAGTAGCCCTAAGTAGGTCTTGTACCTTACACCTCTGGTTAATAATGGCACTGTACTCACTTATGCCTTTCTTAGTTTTATGTGTGTATGTGAAAATTTGGATAAGGAAACCCCTTTCTACCTAAGAAAAATCATGCATATTCAACTTTTAAATTTTCTTAGATGGATAATTAACATGCAGCATAAAGTATGTTAAATACTCTCATTTGTATGCATAGATATGCTTAGGGTCCATCCATATGCATGTTATATATGTTGGGAAAGAAATGAAGTAATGTGTGTTATGTGAATTTTGATTCATTTTATTTAATCTTAAAATACCTTTCTTTTTGAATAAGTTTGTTTAGAGTTTATCTAAACTTAGGATTAATTAAAGATCTAATCAAAATATTCACCTAAGAAAAACTAAAATATGAATCTACTTTAGAAATTACTTAGGTTAGGAAAGGAAAGAGAAGTTCTCTTCTCTTTCCCTCTCTTCATAACTTAGTAATTAATTGTAGGATTCACTTGAACCAAATCAAAACATGAAATAAAATCAACCCAAAATATTAAACAACTTAAATGGAACCCTCCTCTAAGTTGAACATGTTCTTTACCCTTTGAAAATTTAAACCTAAAGCCATTGCTAAGCATACCACACAAACCTTCAAAGCATACACATTAGCCTAAGTCACCAGTTCTAGCTTTCGGTTAGGTCGATGCATGTTTTGATGTTTTGTTTTATTTTTTGATATATATTTTAGACTTAATGTTAGAGTGTATGCTTGTAGGATGAATGGTAGGATGCTCTTAGTCTAACTATTCTTTTCTGCAGAGGATTGTGCTTAAGGGGCACAATCATAAATAAAAATATAAATGCTTTTTCTTGCAGGTGTTTTATACCCCTAAGCATGATCCAATAGGCCAGGTGGACTTAGTCACCTATGTTTGGGGTGATAAGTCTAATATACATGCTTGGGATTTGTGTGTTTTGTTTTAACTAACCTTTGTTTTACAGGTGTTAGTTAGATTTTCACTTTTCTTTTTCAAGTAAATTTATGCAATTAGGATTTTGGAATAATTGTTATGGGGATTAGGATGAGCATTGGTCATAAAATTCTATCTTATGCACCATGTGAAGCCTTAGAGCATCTACTATACAACCATTCAAAAGAAGGAACCAAAGAAGAAAGAAGAAATAAAGCTTGAAGACCCCCATTACAATGAATTCCTTGCTTAATTATAATTTAATTCATTTGTAATCCGAGTTGTATAAGGGTAGAACTCGGCTACCCAATTTGATATTTTCAGGTTTGTGCAGTGGTGCCCTACCACAACGACCTTTTATTCTTTTTGTGATTAGCTTTATAAATTGATTGATGATTTGTTTAGCTTTTTCATTAAGTGGCATGCTTTTCGTAGTTTCTTTCTTGCTTTATGTATGGCCTAGATGTGGATTAGGCTCTTTAGAAAAAATAAATCTTTTACCCAACTTAACAACTCAAAATAAAAATTAAATAATTCATAACCTCACCTAAAGCTTCGATTTAAAATCAAGATAAAAGATTTAGCAACCCCTTAGCTGGATGAGTATTTTTTGTAATATCATACACAAATGCATCTTATTTTACTCTTGATTGGAGGGCTTTCACCTTTGCTAGAGATACTTGGCTTGACCTTTAAGAGCCATTGTGGAAACTCACCACTTCCCTTCTCGTTGATTTTGGCCAATAACTCTATTTCTCATGCATTAGTCATATGAATCCTATTAGCCTGAGTCAAAATAATTGTCCAAATGAAAATAAAATGAAACTTAAATTACATTAGATTTAGGTCATTTGAAGCACGTCTCTTTACATGATCTAGTCTCTTTAGGGAGTGAGTTTAAGTACTTAGTCTCTTTCTAAATAAACAACAACCTAGCTATCCTGCATAAGCATAAAGACTTTCCTACATGTATTTAAAATCAGAGGAGAAGTTAGTTGGCAGCGACCCCCAGGCATTTGTAAGTCCAAGTTGTCGTGTGGTTTGTCCTCTCTTGTGGAGGCAAACCAATTACCCATTTTCTCCTTAGAATTAGGTTGTGCTTTCGGCCCTCACCAAAGCTCCCTAGATTTAGGTTCTAAGGTTGCTTCTCCCCTTTTTGGGTTATAAGATTAATTACTCACCTCTTAGGAATTTTAGTCAGTTCTTAGGATGCAATTAACTATGGGGCTTGCCCTTGGGAACTTAACAACCGGTTTAAAATAAACCACCTTTACTTTTTATGTAAGTAGGGAAGAATCTTGTGTACATATGCAGACCCATCATCCTTAGGAGTCCTTATTGAGGTGATTAGGTCCATTAAAGGGTAGTGACTTCTATCTTTCGAGAAATTACACCCTTCCTTGATGACGTACTCGATCACCTAAATAAGTGCATCTATGGATCTGTGTGGCATCCTAAAGAGATGAATTTCTATAGGCTTGCCTCCTTCATTTCTCCCCAACATATTTGAAAGGTGACTCCCATGTTATAGGAATTTATCACCACAGATTTTTCTGGCGACTCCACTGGGTATGATTCCTCTCTCCATCTTTGATAAATGATCATTATTTTTTAGTATCGATAGTGGGTTTTTACTTTGGTATGAGTCCAAGACTATCCTTCTTTTCGTTGGCACTTAGCTTATTTCATTCTTAGGTTGAGTTAGCCAACATCTTTAGGTTTTAGGACCGCATTCCTTGTTGGTCTTAAAACCCCCGTTGGGTTCTCCAATGGGTAAAATGAAAAGATCTAAACAAAAAAGAAAACATTTAAAGACTTCCACCTTATCATTTTTTTATGATAAGGAAAGGTTTGTCGTAAAATAATAAAGACAAAAATAAGTCTTCCATAATAACTTTGCTTTTCAAAAATCACCTTTTCAAAAATTCACTTAATAAAATATTTTTCACAAAATTTTGTCACCCTCATTTAACAATTCCCATAATTATTACATGTAGAGATTTTCAAAAATAAAACTAACAACATTTTCAAAAAGCACAAATCAACATCTTCTTTAAATTCACTTTGATGAAGATTTCATTTTTAAATAAAATGAACAATCATCTTTTCCAAAAATCACAATCATAATCATAAAGTTTTCAAAAAAAAGCACACATGAATCTTTCTATTCAATACACTCACACTTATTGAATGGAAAGTTCATTTCCAAATAAAATTAAGCTTTTCAAAAAGCACACATGAATATCTTCATTTAATATACTCAAATTTATTAAATGAAGATTTTATTCAACTAAAATTAAATATCTTTAGGAAATCCCACTTGAACATATCTCACATATGTTTTAAGTTGTTGAATTCCTCTCTTTCAAAACAATCACACACACACACAAATTCTTCATTTCAAAAAAATTAGATTGATCTCCATTCTACATACTTAAATTTGTTGAATGGAAGTCCTCTTCTCAAAAAATTAAAATTTTAACAATCATATTTCAAAAATTTTCAAAACACATTTTGGAACTTCATTTAGTACATTCAAATTTGCTAAGTGAAGTTTCCAAATCTAAAATAAAAATCAACAATCTTATTTCAAAAATTTCAAACACATTTGTAACTTCATTTAACATACCCTAATTTGTTAAGTGAGTCTCCAAATCCAAAATTAAAAATTTTCAAACACATTTGGAACTTCACTTAACATACTCAAATTTTCTAAGTGAAGTCTTCAAAGCAAAAAAAAAAAAAAAACATAACAAAATTTTCAAACACCTTTGGAACTTCTTTCCTTAGCATACCAAATTTACTAAGGAGAAGTTTCCATTTCCAAAACCAAAACAAATCAATTTTTTTTTTAAACACACCATTTGGAATTTCATTTAACATACTCAAATTTGCTAAGTGAAATTTTCATTTCACAAAACCAAGTGAGACTTCCTCTTTAGCATACCAAATTTGCCAAAGTTAAATCTCCATTTTTGATCACATCAAAACAAAATGAAACACTTTAAGATTCCCTTAGTATACCAAATTTGCTAAGGATCCTACCCTTTTCCAAAAATCAAAACATCAAAACAAAAATGAAACACTTAGGATTTTCTTAGCATAACTAAATTTGCTAAGAATCTTATTTTCAAAAAAATCAAACAAAACACACTTAGATTCTTCACTAAGCATACCTAAATTTGCTAAGAAAGAATTCTAAAATTTTCAAAATTTAAAAAAAAATCATAAAAAAGAAATAATCACTTTCAAAATACTTCACTTAGCATACCTAAATTTGTTAAGTAAAATTCAAAAATAATCAAACAAAAACAAAATCATTTGACCCTTACTTTAACATACCTAAATTTGTTAAAGGAAATGGTCCTCAAATCAAAAATCTCAAATTCAAAACAACAATGAACCTATAGAAGCATCCTTATCAAAAAATTTGACTCCATATTTCAACATACCTACATTTGTTGAAGTTTGGATTCATATTCAAATTCCTCTTTCAATCAATCTTCTCAAATTCATTTGAACCCCACTTAACAATTCCAAGTTGTTAGATGTGGGTTCAAATTTTTAAATTCAAAATTCAAAAATTTATGGAGATAGAAATCTGATACAAGTTCATTTCTCATTGCAAATCTTTTCATTAGTTATGCAGTTCATTTGTTTGTTAAATGTTGAAATTTTCTCAAAAGTTTGTCTTCACCTCCTCCCATGGTATGGATCTAGCTTTAGATTAGGCGACCTCTAGACCATACCCACGATTCACTTTGGCCGGATTTGAGGGGCAGAACACTTGTGAGGGCACTCCCCTCATTTCAGTGGACCAAGGACCAGGTGAGGAAGCTCATCGGATGACTTACCCTCGATTGATGTCTCCTCACTAAAGAGGAAAGCTATGGAAGTACCATATACTTCAATTGTAGCACTGCCAGCTGTGCTAGTAGACCAGCTCTGATTGCAGTTCACCCCAGAGTTGCTCATGTTGCCCTAGTGAGGGCTAGTACCTTACCATCTGTACCCTCTAAGGGTAAGGCTCCCCTGATCTCAAGGCTTTCCTCCCCTACATTTTAGTATGGGTCTAGCTTGCACTTCTGCTATCCTACCTGTACATAGTACAGGAATAAGAACATCATGATCAAGAGGTACCACACCCAGATAGCCATGGAACTTGAGGCAGCAGCTCGATTAGCCATGGATGAGTTTCCCATTATCACTTCACCACTGGTTACAAAAAATAAGTTTTATCCTCTCTCTAGATCAAACAGAGAGGATGTTAGGAGGATCCATTCATCACCTCCTCCACTGGTGCGGTTTCAGCCAACAATTTCTAGGAGCAGGAGGTCGTATGTTGGCCTCCGATCTGTCTTACACTAAGTAGGTGGAGCATTTGGATGCTCAGAGTCTGGCACTCAGTTTGATCTTTGATATGTTATCCCCCACAGTGTGGGGAGGCAGATTCGCTAGGAGAGGGCCCATGAGGCCCATACATCACATGTTACTACCAGGGAGCGATGAAGGTTCAACCATCAGTCGGCCGCTTCTACTTTGATTAATTTTCTAGCTTGACGTGCTACCCGCATCGACCATACTGATAATATCCTTCTCATTGGGACTAGCCACCACAAGAGGGCATTTCTTATGCACAGAGAGTCGGTGGTCTCTCCAACCCATCACTCTACCCCTCGTCCTCTATTGCCAATGCAGGTTACAACATCTCCCATTCCATCTAAGGCCATGAAGGCCACATCCAGGGAAAAGCACACCCCATTGGTGATTCGGCTATGGATAAGGGATCCTACCCCTTCTACACCACCCATTGTGGTAGGACCAAGCTCTCACTTGACCGCCCAGTGGTGGTGAGGAGTGGCGACCGCATATGGTCATCCCTTCACCAACTCCATCCATGTGGAGATGGTGATGGTTATTGAGATATTCGGATAAGATCATTTGCACGGTGGTAGTGGAACATCCTAGGATTGTTACCCTCTTGTAGTAGTGAGTGTCATTCATCTAGAGTAATCGCATAGGATTGATTCTCCGATGAGGCGAGGTCAGGCCTCTCGATGATAGTGATCACAATTGACTATTTGTTGCTGAAATAGATTATTCCTTAGATGAGATAGTTGCACATTATTTCATGGAAAAGAAGGAAATCTTGGGGTATGATTGGTCCGATGAAGAGAAATTTAGCTTTGATCCTAACGAAGATGACTTGATGGGGGATTTAGTTGGAGTCTACATGGTTGACACAAGAGGATCTCTTCTTAGGGAGCAACAAGCCATGGAAGGTGATGAGGTTGATTTGGGAGACCTTCTGACCCACACCTCGACATAGTTAAGCAGGATGAGCAGATTGATAGGATGGAAAGTCAGTTACAGGACTTGTTAGCAGTAGTGTCAGTGCTTTAGAAATTAGCCTCATTAGTTCATCCAACTACAGTCGATGTTTATCAGCCTGAGTTAGTGTATGTCTTGGACCCAACCATGACTCTACCTCCTGTTGAGCACAGTAGCACTAGCATATATAAGAAAGTAGTGGAAAGTACTTCCATATAAGAAAAAGATATAAAATCCATGGTTATGCAACAGGTGAAGGAAGCTTTGGCTCAAGCTCAGGGAGGATCATCAGTTCCAAAGGGTAGACCCTACCCAGAGAAATTTGATGTTATCCAGTATCCCAAGGGTTTAATGCCTACTTCTTTCAAAAGCTTTGATAGTAGTGGAAACCCAAGGCAACACATAACACATTTCAATGTTAGTTATTGCAACACAGGTGGCAGCGATGTTTTGTTCTTTCACCTTTTCAGTAGTAGCCTAGTGGGTATTGCTTTTGATTGGTATGTTGAACTGCGCAAAGGTTCAATAAAGACATTGGCTGAGTTAGAGCAACTCTTCATCAAGAGATTTGCTGGAGCTCAGTAAAGGGTTACTGTAGGTGATCTCGTTGTAGCCACACACCCGGTGAGTCACTTGTTGATTATATTCTCGATAGTGTAACGAGTATGAAGTGTGAACTGGTTATGCGAACAACATGCCATTGAGATTCTCTTGAAGAATATCCATGGCGGATACTTCATGCTTAAGGGCTTCACTATCAAGACATTTGAGAAGCTAATCAACAAGGGTGCTAGTCTATAAGGAGGCCAAATAGTTGCCTTTTCAAGATCGGTTTACTGTAGAAGGTTTATGAGAAGAAGGCGGGGAGTAGAAGCGGTTGATAAGGGAAGCGAGATAGAGGTCAGAGAGACCACGACCTCAGCAGCCTCCACATCCTTTGCCACCACCGAGGTAACCTTACCGGCCTCCACCACAGCCTCCAAGGCCATCACATCCACCGCCTCAGCCATACCACCTCCAACAGCGGCATGCATATCCCCCACTAGATAGTTATGGTCCACCTACTCTTTTAGATAAGTTAAACAAACTTTATTCTTTTAAGAGGGAGGTAATCAAAAAAATCTTTAAGAATCTCTTAAAGAAACATGATTTTCAACTACCCGAGCCTAGGAGACCAGAGGAAGTAGGCAAAAGTCATGATCCAAACTTTTTCCCTTACCACCGTATGTTATGTCACATTTTGGAAGATTGCTTCACATTCAAGGACTGACTTGAACACAGTTTCAAGACTGGTACTATAGTTATCCCAAAGGAATACCTTATGGAATAACCTTCTAGTTCCATCAATGTAATCCTTGGGGATATATGTGATCCTATCAAAACCACAGAAGGTTGGGACATTTCTTTATCCAAAACCTCTAAGAAGATAATTCAGAAAATGAAGAAGCTTTCCTTACAGGGTGAGTCACTCAAACCTCAACACCAAGGAAGGTTTGCAAGTTGCCGTGCCAACTCTAGGAAAGGAGCTCATAGCTTCGATAGCGGCGTATATGTCGACCCAAGATAGCCCTTAGCTTCCTGTCCGACCTCCGACCTTAGGTTGTAGCTTCCATACTAGTGACTTCTTTCATTTCAGCTAGCTCTTCTATTTTTTGTACTAGTAGAACTCTTATATCAACAGATAAGGGCATCAAATCCCTTACTGAACTCACTTTACATGACTTCTACTTTGTACCTCCAAATAATTCCAAGAAATTGAAGAATAAAGCTAGTTTGAATTACATCTGTGTCACTTCTGATGGGTTATCTTCTTTTATTCCTAACGATAACTCTTCAAGCCTAAATAACTATAATAATTTTGATCTTCCTCTTTCTAATTTAGAGTTGGACTTTTTAACGCTGAATACTATGGGTTCACCCCTTGAGATAGACTTGGAATCATCTGATTTTGAGGGTCCCACAGGAGAAGCTATAGGTGAGCCTGAAGTGCAGGTAGAACCTTCCACCAACTTGCCTCAAGAGATCACTGAAGTCAACCTCTGTAGTGGCAAGGTTCTACCTCCAGGCGCACATCAAAATGGAAATAAGTCATGGATGCGAAGATCGATAAGCCCTTCCTCAAGATGCTTCACCTTTGGATATGCTTGTGGAAGACCAGCTAATGGTGGAGTACAATGTCCTTTCTCATTTAAGAAAGTTATCATTTAAGCTAAGCATATATGATGCCCTTATCTTATCCAAAGATATGAGGGAATCATTAATCAAGGCCCTCCTTGATCCTGATATATGTTTAGCTCAGCTGATTGCTATAGGTGAGGAAGCACATTATGAGAAAGAAGCTCAAGGGATAACAATCATAGATGAAGACCTTCTTATAGAGGACTTAGAGCACCACCATCACCTATACATCACAGTCGACATGGACAGGTTCAGACTCGCCAGGGTTCTCGTGGATTTAGGTGCATCGGTGAACATTATGTGTCTAAAAACCCTTGCCTATTTGAAGATCGACATCTCTACCCTCTGAGTAGATAGGAAGATGTTGAGAGGATTCAATGATCAAGGTGAGTGGGTTTTATGTTCTATAGTGTTACCACCAGAGATAGGTGAAGCCAAGTTCTACATCATTGATTGAATACTTCATTCTTTGCTTGGTAGGCCTTGGATACATCGAGAAGATTATTCCATCCTCCCTTCATCGGTGCATCAAGTTTAAAAGATGGAATTGAATTGGTGTCCAGAGATGAAAGCCATTTTACTTAGAGAGATTGAGATTTATGAGGATACGACTTACTATCTTCCTCAAAACACCCTTTCTCGTAAACTTGGACAAAATTCAACTGTAAAACCAAAAGAAAAAGAAAATGAAGCAAAAGAAAAGATAAAAGAAAATGAAAAGAAAAATAAAAGTCCAAGTGAACAAGAAAGGGGAACTGAAGAAGAAACAAATCCGCATATCACATTCCACCCACAATTCATTCTATCATATGGACATGTGGGTAAGATGGCACAACCTCCACCCGGTAGAGGTAGAGGCAAAAATAGAGGCAGTTCCAAAAGTGGGAGACCCCCTAGTTAGCCTTCAGCTAATAGAGGCCATGTTCCAGTTCATAGGAGTACCCCTACTACTTACATAGACTTGGAATCCAGCTCAGAGGATGAGTCCAATGTGATTAGTATACTAGCCAACCCCTCTCACTAGGTTCCATTTGAGGTGACTTTTGATTCAGATAGAGACAAAGACCAGGCCTCCAAGCAAAAAGTATGTGAAACTATTAAAGTTGGGAACCTTAACTCTTACCTCACTTATATCTCGAAAGTTGAAGGTTTAGTAGTTAAGGAAGTCCCTAAGTCTTCCGGTGACATGAAGAAGTTCTTTTGGGATCATCCTCCTCAAGCCACGAAGCTAATATGAGAGGAAGACACTTTTAAAGAATTAATGGAATTATCTTTTAACTTTTACTCACCTTGTGTTCAAAATCTTATTCAGGAAGGTTTAGTTCCTTACACATGGTCCAAGCACAGGTCAGAATATTTTGAAAAGCTATGGAACAATACAGGGAGGGAAGCACAATCAAGAGTAGGACTAGGATTCAGTATAATGGGTTTGGTCGATGACAAAGACTATTGCCTAGTTGTTACCAACAATTTGGATTCTAATAGTTTCTTCTCACACATCCCTAACTCTTATGAGAATGTGTGTTTAGAAACTTTAGATGATCCATATGATCTCCAAGTCAAAGAGGCACTGGCAAAATTTAAAGAGGAGATTCATTCAACAATCGACAAGCTTAAAGAAATCAATCTCGGGACAGAAGAAAATCCTAATCCAACATATATCAGTTCATTGCTGAATGAAGAAGAAACCAATGACTTAGTTAAGCTATTAACTAAGTTTAAAGACTGCTTCACATGGAGTTATGAAGAAATGCCCGGATTATCTCGACATAGCGGTCCTAGCTAGCAGATCTAGCGTTACCCTTATTAAGCAAGCTCTAGAGCATGTGTTTAGAAATTAAACAATAGGTCATTTCGAAGTCAAGAAAGCGTCGATGCTAGTTTCATCAAGGAAGAAAATATCTACCAGATAGTGTCCAGTTAAGAAGAAGAATGGCCAAATTTGCATATGCGTCAATTTTAGGGACTTAAATAAGGCATGTCCTAAGGATGAGTTTCCTCTTCCTATACCAAAATTAATAGTGGACATTGCCTCAACTCATGCAGTCTTCTCTTTCATGGATGGGTCATTTGGCTATAACCAAATCAAGATGTCTTCTTAAGATAAAAGGAACACTACTTTTTGAACCCTGATCAGAATATTCTGTTATAGGGTCATGCCTTTTGGCCTTAAAAATGTTGGTGCTACATACCAACAGGCTATGACTCAGATCTTCAATGAACTCATCCATCATCAGGTTGAGTGCTACGTTGATGATCTAGTAGTCAAAATCTTAGAAAAAAGAAGACCACCTCTTTGACTTGAGAGTAGTTTTTAGACGGTTAAGATAATATAACCTTAAAATGAATCCCTTGATGTGTGCATTCGGAGTCACTTCAGAGAAATTCTTTGGGTTTGTTGTTCGACACCAGAGAATAGAAATATATCCTAAAAAAGTTAAAGTTATCTTAGAAATGCCACATCTTAAGAGGTTAACTCAACTCAGATCCTTTCAAGGATGATTGGCGTATCTAAGACGCATTATCTCAAACCTATCAGGGAGATGCAAGCTATTTTCAGCACTTATCAAAAATGATGTCAAGTTTAAGTGGGATGATAAGTGTCAGCATGCTTTCGAAGACATCAAAGAGTACTTGGTGAAGCTGCCAGTTCTAGCAGCCCCTATTCTAGGCAGGCCACTGATCCTTCACACTGTTGCAATGGATGACTCTCTCAGTGCTCTGTTGGCCCAAGCCAATGATGAAGGGAAGGAGAGCATACTCTACTACCTCAGCTATTGTTTGATTCCTGCTAAAGAAAACTATCTACCTATTGAAAAATATTGACTAGCTTCTATATTTGCATCTCAGAAGCTACGATACTACATGCTTTCTCACAAGGTGAACTTGATCTCTCGACAAAGATCTCATGACACCTGCCAATGCTATCCTGATGTTCGCTGCTGGTTCATGATACTCACATTGATATCGCATGTGTCCCCTTCATGCAGTAAAAGGACAAGTACTAGCAGATTTCTTAGCATCACACCCACTTCCTACTGATTCTCGCTTAGTGATGATCTCCCCGATGAACAAATCATGAACTTAGGGGAGGCCGGTAACCGCCGATAGCAGATGTATTTTGATGGTGCTACTTCTTTTCTTAATGGTGAAGCACCATGATCTATTCTTTCAGGAAAGGCAGGGGTAGGAATAGTTCTTCTAACTTTGAACTACGATGCGATGAGATTCTCATACTATCTTTCCAACCCCTACACCAATAATGAAGCTGAGTATGAGGCTTTAATTTCTGGTCTGGAGTTAGCCATCACTATCAGTGTCAAGAGCAACAACATCTTTGGGGGATTCTCAGTTGGTCATCAACCAGATTGCCAGGTCCTAACAGGTTCTCAAACCCAAGCTTCATCATTACTATGAGTATACCATGAAGCTATTGGCCCAAATTCTCTAAGTCACTATCTACAATGTTCCCTCAGCAAAGAATGTAGTAGCAAATGCCTTGGCAAAACTTGCCAAAGATTTGGCATGTCCTGAAGATAAGTCCATTTGAATAAGGTTCCAAAATAGACATGTCTTATCCCTTATTGATGCTGAATTCATTGAAGACATTCTTTTGAAGGGGAGGTTGTCGTAGCCAAAATGGACCAGGAGCAAGATTGGAGGCAACCATTCATGTATTACTTGAACATCGATAAAATACCTCAAGAAAAGTCACAAGCCCATCAGGTGAAACAGAGAGCTCTCTCCTACACTCTTGTTGATGGCACCCTATATCACCGATCCTTTGACCAAATATGGTTACATTGTTTAGACAAACACAAAGACCATGGCATTGTAATTGAGATACATTCAGGTCTATGTGGAGCTCATCAATCCAGTCCGAAGATGAAGATGAAGATCAAAATACTTGGATATTATTAGCTTTCTATGATCACTAATTGCATGGACGTAGCTAGTAGATGCCATCAGTGTCAGGTACACAGTGTGGGCCTTCCCAAGTGGGTTCAAATTTACTTCCCAAAGAAATATTGCCTATGAAATATTGCCTATAAAAAAAATCATGTTTAAAAACAATCATTAATAAAAGAACAGAATCTGATTCCATTTATCTAATCTCCACTTCTTTTGTAGTGTTGTTTGCATGTCTTGAATCTCACGTCTAGGGTAGGTGTAAGAGTCCCCCGGTAGCATCTTATCCCTCTCTCACAACACAAAAACAATCTCTCGATGTTATTAGAATAGGTATAAGAGAACATGAGAGACATCCTATTTTGATTAGCATGACTAGGTTAGGTGTGAGAAAACCCAAGCGATATTCTTTCTTAGTGGGAATCTAATTGTCATCCATGGCACCATTTCATTCAAACCCTAGTGTGTCTAATAAAAGAGTCCCTGAGGCGCCCTATTCTTTTTGACATATGCATGAAAACAAACACAAATCTTTTATCTCGAGATAAATGGTGTGAGAATAAGCCCCCTGTGGCACTCACTCATTAGTCGCCTAGGTCGCCACATGTTACCTCACAGTGGTCATTTATTGGAGGATGTGAGTCCCTAAGTTTTCTTCCTAACTTCGCCATTGCAAACTAAAAAGCACCTTATTAGTATGATAGTTTTCACTACCCAGCCAGTAAGCTACCTCATGTTGACTTTGTTTAAGAAGATGTCAGTCCCCGTGCTTTCTTCTTGAGGTAGCCATCATGTTCTAGCTAGGTCGAGTATATTTGAGGTTTAGGCTAAGTCCCCTAGAGTCTCCATTCTTCTTGACTACTTTTGAGTTGATCTATGTCCCCTAGTGGCATTCGCTCAGTAATCTTAGGTCGAATAGCACCTGTCGAGCCGAAGATAGACTATCCTAGTAGTCAGTTCTGCTATAGAAGGATGTGAGTCCCTGAGCTTTTTTCCTAGGATGATTATTGCAAACTGATGGGCACCTTTGATGTTGGACAAAGACTCACCCAAGGAGTACACCCTCAGATATGAGTCCCCGAGCTTTCTCCTTGAGTTGGACACCGAATACCTATTGATATATGACTAGCCATGTCATTTTCTCTAGGGTGTTAGATTAAGTCCTTTCCGGCCCCATCCCCTATGGGCACTCTATTTGGATCAAGTCCTTTGTGACCCCATTTAGACACTATTCAGGTTACTTTTGGATTAGATAGTCATCCATTCCTAGTACCCACCCTTGTGGTTGGAAAATTTGCTCAGCGGATGCGTAGATTCTCCCTTGGTTCAGTAAATCTGAGATAGGTCTAGGTTGATATAAGCTCTATCTCAGTTTGATCCCTCGCAAACTAACAGGGTCTACGATAAAATAATTAAACTAAAATAAACAAACCAAATTAATTCGCTTGTGGATTAGGAATTCAAGCCCCCAAAGGGCCCCTTTTTCCAAGCATATCTTTAGGTGTGTCGAAAACTCCCTATAGGAATTGCCTGACTACCTAAGTTGAGATAAATCCCCAGGCCGGTACTCACTCCGTAGTCGTCCTTAGGTCATGTTCAACTTATTTTGCCATAAGTAGGTTACCCCGACAATCATTCCACTTTGAAAGATATAAGACTATGACGCATTCTTTCTAGCATGATTGTCGCAAACTGACGGGCAGCCTTAGGTCGGGTTTGATTTGTTACCCAAAGCAACCGATCACCTCAGTGGTCTTTTCTAGTGGAAGATGTGAGTCCACAAGCTTTCTTTCCTTTAATTAATCTTTGCAAACCAAAAGACACTCCTTTTGTCAGATAGTTCTCCCATCAGCCGGAAAGCTACTCCCTTTGGTTTAGTAAATCTGAGATAGGTTTAGGATTCTATAAGCTACTTCCCAATTTGATCCATTGCAAACCAATGGAATCCATCAAAACAAATAAATCTAAAAATGAAATTAATCCTTAACTATTCTTGAGTTGATTTAAGTCCCCCAGTGGCATTTTCTCAATGGTCAGCCCTGGGTCGAGTTTGACTTATTGCTCAAAGCAACTGATCACCCCAATGGTTCTTTGTTTCTAGAAGATGTAAGTCTCCATACTTTCTTCTTAAGACCTGGCCATTGTATACTGAAAGGCACCCTTTTAGTTGAATAGTCCAACCTTATGGTTGGTAGACTATTCCCTTTGAATTGGTAAATCTGGATTAGGACTAAGCCTTCATGGCCCCTACTCAGTATAGTTCTTTACAAACCTATGGGATCCATCATAATCAAAATAAACAAACCAAAAATTAAAATCAATCTTGACTATCTTTGAGTTGATCTAAGTCCCCCAATGACATTCACTCAATAGTCAGCCCTAGGTTGAGTTCAATCTGTTGCCTTACCAATAGATTTCCACAGCAACTAATCTCTATTTTGGAGGATGTAAGTCTACTATGCTTTCTTCCTAGAACAGTTGCTTCATATCGAAAGGCATCCCTTTGGTTGGCTAGTCCTACTACATGTTTAGTAGACTACCCCTTTGGATTGGTAAATCTGAGTTGATACTTAGCCTCCATGGCTCCTACTTAATGCAGTCTATTGCAAACCAACAGAGTTCATCTAAAAATTTAAACCTAACAAAATTAAAAAAAATTCAACCCTCTTCCCTAGTGGAACAAATCAAATCTTTTTCTCTTTAGTGAGATTCAAATCAAATTAAACCTTTCATCCCCTTGTGGATGAAATGAACCAGCTTCCCTAGTGGAAGGTTCACACTCTATCCCTTAGTCGATTCTTCTCTCTCTCTTATGTCTTGGACATAAGTAGAGCCACATTGCACTAAGCTCTGGATTCTTTCTTTTCCTTGGGTTTAGGATAGATTATTTCTGTTAGTGCTTGTGATCTTTTGACATTGTTGATCATTTTGGTCAACACCAATACGTGTGGTGTTCCTTGTCAATCACACCACACCTATTGGGCACCCTTTGTTGACCTCATTTTTAGAATGAGCTCTCAAACCCTCCATCTTAGATATAGGACTTCTCTTAGACTTTAAGAGTCCCTTAGTCTTAAGACACATCTAGTGATTAAGTGGACACTCAACCTAGCCCTAGAAGATGTCATGTCTTAGGGGTGTTAGGAAAATCTTCCCACCCTTAGCTTAAACCATTCCTCACTTTCCTTCATTCAAGTCAAACTCCATATAAATCTCATTTGATTTTCTCCAAATCCAAGTCAAATCTATGATTGAAATCCATTATTGAAATTCATGATTGAAATCTATGATTGAAACCCATGACCAAAATCTATCAAAATTCCTAAGTCCAAATCCTTCTAAGTCCTTAATCTTCCCTTAAGGACTTAACCAAAATCATGATCAAATCAATTCTAACTCATGGGATTTTCTCAAACCCATTTATATCCTCATTTATATTCACATATATAAATGAATTATAAATATAAATCAATCAAATCAAATCCTCAAATTAAATTCCCAATTTAAAATCTTCTTAAGTCCCTTAATTTTCAATTAAAGGACTTATCCAAAATCTTGATCAAACCATTTCAAATTCATGAAATTTTCTCATAATTCATTTATATCATCATTTATATTCACATATATAAATAAAATATAAAAACAAATCAATCAAACCAATTCAAAAATTCAAACTTCAAACTCCAAAATTTTCCTAAGTCCCTTAAATCCTTCTTAATGGACTTTGCCCAAATCATGATTAAACCACTTCAAATCCTTGAAATTTTCTAATGATCCATTTATATTCTCATTTATATTCACAAATATAAATGAAATATAAATTCAAACAATCAAAACTAAATCCAAAATTCAAACTCAAATCCATCCAAAATTCAACCTAAGCCTTTCAAGTCAAAATCTTAAACTTAGCCAAATCAATTTCAAATCAAGCCAAACTCTTGATTTTCTCTCATGATTCAATCAATCCTACAATAATGAACCCATATATAAATACAAACTCCAATCACTCAATCAAAACCTAAGTCCAAAATTAAAGCCAAAACTCTTTCATATTCTTCCTTTGAAAATGAAATTGTCATATGAATCAAAACCCATTTGACTTCAAACCACTTATAAATGGATTTATATTTCAATCATAAGTCCATATACAAGATAACTCAAGCTCAAACCAAGCTTTAACCAAGCCATTTGACCCACATAGGATCACTTGACACAAAGTGATCTAAAGTACCCTTATGAGTCAAATTCTAATCCTAACCAAATTGCATTCAACCAAACTCATATTTGCCTCTCATCATGATCAACAATCATCATGGGATGATCAATCAATCAAATTGGATCAAACTAAGTCAAACCTAAGGGTTGACCAAGTCAACACTTAACCCAAAATGAAACCTAACATAGCCAAATTCCACCATAGGCCAATCTGATTGAAACCATTGATCCAAGTTCACTCATGACTTATGTTTGAACTTGACCAAGCCAACATTTGAGCCTAACTTAGCCCAATTGACCACTTAAGCTGACCCATTTTGACCTAAAGGGTCAAAATGTGCCAAAACTTGATCTAAGCCAAATTGATTGAAACCAATGGGTCAAGTTCACTCCAAATCACTTCTTGAACTTGACCAAAGCCTCAATTGGCCAACTAGACCAACCTAGCCCAATTGACCTTAGACCCAACATGACCTAAAGGGGTCATGTTGAGCCAAATTTGAACTTAACAAAAATTGATTGGAAACAAAGATACCAATCCACTCCATATGACCAACCAAATCCAAACCTACCCTTGACATACCTCAAATAGGTCAAATGGGTCAAATAGGTCAACTTGACCCATTTGACCTAAATGAAGTCATATGAGAAAAATTCAAAACTAATCCAAATTGAATCAAACTGAAGCCACCAAAACATTTAAAATGGTTATATGATTTTGAGTCAACTCTTGGTTTGACCCAATTTGACCAATTGGTCAACTTGACCCAAGTTGACCCATTTTGACCTAAATGGGTCAACATGAGCCAAACCCCATCAAATGAATTCCAAATCTCATGAAACTTGGCCAAACCTAGTTTCTCCACATACCCAATATATCCAAAGTAAAAAAAATTAGTAAAATGACCATTCTACCCCTAGGCCATAGAATAAATTTTAGCTTAATCTATGGGTAATTTTATCATATCCTCTTTATATCCACTTGAGGCTTTCCTAATAGCTCAAGGGGACCTAATGAAGAGTGGTACACCCAACCCAATAAGTTTGGGTCAGCCTAATTGGTCCCTAGACCAAACCTGACCCCATGGGTCAAAACTCCAAATTCAAAACCCATCTCCCACTCAAATTCAAGCACATGAGAGGTTGGAAATCCACTCCTTGGCTAAAACTAACCATGTGCACACTCCAAATTGATAAAATAACCTATTTCCTAAGCTCCATTGATCAAAAATGGTAAGAGGATGGACGACCGTCCGATCCTTCAAGGGGAGATATACCTCCCTAATTCATTTCAATTCCAACTTCCCCTCTGTCGGTTGAAGCTAAGGAACTCAGAGCAAGCCTTAAAGAGTATTCCCAAGGTTCTTAGAAAGAATTTGAAAACTCCATTTCCCAGTTTTCAAAGTTTGAAAATAAGGGAGGTCTATTGAAGAGCCAACTTCCTCTTCACTCAATTTCACTGCAATTGCTTTTGCATACTCTATCAAAGAGGCGAGTGCACCAAAGCTCTCTTTGAAGTTCCAAAGACAAGGGGGGACCTAGCTCGATCAAAATCGCAAGCTAGCTAAGGAGGAGGCCATCCATATACCAATCCACTCTACCTTAAGTGCTCATAAACACCATCTCAACCACGCTTCTCCAAGGACTCAGTGCTAGGATCACCTTCTGGTATGGGATTTTCTGACCATTAAACTCAATGTGGTGTGGAGCTTTGTGAAAGAAATTTTAAACCCATAGATTTTTTACCATTGGATGTGCCGCTCTTTAGCTTTAGATGGTGTGGGTTGAGTTTGGTTTGAATCTGAGCTCAATCAAGCTTGGATCATCCCCTTGAACATGGATGATCTCTATTGATCAAGGGGAAGAACTTGGGAGATCTCAGCAGTCCATCCATGTATTTTGGATGGATGGTCGAGATAATTCACCACGTTTAGAAATCCCTTATCCGTTTTAAAACTGCGGGGAGATCTCTGGCTGTCCGATCTTTGATCGGACGATAGAGATCAAATTGTGTCCGTCGCTAGCTGGCATTTTGGATTTGACATTTAAATAAATCCCTCATGGTGCAATGTGTGTAAAGTGCATTGATCGCCTTCGCCATGTGTCGCTCCATGAGCTAGAGAAATAGTTAGGGTTAGTTAAAATGCCTTACTTAATTTCTATTAACCTAGGGATCTTCTAAAATTCATCACTCCCTCTAGAAAATTTAGAAAAATATGAAATAAAATCCTATGGAAAGATAATTCAACATAGAATATCTTAATATGAATTTTAATAGGTTTTAAATTAAAATTTTCTTTGATTTTGGGTTTTATTGGAAAATATATTTTGTTAATTACTTTTTAATTAAGCCTTTGATTAATCCTAAACTTCTTGGGTATATTTTAGGGGATGACTTTTACCTCTTGTAATTTTCTTGGGATTTATTGACATATTGATTAGAAGAATTGCATATGAATTTCTTAATTACCCTACTTATGTAATTAAGAAGAATTAGGGTATGATTAGCAGTTTTAATCCATGATTAGGATTGATTAAAGTCAGATCTGGTAGATAGGAGGTTTAGGGAATAATTTTGAGGCATTTCCCTTAAGCTATTCCCTAAATCCCCTTTTCTCTCCTTAATCTCCTCTTAATTAAGGGTTAATTCATTAATTATCCCCTTAATTAATTTCTAAAAATTCTAAAAAATTCTAGAACTTAATTAATCTACTTTGGGTAGATGTTTAGGTGTTTAATTGCCTAAGTTCAATTAAGAAAATCAAAACCCAATTCATAAGTATGAAAGGGTATTTTAAAATTACTTAAGTTAAACCCCTTAGCTTAATTAACCTTTAATTGTGAGCCAAATTGCATTAAGCCTCTTTCTTATTAGGTGCATTGCAAATTTAAATTCTTTGTGAGTTTTATGTCATCTCATTGGCTCATAATTATTTGGTTAATTTTTTAAGGTGGGTAAGGGTTAATTAAGTTAATTCATACCTTAACCTAATTAATACATAAAAAAGGATTTAATTATCTAAAAATTAAACAAAAATATCAAACACATGTGGGAATGGGTTAGGAACAGCAAACTCATCTCACCTTTTCAAAATTAAATCAAACTCCAAATTAAACAAACATCACTTTGAATTCACTTTGATTTTTTTAAAACTTTCTTATTCTATAAGAATGTCTTTAGGATTTAAGTGGATTGAACTTGTTTACATGCTTTCATTATGTTGAATCTTTCCCCAACATGTTAAAATTTTATGTCATGTGGTTTCACGCATTCATATCTTTCAAATTCAAGTATAAAATGAAATTGTTTACTTTATGTCAAATTTGCATGTGTTGGCTAAAGTAGAAATATGAGAGGCTATTATCACTACTAAATCTAAATTATTTTTGAAATGAATAAATCAAATATCAAATATGAAAGTATGCTACTTTTAATTTAATTATGAGTTTGATTATCAAAGATTATAAAGGTATGCTTAGCATATGTTTCTTTTCTTTCTTATGTTAGCATAGTTTTGAATAGGAATTTGGTGAGATATATGGTTCATTTGAAAAGGACCTAATACTCACCTAATTCCATATCCTATTCATCTTTATGCTATCATCCAAGAAGGGTTACCTACACTTGTATACATAAATTTCATAAACAAAATGAATCTATTAATGCAACTTTTGCATTCTTCCTTTCCATCTCATTTCTTTCATACATATGTTTGTATTTAAGAAAAGTGGTATATTATTCTAGACAACCTCGAGGTTACAAGGCTTTACGTAGCCCTAATTAGGTCTTGTACCTTACACCTCTGGTTAATAATGGCGCTATACTCACTTATGCCTTTCTTACTCTCATGTGTGTATGTGAAAATTTGGATAAGGAAACCCCTTTCTACTTAAGAAAAATCATGCATATTCAACTTCTAAATTTTCTTAAATGGATTACTTAGCATGCATCATAAAGTGTGTTAAATACTCTCATTTGTATGTAAAGATATGCATAGGGTCCATCCATATGCATGTTATATATGTTGGGAAAGAAATGAAGTAATGTGTGTTATGTGAATTTTGATTCATTTTAATTAATCTTAAAATACCTTCCTTTTTGAATAGGTTTGTTTAGAGTTTATCTAAACTTAAGATTAATTAAAATATCTAATCAAAATATTCACCTAAGCAAAACTAAAATTTGAATCTACTTCAAAAATTACTTAAGTTAGGGAGCGAAAGAGAAGTTCTCTTCTCTTTCCCTCTCTTCATAACTTAGTCATTAATTGTAGGACTTACTTGAACCAAATCAAAACATGAAATAAAATTAACCCAAAATAATTAAACAACTTAAATAGAATCCTCCTCTAAGTTGAACATGTTCTTCACACTTAGAAAATTTAAACCTAAAGTCATAGCTAAGCATACCACACAAACCTAAAGCTTGAAGGCCCCCATAATAATGAATTCCTTGCTTAATTGTAATTTAATTCATTTGTAATCCAGCTTGTATATGGGTAGAGCTCAGCTACCCAATTTGATATTTTCGAGTTTTGTGCGGTGGAGCCCAACCACAACAGCCTTTTATTTTTTTGCAATTAGCTTTATAAATTGATTGATGATTTGTTTAGCTTTTGCATTAAGTGACATGCTTTTCCTAGTTTCTTCCTTACTTTATGTATGGCCTGGATGTGGATTAGGCTCTTTAGGAAAAAATAAATCTTTTACCCAACTTAGCAACTCAAAAAAAAAATTAAACAACTCATAACCTCACATAAAGCTTAGGCTTAAAATAAAGATAAAAGAATTAGCAACCCCTTAGTTGGATGTGCATTTATTTTGTAATATCATGCACAAATGCATCTTATTTCACTCTTCATTGGAGGGCTTTCACCTTTGCCAGAGAAACTTGACTTGACCTTTGAGAGCCATATGGAAACTCACCTCCTCCCTTCTTGCTAATTTTGGCTAATAACTCTATTTATCATACATTAGTCATATTAATCCTATTAGCCTGAGTCAAAATAATTATCCAAAATAAAAATAAAATGAAATTTGAATTGCATTAGATTTAGGTCATTTGAAGCATGTCCCTTTACATGATCTAGTCTCTTTAGGGAGTGAGTTTAGTCAAATTTCAAAAGGGGAACACCTGATGCTTCCAATTAACGGACTCTACCTAAAGAAATATTGCCTATGAAATAAATCATGTTTAAAAATAATCATTAATAAAAGAACAGAATCTGATTCCATTCATCTAATCTCCACTTCATTTGTAGTGTTGTTTGCATGTCTTGCGAATCTCCCGTGACGTGTCTAGGGTAGGTGTAAGAGTCCCCCGGTGGCATCTTATCCCTCTCTCACAACACAAAAACAATCTCTCGATGTTATTAGAATAGGTATAAGAGAACATGAGAGACATCCTATTTTGATTAGCATGACTAGGTTAGGTGTGAGAAAACCCAAGCGATATTCTTTCTTAGTGGGAATCTAATTGTCATCCATGGCACCATTTCATTCAAACCCCTAGTGTGTCTAATGTAGGTGTAAGAGTCCCCAGAGGCGTCCTATTCTTTTTGACATATGCATGAAAACAAACACAAATCTTTTATCTCGAGATAAATGGTGTGAGAATAAGCCCCCTATGGCACTCACTCATTAGCTGCTCTAAGTCAGGTCTACATGTTACCTTGCTAGTTTGTCACCCCAGTGGTCATTTATTGGAGGATGTGAGTCCTTGAGTTTTCTTCCTAACTTCGCCATTGCAAACTAAAAAGCACCTTATTAGTATGGTAGTTTTCACTACCCAGCCAGTAAGCTACATCATGTTGACTTTGTTTAAGAAGATGTCAGGTGATTTAGTTATTTTGGGTTTATTTTATTTTATATTTTGATTGGGTTCAAGTGAATCATAGAATTGATTACTATGTTGTAAAGAGAGGGAAAGAGAAGAGAACTTCTCCTTCCTTCCCTAACCTAAGTAATTTCTAAAGTGGATTCATATTTTAGTTTTGTTCAGTGAATGCTTTATTATGTGTTTTAATAAATCCTAAGTTTAGATGAACTCTAAACAAACCTATTTAAAAGAAAGGCATTTTAAGATTAAGTAAAGTGAACTAAATTCATAAAACATAGATCATTTCATTTCTTTCCCAACATGTATAACATGCATATGAATGGGTCCTACACATCTGTACATACAAATGAGAATGTTTAGCACACTTTATAATACATGCTAAGTAATTCATTTAAGAAAGTTTGGATGTTTATGATGCATGATTCTCATTAAGTAGCAAAGAGGTTTCTTATCTAACTTTCACATGCACATATGAATGTATGAAAGGCATAAGTGAGTATGACGCCATTGTTAACCTGGGGCGTAAAGTACAAGACCTACTTAGGGCTACTTAAAGCCTTGCAACCCCGGGGTTGTCCTAACTAATATACCACTTTCCTTAAATACAAGCATGTGTACAAAAGAAATGAATGGAAAAGAAAGAATGCAAAAGTTTTTGTTGGTTGATTTATTTTTGTTTATGCAATTTATATGTACAAGTACAGGTTTCCTTCTTAAGTAATAGCATAGGAATGAATAGGATATGGAATTAGACAAGTGTTAGGTTCTTTTCAAATGACCTATACACTTTGTCAAATCCTATCAAAACTATGTTAAAGGAGAGAAGGAAAACCTACAGTAAGCTCATCCTTATATTTTACTCACATGCAAACTTATAATTAAGATATAAGTAACATACTTTCAATTTTGATAATTGATTCATATATTTTGAAAATAATTTGTGTTTAATATTGATAATAGCCACTCATATTCTTACTTTAGCCAAAATATGCAATTTGACATAAAGGAAACATTTTCATTTTAAATTAAATTTTTGAAAATCATGAATGTATGAAATAATATGACACACATATTTAGCATATTGGGAAAGAACTAAAGCAATGAAAGCATGTAAACACATTTACTTTAATTAATTTCTAAAGACAATCTTATGAAATAAGAAAGCTTGAAGCAATCAAAGTTTATTTAATGTGATTTTTGTTTGATTTTGAATTTGATTTAATTTTAAAAATATAAAGTGAGTTTACTATTTCTAACCTATTCCCACATGTGTTTAATATTTGTGTTCAATTTTTAGGTGATTAGATTCATTTTATATTTTAATTAAGGTATGAATTAAGCATGTTAATTTCACAAAGCATGAATCAAATAACTAAAATGAGATTTTTTAAATTTATAATGTACCTAAGTAGAAAGGGGCCTAATGCAATTTGGCTCATGATTAATGATTAATTAAACTAAGGGGTTTAACTTAAGTAATTACAAAACATCCCTCACACATATGAGTTAATTTTTTATTTTCTTAATTGAACTTAGGCTCTTGAACACCTAAGCATCTACCCCAGGTAGATTAATTGAGTTTTGGAAAGTTTTCAAATTTTAAGAAATTAATTAAGATGGTAATTAGTGAATTAACCCTTGATTAAGAAAGGATTAAGAAAGAAAAGGGGGTTTAAAGAATAACTTAGGGAAAATTCCCCAAAATTATTTCCTAAACCTCCTATTCACTAAAACAGACCTTAATCAACTTCATGAAAGGATTAAACCACTAATCAAATCCTTACTTATTGTTAATTACATTAAGGGAATAATTAGGATATGAATTAGCAATTTTCCCAATTAAGTTACCAATAAATCCCAAGAAAATTAGCGGAGGCAGAAGTCATCCCCCAAAATATAGTCAAGAATTTTGGGAATAATTAGTGGATTAATTAAAGGATAATTAGCAAATTAAGATTTCCAATAAAACCCAAATTCAGAGAAAAAAATATTCAAATTTAATCAAAATCAATTTTAGAATATTGTACGTTCAATTATCTTTTTAATGCAATTTATTTCATATTTTTCTGATTTTTTTAGGTTGAGATATAAATTTTAGAAGTTTAGGTAATTAATTAGAATTAAATAAATCCTAATTAAATCCTTAATCCCTACGGCGTGCCACGCGTGCAGCTGACATATCATCCCTTTACACACGGCACGCTCTGATTGGTTACTTAAACATCCCATCATAGTGCCGCGTGGCGGCGGTGCTATGTGCTTTTCCCTCAGTCATCTGATCAAGGATCGGACGGCTAAGATTAAAGCTGTAGATTAAAGGGGATAAAATTAAATATAAAGCATGTTTTAATCTCAGTCGTCCATCCAAAATGCGCAGATGGATAGCCAAAGATCCTTCCCTGATCTCCCCTATGAACAATGGAGGCCATCCATGTTCTAGGGGATGATCCGAGCTTAATTGAGCTCGGATTGATCCCAAATTTTATCCACACCATCAACATGCATAGGAGATTACATCCAATGATCAAGATCTTATGACATTAACATTTCTTTTACAAAGCTCCACACCACATTGAGTTTAGTGATCAAAAAATGGCTAACCTCACCAGAAGTGATCACCAGCGCTCGATTCCTTTGGAGAAGCTTTGTCTGATTGAGACGAAGCTTTGGTGAAAGTTTGAGGGGCTGAGGTTGAGTGGATCTTTCTATGGGTCACCTCCTCCTTAGCTTGAGCTCAGTTTTGATTGAATTGGATCTCCCCTTGCTTTAAGAACTTAGAAGAGAGTTTAGGCAAGCTCGATTAGGCTCTCTGATGGAGTGTGCAAAGGGAATTGCATTAATTATGAGTGTGGAGGAATTTGAAAATTTAATTGAGCTCCCCTATTTTCAAATGATGAAAACTGAGAAATGGCAATTTGAATATCCCTCTAGGAAGCTTAGGATCACTAGCAAATGGCTCCTCCGACTTCCTAGGCTTCAATCGATAATGGCTCTCTTGGAATTGAAGTGAATTAGGGGGAGTATATCTCCACCAATGGAAATCAGACGATCGAAGCTTCACTTGCCATTTTAGATCAATTGCCCTGATTGAAAGGGATGTTTGAGGTGTTAGAGGTGCCATGTGATTCATTTTAGGTCAGGGAGTGGATTAGTGAAGTCCTCATGTGCTCCATTTGAGTGGAGACAAGATTCCCATGTGCCCATTTCCATGCAAATGGTTAGTTTGGCCCTTGGCTCAACTTAGGTTGACCCAAACCCATTGGATTGGGTGTACCACCCTCCCTAGTGTTCACTTGACCTATTAGAAGATTATCAAGTAGGTATGAAGAGGGTTTGACCAAATTCTAAGTGAAATTGGCCAAACTTTATTCTATGTCCAAGGGGTAAAATGGTCATTTGGATGATTTTAAGTTTTGGATATGTTGGGTTTGTTGAGAAAATAGATTTGGCCAGGTTTCATTGGATTTGGAATTCATTTGATATGGTTTGGCTCATGTTGACCCATTTAGGTCAAAATGTGTCAACTTGGGTCAAGATGACCAATTGGTCAAATTGGGTCAAACCAAGGGTTGGGTCAAGTTCATATGACCATTTGAAATGTTTTGGTGGCTTTGGTTTGATGCAATTTGGTTTAGGTTTGAATTTGGTTCATATGACTTCATTTAGGTCAAATGGGTCAAGTTGACCAATTTGACCCATTTGACCTATTTGAGCTAGGTCATGGGTAGGTTTAGGTTTGGTTAGTCATATGAACTGGATTTGTATTTTTGTTTCCAATTAATTATGGTTAGGCTTGAATTTGGCTCGATATGATCCTTGAGGTCAAGTTGGGTTCAAGGTCAATTGGGCTAGGTTAGGTCTAGTTGGCCAATTGAGGCTTCGGACAAGTTCAGCAATCATTTGGAATGATCTTGACCCATTGGTTTCAATTAATTTGGCATAGATCACATTTTGACTTTTTAGGTCAAGTTGGGTCAACTTGGGTCAAGTGGCCAATTGGGCTAGGTTAGGCTCAAATGTTGACTTGGTCAAGTTCAAACATTGGTCATGAATGAACTTAGATCATTGGTTTCAATCAATTTGGCCTATGGTAGATTTTAGCTATGTTGGGTTTCATTTTGGCTAAATATTGACTTGGTCAACCCTTAGGTTTGACTTGGTTTGATGCAATTTGAGTAATTGATCATCTCATGATAACTGTTGATCATGATGAGAGGCATATGTTAGTTTGATTCAATCCAATTTGATTGGGACTAGAATTTGGCTCGTAAAGGTACTTTAGCTCACTTTGGATCCAGTGAGCCTAAGTATGTCAAATGGCTTGGTCAAAGCTTGATTTGAGTTTGATTGAACTTGTATATGGACTTATGATTGAAATATAAATCCATTTGCAAGTGGTTTGAAGTCAAACGGGTTTTGATTCATTTAACAAAATCAAGTTCAAAGGGTGAACATGGAATGGATTTTGGCTTGATTTTTGAATTGAGTTTTGATTTAGTGATTGAAGTTTATATTTATATTTGGATTCATGATTGTAGGATTGATTGAATCGTGGAGAAAAATCAAGAGTTTGGCTTGATTTGAAGTTGATTTGGCTAAGTTCAATATTTTGACTTGAAAGGCTTAGGTTGAATTTTGAATGAGTTTGAGTTTGATATTTGGAAGTGGTTTGGATTGTTTGAATTTATATTTCATTTATATATGTGAATATAAATAGTTTATGAGAAAATTTCAAAGATTTGAAGTGACTTGATGATGATCTAGGCTAAGTCCTTAAGAGGAATTTAAGGGACTTAGAAAAGATTTGGAATTTGAATTTTTGAGTTTAGTTTGATTGGTTTGAAATTATATTTCATTTATATATGTGAATATAAATGAGAATATAAATGAGTTATGAGAAAATCGCATGAGTTTGAATTGATTTGAACATGATTTAAAGCTAAATCCTAAAGGTGGAAGTAAAAGATTTTGAATTAGGAGTTTGAATTTGGATTTTGATTTGACTGATTTGATTGATTTGAATTTATATTTTATTTATATATGTGAATATAAATGAGAATATAAATGCATTATGAGAAAATTCTATGAATTTGAATTGGTTTAGATTTGATTTAGGCTATCTTAAGAGGGAAGTTAAGGACTTAAGAATGATTTTGAATTAGGAATTTGAATTTTGGATTTAGTTTGATTGATTTGAATTTATATTTCATTTATATATGTGAATATAAATGAGAATATAAATGAGTTGCGAGAAAATTCTATGAATTTGAATTGATTTAGATTTAATTTAGGCTAAGTCTTTAAGAGGGAAGTTAAGGACTTAAGAATGATTTTGAATTAGAAATTTGAATTTTGGATTTAGTTTGATTGATTTAAATTTATATTTCATTTATATATGTGAATATAAATGCGAATATAAATGGGTTATGAGAAAATTTCAAGGATTTGAATTGATTTGAAGATAATTTTGGCTAAGTCCTTAAGAGGGAAATTAAGGACTTAGGAAATACTTGGAATTTCAGAATTTCAATCATGGGCTTCAATCATGGATTTCAATCACATAGCATTGATTTGAATTTGGAGAAAACTAATTAGGCTAGAATTTATTTAAGTTTGATGTTGATTTGATTTGAAGTTTGACTTGAAGGAAGTAAGGTGAGGAGTGATTCAAGCTAAGGGTAGACAAATTTTTCTAACACCCCTAAGGCATGACCTATTCTTATGGCTAACTCTTCTAAGTCTCTAGAGTGTCCACTAATCACTAGATGTGTCTTAGGACCAAGGATCTCTTAAAGTCTAAGAGAAGTCCTATGTCTAAGATGGAGGGGTTAAGAGCTCATTCTAAAAATGAGGTCAACATAACCTAAAGGAAATTTAAAATATTATGGTTAATCCACATGCATGGGGAAACCATAATAGTATTTAATTAAGTTCCTTAATTTAATTAACCATTAATTATAAACTAATTGCATTAGGCCCTTTCATTTCCTAGAACCATTGCTAATTTATTTTTCAGTTCATTTGCATATCATGTTAGCTCATAATTATTTGGATAATTATGTTAAGGTAACATAGGTAAGAGTTAATTAATGGACCTAAACAATATTACAACTTAATTAACTCATAAAATTAACTTAATCACTTTTCATAAAACCAAACAAATTTATAAACATGGGAAATGGTTTAGGAATAGAAAATTTCTTCTCACATCCCTTAACTCAAATCAAACATGAAATTAAAGATAACATTAAAAAAACTTTGGTTTATTTTAAACAATTTTATTTGATATGACTGTCCTTAAGAATTAATTTGATTGATTGAAATTATATGCTTATATTTATTTATTCCTTTGCAACCATGTTAAATGTTCTGTGCCATTTTAAATCATGCATTCATCTTTTCAAAGTTAATTAAATCAAATGGTTTTCCTTTATGTAAGCTTGCATGTGTTGGATTAATTTATAATATGAATGGCTATTATAACTAGTAAATTCAAATTATTTTTGTCAAAGCTTATGAATCAATTACATTAATTAGAGTGATAGTAGTTGTAAACATATACATAGGTTTGCATGTGCTTATAGCTTAGACATGTGAAGTAAAGCTTTCTTTTCCTTAATTCATATGTAGTTTTACATATATTTGAATGTTAATAAGTATATAGTCCGGACATCCCAGGAACATGAGGTTTTAGTTAGCCCCAAGCAGATCATTTGATTACTTCACTTATCTGGTTAACAGTGACATGTATTTATTTGATTTCATTTACATGTGTTCTTACATTAGAATTTGGATAAAACTTTGCTCCATTTGCATAAATGCTTCAATCAAATGAAAAGGCAACATTTGCATGGTTTTTGATTCTTTATTTATGTATACATCCATATGTATTTGATATAAGCAAATATTTAGTCTAGACATCCCAGGAATACGAGGCTTTAAGTAGCCCCAAGGAGGTCATTTGATTACCTCACTTCCCTGATTAACAATGACATATACTAGCTTATGTCTATTATACATGTGTGTGAGTATTTAATTATGAAATTTAACCCCTTTTCTTTCATCAAAGATACATGCATCCATAATTGGCTAACTGATTGAATTAGTTGGTCATGAGATTTGGAGCTTTCTTTCTTCCATTCATGCATACAAATTTACATATGTTTGAATGAAAATGGGTATATAGTTTAGACATCCCGAGAATACGAGACTTTAGTTAGCCCTTAGGAGGTCATTTGATTACCTCATTTCCCTAGTTAATAATGACACATACCTATTTAATCTCATCCCTATATATTTTTGCATAAGAATTTAGATAGAGCTTTAAACTAATATGATTAAATAATTCAATCACATAAAATGATATAAACTTTACATACATATACATTCATCATTTAAGTGTGCTAAAAATATATTGTATGCATAGATTCACTTAGAATTAAAGCATATGCATGTTACATGTGATGGAAAGGAATGATTTGACATGTGTCATGTGATAGTAACTCAATTAAATTAATCTTTAGATGCCTTCCAAATTGTATATAATTATTTAATGTGAATCTAAACTTAGGATTAATTTCAAATGTGTAATAAGCCATTCACTAAAGAGAACTAAATCAAATTAACATGCTTTAGAAAGTGGCTTAAGGTAGGGATGAAAGAGGGAAATCCTCTTTCTTTTGCTAAGTATAATCAAATGAAACAAAAGAAAAAATAAATTAAAATTCTCAAATCAATTAAGTAACTTCAAGTGAAACCAACCTTTCATGTTAAATTGAATCTTTCCAAACCAAGAAAATACAATGTTAATGCTTAGTTGAGACATACCACACAAGCCTTAACATCCACATTAGAATTATATCATCACTTCTAGCTTTATGCTAGGATGGTGCATGGTGTGATCTATGTTTTATTTTTTGGATGTAATGTTGTAGATTGGATGTTAGGGTGTATGCTTTATAGATTGGATGTTAGGATGATATTAGCCTAATCATATTTTCTACAGGGGATTGTGCTAAAGGGGTTGCTTAAAAAAATATGAATACTCACTTTATAGGTTGCTTAAACCCCTAAGCATAATTCAAGCTAGGACAGGTGGGCTTGATTACCCATGTGCAGAGTGTTAAGTCTAAATCATATATATAATTGCTTGAGACTATATGAGTGTTCAGCTAACACTTATTTTTTAGGTGTAGTTAGATTTACTTTCCTTATTTTTAATGTAATTTTGCATTAGGAATTAGGACTAGTACTATAGAGGATTATGATAAACATTGGCTAGAAGGCTTTGTCCTGGTGATGCCTTGAAGTCCACCAAATCAAAGGAAAAATAAGAAATGAAGGAGACATGGAGACATTAAGACATGAAGATTTGAGGACCGCTCATAGCACTTATTCATTTATAAATTATAATTATTCTTGCATAATCCCAAGTTGTACAAGGGTAGAGCTCGGCTACCCAAATTTTCTCTTTTTGGGTCATACAGCGGCACCCGACTGCACCAGGCTGTTATTTCTTTTATGGCAGCTATTAAATTGTTTAATGTTATGTTTAAATTGTGCATTAGAAACAACATGCTTTTCATAGTTTCTTATGATTGATGCTTTAATGTGTGGCCTGGATGCAATTAGGTGTTGACTTCACTTTTGGAGTGAGTTCTCACCTTCCTCATCATAGATCTTGGACTCTTATAGACACTAAGAGCTCCTTAGACTCAAGACTCTTCTAGTGATTAGGTGAACACTTAACTTAAGCCTAAAGACTTAGAAGAATTAGCCATAGGAATAGGTTATGCCTTAGGGACTTAGGAAAATATGCCTACCCTATAGCACAAACCCAATCCATGCTTTCCTTCTCAAACCAACCCTCAAATTCATACCAAACCCAAACCAAATTTTCAAGATTCATAATCAATCTCATGATCAAATTCAAGCACAATATTTCTCCATAAAACCCAATGATTAAATTCAGAACCCTTTCTAACTCCTTTGATTTCATCTTATAGACTTACCCTTAACCAAATTCAAATCAATCTCGATTCAATTGATTTTCACAAATATTAATTCAATCTCTCAATCATTTACCAAATCCCTACTCAAACCCAATTCCAAATGATTCAATCCTCAGCTCAAATCTGAAACCAAAATTCCTTCATAAGTCTTATCACCCACTCTCATAAGCTTAGCCAAATCTCCACCTAAATTATCCAAAACTTGATTGATTTCTTTATAAATCAATTATTCATTCATATATATTCACAAATATAAATGAAATCCATACCCAATTGACCAAAACCAAATCAAATTAAATCAAACCAAACCAAATCCCCTCTTAAGCCTTATGGACCTACATCCATAAGCTTACTCAAATCTTAAACCAAATCAATCCAAAATCAATTGGTTTCTTTATAAACCTATTACTCCATTATTTATATTCATAAATATAAATGAAACCTACCCTCAAATGACCAAAAATAAATCAAACTAAATCAATTTCATACTTAAGCCCTTTTGACCTACACCCTTAATCTTGGTCAAATTTGCTTCCAAATCACTCCAAACTCAAGTGATTTTTTTCTTGAATCATTTATATCTTCATTTATATCCCCAAATATAAATGAAATATAAATTCACATGACCAAAACCAAGTCCTAAATCAATCCAAAACTTAATTCAGGCTTTTTTAGCCAAATTCTTGGACTTGGCTAAATCCTATCCAAATCAAGCCAAAACTAATGGATTTTCTCATGAATCAATCATTCCTTCAATCATTTAGCCAAATATGAACATAAGCTATAATTATCAAACCAAACTCAAGTCAACCCAAGTCAAGCCCAAGTTAGCCTTTTTTGAGTTGAAAACTTCAAATGAGCCAAAATTTATTAGACTTCAAATTGATTGTAACTGGATATATATTTCAATCCTAGGCTCTTATATGAGTTCAACTAAACTTGAATCAAGCCAAAACCAAATCAATTGACCCATTTAGGTCTACTTGACCCAAAGTGACTTAAAGAATCTTTTTTGAACCAAGTTCTAATCCAACCCAAATTGGATTGAAACGAGGCCATCCAAACCTCATATCATGAACAACAATCACCCTAGGATGATCAACCACATTGAATTAGGTCAAACCAAGTCAACTTGGTCCTTTGACCAAGTCAACCTTTAGCCCAAATGAAACTTAAACTAGTCAAAACCCACCATATACCAAATTGATTGAAACCATCAATCCAAAGCAACTCATAATCAATGATTGAATGTGACCAAACCTTCAATTGAGCCAAACCAAGTCTAATTAGCCATTTGATCCAAGTTGACCCAAATTGTCCTAAAAAGCCAAAATGGGTCAAATCATGATCTAACCCGAATTGATTGCAACCAATGGCTCAAGATCATTCCAAATAATTTATTGAACTTGACCAAAGCCATAATTGAGCCTGAATTATCTAATTGGTCAACTTGACCCAACCTAGCCCAAATTGGCTTAAAGGGCCAAATTAGGCAAAATTCAAATTAAATTCAAATCAAATCAAACCAAAGCCAACAATCATTTTCAATTGGCCAATTGAACATGAACCAACACCTAACTCAACCCAATTTGGTCAAATTGGTCAAATTGGTCAACTTGACCCATTTGATTTCAAATGAGCCAAAATCAAACATAAGCCAAACCAACCCAAATCATATGAACCAAAACTCTTCAAATCATCATTTGAATCTAACCTAAGCCTTGGTTTGACCCAATTTGACCAATTGGTCAACCCAACCTAACATGAACCCATATCAACCATTTTTGACCATATGAAGCCAAAACTGATAAAATCAACCTATGGGACTTTGATGGCTGACCAAACCCAAATTGACCCTGGTCAAAAGTCTGCCCATAAGCAAAGTGGGCCCCATCCAAGGGGATTAGACATTAGACAAACCTTTTTTCATTGGATTCCTTCCCCATTTGGCAAAGTCCACTGTCCCATCACTTGAGAAGCCATCCAATTACCAAATGAAGCATGGCTATCCTTCTTAGCCCACTCTAAGCACACTAGGACTCACCATAAACTAATGAGAGATGAGTTAACTCACCTCCCATGCAAACCAAGCATCTTATGGACAAAGAAAAGAAGATCTCCCCCATATCAGAGCTTGAGCCACCTCCCAAGCCTTCCCCCACTCCTAGCAAGCCATGTGGAACTGATGGAGATAATTCTAGCAGTCTGATGGCAGCTGGCCAGTGAGAAAATAGGATTGAATCTCATCCATCCACCTTAGCAACTAAGGGTATATACCCACTCAATTCAAACAGGAATAGCATCATTCACCTTTGCTTGAGCCAGAGAGAGTGAAGGAGAGTCTCCCACAACCATTCCCCAAGCTCCTAAGCTCCCCCATTTTTTTCCCTTCTCGATTTTACGTCAAATCAAAATAAGGGAGGCCTCCCTTGATTTAAACTCATCCATCTCTCAACCAAACTTCAATTGCCCTTGCATACACCTTCTTTGGACCTAGTCAAAGCCATATAAATCATTTCCCAAGCTCCAAAGCCACCGAAAGCTCGAGTTCGATCAAGACAGAAGCTCCAAAGTGGATGGATTGGTCATCTGAGGGATCTACTCTAAATCAAGGCCCAAGATTCTCCATAGGGCCTCATCTCTACTAGATGAGGCTACCTCCGTTGATCGCAACCACCAGTCTTAGCTCTGATGAGGTAATTCCTCAAAATCATAGCCTAAGTGAAGTGTGGTTGGTCCTTTTTGATGAAAATTTTCATGTCATGCAATCTTAGCCTTTAGATGTGTTCCTCTCCTTCCCATGATGGTGTGAGATCATTTTAGAATCAATCCAAGCTCTGCTGAGCTCAAATCAAATGAAGAAAGATTGACGACAACCATCTTTCGATGCTTACAAAGGAGAAAGATCACGGGCCATCCATTCCGTGTGATCGAAATAAACGGTCGTGATTAAATCACACTTAGATCCTTTGATTATTCTCTTTAAATCATGGGATTAATCGTGGTCATCCAATCTTAGATAGGATGGTCCACAAGAAAGCATGACCATCGCTGGTTGACTCAACCGTGCAATGTGATAACTTAAATAACTAATCCCATCATGCCACGTGGAAAGTGCATCGCATCAGCATGCCATGTGATGCTGACGGGATTAGGGCTTTAATTAGGGTAATTAATCTAATTTTGTGCTGAATCTTTATAATTCATAACTAATTGTAAAAAATTCTTAAAATTTATAAATGAGGGCTCATTTTAAAGATTTTTCAGTGAAGAATTTAATAAAAATATTTCTAATAGATTTTGAATAGTGAGTAGAGCTTAATTACTTCTTAATTAATCACCCAATTGATTTCAAACTTTGTGAGGACTTTTAGGAGGATGAGCTCTGCCTCCCCCATTTTTAATGGAATTGACTGATTGCTTAATTAGGTAAATTTATTGATTAAGCCCTAATTACCTTCTTGACTTCATTAAGGGGTGATTAAGCATATGAATAGTGATTAATTAATTACTTGGACTCCTTAATCACTGTTAAACTATAAGGATACTTAGGGAAGTGGTTTGGAGCCTCGCTCTTAATCCTTTCCCTAATTTTTTCTCTCTTTTCAACTAAAATTTTGATTATTAATTAATTAACTAATTAGAAGCTTAATTACCTAAATTAAAATTTAAATCATATTAAATTATGCTTATTCTAGTGGATGGCTTATGGAAATAGGTGGGGACCTCTTTTCTACCTTTTCACTTAAGCCCATCTAATTTCAAGATAATTATTAATTTTTCTTAGTCTCTTTTTCGGAGAGATGGATTAATGGATTATTGGTTTAATTGATTTGAAAAATCTAATTAAATTTGATTTTTTTTCCTTAATCAATCTTTAGATTATGATTAGAAGCTTAATGAAATTAATAATTATGATTTAGGTGTTCAAGAACCTAAAGAAGCTTAATGAAATTATGATTAGCTCACATATGTGAGAAAATCATGAAGTAATTAAAATGGTTCCTTAAGCTTAATTATTAAATGATTATGATCCAATTGCATTAGGCCCCTTTCATTTCATAGGAGCATTGCTATTTACGTCTCAATTCATTTGCATGTTATATTAGCTCATAATTATTTAATCAATTTTCTTAAGGTAACATAGGCAAGAGTTAATTAATTGATTTAATCCATGCTTAACTTAATTATTCCATAAAAATTATTTAATTTGTTCTTATTAAATCAAATTAATTTACACATATGAGGAATGAGATTAAGATTAGCAAACACCTCTTTCTCATCTCTCTTAAATCAAATTAAGCATTAAATCAAAAATGACTTTAAAAACTTTAGTTTATCTTAAACAAGCTTATTTAATGTGATTGTCCTTAGAAATTAATTGGATTGAATGAAATTACATGCTTGTATTTCTTTATTTCTTTTCAATCATACATTTCTTTCGAAGATAAATTAAAAATAAATGATTTCTTTTATGTCAAATTTTCATGTGTTGGCTTAAATTAAAAATATGTGTGGCTATTATCACTATTAAATCTCAAATGTATTTTTAAAAGCTTATTAATGAATAATAATACATGTTGTGACATTAGTTATACATACATAGGAGGTGCATGTGAATATAAGCTTAGTGTATGAAGTGAAGTACCTTTCTTTCATTCATATGTTGATTTTCATATGTACAAATGTTAGTGGTATATTAGTCTGGACATTCTGGGGATGCACAGCTTTAAGTAGGCCCAATGAGATTCCTACTTTACTCCTCTAGTGCAAAATAATGGCGATATACCCATTTAATTTCATTCTTATGCATTTTGACATTAGAATTTGGATAGAGCTTTAATTCATTCACACAAATAAATCAATTAAATTAATTTATTCTTTTCCATGGTTTTTTATTTTTATAGTTGCTTATACACCCATATCTATTTAAGAATATAGAGTATATCTAGTCTGGGCACCCAGGGACGCACGGCTTTAAGTATCCCAAGGAGGTTCCTACCTCGTTCTCTTGGTCAAATAATGATGAAGTACTTGCTTTGAACTTTCATACATTTGAATGTGTATTTAGCGAATGAATGGTAATCCTCTTTTTCTATCAAAATCATTTATGCAGCCTGCATTTAAATGTGCCAAAATATATTGTATGCATAGATCTATTTAGGATATAATCATATGCATGTTATATATGATGGAAAGAAATGAATAAACATGTGTTGAGTGATAGTAGTTCATTCCAATTAATCTTAAGATGCCTCTCTTACTGAATAAGGTTATTTAAAATGAACCTAAATTTAAGATTAATTTAAAATATGTAATAATCTATTCATTAAGGAGAATTGATTAATTAATTTGCTTTAGATGTGGCTTAAGATAGGGATAAAAGAGAGTAATCCTCTCTTTTCTTCTCTTTATAACACTTGGTTATTAAGTGTAAATCAAGTGAAAAAAAAGAAAACATTAAGTAAAACTCAGAAATCAATTAATCCACTTAAAGTGAAATCATCCTTCCAATTAAATCATTTCTTACTTAGAAATTTATAACAAATCCTAGTTAAGGCATACCACATAAGCCTTAATACACACACTTTAGATTAAGTCACCACTTTTAGCTTTATATTAGGGCGGTGCATGGTTTGATGTATGTTTGGTTTTATGATGTATTATTGTAGACTAGATGTTAGGGTATATGCTTCGTAGACTGGATGTTAGGTCATGATTAGCCTAATCATGTCTTATGCAAGAGATTGTGCTTAAGGGGTGCTTAAAAATAAAAATAAATGCTCTCTTTTATAGGTTGCTTAACCCCTAAGCATAATCTAAATTAGGATATGTGGACTTGGTGACCCATGTATAGGGTGCTAAGTCCAAATTATACATATAACTGCTTAGGTTGTATGGTATGTTTAGCTAACACTTATTTTGTAAGTGTAATTAGATTTGCTTTTTCTATTTTTGATGTAATCTTGCATTAGGAATTACGATTAGTGTTATGGAGGATTATGATGAGCGGTGGCTAGAAGGCTTTGTCCTGGGAGGCTTGCATGATGCCTTTGAAGCAAGTAAATCTAAACAAAGAAGAAAAGAAGAGGAAACCTGAAGATATGAAGAATGAAGACCCCCATAGCATTTATTTATTTATAATTATAATTATTCTTTCATATACTAAGTTGTATAAGGGTAGAGCATGGCTACCCATTTCTCTTTTCGAGTTGTATGGTGGTACTCGATCGCATCATCCTGTTATTCTTTTATATTGGGTTTATAAATTATTTGATGTTTTGTTTATAATTACAAAATAGAAATGGCATTTCTTTTCCTAGTTTTTTCATATATAATCATTTAATGTGTGGCCTGGATCCGATTAGGCTCTTAGGAAAAAATAAATTTTTTACCTCAACTATAACTCATAACTAATTTTTCTAAATAACTCATAACCTCGCATAAAGCTTAGGCATTAAATCGAGATAATTAAAAGATTTAGCAACCCCTTAGCCGGATGTTATATGGTTAATATCATGCATGTCATCTTCTTTCACATTTGCTAAGAGAGGGTTTCCATCTTTGCACGATAGGGGAAGACTTGACCTTTGAGGGTCTCCTCTGTGGTGAAAAACACCTCTTTTTTTTTTTTGATTTAGCCAATAACCTCATTTCATCATGCATTTAGACATATAAAATTCCTATAGCCTTTGTCAAAATGAAGAGTCAAAAATTAAATAAAAATTGATAAGATTTTTATTAGACTAAGTCATTACTCATACCACTCATGCTCTAGTCTCTTAGGGAGTGGGTTTAAGGACTTTAGTCTCTTTCTAAATAAAAATAACCTAACAATCTTGCAAAATCATATGACTTGACCACATGATTTTAAAACATAGGTGGAGTTAGCTGGCTATCACTCTAGGTGGTTATAAGTCTAGCAGTCGGGTGATTTACACTCTATTATGGATGTAAACCATATACCCATCTTCGCTTAGATTTAGAATGTGCTTTGGCCCACGCTAAAGCTCCCTAGACTTAGGATCTAAGGTTGATGTTTCCTTCGGGCTATAAGCATAAATCCTTATCTCTTAAGCATTTCCACAATCTTGTATTATGGATTATAAGTCCTAGCTTTCTAATAAAATTCTAACTCAACTATATGATTCTCTTCAATTACAAATATATAAAGCCCAACCATAGGATATAATAGAATGCTCATTAGGTTTCCTAGTATCAGGAGCATTTCCTACTCATCTCCCTTTGGCTTCGCTAATAAGTCTCTCATTTTTGTTCTATCCCATTTGATTTTCTAACACAGCCAATTTATTGATAGTCTTATCTTTGAAATCTTTGGGGACAATAATTCCCTACTTAAATCGAGAGTATTTCTAAGGAATTCATTTTCCTCAAGATGTAATAAGTACACCCTCAGATCTGCATTGTGTCCCCCATACACATACAAATCAAAAATAAACACCACTGATTTTTCTAGCGAGTCCACTGAGGAAGGTTCCTCTCTCCATCTCTAGTAGATAATTGTTGCCTCCAAGCATTGATAGTAGACTTGTATTTCATATGAGTCCAAGACTATTTTTCCTCCCATTAGTACTTAGCTTATTTCATTCTTAAAAAAAGCTATTCAGCATCCTCTAGGTTTTAGGACCTCACTCCTTGTAGGTCTTGAAACACCTATTGGGTCTCCCAATAGGTGAAAGGTAAAAATAACTAATAAAAGGAGATGACAAAAACATAGAACTTCTTCACCACTAGCTTGGTGTGGCAAGGTTGATCTTATATTTAATAAAATAAACTCTTTTGTAAAAGTGCCACTTTCCAAAAGCACTTTTTTAAAATTCACATAATGAAAGATCTTGCACAAAATTCGTAAGAAACTTTCAAAAAAGCACAAAACTCATATAACCAAACCTCATCTAACAATCCCCATAATTGTTACATGGAGGTACTTTTCAAAATCAAAATCATCTTTTTGAAAATAGTTTCCCATTGAACATACTCAATTTTGTTGAATGAAGATTCTATTTTCAAATAAAATCATAGCATAAAATTGAAACTCCACTAAACATATTTTGAGTTTCCCTTTTTTCTCAAAAGCACTCTTTTCAAAATGACCACCTTCATTTAACATGCTCAAATTTATTGAATGAAGATTATAATTTCAAATGAAATCATAGCATAAAATTAAAACTCCACTTAACATATTTCACATATGCTAGAGTTGGAGTTTTCCTCTTTTTTCAAAAGCACGCTTTTGAAAATGACCACCTTCATTCAACATGCTCAAATTTGTTAAATGAAGATTCTATTTTCAAATAAAATCATAGCATAAAATTGAAACTCCACTTAACATATTTCACATATGCTAGAGTTGAAGTTTCCCTCTTTTCGAAAGTAAGAAATCACACACATGAAATCAAGACATATTTTGGACTCCATTTGACATACTCAAATTTGTCAAATGAGAGTTCCATTTCCAAAAAGTTACAAAAATAAATTGAACTTTATTTAACATACCCAAATTTGTTAAATAGATTTCCCCTCTTTCAAAAAAAAATCATAAATACACTTTACTCCTACTTAACATACCAAATTTGTTAAGTAAGAGTATCATTTTCAAAAACCATATCACATTTGATTCCTACTTAACATACCAAATTTGTTAAGTGAGGATCCCATTTTCAAATCATATCACACTTAACTCTTACTTAACATACCAAATTTGTTAAATAAAATCACATTTGACTTCCACTTAACATACCAAATTTGTTAAGATAGAGTCACATTTTTCAAAACAAATCAAATCACATTTGGCTCCTACTTAAGATACCAAATTTGTTTAGTGAGAGTCTCATTTTCAAAACATAAATCATAATCATATTTGATTCCTACATAACATACCAAATTTATTAAGTGAGAATCTCATTTTCAAATCATATCACACTTAACTCCTACTTAACATACAAAATTTATTAAGTTAGAGTCTCATTTTAAAATTATAAATACATTTGATTCCTACTTAACATACCAAATTTATTAAGTAAGAGTCTTATTTTCAAAAAAAGTATATCGCATTTGACTCCTGCTTAACATACCAATTTTATTAAGTAAGAGTCCATTTTCAAATCATAATCACAGTTGGCTCTCACCTAACATACCAAATTTGTTAAGTGAGAGTGTCATTTTCAAACACATATCAAGCACATTTAGCCTCTACTTAACATACCAAATTTGTTAAGCAAGAAGCCCCATTTTCAAATCAACATATATATATCACACACATAATCAATCATCACAAGCAAAGATACTTTCACAAAATTTTCAAGCATATAATCAAAACCTCTTCATAGCATACCTAAATTTGCTAAGTAAATGTTTTCCCAAATCAAAATTTTGAAACAAGACATATAATACAAATATTTTCAAAGTTCTCTTCAAATATTTGAACCCCACCCAACCAACTTAAATTGGTTGAAAAAGGGTTCTAATTTAAAATCATATGGCAAAGTCTCTCCTCCAAATATAAAAAATCTCTCCAAAATTCAATGAACCCCACTTAGCATACCTAAATTTGTTAAGTGTGGGTTTAAATTTTGAATTAAGTATAGAAGTCAATAATTGAAGACAAACATCAAGGCAAGGGTCTGACTCAATTATGTTTCAACAACTGTAGTGATTTCAGTATAGTCATTCTCTCTAGTCTCCAGTCAGTGCAGTGATCATGGCTCCAAGCAAGTTCGTCTTCTCTTTTCCCTCTGGTGTAGGTTTCGCCTTGGATTTGGCCAATCTCACCATGACTAATGCTACCCACTTGATTTACTTTGGTTGTGGCTTTGAGGGGGTCCAAATTACTTGTGAGGGGACAGCCCTAACAACGGTTAGCAGGGAGGAGGTGGCGGGACAGATGCCACTCATCCGCTTGGATATCCCATCTGATTTTGAGTTTCCCTTGTTGAAGAGGAAGGCCGCAGTGGTTCCCACACATCCTTTAATGTTAGTTTCAGTACCTTCCCATTCAGTTGCCCCTGCCATAACTTCAGTGAGAGCTGTTACCTCCTCTTTGGTTACCCCAAAGGGGAAGGCTATCTTAGCATCTGAGATAGTCTCCCCCCACCTTCGAGGTAGGTTCCAGCTCCCACACTGCTTTGCTCACCCGTATCCAATGCCACAATAAAAATCAAAAGATTAAGTGGGATCATGAGCGAGCAACCATAGAGCTTGACACTGCTTCCCATGTAGTTGAGGAAGGTTTTCCCCATGCAACCTCTCCACTTCTAAGTGGGAATAGGTTCCACCCCCTCTCGGTCTCAGATGGAGAGGAAGACTACAGGAGAATCATCACATCACCTTCACCACCAGCATACTTTGAGACACTAGCTAGGGAGCATTGGAGGCCTTATACTAGACTTAGGGCTGTTCTACGCCAGGTCGGCAGAGCTTACAGATGCTCAGATTCTAGTACCTTGTTTGAGTTATGATCCATGATCCCTAGGAGTATTAGGGGTTAGATCCATAGAGAGATAGTCATGGAGGCTCGAATTTTTGTTGAGGTGGGTAGAAGAGAGAGACGGAGGTATGCCAGCAGTCGATAGCCTCCACTCTGATGAATTTTCCTAATCATCGCCCTATTAGGGCCAATCATTTAGACAACATTATTCTTACCAGTGCAGTCCACCATAGGAGGAGATCTCTAGTTGAGGAGCAGTCGGTGTTTCCATCACACCACTCCCCTCGCCGTCCAACATCACCCATTCAACATACAACATCTACCACCCCCGCCAAGATTCAGAAGCCCCCATCTAGGGAGAGACCATCCCCACTCGTGATCCAACTATGACCCAAGGATTTTGCTCCATTCATTCCACCTATTAAGGTAAGATTGAGCTCCCCTGCTCAACCCTCTACCTCAGTTGTGGTCAGGAAGGAGTGGTGACTCGAGCATCATTGTTGGATCACCGCCACCACAGATAGAGTGGGAAAGGGGAGTGGACACAGATATAGTCCCCATGATAGTTGATCCTCCCGATGAGGAACTCTTGATAGTAGGTAGTGTCTATTGCATAGAGGCAGAGGAGCACAATCCTATGGCTAGTAGTTAGCGAATATTCATACCAGTCTAGCCAAGCATAGTAGATGGGTCACTAGATGACATATTAGCAGATTACTTTATTGAGAAGAGATAGATTTTTGGGAGTGACCACTGAAATCAGGAGGAGGAGAGAGTTAGCTTTGATCTTGATGAGGATGACATGTTGGATGACATGGCTGAGGTCCACATGGTTGATACACGAGGATCCTTATTGCAGGATCAGCTTAGCTAGGAAGGCATGCTCAAAGAAGGTGACACTTTTCACTTGACTCAGTACCTCCTCCACCAACTCAAATAGAGAAATGATCACATTGATAAGATGGAGAAGAATGGCAATGGTTTCAGCATTGCAAAACTCAACCCCAATTTCACAGCCTTCTCCCATGATAGCCGACTGTCCAAAGTTGGTACATACCTTAGAGTGTCAAAGGTGCACTCCCACAGAGGATGATGCTAGTAGCTTGCATAGGAAGGTTACAGATGGCACCTCCATGCATGAAAAGGATATCAAAAATTTGGTAGAATAGTAGACAAGGGAAATGATGGCGCAAGCCCGGGGGAGCTCATCTATTCTAAAGGGTAGACTATACCTACAAGAATTTGATGTAGTTCTATACCCCAAGGGTTTTGTGCCACCTTCCATCAAGATATTTATTGGCAGTGAAAATCCACATCAACTTATTACACATTTTAGAGCCAGTTGCTGCAACCCCTGATGGCAGTGATGCGCTTTTGTTCAAATTTTTTATCAGTAGTCTAATAGGGGTTAAATTTGATTGACATGTTGAACTACCCAACAGTTCGGTAGGGACTTTTGCTGAGTTGGAGCACCTCTTTATCAAGAGGTTCATTAGAGCTCATCAAAGAGTGACTGTAGGCGACTTCGTTGTAGCAACACAAGTTCCCAATGAGTTCCTTGTTGATTATATTCTTAGGTGGCACAACCTGAGCATGAAATACGAGCTGCAGCTATCTGAACAGCATGCCATTGAGATTCTCCTCAAAAATATTCATGGTTTGGTCACCTTCATGCTTAAGGGCTTTACCATTTAGACATTTAAGAAACTAAATAACAAGGCAGCTAGCCTAAGAGAGGAAGCTAAACTATTTCCCTTTCTCGATCGATCATCTCGGCCCAAGCCATAGAAGGTGTTCGAAAAGATGCTAAGGATAGTTGTGTTAGTGAATAGAGGGAAGAAGGCAGCCAGAGTCTAGTACGAGATATCCCGAGCTCAGTAGTCCCATTTTCCACCTTCTTTACCACCACCTCGATCATCATATTAGCCACCACAATGACTATTCCCACCACATCAGCAGCCTACCTAGTAGCAGTATTCCTATCCCCTGCCAGGTGGCTATTACCCACCTACTCTTGCTGATAAGCCATATTCATTCAAGAGGGAGGTAGTTAAAAAAATCTTTAATAAACTCTTAAAGAAACCTAACTTTCAGTTACTAGAGCCCAAGAGGCTAGAGAAAGTGGGCAAGAGTAATGATTCTAACAATTGGCCCTACCACCACATGGTCAGTCATCTCTTAAAGGATTGTATTACTTTTAAGGACTGGCTTGAGCCTAGCTATAGGTCGGGTGCTATAGTTATCCCTAAGGAATACTTATTAGAACAACCTTCCAATTCTATTAGAGTAATTCTTAGGGAAACTTGCGATCCTCTCAGAACAAAAGAAGGTTGGGATATTACCTTATCCTGAACCTCTAAAAAAGTAGTTACTAAAATTAAGAAACTCTCTTTACAGGTGACTGAGTAGCTCAAACCTCTAACACCAAGGAAAGTTTGCAAGTTGCCAAAGACAACTTGAAGAAGGTGATAGCCCTATAACAAAGATCACCACTTAGTTGCAGATAGTTGGTACAACCACCATCCGAGTCTAATACTCCATCCATAGTTACAGTTACTACTTCTTCCTCCACTAGCTCCTCTTGTACCAACAGGAGCATTGTATCAGCAGATAAGGGAATTATATCATGTACCTCCACCTAAAAAGAAATCAATGAAGAAAGCATTCACTTACATCTTGGCCACTTCTGATACTCAAGAATTTATTCCTCTTGAAAACTCTGCAAGTCTAAAAAATAGTAATGATAGCTCTAATCATTCTGATCCCCTCTCTTCTAATTTAGAATCGGACTTTCTTTTTCTAAATCAATCAGGTTCACCTCTTGAGATTGACTTGGAGTCAACTGACTCCAAGGATCCCATAGGAGAAGATGTAGGTATACCTGATGAGAAGGTAGAACTTTCCACAAGTTCAACATTTTAAGAGGTCACTAAAGTCAACCTATACAGTGGCAAAGTTCTACCTCACAGGGTAACACCTCTTGATAAGGGTAAACAAGTCATTGGTTCTAGTGAGCAGATAACCCCTCCATAGGATGCTCCACCCATGGCAATGCTTGTAGAGGACCAAGTCAGAGTTGATTACAACATCCTAGCACATCTTTGAAAGTTTCCAGCTAAATTAAGCATATATTATGCCCTTGTCTTATCCAAAGAGATGAGGGATTCTCTAGTCAAGGCTCTCCTTGATCTAGATATATGCTTAGCTCAGCTAACTGCTACTAAAGAGGAGGCACATAACTCAAAGGACATCTTAGGAGTTATATTCAATGATGAAGACTTGCTTCTAGGAATGACAAAGCACAACTGCCTTCTTTACATTATAGTGGATGTTGGCAGATATAGGTTATCAAGAGTTATGGTTGACCAGGGTGTATCAATCAACATTATGAGTTTAAGATCCCTTGCCTACTTAAGGATCGACATCTCTAAACTATAAAAGGAGAGGATGTTGAGAGGATTCAATGAACAAGGCGAGAGGGCCTTAGGCTCCATAGGCTATCCATTAGAGATAGATGACTGGAAAAGTGAAGCCAAGTTTCATATCATAGAGTCGGATACATCTTTCAATGCTTTGCTTGGGAGACCATGGATACATGAGAATAATACAGTTTTGTCCTCTCTACATCAGTGCATAAAGTTCATGAGAGATAGAATTGAGTACTGCATCAAAGGTGATCTCAAGCCCTTCACGGTTCATGAGGTCAGGATATATGAGGATGCAACTTATTTTCTTCCCCAAAACCAACAAGTCCATTCTTGCGAATCCAGTCAAGATCCCTAAGAGGGACAAAAAGAAAGAAAAGAAAAAGAAAAAGAATTTGAAAATGAAAAGAAAAAAGAGAAAGAAAAAGAAAATAAAATAGAGCGAGACGTGGACTCAGGGGAAGATATAGAGCATGACATTAGATTCCACCCATAGTTCATTACTCCATTCAAACATATGGGTATGATGACCCAACTTCCACTAGGCAAAGGTAGAGGATAGTTCAAAGGCAGCCCCCAAGGTGGAAAGCTGCCCTATTGGCTGCCAAATAGGTGGTATGTCCTAGCTACCAAGAGCACACCTGCTATCCACATAGACTTAGAATCTAGTCTTATGTGGTTAGCACACCAGCCAGCTCTTCTCAGTAGCAGATCCCTTTTGAGGTGATGTTAGAGCATGATAGTGATGAAGACTAGGCTCCAAAGCAAAGCATAAATGTACCCAAGTCTGCATATGAAATAGTCAGGAGTTAGTTGGGAACCTTAGCTCTAACCCCACTTCTTATCATAAAGTTGAGGGTTTGGTAATTAAGGAAGCCCCTAAGTCATCTATAGATGGGAAAACTTAGAGGTTCTTCTTGGGAGCATCATCCTTAAGTTAGGAAGCTAATGTACAACTTGAGGATGATTCATATAAATATTTAATACAAATGCCTTTTGATTGATACTCAACTTGTGTTCTTAATTTAGCAAAGAAGGGATTAATCTCACATACTTGGTCTAAACACAAGTCGGACTACTTTGAAAGGTTATGGGACAACTAAAGCAGACATCCTCAATCAAGATCAGGACTAGGATTCGGCACAGTGGATCCAGTCGATGATGACAATCATTGCCTAGTCATCCCCAATCATTTGGAATATGTTGACCTCACTTTTGGAGTGAGTTCTTAACTTTCTCATCATAAATCTAAGACTCTCATAGACACTAAGGCTCCTTAGCCTTAGGATACTTCTAGTGATTAGGTAAACACTTAACCTAAATCTAGAGACTTAGAAGAGTTAGCTACTGAAATAAGTTATGCCCTAAGGACTTATGAAGACTTGCCTACCCTATGGCCTAAACCCAATTCATAATTTCCTTCTCAGATCAAACCTCAAATTCAACTCAAATACTAAATCTAAATCCAAATTCCAAACCAAATGATTGAAATCCTTGATCAAACTCAAATTCAAAACCCTTCCTAAGCCCTTTGATTTCATCCTATGTACTTAGCCTTAACCAAATCCAAATCAATCCCAATTCATTTAATTTTCTTAAATATTAATTCAATCTTTCAATCAAACTATCAGATTCCTATTCAAATTCAACTACAAATGATTGAATCTCATGATCAAATCCAAACTCAACCAAATTTCTTTCTAAGCCCTTTTGAGCTACATCAATGAGCTTGGTCAAATTTGCTTCCAAATGACTCCAAACTCAAGTAATTTTCTCATGAATCATTTATATCTTCATTTATATTCCTAAATATAAATGAAATATAAATTCAAATAGCCAAAACTAAATCCAAAATTAAACCAAAATCTAATTTATACCCTTTAAGCTAATTCCTTGAACTTGGCCAAATCCTATCTAAATTAAATCAAAACTAATGGATTTTCTCTTGAATCAATCATTACTTCAATCATCTATCCAAACATAAATTAAATCTACAATCATCAAGCCAAATCAAAATCAACTCAAGTCAAACCCAACCTAGCCCATTTGACTTGAAATGTTCAATTGAACCAAAACTCATTTGATCTCAAACCAATTATAATTGAATTTATATGTCAATCTCAAATCCATATATAAACTCAATTATATCAAACCCAACTCAAAATCAAGCCAACTAAACCCACTTGGTTCACTTGACCCAAAGTGGCCAATTTAACCAACATGAACCAAAATCAAATTCAATCCAAATTAAAGTAAATTAAGCCAATACAAACTTCATGTCATGATTGTTGATCATCCTAGGTTAATTAATTGTCATGAATTAGGTCAAACCAAGTCAACCTAGCTCATTGACCAAGTCAACCCTTTAACCCATATGAACCCAAACTAGCCAAATTGCAACCTAAATCAAATTGATTACAACACTTACTCAAATTGACCTTAAGGGTCAAATCAACCTAAAACCCAATCAAATCTAAATTTAACTTAACCAAAGCCTACAATATATTTCAAATGATCAACCTAACCCAAACAAAGTCATGATTCAAGCCAATTTGGTCAATTGGGTCAAAATTGGTCAACTTAGCCCAAATTGATCTAAAGGATCAAATTGGTCAAAATACAAATTAAAACAAATTGATTAAAACTAATTGAACCAATATACACCAAATGATCATTTAAACTTGACCCAACTCTTGGTTCGAGCCAATTTGATCAATTGGTGAACCTAACCAGTTTTGGCCCAAATTGTCCCAAATGGGTCAAATTGACCCAAATTAAACCAAATGAACTCCAAATGACATGAAATTTGGTCCAACTCACTTTTGACTCATTTCAAATCAGTTCAAATCAAATTCAATATCAAATGACCACTTTGTCCTTGGGTCAAGGGCATCTTTTCTCTTTCTTAGCCACTTGACACTCATCCATTGGTCCACATAGGCACCAAGAACATTGATCATCTGACCCAAGAGGTGGTTGGGGCAGCCATGACTCATGGGGAGGTGAATTCACCTCACCTCTCCCATTAGAATAGTTGGCCTGAAGGACACCCACCTCCCCTTGCTAAGACACCCATTTGTCCTTCATGATAGCCACTTTCTATGCCTTAGCCAACCAAAATGATCTACCTAGGATGATTCCCTTCCATTCCCAACCACCCCAAGCCAAATGACACCCTTTTGGAGCCAAAAATCAAAAATGAGAAGAAATTTTCTGCCACATTTAAAACCAGGGAATTGGAGACACCAAAACTCCCTCTCCCACTCTGATTTCCATCCCCTATATCTCCTAAACCTACTAGCAACCCTTCCCACTTCATTTTAGGGTGAAAAACACTAAAATTAAGTGGATTCCAGTGAGGAAGCTATGACACTTGGACAATACATCATTCTGAAGTAAAGACGAAGGTCTAGGTTCATTCCAAATCTTCTTCCCCCACTTAAGAGCGTGCTAGGATCATCATCACCGCCAAAAACTATCCTCGTAGCTGGCCTTAGGATTTCTTATGTTGTAACTCAATCAAATGAAACATCCATATTCCAAATGTATATGCTTACATCCATCATTTAAGTGTCCTAAGACATATTGTATGTGTAGGTATACTTAGGATTTAATCATGTGCATGTTACATATGATGGAAGGAAATGAATGAACATGTGTCATATGATAGTAATTCAATCCAATTAATCTTAAGATACCTCTCTTATTGAATATGATCATTTAAAGTGAACCTAAACTTAGGATTAATTAAGAAAATATGTAATAAGCCATTCACTAAAGAGAATTGATTAATTAATATGCTTTAGATGTGACTTAAGGTAGTGATGAAAGAGAGCAATCTTCTTTTTTCTTCTCTTTACAATATTTAGTTACTAAGAGAAAGTCAAGTGAAACAAAAGAAGATGCTAAGTAAAATTCACAAATCAACTAAACAACTTAAAGTGAAATCAACCTCTTATGATTAAACATCCTTTCATACTTAAAAAATCTTAACAAACCTTAGTCAAGGCATACCACACAAGCCTTAATACTCATACTTTAGATTAAGTCACAATTTCTAGCTTTATATTAGGGCGGTGCATGGAGTGATGTATGTTTGGTTTTATGATGTATTATTTTAGACTAGATGTTATGGTGTATGTTTCGTAGACTGGATGTTAGGTCGTGATTAGCCTAATCATATTTTATATAGAGGATTATGATTAAGGGGTGTTTAAAATAAATATAAATGTTATATTTGTAGGTTTTTTTAAACCCCCTGAGTATAATCTAAGTTAGGACAGGTGGTCTTAGTTACTCATGTGCAGGGTGCTAAGTCCAAATTATACATATAACTGCTTGAGTTATATGGTGTGATTAGCTAACACTTATTTTATAGGTGTAGTTAAATTTACTCTTCCTATTTTTAATGTAATTTTGTATTAGGAATTAGGATTAGTGTTATGGGAGATTAGGATGAGTAGTGTCTGGAAGGCTTTGTCCTGAGAGGCCATGTGATGCCTTTGAAGCAAGTACATCCAAATGAAGAAATGAAGGAGATATGAAAAATGAAGATAAGAAGACCCCCATAGCATTTATTCATTTGTAGATTGTAATTATTCTTTTGTAATTCTAGGTTGTATAAGAGTATAGCTCAGCTACCCATCTTTTCTTTTTGGAGTTGTAGGTGGCACTCGACCGCACTGGCCTCTTATTCTTTTGCGTTAGATTTATAAACTTCTTGATATTATGCTTAGATTATGCAATAAAAACATCATGCCTTTTTTTAGTGTCTTTATGAATGATGATTTAATTTTTTTGCCTGGATCCAATTAGACTCTTAGGGAAAAATTAATTTTTCTACTCCAACTACAACACATAACTAAAGTTTTAAATAATTCATAACCTCACATAAATCATAGGCATTAAATCAATACAATTAAAAGATTTAGCAACCCCTTAGCTGAGTATTTTATATTTAACGTCATGCATGCATAACACTTCATTATTGCTAAGAGAGGGTTTCCATCCTTGCACGATATTGGAAGACTTGACCTTTGAGGGTCTCCTCTATAATGAAAAATACCTCTTTCTCTCTGATTTAGCCCATAATCTCATTTCATCATGCATTTAGACATATAAAAAATCCTATGGCCTTTATCAAAGTGAAGTGTCAAAATCAAATAAAAATTGAAAAGATTTATATTAGACTAAGTTATTGCTCATACTACTTATGCTCCAGTCTCTTAAGGAGTGGGTTTAAGGACTTTAGTCTCTTTCTAAATAATAAAATCCTAACTATCTTGTAAAATCATATGACTTGATCACATGGTTTTAAAGCATAGTAGGAGTTAGTTGGCAGCCACTCCAGGTGGTTGTAAGTCTAGCAATCGGGTGGTTTGCTCTCTCTTGTGGAGGCAAACTTTATACCCATTTTCACTTAAATTTATGTCGTGCTTTGGCTTATGCCAAAGATCCCTAGATTTAGGATCTGAGGTAGTTGTTTCCTTTGGGATACAAGCATAAATTCTCACCTCTTAGGCATTTCCACAACCTTATGTTGATGGATTATGAGCCTTAGCAATCTAATAAAATTGAACTCAAACAAATAATTCTATTCAATTTCAAACATATAAAGCTGAACCATATGATAGATTGGAAGGCTCACTAAGCTTTCTAGTATCGTGAGCATTCCCTACTCATTTTCTTTGGTTTTGATAATAAGTCTCTCCTTTTTGATATATCCTGATTGATTTTCAAAATATAATCAATTTATTGATAGTCTTAACCTTGAAATCTTTAGAGACAACAATTGCCTACTTTAATTGAGAGTATTCCTAAGGAATTCACTTTCCTTAAAATATAATTAACTATGGGGGCTTGCCCCCATAGAGAACTTTAAAACCTGATTTAATATAAACCCTGCTTTATTCATCTATGTAAAGCAAGGGAAAAATCTTTGGTATATTTGAAGACACTTCATGCCTTAGGAGTCCTTATTAGGTGATTAGGTCCATTGAAGGGTGTTGTCCCTATCTTTTGAGATAGTATATCATACCTCAATGTCATACCCGATCACTTCAATAAGTACTCCCTCAGATCTGTGTGGTGTCCTCCATATACACATCTCAAAAATAAACACTACAACATCCAACAGATCACCCCAATGGCTTTTCCCTGCTTTGGCAAAAGTAAGTCTGATACGCTTTCTTTCTAGCATAGTTGTTGCACACTGAAAAGTAACCCTTAGGTCGGATAGCCCTACCATAAGATAAGTGGACTACCCCATTGGTCTTATAAATATAAGAAAAGTAAGGCCTCTATGGCTCCTTCTTAGTGCGGTCCATCGCACACCGACAGGGTCCATAACAAACTAAATTCAAAACCAACCTTTCTAGTGGAGTCAAATTAAACATATCGGACAAACCAAACTTCTCCCCAACGAAGCAAAAATCAAATTAGCCTCCCCAGTGGAGTCTAATTAAATAAATCAAAGAAATCTAACCAGAATTTTATCTCCAATGGATACATCCCCAAACAAATCATATTTGAAATCAAATTCATATTCCCAGTGGATAACTCGAACTTGCTTCCCTAGTGGAAGGTTCATGTACTCAATCCCATGTGGATTCCTCCTTCTAGCTCTCTTATGCTATTGACATAAGTTGAGTTGCATTGCACTAAGATCATGATTCTATCTATCTTCTTGGGTCTAGGCATAGATCATTTCCATTGGTGCTTGCAATCTTTTGGACATTATTGATCATCTTGGTCAACGCCAATACGTGTGGTGTGCCTTGTCAGTTACATGATACTTATTGGGGTCCTTTTGTTGACCACACTTTTGGAGTGAGTTCTCGATCTTCTCATCTTAGACTTAAGAGTCTTCTAGACACTAAGATTTTCTTAGTCATAAGACACTTCCAGTGGTTAGGTAAATACTTAACCTAAACCTAGAGACTTAGATGGGTTAATCATAGAATTAGGCTATTACTTAGGGATTAAGGAGACTCACCCACTTTATAGCCTAAATCTGACCTATGTTCACCCACTCAAAACTAAACCTCAAATTCAATTCAAACATTTAATACCAAATCTAAATTCATATTCAAAATCCAAATCAAATGATTGAACCAACTCCAAACCAAATAAATCAAATCAACCTAAGCCTTATGATTATATCCTATGGATTTAGCCAAATTCCACTTAATTCCAAAACCCAAAATCAACTAATTTTCTTATAAATCAATTATTCCTTCAATTACCATCACAAATATAAATGAAAATCTACAATCATCAAGCCAAATCAAAATCTACCCAAGTCAGACCCAACTTAGCACATTTGACTTGAAAATTTCAAATGAACCAAAACTCATTTGAACCCAAACTAATTGCAATTGGATCTATATATCAATATCAAATCCATACATAAACTCAATTAGATTAATCTCAACCTAAAATCAAGCCAACTAAACCCAATTGGTTCACTTGACCCAAAGTGGCCAATTTGACCTACATGAACCAAAATCCAATTCAATCCAAATCCAAGTGAATTAAGCCAATCCAAACTTCATGACATGGTTGTTGATCATCCTAGATTGATCAATTATCATAAATTGGATCAAACCAAGTCAACCAAACCCTTTGACCAAGTCAACCCTTTAACCCATATGAACCTGAACCATCTAAATTGTAACCTAAGCCAAATCTATCGAAACCCATGATTCATACCAACCTAAAATCAACATTTGAACATGATTTGACCTTCAATTGAGACAAACCTAACCCGATTGGCCCTTTTGACCCAAATTGACCTAAATGGCCAAAATGGGTCAAATCAAAATCTAAACCAAATTGATTGCAACCAATGGCTCAAGTTCATTCTAAATTGACTATTGAACTTGACCAAAGCCTCAATTGAGCCTAATTGACCCACTAGACCCAAATGACTTATTGAACCCAGCTTGACCTAAAGGGTCAACCAACTTAAAACCCAATCAAATCCAAATTGAACTGAACCAAAGCCTACAACACATTCTAAATGATCAACCAAACCCAAGCCAAGCAATGACCTAAGCCAATTTAGTCAATTTGGTCAAATTGGTCAACTTGACCCATTTGACCCAAATGAACTAAAATCAAATCTAAAATAAATTAAACCAAACCAATGATACCAACATATCCCAAATGATCATATGAACTTGACCCAACTATGGTTTGACCCAATTTTACCAATTGGTCCACCTAACCCGATTTGACTCAATTTGACCTAATTTGACCTAAATGGATCAAATTGAGTCAAATTGAACCTAATGAACTCCAAAAGACTTGAAATTTGGCTCAGCTCATTTTTGAGTCATTTTAAATCTTCCCAAATCAAATCCAATGCCAAATAACCATTATACCCTTAGGTCAAGGGTATCACATGAGATAAATCACCTATGTAAGTGGTCATTTCTATTCCTTAGCCACTTGGCACCCTCCCAATGGTCCACCTAGGCACCTAGGACACTGCCCAACCTGACCCAAGAGGTGGTTGGGTTGGCCATGACTCATGGGGAGGTGAATTTACCTCACCTCCCACATTGGAGCATTTTAAACCCATAGGACACCCACTAATCCTTCTTGGCAGCTACCTCCCAAGCCTTGGCCAACCAAATCAAGCTACCTATGATGATTCCCTACCATTCCCAACCACCACCAACCATAAGACACCCACTAGGAGCCAAAAGATATCACCATTAGTGGTGATTTTTGGCCACCATTAAGCATAAAGGAAAGAGGCACCCTAGGATTCAATTTCAGCATTAGAGAAGCTCTAGGAACTCAAGTGAGGGAGAGAAACCCATTCCCCACTTCCTTTTTATGAAAAACCATTAAATTCGAGCAGATTTTGATAAAGGTTGGTGACCATGAAGTTACAAGGCAAGGCAAGAGCTCAGGTTCATTCCAAAGCTTTATCTCACATCCAAGAATGTGTTTGAATCATCTCTACCACCAAAAATTATCCTCGATGAGGTATTTTTCAAATCTCATAGATGACCGTAGGATTGCTTGTTTGTGATGATGTTTGCTCGATTTTAGGAAAATCCTTTAGATTTCCCTTACATTCTTCATTTCACATGATCCCAATGCAAAAAATAGGAGTTATTTTTAGCAAAAAAAACACCGCAAAATCAAGCCCACAATGGACCCTCGGCATTCAGTTTCCTATTCGTCTGCTCGGTTCGCCTGTTCCGGGCATTATTTTCTTCCGCTAGGAAGAAGATGGCAGAATAGCCATCTGATCTCCCTTTAATAGGGACGGACGGTTGAAATTAGAAGCAGATCTACCTAATTTCATCCCTCAAATCACGAGTTTCGATCTAGACCGTTCGATCGAAACGTGCCATTTTCTCGCTCAAAAGGCCACGTGAAATCATGCGGCCTAATCGCATAGTGATGTGTTGAATCGTGTGGTCCAGTCAGCACCACGCGACGCTGACTGGGTTAAGTAGAAAAATCAAGGTTTTCCTGACTTTAAAAATTATTTAAAATGCCTGAAACTTCAAAAATTCATAATAAATAAAATACTCAATGAAAAAATACAAATAAAGCCATGTTGGATTCATCTTTCTGAAAGGAATCCAATAAGCCCAAAATCCTCAATTTCTATTAGGTATTTTAATCTCAATTTATGTTTTACAGAAAATCAAATTTTACTAATTAAACCAAAAATACACATCAGATTGATCTGAATTTTTAGGGATTGAAATTGAAGTTAAGTACACTTACCATAAAAATTGCAAGTCAAAAGAATTTCTGGATTGGAAGATATTGAATTTTGAAGCTCAATTAGTCTATTTGAGTAGAATAAATTAATAGACTTTATAAAAAACTATGAAAAATTATTTAAATTGGCTGAAACATGGAAAATTTTTAATAAATCTTAGAAAAATCATAAAAATTCAAATAAATATTCATTTTGATAGTATTTCAGAGGAGAATTTATTAAAAATATTCTTAATTGATTTTAAGTAGTAATTAGGGCTTAATTAAGGTTTATTTGCAAATTTATTTTACTTAATTACTCTTGAATTACTTAAGTTATTAACCACAAATTTTATGTGTTAATTCAATGGGATGACGTCTGCCTCCCATAACTTTATTGGATTTGTTGCTTAATTAATTAGGAAAATTAACTAATTAAGCTATAATTACTTTTTTAAATTAACAAATAATTTATTAATCCCATGAACATTAATAAAGTAATTAATTAAGTGGTTAATTATTGCTTAACAGTGAATGAACCCATGGGATAAAATTAGGGCCTCTTTCCTAATCTATTTCCCTAAGTTTATTTCATTAATTAAATCAATCAAGGCTTAATCAATTAATCAAATTGAAATTATAATCACATGGAATCTCAATTAATGAAGTCTTGGGTAGACCCTTTGGTGTTCAACAACCTAAGAAAATCTTAAGGAAATTATAATTAGCTCACATGTGGAAGAGAATTATAAGAGTACTTAATTAACTATTAATCATGAGCCAATTACATTAGGCCCCTTTTATTTCTTAGGAACATTGCAAATTTATTTTCCATTCATGTTCATATCATGTTGGCTCATAATTATTTGGTTAATTAAATTAAGGTAACATAGGTAAGGGTTAATTAATGGATTTAATGCATATAATAACCTAATTAATTCATAAAATCAACTTAATTACATTTTGGTTGACCTCACTTTTGGAGTGAGTTCTCGTCCCCTCTTCTTAGACTTAGGAGTCTTATAGACACTAGGAGCTCCTTAGTCTTAAGACACTTATGGTGATTAGGTGAACACATAACCTAAGCCTAGAGACATAGAATGGTTAATCATAGGATTAGGCTATGCCTTAGGGATTTAGGGAAATCATATACCCTATAGCCTAAACTCAATCCATGATCAACTTCTCAAACAAAGCCTCAAATTCAATTTAAATACCAAATCCAAATCCAAATATTAAATCAAATGATTGAAACCCATGATCAAATCCAAAATCAAAATCTTGCCTAAGCCCTATGATTTTATCTTATGAACTTGGCCCTTGACCAAATTCAAATCAATCCAAATTCAATTGATTTTGTCCAAGATCAATTCAATCCATCAAATAATGTACCAAATTCAAATCAAAACTCAATTCCAAATGATTGAAATCCATGATAAAATTCAAACTCCCAAATCCTCCTTAAGTTTTATGATTGAATTCAATGGACTTAGCCAAATCTCCACCCAATTTAATCCAAACTTGATTGAACTCTTCATGAATCAATCATATCTTCAATCTTCATTACAAATTTAAATTTAAATAACCAAAACTAAATTGAACTAAATCCAAATCCAATCAAATTTCAAGCCAAGCCCTTTGGACCTACCTTTGTGAACTTAGCCAAACTAGCTTTCAAACCACTTCAAATTCAATTGATTTTCTCATAAGTCATTTATATCTTCATTTATATTCACAAATATAAATGAAATATGAACTCAAATAACTAAAACTAAATCAAACTAAACCAAATATAATCAACCCAAGTCAAGCCCAACTTAGCCTTTTTGATTTGAAAATTCCAAATGAACCAAAACCTATCATAGCCCAAATTTATTGTAGTTGAATTTATATTTCAATCCTAAACTCATATATAAATTCAATTAAAACTTAATCAAACTAAAACTAAGGCAATTAACCCATTTAGGTCTATTTGACCCAAAGTGGCCTGAAGAACCCACTTGAACCAAGTTCTAGTCCAACCCAAATTTAATTGATTCAAGCCCATCCAAAACTCATACCATCACCATTGATCACCCAAGGATGATCGATTACCTAAAATATGGTCAAACCAAGTCAACTCAATCATTTGACCAAGTAAACCTTTAACCCATATGAACCCAAACTAGCCAAAACTCATCCTACACCAAATTAATTGAAACCATGGCCTCAAATCAATCCATAATCAATGATTGAACATGACTCGGTCATCAATTGAGCCAAACTAAACCAAATTGGCCATTTGACCCAAGTTGACCCAAATTGACCTAAAAGGCCAAAATAGGTCAAATCATGATCCAACCCAAATTGATTGCAACCAATGGCTCAAGTTCATTCCAAATTGATTATTGAACTTGAACAAAGCAATAATTGAGCCCAGTTTGACCAATTAGACCTAATTGACCAACTTAGCCCAAATTGACCTAAAGGGTCAAATTGGTCTAAAACCAAATTAAATCCAAATTGACTCAAACCAAAGCTTACAATCCTATCCAATTAATCAATTGAACTTGAACCAATACTTAACCTAAGCCAATTTGACCAATTTGGTCAAATTGGTCAACTTGACCCATTTAACCTATATGAATCCAAATGAGCCAAAATCAAACCTAGGCCAAATTGATTGAAATCACTTGAACCAAAATACTTCAAATCATCATTTGAACCTAACCTAAGCTTAGGTTTGACCCAATTTGACCAATTTGACCAATTTGCCAACCTAACCAACCTAGCCCAATTTGACCTATAAGGGTCAAATTGAGCCAAACCCCTTTGAACCAACCCATGACACATTGGAACCTGACCAAACCTAACCCAAACCAACCTTGGGTCAGCCCAAAATTATCCCAAACACAATGAGATCTCCTTTGGATATGCCACCCACTTGAGATTTTGCCAAATTTGGCAAAGTACACCTTCTTATAACCCTTAGCAGCCATTAAACACCCACTTTAGGGTCTGACCTAGCAGCCTAGCCCACCTTCCATGGACCAAAGGGAGGTGAGTTAACTCACCTCCCTTACAAATCAAAAATCCAAAGGATCTAAGGAGAGCAATCAGCCCATCCCATGCTTTGAGCATCCTGCCATCACTCCCTCCACTCAAGTTGAGCCACCTGAACTTGATGGAGACAACTCAAGCGCCCTGACGCGACTGGTTGGCTGAAAAATGGGAGCTCAATTTTTCCATCCATTACAAGCAATTATGGGATATACCCCCTCAATTCGCATGAAAAATACCACCATTCGTTTCATTCAAGCTTCCTAGAGAGATTTCAAACTCCCCTATGAGCTCCCGAGTTTTTCCAAGGCCTCCCTTGTCGAAATTTTTCATTCCCGAGCGATCCTGAAATAAGACACTCACCATCCGATCCCAACTTCCTCAAACTACAACTAAATCCTAATTGCTTCTTTCCACACCATCTCCACACATCATCAGCTAAGCAGACATTTCGCTCCAAACTCACGGTAAGACTTGATCAAAATCGCTTATCTTCTATTGCCACTCAACAAGGCTTCCTCTCCACTAGACGAAGCTACCTCAAGCATACGAGACGTCGATCTTAACTCTGGTGTGGTAATTCCATGAAAATCAACCTCTAGCTAAAATTTTTTGGAGCTTTGTGAAGGGAACATGCAAGTATGCCGATCATAGCCATTGGATCTTCTTAGATCCTTTGTGTAAAGGTGTGGGATCAATTTGGAGTGGATCTGAGCTCGGGTGAGCTCGGATAGCGCAAGCAATGTCAGATAGGCTCCGTCTCTCATCGCTCGCGAGAAGGTAGATCATGTGTCGTCAATTCCGTGTGATCAGAATAGATGACTGTGATTAAATCCATTAGATAATCTCATTTTATTCTTTGTTAAACTTGGGATTAATCATGGTCACCCAATCATAAATTGGACGGTGCACAAGAAAGCGCATCCCGTCACCAACTCACTCAGCATTGATGACGACAACTTAAATATCCAATCCTGCAATATCATGTGGAAAGCATGCTCTGTCAGTGTGGCATGTGGCACCGATGAGATTAGGATTAATTAAGACTAATTAATTCAAATTTAAGGCTGAAACTTCATAAAATCATAACAAATCATAGAAAAATCCAATAAATACATATAAGTGCTCATTTCAAAGGTATTTTAGAGAGGAATCCATTAAAAACATTCTTAATTGATTTTAAATAGTAATCAAAGCTTAATTAGGGTTTAATTAAAAAAATTAATTACCTTAATTACTCCCTAATTAATTAACTAATTAACCTCAAACTTTTTGAGATTATATTAGGGGATGCTTTTGCCTCCCCTAATTATTTTGGAATTTATTGGTTAATTAATTAGAGAAATTAATTGATTAAATATAAGTATATTATTAACTTTATTAAAGGTTAATTAAGTATATGAAGAGTAATTAATTGATTAATTGGGCTTCCTAATCACTATTTAATAGTGAGGGGCTTATGGAATTAGGTTGGAACCTCTTTCCTAATTTCTTCTCGGAAAGTCCTTCTCATTTTTCAAGAAACATTAATTAAAGATTAATTAATAAGTTAAGTACTTAATTAGTTAAGTTCAAGTTCAAATCACATTGTATCTTATTTAATTAAATGAGGGGGCATATGGAATTGGGTTGGGACCTCTTTCCCAACCTTTTCCTTAAGTCCATTTCACTTAAAGGATAATTAATCAAATTTGGAATTGACTTCATTAATCAAATTAAAATTACAATCATATCTGATTTTGATTAGTTAATTCATGGGTAGACCTTTAGGTGTTTCATAGCCTAAAGAGAGTTAGTGAAATTATAATTTACCCATATATGTGAGGAAATCAAAAAACTAATTAATTAAGTTCCTTAATCTAATTAACCAATAATTGTGAGCTAATTGTATTAGCCATTTTGTTTCATAAAGCCATTGCTAGTTTACTTTTCAATGTATTTGCATATCATATTGGCTCATAATTATTTAGTTAATTACTTTAAGGTAACATAAGAAGGGTTAATTATTGAACTTAAAACATATGGCAACTTAATTAATCTATAAAATCAACTTAATCATATTTCATTAAACCAAATTAACTCATACACATGAAATTGGGTAGGGACCTCTTTCCTAATCTATTTTTCCTAACTTCTTCTCACATTCCTTGAATCAAATTAACCATGAAATTAAAAATAACATTAAAAATCTTTAGTTTACTTTAAATGATTTTATTTGATGTGATTGTCTTTAGGAATTAATTTGATTGAATGAAATCATGTGTTTATGTTCACTTATTCCTTTCCAATCATATTAAATACTGCATGTCATTTGATGCATGCATCCATCTCTTTTCAAAATTAATTAAATCAAATGAGGTTTCTTTTTATGTTAAGCTTGCATGTGTTGATTTAATTTAATATATGTGTGGTTACTATCACTATTAAATCCAAATGTATTTTTCAAAAACTTATAAATGAATCATAACATATGTTAGGATGCTAGTTATAAATATATCGAAGATGCATGTGATTATGATTTAAGTGTATGAAGTGGAGCTTTATTTTCTTTATTCATGTGTTAATTTACATAAGTGTGAATGCTATTAGTTATAGTCTGGATATCCTAGGGATATGAGGCTTTAGCTAACCCTAAGGAGGTCATTTGATTACCTCACTTTCATGGTTAACAAAGGCATGTATTCATTTGATTTCATTCTTAATTTCAACACTATAATTTGTATGAAGCTTTAATTCATACATATAAATAATTCAATTAAAGAAAATACAATTTCTTGTATGATTTCATCCTCTTAATTATGAATACATGTGTATGTATTTAAGAAAAGTGGGCATATAGTCTGCACATCTCGGGAATATGAGGCTTCAGCTAGCCCCAAGGAGGTCAATTGATTACCTCATTTCCCTGGTTAACAAAGGCACATGCTTGCTTATGTCTTTTATACATGTATGTGTATGTTTAATTAGAGAATGTTAATCCTCATTTCCATCAAAAATGCATGCATTCATAATTGTTTAAGTTGTTGAATTAATTAATCATGTGATTGAGAGCTCTCTTTCTTATATTCATGTATGCAAACTTACATATATTTGAATGCATGTGGGTATATAGTCTAGACATCCCGAAAATATGAGGCTTTAGCTAGCCCCAAGGAGGTCATTTGATTACCTCACTTCCTTAGTTAATAATGACACGTATCTATTTAATTTCATCATTATGTATTTTTGTATAAGAATTTAGATAAAGCTTTAAAATCAATATGATTAAATAATTCAATCAAATGGAAAAATATAAACTTTAAATATGAATGTTCACATAATCATTTAAGTGTGCTAAAGCATATTGTATGTGCAGGTATATTTAGGATTTAATCATATGCATGTTACATGTAATGGAAAGGAATTATTTAACATATATCATGTCATATTAATTCTATCAAATTAATTTTAAGATGCCTTTCATATTGAATGAGATTATTTAAATTGGGCGTAAACATAGGAATAATTTAAAATGTGTAATAAGTCATTCACTAAAGAGAACTAAATCAAATTAATATGCTTTAGAAAGTGACTTAAGGTAGGGATGAAAGTGGGCAATCCTCTTTCTTCTCTTTATAATAATTAATTTCTAAGTGTAATCATATAAAACAAAAGAAAACATAAATTAAAATTCTCAATCAAATAAATAACTTCAAGTGAAATCAACCCTTTATATTAAATGAAAGCCTTTCATACTTAGAAAATCATAACACTAATGCTTAGTTAAGACATGCCACACAAATCTTAATACACACATTAGAACTAAGTCACCATTTCTAGTTTTATGTTAGGATGGTGCATGGTATGATGTATATTTTATTTTATGATGTATTATTTTAGAGCTCGGCTACCCACATTTGATATTTTTGGGTTTGTGTGGTGTTGCCCGACCACAAATGGTCATTTATTCTTTTTACGATTAGCTTTATAAATTGTTTGATGATTTGTTTAGCTTTTGCATTTATCCTTGCTTTATGTGTGGCCTGGATGTGGATTAAGCTATTTAGGGAAAAATAAATCTTTTACCCAGCTTAAAATTTTAAACTAAAATTAAATAACTCATAACCTCACATAAAGCTTAGGACTAAAATCAAGATATAAAAATTAGCAACCCCTTAGCTCGATGAGCATTTATTTATAATATCATGCACAAATACATCTTATTTCACTCTTGATTGGAGGGCTTCTGTCTTTGCCAAAGAACCCAACTTGACCTTTGAGGACCATGGTGGAAACTCACCTCCTAAACTTCTCGTTGATTTTGGCCAATAATCTACTTTCTCATGCATTAGTCATAAAAAGCCTATTAGCCTGAGTTAAAATGATTGTCCAAAAATGATAATAAAAGAAAATTTGAAATGCATTATATTTAGGTCATTTGAAGCATGTCCCCTTTACATGATCTAGTCTCTTTAGGGAGTGAGTTTAACAACTTAGTCTCTTTCTAAATAATAACTGCCTAGCTATCCTGCATAAGCATAAAGACTTACCTACATATATTTAAAATCGTAGGAGGAGTTAGTCGGCGGCCACCCCCAGGTGGTTGTAAGTCCAAGCTGTTGGGTGGTTTGTCCTCTCTTATGGAGGCAAACCAATTACCCATTTTTCGCCTTAGATTTAGGTTGTGCTTATCGGCTCCCTAGGTTCTAAGGTTGCTTTTCCCCTTTGTCAGTCATAAGCATAATTCCTCACCTCTTAGGCATTTTCTTAATCTTGTGTTAAGGAATCTTAAGCCCTAAAATTCTAATAAAAATTATAACTCAAACAAACTAAATCAATTTCCAAAATATAAAACCTAAATTTAGGATAGTTTGAGATGCTTGCTAGGTTTCCTAGCATCGTGGGCATCTCCTACTTATCTTTCATTTTGGCTTTAATAATAACTCTCTTTTTTTTTATCAATCCCATTTGATCTTCAAAAATATAAACCAATCGATTGATGGTCCTTCCTATTGAAATCTTTAGAGACAACGATCTTTTATCTTAATCGAGAGTTTTTCTAAAGGATCTTGTCCTTTAAGATGTAATTAACTATGAGGGCTTGCCCCTATAGGGAACTTAATGAACCTAGTTTATAATAAACCCTGCTTCACTTTTCCATATAAAGTAGGGGAAGAATCTCTGGTACATATGCAGACCCATTATCCTTAGGAGTCCTTATTTAGGTGATTGGTTGAATTAAAGGGTAGTGACTTCTATCTTTCGAGATAGTACACTATACCTTGATGACATACCTGATCACCTAAATAAGTACATCTGTGGATCTATGTGACATCTTACCAAGATGAATTTTTGTAAGGGTTCCTCTTTATTTTCTCCCCATAGATTTGAAAGGCGGCTCCCTTATTAGAATTTTTCACCAACATTGCCTGGATATGATTATGCTCTAAGAAAAAAAATAAATAATCTACCCAACTATAACTTATAACTAAAGTTTTAAATAATTCATAACCTCACCATAAATCCTAAGAATTAAATAAGATAATTAAAAGATTTAGCAACCCCTTAGATGTATGGTTGTATGCTTCACAACATGCATATCATATTATTTCATTCTTGAAAATAGGGGATTTCCATCCTTGCACATTAGAGGAATGCTTGACCTGTGAGGGCATCCCTTGTGGTGGAAAGCACTCCTTTCTTGTTGATTTAGCCAATAATTTACTTCATCATGAATCTAGGCATATAAAAGCCTAAAGCCTTTGTCAAAGTAAAATGTCAAAATTAAAATACAATTTGAAAAGATTTTACACTAGATTAAGTCATTATTCATACCACTCATACTCTAATCACTTAGGGAGTGAGTTTAAGGACTTTAATCTCTTTCTAAATAAATAATAGTTTAACTATCTTGAAAATTTATAAGACTTACCTACATGATTTTAAATTTGTAGGAGGAGTTAGCTGATGGCCACTCCAAGCAGTTGTAAGCCCAGTAATCGGGTGGTTTATCCTCTCTTGTGAAGGTAAACCTTATGCCCATCTTTACTTAGATTTAAACCGTGCTTTAGCTCTTGCTAAATCTCCCTAGATTCAAGATCCCAAGTAGTTATTTCTTTCGAGCTACAAGCATAAATCCTCACTTCTTAGGTATTTTCATAACCTTATGTTGGTGGATTATAAGCCCTAGTAATCTAATTAAATTTCAACTTCAAATATGTAATGCCTAATTATAGGATAGATTAGAATGCTCATTAGACTTCCTAGTATCATGAGCATTCCCTACTCATCCCCTTTGGCTTCCAAAAATAAGTCTTCTCCTTGATCTTTCTCATTTGATTTTTAAAATATAACCAATCATTTGATAGTCTTAACTTTGAAATCTTTGGAGACAATAATTGTCTACTTTAATCAAGAGTATTCCTAAGAAATTCACCTTCTTTAAGATGTAATTAACTATGAAGGCTTGCCCCCATAGGGACTTTTAGAACCCAGTTTAATATAAATCATGCTTTATTCATCTATCTAAAGTAGGGGGCAAATCTCTAGTACATTCAAAGATCGATCATGCCTTAAGAGTCCTTATTAGGTGATTAGGTCCATTGAAGGGTGATTTCTCTATCTTTTGAGATAGTACATCATACCTCAATGTCGTACCCGATCATTTTAATAAGTACCCTCTATGATCTGCGTAGTGTCCCCCCCATACACATCCGAAAATAAACACCATAATTTCATCAAGCCAAATTAATTAGCAAACATGGGAATGGGTGATGATCAACCAACCTTTTCTCACATCATTAAATGAAATTAAAATATGGAATTAAAAATGACATTAATGAAACTTTGGTTTACTTTAAATGATTTCATTGAATGAAATTATCTTTAGGAATTATTTGTATTTAATGAATTAGATGCTTATGTTTAGTTATTTCTTTTCAACTATATTAAATGTTGTATGCCACATGAATTCATGCATTCAACTTTTCAATATTAATTAAATCATATGATTTTTCTTTATGTTAAGTTTGCATGTGTTGACTTAACTTAATATATGTGTGGTTATTATCACTAATAAATTCAAGTTTATTTTCCAAAGTATATAAATCGATTATATTGATTGGAGTGATATTAGTTATGAGTACATATAGGTTTGCATGTGCTTATAACTTAAATGTGTGAAATGGAGTTCTCTTTTCTTCATTCCTATGTATTTTTATATTATGATTTAAAGAGAGCTTTAATTCACATAAGTAGATAAGTCTAACTAAATAAAATACAATTTTGCATGGCTCTCTTTCTTTTAGTTATTTATACATCTATATGTATCTAAGAAAATCAAGTGTTTAGTCTGGACATCCCGAGAATACGAGGCTTTAGGTAGCCTTAAGGAGATCATTTGATTACCTCACTTTCCTGGTCAACAATGGCACGTACTTGCTTATGTTTCTTATACATGTATGTGTATATTTAATTAAGAAATTAAAACCCCCTTTTCTATTAAAGAACATGTGTCCCATAATCACTTAGGTAATTAGCATATGTTGCCTATAAGCTAATGCTCTCTTTCCTTTGATTCATACATAGATTTACATAAGTTTGGAATGTTAATAAGTATATAGTTTGGACATCCCAGGTGGGTAGCCCTAAGGAGGTCATTTGATTACCTCACTTCCCTAGTCAACAGTGACACGTAATTATGTAATTCCATTCTTATGTATTTTGGTATTAGAATTTAGATAGAGTTTTATATTATATGTTTATGTGATTCAATCAAAATGAAAATATAAAATCCCAAACATAAACACATTTATCATCATTCAAGTGTGATTAAAACATGTTGCATGTATAGATATATTTAGGATTAAACTAAATGAATATTATATGTGGTGGAAAGAAATAATTTGACATGTACCATGTAGTAGTAATTTAATCTGACTAATCCTAAGATGCCTTTTACATTGAAAGGAGCTATTTAAAGTGAATCTAAACTTAAGATTAATTAAAATTCTTGATAAGCCATTCACTAAAGAAAATTAAATCAAATTAACATGCTTTAGAAAGTGCCTTAGGGTAAGGATGAAAGAGAGCAATTCTCTTTCCACTCTTTATAACACTTAGTTGCTAAGTGTAGGTCACATGAAAGCAAACAAAACACAAATTAAAAATTCTCAAATCAGTTAAACAACTTGAAGTGAAATCATCCTTTATGGTTAAATTAAATCTCTTTCACACTTAAAAAAAGTATAACTTTAACGCTTAGAAAGACATACTACACAAGCCTCAACACACACACCAGAGTTAAGTCACCACTTCTAGCTTTATCTTAGGTTGACATATGGTGTGATGTATGTTTTATTTTGTGATGTAATATTTTAAACTGGATGTTAGGGTGTATGCTTCATAGACTGGATGGTAGGTCGTGATTAACCTAATCATATTTCTACAATGAATTATACTTAAGGGGCCACTTAAAAATAAATATAAATGCTCTCTTTACAGGTTGCTTAAACTCCTAAGCATAATCCAACTTAGGACAGGTGGGCATAGTCACCCATGTGCAGGGTACTAAGTCTAAATTGTGATATAATTGCTTGGGATTGTATGTATGTTTAACTAACCTCTATTTTGCAGTGTTGTTAGATTTACTTTTCTTATTCTTAATGTAATTTTGCAATTATAAATTAAGATTAGTGCTATGGGATTTAGGATGAGCATTGACTAGAAGACTTTGTCTTGGGGTGCTATGTGATGCCTATGAAGTGAAGCAAATCAAATCAAATGAAGACATGGAGATGAAAAATACATGAAGACTTGAAGGTTTTAAACACCACCCCATAGCATTCATTCATTATAAATTGTAATTATTATTTCATAATTCTAGGTTGCATAAGGGTAGAGCTCAGGTACCCATTTTTCCTTTTTGGATTGTACGGCGATACCCGATCGCATCGGCCTCTTATTCTTTTATGGTAGCTATAAAATTATTTGATATTATGTTTAGCTTGTGCCTTAAAAATAACATATTTTTCATAGTTTCTTATGCTTGATGCTTTAATGTGTGGCCTGAAAATAATTAGGCTCTTAGGATAAAAATAAATTTTTCATCCAATTATAACTCACAACTAAAGTTTCAAATAATTCATAACCTCATCATAAAGCTTGGACATTAAATAAGATAATTAAAAGAATTAGCAATCCCTTAGAAAAATGGTTGAATGTTTCACAACATGCATATCATATTATTTCTCTCTTGAAAATAGGGGATATTCATCCTTGCACGATAGGGGAATGCATGACCTGTGAAGGCATCCCTTGTATTTTCAAATAATTAGTTTTTATTAAAAATTAAATTTCATTAATTAGTCTAAAAAATACATGTCAGACTGAGTTGAAATTTTCAAGAATTGAAACTAAAGTTAAAACACACCTATGATAAAAATCTCAAGTAAAAAGGACTTCTGGATTGGGAGAAATTAAATTTTAAAATTCAGATTGTCTATTTTAATAAAATAAATCAAATAAAAATCCAAAAATTTATGAAAATCTTCAAAATAGCTTAAATTACTTCAGTTGACATCTAGGACTCTTAAGAAAATAATGTGATTTTTTGAATCCTAATTAACCCTAAGCAAACATTCATTTGAAACTTCTTATGGATTTAGCCAATGATTTACTTTCATCATGCCTATAGACATCAAAATCCTAAAGCCTTTGTCAAAATGAAGTGTCAAAATTTAAATAAAATTTGAAAATATTTTGCATTGGATTAAGTCATTACTCATACCACTCATGCTCTAGTCTCCTAGGGAGTGGGTTTAAGGACTTTAGTCTCTTTCTAAATAAATAATAGCCTAACTATCTTGTAAATTTATAAGACTTGCCTACATAATTTTAAAATTATAGGAGGAGCGTGATCGTAGGGTGGTTTATCCTCTCTGATGTAAGTAAACCTTATGCCCATCTTCATTTAGATTTAGGTCATGCTTTAGTTCTTGCTAAAGCTCCCTAGATTCAAAATCTAAGATGGTGTTTTCTTCGGGCTACAAGCATAAATCCTCACCTCTTAGGAAATTTCATAACCTTGTATTGATGGATTATAAGCCCTAGTAATCTAATAAATTTTCAACTCAAAACATATAAATTTTTTCAATTTTAAATATATAAAGACCAATTATAGGATATATTGGAATGCTCACTAGGCTTCCTAGTATCATGAGCATTTCCTACTCATTCTCTTTGGCTTCCAAAATAAATCTCTCCATTTGATCTATCCCGATTGATTTTCCAAACATAGTCAATCCCTTGATAGTCTAACCTTGAAATCTTTTAAAACAATAATTGCCTACTTTAATCGAGAGTATTCTTAAAGAATTCACCTTCCTTAGGATGTAATTAACTATGGAGGCTTACCTCCATAGGGAACTTTAGGACTCGATTTAATATAAACCCTATTTTATTCATCCATATAAAGTAGGAAAAAATCTCTAGTATATTCGGAGACCCATCATACCTTAGGAGTCCTTATTAAGTGATTCAGATTATTGAAGGGTGATGCCTCTATCTTTCGAGATAGTATATTATACCTCAATGTCGTACCCAATCACTTTAATAAGTACCCCCATATGATTTGCATGGTGTCCCTCCATACACATCCAAAAATAACACCACAGTAATCTAATGAAATTTCAACAAAAAATAAAATAATACTCTTAAACTTCAAATATATAAAGCCCAATCATATGATAGATTAGAATGCTCACTAGGTTTCCTAGTATCATGAGCATTCCTTACTTCCTCCCTTTGGATTCCAAAAATAAGTCTTATCCTCAAACTTTCTCAATTGATTTTCCAAATACAACCAATCATTTGATAGTCTAACCTTGAAATCTTTTGAGATGATAATTATCTACTTCAATTGAGAGTATGAAATTCCCTAAGATGTAATTAACTATGGAAGCTTGCCTCCATAGGGAACTTTAAAATCCAATTTAATATAAACCCTGTTTTACTTATCCATATAAAGTATGAGAAAAATCTTTGGTATGTTCAAAGACCCATCATGCCTTAGGAGTCCTTATTAGGTGATTAGGTCCATTCAAGGGTGATGTCTCTACCTTTCAAGATAGTATATCATACCTAAATTTTCGATCACTTCAATAAGTATCCCCTACGATCTGTGTAGTGTCCCCCCACATCCAAAAACAAACACCACAAAGTACTACCACTATCTATCAAAACCTGGAAACAGTGAAATCCATAAGCACCAGAAACTCGCAATGACCAGCCTAGGAGCTGGAAGGATAGAGTATGAATACAAGAAACATCTCCAGAAATTTCCTCAATAGCTGTTTCTTTAGGTTCGGAGTGGTTATCCTCCAGAATATCTTCATCATCGGATCCTAGGAGCAACAAGAACTTACTTGGGCAATGATGATTAGCTCAAATTTCTCATCACAGTTATAGCATAATCAGCATTCCCATTTCTACCATAATTTAGCTGGTGTTAGGCATCGTACCAGTAAGGCTGGGGTGGGTAGAAGAGGCAACTATTTTGGTAAGGGGTTTGGAGGAATGGGTAGAGGATTTGGAGGACATTTCAACACCGCTGGCTGTAAACTTGGAGTTGGGTTCGCTTTGGATTGGCTTTGGCCCCCCATAAGACTATTCGTTGGATATGAGGTAAAACCACGATATCTGGAATGTCCCCATGTACGAGTATCATCCAAAAGATTAAATTATAACTCTCATCGAACATCAGCTTATAATTCAGTGATGAAAAAATTTATTAGCAATGACTCAGAGATGCCTATAACTTTATTTAATAACGTCTCAAATTGGGCCTCACATTCAGCAATGGAACCAGTTTCTGTGAGCTTGGACAATTCCTCAATGTAATCTTCGTACATAGTAGGGACAAAATGATGCATGACCGCAACAGTAAAGGTCATCTAGGTGGGAATTAACCCATCGCGTCTAGCCCACTGAAACCAAGCAGCAGCTCTGCCTTCTAGATGGAATGACGCGATCTATAATGGCACGTCCTCTCATGTATTATAAAATTCAAAGCCTCTATCCGGAATAGCCAATCTGCCGGATCAGAACCCACAAAATGCGGCACATCAAGTTTAATCAAGCGAGAAGGTAACAGTTCAACACGGTTAGCGGTGTAATTAGATGGCTCAGGCAACAAATCAAAATAAGATGAAGCATCGCGAACAAGCATGCAATTGCAGAATTCAGCTCGGAGGTTGGTTATTTTTACTTCCACCGTTGTCATTAGCTGCTCAAACTTGGAATTAATGACATCAATCTAAGAGACAAGTAATAGCTGCAATTAATTCGGGGAATCCGCAAGGAGGATCGCTCTTAACGAGAGCACCAAATGTTACGTTAGAAATTCGCCTCCCTTTGAGTGGTGGCCGACTCTTGAAAGAAATGAAGATAGGAGGAGAACGATAACTTTTGATAAGCTTTTCTTTTCATTAATTACTTCCAATGATTACGTATACAACTTTTGTATCCTGATTCACTTTAACTGTCTAACCAATTCTTTGGATCACCAACACCAAAAAAAAAAAGGGGGCATTTATATATATAACACACAATTTTTATATATTTATATATATAGCACCTAAATCTTTATTATTACAATAAAAATAGTACTTTTCTTAATTTTTGAAAGTAAAATTCACCTTTTGAAGTATAGAAACGGTGCTATATTTTATCAAACTTTAGGTATTAGATATGTGAATGCATAAAAATTGTGTGCTATGTCTGTAAATTTCTCAAAAAAAAAAAAAAAAACCAAATTACAATAAAATTAAATAATAAAAATTTGGAATATTATCCCAATACGACATTCATTTTCCTATCATATCCTTACTGTCACTTCTCTAGCTGATGCTTATAATCCTCAAGCCAACCTGGAATTTTCTTTGTGTTTGGATCTCGAGCTCTCATTCAAGTTGTTGGGTGCCTCATGTGGATCAGGATTCTCCTCTTGAGACAAGTCAATTGAAAGCTGTAGGATCGTATCATTGAGAGTACTCCAACTTGATAAGTTATTTCTTTTATTTTCTTAATTACTTTTTAAAAGAATTGTAGTTTTAAAAATTTTGCATGTTAGGGCATAAATTTCTTAAATTTAAAAAAAATTAATAATATAATATTTTATTTATTTTACAGGCATACATGCCCGCTTATTGGGTACAAATTAACGAATTTAAAAAAAAAATACTTTTTTCTTCAAAGCATGTGTGATTAACATATCTTTTTTGTATGTAAGTTATTCACAATATGCTACTGTCAAACAAATTATATATATCTCCAAGATATGTTTGATGTAGAGAGTTCATTTGTTTAGCCTGTCATTTATGAGAGATTATTATGCGCAAATTCTAGATTATCTTATTATTGATGACATCCACTATTATTTTCTCATTATAAATGAAATTTATAAACATAAATATTAAATTTTCAATTTTAGATATAAAAATATATAAGAATTACCTATTATGTAGGAAAATCATCTAAATTATAATATACATATTAAATTTTATGTATTATTACAAAAATATTTTGAAACACGTAATAGATAACATTAAAATTTTAATCTACTTATTTAAAAAAATATCAAGGTGCTCTAAAATTATTTAAATAAAGATTTCAAATTTTTTTAATTACATATCCACAATTTATTTGATTAAAAAAATACTAATTTTTAATATATATATATATATATATATATATATATATATATATATATATATATATATATATATATATATATATATATATATATATATATATATATATATATATATATATATATATATATATATATTTGGGGTGTGGGGGTCCTTAGTCAGCCATAGATTGTGACTAAAAAAATATTTAAACTGTCATTTGTCATATTTTCGATCTAGATAGAAAACATATATTTGAGTGATTTATTAATCTCATGTAAAAGTGTCAAAAATTTTCCCGATACGATAATCCAACCCGAATTTGAAAAAAATTCAGATGAAATAATTTTCTATATTTAAAAAGAAATTGACAATTTAATTATTCAGTTGAATGGCTAAAAAATCACCGATTCCTGCCAAGGATCGATTCTTTTATCCACTATCCTCAAAATTGACCCAATTTTTTTAACTATGAATCTTAATTTGACTCGATTTTGATTTGATTTTAACCTAATATATGTATAAATTGATCAATCGGGTCATATTCGGGTCAATGGGGTTGAATGCAAGTCAGGTTCGGATTGAGATTTTTGACCCATTTAATAAATTGGTCGGATTCAAATCAAGTGTCTATTCTTATCAAATCAATTTGGATTAGACCTGAATGAGACCCGTCGATCGGAATTTATTCCCCTAACCTCATGAGTGACTATCTTAAGTAATAAATTAATTATTAAAATTAAATAATTATATAATATGAGTCATGTCAATATGAAATCGCTCGACTGAATGCAACAAAGTCAATTGCAGGACAAACTAAGGTTTTGAAGAACAACGTTCATGAAGACGATATGTTTCCATTTGGCTGAGAAATTTCAAGCTAACTTCCTCTTTTTTTCATCAAACTCAAATTAATTTTGCACGAACCTTTCCTACATCTCATTAATTTTTATTTCTTAGATCATAATTTCTTTAAAAAAATTTATTTAAAAAAATTGATATTGTCACGCTTTAGAGCAAATTGTCACCCTCTCAAAGTGGCAACAACTAGAATTTTTTTCATAAATTTAAGGAAAGCTTCATTCGAGACGTCGATTTTTTTTTAAAGCCGGCATTTTCTATTGTATTAATTTTTATAACTAAGGGGTTATTTGGGATCACTTTTCATTTTTTATTTTTTTATTTTTATTTTCAGTTTTTTTTACGTGAACATAAAAATATGTTTGGCAATTTTATAAATTTTTTATTTTAAACACAGATTTTAAAGAAAAATATATCATTTAGATTGTAAAGATTGTAAAGTCATTCTAAGTGAAATTTTAAGTACCCAACATCGACTATTAATTTTAGATTTTAAGATAAAAGGTGTAAAAAAAAATAAACTAAATTATTGTGGATTAGATGAGACACTTAAAGAACACAAATAAAAATATTTTAAGAGAAGCTACAAAGAAATTTGGGGATGTTCATAAGAACGTTATGTGGGAAAAAATGTGAAATTAAGAAATAAAAGACAATCAAAGAAAACTTTTTTTAATAAGAATAGTGGTGATGAGTGCAAAAAAAAGATAAAATAAGAAGCTTATAAAACTTGGTTTAGATGTAAAACTCGGAGAATTGGGAAAGATATAAAATACATAGAGATTCTAAGAAAGTAATATACACGAAAAATTTAGCTTTTAGTGATTTATACAATAGATACCAAAGAAGGTGAAAGATGTATATATAAGTTACCAACCAAAGAGATAGGAGAAGTAAAGACTGCTCAGTGAGGGTATTAAGGATGAAAATAATAAAATACTTTTCTTAGAAAAGATATTGAAAATAGGTGGATGAAGTATTTTAATAAACTTTTCAATGAAGGATCCGAAAGCGATTGATTTTAGCAACCTTAATCCCTAAACAAAATAGAAAATTTCATTTTTATCGTCGTATTAGTAAATCTGAAGTTAGTGAAGCTTTAAAGAAAATGAAATGTGAAAAAGTAGTAGGACCGGATAATATTCCAATATAAGTGTGGAAATGTTTAGGAGATCAAAGAATTTTTTGGCTTACAAATCTTTTTAATGTTATTTTAAAGACTAAAAAGATGTCAGATGAGTGGATAAAGAGTTTGTTGGTTCCTATATTTAAGAATAAAGGTGATGCACAAGAGTGTGCAAATTATAGAATTAAGTTAATGTGTCATACATTAAAATTATGGAGAGAGAGTAATTGAGCATAGTTACGATGTGATGATGAAGTTTCTCACAATCGCTTTGTTTCATGCCAGGTAGATCTACTATGGATGTTAAACATTTGTTAAGAGGTTTGATGGAGAAGCATAGAGAAAATAAGAAGGATCTACATATGGTATTTATTGATTTAGAGAAAGCTTATGATAAAGTCTCAAGAGATGTTCTTTGGAGAGTTCTAGACGAAAGAAGTTAATATTGGTTATATTCAAGTCATTAAGGATATGCATGCATACTTGTGTCCAAACACAAGGAGGATTGACAAAATATTTTCCTATTTCGGTTGGATTACATCAAGGATCAACATTAAGCCCTTATCTTTTTACTTTAGTTATGGATGTTCTTACGAGGCATTTACAAGAAGATGTACCTTGGTGTATGCTTTTTCGATGACATTTTTCTTGTTGATAAGACTAGAGAGGAGTCCAATAGAAACTTGAATTATGGAGGTCAACTTTAGAGTCTAAAGGTTTTGTTTTAAGTAGATCTAAAGCGAATATATGGAGTGTAATTTTAGTTGTAGAAGTTTTAGTAGTTGTGATTTTAGGTGATCAAGTCATTAATAAGAGTGAGCGAGATATTTAGGCTCTATTGTTCAAAATGATGGTGAAATAGATGGAGATGTGGAATTCAAGTTGGTGGAGGAATGCATCCGCCTATTATGTGATGAAAAGTTCCACTTAAACTTAAGGAAAATTTTATAAGATGGGGTAAGACCGCACTTTAAATGTGAATGTAAAAAAGAGAAACATAAGACTAAGTTAAGAGAGATGAGGATGCTCGTGGATGAGTGGCTTTACCCTGAGATAGAATGCAAAATGAGTATGAAAAAAAGTTGGAGTAGCTGGTAGATAAGATTAGGGAGAGTCGCCTTAGATGGTTTGGCCACATAAAGCGTACGTCCATGACCCATTAGAGAGTAGATGCATTAGATTTGCCTTATGTTAAGAAAGGAGGTAGACTAAAAGACTTGGTTAAGATTTATAAAAAATGATCTTAGTATACTTGAATTAAATGAGAATTTGACACATAATAGGACACAATGGAGATGAAGGATTCATGTAGCCGACCCCACCTAGTGGGATTAAGGCATGTTGTTGTTGTTGTTATTTTAAAAAATAAAAAAATGAAAAAAATATATTTAATTGTTATTTTAAAAAAATTTTAATAAAAAATAAAATAATGAGATTGATTATTTTACTAATCCGCTTAGGACAATTTTGAGTTTTTATTTTATATTTTTTATCATTTTTATTTTAAAATAAAATAAAAATATATTTGATATTTTCTTATTTTAACATAAGACAAAAATATATTTAATAAACGATGATTTATGATGGAATATTGATATATTATTTAATTATATTATTTAAATCGAATTAAATATAATAGAATCGATGACTAATGGAAGTGATATATTCAAATTAGATTTAAATTATCTTATAATCATCATCGAAATAACACGAATTGTACTTGTTAATAAAGAGAATCACTTAGAAGGGCTCAAAATATAAAAATCTATCAAACATAAATTTTTCATAGTTGATTAAATTGCACATAATGAAAATAATAAGCTACAAACGAGACATTGTGTGATTCGAACTAATATTATTTTGACCATTGACGATGCTACTAAAAAAATATCTGTTTGCAAGACAAATTACGCTGATGCATTTGAAACATAGAAATTGTATAAGAAAGATACTCATTTATGTGCTCAACGTAACATGAAATTTAAAGTGACGCCGACGCTTTAAGATGTATGAGAAAGATAAAATTTATAAGATGATATAAATATATTTTAAATAATAATTATTGATAAATTATGTATGATTCTAATTTATCAATAATTTATAAGATGATATATAAAAATATTTTAAATAATTCAATTAGAATCAATCAAAAAATTATATTTATATATATATATATATATATATATATATATATATATATATATATATATATATATATATATATATATATATATATATATATATATATATATATATTATATATTTCTTGTTTCTTAAGAATAAAAATAGAAAATAGTAAACAAAAATTGATTCCTAAATTTATATATTTTATATGCAAGTGAAAAATAAAGAATCAAATAGATTCATCTTAAATTAAACTTTTTAATTAAGTTTTAATTTATCTTTTTATTTAATAATTTTAATTAAAGTATTAATTTAAATTTAAATTAAGTGATCTTGTAAGGACCAATCTTGTGGAAATTATTCTAAGAAATATAGTATTTAAAAACTGAATATTTTAAAAATATTTGTAGCCTCTTTCATTAGGGAGTCAAATCTGCATTGGCAGTTTTAAAACTTTTTGATAGAATAACTTTAAACAAAAAAATACAAAATTTAATAACGAGAACTACAAAGTGCACAATCTAGGACGCGATTGAGAAAAATGCAGGAATATTAAATTAGATTGAATTAATATTTATTTTGTATATTATATATAATATTTAAATTAGTATTTAAATTTATTTATTCTTGATATGATACTGAAAATTCTACTAGTTGAAGCACGAATCTTGATATCGAAAGTAATTTAATTTTGAGTCGAGACTAGCCCAGATCAAATGCTTAAAATATAATTCAAAAATTTGAGATATCAGTCAAATCCCTAAATAGCTCCTAAATATCGAGTGTTTATAGTCAAATCAAGCATCTTGATGAGCAGGATCTAACAAGCCCAAGATCTCTTGATTCTCACTTCATTTGAGCATTTAAATACTTAAAATACGTCATACGATTAAATGAATCATTTTGAGCTATCCGATTGAGAGTTTGAATTTTGCACAAATTTACGGAAACATTACTTCTATAATCTATAAATAGTCTATTGTTCTTCATATGAGGAGCCCCGAAGTTAAAGAGATGAGAGAGCTTTGAGGCTTGAAGAACTTCCAAATATAATCGTGCCACCAATCAACGGTTGCGGACCACCACCGCAGGTCATCCCCGCCAATCACTATCGGCCACCGCCATCGGCCACCACCGCCGGTGATCACCGCCGCCGACCACCGTCGTAGGTCACCACCGCCAACCACTGCAGATAGCCGCTGCGGCCACTCAATCATACTGCCGCCGCGAGTCATCACGCTGCCGACCGCTGCCGCCACCGGCGGTCCTCACCGCTTCAACCACCGCCGGCCATCGTCGGTTTACCGACACCACCATCACCGGTCATTACCAATCACCATCGTCGTTTACCGCGCACCCGCCGCCACTATTGATTACCATCGCCACCGCACCGCGGCCACCATCGCCACCGCCCGCTAGATCATCACCGAGTGTCGCTTTACTATCGCCGACCGCCACTTAACTATCATTTAACTATCGTTGTATGTTTATCGTTAATTCCCATTATCAGGCTTTCTCACATACAACTCTATAATCTTATATCGGGAAAACTTAAATTTTATACTTTTAACGAGATATGTAGTGGAACATTTTTACTAGGCTAGGCATTGTAGTTTTTTTTCTCTCTTTTTGGGGTTCCACATAAAAATTATGGAGTTTCTTGTTCTTTCTTTAAATATCTATATGTGGGCTAAATTTTTCAATAAGATTAAGACGTAAAATTTTATTCTACCGTGATTGATTTTCTAGCATATCACAATTCTTATTAACTAAAGAAAATATTCACTTAAAATCATATAAATATATATTTTTTATTTATTAAAAGCATAGTATTTGTTATTCATAATTACTAAAAAAAATGTTGAAATAATTCTTTGATCTTCATGGTTAACTTAAATTGCATAATTATAATAGGCTTTGATTATTTCATAAATTCAAAGTAAATTAGAAATTTTTTTTTCAAAGAAGTTGTGACATACCATAACAAATTTGTTTCATCGGTGACCTCAAAAGTGATACAAATTGAAAAATTAAATATGCACTATTTAAAAACCTCGCCAACTCACCCAACAAAGGATTTTATTCTCACCATCCTCGTAAATAAAGTATTCTAAAGCTGTGACAACGTAGCAATCATGGGTTGGCGTGGCTTGCATAAAGCTTCTACAGGATTTGCTTTAGGCATTTTGAGGCCGGAGCCTTCTTTCATGTCCATCTCCTCTGATCCAATTCTTCTCCACTCAAAACACTGAATCAGAGTTCCCAAAACTAAGCCGACCTCTCTCATGGCGAGTCCCCAGCTGGACATTTCCTGCTCCCCATTCCAAATGGAATCATCTTCCCTCCTTCCACTCTGTTATTCTAAAGAAATCTCTCAGGAAGAAACTTAGTTGGCTCTGGCCATGTTGCAGGATCCTTCTGAATCATATAAGCATTCACCAAAAACATCGTTCCACTCGGTATATTGTAGCCACCCACTTTGCATTCTTCCAATGATTCGTGAGGTACAAGAAGAGGAGCTACAGGATACATTCGAAGTGTCTCGTTGATGACAGTGGAGATATGGAAGTTTGCTGAGATCTGATTCATCAAGCAGACCGCCATTCTTTACTCTCTCTTCAATCTCTTCCCCAATCTTCTCCAGTTTCTAGGGATTGTTTTGCAAGAGAGACATCACCCATTCTATACGGTTTGACGAAGTGTCAATTCCTGCTCATAATAAAAGGCTAAATTTTTAATTTAGGCACGTTTTAAACTTTCATTAACAAAATGAGTATTAAAAAAATAATTTAAAACTAAATATAGTCGTCCGTTCAACGAGCGACTTGCGCCATGTGAATTTCATATCAGCACCAGTCGCTTGAACAGGTGACTGGCCTTAAACCTTTTTTAAACCTTTCCCCACTCTCGTTTCTGTGTGCCGCAACCGTTGCCCTTGAGATCGCCCCGCCGCCCATCGACTCACCGGCGAACTAGCCGCCGCAGTCTCCGGCGAAAGTGGCCCTCCCATTCCGGCTGGCGGTAACGGCATTTTTGAGTGGATTTAGGTTTTTGCAATGGAATTTTGTAAGTATTTTTTTGAAACTCTTTTTTTTAAGAAAAAAACATTAAAGTGTTGATTATGTGTGTTTTAACCTGTGATTACTTAGTTTATCATGTGATTAGTTAGTTTTAGGATTTATGTATGTGTTGTTGGATTTGATATTTTAGGGGAAATGTAAATTTTGCAAAGAAATGAGGAACATGTTTTAGATTCAAATGTAAATTTGATATTTTAGGAGAAATGTAAATTTTGCAAAGAAATGTAAGTTTTAGGGTTTAGATATGTGTTGGATTTATATGTTTTGGAGTGTATTTATATTTTATCTGTATTTATGTCTATTTAATGTGTATTTTAAGTAACTTTTTTGTATTTTAAATATTAAATTTGATTGTATGTTTATTTGCAGTTTGTTATTTTGTGGTAATGGATGATTGGGAAATTAGTAGTTATCTCAGATCTTACAATTACTTACTGGCAAAATGACAGTTGTGAATAAATGATATTTTTTGGGTATGAAGACTACAAGGATTATAGATTAGATATCAAAAATTAAAAATAAGATTTGGGGTTTGAGATTCAAGATGCTATTCATTTTGGTTGTCTTTAATGAAAATAGAGTCCCAGTGTTGTATTTTTTTATGTTGTTGGTTCAATCATATGCTATGAGCTTGAAACAGGCTTAACTATTACTTATATAATAAATTTGAACAGAAAAATATGTATTGTTTTACATTTACTTTTTTTGGAGATGATGGGACTATTATTTTATTTTAGTTTACAATAGTTAAAACCAGAAGTTTATTCCTTCATTTTCAGTACATATTTTCACTATCAAATTGATTGACGCATCAAGAATTTCATGCATTGAGAATGGCCAAATTTATGATTGTGAAGCTATTTGAAATGATATTTGTGTGCTCATTTATGTGAATGTTTTAAATAATATTTGTGTGCTCATTTTATGTGTTATTTGAAATGGTGTTTGTTTTAAATATTGTATATTTATGTGCTCATTTATTTGTGTTTTATTGTATTTTTATTCATCGGATTATGGTTATTTTTTTAGATTATTTAAGTCATTTTTATTAGAGTTAGGTGATATTATACATGTACGCAGTGCGATCCATACAATTCTTATGAATTTGATTGATTTAAATAAGTGTGATATTCAGCTTTCGTGTCTCCAATATACATTTTTAGATTCAAATATGAGTTTGGATACAGTCTGTTTAGTATTATATTATGACGGCCAACTTAGTGTTTGTGAGGACATCTTCCCTACGTACACTAGTGAAAAAAACCATCATATACAAGTTTCACGTCGGACTGATTTTGCAAGTTTATAGAATCGAATCATGAGGTCATTAAAAATTGATTCGACGCATTTTAGAGTTAATCTCATATGTAGATTTTCTGTTGATACCGGTTTCATTGCTTCTCCAATAAATGACGATGAAGTATGTGAGTCCATCATTAATGCAGCAGGTATACAACTTGTAGTTGTATATGTCGAAGTTGAGTTTAAACGAACAGAGGATAGAGCAGTTCATAATTTCACTAGACTTGAAGTTCATCCAACTGAAACTATACAGGATGTCAATGAAGGTTTTCGTAGGTACGTACATCGAAATCATAATCCAATTAATCTTTTCAATTTTAACTTATACACTACGTCCATAATTTTAAAGATGAGATGTTACCGCATCTCTACTGTTCATCATATTGCCTCTACTTCTGCTAGTAGGGGTGAATACCATGGCGATCATATAGCACCGTTACCGATTGAAGATGAGGGCTATGAAATAATGCCTAGTGCAACGACTTCTAACACAACTGATAGTAAAGGTAACATTGGAGAAGATCAATGTCCAGACTCTGGGAGCGATCATTTGCTAAGAGATTACTCTAACAAAATAAACATGACTGAGGAACACATATTTAGTAGCAATGATTATATCCAGGCCTGCCAGACGGCACAAGAATGAGATGAATAATTGAATTTTGATGACCTCTGAGAAGACTCTATCTTCCTGGAAGAGAATTTCATTCCAGCTGACTTAATTGAGAGGATGTGTTTCCATGACAAAAGACAGCTTAAATTTACTATTCAGGGTTGGTCGATCACAAATAACATTGAATATGTAACATGTGACTCCAACAAGGTGAGGTTTATTGTACTTTGCATACATAACAGCCATCCCAGTAGGCCATGCATGTGGCGTCTACATGCTTGTGCGAGCAAGAGGCTGGGTGGTGCCCGAAGGATTTCTAGTATAGCTGCCCCACACACATGTACTCATTCGAGATTGAGTACTAGAAACAAGCAGTGCACCTCACAATTTATTAGCTATTACATCCAACTTGTCATTAGATATCAGCTGGATTTGAAACCTAGAGAAATTATTGGCTCTATGGAATCAAAATTTAACATTAGGGTGTCTTATATGAAAGCTTGGGATGCACGAAGAAAGGCCATACAAGCTATTTTTGGTAATTGGGAAGAGTCATACCATTCACTAGAACACTACATGGCTTTTGTATGTGCTGTCATGCCTAACATAGTGTACCGTATTCAATCAAGTGAACCTGGACATTTTCAATGCATATTCTGGTCATTTGGGCCATCAATTGTTGGTTGGAAATCTTTTAGACCAGTCTTAAGTCTTGATGGCACATTTATGTTGGGAAAGTATAGAGGAACTCTTCTTACTGCAGTTAGGATTGATACAAATAATGGCTTATATATGCTAGCATTTGCAGTAGTTGAAGCAGAATGCAATGAGTCCTGGGTTAAGTTTATTAGGACATTATAAGACTTGATTTCGCTTATATGTACTTGGGTTGATTTATGTATTATCTTTTAACGACATTCAGGCTTAGTACGTGGGTGCTGCAAATTTTTTCCCCGAGTTAAGCATCGACACTACTTATGCTATCTTAGAGAAAATTTCAAGAAGACATGCAGAACTATAGGTATTTTCGATGCAGAGTTTATGTGTCAAAAGATGTATGTGGCAAGTAATAGAAATGACATTCACATCTTCAAACGTTACATGACAGACATCAGGAATATAAAAATAGAGGCTACTTATTGGTTGCTTGCTAGAGATGTAGCGAAGTGGTTATTGACTCATGATGGTGGATATCATTATAGTACCATGACCACTAACGCATCAGAGTATTTCAACGGTGTGCTAAAGAGGGCACGTGGATTGTCGATACAAGCTCTAATTACATATATTTATTACAATCTTGTTTCAATTTTCACCAAATGCTTTGAGACAACTTCTGATTTGATTAGACAGAGTGATTCGATATTCACACCGCGTGTCAAGGTGATGTTGCAACAGAATGAGCATGAAGCTAGAAGATGTCCAGAACTCACAAGGATAAATTTAAATGAATTTTAGGTGCTTAGCATGTCCTCAATGTCATTTAAGGTTGAACTACACGAACAAAATCATTGCAGTTGTACATGCAGATAGCCATAATTACTTCACATGCCATGTTCACATGTTATAGCTATGTTAGGGCAACGTCATTTGAGCCATGCGCAGTACGTATCCCGCTACTACACATTGTAAATGTACCACAGTTCATACGAAGGTGAATTCCATGTCATTCCAGATCGAGCTGATTGGCCATCATATATATCTAATGATCATCTCATTGAACTAGCGCCACCAAATATCATAAGGTGAACTGATAGACCCAGAACACAGAGATATACTAACACAATGGATGAAAATGTGCAACGAAGTAACATAATATGTGGACTGTGCAAAAATGCTGGGCACAATAGAGCTACTTGTCCACAAAATCGATTACGTAGGACTTAGTGTGTTTGCGATGAATTACTGCATTATTTTGTTTTTGTGCTGTTGTTATTTTTGTACTGCTGTTGGGTATGTCTTGATATTGCTCAAAGCTGTTTGTTCTTGTTACTGTGTATGTCTGTAATATATTTTTCTCTGTACTGTTGTTAGTTGTATATGTTTTTCTCGGTACTATTGCTAGTAGAGGTTTATTGTTGTTATTGTGGACATCTGTAATGTATTTTTCTTTGTACTGTTGCTAGTTATCTGTGTTTTTCTCAGTACTATTACTAGAAGCTGTTTGTTCTTATTACTATGTACTTTTGTAATGTATTTTTCTTAGTATTGTTGCAAGCTGTCTGTGTTTTCTTGGTACTGTTTGTAGTAGCTATGTGTTGTTAGAAGTCTATTTTTTGTTGTATGTCTCTGCTGACCTGTGTATGTTGGACCTGTGTATGTAGGACATGTTTAGTGTGTGTTGTTAGTAGTCTATTTTTCTCTCAGTACTGTTGCAAGCTGTAGTTGTTTATTTACTAATGTTGTTCACTTATGAGCCGTGTTTACTTCTGTTGTTTTATGTTTTTATCCACATTGTTGCTGTTTACTTCTAATGTTTTATGTTTTTATGGTATTGACATGTACTTTTTGAAGTTGTGCACCAGATAGGTGAAATGGCATCTGGGGAAGTAGTGAGCGTCGTGCGTAGACATCAAAGCCTCTAAGACTAGACTGCACCGGCAGAGGTACACTAACATCGCCTCGTTATGGCGGAACCTGCGCAGATCTAGATATGATTTATTATTTGTCAAAGCTAGCTTAAAGCACATGCATTTTTTATTAATTCCTCAATTCATATCGTACAGGTGACAGTCCTTGAGGCAGTGTCACATCTGCTGATGTTTAAAAAGTGGCCGGTGAACTGTCTTAGATTTATGGATGGAATGCACGATACTGGCCTAGATTGTGTTTCACAACTCCAGTATATCAGACTTGATCACCACCTGCTTATAGCTCTAGTTGAGCACTGGTCACCACAGACGAACACATTTCATTTTGCAGTTGGCGAGATGATAGTTACTTTGTAGGACATGGCCATGATTCTAGGCGTCGATTAATTTATTATCGGACCACGTGATAGGGGAGGGTAGGCGATGGTTGTCATGGCCCGATTATTGTGATGAGCTCATCGGTAGGCATCGAGAGCCCGATGCTATATATCATGATCCAGTACAATCACATATTACATCTACATTTCGCATGGGGCAGGTGCATGCACAGACTTGCTTACCTTTACGTTGGTTGCAGTGGATATTTTATACTTAGATCTGGGATCTTGACTTTCGATGCACCTAGAGCTTACATTTTGTTCTTAAGGCACTTTCTCGCGTCTTCTCGAGGTCCATTTGCGGTACCCACCACTGGATGATTTAAGCTTGTGCCGTACTCCATAGGAGTCGTATTGCTTGTCGATGAGTTCAGAAGCGCAAAGACCAATATGACAGGATGCACTTTTCAGTTTGGTGGGAGCATGTACATGTTGGACGACCCACATTACAGATACCCTTTTCGGCAGAGTTGGATGGGCTGAGCATTGGTTGTAGGTGGAATGAGGGTTACCTACGAGAGATAACACTAGCCCATGTTAGAGTGTATAGTGATGAGTTTTATGGGCTGCTATAGAGTCAGGAATGACTAAGAACATAATTTGTTAATATTGTCACCTCAACAATCATATATATGTCATTTAATTTTTCTTTAATGTTGTAGGTGATATGGGAGCCGTCTGGGACAACAGTGCATGAGAGTTCTTTGGTGTAATGCTTGGATAGGAGATTTGGCTCGTCAGGGTACCTCTGATTAGCTGAAAAAAATTTGAGTGGTACCTCCCAGATCGTGTGCTGAGATAGTTTGGTTTGTCACCTAGAGTGGACGTGGCGCCTATAGATCCTTCATTTCAATGAGTTGATGGTCGCGGGAAGGCTAATGTTGATTGGGTTGATTATCACCAGGTCTATATATCATAGTGCGAGGCCAGACATGATTTTATTGATGTTGTGGATGATGTTACACCTCCCGTTGACCCGGCTGTCAGTCGATATATGAGGTGATATTGGTCTTGGGCTTCTTTGTACATGTTGAGGGCTCCAACTATTCCTTCTACCACCTACTATCCTCGAGCTCCTGGAGAGAGACTAATGGTAAGGTCTGAAAAACTTTAAGTTAATTAAATATTTATACGTAATGAGTACTAAAATACATTCTTTTTTCTATAGCATGAACATATCTTGGACACACAATATATTTTTCAGCTTTATTTCAGGAGAAGTCAGGACACTGATTTTTAGCATTCGATCAACACTTATGAGGAGTTATGCAAGGAACTATGCAAGAATATGCACATTTCAAATAGCAAATCTGAGTGGATGAAGCCGATGGTTCTTACAGCACCTTGACTTCTCAACATATTGTAGGATTTGATGTAGGTTCGTCGTCTGTACTAGATGTCGGTCTATACAGTTATGCATTTGACACACTAGCTCCGTACTCATATTAGGAAGCCATGTTCAATCCATTTCAGTCATGGCAGGCAGCAGACTCTCCCATGTATCCTTACCCACCGGTCTACGCGTATGCAGTGTACCCCTGTTCGCCGAACAGCAAGAGATGTTACACCCCTTGGTGATCCAGAGCAGACTACTGACCAGGCTAAAGATGAAGCGCAGCATCGGCAACACCATTTATGAGACCGTCCTCGATGACCACCTACTTAGTATACTCTAAAGAGTGACGCACTTCCACCACGCAGACATTGTCGTCGTTAGATGTCGTGACTTGCCGTCTTTATTTGTAGATAGGATGATAGCTCTATGTACATATTACTATTATATCATTGTTGTAATATTTTTCTATGTTATATATTTTTCATTCTGAGTAAATTGCATTTTGGCTTGAGGAAGATAAGTGATGTCTTGATGGTATTCAACTGTGAATTTTAGAAGTTTGGAGAAGTAGTCAAGAGCCAGGAATTTGTCATACTGAGTAAATGTTTCAAGTAACAAGCTTTGTAATGAGATTGTCATATATATTATTTTTTATTAATATCTTCAAATCTATGGCAAAGAAATATGTCTCAAGTTTATGTATCTTTTCTATTTGGATACATAAAATTGCATTAACAACATTGGCTTTGATGATACACCATATTTTTTGGTAAAATATTGTAGAAAATTTATCCAGTGTTGTTATTTTGTCTCCACCCATATCCACAAAAACTATTGCGCAACGGGCCACAATCGCATTTTTAAGTCAACATAAAAGTCGTGGAGAGTTTCGTTCCGATTCCAACGATACTAAGCTCGCTCGATTCCAACAACGGACGACTCTAATACGCCCAAAAAACCGCAGCTGGTCACACTTTTCAAAACGGCACCGCTGATTTGACAAACATTCACAAAAATTGCTATGCAACGAGCCATAATAACATATTTATGTTAACAGTAAAGTCCAGGGGAGTTTCATGAAGATTCCAACGATATCAAGCTCGCTCAATTCCGACAACGGACAACTCTGATGCGGCCAAAATACCGCGGTTGGTCGCACTTTTCAAAACCGCGCCGCAGATTTTGCGAGCATCGGCAAAAACTGCTATGCAATGGGCCACAATCGTCTTTTTTAATCAACATAAAAGTTATGGGAAATTTTGTTCTGATTCTAACGATATCAAGCTCGCTTAATTCTGACAACGAACGACTCTGATAAGGATAAAATACCACGGCTGGTCGCACTAATCAAAATAGCACTACAGATTTTGCGAACATTAGCAAAAACTGCTGAGCAAGGGCCATAATCGCATGTTTTAGTCAAAATTAAAATTGTGGGAAATTTTGTACTGATTCCAACGATACCTAGCTCACTCAATTCCATTCTGACGACTCGTCTGACCAAAATACGCTGTGGTCACACTTTTCAAACGCCGCAGATTTTTGCGACGCAAAAGCTACAAAGAGGCCACAATCGCCTTTTTTTTAACATAAAATTGGTGATTTTTGTCGATTTCAACGATACTAAGCTCAATTCGACGCAGGCGACTCGATCTGACCAAAATATCTGGTGTCGCACTTTCAAAACGGCGCCTCAGATTTTACGAGTATTGGCAAAAACTGCTACGTAAGGGGCCACAATCACATATTTCGGTCAACATAAAAGTCGTGGGAAATTTCGTGTTGATTCCAACGACACCAAGCTCGCTCAATTCTTACAACGGAAGACTACGATATGGCCAAAATACTACTACTGGTCCACAGTTTTTTTTTTTAAATTATTAGGTCGTTCAATTCAGGCTGACGAATCCATTAAGCCGGCTTTTGAATGAGCGACTATGTCTAGTTTTAATTTTATTTAATGCACATTTCGCTAATTAAAATTTAAAACGTGCTTAAATTAAAAATTTAGCTATAATAAAATCTGCAAGAGAGAGATCAAGATTCAAAACAATGCTAATCAAGAAAGAGTGAAGAGGAAACTGGCGAGCTTTAGATCGAAGATATCGTAACAAGCAACTTTATGAAACGATCTTCATATTGTTCAGGATAGGTTCTTTGGAGCAATAATATAGTATCAATCATCGTTTTATTGTTCCTCTCATCCTCTGCAGACTCTCCTGCTTCTTCTACTTCGTCCGTTATCTTCCTACTGTGCTCCTCTACAAGTGCCTGCATAAATCTGTCCCCTGTAACTGTGAATTTGAGCTATTCTACTATGCACTCTTTGCCGTGCGAACCACCCGACCACTGAAGGAAGGAAGTCTCCGAGATTGGAAGCACCAGCGAGAGTGAAACTCTCTTCCACTATCTCCCTGAACCGTTCCGCCTCGTCGTCTCGGGATTCTTCCCCATAGAATCGCTTTCCCACCATCATCCTCATCATCACGTTCATGGCCAGACTGAAAAGCCATGACTTGATCTCCACCTTAGTGAAATCCCCATGAGTGGAATCAAGAAAGCGTCGTCGTGCTAAGGCTCGGATCTCGTCGGCCCGGACATAGGAGAAGGAGAGGCGGTGGCCCGAAAGGACTTCGATGGTAGCTATGTGCCGCATATCGCTCCATTGGGGGCCGTATGGAGCAGAACCGAGGCTAGAGTGGTTGTAGGTGGTGAGGCGGGTAGTTGGGGCGGTTTGCGAAGGAGATGTCGTTGGTAGTGAAGCATTCCTCGGTAAGGGAGGTGGAGGAGACGACGAGGACCGGTCGGATCCCGAAGCAGAGAAGGAGAATTGGGCCGTGTAAATCCGAGAGACGAGCCAGGGATTGGTGGAGTGGTTTCTTGAGGGGGTTAATTTTTAAAATAGGCCACTTTAAAATGTTAATTATGTGATTAGCCACGATATAAATTAAAATAGGCTGTGGTCAATGAGCGGCGGCTGAGCAGGGGCCGCTGACTGGCAACTTAGAACTGCAGAAATCATGGCGCCGAGCTCGGTTCTCCGTTTTCCTTGATTTTCGATCCGTCCATTCGTTTTCACCGCCGATATTGCTCGCCAGCGAAGCTTCGCCGGGAAGGAAGGAGGTGGCCGTCGGTTTTTCCACCGGTTAAGTTGTAGCTTTGAGAGATCTTTTTATTTAGGTATTTTTAGCGAAATGCAAAATAAATTTCAGATCTAGTTTGGATTTGTTGTTTGATAGGAAATATTTGTTAGATGTTATTTAGTGAGATTTTAAGGAAATTTGTTAGATTTGAGGTGGATGGTTATGCTTGTGCTTATGAATATACTTATGCTTATGCTTATTTGAGCATAATATATAATTATTTAGTGAGATGAAGGAAATGAGATTTGGTTTGAAGCGTTGGTTTGTCTGTCAATTTTTTCAAAGTTATTGTTTTTATAAACATGAATTTATGATTGTGTAATTTTATGTATTTTTTAGCCGAAATGCAAAATAAATTTCAGATCTTGTTTGGATTTGTTGTTTTGATAGGAAATATTTGTTAGATGTTATTTAGTGAGATTTTTTGAAGGAAATTTGTTAGATTTGAGGTGGATGGTTATGCTTGTGCTTATGAATATACTTATGCTTATGCTTATTTGAGCATAATGTGTAAATTATTTAGTGAGATGAAGGAAATGAGGTCGATTTGGTTGTGAAGCGTTGGTTTGTCTGCTGTCAATTTTTTCAAAGTTATTGTTTTTTAAACATGAATTTATGATTGTGTAATTTGCAAGTTTGTGTCACTGTTGAATGTGATATTTGTGGAATTTGTAAGATTATGATGTAGAACATGTACAAGTTTATGGTGTAGATGATTGTGGACTTTCGATAATTGTGGAATTTGCAAGTTTATGTCACTATTCGTGATTGTGATAATTACGCACAATTTAAATTTTTAAATACTAAATTTAAATTTGGTTGCGGTCGTTAACCCATCATTGTATCTATCCCGATTTGAACTTATTTGGCAAATTCATCGTTAGGCGAGATAGCAGTGTTGTTTTGTTACTAATAGTTGAGAATGAATTCAGAGACTGTATTCATAGTTCTTTACTATGGTGGTGAACTTAGAGTAAGCCACGACTTCATTCCAACATATATCGGTGGGAGAAATCACCCAATTCAAATCCCACGACGGACTCACTTTAATGAATTACAACAAATAATAATGAGGTCGTTGACGCTGGATCCAGCACAGATATCTGTTAATCTTGTAGGTCGCTTTCCAGTAGGTAATGGATTTATTGCAACACACATTTTGGATGACGAAGTTTGTGAAGTTGTGCTTAATGCGATGTGTAACTATTACCTTTTTGATCATTTTTGCAAATAGATGTGTGTTTTATAAATTTATGCTCTGTTGGAAGATAGACAATGAATATATTTTATAACTTACTGACTCAGAACACATCTTTTTTTTTCAATATTATCTGCTAACTTTGTAACAGATAACATGTCTGGCGATGAAGCTCCTCGACCCCCACGTAGGAGGAGGCGACGAGGTTCTGATTGAGGATTACTGACCCGAGCCGAGGTACACCTAGCGCATTAGCGGGAGGCCGCATCCGGTTGGTAGTGGGTTTTCTTTTAGCATTATTTTTTGGTTTTGTGCTTCATTTCTAATTTCATACATCCTAAACATGATTCATTTGATTGCAGGTTTCTATTCTTGAGGCTGCTGCCCACTTACTGATGTTCAGGGAATGGCCTATTAACTGCCCCAGATTTATGGATGCCATGCGAGTCGCCGGTTTAGATTGTGTCTCTCAGATGCAGTATATAAAGCTTGATCATCATTTCTTGCGACTTGTGAGCGGTGCCTGACGAATTCATTTCACTTGGCCGCGGAGATAATTACTCTGGGATGTGGCGATGATTTTAGGCGTCCGGATAGATGGCCCAGCGATGATTGGCAGCACTGTTGTTGGTGGAGAGAGAAGGTGGGCTTCATGGCCAGATTATTGCGATGAGCTAATTGGAGCACATCCAGAGCCGCATATCATTTACCATGATCCTGTCCATCCAGAGATCACATCCGAGTTTCGCATGACGCGTACTTGTTTACCTCTTGGTTGCGATGGACACTATCGTGACTCTTATTTGGATCTACACGAGCTCGAGTTCACCATGCATGTCGAAGCTTACATTTTATTTGCCATTGGATCATTTCTTCTATACTTAGTTAGAGTTCACTGCGGTATCTACCATTGAGGCTATTGATACATTTAGGGAGTTGTCTCTTTATACTCGCTCATCTATCTGAGAGAATTACATGAAACACCAAACCAAAGCGCGAACATGGCGGATCGTACATTTTACTACGGTATGGGCACGGGAGCACATTCATGTCGGAAGACCCTATGTTATGTGTTCCGTATCCCATTGATGGGCTTAGTGTTGGCTTTCGTGGAAGCGAAGGGTATGTCCGTGAAATGCCATTAGGCAATCTCGAGGATTAATGAGTGGGCGGACTTCTTGAGTCGTGAGTCAATTGATGATGTAATCTTATTTAGCAAATTCTTTACTATGGTTGAAAGAATAATTTATGTTGTATTTGCAGGTCATCTGGGAGCCATATGGACATCAGATCCGCATGCGCGTCGTGGATATATGTACACAGGGAGAGCAGATATGGCTAGCTAGAGTACCACTGATATGTTGGAAGAGGGTGGAGTGGTACTTACCTAATCGTGTGTTTAGACAGTTTGGCATTCCTCCTTCCACTGATGTTGCACCGATAGATCCATCATTCGTACGGGTCGATGGACGAGGAAAGGCTGATGTTGATTGGGTACAATTCCACCACTCCTTCATTGCACGGTGGGAGCATGACGTGACTCGATTATCACCGGTTGATTCATCGGCATGATCTCATCATATATGAGATGGTATCGTTCATGGGCATCACTTTACATGCTCGCATCGAGTACCTCGACACATATTACCCCAGCACGGGAACGCGTTTGATGGTTGGTATATGCAGTATTTTAATTTGTTTTTCCTATTTACAACGAAATCGATCTAAATATTCTATATGCGATGCAGCACATCTTGAAGACGGAGGGAATATTCCGCTATGAGAGATGAAGATGGTTAGATCTTTCAACGAATATGAAGAGCTGGTGGACTTAAGGCTGCATATCTCGACCGGATGCGGGGATGAACACGAGCACGCATCGCCATCACATGTTCCGTCGATGGATGTGGGGCCATCCGACACCGGTGGTGGGGATCTACGTCACATTCTCACCAGTATTCATATCGGCAATGTGGTCTCGGATGCACCCATGACACGCCAGTAGACATATAGACCACCATTTCATATGACACCACCATGCAGGTGTACCATGTATTGTTGCCTACTAGGTGGTATACCTCATGTATTCTGAACTTAAATTGTGACTGAGCGGTGGAAGAAGGAGGACCATCGAACATCATCTGCGATCGATGGCGACCCAGACACATTACACTCGCGTCATTCCACCATAGCATCGTAGAAGTGTGGAGGGTTGTACTCTAGGTTATTTTATATTTGTTATCTCTTAGTCATTCATGTACCTTTTTATTGTATTAATCCACTGTATTAAATTATTTGAATATTTTGATTAAATCAAATGCGAAGAGTAGAGATTTGCATAAAGATTCAAACTCAATTTATATATACAATATAATGAGAGTATTTTATATTATCCAAAAAAATTTAATTCGCATCAATATCTAAGTTTTTGTAACTTCAATTGTACATTTGTAAACACATCTCACCGAGATTAGTCAAAAGTGGTGAACATAAAAGTTGTAGGATTTTTTATTATCTTTCTAACGATACCAAGCACTCCCAAATCCGACATCTGATGAGCAAATGAGACCATAAAATGTATACTGCCCACTTAATTTTTTTTAAAAATTATTATCCTTAGTCGGCGCTGGCTCACTGAAGCGACCCATCAGTCGCCCGTGGCATTAACTATTTTAAATTTTTTTTATCATCCCTAATCACATAATTAACATTTTAAAGTGGCCTATTTTAAAAATTAACCCTTCTTGAGGAGGAGGAGGTGGCCGAGGATGGGAAGGGAATTGGGAGGGCTCGATGGGAGATTCTTCTTCGGCTAAATTTTTATATTAAGTATAATTAAAATTTTAATTAGTTAAATAAGTATAAAAAATAAAAAAAATTAAAAATAGGCATAGTCGTCATTGAACGGGCGAGTTACGGCGTGATACGTCGGTATTTAATCCTGTTTAAGCTAGGCGAGCTAAATTAAAAAAAAGTGCAGTCTGATTTTGCATATCAGACTCATCCGATGTAGGAATCGAGTGAGCTTGGTATCATTGGAAACATAACGAAATTCTCCATGACTTTCATGTTGACAAAAGTTTGCGATTATTTCGGTAAGTTGCGTTTTTTTAAAATCTTTGCAAAAGCTGCGGTCTGGGGTTGAAAATTTTTTAACTAATTATCTGGCGTGCTCGGATAAGTCCGATATAAAAAATTCGTAGGCGTGCCAAAATTTTAACTTCTGTAATTTTGTGAGTGTTTGCTGCGACTCTTGGTGAAATGAACTTTGTTAACATGAAAGTCGTGAAGAATTTTGTTATGTTTCGAACGATATCAAGCCCACTCAATTCCGACACCGTATGAGTCCAATAAGAGCAAAATACTGAGATTGTGCCAAAAATTTTTTTTAAAAAAATTTGCTTCGAGCTGTTCAGCGAGAGCGATTAGATGTGAATGTCACGTCGGCGCCAGATCCGTTCAATGAACAACTATGCTTATTTTTAAAGTTTTTATTTTTCGTACTTATTTAGTTAATTAATATTTTAATTATGTTTAATATAGAAATTTAGTCTTCTTCTTGTTTCTGTTTGTTATAAACAGTTTTGTTAGGAAGAAGAAGGAGAAGAAGAAAGCCAAGCAGGTGAAGATGTTAATGGCGTCCATGGCGGAAGGCAGAAAGAACGAAAAAGAAGATGAGAAGTAAACTTTTGGTAAACGTCGCGAATGGATTGGATTAGTCGATGTATTCTGCATGTAATATTTTTTCCATTTTTAGAGAGAATTTATTCATATATAGAGTAATGATCTGTTCACTCAATCAGTCCAATTGGCTAGGTCAACGTAGATGACACGCGCAACTGAATAAATTATACATGTTAAAATAAAAAAAATATATATATTATTTTATATCACATGAATTCTCTTCATAAAATTTAAAATCGTTTAAAATAACAATAAAATGTTTTAGCAAAAAATTCGATCAGAACATTTTTACCTCATTTTTTTTTTATTATATAGCATGAAATAATCTGATTTCATTTAACGATAATCTTATATTTAAAAATGATTTATTCTCAGAAATAAATTAAGTTAATTATACTTTTAATTTACTTCCGGCTTCAATATCATTGGATCCATTATATCGACCATAATTATAAATTTATCAAATATTAAAATTTAGTCGATGTTTATTTTCAAGAAAAATAATATCATATTAAAATTAAATTTAAATAATTTTTAATCAAATAGCTGACTACTTTAAAATTTGTCATTAAATTATTTTAAATATTTTTAAAAATATAATTTAATAATTTGATGTATGTAGAAGTTTTATAAGCATGCAAATTATAATATAAAATATTAATTAAAAAGCTACAAATTTTTTAACTGAAATAAAATATTTATCTATCTAAGATTTTCATCAATTATAGATCATTTAAAATTTTAATATATTCGAAAAATAAAAATAAATATTTTAAAAATAGTTTACTATATATTATTATACTTAATTAAGCTATCAAAGTTAAAACTCTTTAGATTAACAAATAAAAAATATATAAACTTATTTTTAGAAAAATAATTTTTTATTTTTTGAAAAATAAATAAAATAAAACATGTTTAATTTAAAAAAAAATAAAAAATATTGATATTTAGTCAGTGCGTTAGAAATTCGCCTCCCTTCAAATGGTGGCCGACTCCTACAAGAAAAGAAGATAGAAGGAGGAGAATGATAACTTCTGACAATTACCTTTAGTTATCATGATTCTCCTTAACCATTTAACTAATTTTTTGTACCAACAATACCAGAAAAAAAAAAAAAAAGCCAAATTACAATAAAATGAAATAATAGAAATTTGGAATATCATCCCAATACAATATTCGTTTTCCTATCATATCCTTACTGTTACTTCCCTAACTGATACTCATTGTCCTCAAGTTAACCTGAAATTTTCTTTATGCGTTTGGGTCTCGAGCTTTCATTCTGGCTATTTAGTGCCTCACGTGGATCAGGATCCTCCTCTTTAGACAAGTCAATTGAAAACTGTAAGATTGTATCATTTTGTCTCCTGCAAAATTCACCTTATCCTCAAGGTGGCGGTGTAAAGCCACCGATATTTGGCGATAGGGCTACAGCCTTACGAACACTAGATTGCCTACCTCAAAGATGACCTCTTAACGATGCTCATTGGCCTTAAGGACCATTCTATTCTATGCTTCAAATAGATTGGTTCGGAGCATTTGAAGCAACTCAGTTCGCTCAATGAGGGCCTCATCTAAGGCTTGGATAGGAGTTGAACCTCTAGTGTAGTGAGCAATGAATGGAGGAATCCTCCCATAAAGGGCTTGAAAAGGAGACATCTTAAGCTCGCTATGAAAGCTAGCGTTGTAGTGAAATTCTGTCCAGGATAGCATGGAGACTCAATTTTGAGATTGTTCTTGTGTGAATGCACACAAATATTGCTCCAAGGTACGGTTGACCACTTCCATCTATCCATCCAATTGAGGATGATACACACTACTCATAGGCAACATAGTGTCGCTAAGCTTGAACAACTGCTGCTAGAAGGTAGGATCTCTATTTGATATGATCATTTTTTAAAATCCATGATGTCACACCATGAGATCAACAAAAACTGAGGCAACTTTGTTAGGTGTGAAAAGTCCACCGGCAGAGGTTTGAAATGTGCAGATTTGGTTAGCCTGTCCACTACCACTAAGGTTACTGAATACCCTTTTGAAGGAGGGAGGCCAGTGATAAAATCCATCGATATGTCCTCCCATACTGCCTCCGAAATTGGTAGGGGTTGGAGAAGGCGCGGTGGCACTTGAGTTGAATATTTCACCTATTGACACAAGATGCATTGTGCTACGTAATTTGCCACCGATTTTCACATATGCGGCTAGTAAAAATTTACTGCCAATCACATTAAGGTGCATTTGACTCCGGCATGCCCACCGCTCGGTGTATCATGAAACTCTCTTAGGAGCGTGTTACAAAGGGAGGAAATAGGACTGATGACATACCTACCATGGTGCATTACTAAATCATGGAGAATAGAGAATGGTGCTAGAAGATTGTTCTGTTGATGTTGCATATGAAACTGTTGGAGAAATTGCTCCAATATATTTTCTTACAGAAGCTGAGATAATACTTCAAATGTAGGACTAGTAACGAGGTTGAACAAAGAGGCTAGGTCCTCCTCAATGGCTGGTTCCTCTTGTGGTGCACGAGATAGAGCAATAGTAGGTCTATTTTACTGCCAGGTTTGTACTTGAAATGAAATTGGAAGCCTAGTAGCTTACGGGCGTATGTTTGTTGTTCTAGTGTCTGAATGATCTATGATAAAAATTTCTTTTTACTTTTATGATTAGTTCTGATGAAAAAGGGGTGTCCCAAAAGATATCGATGCTATTTGTATACTAACTTCGTAATGGCATGAAGTTCATTAATACAAACTAAGGATGCGCGCAATCGGGGCCCTAGTTTCTTATTATAGTAATCAATGGGATGCCCAGATTGCATAAGAATTGTTCCAATTCCTTCATTAGATGCATCAACCTTTATCACAAATTCCTGTGTGAAGTCGGGCAAGCGAAGAACAGGAGCTTCTGTCATAGCCTATTTTAGTGCGGCAAATGCAGTGGCTGCTGAAGGGTTCCATTCAAATGCATCTCGTTTTTATAAGTCGGTCAAAGCAATTGCAATACTAGCATAAACGACCATAAAGCATCTATAATAACCTGTTATGCCTAAAATTCCATGCAACTGCTTAATATTCTTAGGAATTGGCCAATTGGTCATAGCTATAATTTTACTCTGGTCAGCATGAACCTTGATAGAAGAGACGATATAGCCTAAATAGTCAATAGATTGTTGACAAAACAAGCACTTGGAAAGCTTGATAAAAATTTTTTGAGCCGACAATCTATGTAATACCATATTCAAGTGAGCCACATGTTCCTCTAAGAAAGGGTTGTGTATTAAAATATCATCAAAGAAAATAATAACGAATCTGCGTAAAAAAATTGAAAATAGCTAATTCATGGTGGCTTGGAAGTCGACGAAGCATTTGTTAGTCCAAACAACATTACAAGGAATTTGTAATGTCCTTCATGGCTGCAAAAGGCTATCTTGTGCATGTATTTCGAATGTACTCGAATTTGGTGATAACTTGCAGGTAAATCCAATTTGTTGAAGATAGTTGCACCTCCTAATTCATGTCAAAGCTCATCAATCGTTGGAATAGGGAATTTCTCCTTCACGGTGGCTGCATTAAGGGCCCTATAATCAACACAAAATTGCATGAATTATCCTTCTTACGAACTAAGAGAACCGGTGATGAAAAATGGCTATGGATTGGTTTAAGTAGGAAAATCAAAATTTTTTGATTTTAAAAAGTAGTTAAAATGTCTAAAACTTCAAAAATAATAAAAAAATAAAATACTCAATGAAAAATTACAAATAAGGACTTGTTGGATTCATCTTTTTGAGAGGAATTGAATAAGCCTAAAATCCCCAATTGCTATTAGGTATTTTGAGCTTACTTTAGGTTTTAATAAAAAAAAAATCAAATTTCATTAATTAAGCAAAAAATACACATCAGATTGACCTAAAACTTTTAAAGATTGAGACTGAGATTAAAATACACATACCATAACAAGTTCAAGTCAAAATGATGAGTGGATCAGGAGATATTGAATTTCAAAGTTCAAATGCTTACATTTATGAATTAGTTAATTGAAAATCCAGAAAAATATAACAATCTTTAAAATAGCTTAAATCATTTCAGTTAACATCTAAGATCCTTAAGAAAATGATATGATCTTCTTTAAAATTAATAAACCTAAAATAAATACTTAGGGCTAAAATTTAATAATTAAAGAATTAATTAAAACTAAACTCATAATAATTTAAATGTTAAATAAAAAAAAAGAAATAACATAACACTTAAATGATAATTAATCAAACCTCAAATAAAAAAAAAATCACATAATTAAACAAACTTAAACTTTATTGGATATTAATTTAAATAATATTGAATTATCAAAATTTAATTAAATCAAAACAACTAATAAAAAATTAATCAATCAAAATACATGAAATTAAATAAATTTAAACTTTCAATTTAAAGGATATTGAATTGTCAAAATTCATTTAAATCAAAACATCTAATCCAAAATTAATTAATCAAAATACATGAAATTAACTAACTTAAACTTTATTGGATATTAAATTAAATGATATTGAATTATCAAAATTTAATTAAATCAATAAAATCTAATCTAAAATTAATTAATCAAAATACATGAAGATTAAACAAACTCAAATTTTAAAATCTAAATCAAATCAAATAAATTACACAAATTCAAATGGGCTAATTAAGATACTTAAGGACCTTAATTAGCATTTTTTAGGAGTTAGGATGAAGAATAGGGTGAGTTCCATTAAAAAAAAAAAAGAAGAATTCATCCTATTTTTAATTCTTGAGAACCTAAACATCACTTTAACCAAATAAAAGTGAAATAAAAATGAAAAATAAATCATTAAATTATTTGAATTGAAACCACCCAAAGGTAATATTTAAATAAATTCAAACTCCAAACTGAAACTTAAACTAAAGAAGCCTAAAAAAGTCTTGTCACACAAACCTTCTTTTCATACACTAGAATACTAAGTCACAACTTCTAACTTTAGGTTAGGACGGTGTATGTAATGATATTGTGTTTTATTTTGTGATGTAATATTTAGACTGGATGTTAGGAATTTGGATCGTAGATTGGATGTTAGGCCATTGATAGTCTAACATTATTTTCTATAGGGGATTGTGTGTAAGGGGGCGTTGTAAAAATAAATATAAATATTTTGCTTGTAGGTTGCTTATGCCCCTAAGCATAATCCAAGTTAGGATAGGTGGATGGTTACCCATGTATAAGGTGCTAAGTCTAAATTATAAATATAATTGCTTGGGATGTATGTATGTTTAGCTAACCTCTATTTTGCAAGTATAGTTTGATTTACTTTTCCTATATAAATATAATTTTTGTAAATAGAAATTAGGATTAGTGCTATGGGGGATTAGGATGAGCAGTGGCTAGAAGGCTCAATCGTGGGGTGCCCTGTGATGCTTTTGGAGCAAACCAAATTTAAAGGAAGAAGGAAGAAGACTTGAAGACATGAAGAAATGAAGACCCTCATAGTATATATTTGATTTCAATTGTAATATTCTTTTGTAATCTGGGTTGTATAAGAGTAGAGCTCGGCTACCCATATTTTCTCTTTTCAGGTTGTACGGAGGTACCCGATCGCACTGGCCTTTTATTCTTTTACATAATTTACTCATATTTGATTGATGTTGTGTTTAGTTTGTGCATCAGAAATATCATACTTGTTATAGTTTCTTAATGTTTGATGCTTGAATGTGTGACCTGGATGTGGTAAGCTCTTAGGACAAAATTAATTTTTCTACCAAACTAATCCCTCATAATTAAATTTTAATTAACTCATAACTTCATCATAAAGCTTAGGTTTTAAATAAGATAATTAAAAGATTTAGCAACATCTTAGCTGTATGATTGTATGTCTCACATCATGCATGCATATTCCTTCTTCCTTGAATATGGGGGATCTTCATCCTTACACGATAGGGGAATGCTTGACTTGTGAAGGGATCCTTTATGGTGGAGGACACTCCCCTTCTCGCTGATTTAGCCAATAATCAAGTTTCTTCATACATTTAAGCATAAAGAAATCCCAAGCCATTATCAAAATGAATGAGTCAAAGATAATAAAATTTGAAAAAAATTACATTTTAGACTAAGTCATATGCTCATACCACTCATGCTCTAGTCTCTTAGGGAGTGTGTTTAAGATTTTAATATCTTTCAAATTAAATAACTACTTGAGCTATCTTGCAATACATAGGATCAAACTACATGAATTTAAAGCATAGAATGTGTTAGCTGGCAACCACTTTAGGCGATTCTGAGTCTAGAAGTCAGACGATTTATCCTCTCTTATAGAGGTAAACTATTATGTCCATTTCTCGTATAGATTTAGGTCGTGCTTTAGCTCATACTAACGCCCCTAGATTCAGGATCTGAGGTAGCTATTTCCTTTGGGCTATAAGCATAAATTTTCACCTCTTAGGCATTTTCACAATCTTGTGTTAATGGATTATAAGCCCTAACAATCTAATAAACTTTTAACTCGAACAAATAAATCTCTTCAATTTTAAATATATAAAACCCAGCTATAAGGTATATTGGAATGCTCACTAGGTTTCCTAGTATCATGAGCATTCTCTACTTATTCCATTTGGCTTCCAAAAATAAATCTTCTCCTTGAAATTTCCCAATTGATTCTACAAATATAACCAATTTACTGATAGTTTAGCCTTGAAATCTTTGGAGACCATAGTTGCCTATTTTAATCGAGAGTGTTCTTAGGAATTTTTATTTCTTAGGATATAATTAACTATGGAGGCTTGCCTCCACAGGAAACTTTAGAACCCTGCTTAAAATAAGCCTTGCTTTACTTTTTCATGTAAAGCAGGGGAAAGATCTCCGGTATATTTGAAGACCCATCACACCTTAGGAGTCTTTATTAAGTGATTAGGTCTATTGTAGGGTGATATCTCTATCTTTTGAGATAGTACATCATACCTTAATATCATACCCGATCAATTCAATAAGTACCCTCTAAGATCTGCATAGTGTCTCACATCCAAAAATAAACACCACAGATTTTTCTAGTGACTCCACTGGGGATGGTTCCTCTTTCCATCTCTAGTAGACAATTATTATCTCCAAGCTTCAATAGTGGACTTATACTTTATATAAACCCAAGACTATCTCTTTTTCTATTGGCACTTAGCTCATTTCATCCTTTAAGCAAAGCTAGCTAACATCATTTAGGTTTTAGGACCTCAGTCCATGTAGGTCTTAAAACCCTTATTGGGTCCCCCAATAAATAAAAAATAAATTAACTAAAGAAAGGAGATGACCAAATATAAATCAAATCGAATTTATAACCTGTTTACCACTACCTTGGTGGGGCAAGGTTCATCCCATATTTAAGAAAATTTCAAAAAAATTCAAAGTAAAGAACATAAAATCTTTTGCAAAATTCTCAAAAGCTTTGTCTAAACAAAATCAATTGAATTTTACATAACATAAAAAGCAAAATACAAAAAAGAAAAAGAAAAAAATTGAAACCTCTTTTCAAATAAAAATAATTAAACCTCATTTAACATACCTAAATTTGTTAAATGATGGTTCTTTTCAAAATAAAAATTAAACATACATCAAACTAATCCCTTTTCAAAATTTGAACACATATTTTTTCAAATAAAACAAATCAATTAACTAACTCCATTTAACATACCTAAATTTGTTAAATGAGAGTTTCTTCAAAAATTTCAAACACATTTTCAAACAAAATTGATCAACTCCATTTAACATACCTAAATTTGTTAAATGGAGTTCCATTTCAAAAGTAAAATAAAATCAAAATCAAAATATAATTGAACTTCACTTAACATACCCAAATTTGTTAAGTGAGAGTTCCCTCTTTTCAAAAGCAACATCATATACAAAATCAAAACATATTTGGATCTCATTTGGCATACCCAAATTTGTCAAATGAGAGTTTTATTTTTAAAAAATCAAAATAAAACATTCACATATAATTGAACTCTACTTAACATACCCACATTTGTTAAATAGAGTTCACTTTTTCAAATTCATAAAAAAAATCAAAACACATTTAAACTCTATTTGACATACCCAAATTTGTCAAATGAGAGTTCCCTTTTCAAAATCATCATCAAACAATAACACATAAAATAAATTGAACTCTATTTGAGAGACCCACATTTGTTAGATAATGGTTCCCCTCTTTTAAATAAAAAAAACAAACACATCAAACACATTTAGGGCTTTACTTAGCATACCTAAATTTGTTAAGGATCCCATTTTCAAAATCAAATCAAACAAATCAAACACATGATAAACATCATTGCAAACAGTAAAAATGCTTTCAAACACTTTTCAAATATGCACTTGAATCTCACTTAGCATACTTGAATTTGCTAAGTGAAGATTCCAAAATAAAATCTTAAAATAAAAGATAAATAACAAATTCATCTCCATAGTCTCTCCAACTGAATGAACCCCACTCAGCACACCCAAATTTGTTGGATGGGGTTCCAAATCAAAGTCAAATTTTATGGCAATGTCTCTCCTCATATTCTAAAATCTCTCCAATTCAACGAACCCCACTTAGCATACCTAAATTTGTTAAATATGGGTTCAAATTCCAAGTCAAGATCAAGAATCAATGATTGTAAGTAGTTATTAAAGCAAGGGTCTGATTCAGTTCTATTTCAAATGTAGAAACACTAATAAGTTCCTTCAGCCTAGTTTCTATTCTCCAGTCTGCCATCATGTCATCCGACAAGTTCATTTTCTCGGTCCCTTCTGGTGTGGATTTGGTCTTGGATCAGGCCATACTCACCAACACCACCACACACTTGATTCAATTTGGGCATGGTTTCGAGGTAGTCAGGGTCACCTACGAGGGGCCAGCTCTCATGACTGTCAGCAGGGAAGAGGTGGCAGGGCAGAAGCCACTTCTTCATTTTGACCTTTAGTCTGAGTCTGAGCTTCTTTCATTGAAGAGGAAAGCCTAGAGGTTCTCACTATAGTACCAGTATCAACCCAATCTATTTTTGTGCCAATTTCAGTTTCAGTGCTAGCATCTGTAGTGCCAATTATTACAGTGCCTATCATTCAACTGTTGTCTTCCCCACTGCAGTCTCAGTGAGGGCTAGTACCTCTGTTGACCTTACTTTTAGAGTGAGTTATTATCCCCTCTTCTTAGAATTAGGAATCTTTTAGACACTAAGACTTCCTTAGCCATAAGACACTTCTAGTACTTAGGTGAACACTTAACCTAAGCTTAGAGACTTAAGAAGAGTTAATCATAGGATTAGGCTATGCCTTAGGATTTATGGAAAATCCACCTACCCTATAGCCTAAACCCAATCCATGTTCACCTTCTTAAGCCATAGCCAAAATCAACAATCAAATTCAATTATCAAATCCAAATCCAAATCCAAATTCTAAGCCAAATGATTGAAACCTATGATTAAATGCAAAATCAAAATCAACTCAAACCCTATGATTTTATCTTATGGGCTCAGCCTTAGCCAATTCAAATCAATCCAAACTCAACTAATTTTCTCAAATATCAATTCAACCCTTCAGTAAATCTATCAAACTTACAATCAAACTTAATTCCAAATCCAATTTACCAAAATCTACAATCATGCCAAATCCTATCTAAGCCATGTGATCCTTCTTTCATGAACTTAGCCAAATTCTCATTCAAATCAAATCAAACTCAATTGATCCTCTCATGGATCAATTATTCCATCAATTACCTTCCCAAATATAAATCAAATCTACATTCAAACGATCAAAACTAAACCAAACTAAATCAAATTAAATCAAAACCCATCCTAAGCCATATGAATCAACTTTCATGAGCTTAGCCAAATCATAACCAAAATCAATTCAAATTTAATTGATTTTCTCATGAATCAATCATATCTTCAATCATCTACACAAATATAAATGAAATATACATTTAAATCATCAAAACTAAATCAAATTAAATCAAGATTCAAACCTAAACCCTTTAAGCCAATTTCATTGACTTAACCAAATTCCACTCAAATTCAAACCAAAACCAATTGATTTTCTCATAAATTAATCATTCCATCAATCACCATTCTAAATTTAAATGAAACCTATAATTATCAAGCTAAATAAAAATCAACCCAAGTCAAACCCAACCTAGCCCTTTTGACTTGAGATTTTCAAATGAACCAAAACTCATTTGAACCAAAACCAATTGTAATTGAATTTACATATCAATCTCAAATCCATATATAAACTCAACTAAATCAAACTCAGCCTAAATCAAGCCAATTAAACCCAATTAGGTCACTTGCCCCAAAGTGACCAATTTGACCTATATGAACGAAAATCCAATTCACTCCAAATCAAAGTAAATTAAGCCAACCCAAACTTCATGACATGATTGTTGATCATCCTGAGTTAATCAATTATCATAAATTAGGTCAAACCAAGTCAACCCTTTAACCCATATGAACCCGAACTAGCCAAATTGCAACCTAAGCCAAATCCATAGAAACCAATGATTCAAATCAACCAAAAATTAACATTTAAACATGACTTGACCTTCAGTTGAGCCAAACCTAGCCCAATTGGTCCTCTTGACCCAAGTTAACCCAAATTGACCTAGATGGACAAAATGGGTCAAATCAAAATCCAATTCCAAATTGATTGCAACCAATGGCTTAAGTTCATTTCAAATTGATTATTGAACTTAACCAAAGCCTCAATTGAGCCTAATTGACTCACTAGACCTAAATGACCTATTGAACCCAACTTGACCTAAAGGATCAAACCAATTTAAAACCTAATCAAACCCAAATTGAACTCAACCAAAGCCAACAAAATATCCCAAATAGTCAACCAATCCCAAACCGAGCCAATTTGGCCAATTGGATCAAATTGGTCAACTTGACCCATTTGGCCTAAATGAACTCAAATGAACCAAAACCAAAACCAAACTAAATTGAACCAAACCAATGTCACTAATACACTCCAAATAGTCATATGAACTTGAACCAACCATTGGGCTAATTAGGCTTAATTAATGTGTTCTAATGGCTGAAACTTTCTAAAATCATAATTAATTATAGAAAAATTAAAAAAATATAAATAAATACTCATTTTAAAGGTATTTCAGAGGAGAATCCATTAAAATTACTTTTAATTAATTTTAAGCATTAATTAGAAATTAATTAAGGTTTAATTAAGAAATTAATTATCTTAATTACTCTTTAATTACTTACGTAATTAATCCCAAACTTTGTGGGTTAATTTAATGGGATGACTTCTGCTTCCCATAATTTTTCTTAAGATTTGTTGCTTAATTAATTGGAGAAATTGACAAGTTACACTTTACTTACCCTTCTGAGCTAATTAATCATTAATTAATCACATGAACAGTAAAATACCATTTAATTAAGTTGTTAATCATCATCTAATAGGGAATGGACTAATGAAATGGGATTGAGGCCTCTTCCCTAATACTTTTCCCTAAGTTCATTTCTATTTTTTTTCAATTAATTAATCAAATGGATTAATTAATAAATTGAAATCATAATTATATCAGAACTTGGTTAATTAAATCTTGGGTAGACCCTTAGGTGTTCAACAACGTAAGGAAATTATAATTAACCTAGATGTGTGGGGGAATTATTAGAGTACTTAATTAAGTTTCTTAATTTAATTAATCATTAATTATGAGCAAATTACATTAGGCCCTTTTGTTTCTTAGGATCATTGCTGATTTAATTTCCAATGTATGTGCATATCATATTGGCTCATAATCATTTGAGTAATTATGTTAAGGTAACATATGGAAGGGTTAATTAATGGGCTTAGTGCATATAACAACCTAATTAACTCATAAAATCAACTTAATCTTATTTCATTAAATCAATTTAATTAATAAACATGAGAATGGGTTAGGATCAACAAACTTTCTCTCACATCCTTAAATCAAATCAAAACATGAAACTAAATTAATAAAGAAGCTTTGGTTTACTTTATGTAATTTTATTTGGTATGATTGTCCTTAGGAGTTAATTTGATTGAATGAATCACATGTTCGTGTTTAATTATTCCTCTCCAATCATGTTAAATATTGTATGTCATTTAATTTCATGCATCCATGTCTTTTATAAAATTTAGTAAATCAAATGAAGTTTCCTTTATGTAAAACTTACATGTGTTGATTTAATTTAATATATGGGTGGCTATTATTACTATTAAATCCAATTATATTTTTCAAAAGCTTATAAATGAATGATGACATGTGTAGTAATGATAGTTATAAATACATAAAGGATGTTTGTGCTTTTAGTTTAAAGTGTATGGAGTAGTCTCTTTCCTTTATTCACATGTTGATTTACATAAGTTTGAATGGTAATGGGTATATAGTCTATACATCTTGAGAATACAATGCTTTAAGTAGCCCTAAGAAGGTGATTTGATTACCTCACTTCCCTGGTTTAACAATGGCACATACCCATTTGATTTCATTCTTATGTATTTTAATATTAGAATTTAAATAGAGCTTTAATTCATATTCATAAATAATTCAATTAAACAAAATATAAGTATTATATGATTTTCATTCTCTTAGTTATTGATACATTCATATATATCTAAACAAATAAGTATATAGTCTAGACATCTTAGGAATACGAGGCTTTAAGTAGCCCCAAGAAGGTTATTTGATTACCTCACTTTCCTGATTTAACAATGGCACGTACCTGTTTATATTCTCAAGCATGTGTGTGTACATGCGATTAAAGAATGAGAATCCCTCTTTTATATTAAAAATACATGCATCCATAATTGTTCAAGTGATTGAATTATTTAATCATGTGATTTGGAGTTTTCTTTCCTATGTTCATGTATGCAAATTTACATATATTTGAATACAAATGGGTATATAGTCTGGACATCCCGGGAACACGAGGCTTTAAGTAGCCCCAAGGAGGTCATTTGATTACCTCACTCTCCTAGTTTAACAATGGCACATACCTATTTAATTTCATTCTTATGTCTTTTTGTATAAGAATTTGGATAAAGCTTTAAATTAATATGTTTAAGTAATTCAATCAAATAAAATATAAATTTTAAACATACACATACATTCATCCTTTAAGTGTGTTAAAATATGTTGCATGTATAGATACACTTAGGATTAAATCATATGCATGTTACATGTGATGGAAAGGAATGATTTAATATATGTCATGCAGTAGTAATTCAATTAAATTAATCTTAAGAAGCCTTTCATCTTGAATAGGATTATTTAAAGTGAACCTAAACTTAAGATTAATTAAATCATTTAATAATCTATTCATTAAAGAGAACTAAATCAAATTAATATACTTTAGAAAGTGGCTTAAGGTAGGGATAAAAGAGGGCAATCCTCTTTTCTTCTCTTTACAACACTTAATTACTAAGTGTAAATCAAATGAATCAAAAGAAAACACACAGTAAAATCTACAAATCAATTAAATCACTTCAAGTGAAATTCTCTTTTTATGTTAAATTGAACCCTTCTACAATCAAAAAATTATACCACTAATTCCTAGCAAGATTTGCCACACAAGCCTTAAGATACACATTATAATTAAGTTACCACTTCTAATTCTATGTTATGAAGGTGCGTGATGTGATGTATTTTTTGTTTTATGATATATTATTTTAGATTGGATGTTAGGGTGAATGCCTCATAGACTGGATGTTAGGCTGATATTAGCCTAATCATACCACTCATGCTTAAAATAATATATCAGCCTAACATCCAGTCTATGAGGTTTAAGGACTTTAGTCTATTTCTAAATAAATAATAGTCCAACTATCTTGCAAATTTATAAGACTTGCCTACATTATTTTAAAATCATAGGAGGCGTTAGTTGGCAGTCACTCTAGGCGGTTGGTTATAAGTCCAGCAGTCGGGCGATTTATCCTCTCTTTTAGAGGTAAATCTTATGCCTATTTTTGCTTAGATTTATGTCATACTTTAGCTTATGCTAAAATCTCCTAAATTTAGGATTTGAGGTAGTTGTTTCCTTCGGGGTACAAGCATAAATCCTCACCTCTTAGGCATTTCCACAATCTTGTGTTGTTGGATTATAAGTCCTTGTAATATAATAAAATTTCAACTCAAAACATATAAATCTCTCCAACTTTAAAATCATAAAGCCTAATCATAGGATAGATTGGAATGCTCACTAGGCATCCTAGTATCATGAGCATTCCCTACCTATTCCCTTTGGCTTCCAAAAATAAGTCTTCTCCTTGAACTTTCCCAATTGATTTTTCAAATATGACCAATTTATTGATAGTCTACTCTTGAAGTCTTTGGAGATAATAATTGCTTACTTTAATCGAGAGCATTCCTAAGGAATTCACCTTTCTTAGGATGTAATTATCTATGGAGGCTTGCCTCTATAGGAAACTTTAGAACACGATTTATTATGAACCTTGCATTATTCATCCACGTAAAGCAGGGGAATAATCTCTGGTATATTTGAAGACCCATCATGTCTTTGAGTCCTTATTAGGTGATCAAGTCCATTGAAGGGTGATGCCTCTATTTTTCGAGATAGTACACCATACCTTGATGTCGTACCTGATCACTTCAATAAGTACCCCCTACGATCTGCGTGGTGTCCCTCCATACACATCCATAAATAAACATCATAGATTTTTTTGGTGACTCTATTAGGGACGGTTCCTCTCTCCATCTCTAGTAGATAATCATTGTATCCAAGCATCGATAGTGGGCTTATGTTTCACGTAAAGCCCAAGACTATCTTTCTTTTTATTGGCACTCAACTTTTTTCATTCGTAAGCAAAGCTAGCCAAAGTTCTTTAAGTTCTAAGACCTCTCCCCATGTAGGTCTTAAAGCCTCTATTGGGTCCCCCCAATAGATAAAATTAAATCAATTAATGAAAGGAGATGACTAAAATTAGAACCTCCTTACCACTAGCTTGGTGAGGCAAGGTTCATCCCATATTTAAGAAAATTTCAATAAAATTCAAATTAAATTAGTAAAGTCTTTTGCAAAATATTCCAAAAGAACTTTTTATAAATAAAATCATGCACTTCACATAAACATAAAGTTTTCAATATATAAAATTTTCAAATCTCTGTTCAAATAATAAAAATAACTAAACCTCATTTAACATAATTAAATTTATTAAATGAGGTTCCTTTTTCAACAAATACAAATCAGTAAAATCCTTCCTCAAAATAATTTTTTTGAAAGCACACTTTCAAAATAAAATCAAACAACCAACTCCATTTAACATACCCATAATTGTTAAACAAAAGTTTCATTTTAAAACTAAAATCAAGATATAATTGAACTCTGTTTAACATATTCATGTTCTGTTAAATGGGAGTTCCCCTCTTTCAAACTAAAATTAAAAACAATCAACATATGGATTTCACTTAATATACCCAAATTTATTAAGTGAAGGTTCCTTTTTTTTTTTCAAAACTAAAGCAAAATCAAGATAAGCAAAATATAATTGAATTCGATTTAACATATCCGTATTTGTTAAATGACAATTCCACTTTCAAAAATCAAATTAAAACCAAAATATCTAACACATATTTTTGAATTCCATTTAACATTACCCATATTTGTTAAATGAGAATTCAATCTTCAAAAATAAAGTAACCCATATATCAACAAACAAGCAAACATATAAGTGATCTCCATTTAAGATGCCTAAACTTGTTAAGTATGGAACTCACTTCCAAACATCAAAATACAAACACATATATTTGGACTCAATTTAACTTACCTAAATTTGTCAAATAAGAGTTCCCCTCTTTTTTTTTAAAAGAGGAATCAAATCAACAAATATCAAACACATATATATTGAACTCCATTTAATAAACTTAAATTTTTTAAATGAGAGTTCCCCAAATCCAATCAAATTAACATATATCAACAAAACAACAAACATATCAAACTCATTTAGACTTTACTTAGCATACCTAAATTTGTTAAGTAAAAATTACATTTTCAAATAAAAAATCAAATCAAACAAATCAAATATATGACAAACATCATCGCAAACAAAAAAAAATGATTTCAAAAATTATTTTCAAACATACATTTGAATCTCATTTAGCATACCCAAATTTGCTAAGTGAAGATTCCAAAAATCAAAATTTCAAACAAAGGATAAAACCAAACAAATTCATCTCCAAAGTCTCTCCAAATGAACGAAACCCATCTAACATACCTAAATTTGTTGGATATGGGTTCCAAATCATTATCAAATTCTATGGCAAAGTCTCTCCTCAAACATCAAAACCTCCCCAATTTAATGAACCCCACTTAGCATGCCTAAAATTGTTAAGTGCGGGTTTAAATTCCAAAATCAATAATCAATGATTGAAGGATGTTATTAAAGAAAGGGTCTGACTCAGTTATGTTTCAACAAATGCAGAGATATCAAAATAGTTAGTCTTTTCCCATCTTTAGTCAGTACAGTTAGTATGTCTTTTGGCAAGTTCATCTTCTCTTCCCGTCAGGTGTGGATCTAGCCTTGGATCAGGCCATACACACCACGAACACCATGCACATCATCTAGTTTGGTCATGCATTTGAGGCCATCCGAGTCACCTGTGAGGGGCCATCCCTCATGACTGTCAGTAGAGAGGAGGTGGCAGGGCAGAAGATGCTTCTCCATTTTAAAATTTTGTCTGACTCAGAGTTTCCCTCACTAAAGAGGAAGGCCATTGAGATTCCTGAGGTAGTGTAGGTGTCAATCTCGTCTATTTTAGTTCCAGTTACAATTTCCACGCCAATTATCACAGTGCCCACCAGTCAGTCTGTTGTTGCCCCTATTGCAGTTCTAGCGAGGGCTAGCACCTCCTCACTAGTTTCCCCCATTATGAAGCGAAAAGCTATCTTGGCCTTCGATATAGTCTCCCTTACCTTTGAGGTAGGTTCTAGTTCTCATTCTGCTCCACTTAGCAACATGCAATGCAGCATTAAGAACTGAAAGGTTAAGTGGCACCACTAGCAAGCAGTTAGGGAGATAGATGCTACCTCCCATATTGCTGATGAGGGTTCCCCTCATGAAACCTCTCCACTCCTGAGTGGTAGGAGGTTTCACCCCCTCTCAGCTTTGGATGGAGAGGAAGACTACAGGAGAATCATTTCATTGCCTCCACCACTAGCACAATTTGAGATACAGGCTAGGGAGAGTGAGAAGACCTATGGAGGCTTGCCTCCATAAGGAACTTTAAAACCCAATTTAATATAAACCTTGCTTTATTCATCCATGTAAAGTAGGGGAAAAATCTCTAATATATTCAAAGACCCATCATGCCTTAAGAGTCCTTATTAGGTGATCAAGTCCATTGAAGGGTGATGCCTCTATCTTTCGAGATTGTACATCACACCTTAATGTCATTCCCAATCACTTCAATAAGTACCCCCTACGATTTGTGTGGTGTCCCCCCATACACATCCAAAAATAAACACCATAGATTTTTTTGGCGACTCCACTAGGGAGTGTTCCTTTCTACATCTCTACTAGACACTCATTGTCTCCAAGCATCGATAGTGGACTTATATTTTATATAAGCTTAAGAATATCTTTCTTCATGTTGGAACTTTGCTTATTTCATTCTTAAGCAAAGGTAGCCAATGTCCTCTAGGTTTTAGGACCTCACTCCATGCAGGCCTTAAAACCCCTATTGGGTTCCCCAATAGGTAAAAATAAATTAACTAAAGAAAGGAAAAATAACCAAACATAAAATTTAGAACCTCTTACTACTAGCTTGGTGAAGCAAGGTTCATCCCATTCTTAACAAAATTTCAATAAAATCCAAAGTAAAATAAAAACATCTTTTACAAAAAAAAAATTTCAAGAGCCTTTTTCAAAATAAAAATTATATGAACCCCATTTAACATAATCCAATTTGTTAAATGGAGGTTCTCTCTTTAAAATAAAAATTAAACAAAGTCAAAATATTTTCTCCAAAAATTTTCAAACTACTTTCAAAACAAAATTAATTGAATCACACTTAACATACCCAAATTTATTAAGTGAAAGTTCCTTTTTTTCAAAACTAAAGAAAAATATAATTGAATTCCATTTAACATATCCGTATTTGTTAAATCAATATTCCACTTTCAAAAAAAATCACATTTAAACCAAAATATCCAACACGCATTTTTGAATTCCATTTAGCATACCCATATTTGTTAAATGAAAATTCAATCTTCAAAACAAACCCACATATCAACAAACAAACAAACATATAAGTGAGCTCTATTTAACATACCTAAATTTGTTAAACATGGAGCTCACTTCCAAACATCAAAATATAAACATAAATATTTGAACTCCATTTGACATACCATATTTATCAAATAAGAGTTCCCCTTTTTTTTCAAAAGAGTAATCAAACCAACAAATATCAAACAAATATACATATTGAACTCTATTTAATATGCTTAAATTTATTAAATGAGAGTTCCCCAAATCATATGAAATCATATATATCAACAAAACAACAAATAAATCAAACACATTTGGACTTTACTTAGCATACCTAAATTTGTTAGGTAAAGATCCCTTTTTTCAAATTAAAATAAAATCAAACAAATTAAACACATGACAAATAATCATCACAAACAAAGATGTTTTCACAAAATTTCTAAACATATAATTGAAACTTTTAGCCTACCCAAATTTGCTAAGTAAAGATTTTTCAAATCAAATTTCAAACAAAACATACAACAAATATACCTCCAAAGTCTCTCCAAATACTTGAACCCCACTTAATATACTTAGATTTGTTGAGTGTGGGTTCTAAATCAAAAATCTTATGGCAAAGTCTCTTCTTAAATATAAAAAATCTCTCCAAAATTCAATGAACCGCACTTAACATACCTAAATCTGTTAAGTATGGGTTCAAATTCCAAGTCAAATCTAGAAGTCAATGATTGAAGATAAATATCAAAGCAAGGGTCTGACTCAGTTATGTTTTAACAAATGCAGAGATTTTAGCACAGTTGGTGTTTTCCTATCTTCAGTTAGTGCAGTCAGCATGTCTTCCAACAAGTTCATCTTCTCTTTCCCACCAGTTGTGGATCTAGCCTTGGATCAGGCCATACACACCTAAATCTCTTAAGTGTGGGTTCAAATTCCAAGTGAAATCTAGAAGTTAATGATTGAAGACAAAATTCAAAGCAAGGATCTCACTCAGTTATGTTTCAACAAATGTAGAGATTTTAGCACAGTTGGTCTTTTCCTGTCTTTAGTTAGTGCAGTCAGCATGTCTTTCAGCAAGTTCATCTTCTCTTTCTGACTAGGTGTGGATATGGCCTTGGATCAGGCCATACACACCACAACTACCACACAGGTCATCCAGTTTGGCCATTGATTTGAGGCCATACGAGTTACTTGTGAGGGGCCAGCCCTCATGACCGTCAGCAGGGAGGAGGTAGCAGGGCATAAGCCACTTCTTCATTTTGACATTCCATCTGACTCAGAGTTTTCCTAACTAAAGAGGAAGGTTGTGAGGTTCTCGAGATAGTATCAGTTCCATACATTTCAGTGCCAGTCACAATTTTGGTACTAGTTGTGATAGTACCCATTGGTCAGTCTGTTGTTGCCTTTGCTACAGTCTTAGCGAGTGTTAACACCTCCTCACTAGTTTCCCCCGATTTGAAGGGGAAAGCTATCTTAGCCTCTGAGATAGTCTCCCCTACCTTTGAGGTAAGATCTAGTTCTCATTCTGCTCTACTCAGTAGGACATAGCACTGTAATAAGAATAGGAAGATCAAGCGACATTATGAGCATGAGGCCAAGCAGGTCAATGAGGGTTGCCCTCGTGAGACCTCTCCACTTTTGAGTGGTAGTAGGTTCCACCCCCTCTCAGATTCGGATAGAGAGGAGGACTACAAGAGGATTTCTACATTGCCTCCACCACCAACACTGTTTGAGGTACCGATTAGGGAGAGGAGGATGCCCTACGCAGGTCTGCGATTAGTTCTTCACCAGGTTGGCAAAGTCCACAGATGCTCAGAGTCTGGCACACTATTTGAATTGAGGACTCTGATCCCCAGGAGTGTTAGGGATTAGATACATAGAGAGATGATCTCAAAAGCTAGAATGGTAGCCCAAGTGGACAAGAAGGAGAGAAGGAGGTACGCTAGACAGTCAGCGGCCTCAACATTGATGGATTTTCCCGATCGGTGGGCTACCCAAGCCAATCACACTAGCAGTATAGTACTTACCGATACTACTAGCCATAGAAGGAGAATTAAGGTGGAGGGGCAGTCAGTATCTCCACCATCATACCGCTCCACTCACCGCCCACCATTACCTATCCAAGTATCTCCTTCCATAGTTTCTATCAAAGCACAAAAGTTTGCAATTGGAAAGAGAAAATCTCCATTGGTGATCTGGCTACAGCCTAAGGATCCCACTCTACCTATTCCACCTGTTGAAGTAAGATCAAGCTCTCCCATTTGAGTTTCTACTTCAATAGTGGCAAAGCTGGAGTGGTGGCCCAAAAGCTTCATAGTCGCTCCACCATCATAGTAGTTAGCAGTAGAGGAAGTAAGGGACACTAGTGTAGTACCCATGGAAGTTGATCCTCCTAGCAAGAGCATCCCATCAGTAGGTAGTTTTTGGTGCATAGATTCAGATGAACATTGTCTTACGGTCAGCGGTCAGTTGGTGTTTATACCAATTCAGCTAGACAGAGTAGGAGATCATTCACTTGATGATATTTTGGGAGACTACTTTACTAAGAAGAAACAACTTCTTGGGAGTGATCATTCAAATCAAGAAGAGGGTAGATTAGATTTTGATCGTGATGAGGATGAATTATTTGAGGATTTAGTAGAAATCCATATGGTCGATACTCGAGGATCTCTCCATAGAGACCATCAAAGTCAGGAAGGTGTTGTGATCGAGGAAGGCGATACCTCTCATTCAATCGAGCACCTCCTTCAACAACTTAGGAAGAAGGACAAACTAGTCAGGAAGATGGAGAAGAGGATTGAGGATTTGTTAGTAGTAGTTCTAACACTCGAGAACCAAGTTCCAGCATCATAGCCTAGTCCTATGGAGGCCGATCGGCCCAAACTCTTACATGTCTTAGATCCTTCTAGGAGTGCCTCTTTTGTGGATCAAGACAGTGGTAGTTTGCATAGGAAGATCGTGGATAGTACCTTCATGCATGAAAAAGCCATCAAGTAGATGGTGGAGCAACAAGTAAGGAAAGCATTGGCACAAGCCCGAGGTTGTTCATCCATTCCAAAGGGTAGACCTTACCCGAAGGAATTCAATGTAGTCCAATACCCTAAAGGGTTTGTACCACATTCCTTGTAGAGTTTTGATGGCAGTGGGAACCTGCGATAATACATGGCACATTTTAGAGCCAGTTGTTACAACGCTAGTGGCAGTGACACACTTCTCTTCCTACTTTTTGTTAGTAGTCTATCGGGGGTTGCATTTGATTGGTACGCCAAACTGTCCAACAGTTCATTGAAAACTTTTTTTGAGTTGGAGCAACTCTTTATTATGAGATTTGTTGGAGCCCAACAAATGGTAACTATGGGTGACCTCGTTGTAGCAAAATAAAATCCCATTGAGTCCCTAGTTGATTACATTCTGAGGTGGCATACCCTAAGTATGAAATGTGAATCACAACTATCCAAACAACATGACATTGAAATTATTCACAAGAATATCCTTGGCCTGATTGATTTCATGCTCAAGGGATTCATAATCAAAACCTTTGAGAAATTAATCAACAAGGCAGCTAGCCTACAAGAGGAGGCCAAACAGTTGCCTTTCTAAGACCAATCATTCAAGTCAAAGCCGTAGAAAGTATTTGAGAAGAGGCTAGGGGAAGTTGTGTCAGTAGATAAGAGAAAGCAGCCGACCAGAGGTCAGTTTGAGAGATCACAAGTTCAACAGCTGCTTTTAGCACCACCTCTTCCACCTCCTCGGCCATTATACTGACCACCATAGCTACCACAGTGGCCGCCATCACTGCCTCCACAGCAGTACACTCAATAGTGATATTCATACCCACTGCCAGCTAGCTACTATCCACCTACTCGTTTGGACAAATTAAATAAACCCTATTCATTCAAGAGGGAGGTAGTCAAGAAAATCTTTAAAAATCTCATAAAATAACCTGATTTCCTTTTACCATAGCCTAAAAGGCCAGAGGAAGTGGGCAAGAGCGATGATCTTAACTATTATCTCTACCACCGCATGTTAAGCCATGTGTTAGAGGATTGTATTACCTCAAAGACTGGCTTGAATGCAGCTACAAGTCAGGTGCCATTATTATCCTCAAGGAATACTTATTAGAATAATCATTTATTTCTTTTAGGGTAATTCTTAGAGATACATGTGATCCTCTCAAGGCGAAAGAAGGTTAGGATATTTCCTTTTCCCGAATCTCTAAAAAGATCATTTCTATAATCATGAAACTTTTCTTGAAGGTGCTTGAGGTAGCTCAAACCTCCAATAACAAGAAGGGTTTGCAAGTTGCCAAGGACAACTCGGGGAAGGTAGGAGCTCAGCAGTAGAAACAACAGTCCATACTTGCTTGGGACAGCCTAGTAGCACAACCACCATCTGAGTCCAGCAACCCATCCATCATTGTAGCTACTACTTCTTCATCTAGCTTTTCTTCTACTAGTAGGAGTGTTGTATTTGTAGACGAGGGCACTAAACTCCTTTCTTCGCTTACTTTACTTGATTTCTATCATGTACCTTCACCTAGAAAGAAATCAATCAAGAAAGCAGTTTCCACTTATATCTTCTCTACTTTTGATAGTCTTGATGATCATATCCTAGTTGAAAGCTCTGTAAGTATAAATAACAATAATAACATAAATAATTATGATTACTTCTCTTATAATTTAGAATCAGATTTTCCTCTTCTAAATCAATCGGGTTCACCCATTGAGATTGACTTGGAGTCATCCGACTCCAAGGGTCCCGTAGGAGAAGTTGTAGGTATGCCCGATGAGTAGGTTGAACTTTCCACCAACCCGCCACATGAAGTCTCTCATGTCAACCTACGCAGTGGCAAAGTTTCACCTTTTAGGGTAGCACCTCAAGATAAGGTTAAACAAGTCATTGGTTCAAGTGAGTACATAGCCCCTCGACAGGATGGTCCACTTATGGATATGCTTATGGAGGACAAAGCTAGAGTTGATTACAACATCCTATCTCATCTTAGAAAGTTTCTAGCTAAGTTAAGCATATACGATGCCCTTGTCTTATCCAAAGGGATGAGAGAATCTCTAATCAAAGCCTTACTTGATCCTGAGATATGTACTTAGCTCAGCTGATTACTACTGAAGAGGAGGCATGCCACTCAAAGGACATCTTAGGAGATATATTCAATGATGAAGACTTAATTGTAAGGACGATCAGACACAACCATCCTCTTTACATGATAGTGGATGTTGGCAGATATAGGCTATCTAGAGTTCTCATTAACCTTGGTGCATTAGTCAACATTATGAGTTTAATAACCCTTGCCTACTTGAGGATCGACATCTCCAAACACTAAAAAGAAAGGATGATGTTGAGAGGATTCAATGAACAAGGCGAGAGGGCCTTAGCCTCCATAGTGTTACCCTTAGAGATAGATGATTAGAAGATTGAAGCTAAGTTTCACATTATAGACTTAGATATATCTTTCAATGCTTTACTTGGGAGACCATTGATACATGAAAATAACACGATTCTATCCTCTCTACATCAGTGTATGAAGTTTGTGAGAGGTGGGATCGCCTACTTTGTCAAAGGAGATATCATGCCATTTTCAATTCATGAGGTCAGCATATATGAGGATGCAGCCTACTACCACCCTCAAAATCAACAAGTTTATTCTCTTGAATTTGGTTAAAGTTTAAAAATAAAAGAAAAAGGAAAAGAAAAAGAAAAAGAAGGAGAAAAATTAAAAGAAGAATAAAATGAAAAAAAAGGGAGGTAGAAATAAACTTGGAGGAGGAGGTGGAACCTGACATTAGATTCCACCCATAGTTCATTACTCCATTCAAACATATGTGTAAGATGACCTTACGTCCATTAGGCTAAGGGAGCGGCCAGTTTAGAGGAAGTCCTAGGGTTGGAAAACCTGCTTATTGGTCACCCAATAGGAGATATGTCCCAACTACCAGGAGTACACATGCTATCCATATAGACTTAGAATCTAATTCAAAGGATGAGTCTTATATGATTAGCACACCAACAAGCTCTTCTCAGTAGCAGATTCCCTTAGAGGTGACACTCGAGCCAGACAACGATGAAGATCGGGCTCCAAAGCAAAGCATGAGTATATCCAAGTCTATATGTGAAACAGTTAGGCATTAGTTGGAAACCTTAGCGCTAACCCCACTTTTCTCATAAAAAGTTGAGAGTTGGTAGTTAAGGAAGCCCCCAAGTCATCTATAGATGTGAAGACTCAGAGGTTCTTTCTGGGAGAATCATCCTCAAGTCAAGAAGTTGATGTAGAACTTGAGGATGATTCACATAAAGATTAAATAGAATTATCTTTTGATTGGTACTCACCTTATGTCCATAATCTAATAAAGAAAGGGTTAATCTCACATACATGGTCAAATCACAGGTCAGATTACTTCAAAAGAATATGAAAGAACAATTATAAAAGATCTTAATCAAGATAGGGACTAGGCTTCAGTATAGTGGGTCCAGTCGATGATGACGATTACTATCTAGTCATCACCAATCATTTAGAATCTGAAAGGTTCTTTTTGAATCACATTAACTCATATGAGGAGGTGTGTTTAGAAACTTCAGATGCTCTAGATGATTTTGAATCAAAGATGCACCTCTAGAGTTCGAAGAAGAGATAAAGTTAACCATTGACAAGCTCAAAGAAATCAACTTATACGTACGACATACATAAGTTCCTTATTGAATGAAATAAAAACCAACAACTTAGTTAGGATATTGACTAAGTTTAAGGACTTCTTCACATGGAGATATGAAGAGATGCTCGATTTATCTCCTAACTTAGCAATTCACAAACTAGCAATAGAGCCTAGTGCTAACCTGTGGTCAAAAGTTATTATATATCTCCATCTCCATCTATCCCACTTTTTGGAAAAGAGGATAAATGAAAATAGAAATATAAAATACCTTGTTGGGACACCACGCAGATCCATAGATGTTCTTATTAGGGTGATCGGGTATGGAATTAAGGAAAGGTGTACTATCTCGAAAGATAGAAGTCACTACCTTATAATGGACCTAATCACCTTAATAAGGACTCCTACAGACTATGGGTCTTCAGAATGTACCATAGATTCTTCCCCTACTTTACATGGAAAAGTAAAGCAGGATTTATTTTAAACTGAGTTCGTTAAGTTCCCTACAGGGGCAAGCCCCCATAGTTAATTACATCATAAAAAACAAGATTCTTTAGTAATACTCTCGATTAAGGTAATTGATCGTTCTCTCCAAAGATTTTGAAAGGTAGGACTATCAATCGATTGGTTTATTTTTAGACAGGTCAAATGGGATCGATCAAGAGGAGGGAGTTCTTATTGAATCCAAAAGGGGAATAAGTAGGGGATGCTTATGATACTAGGAAGCCTAGTAAGCACCCCAGACTATCCTATGGTTGGGCTTTATATTTTTGAAATTGAATTGATTTATTTGAGTTAAATTCTTATTAGAAATCTACGGGTTACAATTCCATGATACAAGGTCATAGAAATGCCTAAGAGGTGAGGATTTATGCTTATAGCTCACAAAGGGGAGAAGCAACCTCAGATCCTAAATCTAGGGAACTTTGGCAAGGGCCTAAAGCATAACCTAAATTTAAAGTGAAAATGGGTATTTGGTTTACCTCCATAAGAGAAGATAAATCACCCGACTGTTGGACTTACAACTGCCTGGGGGTGGCCGCTAACTAACTCATACGATTTTAAAACATGTAGGCAAGTCAAATACTTTTGCAAGATAGCTAAGCTGTTATTTATTTAGAAAGAGACTAAGTCCTTAAATACACTCCCTAAGAGACTAGATCATGTAGGGCATTATTTAATGACTTAAATCTAATAAAAATTTTGTCACATTTTATTTTCATTTTTGGACAATCAATTTGACACAGGCTTTAGGATTCATTTGCTTAATGCATGAGAAATTAGATTATGGGCTAAAATTAGCAAGATAAGGAGGTGTGTTTTCACCATGGCTCTCAAAGGTCATGCCAAGTTCTTTGGCAAAGGTGAAAGCCCTCAAGTCAAGAGTGAAATAATATGCTTTTTATGCATGATGTGAGGAAAGTAATATAACATCCAGCTAAGGTTGCTAATTCTTTTATCCTGATTTATAACCTAGGCTTTAGGTGAGGTTATGAGTTACTTTATTTTTAGTTTGAATTGATTATTTAGATAGAAAATTTATTTTTCCTAAGAGCCTAATCATCATCCAGGCCATACATCAAAGTAAGGAATAAATTAGGAAAAGATGTCATCTTAATGCCCAAGCTAAACAAACATCAATCAATTTATAAAGCTAGCTCAAAAGAATAAGGGGCCATTTATGGTTGGGATCTACCACAAAAACTCAAAAATAAATTGGGTTGCCGAGCTCTATTCTTATACAACACGGATTACAAATGAATAAATTATAATCAGGAAGGAATTCATTGTTATGGGGGTCTTCATTCTTCATTCCTTCTTTTGTTATTTCTTCTTTCATCTTTTTTCTTTCTTCTTCTGATTGGTTGGAATGTGGTTGATCCAAAGGCTTCACATAGTACATAAGACATAATATTATGACCAATGTTTATCCTAATACCTCATAACAATCATTCCAAAATCTTAATTACAAAATTACATGAAAATGGGAAAAATGAAATCTAACTAAAATATGTAAAATAGAGATTAGCAAAACAAGCCATACAATCCCAAGTGTGTATATATATAAATTGGACTTAGCACCTCACACATGGGCAACCAAGTCCACCTAGCCTATTTGGATTATGCTTAGGGTATAAGCACCTGCACAACAAAAGCAATTATATTTTTATTACAGCACTGCTTAAGCACAATCCCATGCATAAGATAATGGTTAGACTAAGATCACCCTACCAATCAGTCTACACACATACACCCTAACATCCAGACTAAAAAAATACATCACAAAATAAAAGAAAACATCAAACCATGCATCACCCTAACCTAAGGCTAGAAATGGTGACAGCCTAATGAGTGTGCCATTTAAGGATTGTGTGATATGCTTAGCTAGGCTTTAAGATTAAAATTTTCTACGTGTGAAAATGTTCAACTTAGAGGGTGGTTTCATTTAAGTAATTTTGTTGATTTGGTTGATTTTTATTTTATGATTTGATTAGGTTTGAATGAACCTATAATTAATTACTAAGCATTGTGAAGAGAGGGAAAGAGAAGAGAACTTCTCTTTCCTCCCTAGCTTCAGTAATTTCTAAGGTAGATTCATATTTGATTATTATTTAGTGAATATTTTATTATGTGTTTTAATTAATCTTAAGTTTAGATTTTTCCTAAATAAAACTAATCAAAAATAAAGGCATTTTAAGATTAAGTAAAGTGAAATACTATCACAAAACACACAATATTTCATTTCTTTCCCAACATGTGTAACATGTATATAGATGAATCCTAAGCATATGTATACATGCAAATGGAAGTGCTTAGCACACCTTAATGATGAATGCTAGGAGAGTTATTTAAGAAAATTTGGGATGCTTCATGATGCATGATTTTGTTAAGTAGAAAAAGAGTAATTCTTTTATCCATTTTTTATATGCACATTTATAAGTATAAAAGACATAAGTGAGTACGTCACTATTGTTAGAACCAGGGGTGTAAGATATAAGACCTACTTATGGATACTTAAAGCCTCACAACCCTGGGGTTGTCCAGACTAATATACCACTTTTCTTAAATACATGTGCATGTACAAAAAGAAATGCATGGAGAGAGAATCATGCAAAAGTTGATGTTTGTTTAGTTATTTTATTGGTTATTTAATTTACATATGAAAAATGTGAGAATCCTTCTTAATTTCTAACATGGAAGTGGATAGGAAAGGATATAAGCAAGTGTTATGTTCTTTTAAAAGAACTATACGCTTTGCAAATCCATCCAAATTCATGTTAAAAGAGAAGAGAAGGAAAGCCACACAATACACATCTTTATATTTATATTCACATGCAAGCTTATAAATAATCATAAGTAGCACATCTTTAAGTTATGATATTTGATTTATAAATTTTGAAAATAATTTTGGATTTAATAGTCATAATAGCCATTCATATTCTTACTTTAGCCAAAACATGCAATTTGACATAAAGGAAATATTTCATTTTTAATTTGATTTTCAAAAGGCATGAATGCATGATTTTCATATGACATGCACATTTAGCATATTAGGAAAGAAATAAAGTGATGAAAGCATATAAATTCATTCACCCTAATTAATTCTTAAAGATAACCCTATGAAATAGGATTATTTAAAGTAAACCAAATTTATTTTAAAGAGATTTTTGTTTTGTTTTAGGTTTCATTTGAATTTAAACAATGTGAAACAATTTGCTGATCCTAACCCATTTCCCACATGTGTATGTTTTTTAGTTTAATTTTAGAACCATTAGGTGAGTTTTATGCTTTGCTTAGGTTAAGGTGTATATTAAGTTCATTAATTACCCCTTACCTTCACCACTTTAACATGTTTAATCAAATAATTATGAGCCAATGTAAGACATAAAACCACACAAGAAATTTAATCAGCAATGCACCTAGGAAATAAAGGGCCTAATTCAATTGGCTCACAATTAGTGATTAATTAAGCTAAAGGGTTTAATTTAAGTACTTTCATAACCCTTTCCTCACATGTGAGTTGTATTTTGATTTTCTTAAGCTACTTAGGTTATTGAACACCTAAGCACCTACCTAAGATGAATTGGTTAAGTTTTAGAGTGTTTTGATTTTGAAAAGTTTGATTAATTAAGCCATTTAATTAATTTCAACTTTAATTAGATTTTTATCCAAATGAAATAAACATAGGGAAAAAGATATGGGAAAGAACTCCTAATCTCATTCCCTAAGTCCATTCACTATTCTAAAGTAATTATCAAACTTAATTAACTAATTTATCGCTATTTAAAAGGTTAATTAATTATTTAATTGATTAAGAGTGTAATTAGGAATGACTCAAGCAATTCCCCTAATTAAACTATTCTAAGAAAATTAAGGGAGGTAGAAGTCATACCATTAAATGCACATGAGTAAAATTAATCAGTGGGATAATTAGAGAGTAATTATCCTAATCACATTCCCAATAAAATCCAAATTCAAAATTATCACAGTTCAAAATTAATTGAAATTAATTTTATATTATTCCCCTTTGAATTATCTTCACAATACTTTTTTTTTTGTATTTTTCGAATTTTTCTATATTTATTTATAAATATTTGATTATTCAGTGATGAATAATTAATTAAAACCCCTAATTATTAACTAATCCCATCAACGCCATGTGGACTGCTGATGCGACACCCACTTTCCACGAAGTGACGGATTCGTCCAATTCACATCCTGTGCCACGCCGTGGGGCTATGTATTTTCTCGGATCATCCGATCAAGGATCAAATGATTGAGATTGAGCTCATAGTTTCTAATGGGTTTAATCATAGATCCTATGTGGATTGATCATGAACATCCATCCAAAATGCACGGATGGACCGTCCATGATCCATCACTGAGTTTGCCTACGGAACAGGGTGTTTGTCCATTCTCTAGGGCAAGATCCGAGCTCGATTAAGCTCAGATTGAGCTCAAATTCAACCCACACCATCATCATGCAAGGGGGAAGACATCCAAAGGCCAATTTTACTTGAGATGAAAATTCATTTCACAAAGGACCACACACTCCCTATTTTAAGCTCGTGTTGAAGGCATACCTCACCAGAGGCTCTCACCGGTGCTCCAATCTCTCGAGGTGCTTCGTCTAATAGAGGCGAAGCCTTGTTAAAGATTTGAGGATTTGGTATTGGGTAGATCCTTTTATTGACCAAGGTGCTCCTCCTAAGCTTGCGGCCTTGATTAAGAACACTCTTCCCATGCCTTGAGAACTTGGATGAAGCTTGGAATGAGTCCGATTAGGTCCCCTCAAGGTGCTTGAAGGATGAATTGGATTGATATTGAGTATTGGATAATTGAAAATTCCAAGGAGCTCCCCTATTTTTGGTTTGAAGGAATCCAAAAATAAGATAATGGAAGTAGCTCTAGGAGGCTTGGAGGAGCTTGCAATTCCTTTCTCTGGCTTCCTTAGCTTCAATTGATTGTGACTGTGTGAAAATGAAGTGAAATTAGGGGGAGTATATCTCCCCTTGATGAATTAGACGTCCGAGCATAGAGATGCCATTTTGATCAAATTCACCTTATGTAATGGGTTTGTTAAGCCGTTTAGGGTCACATGTGATTCAGTTTTGGCCACAGGAGGCAGTGGGGAAGTTGCCATGTGCAAAACAAGGTGTGGGAGTGATTCCTATGTGCTTGAAATGAGTGGAGTGGTTGGTTTGACCATTGGGTCAAGTGCACCATGCTCACTAGTGTTCAGTTGGTCCACTAAGAGAGTGCCAAGTGGACATGAAGAGGATTTGACCAAATTCCAAGTGAATTTGGCCAAAAAATACCCTTTGACATAGGGGTAAAATGGTCATTTGGATTGGATTTTAGTTTGAACATGTTTGGTATGATTGAAAAATGGGTTGGGCTAAGTTTCAATGAATTTGGAATTGATTTGATGTGATTTGGCTCATGTTGACCCATTTAGGTCAAAATGGGTCAACTTGGGTCAAGTTGACCAATTGGTCAAATTGGGTCAAACTAAGGGTTAGGTCAAGTTCATATGACCATTTTAAATATTTTGGCATCATTGGTTTGGTTCAATTTGATTTATATTTGGATTTGGTTCATTTGATTTCACTTAGGTCAAATGGGTCAAGTTGACCAATTTGAACTATTTGAGCTATTTGGGTTAGGTCATGGATTGGTTTAGGTTTCATTGGTCATATGAAATGTATTGGTATCTTTGTTTCCAATCAATTTTGGTTTTATTTGATTTTGGCTCAATTTAACCTTTTATGTCAAGTTGGGTTCAAGGTCAATTGAGCTAGGTTGGGTTTAGTTGGCCAATTGAGGTTTTGGTCAAGTTCAACAAGTGATTTGAAATGAACTTGAGACATAGGTTTCAATTAATTTGGCTTAGATCAAGTTTTGACACATTTTGACTTTTAGGTCAAGTTGGGTCAACTTGGGTCAAGTGGCCAGTTGGGCTAGGTTAGGCTCAAATGATGACTTGGTCAAGTTCAAACATTGATTTAGAATGAGTCTAGATCAATGGTTTCATTCAATTTTTCCTATGATGGATTTTGGTAAGTTCACATTTCATTTTGGCTAAGTGTTGACTCAATCAACCCTTAGGTTTGACTTGGTTTGACCCAATTTTAGTGATTGATCATCTTATGATGATTGTTGCTCATAATGTGAGGCTTAGCTGGGCTTAGTTCAATCCAATTTGGGTAAGATTAGAATTTAGCTCAAAAGGGGTACTTTAGGTCACTTTGGGTGAAGTGAGGCTAAATGGGTCAATTGACTTGATCAAGGCTTGAATCAAGTTTGGTTGAACTCACATATAGACCAAGCATTGAAATATAAATCCATTTGCAAGTGATTTGGAGTCAAACGAGTTTTGATTCACTTGACAATTTCAAGTTCAAAGGGCGAGCATGAGTTTGATTCGGGTTCGATTTTTGAATTTAGTTTTGGTTTGATGATTGAAGTTCATGTTTATATTTGGATTCATGATTGAAGGATTGACTGAATCATGAAGATAAATCAAGGGTTTGGCTTGATTTGAATTTAATTTGGCTAAGTTCAAGAATTTGACTTGAAAGGCTTAGGTTGAATTTTGGTTGAATATGGATTTGAGTTTTGAATTGATTTTGGATTGATGAGTAAAGTTTGTCTTTATATTTAGATTCATGATTGAAGGATTGATTGAATCATGATGAAAAATCAAGGGTTTGGCTAGATTTGAATTTGACTTGGCTAAGTTCAAGAATTTGACTTGAAAAGCTTAGGTTGAATTTTGGTTGAATTTGGATTTGAGTTTTAAATTAATTTTTGGATATTTGAATTTATATTTCATTTATATTTGTGAATATAAATGAGAATATAAATGGGTTATAAGAAAATTTCTTGAATTTGATTTGATTTGGATTTGATTTAGGCTAAGTCCATAAGATAGAATCAAATTGACTTTGGAAAGATTTTTAGGATTTGTATTTCAATTATAAGCTTCAATCATTTGGAATTGATTTGAGTTTGAGAAAATCCATCAAGTTGGAATTAATTTGAGTTTGAAGTTGATATGATTTGGAGTTTGACTTTGAAAGGAGGAAGTGAGGATTTGGTTCAAGCTATAGGGTAGGCAAATTTTCCTAACACCCCTAAGGCATGACTTATTCCTATGGCTAACTCTTCTAAGTCTCTAGGGTTAGGTTGAGTGCTCACCTAATCATGAGAAGTGTCTTAAGACTAAGGAGACTCTTAGTGTTTAAGAGAAGTCCTATGTCTAAGATGGAGGGGTTGAGAGCTCATTCTAAAAATGAGATCAACAAAGGCAATAGGTGTGTGTGTGACATGTACACCCTTTGTGTTGACTAAACCGCGATCATAAGCACTAACATGAATGATCTACTCCTAACCCAAGGTGTACAAGGAATCCAGAGCTTAGTGCAATGTGACTCTACTGATGTCATAGACATAAGAGAGTGAAAGAGGAATCCATTAGGGATATAGTATGTGAACCTCCACTAGGGAAATAGGTTCAAATAATCCACAAGGGGATGTGAGGTTTGATTTAATTTGAGTCTCACTGGGGAGAGAAATCAATTTGATTTATTGTTTGATTATTTTGATTATTTTGATTTATTTGTTTATTTTTGTTTGATTGACTCCACTGTGGGGGATTGATTGGATTTATTTCAAATTCTTAGATTTTGGATTTTTGTGATAGACCCTATTGGTTTGCGTTGGATCGCACTAAGAAAGAGCCACGGTGGCCAAGACCTAACTTAGATTTATCAATCCAAAGGGGTAGTCTACTAAACACATAGTAGGACTAGCCAACCGGAGGGATTCCTTTTGATTTGCAATGGTTAAGTTAGGAATAAAGTGCGGGGACTCACATCTTTCAAAATAAGGAACCACTGGGGTGATCGGTTGGCAAGATAACAAATCAAACCTGACATAGGGCTAACTATTGAGTGAATGCCACTGGGGACTTAAATCAGCTCAAAATAGTTAAGATTAGTTTCATTTTTTAATTTGATTTATTTTGATGGATTCTGTTGGTTTGCTAGATAACATTGAGAAGGAGCTTATATCATCCTAGACCATCTCAGATTTATTGAACTAAAGGGAGTAGCTTCTCGATCAAGGGGAGAACTATCCGACCAAATGAGTGCCTTTCGGTTTGCAATTGTCAATTCAGGGGAAGAAAGCACAGGGACTCACATCTTCCACTACAAAAGACCACTGGGGAGATCGGTTGCTTTGGGCAACAAATCAAACTTTGGGCAACAAATCGAACCCGACTTAGGGCTGCCCATCGTTTGCGATAGTCATGCTAGAAAGAATTCATCATAATCTTACATCTTCCAAAGTAGAATAATTGCTGAGGTAACCTGCTTATGGAAAAATAGATTGAACTTGACCTAAGGGCGACTATAGAGTGAGTGCTAACCCGGGGACTTATTTCAACTCATGTAGTCAGGTAATTCCTATAGGGAGTTCTACTAACACTGCCCTAAAGATAAGATGCCTGCTTGGGAAAAGGGGCCCTTTGGGGGCTTGAATTCCTAATCCACAAGAGAATATTTTTTGTTTGTTTAGTTTAGTTATCATGGACCTTATTAGTTTGTGAGGGATCATACTGAGAAGGAGCTTATATTAGCCTAGATGTATCTCAGATTTATTGAAGCAAGGGAGAATCTGCGCATCCACTGAACAAATTTTCCAACCATAGAGGTGATTATTAGGAAAGGGAGCTATCCAATCCAAAAGTAACCCAGGTAGTGTCTAAATGGGGTCGCAAAAGATGTGATCCAAATAAAGTGCTCGCAGGGAGAGGGGCCGCTAAGGGCTTGATCCAAAACCCTAGAGAAGATGACATGGCTAGTCATATATTAAATAGGTATTCAGTGGCCAACTCGAGGAGAAAGCGCAGGGACTCACATCTGCCAAAAGTGGTGTATCGATCGAGTTAGGCATTGTCAGCATTGCCAAAAGTAACCCTTTTGTTGATAATTATTTTCAAATATATTTTATGGGTAATATTTCTTCAAATAGAGCCCATTAATTGGAAGCATTGGGTGTCCCCCTTTATAATCAATGAGCTGATATGATCCTCCTTGGTAGGCCTTCTCTATGACATAAGGGCCTTGCCAAGTGGGTTCAAACTTGCCTCCCATCTTTTGATGGGCAACAATTGGTCTCCTTAGGACTAACACAAGTTCTCCTACTTGGAAAGACCTAGAGCAGACCAGTTTGTTGTGAGCGTGAATCATTTTGGCCTTATACAACTCGAGGTTCTGGCACGTCCGTAGGCGACTCTCCTCCAAACCTTCGAGCTCTTCTAACTGCAACTTCGCATTCTTCTCTGTAGTGATCTTGCTACCCAATGCTATCCTTAGTGACTAGAGTTGAAGTTCTAAAGGTAGAACGACTTCAGACACATACACTAAGAAAAATAGGATAGATTGAGTTGGAGTTCGGTATGTGGTGCGGTAGGCCCACAAGGCTTCAACCAACTACTCATTTCACTATTGTTTATTGTCATCAAGTGTCTTCTTTAGTATTTGGATGAGAGTTTTGTTGAATGCTTCTACTAAGCCATTTGATATAGGATAGTAAATGGTAAAGTATCTCCAATCTATACCATGTCTTCTGGCGAAGCTGTTGATCTTGGTGCTTTTGAATGCAGTACTATTATTGAATATAATTCATTGAGGCACACCGAACCTATATACGATATGGTTCGATATGGTTCCTAAAAAACTGAAGCACATGCTGAGCTTTGACCTCTCTGAGTGGGATTGCCTCCACCCACTTGGAAAAGTAGTTGGTGGCAGCTAAGATGAACCGATGACCCTTGGAAGATGGAGGATCGATTAGACCCACAATGTCGGTACCCCAACACTCAAATGGCCATGAAGCCAATGTAGGGTGTAGAATGTTGGGTGGTTGACATCAAGACCATACCGTGTACCTAACACTGATGGCATCTCCTAGCTACATCCATGCAATCTATAATCATCAAAGGCCAGTAGTATCCTAGTTTCTTGATCTTCGTCTTCACCTTCAGACCAAATTGATGCATTCCATATAGACCTGAATGTACTTGAGTGAAGATCCTATGGGCTTCATGTTTGTTGAGACAACATAACCACATTTGATCGAAAGACCATCGGTATAAGGTGCCATCAATGAAAGCATAGGAGAGAGCTCTCTATTTCACCTACTGGACTTATGACTTTTCTTGAGGTAGTTTGCCAATGTTCAAATAGTCTATGAATGGTTGCCTCCAATCTAGCTCCTTGTCCTTATAGACAATGACAACCTCCCCTTCAATAGAAAGTCTCTCGATGAGTTCAACATTAATAAGGGATATGACTTATTTATTTTGGACCCTTATTAGAATGGACTCATCTTCCGAACACGCCAATTCTTTGGCAAGTTTGGTCAAAGCATCTACTACTGTGTTCTCTACTCGGGGAACCTTGTAGATGGTGACTTCAGGGATTTGGGCCAATAGCTTCATGGTATACTCATTGTAATGATGAAGCTTGGGTTTGAGAACCTTGTAAGACCCGACAATCTGGTTGATGACCAACTGAGAATCCCCATAGATGTTGATGCTCTTGACACACACTATGATAGCTAACTCTGAACTTACAATCAAAGCCTCATACTTAGCTTCATTATTGGTGCAGGGATTGGAAAGATTGTATGAGAATCTCATCACATCAAGGTCTGGACTTAGGAGAACTATTCCTACCCTTGCCTTTCCTGGAAGAATAGATCATGGTGTTTCTCCTTTATGAAAGGAAGCTGCACCATTAAAATACATCTCCCATCGGTGGCTATCAACCTCTCCTAAGTTCATGATTTGTTTGTCAAGGAGATCATTACTAAGCGGGGAATCAACAGGAAGTGGATGTGTTGCTAAGAAATCTGCTAGTGCTTATCCTTTTACTTCATGGAGGGGTACCAATATGATATCAAACTACAATAGAATCATGGACCATCATGACAAACATTCAAATAATGTTGGCCGTGTCATGAGATACTACAGTGGATCGGTTCTAGAAATTAAGTTCACCTTATGAGAAAGCATATAGTACCGTAGCTTTTGAGATGTAGAGATCAAAGCTATGTAATGTTTCTCAATAAGTGGGTAGTTCACTTCAGTAGGAATTAGATGACGACTGAGGTAGTAGAGAGCACTCTCCTTCCCTTTGTCATTGGGCCAACAAAAGAGTTGTCCAATGTTGCATAGAGGATTAGTGGCCTCGGAATAGAGGCTAGAGCTGCTTCACCAAATACTACTTCATATCTTTAAAGGCATGTTGGCACTTATCATCCCACTTGAACTTGGCATTATTTTTGACAGATGCTGAGAATGGTTTGCATCTCCCTAATAGGTTGGAAATAAAGCATCTTAGATATGCCAAACATCCTTGGAAAGATCTGAGTTGAGTTAAACTTTTAGGAGGTGGCATTTATAAGATAGCTTTGATCTTTTCTAGATATATCTCTATTCCATAGTGTCAGACAAAAAACCCAAGGAATTTTCTTGAAGCTACTCCGAATGCACACTTCAGGAGATTCATTTTGAGGTTATATTATCTTAACCGTTCAAAAACTACTCTCAAACCAAAGAGATGGTCTTCTTTTTATCTACACTTGACTATTAGATCATCAACGTAACACTCAACCTGATTATGGATGAATTCATTAAAGATCTAAGTCATGGCCCATTACTATATAGCACAAGAAGTTTTAAGGCCGAAAGGCATGATCTAATAAGAATAGATTCTGATCTGGGTTCAAAAAGTAGTGTTTCTTTCATCCTCGTGGGCCATTTTGACTTGGTTGTAGCCAAATGACCCATACATAATGGAGAATATTGCATGAGATGAGGCGATGTCCACCATTAATTCTGGTATATAAAGAAGAAACTCATCCTTAGGACATGCCTTATTTAAGTCACTGAAATTGACATAAATATGAATTTGGCCATTCTTCTTCTTAACTAGGACAATGCTGGCTAACCAGGCAGGATATTTTTCTTCCCTGATGAAACCAGCATTGATTAATTTTTTGACTTCAAAAATGACCTGTTGTTCGATTTCTAATCGCATACATTTAGGAGCTTGCTTGATATGGTTAACACTAGGGTCTATTGCTAGTTTATGGACTACTACATCAGAAGATAATCCAAGCATTTCTTCATAGCTTCATGCAAAGTAGTCCTTAAACTCAATCAATAGCCTAACTAAGTCATTGGTTTCTTCTTCATTCAGCAACGAACTGATGTATGTTGGGCAAGGATTTTCTTCTATCTCGAGGTTGATTTCTTTAAGCTTGTCAATTATTGAATGGATCTCATCTTCAAATTCTAGTAGTGCATCTTTGATTTGGAGATCATCTAGATCATCTAAAGTTTCTAAACACATATCCTCATAAGAGTTGGTTTGGTGTGAAAAGAACTTATCAGACTTGAAATGGTTGGTGACAACTAAGCAGTAATTGTCATCATCGACTAGACCCATATACCTAATCCTAGACCTGATCTTGAATGTGCATCCCTGCCTCTATTGTTCCATAGCTTTTTGAAGTACTCTGACCTGTGCTTAGACCATGAATAAGGAATCAAACCTTTCTTTGCAAGATTAAGAACACAAAGCAAATACTAATTAAAAGGCAATTCAATTAATTCTTTATATGAATCATCCTCATGTTCTACATCAACTTCAGGACTTCAGGATGATGATCCCAAAGAGAATCTCTTTGACTTGACATCCCTGGAAGATTGAGAGGCTTCCTTAACTACTAAACCTTCAATTTTTTGAGATGAAAGTGAGGTTAGAGCTAAGGTTCTTAACTGCTGCCTGATAGTTTCACATACATTTAATTTGAATAATTTTGTGCTTTATCGAGACGGTCTTCATCCTTTGATCGGTGTCACCTCCAATGAGCTTGGTTGAGATGGGTTTGTCGTATGATAATCACATATCCTCTGTTTGGATTCCAAGTCTATGTGAATAGTATGGGTTCTCCTGTAAACTGGAACATAACCCCTGTTAGTTGATGGCCAATCAGGGGGTCTTCCACCTATGTTTCTGCCTCTACCTCTACCTAGTGGAGGTTAAGTCATCCTATCCATATGTCCATATGATGGGATGAACTGTGGGTGAAATGTGATATGTAGCTACACTACTTCCTCCATTTCCTTTTTTTGTTCACTTGGACTTTCATTTTTCTTTTCTTTTTTATTTTGCTTTTTCTTTTTGTTCATTTTCTTCCGCATTTGCATTTGAATTTTGACCAAGTTCCCAATAAAAGGTGTTTTGAGGAAGATTGTAGGTCATATCCTCATATATCTCAACCTCTTTGACTAAAAATAGCTTTTCATCACCTTTGACATAGTACTCAATCCCATCCTTCTAGAACTTAATGCACTGATGGAGGGAGGATGGAATCATCTTGTTCTGATGTATTCAAGGCGTATCGAGCAAAGTGATGAACAAAGTATTCAAATCAATGATATAAAACTTAGCTTCAGTCATCCAATCACTTATCTCCAAAGGTAACACTATGGAACCTAAAACCCTCTCACCCTGTTCATTGAATCCTATCAACATCATCCAATCTCTTCGGAGTGTGGAGGTGTCAATCCTCAAATAGGCAAGGGTCTTTTGAGTCATAATGTTCACACCAATGCACTTGGATCGATGAGAACTCTGGCAAGTCTGAATCTTCCCATGTTCACTGTAATGTAGAGGAGACTGTTGTGTGCCATGTCCCCCTTGAAGTAGGTCTTCATCTATGCAAGATATCCACTGGGCTTCTCTGGAATAATGTGCCTCCTCTCTAATAGCGGTCAGCTGAGCTAAGCATATCTCAAGATCAAGGAGAGCCTTGATTAATGATTCCCTCATCTCTTTGGATAAGATAAGGGCATCGTATATGCTTAGCTTTGATGGAAATTTTCTTAGGTGAGAGAGGACATTGCAGTCCACCTTGGGCTGATCCTCCACAAGCATATCCAAGGATGGAGCATTCTGTGGAGGGGCTTCTCTATCATCTGAACAAATGACTTGTTTCCCTCTATCTTGATGTGCTACCCTAGGAGGTAGAACCTTGCCACTCGAGGTTGACTTGGTAGTCTCTTGTGGTAATGGAAGATTACACACATGTAGGCTCACCTACGGCTTCTCTGGGACCCTGAGAATGGAGATGATTCCAAATTACATCTCGAGGTGAACCCATAGTATTCATAGAGGAAAGTCTTCTTCGAAGAAAGATCGGAGTTATTATAATTATTATTTAGACGTGAAGAGTTATTATTAGGAATAGATTTAGGCAACCCATAAGAAGTGACACAGATATAATTCAAGCTAGCTTTATTCTTTGATTTCTTAGATTTTGAAAAAGGTACATAGTAGAAATCAAGTAGAGTAAGTGGGGTGAGGGATTTGATGCCCTCATCCATCGATACAAGATGTCTACTAGAAGAAGAACTAGCTGAAGTAGAGATCACTGAAATAGTAGTAGCTGAAACTATGGACTGGAGGCTGGATTCGGTCGGCGGTTGTGCTACTTGGCTATCCTAGGCTACAAAGGCTGCTGCTACTACTACTGAGCTCCACTTTTCCCTGAGTTAGCTCTGGCAAGTTATAAACCTTACTTGATGTTGGAGGTTTGAGCTATCTCAAGAACTTACAAGGAAAGTTTCTTGATTTTGGAGGAAATTTTCTTAGAGGTACGTGATAAGGAGATATCCCAACCTTCTTTAGTTTTGGAAGGATCACAAGTATCCCCATGGTTACCCTAATTGAACTAGATGGTTGTTCCACAAGGTATTCCTTTGGGATAACTATAGCACCGGTCTTAAAATTATGTTCAAGGTAGCCCTTCAATGTGAAGCAAACTTTTAAAACATGACCTAGCATACGGTGGTAGGAGAAAAAGTTAGGATCATTGCTTTTGCTCACTTCCTCTGGTCTCCTAAGTTCAGATAGCTGAAAATCAAGCTTCTTTAAGAGATTCTTAAAGTTCTTCCTGATTACCTTCATCTTAAATGAATAAGGCTTATTAAGTTTATCCAAAAGAGTGGGTGCACTATAGCTACCTGGTGGCGGGTATGTGTACCGCTGCTGCTGATGATATGGTTGAGGAAGAGGCAGTGCAAGCTATGGAGGCTGCTGTTATAGCTGGTAGGGCTGCCTTGGTGGTGGTAGATGAGGTGGAAGTGACGGCTATGGAGCACGAGGTCTCTCAAACTTCTCTCTGGATGGCTGTTTCCCCTTATGTACTCCTATCACTGCCCCGAGCTTCTTCTCAAAAGATTTCTGTGGCTTCTGCTTCGTTGATTGGTATAGAAAAGGTGGCTGCTTGGTTTCTCCTTGTAAGCTTGCTGCCTTATTGATTAATTTCTCAAATGTTTTGATGGTGAAACCTTTGGGCATGAAGGTGATCGAGCCATGGATATTCTTAAGCAGAATCTTAATGAAATGCTATTCAGACAACTGTGGTTCATATTTTATACTCAAATTATCCCTTCTGAGAATGTAATTAATGAGGGACTCACCAGGGTTTGTTGAGCCACAACGAGATCGCCTACAGTCACTCTTTGCTAAGCGCCAATAAACCTCTTGATGAAGAGTTGCTCCTACTTAGTAAAAGTCTTGACTGAACTGTTGGGAAGTTCAGCGTACCAATAAAAGGCTATGCTTGCTAAGCTATTGACAAAGAGGCAGAAGAGTAAAGCATCACTGCCACCAGTGTTGCAACAACTGGTCCTAAAATATGCAATATGCTGCCTCGTGTTCTCACTGCCATCGAAGTTCTTGAAAGAATGAGGCATGAAACCCTTAGGATATTAGATGGCATCAAATTTTTCTAAGTAGGGTCTAACCTTTGGAACTGATGATCCTCCTCAGGCTTGAGCCAATGATTCTCTCACATGCTGCTCAACCATGGTTTTAATGTCCTTTTCCTATATGGAAGTACTATCCACTACCTTCCTACGCAAGCTGGTGCTACCCTACTTTACTGGAGGTAAAGTCTTGGCTGGATCCTAGGCATGCACCAACTCTGGCTGACTAGTCTCAACTATAGTAGGATGGATTGTTGGTGCTTTTTTTTTGAAGTGCTAAGACTGCTGCTAACAATTCCTTGAGTTATTTTCCCATCCTATCCATTTGATCATGTTTCTACTTAAATTACCGAAGGAGGTGTTAAGTCAAGTAGGCTGTGTCTTCCTACTTAGCCTCAGCACCATCCATAAACTACTACTCACGGAGAAGAGAACCCTAGGTATCTACCATGTGTACCCCCGCTGAATCCTGTAACAAATCATCTTCATTTGGATCAAAGCTGACCTTTTCATCCTCTAAATTGGACCAAGCATATCCTAAGATTTCCCTCTTTTCCACTTGATACTAAGCTACTATGCCATCTAGGGATCGATCCAACTGAATAGGCACGAAAGATCAAGTCTGACTGTTAGTAGGATCACTATCATGCACAGATATGCACCTAACATCTGAAGTTGCTCGTGAGCTAATCTTGTGAGTACTATGCTCACTAAAGGAAAGATACTCTTGGCTGCTACTGGATCTAGGCGGAGTGGTACTCCTAGGAGGATCTATGGCCATATGAGTGACCGAACTGTCTCTTCCTCCCTCAACTGCAGTGACTATCTCCATAGCCTGCTGTGGTGGTGGTGGTGATGGGATGACTACGATACTTTGAGGTTGCCATTCCTTCTTCATCACTACTAGGCCAGAAGGTTGAGTAAGAGAGTTCAGCCTCGTCACAGTAGGCGGTGTAGATGGGATGGGGTCTCTCGGCCATAGTCGGATCACCAATGGGGTCCTCTTCTCCCCCGATGTGGCCTTCATGGCCTTGGCTGGAATAGTAGATGCTGGGACATGTGCGGGAGACAGCGAACGGGGAGAAGAGTGGTATGGTGGAGGCACCACCGACTCCCTCGGGATAGGAGCTCCTCTCTTATGATGTGTGGTCCCCGTGAATAAGATACTGTTAGTATGGTTGATGCGTGGCATACCGTGAAAATTCCACACAGAAGCCGTTGTTATACCTCGGTGCTCTTGGCTAGTAACATGAGCGATGTGTGGGCTCTCAGCCTCTGTCTAAGTTACGCCAACACTGGGAATGGATCTCAAATCAAAGCGAGCCTCTCGGACGTCAGCACTTCAAAGAAATTGATAAGAGGTGGTGTGACCTCCTCCTCTCAATAATAGGTGCCTAAAAGTAAACCATTGGTAGAGGTGAAGTAGAAATCCTCCTAGCATCCTCTCTATCAGATCTAGATAGAGGGTGGAATTTGTTTTCTATAATCAGTGGGGAAACCATCGTAGGCAACTCCTCTACAATAGAATGAGTGGCTACCTCTAACTCCCTAGCAATGCAAGTGTGGTACCGCTTGATCATGTGATTCTTGTTTCTTCACTAGGTCCGGGTAGGTCGAGCAGAGTTGGAGCTAGACCCAACCTCAAAGGCAAGGGAGACAATCCCTGGAATCAGAGGAGCCTTCCCCTTGGAAGGTGCCAAGGAGTGGGTACTTTCCCTAACTGGGGCAGCATGGGGAACAACCGGGAGCACTGATACTGCTGCTGTGGGAATTGCCAAAGCCTTCCTCTTTAGCAAGGTGATCTCCGAATCTGATAGCATGTCGGCCTGGATGACCAGCTTCTGCTCTGTAACTGTGCTCCTGCTAACATGGTAAGGGGGGGTTCCCTCACATGTAATCCTGGCCCTCCTCAAAGCCTTGACCAAAGTGGATGAGGTGGGCATAGTCAGATCATGGAAGGTTAGCCTAATCTAGGTCCAAATCCATCCCATGAGGAAACGTGAACACATACTTCTGCACTGCCATTATAATCAACTAAAACTGAAACTGAAATTGAAACTGAAACTGATGCTGACTGAAAGTCTACAATGTTGAAAATAAACTTGAGTCAGATTTCTATTTTGTTGATTTTTGAATTTAAATTTTAGAATTTGAACCCACACTCAACATCATATAAGTGTTAAGTGGGGCTCAAATGGATTTAGAGGAGATTTTGAGATTGATTGAAAAAAGAATTTTTGAATGTAGAATCCACTTTCAACAAATTTGGGTATGTTAAAAATGGGTTCAAGTATTTTTAGAGAGATGCTTCCATAGGTTCATATTTGAATGTTGATTTTTTTATTTATTTTGAAGACCATTTATTTAAAAAATTTGGGTATGTTAAAGTAAAGGGTCAATTGATTTTTTTTTTTTTTTTTGATTTGAGATTTTTGGGTATGTTAAAGTAAAGGGTCAATTGATTTTTTTTTTTTGATTTGAGATTTTTGGAATTCACTAACTTAGCAAATTTATGCATGCTAAGTGAGGTGTTTGAAAAAAATTTCTTCTTTTTCTTTGTCTGCTTTGTTTTGTGAATCATTTGTGATTTGAAAATGGAATTCTCATTTAGCAAATTTGGGTATGCTAAATGACGAATCTAAGTGTGTTTTATTTTTTTGAATTTTTTTGAAAATAGGATTCTTAGCAAGTTTAGATATGCTAAGGAAATCCAATGTGTTTCTTTTGATTTTGGTTTTGATTTTGTTTTAAAAAAGAGGATCCTTAGCAAATTTGGGTATGCTAAGGAAATCCTAAAGTGTTTCTTTTTGTTTTTGATTTGATTTTCAAAATAGGATTCTTAGTAAATTTGGGTATGTTAAGGAAATCCTAATGTGTTTCTTTTTTGTTTTAAATTTTATTTTGTAAAAGAGGATCCTTAGAAAATTTGGGTATGCCAAGGAAATCTTAAAGTGTTTTATGTTTTTATTTTGTTTTGAAAAAAAGGATCCTTAGCAAATTTGGGTATGCTAAGAAAATCCAAATGTGCTTTTTATTTTTGATTTTGTTTTGAAAATGGAAACTTCACTTTAGCAAATTTGGGTATGCTAAAATAAAATTCCAAATGTGTTTTAAATTTTGTTAACTGGAGATTTCATTAGCAAAAATGTATGTTAAATATATGTTGCAAATATTGTTTTGAAAATGAGACTTCACTTTTTGAATTTGGGTATGCTAAAATGAAGTTCCAAATGTTTTAAAATTTTGTGAAATGGAAATTTCACTTTAAATTGAGTATGCTAAAATAAGATTCATGTGTTGGAAATTTTGTTTTGAAAATGAGACTTCTTAATTCTAAACACATGTGGAATGTTGAGTGGAAGTTATGATTTTTCTTGAAGATGTAACATCCATCCAACACATTTGGATATGCTGAATGGAAAGGCCCATCTTCAAATTTTGTGCTTTTTGAAAAATATGATTGTTGGAATTTTAATTTTGGAAAGATGATTGTTGATTTTTATTTGAAGATGAAATCTTCATTCAAGTAAATTGAGTGAAGGTATTCATTTGTGCTTTTGGAAAATATGATTGTTGGATTTATTTTTGAAATGTTCCTACATGTAACAATTATATATATTGTTAGATATAGTACAAATGTTTTATTAAGTGTATTTTGAAAAGGTGCTTCTGAAAAGAAAGATTTTTATAAAGGATTTATTTTGTCTTTATTTTTGGAATGAACCTTTTCTTACCATAAAAATGGTAAGGAAGAAGTCTTTAATTATATTTTTTTATTAAATTTTTATTTTCACTCATTGGAGAACCCAACGAGGGTTTTAAGACCAACACGGGGTGAGGTCCAAAAACCTAAAGATGTTGGCTAGCTTAACTTAAGGATGAAATAAGCTAAGTGCCAACAGAAAAGAATGATAGTCTTGGATTCAAACAAAAGTATGAACCCACTATTGATACTTGGAGACAACAATCATTTTTTAAAGATGGAGAGAGGAACCATCCCCAGCGGAGTCACCAGAAAAATCTGTGGTGAAAAATTATTATATATCTCCATCTTCATCTATCCCACTTTTTTGAAAAGAGGATAAATGAAAACAAAAATATTAAATGCCTTGTTGGGACACCATGCAGATCTGCAGATGTTCTTCTTAGGGTGATTGGGTGCGGTATTGAGGAAAAGTGTACTATCTCAAAAGATCAAAGTCACCACCCTACAATGGACCTAATCACCTTAATAAGGACTCCTAAGGACTATGGGTCTTCAGAATGTACCAAAGATTCTTTCCCTACTTTACATGGAAAAGTAAAGTAGGATTTATTTTAAATCAAGTTCGTTAAGTTCCCTATAGAGGAAAGCCCCCATAGTTAATTACATCCTAAGGAACATGATTCCTTAGGAATACTCTCAATTAATGTAACTGATCGTTGTCTCCAAAGATTTTGATAGGTAGGACTATCAATCGATTGGTTTATTTTTAGATAAGTCAAGTGGGATTGATCAAGAGGAGGGGTTCTTATCGAATCTAAAAGGTGAATAAGTAGGGGATGCTTATGCTACTAGGAAGACTAATAAGCACCCCGGACTATCCTATGGTTGGGCTTTATATTTTTGAAATTGAATTGATTTATTTGAGTTTAATTTTTTTTTAAAATCTAGGGTTTACAATTCCATGATACAAAGTCATGGAATGCCTAAGAGGTAAGGATTTATGCTTATAGCCTACAAAGGGAGAAGCAACCTCAGATCTAAATCTAGGGAGCTTTGGTGAGAGCCTAAAGCATGACCTAAATCTAAGGTGAAAATGGGTATTTGGTTTACCTCCATAGAGAGGATAAACCACCCAATTATTGGACTTACAACTGCCTGGGGGTGGCCGCCAACTAACTCCTCCTACAATTTTAAAATATGTAGGCAAGTCAAATGCTTTTGCAAGATAGCTAAGCTGTTATTTATTTAGAAAGAGACTAAGTTCTTAAAAATACTCACTACAAGACTAGATCATGTAGGGGATGATTTAATGACTTAAATGTAATGCAAATTTTGTCACATTTTATTTTCATTTTGGACAAATAATTTGACATAGGCTTTGGAATTCATATGCTTAATGCATAAGAGATTAGATTATGGGCCAAAATCATCAAGATTAGAGGTTTGTTTTCACCATGGCTCAAAGGTCTAGCCAAGTTCTCTGGCAAAGGTGGAAGCCCTCCAAGTCAAGAGTGAAATAATATACTTTTTATGCATGATATGAGAAAAGTAATACAACATCCAGCTAAGGGGTTGCTAATTCTTTTATCTTAATTTATAACTAGGCTTTAGGTGAGGTTATGAGTTACTTATTTTTAGTTTGAATTGATTAGTTGGATATAAAATTTATTTTTCCTAAGAGCCTAATTTTCATTCAGGCCATACATCAAAGAAAGGAATAAACTAGGAAAAGATGCCATATTAATGCATAAGCTAAACAAACATCAATCAATTTATAAAGCTAGCATAAAAGAATAATAGGCCATTTGTGGTCGAGCTCCAATGCACAAACTCAAAAATAAATTGGGTAGCTGAGCTCTACCCTTATATAACCCGGATTATAAATGAATAAATTACAATAAAAAGGAATTCATTATTATGATGGTTTTCATTCTTCATTTCTTCATTTCTTCTTTCTTCTTTCTTCTTTCTTCTTTCTTCTTTTGATTGGTTGGAATGTGGTTACTCCAAAGGCTTCACATGGTACATAAGACATAGTCTTATGACCAATGTTCATCCTAATACCCCATAACAATCATTCCAAAATCCTAATTACAAAATTACATGAAAATGGGAAAAAGGAAATCTAACTAAAACCTTTAAAATAGAGATTAGCCAAACAAGCCATACAATCCCAAGCATGTATATATATAAATTGGACTTAGCACCCCACACATGGGTAACCAAGTCCACCTGGCCTATTTTGGATTACGCTTAGGGGTATAAGCACCAATAAAAGTAGTTATATTTTTATTACATCGTCCCTTAAGCATAATCCCTTACATAAGACAATGGTTAGATTAAGATTGCTCTACCATTTAGTCTACACACATACACCCTAACATCCAAACTAAAATAATACATCACAAAATAAAAGCAAACATCAAACCATGCTCTGCCCTAACCTAAGGCTTGAAATGGTGACTTAGCCTAATGTGTGTGCCATTTAAGATTTGTGGTATGCTTAGCTAGGATTCAAGATTGAAATTTTCTAAGTGTGAAAATGTTTAACTTAGAGGGTAATTTCATTTAAGTAACTTAGTTGATTTTTTTAATTTTTATTTTGTGATTTGATTAGGTTTGAATGAACCTACAATTAATTACTAAGTGTTGTGAAGAGAGGAAAAATGAAGAGAACTTCTCTTTCGTCCCTACCTTAATAATTTCTAAGGCAAATTCATATTTGATTATTATTTAGTGAATATTTTATTATGTGTTTTAATTAATCCTAAGTTTATATTTTCTTTAAACAAACCTATTCAAAAAGAAAGGCATTTTAAGATTAAGTAAAGTGAAATACTATCATAAAACACACAACACTTCATTTCTTTCTCAATGTGAGAAACATGCTTATGGATGAATCCTAAGAATATCTATACAGGCAAATGGAAGTGTTTAGCGCACTTTAATGATGAATGTTAGGAGAGTTATTTAAGAAAATTTGGGATGCTTCACGATGCATGATTTTGTTAAGTAGAAAAAGAGTGATTCTTTTATCCAATTTTCAAATGCACATTTATATATAAAAGACATAAGTGAGTACAACACCATTGTTAGCACCAATGGTGTAAGGTACAAGACCTACTTAGGGCTACTTAAAGTCTCAGACCCGGGGTTGTCCATACTAATATACCCATTTTCTTAAATACATGTGCATGTACAGAAAAAAATGCTTGGAAAGAGAATCATGCAAAAGTTGATGTTTGTTTAGTTAATTTGTTGGTTATTTAATTTACATGTGTAAATGTGAGAATCCTTCTTAATTCATAACATGGAAGTGGATAGGAAAGGATATAAGCAAGTGTTATGTTTTTTTAAAGAACTATAAACTTTGCAAATCCATCCAAATTCAAGTTAAAAGAGAAGAGAAAGAAAGTCGCACAATACACATCTTTATATTTATATTCACATGAAAGCTTATAAATAAATAATAATTTTGAATTTAATAGTCATAATAGCCATTCATATTCTTACTTTAGCCAAAACATGCAATTTGACATAAAGGAAACATTTCATTCTTAATTTGATTTTCAAAGGGCATGAATGCATGATTTTTATATGACATACACATTTAGCATATTAGGAAAGAAATAAAGTGATGAAAGCATATAAATTCATTCACCCTAATTAATTCCTAAAGACAACCTTATAAAATAGGATTATTTAACATAAACCAAATTTATTTTAAAAATATTTTTGTTTTGTTTTAAGTTTCAATTGAATTTAGTAATATGAAAAGGTTGCTGATCCTAACCCATTTCCCATATTTATATGTTGTTTAGTTTAATTTTAGAACCATTATGTGAGTTTTATGCTTTGCTTAGGTTAAGTGTATATTAAGTTCATTAATTACCCCTTACCTACACCACTTTAACATATTTAATCAAATAATTATGAGCCAATGTATGACATAAAACCACACAAGGAATTTAATCAACAATGCACATAGGAAAGAAAGGGCCTAATGCAATTGGCTCACAATTAGTGTTTAATTAAGCTAAAGAGTTTAATTTAAGTACTTTCATAACCCTTTCCCCACATGTGGGTTGGGTTTTGATTTCCTTAAGCTACTTAGGTTATTGAACACATAAGCTCCTACCCAAGATGAACTGGTTAAGTTTTGGAGTGTTTTGATTTTGAAAAGTTTGATTAATTAAGCCTTTTAATTAAGTGATTAAATTATTTACTTAATTTGCACATTAATGAGATTTTTATCCAAATGAAATAAACTTAGGCAAAGGATATGGGAAAGAACTCCTAATCTCATTCCCTAAGTCCATTCACTATTCTAAGGTAATTAGCAAACTTAATTAATTAATTTATCACTATTTAGAAGGTTAATTAATTATTTAATTAATTAAGAGGGTAATTAGGAAGGACTCAAGCAATTCCCCTACTTAAAACATTAATAAATTCCAAGAACATTAGGAGAGGCAGAAGTCATCCCAGTAAATGCACATGAAAAGTTTGGAATTAATCAGTTAGATAATTAAAGAGTAATTAACCTAATCACATTCCCAATAAAACCTAAATTCAGAAAATATCACTATTCAAAATCAATTTAAATTAATTTTAGATTACTCTCCTTTGAATTATCTTCACAATTCTTTTTATTTTGTATTTTTTTTAATTTTTTACATTTAGTTATGAATATTTGAAGATTCAGTGATTAATATTTAATTTAAACCCCTAATTATTAATCCCGCCTACCATGTGGGCGCGACGGTGCTTTCACATGTGATGAGACTCATCACATAAGTTGTCACATCGATTCCCGCCGTGATGGCGATACGCTTTTCTAGATCATTCGATCAAGGATCGGATAGTTGAGATGGAGCCCATAGTTTCTAAAGGGATTAATAAAAAATCCTACATAGCTTGATCATGATCATCCATCCAAAATATGTAGATGGACTGTCCATGATTTGTCACTGAGTTTGCCTACGGGAGAGGGCATCCATCCATTCTCTAGGACAAGATCCAAGCTTGATTGAGCTCAGATTGAACTTAAATTCAACCCACACCATCATCATGCAAGGGGGAATACATCCAATGACTAATTTTACTTAGATGAAAATTCCTTTCACAAAGGACCACACACTCCCTATTTTAAGGTTGGGTTGAAGGCATACCTTGCTAGAGGCTATCACTGGCACTCCAACTCATCGAGGTAGCTTCATCTAGTAGAGACGAAGCCTTGATGAAAATTTGAGGCTTTGGTATTGGGTAGATCCTTCTATTGACCAAAGTGCTCCTCCTAAGCTTGTCGCCTTGATCAAGAACACTCTTTCTATGCTTTGAGAACTTGGATAAAGCTTGGAATGAGTTTGATTAGGTCCCCTCAAAATGCTTGAATGATGAATTGGCTTAATATTGAGTATTGGATGAATTGGAAATTCCAAGGAGCTCCCTTATTTTAATTTGAAGGAATCCAAAAATGGGAAAATGGAAGTAGCCCTAGGAGGCTTGGAGGAGCTTGCAATTACCTTTTCTTGCTTCCCTAGCATCAATCGACTGTGAGCGTGTGAAAATGAAGTAAAATTAGGGGGAGAATATCTCCCCTTAGGTGAATTGGATGGCCGAGCATAGAGATGCCATTTTGATCAAATTCATCCTATGCAATGGATTTGTTAGGCTTTTTAGGGTTGCATGTGAAATTTTTGGCCAAAGGAGGTAGTGGGGAAGTTTCCATATACAAAACAAGGAGTGGGAGTGATTCCCATGTGTTTGAAAAGAGTGGAGTTGTCGATTTGACCATTGGGTTGGGTTTGGTTGACATAAACCCATTGGGTCAAGTGCACCATGCTCATTAGTGTCCACTTGGTCCACTAAGAGAGTGTCAAGTGGCCATGTAGAGGATTTGACTAAATTTCATGTGAATTTAGCCAAAAATTACCTTTTGACCTATGGGTAAAATAATCATTTGGCTTGGATTTTAGTTTGAATATGTTTGGTATGATTGAAAAATGGGTTGGGCCAAGTTTCAATGAATTTGGAATTGATTTGATGTGATTTAGCTCATGTTGACCCATTTATGTCAAAATGGGTCAATTTGGGTCAAGTTGACTAATTGGTCAAATTTGGACAAACCAAAGGTTAGGTCAAGTTCATATATGACCATTTGAAATGTTTTGGCATCATTGGTTTGGTTCAATTTGATTTATATTTGGATTTGGTTCATTGACTTCATTTAGGTCAAATGGGTCAAGTTGACCAATTTGACCCATTTGAGCTATTTGGGTTAGGTCATGGGTTGGTTTAGGTTTCATTGGTCATATGAAATGTATTGGTATCTTTGTTTCCAATCAATGTTGGTTTGATTTAATTTTGGCTAAATTTGACCTTTTAGGTCAAGTTGGGTTAAGGTCAATTGGCTAGGTTGGGTCTAGTTGGCCAATTGAGGCTTTGGTCAAGTTTATCAAGTGATTTAAAATGAACTTGACCCATTAGTTTCAATTAATTTGGCTTAGATCAAGTTTTGACATATTTTGACTTTTTTGGTCAAGTTAGGTCAACTTGGGTCAAGTGGCCAATTGGGCTAAGTTAGGTTCAAATGATGACTTGGTCAAGTTCAAATATTGATTTAGAATGAGTCTAGATCAATGGTTTCAATCAATTTGGTCTATGGTGAATTTGGTAAGTTTAGGTTTCATTTTGCCTAAGTGTTGACTTGGTCAACCCTTATGTTTGACTTAGTTTGAGCCAATTTGAGTGATTGATCATCTCATGCTGATTGTTGCTCACAATGTGAGGTTTAGTTGGGCTTAGTTCAATCCAATTTGGGTAGGATTAGAATTTGGCTCAAAGGGATACTTTGGGTCACTTTGGGTCAAGTGAGCCTAAGTGGGTCAATTGATTTGATCAAGGCTTGAATAAAGTTTGGTTGAACTCACATATGGTCATTAGAATTGAAATATAAATCTATTTGCATGTGATTTGGAGTCAAGTGGGTTTTGATTTACTTGACAATTTCAAGTTCAAAGGGTGAACATTAGTTTGATTTGGGTTTGACTTATGAATTTAGTTTTGGTTTGATGATTGAAGTTTGTGTTTATATTTGGATTCATGACTGAAGGATTGATTGAATCATGAAGAAAAACCAAGGGTTTGGCTTGATTTAAATTTGATTTGGCTAAGTTCAAGAATTTGACTTGAAAGGCTTAGGTTGAATTTTGGTTGAATTTGGATTTGAGTTTTGAATTATTTTTTGATTGATGGTTAAAGTTTGTATTTATATTTAGATTCATGATTGAAGGATTGATTGAATCATGAAGAAAATTAAGGGTTTGGCTTAATTTTAATTTGACTTTGCTAAGTTCAAGAATTTGACTTGAAAGGCTCACGTTGAATTTTGGATATTTGAATTTACATTTCATTTATATTTTTGAATATAAATGAGAATATAAATGGGTTATGAGAAAATTTCTTAAATTTGATTTGATTTAGATTTGATTTATGCTAAGTCCATAAGATAGAATCAAAGTGACTTAGGAAAGATTTTTAGGATTTGGATTTCAATCATAAGCTTCAATCATTTGGAATTGATTTGAGTTTGAGAAAATCCATCAAGTTGGAATTAATTTGAGTTTGAAGTTGATTGTATTTGGAGTTTGACTTTGAAAGGAGGAAGTGAGGATTTGGTTTAAGCTATAGGGTAGGCAAATTTTCCTAACACCCCAAGGCATGACCTATTCCTATGGCTAACTCTTCTAAATCTCTAGGGTTATGTTGAGTTCTCACCTAATCACTAGAAATATCTTAAGACTAAGGAGGCTCTTAGTGTCTAAGAGAAGTCCTATGTCTAAGATGGAGGGGTTGAGAGCTCATTCTAAAAATGAGGTCAACATAACCATATCAAGCAAGCTTCTAAATACATGTGATTAGACATTAAACAATAGGTCATTTTTGAAGTCAAGAAATTGATCGATGCTGGTTTCATCCGAGAAGAAAAATACCCTATCTAGTTGGCCTGTGTCATCCTGGTTAAGAAGAGAATGGCATCGTGGGACTTAAATAAGGCAGGTCCAAAAGACATATTTTCACTACCAATACTAGAACTGATGGTGGACATTGCCTCATCTCATGCAATTTTTTTCTTCATGGATGGCTCATATAGATATAACCAAATAAAGATGGCTCCTAAAGATGAGAAGAATACTACCTTTTGAACCCCATCGAAATCTATTACTATAAGGTCATGCCATTCGGGCTTAAAAATGCCTGTGTTATATGCTAGCGAGTCATGACTCAAATCTTCAATGAACTCATTCATCATCAAGTCGAGTGTTATGTCAATGATCTCGTAGTCAAAAGTAAAGAAAAGGAAGACCACCTATTTGACTTGAGAGTATTTTCAATCCATTAAGATAATTTAACCTCAATATGAACCCCTTGAAGTGTGCATTTAGAGTAGCTTTAGGAAAACTTGTTGGGTTTGTTGTCCGACACCGTGAAATTAAAATTGATCTGGAGAAGATAGGGGATATTAGAAATGCCACCCCCTAAAAGTTTGACTAACTCAAATCATTCCAAGGTCGGTTAGCATACCTAAGATGCTTTATATCCAATCTATCGGGAAGGTGCCAACCATTCTCAACACTTGTGAAAAAGAATGCCAAGTTCAAGTGGGATGACAAGTGCCAGCATGCCTTCGAAGACATCAATCACTACCTGATGATGTCGTCAGTTCTAGTAGCCCCTATCCCGGGCAAGCCATTGATTCTTTATACCACTGCATTAGAAGACTCCCTAGGTGCTTTGTTGGCCCAAGGTAACAACAAAGGGAAGGAAAAGAGGCTCTATTATCTCAGTCGTTGTCTAATATCTACTGAAGCGAACTATCCACCTATTGAGAAGTATTGCCTAGCCTTAATCTTTGCATCCCAAAACCTATGACACTACATACTTTCTCATAAGGTAAACTTGATCTCTAGGGTCAATCAACTGTAATATCTCATGACACGGCCGATGCTATCCGGATGGTTGGCACGTTGGTTCATGATTTTTTTGCAGTTTGACATTACTTTCATACCCCTCCATGCGGTTAAAGGACAAGCACTAACTGACTTCTTAGTAGCAAACCCACTTCTTACTAGCTCTTCACTTAGTGATGACCTCCTCGATAAACAAATCATGAACTTAGGGGACACTAGCATTCGCCACTGGGAGATGCACTTTGATGGTGCGGCTTCCTCTCAAAGAGGAGAAGAACGATAATCTACTATTCCAAGGAAGGCAGGAGTAGGAGTAGTTCTCCTAACTCTGGACCGTGACGATGAGATTCTCATATCATCTATCCAATGCTTGCACCAATAATGAAGTTGAATATGAGGCTTTGATTGTCAGTCTGGAGTTAGTCATTACTCTAAGCATCTTGAACATCAATATCTTTGGGGATTCTCAATTAGTCATCAATCAAATAGTTGGGTCCTACAAAGTTCTAAAGTCTAAGCTCGATCACTACCATAAGTACAAGTTGGCCTCACTTTTGGAGTGAGTTCCCAATCTCCCCATCTTAGACTTAGGAGTCTTCTAGTCATTAGGACTTCATTAGTCGAAGACACTTCTAGCACTTAGGTGAACACTTAAACCTAAGCCTAGAAATTTAAGAAGGTTAACCATAGGATTAGGCTATGCCTTAGGACTTAAGGAGTTTCACCTACCCTATAATCTAAACTTAATCCATGTTCACCTTCTCAAAACCAAATCTCAAATTCAATTCAAATACCAAAATAATATCCAAATCCAAGTCAAATGATTTAAATTCATAACCAATTCCAAATCAAATCAATCAAAGCCTTATGATTTTTCTTATGGACTTAACCTTAGCCGAAGCCAAATCAATCCAAACTCAATTGATTTTTGAAAGATCAATTCAACCCTTCAAAATATCAACCAAACTTACAATCAAACACAATTCCAAATCAAATTTGCCAAAATCTACAATCATCCCAAAACCCTTCCTAAGTCATGTGAATCAACCTTCATGAACTTAGCCAAAGTTCCATACCAAAAAAATCCAAAATTAATTGATTTCCTTATAATCAATTTATATCTTCAATCATCTTATCACATATATATCAAATCTACATTCAAGTGATCAAAATTAAATCAAAATAAATCAAATTAAATTAAAACCCTTTATAAGACCTATGAATTAACCTTCATGAGCTTAGCCAAATCTTAACCCAAATCATTTCCAATTTAATTGATTTCTCATGATTCAATTATTGCTTCAATCATCTTCTCAAATATAAATCAAATCTATAATCAAATAATCAAAACTAAATCAAACCAAATAAAAAATCCAAACCTGAGCTATATGAACCAACCCCATGAACTTAGCGAAGTTCCTTCATTCCAAAACCCAAATTAAATTGATTTTCTCATAAATCAATTATACCTTCAATCACCATTCCAAATTTAAATGAAACTTAATCATCAAGTCAAACCAAAATCAACCCAAGTCAAACCTAACTTAGCTCATTTGACTTGAAATATTCAAATGAACAAAAACTCATTTGAACCAAACCAATTGCAATTGAATTTATATATCAATCCCAAATCTATATATAAACTCAACTATATCAAATTCAACCCAAAATCAAGCCAACAAAGCCCAATTGGCTCACTTGACCCAAAGTGACCAATTTGACATACATGAACCAAAATCCAATTCATTCCAAATCAAAGTGAATTAAGCCAACCCAAACTTCATCTCATGATTTTTAATCATCTTAGGTTAATCAATTATCATAAATTAGGTCAAACCAAGTCAACCTAGCCCTTTGACCAAGTCAACCCTTTAATCCATATGAATCTGAACTAGCTAAATTGTAATCTAAGCCAAATATATTGAAACTCATGATTCATACCACCCCAAAATCAACACTTGAGCATGACTTGACCTTCAATTGAGCTAAACCTAACCCAATTGGCCTTCTTGACCCATGATGACCTAAATTGACCTACATGGCCAAGATAGGTCAAATCAAAATCTAAACCAAATTGATTGCAACCAATGGCTCAAGTTCATTCCAAATTGACTATTGATCCTGACCAAAGCCTCAATTGAGCCCAATTGACCCACTAGACCCAAATGACCTATTGAACCCAACTTGACCTAAAGGGTTAGACCAATCTAAAACCCAATTAAATACAAATTGAACTCATCCAAAGCCTACAACACATTCTGAATGATCAACCAAACCCAAGCCAAGCCATGACCCAAGCAATTTGGCCAATTTGTCAAAGTGGTCAACTTGGCCCATTTGACCCAAATGAATCCAAATGAACCAAAATCACATCTAAACCAAATTAAATTAAACCAATTACACCAAAATATCTCAAAGGATCATTTGACCCAATTTGACTAATTGGTCAACCTAACTCGATTTGACCTAAATGGGCCAAATTGAGTCAAATGACCTAATGAACTCCAAATGACTTGAAATTTGGCCCAACTCACTTTTAACTCATTTCAAATCTGCACAAATCAATTCCAATGCCAAATGACCAATCTACTTTTAGGTCAAGGGTATCACATGAGATAAATCACTAGTGTAAGTGATCATTTCCATTCCTTGGCCACTTGGCTCCCTCCTAATGGCCTACCTAAGAATCTATGACACTGGCCAACCTAACCCAAGGTGGTTGGGTTGGTCATGACTCATGGGGAGGTGAAATCACCTCACCTCCCCCATTAGAGCATTTGAAACCCATAGATATGCACTAATCCCTCTTGGAAGCCACCTCCCAAGCCTTGACCAACCAAACCATGCCACTAGGATGATTCCTTGCCATTCCCAGCCACCACCATCTATAAGATACCCACTAAGAGCCAAAAAATCATCATTAGTGGTGATTTTTATCCACCATTAAGCGTAAAAAGAGAAGCCTCCAAAGCACTACTTCTTCCATTGTACACACTCCAAAAGCTCCTCCAAGCAATAATACCCCTTTCCCCACTTCCTTTGGGTTAGAAGAACACCAAAATCGAGTAGATTCTGGCAAGGAGGTGGTGACCATTGGTGGATGCAACATTCTAATGGGAGGCAAGGGTTTAGATTCATCCCAAGACTTTATCTCGCATCCAGGAATCATCCCAGTGAGATAATTTCAAATCCTTAGTCGACCATAGGATCCTTTGTTTGTGATGATGTTTGCTCAATTTAGGAATTTCCATTAAATATCCCTTGCATCATTCATTTTATATGACCCTAATGCAAAAATAGGAGTTTTTTTTTTTGATGAGAATCAATGTGAAATCAACCCCAAAATGGACTCCTTATGTTCATTTTCTATGTAACAGACATTTCATCCACTAGGAGGAAGAAAACCCACTAGCCATCCAATCCCACTTCAATAGGGACGGATGACTGAGATTAAACGAGATCCCACTCTATTTTGGCCCGCTAGATCATTGATTTGATCCGATCATCCGATCAAAATGGTGCATTCCATCTCAAATGGCCACACGAAACTGCGCAACCCAATCACGCGCTGCCACACATGGCACTGATTGCGTTAAGTAGGAAAATTAGATCTTTCTAATTTTAAAAATCATTTAAAGTGCTTGAAACTTAAAAAATTCATAGAAAATAAAATACTCAATAAAATATGCAAATAAGAGCTCGTTGGATTCATCTTGTTGAGAGGAATTCAACAAGCACAAAATCCCAATTTATATTAGGTATTTTAAGCTTAATTTAAGTTTTAGTGAAAATCAAATTTAATAATTAAACCTAAAACACAAATTAGATTGACCTAAAACTTTCAAGGATTAAAATTGAGCTTAAGTTATACTTACCATAAAAATTTCAAGTTAAGATAACTTCTAGATTGGGAGATATTTAATTTTGGAGCTCAAATGATATATTTTAGTAGAATAAATTAATAGACTTTATAAAAATTATGAAAAATTATTTAAATCAGCTAAAACTTTGAAAAATTATAACAAATCATAGAAAATTTATAAAATGTAAATAATTATTCATTTTGAAAGGTATTTCAAAGGAGAAATAATTAAAAATATTCTTAATTAATTTTGAATAGTAATTAGGCTTAATTAAAGTTTAATTATAAAATTAGCTTAATTACTCATTAATTTCTTAAGAAATTAACCCCAAACTTTGTGTGTTAATTCAATGGGTTAATCTCTGCCTCTCATAATTTTATTAAGATTTATTACTTAATTAATTAAGAAAATTAACTAATTAAGCTCTAATTACTCTTTGGAATTAATTAATAATAATTAATCTCATGAATAGTAATAAATAAATTAATTAAGTGGTTAATTGTTGCTCAAAAGTGAATGAATCCAAGGATAAGATTAGGGCCTCCTTCCTAATCTATTTCCCTAATTTATTTCATTAATTAAATTAATCAAGGCTTAGTCAATTAATCAGATTACTTAATTAATCAAATTAAAATTATAGTCACATGGAATCTCAATTAATAAAATCTTTGCAGGTTGCTTAAGCCCCTAAGATAATTCAAGTTAGGATAGGTGGGCTTGGTTACCCATGTGTAGGGTGCCAAGTCCATATTATGATATAATTGCTTGGGATTGCATGTATGTTTAACTAATGTCTATTTTGCATGTGTAGTTAGATTTACTTTTCCTATTCTTAATGTAATTTTATAATTAGGAATTAAGATTAGTGTTATGGGGGGTGGGGATATGGATGAGCATTGGCTAGAAGACTTTATCCTGGGAGGCCATGTGATGCCTTTGAAGTTGAGTAAATCAAATCAAATGGAGACATGAAGGTTTGAAGACCCTCAATAGCACTTATTCATTTATAAATTATAATTATTCTTTCATATCCAGGGTTGTATAAGGGTATAGCTCAGCTACCAATTTTTTTTTAGGTTGTATGATGTAATTCAATTGCGTCGACCTCTTATTCTTTTGCGGTAGCTATAAAATTGTTTAATGTTATGTTTAGCTTGTGCCTTAGAAATAACATGCTTTTCATAGTTTCTTTTGATTGATGCTTTCATGTGTGGCCTGGATATGATTAGGCTCTTAGGATAAAATAAATTTTCTACCAAAGTAATCACTCATAACTAAAATTTTCTATATAACTTCACCATAAAGCCTAGGATGTAAATTAAGATAGTTAAAAGATTTAACAACCCCTTAGTTGCATGGTTTAATACTTCACAACATGCATATTATATTACTTCATTCTTGAAAATATAGATTTCCATCCTTGCATGATAGGGGAATGCTTGACCTCTAAGGGCATCCCTTGTGGTGGAAAATACCCCTTTTTGTTGATTTAGCCAATGATTTATTTTCATCATGCATTTAGGCATAAGAAATCCTAAAACCTTTGTCAAAATGAAGTGTCAAAATTGAAATAAAATTTGAAAAGATTTTGCATTAAATTAAGTCATTATTCATACCACTCATGCTCTAGTCTCTTAGGGAGTGGTTGAAGGACTTTAGTCTTTTTTCTAAATAAATAATAGCTTAACTATCTTGAAAATTTATAAGACTTGCCTATATGGTTTTAAAATTGTAGGAGTTAGCTGGTGGCCACTCCAGGCAATTGTAAGCCCAACAGTCGGGTGGTTTATCCTCTCTTGTGGAGGTAAACCTTATGCCCATCTTTGCTTAGATTTAGGTCGTGCTTTAGCTCTTATGAAAGCTCTCTAGATTCAGGATCTAAGGTAGCTATTTTCTTCAGGCTACAAGCATAAATTCTCACCTCTTAGGTATTTCCACAACCTTGTGTTGATGGATTATAAGCCCTTGTAATATAATAAAAATTCTACTCAAAACATATAAATTTCTTCAATTTTAAATATATAAAGCCCAACTATAGGATAGATTGGAATGCTCACTAGGCTTCCTAGTATCATGAGTATTTCCTACTCATTTCCTTTGGCTTCCAAAATAAGTCTCTCCATTTGATCTATCCCGATTGATTTTTCAAATATAGTCAATCCCTTGATAGTCTAACCTGAGATCTTTGAAGACCCTAATTGTCTACTTTAATTAGGAGTATTCCTAAGGAATTCACCTTCTTTAGATTGCAATTAACTATGGAGGTTGCCTCCAAGAAAACTTTTGAACCCGATTTAATATAAACTCGGCTTTATTCATCCATGTAAAGCAGGGGAAAAATATCTGGTATATTCGAGGACCCATCATGTAGGAGTCCTTATTAAATGATTAGGTCCATTGAAGGGTGGTGTCTCTATCTTTCTAAGTAGAACATCATATCTCAATGTCACACCCAATCACTTTAATAAGTACTCCCTATGATCTGCATGGTCCCCCCACCCCACATCCAAAAATTAACACCATAAATTTTTCTGGCCACTCCGCTTGTGATAGTTCATTTCTTCATATTTAGTAGTCAATTATTGTATCCAAGCATTAATAGTGGACTTATATTTTATATAATCTCAAGAATATCTTTCTTTCCATTGACACTTAGCTTATTTCATCCTTAAGCAAAGCTAGCTAACATCCTTTATGTTTTAGGACCTCACTCCATGTAGGTCTTGAAACCCCTATTGGGTCCCTCAATATATAAAAATAAATCAATTAATGAAAGGAGATGACTAAAATTAGAACCTCCTTACCACTAGCTTAGTGAGGCAAGGTTCATCCCATGTTTAAGAAAATGTTAATAAAATTCAAACTAAATAAGTAAAGTCTTTTGTAAAAAAGCACTTTCTTTAAATAAATCATGCACTTCGCATAAACATAATGTTTGCAAAATATAAAATTTTCAAATCTCTTTTAAATAATAAAAATAACCAAACCTCATTTAAAATACTCAAATTTGTTAAATGAGGGTCCTTTTTGAACAAATATACATCATTAAAATGCTTCCTCAAAATAAATTTTTCCAAAAGCACACTTTCAAAATAAAACCAAACAATCAACTCCATTTAACATAACCATATTTGTTAAATGAGAGTTTCATTTTGAAACTAAAATCAAGATATAATTGAACTTCTTTTAACACATTCATGTTCTTTTAAATGGGAGTTCACCTTTTCAAATAAAGTTAAAAACATGAACTTCACTTAATATACCCAAATTTATTATGTGAAGGTTCCCTTTTTTAAAAAAAAATAAATTCAAGATAAGTAAGACATAATTGAATTCCATTTAACATACTCATATTTGTTAAATGAGAATTACACTTTCAAAAAAATAAAATCAAATAAATAAAATCAAATAAAATCAAATTAAAACCAAAATATCCAACACACATTTTTTGAATTCCATTTAGCATACCCATATTTGTTAAATGATAATTCAATCTTCAAAATTAAAATAAAACTAACATATAAACAAACCAACAAACATCTAAGTGAACTCCATTTAACATACCTAAATTTGTTAAACATGGGGCTCACTTCCAAACATCAAAATATAAGCACATATATTTAAACTCTATTTGACATAGCATATTTGTCAAATAAGAGTTTCCCTCTTTTTCAAAAGAGGAACCAAATCAACAAATATCAAACACATATACATATTAAACTCCATTTAATATACTTAAATTTATCAAATGAGAGTTCCCCAAATCATATCAAATCAACATATATCAACAAAACAACAAACATATCAAACACATTTGGACTTTACTTAGCATAACTAAATTTGTTAAGTAAAGGTCCCTTTTTTAAATTAAAGTCAAATCAAACAAATCAAACACATGACTAACAATCTTCACAAACAAAGATGTTTTCATAAACTTTTCAAACATATAATTGAAACCTTTTAGCATACCTAAATTTGCTAAATAAAAGTTTTCCAAATCAAATTTTCCAATGAAACATACAACAAATATATCTCCAAAGTCTCTCCAAATGAACGAACCCCATCCAACATACCCAAATTTGTTGGATATGGGTTCCAAATAAAATTCAAATTATATGGAAAAGTCTCTCCTCACATTCTAAAATCTCTCCAATGAACCCCACTTAGCATACCTAAATTTGTTAAGTGTGGGTTCAAATTCCAAATCGATATCAGAACTTAATACTTGAAGACAAATATCAAAATGAGGGTCTGACTAAGTTATGTTTCAACAAATGCAGAGGTATCGGCATAGTCAATTCCTTCTTCATCTTCATTTCAGTTACTATGACTTTCAACAAGTTCATCTTCTCTTTCCCATTGGGTGTGGATCTAGTCTTGGATCAGGCCATACACGCTATGACCACCACCCATCTGATTCCATTTTCCATGGTCTCGAGGCCATTAGAGTCACTTATGAGGGGCCAACCCTCACCACCATTATTAAAGAGGAGAAGGCTGGACAGAAGCCACTCCTTCACTTTGACCTGTAGTCTAAGTCTGAGTTTTCCACTCTAAAGAGGAAAGGCTGTGAGGTCCTGTAGATGTCGTTCTAGTTTCTTGTGCCTCTAGCGATGTCGGTGTCGGTGGTTCCCCGGGCAGCCTATTGTGTCTCTGCACTGGTGTGAGCTAGCACCTCCTCACTGGTTTCCTTCACTTTGAAGGGGAAGGCTATCTTGACTTCCAAGATAGTTTCCCCTACCTTTAAGGTAGGTTCTAGCTCTCACTCCACCCTGCTCACCCATACTCAGCACCACAATAAGAACAGGAAGATCAAGCAACACCATGAGCGAGCAGCCAGGGAGATCGATGTTACCTCCGATGTCGCTAAGGAGGGTTGTCCCCATGAGACATTTCTGCTCTTGAGTGGTAGCAGGTTCCACCCCCTCGGAGCCTTGGATGGAGAGAAGGATTACAGGAGGATTGCTGCATCGTCTCCACCACCAGCTCACTTTGAGGTACCAACTAGAGAGCGGAGGAAGCCCTATTCTGCTTAGGAAAGTTCTTCGCCAGGTTGGCAGAGCCTACGTATGCTCAGAGTCTGGCACATTATTTAATTTAAGGTCCTTGATCTCCAGGAGCATCAGTGATCAGATCCATAGAGAGAGAGTCACTGAGGCTTGAGTATCAGACCAAAAGGGCAAGAAGGAGAGGATGAGGTATGCTAGGAAATCAGTAGCCTCCACCCTTATTGATTTTTTAGATCGGGGGCTACCCATGCCGATCACATGACAATATAGTATTGATAGGCACCATCACCCACAGGAGGAGGGTTTTGGTGGGAGGGCAGTCGGTGTCTCCATAACCACACTGCTTTGTTCCCCATCCACCACCTGTCCAAGTTCCTCCTTCCATAGTTCCTACCAAAGTCTAGAAGTCTATATCCGGAGAGAGGACATCCCCATTGGTGATTTGGCTATGGCCTATGGATCCTTCTCCATCTATCCCACCTAGTTGAGGTGAGGTTGAGCTCTCCCATTGACCTCCCACTTTAACCGTTGTAAAGAGGGACTGGCGACCCAAAAGTGTTGTGGTAGTGCCACCACCATAGCCATCAGTAGTAGTAGAGGAAGGAGGGGTACTAGTGAAGTCCCCATGGCAGTTGATCCTCCTAGCGAGAGTATCCCATCAGTAGGTAGTGTTCGGTATATAGACTCAACTGAGCATAGTCTTACAATTAGCTAGTGGGTGTCTATACCGGTTCAGTGAGGCAGAGTAGGAGATCATTCACTAGATGATATCCTAGAAAACTACTTTGCTGAAAAGAAATAGCTTCTTGGAGTGATCATTTGGATCAAGAAGAGGGTAGGGTAGCCTTCAATCTTGATGAGGATGACCTATTAGATGATTCAGCAGGAGTCCATATGGTTGATACCCTTAGATCCCTCCCTAGAGACCATCAGAGTCAAGAAGGTGTCGTGATCGAGGAAGGAGACACCTCTCACTCGACCCAACACCTCCTTTAGTAGCTCAGGTAGAAGGATGAGCAGATCAATAGAATGGAAAGGAGGGTTGAGGATTTGTTGGCAGAATATCTAGCACTCCAAAACCGGTTCCAGTTTTGTAGCCCAGTCCTATGGAGGCCAATCAGCTCGAACACTTACATGTCTTAGATCCTCTAGTACCTCTCCCGTGGATCAAGATAGTGGTAGTTTGTATAAGAAGGTCATATACAATACCTGTGCATGAGAAAGACATTAAGAAAATGGTGGAGCAAAAGTAAGGGAAGCGTTGTTGCAACCCCGGGGTAGCTCATCCATTCCAAAGGGTAGACCTTACTCGGAGGAATTTGATGTAGTCCAATACCCCAAAGGGTTTATGCCACCTTCCTTCAAAAGTTTTGATGGCAGTGAGAATCACGACATCATATGGCACATTTCAGAGTTGATTGTTGTAATGCGAAACACACTTCTTCTCTTATTTGTTAGCGATCAGGGTTGCATTCGAGTAGTGCATGGCGCCCAATAATTTGGTGAAGACTTTTGTTGAGTTAGAGTAGCTCTTTGTTAAGAGATCTACTGGAGCCCAGCAAAAGGTAACTATGGGTGACCTCATTGTAGCCAAACAAAATCCCAATGATTCCCTTGTTGATTACATTCTCAGGTGGTGCAACTTAAGTGTGAAATGCGAACCACAATTGTTCAACAACATGCCATCAAAATTCTTCTAAAAAATATCCATGGAATGGTTTATTTTATGTTCCAAGTCTTCACAATCAAAACCTTTGAGAAATTAATCAACAAGGTGGCTAGTCTGCAAGAGGAAGTCAAACAGTTTCCTTTCCAAGACCAGTCATCTAAGTCCAAGCTGTAGAAAGTATTTGAGAAGAGACTGGTGACAGTCATGCTAGTAGATAAGGGAAAATAATTGGCCAGAAGTTAGTTTGAGAGACCACGAGCTTAGCCACCTTTTCCATCTCCTCTTCCACCTCCTTAACCATCATACCGGCCACCACAACTACCATAGCAGCCACCACCATCACCTCCACAGCAGTACACTCAACAATGATATTCATACCCACCGGAAGGTAGCTACTACTTACCTACTCTTTTGGATAAATTAAATAAACCTTATTCATTTAAGAGAGAGATAGTCAGGAAAATCTTTAAAAATCTCATAAAGAAACTTGATTTTTCTAGAGCCTAAGAGGTTAGAGGAAGTGGGTAAGAGTGATGATCCTAACTTTTGCCCCTATCACTACATGTTAGCCATGTCTTAGAAGATTGCATCACTATCAAGGACTAGCTTGAGTGAAGTTACAAGTATGGTGCCATAATTATCTCTAAGGATTACTTGTTAGAACAACCATCTAGCTCTATTAAAGTAATCTTTAGGGATACATGATCCTCTTAAGACAAAAAAAGATTGGGATATCTCTCTATCAACATCTAAAAAGATTTTTTCTAAGTTCAAGAAACTTTCATAGTAGGTGCTTTAGTCAACTCAAACCTCTAACATCAAGAAAGATTTGCAAGTTGCCAAAGATAACTTGGGGAGGGTGGGAGCTTAGCAGTAGCAGAAATAGTCCACACTTGCCCGGGATAACTAAGTAGTGCAACCACCATCCCAGTCTAGCATTCCTTCCACCGTTGCAACTACTACTGCTTCATCAAGCTCTTCTTCTACTGGCAGAAATATTATATCTGTGGATGAGGGAACAAAACTCCTCGCTCCACTTACTTTACTTAATTTATATCATGTACTTCTACCTAGAAAAAAATCAATGAAGAAAACAGATTCCACTTATATCTTATCTACTTTTGAAAGTCTTGATGATCTCATTTTAATTGAAAGCTCTCCAAGTCTTAATAATAATAAAAGCATAAAGAATTTTGATCCTTTCTCTTATGATTCAAATCAGACTTTTCTTTTTTGACTTAATCTAGTTCACCATTGAGATTGACTAGGAGTCATCTGACTTTGAGAGTCCCGTAGGAGAAGCTATAGGTATACGATGCGTAGAACTTTCCACCAACCCACCACATGAAGTTTGTTGACTTCACTTTTGGAGTGAGCTCTCAATTTCTCCATCTTAGACATAGGACTCCTCTAGACACTAAGAGTTCCTTAATCATAAGACACTTCTAGTGATTAGGTGAACTTAACATAACCGTAGAGAGTTTGAAGAGTTAGCCATATGAATAGGTTATGCCTTAGGGATTTAGGAAGACTTGCCTACCCTATAGCTTGAACCCAATCCTTGCTTCCTTCTTTGAAACCAAATCTTAAATTCAAATCTAAATTTAAATCAAAATTCCAAAATTCAAATCATGAATCAAATCCAACTTCAACTCCAAATGATTGAAACCCATGATCAATTTCAAATCCAAAACCTTCCTAAGCCTGATGAATCACATCCATAAGCTTAGCCAAACCCTACAAATCAATCCAAAGCCAAGTGATTTCTTTATAAATCACTTATTCCATCATTTGTAGTCATAATTATAAATCAAACCAAATCAAACATCCTTTTCTAAACTTTTTGACCTACCTTAGCCAAATTCACATTCAAATCACTCCTAATTCAGATGATGCTCTTATAGATCATTTATATTCTCATTTATCTTCACAAATATAAATGAAATATAAATTCAAATGGCCAAAATTTAACCAATATAAATTCAAAACTCAAATTTAAACCCAATTTATACCCTTTCAAGCCAAATCCTTGAACCTAGCCAAATCATTCTCAAATTAATCCAAACCCTTGGATTTTCTCTTCAAACATTCGCTCCTTCAATCAAATGCCCAAATATAAACATAAACTACAATCACTAATCCAAAATCAAACTAACCCAAGTTAAACCCATGTTCATCCTTTTGACTTGAAATTGTCAAATGAACCAAAACCCATTTGACTCCAAACCACTTGCAATTGGATTTATATTTTCATCATGAGTCCATATGTGTGTTCAACTAAACTTGAATCTTGCCTTGATCAAGCCAATTGACCCAAAGTGACCTAAAGCACCTTTTTGAGCTAAGTTCTAATCCAACCCAAATTGGATTGAACTAAGCCCATCTAAGCCTTATATTGTGATCAACAATCATCCTAGAATGATCAATCACTCAAATTGGGTCAAACCAAGTCAAACCTAGTCTTTGACCAAGTCAACATTTAGCCAAATTAAACCTAAACAAGCCAAAATCCATCATATGCTAAATTGATTGAAACCATTGACCCAAACCATTCATAATTAATGATTGAACATGACCAAGCCATCACTTGAGGCTAACCAAGCCTAATTGGCCACTTGACCTAAGTTGACCCAAATTGACTTAAAAAGAAAAAATGGGTCAAATCTTGATCTAATGCCAAATTGATTTGCAATGGGTCAAATTCATTCTAAATTGATTGTTGAACTTGACTAAAGCTTCAATTGACCAATTAGCCCAACCTAGCCCAATTGACCATGAACCCAACTTGACCTAAAATGTCAAATCAACTTGAAATCAAACCAAATCAAAATTCATTGAAACCAAAGCTTACAATACATTTCAAATGATCAACCAAGTCTGAACCAACCCATGACCTAACCTAATTAAGTTAAATGGGTCAAATTGGTCAACTTGACCCATTTGACCTAAATGAACTTAAATGAACCAAAACCAATTCTAAACCAAATTAAACCAAACCAATGATACCCATAGGCTTAAAATGATCATTTAAACTGGACCTAACCCATAGTTTGACCCAATTTGACCAATTGGTCAACCTAACCCAAATTTGACCTAACTTGACCTAAATTGGTCAAATTGAACCAATTCAAATCAAATAAACTCCAAATCACTTGAAATTTAGCTCAATTTATTTTTAAATCATTTCAAATCTGTTCAAATCAAACTCATAGCCAAATACCACTTTGCCCTTAGGTCAAAGGGTATCATATGACCAAATTCACTTAGAATTTGACCATTTTCTTTCACAAGGCCACTTGGCATCCTTCTAGTGGTCCACATGGGCACCAAGGAGGGTGGTGAACATGACCCAATGAGCTTGGGTCATCCATGAATAAAGCAAGGCCAAATTGACCTCCCAATCACATTTGAACACTTGGATCAACAAATACACTCACCACTCATATGGGCATCCACTCTCCCTTACTCCACTACCCAAAATAACCAATGTGTGATGTTTTGTAGCTCAAATCGTGCATCCAATCTAAGCCATTGAGCCAAAATGGAATATCAGCCTCTCACCATCTGATCCAAGGAGGGGAGATATACTCCCTCTCATTCTCACTCAAACAACAAGCAATCTATTCTCAGAGCTTGAGAGGTTGAATCGAAGCCTCCCCAAGCTTTTCCAAGCCATTCCTAATCTCCCCCATTTCCCATTTTCAGTTTTGCTCGAAGCCAAAATAGGGGAGGTGAACTCCAAATCCAACTCATTCAATTCTCAACCAAAATCAAATTAACCTTGCACATAACATCCTTGGACTAAGGAGAGCTCAATAGAATCATTTCCCAAGTCTCCAAGCCATGGAAGCACCACTTCGATCAAGGCTGAGGACCATTGAAAAGGAACTTGGTCAACCAAGCAAACCACTTCAAATCAAGATTAAATTCATTCAGCATGGCTTTGTCTCAACTAGACAAACTGCCTCCTCCATTGGAAGCATTGGTGATAGCCTCTGGCGAGGTATGCCATTGAAACCGACCTTAGAATAAATTTTGCTTGGTCCTTTGTGAAGAAAATTATCAAGTCACTTGATCTCCATCGTTAGATGTATTGATTGTGCTTCCCCGAAGGTGTGAGACGAATTTGAGCTCCATTCATGCTCAGGTGAGCTCGGAACAAGCAACGATTGCTGGACGGCAGTCGTCTCTCATCGCTTAGGAGGAGACAAAACATGGATTGTCCATTCTATGTGATTGGATCAAATGGTCCTGATTAGATCACACTAGATCCATTGTGATTCTAATCTAAATCATGGGATTATTCTATCGATCTTAGATCGGCCGTAAAGAAAAGCAGTGACTAGTAGCCAGATCGATAACTTAAATAAACAATCCCATCGCCCCATGTGAAAAGTGCGTTGCATCAGTGTGCCACATCAGCCGCCAAGATTAGGGGTTTAATTAGGCGTAATTAATTTAATTTTAATGGTGAAACTTTCAAAATTTATAACTAATTATAGAGAAATCCAAAAAATACAAATAAACACTCATTTTAAAGATAATTAGAGGAGAATAATATAAAATTTAAAAGTAAATTTATTACTTGATTAATTAGGGGAATTGCTTATGCCATTCTTAATCACTCTATTAATTAATTAAATGATTAATTAACATATTAAATAGTGATGAATTCATTAATTGAACTTGCTAATCATTATGAAACAGTGAATGGACATTGGGAATGAGATGAGGACCTCTTTTCCAATCTTTTACCCTAAGTTTATTTCATTTGGATTAACACTTAATCAAGTTGCAATTAATTAATGACTTACTTCATTAAATGGTTTAATTAATCAAACTTAAAACCAAATCATTTTAAAACTCAATCATTCAATTCTTGGGTAGATTATTAGGTGTTCAATAACTAAGAGAATTCCAAAGGAAATTATAATCAAACTACATGTGTAGGAGGGTTATAAAAGTACTTAAACAAACCCTTTAGCTTAATTAACATATAATTGTGAGCCAATTGCATTAGGCCCCTTTATTTCTTAGGTGCATTGCTGGTTTAATTTCCATATAATATGTTGGCTCATAATTACTTGGATAATTATGTTAAAGTGGTATAGGTAAGGGGTAATTAATGGATTCAATTCATACCTTAACCTAACCAAAACATAAAATTAACTTAACAGTTCTAAATTAAACCCAACCAATTTACATATGGGAATGGGTTAGTACTAGCAAGCCCTTCTCATATTTTCTAAGTCAAACTAAATTCAAAGATAAATTAAAATCTCCTTAAAGAATTTTTGATTCACTTTAAATGATCCTATTTTATATGATTGTCCTTAGGAATTAATTAGGGTGAATGAAGTCATATGCTTACATGCCTTTATTTCTTTCCAATCATGCTAAATATTATTTTCCATATGAAATCATGCATTTATTTCTTTTAAAAATTAATTAAATAAAATGTTTCCTTTTATATCAAATTGTATGTGTTGGCTAAAATTAAGAATATGAGTGGCTATTATCACTATTAAACCAAAAATTATCTTTTAAAACCTATAAATCAAAAAATTATGAATGAAGTGATGCTAGTTATAAATATTTATAAGCTTGCATGTGATTATAGCATAAGATGTGTATTATGAAGTTCTCTTTCCTTTTCTTAACATGGATTCACATTGGATTTGCAAGTGTATAATTCATTTTAAAAGAACACAACACTTGCTTAAATCTATTCCTATGCATTTTTATGTTAAAACTTAGGAAGGACTTTCATATTATACATGTAAATCATACTACCAAATAAAATATAATCTCTTGCATGAATCTTTATCCATTTGATTCTGTCTGTACATCTACATGTATCTAAGAAAAGTGGTGTATTAGTCTAGACATCCGAGGCTGCGAGGCTTTAAGTAGCCCTAAGTAGGTCTTGTACCTTACGCCCCTGGTGTAGAAACAATGGCACCGTACTCACTTATAACTTTTATACATGCGGATGTGCATTTAGTTAATAGATGAGAAATCCCTCTTTTCTACATAACAAAGACATACATTAATGATCAATTAATAAATAGAATATCCAAATTTTGAAATCACATCTCTGTGCATTCATCATCAAAGTGTGCTAAGATTTTCCCTACATGTATAAGTATGCTTAGGATTATTCATATGCATGATATACATGGTGGAAAGAAATGAATGGTTGTGTGTATGTGATAGTAATTCACCCTAAATAATCTTAAGAGGCCTTTCTTATTAAATAGGACTATTTAAAGAGAACCCAAACTTAGGACCAATTAAAAACATAATAAACCATTTACTAAAGGAAATTCATTAATCAATCTACCTTAGAAATGTTTTAAGATAGGGATGAAAGAGAGCTCTCTTCTCTTTTCTTCTCTTCATAACATTTAGTCACTAAATATAGGTTCATTCAAACCAAATCAAATTACCAACTAAAATTGACAAGTCAACTAAATCACTTGAAATGAAACCACCATCTAAATTGAATCTTCCACACTTAGAAAATTCCAACTTTAAAGCCTAGCTAAGATATGCCACACAAGCTTTAAATGACACACAAATTAGACTAAGTCACCATTTCTAACTTTAGGTTAGGGTGACGCATGGATTGATGAATGTTTTATTTTATCATGTATTATTTTAGACTGGATGTTAGGGTGTATGTGCGTAGTCTGGATGTTAAGCCAATATTATTCTAATCATATTTTTTGCATGAGGTTGTGCTTAAGGGGCACTATAATAAGAATATAAAGGATCTTTCACTGTGCAGGTTGCTTATACCCCTAAGGTATAACCTAAATTAGGACAGGTGGACTTTGTTACCCATGTGTGGGGTGCTACGTCCAAATTATTCATATAACTGCTTGGGTTGTGTGATATGTTTAGCTAACCTTTCTTGTGCAGGTTTAGTTAGATTTACCTTTCCCATTTTGATGTAAATTTTATAATTAGGATTTAAAATGAATGTTATGGGGGATTAGGATGAACATTGGTTATAAGATCAAGTCTTATGTATCGTGTGATGCCTTTGTAGTAACTATATTCCAATCAAGCCAAAAAGAAGAAAGAAAAGAAGCAAATCAAAATGAAGAAATAAAGAATGAAGAATGAAGAATGAAGACTCCCATAACATAAATTCCTTTTAATTGTAATTATTAATTTGTAATCACGTATAAGGGTAGAGACCCATTTCTTTTTTTAGTTGTGCGATACCCAAACACACTAGCCTCTTATTATTTTGTACTAATTTTATAAATTGATTGATGTTATGTTAATGATTGCGCAATTAGGATGTCATGATTTTCCTAGTTTCTTAATTATTTGATGATTTTTGAATGGCCTTGATGTGATTAGGCTCTTAGGAAAAATAAATTTTCTATCCAATTAATCAATTCAAAATTAAACCAAACAACTCATAACCTCACCTAAAGCCTAGGACATAAACCAAGATAATAAAAGTTTAGAAACCCCTTAGTTGGATGTTGTATGCCTCATATCATGCATAAATCATATTGTCTGATTCTTGCCAATGGAGGACTTCCACCTTTTCTATAGAAAATGGCTTGACCTTTGAGATCCATGGTAGAAACACACCTCCTTCTTTTTGATTTTGCCCCATAACTGATTTTCTCATGCATTTGGCATATAAAATCCCATAGCCCATGTCAAATAAAATGTCCAAAAATCAAAAATAAAAATTTGACAAAATTTGCATTAGATTAAGTCATGGATTCATAGCACTCATGCTCTAGTCTCTTATGGAGTGAGTTTAAGGACTTAGTATTCTTTGTAAATAAACAACAACCTAGCCATCTTGCAAAGTATAAGACTTGCATACATGTATTTAAAACCATAGGAGGAGTAAGTTGGCGGCCACTCCAAGTTGTTGTAAGTCCAACAGTTAGGTGGATTACTCTCTCTTATGGAGGTAAACCATATACCCATTTTTGCCTTAGATTTAGGTCATGCTTTGGCCCTTGTCAAAGTTCCATAGATTTAGGATCCTAGGTCGTTGTTTCCCTTTGCGGGCTACAAGCATAAATCCTCACCTCTTAGGCATTTCTATGATCTTATATTATGGAATTATAAGTCCTAGTATTCTATTAAAATGTCAACTCAAATAATTAAGTAGGGGAAAGATCTCCAGTACTTTTGAAGACCCATCATGCCTTAGGAGTCCCCATTAGGTGATTAGGTCAATTATAGGATAGTGACTTCTATCTCTCGAGATAGTACACTATTCCTTAATGTCAAACTTGATCACCCTAATGATTCCATCTATCTGCGTGGTGTCCCCTCACATAAACACACATAACATATTCAACAACATCTCAACAAAAATATACACCATAAATTTTTCTGGTGACTCACAGGGGATGGATCTTTCGCCATCTTTGGTAAATGATCGTTGTCTCCAAGTATTAATAGTGGATTTGTATTTCATATGAGTCTGAGACTATCCTTCTTTTCTGTTGGCACTTAGCTCATTTCATTCTTAAACTAAGCTACCCAACATCTTTGAGGTTTTAGGACCTCACTCCATGTAGGTCTTAAAACCCCTGTTGGGTCCCCCAATAGGTGAAAATAAAATTTAACCAAAAAGATGACTAAAAAACCTTGTTGAACCTTCTTACCATCTCTATGGTAAGGCAAGGTTCATTCTACAAATGAGAAAAATAAATCCTTTATAAAAATATCACTTTTCAAAAGCACTTTCCAAAGTTCACACAATAGAATACTTGCATAAAATGTTTTACAAAATATGTAACTCAACCCCATCTAAAAATCCTCAGGATTGTTACATGTAGGTTCTTTTCAAAACCAAAATCAAAATCACCTTTCAAAAAACACATATTTGAAAATGAACATCTTCATGCAACATACCCAAATTTATTGAATGAAGTTTTCATTTCCAAATAAAATCATTTCATAAAGTTGAAACTCCACTCAATATATCTCACATATGTTGAAGTTGGAGTTTCTTCCTTCTCAAAAGCACATATTTGAAAATAAAAATCCTCATTCAATATACCCAAATTTATTGAATGAAGATTTCATTTTCAAATAAAATCATATCATAAAATTGAAACTCCACCCAATATATTCCATATATATTAGAGTTGGAGTTTCTTTCTTTCAAAAAGCACAAATTTGAAAATAAGTATCTTCATTCAATATATCCAAATTTGTTGAATAGAGGTTTCATTTTCAAATTAAATCACACCATTTGAAACTCCACTCAACACATTCCACATGTGTTAAGTTGAAATTTCCTTCTTTTCAAAAAGCAATAATAACACACAAAAATTTCATCTTTGAAAAATTAAATATGATTGACTTCCATTTTACATACCCAAATTTGTCAAATGGAAATCTCCTTTGCAAAATCATGAAATCAAAATACATTGGAATTCCATTTCACATACCCAAATTTGTTAAATGAGAGTTTCATTTTTCAAAAAGAAAATTGAAAATAAATTGGATTCTATTTAACACACCACATTTGTTAAACATAAATCCTCCCTTTCAAAAATGACACAAATCAAAACAAAAATCAAACACATTTGGGCTTTATTTAGCATACACAAATTTACTAAGTAAAGATCTTATTTTCAAAATCAAAACAAAAATCAAACACATTTGGACTTTATTTAGCATACACAAATTTGCTAAGTAAAGATCTCATTTTCAAAATAAAAAAAAACTAAATATATTTGGGTTTTATTTAGCATACAAAAATTTGCTAAGTAATGATTTTATTTCTAAATTCACACATGATATATATCATGGGCAAGCAAGCAAAAAGAAAATTGTTTTCAAACATCTCATTTAGCATACACAAATTTGCTAAATGAGTAATCCCAAATAAAATCAATTGACCCTCTATTTAACATACTCAAATTTGTTAAATAAAGGGTCTCCAAATAGAAAATCAAATTCAAATATGAACTAATGGAAGCATCAAAAGTCTCTCCAAAATATTTGAACCCATTCGACATACACAAATTTGTTGAATATGTTCTAAACTCAAAGGAACTCAAAATCTCTCCTCCAAGTTATTCAAAATCATTCCTAAATTCAATGAGCCACATTTAACATATTCAAATTATTGAGTGTGGGTTCAAATTCTAAATCAAGTTTTAAAAAGTCAGCAGAATACCAAGGCAGAAAATTTGATTTGAGTTTATTTTCAACAATTACATAGTTCCAGTTTAGTTTCAACTCTAGTAAGCTTTTCCCAGTATAGTATAGTACAGATGGATTCCCAGAAGTATGTGTTCACCTTCCCCTTCAAGATGGATTTGGCCATGGATCGGGCCAGCCTCTCCCAATTTGATTTTGTTCACTTGATACATTTTGGCCAAGGATTTAAAGGAGCCAGGATTACTTGTGATGGGGAAACCCTCACTACTATCAGTAAGGATGTGGTGGCTGGGTAGAAGCCCGTCATCCATATTGAGATACCTTAGATTCTAAATTTCCCTAACTGAAGAGGAAGGCAATAGAGGTTCCAGCAGCAGCTACAGTTCTAGTGCAGTTGCAATCAGTTGTTCCCATCATTGCCCTAGTGTGGGCAAACACCCACTCACTGGCTTCCTCTTAGGGGAAGGTTACCTCGGCTTCAGGGATAGTCCCCCCTACCTTTGAGATATGATCTAGCTCCCGTACTGCTCTACCTAGCTGAACTTAACACCGCAAGATCAAGCAGCACCATGTGTGCATTGCCAAGGAGATTGAGGCATGTTGACCTCATTTTTAGAATGAGTTCTCAACCCTCCATCATAGACATAGGACTCCTCTTTGACTTTAGGAGTTCCTTAGTCTTAAGACACATCTAGTGATTAGGTGGACACTCAACCTAACCCTAGAGACTTAGAAGAGTTAGCCATAGAGTAAGTCATGCCTTAGAGGTGTTAGGAAAATCTGCCTACCCTATAGCTTAAACCAAATTCCTCACTTCCTTCCTTCAAGTAAAACTCAAATCAATTCCAAATGATCAAAATCCATGATCAATTCCAAAAGATTGAAGCTTATGATTGAAATTCCTAATTCAAAATCCTTCATAAGTCCTTAATCCTCTCTTAAAGACTTAGCTTAAAAATCATCTTCAAATCAATTCAAATTCATAAAATTTTCTCACAACTCATTTATATTCTCATTATATTCATATATATAAATGAGATATAAATTCAAATCAATCAAATCAAATCCAAAATTCAAATTCCTAATTCAAAATCCTTCTTACCTCCTTAATCCTCTCTTAAGGACTTAGCCTAAATCATCTTTAAATCTATTCAAATTCATAAAATTTTCTCACAACTCATTTATATTATCATTTATATTCACATATATAAATGAAATATAAATTCAAATCAATCAAATAAAATCAAATCCAAAATTTAAATTCTTAATTTAAAATCCTTCTTAAGTCCTTAATCCTCTCTTAAGGACTTAGCCTAAATCATCTTTAAATCAATTCAAATTCATAAAATTTTCTCACAACTCATTTATATTCTCATTTATATTCACATATATAAATGAAATATAAATTCAAATCAATCAAATCAAATCCAAAATTTAAATTCCTAATTCAAAATCCTTCTTAAGTCCTTAATCCTCTCATAAGGACTTAACCTAAAAATAATCTTCAAATCACTTCAAACTCATGAAATTTTCTCATGACCCATTTATATTCTCATTTATATTCACATATATAAATGAAATATAAATTCAAACAATCAAAACCAAATCCAAAATTCAAGTTCAAATTCAATCAAAATCCAACCTAAGCCTTTCAAGTCAAATCTTGAACTTAGCCAAATCAATTTCAAAGCAAACCAAACCCTTGATTTTCTTCATGATTCAATCAATTCTTCAATCATGAATCCAAATATAAATAAAACTTCAATCACTTAACCAAAACTCAATTCAAAAATCAAGCCAAAATTAAACTCATATTCACCATTTGAACTTGAAATTGTCAAATGAATCAAAACCCATTTGACTTGAAACCACTTGCAAATGGATTTATATTTCAATCATAAGTCCATATGTAAGTTCAATCAAACTCAAATCAAGCTTTGACCAAGCCATTTGACCCACTTAGGCTCACTTGACTAGAAGTGACCTAAAGTACCCTTATGAGGTAAATTCTAATCCTAACCAAATTGGATTGAATCAAGTTTACCTAAGCCTCTTATCATGATCAACAATCATCATGAGGTGACCAATCACTCAAATTGGGTCAAACCAAGTCAAACCTAAGGTTGACCAAGTCAACACTTAGCCAAAATGAAACCCTACATAGCCAAAATCCATCATAGGCCAAATTGATTGAAATCAATGATCTAAGTTCATTCATGATCATTGTTTAAACTTGACCAAGTCAAAATTTGAGCATAACCTAGCCCAATTGGCCACTTGACCCAAGTTGAGCCAACTTGACCTAAAAAGTCAAAATGTGTCAAAACTTGATCTAAGCCAAATTGATTGAAACCAATGGGTTAAGTTCACTCTAAATCACTTGTTGAAGTTGACCCAAGCCTCAATTTGCCAACTAGACCTAACCTGGCCCAATTGACCTTGAACCAAACTTGACCTAAAGGGTCATATGAGCCAAATTCAAACATAACCAAAATTGACAGGAAAAAAAATACCAATCCACTTCATATGACCAACCAAACCTAAACCTACCCATGACCTGGATTAAATAGGTCAAATGGGTCAAATTGGTCAACTTGACCCATTTGACCTAAATGAAGTCATATGAACCAAATTCAAACCTAAACCAAATTGAATCAAACCAAAGTCACCAAAACATTTCAAATGGTCATATGAACTTGACTCAACCCTTGGTTTGACCCAATTTGACCACTTAGTCAACGTGACTCAAGTTGACCTAATTTGACCTAAATGGGTCAACATGAGCCAAATCACATCAAACCAACTCCAAATTTAATGAAACTTGGCCAAATATTTTCTCAACATACCAAACATACTAAAATTCAAAAATCATCCAAATGACCATTTTATCCCTAGGCCATAGAGTAAAGTTTGGCCAATTTCTCATGGAATTTGGTCAAATCCTCTTCATATCCACTTCCTAGTGGATCAAGTGAACACTAGGGAGGGTGGTGCACCAAACCCAATGGGTGTGGGTCAGCCAAACCCAACCCAATGGCCAAACTGAGCATGTGCATGGAAATGGCCACATGACAAACCTCTTCCCACTCAAATGAAGCAATGGATACTTCACCATTCCACTCCTTGGCCAAAACCAAATTCAAGTACATTTTAAACAGCTTAACAATCCCTATGAATCAAGGCAATTGATAAAAAATGGCTTCTCCTTGCTCGACCGTCCCATTGCGAAAGGGGGAGATATACTCCACCTAATTCACTCTGATTCCAAGAGAGCCATTGTCTATTGAGTATTAGGAATCCAGAGGAGCCATTTGCAAGTGATCCTAAGCTTCTTAGAGGGAGATTGAAAGTTCATCTTCCCAGTTTTCATACATTGAAAATAGGGAGCTCCCGATTACCAACCTCCACACTCAAAATCGGTGCAATCCCTTTGCAAGCTCCATCGTGAGCTCAAATCACCAAAACTCTTTTCCAAGCTCCAAAGGTAGAGGAGGAGTATTCTAGACCAAAGCTGAGCTCAATTGGAGGAGGAGTTGGTCCATAGGAGAAGTTACTCAACCTCAACCCCTCAAACTTTTAGTAAAGCTTCATCTCAACTAGACGAAGCTTCTTCAAGGAAATCGAGCATCGGTAATCACCTCTAGTGAGGTTAGCCATTTTTCGAGCTTAAATTTAATGTGGTTTGGAGATTTATGAAAGAAATTTTCATGGCATAGAATTTTGACTATTAAATGTGATCTAGGATGCATGATGAAGGTGTGGGCTAAATTCTAGCCAATCTGAGCTCAATCGAGCTCGGATCATGGCCTTTAAGATGGACATATCCTCTTTCATAGGAATTGCGGGGATAGATCTCACGGCCATCCATCCATCGATTTTGGCTGGATCGTTAAATGACGGCTCTTTCCCATCACGGATCTTCCATCGGATTTTGGATGGGCGGCCCTGATTAGAAACAATGATCGAGCGACTAAGGAAAGCGCATATATGCTGCGATGCGGTCTATGATGTGATGGGTTAAAATACCCAATCATAGTATACATGTAAAGCGCATGCGTGCATGTGGCACCGAGATTAATAATATGATTAGGGAATTATTTAATTCCTAATTAATCACCTAAACTTCTAAGATTCATATCTAAACATAGAAAAATTAGAAAAATATGAAATAAATTGCATTAGAAAGATAATTGAGCAAAGAATATTCTACAATTGATTTTGAATAATTATTTTCTCTGAATTTGAGTTTTATTAGGAATGTTAATTTGTTAATTACTCTTTAATTAATCCAGTGATTGATTGCAAATTTCTTGGGTATAATTAGAGGGATGACATCTACTTCTCTTAATTTTCTTGGGATTTATTGGTTGCTTAATTAGGGGAATTGCTAGTTCATTCCTTAATCACTCCCTTAATGTAATTAGACATAATTAAGGGTATAATTAGTGATTTAACCCTCTAATTAGGCCAACTAAGTTTTTCTTAAGAGAATGTGAGTTTAGGTAATAACTTTGGGTTACTCTCCTTAAGATATTCCATAAACCCCTTTATTCCTTAATCTTATCTTAATTAAAGATTAATTCACTAATTATCCCCTTAATTAATTTCATAAAATTCTAAAACTTTCCAAAACTCAATTAATTCTTCTTGGGTAGATGCTTAGGTGTTCAAGAGCCTAAGTACAATTAAAAAAATTAAAATTCAACTCATATGTGTGAGGGGTGTTTTGAAATTACTTAAGTTAAACCCCTTAGCTTAATTAATCATTAATCATGAGCCAAATTACATTAGGCCCTTTTCCTCCTAGGTGCATTGCTGATTTAAATTCCTTGTGTGATTTTATGTCATCTCATTGGCTCATAATTATTTGATTAACTAAGCTAAGGCGATGTAGGTAAGGGGTAATTAACATGCTTAATTCATACCTTAACCTAATAAAAATATAAAATGAATCTAATCACCTAAAAATTAAACAAAAATATTAAACACATGTGGGAATGGGTTAGGAACAGAAAACTCACCTCACATTTTCAAAATTAAATCAAACTCAAAATCAAATAAAAATCACATTAAACAAACTTTGATTTACTTTAAGCTTTCTTATTTCATAAGATTGTCTTTAGGAATTAATTAAGGTGAATGTGTTTACATGCTTTCATTACTTTAGTTCTTTCCTAACATGCTAAATATGTGTGTCATATGATTTCATGCCTTCATGCTTTTAAAAAATCAAATTTAAAATGAAAATATTTCTTTTATGTCAAATTGCATGTTTTGGCTAAAGTAACAAATATGAGTGGCCATTATCGCTATTAAATCCAAATTATTTTTAAAATATATGAATCAATTATCAAAATTAGAAGTGTGTTACTTATATCTCACTTATAAGCTTGCATGTGAGTAAAATATAAGGATGTGCTTAGTGTAGTTTTCCTTCTCCTCTCTTTTAGTATAGTTTTGAATAGGATTTGGCAAAGTGTATAGTTCATTTGAAAATAACACAATACTTGCCTAATTATATTTCATATTCATTACTATACTATGGCATAAGAAGGAAACCTACACTTACATATATAAATTGCATAAATAAACAAAAATAAAATAAATACTAACTTTTGCATTCTTTCTTTTCCATTTATTTCTTTTATACATATGTTTGTATTTAAGGAAAGTGGTATCTCAGTCTAGACAACCGGGGTTGAGAGGCATTAAGTAGCCCTAAGTAGGTCTTGCACCTTACACCTAGTTTACAATGGCAGTACTCACTTATGCCTTTCATACATTCATATGTGCATGTAAAAATTGGATAAGAAACCCCTTTGCTACTTAATGAAAATCATGCATCATAAACATTCAAATTTTTTAAGTACCTTATTTAGCATGCATCATAAAGTGTGCTAAACATTCCCATTTGGTGTGTATTGATATGCTTAGGATTCATTCATATGCATGTTATACATGTTGGGAAAGGAATTAAGTGATGTGTGTTTTGTGAAACTCACTTTATTTAATCTTAAAATGCCTTCCATTTTGAATAGGTTTTGTTTAGAGTTCATCTAAACTTGGGATTAATTAAAACACATAATAAAACATTCACTAAATAAAACTAAAACATGAATCCACTTTAGAAATTACTTAGGTTAAGAAAGGAAAGAGAAGTTCTCTTCTCTTTTCCTCTTTACAACTTAGTAATTAATTGTAGGATTCACTTGAACCTAATCAAAATATAAAATAAAATCAACCCAAAAAACTAAACCACTTAAATGAAATCCTCCTTTAAGTTGAACATTCTTCACACTTAGAAAATTCTAACTTAGCCATAACTAAGCATACCACACAAACCTTAAATGCACACACTTTAAACTAGGTCACCTAGCATTAGGTTAGGGTGGTGCAGGGTTTGATGTTTGCTTTTATTTTGTGATATATGTTTTAGTATGGATGTTAGGGTGAATTTGCATAGAATGAATGATAGGACAATTTAGTCTAATAATTATTTTATGGGGATTGTGCTTAAAGGGCACTGTAATAAAAAAAATATAAATGCTTTTATTGTGCAAGTGCTTATACCCTAAGCATAATCCAATAGGCCAGGTGGACTTAGTTACCCATGTGTGGGGTGCTAAGTCCAATATACATGCTTGGAATTTGTGTGGTTTGTTTAGATAATTTGTTTTAGGTGTTAGCTAGATTTACTTTTTTGTTTCATGTAATTTTTGCAATTAGGATTTTGGAATGATTGTTATGGAGATTAGGATGAGCATTGATCATAACATCTCATTTTATGTACCATGTGAAGCCTTTGGAGCAACCACCTTCCAACCATCCAAAAGAAGAACCAAGAAGAAAGAAGAAAAAAAGAAGAAAGAAGAAAAGAAGAATGAAGAAATGAAGCTTGAAGACCCCCCACAATAATGAGTTCTTTGCTTAATTATACTTAATTCATTTGTAATTGGGTTGTATAAGGTAGAGCTTCATTAATTTGTTTTCGGGTTTGTGCGATGGTGCCCGACCACAAATGGCCTCTTATTTTTTGCGTTAGCTTTATAAATTGATTGATGATTTGTTTAGATTGTGCATTAAGATGGTATCTTTTTCCTAGTTTCTTCTTTGCTTGATGTATGGCCTAGATGTGGATTAGGCTCTTAGGGAAAAATAAATCTTCTACCAAATTTAATAATTCAAAATTAAAAATAAAGAACTTATAACCTCACCTAAAGCTTAGGCTAAAATTAAGATAAAAGAATTAGCAACCCCTTAGCTGGATGAGTATCTCTTTTATAAGATCATGCATAAATGCATATTATTTTCACTCTTGATTGGAGGCTTCCACCTTTGCTAGAGAAACTTGGCTTGACCTTTGAGAGCCATGGTGAAAATACACCTCCTCCCTTCTCGCTGATTTTGGCCAATAATCTTATTTCTCATGCATTAGGCATATGAATCCTATAAGCAGTCAAATGATTGTCCAAAAATGAAAATAAAATGTAATATGATTTGCATTAGATTTAGGTCATTTGAGGCATACCCTTACATGATATAGTCTCTTTAGGGAGTGAGTTTAAGGACTTAGTCTCTTTCTAAATAAATAGTAGCCTAGCTATCTTGCATAAAGCATATGACTTGCTTACATGAATTTAAAACCATAGGGGGGTTAGTTGGCGACCACCCCTAGGTGGTTGTAAGTCCAAGCAGTCGGGTGGTTTGTCCTCTCTTGTGGAGAGAAACTAAATACCCATTTATGCCTTAGATTTAGATGTACTTTTGGCCCTCACCAAGCTCCCTAGATTTAGGTTTGAGGTTGCTTCTCCCTTCTATGGGCCAGAGGCATAAATCCTCACCTCTTAAGCATTTCCTTAATCTTGTGTTATGGAATCATAAGTCCTAAACTTCTAATAAAAAGTCAACTCAAACAAATTAAATCAATTTCAAAAATGTAAAGCCTAATCATAGGATAGTTTGAGATGCTCACTAGGTTTAGCATCACGAGCATCTCCTATTTATCTTCATTTGGCTTTGATAACTCTCTCCTTGGTCAATCCCAATTGATCTTCAAAAATGAACTAATCGATAGATAGTCCTACCTTATTGAAATCTTTGGAGATAATGATCATTTACCTTAATAGAGAGTATTCCTAAGAGATCTCATTCCATAGGACGTAATAAACAATGAGGGCTTTCCCCTGTAGGGAACTTAATGAACCCGGTTTAAAATAAACCTTACTTTACTTTTCCATGTAAAGTAGGGGAAGAATCTTTAGTACACATGCAGACCCATTATCCTTAGGAGTCCTTGTTGAGATGATTAGGTCCATTGTAGGGTGGTGACTTCTATCTTTAGAGATAGTACACCTCTCTTCAATATCGTACCTGATCACCCTCAGTAAGAACATCTACGGATTTATGTGGTGTCAAAATTACATAAGAAAAAGAGATGTATATTTCTATCTTCATTTTATCCCGCATAGAGTGAAGATGGAAGTATATATTTTATTCTTTAGAAAGAAATCAATTAAAATTTCACCATAGATTTTTCTGGCGACTCTGCTGGGGATGGTTCCTCTCTCCATCTTTGGTAAATGATCATTGTCTCCAAGTATCGATAGTGGGTTTGTACTTTGGTATGAATCCAAGACTATCTTTCATTCTATTGGCACTTAGCTTATTTCATTCTTAAGTTAAGTTAGCCAACATTTTTAGGTTTTAGGTCCTCACCCCATGTTGGTCTTAAAACCCCCGTTAGGTTCTCCAATGGGTAAAAATAAAAAGACCTAATAAAAAAAGAAAAATATTTAAAGACTTCCTCCTTATCATTTCTATGTTAAGGAAAGGTTCATTTTAAAATAATAAAGATAAAATAAACCCTTAAAAAATCATGCTTTCGAAAAAGCACTCTTTCATAAATGCATATATTAAAATATTTTGCACAAAATTTTCCAAAATTATCTTCATCTAAATAATCTTTATGATTATCATATGTGAAGATCATCTTTACAAAAAAAAAAAAAAAAAAAAAAAAAAACAAAAAAAAATTCCAACAATCATATTTTCAAAAGCATAAAATTTGAAGATAGGCATTTCCATTCAATACACCCAAATGTATTGAATGGATATTACCTCTTCAAGCAAAATCATAACTTTGAACTTCCACCTAATACATTCCACATGTGTTAGGTTGGGATTTTCATATTTTCAAAAAGCACATATGAAACCTCTCCATTCAATATATCCACATTTATTGGGTGGAGGTCTCATTTTCAAATAAAATCAAAAATAAAATTTTCAAAAAGCACACATGAACCTTTCCATTCAATATACCCATACTTATTGAATGGAAGTTTCATTTTCAAACAAAACTAAATTTTTCAAAAGCACATATGAATGCCTCCATTCAATATACCCAAATTTATTGAATGAGGATTTCATTCCCAAATAAAAATAACATCATTTGGAAATCCCACTTAAACATATTCCATATATGATTTTGTTGGATTCCTCTTTCAAAAAGCAATAATCACACACAAAGCTTAATTTTTCACATTGTAAAAATAGGATTGACTTCCATTCCTACATACCCAAATTTGTTAAATGGAAGTCATCTTTTCGAAAATCAAAACTTAACAATCATATTTTTAAAATTCAAAACACATTTGGAACTTCATTTAGCACACTCAAATTTGCTAAGTGAAGTCTCCAAATTTGAAAAATAAAATTTTCAAATACATTTGAAACTTCATTCTAGCATATCTCATTTGTTAACATGAAGTCTCTCCTTCTCCAAAAATAAAATTTGAAACACACTTTTGGAAATTTCATTTAGCATACTCAAATTTGCTAAGTAAAATATCCATCCCCCAAAAAAGTTTCAAAACATATTTGGAATTTCTATTTAGCATACCCCATTTGCTAAAATGAAGTCTCCCTTTTTCAAAATCTAAAACAAAATTTTGAAACACCTTTGGAATTCCATTTAGCATACTCAAATTTGCTAAATGAAATTTCCACTTCATAAAATTTCAAAAGCACTTTTGGAACTTCACTCTTTAGCATACCAAATTTGCTAAAGTGAAGCCTCCATTTTCCAAACAAAACCAAAACACAAAAATTTTAAACACATATTTTGGAATTTCATTTAGCATACTCAAATTTGCTAAATGAAAATTCTATTTCAAAAAATTAAGTGGAACTTCATTTTTAGCATACCATATTTGCTAAAGTGAAGTTTGCACTTTCAATCAAAAAAATAAATAAAATCAAAAAGAAACACATTAGGATTCCCTTAGCATACTTAAATTTACTAAGGATCCTACTTTTCAAAAATAAATCAAAATCAAAAGAAAACACATTAGGTTTTCCTTAGCATACCCAAATTTGCTACGGATCCTACTTTTACAAAAATCAAAATATCTAAAACAAATAAACAAAATCTTTTAAAAACAAAACACACTTGGGTTCTTCACTTAGCATACCTAAATTTACAAAGTGAGAATTCCAATTTTCAAAATCAATAATAATTCACAAGATAAAACAAACAAAGAAATAAGAACAATTATTTTCAAACACCTCACTTAGCATACCCAAATTTGCTAAGTGAGTGAATTCCAAATACCAAATCAAAAATAAAACCAATCGATCCTTACTTTAACATACCCAAATTTGTTAAAGGAAATGGTCCTCAAATCAAAATCTAATTTTAAACATGAACCTATGAAAGCATCTTTTTAAAAAAGAATTGAATCCATTTTTCAACATACCCAAATTTGTTGAAGTTTGATTCATATTCAAAATTCCTCTTTCCAATCAAATCTCTAAATCTTCTCTAAATCCATTTGAACCCCACTTAACACTTCCAAGATGTTGGATGTGGGTTTAAATTTTAAATTCAAATAAAGAAATCAACAAAAAAAAATTGATCCAAGCTTGTTTCAACATTGCAGATTCTCAGCACTAGTCTCAGTTACAGTTCAGTTCTTCAATTTTAGTTGACTATAAATGGCAAATTCACAAAAGTTTGTGTTTACTTTCCCCTATGACATGGACTTGGCCTTGGATTAGACCAATCTCCCTTGAGCTGATCACACCCATCTCATCCATTTTGGTAGAGGTTTTGAGGGATCACCTGTGATGGCACTCCCCTCATAATTGCAGGATTATGGTGGCGTAAAGTCATTGATTATTTACCTTGATTCGACATCCCCTCATTAAAGAGGAAAGCGGTGGTAGTCCATTAGTTCGGTGTGCCAATGATAGTGACGGTGCATGCCATGGTTCGTCTTTGCCCTAGCTAGCACTCACTCATTGGCACCCTCTAAGGGTAAGGCTCCTCTGATCCCAGAGATTGCCTCCTCAACCTTTGAGGTTTGGTCTAGTTTTTACTCCACTCACCCTACCAAGACTCAAAGGAGAAATAAAAACCCATGATTAAGCAAAATCATACACGTATTACCAGGGAGATGGAGGCTGCTATGCAGTTAGTTTTGGAGGACATACCCACTCTGTTCACCCTCCTGGTTATAGTGAACCCATTTCATCATCTCTTTGGGTTTGATAGAGAGGATGCTAAGAGGATCCATACTTCACCTCCACGGTGGTTCAACCGACCCCAGTTAGCAGCGGGAGGTCGTGATGCCGCCTCTCCAAATAGCCTACGCCAGGCAGAGCTTACGGACGTTCTGAGTCTAGAGTTCAGTTTTATTTGAGATCTATCATTCCTCGTAGTGTGGGGAAACACCTACGATAGGAGAGGGCCATAAAGGCTCACACTTCAATACAGATCACTAGCAAAAAGAGGTAGAGGTTTGGTCGGCAGTCAACATCCTCTGCACTTATTGATTTCCCTGATCGGTGCACTACTCGCGTCGATCACAAAGATAGTATTTTGCTTACAGGGATGACCCATCATAGGAAGAGGGTCCCTATCCTGAGAGAGTCGGGTGTCTCCACCATAGCGCTCTACCCTCCGTCTGCCATCACCTGTCCACGTTGTAGCATCTCCACTTCTGTAGAAGGCCATGAAGGCCACATGGGGAGAAGCATACCCAGTTGGTGATCCAGCTATGGTCGAGGGATTCTATTCCATCTACACCACCTACTGTGGCGAGGCTGAGCTCTCCTACTCGACCTTCTATCCTAGTTATGGTGTGGAGGGAATGGCAACCCTGAAGCATAGTGGTCATCCCTTCACCAACACCACCAGTTCAACAGACACAGAGATGGAGGCATCTATTACAAAGGGAGCAGATGATAGCCCAATTGCATCAATGATAGTATAACCTCCTAGGAGTATCACCCCTTTTAGAGTCAGTGACATTCAGGAGTGTGTCTCTTCTAGTGAGTATAGTCATCATAGGATTGATTCTCTAACAACAAGGGAGGTCCGTGCCTCTCAGTACATGACAGTGATCACACCGGTCAGCCAAAATCATTTGTGCCCATTCAAATTGATTATTCTCTTGAGGACATAGTGGCACATTATCTTGTAAAAAAGAAGGAAAATCTAGGGTATAATTGGTCTGATGAGGAGAAGATCAGCTTTGATCCCAATAAAGATAATTTGTTGGGAGACTCAGCCGAGGTTTGCATGATAGATACCAGGAGATCCCTCCTCAGAGAGCAGCCGACCATGGAAAGTAATGAGGTTGAGTCGAAAGACATAGCCCAATCTGCCCAATACCTCTAATATTAGTTAAAGTAGAAAGATGAACAAATATATTGGATGGTGAGGCAGCTTGAGGACTTGTTAGTAGTATCTCAGTACTTCAGAAACAAGCCCCAGTAGTTCATCCTACTACAGTTGAAATTAGTCAACCAGAGTTAGTGCATGTCTTGGACCCAGCCAAGACCTTACGTCTTGTTGAGCAAAGTAGCACTAGCATGTATAGGAAGGTAATGAAAGTACCTCTATAAAGGAGAAAGACATCAGATCTTTGATTGAGTAGTAGGTGAAGGAAGCATTGGCTCAAGCACGGGGAGGATCATCAGTTCCAAAGGGTAGACCCTACTCAGAGGAATTTGATGCAATCCAATATCCCAAGGGTTTCATGCCACCTTCCTTCAAAAGTTTTGATGGCAGTGGAAACCAGAGGCAACATATTGCACACTTCAGAGCCAGTTATTGCAACACTAGTGGCAATGACTCTTTGCTATTCCACCTCTTCGTCAGTAGCCTAGCAGAGATAGCTTTCAAATTATGTGCTAAACTTTCTAATGGATCAATAAAGACATTTGCTGAGTAGGAGTAACTCTTTATCAAGAGATTTGCTGGGGCTCAGCAAAGGATTACTGTTGGTGATCTTGTTGTAGCACAATAACACCCAGGTGAGTTCCTTGTTGACTATATTCTCAGATGGCGTAACTTGAGTATGACATGCGAGCTGCAATTGTCTAAGCAGCATGCCATTGAAATTTTTCTAAGGAATATCCATGGCCCGATCACCTTCATGCTTAAGGGCTTCACTATCAGAACATTTGAGAAGCTAATCAATAAGGCAGCTAGTCTATAAGGAGAGACCAAACAGTTTCCTTTTCAAGACCAGTTGCCCAAAGTAAAGCAACAGAAGGTATATGAGAAGAAGCCAGGAATAGTAACGACAGTAGATAAGAGGAAGCAACCAGCTAGAGATCAGTCCAAGAGACCACAACCTCAGCAGCCTTCGCTTCCACCTCCTTTACCACCACCGAGGTAGCCCTACCAGCCTCCACAACTGGATCCATAGCCAGCACCGCCACCTCCTCAGCCATACCATCAGCAACAACGACACACATACCCACCACCAGGTAGCTATGGTCCACCTACTCTTTTAGATAAGCTTAATAATCCTTATTCATTTAAGAGAGAGGTAATCAAGAAGATCTTTAAGAATCTCTTAAAGAAGCCTAATTTTAGCCACTTGAGCCTAGGAGACCGAAGGAAGTGGGAGAAAGCCATGATCTAACTTTTTCCCCTACCATCATATGCTAGTTCATGTTTTGGAGGATTGCTTCATATTTAAGGACTATCTTGAACATAGCTTCAAGACCGATGTTGTAGTTATCCCGAAGGAATAGCTTTTGGAACAACAATCTAGTTCCATTAGGGTAATCCTTGGGGATACTTGTGATCCTTCCAAAATCAAAGAAGGTTGGGATATCACTTTATCCAAAACCTCTAAAAAGATCATTTAGAAGATCAAGAAACTTTCCTTGCAGGTGCCTAAGTCAGCTCGAACCTTCAACATCAAGGAAGATTTGCAAGTTGCTTGTGCCAACAGGAGGAAAGGTGGAGTTCAGCAGCAGCAGTAGCATGTGCAGCCCAGGATAGCCCAGTAGGAGAAGCTGTAGGTGAGCCTGATGTGTAGGTAGAACCTTCCATTACCCTGCCATAAGAAATCACTAAAGTAAACCTCCATAGTGGCAATGTTCAACCTCTTAGGGCAGCACCTCAAGATAGACGGAAAGAAGTCATTGGTATAGAGGATTGAGCAGCCCCTCCAACCCTTGAATATGCTTATCAAAGACCAACCCAAAGTGGACTATAATGTCCTTTCTCATCTAAGAAAGTTGCCATCTAAGCTAAGCATATACGATGCCCTTATCTTATCCAAAGAGATGAGGGAATCACTAATAAACTCTCTTCTTGATCCTAAAATATGCTTAGCTCAGCTGACCCTATAGGTGAAGTGGCACATTACACAAAAGAAGCTCAGAGAATCACCTTCACAGATGAAGACCTTCTTCTAGGGGACTTGGAGCACAATCATTCCCTCTACATCATAGTTGACTTGGGCAGATTCAGACTTGCCAGAGTTCTCATTGATCTAGGTGCATTGGTGAACATTATGAGTCTAAAGACCCTTGCTTATTTGAGGATCGATATCTCCTCACTCCGAAAAGATCAGATGATGTTGAGAAGATTTAATGAACAAGGTGAGTGGGCTTTAGGTTCCATAATATTATCTTTGGAGATAGGTGACTAGAAAACTGAAGCCAAGTTTTACATCATTGATTTGAATACTTCATTCATTGCTTTGCTTGGTAAGCCTTGGATACATTAGAATAATATAATTCCATCCTCCTTCCATTAGTGTATCAAGTTCAAAAATGATGGGATTGAATACCGTGTCAATGGAGATGAAAAGCCATTTTAGTTAGAGAGGTTGAGATTTATGAGGATGCGACCTACCATCTTCCTCAAAACACCCTTTCTCATGAACTTGGAGAAAATTCAAATTCAAAAAAAAAAGAAAATGAAGAAAAGAAAAGGCAAAAGAAAAAGAAAATAAAATGAAAATCCAAGTGAATAAGGAAGGGGAATTCAAGAAGAAATAGATCTGCATATCACATTCCACCCACAGTTCATTCCATAATATATACATGTGGTTAAGATTCAACCTCCACCATGTAGAGGCAGAGGTAGAAACAGAGACAGTTCCAGAGGTGGAAGACCCCATCAGCCAACAGAGGTCATGTTCAGTTCATAGAAGTAACCCTACTATTCACATAGACTTGGAATCCAGCTGGAGGATGAGTCCAACATGATTAGTATACCAGCCAACCCTTCTCAGTAGATTCCATTGGAGGTGACTTTTGATCCAGATGGTAATGAAGACCAGGCCTCCAGACAAAGTAAAGTATTCGAATCAGGTTTTTGTGAAACTATCAGGCAATAGCTAGGAACCTTAGCTCTAACCTCACTTTCATCTCAAAAAGTTGAAGGTTTTGTAGTTAAGGAAGCCCCTAAGTCTTCCAGTGATATGATGCTAAAGAGATTCTTTTTGAAATCATCATCCTAAAGTCCTGAAGTTGATGTAGAACTTGAGGAGGATACATTTAAAGAATTAATGGAATTATCATTTGACTTTTACTTGCCTTGTATTCATAATCTTATACAAAAAAGTTTAGTTCCTCATACATGGTCTAGGCATAGGTCAGAGTATTTTGAAAAGCTAGGAATAATACAGGTAGGGAAGCACAATCCAGAGCAGGCCTAGGATTCAGTACAGTGGGTTCAGTCGATGATGATGATTGCTGCTTAGTTATTACTAATCATTTGGAGTCTGATAGTTTCTTTTCACACAACACCAACTCTTATAAGAATGCGTGTTTAGAAATCTCAGATAATCCAGATGATCTCTAAATCAAGGATGCACCTCCAGAATTTGAAGAGGAGATTCATTCAACAATCGACAAGCTTAAAGAAATCAACCTCAGGATAGAAGAAATCCATGCTTGACGTACATCAGTTCATTGCTGAATGAAGAAGAAACCAATGACCTAGTTAGGCTATTGGTTGAGTTTAAAGACTTCTTCATATGGAGTTATGAAGAGATGCCCAGATTATCTCCTGACATAGCAGTCCACAAGCTAGCAATAGACCCTAATGCTACCCCTTTCAAGTATGCTCCTAGACACATGCGATTAGAAATCGAACGATAAGTCATTTCTGAAGTTAAGAAATTGATCGATGCTAGTTTCATCAGTGAAAAAAATATCTTACCTGGTTAGCTAGTGTCGTACAAGTTAAGAAGAAGAATGGCTAAATTTGCATATTAGTCAATTTTAGGGACTTAAACAAGGCATATCCTAAGGATGAGTTTCCACTTCCTATTCTAAAATTAATGGTGGACATTGCCTCATCTCATGTAGTCTTCTCTTTCATGGATGGGTCATCTAGCTACAACCAAATCAAGATGTCTCCTGAAGATGAAAGAAACACTGCTTTCTGAACCTTGAACAGAATCTTCTGTTATAAGGTCATCCCTTTCGGCCTTAAAAATTCTAGCACTACATACCAACAAGCCATGACTCAGATCTTCAATGAACTCATCCATCATCATGTTGAGTGCTACATTGATGATCTAGTAGTTAAGAGTAGAGAAAAGGAAGACCATCTCTTTAACTTGAGAGTAGTTTTTGAATGGTTAAGACAATATAACCTCAAAATGAATACCCTGAAGTGTGCATTCAAAGTAGCTTCAGGAAAATTTCTTGGGTTTGTTGTCCAACACCGGGGAACAAAAATAGATCCATAAAATATTAAAGTAATCTTACAAATGCCACCTTCTAAGAGTTTAACTCAACTAAAATCCTTCCAAGGATGGTTAGCAGTATCTAAGACTATTTATCTCCAACCTATCGGGGAGATGCAAGCCATTCTCAGCACTTGTCAAAAAAGATGTCAAGTTCAAGTGGGATGATAAGTGCCAGCATGCCTTTGAAGACATCAAGAAGTATTTGGTGAAGCCGCCAGTTCTAGCAGCCCTTATCCAGGGAAGGCCACTCATTCTCTACACTGCTACATTGGATGACTCTCTCAGCGCTCTGTTGGCCCAAGCCAAAGATGAAGGAAAGGAGAACGCTCTCTACTACCTCAGTCGTCATCTTATTCTGGCTGAAGTAAACTATCCACGTATTGAAAAACATTGCCTAGCTTTGATCTTTGCATCCCAGAAGCTACGACACTACATGCTTTCTCATAAAGTGAACTTGATCTCCAGAATCAATCCACTGTAGTATCTCATGATACAACCAATGCTATCTAGATGTTTTGCATAATGGTCCATGATTCTCGCATAGTTTGATATCATATTCACACCCCTCTTTGTGGTAAAAGGATAAGCACTATCGGATTTCTTAGCAGCACACCCACTTCCTATTGATTCTCCCCTTAGTGATGATCTCCCTAATGAACAATTCATAAACTTAGGGGAGGTTGACAACCGCCGATAGGATATGTATTTCGATGGTGCACTTCTTTTAATAAATGGGAATAACCGATCTAATCTTTCATGAAAGGCACGAGTAGGAATAATACTCCTAGCTCCAGACCGCGATGTGATGAGATTCTCATATTATCTTTCCAACCCCTACACAAACAATGAAGTCGAGTATGAGGCTTTGATTGCCTGTCTGGAGTTAGCCATCACTATCAGTGTCAAGAGCATCAACATCTTTGGGGATTTTCAACTAGTCATCAATCAGATTGTCGGGTCCTACAAGGTTCTCAAACCCAAGCTTCATCATTACCATGAGTATACCATGAAGCTATTGGACCAAATTCATAAAGTCACCATCTACAAGGTTCCCCGAGCAGAGAACAATAGCAGATGCTTTGGCCAAACTTTCCAAGGAATTGGCATGTCTAGAAGATGAGTCCATTTTAATAAGGGTCCAAAATAGACAAGTCCTTTCTCTTATTGAAGCATAACTCATTGAGAGACTTTCTCTTGAAGGGGAGATTGCCGATGCTAAAATGGACAAGGATTTGGGAGGCAATAGTTCATAGATTATTTAAACACTAGAAAACTACCTCAAGAAAAGTCACAAGCCCATCAGCTGAAACAGAGAGCTTTCTCCTATGCTCTCATTGATGGCACCCTGTACCGATGGTCCTTTGACCAAATGTGGTTACGCTGTTGTTGACCTCATTTTAGGATAAGCTCTCAACCCCTCCATCTTAGACATAGGATTCCTCTTAGACTTTAAGGGATCCTTAGTCCTAAGACACAGCTAGTGATCAGGTGGACACTCAACCTAGCCCTAGAGACTTAGAAGAGTTAGCCATATGAATAGGTCATGCCTTAGGGGTGTTAGGAAAATTAACCTACCCTTAGCTTGAACCACTCCTTTCCTTCCTTATTTCAAGTCAAACTCCAAATCAATCATATTTGATTTTCCCCAAACTCAAAGCAATAACACATGATTGAAATCCATGGTTGAAACCCATGAATGAAATTTCAAATTCCAAATTTATCCTAAGTCCTTAATCTTCTCTTAAGGACTTATCCAAAGTCATCTTCAAATCAATTCAAACTCATGTGATTTTATCACAACTCATTTATTTTCTCATTTATATTCACATATATAAATGAAATATAAATTCAAATAAATCAAATTAAATCCAAAATTCAAATTGCAAATTTAAAATTTTTTCTTAGTCTTTAATTTCCACCTTAAGGACTTATCCAAAATCATCTTCAAATCAATTCAAATTCATGGAATTTTCTAATAACTCATTTGTATTGTCATTTATATTCACATATATAAATGAAATATAAATTCAAATCAATCAAATTAAATTTAAAATTCAAGCTCCAAACTCCAAAATTTCCTCTTAAGGACTTAGCCTAGATCATGATCAAATCATTTCAAATTCATGAAATTTTCTCATAATCCATTTATATTCTCATTTATATTCACATATATAAATGAAATATAAATTCAAACAATCATAACCACTTCCAAAGATCAAACTCAAATTCATTCAAAATCTAATCTAGGCCTTTTAAGTCAAAATCTTGAACTTAGCCAAATCAATTTCAAATCAAGCCAAACTCTTGATTTTTCTTCATGATTCAATCAATCCTACAATCATGAATTCAAATATAATTACAAACTTCAATCACTTAACCAAAACTCAATTCAAAAATCAAGCCAAAATCCATTTCATGTTTACCCTTTGAAAATGAAATTATCAAATGAATCAAAACCCATTTGACTTCAAACCACTTGAAAATGGATTTATATTTCAATCATAATTCCATATACAAGTTCAATCAAACTCAAATCAAGCTTTGACCAAGCCATTTGACCCACTTAGGCTCACTTGACCCAAAGTGACCTAAAGTATCCTTATGAGCCAAATTATAATCCTAACCAAATTGGATTGAATCAAACTCACCTAAGCCTCTCATCATGATCAATAATCATCATGAGATGATCAATCACTCAAATTGGGTCAAACCTAAGGGTTGACCAAGTCAACACTTAGCCAAAATAAAATCCGACATAGCCAAAATCCACCATAGGCCAAATTAATTGAAACCATTGATCTAAGTTCATTCATGACCAATGTTTGAACTTGTTCATTCATGACCAATGTTTGAACTTGATAAAGTCAACAATTGAGCCTAACATATCCCAATTGGCCACTTGACCTAAGTTGATCCAACTTGACCTAAAAAGTGAAAATGTGCCAAAACTTGATCTAAGCCAAATTGATTGAAACCAATGGGTCAAGTTCATTCTAAATCACTTGTTGAACTTGACCAAAGCCTCAATTGTACTAGCCCAATTGGTTGAGTGAACCCAAGTTGACCTAAAGGGTCATGTTGAGCCAATTTCAAACTTAACCAAAGTTGATTGAAAACAAACATACCAATCCACTTCATATGACTAAGAAAACCTAAACCTACCCATGACCTACCTCAAATAGGCCAAATGGCTCAAATTGGTCAACGTGATCCATTTGACCTAAATGAAATCATATGAACCAAATTCAAACCTAAATATAAGATAAAATTTGGTTTGACCTTTGACCAACCTTGTTGACCCATTTTGAAATGGGTCAACATCAAACCATATCAAATGAAACTCCAAATTCAATGAAACTTATCTCCCATATCAATTTCAAAAAAAATTGGTCAAATCCATGGGGAATTTGGTCAATTTCTCTTCATACCTATTTGATACTTTCCTAATAGGTCAAGTAAATCCTAGAGGGTGGTGCACCCAACCCAATGGGTGTGGGTCAGCCCAACTTGACCCAAGGGCTAAATCGAGCACATGGCTTGAAATGGCCACATTGCATTCTTCCAACACTTGATTTAAGCACATGGGGAGTTCACATTCCCACTCTCTGGCCAAATCGACGATGTGCAAGCCTCTAACAGATCAAATAGCCCATTACATGAAGGCAATTGGATCAAAATGGCAAGCCTATGCTCGGCCATCTGATTGCCAAAGGGGAAGATATACTCCCCATAATTCATTTCAATTTACACACACACTATGTCGATTGAAGCATAAGAAGCCAGAGGAGCCATTTGAGAGCCTTCCCAAGCTTCTTAGAGAGAGTTAGAAATTCCCATTCTCAATTTTTACACAGTGAAAATAGAGTAGCTCGATATGATTTCCAATTGAGCCAACACTTGAAACCATTGAAATTCCTTCCTCAAGCTCAATCAGAGGACTAAGTCAAGTGCACCCATACTCTTTTCCAAGCTCCAAAGGCAAGAGGAGTTCTAGTTCGATAAAATTCGAAAGGAATCCAAGGAGGAGTTGGTCCATAGAGAGATTTACTCAACCCCAAGGCTTGAAAATTTAAATAGAGCTTCATGTTAACTAGACGAAGCTTCTGCAAGGGAGTCGAGCACTGGTGATCACCTCAGTGAGGTATGTCATTTTTTGAGCTTAATTCCTATGTGTGTTGGTCCTTTATGAAAGGAATTTTAATTTCATAGGATTTTAGCCCTTGGATGTGATCTATTTTGCTTGATGATGGTATGAGCTAAATTTTAGCCCAATCCAAGCTAAATCAAGCTCGGATCTTGCTCTAAAACATGGATGGCCTCCATGGTTCACAGAGCTTGGTAGAGGTGAATCTCTGGCCATCCATCCATGCATTTTGGATGGACGGATGAGATTTAAGATGTGTAGGACTGCTCTTTATCCTTTTTAAACCTCATATTAAATCCTATATGTTCGATCCTTGATTGAATGATGGAGGAAAAAGCACGTAGCGCCACCTCCACGCGGTGCTATGATGTGACATTTAGGTAGTCGCTCAGGGAGTGATGCGTGTAAAGTGCAGCCGCATCAGTGCTTGCATGTCACGCCATAGGGATTAGTGAATTAATTAAGGTTTAAATAATTCCTAATTAATTACTTAACCATCTAAAATTTATATCTCTCTGAAGAAAAATAAAAATATGAGGTAAATTACCACTGAAAGATAATTCAACCTGGAATATTCTAAAATTGGTTTTAATGGATTTTCAATAGTGTCTTTCTTTGATTTTGGGTTTTATTGGAAATATTAATTTGCTCATTACTCCCAAATTAATCCACTAAATTATCTCAAACTTCTTGAGTGTATTTTGGGGGATGACTTCTACCTCCCTTAATTATCTTGGGATTTATTGGTGGCTTAATTGGGAAAATTTCTAATTCATTTTCTAATTACCCCCTTAATGTAATCATGATTAATTAAGGGTTTGATTAGTATTTTAATCATTTGTTGAAGTTGATTAAGGTCTATTTCAGTAAATAGGAGGGCATTTCCCTTAAACTATTCCTTAAACCCCATTTTCTTTCTTAATCCTCTCTTAATTAAAGGCTAATTCACTAATTACCTTTTTATTTAATTTCTTAAAATTATAATACTTTCCAAAACTTAATTAATCTACTTGGGGTAGATGCTTAGGTGTTCAAGAGCCTAAGTTCAATTAAGAAAATCAAAATTCAACTCATATGTGTGAGGGGTGTTTTGAAATTACTTAAGTTAAACCCTTAGATTAATTAATCATTAATCATTAGCCAAATTACATTAGGCCCCTTTCTTCCTAGGTGCATTGAAAATTTAAATTCCTTATGAGGTTTTATGTCATCTCATTGGCTCATAATTATTTGATTAACTATGCTAAGGTGGTGTAGGTAAGGGGTAATTACATGCTTAATTCATACCTTAACCTAATCAAAGTATAAAATGAATATAATCATCTAAAAATTAAACAAAAATATCAAACAAATGTGGGAATGGGTTAGGAATAGCAAACTAAATTCACATTTTAAAATTAAATCAAATTCAATATCAAATAAAAATTATATTAAATAAACTTTGCTTTACTTTAAGCTTTCTTATTTCATAAGATTGTCTTTAGGATTTAATTAAAATGAACATGTTTACATGCTTTCATTACTTTAGTTCTTCCCTAACATGCTAAATATGTGTGGCATATGGTTTTATGCATCCATGCTTTTCAAAAATCAAATTTAAAATGAAAATATTTCCTTTATGTTAAATTTCATGTGTTGGCTAAAGTAAGAATATGAGTGGCTATTATCACTATTAAATTCAAATTATTTTCAAAATATATGAATCAATTATCAAAACTGAAAGTGTGTTACTTATATCTTATTTATAAGTTTGCATGTGAGTAAAATATAAGGATGTGCTTAGTGTAAGTTTTTTTTTCCTTCTCTTCTCTTTTAGTATAGTTTTGAATAGGATTTGGCAAGGTTTATGTTTCATTTGAAAAGAACCTAACACTTGCCTAATTCCATATCCTATTCAATCTTATACTATCACTTAAGAAGGAAACCTATGCTTGCACATGTAAATTGCATAAAAAAATAAATAAATCAACTAACACCAACTTTTGCATTCTTTCTTTTCCATTCATTTCTTTTGTACACATGCTTGTATTTAAGGAAAGTGGTATATTAGTCTGGACAACCCTGAGGTTGCGAGACTTTAATTAGCCCTAAGTAGGTCTTATACCTTACACCTCTAGTTAACAATGGCGTCATACTCACTTATGCCTTTTATACATTCATATGTGCATATGAAAGTTGGATAAGAAATCCCTTTGCTACTTAATGAAAATCATGCATCATAAACATCCAAATTTTCTTAAATGAACTACTTAGTATGCATTATAAAGTGTGTTAAACATTCTCATTTGTATGTATAGATATGCTTAGGACTCATTCATATGCATGTCATACATGTTGGGAAAGAAATGAAGTGATGTATATTTTGTGAATTTAGTTCATTTTACTTAATCTTAAAATGCCTTTCTTTTGAATTGGTTTGTTTAGAGTTCATCTAAACATAGGATTAATTAAAGTAATTAATTAATACATTCACCAAACAAAATAAAAATATGAATCCACTTTAGAAATTACTCAGGTTAGGGAAGGAAAGAGAAGTACTCTTCTCTTTCCCTTCTTTGTAACTTAGTAATTAATTATAGGATTCACTTGAACCTAATCAAAACTTAAAATAAAATCAACCCAAAACAACTAAATCACTTAAATGAACACCTTCCCCCCCCCCCTCTCCCACCTCTAAGTTGTACATGCTTCATACTTAGAAAATTCTAAATTAAATCCATAGCTAACCATACCACACAAACTTCTAAAGCACACACATTAGGCTAAGTCACCACTTCTAACTTTAGGTTAGGGTGGTGCATGGTTTGATGTTTGCTTTTATTTTATGATATATTTTAGTCTGGATGTTAGAATATATATGTGTAGAATGAATGGTAGGGCGATCTTAGTTTAGCCATTATCTTCTGTAGGGGATTATGCTTGAGGGGCACTGTAATAAATAAATATATAACCGCTTTTGTAGTATAGGTGCTTATACCCCTAAGAATAATCCAATAGGCCAGGAGTCACCCATGTGTGGGGCGTTAAGTCTAATATACATGCTTATGATGCTGTATGATTTGTTTAGCTAATCTTTATTTTGCAGGTGTTAGCTATATTTACTTTTCCTTTTCATGTAATTTTTGCAATTAGGATTTTAGAATGATTGTTATAAGGTTTAAGATGAGCATTAGTCATAAGATCTCATCTTATGCACCCTGTGAAGCCTTTGGAGCATCCACCTTCCAACCATCCAAAAGAAAGAATCAAGAAGAAAAGGACTTAGTCTCTATAGGGAGTGAGTTTAAGGACTTCTCTTTCTAAATAAATAACAACCTAGCTATCTTGCATAAAGCATATGACTTGCCTACATGAATTTAAAACTATAGGATGAGTTAGTTGGTGGCCACCCCCAGGCAGCTATAAGTCTAAATAGTTGAGTGGTTTGTCCTCTCTTATGGAGGCAAATCAAATACCCATTTTTATCTTAGATTTAGGTTATGCTTTCAGCCTTCGCCAAAGCTCCCTAGATTTAGGTTCTGAGGTTGTTCTCCCCTTTGCAGGCCATAAGAATAAATCCTCACCTCTTAGGCATTTCCATAATCTTATGTTGTTGGATCATAAGCCCTAAATTTCTAATGAAAAATTTAACTCAAATAAATTAAATTAATTTCAAAAATGTAAAGCCCAACCATAGGATAGTTTAAGATGCTCATTAGGTTTCCTAGCATCGTGGGCATCTTCTACTTATCTTCCTTTGGCTTCGATAATAACTCCCTCTCTTTGATCAATCTCATATGATCTTCTAGAATAAACTAATCGATTGATAGTCCTACCTATTGAAATCTTTGAAGACAATGATCATTTACCTTAATTAAGAGTATTCCTAAGGGATCTCATTCCTTAAGATGTACATAACTATGTGGGCTTGCCCCTATAGGGAACTTAACGAACCCGATTTAAAATAAATCTTACTTTATTTTTCTATATAAAGTAGGGTAAGAATCTTTGGTGCATATACAAACCCATTGTCCTTAGGAGTCCTTGTTGAGGTGATTGGGTCCATTGTAGGGTGGTGACTTCTATCTTTCAAAATAGTACACCTCTCCTCAATGTCATACCCGATCACCCTCAATAAGAACATCTATGAATCTACGTGATGTTAATTTACATAAAAGGAAGAGAAGTATATTTCCATTTTCATTTTATCCTGCATAGAGTGAAGATGGAAGTATATCTTATTCCTTAGAAACCTCATATGAAAATTTTCACCACAACTGTTTAGATAAATACGAAGCTCGTGGCATTATAATCGAGGTACATTCAAGTCTACGGGCATGCCAGATCTTTGAGTTGTACAAGGCCAAAATGATTTAAGTGGTCAACAAGTTGGTTTGCCCTAGGTCTTTTTGAGTACGAGAGCTTGTGTTTGTCCTAAGGAGACCAATTGTTGCCCGTCGAAAGATGGAAGGCAAGTTTGAACCCACTTAGGAAGGGCCCTATGTCATAGAGAAGGCCTACCAAGGAGGATCTTATTAGCTCATTGATTGTAAAGGGGAACACCTGATGATTCTAATTAATGGGCTCTATCTAAAGAAATATTACCCATGAAATAAACCATGTTTGAAAATAATTCTATCAATCAACAAAAATCTGATTCCATTTCCCCAAAATCTTCTCTTCTTTTGAAGCATTGTTTACTTATCTTGCAAATCCATCGTGATGTGTTTAGGGTAAGTGTAAGAGTCCCTAATGGCATCCTATCCCTCTTTCACAACACAAACACAATCTCCCGATGCTATTAGAATAGGTGTAAGAGAACTCAAGAGGCACCCTATTTTGATTAGCATAACTAAATTAGGTGCGAGGAAGGGACATCTTTTCTTAATAGGAATCTCGATTGCCATCTATGGCACCTTTTCATCAAAATCCCCTAGCATGTTTAAGGTAGGTGTAAGAAAACCTGAGAGGCATCCTATTACCTTTTAACACATGCACAAAAATAAACACAAATCTTTTATCTCGAGATATTTTGATGTGGGAGAAAGCCCCCTGTGTACCTCATTCATTAGCTACTCTAGGTTGGGTCTACATGCTACCTCGCTAGTATGTCACCCCGATGGTCACTTATTTGGAAGATGTGAGTCCCCACGCTTTCTTCCTAACTTGACCATTCCAAGCCAATGAGCACTTTATTAGTATAGCAGACTTCACTGCTCAGCCAGTAAGCTACCTTATGTTTATTTTGTTTCAGAAGATGTGAGTCCCTGTGCTTTCTTCTTGAACTAATCATCATGATCTAACTAGGTCGGTATATTTGAGGTTTGAGATAAGTCCCCAAGAGGCTCCTTTCCTCTAGACTACATTTGATTTGGTATAAGTTCTCTTTGGGCATTCACTCAGTAGTCACCATATGTTGGATAGTACTTATCGAGCCGAAGACAAACTATTCTAGCAATCAGTTCTGTTATAGGAGAATGTGAGTCCTCGAGCTTTCTTCCTAGGTTGATTGTTACAAACTGACGGGAACCTTAGGTTGGTTGATGTTCGCTATGTTGATAGCAACTCACATAGTGGATACACCACTCTTGGCAAATGTGAGTCCCCGCACTTTCTCCTTGAGTTGGCCACCGAATACTTATGGTATATATGACTAGGCATGTCATCTTCTCCAGAGTTTTGGATTAAGCCCTTAGTGGCCCCATATCCTACGGGCACTCTTTTTGGATCACGTCCTTTGTGACCCCATTTAGACAACCAATTTACATTTGGATTTCATTTCATAGCCACCCACGTGGTTGAGAATTTGTTCATTGGATGGGCAGATTCTCTCTTTTGTTTAGTAAATTTGAGATAGGTCTAGGTTGATATAAGCTCCTTCTCAATTTGATCCCTCGCAAACTAACAGGGTCTACGATAAAAAAATTAAATAAAAAAAATTAATTCGCTTGTGGATTAGGAATTCAAGTCTTAAAGAGCCCTTTTTTCTAAGCAAACATCTTATTTTTAGGGCAATGTCAGCAGAACTCCCTATAGGAATTGTTTGATTACCTAAGTTGAGATAAGTCACTGAGTTGGCACTCACTCCGTTGTCTCCCTTAGGTTGGGTTTAATCTATTTTGATACAAGCAAGTTACCCTGGCAGTCATTCTGCTTTGGAAGATGTAAGACAATGATGCATTCTTTCTAGCATGATTATTGCAAATCGACAGGCAGCCTTAAGTCGGGTTTGATTTGTTGCTCAAAGCAACTGATCCCTCCAGTGGTCTTTTGTAGTGGAAGATGTGAGTCCCTGATCTTACTTCCCTTCAATTGATCATTGCAAATCAAAAGGCACCCCTTTGGTTGGATAGTTCTCCCATCAGCCAGGAAGGTATTCCATTTAGTTTAGTAAATCTGAGATAGGTCTAGGCTGTTATAATCTCCTTCTCAGTGTGATCCATTGCAGATCAACAAAATCCATCAAAATAATTCTAAAAATAAAATTAATCTTGACTATCTTTGAGTTGATCTAAGTCCTCCAATGACATTCACTCAATAATCTAGGTTGGTTTCAATCTGTTACTTTGCCAATAGATTACTCAAATGGTCCTACTTTGGAGGATGAAAGTCTACTATGCTTTCTCCTTAGTACAACTGCTACATACTTAAAGGCATCCCTTTGGTTGGCTAGTCCTACTATGTGTTTAGTAGACTACCCCTTTTGGATTGGTAAATCTGAATTAGGTCTAGGCCTCCATGGCTCCTACTTAGTGCAATCCATCACAAACCAATAGAGTCCATCTCAAAAGTCTAAATCTAAAGATTGAAACAAATTCAACCCTCTTATCCAGTGGAACTTTCTCCCCAGCGAGACTCAAATCAAATCAAACCTCTCATTCTCTTATGGATGACATGAACCTACTTCCCCAGTGGAAGGTTCACATACTCTATCCCTAATGGATTCTTCCTTCCCTCTCTTATGTCCTGACATAAGTAGAGCCACATTGCATTAAGTTCTAGATTCCTTCTATGCCTTGGGTTAGGAGTAGATCATCTCTACTAGTGCTTGTGATCGTTTGGTGTTGTTGATCGTTATGGCCAACACCAATACGTGCGGTGTTCCTTGTCAGTCACACCACACCTATTGGGCACTCTTTGTTGACCTCACCTTTAGAAAGAGTTCTCAACCCCTACATCTTAAACATAGGACTCCTCTTAGACTTTAGGAGTTCCTTAGTCTTAAGACACATCTACTGATTAGGTGGACACTCAACCTAACCCTAGAGACTTAGCAGAGTTAGCCATAGGAGTAGATCATGCCTTAGGGGTGTTAGGAAAATCTATCTACCCTATAGCTTGAACCAAGTTCCTCATTCCTTCCAGTCAAACTCAAATCAATTCTAAATGATGGAAATCCATAATCAATTCCAAATGATTGAAGCTTATGATTGAAATTCCTAATTCAAAATCCTTCTGAAGTCCTTAATCTTCTCTTAAGTACTTAGCCTAAAAATCATCTTTAGACCAATTCAAATTCATAAAATTTTCTCACAACTCATTTATATTCTCATTTATATTCACATGTATAAATGAAATATAAATTCAAATCAATCAAATCAAATCCAAAATTCAAATTTCTAATTAAAAATCCTTCTTAAGTCCTTAATCTTAACCAAATTAGATTGAATCAAACTCAAATCTAGCTTTGACCAAGCCTTTTGACCCACTTAGGCTCACTTGACCCAAAGTGACTTAAAGTACCCTTATGTGCCAAATTCTAATCCTAACCAAATTAGATTAAATCAAACTCACCTAAGCCTCTCATCATGATCAACAATCATCATGAGAAGATCAATCACTCAAGTTGGGTCAAACCAAGTCAAACCTAAAGGTTGACCAAGTCAACACTTAGCCAAAGTGAAACCCTACATAGCTAAAGTCCACCATAGGCCAAACTGATTGAAACCAACAATCTAAGTTCATTCATGATCAATGTTTGAACTTGATCAAGTTAAAATTTGAGCCTAACCTAGCCCAATTGGTCACTTGACCCAAGTTGACCCAACTTGACCTATAAAGTCAAAATGTGTCAAAACTTGATTTAAGCCAAATTGATTGAAACCAATGGGTCGAGTTCATTCTAAATCACTTGTTGAACTTGACCAAAGCCTCAATTGGCCAACTATACCTAACTTTGTGACCTTTGAACTTGGCTAAAGGGTCATATTGAGCTAAATTCAAACTTAACCAAAATGATTGGAAACAAAGATACCAATCCACTTCATATGACCAACCAAACCTAAACCTACCCATGACCTAGCTCAAATAGGTCAAATGGGTCAAATTGGTCAACTTGACCCATTTGACCTAAATGAAGTCATATGAACCAAATTTAAACCTAAACTAAATTGAATCAAACCAAAGCCACCAAAATATTTCAAATGATCATATGAACTTGACCCAACCCTTGGTTTGACCCAATTAGACCACTTGATCAACTTGACCCAAGTTGACCCAATTTGACCTAAGTGGGTCAACATGAGCTAAATCACATCAAACTAACTCCAAATTTAATAAAACTTGGCCAAATCTATTTTCACATACCAAACATACCCAAATTCAAAAATTAGCTAAATGACCATTTTACCCCTAGACCATAGAGTAAATTTTGTCAGTTCCACTTCAAATTTTGTCAAATCCTTTTCATACCCACTTGGCACTCTCCTAGTGGATCAAGTGAACACTAGAGAGAGTGGTGCACCCAACCCAACCCAATGGCCAAACTGACCAGGTGCATGGAAATGGCCACATGGAAAACCTCTTCCCACTCAATTGAAGCACATGGCCAATTCACCATTCCACTACTTGTCCAAAATTGAATTCAAGGACATCTTAAAGAGCCTAACAAACCCTTTGAATTTGGGCAATTGATTAAAAATGGCTTCTCCTTGCTCGACCATCCGATTGCTAAAGGGGGAGATATACTCCCCCTAAATCACTCTGAATCCAAGAGAGCCATTATCGATTGAGTGTTAGGAAGCCAGAGGAGCCATTTGCAAGTGATCCTAAGCTTCCTAGAGGGAGATTGAAAGTTCAACTTCTCAAATTTCATACACTGAAAATAGGGGAGCTCAGCTTGATTGTCAACTTACTCCACATTATAAATCAGTGCAATCCCTTTTGCAAGCTCCCTCAATGAGCTCAATTGAACTCACCCAAACTCTTTCCCAAGCTCCAAAGGCAGAGGAGGAGTGTTCTAGACCAAAGTTGAGCTCAATTGGAGGAGGAGTTGGTCCATAAGAGAAGTTACTCAATCTCAACCCCTCAAACTTTCAGCAAAGCTTCATCACAACCAGACGAAGCATCTCCAAGGGAATCGAGCAACGGTTTTCTAAACTTAAATTTAATGTGGTTTGGAGCTTTGTGAAAAAAAATTTTATGGCATAGGATTTTGACTATTAGATGTGATCTAGTATGCATGATGAAGGTATGGGTCAAATCTAGCTCAATCCACTCTCGATCTCGAATCATGGCCTAGAAGTTGGATGAATCCTTTTTCTAGCAGGGAATTGCAGAGAAGGATCTCTGGCCGTCCATTCGCGCATTTTGGATGGACAGCCGAGAGTAAAATGCATAATATATTTATTTTTCTCTCTCAGATTCATGGATTTAATCTCAGCCATCCGATCCTTGATCAAACAGCTGAGGAGAAAGCACGTAGCGTCGCTGCCACGTGATGCTATGATGTGATGGGTTAAATACCCAACCCGATGGTGATGCATGTAAAGCGCATGTCGCGTCAGCGGCATGCGTGGTGTTAACAGATTAATAACATGATTAAGCAATTATTTAATTTCTAAATAATCACCTAGACATCTAAAATTCATATCTCAACATAGAAAAATAAAAAAAAATGAAATAATTACATTAGAAAGATAATGAACATAGAATATTCTAAAATTGATTTTGATTGAATTTGAGTAGTTCTTTTCTTTGAATTGGGTTTTATTGGGAATGTTAATTTGCTAATTAGTCTATAATTAATCCATTGATTAATCTTAAATTTCTTGGGTGTAATTAGAGGGATGACTTCTGCCTCCTCTAATTTTCTTGGAATTTATTGGTGGCTTAATTAGGAAAATTGCTAGTTCATTCCTTAATAATCACTCCTTTAATGTAATTAGACTTAATTAAGGGTATAATTAGTAATTTAACCCTCTGATTGAGCCAATTAAGTTTTGATTAAGTGAATGAAAGGTTTAGGGAATAACTTTGGGATACTCTCCTTAAGGTATTCCATAAACCCCCTTTATTCTTTAAACTTACCTTAATTAAAGTTTAATTCACTAATTATCTCCTTAATTAATTTCATAAAATTCTAAAACTTTCCAGAACTCAATTAATTATTCTTGGGTAGATGCTTAGTATTCAAGAGCCTAAGTACAATTAAGGAAATCAAAATTCAACTCATATGTGTGAGGGGAGTTTTGAAATTACTTAAGTTAAACCCCTTAGCTTAATTAATCATTAATCCTGAGCCAAATTGCATTAAACCCTTTTCCTCCTAGGTGCATTGTTGATTCAAATTCCTTGTGTGATTTTATGTCATCTTATTGACTCATAATTATTTGATTAACTATGCTAAGGTGGTGTAGGTAAGGGGTAATTAACATGCTTAATTCATACTTTAAACTAATCAAAATATAAAATGTATCTAATCACCTAAAAATTGAACAAAAATATCAAACACATGTGCAAATGGGTTAGGAACAGAAAACTCACCTCAAATTTTTCAAATTAAATCAAACTCAAAATTATTAAACAAACTTTGATTTGCTTTAAGCTTTCTTATTTCATAAGATTATCTTTAAGAATTAATTAAGGTGAATTTGTTTACATGCTTTCATTGCTTTAGTTCTTTCTAACCAAATTGGATTGCATCAAACTTACATATGTCTCTCATCATGATCAACAATCATCATGAGATGATCAATCACTCAAATTGGGTCAAACCAAGTCAAACCTAAGGGTTGACCAAGTCAACACTTAGCCAAAATGAAACCCAGCATAGCCAAAATTCACCATAGGCCAAATTGATTGAAACCATTGATCTAAGTTCATTCATGACCAATGTTTGAGCTTGACCAAGTCAACTTTTGAGCCTAACCTAGCCCAATTGGCCACTTGACCCAAGTTAACCCAACTTGACTTAAAAAGTCAAAATGTGTCAAAACTTAATCTAAGCCAAATTGATTGAAACTCTCATTCTAAATCACTTGTTGAACTTGACCAAAGCCTCAATTGGCCAAATAGACCTAACCTAGCCCAATTGACCTTGAACTCAACTTGACCTAAAGGTCATATTGAGCTAAATTCAAACTTAACCAAAATTAATTAGAAATAAAGATACCAATCCACTTCATATGACAAACCAAACCTAAACCTACCCATGACCTAGCTCAAATAGGTCAAATTGGTCATATGAACCAAATTCTAACCTAAACCAAATTGAATCAAACCAAAGCCATCAAAATATTTCAAATGATCATATGAACTTGAGCCAACTCTTGGTTTGACCCAATTTGACCACTTGGTCAACTTGACCCAAGTTGACCCATTTTGACCTAAATGGGTCAACATGAGCCAAATCATATCAAACCAACTACAAATTTAATGAAACTTGGCCAAACCTATTTTCTCAATATACCAAACATACCCAAATTCAAAAAACATCCAAATGACCATATTACCCCTAGGCCATAGAGTAAATATTGGCCAATTCCACTTGGAATTTGGTCAAATCCTCTTCATACCCACTTGGCACTCTCCTAGTGGATCAAGAAAACACTAGGGAGGGTGGTGCACCCAACCCAATGGGTTTGGGTTCAAAACCCAACCCAATGGCCAAACTGACCATGTGCATGGAAATGGCCAATAACAAACCTCTTCCCACACAATTGAAGGACATGACCACTTCACCATTCCACTCCTTGGCCAAAACTAAATTCAAGGACATCTTAAATAGACTAACAAACCCTATGAATCAGGGTAATTGATCAAAAATGGCTTCTTCCTTGCTCAGCCATCTGATTTCCAAAGGGGAGACATACTTCCCCTAATTCACTCTGATTCTAAGAGAGCCATTATCGATTGAATGTTAGGAAGCCAAAGGAGCCATTTGCAAGTGATCTTAAGCTTCCTAGAGGTAGATTGAAATTTCATCTTCTCAGTTTTCATACATTGATAATAGGGGAGCTCAACTTGATTGCCAACTTGTTGCACACTCAAAATCAGTGCAATCCCTTTTGCAAGCTCCATCAGTAAGCTCAATCAAACTCATCCAAACTCTTTCCCAAGCTCCAAAGGTAGAGGAGGAGTGTTCTAGACCAAAGCTGAGCTCAATTGGAGGTGGAGTTGGTCCATAAGAGAAGTTACTCAAGCTCAACCCCTCAAACTTTCAGTAAAGCTTCGTCTCAACTAGACGAAGCTTCTCCAAGGGAATCAAGCACCGATGAGGTTAGCCATTTTTTTAGCTTAAATTTAATTTGGTTTAGAGCTTTGTGAAAGAAATTTTCATGGTATAGAATTTTGACCGTTAAATGTGATCTAGTATGCATGATGAAGGTGTGGGCCAAATTCTAGCCCAATCTTAGCTCAATCGAGTTTGAATCATGGCCTAGAAGATGGGAGGATCCATTTTCCCACAAGAAATTATAGGGATGAATCTCTAGCCATCCATCCATGTATTTTGGATGAACAACCAAGATTAAATTGCATAATATATTCATTTTTCTCCCTCAGATCCATGACTTTAATCTCAGCTGTCCGATCCTTGATCTGGTGAGAGAAAGCACGTAGCGCCATCACCATGTGGCGCTACAATGTGATGGGTAAAATACCCAATCCGGTGGCAATGCGTGTAAAGCGCATGTCACGTGAGTGGCATGTGTGGTGCTAGCGAATTTATAATATGATTAGGAAATTGTATAATTCATAATTAATCACCTAAACTTATAAAATTCATATCTCAACATTAAAAAATTAGAAAATATGAAATAAATTGCATTAGAAAGATAATTGAACATAGAATATTCTAAAATTCATTTTGATTGATTTTGAATAGTTATTTTCTCTGAATTTGGATTTTATTGGGAATGTTAATTTGCTAATTACTCTCTAATTAATTCAGTGATTAATCCCAAATTTCTCTACTGTAATTAGAGGGATGACTTCTACCTCCCCTAATTTTCTTGAGATTTATTGGTGGCTTAATTAGGGGAATTGCTAGTTCATTCTTTAATCACTCCCTTAATATAATTAGACTTAATTAAGGGTATAATTAGTGATTTAACCCTCTGATTGAGCCAATTAAGTTTTGATTAATTGAATGTGAGGTTTAGGAATAACTTTGGGATACTCTCCTTAATATATTCCATAAAACCCCTTTATTCCTTAATCTTACCTTAATTTAAGGTTAATTCACTATTCTCTAAATTAATTTCATAAAATTCTAAATTTTCCAGAACTCAATTAATTCTTCTTGGGTAGATGCTTAGGTGTTCAAGAGCCTAAGTACAATTAAGGAATTCAAAATTCAACTCATATGTGTGAGGGGTGTTTTGAAATTACTTAAGTTAAACCCTTAGCTTAATTAATCATTAATCCTGAGCCAAATTGCATTAGGCCCTTTTCCTCTTAGGTGCATTGTTAATTTAAATTCCTTGTGTGATTTTCTATCATCATATTAGCTCATAATTATTTGATTAACTATGCTAAGGTAGTGCATGTAAGGGATAATTAGCATGCTTAATTCATACTTTAAACTAATCAAAATATAAAATGAATCTAATCACCTAAAAATTGAACAAAAATATCAAACACATGTGGGAATGGGTTAGGAACAGAAAACTCACTTCACTTTTTTCAAATTAAATCAAACTCAAAATTATTAAACAAACTTTGATTTCCTTTAAGCTTTCTTATTTCATAAGATTATCTTTAGGAATTAAGTTAAGGTGAATTTGTTTACATGGTTTCATTACTTTAGTTCTTTCCTAACATGCTAAATGTGTGTGTCATATGATTTCATACATTCATGCTTTTCAAAAATCAAATTTAAAAAGAAAATATTTCCTTTATATCAAATTGCATGTTTTGGCTAGAGTAAGAATATGAGTGGCTATTATCACCATTATATCCAAATTATTTTCAAAATATATGAATCAATTATGAAAACTGAATGTGTGTTACTTATATCTTACTTATAAGCTTGCATGTGAGTAAAATTTAAGGATGTGCTTAGTGTAGTTTTCCTTCTCCTCTTTTTTGGTATAGTTTTGAATAGAATTTGGCAAAGTGTATAGTTCATTTGAAAAGAACACAATACTTTCCTAATTTTATTTCATATTCATTCCAATGCTATGGATTAAGAAGGACACCTACACTTACATATATAAATTGCATAAAAAAACCAAATAAAATAAATATTTACTTTTGCATTCTTTCTTTTCCATTTATTTCTTTTGTACATATGCTTGTATTTAAGGAAAGTTATATCTTAGTCTGGACAACCCCGGATTTGCAAGGCTTTAAGTATCCCTAAGTAGGTCTTGTACCTTACACCCCTGGTGAAAAATGATGTTGTCCTCACTTATGCCTCTCATACATTCATATGTGCATGTGAAAATTGGATAAGAAACCCCTTTGCTACTTAATGAAAATCATGCATCATAAGCATTCAAATTTTCTTAAGTAACTAATTTAGCATGCATCATAAAGTGTGCTAAACATTCCCATTTGGTATGTATAGATATGCTTAGGATTCATTCATATGCATGTTATACATGTTGGGAAAGGAATTAAGTGACGTGTGTTTTGTGATATTAACTCACTTTATTTAATCTTAAAATGCCTTTCTTTTTGAATAGGTTTTATTTAGAGTTCATCTAAACTTGGGATTAATTAAAACACATAATAAAACATTCACTCAAAAAAACTAAAACATGAATCCACTTTAGAAATTACTTAGGTTATGGAAGGAAAGAGAAGTTTTCTTCTTTTTCCCTCACTTTACAACTTAGTACTTAATTGTATGATTCACTTCAACCCAATCAAAACATAAAATCAAATCAACTCAAAATAAATAAACCACTTAAATGAAACCATCCTCTAAGTTGAACATTCTTCACACTTAGAAAATTCTAACTTTAAATGTCATAGCTAAGCATACCACACAAACCTTCAAAGCACACACTTTAGACTAGGTCACCACTTCTAGCTTTAGGTTAGGGGTGCATGGTTTGATGTTTGCTTTTATTTTGTGATATATATTTTAGTCTTGATGTAAGGGTGAATGTAGAATGAATGATAGGATGATTTAGTCTAATCATTATTTCTGAGGATTGTGCTTAAGGGGAAATAAATTTTTACATATATATATATATATATATATATATATATATATATATATATATATATATATATATATATATATATATATATATATATATGCTTTTACGGTGCTTATACCCAAAGCATAATCCAATAGGCTAGGTGGACTTAATTACCCATGTGTGGGGTGCTAAGTCTAGTATACATGCTTGGAATTTGTGTGATTTGTTTAGCTAATCTTTGTTTTGCAGGTGTTAGCTAGATTTATGTTTCCTTTTCATGTAATTTTTACAATTAGGATTTTGGAATGATTGTTATGGGGATTAGGATGAGCATTGGTCATAAGATCTCATCTTATGTACCATGTGAAGCCTTTGGAGCAACCACCTTCCAACCATCCAAAAGAATGAACCAAAGAAGAAAGAAGAAAAGAAGAATGAAGAAATGAAGCTTGAAGACCCGCATAACAATGAGTTCCTTGCTTAATTATACTTAATTCATTTATAATCCAGGTTGTATAAGGGTAGAGCTCAGCTACCCAATTTTTTTTGGGTTTGTGCAGTGGTGCCCGACCACAAATGGCCTCTTATTCTTTTGCATTAGCTTTATAAATTGATTGATGATTTGTTTAACTTGTGCATTAAGATGACATCTTTTTCCTAGTTTCTTCCTTGCTTGATGTATGGCCTAAATGTGAATTAGGCTCTTACAAAAAAATAAATCTTCTACCAAATTTAATAATTCAAAATTTAAAATAAATAACTTATAACCTCACCGAAATCTTAGGCTAAAATCAAGATAAAGAATTAGAAACCCCTTAGTTGGATGAGTATTTCTTTTATAACATCATGCACAAATGCATATTATTTTAACTCTTGATTGGAGGGCTTCCACCTTTGCTAGAGAAACTTGGCTTGACTTTTGAGAGCCATGGTAGAAATACACCTCCTCCCTTCTCATTGATTTTAGAAAATAATCTTACCTCTCATACATAAGGCATATGAATCTTATAAGCCTGAGTCAAATGATTGTCCAAAAATGAAAATAAAATGTAATATGATTTGCATTAGATTTAGGTCATTCGAAGCATACCCTTACATGATCTAGTCTCTTTAGGGAGTGAGTTTAAGGACTTACTCTTTCTAAATAAATAATAACCTAGCTATCTTGCATAAAGCATATGACTTGCCTACATAAATATAAAATTGTAAGAGTAGTTAGTTGGCGGCCACTCCCAAGTGATTGTAAGTCCAAGCAGTTGGGTGATTTGTCCTCTCTTTTGGAGGCAAACTAAATACCCATTTATTCCTTAGATTTAGGTTGTGCTTTTAGCTCTCACCAAGCTCCCTAGATTTAGGTTCTGAGGTTGCTTCTCCCTTTCATGGGCCATAAATATAAATCCTCACCTCTTAGGAATTTCCTTTATCTTGTGTTATGGAATCAAAAGTTCTAAACTTCTAATAAAAATTCAACTCAAACAAATTAAATCAATTTCAAAAATGTAAAGCCCAATCATAGGATAGTTTGAGATGCTCGCTAAGTTTCCTAGCATCGTGAGCATCTCCTATTTATCTTCTTTTGGCTTGATAATAACTCTCTTTGATTAATCCCATTTGATCTTAAAAAATGAACTAATCGATTGATCATCCTATCCTATTGAAATCTTTAGAGATAACCATCATTTACCTTAATTGATAGTATTCCTAAGGGATCTCATTCCTTAGGATGTAATTAACAAAGAGGGCTTGCCCATGTAGGGAACTTAACAAACCCAATTTAAAATAAATCATACTTTACTTTTCATGTAAAGTAGGGGAATAATCTTTGGTACACATGCAGACCCATTGTCTTTAGGAGTCCTTTTGAGGTGATTAGGTCCATTGTAAGGTGGTGACTTCTATCTTTAGAGATAGTACACCTCTCCTCAATGTCATACCCGGTCACCTTCAATAAGAACATTTTGGATCTACGTGGTGTCAAAATTGCATAAAAAGAAGAGATGTATATTTCTATCTTCATTTTATCCCACATAGAGTGAAGATGGAAGTAAATATTTTACTCTTTAGAAAGAAATCAATTAAAACTTTCACCACAGATTTTTCTAGCGTCTCCGCTGGGGATGGTTCCTCTCTCCATCTTTGGTAAATGATCATTGCCTCCAAGTATTGATAGTGGGCTTGCACTTTGGTATAAATCCAAGACTATCTTTCATTCTGTTGTAACTTAGCTTATTTCATCATTAATTTAAGTTAGCAAACATCTTTAGGTTTTAGGACCTCACCCCGTGTTGGTCTTAAAACCCCCGTTGGGTTCTCCAATGGGTAAAATTAAAAATATCTAATAAAAAATATTTAAAGGGTTCCTTCTTATCATATCTATGATAAGGAAAGGTTCATTTTAAAATAATAAAGATAAAATAAACCCTTATAAAAAATCTTACTTTTCAAAAACCACTCTTTCAAAAATGCACATACTAAAATGTTTTGCACAAAATTTTCCTAAATTATCTTCATCTAAATAATCTTTATGATTGTTATATGTAAAGATCATCTTTACAAAAATAAAATAAAATTCCAACAATCATATTTTCACAAGCGTAACATTTGAAGATAGGCATTTCCATTCAATACACCCAAATGTATTGAATGGATAATTTTGAACTTCCACCTAATACATTCCACATGTGTTAGGTTGGGATTTTCATATTTTCAAAAAGCACATATTAAACCTCTCCATTCAATATATCCACATTTATTGGGTGCAGGTCTCATTTTCAAATAAAAACAAAAATAAAAATTTTCAAAAAGCACACATGAACCTTTCCATTCAATATACCCATACTTATTGAATGGAGGTTTCGTTTTCAAACAAAACTAAATTTTTCAAAAGCACATATGAATGTCTCCATTCAATATACCCAAATTTATTGAATGAAGATTTCATTCCTAAATAAAAATAACATCATTTGGAAGTCCCACTTAAACATATTCCATATATGGTTAAGTTGGAATTCCCTCTTTCAAAAAGCAATAATCACACATAAAGCAAAATTTTCACATTGCAAAAATAGGATTGACTTCCATTCCTATAGACCCAAATTTGTTAAATGAAAGTCTTCTTTTTGAAAATCAAAACTTAACAATCATATTTTCAAAATTCAAAATACATTTGGAACTTCATTTAGCACACTCAAATTTTCTAAGCGAAGTCTCCATATTTGAAAAATAAAATTTTCAAAATACATTTGAAACTTCATTCTAGCATATCCCATTTGCTAAAATGAAGTCTCTCCTTTTCAAAAAATAAAATTTGAAACACACTTTTCGAAATTTCATTTAGCATACTCAAATTTGCTAAGTAAAATATCAATCCCAAAAAAAATTTTCAAAACATATTTGGAATTTCAATTTATCATACCCCATTTTCTAAAATGAAGTCTCCCTTTTTCAAAATCCAAAACAAATATTTGAAACACCTTTGGCATTCCATTTAGCATACTCAAATTTGCTAAATTAAATTTCCACTTCACAAAATTTCCGAAAGCACTTTTGAAACTTCACTCTTTTGCATACCAAATTTGCTAAAGTGAAGCCTCCATTTTCAAAACAAAACCATAACATAAAAATTTTAAACACTTCTTTTGGAATTTCATTTAGCATACTCAAATTTGCTATATGAAATTTCTATTTAGCAAAATTAAGTGGAACTTCATTTTCAGCATACCATATTTACTAAAGTGAAGTCTCCACTTTCAATCCAAAAAATAAATCAAAACCAAAAGAAACACATTAGATTCCTTATACTTAAATTTGCTAAGGATCTACTTTTCAAAAAAAATCAAACTGACTTGAGGACTTGTTAGTAGCGTCTCATCCAGAGAAATACTAGCTTCATCCTACTACAACTGATATTAGTCAGCCAGAGTTAGTGCATATCTTGGACCCACCAAGAGCTTACCTCCCATTAAGCAAGGTAGCGCTAGCATGTATAGGAAGGTAGTGGAAAGTACCTCCATATAGGAGAAAGCCATCAAATCTATAGTTGAGCAATAGGTGAAGGAAGCATTGACTCAAGCCTGAGGAGGATTATTAGTTATAAAGGGTAGACCCTACCCAGAGTAATTTGATGCAATCCAATATCCCAAGGGTTTCGTGCCACCTTCCTTCAAAAGTTTTGATGGCAGTGGAAACCCGAGGCAACATATTGCACACTTCAGGGCTAGTTATTGCAATGCCGGTGGCAGGGGCGCTTTGCTATTCCACCTCTTTGTCAGTAGCCTAGCAAAGATTGCTTTTGATTGGTATGGTGAACTTCCCAATGGTTCAGTAAAGACATTTGCTGAGTTGGTGGTTCGTCAGTTCTAAAGGATAGACCCTAACCAAAGAAATTCTATATTATCCAAAATCCTAATGGTTTTGTGCCTCCTTCTTTCAAAAGTTTTGATGGAAGCAGGAACCCTCGCCAACATATAGCACTTGACAACTGCAACCGGTGGTAGATGCATTATTATTTCATCTCTTTATCTGATCCCATAGCTTTTATGATACGTTGAACTCCCGTGTGATTGGTGAAGACTTTTCGAGTTAGAGCAACTCTTTGTTAAGAGGTTTACTGGGGCTTAGCAAAGGGTAATTATGGGTGATATCATTGTAACTAAACAACACCCCGGTGAGTCACTTGTTGATAACATTCTTAGATGGTGTAATTTAAGCATGAAATACGAATCACATCTGTCTGAACATCATGCTATTGAAATTTTATTAAAGAATATTCATTGCCCAGTCTCCTTTATGCGTAAAGGTTTCACCATTAAGACATTTGAAGTTAATCAACAAGGTAGATAGTCTACAAGGAGAGGCCAAATGGTTGCCTTTTCAAGATTAATCATTAAAGCCAAAGCTGTAGAAAGCCTATGAAAAGAAGTAAGGGGTAGTAGCAGCATTAGATAAGGGGAAGCAACCTGCCATAGATTAGTATGAGAGACCTCGAGCTCAACAGCCTTCACTTTCACCTCCTTTACCACCATCTTATCTCTTCATACTGGTAGCCTTCATAACCTCCTCCTCTATACTCTCGGTATACATACCCGCCCCAGTGGTATCATCCCACTACTCTTTTGCATAAATTAAATAAAACTTGATTTTTAGTTATGATTCTAACTTTTCCCCTACCACATGCAAGGCTATGTTTTGGAGGATTACTTTACATTTAAGGACTGGCTTGAGCATAGCTATAAGTTGGGTGCTATAGTTATCCCTAAGGAATATCTAGTAGAATAACCATCTAGGTTTATTAGGGTAATCCTTGGGGATACATGTGATCCTCTCAAAATAAAGAAGGTTGGGATATCTCTTTATCCTGAACCTCTAAGAAAATTATTTCTAAAATCAAAAAACTTTTCTTATAAGTGTCTGAGGTAGCTCAAACCTCCAACATCAAGGAAGGTTTGTAAGTTGCCAAAGATAACTTGGGGAAAGTGGGAGCCTCCATACATGACCAACCCATACACAATTACCAGAGTCTAGTCCATTCCACCATTGTAGCTACTACTTCAGCCAGCATTCCTACTTCAACTAGTTCTTCTTCTAGTAGACATTTTGTATCGGTAGATGAGGGCATCAAATTCCTCACCCCACTTACTTTACTAGATTTATACTATGTACCTCTTTTTAAATTTAGGAAATCGAGAATAAAGCTAGTTTGAATTACATCTATGCCACTTCTGATGGGTTATCTGATTCTACTCTTTTAGAAAACTCTTCAAGTCTTAATAATTATAACAATTCTGACTATTCTCTTTTTGATTCAGAGATATACTTTCTTTCTCTGAATAATGTTCACCTCTTGAGATAGATTTTGGAATCATCTAATTCTGAGGGTCCTTTAGGAGAATCTGTAGGTTAGCATGATGAGCAAGTAGAACTTTCAATTAAACCATCTCATGAAGTCACCAAAGTCAACCTTCATAGTGGAAAAATTCTACCTCCTGGGGCAACACCTCAAGATAAGGGTAAATAATTCATTGGTTCAAGTGATCAGGAAGCCCCTCCATAAGATGATCCACCTATGGATTTGCTTGTGGAGGCTAGCTTAGAGTTGACAATAATGTCCTCGCTCACCTAAGAAAGTTGCCAGCTAAACTAAGCATATATGATGCCCTGGTCTTATCCAAAGAGATGAGGGAATCATTAATCAAGGCCCTTCTTGATTCAAAAATATGCTTAGCTCAGCTGACCGCTATTGGGGAGGAGGCACATTATTCAAGAGAAGCCTAGGGAGTCACATTCACCGATGAAGACCTTCTTTTAGGTGATATGGAGCACAACTGTCCCCTCTACATCATAGTGAATATGGGCACATTCATACTTTCTAAGGTGTTGGTTGATCCTGGTTCATCAGTGAACATTATGAGCCTGAAAACTCCTGTGTATTTGAGGAATGACATCTTTGAACTTCGAGGAGATCGGATGATGTTGAGAGGATTCAATTAATGAGAGACTTCGCTCCATAGTGTTACCAAGGCCATTAGAAGCTAATCTATATAATTGATTGAATACATCATTCTTTGCTCTTGCACGAATAAGATGGTTCCATTCTCTCTTCATCGATGCATCAAGTTTTGAAGAGATGGAATCGTATCAAAGATTGAAAATCCATTGAGAATTTAGATATATGAGGATGCAACCTACTATCTTCCTCAAATCAAAATATATTCTTGTGAACTTGGAAAATCTAAATACAAAAGAAAAGAAAAGAAAAGAAAAAGAAAAGAAAGTAAACAGCATTACATTCATCCATAGTTCATTTGACCATACATACATATGGGTAGATGGTTGACCTCCACAAGTACTCCTATACTACATAGACTTGTCAGGGTGGGAAGTCATGGGATTAGCACACCAACCTCCTTGGTCTCATTGGAGGTGACACTTTCGGAGAGTGATGAAGACCTCCAAGTAAAGCATAAATGTATTTGAATCAGGATTATGTAAAACCATTAGGCAGAAGTTGGGAACCTTAGCTCTAACCCTACTTTCTTCTTAAAAAGTTGAGGGTTTGGTAGTTAAGGAAGCCCCTAGATCTTCCATGAATGTCAAGCCAAAGAGATTCCTATTGGGATCATCATCCTCAAGTCAAGAAGCAGATGTAGAACTTGAGAATGATTCATATAAAGATTTAATAGAATTACCTTATGATTGGTACTTGTCTTGTGTTCATAATCTTATAAAGAAAGATTTGATTCTTTACACATGGTCCTGGCACAGGTCAGAGTATTTCAAGAAGTTGTGGAACAACAAAGGTAGGGATGAATAATGAAGACCAGGATTAGATTCGGTACAGTGGGTCCAGTCGATGATGATGAATACTACTTGGTTGTCACCAATCATCTAGAGTCTGGTAGGATTTTCTCAAACCACACTAACTCTTATGAGGATGTGTGTTTAGAAACTTCAAATGATCCTGATGATCTTCAAATCAAAGATGCACCTCCATAATTTGAAGAAGGGGTCAATTTAGCCATTGACAAGCTCAAAGAAATCAACCTCGGGTTAGATGAAAATCCACGCCCCACATACATCAGTTCTCTGTGAATGAAGAAGAAACTAATGACTTAGTTAGGCTATTGAATGAGTTTAACGACTACTTTGCATGAAGTTATGAAGAGATGCCTGGATTATCTCTTGATGTAGGAGTCCAAAAACTAGCATTAGACCCTAACGCTAGCCCTATCAAGCAAGCTCCTAAACGCATGCAATTAGAAATTGAACAACATATCATTTCTGAAGTCAAGAAACTATTCGATGTTGTCTTTATCAGGGAAGAAAAATATTCTACATGGTTAGCCAGTCATCCCAGGTAAGAAGAGGAATGGCCAAATTTGCATATGCGTCAATTTCAGAGACTTAAATAAGGCATGTCGTAAAGATGAATTTCTACTTCTTATACCAGAGTTAATGGTGGACATTGCCTCATCTAATGTAGTATTCTCCTTTATGGATGGGTCATCTAGCTACAACCAAATCAAGATGGCCCTCGAGGATGAGAGAAATACTACTTTTCAAACCCTGATCGTAATCCATTATTATAAGGTCATGCCTCTAGACCTTAAAAATGCGGTGCTACATACCAATAGGCCATGACTCGGATCTTCAATGAACTCATTCATCATCAATTTGAATGTTATTTTGATGCTCTAATAGTCAAAAGCAAAGAAAAGGAAGACCATCTCTTTGACTTGAGAGTATTTTTCAAACGATTAAGATAATTTAACCTCAAAATGAACCCCCTGAAGTGTGCTTTCGGAGTAGCTTTAGGAAAGTTCCTTGGGTTTATTATCCGACACCAGGGAATGGAGATAGACCTACAAAAGATTAAATCTATCTTAGAAATGACACCCCCTAAAAGTATAACTCAACTCAGATCTTTTCAAAGGCGGTTGGTGTATGCTTTATCTCCAATCTATCAGCGAGATGCAAGCCATTTTCAGCACTTATAAAAAAGGATGCTAAGTTCAAGTAGGATGATAAGTGTCAGCATGCTTTTGAAAATATCAAATAATATTTGGTGAAGCTGCTAGTTCTGGCAGCCCCTATCCCGGGCAAGCCACATATCCTTTATATCGCTGCATTGGATGACTTCCTTGGCTCTTTGTTGACCCAAACCAACAATGAAGGGAAGGAGAACACTCTTTATTATCTCAACCATCGTTTTATCCTTGTTGAAGCATACTACCCACCTATTGAGAAACATTTCCTAGCTCTCATCTTTGCATCCCAAAAGCTACGAAACTATATGCTTTCTCATAAGGTTAACTTGATCTCCAGGATCAATCCATTGTAATATCTCATGACACGGTCAATGCTATTAGGACGGTTTATGCGTTGGTCCATAATTTTATCATAGTTTAACATCACATTCAGTATTCTCCGTGCTGTGAATGGGCAGGCACTAGCAAATTTCTAAGCAGCACACCCACTTCCTGCTGATTCTTGGCTTAGTGATGACCTCCCTGATGAACAAATCATGAACTTAGGGGACACTAGCATTCATCACTGGGAGATGTATTTTGATGGTGTGGCTTTCTTTCAAAAAGGAGAACCATAATATACTTTTCCAGGAAAGGCAGGGGTAGGAATCATTCTGTTAACTCTAAATCACGATGTGATGAGATTCTCATACTATCTCTCCAATCCATGCACTAACAATGAAGCCGGGTATGAGGTTTTAATTTTCAGTCTAGAGTTAGCCAATACAGTGTGTGTCAAAAGCATCAACATCTACTGGAATTCTCAGTTGGTCATCAACCAGATTGTTGTGTCCTATAAGGTTCTAAAACCTAAGCTTCGTCACTATCATAAGTACACCATGAAGATGTTGGCCCAAATCCCAGAGGTCACCATCTACAAGGTTCCTCAAGGAGAAAACACAGTAGCAGATACTTTGGCCAAACTCGCCAAGGCATTGGCATCTCTGGAAGATGAGTCCATTCCAATAAGGGTCCAAAATAGATAAGTCTTACCCCTTATTGATGCTGAACTCATCGAGAAACTCTCTCTTGAAGGGGAGGTTGTTGTTGCCAAAAGGATGAGAAGCTGGATTGGAGGCAGCCATTCATAGATTACTTGAACATAGGCAAACTACCTGAAGAGAAATCACAAACCCATCAAATGAATCTGAGAGCTCTCTCCTATGCTCTTGTGGATGGCACCTTGTACCGACGGTCTTTTGATCAAATGTGGTTATGCTATTTAGAAAAACATGAAGCCCATAAGATCATGATCGAGATACATTCAGGTCTATGTGGAGCACATCAATCAGTCCAAAGATGAAAGCCAAGATCAAGAGACTAGGATACTACTGGCCTTGATGATTATAGACTACATGGATGTAGCTAGGAGATGCCACCAATGTCAGGTGCATGGTGAGGTCTTACAACTAAGCTTGGTGTAAGAGAACCTAAGTGACATCCTTTCTTGGTAGAGTTACATTCCTACGTGTTTAGGTTAGGTGTAAGAGAACCCAAGTGGCATTATATTCCTTCTTTTACAACACATACAAACACATATCTTTTGTCTCAAGTTATTTTGATGTGAGAGCAAGCATCTTGTGGCATTCACTCATTAACTACTATAGGTCGGTGACATGCTACCTTGTTAGTGTGTCACCCCAGTGGTCACTTGTTTGGAAGATGTGAGTCCCCACGCTTTCTTCGACTTGACCAATATAAAATGATAAAGGTCTTGTTAGTCTGGTAGACCTCACTGCGCAGCCAATAAGCTACCTCATGTTGACTTTGTTTAAGAGGATGTAAGCCTACACGCTTTCTTATTGAAGTAACCATCATGCATTGATTAGGTAAAGTACTTTTGAGGCTTAGGATAATTCCCCAGTTCCTTTCCTATTGACTACTTTTGAGTTGATATAAGTCCCCCAGTGGCATTCACTCAAGAGTCACCCTTAGTCTGATAGTACCTGTCGAGCCGAACACAGACTATCCCGGTAATCAGTTCTATTGTAGGAGGATGTGAGTCCTCAATGCTTTCTTCCTAGACTGATTATCGCAAGTCGATGGGCACCTTAGGTTAGTTGATGTTTGCTATGCTGACAACAACTCACCCGGTGGATAAACCACTCTTGGCAAATGTGAGTCACTGTGCTTTCTCCTTAAGTTGGCCACCATATACCTACATGCTTTTTTCTAAGGTTTTGGATAAAACCCTTAATGGCCTCTCCCTTGCAGGCACTCTACTTGGATTACATCCTTTGCCCCCATTTAGACACTACCTGGGCTACTCTTAGATTGGACAATCCCCCTTTCTTAATAGTCACTCCTGTGGTTTGAGAATTTGTTTAGCAGATGCATAGACTCTCCCTTAGACCAGTAAATTTGAGATAGATCTAGGTTGATATAAGCTCCTTATCAGTGTGATCTCTCGCAAACCAATAGGGTCCACGATAAATAAATAAACAAATAAAAAAATTTATTCGCTTATGGATTAGGCATTGCGGCTCCTTTTCCAAGCAGGCATCCTATCTTTAGGGTAGTGTCAACAAGACTCCCTATAGGAATTTCCTGACTACACTTGAGTTGAGATAAGTCCCCGAGTTGGCACTCTCTCAGTAGTCACCCTTAGGTCAAGTTCAATCTATTTTGTCATAAATAGGTTGCCCCGACAGTCATTTTGCTCTCGAAGATGTAAGTCTGTTACACATTCTTTCTAGCATGATTGTCGCAAATCGACGGGCAGCCCTAGGTCGTATTGACATATTACATTGCTAATGTGTCACCCCAGTGGTCTTTTGTTCAAGAAAGATGTGATTCTCCATGCTTTCTTCCCTGAATCAGTCCTTGCAAACTGAAAGGCACCCCTTTGGTTGGATAGTTCCCCCCTCGGCCGGGAAACTACTCCCTTTGGATCTGTAAATCTTAAGTAGGTCAAGGTCGACATGGCCCCTACTCAGTGCGGCCCATCGTAGGCCGACATAAAATTAATTTTAACTATCTTTGAGATGATTTAAGCCCCCAAGCAGCATTCACTCGATAGTCAGCCTAAGATTGGATTTGAATCATTGTGTCACCAACAGATCACCATGATGACTAATCCCTGCTTTGGAAGATGTAAGTCTACTACACTTTCTTCCTAGTACAACCACTGTACACCGAAGGCAACCCCTTTGGTTGGATAGTCTTACTTTATGGTTGGCAGACTACCCCTTTAGATTGTTAAACCTGAAGTAGGCCAAGGCTAACATGGCCCTACTCAGTGCGGTCCTTTGCAAATCGACAAGGTCCATCTTAAAATTCAAAATTTGAAATCTATAATAAAACCAACCCTTCTCGCTAGTGGAGCCAAATTAAATAATCAAATAAATCAGCTTTTACTCAATGAGATGCAAATATTTCCAATTTCCCTAGTGAAGTCAATTCAATCCAACCCGAACCTGCTCCCCTAGTGGAAGGTTCACACTTTTATCCCAAGTGGATTCCAAATTCTAATCTTCAGATTTCACAATCTCTTATCCCCAGTGGATAACTTGAACCTTTTCCCCTAGTGGAAGACTCACATACTCAATCCCTAGTGGATTCCTCCTTCGCTCTCTTATGTTTTTGACATAAGTAGAGTCGCATCCCACTAAGTTCATGATTCCTTCTACACCTCAGGTTTAGGTGTAGATCATTTATGTTAGTGCTTATGATCGTTTGAACATTGTTGATCATCTCAGTCAACACCAATACATGCGGTATGCTTTGTCAGTCACACCACTCCTATTAGGCGCCCTTTGTTGACCTCACTTTTGGAGTGAGCTCTCAACTTCTATATCTTAGACATAGAATTCCTCTAGACACTAAGAGTTCCTTAGTGTTAAGACACTTCTAATGATTAGGTGAACTTAGCCTAACCCTAGAGACTTAGAAGAGTTAGCCATAGGAATAGGTTATACCATAGGGATTTAGGAAGACTTGCCTACCTTATAGCTTGAACTCAATCCTTTCTTCCTTCTTTCAAACCAAATCTCAAATTCAAATCAAAATTCAAATCCAAATTTCAAAATCCAAATCATGAATCAATTTTGAATCCAATTCCAACTCCAAATAATTGAAACCCATGATCAATTCCAAATCCAAAACCTTCCTAAGCCTTATGAATCACATCCAAAAGCTTAGCTAAACCCTTCAAATTAACCCAAAGCCAAGTGATTTCTTTATAAATCACTTATTCCATCATTTTTAGACACAACTATAAATGAAATTGGCATCCAAATCATCTAAATTAAATAAATATAAATCAAACAAATCAAAACTCCTTTTCTAAACTTTTTGACCTACCATAGCCAAATTCACATTCAAATCACTCCTAATTCATATGATGCTCTTATGGATCATTTATATTCTCATTTATCTTTACAAATATAAATAAAATATAAATTCAAATGGCCAAAATCAAATTAATATAAATTTAAAACTCAAATCCAAACCCAATTTATACCCTTTCAAGCCAAAACCTTGAACCTAGCCAAATCATTCTCGAATCAATCCAAACCATTGGATTTTCTCTTTAAATAATCACTCTTTCAATCACATGCCCAAATATAAACGTAAACTACAATCACCAAGCCAAAATCAAACTAACCCAAGTCAAACCCATGTTCATCCTTTTGACTTGAAATTATTAAATGTAACAAAACCCATTTGACTCCAAATCACTTGCAATTGGATTTATATTTCCATCATGAGCCCATATATGAGTTCAACCAAATTTGAATTTAGCCTTGATCAAGCCAATTGAACCATTTAGGCTCACTTGACCCAAAGTGACCTAAAGCACCTTTTTGAGCTAAGTTCTAATCCAACCCAAATTGGATTGAACTAAGCCCATCCAAGTCTCATATTGTGATCAACAATCATCCTAGATTGATCAATCACTCAAATTAGGTCAAACCAAGTCAAACCTAGCCTTTAACCAAGTCAACATTTACCCCAAATTAAACCCAAACTAGCCAAAATCCATCAAAATTGATTGAAACCATTGACCCAAACCCATTCATAATCAATGATTGAGCATGACCAAGCAATCAATTGAGCCAAACCAAGCCTAATTGGTCACTTGACCTAAGTTGACCCATATTGACCTAAAAAGCCAAAATAGATCAAATCTTGATCTAAGCAAAATTGATTGCAACTAGTGGGTCAAATTCATTCTAAATTGATTGTTGAGCTTGACTAAAGCTTCAATTGACCAATTAGACCCAACTAGCCCAATTGACCATGAACCCAACTTGACCTAAAATGTCAAATCAACTTGAAATCAAACTAAATCAAAATTGATTGAAACTAAAGCTTGCAATACATTTCAAATGATCAACCAAGCCTAAACCAACCCATGACCTAACCCAATTGGGTCAAATGGGTTAAATTGGTCAACTTAGCCCATTTGACCTAAATGAACCTAAATGAACTGAAACCAAATCTAAACCAAATTAAACCAAACCAATGGTACCCATAAGCTTAAAATGATCAATTAAACTTGACCTAACCTATGGTTTGACCCAATTTGACTAATTGGTCAACCAAACCAACCCAACTTGACTTAAATGGGTCAAGTTGAACCAATTAAATCAAATGAACTCCAAATCACTTGAAATTTGGCTGAACCCATTTTTAAATCATTTCAAATTTGCCCAAATCAAACTCATAGCCAAATGACCACTTTACCCTTAAGTCAAAGGGTATCTTATGACCAAATCCTCTTGGAATTTGGCCATTTTCTTTCTCAAGGCTACTTGGAATCCTTTTAATGGTCCACATGGGCACCAAGGAGGATGATGAACATGACCCAATGAGCTTGGCTCAGGCATGACCCAAGGCAAGGACAAACTGATCTCCCCAATCACATTTGAACACTTGGATAACCAAATACACTCACCACTCACATGGGCATCAACTCTCCCTCACTCTACTGCCCAAAATGACCCATGTGGGATGTTTTACAGCTCAAACCATTCATCCAATCCAAGCCATTAAGCCAAAATAGAAAATTAGCCTCTCACCATTCGATCCAAGGAGGGTGGGGAGAGATATACTCCCCTCTCACTCAAGCAATCCATTTCTTAGAGCTTGAGAGGTTGAATCAAAGCCTCCCCAAGCTTTTCCAAGCCATTCCTGAGCTGCCCCATTTCCCATTTTTGGTTTTGCTCAAAGCTGAAATAGGGGAGGTGAACTCCAAATCTAACTCATTCTAATTCTGAACCAAAATCAAATTAACTTTGCACAAACCATCCTTGGACTAAGGCAAGCTCAATCGAATCATTTCCCAAGTCTCCAAGCCACGGGAGGCACTACTTCGATCAAGGCCGATCACCCTTGAAGAGGAGCTTGGTCAACCGAGCAAACCACTTATAATTAAGATCGGATTCCTTCAATAGGACTTCATCTCTCCTAGACAAAGCTACCTCCTCTGTTGGAAGCGCTAGTGATAGCCTCTGGCAAGGTATGCCATTAAAACTGACCTTAGGATTAATTTTGCTTGGTCTTTTCTAAAGGAAATTGTCAAGTCACATGATCTCCACCATTAGATGTATTACTTGTGCATCCCCAAAGGTGTGGGATAAATTTGAGCTCCATTTGAGCTCGAATCGAGCGACGATTGATGGACAGCATCCTTCTCTCTTCGCTCGAGAAGAGATAGATCATGGACCGTCCATTCTACATGATCAGATCGGGCGGTCCTGATCAAATCACGCTAAATCCACTGTGATTATAAGCCTAAACCAGGGGATTAATCTTAGACTGGATGACCCGTAGAGAAAGCGCATCTGCCGCTAGCTGAGTCAGCCGATGGAACTCATAACTTAAATAACCAATCTATCATGCCATGTGGAAAGTGCACCGTGTCAGCCAAGTGGCCCGATGGGATTAGGGGTTTAATTATGCTTAATTAATCTGATTTTAATGGTGAAACTTACAAAATTCATAATTAATTATAAAAAAATCCAAAAAATATAAATAAACACTCATTTTAAAGATAATTCAGAGGAGATTACAATGAAATTAAAATTAATTAAATTTGAATAGTAATTACTCAATTTAGATTTTATTAGAAATGTAATTAAACTAATTACTCCTTAATTACTTCAGCAATTAATTCCAAACTTCCTGAGGTTGATTAGTGGGATGACTTCTATCTCTCATGATTTTCTTAGAATTTAATACTTGATTAATTAGGGAAATTGCTTATTTCATTCTTAATCACTCTCTTAATTAATTAAATGATTAATTAACATGTTAAATAGTGATGAATTCATTAATTGAACTTGCTAATCATTATGAAATAGTGAACGGACATAGGGAATGAGATGAGGACCTCTTTTCCAATCTTTTCTCCTAAGTTTATTTTATTTGGATTAACACATAATCAATTTACAATTAATTAATGACTTAATCACTTCTTTAAATAATTTAATTAATCAAACTTAAAACCAAATCATTCCAAAACTCAATCATTCAATTCTTGAGTAGATTCTTAGGTGTTCAATAACCTAAGAGAATTCTAAAGAAAATTATAATTAAACTACATGTGTAGGAGGGTTATAAAAGTACTTAATCAAACCCTTTAGCTTAATTAACCAATAATTGTGAGCTAATTGCATTAGGCCCTTTCATTTCTTAGGTGCATTATTGATTTAATTTCCATGAGGTTGCATATAATATGTTGGCTCATAATTACTTGGATAATTATGTTAAAGTGGTACAGGTAAGGGGTAATTAATGGATTCAATTCAAACCTTAACCAAACCAAAACATAAAATTAACTTAATTGTTCTAAATTAAACCCAACCAATTTACATATGGGGGAATGGGTTAGGACTAGCAAATCCTTTTCATATTTCCTAAGTCAAACTAAATTCAAAGATAAATTAAAAATCTTCTTAAGAATTTTTTATTCACTTTAAATGATCTTATTTTATATGATTATTCTTAGGAATTAATTAGGGTGAATGAAGTCATATGCTTACATTCCTTTATTTCTTTCCAATCATGCTAGATATTGTTTGTAATATGAAATCATGAATTCATTTCTTTCAAAAATTAATTAAATAAAATATTTTCTTTTATGTCAAATTGTATGTGTTGATTAAAATTAAGAATATGATGGCTATTATCACTATTAAATCAAAAATTATCTTTTAAAACCTATAAATCAAAAAATTATGAATGAAGTGATGCTAGTTATAAATATTTATAAGCTTGCATGTGATTATATCATAAGATGTGTATTATAAAGTTCTCTTTTCTTCTCTTAACATGGATTCATATAGTATTTGCAAGTGTATAGTTCATTTGAAAAGAACACAACACTTGCTTAAGTCTATTTCTATGCATTTCTATGTTAAGACTTAGGAAGGACTTTCATATTATACATGTAAATCATACTACCAAATCAAATATAATCTCTTGCATGATTCTTTATCCATTTGGTTCTTTTATACATCTACATGTATCTAAAAAAAGTGGTATATTAGTCTAGACATCTTGGGGCTATGAGACTTTAAGTAGCCCTAAGTAGGTCTTGTACCTTATGCCCCTAGTGTAGAAAATAATGGCATCATACACTTATAGCTTTTATACATGCAGATGTGCATTTAGTTAATGGATGAGAAATCCATCTTTTCTACATAATAAAGACATGCATTAATGATCCAATTAATAAATGGAATATCCAAATTTTAAATCGCATCTCTTTGCATTCATCATCAAAGTGTGCTAAGATTTGCATTGCATGTATAGGTATGTTTAGGATTATTCATATGCATTGTATACATGGTGGAAAAAAATGAATGGTTGTGTGTTATGTGATAGTAATTCAGCCTAAGTAATCCTAAGAGGCCCTTCTTATTAAATAGGACTATTTAAAGAGAACCCAAACTTAGGATCAATTAAAACACATAATACACATTCACTAAAAGAAATTCATTAATCAATCTACCTTAGAAATATTTTAAGGTAGGGATGAAAGAGAGCTCTCTTCTCTTTTCTTCTATTCATAACATTTAGTCACTAAATGTAGGTTCATTCAAACCAAATCAAATTACCAACTAAAATTGACAAGTAAACTAAATCACATGAAATGAAACCACCATCTAAATTGAATCTTCTACTCTTTGAAAATTCCAACTTTAAAGCCTAGCTAAGATATGCCACACAAGCCTTAAATGACACACACGTTAGACTAAGTCACCATTTCTAGTTTTAGGTTAGGGCAGTGCATGGTTTGATGAATGTTTTATTTTGTGATGTATTATTTTAAACTGGATGTTAAGGTGTATGTGTGTAGTCTGGATGTTAGGGTGTATGTGCATAATCTGGATGTTAGGCCAATATTAGCTAAATCATATTTTCTATAGGGGGTTCTGCTTAAGGGGTGATGTAATAAGAATATAAATGCCCTTTGTTGTGCAAGTTGCTTATACCCCTAAGCATAACCCAAATTAGGACTGGTGGACTTGGTTACCCATGTGTGGGGTGCTAAATCTAAATTAAACATATAATTGCTTGGGTTGTGTGGTATGTTTAGCTAACCTTTATTTTGTTGGTTTAGTTAGATTTACCTTTCCCATTTTGATGTAAATTTTATAATTAGGATTTAGAATGAATGTTATGGGGGATTAGGATGAAAATTGGTTATAAGATCCAGTCTTATGTACCATGTGATGCCTTTATAGCAACTATATTACAATCAAGCCAAAAGGAAGAAAGAAAAGAAGCAAACCAAAATGAAGAAATGAAAATTGAAGAATGAAGAATGAAGACTCCCATAACATGAATTTCTTTTGATTGTAATTATTCATTTGTAATCCGAGTTGTATAAGGGTAGAGCTGGCTACCCATTTCTTTTCAGGTTATACGACAATATCCGACCGCACTGGCCTCTTATTCTTTTGTGCTAATTTTATAAATTGATGGATGTTATGTTCATGACTGCGCAATTAGGATGACATGGTCTTCCTAGTTTTTTAATTGTTTGATGATTGTTGAATTTCCTTGATGCAATTAGGCTCTTAGGGAAAAATAAACTTTTTATCCAATTAATAATTCAAAATTAAACTGAACAACTCATAACCTCACCTACAGCCTAAGACATAATCCAAGATAATAAAAGATTTAGCAACCCATTAGTTGAAAATTGTATGTCTCATATCATGTATAAATCATATTATCTCACTCTTGCAAATGGAGGGCTTCCACCTTTGCTGAGAAAATGGCTTGACCTTTGATAGCCATGGTGGAAACACACCTCCTTCTTTTTTATTTTGGCCCATAACTGATTTTCTCATGCATTAGGAATATGAAATCCCATAGCCTATGTCAAATAAAATGTTCAAAAATCAAAAATAAAAACTTGACAAAATTTGTATTAGATTAAGGTATGGATTCATACCACTCATGTTCTAGTCTCTTAGTGAGTGAGTTTAAGGACTTAGTCTCTTTTCTAAATAAACAACAGCCTAGCCATCTTACAAAACATTAGAATTTCCTACATGTATTTAAAACCATAGTAGGAGTTAGTTGGCGGCCACTCTAGGTGGTTGTGAGTCCAACAGTCGGGTGGCTTACTCTCTCTTATGGAGGAAAACCATATACCCATTTTTTGCCTTAGATTTAGGTCGTACTTTGGCCCTCATGAAAGTTCCCTATATTTAGGATTCGATGTCGTCATTTCCCTTTGCGGGCTACAAGCATAAATCCTTACCTCTTAGGCATTTCCATGATCTTATATTGCAGAATTGTAAGTCCTAGTATTCTAATAAAATGTCAACTCAAATAATTAACCCTCTTCAATTTCAGAAAAATATAAAGCCCAACCATAGGATAGTTTGGGATGCTCACTAAATTTCCTAGTATCATGAGCATCCCCTACTCATTTCCCTTTAGTTTTGATAATAACTCTCTCCTTTTGATCAAGCCCCCATAGTTAAGTACATCCTAAGGAATGAGATTCCTTAAGAATACTCTCGATTAAAATAAATGATCGTTGTCTCCAAAGATTTCAAAGATAGGACTATCAATCAATAGGTTTATTTTTAGAATATTAAGTGGGATTGATCAAGAGGAGGGAGTTATTATCAAAGCCAAAGGAAGATACATAGCGGATGCTTATGATACTAAGAAGCCTAGAAAGCATCTCAAACTATCCTATGATTATGCTTTATATTTTTGAAATTGAAGTGATTTATTTATTTGAGTTGAATTTTTATTAAAAATCTAGGGCTTACAATTCCATAACACAAGATCATGGAAATGCCTAAGAAGTGATGCTTGTAGCCTGCAAAGGGAGGTAGCAACCTCTAAACCTAAATCTAAGGAGCTCTAGTGAGGGCCAAAAGCAGGACCTAAATCTAAGGCAAAAGTAGGTATTTGGTTTACCTCCACAAGAGAGGATAAATCACCCTACTATTGGACTTAAAATTGCCTGGGGGTAGCCGCCAACTAACTCCTCCTACGGCTTTAAATACATGTAGGAAATTCATATGCTTTTACAAGATAGCTAAGCTGTTATTTATTTAAAAGTGACTAAGTCCTTAAACACATTCCTTAAGAAACTAGATCATATAGGGCATGATTGATTAATTAAATCTAATGCAAATTTTTCTTATGTTTTATTTTTATTTTTGGACAATCAATTTGACACAAGCTTTAGAATTCATATCCTTAATGCATGAGAAATAAGATTATGGGTCAAAATTAGTAAGATAGGAGGCGTGTTTTCACTATGGCTCTCAAAGGTTAAGCCAAGTTCTCTAAAAAATGTGGAAGTCCTCCATAACAAGAGTGAAGCAAGATGCATTTTATGCATGATGTGAAAACTTACAACATCCAACTAACGGGTTGCTAGTTCTTTTATCTTGATTTATAATTTAGGCTTTAGGTGAGGTTATGAGTTATTTATTTTTATCTTGAGTTGATTAGATTGGATAAAAAATTTATTTTCCTAAGAGCCTATGGTGAAATTTTATGATGGAAGGAAATTTGAAAGAAAAAGGAGTATACTTCTATCTTTACTCTATGCAGGATAAAACGAAGATAGAAATATACTTTCTTCTTTATATGCATTTTTTACACCACGTAGATCCGTAGATGTTCTTATTGAGGGTGATCGGGTATGACATTGAGGAGAGGTGTACTATCTCAAAAGATAGGAGTTATCACCTTATAATGGACCTAATCACTTCAACAAGGACTCCTAAGGACAATGGGTCTACAAGTGTTCCAAAGATTCTTCCCCTACTTTACATGAAAAAGTAAAGTTGGGTTTATTTTAAATCAGGTTCATTAAGTTCCCTATAGAGGCAAGCCCCCATAGTTAATTACATCCTAAGGATTGAGATTCCTCAGGAATTCTCTCAATTAAGGTAAATGATCATTATCGCCAAATATTTCAATAGGTAAACCTATCAATCGATTAGTTTATTTTGGAAGATCAAATGGGATTGATCAAAGAGAGAGATTTATTATCGAAGTCAAAAAAAGATAAGTAGGAGATTCCCACAATGGTAGGAAACCTAGCGACCATCTCAAACTATCCTATAGTTGGGCATTACATTTTTGAAATTGAATTATTTATTTGAGTTGAATTTTTATTAGAAGTTTAGGGCTTATAATTCCATAATACATGGTTATGGGAATGTCTAAGAGGTGGAGATTTATACTTATGGCCCACAGAAGGTCGAAGCAACCTCAGAACCTAAATCTAGAGAGCTTTGGCGAGGGCCAAAAAGCACTACCTAAATCTAAGGCAAAAATGGGTATTTAGTTTGCCTCTACAAGAGAGGACAAACCATCCGACTGCTTGGACTTACAACTACCTAGGGGTGGCTGCCAACTAACTCCTCCTATAATTTTAAATTCATGTAAGCAAGTCATATGCTTTATGCAAGATAGCTAGGCTATTATTTATTTAGAAAGAGACTGAGTCCTTAAACTCACTCCCTAAGAGACTAGATCATGTAAGGGCTTGAAAAATGACTTAGATCTAATGCAAAACATATTACATGTTATTTTTATTTTTGAACAATCATTTGACTCGGGCTTATAGGATTCATATGCCTAATGCATGAGAAGTAAGATTATTGGCCAAAATCAGCGAGATGGGAGGAGGTGTGTTTCCACCATGGCTCTCAAAGATCAAGCTAAGTTTCTCTGGCAAAGGTGGAATCCCTCCAGTCAATAGTGAAATAATATGCTTTTTATGCATGATGTTATAAAAGGAATACTCATTCAGCTAAGGGGTTCCTAATTCTTTTATCTTGATTTTAACTTAGGCTTTAAGTGAGGTTAGGAGTTGTTTATTTTAATTTTGAATTAATTAATTTGGTAGAAGATTTATGTTTACCTAAGAACCTAATTCTCATCCAGGCCATACATCAAGCAAGAAAGAAACTAGGAAACATCCCATCTTAATGCACAAGCTAAACAAAATATCAAACATTTTATAAAGCTAACACAAAAGAATAAAAGGCCATTTGTCGTCGGGCACCACCGCACAAACCCAAAAAACAAATTGGGTAACTGAGCTCTACCCTTATACAACCCAGATTATAAATGAATTAATTTACAATTAAGTAAGGAAATTCATGTTATGGGGGTCTTCATTTCTTCTTTTCTTCTTTCTTCTTTCTTCTTTCTTCTTTCATCTTTTTTTTTTGGTTCCTTGCTTTGGTTCCTTCTTTTGGATGGTTGGAAGGTGGTTGCTCCAAAGGCTTCACATGGTACATAAGATGTAATCTTATGACCAATGCTCATCTTAATCTCCCATAATAATCATTCCAAATTTCTAATTGCAAAAATACATGAAAAGGAAAAGTAAATCTAAATAACACCTACAAAAGAGGGATTAGCTAAACAAACCATACATGTACTAAGCATGTATATTGGACTTAGCACCCCACACATGGGTAACCAAGTTAACCTAGCCTATTGGATTATGCTTATGGGTATAAGCACCTGCACAACAAAAACAATTATATTTTTGTTATAGCACCCCTTAAGCACAATCCCCTATAGAAAATAATGGTTAGACAAGATCACCCTACCATTCATTCTACACACATTCACCCTAACATCTAGACTAGAAATAGTACATCACAAAATAAAAACAAACATCAAGCCTTGCACTGCCCTAACCTAAAGCTAGAAGTGGTGACTTAGCCTAACGTGTGTTCTTTAAAAGGTTTGTATGGTATGCTTAGCTTGGCTTTAAGGTTTGGATTTTCTAAGTGTGAAGATATTCAACTTAGATGGGTGGTTTCATTTAAGTTTTTAGTTGATTTGGGTTGATTTTATTTTATATTTTGATTTGGTTTGAATGAATCCTATAATTAATTACTAAGTTTTAAAGAGAGGGACAAGGGAAGAGAACTTCTCTTTCCTTCCCTACCTTAAGTAATTTCTAAAGTGGATTAATGTTTAGTTTTGTTTAGTGAATGTATTATTATGTGTTTTAATTAATCCTAAGTTTATATTTTTCCTAAACAAATATATTCAAAAAGAAAGGCATTTTAAGATTAAGTAAAGTGAACTAAATTCACAAAACACACATCACTTCATTACTTTCCCAACATGTATAACATGCATATGGATGCATCCTAAGAATATCTATACATACAAATGAGAATATTTAGCACACTTTATGATGAATGCTAAGTGAGTTACTTAAGAAAATTTGAATGCTTTATGATGCGTGATTTTCACTAAGAAAAAAAGAGGTTTTCTTATCCATTTTTCACATGCACACATGTATGTATGAAAGGCATAAGTGAGTACGGCACCATTGTTAACCAGGGGTGTAAGGTACAAGATCTATAGGGTAACTTAAAGCCTCACAACCGGGGTTGTCCAAACTAATATACTAGTTTCCTTAAATACAAGCATATGTACAAAAGAAATGAAGAGAAAAGAAAGATGCAAAAAGGTTATGTTGATTGATTTATTTTATTTATGCAATTTATATGTGCATGTGTAGATGACCTTCTTAAGTAATAGTATTGGAATGAATAAGTGGGGAATTAGTTGAGTGTTATGCTCTTTTTAAATGAACTATACACTTTGCCAAATCCTATTCAAAATCATATTAAAAGAAAAGAGAGGTAAGACTACACTATGCATATCATCATACTTGTGTCCACATGCAAGCTCATAACTAGTCATAAGTAACACACTTTCAGTTTTGGATATTTTATTTATAGATTTTAAAAAAATAGTTTTGAATTTAATAGTGATAATAGCCATTCATATTTTACTTTAGCCAAAACATGCAATTTGACATAAAAAATATTTCACTTTCATTTTGATTTTTGAAAATAATGAATACATAAAATTCATATGACATACACATTTAGCATGTGAGGAAAGAACTAAAGTGATGAAAACAAGTAAACACATTCACCCTAATTAATTCTTAAAGACAATCTTATGAAATAAGAAAGTTTAAAATAAATCAAGTTTTTTTTTTGAGAGAAAGTTTGATTTAGTTTTGAGTTTGATTTAATTTGAGAAATGTTAGGTGAGTTTGCTGTTCCTAACCCATTCCCACATATGTTTATTATTTTAGTTTAATTTTAGGTGATTAGATCAATTTTATGCTTTGGTTAGGTTAAGGTATGAATTAAATATGTTAATTACCCCTTACCTATACCACCTTAGCATACTTAATCAAATAATTATGAGCCAATGAGATGACATAAAATTACACAAGAAATTTAAATCAACAATGCACCTAGAAAGAAAATGGCCTAATGCATTTGGCTCATGATTAATGATTAATTAAACTAAGGGGTTTAACTTTAAGTAATTTCATAACGCCTCTCACACATGTGAGTTGAGTTTTGATTTCCTTAATGTACTTAGGCTCTTGAACACCTAATCATCTACCCAATATATATTAATTGAATTCTAAAAAGTTTTAGAATTTTATCAAATTAATTAAGGGGGTAATTAGTGAATTAACACTTAATTAAAGATGGATTATGGAAGAAAAGGAGGTTTAAGAAATATCTTAAGTAGAGTTTCCCAAAAATATTCCCAAAATCTCATATTCACTTAATCAAAACTTAATTGACTCAATTAGAGGGTTAAACCACTAATTATACCCTTAATTAAGACTAATTACATTTAGAGAGTGATTAAGGAATGAATTAGCAATTTCCCTAATTAAGCCACCAATAAATCCCAAGAAAATTAGGGGAGGTAGGAATCATCCCACTAATTAAGCATAAGAAGTTTGGGATTAATCAGTTAAATAATTAGAGGGTAAATAGAAAAATAACATTCTTAATAAAACTTAAATTCAGAGAAAAATACTATTCAAAATTCATTTAAATCATTTTTAGAATATTCTACATTCAATTATCTATCTAATGCAATTTATTTCATTTATATCTAATTTTTCTAGGCTTAGATACAAATTGTAGAAGTAACCATAATTAATTAGAATATTTAAATAGCCTAATTAAGTATTTAATGACGCCACATGGGCCGCTGATGAGGCATGCGCTTTCCATGTAGCATGATGGGATTGGCTCTTTAACTTATTACATCATAGCACCGCGTTAGCGGCGATGCTATGCGCTTTCTTTTCAGCCATTCTAAAGGGTAAATCTATGGGTGTTACATGTTTTAATCATGGCTGTCCATCCAAAATGCATGGATGGACGGCTAGAGATTCATCCCTGTAATTCCCTATGAGTAATGGAGATCATCGATGTTCTACGGCATGATTTGAGCTCGATTGAGCTCGGATTGGGCTAAAATTTAGCCTACACCATCATCATGCAATCTAGGTCACATCTAATGGCTAAATTAACATGCAATGAAAATTTCTTTCACAAAGCTCCACACTATGGCTAGATTATGCTCGAAAAAATGGTTTACATCACCAGAGGTGATCACCGACGCTCGATTCCCCTGGAGAAGCTTTATTTAGTGGAGACGAAGCTTTGCTGAGAGTTTGAGGTCTTGAGATTGGGTGGTTGCTTCTAGAGGACAACTCCACCTTGAACTCCTTGCGGCTTTGATCGAACTAGCACCCCTCTTGCCTTTGGAGCTTGGGAAAGAGCTTCGACAAGTTTGATTGGGGTCCCTGAGAGAGCGTGGAAAGGAAATTGTCTGGTTTCAAGTGTAGAGTGAGATTGGATTTTGGTTGAGCTCCCCTATTTACAAACCATGAAAACTGAGAAAAGAGAATTTGGAAATCACTTGAGAGAGCTTGGGGAGGCTGAGAAATGACTCCTCTAGCTTCTTTAGGTTCAATCAATTGAGGGAGTGAAGATTTAGTTGAAACTAGGGACGTATATCTCCCCCTTAAAGGATCAGACGGTCGCAAGCCTCCTTACCATTTTGATCCAATTAAGCTTATGCCATGAGTTTGTTAGGCCATTTTGGATGTCCTTGCATTCAAGCTTAAGGAGTAGAATGGTTCCCATGTGCTTAATTCAAGTGGAAAGAGGATCCCATGTGCTCCATTTCAAGACATGTGGTCAGTTTTGAGTTTGGGTTGGGTTTGGCTGACCCAAACCAATTGGGTCATGTGCACTAGGTCCATTAGTGACCATCTGGTCCACTAAGAGGATGTCAAGTGTCCATGAAAAGGAATTGACCAAAATCCAAGTGATTTTGATTTTGTGTTACCCTATGGCCTAGGAGTAAAATGATCATGTGACCCTGATTTCAGTTGGGCATATTTGGTATGATGAGAAAATAGGCTTGGCCAAGTTTCATTGAATTTAGAATTAGTTTGATGTGATTTAGCTAATGTTGACCCATTTAGGTCAAAATGAGTCAACTTGGGTCAAATTGACCAATCGATCAAATTGGGTCAAACTAAGCGTTGGGTCAAGTTCATATGACCATTTGAAATGTTTTGGTGGCTTTGGTTTGATTCAATTTGGTTTAGGTTTGAATTTGGTTCAATTTAGTTCATTTAGGTCAAATAGGCCAAATTGACCAATTTGACCCATTTGACCTATTTAGGTTAGGTCCTGGGTGATTTAGGTTTAGCTGGTCATATGAAATGGATTGATATCTTTGTTTCCAATCAATTTTGGTTAAGTTTGAATTTGGCTCAATATTACCCTTTAGGCCAAGTTAGGTTTAAGGTCAAATGGGCTAGGTTAGGTCTAGTTGGCCAATTGAGGCTTTGATCAAGTTCAACAATCATTTTGGGATGAACTTGACCCATTGGTTTCAATCAATTTGGCTTAGATCAAGTTTTGACACATTTTGATTTTTTAGGTCAAGTTGGGTCAACTTGGGTCATGTGGCCAATTGGGCTAAGTTAGGCTCAAATATTGACCTTGTCAAGTTCAAACATTGATCATGAATGAGTTTAGATCATTGGTTTCAATTAATTTGGCCTATGGTAGATTTTAGCTATGTTGGGTTTCATTTTGGCTGTGTTGACTTGGTCAACCCTTAAGTTTTACTTAGTTTGACCCAATTTGAGTGATTGATCATCTCATGATGATTGTTGATCTTGATGAGAGGCTTCAGTTGGCTTAGTTCAATCCAATTTGGTTTGGATTAGAGTTTGGTCGGGTACCACCGTACAAACCATTTCTAATGCCATTTCTAATGCATAATCTAAACAAAATATCAAATATTTTTTAAAGCTAACGCAAAAGAATAAAAGGTAAAGTGTGGTCGGGTACCACCGTACAAACCCAAAATGCAAATTGGATAGCCGATCTCTACCCTTATAGAACCCAAATTACAAATGAATTAATTACAATTAAGCAAGGAATTCATGCTATGGGGGTCTTCATTCTTCATTTCTTCATTCTTCTTTTCTTCTTTCTTCTTTCTTCTTTTAATCCCTTCTTTTGGATGGTTGGAATGTGTATACTCCAAAGGCTTCACATGGTATATAAGATGTGAACTTATAACCAATGCTCATCCTAATCCCCATAACAATCATTCCAAAATTCTAATTATAAAATTACATGAAAAGGAAAAAGTAAATCTAACTAAAACCTACAAAACAAATATTAGCTAAACAAACCACAAATTCCCAAGCATGTATATAAAAAATTGGACTTAGCACCCCACACATGGGTAAGCAAGTCCACCTAGCCTATTTTGGATTATGCTTAAGGGTATAAGCAACCTGCACAACAAAAGCAGTTACATTTTTATTAAAGTGCCCCTTAAGCACAATCCCCTATAGAAGTCAATGATTAGACTAAATCATCCTACCATTCATTCTACGCACATACACCCTAACGTCTAGACTAAAATAAAACATCACAAAATAAAACTAAACATCAAACCATGCACCGCCCTAACCTAAAGCTAGAAGTGGTGACTTAGTCTAATGTGTGTCCTTTAGAAGGTTTGTGTGGTATGCTTAGCTATGGCTTTCAGGTTTAGATTTTCTAAGTGTGAAGATGTTCAACTTAGATGGGTGGTTTCATCTAAGTGTTTAGTTGATTTGGGTTATTTGATGCTTTGTTTAGGTTTTAATGAATCCTATAATTAATTACTAAGTGTTGTAAAGAGACGGAAAAGAGAAGAGAACTTCTCTTTCCTTCCCTACCTTAAGTAATTTCTAAAGTGGATTCACTAATGATTTTTGTTTAGTGAATGTTTAGTATGTATTTTAATTAATCCTAAGTTTATACTTTCTCTAAACAAACCCATTCAAAAAGAAAGACATTTTAAGATTAAGTAAAGTGAATTACTATCACAAAACACACAACATTTTATTTCTTTCCCACATATGTATCATGCACATGAATGAATCCTAAGCATATCTATACATGCGATGCAAGTATTTAGCGCACCTTAATTAAGAATGCTAAGAGAGATTGCTTAAGAAAATTTGGTGTCTTTCATGTATGCATGATTTTGTTAAGTAGAAGAGAGTGATTCTTTCATAAATTTAAAATTCAAGTTCAAATCATAAATCTTTCATAAGTCACTTTGATTTATGATTTGAACTTGAATTTTAAATTTAGTTTGATTGATTTGAATTTATATTTCATTTATATATGTGAATATAAATGAGAATATAAATGACTTATTAAAAAATTTTATGAATTTCAATTGATTTATATTTAATTTAGGCTAAGTCCATGGAGGGAAATCAAAGGACTTAGGCAAGATTTGAAATTTGGAATTTCAACTTAGAATTTGATTTGATTGATTTGAATTTATATTTCATTTATATATGTGAATATAAATGAGTTGTGAGAAAATTTCATGAGTTTGAATTGATTTGAACATGATTTAGGCTAAGTCCTTAAGAGAGAGTCAAAGGACTTAGGCAAGATTTGGAATTTCAATCATGGGCTTCAATCATAAGTTTCAATCATCGATTTCAATCATGTGGCATTGATTTGAGTTTGGGAAAATTGATTAAGTTGGAATTGATTTAAGTTTTACTTTGATTTGATTTGGAGCTTGACTTGAAGGAAGGAAGTAAGGAATGTAGTTCAAGCTATAGGGTAGTCAAATTTTCTAACATCCTTAGGGAATGACCTACTCCTATGGCTAACTCTTCTAAGTCTTTAGGGCTAAGTTGAGTGTCCACCTAATCATTAGATGTGTCTTAAGATAAAGGATCTCTTCATGTCTAAGAGGAGCCCTATGTCTAGATTGGAGGGGTTGAGAGCTCATTCTAAAAATCAAGTCAACAAAGGGCGCACAATAGGTGTGGTGTGACTGACTAGGAACACTGCATGTATTGGTGTTGACTGAAATGATCAACAACACCGAATGATCACAAGCACTAACAGAGATGATCTACTCTTAACCCAAGGTGTAGAAGGAATCTATAGTTTAGTGCAATGTGGCTCTACTTATGTCGAGGACATAAGAGAGGGAAGGAGGAATCCACTAGGGATAAAGTATGTGAATCTTTCACTAGGGAAGTAGGTTCAAGTCATCCACAAAGGATGAGGGGTTTGATTTGATTTGAGTCTCGCTAGGAAGAAATTTCATTTGATTAATTAAGTCCCGCTGGGGTAGAGGGTTGAATTTGTTTCAATTTGTTGTTTATTTAGTTGTGTTTGTTTTGACTCCATCGAGGATAGATAAGTGAACTCTATTGGGGAAGCAAGCCTAAGTCATCCACCAAGTAAAGAAAAGTTGTGAAATCCACTGAGGGATTAGAATTCTAGATCCATTGGGGAGTTAGAAAGATTTGCATCTGTCTAAGGGGAAGTAAAAGATTTTGATTTGGATTGATTGATTATTTTCATTTTGTTTATTTCACTCCATTGAGGGAGGAAGGCTGAATTTGTTTCAGATTTTTAGATTTGGATTTTTGAGATGGACCCTATTGGTTTGCGATGGACTGCACTGAGTAGGAGCCATGGAGGCGTAGTCCTAACTCAGATTTATCAATCCAAAGGGGTGGTCTACTAAACACATAGTAGGACAAGCCAACCAAAGGGATGTCCTTCGGTATGCTGTAGCTGTACTTGGAAGAAAGTGTAGTAGACTTACATCCTCAAAAGTAGGGACCAGTTGCTGGGTGATCTATTGGTAATTTAATAGATTGAACCCAACCTAGGGCAGACTAATGAGTGAATGTCACTAGGGGACTTAGATCAACTTAAAGATAGTCAATGTTAATTTCATTTCTTAGTTTATTTTGATAGATTTTGTTGGTTTGCGATGGATCGCACTGAGAATGAGCTTATATCAGCTTAGACTAATATCAGATTTATTGAACCAAAGGGAGTAGCTTCCCAGCCGATGGGAGAGCTATCTGACCAAAGGAGTGCCTGTCGATTTGCAATGATCAATTTAAGGAAAGAAAGCTCTGATCTAGGTGATCGATTACTTTGGGAAACAAATTGAACCTGACCTAGGGCTGCCTGTCGGTTTGTGACAATCATGCTAGAAAGAATGCGTCATAGTCTTACATCTTCCAAAGCAATGATTCATTGGTGTAACCTGATTGTGACAAAATAGATTGAACCCTACCTAAGGGCGTCTATGGAGTGAGTACCATCCCAGGGATTTATCTCAACTCTGGTAGTCAGGTAATTACTATAAGGAGTTATGTTGACACTGCCCTAAAGATAGGATACATGCTTGGGAAAAGGGGACCTTTGGGGGCTTGAATTCCAAATCCATAAGAAAATTAATTAATTTATTTTATTTAGTTTGTTGGACCCTGTTAATTTGCGAGGGATTGAACTGAGAAGGAGCTTATATCAGCCTAGACCTATCTCAGATTTACTAAACTAAGGGAGAATCCATGCATCTGTTGAATAAATTCTCCAACCACAAGGGTGGCTACTAGGTAAGAGGGACTGTCCAATCCAAAAGTAACACAGGTATTGTCTAAATGGGGTCTCAAAGGACATGATCCAAATAGAGTGCCCACAGGGGATGGGGCTACTAAGGGCTTAATCTAAAACCCTGGAGAAGATGACATGGCTAGTCGTATATTAAATAGGTATTCGGTGGTCAACTCAAGGAGAAAGCATGGGGACTCACATCTGTCAAGAGTGGTGTGCCCACCGGGTGAAATCTGCTAGCATAGCAAACATCAACCAACCTAAGGTGATCATCAATTTGCAATAATCAGCCTAAGAAGAAAGCTCAGGGACTCACATCCTCTTATAATAGAATTGATTGCTGGGATAGTCTATCTTTGGCTCGACAGGTGCCATTTGACCTAGGTCGACTACTGAGTGAATACCACTGGAAGACTTATATCAACTAGAATGTAGTCAAGAGGAAAAGAGTCTTTGGGATACTTATCCTAAACCTCAAATATACTTAACCTAGTTATGCATGATGGCTAGTTCAAGAAGAAAGCTCGGGGACTTACATCTTCTTAAACAAAGTCAACATGAGGTAGCTTATTGGCTGCGCAGTGAAGCCTACCAAACTAACAAGGCACTAATTGGTTTACAATGGTCAAGTAAGGAAGAAAGCGCGGGGACTCACATCTTCCAAACAAGTGACCACTAGGGTGTCAGGCTAGCGAGGTAACATGTAGATCCACCTAGAGCAGCTAATGAGTGAGTGCCACAGGGGGCTTGCTCCCACATCAAAATAGCTTGAGATGAAAGATATGTGTTTATTTTTGTGCATGTGTTAAAAGGAAATAGGATGCCTCTTGGGGACTCTTACACCTATTCTAAGAGCACAGGGAAATTGTGTTTGATTGTGTTTATGTTGTGGCAGAGGGATAGGATTCCACTGGGGGACTCTTACACCTACCCTGAACACGTTATGGAGGATTTGCAGGACAAGCAAACAATGCTTCGAAAGAAGAGAAGATTTTGATGAAATGGAATCTGATTTTTTTGTTGATTGATAGAATGGTTTTCAAATATGATTTTTATGGGTAATATTTCTTCAAATAGAGCCCATTATTTGGAAGCATCGAGTGTTCTCCTTTATAATCAATAAGTTAGTAAGATCCTCATTTATAGGCCTTCTCTATGACATGGGGGCCTTCCCAAGTGAGTTTAAACTTGCCTCTCATCTTTCAATGGGGAACAATTGGTCTATTTAGGACTAACACAAGTTCTCCTACTCGGAAAGACCTAGGATGGACCAGCTTGTTGTGAGCTTGAATCATTTTGTCCTTGTACAACTCGAGATTCTAGCACGCCCGTAGGTGACTCTCCTTTAAACCTTCGAGCTCTTCCAATCGTAACTTTACTTTCTGTTATGTACTGATCTTGCTACCTAATGTTATCCTTAGTGATGGGAGTTGAACTTCAAAAGATAGGACGGCCTCGGACCCATACACTAAGGAAAATAGGGTAGATTGAGTTGGAGTCCAGTATGTGGTGCAGTAGCCCTATAAAGCTTCAACCAACTGCTCATTCCACCACCGTATATTTTCATCAAAGTTTTCTTTAGTATTTAAATGAGAGTTTTATTGAATGCTTCCGCCAAGCCATTTGCTCTAGGGTAGTAGATGGTGGAATATATCTAATCTATATCGTGTCTTCTGGTGAAGCTATCGATCTTTGTACTTTTGAATGCAATACCATTATCAGATATAATTTGTTGAGGAACCTCAAACCTATATATGATATGGTTTCTAAAAAACTGAAGCACATGTTGAGCTGTGACCTCTCTGAGTGGGATTGTCTCTGCCCACTTGGAAACGTAGTTGGTGGTAGCTAAGATGAACAGGTGACCCTTGGAAGAAGGAGGATCGATCAAACCCACAATGTCGGTACCCCAACACTCAAATGGCCATGAGGCCAAAATAGGGTGTAGAATGTTGGGTAGTTGGTGGAGGACCACACCGTACATCTGACACTAATGGCATCTCCTAGCTACATCCATGCAGTCTGTAATCATCGAATGCCAATAGTATCCTAGTTTATTGATCTTCATCTTCATCTTCAGACCGAATTGATGTGCTCCGCATAGACCTGAATGTACCTCAGTTACAATGCAATGGGCTTCATGTTTGTCTAAACAACGTAACCACATCTGGTCAAAGGACCATCAGTACAAGGTGCCATCAACGAGAGCATAAGAGAGAGCTCTCTATTTCACCTGATGGGCTTGTGACTTTTCTTGGGGTAGTTTGTTGGTGTTCAAAGAGTCTATGAACGGTTGCCTCCAATCCATCTCCTTGTCCTTATAGGCAACAAAAACCTCCCCTGCAAGAGAATATCTCTCGCTGAGTTCAACATCAATAAGGGATATGACTTGTCTATTTTGGACTCTTATTAAAATAGACTCATCTTCTGGACATGCCAATTCTTTGAAAAGTTTGGCCAAAGCATCTGCTACTGCATTCTCTACTCGAGGAACCTTATAGATGGTGACTTCAAAAATCTGAGCCAACAACTTCATGGTATACTCGTGGTAATGATGAAGCTTGGGTTTGAGAACCTTGTAGGACCTGACAATCTGGTTGATGACCAACTGAGAATCCCCAAAGATGTTGATGCTTTTAACACTGATTGTGATGGATAACTCTAGACCGACAATCAAAGCCTCATACTCGGCTTCGTCGTTGGTGCATGGGTTTGAAAGATAGTATGAGAATCTCATCACATTATGGTCTGGAGTTAGGAGAACTATTCCTACCCCTGCCTTTTCTGGAAGAGTAGATCGTGGTGCTTTCCCTTTATGAAAAGAAGCTACACCATCAAAATACATCTCCCATCAGCAATTGTCAACCTCCCCTAAGTTCATGATTTGTTCATCAATGAGATCATCACTAAGCAGAGAATCAACAGGAAGTGGGTATGATGCTAAGAAATCTACTAGTGCTTATCCTTTTACCACACAGAGGGGTACGAATGTGATATCGAACTATGAGAGAATCATGGACCATCATGCCAAATGTCCAGATAGCATTGGTTGTGTCCTAGTATCATGAGTATTCCCTACCAATTCCCTTTGGCTTCCAAAAATAAGTCTTCTCTTTGAACTTTCCTAATTGATTTTCTAAATATGACCAATTTATTGATAGTCTTCCCTTGAAATATTTGGAGATAATAATTATCTCTAATCGAGAGTATTTCTAAGGAATTCACCTTCCTTAGGATTTAATTAACTATGAAGGCTTGCCTCCATAGGAATTAGAACCCGATTTAATATAAACCCTACTTTATTCATCCATATAAAGCAGGAGAAAAATCTGATACATTCAAAGACCCATCATGATTTAGGAGTCCTTATTAGGTGATCAGGTCCATTGAAGGATGATACCTCTATCTTTCAAGATAGTACATCACACCTCAATGTTGTACTAGATCACTTCAATAAGTACCCCCTACGATCTACGTGGTGTCCCCTCATACACATCCAAAAATAAATTCCATAACCTCTTCACTAGTTTTCCCACTCTAAAGGGGAAGGCTATCTTGGCCTCTGAGATAGTCTCCCCTACCTTTGAGGTAGGTTCTCTCTCCCATTCTGCCCCTCTCACTAGGACCCAGTGCTGCAATAAGAATCAAAGATCAAGCGGTAACACGAGCATGAGGCTAGGTAGATAAACACTGCCTCTCACATTATTGAGGAGGGTTCTCCTCATGAGACCTCTCCACTCTTGAGTGGTAGCAGGTTTAACCCACTCTCAGCTTCGGATGGAGAGGACTATAGGAGGATTACTACATTTCCTCCTCCACCAGCATAGTTTGAGGTACCCATTAGGGAGATGAGGAAGCCCTACGCTGGTTTATGACTAGTTATTCACTAGCTCGATAGGGCTTATAGACACTCGTAATACGTTGCATTATTTAATTTGAGGAATTTGATCCCTAGGAGTGTTAGGGATTAGATACATATAGAGAGAGCCTCAAAGCTTAGAGTTGTAGTGCAAGTGAGCAAGAAGGAGAGGAGGAGGTACGTCAGGCTGTTGATGGCCAATGCTTTCACTGATTTTCCTGATCGAAGAGTTACTTGGGCCAATTATAGTATAGTTTTTGTGGCCATCATGGAGGAGAGCTCGAAAGAGGCGTCGGTGTCACCATCACATTGCTCCATTCGCCGTCCACCATCACTTGTCCAAGTTCCCCCTTTCATAGTCCCCACCTAAGTATGGAAACCTGTATTTGGAGAGAGGACATCTCCATTGGTGATATGACTATAGCCTAAGGATCACGCTCCATCTGCTCCACCCATTGAGATGAGGTTGAGCTCTCCCATTCGACCTTCCACTTCAATAGTGCGAAGAAGGAGTGGTGACCCAAAAGCATCATAATCGCTCCACCACCACAGTCAACAGTAGAAGAAGTAGGGGATACTAGTGTAGTCCCCATGGCAGTTAATCCCCTAGGGAGAGCACTCCATCAGTAGGCAGTGTCTGATATATAAATTCAGATGAGCACAATCCTACATTCAACCGTTAGTAGATGTTTATACCAGTTCAGCCAATCAGAGTACGAGACTATTCACTATATTATATCCTAGAAGACTACTTTGTCGAGAAGAAATAACTTCTTGGGAGTGATCCTTCGGATCAAGAAGAGGGTAGGGTAGCTTTCATCCCTGAAGAGGATGATCTATTAGGGGACTCAACAGAAGTCCATATGGTCGATACCCGAGGATCCCTCCAAAGAGACCTTCAGAGTCAGGAATGTGATGTAGTTGAGGAGGCTGACACTTCTCACTCAACCCAATGGCTCAGGCAGAAGGATGAGAGATCAACAGGATGGAGAAGAGGGTTGAGGATTTGTTACTAGTAGTTCTAACACTTCAAAACTAAACTCTAGCTTCACAGCCCAGTCCCATGGAGGCCAATCAGCCTGAGCTCTTACCTATCTTAGATCACCCCAAGAGTACCTCTCCCATGGATCAAGACAGTGGTAGTTTCCATAGGAAGGTTATAGATAGTACCTCCATGCATGAGAAGGACATCAAATCTATGGTAGAATAATAAATGAAGGAAGCATTGGCGCAAGCCTGGGGGAGCTCATCCATTCCAAAGGGTAGACTTTACCCGGAGGACTTTGATGTAGTCCAATACCCTAAGGGGTTTGTGCCACCATCCTTTAAGAGTTTTGATTGTAGTGGAAACCATTGATAACATATGACACATTTTGATTACATTCTCATGTAGCATAACTGAGTATGAAATACGAATCACAACTATCTGAACAACATGCCATTGAGATTCTTCTCAGGAATATCCATGTTCTAATTGCCTTTTTGCCCAAGGGTTTTACAATCAAAATATTTTAGAAATTAATCAACAAGGTGGCTAGTCTATAAGAGGAAGCCAAATAATTATCTTTTCAAGACCAATCATCCAAACTCAAGGTGAAGAAAGTATTCAAGAAGAAGCAAGGGACAATGGTGTCAATAAATAAAGGAAAGTAGCTAGTTAGAGTTCAGTTTGAGAGGCTATGAGTTCAGCAGCCTCCATTACCACCACCTCGACTGTCATACTAGCCCCCATAGCTGCCATAGTGACCACCACCACCATTCCTCGGTAGTATACATAGTAACAGTATTCATATCCACGGCCAGGTAGCTATTATCTACCTACTCTTCTGGATAAGTTAAATGAGCCCTCTTCATTCAAGAGAGGGATAGTTAGGAAGATCTTTAAGAACTTCTTAAAGAAACCTGATTTCCAGCTACCATACCCTAAGAGGCCGAAGGAAGTGGTCAAGAGCAATGATCCTAACTTTTGCCCCTACCATCACAAGTTAGGCAAGGTCTTAGAGGATTACATCACTTTCAAAGATTGGCTTGAGCGTAGCTATAAGTCAGGCGCCATAGTTATCCCTAAGGAATACTTGTTAAAATAACTATATAGTTCTATTAGAGTAATCGTTGGGATACATATGATCCTCTTAAGACAAAAGCAAGTTGGGATATCTCCTATCTCGAACCTCTAAAAAGATCATCTCTAAGATCAAAAACTTTCCTTATAGGTACTTAAGGCAGCTCAAACCTCCAACATCAATGAAGGTTTGCAAGTTGCCAAAGACAACTCAGGGAGGGTGAAAGTTCAGTAGTAGCAGTGGTAGTCCACATTTGCCCAGGATAGTCTAGTAGTGCAATCACAGTTCGAGTCCAGCATTTCTTTTATTGTTGTAGTTACTTTCACGCCATCAGCTTTTTTTCTACTAGCAGGAGTATTGTATTTGTGGATGAGGGCACTAAACACTAAACCCCTCGCTACACTTACTTTACTTGATTTCTATCATGTACCTCCATCCAAATTAAAGAAATTAATGAAGAAAGTTGATTCTACAAACATCTGTACCACATCCGATGATTTGCTTGAGTATATTCTATAGAAAGCTCTCTAAGTCTAAATAATAATAGCTATAATAATTGATCATTTCCCTTCTAATTTAGAATCAGGCTTCCCATTTTTGAATTAATTGAGTTCATCCATTGAGATTGACTTAGAGTCATCCAACTCTGAGGATCCCATAGGAGAAGTTGTAGGTATACCTAACGAGTAGGTAGAACTTTCCACAGACCCACCTTAAGAAGTCATTGAGATCAACCTCCTCAGTGGCAAAGTTCTACCTCTTAGCACCTCAGGACAAGGGTAAACAAGTCATTGGTGCCAGTGAATAACACCCCTTCCATGAGATGTTCAGCCTATAGATATGCTAGTGGATGGACAACCCAAAGTTGACTATAATGTCCTTGCTTACCTTAAAGAGCTGCCAGCTAAGCTAAGCATATATGATGCCCTTATCTTATCTAAGGAGATGAGGGCATCATTGATCAAAGCATTACTTGATCCATAAATATTCTTAGCTCAGTTAATCACCATTGGAGAGGAGGCTCATTACTTGAAGGACACCTTAGGAGTTACATTCAGTGATGAAGACCTACTTCTATGGAAGATCGAGCACAACCATCCTCTCTACATTATAGTGGATGTAGGCAAATTCAAACTGTTAATGGTGTTGGTTGACCCAGGTGCATTGGTCAATATTATGAGTCTAAGAACCCTAGCCTACTTGAGGATCGACATCTCTAAACCCCAAAAGGAAGAATGATGTTAAGAGGATTCAATGAATAAGGTGAGAGGGCCTTAGGCTCCATAGTGTTTCCACTAGATAGATGATTGAAGACTGAAGCCAAGTTTCATATAATAGACTCAGATACATCTTTTAATGCTTTGCTTGGGAGACCGTGGTTACATGAGAACAACATGGTTTCATCCTTTCTACATTAGTGCATCAAGTTCATGAGAGGCGGGATCGAGTACTGTGTCAAAGGAGATCTCAAACCATTTTCAATTCATGAGATCGGGATATATGAGGATGCGGCCTACTACCTCCCATAAAATCAAGAAGTCTATTCTCATAAACTTATTCAAAATCCCCATGTGAGAAAAAAGAAAAGAAAGAAAATAAAAAAAATAAAAAGAAAGAAAAGAAAAAGAAAAGAAAAAGAAATTGAAAAGAAGAGGGAGCGAGAAATAGACTCAGGGGAGGAAGTAGAGCCTACGATTAGATTCCACCCATAGTTTATTACTCCATTCAAACATATGAGTAGGATAACCTAACCTCCACTAGGACAAGGAAGAGGCAAGTCAGAGGCCCCAGGGTGAATACCTCCACCACCCAATAGAGGTATGTACTACGTACACCTACTATCCATATAGACTTAGAGTCTAGTTCAGAGGATGAGCTTATATGATTATCACAATGACCAACTCTTCTCGATAGTTGATCCCAATGGAGGTGACACTGAGCTAGATAGTGATGAAGACTGGGCTCCAAAGCAAAGCATAAATATATCCAAGTCTCTATGTGAAATGGTCAGGCATCACTTGGGAACCTTAACTCTAACCCCACTTTTCCCATAAAAAGTTGAGGGTTTGGTAGTTAAGGAAGCCCCTAAATCATACAAATATATGAAGACATAGAGGTTCTTTCTTGAAGCATCATCCTCAAATTAAGAAGTTAATATAGAACTTGAGGATGATTCATTTAAAGATTTAATAGAATTACTTTTTGATTGGTACTTACCTTATATTTTTAATTTAGCAAAGAAGGGATTAATCCCACATACATGGTCTAAGCAGAGGTCAGACTACTTTGAAAGGTTATGGGGCAACAAATGCAGACATTCATAATCAAGGCCAGGACTAGGATTCGATACAATGAGCCCAGTTAATGATGACAACTTTTTCCTAGTCATTATCAATCATTTGGAATCTGATAGGTTCTTTTAAATCACATTATCTCTTTTGAAGAGGTGTGCTTAGAAATTTTAGATAATCTACATGAATTTTAAGTCAAAGATGCACCGCCAAAATTTGAAGAGGAGATCAGGTCAACAATCAATGAGCTCAAAGAAATTGACTTAAAAATTGAAGAAGATCCATGCCCAACATACATCAATTCTTTGTTGAATAAAATTGAAACCAATGACCTAGTTATTATTGATTGAGTTTAAGGACTGCTTCACATGGAGTCATGAAGAGATGCCTAATTTATCTTCTAATATAGTAGTCCACAAACTAACAATATAACATGATGCTAGCCTTGTCAAGCAAGCTCCTAGACGGATGTGATTAGACATTGAACATCATGTAATTTTTTAAATCAAAAAATTAATTGATGTTGGTTTCATCTAGGAAGAAAAATACCCTACCTAGTTAGCCAGTGTCATCCCAGTTAAGAAGAATGGCCAAATTCACATATGTGTCGACTTTAGGGATTTGAATAAGGCATATCCAAAAGATAAATTTTCACTATCGATACCAGAACTGATGGTGGACATTACCTTATCTCATGCAGTATTCTCCTTCATGGATGGCTCATCTAGATACAATCAAATAAAGATGGCCCTCAAGATGAGAAAAATACTACTTTTAAAACCATGATCAAAATCTATTGTTAGAAGGTCATGCCTTTTGGCTTTAAAAATGTTGATGCCACATACCAATGGACCATGACTCGAATCTTCAATGAACTCATTCAACATCAAGTTGAATGCTACGTCGATGATCTCATGGTCAAAAGAAAGGAAAGAAAGACCGCCTCTTTGACTTTATAGTAGTTTTTGAGTGGTTAAGACAATACAACGTGAAAATGAACCCCCGAAAGTGTGCATTAGGAGTATCTTCTGGGAAATTTCTAGGGTTTGTTGTCCAACATCATGGAATCAAAATTAATCCAGTGAAGATAAAAGTGATATTAGAAATGCCACCCCCTAAAAGTCCAGCTCAAATTAGATCATTCCAAGGGAGGTTGGCGTATCTAAGACGCTTTATATTCAACTTATCCGATAGATGCCAACCATTCTCAGCACTTTTCAAGAAGGATGCTAAGTTCAAGTGGGATGATAAGTGACAACAGGCCTTCGAGAGCATCAAGCAATACCTCATGGTGACACCTATTATAGCCACCCCTATCCCGACAAACCTCTCATTCTCTACACTACTGCATTGGATGACTCCCTCGGCTCTTTGTTGGCTCAAGCCAATGATGAAGGGAAAGAGAACACACTCTACTACCTCACCCATCATCTAATCTCTGCTAAAGTAAACTATCCACCCATTGAGAAGCATTGCCTATCTTTAATCTTCGTAGCTCAAAAATTATGGCATTACATGGCTTCTCACAAAGTGAACTTGATTTCTAGATTCAATCCACTGCAGTACCTCATGATAAGGTTGATGTTATCTGGATGGTTGGCATAATAATCCAAGATCCTATCATAGTTTGACATCACTTTCATACCTCTCTATGTAGTGAAAGGACAAGCACTTACAAATTTCCTAGTAGCACACCCACTTCCTATTGATTCTTCGCTTAGTGATGACCTCCTCGATGAACAAATCATGAACTTAGGGGACACTAGCATTCACTGCTGAGAGATGTACTTTGATGGTGCGGCTTCCTCTCAAAGGGAGAAGAACCATAATCTACTCTTCCAGGAAAGGCGAGGGTAGGAATAGTCCTTATAACTCCTGATCATGATGTGATGAGATTCTCATACCATCTATCCATCCCATGCACCAACAACAAAGCTAAATTTGAGGCTCTGATTGCCAGTCTAGAGTTAGTCGTTACTCTTAGTATTCAGAATATCAACATCTTTGAGGATTCTCAGCTAGTTATCAATCAAGTCACTAGGTCCTATAAAGTCCTCAAGTTTAAAATTCCTTACAACCATAAGTACACCATGGAGTTGTTGGCCCAAATCCCAGAGGTTACTATTTATAAGATTTCTAGAGGAGAAAATGCCATAGCGAATGCTTTAGCCAAGCTTGCCAAGGAGTTGGCATGTCTAAAAGATGAGTCCATGTAAATAAAGGTCCAAAATTGACAAGTCTTATCCCTTATTGATATTGAACACATTGAAAGATACTCTCTTGAAGGGGAGGTTACCATTATCAAAAAGGACTATGAGTCAAATTGGAGGCAACCATTCATGGATTACCTAAATAAAGGTAAACTACCTCAAGAGAAGTCTCAAGCCCATCAGATGAAGCAGAGAGCACTTTCCTATGCTCTCATATGGCACCTTGTACCGAAGGTCCTTTGATCATATGTGATTATGTTGTTCAAATAAACACAAAGCCTGTAAGATCGTGACCAAGGTACACTCAGGATTATGTGGAGCTCACCAATCCAGTCCAAAGATGAAAGGCTAGATCAAGAGACTAAGATACTACTAGTCGTTGATGATCACAGATTGTATTGACGTAGCTAGGAGATGCCACTAGTGTCAATTACACAATGTGGTCCTACCTCAACCACCCAATATTCTACATCATACATTAGCCTCATGGCCATTCGAGTGTTGGGGTACCGACATAGTGGGTCTGATTTATCCTCCTTCTTTCAAAGGCCAACGATTCATTTTAGCTGTTGTTGATTAATTTTCCAACTAGGCAGAAGTGATCCTACTCAGAGAGGTCACAACTCAACATGTGCTCAAGTTTTTTAGGAATCATATCATATATAGGTTTAGGGTAACTCGATGAATTATATCCAATAATGGTACAACATTAAAGAGTACCAAGATTAATAATTTTGCCAAGAGACACAACATAGATTGAAGATATTCTGCCATCTACTACTCGAGGGAAAATGGCTTGGTAGAAGACTTCAACAAAACTCTCATCCAAATATTAAAGAAGATGCTCGACAACAACAAGCGACTATGGCATGAGCAGTTAGTTGAAGCTTTGTGGGCTTATTGCACCACTTACGGAACTCCAACTCAATCTACTCCTTTCTCCTTAGTGTATGGGTCTGAAGCTGTTCTACCATTAGAAGTCCAACTCCCATCACTAAGGATAGTTATGGGTAGCAAGATCATAATGGAGCAGAACACCATGCTGCGGTTAGAAGAGCTCGAAGGTTTGGAGGAGAAACACTTACGAGCATACCAAAAGCTTGAGTTGTACAAAGCTAAAATGATTCAAGCTCACACAAGTTGGTCTACCCTAAATCTTTTAAAGTATGAGAGCTTATTTTAGTTCTAAGTAGACCAATTGTTGTCCTGTTATAAGATGGGAGGCAAGTTTGAACCCACATGGGAAGGCCCTTTTGCTATAGAAAAAGCCTACCAATGAGGATCATATTAGCTCATCAACCATAAAGAAGAGTACCCGCTGCTTCCGATCAACGGGCACTACTTAAAGAAATATTATCCATAAAATTATGTTTGAAAATGATTATCATCCATGAAAATTCCATTTCAAATTCAATCTCTTTGAATTGAAATCATCTTCGTCTGTGAATTTATCACGATATGTTTAAGATAGGTGTAAGAGAATCCAAGAGGTATCCTATTTTAACTAGTACAACTAAGTTAGGTGTAAGAGAACCTGAGCGACATCCTTCCTTAGTGGAGTCATAATGCCCTTATGGCACCATTTCATCCATTCTTTGATGTGTTTAGGATAGGTGTAAGAGAACCCGAGCGGCATCCTATTCTTCTTTAGCACAACACCAACATAAACTACACGCAAACACATAAAGCAAACATATATATTTTGTCTCGGGCTACTTTGAGTTGAGATAACACCCCAGCAGCCATCACTCAATAGCTGCTCTAAGTTGGGCAGACGTGCTACCCTGCTAGTGCTTCACCCCAGTGGTTCTTTATTTAGGAGGATGTAAGTCTGCTATGCTTTCTTTCCTGACTTGACCATTACACACCGATGAGCGCCTTGTAAGCTACCTCATGTTAGCTTCATTTAAGAAGGTATAAGTCTGCTACACTTTCTTCTTGAATTAGTCATTGTACACTAACTAGGTCGAGTATATCTGAGGTTTAGGGTAAGTCCCCTAGTGGCTCCTTTCCTCTAAATTACTTCAAGTCTAGGTCTAGTCCTTCTATGGGACTGCCCACTTAGTAGTCACTCTAGGTTTGACAGTCCCTGTCTAGCCGATGATAGGTTGTCTCGGATCAATTTCACTTGGAAAGTTGTAAGTCTACATGCTTTCTTTCCATATTGATTGTTGCACACCAACAATCACCTTAGGTTGGTTGGTTCTCGCTATGCTGATATGACCCACCCGATGGATACATCATGCATGGAAGATGTAACTCTACTATGCTTTCTCCTTAATTTGTCCACCATATACCTATAGGCTTTCTTTTCTAAGGCTCGGGATAAAGCCCATAGTGGCACCTCCCCTGTGGGCACTCTATTTGGATCACATCCTTTGTGACCCATATAGACACTACTCGGGTTACTATTAGATTGGACAGTTCCCCTTTCCTACTAACCACCCCTATGGTTGGAGAATCCATCCTACAAATGTGTAGATTCTCCCTTGATCCAGTAAATCTAAGATAGGTCAAGGCCAACATATCCCCTTCTCGATGGATCCATCACACACTGATAGGGTCCATCAAATTAAAATAAAATTAAATCAAATCTTCTTCCCCAGTGGATCTTTCTCCCAAACAACTCAAATATATTAATCAAATCTCAATCCCCAACATATTTTCGTTACTTATATGCCCTTGGCATAAATCTATTTCAAATCAACTTCAATTCATGTGCGATTCCCCTGGCGGATCTCTCTTTATGTCCTTGACATGAAAACTTATTCATACCCAAATCCTCTTGACTCTCGTATGCCTTGAGCATAAGATGAGTTACATTGCACTAAGAATGTGATTTTATCTACCTCTTGGTTTAGGAGTAGATGGTCTCCATTAGGGCTTACATTCCTTTGGACATTGTTGATCATCTCGGTTAACGCCAATACGTGTGGTGTTCCTTGTCAGTTACACCATACCTATTGGGGGTCCTTTTGTTGACCTCACTTTTGGAGTGAGGATTCAATCTTCCTATCATAAGTATAGAGTCTTATAAACACTAAGAGCTCCTTAGTCATAAGACACTTCTAGTGGCTAAGTGAACACTTAACTTGAACCAAGAGACTTCAAGAGGGTTTGCCATAGGATTAAGCTAAGCCTTAGGACCCAAGGTGACTTACCCATCCTATGGCCTAAACAAGCTCATGCCTACCTCTTTAGCCAAAACCAAAATTAAATGCAAATTTAATGAAATTCAATAGAAATCTAAATCAAACATATTTGAATTGAAATCTAAATCCAATTGAGCTTGGGCTGAGGTAATTAGGTTGATTAACTCAATTAACCCTTTAAGCTCAAAATAACCTAAGTCCAAATAAAATAAAATTAAATCAAAATTAAATCAAATGAAAAGCACATAAATAATGTATAAATATAAATGAACTAAAAAAAAAATTTGAATGAGGTTCAAAGTGGCAAATATGTCATTTGACCAAGAATTGACCCATGGGCTCCATTAAGTCAAAAGTGAGCAAACTAAAAATTTTCCAAATTAAATCACTCTAAAGGCTCAAAATCATCAAATGAACTTGCTTAAATATAAAACTAAATAAATCCAAATCAAATAAGATCTCAAATGGGTTAATTGGATCATTTAACCCATTAAGCCCAATTTAAATTGAAATAGATTCAAATCAAAATTAACATCAAATCAAATGAAATCAATTACTCTAAATCACAATGATCACTTAATAAAACTTGATTAGAGCTTAAATACACCTTTTTTAAGTCAAACAAAATATTTAACTCAAATGAACCCAATTTGACCAATTTGAACTCAAATGGGTTAAATCCAAATCCAAGCTAAATTAATCCAAATAATTGACCAAAAATATTCCAAATAATTTATAAAACATAATTTAAACATAAAATAATAAATTGAATCACATAAATCAATATAACCAATTTTAGTCAAAGTTAGTCAAACCTCAGTCAAACTTAGGTGAAATTCATAATCAATCCAAATTAAATGAGATTAATCAATCAAACATAATTAAGGCATAATCCAAATCCAATGAGTCAAATTAGGTTACTTGAACCCAATCTAACTCATTTGGGTCAGCCTAAGTTGACCCAATCCCAAATCAAGCCCAAATTGGATAATAACACTTAAATCATCATGTAAAAAGTTGAAATTCAACTTCTATGGCTTGGTGAAATTGAGAGAGAGAGGGAGAGAGAAGGAGAAAACTAAATCTTGCTAAAAAAATCCCCTCATCCACTCCTCCCCATCTCTTGCATTAAATTGCACTTACCTCATAACACAAGAGGAGACTTTGGAAGCTAAAATCCAAAGTCTCTAGTCCCCCATGGCCACCCAACCACCTCCCATCACCATTGATGGTGATTTTTAGCTGCATTAAGAAGTGAGGAAAAGAGGCACCAAAGAGATCCATTTTTCTACATTAAGGAAGCTCTAGGAACTCCTCTGAGCAAAAAGAACCCCTCTCCACTTCTTTTCAATGTGAAAATGACCCAATCTGAGTGGATTCTGGTGAATTGTGGTGGAGGTTTGTGATTACAACGTTCCAAGGCAAAGCAAGAGTCCAGATTCATTCCAAAGCTTCATCTCACATCCAGGAGCATGTTTGAATCAACTCTGACACTAAAAATCATCCCCGATGAGGTAATTTCTAAATCTCTAGTCATAGGATCTCTTATTTATGATGATGCTTGCACAATTTTATGAATTTCCATTGGATATCCCTTGCATTTTCATTTTATATGATCCCAATACGAAAATAGGAGTTTTTTGAATCTGGAAATTGAGCAAACGGACCTTCATTCTTTCTCATTCATCTGCCGCCTCGACTGGATGTCACTTTTGTCTGTTGGGAAGAAGATGCATAGCAACCATCTGATCCCCTCTTAATAAGGAAGGATGGCTGCAATTAGAAGGAGATCCGGTTAGATTTCATCCCTTAGATCGAGCGATTCAATCTGGACCATCTGATCTATGATCAGACGATCAAAGCAAAACTGTGCCTTTCCGTTCAAACATTGCATCAGTGTCACGTGGCCCAATCAGGCTTCTCCATGCAGAACGCATGGCCCCATCAACGTTGCATTGCGATGATTGGGTGAAGTAGAAAAATCAAAAAATTTTGATTTATAAATTAGTTAAAATGTTTGAAACTTCAAAAAAATTATAAAAAATAAACTACCCAATGAAAAATTACAAATAAGGACTCTTTGGATTTATCTTTTCGAGAGAAATTCAATAAGCCCAAAATATCTAATTTCTATTAGGTATTTTGAGCTTACTTTAGGTTTCAATGAAAATCAAATTTCATTAATTAAGCAAAACACACATCAGATGGACTTGAAACTTTTAAAGATTGAAATTGAGATCAAAATACACATACCAAAATAATTTCAAGAAAAAATGATGAGATTAGGTGATATTGAATTTCAAAGTTCAAATGCTTACATTTATGAATTAGTTAATTGAAAATCCAAAAAATTATAAAAATCTTCAAAATAGCTTAAATCACTTCAGTTAACATCTAAGATCTTTAAAAAAATGATATGATCCTCTAAAAATTAATAAACCTAAAATAAATACTTAGGGTTAAAATTTAATAAATTAAATAATTAATTAAAACTAAACTCATAATAATTTAAATGTTAAATAAAAAAAGCAGAAATAACATAACAGTTAAATGATAGTTAATCCAACCTCAAATCAAAAAAATATCACATAATCTTCAAATGAAATTAAACAAACTTAAACTTTGTTGGATATTAATTTAAAAGATTTTGAATTATCAAATTAAATCAAAACATCTAATCCAAAATTAATCAATCAAAATACAAGAAATTAAACAAATTTAAACTTTCAATTTAAAGGATATTGAATTATCAAAATTTATTTAAATCAAAACATCTAATCCAAAATTAATCAATCAAAATACATGAAATTAAACAAACTTAAACTTTATTGGATATTAAATTAAAGGATATTGAATTATCAAAATTTAATTAAATCAAAACATCTAATCTAAAATTAATCAATCAAAATACATGAAGATTTAACAAACTCAAAATTTAAAATTAAATCAACTCAAGCAAACATTAATTAAATCAAATAAATTACACAAAATTAAATGAGCTAATTAAGATACTTAAGGACCTTAATTAAACCTTTTAGGATGAAGATTTAGGAGTTAAGATGTAAAATAGGGTGAGTTCCATTCAAAAAAATGGAGTTAATCCTACTCTTCATTCTTGAAAACCTAAACATCACTTTAGCCAAATAAAAGTGAAATAAAAATGAAAAATAAATCATTAAATCATTTAAATTGAAGCCACCTAAAGGTAACATTTAAACAAATTCAAACTCCATATTGAAACATAAACTAAAGAAGCTAGTAAAGTCTTACCACATAAGCGTTCTTTTCACACACTAGAATACTAAGTCCCCACTTCTAGCTTTAGGTTAGGACAACATATGTAATAATGTAGTGTTCTATTTTTGATGTAATATTTTAGACTGGATGTTAGAAATGTGGATCATAGAATGGATGTTAGGCCATTGATATTCTAACATTATTTTCTACAAGGGATTGTACATAATGAGTCACTATATAAATATAAATGTTTTGCTTGTAGGTTGCTGTTCATACCTCTAAGCATAATCTAAGTTAGGATAGGTGGGCTTGGTTACCCATGTGCAGGGTGCTAAGTCCAAATTATAAATATAATTTCTTTGGATGTATGTATGTTTTGCTAACCTCTATTTTGCAGGTATAGTTAGATTTACTTTTCCTATATAAATGTAATTTTTGCAAATATGAATTAGGATTAGTGCTATGGGAGATTAGGATGAGTAGTGGCTAGAAGGCTCAGTCCTGGGGTGCCCAGTGATACCTTTGGAGCAAACCAAATTGAAAGGGAGAAGAAGAAGACATCAAGACATGAAGAAATGAAGGCCCCCATAGCATGCATTTGATTTCAATTGTAATATTCTTTCATAATCTGGTTGTATAAGGGTAAAGCTCGGCTACCCATCTTTTCTCTTTTAGGGTTGTACGATGGTACCCGACCACACCGCCCTTTTATTCTTTTATGCAATTTACACATGTTTGATTGATGTTGTGTTTAGTTTGCACATTAGAAAATCATACTTTTCATAGTTTCTTAATGTTTGATGCTTGAATGTGTGACCTGGATGCAGTAGGCTCATAGGATAAAATTAATTTATCTAACCAACTAATCACTCATAATTAAATTTTAATAAACTCATAATTTCATCATAAAGCCTAGGTTTTAAATAAGATAATTAAAAGATTTAGAAACCCCTTAGTTGTATGATTGTATGTCCCACATCATGCATGCATATTCCTTCTTCCTTGAATATGGGGGATCTCCATCCTTACACGATAGGGGAATGCTTGACCTGTGAGGGCATCCCTTGTGGTGGAGAACACCCCCCCTTCTCACTGATTTAGCCAATAATCAACTTTCATCATGTATTTAGACATAAAGAAATCCCAAGCCATTGTCAAAATTAATGAGTCAAAAATAATAAAATTTGAAATGATTTGCATTTTAGACTAAATCATATGCTCATACCACTCATGCTCTAGTCTCTTAGAGAGTGGGTTTAGTATTTTAGTCTCTTTTAAATTAAATAACTACTGAGCTATCTTGCAATACATAAGACCATACTACATGGATTTAAAGTGTAGGAGGTGTTAGCTGGCGGCCACTCTAGGTGATTGTAAGTCTAAAAATTGGACGGTTTATCCTCTCTTATGGAGGTAAACCATTATGTCCATTTCTCACAAAGATTTAGGTCACACTTTAATCTGTGCTAAAGGCCCCCTAGGTTTAAGATCCGAGGTAGCTATTTTCTTTAGGCTACAAGTGTAAATCCTCACCTCTTATACATTTTCATAATTTTGTGTTGATGGATTATAAGCACTAAGAATCTAATAAAATTTCAACTCGAATAAATAAATATCTTCAATTTCAAATATATAAAGCCTAACTATAGGGTATACCGGAATACTCACTAGGTTTCCTAGTGTCATGAGCATTCCCTACTTATTTCTTTTGGCTTCCAAAAATAAGTCTTCTCGTTGAACTTTCTCAATTGATCTTCCAAATATAATCAATTTATTGATAGTATAGCCTTGAAATATTTGGAGACCATAATTTCCTACTTTAATCAAAAGTGTTCTTAGAAAATTTCATTTTCTAGGTTGTAATTAACTATGGAGGCTTTTCTCCATAGCGAACATAAGAACCTGACTTAAAATAAATCCTGCTTTACCTTACCATGTAAAGGAGGAAAAATATCTCTGGTATATTCGAAGACCCATCATGACTTAGGAGTCCTTATTATGTGATTAGGTCCATTGTAGAGTGATATCTCTATCTTTCAAAATAGTACATCATTCCTTAATTTTGTACCTGATCACTTCATTAAGTACCCCCTAAGATCTGTGTGGTGTCCCACATCTAAAAATAAACACCACAGTCCCCATGTATGAGTATCTTCCAAACACGTAGCATAGGCTCGTGCCATGGTAAATGCCTCCATTAGAGTCGTGGGATGATTAAATTATAACTCTGGTTGAACATCACCTTATAAGCCAGTGATGAAAAAACTTATTAACAATGGTTCAAAGATGTCTGTAACTTTATTTAATAATGTCTCAAATTGAGCGTCATATTCAACAATGGAACCAATTTGTGTGAACTTGGACAATTCCCCAGCATAATCTTTTTACATAGTATGACCAAAATGATGCATGACCACAATAGTAAAGGTCATCCAGGTGGGAATTAACCCCTTGCATCTAGCCCACTGAAACCAAGCAGCAGCTCTGCCTTCTAGATGGAATGATGTGATCTGTAACACACATCCTCTGGTGTATAATGGAATTCAAAGAATGCCTCTATCTAGAATAGCCAATCCGCCAGATCATAACCCTCAAAATGTGATACATAAAGTTTCACCGAGTGAGAAAGTAACAGTTCAACACAATTGATGGTGTAATTGGATGGCTCAGGCAATAAACTAGAAGAAGATAAAGCATCATGAATAAGCATGGAATTATGGAATTCAGCTTGGAGGTTTGTTATTTTTACCTCCACCGCTGCCATTAGCTACTCAAACTTGGAATTAATGACATCAGTCTAAGCAGCAAGTAATAGCTGCAATTGATCTGGGGAATCCATAAGGAGGATCGCTCTCAACGAGAGAACCAAATGTTATGTTAGAAATTCGCCTCTCTTTGAGTGGTGGCCAACTCCTTAAAGAAATGAAGATAGAAGGAGGAGAATGATAACAACTGATAAGCTTTTCGTTTCATTAATTTTCTTCAATGATTATGTATATTACTATTGTATCTTGATTCTCTTTAACCATCTAACCATTTCTTTGGACCACCAACACCAAAAAAAAAAAAAAAAAAAAAAAACAACAAAATTATAATAAAAATTTAGAATATCATCCCAATACAACATTCATTTTCTTATCATATACTTACTATTACATCCCTAGCTGATGCTCATAATTCTCAAGCCAACTTGGAATTTTCTTTATGTGTTTGGGTCTTGTGGTGTTTATTTTTAGATGTGTGTGTGTGTGTGTGTGTGTGTGTGTGGTGGGGGGGGGGACACCACACAGATTGTAGGAGGTACTTATTGAAGTGATCGAGTATACATTGAGGTATGATGTACTATCTTGAAAGATAAAGACATCACCCTTCAATGGACCTAATCACCTAATAAGGACTCCTAAGGCATGATGGGCTTTGAATATACTAGATATTTTTCCCTTGCTTTTCATAGATGAATAAAGCAGGGTTCATATTAAACCAAGTTCTAAATTTTCGTATGGAGGCAAGCCGCCATAGTTAATTACATCCTAAGGAAGGTGAATTCCATAGGAATACTCTCAATTAAAGTAGACAACTAGGGTCTCCAAAGATTTCAAGGTTAGACTATCAAAGGATTGGTTGTATTTAGGAAATCAATTGGGAGAGTTCAAAGAGAAGACTTATTTTGAAAGCCAAAAGGAATAAGTAGGAAATGCTCATGATACTATGAAGCCTAATGAGCATTCAAATATATCCTATAGTTGGGCTTTATATATTTGAAGATGAAGAGATTTATATATTTTAGTTAAATTTTATTAGATTTGTAGGGCTTATAATCCAGCAATACAAGATTGTGAAAATGCCTAAGAGGTGAGGATTTAAGCTTGTAGCCTGAAGGAAACAGGAACCTTAGATCTTAAATCTATGGAGCTTTAGTAGGAGCTAAAGCATGACCTAAATCTAAGTGATGGGTGGACATAAGAGTTTACCTCCATAAGAGAGGATAAAATGTCTAACTAGTTGGGCTTACAACCACCTAAAGTGGCGGCCAGCTAACTCCTCCTGATTCAAATTCATGTGGTCCGGTCATATGAAATTGCAACATAGTTGGACTATTATTTATTTAGAAGAGAGATTAAAGTCTTTAAACCCACTCTCTAAGAGACTAGAGCATGAGTGGTATGAGTAATGACTTAGTCTAATACAAAATCTTTTCAAATTTTATTCTTATTTTGACACTCACTTTGACAAAGGATTTAGATTTTATATGCCTAAATGCATGATGAAATGAATTATTGGCCAAATCAAAAGAGAAAGAGGGTGAAGCTCCATTAATAAGGGTTGCTCTCATAGGTCAAGTGGTCCCTATGCGTGTAAGGATGGAGACTCTCATTTTGTAAGAGTGAAACAATATGTATACATGTTGTTAGACATATAATCATACAGCTAATGGGTTTTAAATCTTTTAATTATCATATTTATGTCCTAAGCTTTGAGGTTATGAGTTGCAAAAAAATTTAATTATGAGTTATTAGTTGGGTAGAAGAATTAATTGCATCCAGGCTATACATTAAAGCATCATTCATGGTTGACCTCACTTTTGGAGTGAGTTCTTAACTTCCTCATCGTAGATCTAAGGCTCTTATAGACACAAAGAAATCCTTTGTCTTAAGATGCTTCTAGTTATTAGGTGAACACTAACTTAAGCCTAGAGACTTAGAAGGTTTAGCCATAGGAATATGTTATGCTTTAAGTATTTAGGAAGACTTGCCTACCTATGCCTTGAACCCAATCCTTACTTCCTTCTTTCAAACAAAACCTCAAATTCAATTCTAAGATCATAAATCCAATCCAAATCAAATGGTTGAAACCCATGATTGAATTCAAATTCCAAATCCTTTCCTAAGCCATTTAATTTTATCATATGGACTTAGCCTTAACCAAATTCAAATCAACCCCAATTCAATTGATTTTCTCAAATATCAATTTAATCTCAAATCAAATATTAAATCATAAATCAAGTAACCAAACAAATCAATCTCAAATTAAATCCAAGACCAAATTTCTCTCTTAAGTCTAATGAACCACTCTCATAAACCTAGTTAAATATCAATCCAAACTATCCCAAACTCAATTGATTTCTTTATAAATCAATTTTCCCTTCATTTATATTCACATATATAAATGAAACCTACCCTCCAATGACCAAAAATAAATCAAACTAAATCAATTCCCCACTTAAGCCCTTTTGACCTACATCCATAGGTTTGGTCAAATTTTCTTTCAAATCACTCCAAACTCAAGTGATTTTCTCATAATCATTTATATATTCATTTATATTTCCAAATATAAATGAATGTAAATCCAAATAGCTAAAACTAAATCCAAAATCAAACCAAAATCCAATTTATACCCTTTTAAGCTAATTCCTTGAACTTGGTCAAATCCTATCCAAATCATATCAAAACCCATAGATTTCTTCATGATTTAATCATTCCTTCAATCATTATCCCAAATATAAACATAAACTACAATTATCAAACCAAATCCAAGCTAACCCAAATCAAACCTAAGTTAACCCTTTTTGACTTGAAATTATCATATGAACCAAGATCCATGTGGCTCTAAACCATTTGCAATTAGATTTATATTTCCATCTCAAACCCATTGGTCAATATAACTAAACTTGAATCAAGATAGGATCAAGCCAATTGACCCATTTAGGTCCACTTGACCCAAAGTGACCTAAAAGACCTTTTTGAGCCAAGTTCTAATTCAACCCAAATTAGATTGAATTAAGCCCATCCAAACCCCATATCATGATCAACAATCATCATAGGTTAATCATTTGTCTTGAATTAGGTCAAACTAAGTCAACCTAGCCCATTGACCAAGTCAACACTTAACCCAAATGAAACTTAATCTAGCCAAAACACACCATATTCCAAATTGACTGAAACCTTTGATTCAAACTCATTCATAATCAATGATTGAACTGACCAAACCCTCAATTTAGCCAAACCAAGTCCAATTGGCCATTTGACCCAAGTTGACACAAATTGGCCTAAAAAGCCAAAATAGGTCAAATCACAATCCAACCTAAATTGATTACATCCAATGGTTCAAGTTCATTCCAAATTGACTATTGAACATAATCAAAACCATTATTGAGCCCAATTTTACTAATTGGTCAACCTAACCTAACCTAGCTCAAATTGACTTGATGGATCAAATTAGCCAAAATCCAAATTAATTCTAAATTAAACTAAACCAAAGCCTACAATCATTTTTAATTAGCCAATTGAACTTGACTCAACACCTAACCTAACCCAAATTGGTCAACTTGACCCATTTGACCTATATAAACCTAAATGAGCCATAATCAAATCCAAAGCAAATTAAACTTAACTAATGACAACAATACACTCCAATTGGTCATGTGAACTTGACCCAACCCTTAGTTTTACCCAATTTGACCAATTAGTCAACTTGACCCAACCTAATCCAATTTGACTTAAATAAGTCAAATCAAGCCAAATCAAACCAAATAAACTCTAAACCACTTAAAAATTGGGCTAACCCACTTTTGACCCATCCCAATTCTGCCTAAATTAAGTGCATAGCCAAATGACCACTTTACCCTTGGGTCTAAGGCATCCCATGAGATAAGACATGGTTTGATCTTCCAAGCAAACTACACCAAATTAAAGCTCATGTAGCTCAACAGGGCTTCATTTCTACCAAATGAAGCTTCCTCAATCGTTGGAACCGGTCACAAGCTCCGGTGAGGTATGCCATTAAAATTGATCATTAGCTCAAAATAAGTTGGTCCTTTGTGAAGGAAACTTATGTCTAATGTGATTTCCACCATTAGATATGCTTATGCTAAATGTGTGGGATAAGTTTCATCTCCATCCGATCTCAGGAGAGCTTGGATCGAGCAACAATCGATGAACGGTATCCGTCGCTCACCGCTCGAGAGGAGACAGATCACATACCATCCATTCCGCATGATCGGGATGGATGGTCTTGATCTGATTATGCGTTAGATCCTCTGATTTCTTCTCTAAATTGCAGATCGAATCATGGTCGTTCGATCTTAAATTGAACGATTCATGGAGTTAGCATATTCACCACCTTCCGAGTCAGGGTGGATGTGACAACTTAAGTAGCCAATCCCATCGCGCCATGTGAAAAGTGCGCCGCGTCAGCTGCCATATGATCCGATGGGATTAAGGCTTTAATTAAGCTTAATTAATTTATTTTTAATGTTGAAAATTCCTAAATTCATAATTAATCCTTGAAAAATTCAAAAAATACAAACTTAGGCTCATTTTAAAGATATTTTAGGGTAGATTCTATGAAAATTATTATTAATTAGTTTAGAATAGTGATTTTGGCTTAATTGAGGTTTAATTAAAAATATAATTAGCTTAATTACTTTTAATTAATCACCCAATTAATCTCAAACTTTCTATGAATGTTTAGGAGGATGACCTCTGTCTCCCCTATTTTTTATGATTTTGTTGATTGTTTAATTAGAGAAATCAATTGATTGAGCCTTTATTACTCTCTTAATTCAATTGGTGATAATTAGTGAATGAACTATTATTTAATTAATTATTTAAGCCTAATTACCTCTCTTGAATAGTAAAGGAGCTTAGTGAATGTGATTGGGTCATTTCCTAAATTTTTTGCACTTTTTAGAATTTGATTAGTTAATGATTAATAAAGTAATCAATTAATTAATTAATTAATTAATCCCCAAGATAAAAATCAAAGCTTAAATTGATTAAATATGTGACTTAGGGATTGATATTAGGGCCTCTTTCTTGATCCCTTTGCTTAAGTTTGTTTAATTTCATTAAGTGAACATGCTTAATGCTTAATTGAATGGATTAAAGAGCTTGATTAACTCAATCAAAAATTCACTTCACACTTAAGCAATCTTTAATTAATCTTGGGTAGCTCTTTGGGTGTTCAATAACCCAAAGTGAGAGATGATGAAATTATGGTTAGCTCACATGTGTGAGAAAACCATAAAAATAGTTAAGTGAGATCTCTTAAGCCTAATTAACTATTAATCTTGAGCCAATTATATTAGGCCCCTTTCATTTCTTAGGAGCATTGAAAATTTACTTTTCATGTGGTTGCATATCATATTGGCTCATTATTAATTAGTTAATTAACTTAAGGTGATGTATGTAAGGGTTAATTAATCCATTTAATTCATACCTCAACTTAATTAAAACATAAAATCAACCTAGATATTCTTTATTAAACCAAATTAACTCACACATGGAGAAAGGGATTAGGATTAGCAAACCTCTTTCACATTTCTTAAATCAAATCAAATTCAAAATTGAAAATGTCATTAAAGAACTTTGGTTCATTTTAAATAGCCTTATTTAATAAGATTGTCTTTAGAAATTAATTGAAATGAATGAGATCATGCACTTATATTCCTTTATTTCTTTCCAATCATGTTAAATGTTGTTTTCCATTTGTAATCATGTATTCATTTTCTAAAAAATTAACTAAAATGAAATAGTTTCTTTTATTTCAAATTGCATGTGTTGATTTAAATTAAAAAATAAGTATGTTTATTATTACTATTAAGTCAAAAGTTATCTTCAAAAGCCTATAAATCAATTATAATATATGGAGTGGTGTTAATTACAAATATCTATAAGTGTGCATATGTTCATAATCTAAGATATGTAATATGAACCTCTCTTTCCTTACCTTATATGGATTTGCATGGGATTTATAAATGTATAGTTCATTTGAAAATAACACAACATTTGTCTTAATCTATTCCCATGTATCTCCATGCTAGACTTAGGAAGAATTTCATATCATATCTGTAAATCACATAATCAAACCAAAAAAAAAAAGACTTCTTGCATGACTTCTCATTCTTTTGGTTCTTTTGTACATTCATATGTATATAAGAAAAGTGGTATATCAGTTTGGACATCTCGGGGCTGCGAGGCTTTCAGTAGCCCCAAGTAAGTCTTGTACCTTACACCCCTAGTGCAGAATAATGGTGTCATACCTACTTAAAACTCTTATACATATATATGTATGATATGGAAGGTGAATAAGAATCATAAATCAAAAAAATCAAATATAATTTTTGCATGGGTTTTCCTATTCTTATAGTTGCCTATACATCCATATGTATATAAGAAAAGTGGTATATTAGTCTGGACATCCAGGGGCTGTGAGACTTTAAGTAGCCCACAGTAGGTCTTGTACCTTACACGTGTAGAACAATGGCGATGTACTCATGTAAAAATTTTATACTTGTGAATGTATACTTAGTTAATGAATGAGAACCCTCTTTTTCTATTAAAAATACATGCATTCATACTTTATTTATTTGGTTGAGTTGATTAGTCATGTGATTTAAGGTTTTTTTCTTATGCTTTTGCATAAGAATCTAGATAGAGCTTTAAATTAATATGATGAAATCATTCAATCAAATAAAATATTAATTACAAACACACTTACACATTCATCATTTAAGTGTGCTAAGATGCAAATTGCATGTATAGCTATGCTTAAGATTTAATCATATGCATGATACGCATTATGAAAAGAAATGAATAAACATGTGTTATGTGATAGTAATTTATTCTAATTAATCTAAATATGTCTTTCTTATTGAATAAGGTCATTTAGAGTGAGCCTAAACTTAGAGTTGTTTAAAACATATAATAAGTCATTCACTAAAGAGAATTAAGCTAATTAATTGGCTTTAGATGTGACTTAAGGTAGGGATGAATGAGAGATCCTCTCTCTTTCTTCTCTTTATAACACTTAGTTGTTAAGTGTAAGCCATGTGAAATAAAAGAAAACCACTAAGTAAAATCTTCAAATCAATTAAATCACTTAAAGAGAAATCAACCCTTTATAAATTAAATCTTTCACACTTAGCAAAATTACAACTCTAAAACCTAGTTAGGACATACCACACAAGCCTTAATGTACATATATTAGATTAAGTCACCACTTCCAGTTTTAGGTTAGGATGGTGTATGGTTTAATATATGTTTATTTTGTGATGTATTATGTAGACTGGATGTTAGGGTGTATGTGTGTAGTTTGGAGGTTAGGCCGATATTAGCTTAATCATATTTTTTACAGGGGGTTGTGCTTAAGGGGCCACTATAATAAAAATAAAAATTCTTTTGCTATGCAGGTTGCTTATACCCCTAAGCATAACTCAAATTAGGATAGGTGGGCTTGGTTACCCATGTACGAGGTGCTAAGTCCAGATTATCCATATAACTGCTTGAGTTGTATGATGTGTTTAACTAACACTTATTTTGTAGGTGTAGTCAGATTTATTTTTTTTCTTTTTAATATAATTTTGCATTAGGATTAGGATTAGTGTTATGGGGGATTAGGATGAGCATTGGTTATAAGACCAAGATCTTATGTACCATGTGAAGCCTTTGGAGCAAGCACATCCAAATCAAATCAAAAGAAGAAAAGAATGAAGACCCCCATAACATTCATCATTCATATTGTAATTATTCCCTTATAATCCATGTTGTATAAGGGTAGAGCTCAGCTACCAACATTTCTTTTCAAGTTATACGGCGGTACCAGACCACACCGGCCTCTTATTCTTTTTGCGATAGCTTTATAAAATTGTTTGATATTTAGCTTATGCATTAGAAAAAGCATGCATTTTCATAGTTTATTTATGATTGGTGATTATTGTATGGCCTGGATTCAATTAGACTCCTAAGATAAAAATTGAATTTTCTACCCAAACTAATAACTCATAGCTAAATTTCCTAAAATAACTCATAATCCTATATAAAAGCCTAGGCATTAAATCAAGATAATAAAATATTTAACAACCTCTTAGCTGGATGTTGTATGCTTAATATCATGCATGTCATTTTGTTTCACTCTTATTAAGAAAGGTCTTCCATCTTTGCCAGATAGAAATGAACTTAACCCTTAAGAGCCTATGATGAAAAAACACATCTTTCTCTTTTAATTTAGCCCATAATCAACTTCATCACACATTTAGGCATATAAAATCCTAAAACCTTTATCAAATCGAATTATCAAAAATCAAATAAAATTTGATAAAATTTGCATTAGACTAAGTCATTATTTATACCACTCATGCTCTAGTATCTTAGGGAGTGGGTTTAAGGACTTTAGTTTTCTCTTTAACTAATAACAACCTAGCCATCTTGGAAAACATAAGACTTGCCTACATGGTTTTAAATCATAGGAGGAGTTAGCTGGCTGCCACTCCAGGCGATTATAAGTCTAACAGTCAGGTGGTTTACTCTCTCTTGTGAAGGTAAATAATATACCTACTTTCACCTTAGATTTAAGTCATGTTTTAACCCTAGTTAAAGCTCCCTAGATTTAGGATCTGAGGTTGTTGTTTTTCTTTGGGGCAACATGCATAAATTCACACCTCTTAGGTATTTCCATAATCTTGTATTATGGAATTATAAGTCCTAGATTTTTAATAAAATTTTAACTCAAATATATAATTCTTCTCAATTTCAAATATATAAAGCCCAACCATAGGATAGTTTGGGATGCAATAGACTTCCTAATATCATGAGCATCCCCTACTTATCTCTTTTTGGCTTCGATAATAAGTCTTTCCTTTTGATCTATCACATTTGAAGTTCCAAATATAACCAGTTTATTGATAGTCCTATCTTTGAATTCTTTGAAGACAACAGTTGCCTACTTTAATCGAGTGTATTCTGAAGGAATTCACCTTCCTTATGATGTAATTAACTATGGGGGCTTGCCCCCATAGGAAACTTTAGAATCCAATTTAAATAAACCCTACTTTATTCACCCATATAAAGTAGGGAAAAAATCTCTAGTACATTCAAAGACCCATCATGCCTTAGGAGTCTTTATTAGGTGATTAAGTCCATCGTAGGGTAGTGATTTCTATCTTTTGAGATAGTGCACTATTCCTTGATGTCATACCAAATCACCTCAATAAGTATATCCTCAATAAGTATAATAAGAGGAAAAAAGGATTGCCCTCTTTTATCCCTACCTCAAGCCACTTCTAAAGCATATTAATTTGATTTATTTTTCTTTAGTGAATGGCTTATTACACATTTTTAAATTAATCCTAAGCTTAGGTTCAGTTTAAATGATCCTATTTAATATGAAAGGATACTTAAGATTAATCTAATTGAATTACTTTCACATTATATATATCAAGCATTCCTTTCCATCACATGTAACATGCATATGATTTAATTCTAAGTGTATCTATACATATGATATGTTTGGGCATACTTATATGATGAATGTATACATGTGTATTCAAAGTTTATATTTTGTTATGTGATTGAATTATTTAATCATATTAGTTTAAAGCTCTATCTAAATTCTTATATAAAAATACATAGAGATGAAATTAAATAGGTATGTGTCATCATTAACCAGGGAAGTGAGGTAATCAAATGACCTCATTGGGGCTACTTAAAGTCTCGTATTCTCAGGATGTCGATTATATACCCATTTGTTTTCAAATACATGTAAGTTTGTATGCATGAATTATAGGAAATATAGCATTAAATTATATGTAACACATGATTAAACAATTGAATGACTTGAATAATTATGGATGCATGCTTTTTTAATATAAAAGAGGGATTCTCATTCTTTAATCACATGTGCACACACATGTATAAGAGACATAAGCAAGTACGTGCCATTGTCAACCAGGGAAGTGATGTAATCAAATGACCTCCTTAGGGCTACTTAAAGCTTCATATTCCTAGGGTGTCTAGACTAAACACTTATTTTTCTCAAATAGATATGAATGTATGCATAAGTAAAGGAAGAAAAACCATGCAATGATTGTATTTTTATTTGATTGAAATATTTATGCATGTGGATTAATGTTATATCCAAGTTCTAATGTAGAGACACATATAAATGAAATCAAACAAGTATGTGTCACTGTTAACTAGGGAAGTGAGGTAATTATGACCTCCTTGGGGCTACCTAAAGCCTTGTATTCCTGGAATGTCTGGACTATATACTTATTAACATTCAAATACATATAAATGACATATGAATTAAGGAAAAGAAAGCTTTACTTCACATACCTAAGCTATAAGCACATGCAAACCTATATGTGTTCATAACTACTATCACTCTAATCAATGTAATTGATTTATAAACTTTGAAAAAATAATTTGAATTTATTAGTGATAATAGCCACACATATATTAAATTAAATCCACACATGCAAGTTTACATAAAGGAAATCATTTGATTTAATTAATTTTGAAAAGATGAATATATGATTCCCAAATGCCACACAATACCTAACATGATTGGAAAGGAATAAATAAACATAAACACATGATTTTATTCAATTAAATTAATTCTTAAGAATAATCATATTAAATAAAACCATTTAAAGTAAATCAAAGCTTCCTTAATGTAATTTTTTAACTTCATGTTTAACTTGATTTAAGGAATATGAGAAGGAGTTTGCTGATCCTAACCCATTCTCATGTTTGTGAATTAATTTGGTTTAATGAAATGTGATTAAGTTGATTTTATGGATTAATTAAGTTGTAATATGTATTAAATCCATTAATTAACCCTTACATATGTTACATTAAAGCAATCAACTGAATAATTATGAGCCAACATGATATACATGGAAAATAAATTTGCAATGATCCTAAGAAATAAAAGTATCTAATTCAATTGACTCATAAATAATAATTAATTTGAAGGAACTTGATTAAGTACTTTTATAGTTTTCCCACACATGTGGGTTAACCATAATTTTCTTAAATGTCTTTAGGTTATTGAACACCTAAAGATCAATTAGGATTGGATACATTTTAGATTTTAATTAGACTAATTAAGTAATTAATTAGCTAATTAATTCTTAATTGATTTTTCTTGAAAAAAGGATGAACTTAGGAAAAGAGATTAGGAAAGAGGTCACAATCCTATTCCATAAGTCCCCTCATTGTTAAACAATGATTAATGAGCCAAATCAATTAATTAGTCACTGTTCATGTGATTAATTAACCCCTAATTAAATTAAGAGAGTAATAAGAGCTTAATTAACTAATTTTTCTAATTAATTAACCAATAATCTCAAGAAAATTAGGAGAGGAGGTCATCCACTTATACAATCTCAAAAAGTTTAGGGTTAATTAATTAATTAATTAGAGAGTAATTAAGCTAAATAATTTTCTAATTAAACCCTAATTAAGCCCTAATTACTATTTAAAATTAATTAAGGATATTTTTAATAAATTCCTCTCTGAAATACCTTTAAAATAAGTATTTATTTGTATTTTTTGAATTTTCAATGATTTATTATAATTTTTGCAAGTTGCAGCATTAATTCCACTTAATTAAGCCTAATTAAGCCCTAATCCTGTCAGTGCCACTTGGCACATTGATGCGGCGAACTTTCAATGTGGCGACGTGGGATTAGCTATTAAAGTGCATTCAAGCCAGCACTAACGTGGATGACGGCAAATGCGCTTTTGATCTCCATCATTCGATCTTGCAGTTAATATGGAATGAAATCAGCTTGATCTAACGGATCTAATCACAGCCATCGATTCTGATCATGTGGAATGGACAGCACGTGATCTATCATCTCATGGACGATAAAGGATGGAAGCCATCTACCATTACCCATGCGATCCGAGCTCAACCGAGCTCAGATCCACTCAAAATGGATCCCACACCTTCACGGCAATGATCAGAGGGGATCCAACGATCAAGATCATGTGATATTCAACTATTCTTTAAAAAGCTCCAACTCAATTTAAGGAAATCTCAATGGTCATACCTTATCGAAGCCAAAGACTGGTGGTTTTCATGCTTGAGGAAGCTTCATCTGGTGGAGACGAAGTCTTGTTGAGCTACAATGGGATTAGTTCTATGTCGTTCACTTGGAAGACTAAGTTTCGTCATTTGGAGGCTCAGCTTTGATCAAAATGCTACCTCCGATTAAGGGTGTGCATTATTTGGTTTTAACCAAAAAACCAAACCGAACAAAAGATTTTGAGTAATTTGGTTCGGTTTTAAACTTAGTAATTTGGATTTTGGTTTTAATTAATGAAAACTTTGGTTTTGGTTTTGATCGGTTTGTTAAATAAAATTTTGATGGAACCAAATAAACCAAAGTAATTATATGTATTAAGATATTAATTTATGTATAATAGGTTATCTATTATACACTTATTTTTATTTATTTTTGAATACTTGGTAGGTGCTTTTTTGGAGGACCATTATCCAATTTTCTAAAATATTTTGATCTAATAATATGGTAATATGGTTCCATCAACTTCTAAGTTCAAAACATTGTTTAGGTAAGTAAAAATTAGTTTTAAATATTTTTTAGCACATGAAGTAGTTAATTATATATTTTTATTATATTTATGTTGTTTTTCTTATTGCTTGTTCATTATACAATAAAAATCCATACAAATAATTTTAAAATGTAGCCAACTTCAGTTTATCCAAAACTAAACCAAAATAATTGAACCAAATTATTATTTGGTTTGTTTGGTTTTGCATTTTATTTGGTCGGTTTGGTTCAATATTTTTAGGAATCCAAAACCAATCGGTTTTAAAAATTTATCATCCAATCCATCCAAATCAACCAAACGCACACTCCTACCTCCGATGGGCTTGGAGCTCAGGGGAAGGTTTAGTTGGCTTCGACGGGTCATTATGAAGGTGTGGGTAGAGTGAATTTGATTTAGGTTGTGAATCAAGAGAGTTGGAATCAAGGGAGGCTTGCCCTATTTTGGGAATGCTCGAAAATAGAAATTTTGGTGAGGGGAGGCCTTGGGAAGATCGGGGAGGTCATGAGGGAGTTCGAAAATCCACTTGGGAGCTCTAAAGAGTCGAATGAGTGTGTTCTTTGTTGAATTGAGGGGGTATATCTATCAAATGGATGGATGATTGGATCCCATTTTTGGTTGGCCACCGCCACCAGGTGCGGTTGTCAATGTCACCTCCACGTACAATTGGGTTAGAGGAAGGCTTGGGAGGTGGCTCAAGTCAGCTTATGGATTCCTTGGATATAATGGGTTCAGGTTGTGAGGGAGGTAAGTTAACTCACCTCCCTTTGGTCCATGGCAGACCTAGCCACTTAGGTTGGGCTACGTGAGTGGGTTAGACCCCATTTGGGGTGTGTGAGGACCAAGTGGAAAGGAAGAGTGGACTTTGCCAATTTTGGAAAAACCCCATGTGGGGAGGAAAATCCAAGAGAGATTTACATTAGATTTGATTCCATTTGGGTTTGGGGTGGCTTTGGCTAGCCCAAGATGGGTTTGGCTCGTGTTGGATCAGATTCCAAGTGGTTATGGCTTGGTTCAAAGGGATTTGACTCAATTTGGCTCTTATGATTCAAATTGGGTTAGGTTTGGTTAGCCTGATCAATTGATCAAATTGGGTCAAACCAAGGCTTGGGTTAGGTTCAAATGATGATTTGAAGTGTTTTGGTTCAAGTGGTTTCAATTAATTTAGCTCATGCTTGATTTTGGCTCATTTGGATACATATAAGTCAAATGGGTCAAGTTGACCAATCTGACCAAATTAATCAAATTGTCTTGGGTTAGGTGTAGATTCATGTTCAATTGGTTAATTGAAGATAATTGTATACTTTGGTTTGAGTTGATTTGGATGTAATTTGGTTTTAGGCTAATTTGAACCTTTTAGGTCAATTTGAGCTAAGTTGGTCAATTGGGTCCAATTGGTCAAACTGGACTAGATTATGGCTTTGGTCAAGTTCAATAATCAATTTGGAATGAATTTGAGCCATTGATTGCAATCAATTTGAATTGGATCATGATTTGACCTATTTTGGCTTTTTAGATCAATTTGGGTCAACTTGGGTCAAATGGACAATTAGGTATGGTTTGGCTTAATTGATAGTCAAGTCATATTCAATCATTGATCATAGGTTGGTGTGAAGCCATGGTTTCAACTTATTTGGTGTAGGGTATGTTTTGGCCAGTTTGGGTTCATATGGGTTAATGGGGACTTGGTCAAATGACCAAGTTGACTTGATTTGACCCAATTCATGATAATTTATCATCCTAGGGTGGTCAACAATCATGATAAAAGGTTTTGGTTGGCTTGGTTCAATCCAATTTGGGTTGGATTAAAACTTGGCTCAAAAGGAACCTTTAGGTCACTTTGGGTCAGGTGAACCTAAATGAGTCAATTGGCTTTATTTTAGTTTGATTTAGTTTTAGTTGAATTTATATATGAGTTTAGGATTGAAATATAAATTTAACTACAATCAATTTGGATTCTAATAAGTTTTGGTTCATTTGAAAATTTCAGGTCAAAATGGCTAAATTGGGTTTGTCTTGGGTTGATCTTGGTTTGGTTTGATGATTGCGGGTTTTATGTATATTTGCATAGTGATTGATGGAATGATTATTTTAAGAGAAAATCTATTGGTTTTGGCTTGATTTAGATGAGATTTGGTTAAGTCCAAGAAATTGGCTTAAAGGGCTTAGATTAGGGTTTGATTTGAGTTTGAATTTAGTTTTGGTCATTTGAATGTATATTTCATTTATATTTGGGAAGATAATTGAAGAAAAAATTGATTTATAAGAATCAATTGAGTTTGAAGTGATTTAAAGGCAAATTTGGCTAAGTTCATGAAGAAGGTCCAAAGGGCTTAGAAGAAATTTGATTTAATTTGATTTAATTTTGATCATTGGAGTGTACATTATATTTATATTTGTGAAGATTGAATATATAATTGATTCATGAGAAAATAAATTGATTTTGGGTTAATTTGGGTTAAGATTTGACTATGCTCATGTGATTGATTTATATGGCTTAGGAATGATCTTGACTTGATTTGATTTAATTTGATTTAGTTTTGATTATTTGAATGTAGATTTGATATATATTTGAGAAGATAATTGATGGAATAATTGATCAATGAGTGGATCAATTGAGTTTGATTTGATTTGAATGATATTTTTGGCTAAGCTCATGAAAGTGGATTACATGGCATAGATAGGATTTGGTATGATTGTAGGTTTTGGCAAATTGGATTTGGAATTGAGTTTGATTGTAAGTTTCATAGATTGATTGAAAGGTTGAATTGATATTTAGAAAAATCAACAGACTGGATTGATTTGAATTTGGTTAGGGCAAAATCCATGGGATTCAATCACAAGGCTTAAGAAGGATTTTAAGGTTGGATTTGAGGTTGAAATTGATTGTAAATTTTGAAATTTGAATTTTGAACTCAGATTTAAATTTTGGGTTTGGTTTCAGAAGGTGAACATGGATTGGGTTGAGGCTATATGGTAGGAAAGTCTCCCTAAGTCCTTAAGGCATAGCCTACTCCTATGACTAACCCTTCTAAATCTCTAAGCTTAAGTTAAATATTCACCTAATTACTAGAAGTGGCTTAAGACTAAGGAGCTCTTAGTGTCTAGAAGAGTCCTAGATCTATGATGAGAAGATTGAGAACTCATTCCAAAAAGTGAGGTCAATAGGTCTCGAGCTCTCATTCAGGCTGTTGGGTGCCCACGTGAATCAGGATGATAGGATCCTTCTCTTGAGACAAGTCAATTGGAAGCAATAGGATCATATCAATGAGAGTACTCCAACTTGATAAGTTATTTCTTTTATTTTCTTAATACTTTTTAAAAGAATTGTAGTTTTAAAATTTTGCATGTAAGGACATAAATTTCTTAAATTAAAATAAATTTAAAATATAATATTTTGTTTATTTTATGGACACACATGCCCGCTTAGTGGGTACAAATTAATGAATTTAAAAATATTACTTTTTCTTCAAAGCATGTGTGACTAACATTAGTGATTTAAAAAAAAATAGTTGAAGCTTTTAATATAAATAAAATAAAATATATGTTAACAAAAACTTTATAATTTTATGAAAATCACAAGGATAAGATATCTTTTTTGCATGTAAGTTATTCACACTAGACTACTATCATTCAAATTATATATATATATATATATATATATATATATATATATATATATATATATATATATATATATATATATATATATATATATATATATATATATATAAAAGATATGTTTGATGTAGAGAGTTCATTTGCTTAGGCTTTCATTTGAGAGATGATTACGTGCAGATTCTAGATTTCATTTGCTTAGCACTTAATAATTTCTTTTCTTTTAAAGCATTTGTATGTATTTACTTGAAATAAAAGAATATATATATATATATATATATATATATATATATATATATATATAATAATCATAAAATATTTGAGAATATCTATAAACTTTCTTTTCATTGCTAATTCAAAATAAATCAAATTATAAATTTATTGATGACATCCACTATTACTTTCTCATTATAAATGATACTATTATAAACATAAATATAAAAATATATAAGAATTACGTATTATATATGAAAATCATCTCAATTATAATATACACATTAAATTTTATGTATTATTATAAAAATATTTTGAAACTCATAATAGGTAACATTAAAGTTTCAAGGTACTTATATAAAATAATATCATAGTGCTCTAATATCCATAATTTATTTGATTAAAATAAATAAAATAAAATGCTAATTTTTTAGTTTAATAAAACATAATCTTTTCAAATATAAAAAAATGATGTGTTCATAAAACCTAAAATTTATTTCTAGTTCAAACGTTAAAGTTGAATTAGCTCATATATACGATAACTTAAGAATACATATTTTAAAAATTAAATTGAACTAACTTTATATATATATATATATATATATATATATGCAAAGAAAATATTTAAATTATCATGTCATATTTTTAATCTAGAGAAAAACATATATTTGAATGGTTTATTGACTTCGTGCAAAGGTGTCAAAAATTTACCCGATATTACAATCTAACTTGAATCTGACTTGAAAATTTCATGTTCAAGTTTACTCAAATAATTTTCGGGTTCGGATCAAAAAAATTAACACGTTTAATTATTCAAGTTAGGTTGACCAACTAACCTAAAATTGACCTGATTTTGACCCATCAATGTGATTTAACTCCTTTTTGATCCACCAACCTCCAAATTGATCCAATTTTTTACATGTGAATTCTAATTTGACTCGATTTTAGTCTGATTTTGATCTGATATATGTATAAATAGAATAATCGCGTTGAAGGCGTGTCGGACTTAAGTTGAGATTTTTTGCCTGTTTATTAAATAAATTTATACCCCTAATCTCATGAGTGCTATCTTAATTAATAAATTAATTATTAAAATTAAATAATTATATAATATGAATTTGGCCAATAAGAAACCGTGTCCCCAGGATCCCACTAGAGCTACTCGCTTGACTGAATGCAACAATTACATTTGAAGGATAAATTAAGGGGTTGTTTGGGATCAATTTTTTTTCTTATTTTTTATTTTTATTTTTATGTTATTTTTAAAAATATATTTATTTTGAGAGCTTTTTATGTGAATTTATTTTTTATTCTTAAAATAAATATTATTATTTTTAATAATATTCAAAATATCTAAAAGTGATCCCAAACGTTTCCTGAATTTTATTTTTAAGTAAAATATAAATAAAACAAAATAAAAATAAAAAATAAAAATGATCCCAAATGACTCCTAAGTTTATATATTTTATATGTAAGTGAAAACTAAAAAATTCAAATAGATTTATGCTAAATCAAACTTTTTATTCAAATTTTTTTTTATTTTTATTTAATAATTTTAAATACTCTTAAATTGATAGAATGCAACACATATATAAATACTCTTAAATAATATAAGTGAACGGTCTAGAATCGACATGTGTTGAAGATGGAGGTCATAACTTCTCCATCTTGTTATGACTTTTATTGATTTTGCTTCATAACTATTAAAAAAATGTTGAAATAATTCTTTGATCTTCACGATTAACTCAAATTGCATAAATTTAAATTAATTTAGATTTTTTTATTCAAAAAAGTTGTGACATAACGTAACAAATTTTTCTTCATTGGGGACCTCCAAAGTAGGGCCGTCAAAAAGCTCGTTATTCACGAACAGCTCGTGTTCGGCTAGTTAAATTATTCAGATTATTGCTCGTTAACTAGGCCAACAGAATAAATATTTCTGCTCGATTTATAAACGAGAACACCTAATAATATATTGTTTGTTCGCTCATTAGCAAATTAAAAAATTTATTAAAATAATTTTAATTTTATATAAAATATATAAATATAATCATATAAATAATATATTTTTAATATTTTGTGTTATATAATTAATTTAGTTAATTAATAAGAATTTTTTGAATTAAAATTTAAGTTCAATAAAGATTTTAAAATTGAATTCAGTTAAATTGAATCTTAACCATTAACAATTTAATCAATGACTAATATCATCGTATGCATTTTAAAGATTAAGCACATCCACTCGATCGGCATTCGACGCTCCGTCCCTCAATTCGTAAACCTAATATCCTATTCCTCTACGGCTCTACTAAGTTATGAGTTCTCAACTTCTCATCTCCTACCGCTATCTCATGATCTGAGCAATCTGAACTCGAGATTTTGCCTTGCTAGGCTTTGGTTTTGGTCATTCCGTCGCGACCCGCGCTACCTCTCATCTTAAAACCTTCGGAGTTTGAAGCCTCGATCATCTCTATTTGTACATCTTCATCTTTACTTCTCTTTATTCATTTGCTCCATTTTAGGGATTCCAATGATGAGTCAGGAGTTATTTTTCTCAGTATTTCTAGTAATGATCATGCGGCCTGCGGGTTTTAAGATGCAAACTAGAACGGTTGTATTTCTAGGATTTATGGGTTTGGCTCCTCTGAAAGTTTCATCTGTTTGTTTGACTGTGTTTAGCCAGGGTTTGCGTTTTCATCTCCTTATCGGCTGATATTTAATATTCGAAGTTCGGTTGGAAATATTTCTGTTGGCATGTTGCAGTTGCACCTTCACATATTTATGTCGATTGTGTTGTAAATATATTGGGGAACTGTATATATGATGTGATTATATTTTAGGATGTTTTCCTTCTTCTTCTTCTTCTTCTTCTTCTTCTTCTTCTTCTTCTTCTTCTTCTTCTTCTTCTTCTTTCTTCTTTTGTTTAGAGTTCCTCCTAATTTTCTCTAGTTCTATAGTTTTGTTTGTTTTGAGGCTACAATGCTAGTGCTTATATTGAAAGGGAAGAAATCAAAAAAGAATGGACAAAAATGAAAGAATGACTGATTGAATTGCATGGCTGATTTGTGTTCTGTGCGATTTTTTTTAAAAAAAAATAATGAATGAAAGTCTGCATTATGTTGATTGATGTATTGAATGGTTGAGTAGCTGCAGAGAGCATTTATTTTATTTTGTTGGTTATTTTTATGTGGGGGAATTAATTTTCGAATGGCTCAATAGCTTCAATGTTGGTTATCTTTATGTCGATTTTATGTGGGGGCATTAATGGGGTGCTCTCTCACTGCTTTTTAATTTCTCTGATATTACTTTGCTTAGTATGAACTAGATATTAAGACTATTAGATCAAGATTGAGATTTAATTGAATTGAATATATTGAGATGAGTTATGAGTTAAGGTTTGGATCATATATATATATTGAGCTGATTTGGTGCTGATAGTAGATCAGATAAAATTAGTATTTCAGTTTGTTATTTTTTTATTTAAACACCTACATATTATGATAAACACCTAGTATGGAGAGTGTATGTGGTCTTAACTCATATTTTCTTTTTTTATTTAGTGTGCTATCATGTCTAATATGGATCATTCTCTGCATCATGTGGTGATGATATAGTTGTAAGAGCTGAATGTGGTAATGAAATTCCAACCATTTCTTCACAACATGTTGAGTTAGAGGCAAATGCATTTGAGACTACTAGTGGAGAAGTTAAATCTAGGAAAGGTAGAAAGAAAATATCTTCAGTATGAGAGTATTTTATAGAAACCACTTCTCTATTTAAGGGAGAGACTATACCCTCTTTACAAAGCATATGTTGTCACAGGAAATTCCATAAATCCAAAACTGGCACAACTTCACAACTCTTGAGACATATGAAAGAATGTGACAAAATCAAGGTCAAGAATAAACAAGTTGTAGAATTGGCAGACAAAAGGAAAAAATAAATAAATTTTATGCCTTTTGATGCCAACTCAGAAATTGAGATTCCATTATTCCATGACCCCAAAATTTATGATCATCTTCAGATAAGAGAAATAATTGTAAAGATGATAATTGTGCATGAGTATCCATTTATGATTGTTGAGCATATGTGGTTTAATATTCTATTGAAGGTGTTGAATCTCAATTATGAGAGGGTGTCTAGAAACACTATTAGGAGTGATTGCATGAAAGTATATGAAATGAAAAAAGAGAGATTAAAAACATTTCTTAAGAGCATTCATAGAGTTTCTTTGACATCAAATTGTTGGACTTCAAATCAAACAGTGGGCTATATGTGCTTAACAATTCACTATATTAATGATTCTTGGCAATGCATAAGCGAATCATCAACTTTATTGAGCTTGATCCTCCACACACCGGATATTTATCTGTGATGCAATATATGATTATTTAATAGATTAGAATTTGCAGGACAATGTGTCTACTATCACATTAGATAATGCTAGTAATAATGATATTGCAGCAAATGCTTTAAAAATTAATTTTCAATCTAGAGGAAAGTTACATTTTCAGGATCATTTCTTTCATGTTAGATGTTGTGCTCACATCTTGAATATAATGATTCAAGATAGTTTGAAAAAGGTACAACAGATAACACATAAGATCAGGGAGACAATAAAATACCTTAAAAAGTCTCCTTCATGGTTACATAAGTTTGTTGAAGTGGCAAAGCAGTTAGGTATCCCCACTTCAAAGGGATTATGCATTGATGTTCCTACAAGATGGAACTCCACTTACTTAATGCTTGAGTCTGCTTTTATTTACCGCAATGTGTTCGTTCATTATGTAGCTCGAGATTCCAACTATAAGTGGTTGCCTTATGAAATTGAGTGGTATAACTATGAGCAGATTAGAAGGTTTCTTTGTGTATTTCATAATGTGACAACAATGATTTCAGGTTCTTCTTATCTAACTACAAATATGTTTCTATCTATTGTCATGCATATAAAGAAATTACTTATTGAAGAATGCAGTTTATCAGATGAATTCATCAAGCAAATAACAACTGTTATGAAAATTAAATTTGATAAATACTGAAGAGAATGTAATTTACTCATATCAGTGACTGCTGTGCTTGATCCACATTTGAAAATGAAATTCATTACTTTCACATTTCCTAAAATATACTCTAGTTCTGAGGCAGAATCCAAGATTAAAGTGTTGAGGATGTTATTTGGGAAATCTACAATCAATATTCAATAGATAGTAGTACTTCAAGCTCTTCAATTTCTAGTGGATCTTCAAAACTAGCAGTTGATGTGCCCTTTGCATCATATTTTGATTGTATGTTAGGATTTGTTAATTTTATTGTTGCTTCTGGTTCTATTCAGCCATTGAAATCTGATTTGCAAACTTATTTGGAGGAGGGATTATACTTATGCAATAATGAGTCGTTTGATGTTCTCGAATGGTAGAAGATGAGTACTCTCAAGTATCCAATTTTATCCAAAATGGCTAAGGATGTTTTAACAATTCCTATAACCAGTGTTGCATCCGAATCTGCATTTAGTGATGATGGTAGAGTTCTTGATGATTACAGGAGCTCTTTATCTCCAAAAATAGTCAATGCACTTGTTTGTATGGCTAGTTGGATTAGAGATGTTCAGCCCAACATAAAAAATCCTTTGGTACTTTTCAAACATAAAAGCAATCTATTTAATATATCTGATAAATTTCATTCTCTCATTATCTACTTTTATTTCAGCAATAGTTAATGGAGGAGGAGAATCTTTATGTGAAACTTCTAGAAAATGTTTAGCAATGGAGAAGGGCAAGCACCAATATATCATCTCACATTTACTCTTTCCAATCTAATTTTCATTTATGATGTTTAATTTGGACTTTATATTTGTCGCTTAATTTGGACTTACGCCGTTTAATTTGGACATACATTTGTGCTATTTAATTTGGACTATAGTATGTTGTAATTATGTTTATGTTTAGCTGTTTGAGATTATTTTTGGCATCTTAATAGTTGGCTACCTTATTTGAGATTATTCGTGACAGTGTGCTCTTCCTATTTCTTGGTTCGTTGGTTGACATTTCTACCGGCTTTGTAATTTTAGGTTGGTCGACATTATGGAGGCCTCTTCGGCTTTGGTTTTGTGACTATGTCTTGGGTGATATATGTGGATGACTTTTTTGGTGGTTGGCTATCTTTCTTTCTGGCTTGATGATGCAGTATGTTTGTTGGACATTTTTGGGCTTTGTAACTCTCTATTGGTGACATTATATGTGTTGTCTTGGGTGATTCTGGCTTGGTTTCTATCTTCGACTTTGGTTTATGACTATGTCTTGGGTGATATCTGTATGATGACTTTGGGGTTTGGTTTTATCTTTTCTTTCTGTTTGATGAGTATTGTGGTGCTCAGGATGTTTCTTGTTGTCGCTATTGACTTTTCGACTTTGTAATGCTTGGTTTGGTTTCGCTTTGGCTTTGGTTTATGTCTTCAGCTTTGGTGATAGCCTACAGCCTACTGTTTTGCTTATTCTCTGGCTTGGGTGATTCTGGCTTTGGTTTCTGTCTTCGACTTTGGTGATAGCCTACAGCCTACTGTTTTGCTTATTCTTAATTCTTAAGAGTTAAAATGGTAAGATTAATAGATGCTACACTTACTTATGTCGCTTGTGATATTACACATTAATGAGCTATGATGGAAAACTAAATAGATGTATTAGATGCAACTTAGCTTGATGGTTGACTGTATGTATTTTCAAACATTCAATTTAATTTTTTGTGATTTCTGTTTATTGTTATATTATGTACAACATTTTTTAAACATTTTTTTCCTACCGACTCATTCTAATTTTAGTTTATTCAATGTTCATTTCATTTTTTTCCTACACTTACTATTATTAATCTTTCATTTTGTCAATTTTTTGAAAGTTTTAAATTCACGCCACCAAGTATTAACCACATCGATTATTTATTTTAATTTTCTGAGCCCATTCATAATATTTATTTCATATTTTTTTGTTAGTTTTGTTTACATGAAGTGCAGATTATTATTTTGAAGATTCAAGGTTAGTTAGAATCCTGAAAACTTGAAGACTTGAAGGATTGAAGCTATGGATGAGAAATTAGAATTTGGAAATTATAATATCACTATTTTGTTAGCTTTTATTGAATCAAATTATTACTTGTATATGATCATGTAAATTTTTATGTTGAATTTATTCTAATAAGTTGTAAATTTGTAAATTATAATAATATGAGTTAGCAGTTTAAACTGTATTCAATTTTCTATAAAAATAAATATTTCTCATTGTAATTGTATATCTTTTAGTTTCAATTAAATAAATTTTTACTTAATTTTTGCTAATATTACTTAATTATTTTTATTGTATAAATAATTTTTTTTTATTATAAAATTTTTTTTGATTGTATATCGCTATTATGCATATCTTTTAGTTTCAATTTTTTTCAATATTATTCAATTTTTTTTACTGCATAATATCAATTAAATAAATATTTTTTAACTTTTTCAATTTTTTTTTAATTTTAAATGAAAATTAAGAAACAAATTTATTATTAAAATATAAAATCGAGCCAATTTCGAGCCGAACACGAGCCTAAAACGAACACGAATAATTTTTCGAGTCGAACACGAACACTCTATAAATGAGCTATTTCGAACACGAGCCAATTTCGAACAACAAAATAAATAAACGAGCCGAACACGAACAACACCTCGAACAACACCTCAGTTCGCTCAAGCTCGACTCATTTACACCCCTACTCCAAAGTGATACAAGTTGAAAAGTTAAATATGCACTATTTAAAAACCTCGCCAACTCACCCAACAAAGGACTTTATTCTCACCCAACAAAGTGATACAAGTATTCTAAAGCTGAGACAAGGTAGCAATCATGGCTTGGCGTGGCTTGCATAAGGCATCTAGAGGATTTGCTTTAGGCATTGTGAGGCCCGAGCCTTCTTTCATGTCCACCTCCTCTGATCCAAGTCTTCTCCACTCAAAACACTGAATCAGAGTTCCCAAAACTAAGCCGACCTCTTTCACGGCGAGCCCCTCACCTGGACATCTCCTTCTGCCCATTCCAAATGGAATCATCTTCCCTCCTTCCACTCTGTTATTCTGAAGAAATCTCTCAGGAAGAAACTTAGTTGGCTCTGGCCATGTCGCAGGATCCCTCTGAATCATATAAGCATTCACCAAAAGCATCGTTCCACTCGGTATATTGTAGCCACCCACTTTGCATTCTTCCAATGATTCGTGAGGTACAAGAAGAGGACCTACAGGATACATACGAAGTGTCTCGCTGATGACACAGTGGAGATATGGAAGTTTGTTGAGATCTGATTCATCAAGCAGGCGGCCATTCTCTACTCTCTCTTCAATCTCTTCCCTAACCTTCTCCAGTTTCTCGGGATTGTTTAGCAAGAGAGACATCGCCCATTCTATAGTGCTTGAAGAAGTGTCTGTTCCAGCTGATAACAAAGTCTGCAAGAGAGAGATCAAGATTCAAAACAGTGCTAATTAAGAAAAGAGTGAAGAGGAAAAGGGTGAGCTTTAGATCGAAGATACCGTAACAAGCGACTTGATGAAAAGATCGTCGTATTGTTTAGGAGAATTTTTTTGGAGCAAGAATATAGTATCAATCATCGTTTTATTGTTCCTCTTATCCTCTGTTAACTCTCCTGCTTCTTCTTCGTCTTTTATCTTCCTCCTGCGCTCCTCAATTAGAGCCTGCATAAATTTGTCCTTGTAACTGTGAATTTGAGCCATTCTACTCTGCACACTTCGCCGTGTGAACAACCCGAACACCGAAGGAAGGAAGTCTCCGAGATTGGAAGCACCGAGGAGGGTGAAACTCTCTTCCACAATATCTTTGAACCGCCGCGCCTCGTCGTCTTGGGATTCTTCTCCGTAGTATCGCTTTCCGACTATCATCCTCATCAACACATTCATGGCCAAACCGAAAAACCGCGACTTGAGCTCCACCCTCGTGAAATCGTCATGAGTGGAATCAAGACAGAGTCGACGGACTAGGGATCGGGTCTCGTCGACCAGCACATAGGAGAAGAAGGAGAGGCGTTGGCCCGAAAGGACTTCGATGGTAGCGATGCGGCGCATATCGCGCCATTGGGGGCCGTATGGAGCAGATCCGAGGCTGGAGTAGTTGTAGGTGGCGAGGCGGGTAGAGGGTAATTTGGGGCGGTTGGCGAAGGAGAGGTCGTTTGTTGTGAAGCATTCCTCGGCGAGGGAGGCGGAGGAGACGACGAGGACTGATCCCAAAGCGGAGGAGGAGGATCGGGCCATGTTTGCTCGATAGACCGGCCAGTGATTGGTGGAGTGGTTTCTTGAGGAGGTGGAGGTGGCCGAGGATGGGAAGGGAATTGGGAGGGCTGGGTGGGAGATTCTTCTTCTTGTTCCTGTTGGCCATTAACAGTTTTGTTATGAAGAGGAAGAAAGCGAAGCAGGTGAAGATGTTAATGGCGTCCATGGCGGAAGGCAGAATGAAGAAGAGAAAAAGTGAAGTTATGGGTAATTTTGCAGATGGAAAGGATAAGAAGAAATTTTTAAAATAAGTATAATTTAAATATCTTAGAAATAAAAATTAAATATATGTATATATATATATGCTCCTTTATGAGGTAACTTATCGTTTACGACTTACTTATATGAAAGTCATCCGTTAAATAAAAAATTTATATGTAATTATTATTTTCAATTATTTTATATTTAAATTCTACATAAGTGTTCGTTGAAAATCGTAGAGTGAAAGTTGCCTTTAGCCTTGTCGATTAGTCAAAGACACACACGCGAATTAATGACAATGTAGACACTAATTTTAATGTAAAACCAAAAAGAGGAAACCACGGCATTAAAAGCTTCCACTATGTATCTTTTGAGTACAAAGTCTCTGACATGATTACAAAATCAGATATGAGACCAACAACCGCAGAACAACGATCGTAATAGTTAGGTAATAGTGGAGATGCGGACAATTATGATGATGGTTGATGACCGAGCGAAAGGACCTTGTTTGGAGGATCTTGAGCTTCTTCTTCCTCGCAGCTTTTCCTCTTCTTCCTTGTTTGGATTCTTCCTCTTCTTCCTTGTTTGACAGATTGACGGCGGAGATCGCCGAGGTGACCGCTTGAAGCGCTGGCTCTCTTCACTCATTTTCCCTCTTCCCTGGCTCCCGGTCCCCCCTGTGAGGGATTTATTTATAGATGAGAAGGCATTCTCAGAATTCACGTAGCGCACTCTCCCCTCGACGGGACTCAGGATGATTCCTTCGATCACTTGATGTATTTTGAGCATTTGGATGCCCAAATGAAGTCGGATTTATGAGATCTTAGGCTCGTTAGATCCGCCGTAGACGCTTCGATTTGACTATAAACACCCGCATACGAGTAAGTTTGAGATTTAATTGATGTCCCAAAGATTCCAATATATTTTAAATGCCGATTGACGGTTTGACTCAAAATCATATCGCCGACATCAAGATTTGTGCTTTTGACTAGTGGTATTTTGAGAGCCATATCGTCTATTTTGAGATTGGTTTTAATCATCCAAAATATACGCCAACTCATGACCAATATATTTCAAATATTCATCCAAGATTACGATGGAAGCAAATCTACGGTCTGCATGAGATTCGAGGTTATGAATTTATTTGGATGCTCACGGAAGTTTTCGGGCATTTTCTGGGGTCCAGACCCGGGCGCTTATGATCGGCGCTCGCCGGCTACATTGGCGCGGCAGCACGGACTGCCATACTGGGTCAGAACAATGGCCGATGGGTCAGCATCGGTCGACGCCACGCAAATGGGTCGGAACGGGCCGCACAGATCAGCGGGTTCGTCATGCGCAGAACGGCGCGCGTCGCCGCTGGGTCGCTTCATGCGTCGGTCGCGATCGCTGCTGGTCGCTCGTTTGCGAGTCGCGGCCTGGTCGTGACGGTCCGGTCAGCTGAGTTCGGTCGCATGACGGTTCGGTCGCTGACGGCTCGTCAACATCTGGGACGGCTCGGTCGCACGGTCCGGGTCACGAGCGGTCGGCCTACACGCTCGGTCGCTGGGCCGATGCCGGGTCGGATGCGTCATGCTGGCTACTTACAAGGCGTCATACATACTGCTTCTGCTGGCCATACAGCTGTCAAGGCCGCTCAAGGTCATGGCCAAGGGCCCGACCGAATTTAAGGAATTTAATGCTTTTTGAGGGTTTTTACCCTTTTAACCTTGTGAGGGCTATAAATACCCCAGGTGAGGGAGAAAGGCATACCTTTCCCTCTCCTTCTTCTTGAGTGAAAGTCCTTTAGTGGCATCGAGGCGATCACACTCTGACATAGGTTCTCCGCCCCCGAAAGGGTGTAAACTAACCTGACCGACCGGCTGGCGATCAAGACCCGCGTTCATACGACAAGGCTCCAGTTTCTCCCCGAAAGGGGTGTAAACTAACCTAATGGACCGACCGGATTGAGGCGCTCACACCAATATCACGGCAAGGCTCCGCCCCCCGAAAGGGGTGTAACTCCTGACCGACCGATTGAGACGATAAAGACCGAATATAATGCAAGGCTCCGCTTCTCCGAAGGGGTGTAAACTAACCTAGTCGGACCACCGGATTGAGGCATCAAGACCAGAATATAAGGCTCGCTTTCTCCAAAGGGTGTAAACTAACCTCCGGACCGACCGGGTTGAGGCGATCAAGACCCGCTCATAGGATTCTCCGCCCCGAAAGGGTGTAAACTAACCTAGACCGACCGGGATTGAGGCGATCAAGACTGCATACCTAAGGCTCCGCCCCGAAAGTGTGTAACTAACCTTCGGACCGACCGGGATTGGAGGCGATCAAGACCGTATACTAAGTGTTTCCGCCACCGGGGTGTAAACTAACCTACGGACCGGCGTGGATTGCGTGAAAGGCCCACGACGTGGTTCGCTTTCCGGCCCCGGATCGGTCCCGTCGGATCGTTTAGAGGCGATGAAGGCCACGCGACGTCATGGCCGCCCCGCTCGACCCCCGTTGATCGTCGAGGGCGATCAAGGCCCACGCGACGTCGGGTTTCGTGCCCGGCGATCGTCCCGCTTGATCGCTCGGGAGGCGGTCACGGACGTTCACCCGCTTCCGCCCGGCGATCGCCCGTCGGATCGTCGTTGGGGAGGATCGCGGCGCCACTGATACGCCGTATTCCGGCGACGGCTTCGTCGACCGTCCGGAGGCGATCACCGGAGAGCGAAGAAAGATGCTCGATGATGGTGGCGACGGGATAATCCGACGATGGTGAGTGGATCACGCTGGCGATCGAGGATGTAGATGCCGGAGGCGAGACGGCGACGGTAATGGCGGATGACCGTAGTGGTTGGCACCGACGGGGTGGTCGAACGGCGAATGGGCGGCGGTACGAATGGTGGCGACCGGTGTCGATGAGGATTTTGACCCATCCGAGTTGTTTGTCGAGTGTTATCGATGACATTAACCCGCGTGGGGTACAAAGTTTTTTTTTTTTTTTTTTGTTTTTTGTTTTGTTTTTTTTGACCTTTCACGGGTTGTTTGTCGAGCTTTTGTCGATGACATTAACCCGTATGGAAGATATCGCAGAAGTCCACCAAGGACGTTTGACCTATCCCGGTTGTTTGTCGAGTGTTTTCACGACGCTAACCCGTATGGAAGAGGTCGAATGAGCTTGTATGAGTTGACTATTGATCTTTGCCTTTCAAGCAGGCCGACTACTGCTTTATCTTGAGATTAAGAGTTGCCCCCGCCGGGGGGTATGTTCGTATGAGTCGACTGATTCTTTCCAATCAATGGGATATATTTGTTGAATGGGCCTTTCGATTTCTTCTTTTGATGGGGTCTGTGTTCCTTGGGTGCTTTTATGTCTCTCTCGCAGATTATACAAATTGTTTGCGATGTGCATTAATAGCCTCATCGGTGAAGATTTGTGCTTCCACGATGAACTAAGTCGATACACCGACCGTGTCCCGCATGAGTGATGAGTAAAAGGCCTGACGGAGCCCTCCAAGAAAAACTCCTCTTAATAGTTCGAGTTTACCTGTGTATTTGGCGAAGCTTCTAAGGAGAACCTCGGAAGTATTCTTTAAGTGATTCACCCTCGCTCGTCAATACGGAAAGATGGGAGGAATCTTTAATGATTCTGATTTGCAATGAACTGCTCCACAAAGAATCAAGTTCATTAAAGGTATGGATGGATCCCCTTGGAAGAGAGTAGAACCAAGAGCTTGCCCTTTGAGGGTAAGAAAGACCGACAAAGCAAAGGTCGTCGAGCTCGCTTGGATATGCATGATACCCAGAATGGTCGATGTGTTCGGGTCAGCCCATCATAGAATCAATGCTCTAAGCTTGAAACTACGGAATTGGATGTTGAAGAATTGCTAAAGGTGAGGACTCCTCATAACCGCGGTGTGGGTGAAGATGATTTCTATCTTGAAGGTGAAATTCATCTTGCATTAAGCGTCGTACTTCTGTGCGAATGTCATGTCGAGCGGGATTAACAAGATGAGCATGTGTGAAGCTGTCAACAACGACCGCGGGATTAGTAACCTCGCGCATGGACGATGAGTGGAACTAGCGTGTAGAGATCCGTTATGGTTTCATGGAGGAGCTCTAACGGGAAGATTAGCATTCCTCCTGCAACGACCGATCTTGGGGTTCATTTGTCGGTCATGTTGTAGTCCTTGCAAAAGTCGGATCATCTTATTTTGGGACTCCTCCATTCGACGCATACACGATCCTCCAAAGAGATTCCCGCTGCTCATGCCTATCGAGGGATTGAGGCAAAACTTGACGTTCTTCGTGAGGTTTTGAGAGTGAGTTGAGCGGAGGCCGCGGAGTGTCAGTGCCTATTGGCCATGACGTGGATATTCACGGAAGTATGATTGAAGGGTTTTCTTCCCACGTGACCAAACTGCTGCGTGTTAGAAAACCCAGAGTGAAAGTTTACGCCTTTAGCCTTGTCGATTAGTCCAAAGACACACACGTAATTAATGAGCGAACAAGAGACACCTGCATTTTAATGTGGAAAACCTCAAAAAGAGGGGAAAACCACCACCCAAACAAGAAAAGCTTCCACTATGTATCTATTTCAGAGTACAAAGTCTTCCCGACAGATTACTGCATAGAGAGAGGACCAACAACCGTAACAATGATCGTTGTAATACTTGCATAATAGGTGGAGAGATACAATTAGATGATTGATGATGGCCGAAAGGCCTCTTTGGAGGATCTTCGAGCTTCTTCTTCCTCCTTGCTAGCTTTTCCTCTTCTTCCTTGTTTGGATTCTTCCTCTTCTTCCTTGTTTGACAGATTGATGGGAGGATCACACGGTGTGGTGGTTGACGACCACTGAGCTGCTTTCCTCTCTTCACTTGTTTTCAGCCCTCTTCCCTCCTGTCCCCTCGTGAGGAATGAAGGCTTATTTATGGGATTCTTTAAATTCATGTAAGTCTGCACCACTCCTCGACGGACCAGGATGATTCCTTCGATCACTTGATGTATTTTGAGCATTTGGATGCCCAAATGAAGTCGGATTTATGAGATCTTAGGCTCGTTAGATCCGGCTCGTTGAGACGCTCGATTTGACTATAAACACTCGATATGAGCTTTTGGGATTTAATTGATGCCCCAAAGATTCCAACGATGATATTTTAAATCTTGATCTTGACGGTTTTCAAAATCATATCGCTTTCGACATCAAGATTTGTGCTTTGACTAGTGGTATTTTGAGAGCCATATCAATAAGTTATATATAAGTTGTCCGTTAATAGGCGAGTCTCATATAAGTGATAAATAAGTTATCCGTTAAATAAACGATTATACTTATATTTAAATTTTATTTTTAAGATATTTAAATTATTAATTATATTTTAAATTATAATTATTTTAAAAATTTCTTCAAAAGTATAATATATATATATATATATATATATATTGAGGAAACTCGCATTAAAGTATTTGAGACAGCGACGTACAATTTTTTTTTTCACAAATGATTTGAATAATATTTGAAAGAGAAATTTACAAAAATAGATCTTAATTTCATATATTGATATATTTAACATCAAAATTTTCATATTTATTTAAATATCTAAATCTTTATTATTATAAAAATAATATCTAAATCTTTGTTATTATAAACTTTAAATCTTTATTTAAATTTTATTTTTTGATTATTTTGCTTAAAAGACAAAATTTGGCACTTCCCTTTTGTTGACCTGGTCAACATTAAGCATTTCTTGAGCATGCACCAATGCTTGTTATAATTTAGCTGTGGGACCTTTCTAATATTGTATGAACAGATAGAGAAAAAGGGGCAATGAAATGATTAAATTACTGTAAATGAACATTAGATGAACTTTATTGACTCATAATTAATAAAAGGCAATTTTTTTAAAATGGGTACGGTTAAAATGTGAATTAATTAGAATGCTTGAATAAAATTTAAGAATAGGTATAGTCGATTATGCGAATGACTGCAGCGTGATCACGTCGTATGCGTCGAAATCCTTGAATGCAAGTCGCTTTATTGCACATAGTTTAAATTATTAATTATTCATTTTTTAACATTAAAGCATGATAGCTCAGTTGGCAGATTGTTAGATTGAAGATAAGTGTGTGTTGAATCATCGCGTTTAAATTCTATTTTTTAGAAAATAAATTTCTGAATTTCCTTTTAATAAGATAAATATTATTACTGGAATGCGATTTAAAAATATTTTTTATTATATTTAAAAATAAATAATTATTTTTCATTCATTAAAATTGAGTGAAATAATTAACTATTTCAATAGCTTTATAAATATTTATAATTATATCTATATTTTAAAACTATTATTATTTAAAACTATTATATACTAGGGATTATTTTAAATATAATATCACCCAAAGAGGGAGGTTTTATTTTTATTAATTTTTTTACTTAATATAATTATTTAAAATATTTAAAATATATAATTTAAAAATATTTTTTATAAATATTTAATAACTAAATATTTATATATTTAGTTATTAATTTATTTATTTATATATATATAATTAAATATATAATTTAAAAATATTTTATTTATATATATAAATTTATAAATTTATTTAATATTTTTTATTAATTAATATAATTATTTAAAAATATAATTTTTATTAATTTTTGTTAATATATAATATAAAAATATTTAAAATATATGAATAAATAATTTTAATAAATAAATAAAGAAATGAATAAATTATATAAATAAAGTAATTATATATATATATAAATTTATTTTATTTATCTATTTAAATTATATAAATATTTTTAAGTTATATATTTATTTTCAAATATAATAAAAATATTTTAAATATTAAGTAATATTTATCTTATTAAAAGGAAATTCAAAATTTATTTTCAAAAATGAAATTAAATACAATTGAATGATTCAACACTGACGATCTTAAATCTAACAATCTACCAACCTAATTTTTAATAGAAAGAATAATTAATAATTTAAACTATTAAAGGCAAATTATTGGTGACTTGCTCATTGAAGGATTTCGACATTTCAAGATTACGTCGATCCGTCGACATAATTGCTAATTGGTATATCTATCTTAAATTTTTTTTTTTGACTTAATTAGCTAATTCACATTTTAACCGTACCCATTTTAAAAAAATTGCCTTAATAAAAGTACATAAATTCTTATATATTTACATATATGATTTTTAAATTGTCATATTTAATTAAATATCACACAAATCATTATTATTATAGCAAAATTTGTATCATCATTATTTTTTTAAAATAATATGCATCTTTTTATTCATAAGAAAAGTGCTATTTAGGTGTTAGTTTTGCAAATGCATAAAAATTATAAATTTCTCTTTTATTATGATAAATTATATTTATAAATGATGGATTTACATACATACAATATAATTCTTATATATTTGCATATATAACATTGGCTAAATTTTAATAGTTACATATATTATAATTTAATTTTTAATATCACATAAAAATATCACTATCACTTATTTTTATAAAGTGAAATACACATTTATAAGAATAGAAAAGTATTAGATATATAAATATAAAATTTTAGGTATTAGATATGTAAATATTCATAACAAATCTATCATAGTAAATTTAAGAAAAGTTTAATTTTTATAAATATCACATTTCTATGTCAAATATATAATATATAAGAATTATGTGTTTTACGTGAACAATTTCTAATTTTAAAACATTATTTTTATATCGCATAGTGCTCTCCATATGTTCTAAAATTGTTCAAAAAATTCAAATTCATATGGCCGCAGATAATTAATTTATGTATTCTCTTGATACGTAGAAATTTGAGCAATTAAATAATTAATTAATATTGATTCTTAGCAATTGATTTGACCATATTTCAAAGAGGGAAGATCAGATGTGGATAAAGTCATCAAACAATGGGTGATGATGACAAAATTAATGAATTATTTGAGTTTATTTGAGGCAACGAGAACTTTATATATATATATATTTTTTTTTTTTATGAAAATTGTTTTTGCCATGGCTATTGTTCGAATAATTAAATAATTAAATATTAATTAATAGTGATTCTTAGCAATGATTTGACTATTTTTCAAAGAGGGAAAATCAGATGTGGTCAAAGGCGTCAAACAATGGGCGATGATGACAAAATTAATGAACAATTTGAGACAACAAGAGCTTCAAAATTTTGCATAATTTCAAATTCCTCTTTAATGAAATTCATGCAAAATTCATATATATATATATATATATATATATATATATATATATATATATATATAATTACATAATTACATATTTTATGATAATTATTTTTGTCATGGCTATTATAATTCTACATCTTAGAAAGTTTATATTACTATATTTTGACTTAAAATTAAGGAGAGGATTATGTGTAGATTTGAGATGTAGCTCATATGATTATATTCAAACTCTAATGAAATAATATCATGTGACAATCAATACAAAGATATTGTGTATTGATTTAATATTAATTATATGGTAATATATAACATCTGTATCCACATTAATAAATAGTGATATGACACTTAAAATACTTCTTACTAAAAACCGAATCTTGATCAAGTGATCCGAAGTTGGCGTCGAGATCAAACACTTAAAATATCATTGGAAACTCGGGATGTAAATCTCTAAATAACTCTCAAACATGGAGTGTTTATAATCAAATCGGCGTCTTGGCGGCGGATCTCAGCCTAAGATCTCATAATTCAGACTTCATTTGAGCATTTAAATACACAAAATACATCATATGATCATGGGAATCATCATGAGCCGTCCGATGGAGAGGAGTGGTTGGATTTTGCATGTATTCTGAATCGCCACTCTCCACTATAAATATTTTCATTTCATGAGAGGCGAATAAGAGCGAGCTCTAAAGCGAAAATCCTTCAAAGCAATTGTGTCGCCACTCGACGGTTGTCAACCCGTCACTGCCGATCCTCTCCGTTAATCATCTCGTGGTCTCCATCATGACGACCTTCGCCCTTGATGTCATTCCTGCTACCTCATTGTACCACGGCAGCTACCACCTAAACGTGACTATATGGCTGTTGTTGTCTCATTTTGGGATTCTTATTGTCAGTCCTTCTCATATACAATTTTATAATCCCATAGCGGGAAAACTTGTACTCCAAAATAAATATATAGTGGAAACTTTTACTGGCAGGCGGTTTCCCTCTTTTGAGATTTTTTACGTAAAATTCGGAGTTTTCTTGGTCTTTAAATACCGTGTGTATTTGGATTTCATAAAAGTGCTAGAACTTTCACTCTATGGTTTCTAACACGTAATAAATAGTAATACATAACACTTCATAATTAATACATAACAGCTGCATATTAGTTGAGTATAACATAAAGTTGTACTAAAATATTAGATTGCATATTAGAATTTATATTCAGATTGCACTCATAATAATTTTTCTAAATTGAATAAAAATCTAGTACGGAGCACTTAAATATTGTATGACACTTATCTTGGAACATATATAATGATTTTAAAAAATCATCTTGATCAAAAATTTGATGGGAATATTCTAACTTAATTATTTCTATTCCAGATAATTTTGAATCACTTAACAAAATGCTTGTATTAAAAAGATCATTTAATCCCTTAAATAAACTAAAACAAATTCTTAATTATAGTTTTAAGTATTTAACTTGAACTCATTTGAATACAAATTCAGACGGCAATATTGTCGGAATCATTATATTGAGCATAATTATAATTTTAATAATTAATTTCATTCGAAATTAGCCTCTTTCTAAATGAAGGTTAAGAATAACTATTCAATAAGATCTTCTCACAACAATAAAAAAAAAGTATTTAATAATTTGTGTTATAATATATAGTTTCTTTCGTGTGCCGTTACGTTCGCTTAAACGTTTAGACGGAATCACATTGTCTTGGCACGCTTATGTGTTCTTCTTCCTGAAGAATTTGGTAATAATGGCCTATTTTTTATTGCCTGGTATATAGTATACTAAATATGTCATGTGTCAAGTTCATGTTTATTCAATTAAGTTTTTTATTGTGTTTAGGCCAATTTAAGCATGGCTAGAATTTTAAAATCTTATTTAAGTTTCTTTTATTTATTTATATTGAGTTTGAGCTGCAATTGAAACTAATATATCACACTAAAATTTAAAAAATCAAACATGAATCATAAGATAATATGTATATGCAATCAAATTGATTGATTTAGTGAGGCGAGCCTATCGATACTAAGAATGGATCAATCTAAGTCCAAATGAGCTCAAATCAAGCTCAAAAAGTATATATAAAGATTTGAAAAAATTAATTGGATGGTCATATGACCTTCAAAGTTGGTTTGCTCATAGTCGAATAGAGCGACTCAATGAGATGAATCTAAGGAGCTCAAAATCACTCAAATTGGAGGTCATTTGGATGGTCAAATCATAAAAAAATTTTATGTGATCAAGAGAATCATTAAAATTGTCCGATGGAGTATTTTGAGATTTTAGCTACAAGTATCAAAATACCTCTCTTAGAATCCTATAAATATGATGTATTTATCATGAGGAGGGGAGGAAGCTTGAAGACAACTTGGAAGAAAGTTAGGAGAGAGATAAAAGAGAAACCTGAAGCTTGAATTTCGTCATTACAAGCACTACCGACCACCTCCGATTGTCATTGCCGATATCGTCGACAACCGTTATATCCCAACCACCGTCAAATAGTTATTATAACTTGATTCTGGACCTCCCATCCTCTTGATTTCTTAAATACAATCTTGTTATCCGGAAAGTTGGAATCTTACAACTCAAAATACATATAGTGGAGCATTTTAATTAAGTTAGACCCTATGATTTTTTCCCTTTTTCTTTTGAGATTTTTCTTTGTTAAAATTATGGAGTTACTTGTTCTCTTTCAACTATCTGTGTGTGTGGTTGATTTTTATATAAAGCTAATATGTAAAATTTTACTCTATTGATATGAGTTTTCTAGCACACAAAAGTTTGACACTATTTATGAAAAATATATTCCCATTATATCATCATAATGATTAAAAATTAGAATTCAAGTCAAGAGCAACACCATCAACCTAGAGGAGGAAATCCTACTTTGGAGGAACACATATAAAGAATGAAGAAACATCAGATTTTGATCCTTCATCTCTTATTGAAAGCTGGGGGATAACCCTTAATCTCAAAAGAGCACCCACATCAATATTCTAGACATCTAATTGATTACTAATCCGAAAAGCAAGTCAAGATTGGAGGGCAATTTCAATATTGAAAAGATGATAGCTTGGCACAATTGTGATTATAAAGCTCAGTCCTTCTAGCATATTAATGAAAAACTAAGGCAATGACAAGAGAAAAACTTTAATTACAATCTCAAATAGATCTATTGATAATAATAAATCCCTTCATCTAACATTGCTTATATGACAACATTATAAATAATCAGACTTCTACTCCTGAAGAAAGATTACTAATCCGAAAAGCAAGTCAAGGTTGGAGGGCAATTTCAATATTGAAAAGATGATAGCTTGGCACAATTGTGATTATAAAGCTCAGTCCTTCTAGCATATTTATGAAAAACTAAGGCAATGACAAGAGAAAAACTTTAATTACAATCTCAAATAGATCTATTGATAATAATAAATCCCTTCATCTAACATTGCTTATATGACAACATTATCAATAATCAGACTTCTACTCCTGAAGAAATATTCTGATCTTGGAGGGATAATAATGAATGCAAAAAGAATTTTTACATATGACTTGGACATATGAATATATACATATAATTTATGCTGAAGCAAAATTCTTAATTGGTTGGTGTTTGTGAAGAGGCTTTATGCACCGCCTATTCAGAATAGTTTCAAACCTCTACATAGAGAAACTTGAAATCACACTAAAGTCTAAATGCAAGATACACACCGTCTAACTGGGTTAATTTCAAGCCTCAACGTTGAAAGGAATTGGAGCTTGCGAGGGGAGTCGTGCACCATTATATATGATATGACCCTGAAAATTCTACTAGTGAAAGCAATCTTGATGCAAAAAGTCGAGAAATTGAAACTGGTCGAGATCAAACACTTAAAATATCATTGAAAACTTTGGGACATCAATTAAATTCCTAAAAGCTCTCAAATATAGAGTATTTATAGTCTAATCGAGCGTCTCGACGAGCCGGATCCAACAAGCCCAAGATCTTACAATTTTGACTTCATTTGAGCATTCAAATACACAAAATACATCATATGATCAAAGGAATCATCATGAGCCGTCCGATGGAGAGGAGTGGTTCGGATTTTGCATGTATTTACAGAGACGCCACTCCTCCAATCTATAAATAGCCCCTCATTCCTCATAGGAGGGGAGGTCAAGCAAGAGAGAGGAGAGAGCTCTAAAGTTTGAAGATCCTCCAAGCACAATCGTGCCACCACTCGACGGTCATCAACCACCAGCGGCCCGATCTCGCCCGTCGTCAACCTCTGCCGGTCTCCATCATGATGACCTTCATCGTCAGTCGTTGTTCCTCGTTGTTCGCCATCATCTGCTACCACTAGCAATTGTTACCACCTGAACGTGACTACATAGTCGTTGTTCCTTTCTCATATACAATTCTGTAACCCCGTTATCGGGAAGATTTTGTACTCTGAAACAGATATATAGTGGAAGATTTTTATTGGGCTAGGCCCCATAGTTTTTCCCTCTTTTCGAGGTTTTTCATGTAAAAATTCTGGAGTTTTCTTGTTCACTCTTTAAATACCTGTGTGTGTGCTGGATTTCATTACAAAGCTAAGGCGTAAACTTTCACTCTATCGCAACTAGTTTTCTAGCACGCAACAATACAAGTCAATAGAGAAACCCATGATTTGAAGAAAAGTTAGAAGAGCTCGGATTTACACTAGTGCTTCAATTCAGAATACATACCATATAACTAGGTCATTTTTAAATCCCAAGATTGAGGAGAACTAGAGCATGTGAATGAGGTTGTGCACTATTATATAAGTTAGTTGAGGAAACCAAGACTTGAAGAAAAGTTCAAGTAACCTAAAAAGCGCATTGGAGCATGAAATCGAGATGTGCACCGCCTAACCAGGTGAGTTTCAAATTCGGTGACAATGGAGAATTAGAGTCTACGATGGGGGTTGACATCATTATACATGTTAATGGAGGCTACTAGGGGAGGAGGGAGATTTGAATTTCTTTCAACCACATGAGGGATATGTCTATTTGAAAATTGACTCTTCAAATTCTTAAGAAAAAAAATTAATTTTAAAAAACTCTTCATCTTCTTAAAGGAAAAAAAATACAAGACAAAACTCTTCATTTTCTAAACAAACTTTTCATATTCGTTGAAAAAAAATAATTCATCATCTTAAAAAAAAAGAGAAAAAAACTCTTTATCTTCAAAAAAAAAAAAAAAAACAGAGCCAAAACTGTTTATATTTCTTATAAAGAAGAAAACTCTTCATCTTCCTCAAAAAAAAAAAAATGAAAACTCTTTATCTTCTTAGATAAAAATAAAAAAAATAAAAAATAAAAAATAAAAAAAACTCTTCATGTTCCTTAAAAAAGAAGCACTTCATCTTCTTTAAGAATTTTTTTTTATATTCCTCATAAAAAATGTCTTACTTCTTTAAGAGAAAAAAAAACTCTTTATCTTCTTAAAAAAAGAAAAAAAAAAGAAAACTTTTAATCTTCTAAAAAAAATCTAAAAATCTTCATACTTCATATTAAAAAAAGAAGAAAGCTCTTAAAATAAATAAATAAATAAAAATGTCTTCCTTTTCCAAAGAATTATTTTTCATAATTCTTATTTTAAAAATTAATTAAAATATAATAATAAGAATAATAATAATAATTATTATTATAATAATAATAATAATAATAATAATAATAATAATGATAATAATAATTATTGTGTGCTAGAAAACTAGTTGCGGTAGAATAAAAATTTGCGCCTTAGCCCTATTGTGAAGTCCAACACACACATAGATATTTAGAGAGTGAACAATAAACTCTATGATTTTTACGTGAAAAAACTCCTGAAGAGGAGGAAAAAATCATGGGGCCTAGCCCAGTAAAGATCTTCCACTATGTATCTATTTAGAAGTATAAATTTTCTCGATAATGGGATTACAGAATTGTATATGAGAAAGCCTGACAATGGGAATCCAAGAATCATGTGACAACATCTATACAACAGATGGTTAAATTTATACTGATTGTTTGTAGTGAATTGGTGATGGTGAAACAGCGATCATGCTGCAGTCAGCGGTGGTGATACCGGCAGTAATCAGCGGTGGTCAATGATCGATGATCGATGGTGGTGGCCGGCGGAAAATGACAACGTGGTTAGCGGCGGTGGCCATGGCGTGGTGCGGTGATAAATTTAGATGGCAGTGGTTGATCGATGATCGATGGTGGTGGCGGCAGCGGCGTGGGTCAATGCGGCAACGATGGTCGCGGTAATCAATGATGGTGGTCAGCAGTGATGACCGACGATGGTGGTTGACGGCGGCGATGATCGGCGGTGGTGGATGACGGCGACGGTAGGCGGTGGTTGGCGGCTAATGGCGGCGGTCGATGACCGTCGAGTGGTGGCACGATTATGCTTGAAGGATCTTCAAGCCTTAGTGCTCTCTCTTCTCTTTAGCTTGGGCTCCCCTCATATGAAGAATGAGAGACTATTTATAGATTAGAGGGATTGCGTTTCTGCGTTTCTATAAATACATGTAAAATCCAAACCACTCCATCAGATGGCTCAAAATGATTCCCTTGATCATCTAATGTATTTTAAGTATTTGAATGCTCAAATGAAGTCAGAATCAAGAGATCTTGGGCTTGTTAGATCCGGTTCATCAAGACGCTTCATTTGATCATAAACACTCAATGTTTATGAACTATTTAGGGATTTAACTGATATCCCAAAGTTTCTAATGATATTTTAAGTGCTTGATCTGGACTAGTTTTGACTTAGGATCATATTACTTTTGATATCAAGATTCATGCTTTGACTAGTAGAATTTCTGGTGCCATATCAGTTGTCACCCTATTTTTGGATGACATTATCTCTATCATCTATAAATATATGCCAAATAACTAAATAAATAAATTCTTCAAAGAAATTTGCGGGTTTATTAACCTTTGCATTACATATAGTTTGAGAGAACAGATCTTCAAGGGTGCACAAGATTATGATCATGGAAGAGGGTACAGGGCGGGTGCATGGGTTCTGGAAGCTCTGAGCCTTCGGGATGCTTACGCATGGGCTTACCTCTTCTGTGCCATGCGTGTGTAAACAAATGCCGATGAGCATTTTTTTTTTCAATTTTTTTAGTTTTCTTCATTTTTTTATTTATTCCCTTTTTGCTTTTATAGTGGGTCTATAAAAACCCCCCTAGGGTCAAGTAAGAAGACACAACTCCCATATGCTCTAGTGTTATTCTGCATTGGATAAGAAATTATCTAGCAGAAGTTCAAGGGCTAGGGTAAAAAAAAATTCTTTTCTTTTTGTCAGCAAAGCTCTGACTTTCTTCTTAAGAGAAGGTCATTCACTTTGCTGGTCAAGACCTGTAGCTCATACAGCGAGGCTCCGATTTTCCCTTGAGAGAGGCATCAACTGATCTCGTCGGATTGACCGGGTTTGGAGGCGATCAAGGCTCGTAGTTCATACGGAGAAGCTCTAGTTTTCCCTCGAGAGAGGCATCAAATGTCCTCGTCGGACCGACCGGGTTTGGAGGCAACCAAGACCCGCAGATCATATGGCAATGCTCCAATTTTCCCTCGAGAGAGGCGTTAACTGTCCTCATCGGACCGACCTGGTTTGGAGGCGATCAAGGCATGTAGTTCACACTATTTTTCTCTCGAAGAGGTCAAATTGATGGAATGAAATTTGATCAAGTGACGCCAAGATGGAGGGGAAGCATCAATTAGGAATCATCTCTCAAAAAACTCAAAAAATCTGGCAGAAAATTTTGGAGTATCATTAGAGAGAAATATATTTTTTTTCCTTTTTTGATCTCATATGTATGAGTATATTTTTCGTCATATCGTAGGTGAAAAATTTTATCCAAAATTGTTCGTGAGCAACAAAGTCATGAAAGGATATGTCCAAGTATTGGGGTGAGTGAGTTACTTCACACAATTCTTAGACCTTTGTCTTTCTCTCATCTTTTTTATTTCATATTTGTTATATATTTTTTCAGGATGATGGCTGGAAGAAAACCAATAGCGTGATAGTTACAGACGATATATCATCCACTATCACAGCTAACAATTTAATGGTGCTCCACAGGAAATTTCATTTCCCCAATGAGTTGGCAACTATTGTTGCCAAAAAGTGTGTTCGAGCACGTTCTCCTCCACCAGGATATTTACTATTTATGAGATGATTCTTCGCGCGGGATTGTGATTCCCTTTGACTCTTGAATTGATTGAGGTCTTTAAAATATGTAGAGTAGCTTTATCACAATTTTCATTTCAAGCTTTAGTGATCATCGTTGGTTTGACTATCTTCTTTAGAGAGCGTAGTGCGACTTTGAACATCAAATACTTGTGTCAAATATGTAAATTCACATGTGATGCTCAGGGACGTGTTTTTTATCGATCCATAAAGAATTGGATAGAATTTTTAGCATGAGATCCATCTAGAAATTGGTTTAATGGGTTCTTTTTTGTGAAAAATGAGTGGGGCCTCCCTAAGAGACGGGAAAGATTGAGTGACCCTCCAGATCCATTACTGATTGAAGAGAATGAAATCCTAATGACTCTTAATATTCCTGATGTAGGAAGCTTGTAGCATGAGTTATGTTATATTGGCAAGTATATAATTGAAGGTAGAATGTTCAAGGTAGGAATTTCCATTCAAGCAGGGAGATCTCATGCTCTTCTACTGAAGAGATCAAGTAAAGGTGATGAAAGGTCTCCTCATATTCACAGAATTCTTTCAGGAAGCCCGTTATGAAATCATGGTGACAACAATATTTCTTCTTTAAAGAAAAAGAAGACATGTGCCGAAGTAACTACGTCAAATATTTGTAGAGAAGATGTTCGCCCCCAATTGGCCTCTGAGAGTTTAGCTATCTCAACTCATAATGGGAGGATTCATTTCTTGAAGCCGCATATTCCTAAAGAGGTGTTAAAATCTCATATGCACTGGACGCCAACGAGTAGACGAATTAGTACGTTATCTTCTCTTTCTCTTTCTTTTCTTCTTTTCTTTTTTTCTTTGTGTAATATTTTGATTTTTTGATTGCATGTAGCCCAAAAATTAGGGCTTATGGCTCATTTGGATGTCGCACTAGATGAATGGAATACTGAATTTGTGAAGGTAAAATACTTGCAAGCTGAGTATGAGCGAAAGATGAGTGCTAAGGCCAAAGAAGTGGCAGTTTTGGAGGATCAGCTAACCAGGTGTAGAACTGAGCTAGCAAACATGTCAACTTCTCTTTCTCTCCAGCATCAGGAGTTGGAGCGTATTCGTGATGAGCTGATTGAGGTGAGGGCAGAGACTCGCTAAAAAGTGAAAAGACTCAAGGCATTTACAGCGGAGAAGAAAGCTCTTAAACTAAAGAAGAAAGTATTACAAAATTATCTTTATGAAAATGAGCTTACAATGTTAGAAGCGGAAGTAAATGAAGTCTCCTTGAAGGTAGTGGAAGACTTTAATAACTCCCTAGCTTATCATGATGCTATTGAGGATCATATCCAAGAAGCTCGTAATCATATTCTTAATGTTAAAGTGAAGGACTTGGAGCGCCAATGTTTGGAGGAATGCTTCATTTGAGGATTCCTTAAAGGAATCCACTTAGTACATCGCAAAACTGGAGCTAGTATTGAGAATTATCTCCCAGCCAAGTATCTGAAGACCTTTTGCTAGATTCAAGAGATGAAGGGGTTGAGTGTGAGTTTAAGGGAGCATCTTTCAGTGGTGAGGAGGACATTGATGTCATGTAGTATCACTTGAGGATGCATTTCTTTCCCTTTTATCTATGTATTATTATTTATTATTATTATTTTTTGTATCCAGAATTTTGATTCTTTCTTATATCATCATGTTAGAGCTATTAATGACATTAGTAAACTAAAAATTTTGGGTGATTTGCTATTGTTTTATTTTGACCTATTCGAGGTGATTGGTCAGAATATTATTCGACGACACTAACATGTATGGAAGAGGTCGTGGGAAGTCCACCAAGGATCTTTTGGCCTATCCTAGGTATTAGTCAAAAGATTATTTGACATCTTACCTATATGGAAGAGGCCGCAGAATGCCCACCAATGACTTTTTGACCTATCCTAAGTATTAGTCAAAGTATTACTTGATTTCTACCTGTATGGAAGAGGCAGTGGAATGTCCACCAAGGACTTTTCGACCTATCCTGGGCATTAGTCAAAGTGTTACTTGACTTCTTACATGTATGGAAGAGATTTGATCAAATCCCCTTGGGATTGATCATACCCCGACTGAGACACAATGTGAGTTGTGCATTCCTCAAGTGGGAGGATTAAATGGAGGAACAAACTTGAAAGAATAGGTCATAAACTCATTACTTTGATAAGGTCGGTGATACAATCATAAGATAATTTTAATAAAGATATGAGTTGAAGAGGAAATGACAAACGTGATAAAATAAAAGTTGTAATATTTATGTAGTAAGAATTACTGATAATATTTTTGAAGATTCTCCGTGTTCCAATTTCGAGATAAGGTTTTTCCCTCTGGATCCTTGAGCTTAAATTTTCCTGGCTTGACCATAGCTGTAACCATATAAGGGCCATCCCAAAGAGGTGAGAGCTTATTACATTGAGGGCCTTTGCCCACAACTTCAAAACTTCGCAGGACCAAGTCATCAACAGAGATGGGATGGGGTTTCACTCTTCTTTTGAAGTGACGAGCTACCCTGTGGTGGTAGGCAGCAGTTCAAAGTAGGGACATGTCATGAGTTTCGGGGAGTAGGTCCAAGTTATGTCAGAGTTTTTCATCATTACTATCATGATTGAATGATTCAAATCTTAGACATAAAATCTCGATATCTACTAGTATAATAGCTTCTATGCTGAAACACAAATTATATAGTGTCTCACCAGTCGGAGTTCGTGATGTAGTGCGGTAAGCCCAAAGAACATTAGAGAGCTCCTCAACCCATTATCCCCCAGCCTTCTCGAGATGCATTTTTAACCCTTTGAGTATAGTCCTATTGGTAGCTTTAGTTTGTCCATTAGTTTGAGGATGGGCTACAACTATATGCAGCAGCTGAATGTGAAGATCTTTATAAAAGATAAAAAGACTTTTCCAGTAAATTGGGTTCCATTGTCAGTGGTGATCTTTATAGGAAGACCGAATTGACATATTATATTTTTCCAATCAAATTATTTAGCATTTGCCTCCGTAATTTTAGCGAGTGGTTTAGCCTCCACCCATTTAGTGAAGTAGTTGATAGCTAAAATGATAAACTCTCATTGCCCTGATGCTACTAGAAAAGGTCCTATGATATCAAATCCCCATTGAGCAAAAGGCCACGGGCTTTGAAGGGATGAGAGCTCTGTATGTGGTATATGAGAGAGGTTAGAGTGCAACTGACAACTTGCACATTTTTTTATGAAATCCAAGGCATCTTGCCTCATCGTAGGCCAATAGAATCCTTGCCTTATAAATTTAAGGGCTAGCGCCCTTCCTCTTAGGTGTTCTCCATATATCCTAGAGTGAACCTCTCTTAATGCATAATCGACCTCTGATGGTGAGAGACATTTAAGGTATGGCCAAGAAAAAGCTCATTTGTATAGTTCACCTCTGATAATAATAAAGTTTGCAGTTGTCTTTGGAGATGAGTTGCAATAGTTGGGTCTTCAGGAAGGGTCCCTTCTTGTAGAAAGGATAGGATGGGGTCCATCCACGAAGGTTCCTTTATCTCATTAATTGCTTGTATTACCTATGACCCTTGGATACTAGGAAAATATATTTCCTCAACATGCCTTCTCTTAAATAGATCTCTAGTAGCAAAGGTAGCGATCTTAGCGAGAGCATCAGCTCGAGTGTTCTGCTCTCGAAGTATGTGAATGATTTGATGTGTCTTGATATGGGCAAGAAGTGACTTCACCAAGCTAAGGTATTGTGCTAGCTGGGGATTATGAGTATTAAAGTTTCCCTCAACCTAGGAGGCGACAGGCTGAGAGTTAGTGTGGATCATTAAGTTTTGAGCTTCACAATTGATGACAAGTCTCAACCCTGTGATGAGAGCCTCATATTCAACCATATTATTGGTTGTAGGGAATTTTAGGTGAAGTCCATACTCTAAGGTATCTTGTTGGGGAGAAATAAGTAAGATTCTTGCTCTGGCACCATCACTTCCTGAAGCTCCATCAACATAGGGTCCATGAGATTGGGGTTTTGGTGTAATAGATAGCTTATTTGGAGTAGAGACTAAGTGGCCTGGTAAAAAATATCAAACTCTCTCAATTCTACAGACCATTTGATTAACCTTCCAGATGCCTCTAGTTTCTATAGAATGGCCTTCAGGGGTAAATGGGTATAAACACCGATGGTGTGAGCTTGGAAGTATGGAAATAATTTTGCACTGAGAAAACTAAAGCCAAAGCCATCTTATCTGCCAGTGGATAACGACCTTCTATATCAGAGAGAATTTTGCTGACATAGTAAATTAGTCATTGTATTGCATTTTTATCTCGCACAAAAACTGAGCTTATTATGTGGGAATAGACTATGAGATATAAGTATAACATCTCTCCTTGGATAGGCTTGGATAGTAAGGGTGGAGAAGCTAAATATTCCCTTAGTTACTCAAAAGGAGCTTGACATTCATCAATCCACTAAAAATTATTATTTTTAGCTCCCTTCAATATTTTAAAAAATGATAAGTATTTATCCCCAGAATAGGCTAAGAAGCTGGATAAGGCAGAAATTCATCCATTCAAGCGTTGAACTTCTTTGATATTCTTTGGAGGAGCCATATCTCTGAGTACTCTAATTTTCTTGGGATTAGCTTCAATTCCACGGTGAGTGACCATGATTCCAAGAAATTTTCCTGACGTAATCCCAAAAGCACACTTGGTTGGGTTGAGTCGCATGTTATAACATCAAAGAAGGTTAAAGCATATTTCTAAGTCAGAAATATGTTGTAATTATTCCAAGCTTTTTACTAACATGTCATCTACATATACCTCCGTTATGTAGCCTAAGAGGTCTTTAAAAACCTTATTCATAAGGCATTGATAAGTAGCACCAGCATTTTTTAACCCGAATGATATAACTTGGTAATAATATAAACCTTTATATGTTTGAAATGATGTGGCTTCTTCATCCGTTGGATCCATTTTTATTTGGTTGTAACCTGAGTAAACATCCAAAAAATTAAGCATTTGATGCCCAGACGTAACATCAATCAATTGATCAATTCGAGGGAGGAAAAACTATCTTTCGGGAAAGTTTTATTGATGAATATAATCAATACACATTATCCAAGTTTCATTTGCTTTCTTAATCATGACAACATTTGCTAGCCATGTAGGGTAATATACTTCTCGTATGAATCCCTCTTCTAAGAGCTTGTTAACTTCTTGTTCAATAGCTTGGAGGCGATTGTTGACCTCATTTTTATAATGAGAACTCAACCCCTCCATCTTAGACATAGGACTCCTCTTAGACTTTAAGAGTTTCTTAGTCTTAAGACACATCTAGTGATTAGGTGGACACTCAAACTTAACCCTAGAAGACTTAGAAGGGTTAGCCATAGGAATAGGTCATGCCTTAAGGGTGTTGGGAAAATTACCTACCCTTAGCTTAAACCATTCCTCACTTTCCTTCTTTCAAGTTAAACCATTCCTCATGATTCTTTTATATTCTCATTTATATTCACATATATAAATGAAATATAATTATAAATAAATCAAACCAATTCCAAAAATCAAACTCAAATTAACTCAAAATCCAATCTAAGCCTTTCAAGTCAAAATCTTGAACTTAGCCAAATTAATTTCAAATCAGGCCAAATTCTTGATTTTATCTCATGATTCAATCAACCCTACAATCATGAACCTATGTATAAATCCAAAATTCATTCACATAATCAAACTCAAGTAAAAAATCAAAGCTAAAACCCTTTCATATTCTTCCTTTGAATATGAAATTGTCAAATTAATCAAAATCCATTTGACTTCAAACCACTTATAAATGGATTTATATTTCAATCATAAGTCCATGTGCAAGATCAATCAAGCTCCAATCAAGCTTTGACCAAGCCATTTGACCCACTTAGGCTCACTTGACCCAAAGTGACCTAAAGTACCCTTATGAGCCAAATTCTAATCCTAACGAAATTTGATTGAACCAAACTCATATTTGCCTCTCATCATGATCAACAATCATCATGGGATGATCAATCAATCAAATTGGGTCAAACCAAGTCAAACCTAAGAGTTGACCAAGTCAACACTTAACCCAAAATGAAACCTTATATAGCCAAATTCAACCATAGGCCAAATTGATTGAAACCATTGATCTAAATTCACTTGACCAAGCCAACATTTGAGCCTAACCTAGCCCAATTGCCCACTTGACCCAAGTTGACCCAATTTGACCTAAAAAGTCAAAAATATGTCAAAACTTGATATAAGCCAAATTGATTGAAACTAATGGGTCAAGTCTATTCCAAATCACTTGTGAAACTTTACCAAAGCCTCAATTGGCCAACTAGACCTAACCTAGCCCAATTGTCCTTAGCCCTAACATGACCTAAAGGGGTCATGTTGAGCTAAATTTGAACTTAACCAAAATTGATTGGAAATAATGATACCAATCCACTCCATATGACTAACCAAACCCAAACCTGCCATTAACCTAGCTCAAATAGGTCAAATGGGTCAAATAGGTCAACTTGACTCATTTGACCTAAATGAAGTCATAAGAGCCAAATCCAAAACTATACCAAATTGAATCAAATCAAAGCCACCAAAAAAATTTCAAATGGTCATATGAACTTAACCCAACCCTTAGTTTGACCCAATTTAACCAATTGGTCAACTTGACCTAAGTTGACCCATTTTGACCTAATTGGGTCACATGAGCCAAACCCTATCAAATGAATTCCAAATCTCATGAAACTTGGCCAAACCTAGTTTCTCCACATACCCAACATATCCAAAGTAAAAAAAATTAGCAAAATGACTATTCTACCCCTAGGCCTTAGAACAAATTTTGGCTTAATCCATGGGTAATTTGGTCATACCCTCTTCATATCCACTTGAGGCTTTCCTAATAGCTCAAGGGGACCTAATGTAGAGTGGTGCACCCAACCCAATCGGTTTGGGTCAGTCCAATTGGTCCCTAGACCAAACCTGACCCTATGAGTCAAAATGCCAAATTCAAACTCCCTCTCGCACTCAAATTCAATCACATAGAAGGTTGGCAATCCACTCCTTGGGTCAAATCGACCATGTGCACACTCAAAATAGCCAAAAAAAAACTCCCCAATATGATCAATTGGATCAAAATGGTACAATGGCTTATGACTGTCTAATCCTTCAAGGGGGAGATATACTCCCCCTAAACAAACTCAAATCCATTAGTCCTCAATTCGATTAAACCTAGGGAAGCCAGAGAAGTAATTCCTCAGCCTCCTTAAGCTTCCTAGAGTGAAATCAAATCTCATATTCTCAATTTTGCATAGTGTGAAAACAGGGCAGCTCAATCTATTCTTGAATTTCCTCTTCACTCAATTTCACTCCAATTACTTTTGTACACTCCATCAGAGGGGCAAGTCGAGTGCACCCAAGTTCTCTTTGAATTTCCAAAGGCAAAGGGGGACCTAGCTCGATCAAAGCTACAAGCTAGCTAAGGAGGAGGTGGTCCATACACCAATCCACTCAACCTCAAGTGCTCAAAACTTCAACAAGGCTTCGTCTTAACCAGACAAAGCTTCTCCAAGGGAATCGAGCACCGGTGATCACCTCCGATGAGGTATAGAATTTTCATACCATTAAACTCAATGAGGTGTGGAGATTTGCGAAAGAAATTTTAATCTCATGGATTTTTTAACATTGGATTTGCCACTCTTTAGCTTTAGATGGTGTGGGTTGAATTTGGTTTGAATTTGAGGTTGATTGAGCTCGGATCTTCCCCTTGATCATGGACGGTCTCTGTTGATCAAGAGGAAGAACTTGGGAAATCTCAGTCATCCATCCACGCATTTTGGATGGACAGTCGAGATAATTCCCCACGTTTAGATATCCATTATTCATTTTAAAACCGTGGGGAGATCTCTAGCCGTCCGATCTTTGATCGAATGACAGAGATCAAACCACGTGCGCCGCCAGCCACCATTTGGGATTTGACAACTTAAGTAATCCCTCATGGTACAATGAGTGTAAAGTGTACTGACCGCCACTGCCACGCATCGTGCCGTGAGCTAGGGGATTAGTTAAATTATTTTAATTAATCCTAATTAACTTAGGGATCTTCTAAAATTCATAACTCCCTCTAGAAAATTTAGACAATTATGAAATAAAATCCTATGGAAAGATAACTGAGCCTAAAATATTTTATAATAAATTTCAATGGGTTTTAAATTATAATTTTATCTAATTTTGGGTTTTCTTGGAAAATTTATTTTGCTAATTACTTTTTAATTAAGCCTCTGATTAATCCCAAATTTCTTGGGTATATTTTAAGGGATAACTTCTACCTCCCCTAATTTTCTTGGGATTTATTGAAGGCTTGATTAGAAGAATTGCATATGGATTTCTTAATTACCCTCCTTATGTAATTAAGCATAATTAATGTGTAATTAGTGATTTTAATCCATGATTAGGGTTGATTAAGGTCAAATCCAACAAGTAGGAGGTTTATAGAATAATTTTGAGGCATTTCCCCTAAGTTATTCCCTAAACCCCCTTTTTCTCTCCTTAATCCTCTCTTAATTAAGGGTTAACTCATTAATTATCCCCTTAATTAATTTCTAAAAATTCTAGAAAGTTTCAGAACTTAATTAATCTACTTTGAGTAGATGCTTAGGTTTTAATAGCCTAAGTTCAATTAAAAAAAATCAAAACCAAATTTATAAGTATGAAAGGGTGTTTTGAAATTACTTAAACTAAACCCCTCAGCTTAATTAACCTTGAATTGTGAGCCAAATTGCATTAGACCCTTTTTCTTATTAGGTGCATTGCAAATTTAAATTCCTTGTGAGTTTTTTATGTCATCTCATTGGCCCATAATAATTTGGTTAATTATTCTAAGGTGGTGTAGGTAAGGGTAAAGTTACTTAATTCACACCTTAACCTAATTAATGCATAAAAATAAATCTAATTATCTAAAAATCACTAACCTCTTAGCCACACCATCTAAAGGACCATAGTGACCAATTCAATGGTAGATTTCACATGAAATATAAATTTCTTTCACAAAGGACCAACACCTCTTAGCCTAAGTGGTCGAAAATCACTAACCTCGCTGAAGGTGATCACCGACACTTAAGATCGATGAGGTAGTTTCGTCTAGTGGAGACGAAGCCCTGTTGAAGTTCCTAGGCCTTGAGATTGAGTGTAGAGCTCTATGGACCAACTCCTCTTCACTCCCCTTGTAGTTTTGATTGGATTGATCTCCCCCTTGCCTCTAGAACTCAATTGGATGCTTGGGCAAGCTCGACTGAGCTCCTAAACCAAGTGTGCAAGAGGAATCTAAGTGGGATCAAGTGTAGAAAATTAGAAATCAAGGTGAGCTCCCCTATTTTGCATTGTACAAAACTGAAGAAGACAAGATCCAAATCCTCTCTAGGGGCCTTGGGAAATCTCTCTTATGTTTGCTAACTCTCTCTAGGCTTTAATCGATCAAGTGGCAATGAAAAGTTCAGTGGATTAGGGGGAGAATATCTCCCCCTATGGAAATCGAACGACTGACAATGGGCTTGCCATTTTGATCCAATTGATCATATGGGATGAGTTATTTTAGCTATTAGAGGTGTATACATAGTTGGTTTGGCCAGAGGAGTGGAAGGCTAACTCCCATGTGCATCTAATTGAACTTTGGGGAGAGTTTGAAATTTTAATTTCATGCCTATGGGTCAGGTTTGGTCCATGGAAAAAATGGGTTGACCCAAACCAATTGGGTTGGGTGCACCACTCATCACTAAGTCCCCTTGAGGTTTTAGGAGAGCCTCAAGTGATTGTGATGAGTGTATGACCAAAATACCCATGGGCTAAGGAAAAATTTGTTCAATGTCCTAGGTGTATAATAGTCATTTTATTGTTTTTTCAGTTTGGGTATGTTTAGTATGTTGATAAAATAGGTTGGGCCAAGTTTCAATGGATTTGGAATCCATTTGATTGGGTTTGGCTCATGTTGACCCATTTAAATCAAAATGGGTCAACTTGAGTCAAGTTGACCAATAGGTCAAATTGGGTCAAACCAAGGGTTGGGTCAAATTCATATGAACATTGGAAATGTTTTGGTGCCTTTGGTTTGGTTCAATTTGGTATAGATTTGGTTTTGGCTCATATAACTTTTTTAGGTCAAATGGGTCAAGTTGACCCATTTGACCCATTTGACCTATTTTGGTTAGGTCAAGGATAGGTTTAGATTTTGTTGGTCATATGGAGTGGATTGGTATCTTTGTTTCCAATCAATTTGAGTTAGGTTCAATTTTGGCTCAACATGATTCCTTTAGGTCATGTTGGGTCTAAGGTCAATTGGGCTAGATTGGGTCTAGTTGGCCAATTGAGGCTTTGGTCAAGTTCCACAAGTGATTTGGGATGGACTTGACCCATTGGTTCCAATCAATTTGGCTTAGATCAAGTTTTGACACATTTTGGCCCTTTTGGACAAAATGGGTCCACTTGGGTCAAATGGGCCAAATGGGTTAGGTTAGGCTTAAAGGTTGACTTGGTCAAGTTCAAACATAGGTCATGAGTGAACTTGGATCAATGGTTTTAATCAATTTGGCCTATGATGGATTTTGGCTATGTTAGATTTCATTTTAGGTTAAGTGTTGACTTGGTCAACCCTTAGGTTTGACTTGGTTTGACCCAGTTTGATTGATTAATCATCCCATGATGATTATTTATCATGATAAGAGAGATATATGAGTTTGGTTTAATCCAATTTGGTTAGGATCAAAAGTTGGCTCATAAGGTACTTTAGGTCACTTTGGGTCAAGTGAGCCTAAGTGGGTCAAATGGCTTGGTCAAAGCTTGATTTGAAGTTGATTGATCTTGTGTATGGACTTATGATTGAAATATAAATCCATTTATAAGAGGTTTGAAGTCAAATGGATTTTGATCCATTTGAAAATTTCATATTCAAAGGAAGAATATGACGGAGTTTTGGGTTTGATTTTTGCTTTGATTTTTGATTGAAGGATTGAAGTTTGGATTTATATATGGACTCATGATTGTAGGATTGATTGAACCATGAGAGAAAATCAAGAGTTTGGCTTGATTTAAATTCATTTTGGCTAATTTCAAGATTTTGGCTTGAAAGGCTTAGATTTGATTTTGATTTGATTTGAGTTTGATTTTTGAAGTGGGTTTTGATTGTTTGAATTTATATTTCATTTATATATGTGAATATAAATGAGAATATAAATTGATTATTAGAAAATTCCAAGGGTTTGAAAAAGTTTAATCATGATTTGGGCTAAATCCATTAAAGGGAATTTAAAGGATTTAATTGAATTTTTAATTTGAAATTTAATTTTTTGGATTGGATTTGATTGATTTATATTTATATTTCATTTATATATGAGAACATAAATGAGGATATAAATTGATTTTGAGAAAATCCCATGAATTTGCAAAGGTTTGATCAAATTTTTGGTTAAATCCATTAATGAAAAAGTAAGGGATTTGAGGGAATTTCAAGCATTTTAAATTTGGAATTTAGTTTTAGGGTTGGAGTTGATTGATTTATATTTATATTTCATTTATATATGAGAATATAAATGAGAATACAAATAAGTTTTGAGAAAATCCCAAGGGTTTGAATTGATTTGATCAAGGTTTAGAGTTGATTTTGGCTTAAGTCCTTTAATGGAAAATTAAAGGAATTTAAGAAAATTTTCATGAATTGATTTAGATAATTTGAATTTGATTTGATAGGTTTGAATTTATATTTCATTTATATATGTGAATATAAATAGATCATGAGAAAATCTCAAAGGTTTGAATAGGTTTAGTTGATGATTTTGGCTAAGTCTTTTAGAAAGGGTTAAGGATTTAGGAATTTTGGACTTAAAAATTTTTGATGGAATTTGGTCATGAATTTCAATCACGGATTTTAATCATGGATTTGAATCATGGAATTGAATCATGAAATTGATTTGAGTTTGAAAAAATCAAATAGAGTTGATTTGGAGTTTGACTTGAAAGATGGAAAGTGAGGAATGGTTTAAGCTAAAGGGTAGGAGATTTTCATAACACCCTTAACGCGACCTATTCCTATGGCTAACTCTTCTAAGTCTTCTAGGGCTAGATAGAGTGTCCATCTAATCACTAGATGTGTCTTAAGGCTAAGGAACTCTTAAAGTCTAAGAGGAATCCTAAGTCTAAGATGGAGGTGTTGAGAGCGCATGAGGTCAACAAAGGCTTAATAGTGTGGTGTGGTAACGGGAACACACGTATTGACCAAAACAATCAACAATCGAGAGATCACAAGCACTAGCATCTACCTATTTAGGAAAGAAAGAAGAATCGAGCTTAGTGCAATGTGGCTCTACTTATGTCCGAGACATAAGAGAGAGGGAAGAAATCCACTAAGGGATAGAGTGTGAACCTTCCACTAGGGAAGCAAGTTCAAGTCATCTACAAGGAGATGAAAGGTTGGGTTTGATTTGAACCTCACTAAGGAGAGATCTCCATTGGGGGAGAGGGTTGAATTTGTTTCAATTTTTTGTATGATTTGAATTTTTAAGATGAACCTTGTTGGTTTGCAATGGGCTGTATTGAATAGGAGCCATGGAGGTTAAGACCTAACTCAAATTTACCAATCAAAAGGGGTAGTCTACTAAGAATATAACTGGACTAGCCGACCAAAGGGATGCCGATATGCGGCGGTATAGGAAGAAAGCAGACTTACATCCTCCAAGTAGAGTTGTGGGTGATCTAAGCAACATTGAACCCAACCTAGGGTTGACTATTGAGTGAATGCCACTGGGGGATTTAGATCAACTCAAAGATAGTTAAAGATTGATTTAATTTTTAGTTTGGTTTATCTGATCATGATGGATCCCATAGGTTTGTGATGAACTGTACTGAGTAGGGGCCATGGAAGCCTAGACCTAACTCAGATTTACCAATTCAAAGGGAGTAGTCTACCAACCACAAGGTAGGACTATCCAACCAAGGAGAAATGCCTTTTAGTGTATAATGGTCAAGTCTTAAGAAGAAAGCATGAGGACTCGCATCTTCTAGAGATAAGAAACAACTAGGGTGATATGTTACTTTGGGCAACAAATCAAATCTGACATAGGGCTTACTATTGAGCGAATGCCACTGGGGGACTTAAATCAACCCAAGAATAGTCAAAGATTAATTTCATTTTTAGATTTGTTTATTTTGATAGATTCTGTTGGTTTGCGATGGATCGCACTGAGAAGAAGATTATAGAAGCCTAGACCTTTCTTAGATTTACTGAACCAAAGGGAGTAGCTTCCCGGCCGATGAAAGAACTATCCGACCAAAGGAGTGCCTTTCAGTTTGCAATGATCAATTTAAGGGAAGAAAGCCCACGGACTCACATATTCCATTAGAAAAGATCACTGGGATGATCAGTTACTTTGGGCAACAAATTGAACCCGACCTAAGGCTGCCCGCCGATTTGAAATAACCATGCCAGAAAGAATGTGTCATAGTCTTATATCTTTTAAAGAGGGAATAACAGCTTGTGGAAAAATAGAACCCGACCTAAGGCTAAGTGAGTGACCGAGGATTTATCTCAACTCAGGTAGTCAGACAATTCTTATAGGGAGTTCTGCTAACACTGTCCTAAAGATAGGATGCCTGTTTGGGAGAAGGGGCCCTTTAGGGGCTTGAATCCTAATCCATAAGCAAATTAATTTATTTATTTTAGTTGTTTTATCATGGAACCTATTAGTTTGCAAAGGATCAAACTGAGAAGGAGCTTATATTAGCCTAGACCTATCTCAGATTTACTGAACCTAAGAAAAATCTGTGCATCTGTTGAACAAATTTTCCAACCACAGGGGTGGCTACTAGGAAAGGGGAACTGTCCAATCCAAAAGTAACCTAGGTAGCGTCTAAATGGAGTAATAAAGGGCTTAATCCAAATAGAGTGCCCACAGGGGATGGGGCCGGTAAGGGCTTAATCCAACACCCTAGAGAAAATGACATGGCTAGTCATAAATTCAATAGGTAATGTTGTCAAAGCATGGGGAATCATATGCAGAGTGGTGTACTCACGGGTTGGTCATTGTAACACACCAACCTCGGTGCTGCTCGATTTGCAATAATCATAGGAAGAAAGACTCACATCCTGATAACAAAAGCCTGGGATAGTCTCTTCTCGACAGTGTTATTTTGAGGTGAATGCCACTAGGGGTCTTATATCAACTCAAAAGTAGTCAGGAGAAAAGGAGCCTTTGGGGGACTTATCCTAAACCTCAAAAATATTTGACCTAGTTAGAACATGATGGCTAGTTCAAGAAGAAAGTACGAGGACTCACATCTTCTTAAATAAAGTCAACAACAAGGTATCTTACTGGCTGGATAGTGAAGCATACCAAACTAACAAGGCACTCATTTCTTTGCAATGATTAAGTTAGAAAGAAAGCGCGGGGACTCACATCTTCTAATAAATGATCACTAGGGTGACATACTAGTGAGGTAGTATGTAGACCTAGGCTAATGAGTGAGTGCCACAGGGGGCTTGCTCCCACATCAAAATAGCTTGAGACAAAAGATTTGTGTTTGTTATGTGCATGTACTAAAAGGAATAGGATGTCTCTGGGAGACTCTTACACCTACCTTAAAAGATGCTGGGGAATTATGAAATGAAGCCACGGATGGCAACAAGAATTCCTACTAAGAAAGGATGCTGCTTGAGTTCTCTCACACCTAACTTAGTTATGCTAATCGAAATAGGATGCATCTCGGGTTCTGTCACACCTATTCTAAAAGCAATGGGAGATTGTGTTTATGTTGTGAAAGAGGGATATGATGCCACTGGGGACTCTTACACCTACCCTAAACATGTTATGGAAGATTCGCAAGACAAGCAAACAACACTTTGAAAGAAGAGAAGATTTGATGAATGGAATCAGATTTTGTTCTTTTTATTAATGAAATGTTTTCAAACAAGTTTTATTTCATGGGTAAAAGTTCTTTATATAGAGCCCATTAATTGGAAGCATCGGGTGTTCCCCTTTATAATCAATAAGTTGATAAGATCCTCCTTGATAGGCCTTCTCATGACAGGGGCCTTCCCAGTGGAACTTGCTCCCATCTTTTGACGGGCTACAATTGATCTCCTTAGGACTAACACAAGTTCTCCTACTCGGAAAGACCTATGGCGGACTAGCTTGTTGTGAGCTTGAATCATTTTGGCCTTATACAACTCAAGGTTCTGGCACGCCCGTAGGTGACTTTCCTCCAAACCTTCGAGCTCTTCTAACCGCAACTTTGCAATTTGCTCGGTAGTGATCTTATTACCCAATTGTATCCTTAGTGAAGGGAGTTGAACTTCAAAATGAAGAATAGATTCAAACCCATACACTAAGGAAAATGGGGTAGATTGAGGTGGAGTTCGGTATGTAGTGCGGTAGGCCCATAAGGCTTCAACCAACTGCTTATTCCACTATCATTTATTATCATCAAGAGTCTTCTTTAGTATCTGGATGAGAGTTTTGTTGAATGCTTCTGCTAAACCATTAACTCTAGGGTAGTAGATGGTGGAGTATGTCCAATCTATACCGTGTCTTTTGGCAAATCTATTTATCTTCGTGCTTTTGAATGCAATACCATTATCGAATATAATTTATCAAGGCACCCCGAACCTATATAAGATACGGTTCCAAAAAAAACTGAAGCACATGGTGAGCTGTGACCTCTCTGAGTGGGATGGCTTTCACCTACTTGGAAAAGTAGTCGGTAGCAGCTAAGATGAATCGATTCCCCTTAAAAGAAGGAGGATCGATCGGATCTACAATGTCGGCATCCCAACACTCAAATGGCCATGAAGCTAAAGTAGGGTGTAGAATGTTAGGTGGCTAGTGGAGGATCACACCGTGCACTTAACACTGATGGCATCTCCTAGCTACGTCCATGCAATCTGTGATCATAGAAGGCCAGTAGTATCCAAGTCTTTTGATCTTTGACTTCATCTGGACTGATGCACTCCATATAGACCTGATTGTACCTTGGTTACATTGTCATGGGCTTTGTATTTGTCTAAACAACGTAACCACATCTGGTTAAAGGACCGTCGGTACAGGGTGCCACCAACAAGAGCATAAAAAAGTGCTATTTGTTTCACCTGATGGGCTTGAGATTTATCTTGAGGTAGTTTACTAGTGTTCAAGTAATCTATGAATGGTTGCCTCCAATCTAGCTCCTTGTCCATTTTAGCAATGACAACCTCCCCTTCAAGAGAAAGTCTCTCGATGAGTTCAGAATCAATAAGGGATAAGACTTGTCTACTTTGGACCCTTATTGAAATGGACTCAATTTTTGAACATGCCAATTCTTTGGCAAGTTTGGCCAAGACATCTACTACTATGTTCTCTGCTCGGGAACCTTCTAGATGGTAACTTTAAGAATCTGGGCCACCGGCTTCATAGTATACTCATAGTAATGATGAAGATTGAATTTGATGACCTGGTAGGACTCGGTAATCTGGTTGATCACCAACTGAGAGTCCCCAAAGATATTTATGCTCTTGACGTTGATAGTTATGGTTAACTCCAAACTGACAATCAAAGCCTCATACTCGACTTCGTTGTTGGTGCAGGGGTTGGAAAGATAGTATGATAATTTCATCACATCACAGTTTGGAGTTAGAAGAACTATTCCTACCCTTGCCTTTCCTGGGAGAATAAATTATGGTGCTTCACTTTTATGAAAAGAAGCAGCACCATCAAAATATATCTCCCATCGACGGTTGCCGGCCTCCCCTAAGTTCATGATTTGTTCATCGGGGAGATCGTCACTAAGCAGAGAATTAGTAGGAAGTGGGTGTGCTACTAAGAAATCTGCTAGTGCCTAACCTTTTATCGTACGGAGGGGTACAAGAGTGATATCAAACTACAAGAGTATCATGGACCAATAAGCCAAACATTCAAAAAATGTTGGTTGTGTCATGAGGTACTATAGTGGATTGGTTCTTGAGATCAAGTTCACTTTATGAGAAAGCATGTAGTTTCGTACCTTCTGAGATGCAAAGATCAAAGGCAGGCAATACTTCTTGATAGGTGGATAGTTTGCTTGGGTCGAAGGCGAGGGTAGTAGAGCTTTCCTTCCCCTCATCATTGGCTTGAGCAACGAAGAGTCATCCAATGCGTGTAAAGGATCAGTGCGATAGGATAGAAATGCAGCTGGCGCTTCACCAAGTATTCTTTGATGTCTTCAAATGCATCTTGACACTTGTCATCCCACTTGAACTTGGCATCCTTTTGACAAGTGGCGAGAATGGCTTGCATCTCCCAATAAGTTTGAGATAAAATCTTAGATATGCCAACCATCCTTGAAAGGATCGAGTTGAGTTAAACTCTTAGGTGGCATTTCTAAGATAGCTTTAATCTTGTCAGGATCTATTTCTAATTTTTGATGTCGAACAATAAACCTAAGGAATTTCCCTGAAGCGACTCCGAATGCACACTTTAGGGGATTCATCTTGAGGTTATATTAACTTAACCATTTGAAAATTACTCTCAAGTCAAAGAGGTGGTCTTTCATTTCTTTACTCATGACTACTAGATCATCAACGTAGCACTCAACCTGATGATGGATGAGTTCATTGAAGATCTGAGTCATGGCCCGTTGGTATGTAGCACCAGCATTTTTAAGGCCGAAAGGCATGACCCTATAATAGAATATTCTGATTAGGGTTTGGAAAGTAGTGTTTCTTTCATCTTTAGGAGACATCGTGATTTAGTTATAGGTAGATGACCCATCTGTGAAAGAGAATACAACATAAGATGAGGCAATGTCCACCATTAATTCTAGTATAGGAAGAGAAAACTCATCCTTAGGGAATTCCTTGTTTAAGTCCCTAAAATTGATGCAAATGCGAATTTGGCCATTCTCCTTCTTAATTGGGTTGACACTAGCTAACCAGGTAGGATATTTTTCTTCCCTGATGAAACCATCATCGATCAGTTTCTTGACTTCAGAAATGACCTATTGTTCAATTTCTAATCGCATACATTTAGGAGCTTGATTAATAGGGGTAATATTAGGGTCTATTGCTAGCTTATGGACTGCAATGTCAGAAGATAATCTGGGCATTTCTTCATAACTCCATGCGAAGCAGTCTTTAAATTCAATTAATAGCCTAACTAAGTCATTGGTTTCTCCTTCATTCAACAATGAACTAATGTATGTCGGGAGACGATTTTCTTCTATCCCGAGGTTGATTTATTTTAGCTTGTTGATTGTTGAATGAAGCTCCTCTTCAAACTCTGGCAATGCCTTTTTGACTTAAAGATCATTTGGATCATCTGAAGTTTCTAAACACACATTCTCATAAGAGTTAGGGATGTCTGAGAAGAACCTATCAGATTCAAAATGGTTGGTAACAACTAGGCAATATTCTTCATCATCAACCGAAGCCACTATAATGAATCCTAGTCCCGCTCTTGATTGTGCTTCCACTTTATATTGTTCCATAATTTTCAAAATATTATCTACTTGGAGCAAGTGTGAGAACTAAACCTTTTTTAGATTTTGAATACAAGATGAGTAAAAGTCAAAAGGTAATTCCATTAATTCTTTAAAAGTATCTTCCTCAAGTCCTACATCAAGCTCTGGACTTGAGGATGATGAACCCAAAAAGAACCTTTTCTACTTCATGTAACTGGAAGACTTAGGGACTTCCTTAACTACTATACCTTCAACTTTCTGGGATGTAAGTGAGGTAAGAGCTAAGGTTCCCAACTATTGCCTAATAGTTTCAGATAAACCAGATTTGAATACTTTTCTTTGCTTGGAGGCCTGGTCTTCATCTCTAGCTGGATCAATAGTCACCTCCAATGGAACCCACTGAGAGCGATTAGCTAGTACACTAATCACATTAGACTCATTCTTCAAACTGGATTTCAAGTCTATGTGAATAGTAGGGGTACTCTTATGAACTGGAATACAACCTCTATTGGTTGAGACCAACTTGTGGGGGAGGGGTGGGCAATGTCCACAATTCTAGTATAGAAGAGAAAACTCATCCTTAGGGCATGCCTTGTTTAAGTCCCTAAAATTTCTAAATACAATTTGGCCATTTTTCTTCTTAATTGGGTTGACACAGCTAACGGTAGGATATTTTTCTTCCCGATGAAACCCACATTCGGTTTCTTGACTTTAGAAATGACTTTGTTGTTCTAATCGCATGCATCTAGGAGCTTGATTAATAGGGGTAATATTAGTCTATTGCTAGTGGACAATGTCAAAGATAATCCGCATTTCTTCATAACTCCATGTGAAGCGGTTAAATTTAATCAATAGCTAACTAAGTCATTGGTTTCTCCTTTATTGTGATGGCTATGTCGGAGATGATTTTTCAGGTTGATTTCTTTTAGCTTGTCGATTGTTGAATGAAGCTCCTCTTCAAACTCTAGCAATGCCTTTTTGACTTAGAGATCATCTGGATCATCTGAAGTTTCTAAACACACATTCTCATAAGAGTTAGGGATGTGTGAGAAGAACCTATCAGATTTAAAATGGTTGGTAACAACTAGGCAATATTCTTCATCATCAACCAAACCCACTGTAACGAGTCCTAGTCCTGCTCTTGATTGTGCTTCCCTGCCTATATTGTTCCATAATTTTTCAAAATATTCTGATCTATACTTGGAGCAAGTGTGAGGAACTAAACCTTTCTACACAAGATTTTGAACACAAGGCGAGTAAAAGTCAAAAGGTAATTCCATTAATTCTTTAAAAGTATCTTCCTCAAGTCCTACATCAAGCTCTAGACTTGAGGATGATGAACCCAAAAAGAATCTTTTCTACTTCATGTCACTAGAAGACTTAGGGACTTCCTTAACTACTATACCTTCAACTTTCTGGGATGTAAGTGAGGTAAGAGCTAAGGTTCCCAATTATTGCCTAATAGTTTCAGATAAACCAGATTTGAATGCTTTGCTTTGCTTAGGAGGTCTTCATCTCTGGATCAAGTCACCTCAATGGAACCCAATAAGTGGTTGCTAGTATACTAATCACATTAGACTCATCTGGATTCCAAGTCTGTGAATAGTAGGTACTCCATGAACCTGAAATATGACCTTTGAAAGTCTTTTCCCTCTGGACTACCTTTTCTCACCTCTACACAGGTGGAGGTTGAGCCATCTACCCACATGTCCCATGTATGATGGAATGAGCGTGGGTGGAATGTGATATCTGAGATCCCTTCTTCTTTCTTGCTCACTTGGACTTTTCTTTTTCTTTTCATTTTCTTTTATATTTTATTTTATTATATTTTCTTTTGCTTTTGCATTTGCATTTGAATTTTTTCCAAGTTCATGAGAAAGGGTGTTTTGAGGAAGTTAATAAGTTGCATCCTCATAAATCTCAACCTCCCTCACTAAGAATGACTTTTCATCCCCATTAACATGATACTCAATTCCATCTTTTCTGAACTTGATGCACTAATGAAGGGAGGATGAAATGATCTTGTTCTGATGTATCCAAGGTTTATCAAGAAAAGTAGCCAACAAAGTATTCAAATCAATGATGTAGAACTTGGCTTGATCTTCTCCGATCTCCAAACACTATAGAACCTAAAGCAGCTCTCCTTGATCATTGAATCCTCTCAACATCATCCTATCTCCTCAGACTATAGAGATGTTGATCTTCAAATAGGCAGGAGTCTTTAGACTCATAATGATTATGCACAATTCCAAGAACCTGAGTGCGATCATCCATGTCATAATGTATAGGGCGGTTGTGCAAGTCCCCGGTAGAAGGTCTTCATTGGTGAAGGTAATCTCTTAGGCTTATGTTGCATAATGTGCTTCCTTACCTATAGCGATCAGCTGAGCTAAGCATATTTCAGGATCAATAAGAGCCTTGATTAGTGATTCCCTCATCTCTTTGGATAAGACAAGGGCATCATATATGCTTAGCTTAGATGACAACTTTCTTAGATGAGAAAGGATGTTGTAGTCCACCTTCGACTGATCTTCCACAAACATATCCAAGTGTGGAGCATCTTGTGGAAGGGCTTCTCGATCTTCAATACTAATGACTTATTTCCCTCTATCTAGAGGTGCTGCCCTAGGAGGTAGGACCTTGCCACTATGGAGGTTGACTTGTAATCTCACGGAGGTAAATGGTGGCAAGTTCTACACTTGCTCACAACTTCTCCTATGGGACTCTATGGATGATTCTAAGTCTATCCTAGAGGTGAACCCATGAGTATTAAAGTTAGAATCCAACTCGAATCGGAAGAGGAAGATCAAAATTATTATAGTTTATTAGACTTGAAGAATTATCGCTAGGTATAGAAGAAGACAACTCATCAGAAGAGACACAGATGTAATTCAAATTAGTTTTATTATTCAATTTCTTGGAAGTATTTGGAGGTACAAAGTAGAAGTCAAGTAGAGTGAGTAGAGTAAGGGATTTAATGCCCTTATCTGCAGATACAAGAGTTCTACTAGTAGAAGAAACATAAAAACTAGCTGAAATGGAAGAAGTCATCAGTGTGGAACATGCTGAAAGAGGACATGATCGATTGCTAAGGGGCTATCTTGGCGACACATTTCTTCTTCCCTTCTTCTACTGTTGAGCTCCCACTTTCCTAAAGCTGGCACTGACATCTTGCAAACCTTCCTTGGTATTGGAGGTTTGAGCTGACTCAGGCACCTGCAAGGAAAGCTTCTTGATCTTCTGAATTATTTTCTTAGAGGTTTTAGATAAAGAGATGTCCCAATCTTCTTTGGTTTTGGTAGGATCACTTGTATCCCCAAGGGTTACCCTAATGGAAATAGAAGGTTGTTCCACAAAGTATTCCTTTGGTGAAACTGTGTTCAAGCCAATCCTTAAATGTAAAGCAATCCTCCAAAATGTGGCCTAGCATATGGTGGTAAGGGAAAAAGTTTGGATCATGACTTTTGCCTACTTCCTCCAGTCTAGGCTAGGCTAAAATCAAGTTTCTTTAAGAGGTTCTTAAAGATTTTTCATTACCTCCCTCTTAAAGAATAACATTTTGTTTAACTTATCTAATAGAGTAGGTGGACCATAGCTACGGCAATGGATATGCATGCTCGGTGGTGGTATGGCGAGGTGGTGGCTATCTATGGGTAGAGGTGGAGGTGGTGTGTTTGCCTTAGTAGTGGAAAGAGGTGGAGGTTGTTGAGGTCATGGTCTTGGGCGATCTCTAGGCGGCTGCTTCCCACCACTCTTGTTCCAGCTTTCTTCTCATAAACCTTTTGGGATTTTTGATTTGGTAACTGATCTAAAAAAGGCAACTATTTAGCTTCTCTTTGTAGACTAGCCACCTTATTGATTAGCTTCTCAAATGTCTTTATGGTGAAGCCCTTAAGCATGAAGGCAACCGGGCCATGGATATTCCTCAAGATAATCTTAATGTCATACTGTTCAGACAGTTATGGTTTGCACTTTATACTCAGGTTGCACCATCAGAGAATATAATCAACAAGTGACTCACTGGAGTGCTGTTGGGCTACAACGAGATTGCCTATAGTAACCCTTTACTGAGCTCCAACAAATCTCTTGATGAAGAGTTGCTCTAACTCAGCAAATGTCTTTACTGAATTGTTGGGCAGTTTAGAATACCAATCAAAAGCAATACTCACTAGGCTATTGACAAAGAGTCTAAAGAGTAAAGTGTCGCTACCACCTACAATGATTGGCCTGAGTGAGCTATATCTTTTCATTCCATCAGCTCTTGAAGGAAGGAGGCACGAAACCCTTGGGATACTAGATAGCATCAAACTCCTCTGGGTAGGGTCTACCCTTTGGAACCAATGATCCTCCTCGGGCTTGAGCCAAAGCTTCCTTCACCTGCTGCTCAACCATGGATTTCAGATCTTTTTCATGTATGGAGGTACTTTCCACTACCTTCCTATATAGACTAGTGCTACCTTGCTCAACGGGAGGTATAGTCTTAACTGGATCTAAGACATGCACTAGCTTCAGGCTGATTGACATCGACTATGCTAGGATGAACTGGAGGGCTTGCTTAAGGCGACTACGCCAATAAGTCTTCTATTGTAACTATAATCACTATTGTGCCATCCTATCAATATGTTAATCTTTCTTCCTTAACTTCTGTCAGAGGTGATGGGTTGATTCTATAGTGTCTCCATGATCAACCTCATCTCCTTTTATGGTCTATTACTCCGTAAGAAGAGAACCTCTAGTATCGACCATGCATACGCCAACTGAATCCCCCATCAAGTCATCTTCGTTGGCGTCGAGCTGACTCTTTCTTCATCAGACCATGCATACCCAAAGATCTCTTTTTTCTCCTTAAAATAGTGTGCAACTATCTCATATAAGGATCGAAAAAGCTTGGGCTTGGTGTGATCATCTATGCGAGGCACATTCTCACAAGAGTCAATCCATGCGGTACTCTCTAGAAGAATAATCCGACTAACAGGTAATGGGGTAACAATCTTGGAATGATCCTCTACCACTGTTGCCACTGAACTACCATCTGGAATATCCATGATAGTAGTCACCATCTCTGCATCCGACTGAATGGGTGGAGTTGGTGAAGGAACGACCACGATGCTCCGGGTTCGCCACTCCTTCCGCACTACTACTAGGGCAGAAGGTCAAGCGGAGCTTGACCACTAATGGTGGTGTAGGAGGTAGGATCCCTATCGGATCACCAATGGGGTACGTTTCTCCACGGCCTTTATGGCCTTGGAGGAATGGGTGATCTTTGGAACACTTTGGTGATGTGAAGTAGAAGTGGGGTGGAGACACCACCGACTCTCTATGTATAGGAGCTGCCCTCTTATGATGGGTGGTCCCCTTGAGGAGGATACTATCAGTATGATCGGCATGGGTAGCAGCCGAGCTGGAAAGTCAACCAAAGTAGCGCGGTGAAGGTCCATCGCTCTCTTGATATATGATGTATGGGCCTCAGCCCTCTCTTAGATCTGCCTCCCACGCTGAGGGGATAACAAATCATAAATCAAAGCGACGAGACTTTGAGCATCCATATGCTCACTACTGGCATAGAACGAGGAAGCGGGCGACCTCCTACTCTAAAATTGTTTGCTATAGCTGTACCACTAGAGGAGGTGACAAATGAATCCTCCTAACATCCTCTCTATCTGATCTTGAGAGAGGATGAAACAGGTTCTCCATAACCAGTGGTGAAGTGATCATAGTAGACTCATCCATGGTTGACGTAGTAGATGCCTCAAGCTCTTTGGCTATCCTGGTATGGAACCATTTGACCATACAATTCTTATTTCTGCACTGAGTGTGGGTAGGATGAGAGGAGTGTGAGCTAGACCCATACTCAAATGTAGGGGAGGCAAGCCTTGAAACTAGGGGAGCCTTACCCTTGAAGGGTACATATGATAGGGTGCTAGCTCGCACCGGGGCAATGTGGGCAACTCTAGGATGAACTGTCAGTGGGACTAGAACTATTGGTACTGCTGGTACTAAAACCATTGAATGTTGTGGTACTGCCATAACTTTCCTCTTAGTGAGATCTCGATGGGTAAGTCTACCAGCTTACACCCTCTTCCTGCGGATTATTATGAGCGTAATTCCCTCACAAGTGATCTTGTCCCCCTCAAATCCATTACTAAAGTGGATCAAATGGGTATGATCCAAATGAAGGAAGTCAGCTTGATCCAAGGCTAGATCCATGCCATGAGGGAAGGTAAAGACAAATTTCTATGATCCATTGTTATTGGCTGGCATACCTGAAAGAAATCTGCAATGAGAAATGAACTTGCATCAGCTTTCTATCTCCATAGATTTTGAATTTTTGAATTTTGAAAATTTGAACCCACGTCCAACAACTTGGAAGTGTTAAGTGAGGTTCAAATGAATTTGGAAAGATTGATTGAAAGAGGAATTTGAGTATGAATCCAAACTTCAACAAATTTGAGTATGTTGAAATATGGATTCAAGATTTTGATAAGATGCTTCCATAGGTTCATTTTGTTTTGAATTTAATTTTTTGTTATTTGGAAGACCCTTCCCTTTAACAAATTTGGGTATGTTAAAGTAAGGATCAAATTGATTTTGTGTTGTTTGAATGTTTTGGAATTTTCACTTACTTAGCAAATTTAAGTGTGCTAAGTAATGTGAAAGTGATTGTTTCTTTTGAAAATTTTGTTTTATTTTGATTTCAGAAAATTTTAGAATTCTTACTTAGCAAATTTAGGTATGCTAAGAAAATCCTAAGTGTTTCATTTTTTTGGAAAATCTTGATTTTTGAAAAGGGTAGGATCCTTTAGCAAATTTAGTATGCTAAAGGGATCCTAAGGTGCTTCATTTTGTTTTTTTTTTGAAATGATTGAAATTGGAGATTCAACTTTAGCAAATTTGGTATGCTAAAGATGAAGTCCCTCTTGGTTTTATGAAATGGAAATTTCACTTAGCAAATTTTAGTATGCTAAATGAAACTCGAAATTGTGTGTTTAAAATTTTGATTTCATTTTTTTTTTCTAATTTTGATTTTTGACAATGGAAACTCCTCCTTAGAAAATTTGGTATGCTAAGGGAAGAAGTTCCAAAGGTGTGTGAGAAATTTTTGTTTTGAGTTTGGAAACTTTACTTAGCAAATTTGAGTATACTAGATGAAGTTCCAAAATATATTTTGAAAAGTTTTGAATTTTTGATTTGGAAACTTTACTTAACAAATTTAGGTATGTTAAATGAAGTTTCAAATATTGTTTGAAAATTTTGAATTTTCGGATTTAGAAACCTTACTTAACAAATTTGGGTATGTTAAATGAAGTTCCAAATGTGTTTTGAAAATTTTGAATTTTTGGACATTTCACTTAGCAAATTTAGGTATGTTAAATGAAGTTCCAAAATGTGTTTAGAAAAATTTTGAAATTTTGATTTTGGACTTGAGAACTTTACTTAACAAATTTAGGTATGTTAAATGAAGTTCCAAAAATTGTTTGAAAATTTTGAAATTTTCGGATTTGGAGAGTTCACTTAACAAATTTGGGTATGTTAAGTGAGGTTCCCAAATGTGTTCGAAATTTTTTTTGAAATTTTGATTTTGGATTTGGAAACTTTACTTAACAAATTTGGGTATGTTAAATGAGTTCCAAATGTGTTTAAAAAATTTTAAAATGTGATTGTTGATTTTGAATTTTTGAATTTGGAAACTTCACTTAACAAATTTGATTATAAATTTGGTTGCCATTTGGAATTTTAAAAGAATCTGATGTAAAGGAATTTGTAAAGGATTACTATAGTTGTTTGGTTGAGAATTTACAAATTCATGACTTTACATTTTTTTGGTTGACAAAATGTAATGTAAAATAAATTGAAGGAAATTTATGTAGTTAAATGAAAAAAGGGGTGTATGGATGATGATTGAAATTTAAATAGAAATTGACTATGATTCCAGTGACATCACTTTATATTGATGTGTATTTGAATTCACCCAGTTGGGCAAATTCAAATACATAAAAATTTTGTATTTTGGAATTTTACTTTACTTGGAACCAAATGCTTGAAATGTTAAAGCATGCATTTGAATCTGCATTCAAATGTTCTATAAATGAAATCCCAAATGTATGTTTGAAAAATTTTATTGGATTTTGAATTTGGAGACTTCACTTAACACATTTAAGTATATGTTAAGGGAAATTCAAAAATGTGTTTAGAATTTTGAAAACTTTTGGATTTGATTTTGGAAACCTTACTTAACAAATTTATGTATATTAAATGAAGTTCAAAAATGTGTTTAGAATTTTGAAAATTTTTGGATTTTGATTTTGGATTTTGAAAATTTACTTAGCAAATTTGATTATGCTAAGTGAAATTCCAAATGTATGTTTGAAATTTTTTGGAAATGTGATTGCTGATTTTGATGTATTGAAAAGAGGACCTCCATACAACAAATTTAAGTATCTAGAATTGAGATCCATTTTGTTTTCGAAATATGATATTTTTATTTTGTGTGTGATTTTTGCTTTTTGAAAGAGAGGAATTCCAATTTAAGGCATATGTTAGATATTCTTAAGTGGGATTTCCTAAATGATATTTTATTTTTAGTTGGGGATGAAATCATCATTTAATAAATTTAAGTTTATTAAATGAAGGTATTCATGTGTGCTTTTTGAAAATTTTTGATTTTGTTTATAAATGAACTTTCTGTTCAATAAGTGTGAATGTATTGAATAGAAGAATTCATGTGTGCTTTTTGAAAAAAGTTTTATAATTATGATTGTGATTTTGGAAATGGATGATTGTTTATTTTATTTTAAAAATGATATCTTCATCAAAGTGAATTGAAAGAAGATACTCATTTGTGCTTTTGGAAAATGTTATTAGTTTTATTTTGAAAATCCCTACATGTAACAATTATGTGAATTGTTAAATAAGGGTAAATAAATTTTGTGAAAAATATTTTATTAAGTGTATTCTTGAAAAAGGTGCTTTTGAAAAAGCAAAGTTCTTTATGGAAGTTATATTATTTTTGGGATGAACCTTTTGTTGTCATGAAGATGATAAGCAGAAAATCTTTAAGAGGTTTCTTTTTATATTTTGGATCTTTTCATTTCACCCATTGGAGAAATCCAAAGGGGTTTTAAGACCAAGAAGGATTGCAGTCCTAAAACCTAAAGATGTTGGCCAACTTAACTCGAGAATAAAATGAGTTAAGTGCCAATGAAAAGAAGGATATTCTTGGATTCATACCAAAGTACAAACCCACTATCAATACTCAAAGACAATGATCATTTTCCAGAGATGGAGAGAAGAACCATCCCCAGTGGAGACGCCAGAAAAAATCTGTGGTGAAAAATTCTTATATGGGAGTCACCTTTCAAATCTGTGGGGAGAAAAGAAAGAGGAACCCATACAAAAATTCATCATGATCCAAGATGATTAGATCGGGATACATCATTTCTTACAGAAAAGACTAATCACTTTAATGACTCACCAATGATATTACATATGTACTAGATATTCTTCCCTAAATTTATATGGAAAAGTAAAACAGGGTTTATTTTAAACCAAGTTCGCTAAGTTCCCTACAGGGGTAAGCCCCCATAGTTAATTATATCGTAAGGGACGGGATCCCTTAGGAAAACTCTTGATTAAGGTAAATGATTGTTGTCTCTGAATATTTTAATAGGAAGGACTATCAATAGATTGGTTTGTATTTGAAGATCAAATGGGATTGATCAAAAGGAGTTATTATCGAAGCCAAAATGGGAATAAGTAGGAGATGTTCACGATGCTAGGGAACCTAGCAAACATCTCAAACTATCCTGTAATTGAGCTTTATATTTTAGAAATTGATTTAATTTATTTGAGTTGTATTTTTCTTTAGAAATTTAGGGCTTAAGATCCCCTAACACAAGATTAAGGAAATTCTTAAGAGGTGAGGAATTATGCTTATGGCCCACAAAAGGGAGAAGCAACCTCAGAACCTAAATCTAGGGAGCTTTGACGAGGACTGGAAGCACAACCTAAATCTAAGGTAAAAATGGATAATTGGTTTTCCTCTACAAGAGAGGATAAATGACCCAATAGCTTGGACTTATAACCACCTAGGCGTAGCCGCCAACTAACTCCTCCTATGATTTTAAATGCATGTAGGCAAGTATTTATGTTTATGCAAGATAGCTAGGCTATTTTTATTTAGAAAGAAACTAAGTCCTTAAACTCACTCCCTAAATAGACTAGATCATGTAAAGGAACATGCTTCAAATGATCTAAATCTAATGCATTTCAAATTTCATTTTGTTTCATTTTTGGAAAATCATTTTTGACTCAGGCTAATAGGCTTTTTATGTCTAATAGGCTTTTTATGACTCAGTTAGAAGTTTAGGGGGTGAGTTTCCACCACGACCCTCAAAGGTCAAGCCGGGTTCTCTAGTAAAGGTGGAAGCTCTCCAATCAAGAGTGAAATAAGATGCATTTGTGCATGATATTATAAAGAAATGCTCATCCAGCTAAGGGGTTGTTAATTCTTTTATCTTGATTTTAATCCTAAGCTTTAGGTGAGGTTATGAGTTATTTAATTTTAATTTGAATTGTTAAGTTCGGTAAAAGATTTATTATTTCCTAAAGAGCCTAATCCACATCCAGGTCATACAAAAAGTAAGGAAGAAACTAGGAAAAGCATGCCACTTAATGCGCAAGTTAAACAAACATCAATCAATTTATAAAACTAGCGTAAAAAGAATAAAAGGCTATTTGTGGTTGGACACCACTGCACAAACCCGAAAATACCAAATGTGGGTAGCCAAGCTCTACCCTAATACAACTCAGATTACAAATGAATTAAATTTACAATTTAAGCAAAGGAATTCATTGTTATGGGGTTCTTCAAGTTAATTAAGTTAAATGGTTTAGCTTAAGTACTTTTAAAACACCCCTTCACACTTATGAAAGGGGTTTTAATTTTCTTAATTAGACATAGGCTATTAAACACCTAAGCATCTACCCAAGGTAGATTAATTAAGTTTCGAAGATTTTTAAAATTTTTGAAAATTGTTTAAAGGGGTAATTAATGAATTTACCCTTAATTAAGAAGGGATTAAGGAAAGAAAAAGGGGGTTTAGGGAATAGCTTTGGGGAAATATCCCAAAATTATTCCATAAACCCCTAGTCATTTGATCTAACCTTAATCCAACTTACTCATAGGGAAAACCCACTAATTACACCTTAATTACCCTTAATTACATGAAGGGGATAATTAGAAAATGAGCTAGCAATTTTAATAATTAAGGCCTCAGTAAATCTGAAGAAAATAAGGGGAAGCAGTGGTCATCCCCTAAAAAGAATCCTAGAAGTTTGAGATTAATTGTTGAATTAATTAGGGAATGATTAGCTAATTACCATTCCCAAAGAAACTAAAATTTAGAGAATAAGGGAAATGAAAATACATTGAAAATATTTTAAAATATTCTAGATGGAATTATCTATTCATAGCATTTTTCCTTATATATTTTTTATTTTTCTTAAAGGGGTTATGATTTTTTGAAGGTTTTTGAATTAATTAAGAATTAATAATAATCCCTAACTAATCCATGGCTAATACCCGCTCACGACGTGATGTGTGGGGGCGATGGTCAATGCGCTATACACGCATTGTGCCATGAGCCCCTTACTTAACTTGTCAAATCAAAGGGACGGAGGCAGCGCCCACGATTTTATCCTTAGTCGACCAATCAAAGATCAGACGATAGAGGATACACCCGTGATTTTAAAAGGAAAAAAAGGAGAATAAATTTCTACAAATAAAATATCACCATCCATCTAAAATGCAGATGGAGATGAGATTCTTCCTCGATGAATGTGAACCGTTCACAATCCAAGGGAGATCCAAGCCCAATCCTTCATGGATTTATTCAAGACTTAACCCACACCATCTAAAGGACCAAAGCAGCAAATATAATGGTTGATTGCACATGAAATAGAAATTTCTTTCACAAAGGACCAACACCTCTTAGCCTAAGTGGTCAAAAAATCGCTAACCTCACCAATGCTTGGGATCAATGAGGTAACTTCGTCTAGTGGAGACGAAGCCCTGTTGAAGTTCTTAGGCCTTCAGGTTGAGTGTTGAGCTCTATGGACCAACTCCTCTTCACTCTCCTTGCAGTTTTGATTGAATTGATCTCGCCCTTGCCTCTAGAACTCAATTGGATGCTCAAGCAAGCTCAACTTAGCTCCTAGACCAAGTGTGCAAGAGGAATTTAAGTGAGATCAAGTGTAGAGAAAATTGGGAATCAAGGTTAGCTCCCCTATTTTGTACTAAAAAATCAAAGCAAAATCTAAATCTCTACCTTTGGGAAAGCTCTCTGATGTTTGCTAATTCTCTCTAGGCTCTAATCGATCAAGTGGCAATGAAAATTTCAGTGGATTAGGGGGAGTATATCTCCTCCTATGGCAATCGGATGGCCGATAATAGGCTTGCCATTTTATCCAATTGACCATATGGATGAGTTTTTTTGGCTGTTAGAGGTGTGCACAAGGACGGTTTGGCCATAGGAGTGGAAGGCTAACTCCCATGTGCATCCAATTGAGCTTTGGGGGGAGTTTGAAATTTCAATTTCATGCCTATGGGTCGAGTTTGGTCCATTGGACAAATGGGTTGACCCAAATCCATTGGGTTGGGTGCACCGCTCATCACTAAGTCCCCTTGAGGTTTTATGAGAGCCTCAAGTGATTGTGATGAGTGTATGACCAAAATACCCATGGCTAGGCCAAAATTTGTTCTATGGACTAAGAGTATAATGGTCATTTTATTGTTTTTTCAATTTGGGTATGTTTGGTATGTTGAAAAAATACCAAGTTTCAATGGATTTGGAATCCATTTGATGTTTGGCTCATGTTGACTATTAGGTCAATATGGGTCAACTTGGTCAAGTTGACCAATAGGTCAAATTGGGTCAAGGATCAAGTTCATATGACCATTTGAAATGTTTTGGTTACTTTGGTTTGGTTTAATTTGGTATAGATTTGGTTTTGGCTCATACAACTCTTTTAGGTCAAATGGGTCAAGTTGACCCATTTGACCCATTTGACCTATTTGGGTTAGGTCAAGGGTAGGCTTAGATTTAGTTGGTTATATAGAGTGGATTGGTATCTTTGTTTCCAATCAATTTGAGTTAGGTTCAATTTTGGCTCAACATGACCCCTTTAGGTCATGTTGGGTCTAAGGTCAAAAGCTTGCTAATAATGAGGCTTTGGTCAAGTCTACAAGTGATTTGGGATGGACTTGACCCATTGGTTCCAATCAATTTTGCTTAGATCAAGTTTTGACACATTTTGGTCCTTTAGGTCAAAATGGGTCAACTTAGGTCAAGTGGGCCAAATGGGTTAGGTTAGGCTCAAAGGTTGACTTGGTCAAGTTCAAACAAAGGTCATGAGTGAACTTGGACCAATGGTTTCAATTAATTTGGACTATGATGGATTTTGGCTATGCTAGGTTTTATTTTAGGTTAAGTGTTGACTTGGTCAACCCTTAGGTTTGACTTGGTTTGACCCAATTTGATTGATTGATCATCCCATGATGATTATTTATAATGATAGGAGGGATGTATGAGTTTGGTTCAATCCAATTTGGTTAAAATCAAAAGTTGTCTCATAAGGGTACTTTAGGTCACTTTTAAAAAGTTTAAGTGGGTCAAATGGCTTGGTCAAAGCTTGATTTGAAGTTGATTGATCTTGTGTATGGACTTATGATTGAAATATAAATAGATTGATTGGAGTTTTGATCTTGTGTATGGACTTATGATTAATCATGGGTTTTGATTGTTTGAATTTATAAGAGGTTTGAAGTCAAATGGATCAAAGGAAGAATATGAAGGAGTTTTGGGTTTGATTTTTGCTTTGATTTTTGATTGAAGGATAGAAGTTTGGATTTATATATGGACTCATGATTGTTGGATTGATTGAACCGTGAGAGAAAATCAAGAGTTTGGCTTGATTTAAATTGATTTTGGTTAGGTTCAAGATTTTGTCTTGGAAGGCTTAGATTTGATTTAGATTTGATTTGAGTTTGATTTTTGAAGTGAGTTTTGATTGTTTTAATTTATATTTCATTTATATATGTGAATATAAATGAGAATATAAATTGATTATGAGAAAATTCCAAGGGTTTGAAAAAGTTTAATCATGATTTGGGTTAAATCCATTAAAGGGAATTTAAAGGATTTAATTGAATTTCTAATTTAAAATTTAATTTTTTGGATTGGATTTGATTGATTTATTTTTATATTTCATTTATATATGAGAACATAAATGAGGATATAAATTGATTTTAAGAAAATCCCATGAATTTGCAAAGGTTTGATCGAAGTTTAGGTTAAATCCATTAATGAAAAATTAAGGGATTTGAGGGAATTTCAAGCATTTTAAATTTGGAATTTAATTTGAGGGTTGGAGTTGATTGATTTATATTTATATTTCATTTATATATGAGGATATAAATGAGAATACAAATAAGTTTTGAGAAAATCCCAAGGGTTTGAATTGATTTGATCAAGGTTTAGAGTTGATTTTGGCTAAGTCCTTTAATGAAAAATTAAAGGAATTTAGGAAAATTTTCATGAATTGATTTAGATATTTTGAATTTGATTTGATAGGTTTAAATTTATATTTCATTTATATATGTGAATATAAATGAGAATATACATGGGTCATGAGAAAATCTCAAAGGTTTGAATAGGTTTAGATCATGATTTTGGCTAAGTCTTTAAGAAAGGGTTAAGGACTTAGGAAATTTGGACTTAGGAATTTTTGATGGAATTTGGTCATGAGTTTCAATCACAGATTTCAATCATGGATTTTAATCATGGAATTGAATCATGGAATTGATTTGAGTTTGAGAAAATCAAATACAGTTGATTTGGAGTTTGACTTGAAAGAAGGAAAGTGAGGAATACAATAAGCTAAAGGGTAGGAGATTTTCTTACACCCTTAAGGCATGAGCTATTCCTATGGCTAACTCTTCTAAGTCATCTAGGGCTAGGTAGAGTGTCCATCTAATCACTAGATGTGTCTTAAGGCTAAGGAACTCTTAAAGTCTAAGAGGAATCCTAAGTCTAAGATGTATATGTTTGAGAAATTTTTGTTTTTGGATTTGGAGACTTCACTTAACAAATTTGGGTATGTTAAGTGACGTTCCAAAATGTGTTTAGAAAATTTTTGTATTTTTGGATTTGGATGCTTCAGTTAACAAATTTGGGTATGTTAAATGAAGTTTCAAATGTCTTTGAAAATTTTATTTTTGAAATATGATTGTTGATTTTGATTTTGGATCTTGAAACTTCACATAGCAAATTTGATTATATTAAATGAAGTTTCAAATATATGTTTGAAACTTTTTGTTAGATTTTGAATTTGGAAACTTCACTTAACAAATTTGGGTATGTTAAATGAAGTTCCAAAATGTGTTTGAAAATTTTTTGGATTTTAATTTGGAGACTTCACTTAACAAATTTGGGTATGTTAAATGAGGTTCCAAATGTGCTTGAATTTTTTTGAAATATGATTATTAATTTTGATTTTTGTACTTGGAAGTTTCACTTAATAAATTTGGGTATGTTAAGTGAAATTCCAAAATGTTGTTCGAAAAAAAAATTGGATTTTGGACTTGGAAACTTTACTTAACAAATTTGGGTATGTTAAATGAAGTTCCAAATGTTGTTTGAAATTTTTTAAAATATGATTGTTGATTTTTTATTTTTGGATTTGGAAACTTCACTTAGCAAATTAGAGTATGCTAAGTTAGGTTCCAAATGTATGTTTGAAATTTTTTTGAAATATGATTGTTGGAATTTTAATTTTTGAAAAGAGAACTTCCATTCAACAAATTTAAGTATGTAGAATTGAGATCAATTTTATTTTTGAAATATGAAAATTTTGTGTATGATTGTTGCTTTTTTTTGAAAAAGAGGAATTTCAACTTAAAACATATGTGGGATATGTATAAGTGGGATTTCCTAAAAGATATTTTATTTTTAGTTGGGAATGAAATCTTCATTTAATAAATTTGAGTATATTAAATGAAGATGTTCATGTGTGCTTTTTGAAAAGTTTAATTTTTGTTTGGAAATGAACTTTCCATTCAATAAGTGTGAGTGTATTGAAATAGAAAAATTCATGTGTGCTTTTTGAAAATTTTAATTTTGTTTACAAATGAACTTTCTATTCAATAAGTGTGAGTGTATTGACTAGAAAAATTCATGTGTGCTTTTGAAAACTTTATGATCATGATTGTGATTTTTGGAAAGGATGATTTTTCATTTTATTTTGAAAAATGAAATCTTCATCAAAGTGATTGAAAGAAGATGTTCATTTGTGCTTTTGAAAAATGTTATTAGTTTTATTTTTGAAAATCCCTACATGTAACAATTATGGGAATTGTTAAATGAGGGTGGCAAAATTTTGTGGAAAATATTTTATTAAGTGCTTTTTTGAAAATGTGCTTTTGAAAAAGCAAAGTTTTTTATGGAAGATTTATTATTTTTAGAATGAACCTTTCCTTATCATGATAATTATAATGAGGAAATCTTAAAGATGTTTCTTTTTATTTAATTTTTTTTTTTTTTACCCATTGGAGAACCCAACGGGGGTTTTTAGACCAATAAGGAATGCAGTCCTAAAACCTAAAGATGTTGGCTAACTCAACTCATAGATGAAATGAGCTAAGTGCCAACGAAAAGAATGATAGTCTTGGATTTATACCAAAGTACAAACACAATATCGATACTCAAAGACAATGATTATTTACTGAAGATGGAGAGAGGAACCATCCTCAACGGAGACACCAGAAAAATCTATTGGTTTAAAGTTTCAATATGGAGTCACCTTCAAATTTGTGGGGAGAAAGAAAAGGCAATATACTATAAAAATTCATCTTGTTAAGATGCAACGCAGATCCGCAGATGTACTTATTCAGGTGATCTAGTACGTCATCAAGGAATAGTGTACCATCTCGAAAGAAATAAGTCACTACCCTTTAATGGACCTAATCACCTTAATAAGGACTCCTAAAGATGATGGGTGCATAGAGATTCTTCCTACTTTACATGAAAAGTAAAGGGATTTATTTTAAATCGAGTTCATTAAGTTTCCTACAAGAGCAAGCCCCATAGTTACATCATAAGGACGGCCCTAGGAAAACTCTCATTAAGGTAAATGATCATTGTTTGAAGATTTCAATAGGAAAGGACTATCAATTGATTAGTTTATATTTTTGAAGATCAGATGGAATTGATCAACAGAGGGAGTTATTATCGAAGCCAAAATGAAAGATAAGTAGGAGATGACCACAATGCTAGGAAATCGAGCGAGTATCTCAAACTATCATATAGTTGGGCTTTACATTTTAAAAATTGATTTGGTTTTTTGAGTTGTATTTTTCATTATAATTTTAGGACTTAAGATTCCTTAACACAAGATTAAGAAAATGCCTAAGAGGTGAGGAATTATGCTTATGGCTCACAAAGGGCAACCTCAAAACCTAAATCTAGGGAGCCTTGGCAAGGGCCGGAAGCACAGCCTAAATCTAAGGCAAAAATGGATATTTGGTTTGCCTCCATAAGAGAGGACAAACCAGCTGATAGCTTGGACTTACAACTACTTGGGAAAGGTTGAAATCTAACTAACATCTATAAAATAAAGGTTAGCTAAAACACACCACACAAATCCCAAGCATGTATATTGGACTTATCATCCCACACATGGGTGACTAAGTCCACCTGGCCTATGAATTATGCTTAGGTGCATAAAGCACCTGTAAGCAAAAATATTTATATTTTTATTTATGATAACACCCCTTAAGCACAATCCCCTGTAGATAAGAATAGTTAGACTAAGAACGTCCTACCATTCATTCTACGAGCATACACCCTAACATCCATTCTAAAAAATATATCACAAAACAAAACAAACATCAAACCATGCACTGACCTAACCTAAGGTTAGAAGTGGTGCTTAGGCTAATGTGTGTGCTTTGAAGGCTTGTGTGGTATGCTTAGCTATATCATTAGGTTTAAATTTTATAAGTATGAAGAACATGTTCAACTTAGAGGAGGGTTTCATTTAAGTTGTTTAATTATTTTAGGTTGATTTTATTTCATATTTTGATTTGGTTTAAGTGGATCTTACAATTAATTACTAAGTTATAAAGAGAGGGAAAGAGAAGAGAACTTCTCTTTCCTTCCCTAACTTAAGTAGTTTCTAAAGTTGATTCACATTTTAGTTTCATTTAGGTGAATGTTTTGATTACATCTTTTGATTAATCCTAAGTTTAGATAAATTCTAAACAAACCTATTCAAAAAGAAAGGAATTTTCAGATTAAATGAAATGAACTAAAATTCACATAACACACATTACTTCATTTCTTTCCCAACATATATAACATGTATATGGATGGACCCTAAGCATATCTATACATGAAAATGAGAGTATTTAACACACTTTATTATGCATGCTAAGTAATCAATTTAAGGAAATTTAGAAGTTGAATATGCATGATTTTTCTTAAGTAAAAAGGGTTTTCCTTATCCAAATTTTCACATACATACGTGAAAGTAAGAAATACATAAGTGAGTATAGCGCCATTGTTAACCAGAGGTGTAGGGTACAAGACCTACTTAGGGCTGCTTAAAGCATCGCAACCTCGGGGTTGTCCAAACTAATATACATCTTTCCTTAAATACAAACATGTAAATAAAAGAAATGAAATAGAAAAGGAAAATGCAAAAGTTGTTTAATGAATTCATTTTTGTTTATGCAATTTACATATGCAAGTATATGTAACCCTTCTTAAGTGATACCATAGAGATGAAGAGGGTATAGAATTAAGTAAGTGTTAGGTTCTTTTCAAATGAACCTTACATCTTACTAACTCTTATTCAAAACTTATGCTAACATAAGAACGAAAGGAAACCTATGCTAAACATGACTTTATAATCTATCACATGCAAGCTTACAATTAAAGTATAAGTAGCACACTTTTAGATTTAGTATTTGATTTATATGTTTTGAAAATAATTTGGATTTAGTAGTGATAATAGCCCCTCATATTTCTACTTTATCCAACACATGCAAATTTGACATAAAGTAAAGATCTTCATTTTACAATTTGAATTTCAAATTGATGAATGCATGAAATCACATGGAATATAACTTAACATGTTGGGGAAAGATCCAAAGTAATGAAAGCCTGTAAACAAACTCACTTTACTTAAATCCTAAAGACATTCTTATAGAATAAGAAAATTTAGAATAAATCAAAGTGAATTCAAAGTGATTTTTATTTAGTTTGAATTTTGATTCAATTTTGAAAGGGTGAGATGAGTTTGCTATTCCTAACCCATTTCCACATGTGTTTGATATTTTTGTTTAATTTTTAAACAATTAAATTCATTTTTATGTGATGATTAGGTTAAGGTATGAATTAAGTAGCTTAATTAACACTTACCTACACCACCTTAGAAGAATTAACTAAATAATTATGAGCCAATGAGATGAATTAAAAATTAAATAAGCTATGGGGTTTATCTTAAGTAATTTTAAAACACCCTTTCATATTTATGAATGGGGTTTTGATTTTCTTAATTAAACATAGGCTATTAAACACCTAAGCATCTACCCAAGGTAGATTAATTAAGTTCTAGAACTTTTTAGAATTTTTAGAAATTTATTAAGGGGATAATTAATGAATTAACCATTAATTAAGAGGAGATTAGGGAGAGAAGAGGGAGTTTAGGGAATAGCTTAAGGGAAATGCCCCAAAATTATTCCATAAACCTCTTACTTATTAGATCTGACCTTAATAAACTCTAATCATAGGTTAAGATCACTAATCATACTCTAATTATGCATAATTACATAAGAAAGGTAATTAAGGAAACCATAAGCAATTCTTCCAATCAAGCTTTCAATAAATCCTAAGAAACTTAGGGGAGACATAAGTCATCCCCTAAAACTTACTCAAGAAATTTGGGATTAATCAGACGCCTAATTAAAGAGTAATTAGTAAAATAGACTTTCTAATAAATCCCAAATTCAGATAAAACATAATTCAAAACTCATCAAAATTAATTTTAAAATGTCCTAGGTTTAATTACCTATCCATAAAATCTTATTCCATATTTTTCTAAATTTTTTAGAGAGAGTTATGCTTTTTTGAAGAACCTTGTATGAATTAGAAATTGATTAAGCATTTTTAACTAATCTTAATTAATCCCCAACTCACGGTGCGATGCATGGTGGCAGTGGTCAGCGTACTTTACACGTGTCGCACCATGAGGGGGGTCACTTAACTTATGACATCCTAAACGGTGGCGACAGTGCACGCATTTTAATCCTCTACCATCAGATCAAGGATCGGATGGCTAAGGATCCCCCCCCACGCATTTTAAAATGGATAAACAGATATCTAAATGTGCAGCCATCCATCTAAAATATGCAGATGGATGATTGAGATCATCCAAGTTTTTCCCCTTGATCAACAGAGACCGTCCATGATCAAGGGGAAGATCTAAGATAGATCTAGCATGGAATCAAACCAAATTCAACCCACACCATCTAAAGACATAGAGAGGAAAATCCAATGGTCAAAAATTGATGGGGTGAAAATTTCTTTCACAAAGCTCCACACCACATTGAGTATAGTGATAAAAAAATCCCATACCTCACCGATGCTCGATTCCCTTGGAGAAGCATTATCTGGTTGAGACGAAGCCTTGCTGAAGTTTGGAGCACTTGAGGTTGAGTGAATCAATGTATGGAACAACTCCTCCTTGTTTGAGCTTAGGCTTTGAACAAATTAGATCCTTTCTTGTTGTGGGAACTCAATAAGCAGGTGCACACTTAGCTCCTAGATGAAGTGTGCAAGAGAAATTGGAAGGAAATTGATTGAGGAAGAAATTAGCTAATGGATTGAGCTCCCCTATTTTTGCACTATGCAAAACAAAGAAATGGGGAATTCTAATCCTTGGGAGAGCTCTCTGATGATTTCTCTAACTTCTTTAGCTTCAATTGACAGAGGGCAAGTGAGAATTGAATTGAATTAGGGGGAGTATATCTACCCCTTGAAGGATCGAACGGCTGGCAATGCTCTTGCCGTTTTGATCCAATTGATCATATTGGATGGCTGTTTGATCTATTTTGAGTGTGCACATGGTCGGTTTGATCCAAGGAGTGGATTGTCAACCTCCCATGTGCCTTAATTTGAGCTTTAGAGGGAGTTTGAAATTTCAATTTTGAGCTAGGGGGTCAGGTTTGGTTTAGGGATCAAATGGGCTGACCCAAACCTATTGGGTTGGGTGCACCACTCTCCCCTAGGTCACCTTGAGCTTTTAGGAAAGCCTCAAGTGAATGTGAAGAGGATATGACCAAATTACCCATGGATCAAGCTAAAATTTGTTCTATGGCCTAGGGGTAGAATGGTCACTTTGCTATTTTTCCACTTTGGACATGTTGGGTATGTGGAGAAACTAGGTTTGGCTAAGTTTTATTGGATTTGGAATTCATTTGACAGGGTTTGACTCATGTTGACCCATTTAGGTCAAAATGGGTCAACTTGGGTTAAGTTGACCAATAGGTCAAATTGGGTAAAACCAAGGGTTGGTTCAAGTTCATATGACCATTTGAAATGTTTTGGTGGCTTTGGTTTGATTCAATTTGGTATAGTTTTGGATTTGGTTCATATGACTTCATTTAGGTCAAATGGGTCAAGTTGACTTATTTGACCAATTTGACCTATTTGGGCTAGGTCAAGGGTAGGTTTAGCTTTGGTTAGCCATATGGAGTGGATTTGTATCTTTGTTTCCAATCAATTTGGGTTAAGTTCAATTTTGGCTCAACATTACCCCTTTAAGTCAAGTTGGGTCTGAGGTCAATTGGGCTAGGTTGGGTCTAGTTGGCCAATTGAGGCTTTGGTCAAGTTCCACATGTGATTTGGAATGGAATTAACTCATTGGTTGCAATCAATTTGGCTTAGATCAAGTTTTGACACATTTTAACCCTTTAGGTCAAAATGGGTCAACTTGGGTCAAGTTGACTAGGTAGGCTAGGTTAGGCTCAAATGTTGGCTTGGTCAAGTTCAAACATAGCCCATTAGTGAACTTAGATTAATGGTTTCAATCAATTTGGCCAATGGTGGATTTTGACTATGTTAGCTTTCATTTTGGGTTAAGTGTTGACTTGGTCAACCCTTAGGTTTGACTTGGTTTGACCCAATTTGGTTGATTGATCATCCCATGATGATTGTTGATCATGATAAGAGGCAAATATGAGTTTGGTTCAATCCAATTTGGTTAGGATCAAAAGTTGGCTCATAAGGGTACTTTAGGTCACTTTGGGTCAAGTGAGCCTAAGTGGGTCAAATGGCTTGGTCAAAGCTTGATTTGAAGTTAGTTGATCTTGTATATGGATCATGATTGAAATATAAATCCATTTACAAGTGGTTTGAAGTCAAATGGGTTTTGATCCATTTGAAAATTTTCATATTCAAAGGAAGAATATGAAGGGGTTTTGGGTTTGATTTTTGACTTGGGTTTTGATTGAGTTATTGGAGTTTGGATTTATATATGAGCTCATGACTATAGGGTTGATTGAATCATCAGAGAAAATCAAGAGTTGGCTTGATTTGGAATTGATTTGGCTAAGTTCAAGGTTTTGACTTGAAAGGCTTAGATTGGATTTTGAGTTGATTTGAGTTTGATTTTTGGAATTGGTTTTGATTGTTTGAATTTATATTTCATTTATATATGTGAATATAAATTGATCATGAGAAAATTTCAAGGATTTTAAGTGGTTTAATCGTGATTTAGGTTAAATCCATTAAAGGGAGTTTGAAGGATTTAAGGAAATTTTTAAATTGGAATTTAATTTTTGAATTGGATTGGATTGATTTATATTTATATTTCATTTATATATGAGGATATAAATGAGAATATAAAAAAGTTTTGAGAAAATCCCATGAGTTTGAATTGGTTTTATTAAGATTTTGGTTAAGTCCATCAATGGAGAATTAATGACTTAAGGAGAATTTCAAGGATCTTACATTTGGAATTTAATTCTTGCATTTGATTTGATTAATTTATATTTATATTTCATTTATATATGAGAATATAAATGAGAACATAAATAAGTTTTGAGAAAATCCCAAATATTTGAATAGGTTTGATCAAGATTTTGGCTAAGTCCTTTAATAGAAAATTAAAGGACTTAAGGAAAATTGCATGAATTGATTTTTAATTTTGAGTTTGATTTGATGGGTTTGAATTTATATTTCATTTTTATATATGAATATAAATGAGAATATGAATGGATCATGAGAAAATATCAAAGACTTGAATAGGTTTAGATCATAATTTTGGTTAGGTCTTTAAGGGAGGCTTAGGGACTTAGGAAAAATTTGGACTTAAAAATTTTTGGTAGATTTTGATCATGGGTTTCAATCATAGATTTCAATCATGGATTTGATTTGAGTTTGGAGAAAATCAAATATAATTGATTTGGAGTTTTACTTGAAGGAGGAAAGTGAGGAATGGTTTAAGCTAAGGGTAGGAAGTTTTCCTAACACCCCTAAGGCATGACCTATTCCTATGGCTAACTCTTCTAAGTCTCTAGGGCTAGGTTGGAGTATCCACCTAATCACTAGATGGGTCTTAAGATTAAGGAACTCTTAAAATATAAGAGGAGTCATATGTCTAAGATGGAGGGGTTGTGAGCTCATTCTAAAAATGAGGTCAACCAAGGGCAACCAATAGGTGTGGTGTGACTGACAAGGAACACCGCACATATTGGTGCTGACCGAAATGATCAATAATATTGAGAGATCGCAAGCACTAATAGAAACAATCTATCCTTAACCCAAGGAAAAGAGAGAATGCAAAGCTTAGTGCAATGTGGCTCTACTTATGTCCAAGACATAAGAGAGAGGGAAGAATCCACTAAGGGATAGAGTGTGAACCTTCGACTAGGGAAGCAGGTTCAAGTCATCCATAAGGGGACGAAAGGTTTGATTTGATTCTCACTGAGGAGAAAAAGATTTGATTTGTTCTGCTGGGGAAGAGGGTTGAATTTGTTTTAATTTTATTAGGTTTAGATTTTTGAGATGAACCCTATTGGTTTGCAATGGGTTGTGTTGAATAGGAGCCATGGAGGCTAAGACCTAATTCAGATTTACCAATCTAAAGGGGTAGTCTACTAAACACATAGTAGGACTAGCCAACCAAAGGGATGCCTTTTGGTATACAACAACTGTACAAGGAAGAAAGAGTAGTAGACTTACATCCTCAAAAGTAGAGACTAGTTGCTAGGGTGATCTGTTGGAAAGACAATAGATTGAACCCAACCTAGGGCTGATTATTGAGTGAATGCCACTAGGGGACTTAGATCAGCTCAAAGATAGTCAAGATTTATTTCATTTTTCAAATTTTTTTGTTTTAACTATGATGGATTCCATAGGTTTGCGATGAACTGTACTGAGTAGGGGCCATGGAAGCCTAGACCTAATTCATATTTATCGATTCAAAGGGAGTAGTCTACCAACCACAAGGTAGTACTATCCAACCAAGGAGAAATGCCTTTTGGTACACAATTGTCAAGTCTTAAGAAGAAAGCACGATGACTCATATCTTCTAGAAACAAGGAACCATTAGGGTGATCAATTGCTTTTGGTAATAAATCAAACTGACCTCAGACTGACTATTGATTAAATGCCGTTGAAGGACTTAAATCAGCTCAAGAATAGTCAAGATTATTTTCATTTGGTGGGTTCCATTGGTTTGCGATGGATCACATGGAGCTTATAGATCTATCTAATTTGAAACAAAGGAGTAGCTTCACGATGGGAGAACTATCCAACCAAAGGAGTGCCTTCGTTTGCAATAATCAATTGAAGGGAAGAAAGCTGGGACTCACATCTTCCACTAGAAAGACCACTGGGTGATCGGTTGCTTTGGGCAATAACAACATGACCTGGCCGCCTCGTTTCAGATAATCATGCTAGAAAGAATGCATAGTCTTATATCTTTAAAAGTGGAATGACAGGTAACTTTGTGGCAAAATAGATTGAACCTAACCTAAGGTACTACGAGTGAGTACCGACCCGAGGATTTATCTCAACTTAGGTAATCAGGCAATTCCAATAGGGAGTTTTGCTGACACTACCCTAAAGATAGGATGCTTTCTTGGGACAAGGGGCCCTTTGAGGGCTTGGATTCCTAGTCCACAAACAAATTAATTTTTGTTTATTTGTTTTAGTTAGTTAGTTTGTTTATCATGGACCCTGTTAGTTTGCAAGGGATCAAACTGAGAAGGAGCTTATATCAGCTTAGACCTATCTCAGATTTACTGAACCAAGGGAAAATCTGCGCATCCGCTGAACAAATTTTCCAACCACAAGGGTGCCTATTAGGAAAGGGGAACTGTCCAATCCAAAAGCAACCCGGGTAGTGTCTGAATGGGGTCACAAAGGATGTGATCCAAATAGAATTCCCACAGGGGATGGGGTCGGTAAGGGCTTAATCCAAAAACTTTGAAGAAAATGACATGGCTAGTCATAAATTCAATATATATTCAATGTCCAACTCACGGAGAAAGCACGGGGACTCATATCTGCCAAGAGTGGTGTACTCACCGGGTGAGTCACTATCAGCATAGCGAACATCAACCAAACTAAGGTGCCCGTCGGTTTGTAACAATCAGCCAAGAAGAAAGCTCGGGGACTCACATCCTCCTATAGAAATTGGATAGTCTTCACTGACAGTATCCGACCTAGGGTGACCACTGAGTGATGCCATTGGGGGCACTTAGATTAACTCAAAAGTAGTTAAGAGGAAAAGATTTGCTGGGGGACTTATCCTAAACCTCAAAATATACTCAACCTAGTTAGAGCCTGATGACTAGTTCAATAAGAAAGCATGGGTACTCACATCTTTTTAAACGAAGTCAATCATAAGGTAACTTACTACCTGGGCAGTGAAGTATACCATACTAACATGGTGCTCTTTGGTTTGCAATGACCAAGTTAGGAAGAAAGCGTGGGGACTCACATCTTCTAAACAAATGACCATTGGGGTGACATACTAGCGAGGTAGCATATAAACCCGACCTAGAGTAGCTAATGAGTGAGTGCCACAGGGGGCTTGCTCCCACATCAATGTAGCTTAAGATAAAAGATTTGTGTTTATTTTGTGCATGTGTTAAAAGGAATATGACACCTTTGGGGGACTCTTACACCTACTTTAAAACACGTTGGGGAATTATGAAATGATGTCATGGATGGCAACAAGAATTCCCACTAAGAAAGGATGCCGCTTGGGTTCTCTCACACCTAACTTAGTTATGCTAATTGAAATAGGATGCCTCTTGAGTTTTCTCACACCTATTCTAATAGCATCGAGAGATTGTGTTTGTGTTATGAAAAAGGGATAGGATGTCATTGGGGGACTCTTGCACCTACCATAAACATGTCACGGTGGATTCACATGACAAGCAAATAACACTTCAAAAGAAGAAAAGATTTGATGAATGGAATCAGATTTTGTTCTTTTTATTAATGACTATTTTCAAACATGATGTATTTCATGGGAAATATTTCTTTAGATAGAGCCCATTAATTGGAAGCATCGGGTGTTCCCCTTTACAATCAATAATCTGATAAGATCCTCCTTGGCAGGCCTTCTCTATAACATACGGGCTTTCCCAAGTGGGTTCAAACTTGCCTCCCATATTTTGATGGGCAACAATTGGTCTCTTTAGGACTAACACAAGTTCTCCTACTTAGAAAGACCTAAGGTAGACTAGCTTGTTATGAGCTTGAATCATTTTGGCCTTATACAACTCGAGATTTTGGCACACCCGTAGGCGACTCTCCTCCAAACCTTCAAGCTCTTCTAACTGCAACTTTTCATTCTGCTCTGTAGTTATGTTGTTTCCCAATGCTATCCTTAGTAATGGGAGTTGAGCTTCTAAAGGAAGAATGGCTTCGGACCCATACACTAAGGAAACGGGCTAGCCTGAGTTGGAGTTCGGTATATGGTGTGGTAGGCCTACAAGGCTTCAACCAACTGCTCGTTCCATTATCGTTTGTTGTCATCAAGAGTCTTCTTTAGTATATGGATGAGAGTTTTGTTGAATGCTTCTGCTAAACCATTAACTATAGGATAGTAGATGGTGAAGTATCTCCAATTTATACTGTGTCTTCTAGCAAAGTTGTTGATCTTCGTGCTTTTGAATGCAATACCATTATCGGATATAATTCATCGAGGTACCCCAAACTTATATACGATATGGTTCCTGAAAAATTGAAGCACATGGTGAGCTATGACCTCTCTGAGTGGGATGGCTTTTACCCACATGGAAAAGTAGTCGGTGGCAGTTAAGTTGAATCGATTCGCCTTGGAAGAAGAAGGATCGATCAGACCTACAATGTCGGTACCCCAGCACTCAAATGGCCATGAAGATAATGTAGGGTGTAGAATGTTGGGTGGTTGGTGGAGGACCACACCGTGCACCTGACATTGATGGCATCTCCTAGCTACATCCATGCAATCTATAATCATAGAAGGTCAGCAGTATCCAAGTCTTTTGATCTTCGTCTTCATCTTCAGACTGGATTGATGAGGTCCACATAGACTTGAAGGTACCTTAGTTAGAATGTCAAGGGCTTCGTGTTTGTCCAAACAATGTAAGCACATTTGGTCAAAGGATTGGCGGTAAATGGTGCCATCAATAAGAGCGTAGAAGAGAGCTCTCTATTTCATTTGATGGGCTTGTGACTTTTCTTGAGGTAGTTTGTTGGTGTCAAGTAATCTATGAATGGTTGCCTCCAATCTAGCTCCTTGTCCATTTTAGCAACGTCAACCTCCTCTTCAAGAGAAAGTCTCTCGATGAGTTTAGAATTAATAAGGGACATGACTTGTTTATTTTGGACCCTTATTGAAATGGACTCATCTTCCAGACATGCCAACTCTTTGGCAAGTTTGGCCAAGGCATCTGCTACTGTGTTCTCTATTCAGGGAACCTTGTAGATAATGACTCCAAGAATCTAGGCCAACAACTTCATGGTATACTTGTAGTAATGACGAAGCTTAGGTTTGAGAAGTTTGGTAGGACCTCATTTGATGACCAACCCGAGAATCCCAAAGATGTTGATGCTCTTGACATAGTGATGGCTAAAACTACTAATCAAAGCCTCATACTCAGCTTCGTTGTTGGTGTAGGGGTTGGAAAGATAGTATGAGAATCTCATCACATCACCTTATCTTTCCTGGGAGAATAGATCATGGTGCTTCACCTTTAAAAAAAGAAGCAGTACTACTAAAATACATCTCCCATCGGTGGTTGCCGGCATCCCCTAAGTTCATGATTTATTCATCGAGCAGATCATCACTAAGCAGAGAATCAGTAGGGAGTGGGTGTGCTGTTAAGAAATCCACTAGTGCCTATCCTTTTACCGCACGGAGGGGTATGAATGTGATATCGAATTATGAGAGTATCATGGACCAATGAGCCAAACATCCAAAAAGTGTTGGTCGTGTCATGAGGTACTGCTGTAGATTGGTTCGGGAGATGAAGTTCACTTTATGAGAAAACATGTAGTGTCGTAGCTTCTGAGATGCAAAGATCAAAGCTAGGTAATGTTTTCCAATAGGTGGATAGTTTGCTTCAGCAAGGATCAGACGACAGCTGAGGTAGTAGAGTGCGCTTTCCTTCCCCTCATTGTTGGCTTGGGCCAACAGAGTGCCAATAAAGTTATCAAATGTAGTAGTGTATAGGATGAGTGGCCTGCCCGTGATAGGGGCTGCTAGAACTGTCGGCTTCACCAAGTATTCTTTGATGTCTTCGAACGCATGCTGGCACTTATCATCCCTCTTGAACTTGGCATCTTTTTTAACAACTGTTAAGAATGGCCCGTATCTCCATGATAGGTTTGAGATAAAGCGTCTTAGATACGCCATCCATCCTTGAAAAGATCTGAGTTGAGTTAAACTCTTAGGAGGTGGCATTTCTAAGATAACTTTAATCTTTTTTAGGATCTATTTCTATTCCCGTAACTACAAACAAACCCAAGAATTTAATGCACACTTTAGGGGATTCATTTTAAGGTTATATTTTCTCAACCGTTCAAAAACTACTCTCAAGTCAAAGAGACGGTCTTCCTTTTCTATGTTTTTGACTATTAGGTCATCAACGTAACACTCAACCTGATGATGGATGAGTTCATTGAAGATATGAGTCATGGCCCGTTGGTATGTAGCACTAGTATTTTTAAGGTCGAAGGCATGACCTTATAATAGAAGATTCTAATCGGGGTTCGGAAAGTAGTGTTTCTTTCATCTTTAGAAGACATCTTGATTTGGTTATAGCTAGATGACCCATCCATGAAAGAGAAGACTGCATAAGATGAGGCAAAGTCCACCATTAACTCTAGTATAGGAAGAGGAAACTCATCCTTAGGGCATGTCTTGTTTAAGTCCCTAAAATTGATGCAAATATAAATTTGGCCATTCTTCTTCTTAACTTGGATGACACTAGCTAACTAGGTAAGATATTTTTCTTCCCTGATGAAACTAGCATCGATCAGTTTCTTGACTTCAGAAATGACCTATTGTTCAATTTCTAATCGCATGCATCTAGGAGCTTGCTTAATAGAGGTAATGTTAGGGTCTATTGCTAGCTTGTGGACTACTGCGTCAGGAGATGATCTGGGAATTTCTTCATAACTCCATGTGAAGCAATCTTTAAACTCAGTCAATAGCCTAACTAAGTCATTGGTTTCATCTTTATTCAGCAATAAATTGATGTATATCGGGCGAGGATTTTCTTCTATCCTTTGGTTGATTTCTTTGAGCTTGTCTATTGTTGAATGAATCTCCTCTTCAAATTCTAGCGGTGCCTCTTTGACTTGGAGATCATCTGGATCATCTGAAGTTTCTAAATACACATTCTCATAAGAGTTGGGGTTGTGTGAGAAGAATTTATCACACACCAAATGGTTAGTAACAACTAGGAAATAATCTTCATCATCGATTGGACCCACTTTGCCAAATCCTAGTCTTGCTCTTAATTGTGCTTCTCTGCCTATATTGTTCCATAGCTTTTCAAAATATTCTGACCTGTGCTTGGACCACGAGTAAGGAACTAAAACTTTTTGGATAAGATTTTGAACACAAGGTGAGTAAAAGTAAAAAGGTAATTCCATTAATTCTTTAAAAGTATCATCCTCAAGTCCTACATCAAGCTCTGGACTTGAGGATGATGAACCCAAAATGAACCTCTTCTGCTTCATGTCATTGGAAGACTTAGGGACTTCCTTAACTACTAAACCATTAACTTTCGAGATAAGGTAAAAGCTCCTAATAATTTCACATAAACCAGATTCAAATACTTTTCTTTGCTTAGAGGCCTTGTCATTGTCTTTGGCTGCATCAAAAGTCACCTCAATAGAACCCGTTGAGAGGGGTTGGCTGGTATACTAATCACATTAGACTCATCCTCTAAGCTGGATTCCAAGTCTATGTGAATAGTAATACTATGAACTAACATGACCTCTATTGGTCAAGGCCAACTAGGGGTCCCACCTCGAATTGCCTATATGCTTACGCCACGCCTAGTGGAGGTTGAGCCATCCTACCCATATATCCATATGATGGAATGAACTGTGGGTGGAATGTGATATGCTGATCTATTTCTTCTTCAATTCCCCTTTCTTGTTCACTTAGACTTTCCTTTTTCTTTTCATTTTCTTTTATCTTTTCTTTTGCTTCATTTTCTTTTGCTTTTGGTTTTGTATTTGAATTTTGTCCAAGCTCACAAGAAAGAGTGTTTTGAGGAAGATAGTAGGTTGCATCCTCATAGATCTCAACCTCTCTTACTGAAAATGGCTTTTCATCTCTGTTGACACAGTACTCAATTCCATTGTTGACCTCATTTCTAGAATGAGCTTTCAACACCTCCATCTTAGGCATGGGATTTCTCTTAGACTTTAAGAGTTCCTTAGCTTTAAGACACATCTAGTGATTAGGTGGACACTCTCACCTAGCCCTAGAAGACTTAGAAGAGTTAGCCATAGGAATAGGTCATGCCTTAAGGGTATTAGGAAAATCTTCTACCCTTTAGCTTAAACCTTTCCTCACTTTCCTTCTTTCAAGTCAAACTCCAAATAAATTCTATTTGATTTTCTCCTAACTCAAATCAATTCCATGAATGAAAGCTATGATTAAAAGCCATGATCAAAATCCATCAAAAATTTCTAAGTCCTTAACCCTTTCTTAAGGACTTACCCAAAATGATGATTCAAACCTATTCAAATCTTTACGATTTTCTCATAATATATCTATATTTTATTTATATTCTTATATATATATTAAATATAAATTCAAACCCATCAAATTAAATTCAAAATTCCAAAATAATTCATGAAATTTCCGTAAGACTCTTTAATTTTTCATCAAAGGACTTAGCTAAAATCAACTCTAAACCTTGATAAAACTTAATCAAATTCATGGAATTTTCTCAAAATCAATTTATATCCTCATTTACATTCTCATATATGAATGAAATATAAACATAAATCAGTCCAATCAAAGGCAAAAATTAAATTCCAAATTTAAAATGTTTGAAATTCCCTTAAATCCCCTTATTTTTCATTAATGGATCTAACCTAAACTTTGATCAAACCTTTTCAAATTCATAGGATTTTCTCAAAATGTATTTATATTCTCATTTATGTTCTCATATATAAATGAAATATAAATATAAATCAATCCAATCCAATTCAAAAATTAAATTTCAAATTAAAAATTCCTTAAATCCTTTAAATTCCATTTAATGGATTTAACCCAAATCATTATTAAACTCTTTCAAATCCTTGAAATTCTCTCATGATTAATTTAGATTCTCATTTATATTCACATATATAAATGAAATATAAATTCAAACAATCAAAACCCATTTCAAAAATCAAACTCAAATCCACTTAAAATCAAAAAGTCAGCCAAAAAATCTTGAACTTAGCCAAAATCAATTCAAATCAAGCCAAACCCTTGATTTTCTCTCATGGTTCAATCAATCCTACAATCATGAGCTCAAATATAAATCCAAACTTCAATCATTCAATCAAAACCCAAATCAAAAATCAAACCCAAAACACCTTCATATTCTTCCTTTGAATATGAAATTTTTAAATGGATCAAAATCCATTTGTCTTCAAACCACTTGTAAATGGATTTATATTTCAATAAGTCCATATACAAGATCAATCAACTTCAAATCAAGCTTTGACCAAGCCATTTGACCCACTTAGGCTCACTTGACCCAAAGTGACCTAAAGTACCCTTATGAGCCAACTTTTGATCCTAACCAAATTGGATTGAACCAAACTCATATATCCCTCTCATCATGATCAACAATCATCATGGGATGATCAATCAATGAAATTGGGTCAAACCAAATCAAACCTAAGGGTTGACCAAGTCAACACTTAACCTAAAATGGAACCTAACATATCCAAATTCCACCATAGGCCAAATTGATTGAAACCATTGATCCAAGTTCACTCATGACCTATGTTTGCACTTGACCAAACCAACCTTTGAGCCTAACCTAACCCATTTGGCCCACTTGACCAAAGTGGACCCATATTGACCTAAAGGGCCAAAATGTGTCAAAACTTGATCTAAGCCAAATTGATTGAGACCAATGGGTCAAGTCCATTTCAAATCACTTGTGGAACTTGACCAAAGCCTCAATTACAATTCCCAACGCTACTGATCTTATACCCAACATGAGGGTCATGTTGAGCCAAAATTGAACTTAACCCAATTTTGGAAACAAAGATACCAATCCCTCCATATGACTAACCAAACCTAAACCTACCCTTGAGACCTAACCAAAGGGTCAAATGGGTCCTTGACCCATTTGACCTAAAAGAGTCATATGACCCAAAACTAAATCTATACCAAATTGAACCAAAAAAAAGGCACCAAAACATTTCAAATGGTTATATGAACTTGACCAAACCCTTGGTTTGACCCAATTAGACCTATTAGTCAAATTGACCCAAGTTGATCCATTTTGACCTAAATGGATCAGCATGAGCCAAACCCTATCAAATGGATTCCAAATCCATTGAAACTTGTCCCAACCTATTTTCTCAACATACCAAACATACCCAAATTGAAAAAGTAGTAAAGTGACCATTATACCCCTAGGCCATAGAACAAATTTTGGCATATCCCATGGGTATTTTGGTCATAAACTCATCATAATCACTTGAGGCTCTCTAAAAAGCTCAAGGGGACCTAGCAATGAGTGGTGCACCCAACCCAATTGGGTCAACTCATTTGGCCCATGGACCAAACCTGACTCATAGCCTTGAAATTCAATTTTCGAACTCCCCCAAAGCTCAATTGGGTGCACATGGTAGTTAGCCTTCCACTCCTCTGGCCAAATCGACCATGTGCATTGCTCTAATAGCCAAAAAAACCCATCCCATGAGGTCAATTGGATAAAAATGGCAAGCTCATTACTGGCCATCTGATTGCCATAGGGGGAGATATACTCCCCCTAATCCACTGAAATTTTCATATTGCCATTTGATCGATTGGAACCTAGGAACTCTTAGCAACCTTCACAGAGCTCCCCCAAGGTCCCTAGAGATGATTTAGATTTCCCATTCTTCAATTTTGCATAGTGCAAAATAGGGGAGGTCCCTTGAATTCTCAACTTCCTCTACACTTGATCTTAGCTGAATTCCTTCTACACTCATCATCCAAGGACTAATTGAAGCCTGCCCAAGCTTCCAATTGAGTTCCCACATCAAGGGAGAGATCAATTCAATCAAAGCCGCAGAGGGTGTGAAAAGGAGTTGGTCCATAAAGCTCTGCACTCAACCTTAAGGCCTAGGCACTTCAATAGGGCTTCATCTCCACTAGACGAAGCTACCTCGTCAATCCCGAGTGCTGATGATCACCTTCGGTGAGGTTAGTGATATTTTGACCACTTAGGCTAAGAGGTGTTGGTACTTTGTGAAAGAAATTTCCATTTCATGTGAAATCCATCATTGGATTGGCCGCTTTGATCCTTTAGATGGTGTGGGTTGAGTCTTGAATGAATCAATGAAAGATTGGGCTTGGATCTCCCCTTGGATTGTGAATGGTTCACATTTATCCTCAGGGAAGAACTTAGCCCATCTCAGCCGTCCATTCGCGCATTTTAGATGGACGACTGGGATTATTAGCCACATTTATATATCCGTTACTCGATTTAAAACCATGGGTGTATCCTCAACCATCTAATCTTTGATCGTACGACTAAAGATAAAAGCGTGTGCGCCACCGCCGTCCCCCTGATTTGACAAATTTAGTAGGGGGCTCACGACGCGACGCGTGTAAAGCACGCTGACCACCGCCACCACGTGCCGTGCCTTGAGCAGGTATTAGCTAGGGATTAGTTAGGGATTATTTATAGTTTTTAATTAATTCAGATATCTTAAAAAAACCATAACTCATTCAAGAAAAATCAAAAAAATATAAAGAAAAATCCTATGTATAGATCATTTCATCTAAAATATTTTAAAAATGTATTAAATGTATTTTGAGTTTCCTTTTTCTTTGAATTTGGGGTTTCTTTAAGAATGTTAATTAGCTAATTATTTCCTAATTAAGTCACCAATTAATTTCAAACTTCTATGGTTCATTTTAGAGGATGACCTTTACTTCCCTTAATTTTCTTGAGATTTATTGACACCATAATTAGGGAAATTGCTAGTTCATTCCCTAATTATCCCCTTTATGTAATTATTAGTAATTAACATGTAATTAGTATATTTTTCCTATGATTAAGTTGGAATAAGGTTAGATCTAGTGAGTAGGGGTTTTATGGAATAATTTTGGGGTATTTCCCTTAAGCTATTCCCTAAACCCCCTTTTCTTTCCTTAATCCCCTTTTTAATTAAGGGTTAATTCATTAATTATCCCTTTAAATAATTTTCAAAAATCCTAAAAATTCCTAGAACTTAATTAATCTACATTGGGTATATGCTTAGGTGTTTAATAGCCTAAGTATATTTAAGGAAATTAAAGCTCCTTTCATAAGTGTGAAAGGGTGTTTTAAATGTAGTTAAGCTAAACCCCTTAGCTTAATTAACTTTTAATTGTGAGCCAAATTGCATTAGGCCTTTTCATTATTAGGTTCATTGCAAATTTAAATACCTTGGGGGTTTTATGTCATCTCATTGGCTCATAATTATTTAGCTAATTTTCTAAGGTGGTGTAGGTAAGGGTTAATTAAGCCACTAAAAGCATACCTTAACCTTATCAACACTTAAAAATGGATTTAATTATCTAAAAATTAAAAAAAAATACAAAACACATGTGGGAATGGGTTAGGAATAGTGAACGCATCTCACCTTTTGAAAATTAAACCAAACTTCAAACAAACAAAAATCATTTAGAAATTCACTTTGATTTGTTCTAGATTTTTTTATTCTTTAAAAATGTCTTTAGGATTTAAGTAAAGTGAATTTATTTTCATAATTACATTGATCTAGATCTTTCCCAACATATTAAATTGTATGTCATGTGATTCATGCATTCATAAGTTTATGTTTTTAAATTTTAAAAATAAAATTATTTACTTTATGTCAAATATGCATGTGTTGGCTAAAGTAAAATATGAGTGGCTATTATCACCATTAAATCTAAACTATTTTCAAAACCTATAAATGAAACATCAAATATGAAAGTGTGCTATTCATATATTAATTATTAGCTTGCATGTGATGAGTTATAAAGTCATGTTTAGTGTAGCCTTTCCTTCCTTTCTTATGTTGGCATAGTTTTGAATAAGAGTTGGTATCATTTGAAAATAACCCAACACTTACTTAATTCTATACCTTATTCATCCCTATGTCATCATCTAAGAAGGATTGCTTAAATTTGCATGAATAAATTGCATAAACAAAAATGAAACAATTAAATAACTTTTGCATCTTCTTTCTCCATCTCATTTCTTTTATATGTATGTTTGAACTTAAGAAAAGTGGCATATTAGTCTGGACAACCCTGAGGTTGTGAGGCTTTAAGTAGCCCTATGTAGGTCTTGTACCTTACACCTTTGGTTAACAATGGCGCCATACTCACTTATGCCTTTCTTGCTTTCATGCATGTATGTGAAATTTTAGATAAGGAAAATTATTTCTACTTAAGAAAAATGATGCATCTAAATCTTCTAAATTTTCTCAAATGGATTATTTAGCATGCATCATAAAGTGTGTTAACTATTCTCATTTGCATGTATAAATATTCTTAGGGTCCATCCATATGCATGTTATATATGTTGGGAGAGAATTAAAGTAATGTATGTTATGTGAATTTTGATTCATTTTCTTAATCTTAAAATGCCTTTCTTCTTGGATAGGTTTGTTTAGAGTTGATCTAAACTTAGGATTAATTAAAATATGTCATTAAAACATTCAATTAAATGAAATTAAAATTTAAACTTACCTTAGAAATTACTTAAGGATTAGGGAAAGAAAGAGAAGTTCTCTTCTCTTTCCCTCTCTTCATAACTTAGTAATTAATTGTAGGCTTCACTCAAATCAAACTAAAACATGAGATAAAAATAACCCAAATCACTAAACAACTTAAATGAAACCCTCCTCTAAGTTGAACATGTCTTTCACACCTAACAAATTTTAACCCAAAGTCCTAAGCTAAGCATGCCACACAAACCTTCAAAGCACACACATTAGCCAAAGTCACCACTTCTAGCTTTAGGTTAGGTCGGTGCATCATTTGATGTTATATTTTATTTTGTGATGAATGTTTTAGATGTGGGGTGTATGCTCAGAATGAATGGTAGGACGTGCTTAGTCTAACTATTGTGGGATTGTGCTAAAGGGGCGCTATCATAAATAAAAATATAAATGCTTCTTGCTTGCACGTGCATATACCCCTTGGCATAATCCATAGGCTAGGTAGACTTAGTCACCCATGTGTGGGGTGATAAGTCTAATATACATGCTTGGGATTTGTGTGGTGTGATTTGACTAACCTTTATTCTGCAGGTGTTAGTTAGATTTATGCTTTTCCTTTTCATGTAATAATTTGTATAAGTAGGGTTTTGGATGATTTGTTATGGGGATTAGGATGAACATTGGCCATAAGATTCCATCTTATGCACCATGTGAAGCCTTGGAGCATCTACCATTCAACTATCCAAAGGAAGATCCAAAGAAGAAAAGAAGAAAAGAAAAGAAAGAAAGAAGAAAGAAGAAAGAAGAATAAAGCTTGAAGATCCCCATAACAATGAATTCCTTTGCTTAAATTATAAATTTAATTTATTTGTAATCCGAGTTGTATAATGGTAGAGCTCGACTACCCACATTTGATAATTTTGAATTTGTGCAGTGGTGCCAGACCACAAAGGAGCATTTATTCTTTTTTGCACTAGTTTTATAAATTGATTGATGTTTGTTTAACTAGCGCATTTAGTGGCATGCTTTTCCTAGTTTCTTTCTTAATTTTTGTATGGCTTGGATGTGGATTGGGCTCTTTATGAAAAAATAAATCTTTTTCTCAACTTAACAATTCAAATTAAAATAAAACAACTTGTAATCTCACATAAAGCTTAGTATTAAAATCAAGATAAAAGAATTAGCACCCCCTTAGATGGATGAGCATTTCTTTATAATATCATCCATAAATGCATCTTATTTCACTCTTGATTGGAGGGCTTCTCTTGCAGAACCCGCTTGACCTGGGTCGTGGTGGAAACTCACCTCTAAACTTAGTTGATTTTGGCCAATAATCTTCTTTCACATTAGTCATAAAATCTATTAGCCTTAGTCAAAATGATTGCCCAAAATGATAATAAAATGAAATTAAACATTAGATTTAGGTCATTTGAAGCATACCCTTTACATATAGTCTTTAGGAGTGAGTTTAAGGACATAGTCTCTTCTAAATAAAAAATGACTTTCTTGCATAAGCATAAAGACTTGCCTACATGTATTTAAAATCTTAGAGGAGAAAATTAATGTAGTTGTAAGTCCAATCGGTGGTTTGTCCTCTCTTGTGGAGGCAAACCAATTACCCATTTTGGCTTAGATTTAGTTGTGCTTGCCAAAGCTCTTTTTAGGTTCTGATGCTCTCCCTGGGCCATAAGCATCCCTCACCTCTTAGGCATTTCCTTAATCTTGTGCTAAGGAATCTTAAGTCCTAAATTTCTAATGAAAAATATAACTCAAATAAACTAAATAATTTTTTAAAATGTAAAGCCCAATTTTAGGATTGTATGAGATGCTCGTTAGGTTTCCTAGCATTGTGAATATTTCCTACTTATTCCCATTTTGGCTTTAATAATAACTCACTCTTTTGATCAATCCCATTCGATCTTCGAATACAAACCAATCAATTGATAGTCCTTCCCTATTGAAATCTTCAGAGACAACGATCATTTACCTTAATCAAGAGTTTTTCTAAAGGATCGTCCTTAAATAGAGGCTTGCTAAGGAACTTAATGAGTCTTCCCTATTGAAATCTTGAGACAAACCCCGCTTTTACTTTTCATGTAAAGTGGGGAAGAATCTCTACATATTATCATCCTGAGTCTTTATTGAGGTGATTTTTTCATTAATGGGTAGTGACTTTTTTGAGATAGTACACTATACCTGATGATGTCATCACAATAACAATGGATTCATGGCATCTTACCAAGATGAATTTCTATGTGTTGCCTCTTTCATTTCACCAAGATTTGAAAGACTCTCTACATAGAATTTTTCTCCATGCATTTTTCACTCCACTGGATGGTTCCTATCTCCATGTTTGGTAAATGATCGTTGTCTTTGAGTATCGATAGTGGGTTTGTACTTTGGTATGAATCCAAGACTATCCTTTTTTCCATTGGCACTTAGCTCATTTCATCCTTGAGTTAAGTTTGCCAACATCTTTAGGTTTTAGGACCACATTCCTTGTTGGTCTAAAAACCCCTATTGGGTTCCTCCAATGGGTAAAATGAAAAGATTTAAAAATAAAAGAAACCTTTTAAAGACTTCCTCCTTATCATTCTCATGATAAGAAAAGGTTCATCCTAAAAATAATAAATCTTCCATAAAAAACTTTGCCTTTTCAAAAGTACCTTTTTTTTTTCAAAAATACACTTAATAAAATATTTTCCAAAAAATTTCTTCACCTTCATTTAACAATTCACATAATTGTTACATGTAAGGATTTTCAAAAGTAAAACTAATAAAAATTTCCAAAAGCACAAATGAATATCTTCTTTCAAATCACTTTGATGAAGATTTCACTTTTAAAATAAAATGAACAATCATGTTTTCCAAAATTACAATCACAATCATAAAGTTTTCAAAAGTACACATGAATTTTTCTATTCAATACATTCACACTTATTAAATGGAAAGTTCATTTGTAAACGAAATCAAAACTTTTCAAAAAGCACACATGAATACTTTCATTTAATAAATAAAGATTTCATTCCCAACTAAAAATAAAATATCATTTAGGAAATCCTACTTAAACATATCTCACATATGTTTTAAGTTGGAATTCCTCTTCAAAAGCAACAATCACACAAAAATTTCATTTCAAAAATAAAATAAATCTCCATTCTTCACAAATTTGTTGAATGGAGGTCCTCTTTTCAAAATTAAAATCAACAATCATATTTCAAAAAAATTTCAATCACATATTTGGAATTTCACTTAGCATAAACAAATTTGCTAAGTAAAGTTTTAAAATGCAAAATCAAAATCCAAATTTTTTTCAAAATTATAAGCACATTTTGGAACTTCAGCCAACATACACAAATTTTTTAAGTAAGGTTTCCAAAATCAAAATCCAAAATTTTTTCAAAATTCTAAACACATTTTAGAACTTCATTTAACATACATAAATTTGTTTAAGTAAGGTTTCCAAAATCAAAATCCAAAAAATTTCAAAATTTTAAACACATTTGGAACTTCATTTAACATACCAAAAATTATTAAGTAAAGTTTTCAAATTCAAATTTTTAAAATTTTCTAAACACATTTTGGAACGTCATTTAACATACCCAAATTTCTTTAGTAAAGTCTCCAAATTTAAAATCCAACAAAATTTTTTCAAACATACATTTGAAATTTCATTTAGCATAATCAAATTTCCTAAGTAAAATTTCCAAATCCAAAATCAAAATCAATAGTCAAATTTCAAAAAATTTTGAAAACATACATTTGGAATTTTATTTAACATACCTAAATTTATTAAGTAGAGTTTCCAAATTTAAAATAAAAATTTCAAAATTTTCTAAACACATTTTGGAACTTCATTTAACATACCCAAATATATTTAGTGAAGTCTCTAAACTTAAAATCCAACAAAATTTTCAAACATACATTTAGAATTTCATTTAGCATAATCAAATTTGCTAAGTGAAATTTCCAAATCCAAAATCAAAATAAACAATCATATTTCAATAAGTTTTCAAAATACATTTGGAATTTCATTGAGCATAATCAAATTTGCTAAGTGAAGTTTCCAAATCCAAAATCAAAAATCAACAATCATATTTCCAAATTTTCTAAAACACATTTGGAACTTCATTTAACATACCAAAATTTGTTAAGAAAAGTTTTCAAATTCAAATTTTTAAAATTTTCTAAACACATTTTTGGAACTTCATTTAACAAACCCAAATTTCTTTAGTGAAGTCTCCAAATTTAAAATCCAACAAAATTTTTTCAAACATACATTTGAAATTTCATTTAGCATAATCAAATTTTAAGTAAATTTCCAAAATCAAAATCAATAGTCAAATTTCAAAAAAATTCGAAAACATACATTTGGAATTTTATTTAACCTACCTAAATTTGTTAAGTAGAGTTTCCAAATTTAAAATCAAAATTTCAAAATTTTCTAAACATATTTTGGAACTTCATTTAACATACTCAAATTTGTTTAGTGAAGTCTCTAAATTTAAAATCCAACAAAAATTTTCAAACATACATTTGGAATTTCGTTTAGCATAATCAAATTTGCTAATGAAGTTTTCAAATCCAAAATCAAAATCAACAATCATATTTCAATAAATTTTCAAAATACATTTGAAATTTCATTGAGCATAATCAAATTTGCTAAGTGAAGTTTCCAAATCCAAAATCAAAAATCAACAATCATATTTCCAAATTTCCTAAAACACATTAGGAACTTCATTTAACATACCCAAATTTATTAAGTAAAGTTTCCAAATCCAAAATTAAAAATCAACAATCATATTTAAAAATTTTCTAAACACATTTAGAACTTCATTTAACATACCCAAATTTATTAAGTTAAGTTTCCAAATCTAAAATCAAAAATTCAAAAAATTTCAAAACACATTTTGGAACCTTACTTAACATACCCAAATTTGTTAAGTGAAGTCTCCAAATCCAAAAATTTCAAAATTTTCAAAACACATTTTGGAACCTTACTTAACATACCCAAATTTGTTAAGTGAATTCTCCAAATCCAAAAATTTCAAAATTTTCAAAAAATATTTGAAACTTCATTTAACATACCTAAATTTGTTAAGTAAAGTTTCCAAATCAAAAATTTAAAACTTTTCGAAACATATTTTGGAACTTCATCTAGCATACTCAAATTTTCTAAGTAAAGTTTTCGAACTCAAAATAAAAATTTCTCAAACACCTTTGGAACTTCTTCCCTTAGAATGCCAAATTTGCTAAGGATAAGTTTCCATTTTCAAAAATCAAAATAAAATATGAAATTAAAATTTTTAACACAACATTTGGAATTTCATTTAGCATACTCAAATTTGCTAAGTGAAATTTCTATTTCATAAAACTAAGTGAGACTTCATCTTTAGCATACCAAATTGGCTAAAAGTTGAATCTCCACTTTCAATCATTTCAAAAACAAAATAAAGCACCTTGGGATCCTCTTAGCATACCAAATTTCCTAAAGGATCCTACCCTTTTCAAGAATCAAAATTTTCCAAACAAATGAAACACTTAGGATTTTCTTAGCATACCAAACTTGCTAAGTATCCTATTTTCAAAATCAAACAAAGTACACCTTCACTAAGCATACCTTAATTTGCTAAGTAAGAATTTCAATTTTTTTTCCAAAATCAAAACAAAACAAAATTTTGAAAAAGAAAGAATCACTTTAACTTTACTTAGCATACCTAAATTTGTTAAGTATGTGAAAATTCTAAAACATTCAAACAACACAAAATCATTGGACCCTTACTTTAACATACCCAAATTTGTTAAAGGGAAAGGTCCTCCAAATTCCAAATCACAAAAATTCAAAATCAAAACAAAATGAACCTATGGAAGCATCTTATCAAAATCTTGAATCCATATTTCAACATACTCAAATTTGTTGAAGTTTGGATTCATACTCAAATTCCTCTTTCAATCAATCTTTCCAAATCTATTTGAACCCCACTTAACACTTCCAAGTTGTTGGATGTGGGTTCAAATTTTCAAAATTCAAAATCTATGGAGATAGAAAACTAAAGTGAGTTCATTTCTCATTGGGATTTCTTTCAGTCAGTGCAGTTTTCAATTTTAGTTTCAATCAGTACAATGGCAGGATCACAAAAATTTGTCATTTGGATCATACCCATTTGATCCACTTTGGCCATGGATTTTAGGGAGCCAAGATTACTTGTGAGGGCATTCCCCTCACAAGCAGAAGAGGGTGGTCGGGCGTGTCATCATCGTGGTAGACTTACCCTCGATTCGAGATCTCCTCACTAAGAGGAAAGTTATGGCGCACATACCTGCAGGGTTTTAGCAGAGATAGTTCGACCCGTGGCGCTCATCCTAGAGTTGCACGTTACCCTATGAGCTAGCACCCTATCATCTATACCCTCCAAGGGTAAGGCTCCCCTAATTCTAGGGCATGCCTCCCCTACATTTGAGTACGGGTCTAGCTCACACTCCTTTCATCATACCCGCACTCAGCACTGAAACAAGAATCATATGGTCAAACGGTTCCATACTAGGATAGCCAGAGAGCTTAAGGCAACTGCCAGGTCAGCCATGGATGAGTCTCACATGATCACATCACCACTGGTTACAGAGAACCAGTTTCATCCTCTCTTAGGATCAGATAGAGAGGATGCTATGAGGATTCATTTATCGCCTCCTACAATGGTGCATCTATAGTAGACGGTTTCTAGGAGTAAGAGGTCGTACGCCGGCCTTCGCTCTACTTTATGCCATGTAGTCAAAGCATACGGACGCTTGGAGTCTGGTGCTCAGTTTGATTTATGATATGTTATGCCCCGTAGTATAAGGAGGCATATCCGATGGGAGAGGGCTCATGAGGCCCATACATCATATATCACTAGTAGAGAGCGACGGAGGTTTAGCCATTAGTCAACCGCTTCTCCTTTGGTCAACTTTCCAGCTCGGTGTGCAGCCGATCATACTGATAGTATCCTCCTCATAGGGACCAGCCATCACAGGAGGGCAGCTCCTGTACATAGAGAGTGGTGACTCCACCCCACCGCTCTACCCCACGTCCACCATCGCCAGTGCAAGTTCCAACATCACCCATTCCATCTAAGGCCATGAAGGCTGCATCTAGGGAAAATGTACCCCATTGGTGATCCGGTTACAACCAAGGGATCCTACTCCTCCTACACCACCCATTATAGTAGGGTCGAGTTCTCCTGCTCGATCTTCCTCCCCAGTAGTGGTTCAGAAGGAGTGGCGACCCTGAAGCATCGTTGTCGTTCCTTCACCAACTCCACCCATTAAGCTGAATGCATAGATGGTGACTACTATCAGAGATATTCCATGAGTGAGCAAGTGGTAGAGATCATTCCTGATTGTTACCCCATTACACTATTAGTGTCGAAGATTATCATTCTTCTAGTGAGTACAACCGCACGGATTGAATCCCCTCTGTGAGGTCCGTGCCTCTTGCATGATAGCATCATCACCCAAACTTTTATACCGAGTTAGATTGATCCTTAGATGAGATAGTTGCACACTATTTTATGGAGAAAAAGAGATCTTAGGGTAGTATGGTCTGAAGATGAAGAGAGTCACCGATCCCAAGAAGACTTGATGGGGGATTCAGCTGGAGTATGCATGGTCGATACTAGAAGTTCTCTTCTTAGGGAACAACAGGCTATGGAAGGAGATCAAGTTGATCAAGGAGACACTGTAGAGTCAGCCCATCACCTCCGAATCTAGTTAAGATAGAAAGATGAATAGATTGATAGGATGGGACAGGAGTTGTAAGACTTGTTAAAGGTGCGGTTTCAAGTAATCCCCTCCGTTCATCCTAGTAATGTCGTCACCAACTAGAGCTGTCCCATTAAGACTCTACCTCCGTTGAGCAGCAACAGTATAAGGAAGGTATACCACATACATGAAAAGATCTAAATACATGGTTGAGAAGAAGGAAGCTTGGCTCAAGCCGGGAGGATCATCCCCAAAGGGTAGACCCTACCAGAGGAATTGATGTCATCCAAGATCCCAAGGGTTTTGTGCCTCCTTCCTTCAAGAGCTTGATGGTAGGAATCCAAGGCAACATATGGCTCACTTGCTTGTAATGTGTGGTGGGTGCTTTACTCTTTAGACTCTTTGTCAAGAGCCTAACATGTATTGCTTTTGATTGGTATGCTAAATTTCCCAACAGTTCAGTTAGGATATTTGCTGAGTTGGAGCAACTCTTCATCAAGAGATTTGCTGGAGCTCAGCAAAGGGTTACTATAGGAAAACTCGTTGTAGCCCAACATCACTCTAGTGAGTCATTTGTTGATTATATTCTCTGATGGCACAACCTGAGTATGAAGTGTGAACCATAGCTATCTAAACAACATGCCATTGAGATTATCTTGAAGAATATCCATAGCCCAGGTCACCTTCATGCTTAACGGCTTCACCATAAAGACATTTGAGAAGCTAATCAATAAGGCAGCTAGTCTACAAGGAGAGGCCAAATAGTTGCCTTTTCCAGATCAGTTGCCCAAGCTGAAATCCCAAAAGGTTTATGAGAAGAAACCTAGAGCAAGGCATTGATAAGGGAAGTAGCGCCTAGAGATCGTGAAGACCATGACCTCAAGCAGCCTCCACCTCCTTTGCCACCAAGGGCAGCCATACCCTCCACCTCACCTCCATGGCAGGCCACGGCCATACCACTAGCAACAGTGGCATGCATATCCGTCGCCTAGTAGCTATGGTCCACCTACTCTATTAGATAAGTTAATCAAAATTTATTCTTTTAATAGGGAGGTAATCAAGAAAATCTTTAAGAATCTCTTAAAGAAACCTGATTTTTAGGTACCCAAGCCTAGGAGACCAGAGGAAGTAGGAAAAAGTCATGATCTAAACTTTTGCCCTTACCACCATATGCTAGGCCACATTTTGGAGGATTGCTTCACATTTAAGGACTGGCTTGAACACAGTTTCAAGACCGATAATGTAGTTATCCCAAAGGAATACCTTGTGGAACAACCTTCCAATTCCATTAGGATAATCTTTGGGGATACAAGCAATCCTACCAAAACCAAAGAAGGTTGGGACATCTCTTTATCTAAAACCTCTGAGAAAATAATTCAGAAGATCAAGAAGCTTTTCTCTTGCGTGTGCAGTTAGCTCAAACCTCCAACACCAAGGAAGGTTTGCAAGTTGCCGCCAACTCTAGAAAGTGGGAGTTCAAGAAGTGTGCATCAAGAAGATGTGTCCCTGATAGCCCCTTAGCACATCCACCGACTATTTCCAGACTCTAGCCTTCCGTTGCATCTTCCACACTGGCAACTTCTACCATTTTAGCTAGTTCTTCTATTTCTTCTACTAGTAGAACTCTTGTATCAGCAGATAAGGGCATTAAATCCCTTACTCCACTCACTTTACTTGACTTTTACTTTGTACCATCAAATACTTTCAAGAAATTGAAGAATAAAGCTGATTTGAATTATATCTGTGTCTCTTCTGATGAGTTATCTTCTTCTATTCCTAGCAATAACTCTTCAATTCTAATAAACTATAATAATTCTAATCTTTCTCTTTCTGATTCAGAGTTGGACTTTCTAACTCTGAATACTATAGGTTCACCTTTTGAGATAGACTTGGAATCATCTGATTCCAGGAGTCCCATAGTAGAAGCTATAGGTGAGCTCAAGTGTAGAACTTGCCACCCCTTGATTGAGACAAGTCAACCTATAGTGGAAAGGTTCTACCTCCTAGGGCAACACCTCTAGATAAAGGGAAACAAGTATTTTTACTAAAGATCGAGAAGCCCTTCCACAGGATGCTCCACCCTTGGATATGCCTGTGGAAGACCAGCCGAAGGTGGACTACTACAACATCCTTTCTCATCTAAGAAAGTTGCCATCTAAGCTAAGCATATATGATGCCCTTTTCTTACCCAAAGAGATGAGGGAATCACTAATCAAGGCTTTTCTTGATCCTAAAATATGCTTAGCTCAGTTGACCGCTATAGGTGAGGAAGAACATTATACAAAAGAAGCTCAAGGGATCACCTTCACAGATGAAGACCTTTTACTATGGGGTCTTGGATCACAACTGTCCCCTATACATTACAGTCGACATGGACAGGTTCAGACTTGCCAGGGTTCTCGTGGATTCAAATGCATCAATAAACATTATCAGTCTAAAGACCCTTGTCTATTTGAATATTTACATCTCTACTCTCCGAGGTGATAGGATGATGTTGAGAGATTCAATGATCAAGGCTTTTAGGTTATAGTGTTTCCATTGAGATCGGACGGAAGACCAAGTTCTACATCATTATTTGAATACTTCATCTACTTTTCTTGGTAGGCCTTGGATACATCGACAAGATCATTCCATCCTTCATCTGCATCAAGTTCAGAAAAGATGGAATTGAGTACCATGTCAACGGGGATGGAAAGCCATTCTCAATTAGATAGGTTGAGATCTATGAGGATGCGACCTACTATCTTCCTCAAAACACCCTTTCTCATGAACTTGGACAAAATTCAGATGAAAATGTAAAAATAAAAGAAAATGAAGCAAAAGAAAAGATAAAAGAAAATGAAAAGAAAAAGAAAAGTTCAAGTGAGCAAGAAAGGGGAATTGAAGAAGAAGTGGATCCGCATATCACATTCCACCCATAGTTCATTCCATCATATGAACATATGGGTAGAATGGCTCAACCTCCAGTGGAGGAAGAAAGAGGCATTTCTAGGCGGGAGACCCCTAGTTGGCCTTCAGCCACTAGAGGTCATGTTCCAATTCATAAGAGTACCCCTACTATTCACATAGACTTAGAATATAGCTCATAGGATGAGTCTAATGTGATTAGTATACCAGCCAACCCCTCTTAGCGGGTTCCATTGGAGGTGACTTTTGATCCACTTAGAGATGAAGACCAGGCCTCCAAGCAAAGCAAAGTATTCGAATTTGGTTTATGTGAAACTATCAGGCATCAGTTGGGAACCTTAGCTCTTACCACGCTTACATCTCAAAAAGTTGAAGGTTTGATAGTTAATGACGTCCCTAAGTCTTCCAGTGACACAAAGTAGAAAATGTTCTTTTTGGGTTCAACATCCTCAAGTCCAGAGCTCGATGTAGGACTTGAGGAAGATACTTTTAAAGAATTAATGGAATTACTTTTGACTTTTACTCGCCTTGTTTCAAAATATTATGTAGAAAGGTTTAGTTCCTCACAATTAGTCTATGCACAGGTTAGAATATTTTGAATAATTATGGAACAATACAGGCAGGGAAGCACAATCAAGAGCATGATTAGGATTCATCACCATCGGTCCAGTCGATGATGAAGATTATTTCCTAGTTGTTACCAACCATTTGGAATCTGATAGGTTCTTCTCACACATTCCCAACTCTTATGAGAAAGTGTGGGTAGAAACTTCAGATGATCTAGATGATCTCCAAGTCAAAGAGGCACTGCCAGAGTTTGAAGAAGAAACCCATTCAATAATAGATAAGCTAAAAGAAATCAACCTTGGGATAGAAGAGAATTCTCGCCCGACATACATCAGTTCATTGCTAAATGAAGAAGAAACTAATGACTTAGTTAGGCTATTGATTGAGTTTAAAGACTGCTTTGCATGGAGTTATAAAGAAATGCCCAGATTATCTCTTGACATTGTAGTCCACAAGCTAATAATAGACCCTAACGTTCCCCTTATTAAGCAAGCTCCTAAACGCATGCGATTAGAAATTGAACAGCTGGTCATTTCTGAATTCAAAAAACTGATCGATGCTAGTTTCATCAGAGAAAAAAAATATCCTACCTGGTTAGCTAGTGTCATCCCAGTTATGAAGAAGAATGGCCAAATTCACATTTACGTCAATTTTAGGGACTTAAATAAGGCATTTCCTAAGGATGAGTTTCCTCTTCCTATACCAAAATTAATGGTGGACATCGCCTCATCTCATGTAATCTTTTCTTTTATGGATAGGTCATCTGGCTATAACCAAATCAAGATGTCTCCTAAAGATAAAAGAAACACAACTTTTCAAACCTTGGCCGAAATCTTCTGTTATAGGGTCATGCCTTTCGGCCTTAAAAATGCTGGTGCTACATACCAACGGGCCATGACTCAGATCTTCAATGAACTCATCCATCATTAGGTTGAGTGCTACGTTGATGATCTAGTAGTCAAGAGCAGAGAAAAGGAAGACCACCTCTTTGACTTGAGAGTAGTTTTCGAATGGTTAAGATAATATAACCTTAAAATGAATCCCTTGAAGTGTGCATTCAGAGTCACTTCAAGGAAATTCCTTGGGTTTGTTGTTCTACACCGGGGAATAGAAATAGATCTCGAAAAGATTAAAGTCATCTTGGAAATGCCACCTCATAAGAGTTTAACTCAACTCAGAGCCTTTCAAGGATGGCTGGTGTATCTAAGACATTTTATCTCAACCTTATCAAGGAGATGCAAGCTCTTCTCAGCACTTGTCAAAAAGGATGCTAAGTTCAAGTGGGATGACAAGTGCCAGCACGCATTCAAAGACATCAAAGAATACTTGGTGAAGCCGCCAGTTCTCACAACCCCTATCCTAGGTAGGCCATTGATCATTTACACTGCTGCATTGGATGACTCTCTTGGTGCTCTGTTGGCCTAAGCCAATGATGAGGAAAAGGAAAGTGCAATTTACTACCTCATCCATCGTCTGATCCCTGTTGAAGCAAACTATCCACCCATTAAGAAAAATTTCCTAGCTTAGATCTTTGCATCTCAGAAGATATGACACTACATGCTTTCTCATAAGGTGAACTCGATCTCAAGAACCAATCCACTGCAGGACCTCATGACATGACAAATACTTTTCAAACATTTGGCTCATTGGTCCATGATTCTCTCATAGTTCGATATCATATTTGTACCCCTCCATGCGATAAAAGGTCAGACACTAGTGGATTTCTTAGCAGTACACCCACTTCCTGCTGATTCTTTGCTTAGTGATGATCTCCCCGATGAACAAATCATGAACTTAGGGGAGGCCAGCAACCACCGATGGGAGATGTATTTTGATGGTGTTGCTTAATTTCTTAAAGGTGAAGCACCACGATATATTCTCTCATGAAAGGTAGGGTATGAATAGTTCTTCTAACTCTAAACTGCAATGTGATGAGATTCTCATACTATCTTTCCAACCCTTGCACCAACAACGAAGATGAGTATGAGGCTTTGATTTCTAGTTTGGAGTTAGCCATCACTATCAGCATTAAGAGCATCAACATCTTTGGGGATCAACCAGATTGTTGGGTCTTACCAGGTCCTCAAGCCCAAGCTTCATCATTACTACGAGTATACCATGAAGCTATTGGCCAAGATTCCTAAAGTTACCATCTACAAGGTTCCCCGAGCAGAGAATGCAGTAGCGGATGCCTTGACAAAACTTGCCAAAAATTTGGCATGTACGGAAGATGAGTCCATTTCAATAAGGGTACAAAATACACTAGTCTTATCCCTTATTGATTCTGAACTCAACAAGAGACTTTCTCTTGAAGGGGAGGTTACCTTTGCCAAAATGGACAAGGAGCTAGATTGAAGGCAACCAATCATAGATTATTTGAACACCAGTAAAATACCTCAAGAGAAATCTCAAGCCCATCAAGTGAAATAGATAACTCTTTCCTATGCTCTTGTTGATGGCACCCAATACCGACGGTCCTTTGACCAAATGTGGTTGTGTTATTTAGACAAATATGAAGCCCATGTCATTATAGCTGAGGTACACTCAGGCCTATGTGGAGCGCATCAGTCCGGTCTGAAGTTAAAGTCAAGTATCAAAAGACTTGGATACTACTGGCCTTCTATGATCACAGATTGCATGGACGTAGCTAGGAGATGCCATCAGTGTCAGGTGCCAACATTGGCTTCATGGACATTTGAGTGTTAGGGTACTGATATTGTAGGTCTAATCGATCCTCATTCTTCCAAGGGGCATCGATTCATGTTAGCTGCTACCGAATACTTTTCCAAGTGGGCAGAAGACATTCCACTTAGAGAGGTCACAACTCACCATATGCTTCAGTTTTTCAGGAACCATGTCATATATAGGTTCAGGGTACCTCGACAAATTATATCTGAAAATGGTACTGCATTCAAGAGCATGAAGATCAATAGCTTTTCCAGAAGACACAATATAGATTGGAGATACTCCACTATCTACTACCCCAGAGCTAATGGCTTAGCAGAAGCATTCAACAAAACTCTCATCCATAGACAAAAGAATACTCTTGATGATAATAAACGATAGTGAAATGAGCAGTTAGTTGAAGTCTTGTGGGCCTACCACACCACATATCGAACTCCAACTCAGTCTACCCCATTTTTCTTAGTGTAAGGGTCCAAAGCCATTCTTCCCTTAGAAGTTCAACTCCTATCACTAAGGATAGAATTGGGTAACAAGATCACTACCGAGCAGAATGCAAAGTTGCATTTAGAAGAGCTTGAAGGTTTGGAGAAAAGTTGCCTACGGGCGTGCCAATAGCTCTAGTTGTACAAGGTCAAAATGATTCAAGCTCACAACAAGCTTGTCTGCCCTAGGTCTTTCTAAGTAAGAGAACTTATGTTAGTCCTAAGCAACTTAATTATTGCCCTTCGAAAGATAGGAGGCAAGTTTGAACCCACTTGGGAAGGCCTCTATATCATAGAGAAGGCCTACCAAGGAGGATCTTATCTGCTTATTGATTGTAAAGGGGAACACCCGATGCTTCCAATTAATGGGCTCTATCTAAAGAAATATTACCCATGAAATAAAACTTGTTTGAAAAGAATTCATTAATAAAAAAGAATAAAATATGATTCCATTCATCAAATCTTCTCTTCTTCCAAAGTGTTGTTTGCTTGTCTTGCAAATCCACCATGACATGTTTAGGGTAGGTGTAAGAGTCCCCCAGTGGCATCCTATCCCTCTTTCACAACACAAGCAAAATCTTCCGATGATATTAGAATAGGTGTAAGAGAACCCGTGAGGCATCCTTTTTCGATTAGCATAACTAAGTTAGGTGTGAGAGAACCCAAGAGGCATCATTTCTTAGTGAGAATTCTTGTTGCCATCCGTGGCATCATTTCATAATTTTGTAGTGTGTTTTAAGGTAGGTGTAAGAGTCCTCCAGAGGCATCCTATTCTTTTTAACACATACACACAATAGACATAAATCTTTTGTCTTGAGCTATTTGATGTGGGAGCAAGCCCTTTATGGCACTCACTCATTAGCTGCTCTAGGTCGGGTCTACATGCTACCTCACTAGTATGTCACCCCAGTGGTCTCTTATTTTGGAAGATGTGAGTCCCCGTGCTTTCTTCCTAACTTGATCATTGCAAACCAAAGAGCACCTTGTTAGTATGGTTGTCTTCATTGCCCAGCCAGTATGCTACCTCATGTTGAATTTGTTTAAGAAGATATGAGTCCTCGTGCTTTCTTCTTGAACTAGCCATCATGTTCTAACTAGGTTGAGTATATTTGAAGTTTAGGATAAGTCCCCCAGAGGCTCCTTTCCTCTTGGCTACTTTTGAGTTGATCTAGATCCCCTAGTGGCATTCACTCCGTAGTCATCCTACGTAAGATAACACCTGTCGAGTCGAAGATAGACTATCCCAACAGTCAGTTCCGCTATAAGAGGGTGTGAGTCCCCGAGCTTTCTTCCTAGGCTGATCATTGTAAATTGATGGGCACCTTAGATTGGTTGATGATCGCTATGCTGACAGTGACTCACCCAGTTGATACACCATTCTTGGCAGATATGAGTCCCCGTGCTTTCTCCTTGAGTTGGACACCGAATAACTATTGAATTTATGACTAGCCATGTCATTTTCTCCAGGGTGTTGGATTAAGCCTTTATCAGCCCCATCCCCTGTGGGCACTCTATTTGGATTAAGTCCTTTGTGACACCATTTAGACACTACTCAGGTTACTTTTGGATTGGATAGTTCCCCTTTGTCTAGTAGCCACCCCTGTGGTTGGAAAATTTGTTCAACGGATGTGCAAATTCTCCCTTGGTTCAGTAAATCTAAGATAGGTCTAGGCTGATATAAGCTTCTTCGTAGTTTGATATCTCGCAAACTAACACTAACATGGTCCATGATAAAACAACCAATTGAAATAAACAAAAATTAATTTGCTTGTAGATTAGGAATTCAAGCCCCCAAAGGGCCCCTTCTCCCAAGCAGACATCCTATCTTTAGGGCAGTGTTAGCAAAACTCCCTATAGGAATTGACTAACTACCTAAGTTGAGATAAATCTCCAGGTTAGTACTCACTCCATAGTCGCCTTTAGGTTGGGTTCAGTCTATTTTGCCACAAGCAAGTTACCCCAGCAATTATTTGCTTTTGAAGATGTAAGATTATGATGCATTCTTTCTAGCATGATTGTCGCAAATCGATGGGCAGTCTTAGGTCAGGCTCAATTTGTTGCCCAAAGCAACTGATCACCCAGTGATCTTTTCTACTGGAAGATGTGAGTCCCTGAGCTTTCTTCCCTTCAATTGATCATTACAAATTGAAAGGTACACCTTTGGTCGGAGAGTTCTCCCATCGGCCGGGAAGCTACTCCCTTTGGTTCAGTAAATCTGAGATAGGTCTAGGCATCTATAAGCTTCTTCTTAGTGTTATCCATCACAAACTAACTGAATCCATCAAAAAAATAATTTAAAAATGAAACTAATCTTGACTATCTTGAGCTGATTTAAGTCCCCTAATGGCATTCACTCAATAGTCAGCCCTAGGTCGGGTTTGATTTATTGTCCAAAGAGACTGATCACCCCAATGGTTCCTTATCTCTAGAAGATGTGTGTCCCTATGCTTTCTTCTTAAGGCTTAACCATTGTGTACAAAAATGCATTTCTCCTTGGTTGGATAGTCCTACCTTGTGGTTAGTAGACTATCCCTTTGAATTAGTAAATCTAAGTTAGGTCTAGGCTTCCATGGCCCCTATTCAGTTTGATACCTCACAAACCTATGGGATCCATCATAATCAAAATAAACAAACTAAAAGTGAAATCAATATTTGACTATCTTTGAGTTGATCTAAGTCCCCCAGTGGCATTCACTCAATAGTCAGACTTAGGTTGGGTTCAATCTATTGGCTCGCCAATAGATCTCCCTAGGAACTGATCTCTACTTGGAGGATGTAAGTCTACTACGCTTTCTTCCTAGTACAACTACTGTATACCGAAAGGCATCCCCTTTGGCTGGTTGGTCCTACTATGTGCTTAGTAAACTACCCCTATGGATTGGTAAATCTGAATTATGTCTTAGCCTCCATGGGTCCTATTCAGTACAACCCATTGCAAACCAACAGGGTTCATCCTAAAAATTCAAACCTAACCAAAAATTGAAATAAATTCAGCCCTCTCCCCCAGTGGAGATCTCTCCTTAGTGAGATTCAAATCAAATTCAACCTTTCATCTCCTTGTAGATGACTTGAACTTGCTTCCCTAGTGGAAGGTTCATACTCTATCCCTTAGTGGATTTCTTCCCTCTCTCTTATGTCTTGGACATAAGTAGAGTCACATTGTACTAAGCTCTGGATTCTTTCTTTTCCTTGGGTCATGGATAGATAGTTTCTGTTAGTGCTTGTGATATCTCGATGTTGTTGATCATTTCAGACAACACCAATACGTCTGTTGTTCCTTGTTAGTCACACCGCACCTATTGGGTGCCCTTTGTTGAACTCATTTTTAGAATGAGCTCTCAACACCTCCATCTTAGCCATAAGACTTCTTTTAGACTTTAAGAGATCCTTAGCCTTAAGACACATCTAGTGATTAGGTGGACACTCTTGCCTAGCCCTAGAAGACTTAGAAGCCATATATAAATGAAATATAAATATAAATCAATCCAATCAAAGGTAAAAATTAAATTCCAAATTTAAAATGTTTGAAATTCCCTTAAATCCCTTAATTTTTCATTAATGGATTTAACCTTAACTTTGATCAAACATTTTCAAATTCATGGGATTTTCTCAAAATATATTTATATTCTCATTTATGTTCTCATATATAAATGAAATATAAATATAAATCAATCCAATCCAATTCAAAATTAAATTTGAAATTGAAAATTCCTTAAATCCTTCAAATTTCCTTTAATGGATTTAACCCAAATAATGATTAAACTCTTTCAAATCCTTAAAATTTTCTCATGATTAATTTATATTCTCATTTATATTCACATATATAAATGAAATATAAATTCAAACAATCAAAACCCATTTCAAAAATCAAACTCAAATCCACTCAAAATCAAATCTAAGCCTTTCTAGCCAAAATCTTGAACTTAGCCAAAATCAATTCAAATCAAGCAAAATCCTTGATTTTCTCTCATGGTTCAATCAATCATACAATCATGAGCTCATATATAAATCCAAACTTCAATCATTCAATCAAAACCCAAATCAAAAATCAAACCCAAAACACCTTAATATTCTTCCTTTGAATATGAAATTTTCAAATGGATCAAAATCCATTTGGCTTCGAACCACTTGTAAATGTATTTATATTTCAATCATAATTCCATATACAAGATCAATCAACTTCAAATCAAGCTTTGACCAAGCCATTTGACCCACTTAGGCTCACTTGACCCAAAGTCACCTAAAGTACCCTTATGTGCCAAATTTTGATCCTAACCAAATTGGATTGAACCAAACTCATATATCCCTCTCATCATGATCAACAATCATCATGGGATGATCAATCAATCGAATTGGGTCAAACCAAGTCAAACCTAAGGGTTGACCAAGTCAACACTTAACCTAAAATGGAACCTTACATAGCCAAATTTCACCTTAGGCCAAATTGATTGAAACCATTGATCCAAGTTCACTCATGACCTATGTTTGAACTTGACCAAGCCAACATTTGAGCCTAACCTAATGCATTTGGCCCACTTGACCCAAGTTGGCCCATTTTGACCTAAAGGGCCAAAATATGTCAAAACTTGATCTAAGCCAAATTTATTGGAACCAATGAGTCAAGTCCATTCCAAATCACTTGTGGAACTTGAACAAAGCCTCAATTGGCCAACTAGACCCAACCTAGACCTTGACCAACATGACTTAAAGGGGTCATGTTGAGCCAAAATTGAACTTAACCCAAATTGATTGGAAATAAAGATACCAATCCCCTCCATATTACTAACCAAACCTAAACCTACCCTTGACCTACCACAAATAGGTCAACTGTGTCAAATGGGTCAACTTGACCTATTTGACCTAAAGGAGTCATATGAGCCAAAACTAAATCTATACCAAATTGAACCAAACCAAAGGCACCATAACATTTCAAATGGTCATATGAACTTGTCCCAACCCTTGGTTTGACCCAATTTGACCTGTTGGTCAACTTGACCCAAGTTGATCCATTTTGACCTAAATGGGTCAACATGAGCCAAACCCTATCAAATGGATTCCAAATCCATTGAAACTTGGCCCAGCCTATTTTCTCAGCATACCAAACATACCCAAATTGAAAAATAGAAAAAATGACCGTTATACCCCTAGGACATAGAACAAATTTTGGCCTAGCCCATGGGTATTTTAGTCTTCACTTGATCACAAAAAGCTCAAGGGAGTGATGAGTGCAAAACCCAATGGGTTTGGGTCAACCCATTTGGCCCATGGACCAAACCTAACCCATATCCTTGAAATTCAATTTTCAAACTCCCCCCAAAGCTCAATTGGGTGCACATGGGAGTTAACCTTCTACTCCTTTGGCCAAACCGACCATGTGCATTGCTCTAATAGCCAAAATAACCCATCCCATGAGGTCAATTGGATCAAAACAACATCCTCATTGCCAGTCGATCGATTGCCATAGGGGGAGATATACTCCCCCTAATCCACTAAAATTTTAATATCACCATCAGATCAATTGGAACCTAGGAACTCTTAGCAACCTTCACAGAGCTCCCTTAAGGCCCCTATAGATGATTTAGATTTCCCATTCTTTCATTTTACACAGTGCAAACTAAGGGTGGACCATTGAATTCTCAACTTCATCTACACTTGATCTTAGCCTACTTTTTTCTACACTCATCATCCAAGGACTAATTCGAGCCTTCCCAAGCTTCCAATTGAGTTCCCACATCAAGGGAGAGATCAATTCAATCAAAGCTGCAAAGGGAGTGAAGAGGAGTTGGTCCATAGAGCTCTACACTCAACCTCAAGGCCTAGGAACTTCAACAGGGCTTCTTCTCCACTAAATGAAGCTACCTCATTGATCCCAAGCGTCGGTGAGGTTGTGATTTTTTGACCACTTAGGCTAACAGGTGTTGGTCCTTTATGAAAGAAATTTCCATTTCATGTGAAATCCTCCATTGAATTGGCTTCTTTGGTCCTTTAGATGGTGTGGGTTGAGTCTTGAATGAATCAATGAAAGATCAGGCTCAGATCTCCCTTTGTATTGTGAACGGTTCACATTCAACCTCAGGGAAGAACTCAGCCCATCTCAACCGTCCATCCACACATTTTAGATGGACGACTGAGATTATTAGGCATGTTCATATATCTGTCACTCGATTTAAAACTACAGGTGTATCCTTAATCGTTCAATCTTTGATCAGATGCCTAAGGATAAAATTACGTGCGTTGGCACCGTCCCCTTGATTTGACAACTTAAGTAGGGGGCTCATGGCACGACATGTGTAAAGCGTGCTGACCGCCGCCACCACGTCTCCCGCCGTGAGCGGGTATTAGCCAAGGATTAGTTAGGGATTATTTATAAATCTTAATTAATTCAGATAACTTCAAAAAATCATAACTCCTTCAAGAAAAATTAAAAAATATAAAGAAAAATCTTATGGATAGATAATTTCATCTAGAATATTTTTAAAATGTTTTCAATGTATTTTGAATTCCCTTTTTCTCTGAATTTGGGTTTCTTTGGGAATGTTAATTAGTTAATTATTCCCTAATTAAGTCACCCATTAGTCTCAAACTTCTAGAGTTCATTTTACGGGATGCCCTCTACCTCCCCTAATTTTCTTGAGATTTATTGATGCCTTAATTAAGGAAATTGCTAGTTCATTTCCTAATTACCTCCTTCATGTAATTAAGAATAATTAATGTGTAATTAGTGTATTTTCCCTATGATTAAGTTAGATTAAGGTTAGATCCAGTGAGTAGGGGTTTTATGGAATAATTTTGGGGTATTTCCCCTAAGCTATTACCTAAACCCCCTTTTCTTTTCTTAATCCCCATTTTAATTAAGGGTTAATTCATTAATTATCCATTTAAATAATTTTCAAAATACTAAAAACTTCCAGAACTTAATTAATCTACCTTGGGTAGATGCTTAGGTGTTTAATAGCCTAAGTATAATTAAGGAAATTAAAACCCCTTTCATAAGTGTGAAACGATGTTTTAAAAGTACTTAAGCTAAGCCCCTTAGCTTAATTAACTTTTAATTATGAGCCAAATTGCATTAGATCTTTTCATTATTAGGTGCATTGGAAATTTAAATACCTTATGAATTTTATGTCATCTCATTGGCTCATAATTATTTAGTTAATTTGTCTAAGGTGGTGTAGGTAAAAATTAAACAAAAATACAAAACACATGAGGGAATGGGTTAGGAACAACAAACTCATATCACCTTTTCAAAATAAAATCAAACTTAAAACAAAAAAAAATCATTTTGAAATTCACTTTAATTTATTCTAAATTTTCTTATTCCTCTAGAATGCCTTTAGGATTTAAGTAATGTGAGTTTATTTGCATGATTACATTGCTCTAGATCTTTCCCAACATGCTAAATTGTATGCCATGTGATTCATGCATTTAGAAGTTCATGTTTCAAAATTTTAAAAATGAAATTGTTTAGTGTAGCCTTTCCTTCCTTTCCTATGTTGGCATAGTTTTGAATAAAGGTTGGTAAGATGTAGGGTTCATTTGAAAAGAGCCCAACACTTACTTAATTCTATACCTTATTCATCCCTATGCCATCATCTAAAAAGTATTGCTTACATTTGCCTAAATAAATTGCATAAACAAAAATGAAACTATTAAAAAACATTTGCATCTTCTTTCTGCATCTCATTTCTTTTATATATATATTAGTACTTAAGGAAAGTGGTATATTAGTCTAGACAACCCCGAGATTGTGAGGTTTTAAGTAGCCCTTAGTAGGTCTTGTACCTTACACCTCTGGTTAACAATGACATCGTTCTCACTTATGCCTTTCTAACTTTCATGCATGTATGTGAAATTTTTGATAAGGAAAATCTTTTCTACTTAAGAAAAATCATGCATCTAAATCTTCTAAATTTTCTTAAATGGATTACTTAGCATGCATCATAAAGTGTGTTAACTATTCTCATTTGCATGTATAGATATGCTTAGGGTCCATCCATATGCATGTTATGTATGTTGGGAAAGAATTGAAGTAATGTATGTTATGTGAATTTTGATTCATTTTTCTTAATCTTAAAATGCCTTTTTTCTTGGATAGGTTTGTTTAGAGTTGATCTAAACTTAAGATTAATTAAAAGATGTAATTAAAACATTCTCCTAAATAAAATTAAAATGTGAACTTACCTTAGAAATTACTTAAGGATTATGGAAGGAAAGAGAAGTTCTCTTCTCTTTCCTTCTCTTAGCCCAGCTATCTTGCATAAGCATAAAGACTTTCCTACATGTATTTAAAATTGTATGAGTTAGTTGGGGGCCACCCCTAGGAAGTTGTAAGTCCAAGCTGTCGGGTGATTTGTCCTCTCTTGTGGAGGCAAACCAATTACCCACTTTCCTCCTTTCATTTAGGTTATGCTTCCAGCCTTCGCCAAAGCTCCCTAGATTAGGTTCTGAGGACGCTTCTCCCGTTTGTGGGCCATAAGCATAATTCCTTACCTCTTAGGAATTTCCTTATTCTTGTGCTAAGGAATCTTAAGTCCTAAATTTATCATGAAAAATACAACTCAAACAAACTAAATCAATTTCTAAATTGTAAAGCCCAATTTTAGGATAGTTTGAGATGCTCGCTACGTTTCCTACGATCGTGAACATCTCCTACTTATTTCCATTTTGGCTTCGACAATAACTCCCTCTTTTGATCAATCCTGTTGGATCTTCAAAAATAAATCGATCGATTGATAGTCCTTCCCTATTAAAATCTTCAAAGATAATGATCATTTACCTTAATCGAGAGTTTTCCTAAAGGATCTTATCCTTTAGGATGTAATTAACTATGAGGGCTTGACCCTGTAGGGAACTTAACGAACCCAGTTTAAAATAAACCCTGCTTTACTTTTCCATTTAAAGTAGGGGAAGAATCTCTAGTACATATGCATAACCATCATCCTTAGGAGTCCTTATTATGGCGATTAGTTCCATTAAAGGGAAGTGACTTTTGTCTTTAGAGATAGTACACTATACCTTGATGACATACTCGATCACCTGAATAAGTACATCTGCAGATCTAAGTGGCATCTTACCAAGATGAATTTCTATATAGGTGTTGCCTCTTTCATTTCTCACCAATAGATTTGGAAGGAGACTCCCTCCTATATAGGAATTTTTCTCCACATACATCTTTTCTGAACTTGATGCATTGATGAAGGGAGGATGGAACGATCTTATTCTGATGTATCCAAGGCCTACCAAGGAAAGCTATGAATGAAGTGTTCGAATCAATGATGCAGAACTTGGCTTCAATCTTTCAGTCACCAATCTTCAACGGTAACACTATAGAACCTAAAGCCCGCTCGCCTTGTTCATTGAATCCTATCAACATCATCATATCTCCTCGGAGCGTAGAGATGTCCATCTTAAAATAAGCAAGGGTCTTTAGACTCATAATGTTTACTGATGCACTTGAATCCATGAGAACCCTGGTAAGTCTGAACCTGTCTATGTTGACTATGATATAGAGGGGATGGTTGTGCTCCAAGTCCCCCTAGTAGAAGGTCTTCATTTGTGAAGGTGATCCCTTGGGCTTCTTTTGCATAATGTGCTTCCTCACCTATAGCAATCAATTGAGCTAAGCATATTTTAGAATAAAGGCGGGCCCTGATTAGTGACTCACTCATCGCTTTCGATAAGACAAGGGCATCATATATGCTTAACTTAGATGACAACTTTCTTAGATGAGAAAGGACATTGTAGTCCACCTTCGGTTGGTCTTCCACAAGCATATCCAAGGGTGGAGCATCCTATGGAAGGGCTTCTCGATCTTCAATACCAATGACTTATTTCCCTCTATCTAGAGGTGCTACCCTAGGAGGTAGAACCTTGCCAAAGGTTGACTTTGGTAATCTCTTGAGGCAAGGTGGTGGCAAGTTCTACCTGCACTTCAGGCTCACCTACAACTTCTCCTATGGGACTCTCAGAATTGGATGATTTCAAGTCTATCTCAAGAGGTGAACCCGTAGTATTCAGAATTGGAAAGTCCAACTCTGAATCAGAAGAGGAAGATCAATTGTTATATAATTAGACTTGAAGAGTTATCGTTAGGAATAGAAGAAGATAACTCATCAGAAGAGACACATATGTAATTCAAACTAGATTTATTCTTCAATTTCTTGGAATTATTTGGAGGTACAAAGTAGAAGTCAAGTAGAGTGAGTGGAGTAAGGGATTTGATGCCCTTATCCACTGATACAAGAGTTCTACTAGTAGAAGCAATAGAAGAGCTAGCTGAAATGGTAGAAGTTGCCAATGTGGAAGCTGTAATTGAAGGCTAGAGGCTGGACACAGTCGGTGGCTATGCTAAAGGGCTCTGACACATGTTGCTGCTGCTACTGCTGCTGCTGAGCTCTCACTTTTCAAGAGTTGGCACGAGCAACTTGCAAACCGTCCTTGGTGTTGGAGGTTTAAGCTGACTCAGGAACCTATAAGGAAAGCTTCTTGATCTTCTGAATTATTTTCTTAGAGTTTTTAGATAAAGAGATGTCCCAACCTTCATTAGTTTTGGTAGGATCACTTGTATCCCCAAGGATTACCCTAATGGAACAGAAGGTTGTTTCATAAGGTATTCCTTTGGATAACTACAACACCGATATTGAAACTATGTTCAACTAGTCCTTGAATGTGAAGAAATCCTCTAAAATGTGGTCTAGCGTATGGTAGTAAGGGTAAAAGTTTGGATCATGACATTTGCCTACTTCCTCCAGTCTTCTAGGCTTGGGTAGCTGAAAACCAAGTTTCTTTAAGAGATTCTTAAAAATTTTTTTGATTACCTCCCTCTTAAAAGAATAAGGTTTGTTTAACTTATCTAAAAGAGTAGGTGGACCATAACTACCTGATGGTGGATATGCATGCCTCTGCTGCTAGTGGTATGGCTGAGGTGGTGGCTATGCTAGCCGTGGAGGCTGTGGTGGAGGCCAGTAGGGCTATCTCAGTGGTGGCGAAGAAGGTAGAGGCTGCTGAGGTCATGGTCTCTCAGACTGATCTCTAGCTGGTTGCTTCCCCTTATCTACCACTGCTATGGCTCCAGGTCTCTTCTCATAGACCTTTTGGGATTTATGCTTCGACAACTGATCTTGAAAAGGAAACTGTTTGGCATCTCCTTGTAGACTAGCTGCCTTGTTGATTAGCTTCTCAAATGCCTTGATCGTGAAGTCCTTAAGCATGAAGGTGACCGAGCCATGGATATTCTTCAATAGAATCTCAATGGCATGATGTTTAGACAACTATGGTTCACACTTCATACTCAGGTTATGCCATCAGAGAATATAATCAACAAGTGACTCACTGTGGTGCTGTTGTGCTATAACGAGATCACCTACAGTTACCCTTTGTTGAGCTCCAACAAATCTCTTGATGAAGAGCTGCTCAAACTCAACAAATGTCTTTACTGAACCATTGGATAGTTCAACATACCAATCAAAAGCAATACTCACTAGGATGCTAATAAAAAGGTGAAAGAGTATAGCATCGCTGCCATCTATGTTGCAATAATTGGCCCTAAAATGTGCTATATGTTGCCTTGGGTTTCCACTGCCATCAAAGCTTTTGAAGGAAGGAGGCACAAAACCCATGGGATATTGGATAACATTAAATTCCTCTAGGAAGGGTCTACCCTTTGGAACCGATGATCCTCCCCGGGCTTGAGCCGAAGCATCCTTCACTTATTGCTCAACCATAGATTTTATGTCCTTTTCTTGTATGGAGGTACTTTCCACTACCTTCCTATACACGCTAGTGCTACCTTGCTTAACGGGAGGTAAAGTCTTAACTTGGTCCAAGACATGCACTAACTCAGGCTGGCTGACGTTGATTGTAGTAGAATAAACTAGAGGCTTGTTTACAAGCACGACCTGCTAACAAGTCACATGGCGTGTCATCCTATCAATCTGCTCATCCTTCTGCTTCAACTGATGTCAGAGGTGTTGGGCTGATTCTACAGTGTCTTCTTAATCAACCTCATCACCTTCCATGGCTTATTGCTCCTTAAGAAGAGATCCTCTAGTGTCAACCATGCAGACTCTAGCTGAATCCCCCCATCAAGTCATCTTCATTAGGATCAAAGACTCTCTCTTCATCGGACCAGGCATACCCCAAGATCTCCTTCTTCTCCATGAAATAATGTGAAACTATCTCATCTAAGGAATGATCCTCAGTAAAAATAGTTTGGGGCGCAAGGTGATCACTATCGTTAAGAGGGCACCGGACTTCTATCACTAGAGTCAATCCTGTGTGGACTATACTCACTAGATGAAAGACACTTCTGACTGCTACTAGCTATGAGAGAGGTAACCATCCTAGGATGTTCCTCTACCACTGGTGTAGCTACACTATCATCTGGAATATTTATGATAACTGTCACCATCTCCACATCCGGCTGTATGAGCAGAGTTGGTGATGGAATGACCACAATGCTTCGGGGTCGCCACTCCTTCCGCACCACCATTGGGGTAGAAGGTCGAGCAGGAAAGCTCGGCCCTACCACATTGGGTGATGTACAAGGAGTAGGATCCCTTGGCCATAGTCGGATCACCAACGGGGTGTGCTTTTCCCTGAATGCGGTCTTCATGGCCTTAGATGGAATGGGAGATGTTATAATATGTACTGGCGATGGTGGATGAGGGGTAGAGCGATGGGGTGGAGACACCACCGACTCTTTATGCACAGGAACAACCCTCTTGTGGTGGTTAGTCCCAGTGAGAAGAATATTACCAGAATGGTTAGCATGGGTAGCGCACCGAACTGAAAAATTAATCAAAGCATAAGCGACCAACTGACGGCTGAACCTCCATCATTCTCTGCTAGTAATGTGGGTTGTATGGGCCTCACAGGCCCTCTCCTGATGAATCTTCCTCCCTACGCTGCGGGGGATAATATATCAAAGATCGAACTGAGTGTCAGACTCTGAGTGTTCGTATGCTCCGCTTACTTGGCATAAAATAGATCAGAGGCTGGCATATGACCTCCTGCTTCTAGAAACTGTTGGCTGCAAGTGCAACACTAGAGGAGGTGATGAACGGATCCTCTTGGCATCCTCTCTGTCTGATCCAAAGAGTGGATGAAACTGGTTTTCTATAACCAGTGGTGAAGTGAGAATGGGAGACTCATCCATGGTTGATCAAGCTATTGCCTCTTGTATCTGAGTGTGATACCATTTGATCATGCGATTCTTGTTTTTATGCTAGGTACGGGTAGGATGGGAGGAGTATGTGCTAGACCCATACTCAAATGTAGGGGAAGAAAGCCCTGAAACCAAGGGAGCTACCCTTAGAGGATACAGATGGTAGGGCACTAGCCCTCACTAGGGAAATATGAGCAACTCTAGGATTAACTGCAACTGGAGCTGGTACTGTCGGTACTGCTGGCATTATAATAACTAAAGGCTATGGTACTACCACAACTTTCCTCTTAGTGAGGAGACATCAAAATTAGAAGGTAAGCTTATCCTGATGACCGACTTCTGCCCGATCACCTTGGTCCTGTTGACTGTGGTGAGGGGAATGCCCTCACAAGTGATCCTAGCTCCCTCAAATCCCCGGCCAAAGTGAATCAGGTGGGTATGGTCCAGATGAGGGAAGTCAGCCTAATCTAAAGCTAGATCCATACCATGGTGGATGGTGAAGACAAATTTCTGAGAACGGGCCATTTCTAAAACTGTAATAGACTGAAACTTAACTGTACTGCACTGCCTGTAAAGAATCTATAATGAAAAATAAACTTGTATCAGATTTCTATCTCCATAGATTTTTTTGAATTTTGAAAATTTGAACCCACATCCAACAGCTTGGAAGTGTTAAGTGGGGTTCAAATGAGTTTGAGAAAATTGATTGAAAGAGGAATTCAAATATGAATCCAAACTTCAACAAATTTAAGTATGTTGAAATATGGATTCAAAATTTTGATAAGGATTCTTCCATAGGTTTATTTTTGTTTTTAATTTGAATTTTTCATTTGAGGACCCTTTCCTTTAACAAATTTAGGTATGTTAAAGTAAGGGTCAAATGATTTTATTTTTGTTTGATTATTTTGAAAATTCACTTACTTAGCAATTTAGGTATGCTAAGTGAAGTGTTTGAGAATGATTGTTTCTTTTTGTGAATTTTGTTTTGATTTTGGAAAATTTGGAATTCTCACTTAGCAAATTTAGGTATGCTAAGTGAAGAATCCAAGTGTGTTTTGTTTGATTTTTGAAAGTAGGATTCTTAGCAAAATTTAGGTATGCTAAGAAAATCCTAATTGTTTCATTTGTTTGGAATGTTTTGATTTTTGAAAAGGGTAGGATCCTTTGCAAATTTGGTATGCTAAGGGAATCCTAAGGTGCTTCATTTTGTTGTTTTGATGTGATTGAAAGTGGAGATTCAACTTTAGCAAATTTGGTATGCTAAAGATGAAGTCCCACTTGGTTTTATGAAAAGGAAATTTCACTTAGCAAATTTGAGTATGCTAAATGAAATTCCAAATGGTGTGTTCAAGATTTTTGATTTCATTTTGGTTTTGAAAATGAAAACTTCTCCTTAGCAAATTTGGTATGCTAAGAAAAGAAGCACCAGAGGTGTTTGAAAATTTTGGTTTTGAAAACAAAAACTTCTCCTTAGCAAATGTGAAGAACATGTTCCACTTAGAGGAGGGTTTCATTTAAGTTGTTTAATTATTTTGGGTTAATTTATTTCTTATTTTGGTTTGGTTTAAATAGATCCTACAATTAATTACTAAGTTATGAAGAGAGGGAAAGAGAAGGAGACTTCTCTTCCCTTCCCTAACCTAAGTAATTTCTAAAGTAGATTCACATTTTAGTTTTGTTTAAATGAATGTTTTGATTAAATCTTTTATTTAATCTTAAGTTTAGATAAACTCTAAACAAACCTATTCAAAAAGAAAGGCATTTTAAGATAAAATAAAATGAATCAAAATTCACATAACACATATTACTTCATTTCTTTCCCACATATATAACATGCATATGGATAGACCCTAAGCATATCTATACATACAAATGAGAGTTTTTAACATACTTTATGATGCATGCTAAGTAATTCATTTAAGAAAATTTAGAAGTTGAATAGGCATGATTTTTCTTAAGTAGAAAAGGGTTTCCTTATCCAAATTTTCACATACACACATGAAAGTAAGAAAGGCACAAGTGAGTACATCGCCATTGTTAACTAGAGGTGTAAGGTATAAGACCTACTTAGGGCTACTTAAAGCGTCGCAACCTCAGGGTTGTCCTGACTAATATACCACTTTCCTTAAATACAAAGATGTGTATAAAAGAAATGAAATAGAAAAGGAGAATGTAAAAGTTGCATTAATGACTTCATTTTTGTTTATGCAATTTAAGTATCCTAGTATAGGTAACCCTCATTAAGTGGTAGTATACAGATGAATAGGATATGAAATTAGGTGAGTGTTAGGTTCTTTTCAAATGAACCATACACTTCACCAAATTCCTATTCAAAACTATACCAACATAAGAAAGAAACGAAACCTATGCTAGGCATACCTTTATGATCTATCACATGCAAACTCATAATTAAAGTATAAGTAGCACACTTTCAGATTTGGTATTTGATTTATATGTTTTGAAAATAATTTGGATTTAGTAGTGATAATAGCCACTCATATTTCTACTTTAGCCAACACATGCAAATTTTACATGAAGTAAATAATTTCATTTTAAAATTTGAATTTTAAAATTATGAATGCATTAAACCACATGACATAAAACTTAACATGTTGGGAAAAGATTCAAAGCAATGAAAGCATGTAAACAAGTTCACTTCCCTTAAATCCTAAAGAAATTCTTATAGAATGAGAAAGTTTAAAATAAATCAAAGTGAATTCAAATTAATTTTTGTTTAGTTTGAAGTTTGATTTAATCTTGAAAAGGTGAGATGTGTTTACTATTCCTAACCCCTTCCCACATGTGTTTGATATTTTCATTTGATTTTTAGATAATTAGATCCATTTTTATGCATTGATTAGGTTAAGGAATGAATTAAGTAACTTAATTAATCCTTACCTACACCACCTTAGAAGAATTAACTAAATAATTATGAGCCAATAAGATGATATAAAACCCACAAGGAATTTAAATTTGCAATGCACATAATAAGAAAAATGCCTAATGCAATTTGACTCACAATTAAAAGTTAATTAAGCTAAGAGGTTTAGCTTAAGTAATTTCAAAACACCCTTTCATACTTATGAATTGGGTTTTGATTTCCTTAATTTAAAATTAGGCTATTAAACACCTAAGAATTTACCCCAAAGTAGATTAATTAAGTTATAGAAATTTTTAGAATTTTTAAAAATTAATTAAGGAGATAATTAATGAATTAACCCTTAATTAAGAGGAGATTATGAAGAGAAAATGGGGTTTAGGGAATAACTTAGGGAAAATGCCCCAAAAATATTTCATAAACCTCCTACTTACTGGATCTGACCTTAATCAACCCTAATCATGGGTTAAAATCACTAATTACTCCTTAACTATTCTTAATTACATAAGGAGGGTAATTAAGAAATTCATGTGCAATTTTTCTAATCAAGCCTTCAATAAATCCTAAGAAAATTAGGGGAGGTAGAAGTCATCCCCTAAAGCATACCCAAAATTTTTTGGATTAATCAGAGGCTTAATTAAAAAGTAATTATCAAAATTACTTTCCAATAAATATAACTCAAAACTCATTGAAATTAATTTTAAAATATTTTAATTTGAATTACCTTTCCATGGGATTTTATTTCATAATTTTCTGAGTTTTCTAGAGGGAGTTATGAATTTTAGAAGATCCTTAAGTTAATTAGAAATTAATTAAGGCATTTAACTCATCCCGTGGCTCACGGCACGACGCATGGTCGTGGCGGCCAGTGCGTATTACACACATCGCACCATAAGGGGGTTACTTAAATGTTAAATCCTAGATGGTAGCTAGCGGTGCACGCGATTTGATCTTTGTTGTTCGATCAAACGGCCAAAGATCTCCCCGTTGTTTTAAAATGGGTAAAGAATTTCTAAACTTTGGGAATTATCTCAGCCATCCATCAAAAATGCGCGGTTGGATGGCTGAGAGCTCCCAAGTTCTTCCCCTTGATCAATAGAGACCGCCCATGATCAAGGGGATGATCCAAGCTCGATCTAGCATGGATTCAAACTGAACTCAACCCACACCATCTAAAGCTAAAGAGTGGCAAATCCAACGATCAAAAATCCATGGCATGAAAATTTCTTTCATAATGCTCCACATCACATTGAGTTTAATGATCAAAAAATCCCATACCTCATCGAAGGTGATCACCGGGGCTCGATTCCCTTGGAGAAGCTTCGTCTAGTTGAGATGAAGCCTTGCTGAAGTTTTGAGCACTTGAGGTTGAGTGGAACTTCCTATGGGTCACCTCCTCCTTAGCTTGAGCTAGGCTTTGATCCAATTCAATCCTTCCTTGCTATGGGAACTCCAAAGGAAGCTTGGGTGCACTCGACTTAGCTCCTTGATGATGAAGCGATTGGATGAGATTGAGTGAAGAGGAAGTTAGCTCTTCAATGGACTTCCCCTATTTTTAAAGTCTGAAAATCGAGAAATGGCTTTTTCAAATCCTCTCTAAGAAGCTTGGGAGTACTCTTTGATGATTGCTCTAAGTTCCATAGCTTCAATCGATAGAGGGGAAGTGAGAATTGAATAGAATTAGGGGGAGTATATCTCCCCCTTGAAGGATCGGATGGCCAACAATGCACTTGCCATTTTAATCCAATTGATCATAGGCAGTGGGTTGTTTGATTAGTTAAGAGTGTGCACATGATCAGTTTGAGCTAAGGAGTGGATTGCGAACCTCCCATGTGCTTGAATTTGAGTTTGAGAGGGAGTTTGAATTTTGCATTTTGACTTATAGGGTTGGGCTTGGTCTAGGGACCAATTGGGCTGACCCAAACCCATTGGGTTGGGTGCACCACTCTTCACTAGGTCCCCTTGAGCTTTTAGGGAAGCCTCAAGTGAATGTGAAGAGGGTAGGACCAAATTACCCATGGATTAGGCCAAAATTTGTTCTATGGACTAAGAGTAAAATAGTCATTTTGTTATTTTTCTACTTTGGATATGTTGGGTATGTGGAGAAACTAGGTTTGGCCAAGTTTCATGAGATTTGGAATTCATTTGATAGGGTTTGGCTCATGTTGACCCATTTAAGTCAAAATGGGTCAACTTGGGTCAAGTTGACCAATAGGTCAAATTGGGTCAAACCAATGGTTGGGTCAAGTTCATATGACTATTTGAAATGTTTTTGTGGCTTTGGTTTGATTCAATTTGGTATAGTTTTGGATTTGGCTCATATGAATTCATTTAGGTCAAATGGGCCAAGTTAACCTATTTGACCCATTTGACCTATTTGAGGTAGGTCAAGGGTAGGTTTAGGTTAGGTTAGTCATATGCAGTGGATTGGTATCTTTGTTTCCAATCAATTTTGGTTAAGTTCAAATTTGGCTCAACATGACCCCTTTAAGTCATGTTGGGTCTAAGGTCAATTGGGTTAGGTTAGGTCTAGTTGGCCAATTGAGGCTTTGGTCAAGTTCCACATGTGATTTGGAATGGACTTGACCCATTGGTTTCAATCAATTTGGCTTAGATCAAGTTTTGACACATTTTGCCCCTTTAGGTAAAAATGGGTCAACTTGGGTCAAGTGGCCAATTGGGCTAGGTTAGGCTAAAATGCTGGCTTGGTAAAGTTCAAACATAGGTCATGAGTGAACTTAGATTAATGGTTTCAATCAATTTGGCCTATGGTAGAATTTGGCTAAGTTAGGGTTCATTGGTTAAGTATTGACTTGGTCAACCCTTAGGTTTGACTTGGTTTGACCTAGTTTGATTGATTGATCATCCCATGATGATTGTTGGACATGATGAGAGGGATATATGAGTTTGGTTCAATCCAATTTGGTTAGGATTAGAATTTGGCTTGTAAGGGTACTTTAGGTCAAGTGAGCCTAAGTGGGTCAAAGCTTGATTTGAAGTTGGTTGATCTTGTATATGGACTCATGACTGAAATATAAATCCATTTGCAAGTGGTTTGAAGTCAAATGGATTTAGATCCATTTGACAATTTCATATTCAAAGCAAGAACATGAAAGGATTTAGGGTTTGATTTTTGACTTGGGTTTTGATTGCTTGATTGAAGTTTTGATTTATATATGGGCTCATGATTGTAGGGTTGATTGAATCATGAGAGAAAATCAAAGGTTTGGCTTGATTTGAAATTGATTTGGCAAAGTTCAAGATTTTGACTTGAAAAACTTAGATTGGATTTTGAGTTGATTTGAGTTTAATTTTTGGAGTTGGTTTTGATTGTTTGAATTTATATTTCATTTATATATGTGAATATAAATGGATCATGAGAAACTTTCAATGATTGAAGGGGTTTAATCATGATTTTGGCTAAGTCCATTAAGAAGGATTTAAATGACTTGAGAAATTTTTTGTAGTTTAGAGTTTGAATTTTTGAATTTGATTTGATTGATTTATATTTATATTTCATTTATATATGTGAGTATAAATGAGAATATAAATGAGTCATGAGAAAATACCATGAATTTGAATTGATTTGGCGATTTTAAATTGGAAATTTAATTTTTTGCATTTGATTTATATTTATATTTCATTTACATATGAGAATATAAATGAGGATATAAATAAGTTTTGAGAAAATCCCATGAGTTTGAAATTGTTTGATCAAGGTTTAGGCTAAGTCCATTAATGAAAAATTAATGACTTAGGAAATTTCAAGAATTTTAAATTTGGAATTTAATTTGTGGGTTTGATTTGATTGGTTTATATTTATATTTCAATTATATATGTGAATATAAATGAGAATATAAATGAGTTTTGAGAAAATCTCATGAGTTTGAATTGATTTGATCAAGGTTTAGGCTAGATCCATTAATGGAAAATTAAGGGACTTAGGAAAATTTCATGAATTGATTTGAAATTTTGAGTTTAGTTTGATTGATTTGAATCTATATTTCATGTATATATCTGAATATAAATGAGAATATAAATGACTAATGAGAAAATCTCAAAGATTTGATTTGATTTAGATCATGATTTTGGCTATGTTCTTAAGAAAGGATTAACAACTTAGGAATTTTTGATGGATTTTGGTCATGGATTTCAATCAAGAAGTTGATTTGAGTTTGGAAAAAATCAATTAATATTAATTTGGAGTTTGACTTGAGTGAAGGAAAGTGAGGAATGGTTTTAGCTAAGGGTAGGAAATTTTCCTAACACCCCTAAGGCATGACCTATTCCTATGGCTAACTCTTCTAAGTCTCTAGGGCTAGGTTTGAGTGTTCACCTAATCACTAGATGTGTCTTAAGACTAAGGAACTCTTAAATTTTAAGAGAAGTCCTATGTCTAAGATGGAGGGGTTGAGAGCTCATTCTAAAAAAAAGGTCAACAAAGAGCTCGAAGGTTTGGAGGAGAGTCGCCTACGAGCGTGCTAGATCCTCAAGTTGTACAAGGTCAAAATGATTGAAGCTCATAACAAGTTGGTCTTCCCTAGGTCTTTTCATGTAGGAGAACTTGTGTTAGTCCTGAGACCAATTATTGCTCGTCAAAATATGGGAGGCAAGTTTGAACCCACTTGGGAAGGCCCCAATGTCATAGAGAAGGCCTACCAAAGAGGATCTTATCATCTTATTGATTGTAAAGGGGAACACCCGATGCTTCCAATTAATGGGCTTTATTTGAAGAAATATTACCCATAAAAATCATGTTTGAAAATAATTCTATCAATCAACAAAAATCTGATTCCATTTCATCAAAATATTCTCTTCTTTTGAAGCATTGTTTGATTGTCTTGTGAATCTGCCATGATGTGTTTACGGTTGGTGTGAGAGTCCCCCAGTGGCATCATATCCCTCTTTCACAACACAAGAATAATAAAACACATTTCTCGACGCTATTAAAATAGGTGTGAGAGAACCCAATAGGCATCTTATTTCGATTAGCACAACTTAGTTAGGTGTGAGAGAACCCAAGCGGCATCCTTCTTTAGTGGGAATTCCCATTTGGCATTTGTGGTATCATTTCATCAAAAATCTCCAAGTGTGTTTAGGGTAGGTATGAGAGAACCCGAGCGGCGTCCTATTCCCTTTAACACAAGCACTAAAACAAACACATATTTTTTATCTCGGGCTACTTTGATGTGGGTGCAAGCCCCCTATGACACTCACTCATTAGCTGCTTTAGGTCGGGTCTGCATGCTACCTCGCTAGTATGTCACCCCAGTGGTCACTTGGTTGGAAGATGTGAGTCCCCTCACTTTCTTCCTAACTTGACCATTGTAAAATAACGAGCGCCTTGTTAGTATGGTAGACTTCACTGCCCAGCCTATAAGCTACCACATGTTGATTTTGTTTTAGAAGATGTGAGTCCCCAAGCTTTCTTCTTGAACTAATCATCATGATCTAACTAGGTCAAGTATATTTGAGGTTTAGGATAAGTCCCCTAGAGGCTCCTTTTCTCTTGACTACATTTAAGTTGATGTAAGTCCCCCAGTGGCATTCACTCAAGAGCCTAGTCTGATGGATGCCGATGAAAATAGACTATCCCAGCAATTAGTTCCATAATAGGAGGATGTGAGTCACTGAGTTTTCTTCCTATGCTAAATATTGCAAACCGATGGGCACCTTAGGTTGGTTGATGTTTGCTATGCTGATAGTGAGTCAACTGGTGGATTCATCACTCTTGGTAGATGTGAGTCTCTACGCTTTCTCCTTGAGTTGGCCAGTGAATACCTATTTGATATATGACTAGCCATGTCATCTTCTCCAGGGTTTTGGATCAAGCCCTTAGCAGCCCCTCTCCCTATGGGCATTCTATTTGGATTACGTTCTTTGTGACCCTATTTATACACTACCCGAGCTACTCTTGGATTGGGCAGTCCCCCTTTCTTAGTAACCACCCCTGTGGTTGGAGAATTTGTTCAGTGGATGCGCAGATTCTCCCTTGGTTTAGTAAATGTGAAATAGGTCTCGGCTAATATAAGCTCCTTCTCAATTTGATCCTTTGCAAACTAATAGGGTCCATGATAAACAAACTAAAAAAAATAATTAATTAATTCACTTGTGGATTAGGAAGTCAAGCCCCCAAAGGGCCCCTTTTTCCAAGCAAACATCCTATCTTTAGGCATCATAACTCCTATAGGAACGCTACTACTTGAGATAAATTCTGTCACTCACTCGTAGTCCCTTAAATCGGGTTCAATCTATTTTTCCACAAGCAGGTTACCTTGACAGTCATTCTGCTTTGGAGGATGTAAGACTATGACGCATTCTTTCTAATTTGCAAACTGACTGGCAGCCTTAGGTCGGGTTCGATTTGTTGCCCAAATCAACCAATCACCCCAGTGGTCTTTTGTAGTGGAAGATGTGAGTCCCCGAGCTTTCTTCCTTTGAATTGATCATTGCAAGCCGAAAGGCATTCCTTTGGTCGAAAAGTTCTCCCATTGGCCGGGAAGCTACTCCCTTTGGTTCAAAAAATTTGAGATAGGTCTAGGCTGACATAAGCTTCTTCTCAGTGTGATCCATCTCAAACCAACAGAATTCTTCAAAATAATTAAAAAATAAAATTAATTTTGACTATCTTTGAGTTGATTTAATTCCCCCAGCGACATTCACTCAATAGGCAGCCCTAGGTCGGGTACAATTCATTGCCTTGCTAATGGATCACCCTAGCAACTGGTTCCTACTTAGGAGAATGTAAGTATACTATGCTTTCTTCCTAGTACAGCTATTGCGTATCGAAAGACACCCCTTTGGTTGGATAGTCCTACTATGTGTTTGGTAGACTACTCATTTAAATTGGTAAATTTAAGCTAGGTCTGGGCCCTCATGGCTCCTACTCAATGCGATTCATCATAAACCAACAGGGTTCATCCCAAATCCAAAACTTAAAATTTGAAACAAATTCAACCCTCCTCTCTCAGTGGAGTCAAACAATAAACAAAATAAATTCAATAAAACAAATCCAAGCAACCTCCCCTAGTGGAGTCAATCAAATCAAAACAATCAAAATAAAATAAATAAATTAAATCAATCTCTCCCCAGTGAGACTCAAATCAAACATCTCATCCCTTTGTGGATGATTTGAACCTATTTCTCTAATGAAAGGTTCACATACTCTACCCCTAGTGGATTCCTCCTTCCCTCTCTTATGTCTTTGACATGAGTAGAGTCACATCGCACTAAGCTCTGGGTTCCTTCTACACTTTGAGTTAGGAGTAGATGGCCTCTGTTAGTGCTTGTGATCATTCGGTGTTGTTGATCATTTTGTTCAACACCAATATGAGTGGTGTACATTGTTAGTCACACCACACCTACTGGGTGCCCTTTGTTGTCCTCATTTTTGGAATGAGCTCTCAACCCCTCCATCTTAGACATAGGACTTCTCTTAGACTTTAAGAGTTTCTTAGTCTTAAGACACATCTAATGATTAGGTGGACACTTAACCTAACCCTAGAGAGTTAGAAGAGTTAGCCATAGGAATAGGTCATGCCTTAGGGGTGTTAGGAAAACTTGCCTACCCTATAGCTTGGACCAAATTCCTCACATCATTCTTCCAAGTCAAAACTCCAAACTCAAATCAATTCCAACATGATTGATTGACTCCAAACTCATATCAACTCCAATTCTAACTCAAACCATGAACCAATTCAATGGATTTTTCTCAAATCATTCAAATCAACTCCAACTTAAGTGATTTTTCTCAAATCATTCAAATCAATTCCAAATCAACCTCAAAATTCAAATCAATTTCCAACTTAAATGATTTTTCTCAAATTATTCAAATCAACTCCAACTTAAGTGATTTTTCTTAAATCATTCAAATCAATTCCAAATCAAATCTTGAGTCAATTCCAACCCAATTGATTTTCTCAAACTATCAAAGCAATCCCAAAAATCCAAATTATGAATCAATTCCAAATGATTGAAGTCCATGATCAATTCCAAATCCAAAATCTTTCCTAAGCCCATTTGATTTCACCTTATGGACTTAGCCAAATCAAATCCAAATCAATTCTAATTCAAGAAATTTGCTCATAACCCATTTATATTCTCATTTATATTCATGAATATAAATGAAATATAAATTCAAATATTCAAAACCAAGTTTAAAACTCATACTCAAATTCAACCAAAGTCCAACCTAAGCCTTTCAAGTCAAATTCTTGAACTTAGCCAAATCAAACTCAAATCAAGCCAAACCCTTGATTTTTCTTCATGATTCAATCAATCCTTCAATCATAAATCTAAATATAAACACAATTTTCAATCATCAAAATAAAATCAAGCTGACCCAAGTCAAACCCATATTCACCCTTTTGACTTGAAATTATCAAATGAATCAAAATCCATTTGACTCCAAATCTCTTGTAAATGGATTTATATTTTAATCATAAATCCATATGTGAGTTCAACCAAACTTGAATCAAGCTTTGATCAAGCCAACTAAACCCAATTAGCTCACTTAACCAAAAGTGGCCAATTTGACCTACATGAACCAAAATTCAATTCAATCTAAATCAAAGTGAGTTAAGACAATCCTAACTTCATGTCATGTTTGTTGATCATCATAGGTTAATCAATTATCATGAATTGGGTCAAACCAAGTCAACCTAGCCTGTTGACCAAGTCAACCCTTTAACCCACACGAATCCAAACTAGCCAAATTGTAACCTAAATCAAATTGATTGTAACCAATGGCTCAAGTTCACTCCAAATTGATTATTAAATTTGACCAAAGCCTCAATTAAACCAAATTTGATCAATTGGCCAACTAGACCCAACCTAGTCTAATTGACCATGAACCCACCTTGACCTAAAGGGTCAAATCAACTTGAAATTAAGCCAAACTAAAATTAATTGAAATCAAAGGCTACAATATATTACAAATGATCAGCCAAACCCAAACCAAGCCAAGATTCAAGCCAATTTGGTCAATTGGGTCAAATCGGCAACTTAGCCCAAATTGACCTAAAGGATCAAATTGGCCAAAATCCAAATTAAACTAAATTAATTGAATCCAATTGAACCAATGTAATCCAAATAGTCATTTGAACTTGACCCAACTCTTGGTTTGACCCAATTTGATCAATTGGTCAACTTAACCCATTTTGACCTAATTTGACCCAAATGGGTCAAATTAATCAAAATTAAATCAAATAAACTTCAAATGACTTGAAATTTGGTCCAACTTACTTTTGAATCATTTTAAATTTGCTCAAATCAAATTCAATGTCAAATGACCACTTTGCCCTTGGGTCAAGGGCATCCCATGAGAAAAGATACTTGCCCAAGTGGTCATTTCTCTTCCTTGGCCACTTGGCACTCATCCATTGGTCCACATAGATAATAAGAACACTGATTTTCTAACCCAAGGAGTGGTTGGAGCAGCTCTAACTCATGGGGAGGTGAAATCATCTCATCTCTCCCATTGGAACACTTGGCATGAAGGACTCTCACCTCCCCTTGGCTAAGAAACCCATTTATCCTTCATGGCAGCCACTTTCCATGCATTAGCCAACCAAAGTGAGCCACCTAGGATGATTCTCTTCCATTCCCAACCACCCCAAGCCAAATGACATGAGTTTGGAGCCAAAAATTCAAAGTAAAGTGTGATTTTCATTCACTTTTCATTCCAAGATATTAGAGGCTAAAGCATTCACCCATTCCTCTCATTCTCCCTCTCCTAGACCTCCCAAACCCATTGGAAATCACCCAAACTTCATTTTGGAGAGAAATACTATAAAATTAAGTAGATTTCATTGAGGAAACAATGATCATCGGTGGAAACTTTATTTTGACGTGAAGGCAAAGATCCAAGCTCATTCCAAATCCTCTTCCTTTGAGCAACAGCATACTAGAGTCATCACCACCTCCAAAAATCATCCCCGGTGAGTTAACTTTCAAAACAACCGTAGCCAGCCTTAGTATCCTCCATTTGTAATGGTTTTTTGCATGATTTTTAAAAATTTATCCTAGATAATCCATCATTTTTACTTTAAATCATCCCAATTAGAAAATAGAATTTTTTTGATGCGAATCGATGCAAAAATGAGTCCATTTGGATAAGTTTTCATTTAGGATCTCTCATTTTTTTGAAAATGACCCTGATTTTATTGTTCATCACCAGCGGGTAGTAGCAGCCATCCGATCCCGTGGTTTATGGGATCGGATGGCTCGGATCGCACGTGGATCGCACAATTCGGGTCTTCGGATTGCTTGATGCGATCTGAACCATCCGATCCCATGGTTCACACGATCGAACAGCTCAAATTGCACATCGATCATGTGATCCTGGCCTCTAGATTGCGCGATCTGATCTAGATCGACCGATCGGCGATCGGATGGTGTCAAATGATTGCTCTCACCCATCCGACGGTTCCCATCCGACATGCGGCATTATGTCGCGGTACTATGTGGCACACGCATGCCATGTGGCACCACACATCTAATCACATGGCACCACGTCGTGCTACGTTGCCACGTCAACGCCACGCTCGGTGTTGACTGTGCTAAATAGAAAAATTAGATTTTTTATTTAAAAGATTATTTAAATCACCTAAAACTTCAATATTTTATAGAAAATAAAATACTAAACCAGAAATTGTGACAAGGGCTCATTGGATTTATCTTTCCGAGAGAAATCCAACAAACCAAAAATCCTTAAATTTCACTAAATATTTTAAGCTTAATTTGAGTTTTAGTAAAACTTAAATTTTATTAATTAAACTAAAAATACATGTTAGATTAAGTTGAAATTATCAAAGATTAAAACTGATGTTAATATACACCTACCATAAAAATTTCAAGTTTAAATGACCTATGGATTAAAAGGTATTGAATTTTGAGTGTCAAATGATTTATTATACTAAAATAAATTAACAGAATTCATAAAAATCACTTAAATCAGTTGAAACGTCCTAAATTCATAACTAATTGTAGAAAAATCCAAAAAAAATATAAACTCTGGTTCATCTTAAAGATAATTTAGAGGAGAATCCAATAAAATTATTTCTAATTGAATTTGAGTAGTAGATTTTCCTTAATTTGGGTTTATTTAAAAACTTTATAACCCTAATTTCTCCCTAATGACTTCATTAATTAATTTTAAACTTCTTAGACATGTTTAGTGGGATGACTTCTACCTCCCATAATTTTCTTGAAATTTATTAATGAGTTAATCAGAGAAATTAATTAATGAACACCTAATCACTCTTTTAATGTAATTAAGATTAATTAAGCATGTGATCAGTGGTTTAATTCTTTGATTAAGATAATTAAATATTGTTTAGGTGATTAGGAGGTTTATGAAATAATTTTGGGATATTTTCCTTAAGCTATTCCCTAAACCCCCTTTCTTCCTTAATCCAAATCTAATTACGGGTTAATCCACTAATCATATACTTAATTAATTAAATCAAATTCTCAAAACCAAAATTAATCTAGAAACTTAATCACTTCCTTCTTGGGTAGATGCTTAGGTGTTCAATAACCTAAGTAAACTTAAGGAAATCATACCTAACCCATATGTATGGGAAAGGTTATGAAAGTACTTAAATTAAACCCTTTAGCTTAATTAATTATTATTTATTAGCCAATTGCATTAGGTACCTTTCTTTTCTAGGATGCATTGCTGATTTAAATTTCTTGTGATTTTATGTCATACATTGGCTCATAATTATTTGATTAAATATGTTAAAATGGTATAGGTAAGGTTTAATTAATGAACTTAATCTACATCATAACCTAACCAAAGCATAAAATTGATCTAATCACCTAAAAATTAAACTAAAATAATACACACATGTGAGAATGGGTTAGGACTAGCAAACCTTTTCATACTTTCCTAATTCAAATCAAACTCAAAATAAAATGAAAGTCTCTTTAAACAACTTTTGATTTTCTTTAAATGATCTTACTTCATAAGATTATCTTTAGGAATTAATTAGGGTAAGTGAAGTTAAATGCTTACATCACTTTATTTCTTTCCTAGCATGCTAAATGTGTATGTCATATGAAAATCATGCATTCATGTTTTTTTGAAAATAAAATTAAAAATAAAAAGTTTCTTTTATGTCAAATTGCATGTTTTGGCTAAAGCAAGATATGAATGGCTATTATCACTACTAAATCCAAAACTATTTTCAAAACTTATAAACCAAACATTACAAATGAGAATTATGCTATCTACAAGTACTTATGAGCTTGTATGTGAATAGTATAAAATGTGTCATGTGATTTTCCCTCTCTTTCTTAACATAGGATTGCATAAGATTTGCAAAGCATATAGTCCATTTAAAAAGGACATGACACTTGTTTGAAATCTATTCCTATACACTCCTATGTCATGACTCAAGAATGAATTCCACATCACACATATAAATTAAACAACCAAAATCAAACAAACAAACATAAACTTTTTGCATGATTCTCTTTCCATGCATTTCTTTTTGTACATGCACATGTATTTAAGAAAAGTGGTATATTAGTCTAGATAACCCCGGGATTGCGAGGCTTTAAGTAGCCCTAAGTAGGTCTTTTACCTTACACCTCTGGTGCAAATAATATCACCGTACTCACTTATGTCTTTTATACTTGTAAATGTGCATATAAAAAATGGATAAAAGAATCACCCTCTTCTACTTAACAAAATCATGCATACATGAAACATTCAAAATTTTCTTAGGATTCTTTCATGTATATATATGCTTAGGATTCTTTCATGTGCATGATACTCATGTGGCAAAGAAATAAAATATTGTGTGTTTTACCATAATAATTCACTTTACTTAATATTAAAATGTCTTTCTTTTTGAATTGGTTTGTTTAGACAAAATCTAGACTTAGGATTAATTAAAATACATAAAAAATATTCACTAAAAAAATCATTAACGAATCTACCTTAGAAATCACTTAAGGTAGGGAGAAAATAGAAGTTCTCTCTCTTTACCTTTACAACTTTATAATTAAGTAGGTTCACCACAAATACCATCAAATAAACAGTCTTATATCAATAAACAACTTAAATGAGAATATTCTAAGTCAATTTCATATAGGATGATTTAATAAATTTAGTTAAATAAAAATCCTTTACATGGCAAAATAGCAATCACCATACTTAAGTCCCATGTGTTATAAGTCATGATACATGCTTGGGAATGTTTGTTTAGCTAATCTATGTTTTGCAAGTTTTAGATTTACTTTTTATCCATTTTCATGTATTTTTACAATTAAGATTTTGGAATGATTGTTATGGGGGATTAGGATGTGCATTGGTTATAAGATCATATCTTATGTACCATGTGAAGCCTTTGGGGTATCCACATTCCAACCAACCAAAAGAAGGAACCAAAAGAAGAAAGAAGAAAGAAGAAAAGAAGAATGAAGAATTGAAGAATGAAGTCCCCCATAACATAAATTTCTTGCTTAATTATAATTAATTCATTTTTAATCTGGGTTGTATAAGGGCAGAGCTCGGCTACCAAATTTGTTTTTGGGTTTGTGCGGTGGTGCCCGACCACACTTGGCCTTTTATTCGTTTATGTTAGCTTTATAAAATGTTTAATATTTTGTTTAGCTTGTGAATTAGAAATGACATATTTTTCCTAGTTTCTTCCTTACTTTGATGTATAGACTGGATGGCGATTAGGCTCTTAGAGAAAAATAAATCTTCTACCAAATTAATCAACTCAAAATTAAAAATAAACAATTCATAACCTCATTTAAAGCCTAAGTTAAAATTAAGATAAAAGAATTAGCAACCCATTAGCTGAATGAGCATTTCTTTTCTAACATCATGCATAAAAACATATTATTTCACTCTTGATTGGAGGGCTTCAACCTTTGCCAAAGAACTTGGCTTGACCTTTGAGAGCCATGGTGGAAACACATCTCCCCCTTCTCATTGATTTTGGCCCATAATATTATTTCTCATGCATTAGCATATGAATCCTATAAGCCTGAGTCAAATGATTGTCCAAAAAATGAAAGTAAAATGTAATATGTTTTGCATTAGATCTAGGTCATTTTTCATGCGCTTACATGATCTAGTCTCTTAGGGAGTGAGTTTAAAGACTTATTCTCTTTCTAAAATAAATAAATCTATATCTTGAAAAAAACATATGACTTTCCTACATGAATTTACAATAGGAGTTAGTTGGCCATCCCAGGTTGTAAGTCCAAGCTGGTTTGTTCTCTTGTGGAGGCAAACAATACTCATTTTCACCTTAGATTTAGGTCATGCTTTAGGCCCTCTCCCTAGATTTAGGTTACGAGGTTGCTTCTCCCTTCTATGGGCCATAAGCATAAATCCTCACCTCTTAAGCATTTTCATAACCTTGTATTATGGAATTATAAGCCTTAAACTTCTAATAAAATTCAACTCAAATAAGTAATTCAATTTCAAAAAAATGTAAAGGCTAGCCATAGGATAGTTTGGGCTATTTGTTAGGCTTCTTAGTATTCTAAACATCCCCTACTCATCTTCATTTGGCTTCGATAAGAACTCCCTCCTCTTGATCGATCCCACATGATTTGCTAAAAATAAACTAATCGATTGATAGTCCTACATATTGAAATCTTTGGAGACAATGATCATTTACCTTAATCGAGAGTATTCCTAAGGAATCCCCTTCCTTAAGATGTAATTAACTATGGGTGCTTTCCTCCATTGGGAACTTGATGAACCCGATTTAAAATAAACTATGCTTTACTTTTCCATGTAAAGTAGGGGAAGAATCTCTGGTACATACGAAGACCCGTAGTCTTTAGGAGTCATTATTCAGGTGATTAGGGCCATTGTAGGGTGATGACTTCTATCTTTCGAGATAGTACACCTCTCCTCAATGTTGTACCTGATCTCCCTAATAAGAACATCTGTGGATCTATGTGGTGTCCCAACTAAAATAATATCTTTCTATTTTCACCATTTGCTAAAGTGAAGTCTTTCTTTTCAAAAACAAATTTTTTTCAAAACATATATGGAACTTCATTCTAGCATACCACATTTGCTAAAATAAAGTCTCCCTTTTCCAAAAACAAAATTTAAAACAAACATTTTGAATTTCATTTAGCATATTCAAATTTGCTAAGTGAAATGTCCATTCCAAAAAATTTTTAAAAAACACTTTTGGAACTCCATTCTTTAGCATACCATATTTGCTAAAGTGAAGTCTCCATTTTCAAAACAAAATCAAAACTCAAAAAGTCTAAACACTTTTTTTGGATTTCATTTAACATACTCAAATTTGCTAAGTGAAATTTTTATTTCACAAAATTAAAAGAAACAATTTTAGAACTTCATTCTTTAGCATACCATATTTGCTAAAGTAAAGTTTCCATTTTCAAAACAAAATCAAAATACAAAATGTTTAATCACATTTTTGGAATTTCATTTAACATACTCAAATTTGCTAAGTAAAATTTTCATTTCACAAAATTAAAGAAATACGTTGGGACTTCATTTTAGTATACCATATTTACTAGAGTGAAGATCAAAATCAAAAGAAACACATTAGGACTCCCTTAGCATACTTAAATTTGTTAAGGATCCTACTTTTCAAAATCAAATTAAAATCGAAAGAAACAGATTAGGATTTTCTTAGCATACTCAAATTTGCTAAGAGCCCTTTTAAAAAAAAAACTTCCAAAAATAAAACACACATGGATTTTCTCATTTAGCATACCCAAATTTTCTAAATGAGAATTCCATTCACAAAAGATCCACAAAAGAAAGCAAACGAAGAAACAAAAAGAAGAAATTGTTTTCAAACATCTCACTTAGCATACCCAAATTTGCTAAGTGAGTAAATTCCAAAAATCACAAATCCAAAATAAAAGAAAATTGACCATTTACTTTAACATACTCAAATTTATTAAATAAAGGGTCCTCAAAATCAAAATCCAAATATAAATCTATGGAAGCATCCTTTCAAAAAATTTTGAACCCATTTTCAGCATATCCAAATTTATTGAAAGTGGATTCTACATCCAAAAAATTTCTCTTTCCAATCAAATCTTAAAATCCATTCTAAATCATTTGAGCTCGACTTAACAAAATATTGAGTTCAAATTCAAAATTCAAAATCAAAAATGTTTCAACATTTATTCTCGAACAAACTTTCGTTCAATCTCAATTCAATTTTCAGTTCATAGAAATTGTCGCGCCCAAATATGTTTTCACCTTTCCTCACAAGATGGACTTGGCCCTGGATCAGGCCAGACTTCCCCACTTTGACTACGTCCACCTCATTCATTTTGAATGAGGTTTTGAGAGGCGAATGAGGGCACTCCCTCACCATTGTTCGAGCAGAATGCGATCGCATGACATTGCCATCCATTCTAGTTTTTCCTCACCGAAGAGAAGGCGTGAGTGGTTCCTATAGTGCCAAAGATCAAGACGTGAGGATGCCAAGAGGCTGCATTTTTCTGCCGCCCCAAGTGAGGGCTAGCACCCACTCATTAGCACCTTCCAAGGGGAAGGCTCCCCTGATCCCAAGGATTTTCTCCCCTGCTTTTGAGGTCAAGTCTAGCTCTTACTCTACTCGCCTCACCAAGACTCAGAGGAGGAAAAAAAACTGCATGTTAAAGCGGTACCATACTCGCATTGCTAGGGAGATGGAGGCAGCTACACGGTCCATTATTGAGGAGTTGCCCACTTTGATTTCCCCACTGATTATAGCAAACCCATTCCATCCTCTCTCTGGGTTTCACAGAGATGATCCTAGGAGGATCCTTGGATCCCTTCCACCACCAGCTTGATTTCACACCACCAGTAGGAGGTCATATGGCCTCCTCAATTTTTATGTTGAGCTGACGATCTGAGCTCAATTTGATTTGAGATCTATTATCCCCCGCAGTGTGGAGAAGCATCTTTGATAGAAGAGGGCCAGGGAGGCCCATACCTCAGTTCATATCACTAGAGAGGAGGTTTAGTCGATAAGGCCTCACTCATTGATTTTCATTGGCATGCTACCCGTCGATCATACAAAGTATTGCTTATGGGGACTACCCATCGAGGAGAGCTCTATTTGAGAGAGTCGTGGTGTCTCCACCACCACTCTCATCCACCATTTCGTTCCATGTTTGACATCTTCCACCAGGCCATGAAGGCCACATCGGGAGAAGAGGACCCGTTAATTGACTATGGCCAAGGGATCCCATCCATCTACACCCTACTATGCAGGCGAGCTCTTGCTTCGACCTTCTAATGGTGCGGAAGGACCCAAGCATAGTGATCATCCCTTCACCACCACCACTGCAACATGACATAGAGATGGTTACAACATTTGCAGAGGGAGAAGGTGGCAACCCAGTTGCACCTATGATGATAGATCCTCCTAGGAGTGTCACCCCATATAGAGTCAGTGACAGTCAAGAGTGTATATCTTCCAGTGAGTACAGCCCTCACAGGGTTGATTCTCTAGTAGGAGAGGTCCAATTCCTTACAGTGCATGATGTTGATCCCACCACCGGTTAGCCAAATTTATTTGTGTCAGTTCTGAAAAATAATTCTCTAGATGACATAGTAGCTCATCATTTCATGGAGAAGAAGGAGATCCTAGGATATGACTGGTCTGATGAGGAGAATATTAGCTTTGATCCCAACGAAGATGATTTATTGGGAGACTCAGTGGGGGTTTGCATGGTAGATACCGGATCCCTCAAGAATGGCTATGGAAGGTGATGAGCGGCGGAAGACACAACCCACTCAGTCCAACACCTCCTAGCACAGATAAAGCACAAAGATGAAAAAATAGATAGGATGGAGAAGAGGCTCGAAGAACTGTTAGCAGTTATCTTAGCATTGCAGAACCAAGCCCCAGCAGTTCATCCCACCATAGTTGAGACTAGTTAGCCAGAGTTGGCACATGTCTTGGACATAGCCAAGATGTTACCTCCAGTAGAACAAGGTAGTACCAGCATGTATAGGAAGGTAGTGGATAGTACCTCAATTCAGGAAAAAGATATCAAGTCCATGGTTGAGCAGTAGGTGAAGGAAGCATTGGCTTAAGCCCAAGGAGGATCATCAATTTTAAAGGATAGACCCTACCCAGAGGAATTTGATGCAATCCAATATCCTAAGGGTTTTGTGCCACCTTCCTTCAAGAGTTTTGATGGCAGTGGGAACCTGAGGTAGCACATCGTGCATTTGAGTATGTTGCAATCGGTGGCGGTGATGCTTTACTCTTATCTTTATCAGCTTAGGGATAGCTTTTGATTGGTATCTTTGAACTTCCCAATAGTTGTGAAGACTTTTGTTAGTTGGAGCAACTCTTTATCAAGAGGTTGTTGGAGCTCAACAAAGGGTCAATGTTAGATCTCATTGTGGCTCAACAAAATCTGAGTCCCTCATTGATTACATTCTCGGATGGCATAATTTGAGTATGAAATGCAAACCAGTTGCAATAGCCATTGAGATTTTTCTTAAGAAAACCCATGGCCCGGTCACCTTCATGCTCAAAGAGTTCACCATCAAATCCTTTAAGAAATTAATCAACAAAGCGGCTAGTTTGCAAGGAGAAGCCAAATAATTACCTTCTACAGATCTACCAATAAAGCCAAATGCGCATAAGGTATATGAAAGAATCAGGCGGTGATAGTAGTGGATGAAACAGGGAGAGCGGTTTGAGAGACCCTGCTCCTTCGCCCTTCCACCTCCTCACCACCCAGGTAGCTACCCTCCGGTAGCCTCCATGGCCTACCCGCCTCCTCAACCATCATCATTAGTAGTACACATACCACCGTAGCTATGGTCCACCTACTCTTTTGGATAAACTTAACAAGCCTTATTCATTTAAGAGGATATCGAAGATCTTTAAGAATCTCTTAAAGAAGCTTGAATTTTAACTACCCAAACCTAGGAGACTGGAGGAAGTGGGTAAAACCATGATCCTAACTTTTGCCCCTACCACCGTATGCTAGGTCATGTTTTGGAAGATTGCTTCACATTTAAGGACTGGCTTGAACATAGCTTCAAGACCGGTGCTATAGTTATCTCGAAGGAATACCTTGTGGAACAACCATCCAGTTCCATTAGGGTAATCCTTGGGGATACTTGTGATCCTTCCAAAACCAAAGAAGGTTGGGATATCTCCTTATCCAAAACCTCTAAGATTATTCAAGATCAAGAAACTTTCCTTTGGTGCTGAGCTCAAACCTCAACATCAAGGAAGGTTTGCAAGTTGCGAGCTAACTTCAAGAAGGGGGGTCGGCGGTAGCGTAGCATGTCTTGGCCGGGATAGCCCATGGCGCAACCACGAGTCTAGCCTCAGTCCACCATTCGCTACCATATGGTGATTCCTACCTAGTTCTTCTTCTTCTTCTAGTAGACATCCTGTATTGGTGGATAAGGGCATCAAATCCCTCACCCCTCTTACTTTACTTGATTTCTACTTTGTACCTCCTATCAAATCCAAAAAATTGAAGAATAAAGCTAGCTTGAATTACATATGTGTCACTTCTGATGGGTTGTCTGAATCTATTCTAATAACTCTTCAAGTCTAAATAACTATAACAATTTTGATCTTCCTCTTTCTGATTCAGAGTTGGATTTTCTACTCTGAATACTACGGGTTCACCTCTTGAGATAGACTTGGAATCATCCAATTTTGAGGGTCCCATAGGAGAAGCTGTAGGTGAGCCTGATGTGCAGGTAGAACCTTCCATTACCCTGCCATAAGAGATCATCGAAGTCAACCTCCGTAAGGTCAAGGTTCTATCTCCTAAGATAGCACCTCAAGATAGAGGGAAATAAGTCGTTGGTTCAGAGGATCGAGATGCCCCTCCACATGATGCTCCACCCTTGAATATGCTTGTGGACGATCATCCCAAGGTGGACTACAGTGTCCTCTCTCACCTAAGAAAGTTGTTATCTAAGCTAAGCATATATGATGCCCTTGTCTTATCCAAAGAGATGAGGGAATCATTAATCAAGGCTCTCCTTGATCCTGAGATATGCTTAGCTCAGTTGACTGCTATTGGTGAGGAGGAACATTATTATAGAGAAGCTCAAGGGATCACTTTCACAAATGAAGACCTTCTTCGGGAGACATAAATCCCTCTACATTGATGGGATTGACTTGGAGTTCTCATGATCCAGGTGCATCTGAACATATGAGTCTAAAGACCCTTCCTGTTGAGGATCAATATCTCCACACTCAGAGGATCATGATGTTGAGAGGATTCAATGAACAAGGGAGCTTTAGGTTCCATAGTGTTACCTTTGAGATAGGTGGTGATTGGAAGACCAAGCCATATCATTGATTTAAATACTTCATTCACGCTTTGCTGTAGGCCCTGGATACATGAGAACATGATAATTCCATCCTCCCTCCATCAATGCATCAAGTTCGGGAAGGATGTGATTGAATATTATGTCAAAGGAGATGAAAAGCCATTTTCAATTAGAGAGGTTGAGATATATAAGGATGTGACCTACTATCTTCCTCAAAATACCCTTTCTCATGAACTTGAACAAAACTAAAATACAAAAGAAAATGAAAAAAAAAAGCAAAAGAAAAAGAAAAGAAAAGTGAAAATCCAAGTGAACAAGAAATGGAAATTGAAGAAGAAATAGAGCCGCATATCACATTCCACCCACAGTTCATTCCATCATATGGACATGTGGGTAGGATGACTCAACCTCCACCAGGTAGAGGTAGAGGCAAAAATAGAGTTCCAGGTGGAAGACCCCTTGGCCATCGACCGAGGGTTATGTTCGGTTCATAGGAGTACCCACTATTCACATAGACTTGGAATCCATCTCAAGGATGAGTCTAATGTGATTAGCATACCAACAACCTCTCGGTTTCATTGGAGGTGACACTGACAGATAGCGATGAAGAGGCGGCCCTCAGAAAAAAAGTATTTGAATCATGTATGTAAAATTACGAGCGGGAGAACCTTAGCTCTAACCTCACTTTCATCTCAAAAGTTGAAGGTTTAGTAGTTAAGGAAGCCCCTAAGTCTTCAATGATATGAACGAAGAGATTCTTTTGGGATCATCCTCAAGTTTGACTTTTACTTGCCTTATGTTCATAATCTTATACAGAAAGGTTTGGTCCCTCATACATGCTCCAGACACAGGTTAGAGTATTTTGAGAAGCTAAGGAATAATACAGGTAGGGAAGCACAATTAAGAACAGGACTAGGATTTAGTACAATGGGTCCAGTCGATGATGATGATTATTGCTTGGTTATTACCAATCATTTGGAGTCTAATAGGTTCTTTTCACACAACACCAACTCTTATGAGAATGTGTGTTTAGAAACCTCAGATGATTCAAATGATCTCCAAATCAAGGATGCACCTCCAGAATTTGAAGAGGAGATCCATTCAATAATTGACAAGCTTAAAGAAATCAACCTCGGGATAGAAGAAAATCCATGCCTGACATACATCAGTTTGTTGCTGAATGAAGAAGAAACCAATGACTTAGTTAGGCTATTGACTGAGTTTAAGGACTACTTTTGCATGGAGTTATGAAGAGATGCCAGATTATCTCACGATGTAGTCCACAAACTAGCAATAGATCTAATGCTAACCCAATCAAGCAAGCTCTAGATGCATGCGATTAGAAATCAAACAACATCATTTTAAGTCAAGAAAAATGATCGATGTTGGTTTCATCGGGGAAGAAAAAATACCTACACAGTTAGCAGTGTCATCCCGATTAAGAAGAAGAATGGCCAAATTTTATATGTGTCAATTTGAGGGACTTAAATAAGGCATGTCCTAAGGATGAGTTTCCTCTTCTATACTAGAATTAATGGTGGACATCACCTCATCTCATTGTTTTCTTTCATGGATGGGTCATCCGCTATAACCAAATCAAGATGTCTCAAGATGAAAGAAACACTATTAAACCCGATAGAATCTTATTGTTATAGGGTCATGCCTTTGCCTTAAAATGCTAGTGCTACATACCAGCGCCATGACTCGGATCTTCAATGAACTCATCCATCATTGGGTTGAGTGCTATGTTGATGATCTAGTAGTCAAGAAGAAAAGAAGACCATCTTTGACTTGAGAGTAGTTTTGAATGGTTAGATAATATAACCTCAAAATGAATCCCGAAGTGTGCATTGAGTAGCTTCGAGGAAATTCCTTGGGTTTATTGTCTGACATCGGGGAATAGAAATAGATCCAGAAAAGATCAAAGCTATCTTAAAAATGCCACCTCTTAAGAGTTTAACTCAACTTAGATCTTTCCAAAGAAGATTGGCATATCTAAGATGCTTTAATTCGAACCTATCAAGAAGATGCATGCCATTCTCAGTACTTATCAAAAATAATGCCAAGTTCAAGTGGGATTACATGTACCAGCATGACATTGAAGACATCAAGCAGTATTTGGTGAAGCCGCCAGTTCTAGTAACCCATATCCCAGACAGGCCACTCATCCTCTACACTACTGCATTGGATGACTCCCTCGATGCTCTGTTGGCCCAAGCTAATGAAGAAGGGAAGGAGAGTGCTCTCTACTACCTCGGCCCATCGATTCTCTTGAAGCAAACTATACCCTATTGAGAAATATTGTGCTTTGATCTTTGCCTCCCAAAAGCTACAACACTACATGCTTTCTCATAAGGTGAACTTGATTTAAATATCTCCACTCGCGACCAATGCTATCGAATATTTGGCATGATGGTCCATGATTCTCTCTCATAATTTTATCACATTGTTCCCCGTGCGGTAAAGGACAAGCACTAGTGGATTTCTTAGCACACACTTCTGTGATTCTCGCTTAGTGATCTCCCATGAACAAATCATGAACTTAGGGAGATTGACAACCATGATGGGAGATGTATTTTGATGGTACTTCTTTCATAAAGGGAAGCACCATGATCTACTCTTCCAGAAAGGTAGAGTAGAATAGTTCTCTAACTCAAATATGATGTGATGAGATTCTCATACTATCTTTCCAACCTACCAACAACAAAGCCAGTATGAGGCTTTGATTGGATAAGTTAGTCATCATAATTGTCAAGAGCATCAACATCTTTGGGGATTCTCGGTTGGTCATCAACCGGTGTAGTCTAAGGTTCTCAAACCCAAGCTTCATCATTACCATGAGTATACCATGAAGTTGTTGGCCCAAATCCCAGTCACCATCTACAAGGTTCTCGGCGAGAATGTAGCGGTGCTTTGGCCAAACTTGCCAAGAATTGGCACATCGAAGATGAGTCCATTCAATAAGGGTCCAAAATAGACAAGTCTATCCCTTATTGATGTTGAACTCATCGAGACTTTCTCTTGAAGGGGAGGTTGTGTTGCCTATAAGGACAAGGAGCAAGATTGGAGGCAACAGTTCATAGACTATTTGAACAGCAAACTACCTCAAGAAAAGTCACAAGCCCATCGGTGAAATAGAGCTCTCTCTATGCTCTGATGGCACCTTATATGGTCCTTTGACCAAATGTGGTTTACATTATTTAGAAAATATGGCATTATAACTAAGGTACATTTAGGTCTATGCAAAACACATCAATCTGGTCCAAAGATGAAGATGAAGATCAAGAGACTAGGATGTACTAGCCTTTGATGATTACATACTACATGGATGTAGTTAAGAGATGCCATTAGTGTCAGGTGCATGGTGTGGTCCTCCATCAACGACCTAACATTCTGTACCCTACGTTAGCCTCATGGACATTCGAGTGTTGGGGTACCGACATTATGGGCCTGATCGATCCTCCTTCTTCTAAAGGTCATCATTTCATCTTAGTTGGTGTCGACTACTTTTTCAAGTGGGCGGAGGCAATCCCACTCAAAGAGGTCACAACTCAACATGTGTTTCAATTTTTTAGGAACCATATTGTATATAGGTTTAGGGTGCCTCGATGAATTATATCTGATAATGATACTGCATTCAAAAGCACCAAGATTAACAACTTTGCCAGAAGACACGATATGGATTAGAGATACTGCACCATCTACTACCCCAGAGCAAATGACTTTGCAGAAGCATTCAACAAAACTCTCATCCAAATACTAAAGAAGACTCTTGTTGACAACAAACGATAGTGGATTGAATTGTTGGTTGAAGCCTTGTAGGCCTACCTCACCATATACTGAACTCCAACTCAATCTACCCCATTTTCCTTAGTGTATGTGGCCGAAGCCATTCTACCTTTAGAAGTTCAACTCTCATCACTAAGGATAGCATTGGGTAGCAAGATCACTACAGAGCAGAATGCAAAATTATGGTTAGAAGAGCTCAAAGGTTTGGAGGAGAGTCACTTACGAGTGTGCCAAAACTTTGAGTTGTACAAGGACATAATGATTCAAGCTCACAACAAGCTGGTCTGCCCTAGGTCTTTCCAAGTAAGAGAACTTATGTTAGTCCTAAGGAGACCAATTATTGCCCATCAAAAAATGAAAGGCAAGTTTGAACCTGCTTGGGAAGGCCCCTATGTAATAGAGAAGGCCTACCAAGGAGGATCTTATTAGCTTATTGATTGTATAGGGAAACACCCGATGCTTCCAATTAATGGGCTCTATTTGAAAAAAATATTACCCCTAAAAAATCATGTTTGAAAATAATTCTATCAGTCAACAAAAATCTGATTCCATTTCATCAAAATCTTCTCTTCTTTCAAAGCATTATTTTCTTATCTTGCAAATTCGCTATGACGTGTTTAGGGTAGTTGTAAGAGTCCCCTAGTGGCATCCTATCCCTCTTTCACAACACAAACACAAACACAATCAAACACATTTTCTTGATGCTATTAGAATAGGTGTGAGAGAACCCTAGTGGCATCCTTTCTTAGTGGGTATTCCTGTTTGCCACCTATGGCACCACTTCATCAAATTCCCCAGCGTGTTTAAGGTAGGTGTGAGAGAACCCAAGAGGCATCCTATTCCCTTTAATATAATCACAAAAATAAACATAAATCTTTTATCTCAGGTTATTTTTATGTGGGAACAAGCCCCCTGTGGCACTGACTCATTAGTTTCTCTAGGTCGGGTCTACATGCTACCTCGCTAGTATGTCACCCAGTGGTCATTTGTTGGAGGATGTGAGTCCCCATGCTTTCTTCCTAACTTGACCATTGTAAACCAATGAGCGCTTTGTTAGTATGGTAGACTTTACTGCCCAGCCAGTAAGCCACCTCTTATTGATTTTGTGTAAGAAGATGTGAGTCCTCAAGCTTTCTTCTTGAACCAATCATCATGATCTAACTAGGTCGAGTATATCTGAGGTCTAGGATAAGTCCCCCAAAGGCTCCTTTCCACTTGACTACATTTGATTGATATAATTCCTCTAGTGGAATTCACTCAGTAGTCGCCCTAGGTCAGATAGCACCTGTCAAGCTGAAGACAGACTATCCTAGGAATCGATTCTACTATAATATAATGTGAGTCTCTGAGCCTTCTTCCTAGGTTGATTGTTGCAAATCGACGGACACCTTAGGTTGGTTGATGTTCACTATGCTGACAGCGACTTACCCGGTGGATACACCACTCTTGGTAGATGTGAGTCCCTATGCTTTCTCATTGAGTTATCCATCGAACACCTATTTGATATATGACTAGCCATGTCATCTTCTCTAGGGTTTCAGATTAAGCCCTTAGTGGCCCCTCTCCCTACAGGCATTCTATTTGGATCACATCCTTTACGCCCCATTTAGACACTACCCAGGTTACTTTTGGATTAGATAATCCCTCTTTCCTAGTAGCCACCCCTGTGGTTGGAGAATTTGTTTAACGGATGCACAGATTCTCCCTTGGTTCAGTAAATCTGAGATAGGTCTAAGTTGATATAAGCTCCTTCTTAGTTTGATCCCTCGAAAACCAACAAGGTCCACATTAAAACAAACTAAGCAAAATAAACAAATTAATTTGCTTATGGATTAGAAATTCAAACCCCCAAAGGCCCCCTTTTTCCAAGCATCCCATCTTTAAGGCGTGTCGTGAGAACTCCCTATAGAATTGCGACTACGAGTTAAGATAAATCTTGGTCGATACTCACTGTAGTCACTCTTAGGTGGTTCAATCTATTTTTACCACAAGCAGTTACCCCAGAGTCATTCCACTTTGGAAGATGTAAGACTATGATGCATTCTTTCTTGATTTGCATTCGATGAGCTAGGTTAGGTTCGATTTGTTGCCCAAAGCAACCAATCACCCCAGTGGTCTTTTGTAGTAGAATATATGAGTCCCCGAGCTTTCTTCATTTAAATTGATCATCATAAATTGAAAGGCTCTCCTTTGGTATGATAGTTCTCCCATCGGCTGGGAAGCTACTCCCTATTGGTTCAGTAAATCTAAGATAGGTCTAGGCTGATATAAGCTCCTTCTCAGTGTGATCCATCGCGAACCAATAGAATCCATCAGAACACACTAAAAAAATTAAATTAATCTTGACTATCATTGAGTTGATCTAAGTCCCTCAATGACATTCACTCAATAGTCAACCTTAGGTTGGGTTCAATCAGTTACCTAGCCAATATATCACCCTAGTGGTTCCTTATTTTGGAAGATGTGAGTCTTTGTGCTTTCTTCCTAACTTGACAAATGCACACCAAAAGGTGTCCCTTTGATCGATTAGTCCTACTATGTGGTTAGTAGACTATCCCTTTGGATTGGTTAATCTGAGTTAGGTTTAGGCCTGCATGGCTCCAATTCAGTATGATCCATTGCAAACCAATTTGGTCCATTTCAAAATCCAAAATTAAAAAAAGTTTAAGACAAATTCAATCCTCCTCCCTTAGTGGAGTGAAACAAACAAATCTAAAAAAATCAATCAATCCAAACCAAATATTTTGCTTCTTCTCAGTGAGATGCAAATCTTTCTAGCTCCCTAGCGGATCTAGAGTTCTAATCCCTCAACAGATTTCACAACCTTTCCTCCCTTCTAGATGACTTGAACTTGCCTCCCCAATGGAGAGTTCAATTTTCCATCCCCGGGGGAGTCAAAACAAACACGATTAAACAAACAATAAATTGAAACAAATTCAACCCTCTTCCCCAACAAAACTTAATTAAACAAATCAAATTTCTCCCCAGCGAGACACAAATCAAATCAAACCTCTCATCCCCTTATGGATGACTTAAGCCTGCTTTCTTAGAGGAAGGTTCACATACTCTATCCCTAGTGGATTCCTCCTTCCCTCTCTTATGTCCTTGACATAAGTAGAGACACATTGCACTAAGCTCTGGATTCCTTCTACACCTCAAGTTAGGAGTAGATTGTCTCTTTTAGTTCTTGTAATCATTCGATGTTGTTGATCATTTCGATCAATATCAATACGTGCGGTGTTCCTTGTTAGTCACACCACACCTATTGGGCACCCTTTGTTGACCTCATTTTCAAAATGAGTTCTCAACCCCTTCATCTTAGACATAGGACTCCTCTTAGACTTTAAGATATCTTTAGTCTTAAGAAATATCTAGTGATTAGGTGGACACTCAACTTAGCCCTAGAGACTTCGAAGAGTTAGCCATAAGAATAGGTCATACCTTAGGGGTGTTAGGAAAATTTGCCTACCCTATAGCTTGAACCAAAATTCCTCACTTCCTTCCTTCAAGTCAAACCTAAATCAATTCCAACTTAATTGATTCTCTCCAAACTCAAATCAATTCCAAATGATTAAAATCCATGATTTAAATAAATGATTGAAGCTTATGATTGAAATTCCAAGTTAAGAATATTTCCAAGTCCTATGATTCCCTCTTAAGGACTTAGCCCAAATCTAATCCAAATCACTTCAAATTCATGAATTTTTTTACAACCCATTTATATTCTCATTTATATTCAAATATATAAATGAAATATAAATTCAAATCAATCAAACTAAATCTAAAATTCAAATCCAAATCAATAATCTTTCCTAAGTCACTTTGATTCTCTCTTAAGGACTTAGCCTAAATCAGGTTCAAATCACTTCAAACTCATGAAATTTTCTCATAACCCATTTATATTTTTATTTATATTCACATATATAAATGATATATAAATTCAATCAACCAAAACTAACACCAAAAATCAAACTCAAATTCAATCAAAATCCAACCTAAGCCTTTCATGTCAAAATCTTGAACTTAGCCAAATCAATTTCAAATCAAGCCAAACTCTTGATTTTTCTTCATGATTCAATCAATCCTTAAATCATGAATCCAAATATAAACACAAACTTCAATCATCAAACTAAAACTCAATTCAAAAATCAAACCCAAGTTAAACTCATGTTCACCCTTTGAACTTGAAATTGTCAAATGAATCGAAACACATTTGACTTCAAACCACTTGCAAATGGATTTATATTTCAATAATGAGTCCATATGTGAGTTCAATCAAACTAAAATCAAGGTTTTATCAAGCCATTTGACCTACTTAGGCTCACTTGACCCAAATTAGCCTAAAGTACCCTTATGAGCCAAATTCTAATCCTAATAAAATTGGATTGAATTCAGCCCATCTAAGCCTCTCATCATAAGATGATCAATCACTCAAATTGGGTCAAATGAAGTCAAACCTAAGGGTTGGCCAAGTCAACACTTAGCCAAAATGAAACCCAACATAGTTAAAATCCACCATAGGTCAAGTTAATTGAAGCCATTGATCAAAACTCATTCATGACCAATGTTTGAACTTGACCAAGTCAACATTTGAGCCTAACCTAGCCTAATTGGCCACTTGACCCAACTTGACCCAACTTGATCTAAAAAATTAAAATGTGTCAAAACTTGATCTAAGCCAAATTGATTGAAACCAATAGTCCAAGTTCATTCCAAAATGATTGTTGAACTTGACCAAAGCTCTAATTGGCCAATTAGACCTAACCTAGCCCAATTGACCATGAACCCAACTTGACCTAAAAGGTCAAATTGAGTCAAACTCAAATATAAACAAAATTGAATGGAAACCAAGATACCAATTCATTTCAAAAGACTAACCAAACATGAACCAACCCATGAACTAACCCAAATAGGTCAAATGGGTCAATTTGGTTAACTTGACCCATTTGACCTAAATGATCTCAATTAAATCAAAACCAAATATAAACCAAATTGAATCAAACCAAAATAACCAAAATATTTCAAATGGTCATATGAACTTGACCCAACCCTTGGTTTGATCCAATTTGACCAATTGATCAACTTGACCCAAGTTGACTTATTTTGACCTAAATGGGTCAACATGAGCCAAATCACATCAAACCAACTCCAAATTGAAGCCCAAGACAAATGACTATTTTACCCCTAGGACATAGGGTAAATTTTGGCCAAATTCACATGGAAATTGGTCAACTCCTCTTCATGACCACTTGACACCCTCTTAGTGGACCAAGTGGACACTAGTGAGTGTGGTGCACCTAACCCAATGGGTTTGGGTCAACCCAACCTAGGCTAAGGTCAAAATCAACCACTTGCTTGAACATGGCCACATGGAATCCCTCCTCCACTTGATTTAATCACATGGGAGCTCCACTACTCCACTCCTTAAGCCAAACTGAATGCATGGACATGCCTAATAGCCTAACAAACCCATTCAAGGAGCTCAATTAGATCAAAATGGTAAGAGAAGGCTTAGCCATCTGATTGCCCTAGGGGGAGATATACTCCCCCTAATTTCACTTGAATCTCATTCTACCCTACTCGATTGAAGCATAGGAACTCAGAGTAAGCCACTGTTAGTGTTCTCAAGTTTCTTAGAGTGAGTTAAAAATTCCATCTTCTCAATTTACCTAGGCTCAAAATAGGGGAGCTCTATTGAAATTCAATCCCACTCCACATGCAATACCAATCCAATCCCCTCTGCAAGCTTCATCAGGGAGCTCAATCGAATTCAGCCAAGCTTTTTTCCAAGTTCCTAAGGAAAGGGAGGACCACTCTTGATCAAGATCGAGCTCAAGTAAAGGTGGACTTGACCCATAGAAGGATCCATCCAATTTTAATGCCTCAAAACTTCAACAAAGCTTCGTCTCCACTAGTCAAAAGCTTCTCCAAAGAAAATCGAGCGCCGGTGATAGCCTCTGATGAGGTATGCTATTAAACTAAGCTCAATCTAGCCATAGTGTGAAGCTTTGTGAAAGAAAGTCTCATCCCATGAGAAACTAACTATTGGATGTATCCCTCTTTATCCTTAGATGGTGTGGGTTGAGTTTGGATCCAATCCGAGCTCAATCGAGCTCGGATCTTCCCTTAGAAGATGGACAGTGGCCATCTCCTGTAGGATAGATCAGAGGAAAATCATGGACGTCCATCCACACATTTTGGATGGACGGCCATAATTAAATCCAAGTAGATCCCTTATTTTATCCCTTTAGAATTGTGAATTTAACCTCAGCCATCCGATCCTTGATCGGACAGACAGGGAGAAAGTGCGTAGCACCGCCGTCGACGTGACGCTATGATGTGATAACTTAAATAGCGAATTCCATCACGTCATGTGGAAAGCACATGCTGCATCAGTCTCCACATGGCACCGACGGGATTAACTATATAATTAAGGATTTAAATGACTTAATTAATCAAGGAAACTTCAAAAATTCATATCTAAGTGAAAAAAAATCAAAAAAATGTGAGATAAATTGCATATGAAAGGTATAATGGATTTTGAACAGTGTTATTATTTGGATTTGGGTTTTATTAGAAATTTGATTTTGCTAATTGCTCTCTAATTACCCCACTAATTAATTCCAAACTTCTTGTGTATGATTAGTGGGATGACTTCTGCCTCTCCTAATTTTCTTAGGATTTATTAATGGTTTAATTAAAAGAATTACTTGATTAATTTCTAATAACCCTCTTAATGTAATTAAGCCTAATTAAGTGTGTAATTAGTGGTTTAATCCATTTATTAAGTTAATTAAGGTTTGTTTAAATGAATATAAGGTTTAAGGAATATTTTTAGAATATTTTTCTTAAGCTATTCCTTTAACCTCCTCTTTCTTTCTTAATCTAAACTTAATTAAGGATTAATTCACTAATTACCTAACTAATTAATTTTCTAAAATTCTAGAATATTTCAGAACTTAACTAATTCACTTTTGGTAGATGCTTAGGTGTTCAATAACCTAAGCACATTAAGGAAATCAAAATCCAACTTACATGTGTGGGAGGGGTTATGAAAGTACTTAACTTAAACCCCTTAGATTAATTAATCATTAATCATGAGCCAAATGTATTAGACCCTTTTCTTCTTAGGTGCATTACAGATTTAAATTTCTTGTGTGGTTTTATGTCATATCTTTGGCTCATAATTATTTGATTCAATATGCTAAGGTGGTATAGGTAAAGGATAATTAACACACTTAATTCATACCTTAATCTAATAAAAATATAAAAATCATCTAATCATCTAAAGATTAAACTAAAATTCCATACACATGGGAGAAATGGGTTAGGACTAACAAACATTCTTTCACATTTCCTAAATCAAACATATAACAAATTCAAAAAAAAAATCAGATTAAACAAACTTTGATTCACTTTAAACTTCCTCATTTCATAGGATTGTCTTTAGGAATTAATTAGGGTGAATGAATTTATATTATTTTCATCCCTTTGTTTCTTTCCTAGCATGCTAAATGTCTATGTCATATGAAATTCATGCATTCATATCTTTTAAAAAGTCAAAATCAAAATGAAATATTTTCTTTATGTCAAATTGCATGTTTTGCCTAAAATAAAGATATGAATGACTATTATCACTATTAAATATAAAATTATTTTCAAAATATATAAATCAAATACCTAAAACTAAAAGTGTGCTACTTATAATTATTTATGACCATGCATGTGGATATAAATATGAAGATGTGCATAGTGTAGCTTTCCTTCTCTTTTCTTTTAGCATAGTTTTGAATTGGATTTGGAAAAGTGTATAGTTCATTTGAAAAGAACATAATACTTTCTTAAACCTATTCCTATCCATTCCTATGCTATAACCTAAGAAGGAAATCCACACTTGTACATATAAATTGCATAAACAAAGACAACAAACAAATACAAACTTTTTGCATATTTCTTTTTCCATTTATTTATTTTATACATGTGTTTGTATTTAAGGAAAGCGGTATATTAGTCTGGACAACTCCGAGATTGTGATGCTTTAAGTAGCCCTAAGTAGGTCTTGTACCTTACACCCTTGGTGCTAACAATGGCGTTGTTCTCACTTATGCCTTTTATAAATATACTTGTGCATGTGAATAATAGATAAAAGAAACCCCTCTTTTCTACTTAATGAAAGTCATGCATCATAAAGCATTCCAATTTTCTTAAGAAACATTTCTTAGCATTCATCATAAGGTGTGCTAAACAATTCCATTTTGTATGTATAGATATGCTTAAGATGCATCTATATACATGTTGTACATGTTGGGAAAGAAATGATGTGATGTGTGTTTTGTGATATTAATTCACTTTATTTAATCTTAAAATGTCTTTCTTTTGAATAGGTTTGTTTAGGGAAAATCTAAATTTAGAATTAATTAAAGCACGTAATAAAATATTCATTAAACAAAATCAAATATGAACCCACTTTAGAAATTACTTAAGGTAGGGAAGGAAAGATAAGTTTTCTACTCTTTTCCCCATCTTTACAACTTAGTAATTAATTGTAGGATTCATTTAAACCAAAAATAAATCATCAAATAAAATCACCCAAATCAACTCAACAACTTAAATAAAACCACCCATCTAAGTTGAACATCTTCACACTTAGAAAATCTAAGCCTTAAAGCCATAGCTAAGCATACCACACAAACTTCTTAAAACACACACATTAGGTTAAGTCACCACTTCTAGCTTTAGGTTAAGACGGTGTATGGCTTGATGTTTACTTTTGCTTTATGATGTATTGTTTCTAGTCTGGAATTTAGGGTGTATATGTGTAGAATGAATGGTAGGATGATTTAGTCTAATCATTATTTTCTGTAGGGGATTGTGCTTAAGGGGTGCTGTAATAAAAATATAAATGCTTTTGATGTGTAGGTGCTTATACCCCTAAGCATAATCCAATAGGCCAGGTGGACTTGGTTACCCATGTGTGAGGTGCTAAGTCCAATATACATGCTTGTGAATTATATAGTTTGTTTAGCTAATCTTTATTTTGCAAGTGTTAGTTAGGTTTACTTTTCCTTTTCATGTAATTTTTACAATTAGAATTTTGAAATGACTGTTCTGGGGGACTAAGATGAGCATTGGTCATAAGATTACATCTTATGTATCATGTGAAGCCTTTGGAGCAACCACCTTCCAACCATCCAAAAGAAGGAACCAAAAGAAGAAAGAAGAAAGAAGAAAGAAGAAAAGAAGAAAAGAAGAAATGAATACCCCCATAACATGAATTTCCTTACTTGATTATAAATTAATTCATTTGTAATCCGGGTTGTATAAGGATAGAACTTGGCTACACAAATTTATTTGTTTGGTGGTTCACCATAAATGGTCTTTTATTCTTTTGCGTTAGCTTTATAAAATGTTTGATATTTTGTTTAGCTTGTGCATTACGATGACATCTTGTTCCTAGTTTCTTCCTTGCTTAATGTATGGCCTGGATGACGATTAGGCTCTTAGGAAAAAATAAAACTTCTACCAAATTAATAAACTCAAAATTAAAAATAAACAACTTATAACCTCACTTAAAGCCTAAGTTAAAATCAAGATAAAAGAATTAGCAACCCCTTAATTGGATGAGTATTTCTTTTCTAACATCATACATAAAAGCATATTGTTTCACTCTTGATTGGAGGGCTTCCACCTTTTTCCAGAGAACTTGGCTTGACCTTTGAGAACCATGGTGGAAACACACCTCCCCTTCTCACTGATTTTGGCCCATAATCTAATTTCTCATGCATTAGGCATATGAATCCTATAAGCCTGAGTCAAATGATTGTCCAAAAAATAAAATAAGATGTATTATGTTTTACATTAGATTTAAGTCATTTGAAGCATGCCCTTACATGATATAGTCTCTTAGGGAGTGTGTTTAAGGACTTTGTCTCTTTCTAAATAAATAACAATCTTGTTATCTTGCATAAGCATAAGACTTTCCTACATGAATCTAAAAGCGTAGGAGAAGTTAGTTGGCGGCCACCCCATGGTGGTTGTAAGCCTAAGCAATCCGGTGGTTTATCCTCTCTTGTGGAGGTAAACCAAATACCCATTTTTGCCTTAGATTTAGGTCATGCTTTTGGCCCTAAACAAAGCTCCCTAGATTTAGGTTCTGAGGTTGCTTCTCCCTTCTATGGGCCATAAAAATAAATCCACACTTAAGCATTTCTAATCCTTGAAAGGAAATTATAAGCCCTAAACTTCTACAAAAAAATTCAACTCATAAATAATTCAATTTCAAAAAATGTAAATCCCAACCATAGGATAGTTTGGGATGTTTACTATGCTTCCTAGTATCTTAAACATCCCCTACTCATCTTCATTTGGCTTCGATAAGAAATCCCTCCTCTTGATCGATCCCACCTAATTTGCTAATAATAAACTAATCAATTGATAGTGTTGCCTATTTAAATCTTTGGAGACTATGATTATTTACCTTAATCGAGAGTATTCTTAAGGAATCTCATTCCTTATGATGTAATTGACTATGGAGGCTTGCCTCTATAAGGAACTTAATGAACCCGATTTAAAATAAGCCCTAATTTATTTTCTCATGTAAAGTAGGGGAAGAATCTCTGGTACATATGCAGACTCATTATCCTTTAGGGTCTTTATTTGAGGTGATTAGGTCCATTGTACAGTGGTGACTTCTATTTTTCAAGATAGTACACATCTCCTCAATGTCATATCCGATCACCCTAATAAGAACATCTGCTAATCTATGTGGTGTAAAAATGTATAAAAGAGTATATTTTTATCTTCATTTTATTCCTTATAGATTGAAGATGGAAGTATACATCTTAGAAATTATTTAAATATTTCACTACACATCTCTAAACATCTTATAATAGGATATACTAAACATATGACAAGCCCCACAGTTGAAAATTTTTAAAAATAGGGTGTACCCTCATGAGAGTACAGAGAGTACACATGTAAAATAGCCCCAAAATTACTAAATTCTTCATGGAACATCTCCAAACATCTTACAATAACATATACTAAACATATGACAAACCCCATAGTTGAAAATTTTGGAAAAATGGGGTGTACCCTCATGAGAGTAGAGAGAGTGCACAAGTAAAATAGAAAACACTATATTTTCATACATCTTCAAACATTACAACAAGATGTAAATATGACAAGCCCTCAAGTTAAAAAAAAAATTGAAAAAATGGGGTATATCCTTATGAGAGTACAGAGAGTACACATGCAAAATAGTCCCAAAAATCACTAAATTCTTCATGAAACATCTCCAACATCTTACAATAGGATATACTAAACATATGACACTCCCCACAGTTGAAAATTTTGAAATAATGGGGTGTACCCTCATGAGAGTACATATGCAAAATTGCTCCAAAAATCACCAAATTTTTCATGAAACATCTCCAAACATCTTACAATAGGGTATACTAAACATATGACAAGCCCCACAGTTGAAAAAACTGAAAAAATGGAGTGTACTCTCATGAGAGTGCAGAGAGTATACATGCAAATAGCTCCAAAAACACCCATATTCTTCATGAAATATCTCCAAATAGCTTACAATAGGATATACTAAGCATATGACAAGCACTAAAGTTGAAAAAATTGATAAAATAAAAATTAATCATAAGAATACAGAGTACACATACAAATATGCCCCAAAATTACCAAATTTTTTTATGAAACATCTCCAAACATCTTACATAGGATATACTAAACATATGACAAGCCCTACATTGAAAAACTGAAAAAATTTATCCATGAGAGAGAGTACACATGCAAAATAGCTTGAAAATTACTTATATTCTTAATGAAACATCTCCAAACAGCTTACAATAAGATGTACTAAGCATATGACAAGCCCTATAGTTAAAAAAATTAAAAAAATAGGGTGTACTCTCATGAGAGTACAGAGAGTATACTTGCAAAACAGCCTAAAAAATCACCAAATTCTTCATGAAACATCTCCAAATATAATAGGATATACTATATATATGACAAGCCCCACAGTTGAAAATTTTGAAAATAGGTATCAAAGACAAGAATACATATAAAATAGCCCCTAAAATCACCAAATTCTTCATGAAACATCTCCAAACATCTTATAATAAGATATACTAAACATATGATAAGCCACACAGTTAAATGTTTTAGGAAAATAGGGTGTACCCTCATGAGAGTACAAAGAGTAGAGAAGCAAAATAGCTCCAAAAACACCCATATTCTTCATGAAATATCTCCAAACAGCATACAATATGATGTATTAAGCATATAACAAGCCACACAGTTGAAAAAATTGAAACAATAGGGTGTACCTAAATGAGAGTACAGAGAGTACACATACAAAATAGCCTCAAAAATTACCAAATTCTTCATGAAATATCTCCAAACATCTTACAATAAGATATACTAAACGTATGATAAGACCCACAGTTGAAAATTTTGAAATAATGAGGTGTACCCTCATGAGAGTACGGAGAGTACACATATAAATGGTTCCAAAAATCACCAAATTCTTCATGAAACATCTCCAAACATCTTATAATAGGATATATTAAACATATGACAAGGGCCATAATTGAAAAAACTAAAAAAATGAGGTATACCCTCATGAGAATACAGAGAGTACACATACAAAATACCTCTAAAAATACTCATATTCTTTATGAAATATCTCCAAACAACTTACAATAGGATGTACTAAGCATATGAGAAGTTTTGAAGCTTGGATCTACCGGTACCACATCAATGCGGTGTCCAAACTCAAGAACTATTTGGTACCATTCCACCATTTTCTAGCTGAAAAGTGGAACACATGCTAGCCATATCTCTTCACCCAAAAAATTAAAAAATGGGGTGTACTCTCATGAGAGTACAGAGAGTACAAATACAAAATAGCCTCAAAAGTCACCAAATTCTTCATGAAATATCTCTAAACATCTACAATATGATATACTAAACATATGACAAGTCTAGTAGTTAAAAATTTTGAAATAATGGAGTGTACCCTTATGAGAGTACAAAGAGTGCACATGCAAAATAGCACTAAAAATCACCAAATTCTTCATGAAACATCTTCAAACATCTTGTAATAGGATATACTAAACATATGACAAGCCCCATAATTGAAAACTAAATAAATCATGAGAGTCTGAGAGTACACATGCAAGCTAAACACATATTCTTCATGAAACATCTCCAAACAAATTTACAATAGATGTACAGCATCAACCCCACCAAAAAAAATTGAAAAATTGATTACCATCATGAGAGTACAGAGAGTACACATATAAAATAGCCCTAAAAATCACCAAATTCTTCATGAAATATCTCCAAATATCTTACAATAGGATATACTAAATATATGACAGTCCCTACAGTTGAAAAAACTAAAAAATGAGATGTACCCTCATTAGAGTATAAAGAGTACACATGCAAAATAGCTCTAAAAATACCCATATTATTCATGAAACATCTCCAAATAGCCTACAATAGGATGTCCTAAACATATGACAAGCCCCACAGTTAAAAATTTTAGAAAAATGGGGTGCACCCTCATGAGAGTACAGAGAGTATAGAAGTAAAATAGCTCAAATAATGCCCATATTTTTCATGAAATATCTCCAAACAACTTACAATATGATGTACTAAGCATATGACAAGCCCCATAGTTGAAAAAATTATAAAAATGGGGTGTACTCTCATGAGAGTACAAAGAGTACACTTGAAAAATAGACTCAAAAATCACCAAATTCTTCATGAAACATCTTCAAACATCTTACAATAGGATATACTAAACATATGACAAACCCCATAGTTGAAAATTTTGAAAAAATAGAGTATACCCTCATTAGAGTACATAGAGTACACATACAAAATAGTCCTAAAAATTACCAAGTTCTTCATGAAACATCTCCAAACAGCTTACAATAAGATGTATTAAGCATATGATAAGCCCCATAGTTGAAAAAATTAAAAAAATAGGGTGTACCCTCTTGAGAGTACAAAGAGTACACATACAAAATAGCCTCAAAAAGCACCAAATTTTTCATGAAACATCTCCAAACATCTTACAATATGATATACTAATGATATGATAAGCCTCACAGTGGATCTAATCACCTAATAAAGACTCCTAAGGCATGATGGGTCTTTGGATATACCAGAGATTTTTCCCCTACTTTATATGGATGAATAATGTAGGGATTATATTAAATCAGGTTCTGAAGTTTCCTATGGGGGCAATCCCCTGTAGTTAATTTTATCCTATGGAAAGTGAATTCCTTAGGAATACTCTCGATTAAAGTAGTCAATTATTATTTCCAAATATTTCAAAGACTATCAATGAATTAGCTATATTTGGAAAATCAAATGAGATAGATCAAAAAGAGAGACTTATTATTGAATCTAAAGGAGATGAGTAGGGAATGCTCATGAGACTAGAAAACCTAATGAGCATTCCAATCTACCCTATGGTTGGGTTTTATATGTTTGAAATTAAGGAAAATTATTTATTTGAGTTGAAATTTTATTAGATTGTCAGGGCTTATAATTTAATAATACAAGATTATAGAAATTCCTAAGAGGTGAGGATTCATGCTTGTAGCCCGAAAGAAACAGCTACCTCAAATCCTAAATCTAAGAAGCTTTGGCATAAGCCAAAGCACAACCTAAATCTAAGCAAAGATGGGTATATGGTTTATCTCCATAAGAGAGAGTAGATCATCCGACTGCCAGACTTATATCCACCTGGAGTGGCACTAACTCCTCCTATGCTTTAAAATCGTCTAAGCAAGTCATATGATTTTGCAAGATAGTTGGGTTATTATTATTTAAAAAGAAGTTAAAGTCCTTTAACTCACTCCCTAAGAGACTAGAACATGAGTAGTATGAGTAATGACTTAGTCTAATGCAAAAATTTTCAAAATTTATTTGATTTTGGACTCTTCATTTTGATAAAGGCCATAGGATTTTTATATTTCTAAATCATGATGAAATGAGGATATTAGCTAAATCAAAAAGAAATGGGTGTTTTCCACCATAGAGGAGACCCTCAAAAGTCAAGTCTTCCCTTATCCTACAAGGATGGAAACCTATTCTTAGCAAGAGTGAAGCAGTATTGATCCATGCTATTAAACATATAATATTCAGCTATGGGGTTGCTAAATCTTTTAATTATCTTGATTTAATGCCTAATCTTTATGTGAGATTATGAGCTATTTAGAAAATTTAGTTATGAGTTATAGTTAGGGTAGAAAATTGATTTTCTCCCTAAGAGCCTAATCAGATCCAGGCCACACATTAAATCACCATTCATAAAGAAACTATGAAAAGGAATGTTATTTCTATTGTGCAATTTAAACATAACAATAAGCATTTTATAAATCCAATGCTAAAGAATAAAAGGCCGGTGCGGTCAGTGCCATCATACAACCCAAAAAGAGAAAATGGATAGCCGAGCTCTACCCTTATACAACTCGATATATGAAAGAATAATTATAATTTACAAATGAATAAATACTATGGCGGTCTTCTTATCTTCATTCTTCATATCTCCTTCATTTCTTCATTTATATTTGCTTGCTTTAAAGGCATCATAAGGCCTGTGATCTAAAACCTTCTAGATGCTCATCTAATCCCCATAACACTAATCCTAATTTCTAATGCAAAATTACATTAAAAATAGGAAAAGTAAATCTAACTACACCTATAAAATAAGTGTTAGCTAAACACACTATACAACCCAAGCTGTTATATGAATAATTTAGACTTAGCACCATGCATATGAGTAACCAAGTCCACCTATCCTAACTTGGATTATGCTTAGGGGTTTAAGCAACCTACTAAAGAGAGCATTTATATTTATTTTAATCACCCCTTAAGTATAATTAGGCTAATCATGGCCTACCATCCAATCTACGAAGCATACACTATAACATCCAGTCTACAGGAATACATCATAAGACCAGACATACATCACTCCATGCATCTCCCTAACAAAAAGTTAGAAGTGGTGACTTAATTTTAAAGTGTGTGTATTAAGGCCTATGTGGTATGCCTTAACTAGGCTTTGTTATGATTTTTTAAGTATGAAAGAATTTAATTATAAGAGATGGTTTCACTTTAAGTGGTTTAATTGATTTAAAAATTTTACTTAGCATTTTCTTTTATTTCATTTGACTTACACCTAACAACTAAGTGTTATAAAGAGAAGAAAAGATAGGATTACTCTTCTTTATCCCTATCCTTAAATTACATATAAAGTATATTAATTAATCAATTCTCTTTAGTGAATGGCTTAGTGCATATTTTAAATTAATCTTAAGTTTAGGTTCACTTTAAATAATCTCGTTCAATAAGGAAGGCATCTCAAGATTAATTAGAATTAATTACTATCACATGACACATGTTCATTCATTTCTTTCCATCATATGTAGCATGCACATGATCAAATCCTAAGCATACCTATACATGCAATATATTTTAGTACACTTAAATGATGGATGTAAACATGTACTTTTGGAATTTATATGTTTCATTTGATTGAATTATTTCATTATATTAATTTAAAGCTCTATCTAAATTCTTATACAAAAATACATAGGAATGAAATTAAATAGGTGTGTGTCATTATTAACCAGGGAAGTGAGGTAATCAAATGACCTCCTTGGGGCTAGCTAAAGTCTCGTGTTCTCGGGTTGTCCAAACTATTTACCCATTACATTCATACATATGTAAATTTGCATACATGAACATAAGAAAGAGAGCTCCAAGTTATATGATTAATTAATTCAATAACTTAATCATTCATGAATGCATGGATTTTTGATAAAAGATAATTGGTTCTAATTCCATAATTAAATACACACACACACATGTATAAGAGACATAAGCTAGTACATGCCATTGTTAACCAGAGAAGTGAGGTAATCAAATGACCTCATTGGAGCTACTTAAAGCCTCATATTCCCGGGATGTCCATTCTAAATATTTACTTTTCTCAAATACATATGGATGTATACATAAATAAAGGAAGAAAAATCATGCAAAAGTTATATTTTTATTTTGATTGAAACATTTATACATATGAAGTAAAGTTTTATCCAAACTCTAATATTGAAATACATAAGAATGAAATTAAATGGAGTACATGTCATTGTTAAACCAGGGAAGTGAGGTAATCAAATGACCTCCTTGGGGCTAACTAAAGCCTCGTATTCCCAAGATGTACAAGCTATATACCCATTAACATTTTGTGGGTTTAAAATTTCTATAGAGGAGTCACCTTCAAATTTATCAGGAGAAATGAAGAGGCGAGCATATAGAAATTCATCTTTTTAGGATGCCACGTAGATCCGTAGATGTGCTTATTCAGGTGATCAAGTATGTCATGAAGAAAAAGTGTACTACCTCAAAAGATAGAAGTCACTACCCTTTAATGGACCTAATCACCTCAATAAGGACTCCTAAGGATGATGTTTCTTTATATGTACCAGAGATTCTTCCCCTACTTTACATGGAAAAGTAAAGCAGGGTTTATTTTAAATCAGGTTTGTTAAGTTCCCTACAGGGGCAAGACCCCATAGTTAATTATATCCCAAGGAATGCAGATTCCTTAGGAAAGCTCTCGATTAAGGTAAATGATCATTGTCTTCAAAGATTTAAATAGGAAAGGACTATTAATCAATTAGTTCATTTTTGAAAGATCAAATGGGATTGATCAAAAGAGGGAGTTATTATCAAAGCCAAAATGATAGATAAGTAGGAGATTCCCATGATGCTAGGAAACTTAACGAGCATCTCCAACTATCCTATAGTTGGGCTTCACATTTTTGAAGTTGATTTAGTTTATTTGAGTTGCATTTTTCATTAGAAATTTAGGACTTATGATTTCTTAATGCAAGATTAAAGAAATGCCTAAGAGGTGAGAAATTATGCTTATGGCCCACAACAAGGAGAAGCAACCTCAGAACCTAAATCTAGGGAGCTTTGGCAAAGGCTGAAAGCACAACCTAAATCTAAGGAGAAAAATGGGTATTTAGTTTTTCTCCGCAAGAGAGGACAAACCACCCGATAGCTTGGACTTGCAACCGCCTAGGGGTGGCCTCCAACTAACTCCTCCTATCATTTCAAATACATGTAGGCAAGCCTTTATGCGTATGAAAGATAGCTAAGTTATTATTTATTTAGAAAGAGGCTAAGTCCTTAAACTCACTCCCTAAAGAGACTAGATCATGTAAAGGGACATGCTTCAAATGACCTAAATCTAATGCAATTTAAATTTCATTTTATTTTCATTTTGGACAATTATTTTGACTGCTAATAGGATTCATATGACTATGAGAAGAAGGTTATTGGCCAAAATCAATGAAAGGGAGGAGGTGAGTTTCCACCATGGCTCTTAAAGGTCAAGCCTTTTGGCAAAGGTGGAAGCCCTCCAATCAAGAGTGAAATAAGATGCATTTGTGCATGATATTATAAAAAGAAATGCTCATCCAAATTAAGGGTTGCTAATTTTATCTTGATTTTAAGCTTTATGCGAGGTTATGAGTTCTTTATTTTTAATTTGAGTTGTTAAGTTTGGTAATAGATTTATTTTTCCCTAAAGAGCCTAATCCACATCCAGGCCATACAAAAAGAAAGGAAGAAACTAGGAAAAGCATGCCACTTAATGCAAGAGCTAAACAAATCATCAATCAATTTATAAAGCTAATCTCAAAAAAAAATAAAAGGCCATTGTGGTCGGGCACCACCGCACAAACTTGAAAATATTAAATGTGGGTAGCCAAGCTCTACCCTTATACAACCCAGATTACAAATGAATTAAATTACAATTAAGCAAGAAATTCATTATAATGGGGCTCTTCAAGCTTCATTCTTCTTTCTTCTTTCTTTTTTCTTCTTCTTTTCTTCCTTCTTCTTTTTTTCTTCTTTCCTCTTTGGTTACTTTTTTGGATGGTTGGAAAGTAGATGCTCCAAGGCTTCACATGGTGCATAAGATAGGATCATATAACCAATTCTCATCCTAATCCCCATAACAATCATTTCAAAATCCTAATTGCACAAATTTACATGAAAAGGAAAAAATAATGGAAATCAAACTACCACCTGCAAGGCAAAGGTAGCTAAAACAAACCACATAAATCTCAAGCATGTATATTGGACTTATCACCCCACACATGGTTGACTATGTCCACTTGGCCTATTGAAATATGCTTAGGGGTATAAAGCACCTACAAGCAAAAGCATTTTTATTTTATTTATGATAGCGCCCCTTAAGAACAATCCCCTACAAAAAAGAACAGTTAGACTAAGAGCATCCTACCATTCATTTTACAGCATACACCCTAACATCCAGTCAAAACATCTATCACAAAACAAAATAAAATATCAAATTATGCACCGACCTAACCTAAAGCTAGAAGTGGTGACTTAGGCTAATGTGTGTGCTTTGAAGGTTTGTGTGGTATGTTTAGCTATGGCTTTAGGTTCAAATTTTTTAAGTGTGACAACTTGTTCAACTTACAGGAGGTTTTTGTTTAAGTTATTTAATTATTTTGAGTTGATTTTATTTCATATTTTGATTAGGTTCAAGTGAATCCTACAATTAATTACTAAGTTATGAAGAGAGGGAAAGAGAAGAGAATTTCTCTTTCCTTCCCTAACCTAAGTAACTTCTAAAGTAGATTCACATTTTAATTTTATTTAGATGAATGTTTTGATTAAATATTTTAATTAATCCTAAGTTTAAATGAATTCTAAACAAACCTATTCAAAAAGAAAGACATTTTAAGATTAAATAAAATGAATCAAAATTCACATAACACACATTACTTCATTTCTTTCCTAACATGTATAACATGCATATGGATGGACCTTAATCATATATATACATACAAATGAGAATATTTAACATACTTTATGATGCATGCTAAGTAATCGATTTAAGGAAATTTAGAAGTTGAATATGCATGATTTTTTTAAAGTAGAAAGGGGTTTCCTTATCCAATTTTTCACATACACACATGAAAGTAAGAAAGGCATAAGTGAGTACAACGCCATTGTTAACCAGAGGTGTAAGGTACACGACCTACTTAGTGCTACTTAAAGCCTCGCAACCTCAAGGTTGTCCAGACTAATATACCACTTTCCTTAAATACAAACATATGTATAAAATAAATGAAATGGAAAAGAAGAATGTAAAAGTTGTATTAATGATTCATTTTGTTTTTCTTTTAGTGCAATTTATGCAAGTATAGGTGACCCTTCTAAGGTGGTAGCATAGAGATGAATATGATATGGAATTAGGTAAGTGCTAGGTTCTTTTCAAATGAACCCTACATCTTACCAAATTCTTATTCAAAACTATGCTAACATAAAAGAGAAGGGAAATCTATACCAAATACACCTTTATATTCTTTCGCATGTAAGCTTATAATTAAAGTATAAGTAGCATATTTTCAAATTTGATACTAGATTTATATGTTTTGAAAATAATTTTGATTTAGTAGTGATAATAGCCACTCATATTTCTACTTTAGCCAACACATGCAAATTTGACATAAAGTAAACAATTTCATTTTTTAAACTTGAATTTGAAAAATATGAATGCATGAAACCACATGGCATACAAATTTAACATGTTGGGAAAGACTCAAAGTAATGAAAGCATGTAAACAAACTCACTTTAATTAAATCCTAAAGGCATTCTTATAGAATAAGAAAGTTTAAAATAAATCAAAGTGTATTCAATGTGAATTTTGTTTAGTTTGATGTTTAATTTAATTTTGAAAAGGTACATTGAGTTTGTTGTTCCTAACCCATTCCCACATGTGTTTGATATTTTTGTTTAATTTTTAGATAATTATATCTATTTTTATGTATTAATTAGGTTAAGGTATGAATTAAGTAATTTAATTAACCCTTACCTACACCACCTTAGAATAATTAACCAAATAACTATGAGCCAATGAGATGACATAAAAAAAACTCAGAAGGAATTTAAATTTGCAATGCACCTAATAAGAAAAAGGCCTAATGCAATTTGGCTCATAATTAAAGGTAAATTAAGTTAAGGGGTTAAACTTAAGTAATTTCAAAACACCATTTCACACATATGAATTTGGTTTTGATTTCCTTAATTGAACTTAGGTTATTAAACACCTAAGCATCTACCCAAAGTAGATTAATTAAGTTCTGGAAGTTTTAGAATTTTAGAAATTAATTAAATAATTAATGAATTAACTTAATTAAGAGAAGATTAAAAAAGAAAAAGGAAATACCCCCAAATTATTCCATAAATCTCATATCTACTGGATCTGACCTTAATCAAATCCTAATAATGGAATAAAACCACTAATTATACCTTAATTATCCTTAATTACATAAGGAGAGTAATTAAGAAATCCATATAAAATTATTCTAATTAAGCCTTCAATAAATCTCAAGAAAAATAGAGGAGGTAGAAGTCATCCCCTAAAACATACCCAAGAAGTTTGGGATTATTCTGAGGCTTAATTAAAAGTTAATTAGTAAAATAAAGTATCCAATAAAACCCAAAATCAAAAAAACAAATTATAATTTAAAACCAATTAAAATTAATTTTAAAATATTTTAGGTTGAATTATCTTTCCATAAGATTTTATTTCATATTTTTTTGAGTTTTATTGAGAGAGTTATGAATTTTAGAAGATCCGTAGATTAATTAGAATTAATTAAAGCATCCTAACTAATCCTCCTGCTCACGGTGTGACGCATGGCGATGGAGATTAGTGTGCTTTACACGCGTTGTGCCATGAGCCCATCACTTGAATGTCACATCAAAAAGGCAGCGTGATGGTGGATGTGCTTTAATCTCTACCATCTGATCAAAGATCGGACAACCAGAGATCTCTCTGTGATTTTAAAAAAGATATATCAAATTTTAAATGTGGGAATTATCTCGATTGTACATCCAAAATGCATGGATGGAAGGCCAAGATCTCCCAAGTTCTTCCCCCTTGATCAACAGAGGTCTTCCATGATCTAGGGGAAGATCTAAGCTCGATTGAGCTCGGATTCAAACCAAACTTAACCCACATCATCTAAAGGCAATGAGCGGCACATCCAACGGTGGAATTTGCTTGAATTAAAAATTCTTTTCACAAAGGACCGACACCTCCTATGCTAGGTGGTCAAAAAAGACCATACCTCAGGTGATCAGGCCGAGATTGATGAGGTAGCTTAGTGAGTGGAGGCCCTATTCTTAAGCCTTGGAATTGAATGGCTTTCTCTATGGACCAACACCACTTGAAGATCCTTGCGGCTTTGATCCAATTGCTCCTCTCCTTGTTATGGGAACTCCAATGGAAGCTTGAGTGTGCTCAGATTGGTCCTTAGAAGAAGTTTGTAGGAGGAATTGAGGTGATTTTTAGTGTGGAGGAAGTTCAAGATTGGATTGAGCTCCCCTATTATCACACTGTGCAAAACTAAGAAGGTGGAGTTTGATTTCAGTCTAGGAAGCTTGGGGAGGCTGAGGAATTGCTTCTCTGACTTCCCTAGGTGTAATCAAAATGAGGAGTGATAGTTTTGAATTTGAATAGGGGGAGTATATCTCCCCCTTGAAGGATCGGACGGCCACAAGCCTATGTGCCATTTTGATCCAATTGATCACAATGGGAGGGTTGTTTGATCAGTTAGATATCTGTACATTGTCGGTTTGAGGCCTTGAGTGGAATGCCAACCTCCCATGTGGTTGAATTTAAGTGGAAGAGGGAGTTTGAACTACCCATTTTGACCCATGGGATCGGGTTTGGTCTTCGGGCCAATTGGGCTGACCCAAACCCATTGGGTTGGGTGCACCACTCTTCACTAGGTCCCCTTGAGCTATTAGGAAAGCATTAAGTGAATATGAAGAGGGTATGACCAAAATTACCCATGGATTAAGCCAAAATTTGTTTTATGGCCTAGGGGTAGGATAGTCATTTTATTGATTTTTCACTTTGGATATGTTGGGTATATGGCGAAACTAAGTTTGGGCAAGTTTCATGAGATTTGGAATTCATTTTATAGGGTTTGGCTCATGTTGACACATTTAAGTGAAAATGGGTCAACTTGGGTCAAGTTGACCAATTGGTCAAATTGGGTCAAACAAAGGGTTGGGTCAAGTTCATATGACCATTTTAAATGTTTTGGTGGCTTTGGTTTGATTCAATTTGGTATAGTTTTGAATTTGGCTCATATGACTTCATTTAGCTCAAATGGATCAAGTTGACCTATTTGACCCATTTGACCTATTTTAAGTAGGTCAAGGGTAGGTTTAGGTTTGGTTAGTCATATGGAGTGGATTAGTATCTTTGTTTCCAATTAATTTTGGTTAAGTTCAAATTTGGCTCAACATGACCCATTTAGGTCATGTTGGGTCTAAGGTCAACTGGGCTAGGTTAGGTCTAGTTGGCTAATTGAGGCTTTGGTCAAGTTCAACAAGTGATTTAGAATGAACTTGACCCATTGGTTTGAATCAATTTGGCTTAGATCAAGTTTTGACACATTTTGACCCTTTAGGTCAAAATGGGTCAAGTGGCCAATTAGGCTAGGTTAGGCTCAAATGTTGGCTTGATCAAGTTCAAACATAGGTCATGAGTGAACTTAGATCAATGGTTTCAAACAATTTGGCCTATGGTGGAATTTGACTATGTTAGGTTCATTTTGAGCTAAGTGTTGACTTGGTCAACCCATAGGTTTGACTTTGTTTGATCCAATTTGATTGATTGATCATCCCATGATGATTGTTGATCATGATGATAGGCATAGATGAGTTTGGTTCAATCCAATTTGGTTAGGATTTAGAATTTCTCTCATAAATGTACCTTAGGTCACTTTGGGTCAAGTGAGCCTAAGTGGGTCAAATAGCTTTGTCAAAGCTTGATTTGAGGTTGATTGAACTCGTATATGGGCTTATGATTGAAATATAAATTTATTTACAAGTGGTTTGAAGTCAAATGGGTTTTGTTTCATTTGATAATTTCAAATTCAAAGGGTGAACATGAAAGGATTTAGGGTTTGCTTTTTGACTTGGTTTTTGATTGAGTGACTGAAGTTTGTATTTATATATGAGTTCATGATTGTAGGGTTGATTGAATCATGAGAGAAAATCAAGAGTTTGGCTTGATTTGAAATTGATTAGGCTAAGTTCAAGATTTTGACTTGAAAGGCTCAGGTTTGATTTTGAGTGGATTTGAGTTAGATTTTTGAAAGTGGTTTTGATTGTTTGAATTCATATTTCATTTATATATGTGAATATAAATGAGAATATAAATGGATCATGAGAAAATTTCAAGGATTTCAAGTAGTTTAATCATGATTTGGGCTAAGTCCATTAAGAAGGATTTAAAGGACTTAGGAAAATTTTGGAGTTTGAAGCTTGAACTTTTGAATTTGGTTTGATTGATTTATATTTATATTTCATTTATATATGTGAATATAAATGAGAATATAAATGATTTATGAGAAAATTCCATGAATTTGAGATGGTTTGATTAAGATTTCGGATATGTCCTTTAATAGAAAATTAAAGGACTTTGGAAATTTTTAGGTTGGGAGTTTAATTTGAGGGTTTGATTTAATTGATTTTTATTTATATTTCATTTATATATGTGAATATAAATGAAAATATAAATGAGTTTTGAGAAAATCCCATAAGTTTGAATTGATTTGATCAAGGTTTATGCTAAGTTCATTAATGGAAGATTAAGGGACTTAGGAAAATTTCATGAATTGATTTGGAATTTTGAGTTTAGTTTCATTGATTTGAGTTTATATTTTATTTATATATGTGAATATAAATGGAAATATAAATAAATTATGAGAAAACCTCAAAGATTTGAATTGATTTAGATCATGATTTTGCTTAAGTCCTTAAGAGAAGATTTAGGACTTACGAAAATTTGAGCTTAGGAATTTTGATGGATTTTGATCATAGGTTTCAATCATAGATTTCAATCATGGATTTCAATCATGGGAGTTGATTTAAGTTTGGACAAAATCAAATAGAATTGATTTGGACTTTGACTTGAAAGAAGGAAAGTGTGAAATGGTTTAAGCTAAGGGTAGGAAATTTTCCTAACACCCCTAAGGCATGACCTATTCCTATGGCTAACTCTTCTAAGTCTCTAGGGCTCGGTTGAGTGTCCACCTAATCACTATATGTGTCTTAAGACTAAGGAACTCTTAAAGTCTAAGAGATTTCCTATGTCTAAGATGGAGGGGCTGAGAGCTCATCCTAAAAATGAGGTCAACAAAGGGCGGCCAATAGGTGTGGTGTGATTGACAAGGAACACCGCATGTATTGGTGTTGACCGAAATGATCAACAACACCAAAAGATCATAAGCACTAACAGAGACAATCTATCTTTAACCCAAAGAAAAGAAAGAATCCAAAGCTTAATGCAATGTGGCTCTATTTATGTCCAAGACATAAGCGAGGAAAGAATCCACTAAGGGATGGAGTGTGAACCTTCCACTAGGGAACTAGGTTCAAGTAATCCACAAGGGGATGAAAGTTGAATTTGTTTCAATTTTTGGTTAGGTTTAAATTTTTAGAAATGGATCCTATCCGTTTGCGATGGACTGCACTGAGCAGGAGCCATAGAGGCTAAGACTTAACTCGAATTTACAAATCCAAAGGGGTAGTCTACTAAACACATAGTAGGACTAGCCAACCAAAGGGATGATTTTTGGTATGCAACAACTATACTAAGAAGAAAATGTAGTAGGCTTACATCCTCCAAGTAAGGGCCAGTTGCTGGGATAATCTTTTGACAAGGCAACAGATTGAACCCAACCTAGGGCTGACTATTGAGTGAATGCCACTGGGGGACTTAGATCAACTCAAAGATAATCAAGATAATTTTATTTTTTGATTTGTTTATTTTGATGGATTCTGTTAGTTTGCGATGGATCACACTGAGAAGAAGCTCATATCAACCTAGACTTATCTCGAATTTACTGAACCAAAAGGGAGTAGTTTTCTAACCAATGGGAGAACTATCCGACCAAAGGAGTGCCTTTCAATTTGTAATGATCAATTTAAGGGAAGAAAGCTCGGGGACTCACATCTTCCACTAGAAAAGACCACTAGGGTGATGGGTTGCTTTGGGCAATAAATCAAACCTGACCTAGGGCTACCCATCAGTTTGCGATAATCATGCTAGAAAGAATGCATCGTAGTCTTACATTTTTCAAAGCAGAATGACTACCGAGGTAACCTATTTATGACAAAACAAATTGAACTTAAGGGGTGACTGAGTGAGTCTTGACCGGATTTATCTCGGTAGTCGGGCAATTCTATAGGAGTTCTCCGACACGCCTAAAGATAGGATGCTTGCTTGGGAAAAGGGGTCCTTTGGAGGCTTGAAATCCTAATCCACAAGCGAATTAATTTTGTTTATTTGTTTCAATTTGTTTGTGATGAACCCTGCTAGTTTGCGAGAGATCAAACTGAGAATGAGCTTATATCAGCCTAGACCTATCTCAGATTTACTAAATCAAGGGAGAATATATGCATTCGCTGAACAAATTCTCCAACTATAGGGGTGGCTACTAGGAAAGGGGAACTGTCCAATCCAAAAGTAACCCAAGTAGTGTCTAAATGGGGTCACAAAGGATGTGATCCAAGTAGAGTGCCCACAAGGAGAGGGGCTGCTAAGGGCTTAATCCAACACACTGGAGAAGATGACATGGCTAGTCATATATCAATAGGTATTTGGTGTCCAACTCAATGAGAAAGTGCAGGGACTCATATCTGCCAAGAGTGGTGTACTCAATGGGTGAGTCATCGGCCTAACGAACATCAACCAAGGCATGCAACAATAGCTAGGAAGAAAGCTTGGGACTAACATTCTCCAATCGTGGGGATTGCGGATAGTCTATCTTGGCGACATGCGATGTCTTGGGCGACTCACGGTGAATGGGGACTTAGATTAACTCAAAAGTAGTCAATTGGAAAGGAGCCTCTGGAGGACTTATCCTAAACCTCGAATATACTCAACCTTGTTAGAATATGATGGCTAGTTCAAGAAGAAATTACGGGGGCTCACATCTTCTTAAACAAAGCTAACATAAGGTAGCTCACTTGCTGGGCAATGGAGAATACCATACTAATAAGGCGCTCATTGGTTTGCAATGGTCAAGTTAGGAAGAAAGTGTGGGGACTCACCTCCTCCAACAAATGACCACTGGGGTGACATACTAGCGAGGTAGCATATAGACCTGACCTAGAGCAGCTAATGAGCGAGTGCCACAGGAGGCTTGCTCCCACATCAAGTAGCTCGAGATAAAATATTTATGTTTGTTATTGTGCATGTGTTAAAAGGAATATGACACCTCTGGGGGACTCTTACACCTACCTTAAAGACACTAGGGGTTTGATGAAATGGTGTCACGGGTGGAAAAAGGATTCTCAGTAAGAAAGGATGCCACTTGGGTTCTCTCACACCCAACTTAGTTGCGCTAATCGAGATAGGATGCTTCTCGGGTTCTCTCACACATATTCTAAAAGCATCAGGAGGTTGTGTTTGTGTTGTCAAAGAGGGATAGGATGCCACTGGGGGACTCTTACACCTACCCTAAACACGTCACGGTGGATTCGTAAAATAATCAAATAACACTTCGAAAGAAGAGAAGATTTGATGAATGGAATCAGATTTTTATTCTTTTTACTAATGATTATTTTTAAACATTATTTATTTCATGGGTAATATTTCTTTAGATAGAGCCCATTAATTAGAAGCATCGAGTGTTCCCCTTTACAATCAATAAGCTGATAAGATCCTCCTTGGTAGGCCTTCTCTATGACATAGGGGCCTTCCCAAGTGGGTTCAAACTTGCCTCCCATCTTTCAACGGGCAACAATTAGTCTCGTTAAGACTAACACAAGTTCTCCTACTCGGAAAGACCTAAGGTGAACCAGCTTGTTGTGAGCTTGAATCATTTTGGTTTTGTACAACTCGAGGTACTAGCATGCCTGTAGGTGACTCTCCTCTGAACCTTCAAGCTCTTCTAACCATAACTTTGCATTCTACTCCATAGTGATCTTATTACCCAATGCTATCCTTAGTGATGGGTGTTGTACTTCTAAAGGAAGAACGGCTTCAGACCCATACACTAAGAAAAATAGGGTAGACTGAGTTGGAGTTCGATATGTGGTGTGGTAGGCCCATAAAGCTTCCATCAACTGCATGTTCCACTATCATTTATTGTCATCAAGATTCTTCTTCAGTATCTGGATGAGAGTTTTATTGAATGCTTCTGCTAAGCCATTTGCTCTAGGGTAGTAGATGGTGGAGTATCTCCAATCTATACCATGTCTTCTAGCAAAGCTGTTGATCTTCATGCTTTTGAATGCAGTACCATTATCAGATATAATTCGTCGAGGCTCCCCGAACCTATATATGATATGGATCCTGAAAAACTAAAGCACATGATGAGTTGTGACCTCTCTGAGTGGGATTGCTTCCACCCACTTGGAAAAGTAGTCGATGGTAGCTAAGATGAATCGATGCCCCTTGGAAGAAGGAGGATTGATTGGACCCACAATGTCAGTACCCCAACACTCAAATGGCCATGAAGCCAATGTAGGGTGTAGAATGTTGGGTGGTTGGTGGAGGACTACACCATGCACCTACCACTGATGGCATCTGCTAGCTACATCCATGCAATATGTGATCATCAATGACCAGTGGTATCCATGTCTCTTGATCTTCATCTTCATCTTCGGACCGGATTGATGAGCTTCGCATAGACCTGAATGTACCTCAGTTACAATGCCACGAGCATCGTGTTTGTCTAAACAACATAACCACATTTGGTCAAAGGATCGGCGATACAAGGTACTATCAACAAGAGCATAGGAGAGAGCTCTCTGTTACACCTGATGGGCTTGTGATTTCTCTTGAGGTAGTTTGCCGGTGTTCAAGTAATCTATGAACGGTTGCTTCCAATCCAGCTCCTTGTCCATTTTGGCAACCACAACCTCCCCTTCAAGAGAAAGTCTATTGACGAGTTCAACATCAATAAGGGATAGGACTTATCTATTTTGGACCCTTATTGAAATGGACTCATCTTTCGGACTTGCTAATTATTTGGAAAGTTTGGCCAAAGCATCTGCTACTGCATTCTCTGCTCGGGGAACCTTGTAGATGGTGACTTCAGGATCTGGGCCAACAGCTTCATGGTATACTCATAGTAATGATGAAGCTTGGGTTTGAGGACATGGTAGGACCCGACAATCTGGTTGATGACCAACTGAGAATCCCCAAAGATGTTAATACTCTTGACATTGATAGTGATGGCTAACTATAGATCCATAATCAAAACCTCATACTCAGCTTCATTGATGGTGCAGGGGTTGGATAGGTAGTATGAGAATCTCATCACATCACAGTTTGGAGTTAGAAGAACTATTCCTACCCTTGCCTTTACTAGGAGAATAGATCGTGGTGCTTCATCTTTAAGAAAAGAAGCAGCACCATCAAAATAAATCTCCCATCAGCGATTTTCGGCCTCCCCTAAGTTCTTGATTTATTCATCAAAGAGATTATCACTAAGCGGAGAATCAGCAGGAAGTGGGTGTGCTGTTAAGAAATCTACTAGTGCATCCTTTTGCCATGAGAGTGCGAATGTGATATCAAGCGAGAGAATCATGGACCACAGCCAAAGCGTCAGATGGCGTTGGCCATGTCATGAGATACTGCAGTAGATTGGTTCGGGAGATCAAGTTCACCTTATGAGAAAGCATATAATGTCGTAGCTTCTGAGATGCAAAGATCAAAGCTAGGCAATCTTTCTCAATGGGTGGATATTTTGCTTCAGTAGGGATCAGACGATGGCTTAGGTAGTAAAGTGTGCTCTCCTTCCCTTCATCATTGGCTTGGGCCAATAGAGCGCCGACAAAGTCATCTAATAACGGTAGGGATGAGTGGCACACGGGATAGCTAAACGGCGGCTTAAGTACTCTTTGATGTCTTGGCATCGACACTTGTCATTTCACTTGAACTTGGCATCATTTTTAACAAGTGCTGAGAATGGCTTGCATCTCCCTGATAGGTTTGAGATAAATCATCTTAGATACGCCAGCCATCCTTGAAAGGATCTGAGTTGAGTTAAATTCTTAGGAGGTGGCATTTCTAAGATAGCTTTGATCTTTTCAGGATCTATTTCTATTCCCCAATGTAGAACAATAAACCAAAGGAATTTCCCTAAAGCTACTCTGAATGCACACTTCAGGGGATTCATTTTGAGGTTATATTATCTTAATCGTTAGAAAACTACTCTCAAGTCAAAGAGATGGTCTTCCTTTTCTAAGCTTTTGATTACTAGATCATCAACGTAGCACTCAACCTGATGATGGATAAGTTCATTGAAGATCTGAGTCATGGCTCGTTGGTATGTAGCACTAGCATTTTTAAGGCCGAAAGACATGACCCTATAACAGAAGATTTTAATCGGGGTTCGAAAAGCATTGTTTCTTTCATCTTTAGGAGACATCTTGATTTGGTTATAGCTAGATGACCCATCCATGAAAGATAAGACTGCATGAGATGAGGCGATGTCCACCATTAATTCTAGTATAGGAAGAGGAAACACATCTTTAGGACATGCCTTGTTTAAGTCCCTAAAATTGATGCATATGTGAATTTGACCATTCTTCTTCTTAACTGGGATGACAATGGCTAACCAAGTAGAATATTTTTCTTCCCTGATGAAACCAACATCGATTAATTTTTTGACTTCAGAAATGACATGTTGTTCAATTTCTAATCGCATGCGTCTAGGAGCTTACTTGATAGAGTTAGTGCTAGGATCTATTGCTAGTTTGTGGACTACTATATCAGAAGATAATCTAAGCATCTCTTCATAACTCCATGCAATGTAGTCCTCAAACTCAGTCAATAACCTAACTAAGTCATTGGTTTCTTTTTCATTCAGCAATAAACTGATGTATGTCGATTGTGGATTTTCTTCTATCTCGAGGTTAATTTCTTTAAGTTTGTCAATTATTGAATGGATATCTTCTTCAAATTTTGGTGGTGCATCTTTGATTTGGAGATCATCTGTATCGTCTGAGGTTTCTGAACACACATTCTCATAAGAGTTGGGATGTGTGAGAAGAAACTATCAGACTCTAAATGGTTGGTAACAACTAGGTAATAATCTTCATCATCGACTAGACCCATTGTGTCGAATCCTAATCCTGCTCTTGATTGTACTTCCCTACATGTGTCATTCCATAGCTTCTCGAAGTATTCTGACATGTGCTTGGACCATGTGTGAGGAACCAAACCTTTCTGTATAAGATTTTGAACACAAGGTGAGTAAAAATCAAAAGGTAATTCCATTAATTCTTTAAAAGTATCTTCCTCAAGCTCTACATCAACTTCAGGGATTGAGGATGATGATCCCAAAAAGAACTCCTACTTCATGTCACTGGAAGACTTAGGGACTTCCTTAACTATTAAACCTTCAATTTTTTGAGATGTAAGTGAGGTAAGAGCTAAGGTTCCCAACTGCTGCCTAATAGTTTCACATAAGCCAGATTCAAATACTTTGCTTTGCTTGGAGGCCTGGTCTTTGTCTCTGTCTGGATCAAAAGTCACCACCAATGGAACTCTCTGAGAGGGGTTGGCTGGTATACTAATTACATTATACTTATCCTCCAAGCTGGATTTCAAGTCTATGTGAATAGTAGGGGTACTCTATGGCGGAACACGACCTCTTGGTGAAGGCCAACTACTCCCACCTGGAATTACCTATTTCTACCTCTACCTGGTGGAGGTTGAGTCATCCTACCCACATGTCCATATGATGGAATGAACTGTGGGTGGAATGTGATATGCAGATCCATTTCTTCTTCAATTCTCCTTTTTGTGTACTTGGACTTTTTTTTTCATTTTCTTTTATTCTTTATTTTGCTTCATTTTCTTTTTATTTTGTGTTTGTATTTGAATTTTGTCCAAGTTCACAAGAAAGGGTGTTTTGCGGAAGATAGTAGGTTGCATCCTCATAAATCTCAACCTCTCTAACTAAAAATGGATTTTTGACTCCATTGACATGGTATTCAATTCCATCAAAACTTGATGCATTGATGAAGGGAGGATGGAACGATCTTGTTCTGATGTATCGAAGGCCTACAAAGTAAAGCAGTGAATGAAGTATTCGAATCAATGATGTAGAACTTGGCTTCAGTCTTCCAGTCACCTATCTCTAAAGGTAATATTATAGAACCTAAAGCCCGCTCACCTTGATCATTGAATCCTCTTAACATCATCCTATCTCCTCAGAGTATAGAGATGTAGATCTTTAAATAGGCAAGGGTATTTAGCCTCATAATGTTCACTGATGCATCTGAATCCATGAAAACCCTGGCGAGTTTGAACCTGTCCATGTTGACTATGATGTAGAGGGGACGGTTGTGCTCCAAGTCCCCCAGAAAAAGGTCTTCATCTGTTAAGGTGATCCCTTAGGCTTCTTTTGCATAATAAGCTTTATCACCTACAGTAGTCAGCTGAGCTAAGCATATTTCAAGATCAAGGAGGGCCTTGATTAGTGATTCCATCATCTCTTTGGATAAGACAAGGGCATCATATATGCTTAGCTTAGATGGCAACTTTCTTAGATGAGAAAAGATGATGTAGTCCACCTTCAGCTAGTCTTCCACAAGCATATCTAAGGGTGGAGCATCCTGTGGAAGGGCTTCCCGATCTTCAGTACCAATGACTTGTTTCTATTTATCTTGAGGTGCTGCCCTAGGAGGTAAAACTTTGCCACTACGAAGGTTGACTTCAATAATCTCTTGAGGCAAGATGGTGGAAGGTTCTACCTGCACTTCAAGCTAACCTACAGCTTCTCCTATGGGACCCTCAGAATCAGTTGATTCCAAGTCTATCTCAAGAGGTGAACCCATAGTATTCAGTCCAACTTTGAATTAGAAAGAAGAAGATGAGAATTGTTATAGTTATTTAGACTTGAAGAGTTATCGTTAGGAATAGAAGAAGATAACCCATCATAAGTGACACATATGTAATTCAAATTAGTTTTATTCTTCAATTTCTTGGAATTATTTGGAAGTACAAAGTATAAGTCAAGTAAAGTGAGTGGAGTAAGGGATTTGATGCCCTTATCCACTGATACAAGAGTTCTACTAATAGAAGAAATAGAAGAGCTAGCTAAAATGGAAGAAGTCGCCAGTGTGGAAGCTATAACTAAAGGCTGGAGGCTAGATACGGTTGGCGGCTGTGCTAAAGGACTATCTCAGGCTGACACATGCTGCTGCTGCAGCTTATGAGCTCCCACTTTCCTAGAGTTAGCACTGGCAACTTGCAAACCTTCCTTGGTGTTGGAGGTTTGAGCTGACTCAAGCACTTACAAGAAAAGCTTCTTAATCTTTTGAATGATATTCTTAGAGGTTTTAGATAGAGAAATATCCCAACCTTCTTTGGTTTTGGTAAGATCACATGTATCCCCAAGGATTATCCTAATGGAACTGAAAGGTTGTTCCACAAGTTATTCCTTTGGGATAACTACAACACCGATCTTGAAACTGTGTTCAAGACAGTCCTTGAATGTGAGGCAATCCTCCAGAACATAGCCTAGCATACGGTGGTAAGGGCAAAAGTTTGGATCATGACTTTTGCCTACTTTCTCCGGTCTCCTAGGATCGGGTAGCTAAAAATCATGTTTCTTTAAGAGATTTTTAAAGATCTTTCTAATTACCTCCCTCTTAAAATAATAAGGTTTGTTTAACTTATCTAAAAGAGAAGGTGGACCATAGCTACCTGGCAGCAAGTATGCATACCACTGTTGTATGATGGTATGGGCAGCGGTGGTATCTTGGCCGTAGAATGGATGAAGGCCGATAGTACCGTGGTGGCAAAGGGTGGAGGTTGCGAGGTCGTGTCTCGGATCTCTATGGCGGCTTCCCCTTATCAACCGCTTCCCTAGCTTCTTCTTATAGACCTTCTGACTTACCTTGGGGCGATCTTGAAAAGGTAACTATTTGACCTCTGTAGACTAGTCGCCTTGTTGATTAGCTTCTCAAATATCTTGATAGTGAAGCCCTTAAGCATGAAGCGTCGCCATGGATATTCTCAATGGCATGATGTTCGCATATGGTTCACACTTCATACTTAGGTTATGCCATCGAAGAATATAATCAACAAGGGACTCACGTGTTTGTGCTACAGATCACCTACAGTAACCCTTTGCTGAGCTCTAATAAATCTCTTGATGAAGAGCTGCTCTAACTCAACAAATATCTTTACTAAACCACTGGGAAGTTCAGCATACCAATCAAAAGTAATACCCACTAGGCTACTAACAAAATGGTGAAAGAGTAGAGCATTGCTGCCACCTGTGTTGCAACAACTGGCCCTTAAATATGCTATATACTGCCTTGGGTTTCCACTGTTATCAAACCTTTTGAAGGAAGGAGACACAAAACCCTTGGGATATTGGATAGCATCAAATTTCTCTAGGTAGGGTCTATCCTTTGGAACTGATGATCCTCCCTGGGCTTGAGCCAAAGCTTTCTTCACCTGCTACTCAACCATAGATTTTATATCTTTTTCTTGTATGGAGGTACTTTTTACTACCTTCCTATACAGGCTAGTGCTACCTTGCTCAATGGGATGTAGAGTCTTGGCTGGGTCCAAGAAATGCACTAACTTCAGTGGCGTCGTAGTAGTAGGATGAACTAAAGGGGCTTGTTTGAAGCAAATGGGCTAACAAGTCCTGTGCATTCCATCCTATCAATCTCATCATCATCCTCGATGTCGAGAGGTCTTTGGGTGACTCTGCAATGTCTTGTTGATCAACCTCATCACCTTCCATGGCTTGTTATTCCCTAAGAAGAGATCCTCTAGTGTCAATCATGCAGAATCCAGCTGAGTCCCCCAATAAGTCATCTTCATTGGGATCGAAGTTGACTTTCTCTTCATCTGACTAGTCATACCCCAAGATCTTCTTCTTCTCCATGAAATAATGTGCAACTATCTCATCTAAGGAATGATCCATCTCAATAGGTAAAAATAATCTAGGCTGACCGGTGTGACCACTAACGTGCACTGAGAGGCATCGAACCTCACCTGTCATTAGAGAGTCAATCCTATGTGGACTGTACTCATTGGATGAATGACACTTCTGACTGCTGCTGGCTATAAGAGGGGTAACAATACTATGATGTTCCACTACCTTTGGAATAGTTGGACTATCATATGGAATATCTGAAATAACTGTAACCATCTCCACATCCTGTTGTATGGGCAGAGTTGGTGAAGGGATGACCACGATGCTTCGGGGTTGCCACTTCTTCCGCACCACCACTAGAGCAAAAGGTTGAGTAGGAGAGCTCGGGCCTACCACAATAGGTGATGTAGAAGGGGTGGGATCCCTTGGCCGTAGCTGGATCACCAATGGGGTGCGCTTTTCATCGGATGAGGCCTTCATGGCCTTAGATGGAATAGGAGACATTGTAACCTGGACTGGAGATAGCGAACGAGGGGTAGAGCGGTGGGGTGGAAACACCACCAACTCTCTATGCACAGGAACTGCCCTCCTCTAGTGGCTAGTCCTAGTGAGAAGGATATTGTCAGTATGGTCGGTACAGGTAGCGCACCGAGCTAGAAAATCAATCAAAGCGAAAGTGGCTGACTAACGGCTGAACCTCTGTCTCTCCCTACTAGTAATATGTGTCGTATGGGCCTCATGAGCCCTCTCCTAGTGAATATGCTACCCCACACTCTGGGGGATGATAGACCAGAGATCAAAATGTGTTCCGGACTTTGAGGGTCTTTATGATCCACTACACGGCGTAAGAAGGAGGGACGTGTGACTCTTGCTTCAGGCTGTTTGTTAAAATGCACCGAGGAGGTGATGAGCGGATCCTCGACATCCTCTATCGATCTAGAGAGGATGGGCTGGTTTTATATAATGGTGGAACTCATTCATAGCTAATTGCCCTGCTCCTATCTAGTGTGGTGCCACTTGATCATGCGGTTCTTATTCCTATGTTGTGCATGGGTAGGATGGGAGGAGTGTGAGCTAGACCCATACTCAAATGTAAGGAAGGCAAACCCTGAGACCAAGGGAGCCTTACCCTTAAGGGTACAGATGGTAGGGTGCTAGCCCTCACTGGGGCAGCATGAGAAACTCGGGGCTTCTGTCAGTATGCTGCTACTGCAGCACTGCTATAACTTGAAGCACGTATGCACCTTTTCCTCTTAGGAGACATAGTGAGAGGGTAAGTCAATCACGATGGACTTGCACGATCACTTGTCCTACTAAATGTAGTGAGGGGAGTGCCCTCACAAGTAATCCTGGCTCCCTCAAATCCTCGACCAAAGTGAATCAGATGAGTATGGTCCTGCTGACCTCATTTTTAGAATGAGCTCTCAACACCTCCATCTTAGACATAGAAGTCTCTCTTAGACTTTAAGAGTTCCTTAGTCTTAAGACACATATAGTGATTAGGTGGACACTCTCCCCTAGCCCTAGAAGACTTAGAATAGTTATCCATGAATAGGTCATGAGGTGTGTTAGGAAAATCTTAGCTTGAACCATTCCTCACTTTCCTTCTTTCAAGTCAAACTCCAAATCAATTCTATTTGATTTTCTCAAACTCAAATTAATTCCATGATTCAATTCCATGATTGAGATCCATGATTGAAATCCATGATCGAAACCCATGATCACAATCCTTAAAAAATTCCTAAGTTCAAATTTCCTAAGTCCTTAATCCTTTCTTAAGGACTTAGCCAAAAATCATGATTCAAACCTATTCAAATCTTTAAGAATTTCTCATGATTCATTTATATTCTCATTTATATTCTAGTATATAAATGAAATATAAATTCAAATCCATCAAATCAAATTCAAAATTCTAAATCAATTCATGAAAAATTTTCTTAAGTCCCTTTAATTTTCCATTCAAATACTTAGCCAAAATCAACCCTAAACCTTGATCAAATCACTTCAAATCCTTAGGATTTTCTTAAAACTTATTTTCATTCTCATTTATATTCTCATATATAAATGAAATATAAATATAAATCAATCAAATCCAATTCAAAAATTAAATTTCAAATTAAAAATTTTCTAAAATCCTTTAAATTCCCTTTAATGGATTTAACCCAAATCATGTTTAAACTCTTTCAAATTCTTGAAATTTCCTCATGATCAATTTATATTCTCATTTATATTCACATATATAAATGAAATATAAATTCAAACAATCAAAATCAATTCCAAAAATCAAACTCAAATCCACTCAAAATCAAATCTGAGCCTTTCAAGCCAAAATCTTGAACTTAGTCAAATTATCTTCAAATCAAGACAAACACTTGATTTTCTCTCATGGTTCAATCAATCCTACAATCATGAGTTCATATATAAATCCAAATCTCAATCAAACAATCATAACCCAAATCAAAAATCAAACCCAAAACTCCTTCATATTCTTCCTCTGAACATGAAATTTTCAAATGGATCAAAATCCATTTGACTTCAAACCACTTGTAAATGGATTTATATTTCAATCATAAGTCCGTATACAAGATTAATCAACTTCAAATCAAGCTTTGACCATGTCATTTGACCCACTTAGACTCACTTAACCCAAAGTGACCTAATGTAACCTTATGAGCCAACTATTGATCCTAACCAAATTAGATTGAAGCAAACCCATCTATCCCTCTCATCATGATCAACAATCATCATGGGATGATCAATCAATCAAATTGGGTCAAACCAAGTCAAACCTAAGCATTGACCAAGTCAACACTTAGCCAAAATAAAACCTAACATGGACAAGTTCTATCATAGGCCAAATTGATTGAAACCATTGATCTAAGTTCACTCATGACTTATGTTTGAACTTGACCAAGCCAACATTTGAGCCTAACCTAGCCCAATTTGCCCACTTGACCCAAGTTGACCCATTTTGACCTAAAGGGTCAAAATGTGCCAAAACTTGATCTAAGCCAAATTGATTGAAACCAATGGGTCAAGTCCATCCCAAATCACTTGTGGAATTTGACCAAAGCCTCAATTGGCCAACTAGACCTAACCTAGCCCAATTGACCTTAGACTTAACATGACCTAAAGGGGTCATGTTGAGCTGAAATAGAACTTAACCCAAAGTGATTGGAAATAAAGATACCAATCCACTCCATATGACTAACCAAATATAAACCTACCCTTGACCTAACCCAGATAGGTCAAATGGGTCAAATAGGTCAACTTGACCCATTTGACCTAAATGAGTCATATGAGCCAAAACCAAATCTATACCAAATTGGACCAAACCAAAGGCACAAAAATATTTCAAATGATCATATGAACTTAACCCAACCCTTGGTTTGACCCAACTTGACCAATTGGTCAACTGGACCCAAGTTGACCCATTTTGACCTAAATGGGTCAACATGAGCCAAACCCTATCAAATGAATTCCAAATCCATTGAAACTTGGTCAAACCTACTTTCTCAACATACAAAATATACCCAAATTGAAAAAAAATAGCAAAATGACTATTTTACCCCTAGTCCATAGAACAAATTTTGGCCTAGCCCATAGGTATTTTGGTCATACACTCATCACAATTCCTTGAGGCTTTCTTGAAAGCTCAAGGGGACTTAGTGATGAGTGGTGCACCAAACCCAATGGGTTTGGGTTAGTCCATTTGACCCATGGACCAAACCCGACCCTTAGCCTTGAAAGTAAAATTTCAAACTCCCCCCTAAGCTCAATTCAAGCACATGGGGAGTTGGCATTCCACTCTTCTAGCCAAACTGACCATGTACAATGATCTAACAACCTAAAAAGCTCACTCCATATGGTCAATTAGATCAAAATGATAAGCTCATTGTCGGTCATTCGATTTCCATAAGGGGAGATATACTCCCCCTAATTCACTGAAATCACACTTCACTCACACTCGATTGAGGCTTAGAGAGAGAGTTAGCAATCATCAGAGAGCATCCCTAAGCCTTCTAAGAAAGATTAAAATTGCTTCTTCTCGATTTTGCACTATGCAAAAATAGGGGAGGTGGAGTGATTAGCAAACTTCTCCTTTACTTGATCCCATCCAAATTCCCTCTACACTCATCATCTAAGGACCAAGTCGAGCCTACATAAGCATCCATTTGAGTTCCCACAGCAAGGAGAGCCTCAATTGGATCAAAGCTGCAAAGATCTTGAAGAGGAGTTGGTCCACCCATTGATCCACTCAACCTCATGGTCAAGGAACTTCAACAGGGCTTCGTCTCCACAAGATGAATCTACCTCATTGACCCTGAGCATCTGTGATCATCTCCAGCAAGGTTAGTGATTTTTCAACTACTTAGATTAAGAGGTGTTGGCCCTTTGTGAAAGGAATTTTCATTACATGTGAAATCCACAATTGGATTGGCCGCTCTATCCCTCTAGATGGTGTGGGTTGAGTCTTGAATGATTCTATGCTAGATCGGGCTCAGATCTCCCCTTGGATCGTGGATGGTTCACATTGATCCTCAGGGAAGAACTTGGCTCATCTCAGCCATCCATCTACGCATTTTAGATGGACAGCTTAGATTATTAGCACATTTTATAAATCCTTTATCTATTTTAAGCCGCAGGTTAATCCTTAGGCATCTGATCTTTGATCGGACGGCTGAGGATATAAGCACGTACACCGCCAGCTGCCCCCTGGATGTGACATTTAAGTTGATGGCTCACGACATGATGCGGTGCACCGCTTGTCACCACACATCGCTGTGAGGGTATTAGGTGATTAGATTTTAATTAATTAATTAATAATTCAAAATCTTCTAAAAATCACAACTCTTCATAGAAAATTTTAAAAAATAAAAAGAAAAATACTATGGATAGATAATTTCATCCAGAATATTTTAAAAATATTTTCAATGGATTTTGAATTTTCCTTTTCTCCGAATTTAGGTTTCTTTGGGAATTTTAATTAGCTAATTACTCTCTAATTAAGTAACCAATTGATCTCAAATTTCTAGGGTTCATTTTAGGGGATGACCTCTACCTCTCCAAATTTCCTTTATATTTATTGAGGCCTTAATTGGGGAAATTTCTAGCTCATTCCCTAATTACCCCTTTCATATAATTAAAGATAATTAAGGTAGGATTAGTGGATTTCCCCTTTGATTAAGTTTTATTAAGATTCAATCTAGTGATTAGGGGTTTTCTAGAATAATTTTGGGGTATTCCCCCTAAGCTATTCCCTAAACCCCCCATTTTCTATCCTTAATCCCCTCTTAATTAAAGATTAATTCAATAATTATCCCTTTAAACAATTTTTAAAAATTTTAAAAGTTCAAGAACTTAATTAATCAACCTTGGGTAGATGCTTTGGTGTTTAATAGCCTAAGTCTAATTAAGGAAATTAAAACCCCTTTCATAAGTATGAAGGGGTGTTTTAAAAGTACTTAAGCTAAAACCCCTTAGTTTAATTAACTTTTAATTGTGAGCCAAATTGCATTAGGCCTTTTCATTATTAGGTGCATTACAAATTTAAATACCTTGTGGGTTTTATGTCATCTCATTGGCTCATAATTTCTTAGTTAATTTTGTAAGGTGGTGTAGGTAAGGGTTAATTAAGCCACTTAATTCATACTCTAACTTAATCAATGCTTAAAATGGATTTAATTAACTAAAAATTTAAAAAAATATAAAACACATGTGAGAATGGGTTAGAAATAACAAACTCACCACACCTTTTCAAAATTAAATCAAACTTGAAACTAAACAAAAATCATTTTGAAATTCACTTTGATTCATTCTAAATTTTCTTATTCTTTAAGAATGTCTTTAGGATTTAAGTAAAGTGAGTTTTTTTACATTCTTTCATTGCTTTAGATCTTTCCCAACATGTTAAGTTGTATGTCATGTGATTCATGCATTCATAATTTCATGTTTCAAATTTTAAAATAAAAATTGTTTACTTTATGTCAAATGTGCATGTGTTGGCTAAAGTAAAATATGAATGGCTATTATCACTATTAAATCTAAAGTATTTTAAAAACCTACAAATGCAACATTAAATCTAAAAGTTTCCTATTCTTATACTTTAATTATAAGCTTGCATGTGATGGATTATAAAGTCATGTTTAGTGTAGCCTTTCCTTTCTTTCTTTTGTTAGCATAGTTTTGAATAGGAGTTGATAAGATGTAGGGTTAATTTGAAATTAACCCAACACTTACTTAGTTCCAAACCCTATTCATCCCTATGCTCTCACTTAAGAAGGGTCGCCTATACTTGCATGAATAAATTGCATAAATAAAATAAAACTATTAAACAACTTTTGCATATTCCTTTCCCCTTTCATTTATTTTATATGCATGTTAGTACTTAAGAAAAGTGGCATATTAGTCTGGAAAATCCCGAGGTTGTGAGGCTTTTTAAGTAGCCCTAAGTAGGTCTTGTACCTTATACCTCTGGTTAACAATGGCGCTGTACTCACTTATGCCTTTCTTACTTTCATGCATGTGTGCAAAATTTTGGATAAGGAAAACCTTTTCTACTTAAGAAAAATCATGCATATTTAACATCCAAGTTTACTTAAATAGATTGCTTAGCATTCATCATAAAGTGTGTTAACTATTCTCATTTGCATGTATAGATATGCTTAGGGTCCATCCATATGCATGTTATATATGTTGGGAGAAAATGAATGTAATGTGTGAATTTTGATTTATTTTATTTAATCTTAAAATGCCTTTCTTTTTGAATAGGTTTATTTAGAGTTTATCTCAAGTTATGATTGATTATAAGATGTAATCAAAATATTCACCTAAATGAAATTAAAATGTGAACTTACTTTAGAAATTACTTAAGGATTAGGAAGGAGAAGTTCCCTTCTCCTCTCTTTATAACTTTGTAATTAATTGTAGGTTTCACTCAAACCAAATTAAAACATGAAATAAAAATAATCCAAAATACTTAAACAACTTAAATGAAACCCTCCTCTAAGTTGAACATGTTCTTCACAGTTAGAAAACTTGAACCTAAAGTCCTAAGCTAAGCATACCACACAAACCTTCAAAGCACACACATTAGCCTAAATCACCACTTCTAGCTTTAGGTTAGGTTGATGCATTGTTTGACGTTGTATTTTATTTTTTGATATATATTTTTAGACTAGATGTTAGGGTGTATGCTTACGAATGAATGGTAGGACATGCTTAGTCTAACTATTCTTTTAAGCAGGGGATTGTGCTTGAGGGGAACTATCATAAATAAAAATATAAATGCTTCTTACTTGCAGGTGCTTATACCCCTTTGCATAATCCATAGGCCAGGTGGACTTAGTCACCCATGTGTGGGGTGATAAGTCTAATATACATGCTTGGGATTTTTGTGGTGTGATTTGACTAATCTTTATTTTGCAGGTGTTAGTTAGATTTCTATTTTTCCATTTCATGTAAAAATTTGTATATTTAGGATTTTAGAATGATTTGTTATGGGGGATTAGGATGTGCATTGGTCATAAGATGTTATCCTATGCACCCTATGAGTCCTTGGAGCATCCACCTTCCAACCATCCAAAGGGAGAACCAAAGAAGAAAAGAAGAAAGAAAGAAAGAAGAAAGAAGAAAGAAGAAAGAAGAATAAAGCTTAATGACCCCCATAATAATGAATTCTTTTGCTTAAATTGTAATTTAATTTATTTGTAATCCAGGTTGTATAAGGGGAGAGCTTGACTACCACATTTGATATTTTTGGGTTTGTGCAGTGGTGCCGAACCACAAACGGCCATTTATTCTTTTTGCAATTAGCTTTATAAAATGTTTGATGATTTTTTTAGCTTTTGCATTAAGTGGCATGCTTTTCCTAGTTTCTTCCTTGCTTTATTTATGGCCTGGATGTGGATTAGGCTCTTTAGGGAAAAATAAATCTTTTACCCAACTTAATAATTTAAACTAAAACTAAATAACTCATAACCTCACCTAAAGATTAAGATTAAAATCAAGATAAAAGAATTAGAAAGCTCTTAGCTTGGTGAGCATTTCTTTATAATATCATGCAAAAATGCATCTTATTTCACTCTTGATTGGAGGGCTTCCACCTTTACCAGTGAACCTGACCACCTTTACCAGTGAACCCGGCTTGACCTTTGAGGGTCGTGGGGAAACTCACCTCCTACTTTCTCGCTGATTTTGGCCAATAATCCTCTTTCTAGTGCATTAGTCATGAAAAGTCTATTAGCTTGAGTCAAAATGATTTTCCATAACTAATAATAAAATAAAATTTGAAATGCATTTAATTTAGGTCATTTGAAGCATGCCCTTTGCATGATCTAGTCTCTTTAGGGAGTGAGTTTAAGAACTTAGTTTCTTTCTAAATAAAAATAGCCTAGCTATCTTGCATAAGCATAAAGACTTGCCTACAAGTATTTAAAATCATAGGAGCAGTTAGTTGGCAGCCACCCCTAGGCGGTTGTAAGTCCAAGCTGTCGGATGGTTTGTCCTCTCTTATGGAGGCAAACCAATTACCCATTTTATCCTTAGATTTAGGTTGTGCTTCCGGCCCTCATCGAAGCTCCCTAGATTTAGGTTTTGAGATTTCTTTTCCCCTTTGCGGACCATAAGTATAATTCCTCACCTCTTCGGTATTTCCTTAATCTTGTGTTAAGAAATCTTAAGCCCCAAAATTCTTATGAAAAATGTAACTCAAATAAACTAAATTAATTTCCAAAATGTAAAGCCCAATGTTAGGATAGTTTGAGATGCTCGTTAGGTTTCCTAGAAACATGGGAATCTCTTACTTATTCCTATTTTGGCTTCGATAAGAACTCCCTCTTTTGATCAATCCCATTTAATCTTCAAATAAAATAAAAATAAAAATAAAAATAAACCAATCAATTGATAGTCCTTCCCTATTAATATCTTCAGAGACAACGATCATTTACCTTAATCGAGAGTTTTCCTAAAGGATTCTATCCCTTAGGATGTAATTAACTATAGGGGCTTTCCCCTATAGGGAACTTAACTTAACGGTTTAAATTAAACCCCACTTTTCCATGTAGGGGAAGAATCTCTATTACATACGCACCCATCGTCCTTTACGTATTGCTAGGTGACTTACATTAGGGTAGTGGCTTTTGTCTTTTGAGATAGTACACTATACCTTGATGACGTACCTGATCACCTGAATAAGTACATCTGCAGATCTACGTGGCATCTTACCAAGATGAATTTTCACATATATAATTTTGTCTCTCCTTTCACCACAGATTTGAAGGTGACCTCTATATGTGTGGAAATTTTTCACCAACAGGTCCAGACGAGGGAAGTCAGCTTGATCCAAAGCCAGATTCATACCATGGGGGAAGGTAAAAATAAACTTCTAAGAACCAGCCATTTCAACAACTATAAGAGACTAAAATTGAACTACTACTACACTGATTGTAAAGATCTGCAATGAAAAATTAGTTGGTATCAGATTTTTGTCTTTATAGATTCTTGAGTTTTGAATTTAAAAATTTGAACCCACATCCAACAACATGAAAGTGTTAAGTGGGGTCAAATGGATTTGAGAAGATTGATTCAAAGAGGAATTTTGAATATGAACCCAATTTTAACAAATTTAGGTATGTTGAAATACGAATTCAAATTTTTTTGATAAAGATGCTTCCATAGGTTCATGGTTTGTTTGAATTTGAATTTTTGATTTGAGGACCCTTTCCTTTAACAAATTTGGATATGCTAAAGTAAGGGTCAAATTGATTTTATTTTATTTGATTGTTTTGGAATTTCATTCACTTAGCAAATTTAGGTATGCTAATTAAAGTATTTGAGAAAGTGATTGTTTCTTTTTGTAAATTTTTGTTTTGATTTTAGAAAATTTGGAATTCTCACTTAACAAATTTAGGTAGGCTAAGTGAAGAAACCAAGTGTGTTTTGTTTAATTTTTTGAAAATAGGATCCTCAACAAATTTAGGTATGCTAAGGAAATCCTAAGTGTTTTATTTTTGTTTTGTTGTTTTGATTTTTGAAAAGGTAGGATCCTTAGCAAATTTGTTATGCTAAGGGAATCCTAAGGTGTTTCATTTTGTTTTGATTTGATTGAAAGTGGAGACTTGATTTTTAGCAAATTTGGCATGTTAAAGATGAAGTCCCACTTAGTTTTATGAAATAGAAATTTCACTTAGCAAATTTGGGTATGCTAAATGAAATTTCAAAGGATGTGTTCAAAATTTTTAATTTATTTTAGTTTTGAGAATGGAAACTTCTTCTTAGAAAATTTGGTATGTTAAGGAAAGAAGTTCCAAAAATGTATTTAAAGAATTTTGGTTTTGATTTTAGAGACTTTACTTAGCAAATTTGGTATGCTAAGGATGAAGTTCCTCTTAGTTTTGTGAAATGGAAATTTTATTTAGCAAATTTGGGTATGCTTAAATGAAACTCCAATTGGTGTGTTCAAAATTTTTGATTTTTTTTAGTTTTGAAAATGGAAACTTCTTTTTAGCAAATTTGGTATGCTAAGGAAAGAAGTTCCATATGGTGCTTGAAAATTTTTATTTTGACTTTGGAAACTTCACTTTGCAAATTTGGGTATGCTAAATGAGGTTCCAAGTGTATTTAAAAAAGTTTGATTTTTGGGTTTGGAGACTTCACTTAACAAATTTGAGTATGCTAAATGAAGTTCCAAAAATGTGTTTGAAAATTTTGATTTTGGAATTTGGAGACTTCACTTAACAAATTTGGGTATGTTAAATGAAATTCCAAATTTGTTTAGAAAAAAAAAATTGGATTTTGAATTTGGAGACTTCACTTAACAAATTTGAGTATGTTAAATGAAGTTCCAAAATGTGTTTTAAAAAATTTTATTTTGGAATTTGGAGACTTCACTTAACAAATTTGGGTATGTTAAATGAAGTTCCAAATATGTTTGAAAATTTTAATTTTCGAATTTGGAGACTTCACTTTACAAATTTGAGTATGTTAAATGAAGTTCCAAATGTGTTTAGAAAATTTTAATTTTGGATTTGGAGACTTCACTTAACAAACTAAACTATGCTAGGTGAAGTTCCAAAATATGTTTTGAAAAATTTTTGGATTTTGAATTTGGAGACTTCTTGTAACAAATTTGGGTATGTTAAATGAAGTTCCAAATGTGCTTAGAATTTTGAAAGTATGATTGTTTAAGTTTTAATTTTTGAAAGAGAGGACTTCCATTCAACACATTTGGGTATGTAGAATGGAGATCAATCTTATTTTTAAAATGTGAAATTTTTGTTTCGTGTGTGATTATTGCTTTTTCATAGAGAGGAATTCCAACTTGAACATATGTGAGATATGTTTAAGTGGGATTTCCTAAATGATATTTATTTTTAGTTGGAAATGAAATTTTCATTTAATAAAATTTGAGTATATTAAATGAAGATGTTCCTATGTGCTTTTGAAAAGTTTGATTTTATTTGAGAATAAAACTTCCATTCAATATGTATGAGTGTATTGAATGGAAAGATTCATGTGTGCTTTTTGAAAACTTTTTAATTGATTTTGATTGTGATTTTTGAAAAGATGATTGCTTATTTCATTTTGGAAAATGAAATCTTCATCAAAATGGATTGAAGGAAGATGCTCATTTGTGCTTTTGAGAAATTTAGTTTTATTTTTGAAAGTTCCTACATGTAACAATCATGAGAATTGTTAAATGAGAGTGATAAAATATTTTCAAAAATATTTTATTAAGTGCATTTTTGAAATGGTGCTTTTGAGAAGAAAAGCGCTTATGGAGAATTTACCTCATTTTTATTAATTTAGGAATGAACCTTTCATTATCATGAAAATGATAAGGAGGAAGTCTTTAAGATGTTTCTTTTTATTTAGATCTTTTCATTTTATTTTTACCCATTGGAGAACCCAACGGGGGTTTTAAGACCAACAAGGAATGCGGTCCTAAAACCTAAAGATATTGGCTAACTCAACTTAAGAATGAAATAAGCTAAGCGCCAACAAAAATAAGGATAATCTCAAATTTATACTAAAGTACAAACCCACTATTGATACTCAAAGTCAACAATCATTTACCAAAGATGAAGAGAGGAACCATCCCTAGCAGAGTCACCAGAAAAATCTATTGGTTTAAAATTTCTATAGAGGAGTCGCCTTCAAATCTGTGGGGAGAAATGAAGAGGCAAGCATATAGAAATTTATCTTTTTTTTTTATGCCATGTAGATCCGCAGATATGCTTATTCAGGTGATCGAGTACGTCATCAAAAAATAGTATACTACCTTGAAAGAAAGAAATCACTACCCTTTAATGGACCTAATCACCTCAATAAGGACTCCTAAGGACGATGGGTCTGCATATGTACCAAAGATTCTTCCCCTACTTTACATGGATAAGTAAAGTAGGATTTATTTTAAATTAGGTTCGTTAAGTTCCCTACAGGGACAAGCCCCCATAGTTAATTACATCCTAAAGAATGGGGATTCCTTAGGAAAGCTCTCAATTAAGGTAAATGACCATTTTCTTCAAAGATTTCAATAGGAAAGGATTATCAATCGATTAGTTCATTTTTGAAAGATCGTATGGGATTGATCAAAAGATGAAGTTATTATCGACTCCAAAATGGAAGATAAGTAGGAGATTCCCCCGATGCTAGGAAACCTAGTGAGCATCTCAAACTATCCTATAATTGGGCTTTACATTTTTGAAGTTGATGTAGTTTGTTTAGGTTGCATTTTTCATTAGAATTTAGGACTTATGATTTCTTAACACAAGATTAAGGAAATGCCTAAGAGGTGAGGAATTATTCTTATGGCTCACAATAGGGAGAAGTAACCTCAAAACCTAAATCTAGGGAGCTTTGGAGAGGGCCGAAAATACAACCTAAATCTAAAGTGAAAATGAGTATTAGATTTGTCTCCACAAGAGAGGACAAACCACCCGACAGCTTGGACTTACAACTACCTAAGGGTGGCCGCCAACGAACTCCTCCTACGATTTCAAATACATGTAGGAAAGTCTTTATGCTTATGCAAGATAACTAGGATGTTATTTATTTAGAAAGAGGCTAAGTCCTTAAACTCACTCCCTATAGAGACTAGATCATGTAAAGAGACATGCTTCAAATGACCTAAATCTAATGCAATTCAAATTTTATTTTATTTTCATTTTTGGATAATTATTTTGACTCTAGGATTCATATGACTAATGCATGAGAAAGAAGGTTATTGGCCAAAATCAGCGAGAAGGGAGGAGGTGAGTTTCCACCATGGCTCTCAAAGGTTAAGCCAAGTTTCTTCGCAAAGGTGGAAGCCCTCTAATCAAGAGTGAAATAAGTTGAATTTGTGCATGATATTGTAAAAGAAATGCTCATCCAACTAAGGGGTTGCTAATTCGTTTATCTTAATTTTAAACCTAAGCTTTATGTGAGGTTACGAGTTTTTATTTGTAATTTGAGTTGTTTAGTTTGGTAAAAGATTTATTTTTCCCTAAAGAGCCTAATCCACCAAGCCATACATAAAGCAAGGAAGAAACTAGGAAAGCATGCCACTTAATGCAAGAGCTAAGCAAATCATCAGTCAATTTATAAATCTAATCACAAAAAGTATAAAACACTATTATGGTCGGGCACCACCGCACAATCCTGAAAATATCAAATGTGGGTAGCCGAGCTTTACCCTTATATAACTTAGATTACAAATGAATTAAATTACAATTAAGCAAGTAATTCATTATTATGGGGGTCTTCAAGCTTCATTCTTCTTTTTTCTTTCTTCTTCTTTTCTTCTATCTTCTTCTTTTCTTCTTTCATTCCTTCTTTTGGATGGTTGGAAGGTAGATGCTCCAAGACTTCACATGCTGCCTAAGATAGGATCATATGATCAATGCTCATCCTACTCCCCATAACTATCATTCCAAAATCCTAATTGCATAAATTTATATGAAAAGGAAAAAAGAATGGAAATCTAACTAACACCTGCAAGACAAAGGTTAGCTAAAATAATCCACACAAATCTCAAGCATGTATATTGGACTTATCACTCCCACACATTAGTGACTAAGTCCACCTGGCCTATTGGATTATGCTTAGGGGTATAAAGCACCTGCAAGCAAAAGCATTTATATTTTATTTATGATAGCGCCCCTTAAGCACAATCCCCTCTAGAAAGGAATAGTTAGACTAAGAGCATCCTACCATTCATTCTACGAGCATACACCCTAACATCCAGTCTAAAACATATATCACAAAATAAAATATAAATCCATGCACTGACCTAACCTAAAGCTAGAAGTGGTGACTTAGGCTAATGTGTGTGCTTTGAAGGTTTGTGTGGTATGTTTAGCTATGGCTTTAGGTTTAAATTTTCTAAGTGTGAAAACATGTTCAACTTAGAGGAGGGTTTCATTTAAGGTGTTTAATTATTTTGGGTTGATTTATTTTATATTTTGATTAGGTTCAAGTGAATCCTACAATTAATTACTAAGTTATGAAGAGAGGGAAAGAAAAGTTAACTTCTATTTCCTTTTCTAACCTAAGTAATTCTAAAATAATTCACATTTCAATTTTATTTAGATGAATGTTTTGATTAAATCTATTAATTAATCCTAAGTTTAGATGAACTCTAAACAAACCTATTCAAAAAGAAAGGCATTTTAAGATTAAATAAAATGAATCAAAATTCACATAATACACATTACTTCATTTCTTTCCCAACATGTATAACATGCATATGGATGGACCCTAAGCATATCTATAAATACAAATGAGAATATTTAACATACTTTATGAAGCATGCTAAGTAATCCATTTAAGGAAATTTAGAAGTTGAATATGCATGATTTTTTTAAGGTAGAAAGGGGTTTCCTTATCCAATTTTTCACATACACACATGAAAGTAAGAAAGGCATAAGTGAGTACAGTACCACTGTTAACCAGAGATGTAAGGTACAAGACCTACTTAGGTCTACTTAAAGCCTCGCAACCTCAGGGTTGTCCAGACTATTATTCCACTTTCCTTAAATACAAACATATTTATAAAAGAAATGAATTGGAAAAGAAGAATGTAAATGTTGTATTAATGATTCATTTTGTTTATACAATTTATGCAAGTACAGGTAACCCTTCTTAGGTGGTAGCATAGAGATGAATAAGATGTGGAATAAGTGTTAGGTTCTTTTCAAATGAACCCTACATCTTACCAAATTCCTATTCAAAACTATGCTAACATAAAAGAGAAGGGAAATCTATACCAAATACACCTTTATATTATTTCACATGCAAGCTTATAATTAAAGTATAAGTAGCATATTTTTAGATTTGATACTTGATTTATGTGTTTTGAAAATAATTTTGATTTAATAGTGATAATATCCACTCATATTTCTACTTTAGCCAACACATGCAAATTTGACATAAAGTAAACAATTTTATTTTTTAGAATTGAATTTGAAAATATGAATGCATGAAACCACATGACATACAAATTTAATATGTTGGGAAAGACTCAAAGTAATGAAAGCATGTAAACAAACTCACTTTAATTAAATCCTAAAGATATTCTTATAGAATAAAAAAGTTTAAAATAAATCAAAGCGCATTCAATGTGATTTTTGTTTAATTTGACGTTTGATTTAATTTTAAAAAGGTGAGTTGAGTTTGCTATTCCTAACCCATTCCCACATGTGTTTGATATTTTTTCTTAATTTTTAGATAATTAGATCCATTTTTATGTATTAATTAGGTTAAGGTATGAATTAAGTAACTTAATTAACCCTTACCTACACCACCTTAGAATAATTAACCAAATAATTATGAGCCAATGAGATGACATAAAAAAAACTCACAAGGAATTTAAATTTGCAATGATTCTAATATGAAAAAGGCCTAATGCAATTTGGCTCATAATTAAAGGTTAATTAAGCTAAGGAGTTTAGCTTAAGTAATTTCAAGACACCCTTTCACACATATGAATTGGGTTTTTATTTTCTTAATTGAACTTAGAATATTAAACACCTAAGAACCTACCCAAAGTAGATTAATTAAGTTCTGGAAGTTTTTAGAATTTTTAGAAATTAATTAAGAGGACAATTAATGAATTAACCCTTAATTAAGAGAAGATTAAGGAAAGAAAAAGGGGGTTTAGGGAATAGTTTAGGAGAAATGCCCCAAAATTATTCCATAAACCTCATATCTATTGGATCTGACCTTAATCAACCCTAATAATGGATTAAAACCATTAATCATACCTTAATTATCCTTAATTACATAAGGAGGCTAATTAAGAAATCCATATGCAATTCTTGAAATTAAGCCTTCAATAAATCCCAAGAAAATTAGGGAAGGTAGAAGTCATCCCCTAAAACATACCCAAGAAGTTTGGGACTATTTAAAGGCTTAAACAAAAGGTAATTAGCAAAATAAAGTTTCCAATAAAACACAAAATCAGAGAAAATTATAATTCAAAACCATTGAAATTAATTTTAGAATATTCTAGGTTGAATTATCTTTCCATAAAATTTTATTTCATATTTATGTAAATTTTATTGAGAGAGTTATCGATTTTAGAAGATCCCTAGATTAATTAAAATTAATTAAAGCATCCTAACTAATCCTCCTGCACACGGCGCGACACGTGGCTTCAACTGTCAGCGCGCTTTACACGCGTCACACCATGAACTCATCACTTAAATGTCACATCAAAAAGGCGGCATGATGGCAGACATACTTTGATCTCTGTCGTCCGATCAAAGATCGGACGGCTAGAGATCTCCCCACATTTTAAAAAGGATATATCAAATTTTAAACGTGAGAATTATCTCAGTCGTCCATCCAAAATACATGGATGGATGGCCAAGATCTCTCAAGTTCTTCCCCCTTTATCAATAGAGGGCGTCCATGATCTAGGGGAAGATTCGAGCTCGATTGAGCTCGAATTCAATCCAAACTTAACCCACACCATCTAAAGGCAATGAGCGGCACATCCAATGGTGGGATTTGCTTGAATTGAAAATTCTTTTCAAAAAGGACCAACACCTTCTATGTTAGGTGATCAAAAAAGTCCATACCTTGCTGGAAGTGATCACCGACTCTCAAGATCGATGAGGTAGCTTAGTCAAGTGGAGATGAAGCCCTGTTGACATTTTTAGGCCTTGAGATTGAGTGGCTTGCTCTATGGACTAACACCACTTGAAGATCCTTGCAGCTTTGATTCAATTGCTCCTCTCTTTGCTATGGGAACTCCAATGAAAACTTGAGTGTGCTCAGATTGGTCCTTAGAAGAAGTGTGTAGGAGGAATTGAGGTGGTTTTCAGTGTAGAGGAAGTTCAAGATTGGATTGAGCTCCCCTATTTTCACACTGTGCAAAACCAAGAAGGAGAAGTTTGATTTCACTCTAGGAAGCATGGGGAGGCTAAGGAATTGCTTCTATGACTTCCCTAGGTGTAATCGAAATGAGGAGTGATTGTTTTGAATTTGATTAGGGGGAGTATATCTCCCCCATGAAGGATCAGATGGCTACAAGCCTATGCGCCATTTTGATCCAATTGATCATAATGGGAGGGTTGTTTGATCAGTTAGATGTGTGCACATGGTCAGTTTGAGGCCTTGAGTGGAATGCTAAACTCCCATGTGCTTGAATTTGAGTGGAAGAGGGATTTTGAATTAGCCATTTTGACCCATGGGGTCGGGTTTGATCTTAGGACCAATTGGGCTGACCCACACCCATTGGGTTGGGTGCACCACTCTTCATTAGGTCCCCTTGAGCTATTAGGAAAGCATCAAGTGGATATGAAGAGGGTATGACCAAATTACCCATGGATTAAGCCAAAATTTGTTCTATGTCTAGGGGTAGGATAGACATTTTGCTTATTTTTTGCTTTGAATATATTAAGTATGTGGATAAACTAGGTTTGGCCAAGTTTCATGAGATTTGGAATTCATTTGATATGGTTTGGCTCATGTTGACCCATTTAGGTCAAAATGGGTCAACTTGGGTCAAGTTGACCAATTGGTCAAATTGGGTCAAACAAAGGGTTGGGTCAAGTTCATATGACCATTTGAAATGTTTGGTGGCTTTGGTTTGATTCAATTTGGTATAATTTTGAATTTAGTTCATATGACTTCATTTAGGATAAATGGGTCAAGTTGACCTATTTGACCCATTTGACCTACTTGAGGTAGGTCAAGGGTAGGTTTAGGTTTGGTTAGTCATATGGAGTGGATTGGTACCTTGTTTCCAATCAATTTTGGTTAAGTTCAAATTTGGCTCAACATGACCCATTTAGGTCATGTTGGGTCTAAGGTCAATTGGGCTAGGTTAGGTCTAGTTGGCCAATTGAGGCTTTGGTCAAGTTCAACAAGTGATTTGGAATGAACCCATTGGTTTGAATCAATTTGGCTTAGATCATGTTTTGACACATTTTGACCCTTTAGGTCAAAATGGGTCAACTTTAAGTCAAATTGGGCTAGGTTAGGCTCAAATGTTGGCTTGGTCAAGTTCAAACATAGGTCATGAGTGAACTTAGATCAATGGTTTCAAATGATTTAGCCTATGGTGGAATTTGGCTATGTTAAGTTTTATTTTGGGCTAAGTGTTGACTTGGTCAACCCTTAGGTTTGACTTGGTTTGACCCAATTTGATTGATTGATCATCCCATAATGATTGTTGATCATGATGAGGGACATAGATTAGTTTGGTTCAATCCAATTTGGTTAGGATTTAGAATTTGGCTCATAAGGGTACTTTAGGTTACTTTGGGTCAAGTGAGCCTAAGTGGTTCAAATGGCTTGGTCAATGCTTAATTTGAGGTTCATTGAACTTGTATATGTATTTATAATTGAAATATAAATCCATTTACAAGTGGTTTGAAGTCAAATGGGTTTTGGTTAATTTGAAAATTTCATATTCAAAGGGTGAACATGAAAGGATTTAGGGTTTGATTTTTGACTTGGGTTTTGATTGAGTGATTGAAGTTTGTATTTATATATGAGTTCATGATTGTAGGGTTGATTGCATCATGAGAGAAAATCAAGAGTTTGGCTTAATTTGAAATTTATTAGGCTAAGTTCAAGATTTTGACTTGAAAGGCTCAGGTTGGATTTTGAGTGGATTTGAGTTTAATTTTTAGAATTGGTTTTGATTGTTTGAATTTATATTTCATTTATATATGTGAATATAAATGAGAATATAAATGGATCATGAGAAAATTTCAAGGATTTCAAGTGGTTTAATCATGATTTGGGCTAAGTCCATTAAGAAGGATTTAAAGGACTTAGGAAAATTTTAGAGTTTGAAGCTTGAATTTTTGAATTTGGTTTGATTGATTTATATTTATATTTCATTTATATATGTGAATATAAATGAGAATATAAATGAGCTATGTAAAAATTCCATGAATTTGAGATGGTTTGATTAAAATTTTGGATAAGTCCTTTAATGGAAAATTAAAGGACTTAGGAAATTTTTAGGTTGGGAATTTAATTTGAGGGTTTGATTTAATTGATTTGTATTTCTATTTCATTTATATATGTGAATATAAATGAGAATATAAATGAGTTTTGATAAAATCCCATAAGTTGAATTGATTTGATCAAGGTTTAGGCTAAGTCCATTAATGGAAGATTAAGGGACTTAGGAAAATTTCATGAATTGATTTGGAATATTGAGTTTAGTTTGATTGATTTGAATTTATATTTCATTTATATATGTGAATATAAATAGAACTATAAATGAATTATGAGAAAATTTCAAATATTTGAAAATTTTTCGATCATGATTTTGGTTAAGTCCTTAAGAGAAGATTAAGGACTTAGGAAAATTTAAGCTTAGGAATTTTGATGGATTTTGATCATAGGTTTCAATCATAGATTTCAATCATGGGAGTTGATTTGAGTTTGGAGAAAATTAAATAGAATTGATTTGGAGTTTGACTTGAAAGAAGGAAAGTGAGGAATGGTTTAAGCTAAGGGTAGAAAATTTTCCTAACACCACTAAGGCATGACCTATTCCTATGGCTAACTCTTCTAAGTCTCTAGGGCTAGGTTGAGTGTCCACCTAATCACTAGATGTGTCTTAAGACTAAGAAACTCTTAAAGTCTAAGAGAAGTCCTATGTCTAAGATGGAGGGGTTGAGAGCTCATCCTAAAAATGTGGTCAACACATTCTTACTTACATAAAATAATACATGAATGAAAGAAAAGAAACTTCACTTCATACACTTAAATTATAATCACAGACATCTCCTATGTTTTTATAACTAGCATTCATAACATATATAATCATTCATTTATAAGTTTTGAAAAATAGATTTGGATTTAATAATGATAATAGCCACGCATATTAATTTAAATCAACACATTCAAGGTTGACATAAAGAAAACCTTTTAATTTAATTAATTTTGCAAGAAATAAATGCATGAATCAAGTGGCATACAACATTTAATATGATTGGAAAGAAATAAAGGGACATAAGCACATGATTTTATTCAATCCATTTAACTCTTAAGGACAATCATATTAAATAAGCTTATTTAAAATAAACCAAAATTGCTTAATGTCATTTTTAATTTCATGTTTCATTTGATTTAAGAAATGTGAGAAAGGTTTGTTATTCCTATTCCCATTCTCCATGTGTGAGTTAATTTGATTTAATAAGAAGCAATTAGATTGATTTTTATGGATTAATTAGGTTAAGGTGTGAATTAGATCAATTAATTAAACCCTTACCTATGTTACCCTAAGCTAATTAATTAAATGATTATCAGCCAATGTAATATTCAAATGAATTGAAAAGTAAGTATCAATGCTCCTATGAAATGAAAGGGGCCTAATTCAATTAGCTCATAATCACTAATTAATTAAGCTTAAGAAACTTACTTAATTACTTTTATGATTTTCTCACATTTATGAGCTAAACATAGTTTCATTAAACACTCTTTAGGTTATTAAACACCTAAAGATCTACCCATGATTCAATTAAGGGAAATCAGAAGCAATTCTCCTTTTAATTAAGTTAATCAAGACATTAATCCATTAATCTATTTCTCTCTTCTTAATTACCAAATTTAATTGATTATTATTTGAAATGAAGTGGGCTTAAGGGGGAAAAGGTTGTGAAAGAGGTCTCAACCTAATTCCATAAGCCCCCTCATCCAATTAAACATCATTTGGCAAGATTTTAATTTCAAATTAACCAATTAGGCCTCTAATTAGTTAATTAAACATTAATTAGCATTCTGGCTAAAAAAAAATGGAAATTTAAGGAAAAGATTAGGATGGAGGCTCCAATCCAATCCCCAAAATCTCCCCACTATTCAATAGTGATTGAGGGGTCTGTTGATTAATTACTGTTTAAATGTTTAATTATTACTTAATTAAGTTAAAGAGTAATTAAGGCTTAAGCAATCAATTTTCCCAAATAATCAACCAATAAATTCCAAGAAAAATAGGGGAGGCAGTCGTCATCCCCCTAAACATTCTCAAAAAGTATGAAATTGATTGGTTAATTAATTAAGGAGTAATTAGGCTAATAAAAATTTCAAGTAAACCCTAATTAAGTAAAAATTATTATTCAAAATTAATCAGGAATAATTTTAATGGACTTCCCTCTAAAATATCTTTAAAATGAGCCATCATTTATTTTTTTGGATTTTTTACAATTAATTATGAATTATTGAATTTTCAGCCTTAAAACACATTAAATAATCTTAAATAAGCCTAATCTCATCGGCGCCACATGGCACGCTAATGCGGCGTGCTTTCTACGGGGCACCGTAGGATTAGCTATTTAAGTAGACACATCCATGCTCTGAGCCAACCAGCGGTGGATGCGGTATTGATCTCCACCGTCCGATCTTGGACCGGATGGTGCAGATCAAACCCATGGCATAAAGGAAGAAAAACATATGGATCTAACGCAATTCTATCAGATCTGTCTATTCCAATCATGTGAAATGAATAGCCTGTGATCCTCCTTCCCGAGAACGAGGAACGACAGAAGCCATCTGCCATGGATCGCTCGATCCAAGCTCACCGAGCTTGAATTCACTCCAAAATCAATCCACACCTTCGTGCTAGGGATCCATAAGGATCCAAAGACTAATATGGGCTCACATGCGAATTTCCTTCGAAATGCACCAACAAAACTTTCCTATTTCAATGATTTTGAGGAATTACCTTATCATAGCTCAAGACCAACGATGGGATCGATGGAGGTAGCTTCATCTATTGGAGACGAGGCCCTATTGAGAAGCACACAAGCTAATTCCCCTGAGTTCGCTTGGTGGATCAACTTTCATCACTTTGGAGCTCAGAGGAGATAAAATACTTTCTCTGATGACTTGGGAGCTTGGGAAATGACTTGGGTGGCTTCGACGATGTGCGTGGAAGGTGTGTGTGAGAGGGATTTTATTTTGGTTGAGAGATGAGCAAGCTTGGATTGGGATTGGCATCCTCTATTTTGCTTCTACACGGGAAGAGGGAATGCCAAAGGAGGGAAGCATGGGATGGCTCTAGGGGTTGCAAGGAAGTTCAAAATTGCACTTAGAAGCTTACACGATTCGAATTGATGCATTTCTCATGTGAATTGAGCTGGTTTACCCCTCAGTTTACTTAGGTGGACGGACAAGATGGCCTCCCATTTTTTGGCCAGCCAGCTATCGTCAGAGCATCGGAGTGGTCGCATTTAAGTCCAAGTGGCTCGTATGGATTGGGAGAAGCCATGGCAAGAGGCTCCAAGCTTGATTTGGGCAGATTTTCTTTGCTTGGGTCCTTTGGTTTTTGATTTTCATGGGACGTGAGTTAAGTCACCTACCTTTGGTCCATAATAAGTCCTATCACCTTTTAGAGTGGGCTAAGAGGTTTAGGGATCCCTCATTTGGAAGAGTGAGGGCTACCAAGGTGAAATGAAGAGTGGACTTTGCCATTTTTAGCAAAATCCCACATGGGGGAGAGGATCCATGGAGGATTTGCATTAACTTGGCTCCAAATGGGTTTGGGCTAATCTTGGGCTGATCTAGGATGGGTTTGGGCCAAGTTAGGTCAACCTCCAAGGTCCTATGGGTTGGTTTTATGGCTTTTGGCTTTATTTGGTCAAATGGGTTCATATTGGGTCATGTTGGGTTGAGTTGACCAATTGGTCAAATTGTGTCAAACCAAGGTTTGGGTTAGGTTCAAATTATGATTTCAAGAGTTTTAGTTCAAGTGGTTTCAATCAATTTGGCTTAGGTTTGATTTTAGCTCATTTGGATTCATATAGGTCAAATAGGCTAAGTTGACCAATTTGACCAAATTGGCCAAATTGTCTTGGGTTGGGTGTTGGTTCAGGTTCAATTGGTCAATTTAAAATGATTGCAGGCTTTAGTTTGAATCAATTTGGAGTCCAATGGATTTTGGCTCATTTGAAGTTTTCAAGCTAAAAGGGCTAACTTAGGCTTAACTTGGGTTGACTTGAGTTTGGTTTGATGATTGTAAATTTCATTTATATTTTGATAGATGATTGAAGGAATGATTGACTCAAAAGAAAATCCATTAATTTTGGCTTAGTTTAGGTGAATTTTGGTTAAGTCCAAGAAATTATCTTAAAGGGTATAAATTGGGTTTTGGTTTGATTTTGGATTTGGTTTTGGCTATTTGAATTTATGTTTCATTTATATTTGGGAATATAAATGAAAATATAAATGATTCATGAGGAAATCACTTGAGTTTGGAGTGATTTGGAAGCAAATTTAACAAAGCTTAAGGAAGTATGTCAAAAGGGCTAAAAATAAAATCAATTTAATTTGATTTATTTTTGGTCATTGGAAGATGGGTTTCATTTATATTTATGAATATAAATGAAGTAAAAATTGATTTATAAAAAAACCAATTAATTTTTGGTTGATTTGGATTAAGACTTGGTTAAGCTTATGGAGGTAGGTCCATATGGCTTAAGAAGGGATTTTGCTTGGTTTGACTTAGTTTGATTTGGTTTTGATAATTTGAGTATGGATTTCATTTATTTTTATGAATATAAATGAAGGAATAATCAATTTATAAAGAGATCAATCAAGTTTGGGATAACTTATGTGGAGATTTGGCTAAGTTTATGAGAATGGGTCATAAGGCTTAGGAAGGAATTTTGGAACTTGGATTTGGTTTTGGGATTGAATTATTTGAAGATGGATTTGAAATGAAATTTGATATTTGATTGATAGATTGAGTTGATATTTGAGAAAACAAATGAAGTGGGATTGATTTGAATTTGGTTAAGGCTAAGTCCATAAGATGAATTCAAAGGGCTTAGAAAGGGTTTTGAATTCAATCATAAGGTTCATGGAAAACTTTTGAACTTGAATTTGATCATGGGATTGATTATGAGTCTTGGAAATTTTGTTTAAATTTGGCTTGAATTTGAGGTTTGGTTTCATAAGGAAAGTATGGATTAGGTTTAGTCTATAGGGTATGCAAGTCTTCCTAAGTCACTAAGGCATAACTTATTCCTATGGCTAACCCTTATAAGTCTCTAGGCTTAGGGTAAGTGTTCACCTAATCACTAGAAGTGTCTTAAGACTAAAGAGATCTTAGTGTCTATAAGAGTCCTCGATCTATGATGATGAAGTTGAGAACTCACTCTAAAAGTGAGGTCAACAAAAGGACCCCCAATAGGTGTGGTGTAACTGACAAGGCATTCCACAAGTATTGGCATTGATCGAGACGATCAACAACGTCCAAAAGATTATAAGCACTAATGAAAAAGTTCTATCCCTAAACCCTAGACATAGACAGAATCACGACCTTAATGCAATGCAGCTCAACTTATGCCAAGGGCATAAGAGAGGGAGGAGAAGTCCACCAAGGGATCGAGTATGTGAACCTTCCACTAAGGAAGCAGATTAAGGTTATCCAAAAAGGATAAGGGTTTGAGTTTGATTCCAAATATGATTTGGGGAGAGAAGATTCGCTGGGGATGGGTGCATGAACCTTCCACTAGGGAAGCAAGTTCGAATTAGCTACTAGGGATAACAATTTGATTTGGTTTGATTTGTGATTATGGTCTAGGCTCCACTAAGGGGACTAAATCGATTTGTGCCTCGCTGAGGAGAAATTTAATTTGATTTAATTAGTGGACATCCATTGAAGGATGAGAATTTGATTTGATATGATGTGGGGCTTCACTAGGGAAAGTCTACCCACTGGGGAATAAGATGGATTTGATTTATTGATTTCTTTAGTTTACTTGGGGAACTATCCACTAGGGATAAGAGTGGATTTAATATATGGACCATGTTGGTGTGCGATGGATCTACTAAGAAGGGACTATGTCAGCCTTGGCCTATCTCAGGTTTACAAATCCAAAGGGAAAGTCTACCCGCTATCAAGTAGGACAATCCAACCTAAGGGAGACTATTGAGAGAGTGTCATTTGGGACTTATCTTAACTTAAGAGTAGTCAAAAATGTCATTTCAATTAAATGGACCATGTCAATGTGTGATGGATTCACTAAGAAGGGGCTATATCAGCCTTGGCCTATCTCAGATTTACAAATCCAAAGGCATAGTCTACCGACTAGAGGTAGAGCTAACCAACCTAAGGGGTGCCTTTCGGTGTGCAACGGCTGTGCTAGGAAGAATGCATGTAGATTTACATCTTCCAAAGTGGGGAGCAACTGCTGGGGTGATCGATTGGTAGCACAATAACTAGAACCCAACCTAAGGTTGCCCATCAATGTGCAACGGTTATGCTGGAAAGAATGCATAATAGTTTTACATCTTTCAAAGCAAGAATGGCCATCGGGGTGACCCACTGGTGGCACAACAAGTCAAACCCGACCTAAGGGTGACTACTAAGAGAGTTCCACTTAGGAATTATCTCAACTCAAGAGTAGTCAGACGATTCATATAAGGAGTTTTGTCGATACTGCCTTAAAGATAGGATGTCTGATTGGGAAAAGGTACCGTTGGGGGGGTCCTTCTAATCCACAAGAAAAATATAGAATTTGTTTATATGTTTGCATGTACCATGTTAATGTGCGAGGTACCACACCGAGAAGGGGCTTATATCAATCTAGCCCTATCTCAGATTTACTGGACCAAGGAAGAATCTACATATCCATAAGATGGATTCTCTAACCATAGGGGTGGCTGCTAAGAAAGGGGGGTTGTCCAATCCAAGAGTAACTGGGTAGTGTCTAAATAAGGGGGCTATCCAATCCAAGAGTTACCCGGGTAGTGTCTAAATGGGGTCGCTATGGATGTGATCTAAATAGAGTGCCCATAGGGGAGGTGCCGCTAGGGGCTTTTTCTTGGACTCTATAAAAGAAAGTCTATAGGTATATGGAGGCCAACTCTAGGAGAAAGCTTGTAGACTTACATCTACCATGAGTGGTGTATCCACAGGGTGGGTCACTGTCAGCATAAAGAGAACCAACCAACCTAAGGTGCCTATCAATTTATGACGATCAATCTGAGAAGAAGGCTTGTACATCTTCTGATGGAAATGATCATCGATAGTGTCATCGGGGACATACTATTCGACTAGGCTACCAAGTGGGGAGTCTCATATGAGGACTAAACCAAGACTTGAAGTAATCAAGAGGAAAGGAGCCAATAGGGGACTTATTCTAAGCATCAAATATACTCAACCCAGTTAGTGCGTAATGGCTAGTTCAAGAAGAAAGTGTGTAGGCTTACATCCTATTTAACAAAGTCAACATGAGGTAGCTTACCGACCACGTAGTAAGGCCTACCAAACTAACAAGGAATTTGTCAATTTGCAATGGTCAAGTTAAGAAGAAAGCTTGTAGACTTACATCATCTAAACAAGGAACCATTGAGGCGACACACTAGCAGGGTAGCATGTCAACCCGATCTAGAGCAGCTAATGAGTGAGTGTCATAGGGGGCTTTATCCCACATCAAAGTAGCCCGAGACAAAAGATATGTGTTTATTTTATATATGGTTGTGTATTTTGTGTTGGTGTTGTGTTGATAAAGGATAAGATGTCACTTGGGTTCCTTACACCTACCCTAAACACATCGTGGAGGATTCGCAAGCAAAGATATTTCTCAACATATAAGAGATGGAGTTTGAGATGGAAAATTTCAATCATAATTATTTTTAAATAATATTTATGGATAATATTTTTGTTAGGTAGTGCCCGTTGATTGGAAGCATTGGGAACTATCCCTTACAATTTATAAGCTAAAAAGATCCTCCTTGGTAGGCCTTCTTTATGGAAAAAGAGCCTTCCCAAGAGGGTTCAAACTTACCTCCCATCTTTTGACGGACAACAATTAGTCTCCTTAAAACTAAAACAAGCTCTCCTACTTAAAAAGCATTAGGACGGACCAACTTATTATGAGCTTGAATCATTTTGACTTCATATCATGCGAGGTTTTGGCATGCCCGGAGGCGTCTCTCCTCCAAACCTTCGAGCTCTTCTAACTGCAACTTGGCATTCTCCTCTGTTGTGATCTTCCTACCCACAGCTATCCTTAGTGATGGGAGTTGGACTTCTAATTGAAGAACGGCTTCAGACCCATACACTAAGGAGAAAGGGGTAGATTGAGTTAGAGTTCTGTATGTGGTGCGGTAGGTTCACAAGGCTTCAACTAACTGCTCATGCCACTTTCGCTTGCTGTCGTTGAGTGTCTTCTTTAATATCTGGATGAGAGTTTTATTGAAAGCTTCTACTAAATTGTTTGCCCTCGGGTAGTAGATGGTAGAATATCTCCAATCTATGTTGTGTCTCCAGGAAAAGCTGTTGATTTTGGTGCTCTTGAATGCAGTACAATTATCAAATATAATTTATCGAGGCACCCCAAACCTATATACAATATCATTCTTAAAAAATTGTAGCACATGCTAAGTTATGACCTCTCTGAGTGGGATTGCCTCTGCCCACTTAGAAAAGTTGTCGGTGGCAGCTAGAATGAAATGATAACTCTTTAAAGAAGGAGGATCAATCAAACCCACTATGTCAGTACCCCTAACACTCAAATGGCCATGAGGCCAAGGTAGGGTGTAGAATGTTGGGTGGTTAGTGTAAGACCACATCATGCACCTGACAATGGTGGCATCTCTTAGCTACGTCCATGCAGTCTATGATCATCAATGGTCAGTAGTATCCTAGTCTCTTGATCTTATCTTTTATCTTCAGATCGGACTGATGTGCTTCGCATAAACCTGAGTGTACCTCGATCATGATCTTACAGGCTTCGTGTTTGTCCAAACAACGTAGCTACATATGATCGAAGGACTGCTGGTATAAGGTACCTTCCATGAGAGCGTAAGAATGGACTCTCTGCATCACCTGATGTACTGGTGACGTCCCTTAAGGTAGTTTATCTATATTTAGATAATCCATGAATGGTTTCCTCCAATATAACTCATCATCCTTCTTGACAATAGTAACCTCCCCTTCAAGAGAGAGTCTCTCAATGATTTTAATGTCAATAAGGGATAAGCCTTTGCTATTTTAGACCCTTACTGGTATGGACTCATCTTCTAAACATGCCAACTCTTTGGCAAGCTTGGCTAAAGCATCCGCTACGACATTCTCTCCTCGAGAAATCTAATAAATAGTAACCTCTAGGATTTGATCTAATAACTCCATAGTGTACTTATGGTAATCATGGAGCTTGGGCTTTAGAATTTTATAAGACCCAATGATTTGTTTAATGATTGATTGAGAATCCCCGAAGATATCGATAATCTAGATGCATAGCCTAATGGCTAACTCCAGACTGAAAATCAAAGCCTCATATTCAGCTTCATTATTGGTGCATGGATTGGACATATGATATGAGAATCTCATCACATTGTGGTTCAAAGTTAGAAGAACTATTCCTACCCCTGCCTTCCCTATAAGAGTAGAACGTGGTTCTTCCCCCTTTTGAAAGGAAGCCAGACCATCAAAGTACATCTTCCACTGGCGAATGCTAGTATCCCCTAAGTTCATGATTTGTTCATCAGGGAAGTCATCACTAAGCGGTGAGTCAGTAGAAAGTCGGTGTGCTGCTAAAACATCTGCTAGTTCTTGCCCTTTCACCGCATGGAGGGGTACAAAAGTGATATCAAACTGTGACAAAATCATGGATGATCACGCCAATCGTCCAGATAGTGTCGGCCGTGTCATGAGATATTACAGTGGATTAATCCTAGAGACCAAGTTCACCTTGTGAGAAAGTATGTAGTGTCATAGCTTTTGGTATGCAAAGATTAAATCTAGGAAGTGCTTTTCAAAAGGTAGATAATTCACCTCAGTAGGGATTAGATGATGATTGAAATAGTAGAGAGAATTTTCTTTCCCTTCGTCGTTGGTTTGAGCCAACAAAGTGCCAAGAGAGTCATCTAATATAGCGGTGTAGAGGATCAATGGCTTGCCCAGGATAAGGGCCGCTATAACTTGCGGCATCATCAAGTAGTGCTTAATGTCTTCAAAGTCATGCTGGCACTTATAATCCCAAAGAATTTCACTGAAGCTACTCTGAATGCACACTTCAGGGGATTCATTTTAAGGTTAAATTGTCTTAACCATTCAAAAACAACTCTCAAATCAAAGAGATGGTCTTCCTTTTCTTTACTTTTGACTATGCGATCATCAACATAACACTCAACTTGAAGATGAATGAGTTCATCAAAGATCCGAGTCATGGCCCGCTGGTAGGTGGCACCGGCATTTTTAAGGCTGAAAGGCATGGCCCTATAACAAAAGATTTTGATCTGGTTCAAAAAGTAGTGTTTCTTTCATCTTCAGGGGGCATCTTTATTTGGTTATATCCAGATGAGCCATCCATGAAAGAGAAGACTGTATGATATGAGATAATGTCCACCATCAATTTCAGTATTGGTAGTGAAAATTGGTCTTTTAGACATGCCTTATTTAGATCCCTAAAATTGATGTAAATACGAATTTGGCCGTTCTTTTTCTTAATGGGAATGACACTGACCAACCAGGTACAGTATTTTTTTCTCTGATAAAGTTAGCATCGATCAGTTTCTTGATTTCATAAATGACCCATTGTTCAATGTCTAATTGCATGTGTCTAGGAGCCTGCTTGATAAGGTTAGCACTAGACTCTATTGCTGATTTATGGACTGCTACGTTAGGACATAAACTGGGCATCTCTTCATAACTCCATATGAATCAATCCGTAAACTCAGTCAATAGAGTAACTAAGTAATTTTTTTCAATATCACTCAATAAAGAATTGATGTATGTCGGATATGGATTTCCTTTAGTACCTAAGTTGATTCCTTGAACTCATCGATGGTTGATCTGATCTCCTCTTCGAACTCTAGTGATGCATCCTTGACTTCAAAGTCATTTGGATCATCTAAAGTTTTTAAACACACCTTCTCATATGAGTTAGCATGATTTGAAAAGAACCTATCAGATTCCAAAAGATTGGTGATTACTAGGCAATGATCATCATCATCGACTGGACCCACTATACCAAATCCTAGTCCTAGTCTTGATTGAGGATGTCTGTTTTGGTTGTCCCATAACTTTTCAAAGTAGTCTGACCTGTGTTTAGACCAAGTATGTGGGATTTATCTCTTCTTTTCCAGATTAAGAACACAAGGCAAGTACCAATCAAAAGGCAATTGTATTAAATCTTTATATGAATCATCCTCAAGTTTTACATCAGCTTCTTGACTTGAGTATGATGCTCCCAGAAAGAACCCCTGAGTCTTCCCATCTATGGATGACTTAGGGGCTTCCTACTTATCAAACCCTTAACATTTTGTGAAGAAAGTATGGTTAGAGCTAAAGTTCCCAACTGATTCCTGATTGTCTTATATGCAGACTTGGATACATTTATGCTTTGCTTTGGAGCCCTGCCTTCATCACTATCCTGCTCAAACGTCACCTTGAAAGGGATCTACTACTGAGAAGAGCTGGCTAGTGTGCTAATCACATAAGACTCATCCTTTGAACTAGATTCTAAGTCTATGTGGATAGTAGGTGTACTTCTAATGGCCGGAACATACCTCCTATTAGGTGGCCAATAGAGAGGCATCCCACCTTGGGGGCTTCCTCTAAATTTTCCCTCTTTGGTGGAGGTGTCATCCTACACATATTGAATAGAATGTGGGTGAAATCTAATGTCAGGCTCTATATCTTCCCCTGACTCCATGTCTCACTCACTTTTATTTTCTTTTCTTTATTTTTGTCCCTCATGGGGATCTTGACTAGATTCGTGAGAATGGACTTGTTGGTTTTGGGGAAGAAATAGGTCACATCCTCATATATCCCAACCTCATGAACTGTGAAGGGTTTGAGATCTCCTTTGACGCAGTACTAAATTCCACCTCTCATAAACTTCATGCATTGATGTAGAGAGAATGGAACTATGTTGTTTTCATGTATTCATGGTCTCCTAAGAAAAGCATTGAAAGATGTATCTGAGTATAACATATGAAACTTGGCTTCAATCTTCCAATCATTTATCTCCAGTGGCAACACTAAGGAGCCTAAGGCCCTCTCTCCTTGTTCATTGAATCCTCTTAACATCATCCTTTCCTTTTAGAGTTTGGAGATGTTGATCCTCAAGTAGGCAAGGGTTTTTAAACTCATAATATTGACTGATACACCTTGTTCAACCAGAACTCTTGATAACCTGTATCTGCCAACATCCATTGTAATGTAAAGAAGGCGGTTGCACTTGGTCATCCCTAGAAGCAAGTCTTCATCATTGAATTTAACTCCTAAGATGTCTTTTGAGTTGTGTGCCTCCTCTTCAGTAGTGGTTAGCTGACCTAAGCATATCTCTGGATTAAGAAGAGCCTTGACTAGAGATTCCCTCATCTCTTTGGATAAGATAAGGGTGTCATATATGTTTAACTTAGCTGGCGGCTTTCTAAGATGTGCTAGGACATTATAATCAACTCTAATTTGATCATGTACAAGCATATCCATAGGTGGAGCATCCTATGGAGGGGTTATCTGCTTATGAAACCAATGACTTATTTACCCTTATCCTGAGGTGCTACCCTAGGAGGTAGAACTTTGCCACTACGCAGGTTGACTTCAATGACTTCTTGAAATGATTAACTTGTGAAAAGTTTTACTTTCTTATCAGGTATACTTATAGTTTCTCCTATGGGATCCTCGAAGTCAGTTGACTCCAAGTCAATCTCAAGAGGTGAACCTGATTGATTCAAAAAATGAAAATTTTATTCTGAATCAGAAGAGAGAGGATCAGAATTACTAAAGCTATTATTATTTTCTAGACTTGGAGAGTTTTCAACAGGAATAAATCTAGAGTATCAGAAGTGGACAAGATGTAAGTGAAAGCTTTCTTCATTGATTTCTTTTTGGGTGAAGGTACATGATAGAAATCCAATAAAGTAAGTGGATTAAGGAATTTAATGCCCTTTTTCACTGATATAATGCTCCTGCTGGTAGAAGGGGAGCTAGTAGAGAAAGAAATAGTAACTGTAATTATGGATGGAGTGTTGGACTCGGACAGTGGATACACTACTAAATTATCCTGGGCAAGTAGGGTGAGCTGTCGTTGCTGCTTGTCTTCAAAAACTTGCAAACCTTCCTTGATGTTGGAGGTTTGAGCTACCTCGAGCACCTGTAAAGAGAGTTTCTTGATCTTAGAAATTACATTTTCAGAGGTTCGGGATAAGGCAATATCCCAGCCCTCTTTTGTCTTAAGAGGATCACAAGTATCCCCAAGAACTTCCCTAATAGAACTGGATGGTTATTTTAATAAGGATTCATTAGGAATAACTACAGTGCTTGCCTTGTAGCTACGCTCAAGTTAGTACTTAAAAGTAATACAATCCTCTAGGATATGACTAATTATGTTGTTGTAGGGGAAATAGTTATGATCATTACTCTTGCCTACTTTCTCCTGCCTCTTGAGCTCTGGTAGTTGAAAGTCAGGTTTGTTTAAGAGATTCTTAAAGATTTTCTTAACTACCTCTCTCTTGAATGAATATGGCTTGTTTAATCTATCAGCAAGAGTAAGTGGGTAATAGCTACCTAGAGGTGGATAGGAGTACCTCTGTTGGGTATGTTGCTGAGGTGGTGGGAATGGCCGTTGTGGCGGCTGTGGCAGTTGATATGATGACTAAGGTGGTGGCAGAGGAGGTGGAAAAAAAGGCTATTGAGTTTGGGGTCTCTCATACTAGACTCTAGCTGGCTGCTTCCATCTATCCATTGACATAATTATCCCTGACTTCTTCTCAAACACCTTCTCTGGCTTGACCAAGATGATTGGTACGGAAAGGGAAACTGTTTGGCTTCTTCTTGTAGGCTAGCCGCCTTGTTGATTAGTTTCTCAAATGTCCAGATGGTAAAGCCCTTAAGCATGAAGGCGAAAAGGCCATGAATATTCTTGAGAAGAATCTCAATGGCATGATGTTCAGACAGCTGCGGCTCATATTTCATGCTCAGGTTGCGCCACCTGAGAATATAATCAAAAAGGGACTCGTTGGGAACTTACTTCACTATAACGAGGTTGCCTACAGTCACTCTTTACTGAGCTCTAGCAAATCTCTTGATGAAGAGGTGCTCCAACTCAACAAAAGTCCTATCTAAACAATTAAGCTTTGGTACCAATGCAAATGCAAGGTCGACAAAAGTCAAAAAAAAAGTGCAAATATATGTTGTGTAAAATGTTATATCGCAGTTCTCACTGCCATCAAAGATCTTGAAAGAAGGCGACATAAAACCCTTGGGGTATTAAACTATATTTAATTCCTTTGGGTATGGTCTACCCTCTGGAATGGATGAGCTCCCCCTGGCTTGCATCATCACTTTCCTCACTTACTGCTCTACCATATGTTTGATATCCTTTTCATGCATGGAGGTGCCACATGTGACCTTGCTATGTAAGCTACCAACATTGTCCTCTACGGGAGTACACCTAGGACAATCTAAAGTATGCATCAACTCGTCTCACATGGGAGAAGGTCGTGAAAATTTGTGAGGTCTATGCTAAAACCACTATCATCAACTCTCACTCTTCTCCATCTTGTCAATATGACCATCCCTCTGCTTGAGGGTGAAGGAGGTCGAGTCAAGTGAAGTGTCACCTTCCTTGAAAGCACACCTTCGCTAAATTGATTCTGTAAGGACCCCTGTATCAACCATGGACCTTTGTGTGCCTAATATGTCATCTTTATCAAGATCAAAGCTGACTCTATCCTTCTCCTACTCTGGATGGTCACTCCCATGAATTTATCTTTTCTCAACAAAGTAGTCCACTAATATGTCATCTATCGATCAATCTACTATGCTCGGCTAGACTGATATGAACATTTGCTGATGACTATCTGTAGGACTATGCTCATCTGTATCTATGCATCGGTATGGTGTTTATTTTTGAGGATGTGGGATACCACATAGATTTTAGATTGTACTTATTGAATTAATCGGGTACGATATTAAGAAATGATGTACTATCTCAAAAGATAGAAATAACCACCCTATAATGGACCTAATCACCTAATAAGGACTCCTAAGGCATGATGGGTCTTCGAATATACCAGAGATCTTTCCCCTACTTTATATGGAAAAGTAAAGTAGGGTTTATTTTAAGTCGGGTTGATTAAGTTCCCTATGGAGGCAAGCCGCCATAGTTAATTACATCCTAAGGAATGGGAATTCCATAAGAATACTCTTGATTAAAGTAGACAATTAGGGTCTCCAAAGATTTCAAGGTTAAGACTTTCAAAGGATTGGCTATGTTAGAAATTCAAATGGGATAGATCAAAAGGAGAGACTTATTTTGGAAGCCAAAGGAGATGAGTAGAGAATGCTCATGATACTAGGAAGCCTAGTGAGCATTCCAATCTATTCTATGGTTGGCCTTTATATTTTTAAAATTAAAGAGAGTTAATTATTTTAGTTGACATTTTATTAGAATACTAAGACTTATAATCCCACAACATAAGATTGTGGAAATGTATAAGAGGTGAGGATTTATGCTTGTAGCCCAAAGAAAATAGCTACCTCAGATCCTAAGCTAGGGAGCTTTGGTACAAACCATAAGCACACCCTAAATCTAAGCAAAAAGTGGACATAATGGTCTACCCCACAATAGAGGATAGATCGTCTGATTGTTGGACTTACAACCACCTGGCGTGGCTACCAACTAACTCCTCCTACACTTTAAATCCATGTAGGCAAGTCTTATGCTTTGCAAGATTGCAAGGTTGTTGTTTATTTAGAAAGGAGACTAAGTCTTTAAACTCACTCCCTAAGAGACTAGAGCATGAGTGATATGAATTCATGACTTAATCTAGTGCACATTTAATCAAATTCATTTGATTCTTTTGGACTCTTTGTTTTGACACAAGCTATGGGATTTTGTATGCCTAAATGCATGAGAACTTGATTATGGGTCAAATCAAGAGAAAAAGGGGTGTTCTTCCATCAAAGGCTCTCACATGTCAAGCTTTTATTCTCTGGCACATTGAAGCCCCCTCTTAACAAGAGTGGTAGAATATGACTTGCATGATATTATACATTCATTCATCCAGCTAAGGGTTGCTAAAAATTTTATTATCTTGATTTAATTTCTAGGCTTTTATGTGAGGTTATGAGTTATTTTAAAATTTTAGTTATGCGTTATTAGTGGGATAAAAAATTTAATTTTATCCTAAGTGCATACCGCATCCAATCCACACATTCAAATAATAATCATAAAGAAAGTATGAAAGCATGTTGTTCTAGTGCGCAATCTAAACACAACATCAAATAATTTTTATAGACTACCATAAAAGAATAAAAGGCCATTTCAGTCGGGTTCCACCATACACCTCAAAAAGAGAAGAAAAAGATGGGTAGCCAAGATCTACCCTTATACAACCCATATTACTAAAATAATACATGCTATGGGGGACTTCTTTTTTACATTTCTCCCTTCTCTTCCTTTTGATTTGATTTGCTCCAAATGCATCACAAGGCACCCCAAGGACTAAGCCTTCTAGCCACTGCTCATCCTAATCCCCCATAATTCTAATCCTAATTCCTAATGCAAAATTACATTAAAAATAGGAAATGTAACTCTAGCTACACTCGTAAAACAAATGTTAGATAAACACACCATACAACCCAAGCAGCAATATGAATAATTTTGACTTAGCACTCCACACATGGGTAACCAAGCCAACCTGTCTTAACATGAGTTATGCTTAGGGGCTAAGCAACCTGCACAGCAAACACAATTATATTTTTATTACAGTGGCCCCTTAAGCACAATCCCCTGTAGAAAATATGATTAGGCTAATCACGGCCTACCATCTAGTCTATGAGGCATACACTAGTCTAAAACATTACATCACAAAATAAAATACAACACCATACATACAATGGCCTAACATAGCACTAGAAGTGGTGACTTAGTATTCTAATGTGTGTGCTTAAGGCTTGTGTGATAAGACTTTACTAGGCTTCTTTAGTTTAGGTTTCAATTATAAGTTTGAATTTGTTTAAATCTTACCTTTGGGTGATTTCAATTTAAATGATTTAATGATTTATTTTTCATTTTTTATTTCACTTTTATATGGTTAAAATGATGTTTAGGTTTTCAATAATGAAGAGTAGAATGAATTCCATTTGTAGACAAAACTCACCCTAGTCTACATCCTAACTCCTAAAGTGTCTAACTAAGGTCCTTAAGTATCTTAATTAGCCTATTTGAATTTGTGTAATTCATTTGATTTGATTTATTTAATGTGATTTAGACTTAGAATTTGAGTTTGTTTAATCTTAACGTATTTGATTGATTAATTTTGGATTAAATGTGTTGATTTAATTAAATCTTGATAATTCAATATCCTTAATACCTAATGAGGTTTAAGTTTGTTTAAATCCAAATGTTTATTTATTGATTAATTTCAGATTAAATGTGTTGCTTTAATTAAATCTTGATAATTCAATATCCTTAATCTCTAATGAAGTTTAAGTTTTTTTAAATCCATTTATTTTTGATTGATTAATTTTAGATTAGATGTTTTAGTTTAATTAAATCTTGATAATTCAATATCTTTTTAAATTAATATCTAATTATTTTCTTTGATTATGGTTATGTGACTTAATTTTATGTTTATTTGATTTGATTACGGTTCATTTATTTGTAGTTTTATCAGATTAGATTAATTGAGATTTTTATTTTTATTTTAATTGAGTTTGATTCTTTGTGATTAGGATTTTATTTTTAATCTCATCCATTTATCATGTTTATCAAAGTTTGGTTTGTATTTTGATTTCATACATTAGATAGTTAATTAGTTTATCTTATTTAAGTATGTTGAATGAGATTTGATTTGATTACATATTAAATTGATGAGAGTCTTTCTTAATTTAATTTAATTTGATTTGATTAGCTTTATTAGTCTATCGGTTTGCTTATGTTCAATGTGATTATGTAATTAGTATAATTAAGAAGTGTATTTATATTAATTATAAAGATTTGTTTAATTTTCAATTTGATTTCAAATTTATTTAGATTAATGATGTAATTAATGATTTAATAATTTAAGTTTAATTTAGGTTTTGATTAGTATTTAATTGCATTTATTTTTGATTAAGTTTACATTTTATATGATTAATTTGATTGACTTAATTAGTCTATTTAAGATGTGTGATCAAATTAATTAGTAGATTAATCAAGTGTTTGATTTGAATTTGATTTTAAAAAGTTGATTTGGTTCATTAAGATGATGGATTAATTCATTAAGTTTGCATTAATTAGATGTTTTTTCAATTGGCTTAGCTTAAGGGTAATTAGCTTAATTAAGAAGTCTGTTTAAGTTAATTATTAAATTAAATTAAGATTTATTTATTTTTTTTAATTTGGTTTTATATTTATTTAGATTAATGATGTAATTAATGACTTAATGATTTATGTTTAATTTAGGATTTGATTGATATTTAATTGCATTTATGTTTGATTAAGCTTAGTTTTAATGATTAATTTGATTAACTTAATTAGTTTGAGGGTGTGATTAATTATTAAATTTTGGGGGTTTGATTTAAGCTTAATTTAAGAGTTATCTTTAATGTAATTTATTTAAATTAATTTGATTCATTAAGATGATGGATTAATTCATTAAGTTTGCATTAATTAGGTGTTTATTCAATCAGATTAGCTTAAGGGTAATTAGTTTAATTAATAAGTGTGTTTAAGTTAATTATTAAATTAAATAAAGATTTATTTAATTTTTAATTTGGTTTTATATTTATTTAGATTAATAATGTAATTAATGACTTAATGATTTATGTTTAATTTATGATTTGATTGATATTTAATTGTGTTTATGTTTGATTAAGCTTAGGTTTAATATGATTAATTTGATTAATTTAATTAGTTTATTTGAGGGGTTTGATTAATTATTAAATTTAATTAGGGGTTTCATTTAAGCTTAATTTAAGAGTTGGCTTTAATGTAATTTATTTAAATTTATTTGATTCATTAAGATGATGGATTAATTCATTAAGTTTACATTAATTAGATGTTTGATTAATTAAGTTTGATTAAAGGTAATTAAATTTTTAAATCATTAGATTAATTAAATGTTTGTTTAATTAAAGATTAATGACTTATTTTCTCACATGAGAGTGATTTGATTTAGTTAAGTGTTTTACTTAAGTATAATTTGATTAAAGGATTATTGTTATTACCATCATTATTATTAAGTGAATTAACTATTTATTTCATTTCAATAAAGTTTGATTATTTATAAATAGAGTTTTATTTGATTTGATTCATTTATTATGTTTCTTTAATTTCATTAACATGTTTGATTTAGTTATTAGGTTGAAATATTTAATTGTTGAGTAACTCTCTTATTCCAAAATGGATTGATTTAGATATTAAATTAATTATGTTCACTTTAGCTTCATTTGTTTTGATTTGGTTTGATTAAAATTAAGCAATTATGATGTATTGGATTTATAATTAATTTAACATTTTAGTTTACTTAATGATTAATTAGTTTCAGTTTATTTATATTCATTAAGGAGTTTCATATGATTAAGATTTCATGCTTAGTGTAGATTTAATTATACTAGTTTTCCCCATGTTAAAGTTTCTTAGATTTGTTTAATTTTTAGTTTGATTTAAAGTTTAATCATTTAATTAAGTTTTATTAGCATAAATAGGTTTAATCATATTTAATTTAATTTCCTCTGAGGATTATATGATATTTTTTTTGGTTTGAGATTTGATTAATGATTGCTTAAGTGTTATTGCATTTCTAATTTTAATTTATTATTTAGATTATTATTTCATTTTAATTAATTCCTTAATTTGTTGAATTTTAACCCTAAATATTTATTATAGGTTCATTAAGCTTCAGAAGATCATATTATTATTATTACTATTATTTTTAGGATCTTAGATGTTAACTGAAGTGATTTAAGTCATTTTGAAAATTTTTGTAAATTTCTGAATGTTTATTTTATTTATTTTATTTATTTTATTAAAATAGATAATCTGAACTTCAAATTTAATTTCTCCTAATCTAGAAATCTTTTTTACTTCAAATTTTTATCATATATGTGCTTTAACTTTAGTTTCAATTCCTGAAAATTTTAACGCAATCAGACTTGTATTTTTAGAGTAATTAATGAAATTTTATTTATGCTAAAACTCAAATTAAGCTTAAAATATTTAGTGAAATTTATAGATTTTGGATTTGTTGGATTCCTCTCGAAAAGACAAATCCAATGAGCCTTTGTTTATAATTTTTCATTAAGTATTTTATTTTTTATAAATTTTTAAAGTTTTAGGTAATTTAAGTAATTTTTTAAAAGCAGAAAATCTGATTTTCTCGCTTAGCATGACCATCGATGCTAATGTGGCAACACATGTAACATTGATTAGTGGTGCGTGGCGGCATCATGCGCACGCGGTGATTGGCGTCGATATGTCGATTTGAGTGAGAAAAATGCATGTGCAAAGTGATCGCGATGCTTTGATCCGACCGTCGATCGTGGTCGGACGGTCATCATCATCGTAGCGTAAAATGAGGGTATTTTGGAAAAAATGAGAAATTCTAGCTGAAAACTTATCCAAATGGACTCATTTTCATGTTGATTCACATCAAAAAACTTCTATTTTCTAATTAGAATGATGTAAATTATAAAATGCAAGATTATCAAGGATAAATTTCTAAAATCGCTCAAACAATTAACACAAATGAAGGATCCTAAGGTCGGCTAAAGTTTGGAAAAATTTACCTCAACGGGGATGGTTTCCATGATGATCTTGAAGAGATGTGAAAGCTTTGAATGAGTGTATCCCCTTCACTTGAATGATTTCTTTTCTGCTTACTTTCCATCATCCACGATTTTGATGTTTTTGGCTCAAGAGAAGTGGGGAAGTGGTGGCTGGTTGCTTTGAGGAGCTCATGGGGGTTGAATAGTGGTAGGAGGAAAATGAATGAAGCCTCATTTCCCCTCCTTTAATAGTGGCCAAAAATCCACCTTTTTTTGAAATTTTTTGGCTCCAAAGTGTTGTCATTTTGCTTGGAGTGGTTGGGATGGATGATGGATTGATTGAGGCCTTTGGATTTTTGCTCCAAAGTTCTCTCTTGCTACTATATGATCAGCTCCATCGAATGCCATGTTGGGGGGAGTTGAATGCATGTGATGGGAAGAATTAAATGAGGTTGGGTGGAATCCTATGTTTGGGAGGATCCATGAGGGATTTAATTAGGTTGGGTTAATTTTGGGCTGATCCGAAATGGGTTTGGGTTGGGTTTGATCAGCCCCCAATGGGTCATGGCTTGGTTTTAAGGGATTTGGCTCAATTTGGGTCATATGGGTTATATTGGGTCATATCAGGTTAAGTTTACCAATTGGTCAAACTGGGTTAAACTAAGGCTTGGTTTAGACTCAAATAATAACTTGAAGTGTTTTGGTATGAATAATTTGATTTAATTTGGCTTAGAATTGATTTTGGCTCATTTGGAATCAAATGGGTCAAATGGTTCAAAATGACCAATTTGACCAAAATTGGCCAAATTGGCTTGGGTTATGGGTTGATTCATGTTCAATTGGATAATTGAAGATGAATGTGGTATTTGGTTTAAATCAATTTGGATTTAATTTGAATTTTGGTCAATTTGGGCTAGGTTGGGTCAAGTTGACCAATTGGTCAAATTAGACTCAATTATTCTTTGGTCAAGTTCAATAATCAAATTGGAATGAACTTGGGCCATTGGTTGCAATCAATTTTGGTTAGATCATGATTTGACCCAAATTGGTCCTTTAGGCCAATTTGGGTCAACTTGGATCGAATGGGCAATTGGGCTTGGTTTGGCTCAATTGGTGGTCAAGTCATATTTAAATATTGACTTTGGGTTGATTCAAATAATTGGTTTCAATCAATTTGGTGTATGATGAGTTTTGGCTAGTTTTGGTTCATTTGGGCTAAGGGTTGACTTGGTTAAATGACTAAGTTGACTTGGTTTGACCTAATTGATTGTAATAGATCATCCTAGGGTGATCAACAATCATGGTGGAAGATTTTGGTGAGCTTGGTTCAATCCAATTTGGGTTGGATTGAAAGTTGGCTCAAATGGGTCCTTTAGGTCACTTTGGGTCAAGTGGACCTAAGTGGGTCAATTGGTTTGGTTTTGGTTTGATTCAAGTTTAGTTGAACTTATATATGTGCCCTAGATTGAAATATAAATTCAACGGTAATCAATTTGGAGTCTAAGAGATTTTGGCTCATTTGAAATTTTCAAGTCAAAAGGGATAGGTTGGGTTTGACTTGGGTTGGATTCAATTTGATTTGATAATTGTAGGTTTCATTTCTGTTTGGGTAGATAACTCAATGAACAATTGATTCGAGAGAAAATCCATTGGTTTTGACTTGATTTGGATAGAATTTGGCTAAGTCCAAAGAATTGGCTTAAAGGGTATAAATTGGATTTTGGTTTGATGTTGGATTTGGTCTTGGCCATTTGGATTTATATTTCATTTATGTTTATGAATATAAATGAAGATCTAAATGATTCATGAGAAAATCACTTGAGTTTAGGGTGATTTGGAAGCAAATTTGACCAAGTCCATGGATGTAGGTCACAAAGGCTTAGAGGGCAATCAATTTAGTTTGATTCAATTTTGGTCATTGGAAGGTGGGTTTCATTTATATTTGTGAATATGAATGAAGGAATAATTGATTTATAAAAAAAATCAATTGAGTTTGATTTGATCTAAAGGGTGTTTTGGCTAAGCTTATGAAGGTGGCTCATATGGCTTAGGAAGGGTCTCAGGATTTGAATTTGAATTTGGGTTTCAATCATTTGGAGTCAAATTTGGGATATGGATTTGAAATTTGAATTTGAGATTTGGTTTGAGATTTGAATCTTGGTTTGATTTGAGAAAGTGTATCTAGATTGGGTTTAGGCTATAGGACAAGTAATTTCCTTAAGCCCTAACGCATAGCCTAATCTTATGATTAACACTTCTAAGTCTCTAGGCTTAGGTTAAGTGTTCATCTAATCACTAGAAGTGTCTTATGACTAAGGAGTTCTTAGTATCTAGAAAAGTCCTAAGTCTAAGAAAAGGATGTTAAGAGCTCACTCCAAAAGTGAGGTTAACAAAAGGACCCCTAATAGGTGTGGTGTAATTAACAAGTCACCATTAACATTGGCAAATGATCAACAATATCCAAGATTGCAAACACATGAAATTGATATATACCACCAGAGGTAGATAGAATCATGAGTAAGCCCTATTTATGCATAAGAGAATCTGGGATTGAGTACATGAACCTTCCTCTAAAGAAACAGGTTCAAGCTATCCACTGGGTATATGGATCTGAGTTTGATTATGAGTATCATTTGTTTTGGTGTGTATCTGCTGGGGATAAGAATCTATAATCCAATGGGGATCAAGATCAAATCGATTTTTACTTTATTTTATTTTAATTTATGTGAAGGCATATCCGCTAGGGATATGTGCTCAAATCTGATAGGGATTGGGTAAGTGAACCTTCCACTAGGGAAGCAGGTTCAAGCTATCCACTGGGGATAAGAATTTGATTGGATTTCTATGATTTATTTGATTAGACTCCACTAAGGAGGTTGGTTTAATTCATTATGGCTCCACTAAGGAGAAGGGTTCTGGATTAAGGGCATATCCACTGGGGATGTACACTCGATTGAATTTGTTTGATTTAGATCTAGGTACCACTAAGGAGGCTACTTTGATTTGCACCTCACTAGGGAGTAGTTTGGTTTGTCCGATATGTTTAATTTGACTCCACTAGGGAGGTTAGTTTTGAATTTATTTTGTTATGGACCATGTTGGCGTGCGATGGACCACACTAAGAGGGAGCCACATGGGCCTTGGCCTGTCTTAGATTTATAAGACTAAAGGGATAGTCAACTCGCCATAAGATAGGATTATCTGACCTAAGGGGTTTCCTTTCTGTGTGCAACAACTATGCTAAGAAGAAAGCGTAGTAGACTTACATCTTCCAAAGTAGGGGAAGCCGCTAGGGTGAACAATTGTATGAGCACCACATCGAACCCAACCTAAGGAGACTACTGAGTGAGTGCCACTGGGGATCTTATGAGGCAAGGAGCCACTGCGGGACTTATCCTAGACCTCAAATATACTCGACCTAGTCAGTGCATGATGGCTAGTTCAAGAAGAAAGCGTGTAGGCTTACATCTTCTTAAACAAAGTCAACATGAGGTAGCTTACTGGATGCGCAGTGAGGCCTACCGAACTAACAAGGCGCTCATTGGTTTAGAATGGTCAAGTCAGGTAAAAAGCATGGGAACTCACATTTGCCAGACAAGTGAACACTGGGGTGACACACTAGCAAGGTAGCATGTCAGCTCGACCTAGAGCAGCTAATGAGTGAGTGCCACAGGGGGCTTGCTCCCACATCAAAATAACCCGAGATAAAATATATATGTTTGTTTGTGTTGTGAAAGAGAGAATAGGATGCCGCTTGGATTCTCTTACACCTATCCTAAACATATCAAAGAATGAATGAAATGGTGCCACAAAGGCAATTGTGACTCCACCAAGAAGGATGTCGCTTGAATTCTCTTACACCTAACTTAGTTATACTAGTCAAAATTGGATGCCTCTTGGGTTCTCTTACACCTATCCTAATAGCACTGGAGGATCGTTTGTAATTTATGTTTGTGTTGTGGAGGGATAAGATGCCTCTTGGGTTCTCTTATACCTACCCTAAACACGTCATGGCGGATTCGCAAGCGAAAGATACTTCTAACACATAAGAGATGGAATTTGATATGAAAATAAATTTTATTAATAATTATTTTCAAACAAGATTTATGGATGGTATTTCTCTAAGTAGAGCCCATCGATTGGAAGCATCGGGCACTCTCCTTTATAATTTTTGAGTTGATAAGATCCTCCTTGGTAGGCCTTCTCTATGGCATAAGGGCATTCCCAAGTGGGTTCAAACTTGCCTCCCATCTTTCAACGTGCAACAATTGGTCTCCTTAGAACTAAAATAAGCTCTCCTTCTTGAAAAGCTCTAGGACGGACCGACTTGTTGTGAGCTTAAATTATTTTGGCTTTGTACAACTTGAGGTTCTGGCATGCCCGGAGGCGTCTCTCCTTCAAACCTTTGAGCTCTTCCAACCGCAACTTGGCGTTCTGCTCCTGTTGACCTCATTTTTAGAATGAGCTCTCAATCCCTCCATCTTAGACATAGGTCATCTCTTAGACTTTAAGGGTTCCTTAGTCTTAAGACACATCAGGTAGACACTCAACCATAGCCCTAGAGACTTAGAAGAGTTAGTCATAGGAATAGGTTACTCCTTAGGGGTGTTAGGAAAATTTGCCTACCCTATAGCTTAACCCAAATTCCTCACTTCCTCCCTTCAAGTTAAACTCAAATCAATTCCAACTTGATTGACTTTCTCCAAACTCATATCAAATCCAACTCTAACTCAAACCTTGAACCAATTCAATGGATTTTTTTCAAATCATGAATCAATTCCAAACAATTGAAACTTATGATAGAAGCTGATGATTGAAATTCCAAGTTCAAAAAAATCTTTCCTAAGTCTTTTGATTCCCTCTCATGGACTTAGCCTAAATCAAATCTAAATCAATTCAAATCCAAAGTAATTTTTCACAACCCATTTATATTCTCATTTATATTCACATATATAAATGAAATATAAATTCAAATCAATCAAACAAAATTTAAAATTCAGAAACCAAATAAAAAACATATTTCCTAAGTCATTTGATTCTATCTTATGGACTTAACCTAAATTAAATCTAAATCAATTCAAATTCAAGGAACTTCCTCACAACCCATTTATATTCTCATTTATACTCACATATATAAATGAAATATAAATTCAAAACAATCAAACCAAATTCAAAATTCATATCCCAACAAACATCTTTCTTAAGTCACTTTGATTCTATCTTATGGACTTAGCCTAAATCAAATCTAAATCAATTCAAATTCAAGGAATTTTCTCATAAACCATTTATATTCTCATTTTTATTCACAAATATAAATGAAATATAAATTTAAATATCCAAAAATAAATTCAAAAATCAAATCCAAATTCAATCAAAAATCCAACCTAAGCTTTCAAGTCAAAATCATGAACTTAGCCAAATCAATTTCAAATCAAGCCAAACCCTTGATTTTTGATTCAATCAATCCTACAATCATGAATCCAAATATAAACATAAACTCCAATCATCAAACAAAAACAAAATCCAAAAAAAAAACCCAAGTCAAACTCATGTTCACCCTTTTGAACTTGAAATTGTCAAGTGAATCAAAATCCATTTGACTTCAAACCACTTGCAAATGGATTTATATTTCAATTATAAGTCCATATGTGAGTTCAATCAAACACAAATCAAGCTTTAACCAAGCCATTTGACCCACCTAGGCTCACTTGACCCAAAGTGACCTAAAGTACCCCTTATGAGCTAAATTCTAATCCTACCTAAATTAGATTGAACTAATCCCAACTAAGCCTCAAATTATGAGCAACGATTATCATGAGATGATCAATCACTCAAATTGGGTCAAACCAAGTCAAACCTAAGGGTTGACCAAGTCAACACTTAGCCAAAATGAAACCTAAACTAACCAAAATCCACCATAGACCAAATTGGTTGAAATCATTGGTCAAAACTCATTCATGATCAATGTTTGAACTTGACCAAGTCATCATTTAAGCCTAACCTAACCCAATTGGCCACTTGACCTAAGTTAACCCAACTTGACCTATAAAGTCAAAATATGTCAAAATTTGATCTAAGACAAATTGATTGAAACCAGTGGATCAAGTTCATTCTGAATCACTTGTTGAACTTGACCAAAGCCCCAGTTGGCCAACTAGACCCAACCTAGCCCAATTGACCTTGAACCCAACTTGACCTATAGGGTCAAATTGAGCCAAATCCAAATATAAACCAAATTGATTGGAAACAAAGATACAAATCCATTTCAAATGATCAACCAAACAAAACCAACCCATGACCTAACCAATAAATAGGTCATGGGTCATTGGTCAACTTGACCCATTTGACCTAAATGAAATCAAATGAACCAAATTCAAATATAAATCAAATTGAACCAAACTAATGATGCCAAAACATTTCAAATGGTCATATGAACTTGTCCCAACCCTTGATTTAACCCAATTTGACCAATTAGTCAACTTAACCTATTTTGACCTAAATGAGTTAATATGAGCCAAATCATATCAAACCAACTCCAAATTCAATGAAACTTGGCCTAACCCATTTTTCAATCATACCAAATATATTCAAACTGAAATCAAGGTTAAATGACCATTTTACCTTAGGCCATAGGGTAACCTAAAATCAAAACCACTTAGAATTTGGTCATTCCTCTTCACGGACACTTGACATCCTCTTAATGGACCAAATGGTCACTAATGGACATGGTGTACATGACCCAATGGGTTTGGGTTAACCCAACCCAACCCAACCCAAGGCCAAAATTGATCACTTGCTTGAACATGAGCACATGGGGATTATTCCTCCACTCAATTAAGCACATGGGAACTTCACCACTCCACTCATCTAGCCAAACTGAATGCATGACACTCCTAATAGCATAATAAACCCTTTGAATACGATGTATTGGATCAAAATAGCAAGGAAGCTTGCGGCTGCTCGATTCACCTAGGGGGAGATATACTCCCCCTAATTCCACTTGAATTCATGAGTGACGCATTCGATTGAGCTTAGGAACTGTAAGTCAAGAAGTCTCCCAAGCTTCCTAGAGTGAGTTAGAATTCTCCATTTCTCATTTCTCTAAATAAAAATAAGCCAATTTATATCTCACTCAATACCAAACCAATCCAATTCCTCTTGAGCACCCTGGAGGGCCTAGTCAAGCTTCTTCCAAGCTCCAAAGGCAAGGGAAGTGGGACTTTGATCAAGGCCGTGAGCATTTGAAGGTGAACTTGGTCCATAGGAAGATCCATTCAATCTCAACAGCTCAAACCTCCAACAAGGGTTTGTCTTCACTAGACAAAGCTTCAAGGGATTCGAGCATTGGTGATAGCCTCCAGCGAGGTATGCCATTAAACTAAGCATAGTTTCATTTTTTTCTTGGTCCTTTGTGAAGGAAAGTTCAACCCCAAGCAAAGTTAGCCGTTGGATGTGTTCCCCTTTACTCTTAGATAGTGTGGGCCGAATTTGGTTTCAATCCGATCTCAATCGAGCTTAGATCTTCCCCTAGAAGATGGATGGTGGCCATATCCTATAGGGAAGATCAGGGATGGATCATGGTTGTCCATCCCCGTGTTTTGGATGGATGGCCATGATCAAGATGTGTAGGATATTTGATTTAATCCTTTAATACAGTGGGCTTAATCTCAGTTGTCTGATCTTTGATCGGACGGATGGGGAAAAATGCGTAGTGCCATTATGATGTGATAACTTAAGTGGCATATCCCATCATGCCACATGGAAAGCGTGTGCCACGTCAACCTCCACGTGGTACCGATGAGATTAACCACTTAATTAGGCTATTTAATTAATAGAAAATTATGGAAACTTCAAATATTCATAACTAAAAGAGGAAAAATCATAAAAATATGAGGTAAAATGCTTATGAAAGATATTTCAATGTAGAATAATATAAAATTATTTTCAATGGATTTTGAATAGTGATATTTCCTGAATTTGGGTTTTATTGGAAATGTGATTATGCTAATTATTCTCTAATGATCCTACTGATTAATCCCAAACTTCTCATGTGCATTTAGTGGGATGATTGCTGCCTCCCCTAATTTTCTTGGGATTTATTAATGGTTTAACTAGGGGAATTACTTAGTTCATTCTTAATTATCTTCTTAATATAATTAAGCATAATTAAATGTGTGAATAGTGGTTTAATCCCTTGATTGAGTTAATTAAGCTTTGTTTTAGTGATCAGGAGATTTAGGGAATAATTTTGGGATATTTTTCCTAAGTTATTCCTTAAACCCCCTTTATCTTCCTTAATCTAAACTCAATTTAGGGTTAATCCACTAATTACTTAATTAATTTGATAAAATTTTTAAAACTTTCTAGAAATCAATAAGTCCATCTTGAGTAGATGCTTAGGTGTTTAATAACCTAAGTGGCTTAAGGAAATCAAAACCCAATCCACGTGTGTGGGAAGGATTATGAAAGTACTTAACTTAAACCATTTAGCTTAATTAATCATTAATGGTGAGCCAAATGCATTAGGCCCTTTTCTTCCTAGGTGCATTACTAATTTAAATTCCTTGTGTGACTTTATGTCATATCATTAGCTCATAATTATTTGGTTAAATATGCTAAGGTAGTATAGGTAAGGGGTAATTAATATACTTTATGTACACCTTAACCTAACTAAAACATAAAATTGACCTAATCACTTTTTAATTAAACAAAAATAATGTACACATGTGGGAATGGGTTAGGAATAACAAACCCTCATCACATTTCTCAAGTTGAAATCAAACTCAAAATCAAACAAAATTTCTTTAAAACTAAATTTGATTTTCTTTAAATAATTCAATTCTATAGGATTGTCTTTTGGAATTAATTAGGATGAATGAATTTACATTGCTTTCATCACTTTATTTCTTTTCTAGCATGATAAATATGTATGCCATATGAAAATAATGCATTCATTCCTTTTAAAAATCAAAATTAAAATGAAATGTTTTCTTTATGTCAAGTTGCATGTTTTGGCTAAAGTAAGAATATGAATGGCTATTACCTCTATTAAATTCAAAATTTATAAATCAAACATCAAAACTGAAAGGTATGGTACATCTAATTATTTATAAGCTTGCATGTGATAAATATAAAGATATGTATTATGTGGCTTTGATCCTCCCTTTCTTAACATAGAATTGTATAGGTTTGGTAAAGTGTATAGTTCATTTGAAAAGAACATAACACTTGCTCAAATCCATTCCTATACACACCTATGTCATGACTTAAGAAGGAATTTCATATCACACATATAAATTAAATAACCAATCAAAAATCAAATAAATATAAACTTTTGCATCTTTCTTTTTTTTCATTTATTTCTTTTGTACATGCATATGTATTTAAAGAAAGTGGTATATTAGTCTGGACAACCCTAGGGTTGTGAGGATTTAAGTAGCCCTAAGTAGGTCTTGTACCTTACACCCTTGATGCTAACAATGGTGTCATACTCACTTATACCTTTCATACATACACACGTGCATATGAATAAAGGATAAAAGAATACCCCTTTTTCTACTTAATGAAAATCATGCATCATAAAGCATCCAAATTTTTTTATGAACACTATTTAGCATTCATTATTAAGGTGTGCTAAACATTCTCATTTGCATGTATAGATATGCTTAGGATTCATCCATATGCATGTTATATATGTTGGGAAAGAAATAAAGTGGTGTGTGTTTTGTGATATTATTTTACTTTACTTAATCTTAAAATGCCTTTCCTTTTGAATAGGTTTGTTTAGAGAAAATATAAACTTAGGATTAATTAAAACACATGATAAAACATTCACTAAACAAAAATCAAACATGAATCTACTTTAGAAATTACTTAGGGTGGGGAAGGAAAGAGAAGTTCCCTCCTCTTTTCCCTCTCTTTACAACTTAGTAATTAATTATAGGTTCATTCAAACCTTAAAAAATCATCAAATAAAAATCAACTAAATCAATTAAGCAACTTAAATGAAACCACCCTCTAAGTTGAATTTTTCATACTTAGGAAATTTAAACCTTAAATCCTAGCTAAGCATACCACACAAACCTTTTAAAGCACACACATTATACTAAGTCACCATTTCTAGCTTTAGGTTTGGGCGGTGCTTGGTTTGATGCTTTGCTTTTATTTTGTGATGTAATATTTTAGTCTGGATGTTAGGGTGAATGTGTGCAGAATGAATGGTAGAATGATTTAGTCTAATCATTATTTTTTGCAGGGGATTGTGCTTAAGGGGCGCTGTAATAATAAAAATATAAATTCTTTTACTGTGCAGGTGCTTATACCCCTAAGCATAATCCAATAGGCTAGGTGGACTTGGTCACCCATGTGTGGGGGTGTTAAGTCCAATATGCATGCTTAGGATTTGTACGATTTATTTAATTAATCTCTATTTTGCAGGTATTAGTTAGATTTACTTTTTCTTTTCATATACTTTTGCAATTAGGATTTTAGAATGATTGTTATGGGGAATTAAGATGAGCATTGGTTATAAGACTATGTACTATGTATCATGCGAAGCCTCCAGAGCACCCACCTTCCAACCATCCAAAACAAGAAACTAAAAGAAGAAAGAAGAAAAGAAGAAATGAAGACCCCTATAACATGAATTTCTTATTTTATTGTAATTTATTCATTAGTAATCCAGGTTGTATAAGGGGAGAGCTCGGCTAACTAATTTGTTTTTGGGTTTATGTGATGGATTCCAACCATAAATGGTATTTTATTCTTTTGCGCTAGTTTTATAAATTGATTGATCTTTATTTAACTTGTGCATTAAGATGGCATCTTTTCTAAGTTTGTTCCTTGCTTTGATGTATGGCCTGGATGACAATTAGGCTCTTAGGAAAAAATAAATCTTCTACCTAATTAATCAACTCAAAATTAAAAAAATAAATAACTCATAACCTCATCTAAAGCCTAAGTTAAAATTAAGATAAAAAAATTAGTAACCCCTTAGCTGGATGAGTATTACTTTTCTCACATCATGCATAAAGGCATATTATTTCACTCTTGAATTGGAGGGCTTCCACCTTTTCCAGAGAACTTGGCTTGACCTATGATAGCCATGGTGGAAGCACACCTCCGTATCTTATTGTTTTTGGCCCATAATCTAATTTCTCGTGCATTAGGCATATGAATCCTAAGGCCTGTATCAAATTGATTGTCCAAAATAAAAAATAATATGAAAAATTTGCATTAGATTTAAGTCATTAAAGCATGCCCTTACATGATCTAGTCTCTTAGGGAGTGTGTTTAAGGACTTAGTCTCTTTCTAAATACATAACAAACTTGCTATCTTGCATAAACACATGACTTCCCTTCATATTTTAAAATCGTACGATGAGTTAGTTGGCAACAACCCCCAGGCGGTTGTAAGTCCAATAGTCAGATAATTTATCCTCTCTTATGGAGGTAAACCAAATACCCATTTTCTCTTTATATTTAGGTCATGGTTTTTGGCCCTTGCCAAAGCTCCCTAGATTTAGGTTCATAGGTTGTTACTTCCCTTTGTGGGCTACGAGCATAAATCCTCACCTCTTAGGCATTTTCATGACCTTGTATCATGAAATTGTAAGCCCTACATTTCTAATAAAAATTTAACTCAAACAAATTAATTCAATTTCAAAATTGTAAAGCTCAATCATAGGGTAGTTTGGCATGCTTACTAGGCTTCCTAGTATCTTAAGCATCCCTTACTTATTTTCATTTGGCTTCGATAAGAACTCCCTCCTCTTGATCGATCCCACTTGACTTTCTAAAATTAAACCAATAGATTGATCGTCCTACATTTCAAAATCTTTGGAGACAATGATCATCTACCTTACTCGAGAGTATTCCTAAGGAATCTTGTTCCTTAGAATGTAATAAACTATGGGGGCTTGCCCCTGTTGGAAACTTAACAAACTCGATTTAAAATAAACCCTACTTTACTTTTCCATGTAAAGTAGGGGAAGAATCTCTGGTACATTCCAAAGACCCATAGTCTTTAGGAGTCCTTATTGAGGTGATTAGGTCCCTTATAGAGTGGTGACTTGTATCTTTCAAGATAGTACACCTCTCCTCAATGTCGTACCCAATCACCCTAATAAGAACATTTGCAAATCTGCATGGCATCCCAACAAGATGTTATTTTATATATATTTCTGCTTTCATTTGTCTTTCTTTTCTCTAAAAAGGGAAGGGGATAGATGAAGGCGGAGATATATATAAAAATTTTCACCACATATTTTTATGCCGACTCTGCTGGGGATGGTTCCTCTCTCCATCTTTGGTAAATGATTGTTGTCTCCAAGTATCGATAGTGGGTTTGTACTTTTGTACAAATCCAAGACTATCTTTCTTTTCGGTGGCACTTAACTTATGTCATCCTTAAGTTAAGCTAGACAACATCTTTAGGTTTTAGGGTCTCACCCTGTGTTGGTCTTAAAACCCCCATTGGGTTCCCCGATGAGTGAAAATAAAAATCTAATAAAAAGAAAATGATTAAAGACTTCCTCCTTACCATTTTTATGGTAAGGAAAAGTTCATTCTAAAAATAAAGATAAAAAATACCTTCATAAAAGTCTTGCTTTTCAAAAGCACATTTTCAAAATACATTTAATAACCTATTTGCACTACATCTAACAATTTTCATAATTATTACATGTAGGAATATTTCAAAAATAAAACCAAGAACATAATTTTTGAAAGCACAAACAAACTTCTTCACTCAATTCATTTTGATGAAGACTTCATTTTCAATAATAAAATTTCAACAATCCTAAATTTTCAAAAAGCACAAAATTTGAAGATAGGCCTTTCCATTCAATAAATCCAAATGTGTTGGATGGATGTTACATCTTCAAGCCAAAATCATAACTTTTAATTTCCACTCAACACATTCCACATGTGTTAAGTTGGAATTTCCAACTTTTCGAAAAGCACATATGAAACCTCTCCATTCAATATACCCACATTTATTGAATGGAGGTTTCATTTCTAATCAAAATCAAAAATAAATTTTCCAAAAGCACATATGAAACCTCTCCATTCAATATACCCACATTTATTGAATGGAGGTTTCATTTCCAATCAAAATCAAAAATAAATTTTTCAAAATCATATATGAAACCTCTCCATTCAATATACTCACATTTATTGAATGGAGGTTTCATTTCCAATCAAAATCAAAAATAAATTTTCCAAAAGCACATATGAAACCTCTCCATTCAATATATACCCACATCTATTGAATGGAGTTCTCATTTCCAATCAAAATCAAAAATAAACTTTCAAAAAGCACATATGAACATCTCCATGCCTAAATCTATTGAATGAAGATTTCATTTCCAAATAAAATGACATTATTTTGAAATTCCACCTAACATATTCCATATATGATTAGGTTAGAATTTCCTCTTTCTAAAAGCAATAATCACACATGAAAATACATCTTTGAAAATGTAACATAATTGATTTCCATCTTACATACCCAAATTTGTTAAGTGGAAATCCCTCTTCTCAAAATCAACAAAAACACAAAATTTCAAAACACATTGGAACTTCATTTTAGCATACTAAATTTTCTAAAGTGAAGTCTCCATTTTTCAAAATAAAATCCAAAATAAAAAGAAAGACTTTTGGAACTTCATTCTTTAGCATACCACATTTGCTAAAGTGAAGTCTCCATTTTCAAAACAAAATCAAAACATAAAATTTGAAACACATTTTTGGAATTTCATTTAGCATACTCAAATTTGCTAAGTGAAATCTCCATTTCATAAAAATTCAAAACACATTAGAACTTCATTTTAGCATACCACATTTGCTAAAAGTGAAGTTTCCATTTTTCTCCAAAAAAAAATCCAAAACAATAAGAAACACTTTTGGAACTTCATTCTTTAGCATACCAAATTTGCTAAAGTGAAGTCTCCATTTTCAAAACAACCCAAAACAAAAAAAATTGATACACATTTTTGGAATTTCATTTAGCATACCCAAATTTGCTAAGCGAAATCTCCATTTAATAAAATTTTTTTAAATACATTTGGAACTTCATTCTAGCACACTACATTTGCTAAAGTAAAGTATCCATTTTCAAAAACACAAAAATTTGAAATACATTTTTGAAATTTTATTTAGTATACTCAAATTTACTAAGTGAAATCTTCATTTTACAAAATTTTAAAACACATTGGAACTTCATTCTAGCATACCACATTTTCTAAAGTGAGGCCTCCATGTTCAAAATCAAAATCTCCAAAAACAAAAGAAACACATTGGGATTTTCTTAGCATACCCAAATTTGATAAGAGTCCTATTTTCAAAAAATTTCAAAAAAAAAAAAACTTGGGTTCCTCATTTAGAATACCCAAATTTACTAAATGAGAATTCCATTTTCAAAATCACAAATGATTCATAAAATAAAGAAAACAAAGAAAAAGAAGAAATTGTTTTCGAACACCCCACTTAGCATATCCAAATTTGCTAAGTGAGTAGATTGCAAAAATCACAAATCAAAATCAAATTGATCCTTTACTTTAACATACCCAAATTTGTTAAATAAAGAATCCCCAAGATCAAAATTGAAATTCAAATATGAACCTATGGAAGCATCTCTCTAAAAATATTTGAACCCATTTTCAACATACTCAAATTTGTTGAAAATGGATTCTAAATTCAAAATTTTCTCTTTCCAATCAAAATCTCAAAATCTCTTCTAAATCTATTTGAGTTTGACTTAACACTTTCAAGATGTTGAGTATGGGTTCAAATTCTAAATTCAAATTCAAAATCAACAAAGCAAGAAAATTTTATTCAAGTTTGTTTTCAACATTGCAGTTACAATCAGCTTTAGCCAATTTTTTCAGTCTCAGTTCATTACAGCTTGATTCAATTACAGCACCCAAGCATGTGTTCACCTTTCCCCATGGGATTGATCAAGCAAGCCTTCCCCGCTCTAACTACGCCCACCTCATTCACTTTGGATGACATTTTGAGGGGCCCTGATTACAGTGAGGGACCTCCACGATATTATTAGTAGGAATGTGGCAGTAGGGGCGGGTCAGTTGACATGCCATCAAATTCTGAGATTCCCTTCATGAAGAGGAAGGTTGTGGTGGTTCCCACAGCAGCAGTGTCAGTGCCAGCGCCTATGCACACCATGGTTCCCTGTGCTATCCTAGTTAGGGCTAGCACCCACTCATTAGCACCTTCCAAGGGGAAGGCTCCCCTGATCCCAGGGATTGTCTTCCCTACTTTCGAGGTTGGGTCTAGCTCTTACTCTGCTCACCCTACCAGGACCCAAAAGAGAAACAAGAATTGCATGATAAAGATGTACCACACCCTTATTGCTAGGGACATGGAGGCAGCCACGTAGTCTATTATTGAAGAGTTTCCCACATTGGTTTCCCCGCTGGTTACAGCAAACCTGTTCCACCCCTTTTTGGTTCTGATAGAGAGGATGTTAGGAGAATTTTTATTTCACCTCCACCGGCTCAATTCCACCACCGGTGAGAGAGGAGAAGATAGGAAAGGCAGCCTTTACCAAGTTCATATCCAATCAAGAAGATTGGTTTATCATTGTAGCGGTTCCTCGTGATTTTCACATCAATTCACGTCGATCATCTGCAGATTTCTCGCGGACTACCCATCATAGGAGGAGAGCTCATGTTCAAAGAGATTTGATTGTGTCTCCACCACAATTCTCTATCTCCGTCCATCCATGTTCCGTCTAGTTCCACCAATGAAGGCCGCAGCAGGGGAGAAGAGAACCTCGTTGGTGATCCGGCTATGACCAAGAGATCATGTCCTATCTACACTACATATTATGGCGAGGCCAAGCTCTCCTGCTCGACCTTCTGCCCTAGTAGTGGTGAAGTAGAAGTGGCAACCTCGAAGCATAGTAGTCGTCCCATCATCACCACCACCGCAACAGGACATAGAGATGGTTGTAGCAATTACCGAGGGAGAAGATGACATCTCAATTGTACCTACGATGATGGATCCTCCTAGGAGTGTCACCCCATGCAAATTAAGTGATAATCAGGAGCATATTTTTTCAAGCGAGTATAGCCCTCATAGGGTTAACTCTCCATTAGCATGGGAGGTCCGGTGCCTCACAGTACATGATAGTGATCCCACCACCGGTCAACCAAAGCCATTTGTTCCAATTCAGATAGATCGTTCTCTAGATGGTATAGTAGCCCATTATTTCAAGGAGAAGAAAGAGATCTTAGGATATGACTGGTCTGATGAGGAGAAGATCATCTTTGATCCCAATGAAGTTGATTTATTGGGAGATTTAGCAGGGGTTTGCATGGTAGATACCAGGGGATCCCTTCTTAGAGAGAAGCATACTATGGAAGGTATTGAAGCCGAGCAGGAAGACACGGCCTACTCAACCCAACACCTCCTTCAGGAAATAAAATAGAAAGAAGAAAAAATATATAGGATAGAGAAGAGGCTTGAAGATCTATTAATAGTTGTCTTAGCACTTCAAAACCAAGCACCGGCGGTCCATCCTACTATAACTGAGACCAGTCAGCTAAAGTTGGTGCATGTATTGGATCTAGCCAAGACTTTACCTCCAGTAGAGCAAGGTAGCACTAGCATGTATAGGACGGTAGTGGATAGTACCTCCATACAAGAAAAAGATATCAAGAGCATGGTTAAGCAGCAAGTGAGAGAAGCGTCAGCTCAAGCCCAAGGAGGATCATCAGTTTCAAAGGGTAGACCCTACCCAGAGGAATTTGATGCAATCCAATATCCTAAGGGTTTCGTGCCACCTTCTTTCTAAAGTTTTGATGGTAGTGGGAACCCAAGGCAGCACATTGCGCATTTCAGAGCTAGTTGTTGCAACACTGGTGGAAGTGATGCTTTACACTTCTGTCTCTTCGCCAGTAGCTTAGTAAGTATAGTATTTGACTGGAATGCTAAACTTTCTAATAGTTTAGTGAAGACTTTTGCTGAGTTGGAGCAACACTTTATCAAGAGGTTTGTTGGAGCTCAGCAAAGGGTCACTGTTGGCGATCTCATTCTAGCTCAACAAAATCCTGGTGAGTCTCTCGTTGAGTACATTCTCAGATGGCATAATTTGAGTATGAAATGCGAACCACCATTGTCTAAACAGTATGCCATCAAGATTCTATTCAAGAATATCCATAGCCCAGTCGCCTTCATGTTTAAAGGTTTCACCATCAAAACTTTTGAGAAATTAATCAACAAGGCGGCTAGCTTGCAAGAAGACAAAAGTTGCCTTCCTATCTACCAAAAGCCAAAAGAGGGTATATGAAAAAGCCCGGTCATAATAGTAGATAAGAGGAAATAACCATCCAGAGAGCAGTTTGAGAGACCTTGTGCTCCACAGTCGTTGCTTCTGCCTCCTCTACCACCACCGAGGCAGCCCTACTGGCCGCCACAGCAGCCTTCACGGTCTACACTGCCTCCTCCTCAGCCACATCATCAGCAGTAACAATATACATACCTGTCGCCATGTAGCTATGGTCCACCTACTCATTTGGATAAACATAATAAGCCTTATTCATTTAATAGGGAGGTAATCAGGAAGATCTTTAAGAATCTCTTAGAGAATCTTGATTTTTAGCTATCCGAACCTAGGAACTGGAGGAAGTGGGCAAAATTCATGATCCTCACTTTTGCCCCTACCACCCTATGCTAGGTCATGTTTTGAAAGATTGCTTCACATTTAAGGACTGGCTTGAACATAGCTTCAAGACCGGTGCTATAGTTATCTCGAAGGAATACTTTATGGAACAACCATCCAGTTCCATTAGGGTAATTTTTGTGGATTCTTGTGAGTCTTCCAAAACCAAAGAAGGTTGGGATATCTCTTTATCCAAAACCTCTAAGAAAATTATATTGAAGATCAAGAAACATTTCTTGCAGGTGCCAAAGTCAGCTCAAACCTCCAATATCAAGTAAGGTTTGCAAGTTGCTAGAGCCAACTCAGGGAAAGGGAGAGCTCAGCAGCAGCATGTGCCAGCTTGGGATAGTCAAGTAGTGCAACCACCGACCGAGTCTAGCCTCCAGTCCACCATTGCAGCTACTACATCAATAACTACCTCCACTTTAGCTAGCTCTTCTTCATTTAGTAGATATCTTATATCGACAGATGAGGGCATCAAATCCCTCACCCCTCTTACTTTACTTGATTTCTACTATGTACCTCCTATCAAATCCAATAAATTGAAGAATAAAGCTAGCTTGAATTATATGTGTCACTTTTGATGGGTTGTGAATCTACTCTAATAACTCTTCAAGTCTAACAACAACTATAATAATTTTGATCTTCCTCTTTCGATTTAGAGTTCCCACTCACTACTACGGGTTTGCCTCTTGAGATAGACTTGGAATCATCCAGGTCCCATAGGAGAAGCTATAGGTGAGCTAACGCGTGGTAGAACCTTCCATTACCCACAAGAGATCATCAAGTCAACCTCAGTGGCAAGGTTATATCTCCTAGGGCAGCACCTCAAGATAGAGGGAAACAATTCATTGGTTTAGAGGATCGAGAAGCCCCTCCACAAGATGCTCCACCCTTGGACATGCTTGTGGAGGATCAATCCAATGTGGACTACAATGTCCTCTCTCACCTAAGAAAGTTACCATGTAAGCTAAGCATATACAATGCCCTTGTCTTATTCAAAGAGATGAGAAAATCATTAATCAATGCTCTCCTTGATTCTAAGATATGTTTAGCTCATCTGACACTATTAGAGAGGAGGCATATTATTACAGAGAAGCTTAGGGGATCCCCTTCACAGATGAAGACCTTCCTCGGGGACATAACTATCCCCTACATTGGACATGGGCGACTTGCCAGAGTTCTCATCGATCTAGGTGCATCAGTGAATATTATAAGTCTAAATACCCATACCTATTTGAGGATCAACATCTCCAAACTCTGAGGAGATCGGATGATGTTGAGAGGATTCAATGAACAAGGCGAGAAGGTTTTAGGTTCCATAGTGATACCTTTGGAGATAGGTGACTAGAAGACTAAAGCCAAGTTTTAAATTATTGATTAGAATACTTCATTCATTGCTTTGCTCGGTAGGCCTTGGATACATCAAAATAAGATGATTCCATCCTCCCTTCATCAGTGCATCAAGTTCAGCAAGGATGGGATTAAGTATTAGGTCAAAGGAGATAAAAAGTCATTTTCAGTTTGAGAGGTTAAGTTATATGAGGATGCTACCTACTATCTTCCTCAAAACACCCTTTCTCATGAACTTGGACAAAATTCAAATTCAAAAGAAAAGAAAATTAAGAAAAAGAAAAAGCAAAAGAAAAAGAAAAGAAAAATGAAAATCCAAGTGAACAAGAAAGGGAAATTGAAGAAGAAATATAGTCACATATCACATTTCACCCACTGTTCATTTCATCATATGGACATGTGGGTAGGATGACTCGACCTCCACTAGGCAGAGGTAGAGACAGAAATAGAGGCAGTTCCAAAGATGAAAGACTCCCTAGTTGGCCATCAGTCAACAGGGGTTATGTTCCAGTTTATAGAAGTACCCCTACTATTCATATAGGCTTGGAATCTAGCTCAGAGGGTAAGTCTAATGAGATTAGCATACCAGCCAACCCCTCTCAGTGGGTTTCAATGGAGGTGACAATCAAGCTGGACAACGATGAAGACCGGGCCTCCAGACAAAGCAAAGTATTTGAATCAAATGTATGTAAAACTATCAAGCAACAGTTAGGAACCTTAGCTCTAATCTCAAAAAGTTAAAGGTTTAGTAGTTAAGGAAGCCCCTCAATCTTTCAAGGATATGAAGGTGAATATATTATTTTTGGGATCATCCTCTTCAAGTCCTAAAGTTGATGTAGAACTTGAGGAAATTCATATAAAGAATTAATGGAATCACCTTTTGATTGGTACTCACCTTGTGTTCTTAATCTTACAAAGAAGGGTTTGATTCCTTATTCATTGTCTAAGCACAGGTCAAAGTACTTTGAAAAGCTACAATGCACCGATGACGGGATTAGATTCATGGTTGATGATTACTGCTTAACCATCTAGAGTCTGATAGGTTCTTTTCAGACCAAACCAACTCTTATGAGGATGTATGTTTAGAAATCTCAGATGATCCAGATGATATCCAAATCAAAGATGCATCACCATAATTTGAAGAGGAGATCCATTCAATAATTGACAATCTTAAAGAAATAAACCTCATGATAGAAGAAACTTCATGCCCGACATACATCAATTCATTACTAAATGAAGAAGAAACCAATGACTTAGTTATTCTATTGACTGAGTTTAAGGACTGCTTTGCATGGAGTTATGAAGAGATGTTCGGATTATCTTCTGATGTAGCAGTCTACAAACTAGCAATAGATCCTAACGCTAACCCTATCAAGGAAGCTCCTAGATGCATACGGTCAGAAATTGAACAACTGGTCATTTCTGAAGTCAAGAAATTGATTAATGTTGGTTTCATCAGGAAGAAAAATATCATACCTGGTTAGCCAATGTCGTCCCAGTTAAGAAGAAGAATGGTCAAATTCTCATATGCATCGATTTCAAGGACTTAAACATCGCATGTCGTAAGGATGAATTTCCTCTTCCTATACTAGAATTAATGGTGGACATCATCTCATATCATGCAGTTTTCTCTTTTATGGATGGATCATCTGGCTATAACTAAATCAAAATGGCCCTCGAGGATGAAAGAAATAGTGCTTTTCGAACCTTGATAGGAATCTATTGTTATAGGGTCATGCCTTTTGGCCGTAAAAATGCTGGTGCTACATACCAACGGGCCATGACTCAGATCTTCAATGAACTAATCCATCATCAGGTTGAGTGTTATGTTGATGATCAAGTAGATACGAGCAGAGAAAAGGAAGACCGTCTCTTTGACTTAAGAGTAGTTTTTGAATGATTAAGACAGTACAACTTCAAAATGAATCCCCTAAAGTGTGCATTCAGAGTAGCTTCAGAGAAATTACTTGGGTTTGTTGTTCGACATGGGGAAATAGAAATAGATCCAGAAAAGATCAAAGCTATCTTAGAAATTCCACCTCCTAAGAGTTTAACTCAACTTAAATCTTTCCAAGGAAGGTTGGTGTATCTAAGATGCTTTATTTCCAACCTATCAGGGTGATGCAAGCCATTCTCAGCACTTATCAAAAAGGATGCCAAGTTCAAGTGGAATGACAAGTGCCAGCATGCTTTTGAAGATATCAAGCGATTTGGAAGCCGCCTTTAGCAACCCCCTCCGGGCCACTCATCCTCTACACTGCTACGTTGGATGACTCTCTTGGTGCTTTGTTGACCCAAGCTAATGACGAAGGGAAGAAGAGTGCTCTCTACTACCTCATCCATCATCTAATTCTTACTGAAGCAAACTATCCACCTATTGAGAAACATTGCCTAGCTTTGATCTTTGCTTCCCAAAAGCTATGGTACTATATGCTTTCTCATAAAGTGAACTTGATTTCCTGAACCAATCCACTGCAGTATCTCATGACATGGCCAATGTTATTCGAACATTTGGCACGATGTTCCACGATCCTCTCATAGTTTGATATCATATTCATACCCCTCCATGCGATAAAAGGATAAGTGCTAGCATATTTCTTAACAACACACCCACTTTCAGATTATTCTCCGCATAGTGATGATCTCCCTGATGAACAAATCATGAACTTAGGGAAGGTTGACAACTGTCGATGGGAGATGTACTTTGATGGTGCATCTTCTTTTCATAAAGGTGAAGCACCATGATCTACTTTTCCAAGAAAGGTAGGGGTAGGAATCATTCTCTTAACTCTAGATCGCGATGTGATGAGATTCTCATATTATCTATCCAATCCCTACCACCAACAACGAAGCTGAGTATGAGGCTTTGATTATTGATCTTGAGTTATCTATCATAGTGTGTGTCAAGAGCATCAATATCTTTGGGGATTCTCAGTTGGTCATCAATCAGATTGATGGGTCCTACAAAGTTCTCAAACCCAATCTTTGTCATTACAATGAGATACCATGAAGTTATTGGCCCAAATCCCTGAAGTCACCATCTACAATTTTAGCCGAGCAAAGAACACAGTAGCAGATGCTTTGGCCAGACTTGCCAGAGAATTTTCATGTCTGGAAGATGAATCCATTCCAATAAAGATCCAAAATAGACAAGTCTTATCCTTTATTAATGTTGAACTCATCGAAAGACTTTCTCTTAAAGGGGAGGTTGTTGTTTCCTATAAGGACAAGGAGTTGGATTGGAGGCAACCATTCATAGACTATTTGAACACCGGCAAACTACATCAAGAAAAGTCACAAGCCCATTAGATGAAATAGAGAGCTCTCTCCTATGCCCTCGTTGATGGCACCCTGTACCGACGGTCCTTTAATGATATGTGGTTACGTTGTTTAGATAAACACTAAGCCCGTGGCATTGTAACCGAGGTACATTCAGGTCTATGCGGAGCTCATCAATCATATCCAAAAGAAAACTTGTGTTAGTCCTAAGGAGACCAATTGTTGCCCGTCGAAAGATGGGAGGCAAGTTTGAACCCACGTGGGAAGGCCCCTATGTCATAGAGAAGGCCTACCAAGGAGGATCTTATTGACTTATTGATTGTAAAGGGGAACACCCAATGCTTCCAATTAATGGGCTCTATTTGAAGAAATATTACCCATAAAAGATGTTTGAACATCATTATCAACAAAAGAACAAAAATCTGATTCCATTTCATCAAAATCTTCTCTTTTTTTGAATGTGTTTTTTATTTATCTTGTGAATCTGCCCTGACATATTTATGATAGGTGTGAGAGAACCCAAGAGGCATCCTATTCCTCTTTCACAACACAAACACAATCAAACACAATCTCCTGACGCTATTAGAATAGGTGTGAGAGAACCCAAGAGGCATTCTATTTCGATTAGCACAACTAAGTTAGGTGTGAGAGAACCCAAGTGGCATCCTTTCTTAATGGGAATTCTTGGTTGCCATCTGTGGCACCATTTCATCAAAATCCCCAACATGTTTAAGGTAGGTGTAAGAGAACCCAAGAGGCTTCCTATTCCCTTTAACGCAAGCACAAAAATAAATACAAATCTTTTGTCTCAGACTATTTTTTGTGTGGGAGCAAGCTCCCAGTGGCACTCACTCATTAGCTGCTCTAGGTCGGGATTATATACTACCTCGCTATCATGTCACCCCAGTGGTTCTTTATTTTGGAAGATGTGAGTCCTTGTACTTTCTTTCTAACTTGACCATTACAAATCAATAAGTGCCTTGTTAGTTTAGCAGACTTCACTGCCCAGCCAGTAAGTTACCTCATGTTGATTTTGTTTAAGAAGATGTGAGTCCCCGCTTTCTTCTTGAACTAATCATCATGATCTAACTAGGTTGAGTATATTTGAGGTTTAAGATAAGTCCCCCAGAGGCTCCTTTCCTCTTGACTACATTTGAGTCGATATAAGTCCTCTAGTGGCATTCACTCTGTAGTCGCCCTAGGTCAGGTAGCACCTGTCGAGTCAAAGATAGACTATCCCAGTAATCGGTTCTACTATAGGAGGATGTGAGTCCCCAAGCTTTCTTCCTAGGCAGATTGTTGCAAACTGACGGATGCCTTAAGTTGGTAGATGTTCGCTATGCTGATAGCGACTCACCAGGTGGATACACCACTCTTGGCAGATGTGAATCCCCACGCTTTCTCCTTAAGTTAGCCATCGAATACCTATTTGATATATGACTAACCATGTCATCTTCTCTAGGGTTTTGGATTAATCCCTTAGTGGCCCCTCTCCCTGTGGGCATTCTATTTGGATCACATCCTTTGTGACCCCATTTGAACACTACTCAGGTTACTCTTAGATTAGACAATCCCCCTTTCCTAGTAGCCACCCCTGTGGTTGGAGAATTTGTTCTGGATGTGATTCTCTCTTGGTTTAAATCACGAGATAGGTCAAAATGATATAAGCTCCTTCTCAGTTTGATCCCTCACAAACCAACAGGATCCATAATAAATAAACTAAATAAACAACCAAACTAATTTGCTTATGGATTAGGGCAGTGTCAGCAAAACTCCCTATAGGAATTACCTGACTACCTGAGTTGATATAAATCCCTGGGTCGGTACTCACTCCGCACTCACCCTTAAGTCAGGTTCAATCTATTTTTCCACAAGCAGGTTACCTTGGCAGTCATTCCACTTTGGAAGATGTAAGACTATGATGCATTCTTTCTAGCATGATTATCGCAAATCGACGGGCAGCCCTAGGTCTGGTTCAATTTGTTACCCAAATCAATCGATCACCCCAATGGCCTTTTGTAATGAAAGATGTGAGTCCCCGAGCTTCTTCTCTTAAATTGATCATTGCAAACCAAAAGGCACTCCTTTGGTCAGATAGTTCTCCCATCGGCCGGGAAGCTACTCCCTTTGGTTTAGCAAATCTGAGATAGGTTTGGGCTAATATAAGCTCCTTCTCAGTGTGACCCATCACAAACCAAGGGAATCCATAAAACAAACTAAAAAATGAAACTAATCTAGACTATCTTTAAATTGATTTAAGTCTCCCAGCGGCATTCACTTAATAGTCAGCCCTTGGTCGGGTTTGATTTATTACCTTGCCAAGTCTTCCTTATTTTTGAAGATGTGAGTCTTTCTTTCACTTACACAGCACCTTGGTTGGATAGCCCTACCTTGTGGTTCGTAGACTACTCCCTTTGGATTGGTAGGTCTGAGTTAGGTCCAGGCCTCCATGGCCCCCACTGAGTGTAATCCATTGCAAATTGATAGGATCCATCATAATCAAAACAAATTAAAGAATGAAATTAATCTTGACTATCTCTGAGTTGATCCAATTCCCCCAGCAGCATTCACTCAATAGTCAGTGCTAGGTTGGGTTCTATCTGTTTCCTTGCCAATAGATCACCCCAGTAGTTGGTCCCTACTTTGTAGGATGTAAGTCTACTACGCTTTCTTCCAAGTACAGCTGCTGCACACTGAAAGGCATCTCTTTTGTTTGGGTAGTCCTACCTTGTGGTTGGTAGACTACTCCCTTTGGATTGGTAAATCTGAGTTAGGTCGAGCCCTCTGTGGCTCCTACTCAGTGCGATCCATCGCAAACCAACAGGGTTCATCCCAAATCCAATATCTAAAAATCTAAAAAAAATTCAACTCTCCTCCCTCAGTGGAGTTAATCAAATCAAAATAATCAAAATAAATTAAATAAATCAAATCAAATCTCTCATCCCCTTGTGGATGATTTGAACCTGTCTCCTTAATGGACGGTTCACATAATCTATCCCTAGTGGATTCCTCCTTCCCTCTCATATGCCCTTAACATTGGTAGAGTCACATTGCACTAAGCTCTGGATTCCTTCTACACCTTGGGTTAGGAGTAGACCATTTTTGTTAGTTCTTGTGGTCATTCAATGTTGTTGATCATTTTGGTCAACACCAATACGTGCGGTGTTCCTTGTCAGTCACACAACACCTATTGGGCCCCCTTCGTTGACCTCATTTTTAAAATGATCTCTTAACCCCTCCATCTTAGACATAGGACTTCTCTTAGACTTTAAGGGTTCCTTAGTCTTAAGACACATCTAGTGATTAGGTGGACACTCAACTTAGCCCTAGAGACTTAGAAGAGTTAGCCATATGAAATGGTTATGCCTTAGGGGTATTAGGAAAATTTGCCAACCCTATAGCTTAGCCCAAATTCCTCACTTCCTCCCTTCAAGTCAAACTCAAATTAATTCTGACTTGATTGATTTTCTCCAAACTCATATCAACTCCAACTTTAACTCAAACCTTGAACCAATTCAATGGATTTTCTCAAATCATGAATCAATTTCAAACAATTGAAACTTTTTATTGAAGCCAATGATTGAAACTCCAAGTTCAAAAAAATCTTTCCTAAGTCCTTTGATTCCCTCTCATGGACTTAGCCTAAATCAAATCTAAATCAATTCAAATTCAAAGAATTTTCTCACAACCCATTTATATTCTCATTTAAATTCATATATATAAATGAAATATAAATTCAAATCAATCAAACTAAATTCAAAATTCAAAAACCAAATCAATATATATATATATATATATATATATATATATATATATATATATATATATATATATATATATATATATATATATATATATATATATATATATATATATATATATATATATATATATATATATATATATATATATATATATATATATATATATATGTATATATATATATATATATATATATATATATATATATATATATATATATATATATATATATATATATATATTTGATTCTATCGTATGGACTTAGCCTAAATCAAATCTAAATCAATTCAAATTCAAGGAATTTCCTCACAACCCATTTATATTCTCATTTATATTCACATATATAAATGAAATATAAGTTCAAAACTATCAAACCAAATTTAAAATTCAAATCCAAATAAAAAATCTTTCCTAAGTCACTTTGATTCTATCTTATGGACTTAGCTTAAATCAAATCAAAATCAATTCAAATTCAAGGAATTTTTTCAAAGCCAATTTATATTCTCATTTACATTCATAAATATAAATGAAATATAAATTCAAATATCCAAAAAAAACTTCAAAAATCAAATCCAAATTCAATCAAAAATCCAACCTAAGCTTTCAAGTCAAAATCTTGAACTTAGCTAAATCAATTTCAAATCAAGTTAAACCCTTGATTTTTCTTTATGATTCAATCAATCCTACAATCATGAATACAAATATAAACATAAACTCCAATCATCAAACCAAAACTAAATCCAAAAATCAAACCCAAGTCAAACTCATGTTCACCCTTTTGAACTTGAAATTATCAAGTGAATCAAAACCCATTTGACTTCAAACCACTTGCAAATGGATTTATATTTCAATTACAAGTCCATATGTCAGTTCAATCAAACTCAAATCAAGCTTTGACCAATCCATTTGACCCACTTAAGCTCACTTGACCCAAACTGACCTAAAGTACCCCTTATGATCCAAATTCTAATCCTACCCAAATTGGAATTAACTAAGCCCAACTAAGCCTCACATTACGAGCAACAATCATCATGAGATGATCAATCACTCAAATTGGGTCAAACCTAAGGGTTGACCAAGAAAATACTTAGCCAAAATGAAATCTAAATTAGCCAAAATCCACCATAGGCCAAATTGATTGAAACCATTGATCAAAACTCATTCATGATCAATGTTTGAACTTGACCTCATCATTTTAAACCTAGTTGACCACTTGACCCAAGTTGACTCAACTTGACCTAAAAAGTCAAAATATGTCAATACTTGATCTAAGTCAAATTGATTGAAACCAATGGGTCAAGTTCATTCCAAATCACTTATTGAACTTGACCAAAGCCTCAACTAGACCCAACTAGCCTTGACCTTGAAACTAACTTTAAAATTGAGCCAAATCCAAATATAAACCAAATCAATTGCAAACAAAGATACCAATCCATTTCAAATGATCAACCAAACATAAACCAACCCATGACCTAAATAGGTCAAATGGGTCAAATTGGTCAACTTGACCCATTTGACCTAAATGAAATCAAATGAACCAAATCCAAATATAAATCAAATTGAACCAAACCAATGATGCCAAAACATTTCAAATGGTCTTATAAACTTGTCCCAACCCTTGGTTTGACCTAATTTGACCAATTAGTCAACTTGACCCAAGTTGACCCATTTTGTCCTAAATTGATCAACATGAGCCAAATCATATCAAACTATCTCCAAATTCAATGAAACTTGGCCTAACCCATTTTTCAATCATACCAAATATTTTCAAACTAAAATCAAGATCAAATGACTATTTTAGCCCTAGGCCATAGGGTAACCTAAAATCAAAACCACTTGGAATTTGGTCAATTCCTCTTCATGGACACTTGGCATCCTCTTAGTCGACTAAATGGTCACTAATGGACATGGTGCACATGACCCAATGGGTTTGGATCAGCCCAACCCAACCCAAGGCCAAAACTGACCACTTGATTGAACATGAGCACATGGGGATCATTCCTCCACTTAATTAAGCACATGGGAGCTTCACCACTCCACTCCTCTAGCCAAACAGAATGCCATGACACTCCTAACAGCCTAAAATCCCTTTGAATAGGGTGTCTTGGATCAAAATGGCAAGGAAACTTGCGGTCGTCCGATTCACCTAGGGAGAGATATACTCCCCTTAATTCCACTTGAATTCATTAGTGACAAATTCGATTGAGCTTAGGGAACTCAGAGCAAGTCATTGCAAGTCTCCCCAAGCTTTCTAGAGTGAGTTAGAATTCTCCATTTCTCAGTTTCTCTAAACCAAAAATAGGGGAGCTCAGGCCAATTTCCATCTCACTCAATACTCCAAACCAATCCAATTCTTCATTCGAGCACCCTCAGAGGGTCTAGTCGAACTCATCCCAAGCTTCTTCCAAGCTCCAAAGGTAAGGGAGGTGGGACTTTGATCAAGGTCATGAGCATTTGAAGGTGAACTTGGTCCACAGCAAGATCCATTCAATCTCAACACCTCAAACCTCTAACAAGGCTTCGTCTCCACTAGATGAAGCTACTTCAAGGGTTTCGAGTGCCGGTGATAGCCTTCGGTGAGGTATGCCATTAAACCGGGCATAATTTTATTTTTTCTTGGTCTTCTATGAAGGAAAGTTTCACCCTAAGCAAAGTTAGCCGTTGGATGTGTTCCCTTTTACTCTTAGATGGAGTAGGTTGAATTTGGTTTCATTTCGAGCTCAATCGAGCTCAGATCTTCCCCTAGAAGATGGATAGTGGCCATCTCCTATAAGGATGATTAGGGATGGATCATGGGCCCTCCATCCACGCATTTTGGATGGACAGTCGTGATCAAGATGCATAGTATATTTGATTTAATCCTTTAATACTGTGGGTTTAATCTCAGTCATCCGATCTTTGATCGGATAGATGGGGAGAAAGCGAGTAGCGCCGTCGCTAACATGGTGCTATGTTGTGACAACTTAAGTGGCTTATCCCATCGCGCCATGTGGAAAGCGCGTGCCACGTCAGCCTCCATGTGGAGCCGACGGGATTAACCACTTAATTAGGCTATTTAATTAATGGAAAATCATGGAAACTTCAAATATTTTTAACTAAATGAGGAAAAATCATAAAAATATGAGGTAAAATGCATATGAAAGATATTTAAATGTAGAATAATATAAAATTATTTTTAATGCATTTTAGATAGTGATATTTCCTAAATTTGAGTTTTATTTGGAATGTGATTATGGTAATTATTCTCTAATTATCTCACTGATTAACCCCAAACTTCTCATATGCATTTAGTGGGATGACTTCTACCTCGCCTAATTCTTTTAGGATTTATTAATGGTTTAACTTGGGGAATTACTTTGTTCATTCTTAATTACCCTCTTAATGTAATTAAGCCTAATTAAATGTGTGAATAGTGGTTTAATCCCTTGATTGAGTTAATTAAGCTTTGTTTGAGTGATCAGGAGGTATAGGGAATAATTTTAGGATATTTTCCCTAAGCTATTCCTTAAACCTCCTTTCTCTTCCTTAATCTAAACTTACCACTAATTACTTAATAAATTTGATAAATTTTTCAAAACATTCCAAAACTCAATCAATCCATCTTGGGTAGATGCTTAAGTGTTTAATAACCTAAGTGGCCTAAGAAAATCATAACCTAATCCACATGTGTGGGAAGGGTTACGAAAGTACTTAACTTAGACCCTTTAGCTTAATTAATCATTAATTATGAGCCAAATGCATTAGACCCTTTCTTCCTAGGTGCATTGCTGATTTAAATTCATTATGTGATTTTATGTCATATCATTGGCTCATAATTAATTGGTTAAATATGCTAAAATTGGTATGTGAGGTAATTACTTAATGTACACCTTAACCTAACTAAAACATAAAATTGACCTAATCACCTAAAAATTAAACAAAAATAATATACACATGTGGGAATGGGTTAGTACTAGCAAACCCTCTTCACATTTCTCAAATTGAAATCAAACTCAAAATCAATCAAAATTTATTTAAAACTAAATTTGATTTGCTTTAAATAATTCTATTAAATAGGATTGTCTTTAGGAATTAATTAGGGTGAATGAATTTACATTGATTTTATCACTTTATTTATTTTTTAGCATGCTAAATATGTATTCCATATGAAAATCATTCATTCATTCCTTTAAAAATTAAAATTAAAATGAAATGTTTTCTTTATGTCAAGTTGCATATTTTGGCTAAAGTAACAATATGAATGGCCATTACCACTATTAAATTCAAAATTATTTTTAAAATTTATAAATCAAACATTAAAACTGAAAGGTATTCTACTTATAATTATTTAAAAGCTTGCATGTATATAATATATAATGTGGCTTTGATCCTCCCTCTCTTTCTTAACATAGAAATGTATAGGTTTGGCAAAGTGTATAGTCCATTTGAAAAGAACATAACACTTGCTCAAATCCATTCCTATACACTCTTATGTCATGACTTAAGAAGGAATTTCATATCACACATAAATTAAACAACCAAACCAAAAATCAAATAAATATAAACTTTTGCATCTTTCTTTTTCCATTTATTTCTTTTGTACATGCATATGTATTTAAGGAAAGTGGTATATTAGTCTGGACAACCCTAGGGTTACGAGGCTTTAAGTAGCCCTAAGAGGACTTATACCTTACACCCCTAGTGCTAATAATGGCATCGTACTCAGTTATGCCTTTCATGCATACACATGTGCATATGAATAATGGATAAAAGAATACCCCTTTTTCTACTTAATGAAAATCATGCATCATAAAGCATCCAAATTTTTTTAAGTAACACTACTTATTATTCATCATTAAGGTGTGCTAAACATTCTCATTTTCTTGTATAGATATTCTTAGGATCCATCCATATGCATGTTATATATGTTGGGAAAGAAATAAAGTCGTGTGTGTTTTGTGATATTATTTTACTTTACTTAATCTTAAAATGCCTTTCCTTTTGAATAGGTTTGTTTAGAGAAAATTTAAACTTAGGATTAATTAAAGTTGAACTTTTCATACTTAGGAAATTTAAACCTTAAATCATAGCTTAACACCTTTTCAAACCTTTTGAAGCACACATTAGACTAGTCACCATTTCTAGCTTTAGGTTAGGGTGGTGCATGGTTTGATACTTTGCTTTTTATTTTGTGATGTAATGTTTTAGGATGTTAGGGGTGATATGGTAGAGTGGAGGGCGATTTAGTCCAATCATTATTAGGATTGTGTTTAAGGGGTGTTGTAATAATAAAAAATATAAGTGCTTTTGATGTACAGATGCTTATACCCCTTAGCATAATCCAATAGGATAGGTGGACTTGGTCACCCATGTGTGGGGGTGCTAAATCCAATATACATGCTTCAGATTTGTATGGTTTGTTTAGCTAATCTCTATTTTAAAGGTCTTAATTAGATTTACTTCTCCTTTTCATGTACTTTTACAATTAGGATTTTGGAATTATTGTTATGGGGAATTAGGATGAGCATTGGTTATAAGACTATGTCTTATGTACCATGCAAAGCCTTCAAAGCATCCACCTTCCAACCATCCAAAAGAATGAACCAAAAGAAGAAAGAAGACAAAATAAAAGAATAAATGAAGACCCCCATAACATGAATTCTTTGTTTTATTATAAATAATTCATTTGTAATCCGTGTTGTATAAGGGTAGACCTCAATTTATTTTAGGTTTGTCGCGGTGGACCACACAAATGGCATTTTCTTTTTAGTTTTATTGATTGATGTTTATTTAACTTGTGCATTAAGAGGGCATCTTTTTCTAGTTTCTTCCTTGCTTTGATGTATGGCCTGGATGATGATTAGGCTCTTAGGAAAAAAATAAATCTTCTACCTAATTAATCAACTCAAAATTAAAAAAAAAAACTCATAATCTCATCTAAAGCCTAAGTTAAAATAAAGATAAAAGAATTAGTAACCCCTTAGCTGGATGAGTATTACTTTTCTCACAGCATGCATAAAGGCATAGTATTTCACTCTTGAATTGGAGGGCTTTCACCTTTGCTAGAGAACTTGACTTGACCTGCGAGAGCCATGGTGGAAACACATCTCCTCATCTTGCTGATTTTGGCCCATAATCTAATTTCTCATGCATTAGGCATATGAATCCTAAAGCCTGTGTCAAATTGATTGTCCGAAATAAAAATAAAACATATGAAAAGTTTGCATTAGATTAAGTCATTAAAGCATGCCCTTACACGGTCTAGTCTCTTAGGGAGTGTGTTTGAGGACTTAGTCTCTTTCTAAATAAATAACAATCTTACTATCTTGCATAAACATATGACTTGCCTACATATTTTAAAATTGTAGGAGGAGTTAGTTGGCAAGCATCCCTAGACTGTTGTAAGTCCAACAGTCGGGTGATTTATCCTCTCTTATGGAGGTAAACCAAATACCCATGTCTCAAGATCATCGAAGGCCAGTAGTATCCTAGTCTCTTGATCTTGGCTTTCATCTTCGGACCGGACTAATGTGCTCCACACAAACCTGAGTGTACCTCGGTCATGATCCTATGGGCTTCGTGTTTGTCTAGACAACGTAACCACATATGATCAAAGGACTGCCGGTACAAGGTGCCATCCATGAGAGTGTAGAAAAGCTCTCTGCTTCACCTGATGTGCTAATGATTTCTCTTGAGATAGTTTTCCAGTATATAGATAATCCATGAATGGTTGACCTTAATCTGACTCTCCATCCTTTTTGGCAACGGCAACCTCCCCTTCAAGAGAGAATCTCTCGATGAGTTCAACATCAATAAGGGATAAGACTTATCTATTTTTTACCCTTATTGGAATAGACTCATATTTTAGGCATGCCAACTCTTTGGCAAGCTTGGCTAATGTGTCTGTTATTGCATTCTCTCTTTGAGGAATCTTATAAATAGTAACCTTTGGGATTTGGGCCAACAACTCTATAGTGTACTTGTAATGATGGAGCTTAGGCTTTAGAACTTTGTAGGACCCAATGATTTGGTTGATGACTAACTGAGAATCCTTAAAGATGTTGATACTCTGGATGCATAGCGTAATGACTAACTCTAGATCAATAATCAAAGCCTCATATTCGGCTTCGTTGTTGGTGCATGGATTGGACAGATGATATGAAAATCTCATCATATCATGGTTGGAGTTAGAAGAACTATTTCTACCCTTGCCTTCCCTGGGATAAGAAATTATGGTTCTTCTCCTCTTTGAGAGGAAGCCACGACATCAAAATATATCTCCCAATGATGAATGCTAGTGTCCCCTAAGTTCATGATTTGTTCATCAGGTAGGTCATCACTGAGTGGAGAATCAAGTGGGTGTGTCGCTAAGAAAAGTAGTGTCCTTTCATACGCAGGGGAATGAATGTGATGTCAAATTATGATAAAATCATGGACCACCATGCCATCCATCCAGATAAGGTCAGTCATGTCATGAGATGTTATAGTGGATTGACTCTAGAGATCAGATTCACCTTATGAGAAAGCATGCAGTGGTGTAGCTTTTGGGATGCGAAGATTAAAGTTAGGCAATATTTTTCAATAAGTGGATAGTTTACCTCAGCAAGGATTAGATGATGACTGAGGTAGTAGAGAGCATTTTCTTTCTCTTTCTTGTTGGTTTGAGTCAACAATGTGCCAAGGGAGTCATCTAATGCAGCAATAAATAATATGAGTTGCTTGCCCGGGATAAGGGCTGCTAAAACTGGCAGCATCATCAAATATTGTTTGATGTCTTCAAAGGCATGCTGGCACTTATCGTCCCACTTGAACTTGGCATCCTTTTTGACAAGTGTTGAGAATGATTGGCATCTTTCTGCTAGGCTGGATATGAAGCGTCTTAGATATGCTAACCGCCCTTCGAATGATCTGAGTTGAGTTAGACTTTTACGGGGTGGCATTTCTAAGATAGCCTTGATCTTCTCCAAGTCAATTTTAATTCTCGGATGTTAGAAAATAAACCCAAGAAATTTTCTTGAAGCTACTCTGAATGCATACTTTAGGGGGTTCATTTTGAGGTTGTATTATCTTAACCATTTGAAAACTACTCTCAAGTCCAATAGATGGTCTTCCTTTTATTTTCTTTTGACAATGAGATCATCGACGTAGGATTCAACTTGATGATGAACGAGTTCATCGAAGATTCAAGTCATTGCCTACTAGTATGTGGCACTAGCATTTTTAAGACTAAAAGGCATGATCTTATGACAATAAATTCTGATCGGTGTTCAAAAAGTAGTGTTTCTTTCATCCTCGGGGACCATCTTGATTTGGTTGTAACCAGATGACCCATCTATAAAGGGGAATACTGCAAGAGATGAGGCGATGTCCACCATTAATTCTGGTATAGGAAGTGAAAATTGATCCTTATGACATGCCTTATTTAAACCCCTAAAATTAACACATATGCAAATTTGTCCATTCTTTTCTTAAGCGGGATGACACCGCAACCGTAAGATATTTTTTCTAATAAAGCCGATCGATCAATTTCTTGATTTCGTGAACTCTGCCAATTCTAATCCCATGCATCTGGGAGCTTGCTTGATAGGGTTAGCATTAGGTTCTATTGATAGTTTGTGGACTACTACGTCAGGAGATAAACTAGATATTTCTTCATAACTCCATGTGAAGCAGTCTCTAAACTCAGCTAATAGCTTAACTAAGTCATTGGTCTATTCTTCAATTAACAAGGAACCAATGTATGTCAGATGTGGATTTTCTTCAATTCCCAAGTTAATTTCTTTGAGCTCATTAATGATTGATCTGATCTCTTCTTCGAACTCTGGCGGTGCATCTCTGACTTCAGGCTCATTTGGGTCATCTGAAGTTTCTAAACACACCCCCTCATAAGAGTTAGTATGATTTGAGAAGAACGTATTAGACTTCAAATGATATATGATAACTAGGCAATGGTTGTCATCGTCAACTGGACCCACTATGCAGAATCCTAGTTCTGGTCTTGATTGAGGATGTCTGCTTTGGTTGCCCCATAGCCTTTCAAAGTAGTCTAACCTGTGTTTAGACCAAGTATGTGGAATTAATCCCTTCTTTGCTAAATTAAGAATACAAGGCAAGTACCCATTACAAGGTAATTTTATTAAATTTTTATATGAATCATCCTCAAGTTTTACATCAGATTCCTGACTTAAGGATGATGCTCCCAATAAAAATCTCTTTGGCTTGACATCTGTGGATGACTTGGGCCTTTAACTACTAAACCTTCAACTTTGAGAAGAAAGTGAGTTAGAGCTAAAGTTCCCAACGCTATTATTTGTTTACATAGTGATTGGATACATTCATGCTTTGCTTGGAGGCTGATTCATCATCACCGCTCAATGTCACCTTCAAAGGGACCCACTAAGAGTGGTTGGTTGGCATGCTAACCACGTAAGACTCATCCTCTGAACTGGAATCTAAGTCTATGTGGATAGTGGGGGTACTCCTGTGAGCTGGAACATAGCTCCTACTAGTTGGCCACCAGCAAGGAGGTCTTCAACCTCTAGAACTGCCTCTAAATTTACCTCCTCCTCTACCTAGTGGGGGTTGAGTCATCCTACCCATGTGTTCATATGGAGGAACAAACTATGGGTGGAATGTAACATCTGGCTCTACCTCTTCCTTGGTGTTTGATTCTCACTCACTTGTATTTTCATTTTATCTTCCTTTTCTCTTTTATTTTTCTTTTATTTTTCTTTTTCTTCTTTTTATTTTGTTTCTTTTTCTTTTATTTTTGAACTTTCACCAAGCTCACGAGAATAGACTTTTGAATTTGGAGGAAGATAGTAGGGTGCATCTTCATAAATCTTGACCTCTCTAACTGAGAATGGCATCAAGTCTCCTTTGACATAATACTTGATTCTATTTCTTCTGAATTTGATGCACTATTGTAAAGAAGATGGAACCATGTTGTTTGCATGTATCCAAGGCCTACCGAGCAAAGTATTGAAATATGTATCTAAATCTATTATGTAGAACTTATCTTCTATCTTCTAACCATCTATCTCTAGTGGTAACATTATGGAACCATGTTGTTTGCATGTATCCAAGGCCTACCGAGCACAGTAGTGAAAGATGTATCTGAATCTATTATTTAGAACTTATCTTCTATCTTCTAAACATCTATCTCTAGTGGTAACACTATGGAGCCTAAAGCCCTCTCACCTTGTTCGTTGAATCCTCTCAACATCATCCGATCTCCTCAGAGTTTGGAGATATCGATCCTCAAGTAGGCAAGGGTTTTTAGACTCATAATGTTCACTGATGCACCTTGATCAACAACACCTAGAGAGCAATCTCCATATCCCTTTGTGATGTAGAGGGGCGGTTGTGTTATTGTCCCAAAAGAAGGTCTTCATCGTGAATGTAACTCCATGGGCTTCTCTTGAATAACATGCCTCCTCTCAATAGCGGTCAATGAGCTAAGCATATTTCTGGATCAAGAAGAGCTTTGATCAATGACTCCCTCATCTCTTTGGATAAGACAAGGGCATCATATATGCTTAGTTTAGCTAGCAACTTTCTTAGGTGAGTGAGGACATTGTAGTCAACTATGGGCTGATCCTCCACAAGCATATCCATGGGTGGAGCATCTTGTGGAGGGGTTTCTTGATCACAAGAACCAATAATTTTTTTACCCTTATACTGAGGTGTTACCCTAGGAGGTAGAACTTTGTCACTGCGGAGGTTGACTTCAATGACTTCATGAGATGATTTAGTTGAAAGTTCTACACTCATCAGTTCACCTACAACTTCTCCTATGGGATCATCAGTGGATGACTCTGAATCAATCTCAATGGTGAACCCGAATGATTCAAGAATGGAAAATCCATTTCTAAATCAGAAAAGGAATGATTAAAACTAGAGTTATCATTATTATTTTGTAGACTTGGAGAGTTTTTGAGAGGAATAAAATCTAGAGTATCAGAAGTGGACAAGATGTAAGTGAAAGCTTTCTTCATTGATTTCTTCTTAGATGGAGGTACATGATAGAAATCTAATAAAGTAAGTGGGGTAAGGGATTTAGTGCCCTTGTTCACTGATACAACACTCCTACTAGAAGAAGAGGAGCTAGTGGAGGAAGAAGTAGTAGCTATAATGGTGGATGGAGTCTTTGGACTGGGGGTTGTGCTTCTATGCTATCAGCAACTAAGATAGAATCTGGGCATCTACCTCCTTCAAGTTGTCAGCAACTTGCAAACCTTCCTTGTTGGAGGTTTGAGCTACTTTAGGCACTATAAGGGTAACTTTCTAATCTTTAGATGATTTTCTTGGAGGTTGGGATAGGGATATCCCAACCTTCTCTATCTTGAGAAGATCTGTCCCCAAGATTCTAATAGAGAGAGTTATTCTAGTAAATATTCCTTGGGATGATAATGGCACGACTTGTAGCTACCTCAAGCCGTCCTTAAAGGTAAAGCAATCTTAGACATGACTGCATCTGATGGTAGGGGCAAAGTTTGGATCATGACTCTTGCCCACATCCTTCGGCCTCTCAGTAGCGAAAATCGCTTCTTTAAGAGGTTCTTAAAGATCTTCTTGACTACCTCCCTCTTGAATGAATAAGGCTTATTCAATTTGTTGGCAATAATAGGTAAATGGTAGCTACCTCGTGGTGGATAGGAGTACTACTACTAATGTTGTGGGTGGGGATACTACTGTTGATATTATAGATGGGGATAGAGGCGGTGGTGGAGGTGGAGCTGAGGTGGTGATATGGCGGTGGTGGTGGTGGCAAAGGAGGTGGTAGGAGGCATGCTCAGGAGTCTGTCTGAACCACAGGCCTCTGTCCCTCTTGCTACTACCGGCTTTTTCTCAAATGCCTTCTATGGTCTGGGCTTGGTTGACTAATCTTGGAAAGGTAACTATTTGACCTCTCCTTGTAGACTAGCCACCTTGTTGATTAATTTCTCAAATGTCTTAATGGTGAACCCTTTAAGCATGAAGGCAACCGGGCCATGAATATTCTTGAGTAGAATTTTAATGGCATGCTATTAAGACAGCGATCATTCACATTTCATGCATAAATTACTCCATCTAAGAATGTAATCAATAAGGGACTCATTGGGATTGTTGAGCTGAGATCACCCATAGTTACCCTTTCTTTGAGCTCCAAATCTTTTATAAGAGTGCTCCAACTTCAATATCTTGAATTATTGGGTAGTTTAGCGTACCAATCAAATTGCACTCAAACTCGACAAAAGATAGAATAAGAGTGCATCGCCAGACATTGCAACATCACTAAGTATGCTATGTCGAGGGTTCCATCAAAATTTTGAAGGAAGGCACAAAACCCTTAGGATATTGGACACCATCAAATTCCTCAGGTAGGGTCTACCCTTTGGAATATATGAGCCACCTCGGGCTTGCCAAGCATCCTTCACTTGTCCACCTTGCTTGATATCTTTTCTTGCATGGAGGTGATTTCCACCACCTTCCTATGCAAGCTACCATTATCTGATCTCGGAGAAGTGCTTTTGGGCTGATCAACATGTACTGACTTGAGATCTATCTCTGTCGTATGATGAGATGCGAGGCTGTTTTGAAGTGCATGGAGGCCACTTAAGTCTTCCATCCTCTTCTCCATCGATTGATCGATCATCCTTATTTAAGCTGATGTTTTGGGTTGAATGGATGGCATCATCTTCCTCAACCATAATACCTTCCTGACTATGCCGATCTCTATGAAGGGAGCTCCTAGTATCAACCATATGGACCTCAGCCAAATCCTTAAGGAGATCATCCTCATCTAGATCAAAGCTGACCTTTCTCTCCTCACAATCTGATCAGTCACTACCTAGAAGCTCTCTCTTCTCTGTAAAATATTGTGCCAAAATCTCATCTAGGGAATGATCTAACTGTGTCGGTACAAATATGCGATGCTGACTTATGGAGGGGTTGTGCTCACTGATGGAGATGCACCTAACACTACCGATCATTGGAATGTTGGCTTCGGGAGGGTCATGAATGTTGGAAGAGACATACTTGTGGCTTCTCATGGGTGGAGAAGTGTCCCTAGGGAGATCCACTGCCATGGGGATAGCAAAACTATCCCCTTCCCCTTCTACAACTGTTGTTATCACTGCTCCTGATGGAGGTGGTTGTGGTGGTGCGACCACAATGCTTCGAGGTCATCACTCCTTCTTCACTAAGACTGAAGTAGGAGGTCAAGTAGGAACTCTCCCTCACCTCAATCAATGGAGTAGATGAAGTGGGATCCTTTAGCCGTAGTCGGATCACCAATGGGACTCTCTTCTCCCTAGATGTTGTCTTTTGTGCCTTTGTAGGCACGGTGGATGGGGGGACCTGAATAGGTGATGATGGGCAAGGAGTGCATAGGTGTGGGGAGACAACACCCCCCCCTCCTCTATGGTACTTGTAGACTATACTATCGATATGCTGTGGCGATGACTCAAAAAATCCACTAGAGCGAGGCACTATTTGGAAAACCCATGCCCTCCTACTGCCAAATTGCTATTGGGCCTCTTGCTCTATCTCTCTGATCGGTAACACTCTGGGATGACAAACTTTAAGTCAAATAATGTACTAGACTCTAAACATTTGTGTACCATGCCTACCTATCGTAATCATGTAGACCATAGGACTTCTCTCCCCATCGCAACCTGGTATGTGAGGTGGAGGCAATTGAATCCTCATGTCTCCTCTCCATCTCATGCTGAGAGGGAGTGAAATTGGTTTCTAGTCAGCAATAGGGAAACATCACGGAGGGAACCTTCCTCTGTAATAATGGATACGGCATCCATCTCTCGAGCAGAACAATCATGGTGCCGCTTGATCTTGCGCTTCTTATCACTGAGCGTGGTAGTAAATAGCGGTGATAGATCCTTCCTCAGGTGGGGAGACTATTCTAAAACCAGGATAGCCTTCCTCTTATAAGGGACCATCAAGGAGGTGCTATCACACACCCGAGTTGATGTGGGAACAACTGACTGAGTGGGAACTGGACTAACTGGTGAAACCTCAACTGCCTTCCTCTTTAGGGAAGGATACTCAGTGTCAGAAGGTAGGTCAATCCGGATGACTGGCTTCTGCCCAGCCACCTCATCCCGACTAATAGTAGTGAGGGTCTCCCCCTCATAGGCGATGCGGGCTCCCTCAAATCCTCAGCCAAAGTACACTAAATGGGTGGAGTTAGTCAAAGGGAGGGTGGCCTGATCCAAGGCCAAATCCATCCCGAATGAAAATGTGAAAACAAACTTCTAAGAGGCCATGTTCATTGTAAAGGCTGCCGACTAATCACATGTGTGCATTTGTTGAAATATAACTTATATCAGATTTCTGCCTTGATATTTGTTTCATGTAAGTAACAAAAGTTTGGAGCTTTGAACCCACAATCAACAATTCAAATATGTTAAGTAGGGTTTATTGGAGATATTTGGATATTGAGGAGAGTCTTTGCCATTTGATTTTGATTTAGAACCCATACTTAATTGATTTAGGTAGGTTGGGTGGGGTTCTAAAATTTGAGAAGAGATTTTCTTGGAGATATTTGTATTTTATGCATCTTGTTTGAAAATATTGATAGTTTGAAAGACCTCTACTTAGCAAATTTGGGTATGCTAAGAAGAGGTTGTGATTGTGTATTTGAAATATTTTTCTTGTGAAGATTTGATTGTGTGATATTTTGATTTGAAAATGGGGCTTCTTACTTAACAAATTTGGTATGTTAAGTAGAGGCCACATATGTTTGATTTGTGCTTGATGATGAGACTTTCACTTAATAAATTTGGTATGTTAAGTGAAAGTCAAATGTGATTGTGAGATAGATTTGCTTTTCTTTGAAGATGGGAGTCCCACTTAACAAATTTGGTATGTTAAGTGAAAGCCTCAAATGTGTTTGAGATATGTTTATTTTTCTTTGAGAATGAGACTCTTAATTAACAAATTTGGTATGTTAAATGAAAGCTCAAGTGTGGTTTGACATGAAAAATTGGATCCTTATTTAACAAATTTGGTATGTTAAAATAGAAATCAAATGTGTGTTGAAAAGAGACCCTCACTTAACAAATTTGGTATGTTAAGAAAAAGTCAAATGTGTTTATGATTTTTGAAAATGAAACTCTCACTTAACAAATTTGGTATGTTAAGTGAAAGTCAAATGTATTTATGATTTTTGAAAATGAAACTCTCACTTAACAAATTTGATATGTTAAGTGAAAGTCAAATGTGTTTATAATTTTTGAAAGAAAAGAACTTATTTAACAAACTTAGGTATGTTAAATGGAGTTTAATTTGTTCTTATGATTTTCAAAATGATTCTCATTTGACATACTTGGACATGTTAAGGAGTCTAAATGTGTTTGAAGTCCAAGACTTTGGCAAGGAGTTCTATCAAACAAATGCAAATGGTGTTAAATAGAATTCAATTTGTATACTCAAGGGAAGGGAACTCCATTTAACAAATTTAGGTAAGTCAATTGTGAGTGAGTTCAAATATGTCTTGACTTCTCTTTTATGTGTATGATTTATTACTTTTCAAAAGTAAGAAAACTTCAACTCTAGCACATGTGAAGTATGTTAAGTGGACTTTCAATCTTATATCATGATTTTATTCAAAAATAGAATCTCCATCCAACATTTAAGTGTGTGGGATGGGGATGGCTATTTCCAAAGAAAATGTGCTTTTGAAAAAGACATTAAAAATGGTTGATTTTGATTTTGAAAAGAACCTCCATGTAACAATCATAGGATTTGTTAAACGAGTTTTGGTTATATATGTTTTGTGCTTTTTTGAAAATTTCTGACAAATTTTTGTCTTAAGATCTCTTATTATATGGATTTTGAAAAAGTGCTTTTGGAAAGACATGTTATTTTGCAAAAGAATTTTATTTTCTTATTGTTCATGGGATGTACCTTGCCTCACCATGAGGATGGCGTAGAGGTTCTTAATTTTTGTCATCACCTTTGTTTGATTAATTTTAATTTTCACCTATTAAGAGAACCCAATAGGGATTTTAAGACCTACATGGAGTGAGGTTCTAAAACCTAAAGGATGTTGGTGAGCTTTGCTTAAGGATAAAATAAGCTAAGTGTCAATAGAAAGATTGATAGTCTTGTCCCTATATAAAATATAAGTCCACTATCGATACTTGGAGATAATAATTGTCTACTAAAGATGGAGAGAGAAACAACTCCCCAGCGGAGTCGCTTAAAATATCTAGGGTGTTTAATTTTGAAGATGTGGGACACCACACAGATATTAGAGGGTATTGAAGTGATATGACATTAAGGAATGATGTATCTCAAGATAGAAATCACCACCCTATAATGGACTGTCCTAATAAGGACTCTAAGGCATGATGGGTCTTGAATATACTCCCCTACTTTACATAAAAAAAAAGTAAAGTAGGGTTTATTATAAGTTGTGAAGTTTCAGGCAAGCCCCATAGTTGATTACATCCTAAGGAATGAGAATTCTTTAAGAATACTCTCGATTAAAGTAGACAATTAGGGTCTCCAAAGATTTTAAGGTTAAAACTATCAAAGGATTGGCTATGTTGGAAAATCAAATGGGATAGATCAAAAGGAGAGACTTATTTTGGAAGCCAAAGGAGATGAGTAGGGAATGCTCATGATACAAGGAAGCCTAGTGAGCATTCCAATCTATCCTATGGTTGGCTTTATATTTTTGAAATTGAAGAGAGTTAATTATTTGAGTTGACATTTTATTAGAATATTAGGACTTATAATCCCACAACTTAAGATTATGGAAATGCATAAGAGGTGAGGATACATGCTTGTTGCCCAAAGAAAATAGCCACCTCAAATCCTAAGCTAGGAAGCTTTGGTACAAACCACAAGCACGTCCTAAATCTAAGCGAGAGGTGGACATAATGTTCTACCACCATAAGAGAGGATAGAACGTTTGACTATTGGACTTACAACCACCTGGCGTGGCCACCAACTAACTCCTCCTATGCTTTAAATCCATGTAGGCAAGTCTTATGCTTTGCAAGATGGCTAGGTTGTTCTTTATTCAGAAAGGAGACTAAGTCCTTAAATTCAATCCCTAAGAGACTAGAGCATGAGTGGTATGAATTCATGATTTAATATAATGCAAATTTTATCAAATTTATTTGATTCTTTTGGATTCTTTATTTTGACACAGACAATGGGATTTTGTATGCCTAAATGAATGAGAACTTGATTATGGGTCAAATCAAGAGAGAAAGAGGTATTCTTCTATCAAAGGCTCTCATCGGTTAAGCCTTTATTCTCTAGCATAGATGGAAGCCCCCTCTTAACAAGAGTGGAAGAATATGGCATGTATGATATTATTCATTCATCCATCCAGCTAAGGGGTTGGTAAAAATTTTATTATCTTGATTTAATTCCAAGGCTTTTATGTGAGGTTATGAGTTATTTTAAAGTTTTAGTTATGAGTTGTTAGTAGGATAGAAAATTTAATTTTATCTTAAGAGCCTACCGCATCCAGGCCACACATTCAAACATCAATCATAAATAAACTATAAAAAGCATGTTATTCTAGTGTGCAATCTAAACACAATATCAAACAATTTTTATAGACTATCATAAAAGAATAAAAGGCCACTGCGGTCGGGTTCCATCGTACACCCCGAAAAGAGAAAAAAAATGGGTAGCCAAGCTCTACCCCTATACAACCTGGATTATAAAAATAATACATGCTATGGGGGTCTTCTATTATTTATTTCTCCCTTCTCTTCCTTTTGATTTGATTTGCTCCAAAGGCATCACACAGGGGCCCCTTCATACGGACGCTCATCCTAATCCCCCATAACACTAATCCTAATTCCTAATATAAAATTACATTAAAAATAAAAAAAGTAAATCTAGCTACACTTGCAAAACAAATGTTAGCTAAACACACAATACAACCCAAGAAGTTATATGAATAATTTGGACTTAGCACCCTACACATGGGTAACCAAGCCCACCTATCCTAACGTAAGTTATGCTTATGGACTAAACGACATGCATAGCAAATGCATTTATATTTTTTATGACTTAAGCATAACCCCTTGAAAATATGATTAAAATATCCGCCTACCATCATCTAACATACACCCTCTAGTCCAAAATATTACATCATAAAACAAAACACAACATCATACATACAACGCCCTAACTTAGCACTAGAAGTGGTGACCTAGTATTCTAATGTGTGTGCTTAAGGCTTGTGTGATAAGACTTTACTAGGCTTCTTTAGTTTAAGTTTCAAATTGGAGTTTGAATTTGTTTAAATCTTACTATTGGGTGATTTCAATTTAAATGATTTATTTTTCATTTTTTATTTCACTTTTATTTGGTTAAAATGATGTTTAGGTTTTCAAGAATGAAGAGTAGAATGAATTTCATTTGTAGACAAAACTCACCCTATTCTACATCCTAACTCCTAAAGAGTCTAACTAAGGTCTTTAAGTATTTTAATTAGCCCATTTGAATTTGAGTAATTCATTTGATTTGATTTATTTGATTTGATTTAGATTTTAGAATTTGAGTTTGTTTAATCTTCATGTATTTGATTGATTAATTTTGGATTAAATGTCTTGATTTAATTAAATCTTGATATTTTAATATCCATAATATCTAATGAGGTTTAAGTTTGTTTAAATCCATGTGTTTTTTATTGATTAATTTTAGATTAAATGTGTTGATTTAATTAAATCTTGATAATTCAATGTCCTTAATCTCTGATGAAGTTTAAGTTTGTTTAAATCCATGTGTTTTTGATTGATTAATTTTATATTAGATATTTTGGTTTAATTAAATTTTGATAATTTAATATCCTTTTAAATTAATATCTAATTTTTTTCTTTGATTATGGTTATGTGACTTAATTTTATGTTTATTTGATTTGATTACGGCTCATTTATTTGTAGTTCGATGGGATTAGATTAATTGAGATTTTTATTTTTATTTTAATTGAGTTTGATTCTTTGTAATTAGGATTTTATTTTTAATCTCATCTATTTCTCATGTTTATCAAAGTTTGGTTTGTATTTTGATTTCATACATTAGATAGTTAATTAGTTTATCTTATTTAAGTAGATTGAATGAGATTTCATTTGATTACATATTAAATTGATGAGAGTCTTTCTTAATTTAATTTAATTTGATTTAATTTGATTTGATTATCTTTATTAGTCTATGGGTTTGCTTAGGTTCAACATGATTATGTAATTAGTTTAAGTAAGAAGTTTATTTATGTTAATTATAAAAATTTGTTTAATTTTTAATTTGATTTCATATTTGTTTAGATTAATGATGTAATTAATGATTTAATAATTTAGGTTTAATTTAGATTTTGATTAGTATTTAATTACATTTATGTTTGATTAAGTTTAAGTTTAATATGATTAATTTGATTGACTTAATTACCCTATTTAAGATGTGTGATCAAATTAATTAGTAGATTAATTAAGTGTTTGATTTGAATTTGATTTAAAAAAGTTAATTTGGTTCATTAAGATGATGGATTAATCTAAGATGATGGATTAATTCATTATGTTTGCATTAATTAGGTGTTTATTCAATTGGATTAGCTTAATTAGTTTTAAGAGTGCGTTTAAGTTAATTATATTAAATAAAATTTTTTTAATTTAGTTTATATTTATTTAGATTAATGATGTAATTAATGACTTAATGATTTATGTTTAATTTAGGATTTGATTGATATTTAATTGCATTTATGTTTGATTAAGCTTAATTTTAATATGATTAATTTGATTAACTTAATTAGTTTACTTGAGGGGTGTGATTAATTATTAAATTTAATTAGGGTTTTATTTAAGCTTAATTTAAGAGTTATCTTTAATGTAATTTATTTAAATTTATTTGATTCATTAAGATGATGGATTAATTCATTAAGTTTGCATTAATTAGGTGTTTATTCAATTGTATTAGCTTAAGGGTAATTAGTTTAATTAAGAAGAGTGTTTAAGATAATTATTTAATTAAATAAAGGTTTATTTAATTTTTAATTTGGTTTTATATTTATTTAGATTACTGATGGAATTAATGACTTAATGATTTATGTTTAATTTAGGATTTGATTGATATTTAATTGCATTTATGTTTGATTAAGCTTAGGTTTAATATGATTAATTTGATTAACTTAATTAGTTTAACTTGATGTGATTTATTAAATTTAATTAGGGTTTGATTTAATTTAAGAGTTAGCTTTAATGTAATTTATTTAAATTAATTTGATTCATTAAGATGATGGATTAATTCATTAAGTTTGCATTAATTAGATGCTTGATTAATTAAGTTTAATTAAGGGTAATTAAATTTTTAAATCATTAGATTAATTAAAGGTTTGTTTAATTAGAGATTAATGACTTATTTTCCCACATGTGAGTGATTTGATTTAGTTAAGTGTTTTACTTATGTTTGATTTGATTAAAAGATTATTGTTATTACCATCATTATTATTAAGTGAATTCACTGTTTATTTCATTTCTGTAAAGTTTGATTATTTATGATTAGAGTTTTAGTTGATTTGATTCATTTATTATGTTTGTTTAATTTCATTGGCATATTTGATTTAGTTATTAGGTTGAAATATTTAATGGTTGAGTAACTCTCTTATTCCAAATGGATTGATTTAGATATTAAATTAATTAAGTTCACTTTAGCTTCATTTGGTTTGATTTGGTTTGATTAATATTAAGCGATTATGATGTATTAGATTTATAATTAATTTAAATTTTTAGTTTACTTAATGATTAATTAGTTTCAGTTTATTTATATTCATTAAGGAGTTTCATATGATTGAGATTCCATGCTCAGTGTAGATTTATTTATACTAGTTTGACCCATGTTAAAGTTTCTTAGATTTGTTTAATTTTATATTTGATTTAAGGTTTAGTCATTTAATTGAGTTTTATTAACTTAAATAGGTTTAATCATATTTAATTTAATTTCCTCTCAGGATTATATGATATTTTTCTAGTTTGAGGTTTGATTAATGATTGCTTAAATGTTATTGCATTTCTCATTTTAATTTATTATTTAGATTATTATTTCATTTTAATTAATTCCTTAATTTATTAAATTTTAACCCTAAATATTTATTATAGGTTCATTAAGCTTTAGAATATCATAATATTATTTTTACAATTATTATTATTTTTAGGATCTTAGATGTTAACTAAAGTGATTTAAATCATTTTGAAGATTTTTGTAAATTCTTGAATTTTTATTTGATTTATTTTATTAAAATAGATAATCTGAACTTCACATTTTAATTTCTCCCAATCTAGAAGTCTTTTTTACTTGAGATCTTTATCATATGTGTGCATTAACTTTAATTTCAATCCTTGAAAATTTAAATTCAATCAGACTTGTATTTTTAGAGTAATTAATGACATTTAATTTTAACTAAAAGTCAAATTAAGCTCAAAATATTCAGTAAATTTAGGGATTTTGGGTTTGTTGGATTTTGCTTGGAAAGATGAATCCAATGAGCCCTTGTTTGCAATTTTTTGTTAAGTATTTTATTCTTTATGAATTTTTTAAGTTTTAGGTAATATAAGTAATTTTTTAAAATCAAAAAATCTGATTTTTCCCGCTTAGCACAGTCAACACCACGCGCGACATTGACGTGGCAACGCGGTGCCAAATAGTGTCGCGCGATTGGTCGCACAGTACAGCGTGGTACGCAGGCGCCGCACGGCATCGTGCGATTAGCGTGCGGTGCCGCGTCAGCATTTGAGCGGGAAAATCGCACATGCACAGTGATCGCAATGAGCGGTTTGATATGGACCATCCGATCACAGATCGGGCAATCTAGATCAAATCGTGCGATCCAGAGGCCAGAATTACATGATCTGCGCATGATATGAGCCGTCCAATCACGCAAACCATGGGATCAGATAGTCCATAATGCATCAGACGATCTGAAGGCTAGGATCGTACGATCAATGTGCGATCTGAGCCGTCCGATCTTGCGAACCACAGGATTGGACGACTGCTGCTGTCCGGCTGATGTGAATAGTAAAAATCAATGGTATTTTGGGGAAAATGAGAAATTCTAGATGAAAACTTGTCCAAATGGACTCATTTTCATGTCGATTCATACCAGAAAACTTCTATTTTCTAATTGGGATGATGTAAAATATAAAATATAGGATTATCTTGGATAAATTCCTAAAATCTTGCAAACAATCATCACAAATGAAGGATCCTAAGGCCGGCTATGGTTTGAAGAAATTTACCTCACTGGGGATGGTTTCTGGCGGTTGAAGATTCGAGCGAGCTCCTAGGTGCAAGAGAAAGCTTTAGAATAAGTGAAGCCTTCACCTTCACTTCGGAATGATGTTTTTTCTGATGATTGTCATTTCCTCACCGAAATCCACCTGATTTTGATGTTTTTGGCTCAAGAGAGGTGGGGAAGTGGTGGTTGGTTGCTTTGCGGAGCTCTATGGGCTGAATAGTGGTAGGATGAAGAGGAATGAAGCCTTAATTCCCCTCTTTTAATAGTGGCCAAAATTCACCTTTTTTGAATTTTGTTGGCTCCAAAGTGTTGTCATTTTGCTTGGGGTGGTTGGGATGAATGATGAATTGATTGAGGACTTTGTATTTTTTTCTCCAAAGTCCTCTCTTGCTTCCATATGATCAGCTCCATTGAATTCCATGTTGGGGAGAGTTGAATGCATGTGATGGGGAGAATTAAATGAGATTGGATGGAATCCTATGTTAGGGAGGATCCATGAGAAATTTAATTGGGTAGGGTTGATTTTGGGCTGATCCCAAATGGGTATGGGTTGGGTTTAATTAGCCCCTAAAGGTTCATGCTTGGTTTCAAGGGATTTGGCTCAATTTGGGTCATGTGGGTCATATTGGGTCATATCGGGTTAGATTGGCCAATTGGTCAAATTGGGTCAAACCAAGGCTTAGGTTAGGCTCAAATAATAATTTGAAGTATTTTGGTATGATTAATTTGATTTAATTTACTTTAGAATTGATTTTGGCTCATTTGGAATCAAATGGGTCAAATGGGTTAAGTTGACTAATTTGACCAAACTTGGCCAATATGGATTGGGTTATGGGTTGATTCATGTTCAATTGACTAATTAAAGATGAATGTGGTCTTTGGTTTGAATCAATTTGGATTTAATTTGAATTTTCGCTAATTTAACCCTTTAGGTCAATTTGGGCTAGGTTGGGTCAAGTTGATCAATAGGTTAAATTAGACTCAGTTATGGCTTTGGTCAAGTTCAATAATCACATTGGAATTAACTTGAGCCGTTGGTTGCAATCAATTTTGGTTAGATCATGATTTGACCCAATTTGGTCCTTTAGGCCAATTTGGGTCAACTTGGATCGAATGTGCAATTGGGCTTAGTTTGGCTCAATTGGTGGTCAAGTCATATTTAAATATTAACTTTGGGTTAGTTCAAATCATTGGTTTCAATCAATTTGGTGTAGGATGAGTTTTGGCTAGTTTTGGTTCATTTGGGATAAGTGTTGACTTGGTCAAATGATGAAGTTGACTTGGTTTGACCCAATTGATTGCAATTGAACATCCTAGGGTGATCAACAATCATGGTGGAAGGTTTTGGTGAGCTTGGTTCAATCCAATTTGGGTTGGATTGGAAGTTGGCTCAAATGGGTCCTTTAGGTCACTTTGGGTCAAGTGGACCTAAGTGGGTCAATTGGTTTGGTTTTAGTTTAATTTGAGTTTAGTTGAACTTATATATGAGCCCTGGATTGAAGTATAAATTCAACGGTAATCAATTTGGAGTCTAAGTTCCTCTACTAGAGATGGAGAGAGGAACTATCTCCAGCGAAGTCGCTAGAAAAACCTTTGGTGTTTATTTTTAATATGTGTATGGGGGATACCACGCAGATCTGAGGGTGTACTTATTAAAGTGATCAGGTATGATATTGAGGAATGGTGCACTATCTCAAAAAATAAAAATCACCACCGTATAATTGACCTAATCACCTAATAAGGACTCTTAAGGCATGATGGGTCTTCGGATATACCAGAGATTTTTCCCCTACTTTACATGGATGAATAAAGTAGGGTTTATATTAAATCGGGTTCTAAAGTTTCCTATGGTGGAAAGCCCCCATAATTAATTACATCTTAAGGAAAGTGAATTCCTTAAGAATACTCTCAATTAAAGTAGGTAATTATTATATCCAAAGATTTCAAGGGTAAGACTATCAATGAATTGGCTATATTTTGGAAAGTCAAATGGGATAGATCAAAAAGAGAGACTTATTATTGAAGTCAAAGAAGGTGAGTAGGGAACGCTCATGATACTAGAAAATCTCATGAATATTCCAATCTACCCTATAGTTGGGCTTTATATGTTTGAAATTAAGGAGAATTATTTATTTGAGTTAAAATTTTATTAGATTGTTAGAGCTTATAATCCAACAATGCAAGATTGTGGAAATGCCTAAGAGGTGAGGATTCATGTTTGTTGCCCAAAGGAAATAGCTACCTCGGATCCTAAATCTAGGGAACCTTGGCATAAGCCAAAGCATGACATAAATCTAAGCGAAGATAGATATATGGTTTACCTCCATAAGAGAGAGTAACCATAAGAGAGAGTAAACCAACTGACTGTAGGACTTATAACCTCCTAGAGTGGTAGCCAGCTAACTCCTCATACGCTTTAAAATCATGTAGGCAAGTCATATGATTTTGCAAGATAGATGGATTGTTATTATTTAGAAAGAAAATCAAGTCTTTAAACCCACTCCCTAAGTGACTAAAGCATGAGTGGTATGAGTAATGACATATTTTAATGCAAATCTTTTCAAATTTTTTATTTGATTTTGGACTCTTTATTTTGACAAAGGTCATAAAATTTTTATATTCTAAATGCATGATGAAAATAGGTTATTGGCTAAATCAGAGAGAAAGAGATATTTTCCACCATAGAGGAGACCCTTAAAGGTCAAGTCTTCCCCTATCGTGCAAAGATGGAAACCCTCTCTTAACAAGAATGAAGCTATATGGATGCATGATATTAAACATATAACATTTGGCTAAAGGGTTGCTAAATCTTTTAATTATCTTGATTTAACGCGTAGGCTTTATGTGAGGTTATGAGTTATTTAGGAAAATTAGTTATGAGTTGTAGTTAGGGTAGAAAATTTATTTTTTCCCTAAGAGCCTAATCGGATCCAGACCACACATTAAATCACCTTTCATAAAGAAACTATGAAAAGGCATGCCATTTTTATTGTGCAATTTAAACATAACATCAAGCATTTTATAAATCCAATGCAAAAGAATAAAAGGCCGGTGCGGTCAGGTTCCACCATACAACCCAAAAAGAGAAAATGGGTAGCAGACCTCTATCCTTATATAACCTGTTATATGAAAGAATAATTACAATTTACAAATGAATAAATGCTTTGTGGTCTTCTTATCTTCATTCTTCATATCACCTTCATTTTTCTCATTTGGATTTTCTTGCTTCAAAGGCATCATAAGGCCTCCCAAGATGAAACCTTCTAGCCACTGTTCATCCTAATCCATCATAATACTAATCCTAATTCCAAATGAAAAATTACATTAAAAATAGGAAAAGTAAATCTAACTACACCTGCAAAATAAGTGTTAGCTAAACACACCATACAACCCAAATAATTACATGAATAATTTGGACTTAGTACCCTGTACATGGGTAACCAAGCCCAAATGCCCTAACTTAGATAATGCTTAGGGGTTTAAGTAACCTACTAAAGAGAGCATTTATATTTATTTTAAGCACCCCTTAAGCACAATCCCTTGTAAAAAACATGATTAGGCTAACACGGCCTACTATCTAGTCTATGAAGCATACACCCTAACATCCAGTCTACAATAATACATCATAAAACCAGATAGACATCACTCCATGCATAGCCCTAACATAAAGCTAGAAGTGATAACTTAATTCTAAAGTGTGTGTATTAAGACTTATGTGGTATGCCTTAACTAGGCTTTGTTATGATTTTCTAAGTATGAAAGGATTTAATCATAAGAGATGGTTTCACTTTAAGTGGTTTATTTGATTTGAGAATTTTACTTAGCATTTTCTTTTGTTCCATTTGGCTTACACCTAACAACTAAGTGTTAAAAAGAGAAGAAAAAAGAGGATTACTCTCCTTTATCCCTATCCTTAAGTCACATCTAAAGCATATTAATTAATCAATTCTCTTTAGTGAGTGGCTTATTACATATTTTAAATTAATCTTAAGTTTAGGTTCACTTTAAATAATCTCGTTCAATAAGGAAGGCATCTCAAGATTAATTAGAATTAATTACTATCACATGACACATGTTCATTCATTTCTTTCCATCATATGTAACATGCACATGATCAAATCCGATGCATACCTATACATACAATATATTTTAGTACACTTAAATGATGGATGTAAACATGTACTTTTGGAATTTAGATGTTTCATTTGATTGAATTATTTCATCATATTAATTTAAAGCTCTATCTAAAGTCTTATATAAAAATATATGGGAATGAAATTAAATAGGTACGTGTCATTATTAACCAGCGAAGTGAGGTAATCAAATGACCTCCTTGGGGATAGCTAAAGCCTCGTGTTTCCAGGATATCCAAACTATATACCCGTTACATTCAAACATATGTAAATTTGCATACATGAACATAAAAAAGAGAGCTCCAAGTCATATGATTAATTAATTTGACAACTTAATCATTCACGAATGCATGGATTTTTGATAAAAGATAATGGGTTCTAATTTAATAATTAAATACACACGCACATGTATAAGAGACATAAGCTAGTACATGTCATTGTTAACCAGGGAAGTGAGGTAATCAAATGATCTCCTTGGGGCTACTTGAAGCCTCATATTCTCGGGATGTCCAGACTAAATATTTGCTTTTCTCAAATATACATATGCATGTATACATAAATAAAGGAAGGAAAACCATGAAAAAGTTATATTTTATTTTGATTGAAACATTTATGCATATGGAGTAAAGTTTTATCCAAACTCTAATATTGAAATACATAAGAATGAAATCAAATGAAGTATGTGCCATTGTTAAACTAGGGAAGTGAGATAATCAAATGACCTCCTTGGAGCCAACTAAAGTTTCATATTCCCGGGATGTCCAAGCTATATACCCATTAACATTCTTACTTATAAAAATCAATACATTAATGAAAGAAAAAAAAAACTTCACTTCATACACTTAAGCTATAATCACATACAACTCCAATGTATTTATAACTAGCATTCATAACAAATATAATCATTCATTTATAAGTTTTAGAAAATAGTTTTGTATTTAATAATCATAATAGTCACACATATATTAATTTAAATCAACACATGCAAGCTTGACATAAAGAAAACCTTTTAATTTAATTAATTTTGCAAGATATGAATGCATGAATCAAGTGGCATACAACATTTAATATGATTGTAAAGAAATAAAGGGACATAAGCACATGATTTCATTTAATCCAATTAACTCTTAAGGACAATCATATTAAATAAGCTTATTTCAAAGTAAACCAAAATTTTTTAATGCCATTTTTAATTTCATGTTTGATTTGATTTAAGTAATGTGAGAAAGGTTTGTTAATCCTAATCACATTCCCCATGTGTGAGTTAATTTGATTTAATGAGAAGCAATTAGATTGATTTTTATGGATTAATTAAGTTAAGGTGTAAATCAGATCAATTAATTAAACCCTTACCTATGTTACGTTAAGATAATTAATTAAATGATTATGAGCCAATTTCATATACAAATGAATTGAAAAGTAAGTAGCAATGCTCCTATGAAATGAAAGGGGTCCATTCATAATCACTAATTAATTAAGCTTAAGGAACATAATTACTTTTTTGGTTTTCTCACACATGTGAGCTAAACATAATTTCATTAAACCTTCTTTAGGTTATTAAACACCTAAAGCTCTACCCATGAATCAATTAAAGAAAATCAAAAGAAATTCCCCATTTAATTAAGTTAATTAAGACATTAATACATTAATCCATTTCTCTATTCTTAATTACCAAATTTAATTGATTATCATTTGAAATGAAATGGGCTTAAGAGGGAAAAGGTTGGGAAAGAGGTCCCAACCTAATTCCACAAGCCCTCTCATTCAATTAAACATGATTTGGTAGGATTTGAATTTTAATTTAACCAATTAGGCCACTAATTAGTTAATTAAACATCAATTAGAATTTTGGTTGAAAAAGAGAATGAAATTTAGGGAAATGATTAGGAGCGAGGCTCCAATCCAATCTCTTAAATCTCCCCACTATTCAACAGCTATCGAGGGTTTCAATGTGTTGATTAAATACAATTCAGATGCTTAATTATCACTTAATTAAGTTAAAATAGTAATTAAGGCTTAAACAATCAATTTCCCTAATTAATCAATCAAAAACTCCAAGAAAAATAGGGGAGGCAGAGGTCATCCCCCTAAACATTCTCAAAAACTTTGAAATTGATTTGTTAATTAATTAGGGAGTAATTAGGCTAATTAAAAGTTTAATTAAACTCTAATTATGCCAAATATTACTAGTCAAAATTAATTAAGAATAATTTTAATTGATTTCTCTCTGAAATGCCTTTAAAATGAGCCACCATTTATATTTTTTGGATTTTTTTACAATTAGTTATGAATTATTGAAGTTTCAGCCTTAAAAACACATTAAATAACCTTAATTAAGCCTAATCCCATTGGTGCCATGTGGCGCACTGACGCGATGCGCTTTTCACATGGCATCATGGGATTGGCTATTTAAGTAATCACATCCACACACTGAGTCAGCCGGCAATGGACACGATATTGATCTCCACTATTCGATCTCGAATCGGATGGTGTAGATCAAACACACGGCATAAAGGGAGAAAAAAAGATGGATCTAATGCCATTTGATCAGAGCCATCTATTCTAATCATGCAAAACATACGACCCGTGATCTTCCTTTCCACAAGCAATGAACAATGGAAGCCATCCGCCATGGATCGCTCCATCTGAGCTCACCCGAGCTCGAATTCACTCTAAAATCAACCCACACCTTTGTGTGAGGGATCCACAAGGATCTAATGGCTAAGATGGTCTCACATGCAAATTTCTTTTGAAAAGCTCCAACAAAACTTTTCTATTTCAATAGTTTTGAGGAATTACCTCACCAAAGCTCAAGTTCGGTGGTGGGATCGATAGAAGTAGCTTTATCTAATAGAGACGAAGCCCTGTTGAGTAGCGTGCAAGCCAATTTCCCTTGGTTCACTCGGTGGATCAACTTCCATCACTTTGGAGCTTGGTGGTGATCGAAGTCCTTCCTCCAGTGGCTTGGGAGCTTGGGAATTGACTTGGATGTCTTCAACGATGTGTGTGGAAGGTGTGAAGGGATTTGATTTTGGTTGAGAGATGAGCAAGCTTGGATCGAGATTAACCTCCCCTATTTTGGTTCCACACGGGAAGAGGGAATGTTGAAGGAGGGAAGCTTGGGATGGCTCTAGGGATTGCAAGGAGGTTCAAAATCGCACTTGAAAGCTCTCAAGATTTGAATTGATGCATTCCGTATGAATTAAGGGGGTATACACCTCGATTTGCTAAGGTGGATGGATGAGATGGCTTTTCATTTTTCAGCCGGCCAGCCACCGTCAGATCGCCGGAGTGGTTGCACTGAAGTCCACGTGGCTCATATGGATTGGGAGAAGCCATGGCAGAAAGCTCCAAGCTTGATTTGGGCAGATTGTCTTTGCTTATACCCTTTAGTTTTCAGTTTCCATGGGAGGTGAGTTAACTAACCTCCCATTGGTTCATGGTAAGTCCTAACACCTTTTAGAGTGGGCTAGGAGGTTTACGGATCCCTCATTTGGAAGAGTGAGGGCTGCCAAAGAGAAATGAAGAGTGGGCTTTGCCATTTTTGGCAAAATCTCACATGGGAGAGAGGATCCATGGAGGATTTGCATTGGACTTGGCTCCAAAATGGGTTTGGGCTAATGTTGGGCTGATCTAGGATGGGTTTAAGTTGGGTTAGGTCAGCCTCCAAGGTCCTATGGGTTGGTTTTATGGGTTTTGTCTTTATTTGGTCAAATGGGTTTATATTGGGTCATGTTGGGTTGGGTTGATCAATTAGTCAAAATGGGTCAAACCAAAGTTTGGGTTAGGTTCAAATGATGATTTGAAGAGTTTTAGTTCAAGTGGCTTCAATCAATTTGTCCTAGGTTTGATTTTAGCTCATTTGGATTCATATAGGTGAAATGGGCTAAGTTGACCAATTTGATGAAATTGGCCAATTTGGCTTGGGTTGGATGTTGGTTCAAGTTCAATTGGTCAACAAAAAATGATTATAGGCTTTAGTCTAAATCAATTTGGAGTCTAATGGATTTTGGATCATTTGAAGTTTTCAAGCTAAAAGGGCTAACTTGGGCTTGACTTGGGTTGACTTTAGTTTGGTTTGATGATTGTAGGTTTCATTTATATTTGGATAGATGATTGAAGGAATGATTGACTCAAGAGAAAATCCATTGATTTTGGCTTGGTTTAGGTGGATTTTGGTTAAGTCTAAGAAATTGGCTTAAAGGGAATAAATTAGATTTGGGTTTGATTTTGGATTTAGTTTTGGCTATTTTACTTTATATTTCATTTATATTTCAGAATATAAATGAAGATATAAATGATTCATGAGAAAATCACTTGAGTTTGGAGTGATTTAGAAGCAGATTTGACCAAGCTTAAGGATGTAGGTCAAAAGGATTAAAAAGGATATCAATTTAATTTGATTTTTTTTGTAATTGGAAGATGGGTCTCATTTATATTTCTGAATATAAATGAAGGGACAATTGATTTATAAAGAAACCTACTAATTTTGGGTTTATTTGGGTTAAGACTTGGTTAATCTTATAGAGGTAGGTCCATATGGCTTAAGAAGGGATTATGGCTTGGTTTGACTTAGTTTAATTTGGTTTTGGTCATTTGAGTATGGATTTCATTTATATTTGTGAATATAAATGAAGGAATAACTGATTCATAAAGAGATCAATCAATTTTGGGATAACTTAAGTGGTTATTTGGCTAAGTTTATGAGAATGGGTCATATGGCTTAGGAAGGAATTTTGGAACTTGGATTTGGTTTTGGGATTGAATTATTTGAAGTTATATTTGAATTGGAATTTGATATTTGATTGAGAGATTGAGTTGATATTTGAGAAAATCAAATGAATTGGAATTGATTTGAATTTGGTTAAGGCTAAGTCCATATGATGAAATCAAAGGGCTTAGAAAGGGTTTTGAATTCAATCATAGGGTTCATGGAAAACTTTTGAGCTTGAATTTGATCATGGGATTGATTATGAGTCTTGGAAATTTGGTTTGGATTTGGCATGAATTTGAGGTTTGGTTTGAAAAGGAAAGCATGGATTGGGTTTAAGCTATAGGGTAGGCAAGTCTTCTTAAGTCCTTAAGGCATAACCTATTCCTATGGCTAACCCTTCTAAGTCTCTAGGCTTAGGTTAAGTGTTCACCTAACCACTAGAAGTTTCTTAAGACTAAGGAGCTCTTAGTGTCTATAAGAGTCCTAGATCTATGATGAGAAAGTTGAGAACTCACTCCAAAAGCGAGGTCAACAGAGACTTTGTAGACTAGGGTTGATATTTGTCTAAGGGTACAATTTTAAGTCCACCATAACTAACAAATGGCCTACTGTCCTATTAGGTATACCCTATGATCCACAATTTAAAGGGGTAAAAACTATTGGGGAGCAAATTGGCTATAGTCGTGATCATAATTTAATGGCGCATACTAGCCAAACCCCCTAGTCAGAGGGCTCTAGTCATAACCTCTTCATATGTAGGGCTTAATGGTCAAACCATGCGGACAGAGGACATGGGCCACGTCCTTACTAGTGTAGAACATTTTGAGTGTAAATATAGTGGCATACATAATATGACATTGGCTCCTTTGTGAGCGTAGGTTAACATTAAACTTGTCACCCTCGATAAATAATTGCAGAAGGCAAAGGGATAAATTTTTTATTTATTTATTATTTTTTATAATGAATATTCATTTAATTAAATTTTTATTTTAATGTTTTTTTTAAATAATTATAGTTGATAGGAATTTCACTTAAGATTAAAGATTTTAAAATTGTTTGATAATAGTAAACCCCTCCGGTTGATATTCTCAATCAACATATATCTCAGTAGACCTTCTCAACTTCTTACATTGCGGATTGGGTCTACAATTTGAAATCTCATTATATCACATTAGATCTCGTCAATTATACTTCTATAGGAGGAGGATTAAAGCTTGTATTTGTATTTAAAGATTTTTTTAAATTAAATATTTGAATTTCTAAACATGAAATAGCCATATTAAAACTATTAAAGAGTTTATGAAAGTAGTAAAATTAGGCTTAATGTGATCAACTTGAATGTATCGTTTCGTATTAATTTTATATGCAACCTTACTGAGATTAATTATTTATTTATTTATTGAAATAATCAATTTTATCAACTACAGTCCTTATGGGGAGGAGGATTTAGTTGCTCAAATATGACTTAAACTTTTATCATCTGAATGTATAAATACGTTAAAATACATTCATAAGTATATATATTTAGAATATTGAATTTTAAAAATATGCTCAGGCCTTCAAAATAATTGTTTCTCTTTCAAAATAATTTCATAATTTTTAATATAAGATATTTAAGTCAATCTAGTTTTTAACCTGCACAGCATCCTCAGACACCTGAATTTAAACATTCAACATTGTGTTGCAGCCCATGCTGGTATTTGATAATTCAGATAATTTTATTTTTAAATTATGAGAATAATTTTGTTTGTTTATTTATTTAATCTCAACTTAGCATGCGCAGTTTTTTCAAACATTAAAATTTGCACTATAAATCCATATGTCGAAGCACATGCATGTATTTTTAGCTTAAATGGTCTCACCCAATTGATAAAATTCATAAATTGGAATATTGTAATTTGTATGAAATCAATTATTTTGGATTGAATGAAGCTCCTAAAATATCTGCAAATCTCATTTGTAACTCTTAGCACATATTTAGTGCATTTGACTATCACATGTATCTTAATATGCTCAAAATGGGAAGAAGGTTGCTCCATATATATGTATAGGTTTTTATATTGAAATTGTTCATATGCACTTAAATGTGATTGTATAATGGGTTTGCATGATTGCACAATTTTGATCAAAATTTATTGCACATCCATAGAATCTTCATTGCATATGCATATTGTATTTACATAAACCTTGATATGATTGCTTTGTGCATTAGCACCCACTTTAATGCACTCTTGTGATGCAATTATATGTTGTGCATATTTTAGAATACATGCATAACTTTCTAATTTTCATGATTAGTTTGAAGATTATTTTATTAGGCATATAAGTATTAAAGTAATTCAAGACTTTAACCATTTGCACAAATATTTACATTGTTAAATAATGCCTGTTGTACTTCGTTCAGTTACGTATTGCTAGCTCATGTTCGTTTGAATTTGAGTGTTGCAAACTTGGTACCAAATGTGAAGCAACGAGGATGCGAAATGTTTTACATGTCTTACCATTTAAATATTTTATAAATATTTCAATTAAATGTGGGACTCATCCATTTATATAAATTAAAGGCCATGATAGCCCATTTTCACCACCTCACTTGCTCTTAAGACTTTGATGGTCCAACAAAAAGGGATAGAAAAGTGTTGCTTAAATTTCAAGTGAACCTTCCAAGCCTTTTGATATTTTTATAAGCATCATCATTTACTTTTATTTCATTTTATCTTATATATATATATATATATATATATATATATATATATATATATATATATATATATATATATATATATCTTCAATTATTTTAATTCTTTCATTTTTTTAGGTTCATATTTTGTGCTTTTGCCCTTTTTCAAGTCCTGAATTTCAATAAAAAAATCAGGCAACATTTCAGCAGTATTCTGCCGTCATCCCCACATAAGACTGTTGACCTCACTTTTGGAGTGAGCTCTTAACCTCCTCTTCTTAGACTTAGGACTCTTCTAGAAACTAAGAACTCCTTAGTCATAAGACACTTCTAGTGATTAGGTGAACACTTAACCTAAGCCTAGATATTTAAAAGTGTTAATCATAAGATTAGGCTATACCTTAAGGCTTAAGGAAATTATCTATCCTATAGCCTAAACCCAATCTAGATACATTTTCTCAAATCAAACCCAGACTCAATTCTCAAACCAAATCTCAAATTCAAATTCCAAATCTAATTTCAAATTTGACTCCAAATGATTGAAACCCAAAATCAAATTCAAATCCTAAAACCCTTCCTAAGTCATATGAACCACATTCATAAACTTAGCCAAATTCTATCCAGATCAAATCAAAACTAATGACTTTTTTGTTGAATCAATCATTCATTCAATTATCTACCCAAATATAAATGAAACCTACAATCATCAAATCAAATCAAAACCAACCCAAGTCAAATTCAACCTAGCCCTTTTGACATGAAAATTTCAAATGAGCCAAAATCCCTTAGGCTCCAAATTGATTGTCGTTGAATTTATATTTCAATCTAGGGCTCATATATAAGTTCAACTAAACTCGAATCAAACCAAAGCCAAACCAATTGACCCACCTAGGTCCACTTGACCCAAAGTGACCTAAAGGACCCATTTGAGCCAACTTCTAATCCAACCCAAATTGGATTGAACCAAGCTCACCAAAACCTTTCGCCATGATTTTTTATCACCCTAGGATAATCAATTACAATCAATTGGGCCAAACTAATCCCAATTTTCCATTTGATCTGAATTCACCCAAATTGGCCTAAAGGACCAAATCGGATCAAATCATGATCTAACCCAAATTGATTGCAACCAATGGCTCAAGTTCATTCCAAATTGATTATTAAACTTGACCAAAGCCATAATTAAACCCAATTTGATCAATCAAGCCCAATTGGTCAACTTGACCCAACTTAGTCCAAATTGGCCTAAAGGGTCAATTTGGCCTGAATCCAAATTAAATCCAAATTAATTCAAATCAAAGATCACATTCATCTTCATTTATCCAATTGAACATGAATCAACCTATAACCCAAGCTAATTTGACCAATTTTGGTCAAATGGGTCAATATGACCCATATAACCCAAATTAGGTCAAATCCCTTGAAACTAAGCAAAGACCTATTGGGGGCTGATCAACCCCAACCCAAACCCATTTTGGATTAGCCCAAAACCAACCTAACCCATTTAAATCCCTCATAGATCCTCCCCCACATAGGATTCCACCCAACCTCATTTAATTCTCCCCCATCACATGCACTTAACTCCTCTCCAACATTTGCATTGAATAAGGTTGATCATATGGTAGCAAAAGAGGACTTTGGAGTAAAAATTCAAAGTCCTCAATCAATCTATCATCCACCCCAACCACCCCAAGAAAGATGACAATCAATTTGTAGCCAACAAATTCAAAAAAATAATGGATTTTTGGCCATTATAAAAGGAGGGAGAGATGAGGCTTTAGATCTCTTCCTCCCACCACCATTCAGCCCCCAAAAGCTCCCCAAAGCAAAAAGGAACCCATCCCCACACCTCTTTGAGTCATTTTTGAGCTCAAAAATACAAATAATTGCTCTTCTGGCGAGGCGACAGTAGACATCAAAGAAGGCGATGTTCCAAAGGGAGGCAAGGGCTAAAGATCCCTCAAAATCTTCCTCACATACCTAGGAGTTCGCTCGGATCTTCACCGCCGCCAGAAACCATCCCCGACGAGGTAAATTTTGCTTAATCATAGCCAAAATTAGGATTTTGCACATTTTTATGTTAATTTTCTTACGATTTTAGGAATTTCTCCTAGATAATCCCGCATTTTTACTTTAAATCTTCCCAATTAGAAAATTAAATTTTTTTGGTGCGAATCGATGCCAAAACGGGTCCATTTGGACAACTTTTTGCTTAGAAATCCTCATTTTTCCCTTAAAAAAAGCCTGAAAATACTGTTCATCGTCGGCGGGCCTCAGCGTCGATCCACGATTTGCGGATGGACGGATAGATCCAGCGATCGAGCCTTGATATGATCTGGACCATCTGATCATGCAGTTCGCATGATCGGACGACTCGGATCGTGAGTGGATTACGCGATACGGGCCTTCAGATCGGTTGATGCAATCTGGACCGTCCGATCATGCAGTTTGCATGATCGGATGATCAGATCCCATGCTGATAGCGTGATCCTGGCCTCCGAGTCACGTGATCTGATCTGGACCATCCGATCTGTGATCGGACCGCCCAAAGCGAGTCATGGGTCATTTTCCCTTCCGAGTGACATCGGCGTGTAGCGTATTTATATAAAAATTTAATTTAGATCACCTCAAACTTCAAAAATTTATAAAAAAAAAATACTTAACCAAAAATTACACACAAGAGTTTGTTGGATTTGTCTTTCCGAGAGGAATCCAACAAACCTAATATTCCTAAATTTTACTGATTATTTTGAGCTTAATTTGAGTTTTAGTAAAAATTAAATTTCATAAATTAAACCAAAACTATAAGTCAGATAAGTTGAAATTTTTAGAAATTGAAATCAAAGTTAAAACATACCTACTATAAAAATTTCAAATTAAAAGGACTTTTAGATTAGGAGAAATTAAATATTGAAGTTCAGATTGACCATTTTAATAAAAATAAATCAAATAAAAATTCAAAAATTTACAAAAATCTTAAAAATGGCTTAAATCACTTCAATTGACATCTAGGACTCTTAAGAAAATAATGTGATCTTCTAAATCTTAATGAACCCCAAACAAACACTTAAGAGTAGAGTTTAATCAATTAAGGAGTTAATTAAAACATAATCTAAAAACAATTTAAATATCAAATCAAAAATCAAAAATGAAATAGCACTTAAGCAATCATTAATCAAACCTTAAATTATAAAAAACATCATCTTTAAAAGAAATTAAATTAAATATGATTAAACCTATTTAAGTTAATAAAACTCAATTAAATGATTAAATCTTAAATCAAACTCAAAATTCAACAAATTTAAGAAACTTTAATCATTTCATACTAATCGAATTAACCAAATAAAGCTAAAGTAAACCTAATTAACATATGATTAAATCACATCCATTTGGAATAAGATAATTAATTAACCATTAAATATTTCAACCTAATAACTAAATTAAACATGTTAATGAAATCAAACAAACATAATAAATGAATCAAATCAAATAAAACTCTAATAATAAATAATCAAACTTAATTAAAATGAAATAAACAATTAATTCACTTATAATAATGATGGAAATAACAATAATCCTTTAATAAAATCAAACTTAAGTAAAACACTTAACTAAATCAAATCACTTATATGTGGGAAATTAAGTCATTAATCTCTAATTAAACAAACCTTTAATTAATCTAATGATTTAAAAATTTAATTATCCTTAATCAAACTTTATTAATCAAAGATCTAATTAATGCAAACTTAATAATTTAATCCATCATCTTAATTAATCAAATTAATTTAAATAAGTTACATTAAAGCTAACTCCAAAATTAATCTTAAATCAAACCCCTAATTAAATTTAATAATCAAACCCCTAAAATAAACTAATTAGGTTAATAAAATTAATCATATTAAATCTAAACTTAATCAAACATAATTAGGATGGAATTAAATACTAATCTAAACCTAAATTAAACCTAAATCATTTAGTCATTAATATCTAATTAAATAAGCCCTTGATTAATCTAATGATTTAAAAATTTAATTACCCTTAATCAAACTTTATTAATCAAACATCTAATTAATGCAAACTTAATAAATTAATCCACCATCTTAATAAACCAAATTAACTTTATAAATTATATTAAAATTAATTCAACTCAAACACTTAATTAATCTACTAATTAATTTAATCACACCTATTAAATAAACTAATTAAGTCAATTAAATTAATCATATTAAACTTAAGCTTAATCAAACATAAAATGCAATTAAATGCTAATCAAACCCTAATTTATTAAATCATTAACTCATTAATTACATCATTAACCCAAATAAATATGAAATCAAATTAAAAATTAAACAAATCTTTATTTATTTAATAATTAATCATACCTCTTAAATGAACTAATTAAGTTAATCAATATAATCATATTAAACCTAAGCTTAATCAAACATAAATGCAATTAAATACTAATCAAAACCCAAATTAAACCTAAATTATTAAGTCATTAATTACATAATTAGTCTAAATAAATATGAAGTCAAACTGAAAATTAAATAAACCTTTATAATTAATATAAATACACTTCTTAATCAAACTAATCACATAATCACATTGAACCTAAGCGAACCCATAGAATAATAAAGCTAATCAAATCAAGAAAGATCAACAATTTAATATGTAATCAAATCAAATCTCATTCTTTAAATAAGATAAAACTAATCAACTATCTAATGTATGAAATCAAAATACAAACCAAACTTTGATGAACATGACAAATGGATGTGATTAAAAATAAAATCCTAATTACAAAGAATCAAACCCAATTCAAATCAAAATAAAATCTTAATTAATCTAATCTGATCAAACTACAAATAAATGAACCACAATCGAATTAAATAACATAAAGTTAAATCACATAACCATAATCAAAGAAAAGAATTAAATATTAATTTAAAAGGATATTGAATTATCAAGATTTAATTAAATCAAAACATCTAATCTAAAATTAATCAACCAAAAACACATGAACTTAAACAAACGTAAATTTCATTAGATATTAAGGATTTGAATTATCAAGATTTAATTAAATCAAAAAGTCTAATCTAAAATTAATCAACCAAAAACACATGAACTTAAATAAACTTAAACTTCATTAGACATTAAGGATATTGAATTATCAAGATATAATTAAACTAAAACATCTAAATCAAAATCAATCAATCAAATACTTAAATAAATTCAAATTCTAAGCTCTAAATCAAATCAAATAAATCAAATCAAATAAATTACATAAATTCAAATGGGCTAATTAAGATACTTAAGGACCTTAGTTAGATTCTTTAGGTGTTAGGATGAAGAATAGGGTGAGTTTTGTCTGCAAATGGAATTCATTCTATCCTTCATTCTTGAAAACCTAAACATTATTTTAACAAATAGAAGTGAAATAAAAAATGAAAAATAAAGCATTAAATCATTTAAATTGAAATCACCCAAAGGTAAAATTTAAACAAATTCAAATTCCAATTTGAAATTTAAACTAAAGAAGCCAAGTAAAGTCTTGCCACACAAGCCTTAAGCACACACATTAGAATACTAAGTCACCACTTCTAGTGCTAAGTTAGAGCATTTTATGTATGATGTTGTATTTTGTTTTGTGATGTAATGTTTTAGGCTGATGTTAGGGTGTATGTTTAGGGATGTTAGTTAGTTATTAGCCTAATCATATTTTCTACAGGGGATTGTGCTTAAGGGGCGCTATAATAAAAATATAAATGTGTTTCCTGTGCAGGTTGCTTAGCCCCTAAGCATAACTCACGTTAGGACAGGTGGGCTTGGTTACCCATGTATGGGGTGCTAAGTCCAAATTATTCATATAACTTCTCGGGTTGTGTGGTGTGTTTAGCTAACATTTGTTTTGCAGGTGTAGCTAGATTTATTTTTCTTTATTTTTGATGTAATTTTGCATTAAGAATTAAGATTAGTGTTATGGGGGATTAGAATGAGTAGTGGCCAGAAGGCTTAGTCTCTGGGGTGTCATGTGATGCCTTTGGAGCAAATCAAATCAATATACGTCTTTATGTTTGATTGTTGTAGTGTTCAACTCGATAAGAGTTCTGGGAACAAGAGAACTATGAGGAAGTTAGCATCGGGCTAAAAGGTTATGAGCTCGATGAAGCTTAGGAGAGGATGAGGTGAGACCAATATGGTTGGTTTTGTGGAGAAGGTAACAATGGAAGTGCTCGGCATCATTCGGAAACAAGATGGAGAGGAAATTTCTACAAACTTGATAGATGGAATGAAGGATAGTCATCGAGCAGCATAAAAAAGCATGAATTGGAGATGGATTTGGAAGAAGAGAATGCCAGTGGTAAAGAAAAATGGACTGGTTGGCTGTTATGTTGGAGAAACGGAGAAGATGGTGTTTCAATATCGTCAAGAGGATGCAGTTATAGAAAATAGAAACTAAGAGAGTGAAGATGGCGTTGTGAGTTTTCAAGAAGAATAAGTTATATATAGAACAAATCATGATGCTTCAACATCAAATGAGATGAGCTTGATTGGGTGGGATGAGTTCTCTTTGGTGATGGGAGTTGCAGTGATGGGGAGAAAATATGCGGCTGGGTTGCTGTAGCTAGAGGAGAGTTAGACTTAGATGAGAGGGTGGAAAGAGATGGATTTACGTCAATGTGTATAGATGCTGAGAAGATGAGAAGAAAAGATGAAGAAAAATGAAATAGGAATTGAGGGAGGCTTACGGTGAATCGTGCTCGTGATGTGAGGAAATTCGAGGAGACTTCAGGAGAAAAAAAAGCGAAATGAGGTTTTGGATCGAGAATGTGGTTAATGTGAGAAAAAGGAAATAAAATGACTAAATTTTCATAATTGGCTTAATTAAAACTTTAATTAGCTAATTATGCACAAAAAAATTAAAAATATACCTAATCGCCTATTAAGCATTTCCCATGGAATCCTCATTTCATTCAAGCCTTGGATAAATTTTAAAAAAAAAATTGCAGTCCCTCGTTCAACTAGCGATTGCCTTCAGATAATTTAAAAAAAAAATTGGGGCAGTTGTAGAAATCAATCTATATCGGACGCATCTGATATCAAAATCAAGCAAGCTTGGCATTGTTTGAATCATAACAAAATTTTTTATGACTTTTATGTTGACAGAATTCTATAATTGTTGCCCGATACGAAGCAGTTTTTGCAAAGCTCTCAAAAACTATGTCATGGGATTGAAAATATTGTGTCAACCGCAGTATTTTGCCCGTAATGGTTGCATCCGGTGTCAGAATTGAGCAACTTGATATCATTAGAATCATAATGAAATTTTTTATGACATTCATGTTGATGAAATTCTGCAATTGTAGCCTAGTAATATTTTTTAAAGCACTCTCGAACGATGTTAATTTGGGGCGACCACAATTTTTTGCCCGTATCGGACTCATCTAGTGTCGGAATCAAGCAAGCTTGGTATCGTTGGAATCATGATAAAAATTTTCATGACTTTCATGTTGGCAAAAATCTATGATTCTAGCTTTGCGTAGAAGTTTTACCAAGCGCTTAAAAGCTATGGTTAAAAGGTTTGTAGTTTTTTCCCATATCGGATGCATATGGTGTTGGAATTGAGCAAGCTTGGTATTGTTGGAATCGTAAAAAAATTTTCCATGACTTTTATGTTGACAAAATTCTGAGATTGTAGCCATGTCAACATTACGTATTGCTTTTTATTTGCAAAACTATTGGATTTGGAAATGTTATGGCGAGCCGATATTTTTCGAGTGGATGCATCCGATGTCAGAATAGAGCAAACTTAGTATCGTTGGAATCATAATGAAATTTTTCATGACTTTTATGTTGACAAACTTTTACGATTGTATTCAGGTATGCAGTAGTTTTTGCAAACGCTCACAAAAATTGTAGCCTGGGGTTGGAAATTTTGGGGCAACTGCAGTATTTTGCCCGTATCGGACATATACGATGTCAGAATCGAGGGAGCTTGATATCGTTGAAATCATAAAAAAATTTTCCATGACTTCAATGTTGACAAAATTCTGATATTATAGCCTAGTATGCGTGGTTTTGCAAGCCGCAAAACTACATAATGATGTTGGTAAAGCAGATTTTGCCCGTATTGGATGCATCCGGTGTCAGAATTGAACGACCTTAATATCATTAGAATCATAACAAAATTTTTCACGACTTTCATGTTGACTAAATTCTATAATTATAGCTCAATACACAACAATTTTTACAAATTCTCACAAAAACTGTGATGTGGGATTGGAAATTTTTGGGAAGCCACAGTAGTTACAAGCCATTAACAACTTGTCATGAACATAAACAATCAACGCCATGTGCATCACAAACTTGGATGTAATTTACTAAGCATAACAAATTGTTCAAGCTTTATTGAACAAACAAACATAATTACCTTTATCAAAATAGCTCCATTTTCATGTATTTAATAGTATCCAAACACCAAACGATATGCAAACAAGCTTTTGCAAACGATGCACTAATAAAGAAAACTCTACAATGATCTTTCAAGAACTCATACATATTAATATATTCTCATGATGATTGAAATTTTCTTAAACTATATTAATTTATTTCCATAAATAAAGTATAATCAGGAAAAAAAATGAATCTGGAAAGTGGAAATAACCCATTCTAAAGGTTTAAAATAGCATAAATTATGCTTAAGAATTAACCACAAAATCAACAGGCCATTGATGCAAGTTTATAGAACTCCAAAACTTATGTATCCGATTATCGAGCAAAAAAATAACAACATGAAGAGAGTTAATACTTGCACTCAGTGTCAACCCAATAACTCTTGTAAAGTTCAAACTTCAAAGTAGAAAGAGAGTTGTATCAAAAAAAAAATGTAGAAACCAAAAATGTGAAAATAGGTTACGTATTACTAAATGTGTAGAGAGAATATACAAAACATCTATCATTGGATGATGTATGTGTGGTGGAAGTGTGTCACTCCATAGAGTATATTGGACCGGTGGTCGTCAAGGATAGTCTCTCAGATGGTGTTATCGTTGTTGTGCTTCATCTTCAACCTGATCAATGGTATGTAGTACATCATCAAGGGGTGTAACCTCGGGTATCTCTACTGGTGCTCATGGTGAGAAGGGGACAGTGGGATAGACTCCATGCATGTGAGGCATGTAGACCGGTGGAGGACCATAGATCGGAGGCCCTACTACCTGCCATGACTGAAATGGACTCAACATGGCTTCTCGATACGAGTATGAAGCTAGACTGGCATATGCGTAACTGTACGGTCTGACAAGTGGGGCGGATGATGGTCCTACATTTAGCCCTACGATATCTGGCTGACTAGCTAAAGGTGCAACAAAAGAACTACTGGCATCATCTATACCCCTGTATCTGCTATCTATAATGTGCATATTCTTTCATAGCTCCCGACATAACTCCTCGTAATTGTTGATTGAATTGAAACTCTGAGTCTTGATCTCTCCCAAAATAAGACTGAAATATATCCTGTGTGTCCAAACTATGCTCGTGCTGTGGAGTAATAAAATATTTTTTATGATCATTCAGTGTTGATGAAAAATTTAGCTAAATTTTTATTGAACTTACCATAAGTCGCTCTACAGGTGCTCATGGGTAATAGCTGGTAGGAGGAATGGTTGGCACCTTCAGCATGTACTGTGAAGCCCATGACCGATACCACCTCATGTATTGACTGATAGACGGCTTAGTGGGAGGTGTAGAATCATCTACTGCAATAATCAGATCATGTATGCCCTCTTATAGTGAGATACATACCTGATGGTATTGCATCTAATCCACATCTACCTCCCCACGACCATCCAATCACTTGAAGGTAAGATCAATAGGCGGCACATTAACTCTGGGTGGCAGACCAAACTATCTCAATACACGATCCAGTAGGTACCACTCAACTCTTTTTCAACTGATGATAGGTACCCTAGCCAGCCAAATCTCTTGTCCAACTGAGCAGATATCAGCAACTCTTACATGTATCTACTATCCATATGTATCTCATATCACCTAAAAAATTAAGAATACATTAGTGACATGTAGTAAATGATAAGATAACTTTAAAAACAAATTTTTCACATAAGCGTACATGGTTTTGTAACAGCCTATCAAGCTCATCTCTATAACTCTGACATGAGCTGGTGTCATCTCTCACACATACCTTCATTCCACCTACAACCAACACTCAGCCCATCTAACTCTGCTGGAAAAGGTACATGTAGTGTAGGTCATCTAATACGTATATGCTCTGAGGACCAAACCTGTAATAAGTGTGTGGTGAAAAATTCCCGCACACATATCGAGTAACCTTCAAATTTGTGGTGAAAGGAGAGGCAAAACTATATATGTGGAAATTCATCTTGGTAAGACACCACACAAATCCGCAGATGTACTTATTCAGGTGATCAAATATGTAATCAAGGTATAGTGTACTATCTCGAAAGACATAAGTCACTACCCTTTAATGGAACCAATTATCTCAATAAGGACTCCTAAGGATGATGGTTCTGTATATATACCAGAGATTCTTCCCCTACTTTATATGGAAGAGTAAAACAGGATTTATTTTAAATCAGGTTCGTTAAGTTCCCTACAGGGGCAAGCCCCCATAGTTAATTACATCCCAAAGGATAGGATCCTTTAGGAAAACTCTCGATTGAGATAAATGATCGTTGTCTCTGAAGATTTTAATAGGAAGGACTATCAATTGATTGGTTTGTATTTTTGAAGATCAAATGGGATTGATCAAAAGAGGGAGTTGTTATCGAAGCCAAAATGACAATAAGTATGAGATGCTCACGATGCAAGGAAACCTAGCGAGCATCTCAAACTATCCAATAGTTGGGGTTTACATTTTAGAAATTTATTTAGTTTGCTTGAGTTATATTTTTTATAAGAAATTTAGGATTTAAGATTCCTTAACACAAGATTAAGGAAATGCCTAAGAGGTGAGGAATTATGCTTGTGGCTCGCAAAGGAGAAAAGCAACCTCAGAACCTAAATCTTGGGAGCTTCGATGAGGGCTGGAAGCGCAACTTAAATCTAAGGCAAAAATGGGTAATTGGTTTTCCTCCATAAGAGGGACAAACCACCCGGACTTGGACTTACAACACAGGGGTGGCCAACTAACTCCTTATATGATTTTAAATACATGTAGGCAAGTCTTTATGCTTATGCAAGATAACTAGGTTGTTTTTATTTAGAAAGAGACTAAGTCCTTAAACTCACTCCCTAAAGAGACTAGATCATGTAAAGGGACATTCTTAAATGACATAAATCTAATGCATTTCAAATTTCAATTTATTTAATTTTTGGACAATCAATTTGACTCAGGCTAATAGGATTTTTATGACTAATGCTGAGAAAATAGATTGTTGGCTAAAATTGGCTAGAAATTTAGGAGGTGAGTTTCCACCACTACCCTCATAGGTCAAGTCGTGTTCTCTAGCAAAGACGGAAGCCCTCCAATCAAGAGTGAAATAAGATGCTATTGTACATGATATTATGAAGAAAAGAACTCATCTAGCTAAGGGGTTTCTAATTCTTTTATCTTGATTTTTAATACTAAGCTTTACATGAGGTTATGAGCTGTTTAGTTTTATTTCAGGTAGTTAAGTTGGGTAAAAGATTTATTTTGCCCTAAAGAGCCTAATCCACATCCAGGCCATACATAAAGCAAGGAAAAAATTAAGAAAAGCATGCCACCTAATGCACAAGTTAAACAAGCATCAATCAATTTATAAAACTAGCACAAAAAGAATAAATCACCATTTATGGTCGGGCACCACCGCACAAACCTGAAAATATCAAATGTGCATAGCCGAGCTCTACCCTTATATAACCCGGATTACAAATGAATTGAATTTCAATTAAGCAAAAGGAATTCATTATTATGGGGGGTCTTCAAGCTTTATTCTTTTATCTTCTTTCTTTCTTTTCTTTTCTTCTTTTCCTTCTTTGGATATTCCTTTGGATGGTTGAATGGTAGATGCTCCAAGGCTTCACATGGCGTATAAGATGGATCTTATGACCAATGTTCATCCTAAACCCCCATAACAAATCATTCCAAATCCTAAATATATAAATTTTTACATGAAAAGGAAATGCATAAATCTAAATAACACTTGCAAAATAAAGGTTAGTCAAATCACACCACACTAATCCCAAGCATGTATGTTGGACTTATCACCCCACACATGGGTGACTAAGTCCACCTGGCCTATGAATTATGCTAAGGGGTATAAGCACCTGCAAGCAAGAAGCATTTATATTTTTATTTATGATAGCGACCTTTTAGCACAATCCCTTACAGAAAAGAACAGTTAGACTAAGCACGTCCTACCATTCATTCTATGAGCATACACCCTAACATCCAGTCTAAAACATTCATCATAAAACAAAACATAACATCAAGCCATGCACTGACCTAACTTAAAACTAGAAGTGGTGACTTAGGCTAATGTGTGTGCTTTGAAGGTTTGTGTGGTACGCTTAGTTTAGGACTTAAGGTTTGAATTTTCTAAGTGTGAATGACATGTTCAACTTAGTGGAGAGTTTTATTTAAGTTGTTTAATAATTTTGGATAATTTTTATTTCATGTTTTAACTTGGTTTAAATGAAACCTACAATTAATTACTAAGTTATAAACAAGGGGAAGGAGAAGAGGGCTTCTCTTTCCTTCCCTAATCCTTAAGTAATTTCTAAGGTAAGTTCACATTTTAATTTCACTTTGGTGAATGTTTTAGTTACATCTTTTAATTAATCCTAAATTTAGATCAACTCTAAATAATCCTATTCAAAAAGAAAGGCATTTTAAGATTAAGAAAAATGAATCAAAATTCACATAACATACATTACTTCAATCTTTCCCAACATCTATAACATGCATATGGATGGACCCTAAGCATATATGTACATGCATATGAGAATAGTTAACACTTTATGATGCATGCTAAGTAATTGATTTAAGAAAATTTGAAGTTAAACATGTATGATTTTTCTTAAGTAGAAAAAGGTTTTCTTTTCTCCAAAATTTCACATACATGCATGAAAGTAAGAAAGGCATAAGTGAGTACAAGCCATTGTTAACCGGTATAAGGTACAAGACCTACTTAGGGCTACTTAAAGCCTCACAACCTCAGGGTTGTCCAGACTAATATACCACTTTCCTTAAGTACTAACATGCATACAAAGGAAATGAAATGGAAAAAGAACATGCAAAAGTTTGCTTAATGATTTTATTTTTCTTTATGCAATTTATTCATGCAAGTGTAAGCAATCCTTCTTAAGTGAGAGCATAGAGATGAATAGGGTTTGGAATTAAATACGTGTTGGTTTCTTTTCAAATGAACCCTACATCTTACTAACCCATATTCAAAGCTATGCTAACATAAGAAAGAAAGAAAAGGCTACACTAAACATGCTTTATAATTTCATGATATGCAAGCTAATAATTAATATATGAATAGCACACTTTCATATTTTATGTTTCATTTATAGATTTTGAAAATATTTTGGATTTAGTAGTGATAATAGTCATTTATATTTTACTTTAGCCAACACGTGCACATTTGACATAAAGTAAACAATTTCATTTTAAAACTTTGAAAACATGAAATCATGGATGCATAAGTCATATGGAATACAATTTAACATGTTGGAAAAGATCCAAAATAATGAAATCACATGAAAAAACTCACTTTACTTAATTCCTAAAGACATTCTTAAAGAATAAGAAAACTTAGAATAAATCAAAGAAAATTTCAAAATGATTTTTGGTTTGTTTGAAGATAGATTAAATTTTTAAAGGGTGAGATTAGTTTGCTATTCCTAACCCATTCCCACATATGTTTTACATTTTAGTTTAATTTTTAGATAATTAAATCCATTTTAAACATTGATTAGGTTAGGTATGCATTAAGTAATTAACCCTTACCTACACCACCTTAGAAAATTAAATAAGTAATTATGAGCCAATGAGATGACATAAAACCCACAAGGTATGTAAATTTGCAATGCAAGTAATGAAAAGGCTAATGCAATTTGGCTCACAATTAAAAATTAAGCTAAGGGGTTTAGCTTAAGTACTTTTAAAACACCCTTTCACACTTATGAAAGGGGTTTAATTTCTTAATTGACTTAGGCTATTAAACACCTAAGAATCTACCCAAGGTAGATTAATTAAGTTCTAGATTTTAGAATTTTTTGAAAATTATTTAAAGGGTAATTAATAAATTAATTAAGAGATTAAGGAAAGAAAAGGGGGTTTAGGGAATAGCTTAAGGGAAATATCCCAAAATTATTCCATAAAACCCTTACTCACTGGATCTAACCTTAATCCAACTTAATCATAGTGAAAATCTACTAACTAGATTTTAATTACTCTTAATTACATGAAAGGTTTAATTAGGGAATGAGCTAGCAATTTCCCTAATCAAGGCATCAATAAATCTTAAGAAAATTAGGTGAGGTAGAGGTCATCCCCTAAAATGAACCCTAGAAGTTTGAGATTAATTGGTGGCTTATTTAGGGAATAATTAGCTAATTAACATTCCCAAAGAAACCCAAATTCACAGAAAAAGGGAAATCAAAATGCATTGAAAATAATTTTAAAAAATTCTAGATGGAATTATCTATCCAAGGAATTTTTTTCCATTTATTTTTTTGAGTTTTCTATGAGGATTTATGATTTTTAGAAGCTACAGAGATTAATTAGGAATTAATTAGTTAAATAACTAATCCCCCAAAAATTCTCTCAACGACATGGTGGCGGTGTTGTGCTTTACACACGCTCGTGAGCCATGACATAACTTATTAAATGGGGGCGACGCATTTTACCCATAAACATTTGATCAAAGTCGGAGGATACGCAGGTTTTAAATCAAATAAATTAAAATGTGTCCAAAATAATCCATCCATCTAAAATGCGTGGATGGATGGGATGATGGGTTGAGTTCTTCCAGGAGGAATGGATCAATCCAAGGGAAGATCAGTCGATCCTTCATGGATTCAAACAAGATTCAACACACCATCTAAAGGATGACTAATCCAGAAGATCCTGAAATTTCCACTTCACAAAGACCAAGCCTAAGTGGTCAAAATTCACTAACCTCATCAGTGATCGGGGTGATGAGGTAGCTTCATCTAGTGAGAGAAGCCTTTGATGTTCAGCTCTTGAGGTTGAGTAGATGAGTGGGTGGACCAACTCCCAAGCTCCTTGCTTTGAAAATTGATCTTCCCTTGATCTAGAACTCAATTGGATGCTTGAGCTCGAGTCCTTGGATGATGAGTGTAGAAGGAATTGAGGGATCAAGTGTGGAAATTTTGAGTCAAATTGAGCTCCCTATTTTTTTGCAAAACCGAGGAAGATAATTCAAATCTCTTTAGAGTCCTTGGGAAAGCTCTATGATGTTTCTAAAGCTTCGTTGATCGAGTGTGAGTGAGTTTTGATTTGAATTAGGGGGGTATATCTCCCCCTATGGAAATCGAATGGTCGAGCCTATGCTTATCATTTTGACCCAATTATCACCATAGAGTGGGTTGTTTGGGTGGTCAGAGGTGTGCACATGGTCAGTTTGGCCAAAGGAGTGGAAGCCTGGCTCCCATGTGCATCCAATTGAAGTTTGGGGGGAGTTTGAAAATTCAATTTAGCCATGGGTGGTTGGGTTTGGTCCATGGGCCAAATGGGTTGACCCAAACCCATTAGGTTGGGTGCACCACTCATCATTAGGTCCCCTTGAGCTTTTAGGAGAGCCCCAAGTGATTGTGATCAGTGTATGACTAAAATACCCATGGGCTAGGCCAAAATTTGTTCTATGTCCTAGAGGTATAATATTTTTGCTTTTTTTCAATTTGGGTATGTTTGGTATGTTGAGAAAATAGGTTGGGCCAAGTTTCAATGGATTTGGAATCCATTTGATAGGTTTTCATGTTGACCCATTTAGGTCAAAAGGGGTCAACTTGGGTCAAGTTGACCAATAGGTCAAATTGGGTCAAACCAAGGGTAGGGTCAAGTTCATATGACCATTTGAAATATTTTTGTGCCTTTGGTTTGGTTCAATTTAGATTAGGTTAGGTTTTGGCTCATATGACTCATTTAGGTCAAATGGGTCAAGTTGACCTATTTGACCCATTTGACCTATTTGGATTAGGTCAAGGGTAGGTTTAGTTAGGTTGGTCATATGAAGTGGATTGGTATCTTTGTTTCCAATCAATTTGAGTTAGGTTCAATTTTGGCTCAACATGACCCCTTTAGGTCATGTTGGGTCTAAGTCAATTGGGTAGGTTGGTCTAGTTGGCCAATTGAGGCTTTGGTCAAGTGATTTGGGATGGACTTGACCCATTGGTTTAATCAATTTGGCTTAGATCAAGTTTTTGAGGTCAAAATGGGTCAACTTGGGAATGGGCCAAATGGGCTAGGTTAGGCTCAAATGTTGGCTTGGTCAAGTTCAAACATAGGTCATGAGTGAACTTAGATCAAAGGTTTCAATCAATTTGTCCTATGATGGATTTTAGTTATGTTATGTTTCATTTTTGGTTAAGTGTTGATTTGGTCAACCCTTAGGTTTGACTTGGCTTGACCCAATTTCATTGATTGATCATCTCGTGATGATTGTTGATCGTGATGAGAGGCAAATATGAGTTTGGTTCAATCCAATTTGGTTAGGATCAAAAGTTGGCTCATAAGGATACTTTAGGTCACTTTGGGTCAAGTGAGCCTAAGTGAGTCAAATGGCTTGGTCAAAGCTTAATTTGAGTTGATTGATCTTGTATATGGACTTATGATTGAAATATAAATCCATTTACTAGTGGTTTGAAGTCAAATGGGTTTTGACCCATTTGAAAATCTCATATTCAAAGGAAGAATATGAAGGTTTTGGGTCTAATTTTTTATTTGGGTTTTTATTGAAGGATTGAAGTTTGGATTTATATATGAGCTCATGATTGTAGGATTGATTGAACCATGAGATAAAATCAAGAGTTTGGCTTGATTTGAATTGATTTTGGTTGAGTTCAAAATTTTGACTTAAAAGGCTTAGATTTGATTTTGATTTGAGTTGAGTTTAAGTTTTGGAGTTGGTTTTGATTGTTTTAATTTATATTTCATTTATATATGTGAATATAAATGAGAAAATAAATTGATCATGAGAAAATTTCAAGAATTTGAAAGAGTTTATTCATGATTTAGGGTTAAATCCATTAAGGGAATTTAAAGGATTTAATGGAATTTTTAATTAGTGATTTAATTTTTAACTTGGATTTGATTGATTTATATTTATATTTCATTTATATATGTGAATATAAATGAGAATACAAATATTTTGAGAAAATCTCATGATTTCGAAGGAGTTTGATCAAATTTTAGGCCATTAATGGAAAATTAAGGGATTTAAGGGAATTTCAAGGGTTTTAAATTTAGAATTTAATTTTTGCTTTGGATTTAATTGAGTTATATTTATATTTCATTTATATATGAGAATATAAATGAGCATATAAATAAGTTTTGAGAAAATCCCAAGGGTTTGAATAGGTTTGATCAAGATTTGGAGTTGACTTTGGCTAAGTCCCTTTAATGGAAAAGTAAAAGAATTTAAAAAATTTCATGAATTATTTTGGAATTTTGAATTTGATTTGATTTATTTGAATTTATATTTTATTTATATATGTGAATATAAATGAGAATATAAATGGATCATGGGAAAATTTCAAAGATTTGAATAGGTTTGATCAAGAGTTTGGCTAAGTTCTTAAGAAAGGATTAAAGACTTAGGAATTTTTGATGGATTTTGATCATGAGTTTCAATCATGGATTTCAATCAAGGATTTCAATCAAAGAATTGAATCATGGAATTGATTTGGAGTTTGAGAAAATCAAATAGAATTGATATAGAGTTTGACTTGAAAGAAGCAAAGTGAGGAATGGTTTAGGCTAAAGGGTATGAGATTTTCCTAGCACCCCTAAGGCATAACCTATTCCTATGGATAACTCTTCTAAGTCTTCTAGGGCTAGGTGAGAGTGTCCACCTAATCACTAGATGTGCCTTAAGATGAAGGAACACTTAAAGTATAAGAGGAACCATAGGTCTAAGATGGAGGTGTTGAGAACTCATTCTAAAAATGAGGTCAACAAAGGGCGCCCAATTGGTGTGGTGTGACCAAGAACACCACACACATATTGTTGATGATCAACAACACCAAAGATCACAAGCACTAATAGAAACTATATCCACGACCAAAGAAAGAATCCGAGCTTGTGCAATGTGGACTTATGTCCAAGACATAAGAGAGGGAAGAAATCCACTGAGGGATGGAGTATGAACCTTCCACTAGGGAAGCAGGTTCAATTCATCTACAAAGTGATGAAAGGTTGGTTTTTATTGGAATCTCACTAAGGAGAGATCTCCAATGGGGGAGAGAGTTGAATTTGTTTCAAGTTTTGTTAGGTTTGGATTTTTAGAAAGAACCCTATTGGTTTGCAATGGGTTGTACTGAATAGGAGCCATGAAGGCTAAGATCTAATTTAGATTTATCAATCCAAAGGGGTAGTTTACTAAGCAAACAGTAGGACTAGCCGACCAAAGGGGATGCCTTTCGGTATACGACAACTATACTAGGAAGAATGTGTAGTAGAATTTCATCCTCCAAGTAGAGACCAATTGCTGGGGTAATCTATTAGCAGATTGAACCCAACCTAGGCATGACTATTGAGTGTATGCCATTGGGGGACTTAGATCAACTCAAAGATAGTCAAGATTGATTTTATTTTTAGTTTTGTTTATTTTAATTATGATGGATCCTACCTGTGGAAAAATACCTGGGGTTTAGGTTTGTGATGAACTGCACTGAGTAGGGGCCATGGAAGCCTAAACCTAACTCAGATTTATCAATTCAAAGCGAGTAGTCTACCAACCACAAGGTAGGACTATCCAACCAAGGAGAAATACCTTTTGGTATACAATGGTCAAGTCTTAAGAAGAAAGCACAGGGACTCACATCTTCCAGAGACAAGGAACCATGAGGGTGATTGGTTGCTTTGGGGAACAAATAAAACCCGACCTAGGGTTGACTATTGAGTGAATGCCATTGGGGACTTAGATCGACTCAAGAATAGTCAAGGTTAATTTTATTTTTGTTTAATTTATTTTGATGGATTCTATCAATTTTCGATGGATCACGCTGAGAAGGAGCTTATAGAACCCTAGACCTATCTCAGATTTACTGAACCAAAAGGAGTAGCTTCTCGGTCGATGGGAGAACTATCTGACCAAAGGAGAGCCTTTTGATTTGCAATGATTAATTTAAGGGACAAAGCTCAGGGACTCACATCTTCCACTAGAAAAGACCACTAAGGTGATTGGTTGCTTTGGGCAACAAATCAAACTCGACTTAGGGCTGCTCGTTAGTTTACGACAATCATGCTAGAAAGAATGAGTCGTAGTCTTATATCTTTCAAAGCAGAATGACTATCGGGGTAACCTACCTGTGGAAAAATAGATTGAACCTGACCTAAGGGTGGCTACGGAGTGAGTACCAACCCAGGGATTTATCTTAACTCAGGTAGTCAGGCAATTCCTATAGGGAGTTCTACTGACACTACCCTAAAGATAGGAAGCCTGCTTGGGAGAAGGGGCACTTTAGTTGCTTGAATCCTAATCCACAAGCAAATTAATTTTTATTTGTTTATTTTAGTTTATTTTATCATGGACCCTATTAGCTTACGAGGGATCAAACTGAGAAGGAGCTTATATTAACCTAGACCTATCTCAGGTTTACTGAACCAAGAGAAAATTTGTGCATCTGCTGAACAAATTTTCCAATCATGGGGGTGGCTACTAGGAAAGGGGAACTATCCAATACAAAAGTAACACGGGTAGTGTATAAATTGGGTCACAAAGGACTTGATACGAATAGAGTGCCCATAGGGGATGGGGCCGATAAGGGCTTAATCCAACACCCTAGAGAAAATGACATGGCTAGTCATAAATCCAATAGGTATTCAGTGTCCAACTTAAGGAGAAAGCATGGGGACTCATATCTGCCAAGAGTGGTGTACTCACTGGGTGAGTCACTGTCAGCATAGTGAATATCAACCAACCTAAGATGCCCATCGGTTTGCAACAATCTTCCTAAGAAGAAAGCTCAGGGACTCATATTCTCCTATAAGCTTGGGATAGTCTCTTTGGCTCGATGGGTTATCGACAGGCTTCTTGAGTGAATGCCATTGGGGACTTATATCAACTCAAAAGTAGTTAAGAGGAAAGGAGCCTGGGACTTACTTTAAACCCTCAAAATATACTGACCTAGAAAGATGATGGCTAAGAAGAAAGCAAGACTCACATCTTCTTAAACAAAGTCAACATGAGGTAGCTTACTACGGGTGAAGCATACCATACTAACAAGGCTTTTGGTTTGCATCAAGTTAGAAGAAAGTGAGGGACTCACATCTTCCAACAAATGACCATCGGGTGACATACTAGCGGTAGCATGTGTAGACCCTAGAGCAACTAATGAGTGAGTGCCACAGGGGCTTGCTCCCACATCAAAATAGCTCGAGACAAAAAGATTTAGTTTGTGTTTTGTAAAACATGTTGGAGGTGAAATGATGCCATAGATGGCAATTCCCACTAGAAAGGGATGCCTCTTGGGTTCTCTCACACTTAGTTATGATAATCAAATAGGATGCCTCTCGGGTTCTCTTACCTATTCTAAAACATCAGAGATTGTGTTTATGTTGTGAAAGAGGGATGGGCCATTGGGGACTCTTACACACCCTAAACCGCATTAATTCAGATAAGCAAACAACACTTGAAAGAAGAAGATTTGATGAATGGAATCAGATTTTTATTCTTTTATTAATGAATTATTTTCAAACAAGTTTTATTTCATGGGTAATATTTCTTTAGATAGAGCCCATTAATTGGAAGCATCGGTGTTCCCCACAATCAATAAGCGATAAGATCCTCCTTGGTAGGCCTTCTCTATGACATAGGGGCCTTCCCAAGTGGGTTCAAACTTGCCTCCCATCTTTGATGGGCAACAATTGGTCTCCTTAGGACTAACACAAGTTCTCCTACTCGAAAAGACCTAGGGCAGACCAATTTGTTGTGAGCTTGAATCATTTTGGCCTTGTACAACTTGAGGTTTTGGCATGCCCTGGGAGACTTTCTCCAAACCTTTGAGCTCTTCTAACCAACTTTGCATTACGCTTTCAGTGATCTTGTTACCCAATGCTATCCTTAGTGAAGGGAGTTGAACTTCTAAGGAAGAACGGCTTGGACCCATACACTAAGGAAAAATGGGTAGATTGAGTTGAGTTTGGTGTTCGTAGGCCCACAAGGCTTCAACCAACTCGTTCCATTATCTTTTATTTCATCAGAGTCTTCTTGATTCTGGATGAGAGTTTTGTTTGAATGCTTCTAACCATTAGCTCTAGGGTAGTAGATGGTGGAGTATCTCCAATCTATACCATGTCTTCGCAATTGATCTTGCTTTTGAATGTAATACCATTATGATATAATTCATCGAGGCACCAAACTATATATGATATGGTTCTAAAAATTGAAGCACATGGTGAGTTGACCTCTGTGGGATGGCTGCCCACTTGGAAAAGTAGTCGGTAGCCTAAGATGAATCGATGCCCCTTGGAAGAAGGAGGATCGATGGACCTACATCACCCAACACTCAAATGGCCATGAAGCCAAAGTAGGGTGTAGAATGTTGTGGTTGGTGGAGGACCACATAGTGCGACATGGCATCTAGCTACCATGCTGTGATCATAGAATAGTATCCAAGTCTTTTGATCTTCGACTTCATCTTTGGACCCAACTTGTGTGCTCCACATAGACCTGAATGTACCTCGGTTACAATGCCACAGGCTTCATGTTTGTCTAAATAATGTAACCACATTTGGTCAAAGGACTGGCAGTACAAGGTGCCATAAACAAGAGCATAGGAGAGAGATCTCTGTTTCATCTGATGGGCTTGAGATTTCTCTTGAGGTAGTTTGCCTGTGTTCAAGTAATCTATGAATGGTTGCCTCCAATCCAGCTTCTTGTTTATTTTGGCAATGACAACATCTCCTTCAAGAGAAAGTCACTCGATGAGTTTCGAATTAATAAGGGATAGGACTTGTCTATTTTGGACCCTTATTAAAATGGACTCATCTTTTGGACATGCCAACTCTTTGGCAAGTTTTTCCAAAGCATCTACTATTGTGTTCTCTACTTGGGGAACCTTGTAGATAGTGACTTCAGGATCTGGGCCAATAGCTTCATGGTATAGTCATAGTAATGACAAAGCTTGGGCTTGAGGACTTGGTAGGACCCGATAATCTGGTTGATCAAGAGAATCCCAAAGATGTTGATGCTAGTGATGGCTAACTCAAACAAAAATCAAAGCCTCATACTCGGCTTTGTTGTTGGTGCAGGGGTTGGAAAGATAGTATGAGAATCTCATCACATCACGGTTTGGAGTTAGGAGAACTATTCCTACCCCTGGCTTTACCTGGGAGAATAGATCATGGTGCTTCACCTTTAAGAAAGAAGAAGCACCATCAAAATACATCTCCCATCGTGGTTGGCCTCCCTAAGTTCATGATTTGTTCATTGGAGATCATCACTAAGCGAATCGAGAAGTGGGTGTCTTTAAGAAATCGCTAGTGCGACCTTTTATCATGAGGGGTACAAATGTGATATCAAACTTAGAGTATCATGGACCAATGAGCCAAACATGTCAAAGCGCATGTCATGAGAATCTATAGTGGATTGGTTCTGAGATCAAGTTCACCTTATGAGAAAGCATGTAGTGTAGCTTCGAGATATAAAGATCAAAGCTAGCAATGTTTCTCAATAGGTGGATAGTTTCTTCAGAGAATGGATGATGGTAGTAGAGTCTTTCCTTCCCCTCATTACTTGGGCCAGCAAGGAGAAAGTCATCCAATCTGCAGTGTAAAGGATCAATGGCCTAGGATAGGAGCTAGAACTGGCGCTTCACCAAGTATTCTTTGATGTCTTGAATGCATCGGCACTTGTCATCCCACTTTTGGCATCCTTTTTTTTGAGAAGAATGCATCTCCCTGATAAGTTTGAGATAAAGCATCTTAGATATGCCAGCCATCCTTGAAAGGATCTGAGTTGAGTTAAACTCTTAGGAGGTGGCATTTCTAAGATAGCTTTGATCTTTTTAGGATCTATTTCTATTCCCTGTGAACAATAAACCCAAGAATTTCTGAAGTGACTCTGAATGCACACTTCAGAGGATTCATTTTGAGGTTATATATTTAACCATTCAAAACTACTCTCAAGTCAAAGAGATGGTCTTCCTTTTTCTGCTCTTGACTAGATCATCAACACTGATGATGGATGAGTTCATTGAAGATCGAGTCATGGCCGTTGGTATGTAGCACAGCATTTTTTAAGGCGAAAGGCATGACCTATAATAAAGATTTGATCGGTTTGAGCAGTGTTTCTTTCATCTTGAGACATCTTGATTTGGTTATAGAGATGACCCATCCATGAAAGAAGACATGAGATGAGGCAATGTCCACCATTAATTCTAGTATAGGAAGAGGAAACTCATCCTTAGGGCATGCCTTATTTAAGTCCCTAAAATTGATATAAATGTGAATTTGGCCATTCTTCTTCTTAATTGGGATGACACTAGCTAACCAGGTAGGATATTTTTCTTCCCTAATGAAACCAGCATCGATCAATTTCTTGACTTCAGAAATGACCTATTGTTCAATTTCTAATCGCATCTAGGAGCTTGCTTAATAGGGGTAACATTAGGGTCTATTGCTAGCTTGTGGACTACACATGAGATAATGCATTTCTTCATAACTCCATGCTCTTTCTCAATAACCTAACTAAGTCATTGGTTTCTTCTTCATTCAATGATGACTAATATGTAGGCAGGATTTTCTTCTATCTGAGGTTGATTTCTTTTAGCTTGTCGATTGTTGAATGAATCTCCTCTTCAAACTTTGGCTGTGCCTCTTTGACTTGGAGATCATCTGGATCATCTGAAGTTTCTAAACACACATTCTCATAAGAGTTGGGGATGTGTGAGAAGAACCTATCATTCCAAATGGTTGGTAACTGGCAATAATCTTCATCATGGGACCCATATTTGAATCTAGTCCTACTCTTGATTATGCTTCCTTATATTGTTCCATAATTTTTAAAATATTTATGCTTGGACCAAGTGTGAGGAACTAAACCTTTTTAAAGATTTTGAACACAAGGCAAAAAGTCAAAAGGTAATTCCATTAATTCTTTAAAGTATCTTCCTCAAGTCCTACATCTGGACTTGAGGATGATGAAAAAGAACCTCTTCTACTTTGTCATTGGAAGACTTAGGGACTTCCTTAACTATAAACCTTCAACTTTTTAAGATGTAAGTGAGGTAAGAGCTAAGGTTCCCAACTTCGATAGTTTCACATAAACCAGATTGATACTTTGCTTGGAGGCTAGTCTTCATCTCTGGATCAAAAGTCACCTCCAATGGAACCCATTGAGAGGGTTGGTGGTATACTAATCACATTAGACTCATCCTCTTTGGATTCCAAGTCTATGTGAATAGTAGGGTACTCTTTGAACTGAACACGACCTCATTGGTGGCCAACTAGGGGTCTCCCTCTAGAGCCCTATTTCCTCTCTACAGTGGAGGTTGAGCCATCTACCCACATGTCCATATGATGGAATGAACTGTGGGTGGAATGTGATATGGATCCACTTCTTCTTCAATTCCCCTTTCTTGCTCACTTGGACTTTTCTTTTTCTTTTCATTTTCTTTTATCTTTTCTTTTGCTTCATTTTCTTTTGCTTTTATATTTGCATTTGAATTTTGTCCAAGTTCACAAGAAAGGGTGTTTTGAGGAAGATAGTAGGTCACATCCTCATAGATCTCAACCTCTCTCACTGAGAATGGCTTTTCATCCCTATTGACACGGTACTCAATTCCATCTTTTCTAAACTTGATGAACAGATGAAGGGAGGATGGAATGATCTTATTTAGATGTATCCAAGGCCTACCAAGCAAAGCGTGAATGAAGTATTTGAATCAATGATGTAGAACTTGGCTTCGTCTTCTAGTCACCAATCTTCAATGGTAACTATAGAACCTAAAGCGCTCACCTTGATCATTGAATCCTCTCAACATCATCATATCTCCCTGAGTAGATATGTCGATCTTCAAATAGGCAAGGGTCTTTAGACTCATAATGTTCTTGATGCACCAATCCATGAGAACCGGCAGTCGAACGTCCATGTCATGTAATGTATAGAGGATGGTTGTGCTCCAAGTCCCCAGAAGGTCTTCATCTGAAGGTGATCCCTTGGGCTTCTTTTGCATAGTGTGCTTCCTCACATAGTGGTCGGTGCTAAGCATATTTCAAGATCAAGGAGGGCCTTGATTAGTGATTCCCTCATCTCTTTGGATAAGACAAGGGCATCATATATGCTTAGCTTAGATGGTAACTTTCTTAGATGAGAAAGGATGTTATAGTCCACCTTCGGCTGATCTTCCACAAGCATATCCAAGGGTGGAGCATCCTGTGGAAGGGCTTCTCGATCTTTAGTACCAATGACTTGTTTCCCTCTAGGTGCTTTGCCCTAGGGTAGAACTTTCCTATGGAGGTTGACTTGATAATCTCGAGGCAAGGTAAAGTGGTGGCAAGTTCTTCTACACTTGAGCTCACCTACACTTCTCTATGGGACTCTCAATTAGATGATTCCAAGTCTATCTCAAGAGGTGAACCCATAGTATTTAGTTGGAAAATCAACTATCGAGAGGAAGATCAAATTATTATAGTTATTAGACTTGAAGAGTTATTCATAGGAATAGAAGAAGATAACTCATCAAGAGAACAGATGTAATTCAAATAGCTTTATTCTTCAATTTTTTTGGAAATATTTGGAGGTACAAAGTAGAAGTTAAGTAGAGTGAGTGGAGTAAGGGATTTGATGCCCTTATTTACTGATACAAGAGTTGTACTAGAAGAAACAGAAGAACTAGCTGAAATGGTAGAAGTCTGAAGGCTGGAAGGTGGAGTCCGGACACGATCGGTGGCTATGCTAAGGCTATCCAGGTGACACATCTTCTTCTTCTTGAGCTCCACTTTCTAGAGTTGGCTGGCAACTTGCAAACCTTCCTTGGTGTTGGAGGAGACTCGAACACCGCAAGAAAGCTTCTTGATCTTCTTATTTTCTTAGAGGTTTTAGACAAAGGGATATCCCAACCTTCTTTGGTTTTGGTAGGATCACTTGTATCCCCAAGGATTACCCTAATGGAACGGAAGGTTGTTCCACAAGGTATTCCTTTGGGATATAGCACCTCTTGAAACGTGTTCAAGAATCCTTAAATGTAAAGCAATCCTCCAAAATGTGGCCTAGCATATGATGGTAAGGCAAAAGTTTGGATCATGACTTTGCCTACTTCCTGGGTCTCTAGGCTCGGGTAGTTGAAAATCAGTTTCTTTAAGAGATTCTTAAAGATTTTTTGATTACCTCCCTCTTAAAGAATAAGGTTTGTTTAACTTATCTAAGAGTAGGTGGACCATAACTACCTGCGGTGATATGCATGTTGTTATTGCTATGGTATGGCTCGTGGTTGTGCCTTGGAGGTGAGGTGGAGGCGGTATGGCTGCCTCGATGGTGGCAAAGGAGGTGGTTCGAGGTCATGGTTGCTCTGATCTCTAGGCTTTGCTTCCCCTATGTACTCTACTCAGTTTCTTATCATAAACCTTTTGGGATTTCTTTGAATCAGAAAACTATTTGGCCTCTCCTTGTAGACTAGCCACCTTGTTGATTAGCTTCTCAAATGTCTTTATGGTGAAGCCCTTAAGTATGAAGGCGACCGGGCAATGGATATTCTTTAAGAGAATCTCAATGGCATGATGTTCAGACAGTTATGATTCACACTTCATACTTGGTTGTTCCATTAGAGAATATAATCAACAAGTGACTCATTGAAGTGTTGTTAAGCTACAATAAGATCACCTATAGTAACCCTATGCTGAGCTCTAGCAAATCTCTTGATATAGAGTTGCTCCCACTCAACAAATATCCTAACTAAACTGTTGGGCAATTCAGCATACCAATCAAAGGCAATACCATCTAGGCTACTGAAAAAGAGTCTAAAGAGTAAAGCATCACTGCCACCTGCATTGCAATAATTGGCCCTGAAGTGAGCTATATGCTACCTCAGGTTCCCACTACCATCTCTTGAAGGAAGGAGGCATGAAACCCTTGGGATCTTGGATAGCAATTCCTCGGTAGGGTCTACCCTTTGGGATGATCCTCCCAGGCTTGAGCCAAAGCTTCCTTCACCTGCTGCTCAACCATGGATTTTAGATCTTTTTCATGTATGGAGGTACTTTCCACTACCTTCCTATACAGACTAGTGCTACCTTGCTCAATGGGAGGTAGAGTCTTAACTGGATCTAAGACATGCACTAGTTCGGTGATTGACATCATTAGGATGAACTGAAGTTGCTTTTTTGAAGCACTAACACTGCCAATAAGTCCACCCTGTGCCATCCTATCAATGTTCATCTTTCTACTTCTTTGTGGTGATGGGTTGATTTTTTGGTGTCTCCTTGATCAACCTCATCTCTTCCATAGCCTGTTGGTCCCTAAGAAGAGAACCTAGTATCAACCATGCATATGCCAGTTGAATCCCCCATCAAGTCATCTTTGTTGGGATCGACTCTTTCTTCATCGACCATGCATACCCAAGATCTCCTTTTTCTCCATAAAATAGTGCAACTATCTCATCTAAGGATCAATCTAACTCTGCGGTACAAAAGCTTGGGGCGGCGGTGTGATCACTATCATGAGAGGCACGACCTCAGTTGGGGGGTCAATCACGTGAGGATTGTACTCAGAAGAATGATAATCTCGATGCTACTATAATGGGGGCAATCTGGATGATCCCTACACTGCTTGCCGACTATCATCTGAATATCCATAGTATCACCATCTCACATCACTGGGTGGTGGTTGGTGAAGGACGACCACTGCTCGGGGTCGCCACTCCTTCCCACTCGGGAAGGTCGCGAGAGAGCTTCGGCCCTAATGGGTGGTGTAGGAGAGTAGGATCCCTTGGCCATAGTTGGATCACCAATGATGCTTTCTCGGATCGGCCTTCATGGCCTTTGATGGAATGGTGATGTTGAACAGCGGCGATGGCGGATGTGGGGTAGAGCGGTGGGGTGGACACCGACTCTCTATGTACGAGAGCTGCCCTCTGATGGTGGTCCCATGAGGAGATATTATTATCGGTATGATCGGCATGGGTATCTGAGCTGAAAGTGACCAAAGCGAGTGGCGACTGCGTGAACCTCGCTCCCTAATGTATGATGTATGGGCCTCACGGGCCCTCTCCTGGATCTTCCTCCCTACACTATGAGGGATAATAGAAGAATCAAGCGACTTTGGACTCAGAGCTCATACCTACACGGCAAATATAGAGGCAGGGCTGACCTCTACTCCAAGAGAAATTATAGATGCACCACTAAAGGTGATGAATCCCTCGGCATCCCTCTATTTGATCAGAGAGGATGAAACCGTTCTCATAACCGGTGGTGAGTGATCATGAGACTCATCCATGGTGACGGCTACCTCTAACTCTCGGGCTATCCAAGTATGGAATAATTTGACCATACAATTCTTATTTCAATGTTGGGTGTGCGTAGGATGAGAGGAGTGCGAGCTAGACCCGTACTCAAATGTGGGAGGCAAATCCCAAACTAGGGAGCCTTACCCTTGGAGATAGATGACAGTGTAGCTTGCACCAGGGGCAATGTGGAAACTTAGGATGAAGCCTCTAGAGCTGGGACCTAGCTAAACTATTGAAGGTTGTGGTATACAACTTTCCTCTTTAGTGAGGAAATCTAGAGGGTAAGTCTACCGATGAGGCTTACACCACCTTCTTCTGACTATGAGGGGAATGCCTCACAAGTAATCTTGACTCCCTCAAAGCCATGGCCAAAGTGGATCAAATGGGTATAATCCAAATGAGGAAAGTTAACCTGATCCAAGACGAGGTCCATGCCGTGAGGGAAGGTAAAGACAAATTTCAATGATCCTATAATTATATTGATTGAAACTGACAACTACAAATTACACTGACTGAAAGGAATCTGCAAATGAGAAACGAACTTGCATCGATTTTATGTTTCCATATATTTTGAAATTTTTGAATTTTGAAAATTTGAACCCACATCCAACCACTTGGAAGTGTTAAGTGGGGTTCAAATGAATTTGAAAAGATTGATTGAAAGAGAAATTTGAGTATGAATCCAAACTTCAACATATTTGAGTATGTTGAAATATGGATTCAAAATTTTGATAAGGATGCTTCCATAGGTTCATTTTGTTTTGATTTTGAATTTTTTTGATTTGAGGACCCTTCCTTTAACAAATTTGGGTATGTTAAAGTAAGGGTCAAATTGATTTTGTTGTTTGAATGTTTTGGAATTTTCACTTAGCAAATTTAGGTATGCTTAAGTGAAAGTGATTGTTTCTTTTGAAAATTTGGTTTTGTTTTCATTTTGGAAAATTTGGAATTCTTACTTAACAAATTTAGGTATGCTAAGTAAAGAAGCCAAGTGTATTTTTGTTTGATTTTGAAAATAGAATTCTTAGTAAATTTAGGTATGCAAAGAAAATTCTAAGTGTTTCATTTATTTGGAAAATTTTGATTTTTAAAAAGGGTAGGATCCCTTAGCAAATTTGGTATACTAAGGGAATCCTAAGGCGCTTCATTTTATTTTTTTGAAATGATTGAAAGTGGATATTCAACTTTAGCAAATTTGGTATACTAAAGATGAAATTCCACTTGGTTTTCTGAAATGGAAATTTCACTTAGCAAATTTGAGTATGCTAAAGTAATTTCAAATGGTGTGTCTTAAAATTTTGATTTCATTTTTGACTTTGCAAAATGGAAACTTCTCCTTAGCAAATTTGGTATGCTAAGGGAAGAAATTCCAAAGGCATGTGAGAAATTTTGTTTTGAGTTTGCAAACTTTACTTAGCACATTTGAGTATGCTAGGTGAAGTTCCAAAACATGTTTTGAAAATTTAAAAAAAAAAATTTATTTGGAAACTTTACTTAACAAATTTAGGTATGTAAAATGAAACTCCAAATGTGTTTAGAAAAAATTTGAAAATTTGATTATTGATTTTGAATTTGGATTTGGAAACTTTACTTAATAAATTTGGGTATGTTAAGTGAGGTTCCCAAATGTGTTTGAAAAAAAATTTTTGAAATTTTGATTTTGGATTTGGAAACTTTACTTAACAAATTTGGATATGTTAAATGAAATACCAAATGTGTTTGAAATTTTTTTTGAAATTTTGATTTTAGATTTGGAAACTTTACTTAACAAATTTGGATATGTTAAATGAAGTTCCAAATGTGTTTGAAAAATTTTTGAAATTTTGATTTTAGATAAGGAAACTTTACTTAACAAATTTGGATATGTTAAATGAAGTTCCAAATGTGTTTGAAAAAATTTTGAAATTTTGATTTTAGATTTGAAAACTTTACTTAACAAATTTGGATATGTTAAATGAAGTTCCAAATGAGTTTGAAAAATTTTTGAAATTTTGATTTTAGGTTTGGAAACTTTATTTAATAAATTTGGATATGTTAAATGAAGTTCCAAATGTGTTTAAATTTTGAAATTTTGATTTTGATTTGGAAACTTTACTTAACAAATTTGTATGTTAAATGAAGTTCCAAATGTGTTTGAAAATTTTTTGAAATTTTGATTTTAGATTTGGAAACTTTACTTAACAAATTTGGGTATGTTAAGTGAGGTTCCCAAATGTGTTTTTTGAATTTTGAAAATTTTTGGATTTTGGTTTCGGAAATCTTACTTAATAAATTTGTGTATGTTAAATGAAGTTCCAAAATGTGTTTAGAATTTTGAAAATTTTTTGCTTTTGATTTTGGAAACCTTACTTAACAAATTTGTGTATGTTAAATGAAGTTCCAAATTTTTTATTTTTGGATTTTGGCTTTGGAAACCTTACTTAACAAATTTGTGTATGTTAAATGAAGTTACAAAATTTGTTTAGAATTTTGAAAATTTTTGGATTTTGGTTTTGAAACTTAACAAATTTGTGCATGTTAAGTGAAGTTCCAAAATGTGTTTAGAATTTTGAAAATTTTTGGGATTTGGAGAGTTCACTTAACAAATTTGGGGTATGTTAAGTGAAGTTCCAAGTGTATGTTTGAAAAAGTTTTAGAAATATGATTGTTGATTTTGAATTTTTAAAAAGAGGACCTTCATTCAACAAATTTAAGTTTGTAGAGAGGAGATTCATTTATTTTTGAAATATGATATTTTTATTTTGTGTATGATTGTTGCTTTTTTTGAAGAGAATTCCAACAAGAAACATATGTGATATGCTTAAGTAGATTTTAAATGATATTTTATTTTTTTTGAGATGAAATCTTCATTTAATAAATAAGATATAAATGGTTACATGTGCTTTTGATTGATCTTTTACAAATGACTTTCCATTCAATAAGTGTGAGCATATTGAAATAGAAGGATCCATATGTGCTTTTGGAAAAGTTATATAATTATGATTGTGATTTTGGAAAACATGATTGTTCATTTTATTTTGAGAATGAAATCTTCATCAAAGTAATTTGAAAAAAGATATTCATTTGTGCTTTTGGAAAACATTATTAGTTTTATTTTGAAAATTCCTACATGTAATAATTATGTGAATTGTTAAATGAGGGTGAAGAAATTTTTTGAAAAATATTTTATTAAGTGCATTTTGAAAGGTGCTTTTGAAAAGGCAAAGTTCTTTATGGAAGATTTATTATTTTTAGGATGAACCTTTCCTTATCATGAAGATGATAAGGAGGAAGTCTTTATGATGCTTTCTTTTTATTTAGATCTTTTCATTTTACCCATTGGAGGAACCCAATGGGGGTTTTAAGACCAACAGAGAATACAGTCCTAAAACCTAAAGATGTTGGCTAACTCAACCCAAGGATGAAATGAGCTAAGTTCCAACAGAAAGAAGGATAGTCTTGGATTCATACCGAAGTACAAACCCACTATCGATACACAAAGACAATGATCATTTACCAAAGATAGAGAGAGGAACCATCCCACAGCCAAGAAAATCTGTGTGAAAAATTATAATCAGCCTTCAAATCTATGGTGAAAGGAGAGGCAAAAATATATATGTGGAAATTAATCTTGGTAAGATGACACAGATTTGCACATGTACTTATTTAGGTGATCAGATACGTCATCAAGGTATAGTGTATTATCTTGAAAGATAGAAGTCACTACCCTTTAATGGAACCAATTACCTCAATAAGAACTCCTAAGGATGATGGGTCTGCATATGTACCAGAGATTCTTCCCCTACTTTATATAGAAGAGTAAAGCAGGGTTTATTTTAAACCGAGTTCATAAAGTTCCCTAAAGGAACAAGCCCTCATAAATAATTACATCCCGAAGGATAGGATCCTTTAGGAAAACTCTTGATTAAGGTAAATGATCGTTGTTTCTGAAGATTTCAATAAGAAGGACTATCAATCAATTGGTTTGTATTTTTGAAGATCAAATGGGATTGATCAAAAGAGGGAGTTATTATCAAAGCCAAAATGGGAATAAGTATGAGATGCTCATGATGTTAGGAAACCTAGCGAGCATCTCAAACTATTTAATAGTTGGGCTTTACATTTTAGAAATTGATTTAGTTTGTTTGAGTTATATTTTTCATTAGAATTTTAAGACTTAAGATTTCTAAACACAAGATTAAGGAAATGCCTAAAAGGTGAGGAATTATGCGTGTGGCCCACAAAGCAGAAAACCAACCTCAGAACCTAAATCTAGGGAGCTTGATGGAAGCACATAAGGAAAATAAATAATTAGTTTGCCTCCACAAGAGGACAAATCAAACTGACTTACACAACCACAAGGGGTGGCCAACTAACTCCTCCTATGATTTTAAATACATGTAGGCAAGTCTTTATGCTTACAAGATAGCTAGCTATTTTATTTAGAAAGAGACTAAGTCCTTAAACTCACTCCTAAAGAGACTAGATCATGTAAAGGGACATGCTTTAATGACCTAAATCTAATGCATTCAAATTTCATTTATTTTATTTTTGGATAATCAATTTGACTGACTAAGGATTTTTATGACTAATGCATGAAAATAGATTGTTGGCCAAAATCTAGAAATTTAGGAGGTGAGTTTCCACCACGACCTCAAAGGTCAAGCCAGTTCTCACAGCAAAGATGGAAGCCCTCAATCAAGAGTGAAATAAGATGCTATTGTGCATGATATTATAAAGAAAGAACTCATCAGTAAGGTTTCTAATTCTTTTATCTTGATTTTAATCTAAGCTTTAGGTGAGGTTATGAGTTGTTTAGTTTTATTTCAAGTTGTTAAGTTGGTAAAAGATTTATTTTCCTAAAGATCCTAATCCATCCAAAGGCATAAATCAAGGAAGAAACTAGGAAAAATGCCACTTAATGCAAAGTTAAACAAACATCAATCAATTTATAAAACTAGCAAAAAAGAATAAATGGTGTTGTGGTGGCACCACACAAAAATATCAAATATTGGGTAGAGCTCTACCCTTATACAACCCGGATTACAAATGAATTGAATTACAATTAAGCAAAAAGAATTCATTATTATGGGGGGTCTTCAAGCTATATTTTTCTTTCTTCTTTCTTCTTTCTTTCTTTTCTTTTCTCCTTTTCTTTCTTTAGATCTTCCTTTGGATGGTTGAATGGTAGATTCTCCAAGGCTTCACATGGTGTATAAGATGGGATCTTATGACCAATGTTCATCCTAATCCCCCATAACAAATCATTCCAAATCATAAATATTCAAATTTTGACATTAAAATGAAATGCATAAATCTAACTAACACCTACAAAATAAAGGTTAGTCAAATCACACCAAAAAATCCCAAGCATGTAGATTGGACTTATCACCCCACACATGGGTGACTAAGTCTACCTGGCCTATGAATTATGCTTGGGGTATAACCAAGCAAGCATTTATATTTTTATTTATGATAGCCCCTTTAGCAAATCCCCTAGAAAAAGAAGTTAGATTAAGCACGTACTACCATTCATTCTATGAGCATACACCCTAACATCCAGTCTAAAATATTCATCATAAAATAAAACATAACATCAAGCAATGCACCGACCTAACCTAAAGCTAGAAGTGGTGACTTAGGCTAATGTGTGTGCTTTGAAGGTTTGTGTGGTATTCTTAGTTTAGGACTTTAGGTTTGAATTTTCTAAGTGTGAAAGACATGTTCAACTTAGAGGAGGGTTTTATTTAAGTTGTTTAGTGATTTTAGATTTTTTATTTCATGTTTTAATTTGGGTTAAATGAAACCAACAATTAATTACTAAGTTATAAAGAGAGGGAAAGAGAAGAGGGCTTCTCTTTCCTTCATTAATCCTTAAGTAATTTCTAAGGTAAGTTCACATTTTAGTTTCATTTAGGTGAATGTTTTTTTAATTTATAATTAATCCTAAGTTTAGATCAACTCTAAATAAACCTATCAAAAAGAAAGGCATTTTAAGATTATGAAAAATAAATCAAAATTCACATAACAAACATTACTTCAATCTTTCCTAACATCTATAACATCCATATGGATGGACCCTAAGCATATCTATACATGCAAATGAGAATATTTAACACACTTTATGATGCATGCTAAGTAATTCATTTAAGAAAATTTAGAAGTTAAACATGTATGATTTTTCTTAAGTAGAAAAGGTTTTCTTTCTCCAAAATTTCACATACATGCATGAAAGTAAGAAAGGCATAAGTGAGTACAACATCATTGTTAACCAGAGGTGTAAGATATAAGACCTACTTAGGGCTACTTAATGCCTCTCAACCTCGGGGTTGTCTAGACTAATATACCACTTTCTTTAAGTACTAACATGCATATAGAGGAAATGAAATGGAAAAAGAACATTCAAAAGTTTTCTTAATGATTTCATTTTTTGTTTATGCAATTTATTTGTGCAAGTGTAAGTAATCATTCTTAAGTGAGAGCATAGAGATGAATAGTATTTAGAATTAAATAAGTTTTGGATTCTTTTCAAAAGAACCCTACATCATACTAACCCATATTCAAAGTTATGCTAGCTAACATAAGAAAGAAAGAAAAGGCTACACTAAACATGCTTTATAATTTCATCACATGCAAGCTAATAATTAATATATGAATAGCACACTTTTAGATTTGATCTTTCATTTATAGATTTTGAAAATATTTTTAGGATAATAGGCATTCATATTTTCTTTAGCCAACACATGCCCATTTGACATAAAGTAAACAATTTCATTTTAAAACTTTGAAAACATGAAATCATGGATGCATAAGTCATATGGAATACAATTTAACATGTTGAGGAAGATCCAAAGCAATGTAATCACATGAACAAACTCACTTTACTTAATTCCTAAAGACATTCTTAAAGAATAGAAAACTTAGAATAAATCAAAGTGAATTTCAAAATAATTTTTGGTTTGTTTGAAGTTTGATTTAATTCTGAAAGGGTGAGATTAATTTTATGTTCCTAACCCATTCTCACATATGTTTTACATTTTAGTTTAATTTTTAGTTAATCAAATCAATTTTAAACATTGATTAGGTTAGGGTATGCATTAAGTGGTTTAATTAACCCTTACCTACACCACCTTAGAGAAATTAACTAACTAATTATGAGCCAATGAGATGACATAAAACCCACAAGATATGTAAATTTTCAATACACCTAGTAATGAAAAGGCCTAATGTAATTTGGCTCACAATTAAAAGTTAATTATGCTAAGGGATTTTAGCTTAAGTACTTTTAAAACACCCTTTCACACTTATGAAAGGAGGTTTAATTTCCTTAATTATACTTAGCTTAATGAACATCTATGAATCTATCCAAGGTAGATTAATTAAGTTCTGGAGATTTTTATAATTTTTAAAAATTATTTAAAGGGGTAATTAATGAATTAACCTTTAATTAAGAAGGGGATTAAGGAAAGAAAAGGGGGTTTAGAGAATAGCTTAGGTAAAATACCCCAAAATTATTTCCTAAAACCCCTACTCACTGGATATAACCTTAATACAACTTTATCATAGAGAAAATCCACTAATTGATCTTAATTTCCCTTAATTACATGAAAGGGGTAATTAGGGAATGAGCTAGCAATTTCCCTAATCAAGGCCTCAATAAATCTCCAGAAAATTAGGGGAGCCAGAGGTCATCCCCTAAAATGAACCCTACAAGTTTAAGATTAATTGGTGGCTTAGTTAGGAAATAATTAGCTAATTAACATTCCCAAAGAAACTCAAATTTAGAGAAAAAGGGAAATCAAAATGCATTGAAAATAATTTTAGAATATTCTAGATGGAATTATCTATCTAAGGCATTTTTCCCTTTTATTTTTTTAATTTTTCTATGAGGAGTTATGATTTTTAGAAGCTATGGGGATTAATTAGAAATTAATTAGTTAAATAACTAATCCCCCTTTAATACCCTACCCATGGCGCGATGCTTGGCGGTGGCGGTCAGCGTGCTTTACATGCATCACGTCATAAGCCATTACTTAACTTGTCAAATAGGGAGAGGCGGCACACGATGTTTACCTTAGCGGTCAGATCGATAGGGATACACCCATTTAAATCGATAAAGGATTAAAAAACATGTCTAAAAATCTCGCATCCATCTAAAATGTGTGGATGGACTGGAGATGAGTTCTTCCCCAGGAGAGTGTGAGCCATTCATAATCCAAGGGAAGATCTGAGCTCGATCCTTCATGGATTCAAACAAGATTCAACACACACCATCTAAAGGATCGGAGTGGCCAATCCAACATCTAAGATTCTATGAAATTAAAATCCACTACACAAAAGACCAACACCCCTTAGCCTAAGTGGTCAAAAATTCACTAACCTCGTCGGAGGTGATCACCGGCGCTCAGGATCGATGAGGTAGCTTCGTCTAGTAAAGACGAACCTCTGTTGAAGTTCCTAGCTCTTAAGGTTGAGTATATGAGTGGGTGGACCAACTCCCCTTAGTTCCCCTTGTAGCTTTGATCGAATTGATCTTCCCCATGGCTCTAGAACTCAATTGGATGCTTAAGCAAGCTCGATTGAGTCCTTGGATGATGAGTGTAAATGGAATTGAAGTAGGATCAAGTGTGGAGAAATTTGGAAGTCAAGGTGAGCTCCCCTATTTTGCACTATGCAAAATCAAGGAAGATGAATTCCAAATCTCTTCTAGAGGCTTTGGCAAAGCTCTGTGATGTTTGTTAAAGCTTCCTAGGTCCTAATCGGGTGTGAGTGAGTTTTGATTTCAGTGAATTAGGGGGAGTATATCTCTCCCTATGGAAATCAGATGGTCGATCCTATGCTTGCCATTTTGATCCAATTGTCACCATAGAGTGGGTTATTTGGGGGTTAGAGGTGTGCACATTGTCGGTTTAGCCAGAGGAGTGGAAGCCTAGCTCCCATGTGCATCTAATTGAGGTTTGGGGGGAGTTTGAAAATTTAATTTGGCCATGGGTGGTCGGGTTTTGGTCCATGGGCCGAATGGGTTGACCCAAACCCATTGGGTTGGGTGCACCACTCATCACTAGGTCCCCTTGAGGTTTTAGGAGAGCCTCAAGTGTTTGTGGTGAGTGCATGACCATAATACCCATGGGTTAGGCCAAAATTTGTTCTATGGCCTAGGGGTATAATGGTCATTTTGCTACTTTTTCAATTTGGGTATGTTTGGTATGTTGAGAAAATAAGTTGGGCCAAGTTTCAATGAATTTGGAATCCATTTGATAGGGTTTGGCTCATGTTGATCCATTTGGGTCAAAATGGGTCAAGTTGACCAATAGGTCAAATTGGATCAAACCAATGGTTGGGTCAAGTTCATATGACCATTTGAAATGTTTTGTTGCCTTTCGTTTAGTTCAATTTGGATTATGTTAGGTTTTGGCTCATATGACTCATTTAGGTCAAATGGGTCAAGTTGACCTATTTGACCCATTTGACCTATTTGGGTTAGGTCAAGGGTAGGTTTATGTTAGGTTGGTCATATGAAGTGGATTGGTATCTTTTTCCAATCAATTTGAGTTAGGGTCAATTTTGGCTCAACATGACCGACCTTTAGGTTATGTTGGATCTAAGGAATTGGGCTAGGTTGGGTCTAGTTGGCCAATTGAGGCCTTGGTCAAGTTCCACAAGTGATTTGGGATGGACGTGACCCACTGGTTTTAATCAATTTGGCTTAGATTAAGTTAGACACATTTTGGCCCTTTAGGTCAAAATGGGTCAACTTGGGTCAAGTGGGCCAAATGGGCTAGGTTAGGCTCAAATGTTGGCTTGGTCAAGTTTAAACATAGGTCATGAGTGAACTTAGATCAAAGGTTTCAATCAATTTGGCCTATGGTGGATTTTGGCTATGTTAGATTTCATTTTTGGTTAAGTGTTGACTTGGTCAACCCTTAGGTTTGACTTGGTTTGACCCCAATTTGATTGATTGATCATCACATGATGATTGTTGATCATGATGAGAGACAAATATGAGTTTGTTTCAATCCAATTTGGTTAGGATCAAAAGTTGGCTCATAAGGGTACTTTAGGTCACTTTGGGTCAAGTGAGCCTAAGTGGGTCAAATAGCTTGGTCAAAGCTTGATTTGAAGTTGATTGATCTTGTATATGGACTTATGATTGAAATATAAATTCATTTACAAGTGATTTGAAGTCAAATGGGTTTTTACCCATTTGAAAATCTCATATTCAAAGGAAGAATATGAAGGAGTTTTGGGTTTGATTTTTGATTTAGGTTTTGATTGAAGGATTGAATTTTGGATTTCTATATGAGCTCATGATTGTATGATTGATTGAACCATGAGAGAAAATCAATAGTTTGGCTTGATTTGAATTGATTTTGGCTAAGTTCAAGATTTTGACTTGAAAGGCTTAGATTTGATTTGAGTTTAAGTTTTGGAGTTGGCTTTGATTGTTTGAATTTATATTTCATTTATATATGTGAATATAAATGACAATATAAATTGATCATGAGAATTTGAAAGAGTTTAATCATGATTTAGGGTTAAATCCATTAAGGGAATTTAAAGGATTTAATGGAATTTTTAATTAGAGATTTAATTTTTGACTTGGATTTGATTGATATATATTTATATTATATTATATATATATATATATATATATATATATATATATATATATATATATATATATATATGAGAATACAAATATATTTTGAGAAAATCTCATGAGTTTGAAGTAGTTTGATCAAAGTTTAGGTTAAATCCATTAATGAAAAATTAAGGGATTTAAGGGAATTTCAAGGGTTTTAAATTTGGAATTTAATTTTTTCTTTGGATTTAATTGAGTTATATTTATATTTTATTTATATATGAGAATATAAATGAGGATATAAATAAGTTTTGAGAAAATCCCAAGGGTTTGAATAGGTTTGATCAAGATTTGGAGTTGACTTTGGCTAAGTCCCTTTAAAGGAAAATTAAAGGAATTTAAAAAAATTTCATGAATTATTTTGGAATTTTGAATTTGATTTGATTAATTTGAATTTAGATTTCATTTATATATGTGAATATAAATGAGAATATAAATGGATCATGAGAACATTTCAAAGATTTGAATAGGTTTGATCAAGGCTTTCGCTAAGTTCTTAAGAAAGGATTAAGGACTTAGAAAATTTTTGACTTAGGAATTTTTGATGGATTTTGATCATGGGTTTATTTCAATCAAGGATTTCAATCAAGAAATTGAATCATAGAATTGATTTAGAGTTTGATTTGAATGAAGGAAAGTGGGGAATGGTTTAGGCTAAAGGGTAAGGGATTTTTCGACACCCCTAAGGCATAACCTATTCCTATGGCTAACTCTTCTAAGTCTTCTAGGGCTAGGTGAGAGTGTCCACCTAATCACTAGATGTGTCTTAATACTAAGGAACTCTTAAATTATAAAAGGAATCCTAAGTCTAAGATGGAGATGTTGAGAACTCATTCTAAAAATGAGGTCAACAAAGTGCATACACCATGCCATGTTAGTCCGCTTTCACCTTGTGGACTCATGCAACTCTTTGTATAAATGTGCTAATACAGCTCCTCCCATTGAGGACCTACTGAATGTGTCAATATTCTCTAATAGTGGTAGGTAATGTAGGTGAACCTCAGACCTAGATGTATTTGACAAAAGAAAAGAGCCAATGGTAAATAGAATGTAAGCTCTCAAGTGCATGGCAAACTCAGCATCTAGAAGGTATATGTAGGAGTCTCTACAAAATGTCAAATGCAACCACCATAAAGGTAAACATGTATGTTAATAAGCCTGCCCCATACGAAAGGTCGAGGAAACCTGTGGCTACACTAGATCATGATATATGACATCATGTTGTGGATGCCTGCCTAAGAGCTCATTGAAACAATTTGTCCATGAGGTCTATCGCCTACCCTCCCCTACCATTGTAGGTCCGACAATGGGAGGGTCATCAATTCGTACACCTAGAATCATGGCCACATCTTATAGAGTAAATGTCATCTCACCAACTGCCAAATGGAACATATTCATTTGCGATGACCAACGCTTAACCAAAGCAGTAAGCAGGTGGTGCTCCAGTCTAATGTACTAGAGCTGTGAAACACAATCTAAACCAGCATTGTGTAATCCAGCCATGAATCTAGGGTAGTTCACTAAACACTCTCTAAACATCAGAAGGTGAGATGCTGTCTCAAGAACTATCGCCTACAAGTAATGAAATGAGCAATTATCAGAATTGTTCATGTCTACTAAATAAGATTTGAAAATAGTAAATCATATCAGGTTTGGATATGCAGCTCTATGTCTACCATGCAAAGAGGTGATGTTGGGGTGAACCTCAGTTGGTGCTGGCCCGTAGTCTACTGGATCCTCCTCTACTCGGTGCCTACGCCGACATCTGCCTACTCCTGCTTCTTCAGAAACCATTCTACCTGTGTGAAGAATGTATTTGGACAGTACCGATAACAGTAAATCAAGAGTCTCCAAGGAAATAAATATTAACATCTTACATACGGTACAGTCTTACATTCTACCTACAACATAGTCTTACAACATACAAGTAATAACAATCTAACAACAGAAACAGTAGTAGCACAATCTAACTACAAATCACTACAATCTAATAATAGTTTATTGCTTACATACAGTACAATCTAATAGGAACAACAACACAGGATTACAATATACAAGTAATAACAATCTAACAACAGTACAAGTCTAACAGCACAATCTAACAACAGATCACTACAATTTAACAATAATTTAATGCTTACATACAGTACATTCCAATAGGAACAACAACACAGGCTTACAACGTATAAGTACTAACAATCTAACAATAGTACAAGTCTAATAGCACAATCTAACAATAGATCACTACAATCCAACAACAGTTTAATGCTTACATACAGTATAATCCAATAGGAACAACAACACAGGCGTACAACATACTAACTCCTATGTAAGAGATCCTGAGGACAAGTTATTCTGTTATGTCCAATATTTTTGCACAGCCCACAGATTTTATTGCCCCGTTGTACGTTCTCATCCGTTGTATTTTTATATCTTCTTGTTCGGCATCTTACATATCTCCTTCTAATACTTGGAGGTGTCAGATCAACCAGTTGACGATCAGTCAAATAAGATCATCAATCTCTTTGGTCTGGTATAACATGGAATCCTCCTTCGTATGTACTATGGAACATTTGCAATGTGCAGTAGTAGAAGACATATTGTGCATGACTTAAATTCCATTGGCCTAATATACCTATAACATGTGAGCATGGTATATTGTATAATTATGGCTACCTACATGTGTTGTTGCAGCTATTATGTTCATGCAGTTCAACCTTGAATGACCTGGACGACATGTTGAACATCTGAAATTCATTCATATTAATCCTTGTAGGTTCATGACATCTTCTTGCTTCACGTTCATTTTATTGCAACACAACTTTGGCACGTGGTAAAAATATTAAGTCATTTTTCCTAATGATATCTGCTGTTGTTCCAAGGCGTTTTATGAAAAGTGAAACAATGTTGTAATATATGAATGTTATTAGTGCTTGTATCAGCAATTCATGAGCCCGCTTTAGTACACTATTGAAACACTCTGATGCATTAGTGGTCATGGTACCATAGCGATAACCACCTTTTATGAGTCAGCGTCCACTTAGCAATATCCCTTGCAAGCAACCAATCAACGGCCTCTGGATTGATGTTTCTGATGTCAGTCATGTAACATGTGAATGTCATATGTGATACCTTCAACATACATCTTTTGATGCATGAACTCAACATCTGAAATATCCATAGTTCTACCTGCCTTCTTGAGATTTTTTCCAAGATGACATAAGTAGTGCTGATGCATAGCCCAGGTAAAATTTTCCCTGCAACCACATACTAAGCCAATATGTCGATCAAATACAATACATAAGTCATTTCTCTTGCATATAAGTGGAATCAAGTCTTGCATTATTCAAATAAACCAAGCCCAAGACTTATTGCATTCAGCTTCAACCATTGTAAATACAAGCGGATATAAGTCATTGTTTGCATCAATCCCAACAACAGTGAGAAGAGTTTCTCTATACTTACCCAACAAAAATGTACCATTAAGACTTAAGACTGCTCTGCAGTACTGCCAACCCACTATGGATGGCTCAAATGATCAGAATATGCATTGAAAATGACCTGACTCAATTGAGTGAATGTATGTCGGGCATAACTGAACATACAATAGCCATGAATTGATCTAGTGAATGATATGAATCTTCCCAGCTGCCAAAAATAGCCTTTATCACCTTTTGACGTCCATCCCAAGCTTTCATATGAGAAACCCTAATGTTAAACTTAGATTTCATACGACCAATAATTTTCCTAGGCTTCAAATCCAGCTGATATCTAATCACAGGTTGGATGAAATAGCTGATAAACTGTGAATTGCATTGCCTGTGTCCACTACTTAATATGGAATGAGTACAATTGTGTGGGGTAGCTATATTGGATATCTTCCGAGCACCACCTAGCCTCTTGCTTGAGCAGGCATATAGACGCAATATGCAAGGTCTATTGGGATGATCGTGATATATGCATAGCACAGTAAACTTCACTTTATTGGAGGCACATGTAACGTACTTAATATTATTTGTGATGGACCAACCCTAAATAGTGAATTTAAACTATTTTTCATCATGGAAACACATCTCCTCTATTAACTCACCTGGAATATAATTCTCTTCCACAAAGACAAAATTATTTGAGAGGCCATCGAAGTTCATCTGCTCATCCCATTCTTGAACTGTTTGGCAAGCCCGAATATTGCCATTATTACTAAACATGTGTTCTTCAGCCATATTTGTTATGCAAGAAAAATCTCTTAGCAAATGGCTGCTCCCAAAGTCTGGACATCGATCTTCTCCAATGTCACCTTCACTATCAGCAGTGTTAGTACTCGTTGCATTAAGCATTATTTCATATCTATCATCTTCTGTAGATAATGGTTCTATAGGTTCACCATAATATTCACCCCTACCAGCAGAAGTTGAGGCAATATGTTGAACACTAGTCAATGGAACATTAACATCTCTTTCAATAGTACTATTAATTATGACGTAGTGCATAAGATATAACGAAACATTAATACCATAAAAATAAACAATATTGTAACTTCGTTGTACGTACCTATAAAATTGTTGATTGACTTTGGTCTGATAAGTTTCTTGTGAAAGTAATGTTACGTGTTCAGTTTCAATTGGTGGAACTTGACCTTCAATGAAATTATGAATTTTTCTTTCCTCATTGTGTATCAACTCAACTTCAACATATATAATCAGAGGATGTAGGATAGCTGCATTAATAACAGACTCACACACTTCATCGTCAATTATTAGAGAAGCAATGAACCTGGCACCAACTGGAAATCAACATGTGAGATTAACACTAAAACGTGTTGGATCAATTTGTAATGATCATAGGATTCGATTATGTAGGCTTACAAGATCGGTCTGACGTGAAACTTGTATAGGACGGTTTATGCCACCCATGTACGTAAGTAAGAAGTCCTCATGAACAATGAGTTCGCTGCAATAATATAAAATTAAACAAACTGTATCCAAACTCATTTTTGAATCTTAATATGTGTATTGGACACAAGCTACATGAATATCATACATGTTCAAATCAAACAAACACATTAATTATTTAAAACATACATAAAATGCACATAAACAATCCTAAATTTACCTAAAACATCCACACAATTTAAACACATATCCCACATGATTTTAAACACACATCCACTTTAAGAGATTTATTTTCCCCAAAAATCTCATATGTAGCATCTAAACTTACTAATCACACATTTAAACTTACAATATACACCTAATCACTTAACAATCACAAATAACAATAACTTAAAATTTTAGGATTGCAAAAATACCTCAAACAATAAAAGAATTAACTCTAAATCCTAGAAAAGCTTCTCCGGCCAGCGGTGGCGTCGGCGGTGACGAAGGATCGCGTCTCGGGTGGGGTCGGGAGCGAGGATGAGGCTCGAGTCAGGAGAATGGATCTCCCGTTCGGGAGGGGGCCGCCTTATATGAAATAGGCTCAGTCGCTCATTCAACGGGCGACCAGGCTTTTTTTTTCATGCTTATTTAGCTAATTAAAATTTTAATTAGGCTTATTATGAAAATTTAGCCAAATAAAACCTTCACCTTTTCTATAGAGATGAATAGGAGTTCAAAAAAAAAATTTAATTTCTTTTGTCTTGCAAAATCGTCAAAGACGCCAAGTGGGCGGGAGGAATAATGAGAGCAGGTGCATATTTTATTTTAAATTTAATACTTAATTAATCAGTAATATTATTATTAGAATGGTATTATTAACTTTAAAAATTATATTTTATTAAATTACATCTTAGGTGTTATATTTATGCATTAATTAATTGATTATATATATATATATATATATGTATGCCAACTGATAGTAATTTTAATCCTAACGTATTATTGACTATACTGAAAATAATTAAATAAAGTACTTTTTTTTTAGTTATAAGTGTACAGAATTTCAATTAAAGATTATTTTGGATACATTAATTAATTATACAATCTATATAAAATATATACTAAACTTGAAATATATATAAATTAAATTATGTTTTAATTCGCTTAGAATATTATATTTACATTTATATTCTAAATTTTCGTATTTATTATTATTTATTTATTTAATACGTTTTATATAACTATTATACATATAACAATTATATAAAAGTATAATATGCTTATCTATATATATATATATATATATATATATATATATATATATATATATATATATATATATATATATATACTATATAATATAACGTTTTATATGTTTACATATTTATGCTACTATTAGCATACTGTATACATATAATGTATAATTAATAAATCACTTTATTTTTATTTAAATTAATTTATTATATATATATATACAAGATGATTATGACTTTTTTTTAAAAAAAAAAACAATAATAATTTTACATATATAAATTTATGAAATCAATCAATTTATGATTTTATTTTAATTCAAGTTAAATTAATTTATAAAATATTAGTAAAATGATTTTATCATTTATCTCCGAATCAACGTCGCTTGTATATGTTTATGTATCGCCAATCTCATATATAAGTAATTTTTAAACACGAATAATTTTGATTGCACTTAATGTATTTTAGAAATTAAATTTATTAATATTATGAGTCATCTTTTATTAATTTTGTTATATGAGTGAGGGTCAACAGTAGTTTATATGAGAGAAATTCTAGATTAGTAGAATCTATCAAGAAAATGATCTAAGATGTACTTTTAAATAAAAGATAGTTTTTTTTTTTTGTGACGAGATATCCACCTAACACTCCACTCATTTTGTGGGTGAGGATGTCATTGTATATCTGGGTGAATCCTGCAAGCCTCTGGTACACCCTCTAATTCTTACAGATAGTTGAGTTGCACAAGAGAAGTCCAAATGGCCATACTTTAGTGGAATAGCGGCAGTGACTAAATATTTGAAAATAATATTTTATTTGGTGAGTAAATTTTTGATAATTGTAATAATTAGAGGTGTGCATTATTTGATTTTAATCAAAATAAATAAATTAAATTGAATCAAAATTTTTGAATAATTTGGTTCAATTTTGAACTTAATAATTTAAATTTTAATTTTAATTAATGAAAACTTTGATTTTTTATTTTTAGATTAATTTATTAAATAAAATTTTAGATAAAATTAAATAAATCAAATTAATTATATGATATATGATATTATTAATTTATATATTATAATTTTATAGTAAGAATTATAAATATAAAATATTATTTTTTTTATTATATAATAAAATATTATGTAAATAATTAAAGTTTTAGATGTTTATACTTTATATTGTTTTTTAGTTATGATTTAATTTGTAAATATCTTAAAATTTAATTATATTAAAGAGTTATATATGATGCGTAAAATTTGAAGACATTGTATTGATTTTTTTTTTTTTTCATTTTTTCATTTTTTTCATTTTTTTCATTTTTTTCATTTTTTTCATTTTTGGCTATAAATAAATCGAATCAACCTCACCTTGCCCCCCAAGTGAGACCCCATCTTCCTCCACCTGCCATGGATGCCATCTTCAGCTGCTTAGCTCTCTTCCTCTCGCTCGTCCTAACCAAACTCTTCTTAACCAACAAAACGAAGAAGAAGAAGAACCTCCCTCCCAGCCCGCCTAATTCCCTTCCCATCCTTGGCCACCTCCACCTCCTCAAGAAACCCCTCCACCAATCCCTGGCCGGTCTCTCGGCCCGACATGGCCCGATCCTCTTCCTTCGCTTCGGCATGCGCCCCGCCCTCATCGTCTCCTCTGCCTCCCTCGCCAACGAATGCTTCACCACCAATGACATCGCCTTCGCCGACCGCCCTCGACTCCCTACCATGACCTTCGCCACCTACAACTACACCAGCTTCGCCTTCGCCAAATACGGTTCCGATTGGCGCGAGATGCGTCGAATCGCAACCGTCGAAGCACTTTCGAGCAATCGCCTCTCCTTCTTCGCTGATGTCCGGGCCGACGAGGCCCGGGCCCTTGCCCGACACCTCTTTCATTGCTCGGGGAGGGTGGAGCTTAGGTCAAGCTTGTTTGCGCTGGCAATGAACATCGTCATGAGAATTATAGCAGGTTTTGAGTTTTAATTTGAAATTCTTGATCAATTTTCCTCAATTAATTATCAAATCTATGACAGGAAAGAGGTACTATGGGGAAGAAGATGAAAAGGACAAGGATGCGCAAAAGTTCAAGGAGGTGATAGAAAAGATGTCTTCTCTTTTCGGCCCAACCAACATCGGAGATTTTTTGCCGACGATGATTGGGTGGATTGCACGGCGAGGGGTAGTTAGAAAGATGGCAGGACTTCACAAGTACAGAGATGAGATTATTCAATCACTTTTAGAAGAGCGCAGGAGGAAAAGAAAGGAAGAGAGGGAGGAGGAAGAAGAACGGGATTTGAAAGTGGAGAAGAAGATTGATAAAACCATGATTGATGCTCTGCTTTCTTTGCAGGAGAAGCAGCCAGATCAATATACTGATGTTTTCATTAAAGCACTAGTATTGGTGAGTTCCTCATGAATTTTTTTTTTTCTAGCAAGAAAATTTTTTTATGCTAGGAAATATAAATATGATATTATGTATTATTACCACTTTCATATCTATTTTTGTGATGAAAACTCTAATCCCTTTAATCTAATCCAAAATCACAATGACACATTTGTAACTATTTATTTATTCAAATCAAAATAGCATAGCTCATTTAAATTGATTCATCATATTTGTGAGAAATTACTTGGAGTTCTACCAAATTAAAGCTTGAATATTTTTCATAGCTATTTCATTTTTGTTTTTCTAAATCTGATTTTGGTCAGAAATTAATTAGTGAAGCTAGTGGGATTCAACTTTTTACAGATAAGTTACACATTATTTACGCAATTCTTATGCATTCACATATCTATCACCTAAAGTTTGATATTTATAAAGATTACTCTTTTCCTATGTATGAAAAAGGGTTTCATTCTAAAAAATTAATGATGAGGCTATGTTTAATATAATATCAAAGATTCGAGTGGTATTTATAAAAATATGAAAATTTAGATGCTAGATATGTAAATATATAAGAATTGTGTTCTATGTATTTACATGCCCATTTTTAGATATAGTGGAAATAGGATTTGATCATTTACAAAACATGTTGAAGTTTGAAAATGTCTCCATGCCCACGCCAATTCAGCATTAAAGCTCATTACAACAACAACAACAAGCCTTAATCCCACTAGGTGGGGTCTGCTACATGAATCCTTCGTCTCCATTGTGTCCTATTATGTGTCAAATTCTCGTTTAATTCAAGTATACTAAGATCATTTTTTATACATCTTAACCAAGTCTTTTTAGGTCTACCTCTACCTTTCTTAACATAAGGTAAATCTAATGCATCTACTCTCCTAATCAGGTCAAATTCAGCATTAGAGCTCATTATATAAGAAAAAATATCATTTGATGAGTAGATTCTCTTAAAATTATTAACAAATGTACCAATTATCTTATAAATATTAAGCTTTTTGTATTTCTTTAAAGGCATCATTTACCATCATAATTTTCTTGAATAACAATACAGTTATGTTGTTTTTTTTTTTTTTTTTTTTTTTTCTTTTAGAGCTTAATATCAGGAGGCACTGACACTACTTCAAATACAATAGAATGGGCAATGTCTCTTTTATTAAATAATCCTGAGAAATTAGAGAAGGCGAGACAAGAGATAGATGAGCAAGTAGGACATGACCGCCTCATTGATGAATCAGATCTCATCAAACTTTCATACCTTTGTTGTATCATCAACGAAACGCTTCGATTGTACCCTGTAGGGCCTCTCCTCTTACCTCACGTAGCAAGAAAGGACTGCAAGGTCGGAGGCTATGATGTTGACAAAGGCATGATGCTTTTAGTAAATGTTTATGATATTCATAGAGATCCCATACTTTGGCCAAAACCAACCAAATTTCATCCTGAAAGGTTTCAAAACATAGAGATAGAAGGGGGAAAGTTGATTCCATTTGGCATAGGGAGAAGAAGGTGCCCAGGAGAAGGGCTTGCATTGAAAGAGGTTAGCTTAGCGTTGGGGACTTTGGTTCAGTGCTTTGATTGGAAGAGGATTGAAGTGGAAGAGGTGGACATGTCAGAAGGCATAGGTCTTAGCATGCCAAGAGCTAATCGTCTTGAAGCTCTGTGTAAGCCACGTCAATGCATGATCAATGTGTTGTCTCAAATATGAACTTTGGCTCAACTTGCTTTATGGTAGCAATCATAAGAATAAATACTGTATCTGTTGATGAGTTTTATGAACACAATCTATTGTGTAACTCTTGTTTGTGAGAAGTATTTTGTAGGATTGTGAAGTTTATTTTGGTTAAAATAAAATTATTTATTGTAATTTTGATTCAAGTTATTAATGATTTAGTGGATTGTTAATTATCTCAAGAATACTAAGAATATTTGACCAGGCCATTCCATGCAAGTCATCATAACCATTCATTTGGCTGGACCTTCATTATATGTGGAAATATGAGAGGAACAAAAATAAATGAAGTAAAAGAAGAAAAAAAAAAGGAGGAATGTCTCATCATACTAAATGTCTTCACAAGAGATGGTCCCAAAGAGATAACTTTAGCAAGCTTAAATATATTGATGGTTACTTAGCCAGACAAATTAATTAGGTCAGTATTTGGCTTTAATTTACTCTTTAATCAAAACATATTTATGTGTTGATAAAAATTATTGAAAAAAAATGTAAATTAACCATTGAATATCCACATTAAATAACTTTTTTCCTCAAAAAGAGGAGTTATTAGAAGGTTATAAAATAGAGTGAGAGTACTAAATATGTGCTCTTAACACAATGCATAATTGCATATAAATAAGCTGAACATGTAGAGAGCTATTTCACCACCACCACCTCCTCCTCCTCCTCCTTTAGCCATGGAATCCATATTCATCTTCACTGTCTACCTCTCTCTCCCCTCATAACCAAACTCTTCATAACTAAGAAGAAGAATCTCCCTCCTAGCCCTCCTGATTCTGTTCACATCCTCGACCACTTCCACCTCCTCAAGAAACCACTCCACCAATCACTGTCCTGTCTCTTGTCCCGACATGGCCCAATCCTCTTTATCTGCTACCCGTCCTCGTTGTCTCCTCTGCCTCCTTAGCAAATGAATGCTTCGCCATCAATGACATCGCTCTCACTGACCGCCCTCATCTCTCTTCCACTATCATCACTAGCTACAACCACACCAACTTCACCATCACTGCATACGATCCCTATTGGCGTGAGATGCATCAAATCACCATAGCCAAAGTGCTTTTAGGCAACCGCTTTTAGGCAACCGCTTAGGCCCTGGTAAGATAACTCTTTCATTACTTAAGGAGGGTGGATCTCAAGTCAAGCTTGTTTGGGCTAATAATGAACATCATGATGAGGATTAGAGCAGGTTTTGAGTTTAAATTTAAATCTTAGATCAAGTTATCTTAATTCATTTTCAAATGGATGGCAGGGAATGGTATTATGAGAAGAAAGATGAAAAGGACAAGGAGGGAGGTGTATAAGTTCAAGGGGGTGATACAGAAGATATTATCCCATCCGGGTATGACCAACATTGGAGATTTTTTAAAGATAATGATTGGATGGATCACGACTAGGGCTGAAAGTATGTATTTGTATTAATAAAAGAGTTAAGTACAAAGAGATGATGAGGTAGGAAGATGGTGAGGCATCAAAAGTATAAGGATGATATTATTCAATCACTTTTTGAAGAGCATAGGAGGAAAAGAAGGGAATAGGAGGTGGAAGAAGAGGAAAAATAAGATTGATAAAGCTATGATTGATGCTCTGCTCTCTTTGTAAGAGAAGCAGCTAGCCAGCTAGACTAGTATATTGATTATTTCATTAAAGCACTTATTATAGTACGTTCCTCAATGAAATCACTTGTAAACATTTCAATTCAATCGCTTATTCAAATAGACGATATTCAATTAAAATTCCTCCATGCATGCACCAAGTCAACATTTGATACTATTAGATAAGAAAAGTTGAGCATTTTTTCAATATTTGAAGTTAACATTTCATTTGATTAGAAGTTTCCATTGAATTTATTGGCAATTGTGCCATTAATCATTCAATCCTCTTGCAAAGATAAAGCTATTTTGCATTTCTTTAAAAGGTGCTTTTAACATTATCATTTTTTTAAAGAATAAAATAAATTTTTTGTATTTTTTTAAGAGCTTAATATCATCAGGCACAAACAAGTCTTCAAGCACAATAGAATGGTCATTGTCTCTCTTATTAAATAATCCAGACAAATAAGAGAAGTCAAGGAAAGAGATTGATGAGCAAATAGGATATGATCATCTAATTAATGAATGAGATATCTCACCAATCTTCCAAATCTTTATTATATAATCAACGAAACATTACGATTATACCCTGTAGGGCCTCTCATGCTTCATGTAACAAGATAGGGCTGCAAAATTAGAGGCTACGATGTGGATCAAGGCACGATGCTTTTAGTAAATGTTCATAAAATTCACAGAAATCCTATACTTAAGCCAGAACCAACTAAAATTTCTTCTTGAAAGGTTTCGAAACTTGAAAGTAGGCCGCGCAGTTGCATTGAAAGTGGTTGGCTCGGTGTTGGGAACTCTAATTCTATGTCTTGAGTGGAAGAGAACTAGATCAAAAGAGGTGGACATGACAGAAGGCGCAGGCCTTCAAGTCGAGAGCTTATTTTTGCAATGGGTATCCACCCAACACTCCACCTATCTTGTGGGTGGGGATGTCTTGTACCATCTCAGCCAGCATTCATGCGCCACTGCTTACTTTCCCCACCTTATGGCTCTGTGGAGAGGATTCAAACTCGGTCAGGGGTTACCGGCCCCCATTAAGAGACGGTGAGTAGTCGAGAGCTTATTGCCTCGAAGCTCTATGTAAGCCACGTCAATGCATCATTGATGTGTTGTCTAAATTATGATCTTTATGGTAATAATTACAAGAATAAAAAGTGTGCATTTTGATAAATTATATAATCATAACCTATTGTGTAACTCATGTTTGTGAGGATAAGCATTATGTAAGTTTATGACGTGTAAATTGGTGGAAATAAAACAATGTTTTTTCATCTATGATTCGCAATCAAAGATTTAATAGATTGTACCTATTGTTGAAAGCATTTATTAAAAAAAACAAACTCCATTAAGAACTTTAGTCCAATCGCTTTAATAAACAATTATTTGTATTTACTTCTTTTTAGGAGATCCAATAAATCTATACACTATTGTATATCTATGATACAATAAAAGCTGAATATAGCCTTATATAATGCATTACATTTAATATATGATACTTCAAATGGCATTTGCATACTTTCAATGTCAAAATCTCATTACAATTTTTAATATAGAGCTAAATCTCAAAATGGTCTCCTACCTATTTGTATGTGGCCTATTTAATCCCAGGGTATCAAATTATTCTAATTTAATCTTTGATTATACAAAATTAATTCAAAATAATCCCTCAATGACTAAATTGGGATAATTTTTGTATAATTGAGGGACTAATTTAACATCAATATTGTATCATTATTTCTACATGAGGAGTCATTTTGGATTAATTTTATGCAATCAGGGATTAAATTAGAAAAATATGATACTTTGGGACTGAATTTGTCACATGTAAATAGTCGGATGATCATCCTTATATATATATATATATATATATATATATATATATATATATATATATATATATATATATATATATATATATATATATATATATATATATATATATATATATATATATATATATCACACTTTGAATTTATAGTACTTAACTCCATGATTCTAAAATGCTTGCATGTATCAATTAATTTTTCTACTTCAGTTCATATGTGAGATTCAAAGCTCTAAGAACATAAAACATTACATTTAATCATTGCAGGCATAAGTAATTCAATTTGGAAGAAAAAAGTGGAAAGATTGGAAACAAAGCCAGCCCTCACTTGCTATCATATTGTGGCAAAATAATTTTCAACACACATGCAATAACTGGCCCTGAAGTGAGCTATATGCTGCCTCGGGTTTCCATCGAAGCTCTTAAAGGAAGGAGGCACGAAACCCTTGGGATACTGGATGCTATCGAATTCCCTGGGTAGGGTCTATCATTTGGAACTGATAATCCTCCCTGGACTTGAGCCAAGGCTTCCTTCACTTACTGTTCAACCATAATTTTCAGTGCTACCTTTCTCAACAGGAGGTAGAATCTTAACTGGATCTAAGACATGCACTAGTTCAGGCTGATTGACATCGACTATGCTAGGATGGAGGCTTGCTTGAAACACACTGCAGTTAAGTAACAGCGTGTCATCCTATCAATCTGTTCATCTTTCTGCCTTAACTACTGTTAGAGGTGATGGGTTGATTTTGCGGTGTCTCCTTGATCAATCTCATCTCCTTCCATAACCTGTTGGTCACTAAGAAGAGAACCTCTAGTTTCAACCATACGTACATATATATTATTTTATTTTTAAATTGTACTCAAAATATATTATATTCCTCACTATGTATTGATATATACAGTGCTAAACTTTTCTCTTAAATTTTTTTAAAAATTTCAATACACTTATTGTGTACTCTAATACACAGCAAATCTAGATATATTCAAATAATGTATGTAATAATTTTTCTTTTATTATTGGGTAGGTTGAGGGGCGGCCAATAGGAGCACTAATGTGGCTAAAGGGATTGGGTGGCTGGGCAGCAAATGAGATTGGATGAGCGGGCAACTGGCTTGGCCAGATGAGAGATAGTTGTTTGGGAAAGATTTGTACAAAGCTAAATTTGATTTGATTGGGAATTAACATATTTGTTTAAGGCACAAAACTAAATTGAGTCTAAGTTTTGAATATTCATATATCCAATTATGCAATTTTTTTTTTTTTTTACAAAATTTTCATTGATCGCTTGCCTTGAATTGCATGCTGCCAAATCAAAGTTGACTTTTGGCATTTTACTTTTGTGTTGACTATCACACAATATGGGTATAAATTCTAAACAAATTCAACATAAATTCTAAACAAATTAGATGCAACATTGTTATTTGTTTCGCAAATGGAGATCATTCTGGAAATTTCGGGGACAATCGAAGTGAGTTTGAGCCTAAATTACACAACATTGCATTAGTTCGCTCGACCGTTGCATAAACTCAGCCAAATTGATCACAAAAAATATTGTTTGATATATTTCGCATTACATCTAGTTAGCTTTCACAAACAGACGCCGCTTAAACGCCATCACTCAACTCAATATGCAATATTTGTATTGAAAATTGATTTTGCTCAATTTATGATCATTAAACAGTGCGAGAAGCTTTAATTAATTCATTTTTATGTTTATGATGCATCAATGCAATTTATTTTGTGAATCCACAACATCTTGATCAAGTCCGATCACAATCAGAAGGTTTTAACTACAATTTGAATGACATCGTGACTTATATCGATTTTGTCACGCGTGCTTAATTTACTTGTGAAACATATTTTGTGATCAACAAAGACATATTTGTGTTGATAAAAAAAACTATTCAAAATAAAAAAAACAATGTAAATCGATCATTGAATATCCACATCAAAAAAAAATTCCCTCAGAAAGAGTTATTAGATGATTATTATAAAGAGTGAGAGTACTATGTGCTTCTAACAAGCATATAAATAAGTTTAACGTATAGAGGGTCCTTCCACCTCATCCTCCAGCCATGGACTACATAGCTCTCTTCTTCTCTCTCTCTCTCTCTCTCTCTCTCTCTCTCTCTCTCCCTTCTAGCCAAACTCTTCATGACCAAGAAGAAGAATCACCCTCCCAACCCTCCTAATTCCATTCCCATCCTCGGTTCACCTCCATCTCCTCAAAAAAACCCTTCCACCAATCACTAGCATGTCTCTTGGATCGACACGGCTCGATCCTCTTCCTCCGCTTGGGCATCTTCCTCATCCTCGTTGTCTCCCCCGCCTCCCTAATGGATGAATGTTTCACCACTAATGACGTCCGCCTCACCAACCGCCCTCATCTTCTTTCCACAACCTTCACTAGCAACAACCACACCATCCTCCCCTTCACCGCACACGGTCCCAAGTTTGCATGTGATGCGCTGAATCTCCACAATCGAAGTGCTTTTGAGCAACCACCGTACCTTCTTCACTGATGTGCAGAGTTGGGCCCTGGTCCAACAACTTTTTCATTGCTCAGGGAGGGTGGAGTTCAAGCCAAACTTGTTCGGGCTGACAATGAACATTATGATGAGGATTATAGTAGGTTTTGAGTTTAAATTTGAACTTCTTGATCAATTTTCCTTGATTAATTGCCAAATGGATGCCAAGGAATAAGGATTATGGGGAGGAAGAAGAAAAGGACAAGGCGTATAAGTTCAAGGAGGTGATGGAGAAGATACAATTTCAAGCGCAACAAATATTAGAGATTTTTTGACGGCGATGATTGGGTGGATTGTCCGACATGGAGTACAAGGACAAGTTTATTCAGTCACTTACAGAACAATACAAAAGAAAAAGAAGAGAAGAAGAGGAGGAAGAAGATGAAGGGTTAAAGAAAGAGAAGAAAAAAATTGATAAAACCATGATTGGTGCTCAACTTTCTCTACAAGAGAAGCAACCAGACAAGTATACTAATGTTTTCATTAAAGCACTTATTACAGTAAGTTCTTCTTTGGAATCACTTGTAAGCATTTAAATGGAATCATTTATTCAATACAATGAAATTCAATCTGAATATCTCCTAGTTCATGCATACGCCAAGTCAATAATTGATACTATTACATTAAAAAATTTAAGAATGATTTTAACTTTTCAAGTTAACATTTCATTTGGTGAGTAAATTTCATTGAATTTATTGGCAATTGCACAAATTCTTCTATAAAAATAAGGTCATTTTGCATATGTTTAAAAGGTGCTTTTAACATCATCATTTTCTTGAATAAATATATAATCATCTTTTAATTTTTTTAGAATTTAATATTAAATTTGTCTTATGTTAAGAAAGGTAGAGATAGACCTAAAAAGACTTGGTTAAGATGTATAAAAAATGACTTTAATATACTTGAATTAAATGAGAATTTGACACATAATAAGACACAATAGAGACAAAGGATTCATGTAGCCGATCCCACTTAGTGGGATAAAAGCTTGTTGTTATTGTTGTTGATGTAATATTAGTTGGCACGAACACATCCTCAAACACAATAGAATGGTCAATATCTCTCTTATTAAATAACCCTAAGAAGTTAGAGAAAGCAAGGCAATAGTTATATGAGCAAGTAGGACATGACACCTACTTATTGAATCAAATCTCATCAAACGTCCATACCTTCATTTTATTATCAATAAAGCTCTACGATTATACCTTATAGCGTCTCTTCTCATACCTCACGTAGTAAAAGAAGACTGCAAGATTGGATGCTATGATGTTGGCAGAGGCACAATACTTTTAGTAAATGTCTATAAAATTCACAGAGACCCCATATTTTTGGCTGGAACCAATGATTTCAAAACTTTAAAGTAGAAAAGGGAAAGTTGATGCCTTTTGGCATAGGGAGGAAAAGGTGCCCAAGAGAACGGCTTGCAATGAGAGAGGTTGGCTTGGTGTTAGGGACTCCGGCTAGATGCTTCGATTGCAAAAGTAGACATGTTACAAGGTTCAGGCATTGTCATGCCGAGAGCTAATTGCCTCAAAGCTCTATGCAAGCCATGTAAATGCATGGTCAATTTGTTGTCTCAATTATGAACTTTATGATAGTAATCATAAGCATAAATAGTATGTTGTCTGATGAGTTTTGTGAACACAATTCGTTGTGTAACTCATATTTGTGAGAAACAGAATCACGTAAGCTTGTGAAGTGCACTTGAGTGGAACTAAAACTATGCTCTGTAGTTTTGATTCGTAATCCAAGATATAATGGATTGTTAATAATTATTAATCATCTCAAGTATATTAAGACTATTTGATCAAATTATTTCATGCTATTCATTATGGACATTCATTTGAGATGACCTTAATCATGTGGAAAAAGTAGATCAACTAAACTTTCATGATATACACATATCCCTTAATCTTATTTACATTTAGAGTTGAGAGCTTTTTATCTTATAGAAACAATGAAGGATAAAAATCCATTGTCTTGTAAAAAATTTACAAGAATAAAGAATATTCTTATAAGATAAAAGAATCATACTAATTTGAATTAAGGATATCCATATGCTAAAAGGAGATTATTCTCTCTTCTTTCGCCACTCCTTTCTCCATATTATGACTCAATAGTGCGAGTGAGGATTTATAAGCCTTCAGTCTCTATCATAATACTATATGAGTGATCTATCATAAAAACTAATGAGCTTAAATAAAAATTAAAAAATATATATCTAATATATCTCAAAAAATCTTTGGAGATAGAACTGTGTATCAACAAGAGAATCGATGTTTTACTGCTAATTGCTAATTTCACCTTTGACAGAGTACTGATGCTAGACATTACAATCAAGAATTACTCTATCAATCACCATCTACTCTAATATCTTACTATGAATTAGTAAATAAGACATGGTTCTTTTATGCAGAAAAAGAAACATTGGGTTAATGAGTACTAAAAAAAATCAATAGTGCAATAATTCTTCAGTCCATTCTTGAATGAATAGGGCCCTTAATCAAGGCTAATGAGCATTGCACTAATACTCCATCAATTGAAACCCAAACTGACAAATTTAATACTTCTAAAGCTGCAGCTTCAGAACATTTAATAATCAACTAATACTCCATCTTTTTATGTGCTGTTAAAGATTTAGATATTATTTATATAATTATTAAAAATTTTGTGTTAAATATATAATAATTGTGCGGTATCTATGTATATGCCCCTAAATAAAAAAAAAGCTAGCAAGGATAATGTTTAAAAAAAAAAAGAGTAGCAGGGAAAATGAAAAAAAAAAAAATTATAACTATTAATCGATCAAATGAAAAATATTAGGAACGCCACCAAACTATGCTCAGAATTGTCACCTAGCTATACATATATATTGATACCACCATAACAATTGAACAAAGGGGATGAAATCCTACAACTTCCTATAGCATATTGATACATACGATTCCCTATACAATCCCACCAAGCGTTCCAACAATATCTTAGCAGAAACTCATTTCTCGATTGTAATGGGAGAAACCCCCATTCCTACTCAACTCAAATTTGAGTTCAGGACGTCCAACATCAAGAATATTATCTCTACTAGTTAACCATAGAAAACCATCTCTTACTTGGCGCTCCCAAATGCTCAAAATATTCCATGTAAATGGAATCAAAGACTACTTGGACTTGGATAGCACCACCATCAAACCTAGCAAACACATTATTAATTCTGACAGCTCCATCACACTTAACCCTCGATATAGTAACTAGATGCTCATTGACCAGAATCTAATTGGAACCATCTTTGTCACATTGTTACTCTATGTTATAAATCTTGACACTTGCACCAAAATTTGGTCTACCATCGATCTTCATTTGCAACCAAGTGATCATTCCTACATCTTACAATAGAAAATTGAGGTCCATCATTTAAACCATGAAAGAGCAACCCATGACTCAATTTATCTCTGAAATCAAGGTCAAAGTCAACTCGATCGTTGCTGTCAGCACAACTCTTGATCTCGAAGATATCATATCGTAACCTTAAATGAACTATACCTCAAACTTATCAAGCCTTTAAAACTACCATCATAACTAACCTCCGACCAATCAGTTAGGCGACCTACATTCATTACTTTGTTTTAAAAAGACAAATCTAGTGAATGAAGCTTGTCGCCCACAAAACATGCCCTTGTTCAACCCTCAATAGCTCTCATGGTCATGGACACAGATACTTGACCAGTAAAATCCTTCTAGAGGCTATGTCGCACAACCTCACCACTCCAAGTCACAAAAGCAAAGTAGCTCATTCTACTGTACAATGCCAAATTTGTGAGAAGATTAGGCACTTCGCATTCAAATGTTGGTATTGCAAAGACCTGACACATACTCTAACATCATCCATGCAAGCTTTATTTGTTGCTTCATCTGCATCATCTCCATAATGGTTTTTAGATCATGGAGCTACAATTCACTTGACATATAAGTATTTCCAATCTCTCACAATGGCAATGGTCTTCTCCCTACTCCGTCTAGTAAACAAACTTTCTCAAATTCTACATGTGCCACATCTCTCACACAACCTCATATCTATTAATTGAAATTGTTTGTTTTATTTGTTGTAAAGCCTTGGTATATTAAATCCGAAGATCTATAGACTCACAAAATCCTCCTTTCGGGACTGAGTCAAGACGGTCTATATCCATTTTGAAACTCCACTTCAATTCAACAACCAACAACTCTTGCTTCCCTTTCCCTGCTAGCCACAACAACAAAATGTCACAACAAATTAGGCCATTCTCACTAATAAGTTGACAATCTCATAGCTAACAGCAACACAAATATAAATAACCATGTTTCAGATTTTCTAGTAATTTATATCTTTTAGCAAAAGGCCACAAACTATCATTTTTTATCTTCATCTTGTAGCATGTCTCCTCTATATATAAGTCATTCTAATGTATGATGTCCTTCCCCAACCACTTCAAATCAAAGATATAAATATTACGTCACTTTCATTGATGACTTTTTGCATTTTTGTTGTATTTCCAATGCATTATAAATCTAAATAACTTTCCAAATTAATAAATTTTAAAATTCTAGTCAAATGACAATTCAACTAGCAATTAAAATTTCTTCAATTTCCTGGAGGTAGCATATACATGAACCAAATATTCAAATTTTTTTGAATCAAATTGGCATTTCTCATCAACTAAGTTGCCCCTACAAATCTAAACAAAGTTGAAAGAAAGCACCAGCACATTGTTGAAATCTCCCAAACTCTTGTGCTCGGAATTGGCCCCTGACACTTTCTATAGATCGATACTCTTTTCACGGTAGTTTACCTCATATATAAACTCCCATCTCTGAAGGCCAACACAATATAACCATATGAAATCTTATGCAAACTCAACCAAATATTCTCATCTCAAGGTATTTTAATGTGCTAGCTACCCATGGCTCAAACCCCATTTTAAAAACAAGCTTTTGTTCACATCCACACAATGTTATAAGAAACACAAATGTTATCAACCTACAACAAATAAAACATTCATTTCTCACCATGTTTCCTTCAATAAAGATATCTTTATAAAGCCCAGCAACCCATGCCATACAATTCTCCACCAACTTTTAATCAACCACCCCAAACTCTCATTTCTAAAAACCTCAACATACCAATACCTTCGCATTCTCTACCTTCCATCACAACAAACTCCACCTTGCCCACTCCAATAAATCACCAATCCTATCCAACAGCCAACACGTCTTAATTTAACTCCAACTTGCCAAATCATACATCCCCTTCCTATACCTCACCAAATTCTCCATCACATTCTACAACTTTATCCAATCAATTCCCCACGCCACATCCTATTGATCACCTAATGATCACCAGACTAAAAAAGGGGAACCTCAAACCAAAAAAAAATTTCACTTCAATTCGTATCACTATTCAGTTGCACGATCCTAGTGCTACTCATTAACAATTAAACATGAACCTAATGAGTCAAGCACTGTTGGAAGAATTTCAAGATTTTGAAACCCGACTTGTCACTCAAGATTAGTGACAGGAATATGACATCGACTATATTGACACATTGAAGCCTCTGGTCAAAATGCCCATGATATACATAAGTGGCAACACATCACTCATAATAAATCCTTCAACTCTAGGTACATGTGCATCAATCTCAAGGAATCATTTATTCTAATGACCCCCATCACATATGCCATCTCAAAAAACCAATTTATGACCTCAACCAATCATCCTGCCGATAATTTGCTACTCTATCCACTCATCTACAAACACTTGGTTTCTACTTTAGCTTTGTCAATCCTTCCCTTATGATCTATAATAGTGACACTACATTATTCTCATATATGTCAACAACATATTGTTCACTAGTAACAACTCTACCATCACTTCAAATCTTCTCCAAACACTGCAACAAAAATTCCACATCTTAAATTTGGGTGAAGCATCCCATTTTCTGGGCATTCAAATAAACAAGACTGACACCAGACTACTTTTAAGTCAATCACTACATACTTCAAAATTTTGCAACATTCTAGCATGCACAACTATAAACCTGTACAAAACCCAATCATCATCAAACATTCCACCTTTGATAAACAAAACAACAATTTTCATAATCCAAACTACAATCCTATTCTGAGTGATACCACCAAACGAAATCTACTGTTAAATATTGTGCTTTCTTAAGCAACACATTAATTTCATGGTGTATCAAAATGCAATCCATCATTGCACACACATTTACTAAAGTTCAGGATCATGCTCTAGCCACTACCACTACTGCTACCGATATAATGTGGATTTAAGGACTCCATGAATTTCACATTCCAATCATAAGATCCACCAAAATTTATTACGACAACATATTGGCTCTCAAAATAGCTAACCTAATTTTTTATGCTCGGACTAAACACATCAAAATATACTACTATTTCATACATGATTGCATTACATCCAAAGCTATCAATGTTCAACACAATGCAATTGAGGACCAACTGGTGGATTTTATGCTCGAACAAAACTTTTATTTTAACTAAGCCATACTCCATATCCTAATTTCATCATCTCCAAAACAAGTCGATGCCACAACTTATTTTGGGCGGAGTGGTGTATTAACTAATAAAAGCTGCCACAGTACTGATAATACTACCAATCTCTGTTCTAGCTTATCCACTGTAGTGGTAATACCACTAGTTTTTGCTCCAACTCATTCCAACCAGCTAATTGCAAGTGTTGATCGGATCATAGCCACTAAATTATAACTATGTCTATACTATGTCCAAAATTGTCTCCTAGCTTTACGTATATATTGATACCAATATAAAACTGAATGAAAAATAATTTTCTCTGGTAATTTCTCCTCAGCCTCTTCTCCCTCTCCTCTTCTGTTTCATTCATTTTCTGTACAATGCTTGAAGTTTTACAACATAAAGAAGCATATAAAGATTTTAAACTTTATACAAAATCTGAAGTCAAAGAAAGATAAAATTCAGAATGAAGGGAAACAAATTGAAACAAAAACTGTTCAAAGAAGAATGGCATTTTAATATAAGCAGTGCAGTGCATTTGCAGCTTCTAGTATAAGTGTGCATTAAGGACTCAAAAATTGTTCTAACAAAAGCATGCATGATAAAAGAACCTTCCAATCTTTTGAATATTGCACTCCTGTGACTCAAATGGCACTTTGAGAACTTCCTCAAGAAACAAGATCTGTCATAGCACATAAAAGCAGAGATTACAAAGACTAATAATCATATTCCACCTTCACAGTATCTTCAGTCTATAAGGAAACAGTTAAGATAAAACAATATGTGGCTTTACAGAGTCAAAGTATAAGAGTACACTAGTTTGAAAAGAGCATTAGCAGGCATTGTCCACGCTGAAGCATGAACATTTTTTGTACAGAAGTCGCCCACCATATATGCAATTTTCGCACACAAATTTGCCTCAACAGGCAATTTCGCAAACATCACGCATCCCTACTATCAAAGATAAAAAACTAAACAAGAAAAAAAAGTTCATCAAAATAAATAAACAACCATCATAAACAGCAACCTCCTATGTTTTATCGCAGAATCACAGAAACAACTTGAGGCACCCTGTTATCGTCAAACGGTAAAGTAACATACTCGGAAGCAAACTCCTCCACTATCTCCCCTAGAAGCTCCCCGTGCACCGCTTTGCAGTACAAGTACAGTGCCGCGTGTGTCACAAGAATGTACAAAAGCAGTAGAGCCGTCAGTGCGGAACCTAATACAGTCTTCCCAACCACCGGCATCACGGCATAGCAGCTACCACCGCTAGGAATCTCCCAAAGCCCGAACCCCCACAAAGTACATCCGATTCCAGCCCCAAAAAACACCCAAAGGCAAATTGCCGCCAGCCGCATTCCATCAATCAACTCACTGCTCCTTTTTAGCGGAGAAAACCCCCAGCTAGACTCCATCACGGAGACCACGCCGGCGAGGCACCATTCTAACTGGAAACGCGCGACTGTGACAGCGGCAACCACGGCCGCGAAGCTGTATGGGGGGATGGACCCAGATTCAACGTCAAGGATTGAGAGGACGAAGAGGAGGAGAAGGCAAAGAGAAACGATTAGGGCGACGATGGCGGAGAAGATAAGAAGGCCCGACAGGACGGTAGCAAGTAGGTGAAGAACGGGGATGTAGAGCGATCGAAGGTTGGGAAAAATCTTAACCGGTCTTCCGTAGAATCCATGATTAACGCTGCGTGTGACGGCGGCGACGGCGGCAGAAGTGATGGGAAGGAAGAGAACAGCGGCGGCTGCGGCGAGAATTAGGGTTCTGGTATGATCGGGAGAGAGTGATGAGAGAAGGTCATCTCGGAGGAGAGACTGAGGAGGGAGATATTGGCGGCGGTGAATAAGGAGAGGGAGAAGAGAGGGGGAAGCGATTAGAACGGAGGAGAGGGGGAGGAGGAACAGGACAGAGAGGGCGAGGAAGTGGCGGGAGTGATCAGATACGACACGGCAGGATTCGGAGAGGACACCGGCGAGCATCGCCGGCCATGAGTAGGATGATTTGGTCATCGCCATCGAGGTCGATCAGTGTCGATCAGAGTGACGGCGAGGGTTTCGTCTACGCCACTGAACTCGAGCTAGCGACCATTTTGGGTCGGGAAGGAAGGAAGAAGCTACACGTAAACGGAGGACGTAACGAAGGCCGAAATCATATGCTTAGCAGTATTCGGGGCGGCTGTGACTTCATTTTTTTTTAACATTAACCTATATATATATATATATATATATATATATATATATATATATATATATATATATATATATATATATATATATATATATTTTAATAAATAAAAAAAAATCAGTTTCAGTTGAATAATACTTCACGTCTTAGCTTTGTATGAAAATCAAATACAGATAGTTGAAAAGAGAATAATACACTCCAAAATTTTTATGTGAAAAAATCTCAAGAATAGGGTAAAAAACTATAGCTACCAGTAAAGATCTTTACTATATATTAATTTTGAAGCAGTTGAATCTTACTCAATAACGGATTATAAGTTATAGAGAGAAAGCTAATAAACTGATTAATCAAGTAATACTGCAATAAATACTTAACAATAGTGAGCAATAAATAATTTGTTGGATGATCCTTAGTCAAAGCGGTGGCAGGCGTGCTGGTGGGTTGGCGACAATATATAACGATGGCCGATAGCGCTAAGCTACGATGATAAGCGCATGACTAATGACGAGATGACAGAGCGGTGGTGCACGCGATCAAGCGATGGTCGACGGCGATAAGCAGCGATAACCAACGATAGGGTCAATGGCAGTGACTATGAAGATCCAAACACTGAATAGCCAACCAGCACCAACGGTGGTTGAGTGGCGGAGCAGCTGATGGACAATAACCAGCAGCAACAACAGTGGTTGAGTGGCGATGATCGGTGGTGATGCGTAGCAGCATGGCAGCACCAACACTGTGAGGTGCGAGATCAGCGATGATGGCCACGGCACAGGATCAGCGATGGCCGACGGTGGTTACAACGGTGACCAACTGGGACCAGCGGGTCACCGGTGGTGACCAAACGGATGCGACCAACGTCACGGCAGTGATGGCGATGATTGGTGACCGCCGATACACGATTATCTAGGTTTTTCGCCTCGAGTTTCTGGTCTCTCTTTAGTTTGGCCTCCTCATGTGAAGAAGAATGATTATTTATAAATTATGAGAGTGGTCTAAATACAGCAAAATCCAAACCACTATATGCCGAAATGATTCTTTGATCATCGATGTATTTTAAGTATTTGAATACTCAAATGAAGTGAGGAGATCTTAGGCTTGTTAGATCCGACAAAACGCTTCGATATTATAAACACTCCATATTTAGAAGACTAATATCGTAAAATTTTCAATTATATTTTAAGCGCTTAAGGGTTATCATTAATCGAGCTTCATTAAGATTCTTTTTGGTAGAATTTTCAGTATCATATTAATAAATATAATATTTTTATTATATTTAAAATTTTTAATTTGAAAATTAATAATAATATTATTTTTGATATAATATTAAAAATATAAGTATTATTTATAAAAATATTAAAATTTAGATAATAGATAAATATATATGAATTGTGTTATATATATATATTGTACTTTTTTTTAGTTTTTAATGTATGATATTACTTATTTATGGGAAAGATTAAATTCTAGAAATTTGATTATAAGACTCATAATATATTAATTGAGTTAACTATTTATTTTTTTGAATAAACTTTTCTTCCAATAAAATTATGTGCTCTTATAATATCATAACACTTATTGAAATTCATTATTTAAACTTTGTTCAAATTTAAGTTCAAATAATAGTTTGAAACAAGTTAGAACCTAGTTCAAACCTCATTCAAACTTTAATTTAAACACATCATGGGATTGTTCAAATGCAAGGAAGGCATAAGGAAGGCATTTCTAAGAGCTTGTTGGGGTTGACATCATTGGACTGCCAGCATGTGGCCTTGATGTCGCTATTGAAGGCATCATAAAACTAGTGCGTGAGGAGGAAGAGGACTTAGTGTTTATGCTAGAGGTCATTGGGAAAGAAATTATCAAATCTATCATATACAAACTCAAAATTATTGCAGGGTAAAAGAGATCGCATTTGGGTAGGAACTAATCTGAGAAGACATCAAGAGATCAATGGCGTTGGAGCTTGACATTGTTGGCAATGGCGTCGTAGACTAGCAACATATGATAAGAAGGGGAGATCACTTCGAGAATGCCAACATGTAGCATCTCAGTGGAAGGGATCGTGAGAACGACGGCATGCGAAGGAGAAAGTTGGAGCAAAGTTTTAACAAATAAGTTTAAACTATGTAGAATCTTTGAGGAGAAAGTTTGAAACTGCCAACATGCAGCGTTTTTGAGGAAAACATTATGAGAATGGTGGCATGTGAAGAAGAAGAAGGTTTGAATTAAATTTAAACAAGAAATTTTGAATTAGGTCAAATAAATTTTACTTATCATACTTTTATAACGATCATATGAATATACGAGACCATAATTTCATCTAAAAAGTATATTTCTTTAAAAAAAATAATGAGAATATTTATTTAATTACAAGCATTTTGGGTCATATAAATATAAATTCCCTTTGAATATATATATATATATATAATATATGCCTTTATTTAATAATTACTTAAACTTTGTTACTAATTATTATATGCCTAACGAACTACATTATGTTTAATAATTACTTAAACTTTGTTGCAGCACTGTTATTTTACATAATGAATGATGCATATAATGGAATAGCACAAATATTTGACATGATAGTGGCAAAATAAATTATCATAATGGATAGCAAATACATTAAGAGAATTTAATTACATTTATGATAACAAATCAAATAATTCAACAACCATTATAATAATTGAGTAAACTTTTATAATGAAATTTATTTACCATCATCAAAATCAATTGAAATTAGAGATGCCTGCATTCAATCTTTTTTGGAGTTATTGAAGTACAATCTAAATACAAATTATCTCTAAGGAGATGTATATTTTGTATAGGATCATTTGTAGCTTCAAAAAAAAATATTCTTCTTTGAAATTAAATATAGAATGTGTGAAATCACATAAAATTCATAGTTTTCACTCTGAGTGTTAAAAATTGACCCGACTTGATAACTTCGACAACATTCGAAAAAATCCTCGTCGGGTTGACCAAAAAATTCTAGTTGACCTCCAACAAATTGACTCAATTTTGACCCCAACTTGAATTTGATCGAAATTGACTTATTTTTTACACTAACGAATTTGACTCGATTTTGACTTTAATATATATATATCAACATCAACATCAACAACAAGCCTTAATCCCACTAAGTGGGGTCGGCTACATGAATCCTTCGTCTCCATTGTGTCCTATTATGTGTCAAATTCTCATTTAATTCGAGTATACTAAGATCATTTTTTATACATCTTAACCAAGTCTTTTAGGTCACTTACCTTTCTTAACATAAGGAAAATCTAATGCATCTACTCTCCTAATCGTCATCTGGACTACGCTTTATGTGGCCAAACCATCAAGGCACTCTCCCTAATCTTATCTACCATTGGAGCTACTCCAACTTTTTAACATACTCATTTTGCATTCTATCTCTAAGGGTAAAGCCACTCATCCACCTGAGCATCCTCATCTCTGTAACACTTAACAATTAAATATAGAATGTGTGAAATCACATAAAATTCATAGTTTTCACTCTGAGTGTTAAAAATTGACCCGACTTGATAACTCGACACGAACCTGACTCGAAAAATCCTCGTTCGGGTTGACCCGAAAAATTCTCGGGTCGGGTTCAGGTTGACCTCCAACCCGAAATTGACTCAATTTTGACCCCCCAACTTGAATTTGATCCAAAATTGACTCTATTTTTACACACGAACCCGAATTTGACTCGATTTTGACTTTAATATATATATATCAACATCAACATCAACAACAAGCCTTAATCCCACTAAGTGGGGTCGGCTACATGAATCCTTCGTCTCCATTGTGTCCTATTATGTGTCAAATTCTCATTTAATTGGTATACTAAGATCATTTTTTTATACATCTTAACCAAGTCTTTTTAGGTCTACCTCTACCTTTCTTAACATAAGGAAAATCTAATGCATCTACTCTCCTAATCGGGTCATCGGATGGCCGATGCTTTATGTGGCCAAACCATCTAAGGCGACTCTCCCTAATCTTATCTACCATTGCAGCTACGCCAACTTTTTCCCGAACATACTCATTTTGCATTCTATCTCTAAGGGTAAAGCCACTCATCCACGAGCATCCTCATCTCGTAACACTTAACTTAGTCTTATGTTTCTCTTTATTGGCCAACATTCACGCACCATAAGTCATTGGGTCTTACCACCATCTTATAAAATTTTCCCTTAAGTTTAAGTGGAACTTTTCTATCACATAATAGGCCGGATGCATTCCTCCACTTCAACCATCCAACTTGAATTCTACTAATAATATCTCCATCTATTTCACCATCATTTTGAACAATAGAGCCTAAATATCAATCGCTCACTCTTATTAATGACTTGATCACCTAAAGTCACAACACTACCACTAAAATTTCTACAACTAAAATTACACTCCATATATTCAGGTTTAGATGCTTAAACAAAAAACCTTTAGACTCTAAAGTTGACCTCCATAATTCAAGTTTCGTTGGACTCCCTCTAGTCTTATCAACAAGAAGAATGTCATCGAAAAGCATACACCGGTACATCTTCTTGTAAATGCCTCGTAAGAACATCCATAACTAAAGTAAAAGATAAGGGCTTAATGTTGATCCTTGATGTAATCCAACCGAAATAGAAAAATAGTTTGTCAATCCTCCTTGTGTTTGGACACAAGTGATGCTCTAGTATACATATCCTTAATGACTTGAATATAACCAATATTAACTTCTTGCGTTCTAGAACTCTCCAAAGAACATCTCTTGAGACTTTATCATAAGCTTTCTCTAAATCAATAAATATCATATGTAGATCCTTTTTATTTTCTATGCTTCTCCATCAAACCTCTTAACAAATGTATAGCATCCATAGTAGATCTACGGCATGAAACCAAACCGATTGTGATAAACTTAGTCACACATCGTAACCTATGCTCAATTACTCTCTCCCATAATTTTAATGTATGGCACATTAACTTAATTCTTCTATAATTTGCACAATCTTGTGCATCACCTTTATTCTTAAATATAAGAACCAACAAACTCTTTCTCCACTCATCTGACATCTTTTTAGTCTTTAAAATAACATTAAAAGATTTGTAAGCTAAGAAATTCCTTGATCTCTCTAAACATTTCCACACTTCTATTGGAATATTATCCGCCCTTGCTTTTCCACATTTCATTTTCTTTAAAGCTTCACTAACTTGATTTACTAATGACGATAAAATGAAATCTATTTTTGTTTAGGGTATTAAGGTTGCTAAAATCAATCATACTTTGGTCGTTTGGTCAATCGGGTTGAAGTCTGGGTTGGGTTGAATTTTGACCAATAAACGGATGGGTCAGTCAACCTTATTCGGGTCAATTTGGTCGACAACCCAATCAACCCAATTAGCACCCCTAGTTTTCACTATAAAATAAACTATATTAAAATGTTATTAGTGTTTGAGATGTTGAAATCAAAGCTATTCATCTTTCACATTTTTTTTTTGTTACACTTCATTTGTGTTGTTGACTATTCTTTATTTATATGATGACAAAAGAGTTCCCTTCCTATGTGTAAGAAACCTAGACTCCCATAAAACTATGAAATCTCTTGCTAAATATTTTTTTTCTTTTTTTTAAGCATCCTCTTAAATACAACTCCTTGAACATTTTTTTTTATTTACAATCATAATAGGTCTAACAATCTATTAAGTCTCCATAGCATAATCAACTCTAGCTTTTATATGATTGCTTCTTCACTTGCATGACAAAATTTAAAAATTTTCTTCCTATGCATAAACTCGATAAGAGCATCTAATTTCCACCGTAATTTGAGTTAGTTATTCATTCATAGCTTTTTAATTAATTGTGCGCCTCTTATTGCCCAAAAATTGAACTCAGTAGAGTGACAAGAAGGAAAGTGAATGGAGAAAGAAAGATAGAGTATTTAAAATTTTCTCATATCATTCAAGCTCATATTCTCATGCATTTATAGGTGAAAGATGAGAGGAAAATATTAAATCATCATTTATAATTTATAGTTGTTAATGGTAGTTACTTTTAAGTTAAAAAAATTATTAATTTATTTGTACTTAATTAATTTATGTTATATATATTATAATATAAATATTTTATTATAATTATAATAACGTTATAAGTTATAACATTATAATAATATTATTATTATTTTAGTAACTATAACATATATATATATATATATATATATATATATATAGTTAATTGTCAATCTCATTAACTTAAATTACTATTTAAAATATTCTCGCATATCTACAACTTATATCTTTATTTATTAGACATGATAACAAAAATTTTCTTCCAAGCACTTCATCTTTCTTAGCACAACAACCCGGTGGCTCTATCACTAGGAAATTTAATACATATCTTTCTTAACATCAACATAACTTCATAAGCCTAATATTGCAATGACATGACATATCCACTAATAATATATTGGATTGAAGCTTCTTTTGTTTGATCTTTTTTTTTTTCATCTTAATGATATTCCCATTATGCTATGCCCTTATTCAACTATTTTAGTCTTTTCCTTCATGACATTTTTTTTCCATATATATAGCAAAACTTTTTTCTTCAATCATTGCCTACATCTTAATAAAAAGATGACTATTTTTGTCCTAGTTGAGTACTAATCCAACAATAATAAAATAGATTCATAACTTTAATATATATATTTTTTCTAATAGTGCACTTCATGAATATATTCTTAAGCTTTACACTCTTAAAGTTATTATTACATTTAAGGTGGATATAACAAGCCTTATGTTTGTAGTTATGATCATTTTATCCTCAAATGAAAATTCACTAACCCAAAATTACAATAAAAAAAATTAAACCCAATGAATATTTTCGTTACCTCCTCTCCTGAAATTGCTCAAATTTCATCCCTTATTCTCACAAATGATACACTAATTCCTTCATGCCTGAAATTCCTAATTTCTAATCTTAAGAACATTGCCAGTATTCAACTCACCAGAAAAAATTTATGCCATTTAGAGATAGCAAATTTTTAAAATTTTCACTAAAAATGATTTTGAAGGTTTAGTTACATTCCATCAAAATAGCTAGTCTCAGCAATCGGTAATACCTTTCCCAATCCTGATCATCAATCTTGGTAACTTATTGACCAAAACCTCATTGTGGTAGTTTATTCCACGAGTAGCCCATCTATTCTTCCATATATATTGCATTTGAATACTACCTATAAAATTTGGCAAGCATTGGAAAAATGTTTTCAACCCACAAATTAATCTCATGTTATTCAACTTAAAATCAACTTCACAATCTTTCCTTGAACAATCAAACAATGTCTTATTATCTACTTTCCAACAAAAAACTTGTTGGCAGTATTGCAGCCACAGACTCCCATCTTGACACTAAAGACATAATTCTCTATCATTTGAGTGATTTGTTTGCTTCATATCAAGCTTTTAAAGCAATTTGAACAAGATCATTCCCAATAAGTTTAGATAATTTTTATTCTCTCTTATACAGTTAAGAAATTAATATTGCAATAGAACAAGTAAAAGAAACACAAACTTCAGACCCCTCTCTTGCCTTGTTCCCTACTAGAGGCCAAAAGTCATCAACTACAAAAAACAAAGGATGAACAAACTTCGGATGAGGATCTCCTACCTCTCAATGTGGTGGTTGTCAACCTGCAATCTTAACAACCTGTCAAATTTGCAACAAATCTTGTCACACTGCCATCAACTATTGACATGGTTTCTACAGTAACTACTCCACTACTTCTCCCACAACTCTCTTTACCAAAGCTCCAACACATGCTTCTAGCAGATGACATCTTGATAGTAGAGCCACATATCACATGACCATTGATTTTGATTTCCCACATCATCCAAAATTTTATCAAGGGATTGAGGAAGTTATAATGGTATTGGTGGATCTTTACCCATTTAACACAGTGGATAGGAGAATCTTTCTTCTTTTCATTCTCATTGTAAGCTCCTCCTTAATAATCTTCTTCATGTAGCTACACTCACAATCTCTCATCCAATTAACAAACCCACTACAAATAACAATTACACTATTTTTTTATACCACTGGTTATACCATCAAGGACAATCAAACCAACCCGTAATGGCCTGTACTCAATTCTTACCAAACCAAAGTCTACCTTGTTAGTTGCTCTACTGGCATCCTCCACCAACTATCAGCTATAGCATACGCATCTCAATCATCCACATATCTCTGGTTCATCTTTTATTTCAAAAACTTGTAATTCTCTTTCTATTTATCATGGTTATATTTCTTGCAGCTCTTGTAATCTAGATGAAAGCCATAAATTATATTTTTAAAATATGTGAAACTTAATATAATGCCTTTGAACTTATTCACTCTGACATTTGGGGGCATTCACCTGCACCTTCTCTCAATGGAACAAATAGTAGATTTTCTTCATTGATCACATGTCTCAATTTGCATGGCTATATCCTCTACATGCCAAATTTGAAGTGCCCTATAAATTTATTCATCTTGCACTTCAATGGGAGTCGTGAATAAACAAACCAAATTCTTCGACAATTTATAACTTCCCTAGGTATCCTTCACAAAATCACCTTCTCATATGCATAAGAGCAAAACAGAGTAGCTGAGCATAAGCATCATCATCTTCATGAAATAACTAGAACTTGACTACATGACGTTCATCTACCACCACAGTTTTGGCTTGCTACTCTTTTCACCTCCACATACCTCATTAACCATCTATCCACTCCTACCACCAACAACCAATCTCTTTATGAACTTCTCTATCATAAACACCCAGATTATGCTCATCTACACACCTTTGTATGCTTATGTTTTTCCTAGCTCCCCTCATATTTTTGCAATAAACTTTTCCTCGGTTCACTCAAGCATTTACTATCAACTACTTCGACACTTTTAACCTGATTACCAAGATGCCTACAATTTGAATCCTTCTTACCATTGCAGCTCGTTAAAATTGGATTGTTCTTCATTTATATGTCACTATTGCTTTTCTTTATGGCATCTTACAATAAGACATTTACATGAAACAACCACTAAGATTTCAAGACTGTGGTGTTTATTTTTGATATGCGTATGGGGGACACCACGCAGATCTGAGGGTGTACTTTTTGAGGTGATCAGGTACGACATTAAGGAATGGTGTACTATCTTGAAAGATAGAAATCACTACGCTATAATAAACCTAATCACCTAATAAAGACTCTTAAGACATGATAGGCCTTCAAAAATACAAGATATTTTTCCCCTACTTTACATGGATGAATAAAGTAGGGTTTATATTAAATCGGGGTCTAAAGTTCCTTATAGCGGCAAGCCCCCATAGTTAATTACATCATAAGGAAAGTGAATTTCTTAGGAATACTCTCAATTAAAGTAGAAAATTATTGTCTCCAAAGATTTCAAAGATAATACTACCAATAAATTGGTTATACTTAAAAAATCAATCGGGATAGATAAAAAAGGAGAGACTTATTATTGAAGCTAAAGGTGATGAGTAGGGAATGCTCATGAAACTAAAAAACCTAGTGAGCATTTCGATATACCCTATAATTGGACTTTATATATTTAAAATTGAAGAGAGTTATTTATTTTGGGTTGAATTTTATTAGAAAGCTAAGACTTATAATCCAATAATACAAGATTGTGGAAATGCTTATGAGGTGAGGATTTATGATTATAGCCTAAAGAAAATAACAATCTCAAATCCTAAATCTATAAAGCTTTAGAAAGGGCCAAAGCATGACCTAAATCTAAGAGAAAGTGGGTATATGATTTACCTCCACAAGTGAAAGTAAACCACCCGATTATTGGGCTTATAATCACATAGAGTGACAACCAGCTAACTCCTCCTGCACTTTAAAATTATGTAAGCAATTCATATGATTTTATAAGATAGTTGGATTATTACTATTTAGAAAGATACTAAAGTCCTTAAACCCACTCTCTAAGAGACCAGAGCATGACTGGTATGAGCAATGACTTATTCTAATGCAAATCTTTTCAAATTTTTATTTGATTTTGGCCTCTTCATTTTGACAAAGGTCACAGGATTTTTATATGTTTAAATGTATGATGAAATGAGGTTATTGGCTAAATTAGAGAGAAAGAGGTGTTTTATACCACAGAGAGGAACCCTCAAAGGTCAAGTCTTCCCCTATCATGCAAGGATGGAAACCCTCTCTTAGCAAGAATGAAATAATATGGATGCATGATATTAAATATACAACATTCAGCTAAGGGGTTACTAAATCTTTAATTATCTTGATTTAATGCCTAAGCTTTATGTGAGATTATGAGTCGATTAGCAAATTTAGTTATGAGTTGTAGTTGGGGTAGAAAATTTATTTTTCCTTAAGAGCTTAATCGGATCCAGACCACACATTAAATCACCATATAAGTAAGAAATTAAGAAAATGCATACTATTCCTATTGCATAATTTAAACATAACATCAAAAATTTTATAAATCTAATGTAAAAGAATAAAAGGTCGGTGCGGTGGGATGCCGTCGTACAACTCGAAAAGAGAAATTGGTAGCCGAGCTCTACCCTTATACAATCATGTGGTATTTATTTTTGATTTGTATGTATGGGGGACACCACACAGATCTAAGAGTGTACTTATTGAGGTGAGCGGTTATGACATCAAGGAATAATGCGCTATCTCGAAAGATAGAAATCACTACCCTACAATGGACCTAATCACCTAATAATGACTCCTAAGGCATGATGAGTCTTCAAATATATCAGAGATTTTTCTCCTACTTTACATGGATGAATAAAGCAGGGTTTATTTAAATCGGGTTCTAAAATTTTCTATGGGGGTAAACCACCATAATTAATTACATCCTAAGAAAGATGAATTCCTTAGGAATACTCTCGATTAAAGTAGACAATTATTGTTTCCAAAGATTTCAAAGATAGGACTGTCAATAAATTGGCTATGTTAGAAAGTCAAATGAGATATATCAAAAAAGAGAGACTTATTATCAAAGCCAAAAGAGAGATGAGTAGGAAATGCTCATAATACTTTGAAGCCTAATGAGCATTCTAATCTATCATATGGTTGAGCTTTATATGTTTGAAATTAAAGATAATTATATATATATATATATATATATATATATATATGAATTAAAATTTTATTAGAAAATTAAGACTTATAATACCAAAATACAAGGTTGTGAAAATATCTAAGAGGTGAGGATTTATGCTTATAACCTAAGGGAAAATAGCAACCTCAGATCTTAAGTCTAGGGAGCTTTAGCAAGGGCCAAAGCACGTCCTAAATCTAAGCGAAGATGGATATATGGCTTACCTCCATAAGAGAGGGTAAACCACCCAACTGTTGGACTTGTAACTGCTTGGAGTAGGAGCCAGCTAACTCCTCCTACATTTTTAAACTATGTGGTCAAGTCATATGATTTTGCAAGATAGTTAGCTTGTTATTTTTTTATTTAAAAAGAGATTAAAGTCCTTAAACCCACTCCCTAAGAGACTAGAGCATGAGTGGTATGAACAATAACTTAGTCTAATGCAAATATTTTTAATTTTTATTTGATCTTTTACTCTTTATTTTGACAAAAGCTATAAGATTTTTATATGTTTAAATGCATGATGAAATAGGGTTATTAGCTGAAAGAAAGTCAAGACTCTCTATCGCAAGGATGGAAACCCTCTCTTAGCAAAAGTGAAACAAAATGATATGCATGATATTAAGAATAACATCAAGCTAAGGAGTTGCTAAATCTTTTAATTATCTTAATTTAATGCCTAGGCTTTATGTGAGGTTATGAGTTATTTAGAAATTTTAGCTATGAGTTTTAGTTGGGGTAGAAAATTTATTTTTCCCTAAGAGCCTACTCGGATCCAGGTCACACATTAAATCATCATATATGAAGAAACTAGGAAAATACATGTCATTTCTATTGTGCAATTGTAAATAAAACATCAAACAATTTATAAATCCAACGTAAAAGAATAACAGGCTAGTGTGGTCGGGTACCACCGTACAACCTGAAAATAGAAATAGGTACCGAGCTCTACCCTTATATAACCCAATATATGAAAGAATAATTACAAACTATAAATAAATAAATGTTATGGGGTCTTCATTCTTTTTTCTTCATGTTTTCTCTTCTTTTCTTCTTTGTTCGGTTCACTTGCTTCAAAGGCATCACAGGGGCCTCCTAGGACAAAGCCTTCTAGCCACCGCTCATCTTAATCCCCCATAACACTAATCATAATTTTTAATACAATATTACATCAAAAGTAGAAAAAATAAATCTAACTACACCTACAAAATAAGTGTTAGCTAAGCACACCATACAACTCAAGTAGTTATATGTATAATTTGGACTTAGCACCCTTGACATGGGTCACCAAGTCCACATGTCCTAATCTAGATTATGCTTAGGGGTTAAGCAAGCTACAAAAGAGATCATTTATATTTATTTTTAAGCATCCCTTCGTTCCAGTTACGCATTGCTTAAGCTCTTGTTACAACCTCAAAACCAGAAGCATCCATCAGGAGTCATGCATGCTAACATGGTGGTGACTTAAGCTAAGGTGTGTGTATTAAGGCTTGTGTGATATGCCTTAGCTAGGCTTTGTTATACTTTTCTAAGTAAGAAAGGATTTAATTTGAAGGATGGTTTCACTTTAAGTGGTTTAATTGATTTGTAAGCTTTACTTAATATTTTCTTTTGTTTCACTTGATTTACACTTAACAACTAAGTATTATAAAGAGAAGAAAAGAGAGGATCATTCTCTTTTATCCCTACCTTAAGGCACATCTAAATCATATTAATTAATCAATTCTATTTAATGAATGGCTTGTTACATATTTTAATTAGCCTTAGGTTTAGGTTCACTTTAAATAGACTCATTCAATAAGAAAGACATCTTAAGATTAATTGGAGTTAATTACTATCACACAACACATATTTACTCATTTCTTTCCGTCATATATAACATGCATATGATTATGTCCTAAACATATCTATACAGGAAACATATTTTTGGCACACTTAAATGCAGGATGCATAAATGATTTTGATAGAAAAAGAGGATTCTCATTCATTAGCTAAATACACATTCAAATATATGAAAGTTCTAAGCAAGTACTTTGTCAATGTTTGACCAGGAGAACGAGGTAGGAACCTCCTTGGGGCTACTTAAAGCCCTCCATCCCCAAGTGTCCAGACTAGATATACCCGCTATTCTTAAATACATATGGATGTGTAAGTAACTATAATAAAAGAAAACTATGCTAAAGTAGAATTTAATTTAATTTATTTATTTATGTTAATGAATTAAAACTCTATCTAAATTCTGATATCAAGATGCATAAGAATGAAATCAAATGGGTACGTCACCATTATTTTGCACCAGGGGAGTTAGATAGGAACTTTGTTGGGTTACTTAAAGTCATGCATCCCCAGAATATCCAGACTAATATACCCACTAATATTCGTACTTATGCAAATCAACATATGAATGAAAGAAATGAACTTCACTTAATACACTAAGCTTATATTCACAAGCACCTCCTATGTATGTATAACTAATGTCACAACATGCATTATTATTCATTAATAAGATTTTGAAAATATATTTGAGATTTAATAGTGATAATAGCCACACATATTTTTTTTTAACTTAAGATAACACATGCAAATTTGACATAAAGAAAATCATTTATTTTAATTAATTTTTGGAAGAAATGAATGCATGAATCAAGTGGCATGTGACATTTTAATATGATTGGAAAGAAATAAAGAAACACAAGCATGCAATTTCATTCAATCCAACTAATTTCTAAGGACAATCACACTAAATAAGCTTATTTAAAACAAATCAAAGTTTCTTAAAGTCATTTTTAATTTCATGTTTAATTTGATTTAAGAGAGATGAGAAAGATGTGTTTGCTAATCCTAATCTCATTCCTCATATGTGTAAATTAATTTGATTCAATAAGAAGAAATTAAATGATTTTATGGATTGATTAAGTTAATCATAGATTAAATCAATTAATTAACCCTTACCTTTGTTACCTTAAGATAATTGATTAAATAATTATGAGCTAATACTATATACAAATGAATTAAAAAGTAAATAGCAATGCTCCTATGAAATGAAAGGGGCCTAATGCAATTAGCTCATAATCATTTAATAATTAAGCTTAAGAAACCATTTTAATTACTTTCATGATTTTCTCACACATATGAGCTAATCATAATTTCATTAAGCTTCTTTAGGTTCTTGAACATCTAAAGCTCTACCCAAGATGGATTAAAAAAAATCAGATTTAACTAGATTTGTTTCATATCCATTAAACCAAGAATCCATTAATCCATCTCTCTTAAAAAAAAAAGACTAACCCAAGTTAATAATTATGTTGAAATGAGATGGGCTTATGGGAAAAGGTAGGGAAAGAGGTCCCCACCTATCTCTATAAGCCATCCAATGGATTAAGCATAATTTAATATGATTTGAATTCCAATTTAGCTAATTAAGTTTCTAATTAGTTAATTAATTAATAATTGGGATTTTAGTTGAAAAGAGAGGGAAAATTAAAGAAAGGATTAGGAGGGAGGCCCCAATCCACTTCCCTAAGTCTCCTTACTATTCAATAGTGATTAGGGAGTCCAAATAATTAATTAATCACTATTCATATGTTTAATCACCCCTTAATGAAATTAAGAGGGTAATTAGAGCTTAATCAATAAATTTTTCTAATTAAGCAACCAATAAATTCCAAGAAAAGCGGGAGGCGGTGATCATCCCAAACATTCTCAAAAATTTTGGATGATTAATTAAGTAATTAAGTAAATTAATTAAGCTTCAATTAAGCTCTATTTACTGTTCAAAATCTATTGGAAACATTTTTATTAAATTCTTCACTTAAATATCTTTAAAACAAACCCTTATTTATATATTTTTAGATTTTTTTATAAATAGTTATGAATCATAGAAGATAAAACATAAAAAGTGGTTAATTAACCCTAATTAAAGCCCAAATCCTGTTAGCACCACGTGGCATGCTGATGCGGCATGCTTTCCACATGGCACAAGAGGATTGGTTATTTAAGTTATCACATCATGCGGCTTAATCAGTCCATGGCAGACATGCTTTCTCGTGGACCGTCTGACCTAAGATCGGATGATCATGATTAGTCCCATGGTTTAGAGGGAATAATCAGAGATCTAAGTGTGATCTAATCATGGCCGTCCGTTCCGATCACATGTCATTGACGACTCATGATCTTTTACCTTCGCGAGCGATGAAAGATGGATGTTGTCCGTCTTTCTCCATTCGATACGAGCTCACCAAAGCTTGGATTGATTCCAAAATGATCTCACACCATAAAGAGAAGGGGAGGAACACATCCAATGACTAAGATCACATGCAATGGAATTTTTTTTCACAAAACACTAAATTGAAATCACCTAGGCTACAATTTTGAGGAATTACCTCGCCGAAGCTCAAGACCGATAGTGGGATCAATAGAGGTAGCTTCGTCTAGTAGAGATGAAGCCCTGTTAAGGAGCTTTGGCCTTGATTTAGGGGTAGATTGCCTTGGAGACCAAGATCATCCTATTTGGCATTTGATCTTGATCAAACTCCCACTTTTAATGGTTTTAGAGTTTGGGAAATGATTCGTATGGCTTTGACTAGGTCCAAGGAAGGTGTGTGCAAGTTTGATTGAAGTTTGGTGGAGGATTGAGCAAATGAGATTTGGAATTGGCCTCCCCTATTTTGACTTGATGTAAAACTGAGAGAGGGAAAAAAGGGGGAGCTTGGGAGCTTGGGGAATGGCTGTGGGTGACTCTCCTTCACTCTCTATGGCTCAAACGAAGTTGAATGCATGAATTCTCGTTTGAATTGAGGGAGTATATCCCTTTAATTGCTGAGGTTGATGGACGGGATTCAATCCCATTTTCTCATCGGCCAACCGCCGTCAGATCATCGGAGTTATCTCCATCAGGTCCACATGGCTCGCCAAGAGTGGGGGAAGGCTTGGGAGGTAGCTCAAAGTCTAATATGGGGGAGATATTCTTTTCTTTGTCCATAGGGTGCTCGATTTGCATGGGAGTTAACTCAACTCCCTTTAGTTCATGGCAAGTCCTAGTGTGCTTAGGGCGGGCTAAGAAGGTTAAGCTTGCTTCATTTGGCAATTGGATGGCTGGCCAAGTGATGGGAGAGTTAACTTTGCCAAATGGGGAAGGAATCAAATGCAAAGAGGTTTGTCTAATGGCTAATCCCGACTTTGCTTATGGGCAGACTTTGGGCTGCCATAGGATCAATTTGGGTTGGGTTTGGTCAGCCACCAAAGTCCCATGGGTTGGTTTTATGGGTTTTGGCTTCATATGATCAAATGGGTTCATATGGGTTCATGTTGAGTTTGGTTGACCAATTGGTCAAATTGGGTCAAACTAAGACTTAGGTTATGTTCAAATGATGATTTAGAGAGTTTTAGTTCAAGTGGTTTGTTGACCTCATTTTTAGGATGAGCTCTCAATCCCTTCATCTTAGGCATATGACTTCTCTTAGACTTTAAGCGATCTTGAGTCCTAAGACACATCTAGTGATTAGGTGGATACTCAACCTAACCCTAAAGACGTAGAAGAGTTAGCCATAGGAATAGGTCATGCTTTTGTGGTGTTATGAAAATTTGCCCACCCTATAGCGTGAACCATATTCCTCACTTTCTTACTTTAAGTCAAACTCCAAATCAAATCAACATCAAACCTAAATCAATTCCAGCTTAATTGATTATTTTTCTCCAAACCCATGATTGAAACCCATGATTGAAATCCATGATTGAAGTTTATGATTGAAATTCCAAGTTCAAAATCCTTCTTATGTCCTTTAATCCCCTCTCAAGGACTTAGCCTAAATCATCTTCCAATTACCTTAAATTCATGAAATTTTCTCACAACTCATTTATGTTCTCATTTATATTCACATATATAAAAAAATATATAAATTCAAATCAATCAAACTAAATCCAAAATTCAAATTCAAATTCAAAATCTTTCCTAAGTACTTTATTTCCCTCTTAAGGACTTAGCCTAAATCAAGTTCAAACCACTTCAAATCCTTGAAATTTTCTCATGACCCATTTATATTCTCATTTATATTCACATATATAAATAAAACATAAATTCAAACAGCCAAAACCAACTCCAAAAATCAAACTCAAAGTCAATCAAAATCCAACGAAAGCCTTTCAAGTCAAAATCTTGAACTTAGCCAAATCAACTTCAAATCAAGCCAAACCCTTGATTTTTCTTCGTGATTCAATCAATCCTACAATCATGAATCCAAATATAAATACAAACTTCAATCACTTAACCAAAACTCAATTCAAGATCAAACTTAAGTCAAACTCATGTTCACCCTTTGAACTTGAAATTATCAAATGAATCAAAACCTATTTGACTTCAAACCACTTGCAAATGGATTTATATTTCAATCACAAGTCCATATGTAAGTTCAATCAAACTCAAATCAAGCTTTGACCAAGCCATTTGACCAACTTAGGCTCACTTAACCCAAAGTGACCTAAAGTGCCCTTATGAGCCAAATTCTAATCTTAACCAAATTAGATTGAACTAAGCTCACCTAAGCCTCTCATCATGATCAACAATCATCATGAGATGATCAATCACTCAAATTGGGTCAAACCAAGTCAAACCTAAGGGTTGACCAAGTCAACACTCAGCCAAAATGAAACCCAACATAGCCAAAATCTACCATAGGCCAAATTGATTGAAACCAATGATCTAAGTTCATTCATGATCAATGTTTGAACTTGACCAAGTCAACATTTGAGCCTAACCTATCCCAATTGGCCACTTGACCCAAGTTGACCCAACTTGACCTAAAAAGTCAAAATGTGTCAAAACTTGATCTAAGCCAAATTGATTGAAACCAATTGGTCAAGTTCATCCCAAAATGATTGTTGAACTTGACCAAAGCCTCAATTGGCCAACTAGACCTAACTGCCACCTTGAACTGACTTGATCATATTGAGCCAAATTCAAACTTAACCAAAAATGATGGGAAACAAAGATACCAATCTATTTCATATGACCAACTAAACCAAAATGACCTAGCAAATAGGTCAAATGGGTTAAATTAGTCAACTTGACCCATTTGACCTGAATGAACTCAATTGAACTAGAACCAAATATGAACCAAATTGAATCAAACCAAAGCCACCAAAATATTTTAAATAGTCATATGAACTTGACCTAACCCTTGTTTTGACCCAATTTGACCAATTGGTCAACTTGATCCAAGTTGACCCATTTTGACCTAAATGGGTCAACATGGGCCAAATCACATCAAACCAACTCCAAATTCATTAAAACTTGGCCAAACCTATTTTCTATCATACTAAATATGCCCAAACAAAAATCAAGGTTAAATGACCATTTTACCCTTAGGCTATAGGGTAACCCAAAATCAAAACCACTTGGAATTTGGTCAATTCTTTTCATGGACACTAGGCATCCTCTTAGTAGACCAAATGGTCACTAATGGACCTAGTGCACATGACCCAATAGGTTTGGATCAGCCAAACCCAATCCAAACCAAAAACTGACCACATGCCTTGAAATGGAGCACATGGGATCCTCCTTCCACTTGAACTAAGCACATGGGAAGTTCACCATTCCACTCCTCAGGCCAAATCGAATGCAAGGACATCCAAAATGGCCTAAAAAACTCATGGCATAAGCTAAATTGGATCAAAATGGAAAGGAGGCTTGTGGCCATCTGATCCTTCAAGGGGAAGATATATCCCTCTAATTCCACTAAATCTTGACTCTCCCTAATTTGATTGAAGCATAAGAACTCAGAGGAAGCCCTAGCTACTCTTCCCAAGCTTCCTAGAGAGAGTTTGAAATCTCATCTTCTCGATTTACATAGCTTGAAAATAGGGGAGCTCCACTCAAAATCCAATTTACTAAACACCTAAAATCAAGTCAATTCCCTTTGCAAGCTCCCTCAGGGACCCCAACCGAACTTGCCCAAGCTCTTTCCCAAGCTCCAAAGGTAAGAGGGGTGCTGGTTCGACCAAAGTCACAAGGAGTTCAAGGTGGAGTTGGCCTTCAAAAGCACCACCCAATCTCAAGACCTCAAACTCTCAGTAAAGCTTCGTCTCCATTAGACGAAGCTTCTCTAAGGGAATCGAGGGCCGGTGATCACCTCTGGTGAGGTGAACCATTTTTTCGAGCTTAATCTAGCCATAGTGTGGATCTTTATGAAATAAATATTTATTGCATGATAAACTAGCCATTGGATATGATCTCCAATATATGATGAAGGTGTGGGCTAAATTTTAGCCCAATCCGAGCTCAATCGAGTTGGGATCTTGCCCTAGAACATGGACGATTTCCATTGCTCATAGGAAATTATAGGGATAAATCTCTAGCCGTCCGCGGATGGACAGTTGAGATTAAAACACATAGTACCCACAAATTTACCTTTTAGAGCCGTGGCTTTAATCTCAGTCGTCTGATCTTTGATCGGACGGTTGAGGAGAAAGTGCATAGCGCCGCCGCTGACATGGTACTACGATGTGACAAGTTAAAGACCCAATCCCATCACGCTACATGGAAAGCGCATGCCATGTCAGCGACCCACGTGGCGCTGACGGAATTAAATACTTAATTAGGCTATTTATATATTTTAATTAATTATGAAAATTTCTAAATTTCATATCTATGCCTAGAAAAATAAAAAAATGAAATAAATTGCATTGGATAGATAATTGAATATAGAATATTCTAAAATTGATTTCAATGAATTTTGAATAGTAATTTTCTCTAAATTTAGGTTTTATTGGGAATGTTATTTTGTTAATTACCCTCTAATTACTCTGTTGATTAATCCTAAACTTTTTGTGCTTAATTAGTGGGATGACTCCTGCCTCCCCTAATTTTCTTGATATTTATTAGTGACTTAATTAGAGAAATTTCTAGTTCATTCATTAATCACTCCCTTAATTTCATTAAGCTTGATTAAGGCATATTTAGTGGTTTAACCCTCTGATTGAGTAGCTATGAGGTTTAGGGAATAATTTTAGGATACTTTTCTTGAGCTAAACCCCTCTTCCTTCCTTAATCCATCCTTAATTAAGGGTTAATTCACTAATTACCCCCTCAATTAATTTCATAAAATTTTAAAACTTTCCAAAACTCAATTAATCTATCATGGGTAGTTGCTTAGGTGTTCAAGAGCCTAAGTACATTAAGGAAATTAAAACTCAACTCACATGTGTGAGAGGTGTTATGAAATTACTTAAAATTAAACCTCTTAATTTAATTAATCATTAATCATGAGCCAAATGCATTAGGCCATTTTCTTCCTAGGTGCATTGCTTTCATCACTTTAGTTCTTTCCTAACATGCTAAATGTGTATGTCATATGAATTTCATGCATTCATTCTTTTCGAAGATCAAAATGAAAGTGAAATATTTTCTTTAGGTCAAATTACATGTTTTGGCTAAAATAAAAATATGAATGGCTATTATCACTATTGAATTCAAAACTATTTTCAAAATCTAAAAATCAAATACATAAAACTGAAAGTGTGCTACTTATAGTTTATTTATAAGCTTGCATGTGAATATAAAAATGTGTCTTATGTTTACTTCCTTTCTTTTCTCTTAATATGGATTTGAATAAGATTTGCAAAGTGTATAGTTCTTTTAAAAGAACATAACACTTGCTTAAATTTATTCTTATCCTCTTCCATGCTATTACTTAAGAAAGATCCTTATACTAACATATATAAATTGCATAACCAAGTCCAAACATAAGTATGAACTTTTGCATCTTTCTTTCCCTTCATTTCTTTTGTACATATGCTTGTATTTAAGGAAAGTGGTATATTAGTCTAGACGAGAATTTATTAAGTATAAGTATTTTACCACACCCACAGTTAACAATGGTGGCGTACTAACTTATGCCTTTCATACATACATGTGTGCATGTAAAAAATAGATAAGAAAATCTCTTTTCTACTTAATGAAAATCATGCATCATAAAAAATATTCAATTTTTTTTAAGTAACTCACTTAGCATTCATCATAAAGTTTGCTAAACATTCTCATTTGAATGTATAAATATGCTTAGGATGCATCCATATGCATGTTATACATGTTGGGAAAGAAATGAAGTGATGTGTGTTTTGTGAATTTTGTTCACTTTACTTAATCTTGAAACGCCTTTCTTTTTGAATAGGTTTATTTAGGAAAAAAAAATATAAACTTAGGATTAACTAAAATGTATATGTTGACCTCACTTTTGGAGTGAGCTCTTAACCTCCTCTTCTTAGGCTTAGGACTCTTCTAGACACTAATAACTCTTTAGTCATAAGACCCATCTAATGACTAGGTGAACACTTAACCTAAGCCTAGAGACTTAGAAGTGTTAACCATAAGATTAGGCTATGCCTTAGGGCTTGATAAAATTACCTATTCTATAGCCTAAACCCAATCTAGATACACTTTCTCAAATCAAACCCAGATTCAATTCTCAAACCCAATCTCAAATTCAAATTCTAATTCTAAATATAATTTCAAATTTGACTCCAAATGATTGAAACTCAAAATCAAATTCAAATCCTAAAACCCTTCCTAAGCCATATGAACCACATTCATAAGCTTAGCCAAAACTCCCTTAGATCAAATCAAACTCAATTGATTTCTTTATGAATCAATTATTCCTTCATTTATATTCACAAATATAAATGAAAATCTGAATTCAAATGACCAAAACTATATCGAAAATCAAATCCAAACTCATTATAAGCCCTTAAAGCAATTCTTTAGACTTAACCAAATTATATCCAAATCAAGTCAAAATCAATGGATTCTCTCTTGAATCAACCATTCATTTGAATCAACCATTCAAATCAAATCGAAACCAACCCAAGTCAAACCCAACCTAGCCTTTTTGACTTGAAAATTTCAAATGAGCCAAAATCACTTAGACTCCAAATTAATTATTGTTGAATTTATATATTAATCTAGGGCTCATATATAAGTTAAACTAAACTTGAATCAAACCAAAACCAAACCAATTGACCCACTTACATCCACTTGACCCAAAGTGACCTAAAGGACCCATTTGAGCCAACTTCCAATCCAACCCAAATTGGATTGAACCAAGCTCACCAAAAACTTCCACCATGATTGTTGATCACCCTAGAATGATCAATTGCAATCAATTAGGCCAAACCAAGCCCAATTGGCCATTTGATCCATATTGACCCAAATTAGCTTAAAGGACCAAATAAGATCAAATCATGATCTAACCTAAATTGATTGCAACCAATGGCTCAAGTTCATTCCAAATTAATTATTGAACTTGACCACAAAGTCATAATTAAACTGACTTTGATCATTCGAGCTCAATTGGTCAACTTGACCTAACCTAGCCCAAATTGGCCTAAAGGGTCAATTTGGCCTAAATTTAAATTAAATTCAAATTAATTCAAACCAAAGATAACATTCATCTTCAATTAGCCAATTGAACATGAATTAACCCATAACCCAAGCCAATTTATCCAATTTTGGTCAAATTGGTCAACCTAACCTAATATGACCCATATGACCCAAATTGGGCCAAATCCCTTGAAACCAAGCCAAGACCCATTGGGGGCTGATCAAACCTGACCCAAACCCATTTGGGATTAGTCCAAAATCAACAAACCTAATTAAACCACTCATGGATCCTCCCCCACATAGGATTCCACCCAACCTCATTTAATTCTCCCTCATCACATGCACTTAACTCCTCCCCAACATTTGCATTCAATTGAGCTGATCATATGGTAATAAGAGAGGAATTTGGAGCAAAAATCCAAGTCCTCAATCAATCCATCATCCATCCCAACCACCCCAAGCAAGATGACAATCAATTTAGAGAAAAAAAATTCAAAAAAGAATGGATTTTCGATCATTATAAAAGGAGAGGAAAATGAGGCTTTAGATCTCTTGCTCCCACCACCATTCATCCCATAAAAGCTCTCCAAAAAAAAAGGAACCCGCCCCCACCTCTATGATCCATTTTTGAGCACAAAAACAAAAAAAAATTACTTTTAAGTGAGATGGTGATAAACATCGAGCGATGAAGGAAGGTAAAGATCATTCCAATGCTTTCTCACATACCTAAGAGTTCGCTCAGATCTTCACCACCACTAGAAACCATCCTCGGCGAGGAAAACTTTTCCAAACTTTAGCCGGCCTTAAGATTTCTCGTATTTTGTGTTAACTTTCTTGCAGTTTTAGGAATTTCCCCTAGATAATCCTGTATTTTTATTTTAAATCATCCCAATTAAAAAATAGAATTTTTTTGATGCGAATTAACATAAAAATAGATCCATTTGGATAAGTTTTCACTCAAAAATCCCATTTTTCACTTTAAAAAAGCCTGAAAATGTTGTTCATCGCCGGCGGGGCTACAACCGCCGTCCGATCCCGCGGTTCGTGAGATAGGATCGGATGATGCGATCGGCCTTCTGATCACGTCTGGGCCGTCACGATGCGATTCACGTGGGATAGGGCGCGCTTTCATCGCGCCGTCACTCGATCTTGGCCATCGCATGATGTCGATCCGGGTGTCAATCTACAATGAATGGTCGAGTGGCCTGGGTCGCTCTCTGGTTGATCTTCCCTCCCAACGGACATCGCGCACCTATTTTCTTTTTATTTAAAAAATTTAATTTAAATCACCTAAAATTTCAAAAATTCATAGAAAATAAAATACTTAACCAAAAATTATAAATAAGGGCTCATTGGATTCATCTTTTCAAGAGGGAATCCAGCAAACCCAAAATCCCCAAATTTTATTGAGTATTTTGAGTTTAATTTGAGTTTTAGCAAAAATCAAATATCATTAATTAAATTTAAAATATATAACAGATTAAGTTGAAATTTTTAGGGATTGAAATTAAATTAAAAACACATATACCATAAAAATTTCAAGTGAAAAGGACTTCTACATTGGGAGAAATTAAATTTTGAAATTCATATTATCTATTTTAATAAAATAAATCAAATAAAAATTCAAAAATTTACAAAAATCTTCAAAAATGGCTTAAATCACTTCAATTGACATCTAGGATTCTTAAGAAAATAATATTATCTTCTGAATCCTAATGAACCCCAAACAAACACTTAAGAGTAGAGTTTAATCAATTAAGGAGTTAATTAAAAATAATCTAAAAATAATTTAAATATCAAATCAAAAATTAAAAATGAAATAACACTTAAGCAATCATTAATCAAACCTCAAATCAGAAAAATATCATTCTTAGAGAAAATTAAACTAAATATGATTAAACCTATTTAAGTTAATAAAACTCAATTAAATGATTAAATTTTAAATCAAACTTAAAATTAAATAAATCTAGGAAACTTTAACATGGGTCAAACCAGTATAACTAAACCTACACTAAGCATGAAATCTTAATCATATAATACCCCTTAATGAGTATAAATAAATTGAAACTAATTAATCATTAAATAAACTAAAAAATCAAATTGATTAATAAACCAATTCAACATAATCATTTAATACTAATCGAATTAAACCAAATAAAATTAAAGTAAACTTAATTAACATATGATTGAATCACATCAATTTGGAATAAAATAATTGATTAACCATTAAATATTTCAACCTAATAACTAAATCAAATATGTTAATGAAATCAAACAAACATAATAAATGAATCAAATCAAATAAAACTCTAATCATAAATAATCAAACTTAATTGAAATGAAATAAACAATTAATTCACTTAACAATAATGATGGTAATAATAATAATCCTTTAATCAAATCAAACTTAAGTAAAACACTTAACTAAATCAAATCATTCACATGTGAGAAATTAAGTCATTAATCTCTAATTAAAAAACCCTTAACTAAGCTAATAATTTAAAATTTTAATTACCCTTAATCAAACTTAATTAATCAAACATCTAATTAATGCAAATTTAATAAGTTAATCCATCATCTTAATTAATCAAATTAATTTAAATAAGTTATATTAAAGCTAACTCTAAAATTAAGCTTAAATCAAACCCCTAATTAAATTTAATAATCACACCCCTCAAGTAAACTAATTAAGTTAATCAAATTAATCATATTAAACTTAAGCTTAATCAAACATAAAATGCAATTAGATGCTAATCAAATCCTAATTTAAACTTAAATCATTAACTCATTAATTACATCATTAACTCAAATAAATATGAAATCAAATTAAAAATTAAACAAATCTTTATTTAATTTAATAATTAATCATACCTCTTAAATAAACCAATTAAGTTAATTAAATCAATCATATTAAACCTAAGCTTAATCAAACATGAATGCAATTAAATACTAATCAAAACCTAAATTAAACCTAAAATATTAAGTCATTAATTGCATCATTAGTCTAAATAAAAATGAAATCAACTTAAAAATTAAACAAACCTTTATAATTAACATAAATACAATTCTTAATTAAACTAATCACATTGAACCTAAGCAAATCCATATACCAATAAAGCTAATCAAATCAAATTAAATCAAATTAAATTAAATTAAGAAAGACTCTCATCAATTTAATATGTAATCAAATCAAATCTCATTCAACCTACTTAAATAAGATAAACTAATCAACTATCCAATGTATGCAATTAAAATACAAACCAAACTTCAATGAACATGACAAATGGATGAGATTAAAAATAAAATCCTAATTACAAAGAATCAAACCCAATTAAAATTAAAATAAAATCTCAATTAATCTAATCTGATCAAACTACAAATAAATAAACCAAAATTAAATTAAATAAACACAAAATTAAGTCACATAACCATAATAAAAAAAGAATTAGATTTTAATTTAAAAGGATATTGAATTATCAAGATTTAATTAAACCAAAACATCTAATCTAAAATTAATCAATCAAAAACACATGAGCTTAAACAAACTTAAACTTCATTAGATATTAAGGATATTGAATTATCAAGATGCAATTTAACTGAAACATCTAATCCAAAATTAATCAATCAAATACTTAAATAAACTCAAATTCTAAAATCTAAATCAAATCAAATAAATCAAATCAAATGAATTACATAAATTCAAATGGGCTAATTAAGATATTTAATGACCTTAGTTAGATTCTTTAGGTGTTAGGATGTAGAATTGGGTGAGTTATGTCTACAAATGGAATTCATTCTATTCTTCATTCTTGAAAACCTAAACATCATTTAACTAAATAAAAGTAAACTAAAAATATGAAAAATAAAGCATTAAATCATTTAAATTGAAATCACCCAAAGATAAAATTTAAACAAAATTCAAACTCCAAATTGAAACTTAAAGCTAGTAAAGTCTTGCCACACAAGCCTTAAGCACACATTAGAATACTAAGTCACCACTTCTAGTGCTAAGTTAGGGCGTTGTATGTATGATGTTGTGTTTTATTTTGTGATGTAATATTTTAGACTGGATGTTAGGGTGTATGTTTTATAGACTGGATGTTAGGCCATTATTAGCCTAATCATATTTTCTATAGGAGGTTATGCTTAAGGGCATTGTAATAAAAAATAAATGTGTTCTTTGTCGGGGTTGCTTAGCCCCTAAGCATAACTCATGTTAGGACAGGTGGGCTTGGTTACCCATGTGTGGGGTGCTAAGTCCAAATTATTCATATAATTGCTTGGGTTATATGGTGTGTTTAGCTAATATTTGTTTTACAAGTGTAGCTAGATTTACTTTTCCTATTTTTGATATAATTTTGCATTAGGAATTAGGATTAGTGTTATGGAGGATTAAGATGAGCAGTGGCCAGAAGGCTTAGTCTCTGGGGTGACCTGTGATGCCTTTGGTGCAAATCAAAATCAAAAAGAAGAGAAGAAAGAAATGAAGAAAAGAAGACCCGCATATCATATATTATTTTTGTAATCTAGGTTGTATAAGGGTAGAGCTTGGCTACCCATCTTTTTTTCTCTTTTAAGGGTGTACGTCGGAACCCGACCGCACTGGCCGTTTATTCTTTTACGATAGTCTATAAAATTGTTTAATGTTGTGTTTAGATTATGCATTAGAATATCATGCTTTTCATAGTTTCTTTATGATTGATGCTTGAATGTGTGGCTTGTTTGCGGTAGGCTCTTATGATGAAATTAATTTTTCTATCCTAATTAACAACTCATAACTAAAATTTTAAAATAACTCATAACCTCACATAAAAGCCTAGGAATTAAATCAAGATAATAAAATTTTTAGCAACCCCTTAGCTAGATGAATGAATGTATAATATCATGTGTGTTATATTATTCCACTCTTGTTAAGAGGGGGCTTCCATCTTTACCAGAGAATGAAGGCTTAACCTGTAAGAGCCTTTGATGGAAGAACACCCCTTTCTCTTTTGATTTGACCCATAATCAAGTTCTCATATATTTAAGCATACAAAATCTCATAGCCTGTGTCAAAATAAAGAGTTCAAAAGAATAAAATAAATTTGATAAAATTTGGATTAGATTAAGTCATGATTTCATACCACTCATGCTCTAGTCTCTTAGGGAGTGAGTTTAAGGACTTAGTCTCCTTTCTAAATGAACAACAGCCTAGCCATCTTGCAAAGCATAAGACTTTCCTACATAGATTTAAAGCGTATGAGGAGTTAGCTAGCTGTCACTCCAGGTGGTTATAAGTCTAGCAGTCAGGTGGTTTATTCTCTCTTGTGGAGGTAAACCATATACCCATCTTTGCCTTAGATTTAGGTTATGTTTTGGCCCTCACCAAAGCTCCCTAGGTTTAGGATCTGAGGTTACTGTTTCTCTTTGTGGGCTACAAGCATAAATCCTCACCTCTTATGCATTTCCACAATCTTATGTTGTGGAATTATATGCCCTAGCAATCTAATAAAATATCAACTCAAATAATTAACTATCTTTAATTTCAAAAATATAAAGCCCAATTATAGGGTAGATTGGAATGCTCACTAGGCTTCCTAGTATCATGAGCATTTCCTACTTTCTCCCTATGAATTCTAAAAATAAGTCTTCTCCTTGATCTATCCCATTTGATTTCCTAAAATAGTCAATCCTTTAATAGTCTTAACCTTGAAATCTTTGGAGACCTTAATTGTCTACTTTAATCGAGAGTATTCTTAAGGAATTCCCATTCTTTAAGATGTAATTAACTATGGGGGCTTGCCTCCATAGCGAACTTAATGAACTCAGCTTAAAATAAACCCTACTTTACTTTTTCATGTAAAGTAGAGGAAAGATATCTGGTATATTCTAAGACCCATCATGCCTTAGGAGTCCTTATTAGGTGATTAGGTCCATTATAGGGCGGTGATTTCTATCTTTTGAGATAATACATCATTCCTTAATGTCGTACCCCATCACTTCAATAAGTACCTCTTAAGATCTATGTGGTGTCTCACATCCTCAAAAATAAATACCACAGATTTTTCCGGCAACTCTGCTGGGGAGCGTTCCTCTCTCCATCTTTAGTAGATAATTATTATCTCCAAGCATCAATATTGGACTTATATTTTATATAGGCTCAAGGTTATCATTCTTTTTGTTAGCACTTAGCTTATTTCACCCTTAAGTAAAGCTCACCAACTTCCTTTAGGTTTTAGGATCTTACTCTATGTAAGTCTTAAAATCCCTATTGGGTTCCCCCAATAGGTGAAAATTAAAATTAATCAAACAAAGGAGATGACCAAAACTAAGAACCTCTTCACCATCCTAATGGTGAGGCAAGGTTCATCCCATGAACAATAAGAAAATAAAACCCTTCTACAAAATAGCATGTCTTTCCAAAAGCACTTTTTCAAATCCATATAATAAAATATCTTTACACAAAAATTTATAAAAAATTTTCAAAAAAGCCACAAAACATATATAACCAAACCTTGTTTAATAAATCTTATGATTGTTACAAGGAGGTTCCTTTTTAAAAATCAAAATCAACAAATTTTAATGTATTTTTCAAAAGCACATTTTCTTTAGAAATGGTTATCCCCATCCCACACACTCAAATTTGTTGGATGGAGATTCTATTTTCAAATAAAATGATGACATAAAAATTGAAACTTCACTTTGCATACTTCACACGTGCTAGAGTTGAAGTTTCCCCTCTTTTTGAAAAGCAATAAACCATACACACATAAAATGGAAGCCAAGGCATATTTGAACCCCCACTTGACATACCCAAATTTATCAAATGGGAGTTCCCCTTTCCTTAGAGAAGGTAGAACAAATTGAATTCTATTTGTATTTGTTTGATAAAACTCCTTCTTGCCAAAGTCTTGGACTTCAAAAAGTATTGGGAGCTCATTTGACATGTCCAAGTATATAAAATGAGAACCCCCTTTTGAAAATTATAAGAACAAATTAAACTCCATGTAACATACCTAAGTTTATTAAATAAGTTCTTTTCTTTCAAAATCATAAACACATTTGACTTTCACTTAACATACCAAATTTGTTAGGTGAGAGTTTCGTTTTCAAAAAATCATAAACACATTTGACTTTCACATAACATACCAAATTTGTTAAGTGAGAGTTTCATTTTTAAAATCAAAAATGCATTTAACTTTCACTTAATATACCAAATTTGTTAAGTGAGAGTTTCATTTTCAAAAATCATAAACACATTTTACTTTCACTTATCATACAAAATTTTTTAAGTGAGAGTTTTATTTTTAAAAATCATTTGCATATTTGACTTTAACTTAACATGCCAAATTTGTTAAGTGAGAGTTTCATTGTCAAAATCATAAACACATTTGACTTTCACTTAACATACCAAATTTGTTAAGTGAGGGTCTCTTTTTCAACTCACATTTGATCCCTATTTTAACATACCAAATTTGTTAAATAAGGATCCAATTTTTCATGTCAAATCACACTTGAGTTTTCACTTAACATACCAACTTTGTTAATTGAGAGTCTCATTCTCAAAGAAAAATAAATATATCTTAAACAAATTTGGGGATTTCACTTAACATACCAAATTTGTTATGTGGGACTTCTATCTTCAAAGAAAAGCAAATCTATCTCACAATCACATTTGACTTTCACTTAACATACAAAATTTGTTAAGTGAAAGTCTCATCATCAAGCACAAATCAAACACATGTCGCATCTACTTAACATACCAAATTTGTTAAGTAAGAAGCCCCATTTTCAAATCAAAATATCACACAATCAAATCTTCACAAGCAAAAAATATTTCAAACACACAATCACAACCTCTTCTTAGCATACCCAAATTTGCTAAGTAGAGGTCTTTCAAACTATCAATATTTTCAAACAAGATGCACAAAACACAAATATCTCCAAGAAAATCTCTCCTCAAATTTTAGAACCCCACCTAACCTACCTAAATCGGTTGAGCATGGGTTCTAAATCGAAATCAAATGGCAAAGACTCTCCTCAATATCTAAAATCTCTCTGAAATTTCAATGAACCCCACTTATCATCCTTAAGATTGTTCATTGTGGGTTCAAATTCTGAATTAAATCTTGATATCAATGATTGAAGGTGAATATCAAGGCAAGTGTTTGACTCAGCTATATTTCAATAATGCATATTTCAGTGAAGTTAATTCTTCCAGTCCTCAGTTAGTACATCATCTATGGATCCCAACAAGTTCGTGTTTTTCTTCCCCACTGGTCTAAACTTAGCCCTAGATCAGGCTAGTCTCTCAACTACTGGCTCCACTGAGGTCATCTACTTTGGCCATGATTTCGAGGGGGAGAAGATTTCTTGCAAGGGGACAACCCTCACCACAGTTAGCAAGGAGGAGGTGGCGGGACAAACACCGCTTATCCAATTCGATTTGTCATTTGATTCTGAGTTTCCTCCACTAAAGAGGAAGGCCACTATTGTTCATGCTACCCCACCAGTATCAGTTTCTATGCCAGTTGTTCTAGCCCAAGGTCAGTTAGTTACTCCTGCTATAACTCTAGCAAGGGCTACTACCCCCTCCTTTGACACCCCAAAGAGGAAGTCTGTCTTGGTTTCTAAGATAGTCTCCTCCATGTTCGAGGTGTGTGCTAACTCTCGCTCTGCCATACCTACACGTACACAGCACTGCAATAAGAATCGCAATGTCAAGCGGCATCACAAGAGGGTGGAGAGAGAGATGGATGCCACTTTCCATGTGGCTAAGGAGGGATCTCTCTATGAGACCTCTCCACATTTGAGTGGTAGTAGGTTCCACCCCCTTTGAGCCTTAGATGGAGAGGAGGACTACAAGAGGATTGTTGCACAACTTCCTCCACCAGCATATTTTAGCACACTATCATCTTAATATGCTAAATTAATTTTAGAAATCACATTAAAATTAATCCAAATCTAAAACTTAATTAATCTACCAATTAATTTAATCACACCTATTAAATAAACTAATTAAGTCAGTTGAATTGATCATATTAAACTTAAGCTTAATCAAACATAAAATGCAATTAAATGCTAATCAAATCCTAATTTAAACTTAAATCATTAACTCACTAATTACATCATTAACCTAAATAAATATGAAATCAAAATTTTAAAATAATATTAAATAAATATTTACTTAATTTATTAATTTGATCACACCTCTTAAACAAACTAATTAAGATAATCAAATTAATCACATTAAACTTAAGTTTAATCAATCAAAATGCAATTAAATACTAATCGAAACCTAAATTAAACCTAAACCATTAAGTCATTAATTATATCATTAGTCTAAACAAATATGAAACCAAATTGAAAATTAAACAAAACTTTATAATTAATATAAATACACTTCTTAATCAAACTAATCACATAATCACATTGAACCTAAGCAAACCCATAGACCAATAAAGTTAATTAAATCAAATTAAATCAAATTAAGTTAAATTAAGAAAGACTCTCATCAATTTAATATACAATCAAATCAAATCTCATTCAACCTACTTAAATAAGATATTAATTAACTATCTAATGTATGAAATCAAAATGCAAACCAAACTTTGATAAACATGACAAATGGATAAGATTAAAAGATAAAATTATAATTACAAGGAATCAAACTCGATTAAAAATCAAAATAAAATCTCAATTAATCTAATCTGATCAAACTACAAATGAATGAACCATAACCATAATCAAATAAGCATGACATTAAGTCACATAACCATAATCAAAGAAAATAATTAGATATTAATTTAAAAGGATATTGAATTATCAAGATTTAATTAAATCAAAATATATAATCTAAAATTAATCAATCAAAAACACATGAATTTAAACAAACTTAAACTTCATTAGAGATTAAGGATATTGAATTATCAAGATTTAATTAAACCAAATATCTAATTTAAAATTAATCAATCAAAAATACATGAATTTAAATAAACTTAAACTTCATTAGATATTAAGGATATTGAATTATCAAGATGTAATTGAACCAAAACATCTAATCTAAAATCAATCAATCAAATACTTAAACAAACTCAAATTCTAAATTCTAAATCAAATCAAATAAATCGAAGCAAATCAATTACATAAATTCAAATGGGCTAATTAAGATACTTAAGGATCTTAGTTATACTCTTTAGGAGTTAGGATGTTGAATATGGTGAGTTCTGTCTACAAATAGAATTCATTCTACTCTTCATTCTTGAAAACTTAAACATCACTTTAATCAAATAAAAGTGAAATAAAAATAAAAAGTAAATCATTAAATCATTTAAATTGAAATCACCCAAAGGTAAAATTTAAATTCAAATTCCAAATTAAAACTTAAACTAAAGAAGCCTAGTAAAATCTTACTACACAAGCCTTAAGCACACACATTAGAATGCTAAGTCACCACTTCTAGTGCTAAGTTAGGGCGTTATATGTATGATGTTGTATTTTATTTTATGATGTAATATTTTAAACTAGATGTTATGGTGTATGTTTCATAGACTGGATGTTAGGCCGTTATTAGCCTAATCATATTTTCTGTAGGGGCTTGTGCTTAAGGGACCGCTGTAATAAAAATATAAATATTTTTACTGTGCAGGTTCCTTAGCCCCTAAGTGTAACCAATGTTAGGACAGGTGGGCTTGGTTACCTATGTATGGGGTGCTAAGTCCAAATTATTCATATAACTGCTTGGGTTGTATGTCGTGTTTAGCTAACATTTATTTTACAGGTGTAGCTAGATTTACTTTTCCTATTTTTGATGTAATTTTATATTAGGAATTAGGATTAGTATTATAGAGGATTAGGATGAGCAGTGGCCAGAAGGCTTAGTCCCTGGGGTGCCCTATGATACTTTTAGAGCAAATCAAATCAAAAGAAAGAGAAGGAAGAAATGAAGAAAAGAAGACCCCCATAACATGTATTATTTTTTTTATAATCCGGGTTGTATAAGGGTAGAGCTTGGCTACCCATCTCATTTTTTTTTCTTTTCGGGGTGTATGGAGGAACTCGACCACACTGGCCTTTTATTCTTTTATGGTGGTCTATAAAATTATTTGATGTTGTGCTTAGATTGCACATTAGAACAACATGTTTTTCATAGTTACTTTATGATTGATGCTTGAATGTGTGGCTTGGATGTGGTAGCTCTTAGGATAAAATTAATTTATCTATCTCAATTAACAACTCATAACCTCACATAAAATCCTAAGAATTAAATCAAGATAATAAAATTTTTAGCAATCCTTTAGTTGGATGAATGAATGTATAATATCATGCATGTCATATTCTTCCACTCTTGTTAAGAGGGGGCTTCCATCCTTGCTAGAGAATCAACGCTTAACCTGTGAGAGCCTTTGGTGGAAGAACACCCCTTCCTCTCTTGATTTGGCCCATAATCAAATTCTCATGCATTTAGGCATTTAAGCATACAGAATGTGGAGGAGACTATCTCAGAAAACAATACAGTCTTCCCCTTTGGGGTGTCTAAGGAGGGGTAGGCAGTGAAAGGTAAGTAACCGATTGGAATAATTGGCACAAAAGCGTGGCGGTGGTAGAATAATAGTGGCCTTCCTCTTTAGTGGAAGAAACTCGAATCGATGACATATCACCGATAGTGGCGTCAGCCACATCCTCCTTGCTAAGCGGTGAGGGTCGCCCCTCAGAAATCCTCACCCCCTCAAAACCATGGCTAAAGTAGATGACCTCGATGGAGTTAGTGGTAGAGAGACTAGCCTAATCCAAGGCTAAGTTTAGGCTAGCGGGGAAGGAAAATATGAGCTTGTTGGGAGCCATAGATGTTGACTAAGGACTGGAAGAATTGATTGCACTGAAATATGTATTGTTGAAATATAGCTGAGTTAGACACTTACCTTGATATTCACCTTCAATCATTAATTTCAAGATTTGATTTGAATTTTAACCAACACTGAATAATCTTAAGGATGTTATGCGGGGTTCATCAAAATTTTAGAGAGATTTTGGATATTTAGGAGAGTCTTTGCCATTTGATTTCGATTTAGAACCCATACTCAACCGATTTAAGTAAGTTGGGTGGGGTTCTAAAATTTGAGGAGAGATTTTCTTTGAGATATTTATGTTTTGTGCATCTTATTTGAAAATATTGATAGTTTGAAAGACCTCTACTTAGCAAATTTGGGTATGCTAAAAAGAGGTTGTGATTGTGTGTTTGAAATATTTTTGCTTGTGAAGATTAGATTGTGTGATATTTTGATTTAAAAATGGGGCTTCTTACTTAACAAATTTGGTATGTCAAGTAGAGGCCACATGTGTTTGATTTGTGCTTGATTATGAGACTTTCACTTAACAAATTTGGTATGCTAAGTGCAAGTCAAATGTGATTGTGAGATAAATTTGCATCTCTTTGAAGATGGGAGTTCCACTTAATAGATTTGATATATTAAATCAAAGCCCCAAATGCGTTTGATATATGTTTGTTTCTTTTTTTTTTTTGAGAGCGAGACTTAACAAATTTGGTATGTTAAGTGGAAGCTCAAGTGTGGTTTGACATGAAAAATTGGATCCTTATTTAACAAATTTGGTATGTTAAAATAGGGATCAAATGTGCATTGAAAAGAGACCATCACTTAATAAATTTGGTCTATTAAGTGAAAGTCAAATGTGTTTATGATTTTGAAAATGAAACTTTCACTTAACAAATTTGGCATGTTAAGCGAAAGTAAATGTGCTTATAATTTTTGAAAATGAAACTCTCACTTAACAAATTTGGTATGCTAAGTGAAAATTAAATATGATTGTGATTTTGAAAATGAAACTCTCACTTAACAAATTTGGTATGTTAAGTGAAAGTCAAATGTGTTTATGATTTTGAAAATGAAATTTTTACTTAAAAAATTTGGTATGTTAAGCGAAAGTCAAATGTGCTTATGATTTTCGAAAATGAAACTCTCACATAACAAATTTAGTATGCTAAGTGAAAGTCAAATGTGATTGTGATTTCAAAAATGAAACTCTCACTTAAAAAAATTGATATATTAAGTGAAAGTCAAATGTGTTTATGATTTTTTTTTTTAAAATGAAACTCTCACTTAACAAATTTGGTATGTTAAGTGAAAGCCAAATGTGTTTGTGATTTTTTCTGAAAATGAAACTCTCACTTAACAAATTTGATATGTTAAGTGAAATTCAAACGTGTTTATGATTTTGAAAATGAAACTCTCACTTAACAAACTTAGTACGTTAAGTGAAAGTTAAATGTGTTTATGATTTTTGAAAGAAAATAAACTTATTTAACAAACTTAGGTATGTTAAATGGAGTTCAATTTGTTCTTATGATTTTTTTAAAAAAAGGGGTTCTCATTCGACATATTTGGACATGTCAAATGAGCTCCCAATGTGCTTTGAAGTCCAAGACTTTGGCAAGAAGGAGTTTTATCAAACAAATGCAAATAGAATTCAATTTGTTATACCTTCTCCAAGGGAACTCCCATTTGACAAATTTTGGTATGTCAACCTGGGGTTTCAAATATGTCTTGACTTTTCTTTTGTGTGTGTATGGTTTATTGCTTTTCGAAAAGAGGGGAAACTTCAGCTCTAGCACATGTGAAGTATGCTAAGTGGAGTTTCAATTTTTTTTATATCATGATTTTATTTGAAAATAGAATCTCCCACCAACAAATTTGAGTGTGTGGGATGGGGATAGCTATTTCCAAAGAAAATATGTTTTTGAAAAAGACATTAAAAATGGTTGATTTTGATTTTGAAAAGAACCTCCATGTAACAATCATAAGATTTGTTAAACGAGGTTTGGTTATATGTGTTTTGTGAAAATTTCTTACAAACTTTTGTGTACAGATCTCTTATTATGTGAATTTTGAAAAAGTGCTTTTGGAAAGACATGTTATTTTGTAGAAGAGTTTTATTCTCTTATTGTTCATAGGATGAACATTGCCTCACCATCAGAATGGTGAAGAGATTCTTAATTTTAGTCATCTTCTTTGTTTGATTAATTTTAATTTCACCTATTGGGAGAACCCAATAGGAATTTTAAAACCTACACAGAGTGAGGTCCTAAAACCTAAAGAATGTTGGTGAGCTTTGCTTAAGGATGAAATAATCTAAGTGTCAATGGAAAGAATGATAGTCTCGGGCCAATATAAAATATAAGTCCACTATTGATGCTTGGATAAAATAATTGTCTACTAAAGATGGAGAGAGGAACCATCCCTAGCAAAGTCGCCAAAAAAAATCTGTGGTATTTATTTTCAAGATGTGGGACACCACGCAGATCTTAGGTGGTACTTATTGAAGTGATCAGGTATGACATTAAGAAATGATGTACTATCTCAAAAGATAAAAATCACCACCCTATAATGGACCTAATCACTTAATAAGAACTCCTAAGGCATGATGGGTCTTCAAATATACTAGACATCTTTCCCCTACTTTACATAAAAAAGTAAAGTAGGGTTTATTTTAAGCCAGGTTCGTTAAGTTCCCTATGGAGGCAAGCCCCCATAATTAATTACATCCTAAGGAATGGGAATTTTTTAAGAATACTCTTGATTAAAGTAGACAATTAAGGTCTCCAAAGATTTCAAGGTTAAGACTATCAAAGGATTAGCTATTTTAGAAAATCAAATGGGATAGATCAAGGAGAAGACTTATTTTCAGAATCTGAAGGAGGAAAGTATAAAATGCTCATGATACTAGGAAGCCTAGTGAGCATTCAAATCTACCCTATAATTGGGCTTTATATTTTTTTTTTTGAAATTTGAAGAGAGTTAATTATTTGAGTTGACATTTTATTAGATTGTTAGGGCTTATAATTTCATAACATAAGATTATGAAAATGCCTAAGAGGTGAGGATTTATACTTATAGCCCGAAGGAAACAGCTATCTCAGATTCCTAAACTAAGGAGCCTTGGTATAAAATAAAGGTAAGACCTATATCTAATGCGAAAATGAGTATATGGTTTACCTCCACAAGAGAGAATAAATCACCTGACTGCTGGACTTATTATCGCCTGGAGTCGCAGCCAGCTAACTCCTACGCTTTAAATCTATGTAGGCAAGTCTTATACTTTGCAAGATGGCTAGGTTATTATTCATTTAGATAGAAAACTAAGTCCTTAGACTTACTCTCTAAGAGACTAGAGCATGAGTGGTATGAATCCATGATGTAATCTAATGCAAATTTTATCAAATTTATTTGATTCTTTTGGACTTTTTATTTTGACACAGGCTATGAGATTTTTTATGCCTAAATGCATGAGAATTTGATTATGGGCCAAATCAAGAGAGAAAGGGGTGTTCTTCCACCAAAGGCTCTCACAGGTTAAGCATTGATTCTCTGGAAAGGATAGAAGCTCCCTCTTAAAGAGTGGAAGAATATGACATACATGATATTCTACATTCATTCATCCAACTAAGAGATTGCTAAAAATTTTATTATCTTGATTTAATTCCTAGGCTTTTATGTGAGGTTATGAGTTATTTTAAAATTTTAGTTATGAGTTATTAATTAGAATAGATAAATTAATTTTATCCTAAGACCCTACCGCATCCAGGCCACACATTCAAGCATCAATCATAAAGAAACTATGAAAAGCATGCTGTTCTAATGCACAATCTAAGCACAACATCAAATAATTTTATAGACTACCATAAAAGAATAAAAGGCCAGTGCAGTCGGGTTCCATCGTACACCCCAAAAAGAAAAAAATGAGATGGGTAGCTGAGCTATACCCTTATACAACCCGGATTACAAAAAAAATAATACATGCTATGGGGGTCTTCTTTTCTTCATTTCTTCCTTCTCTTTCTTTTGATTTGATTTGCTCTAAAAGCATCACAGGGCACCCCAGGGACTAGGCCTTCTGGCCACTGCTCATCCTAATCCTAATTCCTAATGTAAAATTAAATCAAAAATAAGAAAAGTAAATCTAGCTACATCTATAAAATAAATGTTAGCTAAACACGACATACAACTCAAGCAGTTATATGAATAATTTGGACTTAGCACCCCATACATGGGTAACCAAGCCCACCTGTCCTAACATTAGTTACACTTAGGGGCTAAACAACCTACACAGCAAAATTATTTATTTTTTTATTACAACTGCCCATTAATAACAACCCCGTATAGAAAATATGATTAAGCTAATAAAGGCCTAACATCCAATCTACAAAACATACACCCTGACATCCAGTCTAAAATATTACATCACAAAATAAAACACAACATCATACATACAACGCCCTAACTTGGCACTAGAAGTGGGGACTTAGTATTCTAATGTGTGTGCTTAAGCTTGTGTAGCAAGACTTACTAGGCTTCTTTAGTTTAAGTTTCAATTTGGAGTTTGAATTTAAATTTTACCTTTGGGTGATTTCAATTTAAATGATTTAATGATTTACTTTTTATTTTTATTTCACTTTTATTTGGTTAAAGTGATGTTTAAGTTTTCAAGAATGAAGAGTAGAATGAATTTTATTTGTAGACAGAACTCACCCTAATCAACATCCTAACTCTTAAAGAGTATAACTAAGATCCTTAAGTATCTTAATTAGCCCATTTGAATTTATGTAATTGATTTGATTCAATTTATTTGATTTGATTTAGAATTTGAGTTTGTTTAAGTATTTGATTGATTGGTTTTGGATTAGATATTTTGGTTTAATTACATCTTGATAATTCAATATCCTTAATATCTAATGAAGTTTAAGTTTATTTAAATTCATGTGTTTTAGATTGATTAATTTTAAATTAGATGTTTGGTTTAATTAAATCTTGATAATTTAATATCCTTAATCTCTAATGAAGTTTAAGTTTGTTTAAATTCATGTGTTTTTGATTGATTAATTTTAGATTAGATGTTTTGGTTTAATTAAGTATTGATAATTCAATATCCTTTTAAATTAATATCTAATTATTTTCTTTGATTATGGTTATGTGACTTAATTTCATGCTTATTTGATTGAGATTATGGTTCATTCATTTATAGTTTGATCAGATTAGATTAATTGAGATTTTATTTTAGTTTTTAATTGAGTTTGATTCTTTGTAATTAGGATTTTATCTTTTAATCTTATCCATTTTTCATGTTTATCAAAGTTTGGTTTGCATTTTGATTTCATACATTGGATAGTTAATTAGTTTATCTTATTTAAGTAGGTTGAATGAGATTTGATTTGATTGTATATTAAATTGATGAGAGTCTTTCTTAATTTAACTTAATTTGATTTAATTTGATTTAAATTTAGCTTTATTGGTCTATGGGTTTGCTTAGGTTCAATGTGATTATGTGATTAGTTTAATTAAGAAGTGTATTTATGTTAATTATAAAGGTTTATTTAATTTTCAATTTGGTTTCATATTTGTTTAGACTATTGATATAATTAATGACTTAATGGTTTACGTTTAATTTAGATTTTGATTAGTATTTAATTGTATTTTGATTGATGAAACTTAAGTTTAATGTGATTAATTTGATTAACTTAATTAGTTTGTTTAAGAGGTGTGATCAAATTATTAAATTAAGTAAAGATTTGTTTATTTTTTTTTTAAATTTTGATTTCATATTTATTTAGGTTAATGATGTAATTAGTGAGTTAATGATTTAAGTTTAAATTAAGATTTTATTATCATTTATTTGCATTTTATGTTTGATTAAGCTTAAGTTTAATATGATCAATTTAATTGACTTAATTAGTTTATTTAATAGGTGTGATTAAATTAATTAGTAGATTAATTAAGTTTTTTGATTTGGATTAATTTTAATGTGATTTATAAAATTAATTTAGTTTATTAAGATGATATATTAATTTATTAAGTTTGCATTAATTAGAAGTTTGATTAATTAAGTTTGATTAAGGGTCAATTAAAATTATTAGATTAATTAAGTTTGATTAAGGGTTTTTTAATTAAAGATTAATGACTTAATGATTTAGGTTTAATTTAGGTTTTGATTAGTGTTTAATTTCATCTTAATTATGTTTGATTAAGTTTAGGTTTAATATGATTAATTTGATTAACTTAATTAATTTATTTGAGGGTTGTGATTATTAAATTTAATTAGAGGTTTTATTTAAGCTTAATTTTGAAGTTAGTTTTAATGTAACTTATTTAAATTAATTTGATTAATTAAGATGATGGATTAATTTATTAAATTTGCATTAATTAGACATTTGACTAATTAAGTTTGATTATTCTTGATTATGGTTTTACTTGATTTGATTCATTTATTATGTTTATTTGATTTCATTAGCATGTCCGATTTAGTTATTAGATTGAAATATTTAATGGTTAATTAATTATCTTATTCTAAATGGATGTGATTTAATCATATGTTAATTAAGTTTACTTTAATTTTATTTAGTTTAATTTGATTAGTATCAAATGATTAAAGTTTACTAAATTTGTTGGGTTTTGAGTTTGATTTAAGATTTAATCATTTAATTGAGTTTTATTAACTTAAATAGGTTTAATCATATTTAATTTAATTTTCTCTAAGAATGATATTTCTCTGATTTGAGATTTGATTAATGATTGCTTAAGTGCTATTTCATTTTTGATTTTGATTTAATATTTAAATTATTTTTAGATCATATTTTAATTAACTTTGTAATTGATTAAACTCTAATCTTAAGTATTTGTTTGAGGTAAATTAAGATTCAAAGATCACATTATTTTTTTAAGAGTCCTAGATGTCAATTGTAGTGATTTAAGCCATTTTGAAGATTTTTGTAAATTTCTAAATTTTTATTTAATTTATTTTATTAAAATAGATCATCTGAATTTTAAAATTTAATTTCTCTCATTCCATAAATCCTTTTCACTTGAAATTTTTATAGTATATGTGTTTTAACTTTAATTTTAATCTATGAAAAATATCAACTTAATCTGATATATATTTTTGGTATAATTAATGAAATTTGATTTTCCCTAAAACTCAAACTAAGCTCAAATTACTCAATAAATTTTGGGGATTTTGGGATTGTTGGATTTCTCTCGGAAAGACAAATCCAATGAGCTATTGTTTGTAATTTTTGCTTAAGTATTTTATTTTTTATGAATTGTTGAAATTTCAGGTAATTTAAATTAAATTTTTTATATAAAAAGGAAATACGCGCGGCGCTGATGTCAGCCTTTGGGCGGGAAGGGAAAATGACCCGTGGCTTGCTCTGGGCCATCCGATCACAGATCAGACGGTCCAAATCAGATCGTGCGATCCAGAGGCTAGGATCGCGTGATCGGCACGCGATCTAAACCGTCCGATCACGTGAACTGCACGATCGGATGGTCCAGATCGTATCACGCAATCCGAAGGCCCGGATCGCACGATCCATGCACGATCCAAGCCGTCCAATCATGTGAACCGCATGATCGAACGGTCTAGATCACATCAAGCGATCTGAAGGCCCAAATCGCGCGATCCACGTGCGATCCGAGCCGTCTGATCCCGCGAACCATGGGATCGGACGGTGGCTGTAATCCGCCGGTGATGAATAGTGTTTTTAGGCTTTTTAAAGAGAAAAATGAGGGTTTCTAAGCTAAAACTTGTCAAAATGGTCCCATTTTTGCATTGATTCGCACCAAAAAATTTTATTTCATAATTGGGATGATTTAAAGTAAAAATACGGGATTATCTAGGGGAAATTCCTAAAATCATGAGAAAATTAATACAAAATACGTGAAATCCTAAAGTAGGCTATGATTTGGCAAAATTTACCTCGCCGGGGATGATTTTCGGCAGTGGTGAAGATTCGAGTGAACTCCTAAGTACGTGAGGAAGCTTTGGAGTGATCTTTAGCCCTTGCCTCCCTTCGAAATGTTGCCTTCTCTAATGTTTACTGTCGTCTCACCAGAAGAGCAATTATTTATGTTTTTGAGCTAAAAAATGGCTCAAAGAAGTGAGGGATTGGTTTTATTTTTCTTTGGGGAGCTTTTGGGGGCTGAATGGTGGTGGGAGAAAAAGATCTTAAGCCTCATCTCTCCCTCCTTTTATAATGGCCAAAAATACAATCTTTTTTTGAATTTTTTGGCTCCAAATTGATTGTTATCTTGCTTATGGTGGTTGGGATGGATGATAGATTGATTGAGGACTTTGGATTTTTGATCCAAGGTCTTCTCTTGCTGCCATATGATCAGATTTATTCGATGTGAATATTAGGGATGAGTTAAGTGCATGTGATGGGGGAATTAAATGAGGCTAGGTGAAATTCTATGTGGAAGTGGATCCATGAGGGATTTAAATGGGCTGGGTTAGTTTTGGGCTGATCCCAAATGGGTTTGGGTCGGGTTTGATCAGCCCCCAATGGGTTTTGGCTTGGTTTCAAGAGATTTGGCCCAATTTGGGTCATATGAGTCATTTTGGGTCAAATTGACCCATTTGACCAAAATTAGCCAAATTAGCTTCAATTATGGGTTGATTCATATTCAATTGGCTAATTGAAGATGAATGTGGACTTTGGTTTGAATTAATTATAATTTAATTTGGATTTAAGCAAAATTTATCCTTTTGGCCAAATTGGGCTAGGTTGAGTCAGGTTGACTAATTGGGCTTGATTGATCAAATTAGATTTAATTATGGTTTGGTCAAGTTCAATAATTAATTTGGAATGAACTTGAGACATTGGTTGTGATCAATTTTGGTCAGATCATGATTTAACCCGATTTGGTCATTTAGGCCAATTTGGGTCAATTTGGATCAAATGGTCAATTGGGCTTAGTTGGCCCAATTGATTATAATTGATCATCCTAGGGTGATCAAAAATCATGCTAGAAGATTTTGGTGAGCTTGGTTCAATCCAATTTGGGTTGGATTAGAATTTGGCTCAAATAGGTCCTTTAGGTTACTTTGGGTCAAGTGGACCTAAGTGGATCAATTGGTTTGGTTTTGGTTTGATTCGAGTTTAGTTGAACTTATATATGAGCCCAGTTGGAATATAAATTCAACGAATCAATTTGGTCTAAGGGATTTTGGCTCATTTGAAATTTTCAAGTCAAAAGGGCTAGTTGGGTTTGACTTAGGTTAGATTTGATTTGATGATTGTAGGTTTCATTTATATTTGGGTAGATAATTGAATCAATGATTGATTCAATAAAATTTATTAGTTTTGACTTGACCGATAGAATTTGGCTAAGTCCAAAGAATCTTAAAGGGTTTAGATTGAGTTTGGATTTGATTTTGATATAGTTTTGGTCATTTGAATTTGGATTTCATTTATATTTGTGAATATAAATGAAGGAATAACTGATTTATAAAAAGATCGATTGAGTTTGATTTGATTTAAGGGGAGTTTTGGCTAAGCTTATGAATGTGGTTCATATTTCTTAAGAAGGGGTTTTAGGATTTGAATTTGATTTTGGGTTTCAATCATTTGGAGTCAAATTTTAAAATTAGATTTGGAATTTAAATTTGAATTTAAGATTTGGTTTGAGAATTAAGTCTGGGTTTGATTTGAGAAAGTCTATCTAGATTGGGTTTAGGCTATGGGATAGATAATTTCCTTAAACCCTAAGGCATAGCCTAATCTTATGATTAACACTTCTAAGTCTCTAAGCTTAGGTTAGGTGTTCACCAAATCACTAGAAGTATCTTACGACTAAGGAGTTTTTAGTGTCTAGAAGAGTTCTAAGTCTAAGAAGAGGAGGTTAAGAGCTCACTCCAAAAGTGTGGTCAATAGTAAGTTTAAGGACTTAGTCTCCTTTCTAAATGAACAACAATCTAGCCATCTTGCAAAGCATACGACTTGCCTACATGGATTTAAAGCATAGGAGGAGTTAGTGACCCCACCTGTGAGACTATAAGTTCAACAAATGGGGTTTTATTCTCTTGTGGAGGTAGACCATATACACATCTTCGTCTTAGATTTAGGTCGTGTTTTGTCCCTCGCCAAAGCTACCTAGATTTAGGATCAGAGGTTGTTGTTTCCCTTTGCGGGCTACAAGCATAAATTCTAACATCTTAGGCATTTTCACAATCTTATGTTGTGAAATTATAAACCCTAGCAATCTAATAAAATATCAACTCAAATAATTAACTCTCTTTAATTTCAAAAATATAAAGCCCAATTATAGGGTAGATTGAAATGCTCAATAGGCTTCCTAGTATCATGAGCATTTCTTACTTTTTCCCTATGGATTCTAAGAGTAAGTCTTCTCCTTGATCTATCCTGTTTGATTTTCTAAAATAGCCAATCCTTTGATAGTCTTAACCTTGAAATCTTTGGAGACCCTAATTGTCTACTTTAATAGAGAGTATTCTTAAGAAATTCTCATTCCTTAGGATGTAATTAACTATGGGGGCTTGCCTCCACAGGGAACTTAATGAACCTGACTTAAAATAAATCCTATTTTACTTTTCCATGTATAGTAGGGGAAAGATCTCCAGTATATTCGAAGACCCATCATGCCTTATGAGTCCTTATTAGGTGATTAGGTCCATTATAGAGTGGTGATTTCTATCTTTCAAGATAATACATCATTCCTTAATGTCATACCAGATCACTTCAATAAGTACCCCCTAAGATCTATGTGGTTTCCCACATCCTCAAAAATAAACACTACAGATTTTTCTGGTGACTCCGCTGGGGAGCGTCCTCTCTCCATCTTTAATAGACAATTATTATCTCCAAACATCGATAGTGGACTTATATTTTATATAGGCCTGAGGCTATCATTCTTTTCATTGGCGCTTAGCTTATTTCACCCTTAAGCAAAGCTCACCACCATCCTTCAAGTTTTAGGATCTCACTCAGTGTAGGACTTAAAATCCTTATTGGGTTTCCCCAATATGTGAAAATTAAAATTAATCAAATAAAAGAGATGACCAAAATTAAGAACCTCTTCACCATCCTAATGGTGAGGCAAGGTTCATCCCATGAACAATAAGAAAATAAAACCCTTCTAAAAAATAGCATGTCTTTCTAAAAGCACTTTTTCAAATTCATATAATAAAATATCTTTACACAAAAAATTATAAGAAATTTTCAAAAAAGGCACAAAACACATATAACCAAACCTCATTTAACAAATCCTATGATTGTTACAAGGAGGTTCCTTTCTAAAATCAAAATCAACAATTTTTAATGTATTTTTCAAAAGCACATTTTCTTTGGAAATGGCTATCCCCATCCCACACACTCAAATTTGTTGAATGGAGATTTTAATTTTGAATAAAATCATGATATAAAAATTGAAACTCCACTTAGCATAGTTCTTAAGTGCTAGAGTTGAAGTTTCCCCTCTTTTCAAAAAATAATAAACTTTACACATATAAAAGAGAAGCCAAGACATATTTGAACCCCCCACTTGACATACCCAAATTTGTCAAATGGGAGTTCCCCTTCCCTTAGAGAAGGTAGAGCAAATTGAATTCTATTTACATTTGTCTGATAAAACTCCTTTTTTCCAAAGTCTTGGACTTCAAAACATATTGGGAGCTCACTTGACATGTCCAAGTATATCAAATGAGAACCCCCTTTTAAAAATCATAAGAACAAATTGAACTCCATTTAACATACATAAGTTTGTTAAATAGGCATTTCCATAATCTTATGTTGTGGAATTATAAGCTTTACCAATCTAATAAAATGTCAACTCAAATAATTAACTCTCTTCAATTTCAAAAATAGAAAGCCCAATTATAGGGTTGATTGGAATGCTCACTAGGCTTCCTAGTATCATGAGCATTTCCTACTTTCTCCCTATGGATTCTAAAAATAAGTCTTCTCCTAAATCTATCCCATTTGATTTACTAAAATAGCCAATCCTTTAATAGTCTTAACCTTGAAATCTTTAGAGACCCTAATTGTCTACTTTAATCAAAGTATTCTTAAGAAATTTTCATTTCTACGATGTAATTAACTACAAGGACTTGCCTCTATAAGGAACTTAACGAACCCGACTTAAAATAAACTCTACTTTACTTTTCTATGTAAAGTATGAAAAAGATCTCTGGTGTATTCGAAGACCCATCATGCCTTAGGAGTCCTTATTAGGTGATTAGGTCCATTATAGGGTGATGATTTATATCTTTCAAGATAATACATCATTTCTTAATGTTGTACCTGATCACTTCAATACGTACCCCCTAAGATTTATGTGTTGTCCCACATCATCAAAAAATAAACTCCACAGCATAATAAAGCATTCACTAAATAAAACTAAACATGAATTCACTTTAGAAATTACTTAAGGTAGGGAAGGAAAGAGAAGTCCTCTTCTCTTTCCCCTCTCTTTAAAACCTAGTAATTAATTGTAGGGTTAACTTAAACAAAATAAAACTACTAAATAAAAGCAACTCAAATCAACTAAACACTTAAATAAAACCACGCATCTAAGTTGATTATCTTCACACTTTAAAAAAAAAATCTAAACCTTAAAACCATAGCTACGCATACCACACAAACCTTCTAAAGCACACACATTAGGCTAAGTCACCACTTCTAGCTTTAGGTTAGGGCAATGCATGGCTTGATATTTACTTTTATTTTGTAATATTTTATTTTAGCCTAGATGTTAGGGTGAATGTGCGTAGAATGAATGGTAGGACGATTTAGTCTAATTAATATTTTCTGCAAGGGATTGTGCTTAAGGGGCGATGTAATAAAAATATAAATGCTTTTATTGTGCAGGTGCTTATACCCCCTAAGCATAATTCAATAGGTCAGGTGGACTTGGTTACCCATGTGTGGGGTGCTAAGTCTAATATACATGCTTAAGATTTGTATGGTTTGTTTAGCTAATCTCAATTTTGCAGGTGTTAGTTAGATTTACTTTTCCTTTTCATGTAATTTTTATAATTAGGATTTTATAATGAATGTTATGGGGGATTAGGATGAGCATTGGTCATAATATTATATCTTATGTACCATGTGAAGCCTTTGGAGCAACTACCTTCCAACCATCCAAAAGAAGGAACCAAAAGAAGTAAGAAGAAAGAAGAAAGAAGAAATGAAGGCCACCATAACATGAATTTCCTTACTTGATTGTAATTTAATTCATTTGCAATCTAGGTTGTATAAGGTAAAGCTCGACTACCCAATTTATTTTTAGGGTTTGTGCGGTGGTGTCCCACTACAAATGGTCTTTTTTTCTTTTGCGTTAGCTTTATAAAATGTTTGATATTTTGTTTAGCTTGTGCATTAAGATGACATGTTTCCTAGTTTTATCCTTGCTTTAGTGTATGACCTGGATTACGATTAGCCTCTTAGGGAAAAATAAATCTTCTACCAAATTAATCAATTTAAAATAAAAATAAATAACTCCTAACCTCACTTAAAGCTTAAGTTAAAACCAAGATAAAAGAATTAGCAATCCCTTAGCTGAATCAGTATTCCTTTTATAAAATCATGCATAAAAAGTATATTATTTCACTCTTGATTGGAGGGCTTCCACATTTGCCCGAGAAACTTATCTTAACCTTTGAGAGCCATGGTGGAAACACACCTCCTCCATTCTCTCTGATTCTAGCCAATAATCTTAATTCTCCTACATTAGGCATATGAATCCTATAAGCCCGAGTCAAATAATTATCCAAAAATAAAAATAAAAATGTAATGTGAATTGCATTAGATCTCGATCATTTCTCGTACCCTTACATGATCTTGTCTCTTAGGGAGTGAGTTTAAGGACTTAGTATCTTTCTAAATAAATAATAGCCTAGTTATCTTACATAAAGCATATGACTTGCCTACATGAATTTAAAATCGTAGGAGAAGTTAGTTGGCAGCTACCCCTAGGCCATTGTAAGTCCAAGTAGTTGGGTGGTTTGTCCTCTCTTATGGAGGCAAACCAAATACTCATTTTTGCCTTAGACTTAGGTCGTGCTTTTGTCCTTCATCAAAGCTCTCTAGATTTAGGTTCTGAGGTTGCTTCTCCCTTCTATGGGTCATAAGCATAAATCCTCACCTCTTAGGCATTCCCATAACTTTGTATTATGGATTTATAATCCCTAAACTTCTAGTAAAAATTCAACTCAAATAAATAATTCAATTTCAAAAATATAAAGCCCAATTATAGGATAGTTTGAGATGTTCGTCAAGTTTCCTAGCATCATAAGCATCTCTTACTTATCTTTCTTTGGCTTTGATAATAAATCTCTTTCTTTAATCAATCCTATTTAATCTTCTAAAATAAATTAATCAATTAATAGTCCTATCTATTGAAATCTTTGAAGACAACGATCATTTATCTTAATCGAGAGTATTCCTAAGAGATTTCATTCCTTAGGATGTAGAGAACTTACCGAACAGTTTAAAATAAATTCTACTTTACTTTTCCATGTAAAGTAGGGGAAGAATATTTGGTACACAAGCAAACCCATTGTCCTTAGGACCCTTGTTGAGGTGATTAGGTCCATTGTAGGGTAGTGACTTCTATCTTTCAAGATAGTACACCTCTCTTCAGTGTCATACCCGATCACCCTTAATAAGAATATATGTGGATCTACGTGGTGTCAAAAATGCATAAAAAGAAGAAGTATATTTCTATCTTCATTTTATTCTGCATAGAGTGAAGATGGAAGTAAATATTATTCTTTAGAAATTATAAAATTTCACCACATGATTTCAATCAATTTGGCTTAAGTTTAATTTTGGCTCATTTGAAATCAAATGGGTCAAATAGATCAAGTTGACCAATTTGACCAAATTAGGTTGGGTTAGGTGTTGGTTCATGTTCAATTGATCAATTGAAAATGATTGTAGGCTTTGGTTTGATTTGATTTGGATTTAATTTGAATTTTGGCTAATTTGACCATTTAGGTCAATTTGGGCTAGGTTTGGTCAAGTTGACCAATTGGTCAAATTGGGCTTGATTATGGCTTTGGTCAAGTTCAATAATTGATTTGGAATGAACTTGAGCCATTAGTTGTAATCAATTTAGGTTTAATTTGGATTTTGGTTACTTAGTCTTTAGGTCAATTTAGGCTAGATTGGGTCAAGTTAACCAATTGGTCAAATTAGACTTGATTGTGGCTTTGGTCAAGTTCAATAATTGATTTAGAATGAACTTGAGCCATTGGTTGCAATCAATTTGGGTTAGATCATGATTTAACCCATTTTAACTTTTTAGGCAAATTTGGGTCAACTTGGGTCAAATGGCCAATTGGACTTGGTTTGGCTCAATTGAGGGTTTGGACATGTTCAATCATTGATTATAAGTTAGTTTGAATCAATGGTTTCAATCAATTTGGTATATGGTGTGTTTTGGTTAGTTTAGGTTTTATTTGGGCTAAAGGTTGACTTAGTCAAAGGACCAAGTTGGCTTGGTTTAACCCAATTAAGGTGATTGATCATCCCAGGGTGATTATTGATCATGATATGAGGCTTGTATGGCCTTGGTTCAATCCAATTTGGGTTGGATTAGAACTTGGTTCAAAAAAGATTCTTTAGGTCACTTTAGGTCAAGTCGACCTAAATGGGCCAGTTGATTTGGTTTTGACTTGATTCAAGTTTAGTTGAACTCATATATGAGCTTAGTATTGAAATATAAATCCAACTACAATCAATTTGGAGTCTAATGGATTTTGGCTCATTTAAAGTTTTCAAGTCAAAAGGGCTAGCTTGACTTGGGTTGACTTGAGTTTGATTTGATAATTATAGTTTATGTTTATATTTGGATAAATGATTGAAGGAATGATTGATTCATGAGAAAATCCATTGATTTTGGCTTATTTGGATAGGATTTAGCTAACTCCAAGAAATTGGCTAAAAAGGATTAAATTGGGTTTTGGTTTGATTTTCGACTTGGTTTTGGTCATGTGAATTTATATTTCATTTATATTTGGAGGTATAAATGAAGATATAAATGATTCATGAGAAAATCACTTGAGTTTGGAGTGATTTGGAAGAAAATTTGACCAAATTTAAGGGTGTAGGTCAAAAGGGCTTAAGTAAGGAATTGATTTAATTTGATTTATTCTTGGTCATTGGAGGGTGAGCTTCATTTACATTTCTGAATATAAATGAAGGAGTAATTGGTTTATAGAGAAATAAATTGATTTTAGGTTGATTGGTATGAGATTTGATTAAGCTTATGGAGGTAGGTCCATAAGGCTTAAGAGGGGATTTGGCTTGGCTTGATTTATTTTGATTTGGTTTTGGCTATTTGGGTATGAATTTAATTTATATTTGCAAATATAAAGGAATAAATCTAGTTTGGAATAATTTAGGTGGGGATTTGGCTAAACTTATGAGAGTGGGTCATAGGGCTTAAGAAGGAATTTTGATTTCAAATTTGATTTGAGATTGAATTATTTGGTTTGGAATTTGGATTTAAATGATTGAGAGATTGAATTGATATTTGAGAAAATCAATTGAATCAAAATTGATTTAAATTTGGTTAAGGCTAAGTCCATAAGATAAAATCAAAGGACTTAGAAAGGGTTTTTAATTTAATCATGGGGTTTTATGGAGAAATCTTGGGCTTGAATTTGATCATGGGATTGATTATGAATCTTGAAAATTTGGTTTGGGATTGGTATGAATTTGAGGTTTGATTTGAAAAGGAAAGAATGGATTGGGTTTAGGCTATAGAGTAGGCAAGTTTTTCTAAGTCCCCGAGACATAACCTATTCTTAAGGCTAACCCCTCTAAGTCTCTAGGCTTAGGCTAAGTGTTCACCTAATCACTAGAAGTGTCTTAAGACTAAGGAGCTCTTAGTGTTTACAAGAGTCCTAGATCTATGATGAGGACATTAAGAACTCACTCAAAAAGTGAGGTTAACAAACTTGGTATATGAAAGAATAATTATAATTTTACAAATGAATAGATGTTATGAGGGTCTTCTTATCTTCATTCCTCATGTGTCATTCATTTCTTTATTTGGATGTATTTACTTCAAAGGCATCATAGGCCTTCCTAGGATAAAACCTTCTAGCCACTGCTCATCCTAATCTCCCATAACACTAATTCTAATTCCTAATGCTAAACTATATTAAAAATAGAAAAAGTAAATCTAACTACAACTGTAAAATAAATGTTAGCTAAACACACGATACAACTCAAGCAATTATATAAATAATTTGGACTTAGCACCCTGCACATGGGTAACCAAGTCCACTTGTCCTAATTTAGATTATGTTTAGGGGTTAAGCAACCTACAAAAGAGAGCATTTATATTTATTTTAAGCACCCCTTAAGCATAATCTCCTACAAAAACTATGATTAGGCTAATCACAGTCTAACATCTAATCTACGAAGCATACATCCTAATATTCAGTCAAAAATAATACATCATAAAACCAAACAGATATCACTCCATACACTACCCTAATATAAAGCTAAAAGTGGTGACTTAATTCTAAAGTGTGTGTATTAAGGCTTGTGTGGTATACCTTAACTAAGCTTTGTTAAAATTTTCTAAGTATGAAAGAATTTAATTATAAATGATGGTTTTACTTTAAGTGACTTAATTGATTTGTAAGTTTTACTTAATATTTTCTTTTGTTCCATTTAGTTTACATTTAATAACTAAGTGTTATAAAGGGAAGAAAAGAGAGGATCACTCTCTTTTATCCCTACATTAAGTCACATCTATAGCATATTAATTAACCAGTTCTTTTTAATGAATGACTTATCACATATTTTAAATTAATCCTAAGTTTAGGTTCACTTTAAATAAGCTCATTCAATAATAAAGGTATATTAAGATTAATTAGATTGAATTATTATCACGTGACATATATTCATTAATTTCTTTCCATCATATGCAACATTCATATGATTAAATCCTTAAGCATACTTATACGTGCATTTTGTCTTAACACACTTAAATGATGGATGTAAATATATTGTTGAGCTCATTTTTAGGACGAGCTCTCAACCCCTCCATCTTATACATAGGACTTCTCTTAGACTTTAAGAGTTTTTTAGCCTTAAGACACATCTGGTGATTAGGTGGGCACTCAACCTAGCCCTAGAGACTTAGAAGAGTTAGCCATAGGAATAAGTTATGCCTTAAGGGTGTTAGGAAAATTTTCCTACCCTATAGCTTAACCCAAATTCCTCACTTCCTCCCTTCAAGTCAAACTCAAATCAATTCCAACTTGATTTATCAACATCAAAACTTAAATCAATTTCAACTTGATTGATTTTCTCCAAACTCAAACCAATTCCAAATGATTGAAGCTTATGATTGAAATTCCAAATTCAAAAATATTTCCAAGTCACTTTGATTCTATCTTACGGACATAGCTCAAATCTAATCTAAATCAACTCAAACTCAAGATATTTTCTCACAACCCATTTATATTCTCATTTATATTTATATATATAAATGAAATATAATTTCAAACAATCAAAACTAGACCCAAAATCAAATCCAAATTCTAAAAATCTTTTCCTAAGTCCTTTGATTGCCTCTTATGGACTTAGCTCAAATCAAGTCCAAATCACTTCAAATTCTTGAAATTTTCTCATAACCCTTTTATATTCTCATTTATATTCACATATATAAATGAAATATAAATTCAAATATCCAAAACCACACCCAAAAAATCAAATCCAAATTCAATTAAAATTCAACCTAAGCCTTTTAAGTCAAACTCTTGAACTTAGCCAAAATAAATTCAAATCAAGCCAAACCCTTGATTTTTCTTCATGATTCAATCAATCCTACAATCATGAATCCAAATATAAATACAGACTTCAATTATCAATCCAAAAATCAATTCAAAAATCAAATCCAAATTCAATCAAAATTCAACTTAAGCCTTTCAAGTCAAACTCTTGACTTTAGCTAAATCCAATTCAAATCAAGCCAAACTCTTGATTTTTCTTCATGATTCAATCAATCTTACAATCATGAATCCAAATATAAACATAAACTTCAATCACCAAACCAAAACTAAATTCAAAAATCAAACCCAAGTCAAACTCATGTTCACCCTTTGAACTTGAAATTGTCAAGTGCATCAAAACCCATTTGACTTTAAACCACTTGAAAATGGATTTATATTTCAATCATAAGTTCATATGAGTTCAATCAAACTAAAATCAAGCTTTGACCAAGCCATTTGACCTACTTAGGCTCAGTTGACCCAAAGTGACCTAAAGTAACCTTATGAGCCAAATTCTAATCCTAACCAAAGTGGATTGAACTAAGCCCACCTAAGCCTCACATTATGAGCAACAATCATCATAAGATGATCAATCACTCAAATTGGGTCAAACCAAGTCAAATCCAAGGGTTGACCAAGTCAACACTTAGCCAAAATGGAACCTAAACTAACCAAAACCCACCATAGGCCAAATTGATTGAAACCATTGATCAAAACTCATTCATGACCAATGTTTGAACTTGACCAAGTCATCATTTGAGCCTAACCTAGCCCAATTGGCCACTTGACCCAAGTCGACCTAACTTAACCTAAAAAGTCAAAATATGACAAAACTTGATCTAAGTCAAATTAATTGAAACTAATGGGTCAAGTTCATTCCAAATCACTTGTTGAGCTTGAGCAAATTCTCAATTGGCCAACTAGACCTAACCTAGCCTAATTGACCTTGAACCCAACTTGACCTAAATGATCAAATTGAGCTAAATCTAAATATAAACCAAATTGATTGGAAACAAAGATATCAATCCATTTCAAATGATCAACCAAACATAAACCAACCCATGACCTAACCCAAATAGGTCAAATGGGTCAAATTGCTCAACTTGACCCATTTGACCTAAATGAGATCAAATGAACCAAAATTAAATATAAATCAAATTGAACCAAACCAATGATGCCAAAGCATTTCAAATGGTCATATAAACTTGACCCAACCCCTAGTTTGACCCAATTTGACCAATTGGTCAACTTGACCCAAGTTGACCCATTTTGACCTAAATGGGTCAACATGAGCCAAATCATATCAAACCAACTCCAAATTCAATGAAACTTGTCCTAACCCATTTTTCCATCATACCAAACATATTCAAACTAAAATCAATGTCAAATGACCATTTTACTCCTATTGCATAGGGTAACCTAAAATCAAAACCACTTAAAATTTGGTCAATTCCTCTTCATGGATACTTGGCATCCCTTAGTGGACCAAATGGTCACTAATGGACATGGTGCACATGACCCATTGGGTTTGGGTCAGCCAAACCCAACCCAAGGTCAAAACTGGCCATTTCCTTCAAATTGAGCACATGGAAATCCTTCCTCCACTCAGTTAAGCACATGGCAAGCTTCACCACTCCACTCCTCTGACCAAACCGAATGCCATGACACCTCAAACAGCCTAACAAACCCTTTGAATAAAGTGTATTAGATCAAAATAGCAAGGAAGCTTACGGCCATCTGATTCACCTAGGGGGAGATATGTACCCCCTAATTCCACTTGAATTCAAGAGTGACACGTTTGATTGAGTTTAGGTAATTCAGAGCAAGCCATTGTAAGTCTCCCCAAGCTTCCTAGAGTGAGTTAGAATTCTCTATTTCTCAATTTCTCTAAACCAAAAATAGGGGAGCTCAAGACAATTTCCATCTCACCTGATACTCCAAACCAATCCAATTCCTCCTTCGAGCACCCTCAAAGAGCCTAGTCGAACTCATCCCAAGCTTCTTCCAAGCTCCAAAGGTAAGGGAGGTGAGACTTTGATCAAGGCTGTGAACATTTGAAGGTGAACTTGGTCCATAGAAAGTCCATTCAATCTCAACACCTCAAAACTTTAACAAGGCTTTGTCTCCACTAGACAAAGCTGCTTCAATGGAATTGAGCACCGGTGATAGCCTTTGGGGAGGTATGCCATTAAACCAAGCATAGTTTCATTTTTTTTCTTGGTCCTTTATGAAGGGAAGTTTCACCCCAAGCAAAGTTAGTCATTGGATGTGTTCCCCTTTACTCTTAGATGGTGTGGGTTGAATTTGGTTTCAATCCGAGCTCAATCGAGCTCGAATCTTCCCTTAGAAGATGGACGGTGGCCATCTCCCGCAGGGAAGATCAGGGATGGATCATGGGTTGTCCATCTGTGCATTTTGGATGGACGACCATGATCAAGACACATAGGATATTCAATTTAATCCTTTAATACTGCGGGCTTAATCTCAGTCGTCTGATCCTTGATTAGACGGATGGGGAGAAAGCACATAGCACCGTCGCTGATGCGGTGCTACGATGTGATAACATAAATAGCCTCTCCCATCATGCCACATGGAAAGTGCATGCCGCGTCAGCCTCCACTTGGCACCGACGGGATTAGCTATTTTAATTAAGAATTTATTTAATTATCTTTAATCACTGAATCTTCATAATTGCACAACTAATTCTAGAAAATTTCTAAAATATATAAGATAAAAATCATTGGAAAGATAATTCAGAGGAGAATGTTTTAAAATTAATTTTGCTGGAGTTTGAATAGTATATTTTCCTTAATTAGGATTTTAATGAAAACCTAATAACCCTAATTACTCCATAATTATCCCACTGATTAATCTCAAACTTCTCATGTGCATTTAGGAGGATAACTTCTGCCTCCCCTAATTTTCTTGGGATTTATTGATGAGTTAATTAGGGGGATCAATTATTGAATCCTTAATTAACCTCTTAATATAATTAAGCTTAATTAAGTGTGTGAATAGTAGTTTAATCCCTTGATTGAGTTAATTAAGCTTTATTTGAGTGATTAGGAGGTTTAGGGAATAATTTTGAGATATTTTCCCTAAGCTATTCCTTAAACCCCCTTTATCTTCCTTAATCTAAATTCAATTAAGGGTTAATCCACTAATTACTTACTTAATTAATTTGATAAAATTTTCAAAATATTTCAGAACTTAATCAATCCATCTTGGGTAGATGCTTAGGTATTTAATAACCAAAGTGGCTTAAGAAAATCAAAACCTAATCCACATGTGTCGTAAGGGTTATGAAAGTACTTAACTTAAACTCTTTAGCTTAATTAATCATTAATTGTGAGCCAAATGCATTAGGCCCTTTTCTTCCTAGGAGCATTGCTGATTTAAATTTATTGTGTGGTTTTATGTCATATCATTGGCTCATAATTATTTGGTTAAATACGCTAAGGTGGTATAAGTAAGGGATAATTAATACACTTAATGTACACCTTAACCTAACTAAAATATAAAATTAATCTAATCACCTAAAAATTAAGCAACAGAATAACATTCACATGTGGGAATGAGTTATGACCAGCAAACTCATCTCACATTTCTCAAATTGAAATCAAACTCAAATAAAATTCAAACTCTCTTTAAAACAAATTTGATTTGCTTTAAATAATTCTATTCCATAGGATTGCCTTTAGAAATTAATTAAGGTGAATGAATTTACATTGCTTTCATCTCTTTATTTCTTTCCTGACATGCTAAATGTGTATGTCATATAAAAATTATGCAATCATTCCTTTTAAAAATCAAAATTAAAATGAAATATTTTCTTTATGTCAAATTGCATGTTTTGGCTAAAATAAGAATATGAATGTCTATTATCACTATTAAATTCAAAATTATTTTCAAAATTAATAGATCAAACATCAAAACTAAAAGGTATGCTACTTATAATTATTTATAAGTTTACATGTGAGAAATATAAAGATATGTATTATGTGGCTTTGATCCTCCCTCTCTTTCTTAATATAGAATTGTATAGGATTGGCAAAGTGTATAGTTCATTTGAAAAGGACATAACTCTTGCTCAAATCCATTCCTATACACTCCTATGTCATGACTTAAGAAGGAATTTTACATCACACATATAAATTAAATAACTAAACCAAAAATCAAACAAATATAAACTTTTGCATCTTTCTTTTTCCATTTATTTCTTTTGTACATGCATATGTATTTAAGGAAAGCGGTATATTAGTCTAAAAAATCTCGAGATTACGAAGCTTTTAATAGCCCTAAGTAGGTCTTGTACCTTATACCCCTCGTGTTAACAATAACGTCGTACTCACTTATGCCTTTCATACATACACATGTGCATATGAATAAAGGATAAAAGAATACCCCCTTTTCTACTTAATAAAAATCATGCATCATAAAGCATCCAAATTTTCTTAAGTAACACTACTTAGCATTCATCATTAAGGTGTACTAAACATTCTCATTTGCATGTATAGATATGCTTAGATTCATCCATATGCATGTTATATATGTTTTGAATAGGTTAGTTTAGAGTTATTCTAAACTTAGGATTAATTAAAACACATAAGAAAATATTCACTAAATAAAATCAAACATGAATCCACTTTAGAAATTACTTAAGGTAGGGAAGGAAAGAGAAGTTTGATTCTCTTTTTCTCTCTTTATAACTTAGTAATTAATCGTAGGTTCATTCAAACTTAAATAAATTACCAAATAAAAATCAACTAAATCAACTAAACAACTTGAATAAAAATCACCCATCTAAGTTGAACAATTTTCATACTTAGAAAATTTAAACCTTAAAGCCTTAGCTAAGCATACCACATAAACCTTTAAAGTAATTAGACTAAGTCATTTCTAGTTTTAGGTTAGGCAAGGTAATGGTTTGATGTTTTACTTTTATTTTATGATGTAATATTTTAGTTTTTTTTAGATTTAGATGTAAGTAGACCTGGAGGATTAGGATGAGCATTGGTTATAAGATTATATCTTATGTATCATGTGAAGCCTTTGGAACAATCACATTCCAACAATCTAAAAGAAGGAACCAAAAGAAGAAAAAAGAAAAAAGAAAAGAAGAAAGAAGAAATGAAGAATGAAGACCCTCATAGCATGAATTCCTTGCTTGATTGCAATTAATTCATTTGTAATCTGGGTTGTATAAGGGTAGAGATTGGCTTCCCAATTTATTTTCAGGTTTGTACGGTGGTGCCCAATCATAAATGAAATTTTATTCTTTTGTGTTAGCTTTATAAAATGTTTGATTTTTTGTTTAGCACCATGACAGTTTTTATTTGCTTGAAGTATGTCTTAGAGTAGGCAGGCTCTTAAGAAAAATAAATCTTTTACCAAATTAATCAACTCAAAATTAAAAATAGATAACTCATAACCTCATCTAAAGCTTAAGCTAAAAATTAAGATAAAAGAATTAGTAACCCCTTAGCTGGATGTGTACTTACTTTTCAAACATCAAGCATAAAAAGTATATTATTTCACTCTTGATTGGAGGGCTTCCACCCGTGCTAGAGAACTTGGCTTGACATTTGAGAGCCATGGTGGAAATACACCTCCTATCTTATTGACTTTGGCCCATAATCTAATTTCTCATGCATTAGGCATAATGAATCCTATAGCCTGAGTCAAATGATTGTCCTAAATGAAAATAAAACATATAAACATTTTGCGTTAGAGTTAAGTCATGAATTCATGCTCTACATGATCTAATCTCTTTAGGGAGTGTGTTTAAGGAGTTAGTCTCATTCTAAATAAATAACAAACTTACTATTCTGCATAAATATATGACTTGCCTATATATTTTAAAATCATAAGAGGAGTTAATTGGCGACCACCCCCAGATGATTGTAAGTCCAAATAGTCGAGTAGTTTATCCTCTCTTATGGAGGTAAACTAAATACTCATTTTCACCTTAGATTTAGGTCGTGCTTTTGGTCCCTCGCCAAAGCTCCCTAGATTAAGGTTGGAGATCCTTCCCTTTATGCATATTAATTTTCTGCATCATGGAATTATAAGCCCTAGCATTCAAATAAAAATCCAACTCAAATACATTAATTTAATTTCAAAATTATAAAGCCCAACTATAGGATAATCTGGGGTGCTTACTAGGCTTCCTAGTATCTTAAGCATCCCCTACTTATTTTCATTTGGCTTCGATAAGAACTCCTTCCACTTGATCGATCCCATTTGACCTTTTTAAAATAAACTGATCGATTGATTGTCCTATCTTTCAAAATCTTTGGAGACAACGATCATTTACCTTAATTGAGAGTATTCCTAAAGAATCCCGTTCCTTATGATATAATTAACTATGGGGGCTTTCCCTTGTAGGGAACTTAACGAACCCGATTTAAAATAAACTCTATTTTACTTTTTTATGTAAAGTAGGAAAAGAATCTCCGGTAAATTTTGAAGACCCATAGTTCTTAGGAGTCCTTATTGAGGTGATTAGGTCCATTATAGGGTGGTGACTTCTATCTTTCGAGATAGTACACCTCTCCTCAATGTCGCACTGATCTAAAATCTGCAAATCATGACATCCAAAGCCATAAATTATATATATATATATATATATATATATATATATATATATATATATATATATATATATATATATATATATATTTATTTATTTATTTATTTATTTATGCTTTCATTTTGTCCTTCTTTTTCCAAAAGGGAAAGGGGATAGATGAAGGCGGAGATATATCTTTAAAAAAAATTCACCACATATATGTACATTTTGGGATTTAAATGTTTCATTTGATTGAATTATTTAATCATATTAATTTAAAGCTCTATCTAAATTCTTATACAAAATACATAAGAAGGAAATTAAATAGGTACATGTAGTTGTTAAACTAGGGAAGTGAGGTAATCAAATGACCTCCTTGGGACTAGCTAAAGCTTCGTATTCCCGAGATATCCAGACTAAATACCATTTGCATCAAACATATGTAAATTTGCGTACATGAATGCAAGAAAGAGAACTTTTAATCGCATGATTAATTAATTTTATCACTTGAATAATTGCAAATGCATGTATTTTGATAAAAAAGAAAGAGAGATTTCAACTCCATAATTAAACACACACACAGATATGTATGAGAGACATAAGCTAGTATATGTCATTGTTAACCAGAGAAGTGAGGTAATCAAATGACCTCCTTGGGGCTACTTAAAACCTCATATTCCCTGGGTGTACAAACTAAATATTTACTTTTCTCAAATACATATGAATGTATACATAAATAAAGGAGAGAAAACCATGCAAAATTTGTATTTTTATTTGATTGAAATATTTATGCATATGGAGTGAAGTCTTATCAAAATCCTAATATTGAAATACATAAGAATGAAACCAAATGGAGTACATGCCGTTGTTAAACCAGGGAAGTGAGGTAATCAAATGACCTCCTTGGGGCTAACTAAAGTCTCATATTCCTGGAATATCCAGACTAAATATCTATTAACATTCTTACTTATATAAATCAACATATGAATGAAAGAAAGAAACTTCACTTCATACACTTAAACTATAATCACATACATCTCATATGTATTTATAACTAGCATTCATAGCATATATAATCATTCATTTATAAGTTTTGGAAAATATATTTAGATTTAATAATGATAATAACCACATATATATTAATTTAAACCAATACATGCAAACTTGACATAAAGAAAATCATTTTAATTTAATTAATTTTGGAAAAAAGATGAATGTATGAATCAAGTAGCATATAACATTTAATATGATTGGAAAGAAATAAAAGGACATAAACACATGATTTCATTCAATCCAACTAATTTCTAAGGACATTCATACTAAATAAACTCATTTAAAATAAACCAAAGTTTATTAATGTCATTTTTAATTTTATATTTGATTTAACTTAGGAAATGTGAGAGAGGTTTGCTAATCCTAATCCCATTCCTCATGTGTGAGTTAATTTGATTTAATGAAAAGTAATTAGGTTGATTTTATGGATTCATTAAGTTAAGGTGTGAGTTAAATCAACTAATTAAATCCTCACCTATGATATCTTAAGATAATTAATTAAATAATTATGAGCTAATATAATATATAAATGAATTGAAAAGTAAATATCAATGCTCCTATGAAATGAAAGGGGTCTAATATAATTAACTCATAATCATTAATTAATTAAGCTTAAGATACTCACTTAATTACTTTTAGGATTTTTCTTACACATGTGAGCTAACTATAATTTCATTAATAACTCTTTAAGTTATTAAACACCTAAAGCTCTACCCAAGAATCAATTAATTAAAAGTCCATATGACTACATTTTTAACTTGATTAATTAAGCAATTGATCAATTGATGAAGCTTTGATTAATTTAATTAATGAAAATGAACTTAGGGAAATAGAATAGGAAAGATGCCCTAATCTTATCTCCAGAGTTCACCCACTGTTAAGGAACACTTAACCACTTAATTAATTAATCCATTACTATTTAAAAAATTAATTAAACATTAATTAAATTAAGAGAGTAATTATAGCTTAATTAATCAATTTTCCTAATTTGGCAAGTAATAAATCCCAAGAAAATTAGAGGAGGGAGAGGTCATCCTCTTAAATAATCTCAAAAATTTTGGGATTAATCACTTGAATGATTAGAGAGTAATTAAGCTAATTAAATTTTAAATTAAATCTTAATTAAGCTTTATATATTATTTAAAATCAATTGATAATATTTTTATTAAATTCGCCTCTGAAATACTTTTAAAATGAGCCATTATTTGTATTTTATTTAATTTTTTTACAAATAGTTATAATTATGAAAGTTTCATCCTTAAAATATATTATTTAACCTTAATTAAACCTAATCTCGTTGACTCCACGTGGCGTACTAACACGGCGCATTTTCCATGTGGCGTCGCAGGATTGGTTATTTAAGTTGTCACATCCACACGCTGAATCAGCCGGCAGCGGACACGGTATTGATCTCCGCCATCCGATCTCAGATTGGACGATGCAAATCAAACCCACAACATAAAGGGAAGAAATAAGGGAAATCTAGTGTGATTTGATCAAGGTCGTCCGTTCCAATGATGTGAAATGGATGGCTCGTGATCCTCTTTCCTGTGAGAGATGAATGATAATATCCATCCACCATGGATCATTCGATATGAGCTCACTTGAGCTCGGATGAACTTTAAAATCAACCTACACCATCAGGGAAAGAATCCAAACACATCCAACGTTCAAGATCAGCTCACATGAAAATTTCTTTCGTAAAGGACCAACACCACTTAAGCTAGAGATCAATTTTCATGGAAATACCTCACCGGAGCTAAACCCGGTAGCTCGCACACTTGAGGAAGCTTTGTATAGTTGAGACGAAGCCCTGTTGAGCAACAATTGAGTTTTTTCCAAGTGGATAGCTCGGAAGATCAAGGATCGAGCTTTGGAGCTTCAGTCTTGATTGAAGTCCCTCCTCCGGCGGGTTTAGATCTTGGGAAATGGCTTGGATGGGTTCGATGATGCACGTGGAGGGTGTGTGTAAGAGGAATTAGATTAAGATGGAGTATTGGCAAAGTTAGGATCGAAACTAGTCTCCCTTGATTCGGTTCTACACGGGAAGAGGGAATGTCGAAGGTGGGAAGCTTGGGATGGCTCTGGGAATTATAGGGAGACTCAAAATCGTGCTAGGAGGCTCTCAAAAATTGAAATGCTGAGTTTACCATTTGAATTAAGGGGGTATACCCCTCAGCTTGTTGAGTTGGACGGATGGGATTGCTTCCTATTTTTTGGCTGGCCAGCCACCATCAGAGCGTCGGAGGGGTCTCAATCGAGTCCGTGTGGCTTGTATGGATTGGAGGAACTCATGGGAGGTGGCTCAAGGCCTGATGTGGGAAGATCTCCTTGCTTGGGTCCTTTGGTTACTCGGTTGGTATGGGAGGTGAGTTGGCTCACCTCCCTTTGGTCCATGACAAGTATTACTCCCTCTAGGGTGGGCTATAAAGCTCAAGGATTGGATGGCTGCCAAGGTGAAAGGAAGGTGGACTTTGCCGTATTGGGCAAAATCCCACATGAAGAGGTGGGGGAGGGGGGGAGGAGGCGATCAATGGAAGATTTGCATTGGGCTTAGCTCCAAATGGGTTTGGGTTGATTTTGAGCTGACCTAGGTTGAGTTTGGTCAGCCACCAAAGTCCCATGGGTTGGTTTTATGGGTTTCAGCTTCATTTGGTCAAATGGGTTCACATGGATTCATGTTGGGTTGTGTTGACCAATTGGTCAAATTGAGTCAAACCAAGGCTTGGGTTAGATTCAAATAATGATTTGAAGAGTTTTAGTTCAAGTGATTTCAATCAATTTGGCTTAGGCTTAATTTTTGGCTCACTTGGATTCATATAGGTCAAATGGGTGAAGTTGACCAATTTGACCTTTGACCAAATTGGGTTCGGTTAGGTGTTGGTTCATGTTCAATTGGTTAATTGAAAATAATTGTAGGCTTTCATTTGAATCAATTTAGATTTAATTTGGATTTTGGCTAATTTAACCCTTTAGGTCAATTTGGGCTAGGTTGGGTCAAGTTGACCAATTAGTCAAAATGGGCTCAATTATGGCTTTGGTCAAGTTCAATAATCAATTTAGAATTAACTTGAGTCATTGGTTGCAATCAATTTGGGTTAGATTATGATTTGACCCATTTTGGCCTTTTAGGCTGATTTAGGTCAACTTGGGTCAAATAGCCAATTGGACTTGGTTTGGCTCAATTGAGGGTCAAGCCATGTTCAATCATTGATCATGAGTTGGTTTGAATCAATGATTTCAATCAATTTGGTGTATGGTAAGTTTTGGCTAGTTTATGTTTCATTTAGGCTAAAGGTTGACTTGGTCAAAGGACCAAGTTGACTTGGTTTGACCCAATTCAAGGTGGTTGATCATTCTAGGATGATTGTTGACCATCATATGAGACTTGGATGTGTTTGATTCAATCTAATTTTGGTTGAATTAGAACTTGGCTCAAAAAAGTCATTTAGGCCACTTTGGGTCAAGTAGACCTAAATGGGCCAATTGATTTGGTTTTGATTTGATTCAAGTTTTGTTGAACTTATATATGAGCCTATGATTGAAATATAAATTCAACTGCGATAAATTTAGAGTCCAATGAATTTTGTCTTATTTAAAATTTTCAAGCTAAGAGGGCCAACTTGGGCTTGACTTGGGTTGATTTGAGTTTGATTTGATGATTATAGGTTTTATTTGTATTTGAATAAATGATTGAAGGAATGAATTCAAGAGAAAATTCATTGATTTGGGCTTGTTTTAGATGGATTTTGGTTAAGTTCAAGAAATTGCCTTAAAAGGCTTGAATTGGGTTTTGGTTTGATTTTGGATTTGGTTTTGGCTCTTTGAATTTATATTTCATTTATATTTGGGAATATAAATGAAGATATAAATGATTCATGAGAAAACAACTTGAATTTGGAGTGACCTAGAAGCTTAAGGATGTAGGTCAAAAGGGCTAAGAAGAAAACCAATTTAGTTTGATTTATTTTAGTCATTGGAAGGTGGGTTTTATTTATATTTATGAATATAGATGAAGGAGTAATTGATTTATAAAGAAATCAATTGATTTTGGGTTAATTTGGGTTAAGATTTGATTAAGCTTATGGAGGTAGTCTATATGGCTTAAGAAGAGATTTTGGTTTGGTTTGATTTAGTTTGATTTAGCTTTTGGTCATTTGAGTATGGGTTTCATTTATATTTGTGAATATAAATGAATGAATAATTGATTTATAAAAAAAATCGATCAAGTATGGGATAATTTAGGTGGAGCTTTGGCTAGGATTATGAGAATGGGTTATATGGCTTAAGAATGAATTTTAGAACTTGGATTTGGTCTTGGGATTGAATTATTTGAAGTTGGATTTGAATTGGAATTTGATAAATGATTGACAGATTGAATTGATCTTTGAGAAAATCACATGAATTGTGATTGATTTGAATTTGGTAAATGCTAAGTTCATAAGGTGAAATCAAAGGGTTTAGAAAGGGTTTTGAATTCAATCATAAGGTTCATGAAAAATCTTGAAATTGAATTTGATCATGAGATTGATTACTAGTCTTGGAAATTTGGTTTGGGTTTGGTGTGGATTTGAGATTTGGCTTGAGAAGGAAAGCATGGATTGGGTTTAGGCTATAGGGCAGGCAAGTTTGCCTAAGTCCTTAAAGCATAACCTATCTCTATGGCTAATCCTTTTAAGTATCTAGGCTTAGGTTAAGTGTTTACCTAATCACTAAGAGTGTCTTAAGATTAAGTAGCTTTTAGTGTCTATAAGAGTCATAGATCTATGATGAGAGAGTTGAGAACTCACTTCAAAAGTGAGATCAATAAAAACAGATTTTATCCACACTATATTTGTCACCTTCATAAAACAATCAATGGGATGAAGCAAACTCCCAAGTAGTGGTTTCTCACATTCTCCAATCATTAGCTCAGCAAAGGATTTAAATTTAGTGATCCTTCTCTTCTTCTCTATATCAACAGTTCCACCAAAATTTCTCTCTTAATTCACGTTGATGATATTCTCACTATTGATAATAACACTCAGGTAATACATAATTTCATTACCGAGCCTCAATAATTCTTTAAACTAAAAAAATTAGGTTCCATCTCTCAGTTTCTTGGAATTAATATACTTTCATAAATGCTCGTATGTAGGGGCAAATTTAATCTCTGCTCTTAAGAGGAGTAAATTTATATATTAGAATAAAAATAAAAAGCAAAAATAATTTTTAAATAAAATAAATAACTAATTTAACTATCTCATATATATATATATATATATATATATATATATATATAAAAAAACTCACAGGAGCAATTACCCTCCCTCTATTGCTATATAAAATTACATTCACTCCTCATTTTTCCTCCAACATTTCTGCAGCACCCATTATAACTCATACTTTTGATAATCCCACCCTATTTCAGTAACTAATTGGCTCTTTCCAATATTTGAGGATCACTCGACCTAATATCATTGTACTTTATTTATGTGCAATAAGTATCACAGTCGTGGCCTGTTTTATCTCTGCAAACCTGTTTTATCTCGCTATTTTTTGTAATTCTTTTCTCGCGTTTCTCCCTGCTGCTGAGCTTCTAGTCGTGGCCTGGTTTCTCTCTTGTTTCGTAGTGTTCGCAAGTCCCGTCTATTCCATTGATTTGCATGTATTGGAATGCTGAAGAGTGTAGAAAGAAGCTTCAATTTTAAGGGTTTTCTCCAAACTCAAGAGCTTCTCAATTCCTTGAATCTCTGTATGCCATCATTTCTTTGCAACCAAAATGCCTTATTTTCCTCGTTTTCTACTGGTGAGAACGTTAAGTCAGACCCGAGCCCCGAGCAAAATCCTTACTTTGGTGCCCTGTTCAACAAAATGACCAATATTGGATGCCCACATCGCTATTCATCTCGGAGAGGAGAACCAAACCCTAGAACATATAGCTCTCATGATTCCCATGAATCCATTGAAGCGTTTGAAGGTCCTTTTCATAGTCCTGATGGAAGTTCAGAATCTGAATTTTCTGAAATGTATGGTTTTGATGATCTCAGCGAAACTGATGAAGAATCTGATGGCGTGGAAGACAGCGAGGACAGAGAATTTGGGGTGTTGAATTTATTTAAAGCAAACACTGAACAAAGGGAATCCAGTGAGATATTTCAGGAGGAAAAAGATGAGTCCAGGCATCCTTTGGTTAAAGAAACCTGTAGGCTGATTGGTCTTCGGCATGCATGGAATCCAAAACTGGAGGGCGAACTGCGGAGTTTGCTCAGGAGCCTTAAGCCACCTCAGGTCACTGCTGTTCTTCGTTGCCAACCAGATGTGCGATTGGCTGTGAGCTACTTCCATTGGGCTGATCGTCAGTGGAGGTACAGGCATTCCCCTGAGGTTTATCGCACCATGCTCGAACTTCTCAGCAAGACTAAGCTCAGCCAAGCATCGAGGAGAGTTCTAAGATTGATGATCCGAAGAGGAATCCCTCGTGAGCCTGAAGATTTTGCGAATGTTATGGTGTCCTATAGTCGTGCGGGAAAGCTAAGGAGTGCAATGAGGGTCTTAAACTTAATGCAGAAAGATGGATGCTCTCCAGATCTGGTCATCTGCAACACAGCAACACATGTGCTTGTGATGGCGAATCGGTTGGAGAAGGCTCTGCGGTTCTTACATCGAATGGAGAGTGTTGGGATTAATCCTGATGTTGTCACTTTTAATTGCTTGATCAAGGGCTTCTGTGATGTTCACCGTGTGGAAGATGCATTGGAAATGATCAGGGAGATGCCTTTTAAAGGATGTTCTCCAGACAAAATTAGTTATTATACAGTGATCACCTTCTTATGCAAAGAGAAGAGGGTTGAAGAGGTTAGAGTTTTGCTACAGAAGATGAAGGATGATTCTAATTTGATTCCAGATCAAGTCACTCACAATCTGCTGATCCATGTTCTCTCGAAGCATGGACACAGTGATGATGCTCTAGGATTTCTTCAGGAATCAGAGGAGAGAGGATTTCGTGTTGATAAGGTTGGCTATAGTGCCATCATTCATTCCTTTTGTAGAGATGGGAGGATGGAAGAGGCAAAAGAGATTGTCAAATTAATGATCTCAAAGGGCTGCCTTCCTGATGTTGTGACCTACACTGCAGTTGTCAATGGATTCTGTCGCATAGGAAAGATAGATCAAGCAAGAAAGTTGATGGATTATATGTATAAGAAAGGATGCAAGCCAAATGCCGTCACCTACACGGCATTGTTGAATGGACTGTGTCGAATTGGTAGTTCGATTGAGGCCAAAGATATGTTGAACAAGAGTGAAGAAGAGTGGTGGACACCAACTGCTATCACCTATAGTGTTGTGGTGCATGGACTTAGGAGAGAGCGCAAGCTTGCAGAGGCTTGTAATCTGGTCATGCAAATGATCAAAAGTGGGCTTTTCCCTACGCCTGTTGAAATTAATCAACTCATTCATGCGCTCTGCAAGGATGGAAATCCCATTGAAGCTAAGAAGTTTATGGAGGATTGTCAGAGTAAAGGTTGTGCTATCACTGTGGTGACCTTTACCACATTAATTCATGGATTTTGTCAGGCCGGCGATCTGATATCTGCTATATCTTTGCTAGATGATATGTTTCTCAGTAACAGGCATCCTGACATCGTGACATACACGGTTATAATTGATGCATTGGGAAAGCTTGAGAGATTTGAAGAAATATCAGTACTCATTAAAAACATGCTAAATAGAGGTTTAGTTCCCACACCTGTCACTTACAGGACAGTTATCCACAGGTATTGTGCGAGGGGAAGCATTGACGAGCTACTCAAGTTGCTTGATAAAATGCTAGCAAGGCAGGGGTTTAGGACTGCTTATAATCAGGTTATTGAGAAGCTTTGTGGTTTTGGTAGACTTGATGAGGCTTATAAAGTCATAGGAAAGGTGTTAAGGACTGCCTCAAAGATAGATGCTGACACTTGCCATATATTGATGGACTGCTTTGTGAAGAGAGGCCTTCCACTGCTGGCTTATAAATTGGCATGCAGGATGTTTAGGAGGAATTTGATTCCAAGTGTTAAATTGTCTCAGAAAGTGAGCAACAAGCTTCTTTTAGCTGGAAAATCAGATGAGGCAGGGAGGCTTATGGTAAAATTTATTGAGAGGGGGCAGTCTTTGGCGTAGCATCACTGCTTGAGCCGATTGTCAAAATGGGGCTTTAAAAATTTGGTTTGCTGGTCCGCGAAAAGCAGTGCTCTCCTATTTGAAGAGTTAAGGGTACAGCCTTACCGTTTCAATATCAATGCAAATCATCACTTCATAGGGTAATTATATAGGGAAGACTTTGTCGATGAATCATAGGCTAGCTATTGTACAAGATATTCTGCTTGAGAATTTGGTCTTGATTATTCTTGTCTCAGGTGATTTGAATGCATATAGTTGCTTAATAAGATTAGTAGGTCTAATGCTATTGTTCACTTCAATCATTTTTCACATTTTCCTATTTTACATCCACCTAATGCACTGTTATATTAAATGTTTGCAGTAATTGAATTCAGAAAAAAAAGGTTATTTTTTCTCAGCTTTCTTTATATTTCAGGTGCTGTATCCTACTGCACCCACTAATGGAGGTCGAAGAAGTGAGTTGATGAATGTGACCTTATCATTGCATTTATAAAGAGGCTGGTTTTATGATTCAAAATTGGGACTTTCTGATTACACTGAGGTAATCTAACCTCTGCGTGAAGCTTGTCCTCCATTTGAGGTTGTGCGAGTAAAGTACGTCAAGTTATAATTAATTGCATCATGATGAGCACATGTATGTTTGTAAAAAAAATTGGATTTTTGGATATCTTTTGTTTTAGAACAATCAATTTTGTCTGCCTTACTTTCCAGAACGAGCAGTGGAGACAAATTTTAGTTTGAGATGATTGCCTTTCAGTTTGAAGCAGAATTATCATGGATTAATCATAAAGTGTGGATTGTACTTTTGATGATATTGAGATAAAATAGTAATTACTTTACACTTTTAAGGAACCAATTTCTGTTGTGCTTCGTTTTATATGCTTCATGAAATACCTGTGGTTACAGTCTTAAAATTCTCAAATTACTGCCATATATGATATTTTCATAGCTACTGATTCCATTGAATAAGATCTAATGGTTGCTGCTACAAATATGCATTCAGGTTAGTTGTATAAAATAACAGGTATAATACCTATCTATTACCTGACAAATTGAGTGAATCACAACAGCAATTTCAGATTCAAGGACTTGTATTTGGGAATTATTATTGTGAATTAAAACCATCAGCTGACGTATGGATGGTGATTGTTTTGTCAAGTAACTGTTGGCTTAAGCAAGAGCCTTTCAACAAGGCACATAACAACACAAAAATGCTCATTTTGTTTGAGAGGCTTGTCTGTGACATTTTTTATTTTAATCAAAATAACTGTAGGAAAGTATTTAATAGTTATTTTACTTTTTCCCAGATCTGATTAAGATGCCTTATTTATGAGGACACTCAGAAGGAGTTAACCGAGGTTTACCTTCTGAGAAGATGCACATGAAAAGGCAGCCTCAATAGCTCTGGAGTCCAGGTGGCCATATGTGCTTATCTTTCTAAATCAGGTTATTTATTTTGTTTATCTTATTTTTCTTTTTAAAATTTTTAGTTACCCTTGAACAATGTTTTGTGCACGTCTGGAGAATATCACAATTTTTTTTTTCTATCACCTATAACAAATGTTAAGAAGACAACTACGCAATCAACTTATTGAGAATGAAGTGGAAAGGTTGGTTGAACTGCCCAAGCTTGGGAGAAGATCCGTGATTGCATTTGTTAGGATTTAGATTTCTTGGGACAAGGAATCTGTTTTCTTGTTTTGAGGTGTTTTTTTTTTTTTTTTTTTTGAGGCTTGCTTTTAGATTAAGGACTTGTTTCTTTTATTTCATTCCTTGAGTCTGTTTAAAATTCCATTTAGTGAAGGAATAAAACAACGAAGTAACTCTTTTCAATCCACGCCTAAGCTATCCAACCTTCATTCTCTCCATGACTTTTTAACTCCTAGACCCTCTTCAAAAATTGCTACCAACTTGAACAGCGTTTGACACATCCTTCAAGAATATGATTGCAATCTCGTAGTCTTTTCTTTGCTTTTTTCAACAATAGGAATTGATTAAGACATGGGTGAGGTACGTGGGGCAGTTTTCTCTGTTTGTCTTACTGGATAACTTATTAGGTCCTTAAAAGTCTAAATTTGTAACTATCAACATGATATGAAACTGTGAATGTCGGAAAGTTGGATGGTTAAATTGAACAGCTCCAGACATGCTTTTCATTTTGTTGATTTGACCATGCATAGATAATCATTTTCACCCAACCGAAGCTTTTTGGGTATGCTTTGATGTAGTGTAATGCAAAAACTTGAAACCATGATATTTCAAAAATGACTTGGACACAGTTCACGTGATTGCTTAAGTATCAGCCCTACCACGAACATGTGAAGTGGATTCAATGGCGGTGATTAATGGCAAGGTTTTAGGCTGACCATGCAGGAGTACACTATGAAAATTTGAAGCAAGTTATTACTTTAAATGTTTTGTTGGAAGACACATTAACATTTATGAAGTATTTAAGGAGCTCCTTAATGTGTTTTATCGGGAATCATTATCCTGAGTTTTTTTATCATTGAGGCAAGTGTTAAGGAGAGATTTCTGTTAAAGCAAGAAGTAATCTTAAGCTTGGAGAAAAAATTAATAAATAGTAAGAAAATGAAAAAGAAACCAACAAAGAAAATGATGGTGAAAAGGGAAAAGGGCCAAAAAAAAGTTATTTTTTGATAGCATTAGCACTCTGAGTTTATAAAAACTCTGATTGTCGGAAAATTCACTTAGGGTTAAGTCCTGAGGATGGGGGAGTACCAAAGCTTAAAATAATGATTATTATAAAGGGAGATTAGGAAATAAGCAGTGTATCAACCAAATCAAAAAATGGTCTTGATGGTTCGTTGTAAGTCAGTGATTGCTTACAAGTAGTAGAATTAATTAAGACGATGGGATAGACAACTAACAATGATTAATACTGGCAATAACATTAAACAATGCTAGTTTCAACCAAGCTACCTCTACAAGAGTTTGGTGCATAAAAATGTTTGCAAAAGCTCTCCCTACATAAATCTAAACAACAAAAACTTCTGCAATAATACTCCTTAACAACAATCTATCCAATGAAAATACTTGCAATAAAAATTCATATATCATAAGCAATGATCATGATGATGTGGATGGTAAAAACAATTGTGTTCAGCTTGAACAACAACCACAGTTGTCTGAACAACACAAACAAGACAAAGAGGAGCTATTTGGCTCACTATTCAAGTGAAGATGGACATCATTTAAATCATCTTTAACTCAAATAGCCAAATAATGTGATTAATGAGGATTTTGTACACTGATTAAAGTGGATAACATAATTGCATATTAATATTTGTTGATGTGGATTAAGTAGGAGGTTAAAGACAAAGTTAGCAAACAATGCTCGTTTTAGTTCACAATTGTGAAGCATTACATCAATGAGGTTTACCTATATGGTTGTTACTTTATATATTTGCTATGCGATATTTGGGAGCATGATGCCTTCTACTATTGCAAACATGAAAGTGTTGTTTGTTAAATAATGGTGAAAAATTCTTAGTTTTCAACCTTCTCTCCCCCTCCTCTCTTTATTTAGTCTCTCTTGTGCAAGTTGAAAAGAAGATTTATAACACTTCTTCTCTTATATTGCTTCTTTCGAGTGAGGAGATTATAAGACCGAAAATAGATTGCTTGCATTTGTTCTATGCTTGACTTCACCTAAAGCAAGCAACTTAACCAACTATTATAGTGATTTGCCCCTCTCTAATTATTCGAGGATTTGCAACCAAAATAGTTGTGGCTTTGAATTGACACTTGTTGAAGGAACACAACTACTAAAAATGTGAATTAATTACGTATTAAATAAAATAATCATAAAAAATACTTCCTAGTGCCACATATCAAGGTGCTCATTGACTAATTATAGTGAACAACACATTGGATCTTTACTTTAGTTACCACCAAATCAAAGTCTGAGAAGAGGATACTAGGAAGACAACTTTACGATAATAAAAGGTTTGTACAAATGATGAGTGTTCTTCGAATTGTCTAATAGGCTAACAACATTTATGACATTTATTAATGAATGAGATCAACAATTAGCAAGGGTGGTAAACAAGGAAATAGTTTAGATACTTTGATGTTGTAATTCTTGGCATTCAAATACATGGGACAAAAATAACCCTTGCATCAATTTTACGTTCAACCGAGCCATATATGTTTGAAATTTACCTTCAACAACTCTCGTATTCAAATAAATTTATATGATTAGTTAATGAATGACTCAAAAATTAGTAAGGTTGGTGAATAGGACAATGGTTCAAATGTTTTGAGGTTATAGTTCTTAGCATCTAAAGACATGGAATAACAACAACCTTTACATCAAATTTGCCTTCAATTGACTCATATATGGATTGACAAAAAAATCTTATTTCCAAATTTGGCTAGGTTTTCAGCTATAAAGTTTCTTCTGGAATTCTTTGTGGATGTACTTGGAAGAGTAGATGATGACAATGAAAAAAAAGAAGCTTGGTAAGTGCAACAATTTTTAGATGGTATCTAAAATATCCATATGGAGGCGGAGAACCTTAAATAATTAATCTAATTGGTATGGGTCATTTGAATACTTTAGAAGGTCAATGACAATGTGTTTCAATTGGACATTCCTCTTTATATAAATATCCATTGTGATATTAATCCAATGAAAATGAAGTTATTTTAGCTTTTGTTGTTAGCCAATGAAGAAGAGTTGGGGATGATGAGAGTTAATAGAACAACTCAAAACTCTTAACCATCAAGAAAGTGTTCGCTTTCCTAATAGGTGTCATGAATTTGCTCTATTTGTGTAATTTCTTAAAGGGCCACACATCCTAGTGTGGGCATTGTGTGGGCATGTGTGTGTTTGTGTTATGGATACTCACATACATGTAAATGATAAGCTTGGAACTAAAGATGATTGTGCTCTAATTAATAAAGATTGATATCAAAGTCTTATTAGCAGATTTATTTATATCTCTTACGCCAGCTTTGATGTTGGATTTCCAGTAGGTATGATTAGTCTATGAATATCCCTATTGAAATAACATGGATGCTACTTTTCATAATATTGAGATATTTGAAAATAACCAAAGGAAAAGATTTGTTCTTCAAAATGAACTCAGATAGGGAGATTGAGATCTTTATTCTTCAAAATGAATCATAGTTCTACCATTGCACATTTATTTGAGGAAATTTAGCTACTTGGCGCATAAAAAATTCTTTGTATTTATCAGATGCAATGCTGAAGTTGAGTTTTGAGTTATGGCTCATGGAGTATGTGAAGGAATGTGATTAAAAAAAACTTCTAAACGAATTAATCTTAAAAGAGCAGCTAATGAGGCCACTATGTGACAATCAAGCTACAATAAATATTGCTACAAGATCCTGTGCATCATGAATGAACCAACACGTCGAGATAGATCCACTCTTCATCAAGAATAGGATAGGTGGTGAGATCATATCTCCTTTGTATACTCCAACTAACCATCATATTACTGGAATTCTCACTAAGACTTTTGTGTGAATATTGAAGAATTGAATTCTAAGTTTGAAATGATAATCATCTACCTTGCACTTGGAGGGAGAGTGTTGAAGTTCGAATACTATGACCAATTTGGGCACTCAGATTAATTGATTGGCATAATTATGTGTTTCTTTTATTTCCTATTTTGTTGTTTTCTGTTTTAGAGAATGTAATTAAGGGCTAATTTATTGTAATAGTAAAAGAATAATGATATAATTAAGGGAAAATTTGATGTATCAGGAAAGGGATAACTTACTTTCTTTCCCTTGTTATATTCAAAAGGGCAGAAGAAAGTGCACAAGTCTCTTGTTCAATTTCTATAATTGATATTGTCCATTTACTAATTCATAGAAGACATGGAGGTTAGAGCAGAAGATGGCCTAGTGGGTTCCAGGGTAGAGGAGGATAACTGAAGCCCTTGTTGTTGGGTTGTAGCATTTCTATGTTATTTGGTGAGAAGATTCCCAATTTATCACACATTTACTTTAATATTATTATTTATGTGACTATTTAGTTATCAGTGACTTTGTAAATGCTCAACATTTGGATTAACATACTCAGCCTAATAGCAATTTTATAAAATTTACCTTCTAGTCTCCATGGCGTCTTGTTATTGCTTGAAAAATCTTTTTTCAAATCCTGCCAGCTTGCTTCTTCTGAAAATTTTCTGGCTCAGTTAGTTACTGTTAAAGTATTTGAGTTGTGTTTTGTTAGATGTGTTGAAATGATATGATTAGTGATAAACTGATAGTAATCTCGCTTATAAATCTAACGCACTTTTCATCAACCTTAATTTTTTCTATATAGGACGCACAAGCAAGAATTCCTTGCGGAACTTTCTCCTTAGAAATTATGTGTTGGGTTTGCAGTTTGCACATGAGTGATTGAAGAGGCGGAAGAGCAGTATGCCTCTGTGGATGTGAGAAAGCAAACTGAGCTGCAATTCCCATCAGTTTTATCCCTTCTTAGAGCCAAATCATTCAAAATTAACTTCTATCATAGCTGCATATCATAATTACTGCTTGCTCCTTCCACATCATCAAAACATATGATTACTGAATTTTCATTATTTTGTTGCTTTGCAAACTACGCACATAAAGGTGACCTGTTCTTATTACTAGATTTCGAGTTGTCTCTCTTTAATATCTTTGTTTATGCGTAATTCTTATTTGACTCTTGTTGTAATTGTACTGCAGTTTTCAACTCTATTATATCCCAATGATGTACCTAAGCTATCAATGGAAAATTCAAAATTTTGGACAGGAATTAAGTATGATTTAAAATAGTTGTTACTACGTGCATCCTTGTCTCTATTCTGCATTACGCTAATACTATTTTTTTCTTATTTAGCAGATCCCTTATCAGTGTTAATGGATATGCTGATGCGTGTAGAAGATGCAATGGTTCTTCTATGCAGAGTCATGGTTTCATTAAGTTCACTTTCATCAGCATATTTGTTAGTCCTAAAGGCAACTAGAATTCATTTGAAGATTTTAGTATAATTCATTATAAACGCTCATTTTATTATAATCTATTGCATGCTGTCCTATTGTTTCTCCATGTGTTAACTGCCTATTTATGCTGAAAGTGTTGCGTATTGATATCATAGATTTGTTGATTTTGAACTGAATTTTTTTCCCCTCCATGTTGCTTTAATATTTTGAGTTGTGCATTGAGTTGTGCATTGAGGTTTGCGATCCTACTCATTTTTTTGTGATTGTGATTTGTTTCATAGGCATTTGCTTGATAGCTTGATTATGCACTGCCATTGCGTTTGGTTATTGTGTTCAGTATGCTTTAGTTACTATTTTGATATGTTTGTGCTTTTTTTATTTATTTATTTTTTTTTTTTTGATATGTTTGTGCTTATTACCTCAGGAAGTAAGATATTGCAATTTAGCAGATCTGATTTATTGTTCATGCGGTGTTCAAAATAAGAACTTGTATTATCATTGTATGTTTTGTTTGCAATTATTTTTTGAGAAAATAATGTTTTCCGTTATTGTTTCACACCTTATTTATGAGAATTTGTTGCTCGTAAGTTAGCGGCTTTGAAAAGTTATACATGATAACTTTATATCTAGTTGGGGGTTTGGTGAAATGATTGCTTGAATACTGAGCCTATTTCTACCTAAGGTTTTATGCTTAGCTGAATTTTAGTTTTGAGGATGAAACTCTTTGAAAGTTGGGAGAATGTAAAACCTCATGTTTAAAAAAAAAAAAAATGTGTAAACCAAGCAGCCTAAGCCAACGTTGCTAAGGTGCAATCCCTCATATTGCAACACACTAGAGTTTCCGGTGCTGACTTGGTTTTCTTTTCTCTGAGCCTGCGCTTGTCAAGGTGATCATTTGCTCAATATTTTTTCCATCACTGCAATTACACGATCATCTCCATTATTTCTATCTTTGACCACTTCTAAGTATAGAGTTGACTTGGAGTTGCATCTTTGTTATTGACAATTAACGAGTTGCACCATCATTATTGCCATGAGTTAAGGTTGTGTGATATTAGTTTATGCAATAAACCCTAACAATATGGGTGTTAATTTTAGTTATTTTTGTTGTGTCGAACGCAACGACGCGATCGGAGGTCGTTTTGACAATGTCGACGACGATTGGAGCGAAATTAGGTTTAAATTGCGCGACGTCGCATTTGAATTAATCGATGTTCGCGCATACTTTGCCAAATCGATCGCGGAAGGCGTCGTTTGATAGAATTCGACATTTCGGCAACAACGGCGCAATTAATTTCGCGAATGGACGTCGTTTGGATGTCGTCGAGGCTTCCCTCCTTCGATATGTGCGTAGTTTCATTAAAAATTGATTTTGAATCATTTGATCGATCATTAATTGATTCGATATTTTTTATTTAATTAATTTTGATATTTTAGGCGCATTACGCAGTCGAATTTTCAAATCAATGAGATCGAATCAGTGATGAGGTTTATCCTCTACGTCATTTATTTAATTTCCAATGGCACATAGTTGTAGGTCAACAAAGGTCTTGGCATGCGACACCTCGATCATGAGATTTTTGGTGCACTATATGTTAAAGTTGGTAGACATTGGAATTATTATTGACACACCTATAATCTTGATCTATTTCAAATTGGTGACTCTTACTCATTCTTGCAAACTCTTTTATTTTCTTCTTTAATTTATGGTTATTATGCTACTTTAGGGAGGGGATTAACGTTATGTGTATATTAATTTCGTCTAAATATGCGCTTAGATTTCATCTAGATTGAGCATTGTTGACTTTTTTGCTTTTTCTTATTTGTGGATAAATTGTTGGAGGATATTGCATTTTGTTACGATGACTTGCATTTTCTTAGATAGCTTTATATTCTTATGAAATTTTGCTAGCTAGTGGATTATTTGTAGAACTTGAAAACTCTCGTCATGTTGTGCAATCATTATCATTAGTCTCATCCCAATTATTTGTGATTGGTTTTATGAATCTTCATATTTCATCAACTCTAATATAGTGTTGTCTGAGATGTTGAATATGTTCTTAGTAAAATTTTTTGAACAATTTCTGTTGATACTCCCTTAGGTCTTTTCCTTCTCAACCCTTCAAGACTAATTTTATCTATCCATTTAATGGGTGCATTTTCTACCTTTTTAATGTCCAAATCTAATCAATTTTTAATTTTTCTTCAGTTTTTTTTCTCTGTCAGTAGATTTTTTTTCTATCTTAATGCTAATATTTGTATAGTGCAGATTCATGATTTACAGCTTCAGATATATATTGTCTGTATTTTGAATTAGTGCTGGATCTTATTTGATGTTATTTTCATTCCTAATGTTCAACGGTTTTGAATTTTATGGGTTTTCAAAGCTTTTTGATGTGTAGAAAGATCTCTTAACGGTACAATCAGTAGCAATGAAACTGCATGGAAGATAACATCACAGAGTGTTATGGCTTTTATTAGTTATCAATTTAAGGCTTGTGTGAGATCATATGTTTGCCCAAAATTAACTCAGAAATCTGTTTATGTGATTGTTTCAATGATTTTTATGCTTTAATCATATTTTTCATATTTATTTTCACTTTATTTTTATTATATCATTGGGAAGATTTATGAGCTAATGTTAAGAAAAAAGGGGATTTACATGCATATTGCACAATTGTTATGTATTTACATGTGTAACATTTAAATTGTTAATATTATATCAAAACTATCATTATATTTTTTTTTTAAATAAATTATAGTTTTTTATGCATTGGAAAGAGTTATACATGTGTATATGAATATTTATAAATTTTTCATTTTATTAACTATGCTTTTTAAAAAGATTATAATATCAAAATTATCGTTATATATTTATATAAATAATATTTATATTTTAATATCATTATTATTAAATTTTTTTAAATTAAAATATATTTTTCATGTATAAAGAAGTGTTATATATGTATATTTACATGTGTTAGGTACGTAAATAAACTTGTGTGATATGTAAATCTTGTTTTAATATTTTATTGTTTAGTTGGAAATGTCATAAGAAAATCCTCAGGAATTTATGTTTTGTTTGTAAGATTACTATATGTAATAGGGGTATCTTAGTTTCTTTTTTTTAATGAGAATTGTTATATTAATTATATATAATTTTTTAATATTTTATTATCTTATAATAGAGTTTCAACATATTTCCATTATTCTTATATCATTTACAAATCAAAATAGTTTTATTTGTCACTTAATTATAATATAAATATTTTATATTAATATCTGTAGTTTATTCTAAAGGAAATTGGGTCTGAATATTTTTGCCTGATTAATTTTTTAAAAAAAATTTAAATGTCTCCACAACTATGTCTCGAATAATTTAAATTTATGATTATTTTTTAAAAAATTAATATCAAACGACAAATGGGCCCCTTCATCATATTATTGTGCAATTATTTGTTTTGGACAATATATAATAATTAGACAATTTGCTTCTCAGCTTATGTGAGCACATTGCTTCTGCAGACTATCAAAATTCTGTTCCCACCGGCTATATTGGCAGAGGTATTATTCTTCTCAAGTTATTTATTATTATTTTATGAGAATTTACACACATATATATATATATATATATTCGAAAAATCAGGTTAATAAAATAAATAATAACTTTTATTGAAAAATTTTAACTTAGCGATGATATGGAAAAGAAAGGAGATTAGGAGGAGAAAGAAGAGAATAGAGAATGAAAATCGATACTAAATATAAAAGCTCCTTTATATAAGTACATAAGAGAAATTTTGTTTAGATACTAAGAACGTAAATTGTAGAGAATAATTGCCGTTGGACTGATAATGCTACTTTTGGAAAGTAGCGTCACATTCGTCTGGTGGGAATACTTTTGCTCTGTAAAGTAAATTCATTTTGCTATTTTTATGCTGTAAAGCAAAGTGAAAATAATAATTTTGATAAAGATGATCGCTTTTGATCTGTAAAGTGATCCAATAATTCTGTCATTCGTAATCCAATTAATTTTTAGTGATGGAGTCGACATGCCGAATTCTGATCACACAGAGTGATAGTGATAAATAACTTGGCTTGATTTTCATAAATCTTTTGAGACAAATTTGAGTCTCATTTGGGATAACGCTCTCGATCTAGACTTCAATGATAACTCAAAATCAGTAGATTTTAGAGGAATCGTTGTTTACAAATAGGATTTAATAATAATTTTAATTTGCTTAAGTTTATCCTCAATATTGATTTTGAGTTATCAGTTGATACTTTGCACCAATTGCTTCTTCGGATTCTCCTAACCTTTGCAAAAAAATAATATTATATTATAATATCTTTTAAAATCTTCTTAGACTAATGATAAATAAATAAATAAAATCTCAATTCTCTTCAAAAGAGACTCACTGATATTTCTTCACGCCTCCAATCAAAATAGCCACGAGGCATTCAATCGCTTGCCGATTTTAATGGTGAATTTAGAGTAGAATTACCGTGAATAAATGATACTTTTTATTCGTCAGAACTTAATAAAAATATAACATAATATATGATATTCTATATTATATATAGACAATTCAATAAAATAAAAATTAATATAATATTGTATTCCTCTGACCATCTATTCTAGATTAACCTATACCTTATTCCAACTTCCCATGTTTGTATTCTGTCTTCATCGCAAATGGCCGTAAATCCTTACGTTGATGATAAGGTTTGTAAGTCCTGTTTTTATTGATTGTCTGGAATACTGTATAGGTGAAAGTTTGTGAACTAGGTTAGTTTAATCCTTATTTTATGATCAGATGAAGACTACGTCTTTCATTGTCTTCTTCTCTCATCCCCTCTCAATGGCATCTCCGTCTTTCTCAGATGTAACTTATAATCTGATTAGAAGGAATAATAATTAATCGAAGCTGCGAAATGTGAGTTCCCCTTGAATGAAGAAGAAGACGAGATGGTCTCTCCCCAAAATTGATAAAACTATTATTTATCAATTTGAAAATTTTAAGGGAAAATCTTGGTAAAATCATTAGAACAAATCATTACAGTAGATCAAATGGATAAAATCATTTATCTACACATGAAGATATATATATGCAATTCTTCAAGTATATCCATATTGGAATGATCTGAGATAGCATTTAAGTATTTAACCCTCAAAGGATTAAATGCTTCCATATTAGATCCCAGAGATGGCATGTCTGGGCACAATCTCTCATTGTTGTTGAGACTGCCTACGCGGGCAATTTACTTCTTTCCCAACTTAAGTTTATCTCTTTCTGATATAAACCTTTTTGAAGCTTTAAAATTACATTTACAGCTTTATGGTTATGATTTTCTTCGAGGTTCTGAAACTATTGTCCTAATTTTCAGAATTCATTTTCGAGTTTTAAATACTTTAAATCCTAGAGTTCAGAAAGTTGTTCAACCAACCAAATGAACTACTCTGATCGAAACAAATCTGTTGTCCCATTATCTTAACAGTGATTAAATGGAATGAGGTGGTATTTCTAGAATCATGGACCATACCATCTGCGGTCACACTAAGATCAACCATCAATCAAGATATTGATCAGATAATTCAAACGGTAATGTTGAAGTTTTCTTCGACCATCCATTCTTTCTACCATTCCAACTTCCCATGTTTGTATTCCGTCTTCGTCGCAAATGGCCGTAAATCTTTGCGTTGATGATAAGGGTTGTAAGTCCTATTTTTGTTGACTGTTTGGAATACTGTATAGGTGAAAGTTTGTGAACTAGGTTAGTTTAATCCTTATTTTATGATCAGATGAAGACTACCTCTTTCATCGTCTTCTTCTCTCATCCCCTCTCAATGGCATCTTCGTCTTTCTCAGATGTAACTTATAATCTAATGATTAGAAGGAATAATAATTTAATCAAGAACTCTGAAATGACAGAGTTTCCCTTGAATGAAGAAGACCTGAACAGATGGTCTCTCCCCAAAATTGATAAAACTATTATTTATCAATTTGGAACTTTTGATTTTAAGGGAAAATCTTCGGTAAAAATCGTAGAACAAACCATTATAGTAGATCAAATGGATAAAATCATTTATCTACTAACACATGAAGATCTGCATAAATATATGCAATTCTTCAAGTATATCCATATTGGAATGATACAGATAGCATTTAAGTCTTTAACCCTCAAAGGATTAAATGCTTCCATGTCTTGATCCCAGAGATGGCGGATGCCTTCACGGGCCCAATCTCATGAGTGTTGTTGAGACCCAGCCTCTGCGGTTTACTTCACATTTCCCAACTTAAGTTTATCTCTTTCTGATATAAACCTTTTTGAAGCTTTAAAATTACATTTACAGCTTTATGATTATGATTTTCTTCGAGGTTTTGAAACTATTGCCCTAATTTTCAGAATTCATTTTCGAGTTTTAAATACTTTAAATCCTAGAGTTCAGAAAGTTGTTCAACCAACCAAATGAACTACGAAACAAATCTGTTAGCATCCCATATTTCTACTAACAGAGTGATTAAATGGAATGAGGTGGTATTTCTAAAATCATAGATACCATCTTGTCACAAGACCAATCAATCAAGATATTGATCAGATAATCCAAACGGCTAATGACGATGTTGAAGTTAGATTCAACCCTCGTCGATCTATTACACTTCCTAGGGTTTCAATTCCTTCTGAAACCTCATTGAAATCTAGATCAGATGATTCCCAAACTCTTGAACCATTTGTCGAGGCACTTCGCCTAAACAAAAATAATATTTATCACCTAGTGAAAGAAAATCAATCTTTCACTCCATCTGAAATGAACTTTAGTCTTAATGAGCTACAAAATAGGTTCTAATACTAGAGAAGTTATTCTGAAGGAATACTTCCAACCAAAGTATGATAACTTTCGTACTTGGTATAAAAGTTTTACCTCTGAAAACCAACGTCTCAAAATTTCTGATTTATATTTTAAGAAAATGAGAGAAAGAAATAGTCGAGTCAAAGTAACTATTTCTTTCATCGCTTGGTTTTGCAATTAATATGCTCAATCTGCTCAAGTTGTAGTCTTATCCACAAAAAATGGCAAACTGAGCAAGAGAAAATTATTGAAGCCTCTTATCCTCCATCAGTTGTAAAAGTGGTGGATGATAAACCTCTAGAATTAGCGGTTTTCAAAAAAATAAGTTTTGATCAACAAATTCTGTTAGAATTTATTACTATAATTAAACAACTTAATTATAGTAATAGTATACTTCAAATAATTGTTGATCATCTTTTTAGCCTAGAATCTAAAATTGATCAGATGCTTAAGCAAATGGTTTCTACAGAGTAAAGCTTAGATAAAACTACTACAAATTTTTGAAACCTTTTATTTCTCTATCTCTTAAATTAGGACCCTCTTAGAAGACATTGAATTTGATTCTAAATCAGAGAAAAGTATGTAGGAGAAGATATCACAATGGGATGAAGATTCAAATGAATCCTCAATAGAATCGATTACGATCTGATCGCAAGTAATGTTGAAAAAGTTCAAGCCCTTTTTCAAGAATTACATGATTCACATCCTCCTTTTGATATCCAAAAACTTTCTTATCCAAAGAAAAATTTTGAAAAACATTATTATAAAAAACTGACACATCTGGATTTATTATTTAAAGAAGATACCCATTTCGTAGGAAATTCCTATGATGGAGATTCTCTGTATGAATGGAATATTGATGGATTTTTTGAAACTCAAATCATTCATACCCTTCATCAAATATTTATGTTTGCTACTATTGTTCAATCTATACATCAAACAGTAGCTAAGCCTCATATTGTCGCCTGTGCCATAATTTCAAGATTTTCTGGTACTATGAAAAGATGGTGGGATAATTTTTTTACTGTTCCTCAAAAGGATGATCTTCTTAGTGAAATTGACTTAAGTACTAAGGATCTTTCAAAAGAACAGCAGAAACTTAATGAAAATTCAGTCTATAATCTTCTTCAAACAATTATAGATCATTTTGCTGGATCCATTAGAGATTAAGGAGAAAAAAATTCGATCCTTACTCCAAAAATTAAGATGTCCATCCTTAACCCATTTTAGATGGTATAAGGATATTTTTCTGGCACGCATTATGACGCTTTATGATGCCAATAGCATTCATTGGAAATAAAAATTAATTGAAGGCCTTCCCAACCTTTTGCTGAAACGGTCAAAGCTACTCTACGTCTTTACGATGGAACAATTTCATATGAAACACTTACATATGAAAACTTTATTTCTGTCTATATTAAAATAGGATTAGTTATTTGCTCTGATATTAAATTAAAAGATCAAATGAAAAGAGAATGATTGTTTGAGCGAAAATAGTTTGGTGAATTCGTTTATTTGTGATCCTCAGTGCACCGTTACCTTCCAAACATAAAGGAAAAATAAAAAAGATTATTTTTTCTAAGCGTGAAAAATCTCATAAACATAAACGTGAGAAATTCATGCATAAATGTAAACACTCTCGTCCCTCTGGCCCTAAAACCAAAGAGACAAGAGAAATAAAATGCTATAAATACGGTCGTACAGGTCACTATGCTAATCGATGTACAGTAAAGAAGTTAAGAGAATTTCATATTGATAAAGGGTTAAAACAAACCCTAATAAAGATTCTCCTGACATCTTCGGATTCTGAAAAAGAATCTAAGGATGAAAAAGACTCATCATCATCATCATGAAAATCTAAGCGGTAAATCATCAGCGATTATTACAAAATATTATTAATATGTGTCTTTATATGCTCACTCATGAGCAAAAAGATCAATTAATTAAACTTTTAGCACAAATTGAAGATGATTCAACTCGTGATAAAATCATTAATATTCTTAATGATAAGAAGAAAGATAAGCTGAAAAAATTTGAGTTAAAGCCTCCTATATACTCCATGTTTAAAGTATTTCATAGGAGAGCTGAGGCCAGTTCATCTTCTTCTTCAGTTTCTTTAATAGAATTAAAATATGAATTAAATAAACTAAAAATGGAAGTTCAACAAATGAAAGCTGAGTAAGATCTAATGAATGGACGTCTTATGGATATAGAAATAAATCAAAAGATGCCCAATTCGTTCAAAAATCTTGAAGCCGATTCTAATCAAGAACCAGGCTTCTTACAAAATATTCAAAAGTTAATCTACCAAAAATGATTTATTTCCATTAAATTAATTATAAATAAAGAATTTATTTTACCTAATTTAACTGCTCTGGTTGACAGTGGATCGGATTTAAATTATATTTAAGAAGGGATTATTCCTTCTAAATATTTTGAAAAAACTAACCAGCGGTTAAAGACAGTCGATGGTGAATCTTTACAAATTAAATATAAATTATTATCTGTTATCATGTGCCAAGATGATGTTTGTATACAGATGCCTTTTATTCTTGTAAAATATCTAACTCAACATATTATTTTGGGAACTCCATTTCTTCTCAAAATAATGCTCATAACAAGAATTGATGATACTAGAATTCAGTATTTTTCTTTGGAATAAAGAAATCACATTCTGTTTCATCACAAATCCTAAGGAAATTATTATAAATGAAATGAATAGGCTCAATAATAAGTTTATGCATATCAATTGCCTAAAAGAAGAAATTAATGATTTAACTCTTAAACAAAAAATTTCTTATCCCCAGATAAAGGAGAAAATTAATCATTGTCTTCAAGATTTCTAGAAAGAAATTTGTAGGGACAACCCAATTATTTTTTGGGAAAGAAAGGTTCATTTAGTGGAACTCTCATATATTGATAATTTCAATGAAAGGGACATCCCCACTAAAGCTCGTCCTTGCTAGATGAACGAGCATTATCTTACTTTATGTAAAGCTAAAATTGTCGACTTATTAAAGAAGGAAATAATTTGACAATCTTACTCCCCATGGAGCTGTACCACATTCTATGTAATGGGGTCAGCTGAAACGGAAAGAGGGAGATCAAGACTTGTAATAAATTACAAGCCTTTAAATAAAGTATTAAAATGGATTATATATCCTATTCTTAATAAAAGGGATTTATTAAATCGTTTGCATAATGCAAAAATATTTTCAAAATTTGATTTAAAATCTAGTTATTGGCAGATCCAAATTAAAGATTCGAATCGCTATAAAACTGCTTTTATTGTTCCCTTCGGATATTACGAATGGAATGTAATGCCATTCGGACTAAAAAAATGCACCGTCCGAATTTCAACATATTATGAATGATATATTTAAAGACTATTTTAAATATATTCTTGTTTATATTGATGATGTTGTTATCTTTTCAAATACTATTGAAGAATATTTTAACCATTTAAAAATAATTATTACTGTTAGCTTGACACGTTCTCATCCTATTGACTCCACCTGTCACGTTATACATGCAAAATTACAACGCTTAATGCAAGATGAATTTCACCTTAAAGACAGAAATTATCTCCCCCTACCGCTATGGAAGTCTTCACCTTTGGTATTCTTCAACATCCCATTCCCATAGGTTCAAGCTTAGAGCATTGACTCTTATGATGGGCGTGACCCATATGAACTTATCATTACAGATCATCATGCATATCCAACAAGCTCACTCTTTGCTTTTTCTTCTGCAAGAGCTTCGCGGTTCTACTCCCTTTCAAGGGGATCCATACGTACTTTTGATGAACTCGTCAAGATTTTTGTAGTACAATTCATTGCAAACCAGAGGATCATTAAAAATTCCTCCCATCTCTCTGGCATTCTTCATGAGGGTGAATCACTTAAAGAATACTTCCAGAGATTCTCCTCAGATGCTCGCCAAATACACAGGGTAGAGAATTCGAGAAGTTTTTTCTTGAGGTCTTTGGCCTTCTACACTAATGTGAAATATGGTCCGCTCATATGCCGATTTGGTTCACCATGTGAAAACACAAATTTCTGCTGATGAGGCTATTAATGTCCATCAAAAACAATTTGAACAATCCATAGGAAAACGTAAGAGTGCTCTAGGAAACATAGATCAATAATCCCATCAGAAGAAGCAACAAGACAGTCATGATCTCCCTCCACGGCCCCCACATCAACGACGCGAATCACGACTGGAATACACGCCACTGAACACATCTTGTGTTAACGGTTTGTTGGTCATTCGAGATGAAGAGACCATCAAGTGGTCACATCCACTGAAATCAAATTCAGGAAATTAGAAGCAATATTGTCACTCACATCGAAGTCGTGGACATACTACAGAGGCGTGTAAACAACTTAAAGAAGAGATTGAGAGGCTCATTCAACGGGGATATCTATATCAATTTATGCAAAACCAACCAACATAACATAGCTCCAATTGGAAAGCGACAATCATCACGAAACAATTGCCTCCAAATAGTTGGAGAAATTGAAAAACGATTACTATCTAATCAAGTCTTCATCACCACCTTTAAAGAGTCGAGTTAAAAAATCTTGTATTAATCATCCCATCACTTTTAATGACTGGACTTAAGGAGTCCAAGTTTCATCAAGATCCTCTTGTCATGATGCGATTGGAGACTCCTGTTATGTTGTTAAGAGAATTTTGATTGATAATGGGAGTTCCGTTGATGTTTTATTTTACTCCACCTTTCTTAGCATGGGCCTGGTTAAAGAAAAACTTCAACCCGCTGCAGGACCATTATATGGGTTTGATAATCGCCCTGTATGAGTGGAGGGGACAATCACTCTTCCCGTTGTTCTCGGAGAACTTCCTCAACAAGTCACTCACTCAGTTCAATTCATAGTGGTGAAGTCAAATTCGCTCAATTCTTTGGAAGACCCTCCAATCAATCTTTAGTGTTGTCACCATCATCTTAAGATGAAATTTCAAACTCTCATTGGGGTTGGAGTGGTCTGTGGAAACCAACAAATAGCACAATCATGTTTACCTCAGACAAGCTCAACCATGCCCTTCGGTGACCTTCAACATCGAGATATTTAATCTTCAAGATAAAGAAGTATCTCAGAGGGTTTTGTCTGTAAAAGACTTGCTCCCCATGTCATTATCAGATGACCAACCGTCAAGCTATGACCAAAGATCCAGAGGAAAAAATCTTCCCTAAAATTTGGAACATGGAGGGTCTCTGAAAAGTATTATATATAATCCTTGGTGCATAAATATTGCAACCTTTAATTTACTCTATTTGTCTTTTCCTCTCCACCTCTTATCTTATGTTAACTCTCTCTAAAAATGTATCTCGTCCCTTTTGTTAAGTTATCTTATGACAATATTGTATCACCAACATTATCAAAGTAATGAGTTTATGGCTTTTTTTTACAAGCTTATTTCTTCTTCATTTAATCCTCCCACTTGAGAAATACACAACTCACGTTGCATCTCAATCAGGGCATAATCAATCCCAAGGGGACTTGATCGAACCTCCATATAGGTAAAAGTCAAGTAACACTTTGATACCAGGATAGTCAAAAGATCCTTGGTGGACATCCGACCTCTTATCTGAGGTTAGCGTCATGGTCTCTCACAAACAACCTGGATAAGTAAAAATTCGGATTCAATTCAACCTTTTCCATAGTTAGCGTCGAAGTCACACTTTGACAAACAACCTCGGATAGGTCAAAAATTCTCAGCGGATTCAATTCAACCTCTTCCATACAGGTTAAAGTCATCAAGTCACACTCTGACAAATAACCTCGGATAGATCAAAAATTCTCAGTGGATTCAATTCAACCTCTTCCATACAGGTTAACGTCTTCGAGTCACACTCTAACAAACAACCTTGGATAGGTCAAAAATTTTCAGCAGATTCAATTTGACTTCTTCCATACAGTTAACGTCATCGAGTCACACTTTGACAAACAACTTCGGATAGGTCAAAAATCCTCATCATCGCCAAACTCGTAGGTCATCACTGCCGCCATGCTGCCGGGCATTATCATCAACCATCGCGCAGTCATCACCACCACCGCGGGCCGTCGTTGGGCATTGCCGTCAACCCTCATCGCCGGTCATCACCGCTGACCACCGTCGTCGAGCATCGCTGTCAACCATCATCCCCGGTCGTCACCATCGATAACTGTCGCCGGCCACCATCGTCGGACATCGCCGTCAACCACCATCACCGGTTATCATCGCCGATCATCGCCTCTGAACTCGGTCGGCGACGGTTGATGCCTCTTTGGAAAAGCGGAGTCGCCGTATACACGCCTTGATCGCCTCCGGGCCGGTGGTCCGCGAGATTGATGCCTCTTTCGAGAAAAGCGGAACCTCCATATGAACCACGCCCCTCCGAGCGGTCGGTCACGAGCGATTGATGCCTCTTCGAGGGAACCCTGACGTATGTCTGTGCGCTCTCGATCGGCCGAGGTTGGCGCTCTTTTGAGAGAAAACCACGGCGTATGTACCGCGACGCGTCGCCTCCGGTCATCCAACAAGGGATTCGCCTCTTAGGGAAAATGAGCCTTGATGTACACGCTTGATTGCCTCCGAACACAGTCAATCCGACGACGTTGACGCCTCTTCGAGGGAAAGCGAACCACGTCGATGTATCATGAGGAGATCGTCTCAAATCGATCTCGAGGTTGATGCCTTTTGAGAGAAAACTAGAACCACGGTATGTATCCGCGGCCATAGCCTCGAGCGATCTTCTCCCAGAAGAAGGAAAACCAGTCATGAGGTGTGTATCTCCTGGCCCAGGAGGTTTTATAAACCCCATAGGCAAAAGGTCAAAATCGGCTTCTGAAAGCTGGCAGCCAGCAGGCGTTTGCACCGTCGTGTAGCGCAACCCACGACTGAACTATCGGCCGCCGATCGAACCTTGCAGCTGCCCATCACCCGACCGGGCCTCCGCGTTCCGCGATCAAGACCACCAAACGCGTCCGGATACGTGGCATGTAGGCGCATGCGTGAAGAACCGGATGGGCATAACCACGAAATCTTGTGCATCGCGTACTCGCGCGATCCGTGACTGCCTTCCATGATCATAATCTTGTGCTTTCATGAAGATCTGTTCTCTCAAAATGTATGGTTAACGGACCCACAAATTTCATTGAAGAATTTGCTATTTTCAAGTATTTGGCGTATATATTTTTTGATGATTGAGATAATGACATCCAAAAATATGAGAGCAACTGATCTGACCCTGAAAATTTTACTAGTCGAAGCACGAATCTTGATGTCGAAAGCAATCTGATTCTGAATTAAGACTAACCTAGATCAAGTTCTTATTATTTAAATCGACTCTTAAACATTGAGTGTTTATAGTCAAATCGAGGGTCTTGACGAGCCAGATCTAACAAGCCCAAGATCTCATAATTCTGACTTCATTTAAGCATTCAAATACACAAAATACATCAGATGATCAAGAGAATCATTTTGAGCCATCCGATGGAGGAGTGGTTCGGATTTTGCATGTATTCTGGCGCCAATCTATAAATAGCTCTCATTCTTCTTCATATGGGGGCAGCGAAAGAGAGAGAGCTCTAAAGATTGAAAATCCTCCAAGCATAATCGTGCCACCACTCGATGGTGCCACCGTTGGTTGCCATCCGTCACCGCCGTAGTCCCAATTAATCGCCGTCAATCGTCGGTCATCACGTAGCAATCGCCGCCAGCATGTAGGTCATCGTCGTCCCATCGTCACGCGGTCATCACGCCGACCGCCATCTTTGCCTCGGTCCCCGCATCGCCACTTCTTTGGTCACCCTCACGACGACCTTCATCGTCGATCATTGTTCACCATCTTCACTATACTACAAACGAAAGTATATAGGCATTTGTTGTCGATTGGATTCATTGTGTCTTAATACTCTCTATTAATCTAATACTTTATACTCCAAAATAAATACATAGTGGAAGATTTTTACTAGACTAGGCCTCGTGATTTTTCTCTCTTTTCGAGATTTTTCACATAAAAATTATGGATTTTTATTATTAATACTTCAAACATCTCTGTGTATGTTGGACTCCACAATATGGTAGTAAACTTTTATTCTATTTATGATTTTACATATATATATATATATATATATGTTCATATTTAACTCATTTGAAAATTATTCTATTCGTGTTCACCTCATATTCGAAATGACTCAATATTTTAATGTTCATTGGTTTGAATTGTTCAAAATGGCCTGTATAAGCTCAAAATCTCTCTCTCTCTCTCTCTCTCTCTCTCTCTCTCTCTCTCTCTCTCTCTCTCTCTCTCTCTATATATATATATATATATATATATATATATATATATATATATATATATATATATATATATATATATATATATATTGAGTTAAAGTTGAACACCATTAAATGAAGGATTGTTCATGTTCAGCTCATTTATAAATTGAGCTTAAAATATTTATTTATATTTGGTTCGTTTGTTTAAAGAATGAGCCGAACACGAGCTGTTATTTTTATGCATTAATATATCTAATATTTAAATTTTGATCATTATCAAAATAGTATATTTTTAAAAAAAATTAATGATTATATTATTTTTTATGTAATATTAAAAAGTTGTGTGTTATTTATATAAATATGAAAGTTTAGATATTAGATATGTAAATATATAAGACTTGTGTGGCATGTATGTAAATGCCCTTTTATTTTATCTTTTTTTTTGCTATTTTATTAGAAAATAATTTAATATTTTATAATTTTGAGTTGGTATATAGCATGTCAAGACAACCAATATATATTAAATTAGCCTTATAAACTTATTTAATCATTTTTGGGCATACAAGATTTGTGTATTTCATTGGGATCACTTCTATTTATTATTTATTTTATTTTATTTTATTATATATATATATATATATATATATATATATATATATATATATATATATATATATATAAACTTATTTAATCATTTTTGGGCATACAAGATTTGTGTATTTCATTGGGATCACTTCTATTTATTATTTATTTTATTTTATTTTATTATATATATATATATATTGTTGGCTTAATATGCTCAATGATTATGTTCATTTTCTAAGAAGTAGGTTCAAGTTTGATTGATTATGTGCTATTATTATCTTTGATTAAGTTTATTTTTATTTATTTATTTAATGATTTTATGTCTATTTAACTCCAATTAATTTTGTATTTTATTTTTTTATTGCTAAAAATCTATGTATTTATAAAACCAAAACTTATGTTATTTTTTAACCACGAAACTAAGATATTTATGCATGTCATGATTAAATCATTAGAATTTGATAAAATTGAAAAAATATGTTGAGAGTTTATTCTAAATTTCAATATGTGGGTGAAATTTTGAAAAAAAAAAAAAAAGGATGCAAGAGTTTATAAGTTTATAAATAGCAATATTTTAAATTTTATGTATGTAATTGTTCTTTTATTTTTGATTAATAACATATTTGAATAGATATCAATTTCTTTGTGAAAAAAAGGTCTCATGAGAAAGTTGATATTGCAATAACTTATTGATTTTATAATAAAGATGAGCTTACAATGAAGGAATCTACTTTGTTCTTATTACATGAAGGCCTTCTCTTCACTTCAATTGAGTCCACCAAACATTTGGAATCCCATCCTTACAAGTGTTTAAAAATAAGCTCAAAATAGTTTTTGAAAGCTTGTAATAAGGTTTTAGAATTTGAATTGTAGAGTTAAATTAATTTCATGATTAGTTCTTAAATAGGAAGACAAATGTAGGGTAGTAGTTAAGTTGCCCTAATATAATATGAAAATTTTATGCCTCACTTATTAGAAAAAGCCTATTTGCATGCAAAGAGGTATGGTTGAGCATATAAGTTTCTTCAAAAAAATTACATTTATGAGTGCTTCAAGCATCACTTTCACTTCTTTTAAGGAAAATGTTAGGTTTTCTTACTCACTATCAATTTCATTTTTATTGAGATAGATAGAGAGAGAGAGTGTGTGTGTGTGTGTGTGTGTGTGTGTGAGTGAGTGTGTGTGTGAGAGAGAGAGAGAGAGAGAGTGAGAGAGAGAGAGAGAGAGAGAGAGAGAGAGCATTTACATACTTATCATATAATTCTTATATATTTACATATCATCTACATAAAATCTAATATTTATATAAATAATATCAAAATATTTAATATAACATCAAAAATATCACCATCATTAACTTTTTTTTTAAAGTGAATTACATAGTTTTATACATTAGAAACACAATATATATATATATATATATATATATATATATATATATATCAAATAAATCCATAAGAATTGTGCCCTATGCACACGTAAATCTTCCAATTTATTATTAATTTTTGTAATATATTGCACTCATATCATCACATCTAACTCTTGCACTTACAAAGATGAAAATCATAATATAAAGGCTTTTCTTAAATTGACATTCAACATTTGTTATATGGTGATCTATTTTTTTCTTCTATAACAACAACAACAACAAGCCTTAATCCCACTAGGTGGGGTCGGCTACATGAATCCTTCATCTCCATTGTGTCCTATTATGTGTCAAATTCTCATTTAAATCAAGTATACTAAGATCAATTTTTTACATCTTAACCAAGTCTTTTTTTTGGTCTACTCTACCTTTCTCTTGCATAAGGCAAATCTAATGCATCTACTCTCTTAATCGGATTGGACTAGGCTTTATGTGAAACCATCTAAGGCAACTCTCCCTAATCTTATCTACCACAGCTACTCCAACTTTTTCCCGAATATACACATTTTGCATTCTATCTCTAGAGTAAAGCCATTCATCCACCTAAGCATCCTCATCTGTAACACTTAACTTAGTCTTATGCTTCTCTTTTATTGTAACATTATTGAAGTCGTGTCTTACCACCATCTTATAAAATTTTCCTTAAGTTTAAGTGGAACTTTTCTATCACATAATAGGCCGATGCATTCCTCCACTTCAACCATCCAACTTGAATTCTACTAATAACATCTCCATCTATTTCACCATCATTTTGAACAATAGAGCCTAAATATCTAAACGCTCACTCTTATTAATGACTTGTTCACCTAATCTCACAACACTACCACTAGAACTTCTACAACTAAAGTTACACTCCATATATTCAGTTTTAGATCTACTTAAATGAAATCCTTTAGACTCTAAAGTTTACCTCCATAATTCAAGTTTCTATTGGACTCTCTAGTCTTATCAACAAGAAGAATGTCATCAAAGAAAAGCATACACCAAGGTACATCTTCTTGTAAATGCCTAGTAAGAACATCCATAACTAAAGTAAAAAAGATAAGGGCTTAAAGTTGATCCTTGATGTAATCCAACAAATAGGAAAATATTTTGTCAATCCTCCTTGTGTTTGGACACAAGTACTCTAGTATACATATCCTTAATGACTTGAATATAACCAATATTAACTCCTTTCTGTTATAGAACTCTCCAAAGAACATCTCTTAAAACTTTATCATAAGCTTTCTCTAAATCAATAAATATCATATGTAGATCCTCCTTACTTTCTCTATGCTTCTCCATCAAACCCCTTAACAAATGTATAGCATCCATAGTAGATCTACCTGGCATGAAACCAAACCGACATGAGAAACTTCATCACATCGTAACCTATGCTCAATTACTCTCTCCCATAATTTTAATGTATGGCACTTAACTTAATGCCTCTATAATTTGTACACTCTTGTGCATCACCTTTATTCTTAAATATAGAAACCAACAAACTCTTTCTCCACTCATCTGGCATCTTTTTAGTTTTTAAAATGACATTAAAAAGATTTGTAAGCCAAGAAATTCCTTGATCTCCTAAACATTTTCACACTTCTATTGGAATATTATCCGGTCCTACTATTTTTTCCACATTTCATTTTCTTTAAAGCTTCACTAACTTCAGATTTACTAATACAACGATAAAATGAAATTCTATTTTTGTTTAGGGTATTAAGGTTGCTAAAATCAATCGTATTTCATCCTTCATTGAAAAGTTTATCAAATACCTCATCCACCTATTTTCAATATCTTTTTCTAAAAAAAATATTTTATTATTTTCATCCTTAATACACCTCACTTGAACTATGTCTTTACTTCTTCTATTTCTTTGGTTGGCTAACTTATACATACATCTTTCACCTTCTTTGGTATCTAATCTATTATATAAATCACTAAAAGCTAAATTTTTGCATCATATACTTTCTTAGAATCTCTACAATTTTATATCTTTCTCAATTCTCCAAGTTTTACATCTAAACCAAGTTTTATAACAATACTTTATTTTTTATTTTTTCTCACTGACTCCACCACCAACTATTCTTATTAAAAGAAGCTTTTCCTTTGATTCTCCAAGCACATCTTAGCGCTTAATTTCACTTATTTTTTTTCCACATAATATTAGCTTCCTCATGAACATCTCAAATTCTAACCTCTTGTAGCTTGCTCTTAAAAATATTTTTTTTGTGTTCTTTAAGTGTCCACATCTAATTCTAGGATAATATTTTGATTTATTTTTTCTTTTACAACCTTTTATCTTAAAATCTAAAACTAACAATCGATGTTGGGTACTTAGATTTTCACTTGGAATAACCTTACAATCTTTACAATCTAAACGATCTATTTTTCTTATCAAAATAATCAATCGTGTTTTACTAGATCCATTTTATAAGTAATAATATGTTCATCTCTTTTCTTAAATAAAGTGTAGAATAAAATCATAAGCTAAAAGAAAAAATCTAATATACCCTAATTAGTCACTCCAAATCCATAACCATCTGAATACTTTAAAATCTTCTACCACTCTACCAACATGTCCATTTAAATCTCCTCCAATAAATACTTTTTCTTCGAGAGGTATCTTTTGTATTAATCTTTAATTCATTCCAAAATTTTTCTTTTGTGCTTACATCCAAACCTACTTGAGGAGCATGTAACACTTATAACATTAATAATCTTAAGATCAACAATAATCTTTAAAGCTATAATTCTATCTCCACATCTATTAATATTTATAACATTATCCTTCAAACTTTTATCCATAATCACACCTACACCATTTCTAGTTCGTTTTACCGAATACCAAAGTTTAAAACCTAAACTATCAATCTCGCTTTCTCCCCAACCCATTTAGTTTCTTGAACACACAAAATATTTATCTTTCTGTGAACCATAATATCTATTAATTCCATTAATTTACCTGTAAGAGTACCTATATTCCAAGATCCTAACCTTCTAGTTTCATGGACTAACTTCTTTGCCCGATAATCGTCCATAATGTGGGAACTTGCTTATTTAACATCGACCGCAATGCGTACGTTCTAGACATTTTTCACTGTATTCAAGTCATACAGTGCGTCGCTTCCAAGGGACGCCCTAGCATTAACACAATGATTTAAAGGATTCATGTCATGATTATTTCAACAAGTTTTATGCTGGCTGTCGACTACCTAACGCAACCCTCCACTTTTCACATCCGGACTTGGGACCGGCAATGATAGTGTTTTTAAATTAATTGAATTAATTAATTAATTAATTAATTATATATATATATATATATAATCAATCTATAATTTAGTCACACCCTCCTATTTGACTGTTCTTTCACATAATTAAATTTTGTGAAAGAGCACACTCAATTAGAATTGAATGCATGAAGCAAATTGCTATGGAATATTATTCAATCATGGAACCTCACATAACTAGAATTAATAAACAGAAATTTTTGGCCCCACTATTATAACCATTATTAGAGTTTTTAAATTATTAATATTTTATTTTGAGATGAATATTGATAAAAATAATATTAAAAATAGTAACACAAAAAATAAAATGAAAATCTTTTTTAATTTATTTTTAGATGAATATAATACTTAAAAAAAACTATTTAAATTTTGTATTATATTTATTTTAAGATAAATTTTTTACTCGAATATGCCAAATTATAATAAAACTTAGTTGGAATGTACCTTTCGTCCCACATAATTGGATTGCAAGAGTTTCTGCATCATCTTAATGGTATGTTAACATCTTTGTAGAAAAATGAATATATTTTTATTTTATTTAATTTTAAAATCCAATCTATATCTCCATCTGATAGGCAAAATAATATATCTTATCCAATTTTAAAAAATAAAAAACTGATGGTCTACCTAACATGGCCATTTTTCAGCTCCTCTTTAAATTTGGTACTTGCGAAATTTAACTTTGATGTTAAATAATAGAGAGTTTAAGAACGGTAAACACTTATTAGTGATTAAGCCATCATTCAACTAATCTATAAAAGTGGAATTCAGTGCTCTCCTTCCTCATACCAGTGAAGCCATGGAAAAGGCAAGCAGTATCATAAGAAGCTCAATACATTCCTTCTTCACCAGCTATGATACCTTTGCCTCCATAGCCACAGTGCTTATCTTCCCTTCAACAGCTTTCACTCTCATCTTCAGTGCTCTCAACCCTTCGACTTCTTCCTCCACTGTCTTTCAATCCATCTCCCTTCGAAAACATCAAATTTTCGACATTTTTTATCTCAAATTCTCGCACGCAATCCTCTCCTTCATCGTCACTCTCCCCTTCGCTCTCACCTCCCTTTCTCTAGCCAAAGCATCCATAATTCTCGCCGCTCGTGAACTCCATCGTCACAAGCAATCTTCTCCTCAAATCTCTTCATTCCTTCCTCTCTACTGCCCGCTCGCCCTCACCCAACTCTTCAATAGCTTTCTCATGCTATCTGCCAATGCAATTCTCTTCTTGATCATGTTCCTCCTCTTCAGCACAGTAGAATCGCTCGGCTTCGACTCTACATGTATCATATTAACAATATCCGCCATCGGCTTCATCCTCTATTCGATGATTATCGCAAATGTATTTGTGATCTGCAATCTGTCGAGCATTGTTGTGGCAATGGAGAATTGCAGACCTCATGAAGCATTTATAAAGGCGTTCGTGCTCATAAGGGGAAGAGCTGTGGTCGCCTTATCACTTGCTCTTCCTTCTAATTTGGCTATGGCTGCAATAGAATCAGTGTTTCAAGTAAGAGTGATGAGGCCATATTATCAGAATAATGAATTTGATCTATCTTTGCTATGTGAGGGATTCACAATAACTTATATGTATTCTATTCTTATTGTGCTTGACATTATCATCAATTGTTGCTTCTATAAGTTCTGCAAATATGATTTATTGAGCAACTGTGAAGGCCAGTTTGATTATGAAGCAGGGTTGGGAGAAGAAGAGAAAGGAGTTCTATGAGTTTGATGTGTTCATAAAATAGAAACTAAGGAAGTTTTATGTTGAAGATGAGGAGAGCTATTAAGCAATATTATTTTGCTTGATTACAGTATGTATAAAGATTGTTTAAGTGTAAAAATAGTTAATAAAATGAAAAATTTATAAGTGATGAGACTTGCTCATCATCTCCTGCTTCTATAAAGATCCTTTTTTTTCCAAAATGACTTTGTGAAGTCATGACTATGCTTCCACTTCTCAGGATGGCTAATAGAAGGTTTTGGCCTATTCAACAAATCATCATTATGGGATTACAAGCTGTATCACAGGAACTGTCAACTAACTCTCTCACTAATGCTAACGAGAAAAGGAGAACATAATCATTATTAAATACAACATCAGCTCCTAACTACAGGTTGTATGGTTTTTGCGATTTTACAATCGACTAATTTTATATGTTTTGAGAATTCTGTGTGTTTTCACTTTCCTCCTCTCACATTGGTTATTTGCTCTGATCTTCCATGACTGTTCTGATTGTTTGATGAGATATCATGAGAAGAAGAGCTGCCTCTAATGGCAGTAGCGGCAGAGTTGGTCGTGTTATGGCTGCAGATCCTGGCTGCAGGAACGTCGTGGTTGTGCTTCCCCTCGTAAGTCGTTACGACCGCTTTGGGGTCGGTCGAAGCTCTTTCAACATGCTTTCGAACAGTGCAGCCGGAGCTGGTGCACCTGTAATAGCTCCTGTAGATGATAGCAGTAAATAGCAGCTATGCATTAAGTAGGAATGAGTCACATTCATGGCAGATCAAAATCATCATCATTGCTAAAAAACTTTAGAATTTGTTAGCATTCATATGGCTTATACTATGTTATAGGGTATGCAGTGGTTATAATTTAAAAATAACTGATCACAATTCAATAACTTATGATGAAATATCACTAGTGTTGTTTGATCGTTCAGATAATTCAGCTCATATAAGATCTGTTTCTCATTGGACAACCATTAAGGGGTCAAATTAGTTTTAAAATGGATTCTGCAAAATAAGAACAAGAGAATGACAAAATGTAATATAATTTAGACCAGCTCAGAATAAATTGAGATGAAATTTGAACTCCTTACTGTTCATAGCCGTTGATGTGTAAAATAAAATGGTTAAAATGAGATACCTTGGGTGAGGATTTCCTTTTACTATCTTTTGCCCATATTTGCGCCATCTGTAGCCATCATCCAAAAGATCAACTTCACTTGTTGTTTGCAGAATTATCCTTGATTCTGTTAGTGTCCTATGAGAAGAAGACTCTATTACCCTGGTTTCCAAGTTTCTGTCAAGTAAAACAAGATTTCTTTTAAAGAAACAAAGTAAAATAAGTGGAGGCATTGAAACTTGCTGTGAGAGTGAACCTTCTTTTATGCTCAGGCTCGTCATCTTCTGCTTCATCATCACCCAGTTCCTCGTCGTCGCTTGAACCTACTAACTGTTCAAAAACTCCATGCCCAGATTCTCGCTCTCTTTTAGACAAACCAGTCATATGATCACCTGATCTGTTGAAGTTCAAATGGTCATCCTGTCGTAGTGATTCAGAGTCATTAGGATCAGAATTTCCATTTAATTCAGTGACACCTTCTTTCGATCGTCTATTTGGTATTGGTCGATCATGACTGTGTTGTCCCTTATAGATTATCTCAGTCACTTGGCCATCGATGGAGCGTTCAACCTTTTTCTTAACTGGACAGTTTGGTTGGGTACATTTGTAGTAGCTCCTTGGATATTCACAGCCTTTCACCTGCTTCTGCCCATACTTACGCCAATTGTACCCATCATCAGCAGGTTTATCAGCAACAATAGCAGCTGGCTGAGATCTTTGATCAAAATGAGATGCTAAAGCAGATTCATTATTAGGAATGTTTTTACCATAAGTAATGGACAGTAGAGGTTGGGATGCTGACATGTTAATGGTAGCTATTGGCTGTATAGTGGAAGCTGATGAAATAGAAGATGAAAATTCTGGCTGGCTTTGCATTTGATTATGTGAATGGGCAGCCTGGGAAGTTACTTGTGCTAAGGTATGTTGATGTGAAATTCCAAAGTTTCCCTGCATATAGCCATTAGTCCAACAACAACAAGCCTTTATCCCACTATGTGGGGTCAGCTACATGAATCCTTCTTCTCCATTGTGTCCTATTAAGTGTCAAATTCTCATTTAATTTTAATAAACTAAGGTCATTAGTCCATTATGTCAAATTAGCAAGTATGAGTACCAATTCGGCAACTAATTTACACACATTGACAAAATTCTAGGTCACTTATCATTGTAATATCTCACTTCTTTGTTTTTCTAAAATAATAAACTCACAATGACTTCCAACACTTCGTTAAACACATTTATGTATCCTAATATGTTGTGTCAAGTCATTACAATCAAGTTGACCTACAATAACAATCCTTTATCAGTTAGTCTCATAGGACCTTTTTTTTGTTGGACAGATTTCTGGGATATGCTAATGGATCCTTTACCGCTTCTCCGAATGTTCATTCATACAAGAAACTTTCAAGAGAGATAACCAAGATTGTGAGGTTTTAGGACCATGTGAAAATCATCAATCTTGTATTACAAGAATGATTTGCGTAACATTAATTACTTATTGAATGGATCAATTTTACTCTCTTTGAAAAAGTTATGCCCAAGTTGATCGAGTTAAGTCTTCTTGAGAGCTACGAGCGAGTTTTTGTGAATTTATTCAAGATTATAAAGGCAAAATCATGTAACTAACAGGTAAACTTCAATAACTCTGTCAATAGCAAATGAGTGTAATTGAGTCATGATTATTTCGACAAATTTTATGCTGGCTGTCGACTACCTAACGCAAATGAGTGTAAATGAGTGTAATTGAGTATTACAACAAAAACTTTGGCTTATTCAATAAGTTAGTTCTTATTGGTGATGCTATTTGTGATAAGGACAAGGTGATCTCTATCTTATTGTTTTATGAGAAGAATTCAAAATGTTTGTTACTCTAGTTACTAATAGAAAAGATGATTAGATTCAATTATGTGAAAAGGATAAGACAAAATGGAATAAAACAAAGCAAGCATAGTTCAAAGTTGTTTGAAAAGATGTACAAACAGAATTTATATCTCATGTAGCATTCAACATAAATAATTGAGGATGAGGGTATATAAAATTAATGAAAATACCTGAAGCAAAATTTTAGTAATGGGTATGCCATAAAATCAGCCCAATCAAATAAAAATAACAATAAAAATATATTAATTTCAAAAGAATGTTGCCTACAGTGAAATAATTAGCTTGTGACATCCAAAACTCTCAACTACGATATTGTTAGCTTTGGCCTAGCAATACTCATGATTTTGTCCGTTTAGTGCAACTTCCTAGGAGGTCACACAAGAGTGCTCCAACACAAGCATGCTTCGTAGGAGTGCCACCATGAGAAAATATAGTGGACCGCAAAATAAATACAAAGAAGATCAAGAAAACACACAGAGATAGAATCATGGAGACTTATGAGGTTCAGCTTCAACCAAGCCTACATCCACAAGAGATGAGTGGTGATCCAATACACTTTCAAGGAAGCCATAAGAATGATGTAGAAATTGAAGAAACAATTATTAGACCTTTCCAAATCTTAAGTGCACCTACATGCCGACCAGGAAGAAATCTAAAAGAAACACTCACATATAGGCTTACCTCAAATCACGATATCAGCTTGAAGTTCAATGATGTGAAAGAACGGAGAGAGAGACCTCTCTCACAAACAACTGAATCAAACAGTAACCACTTGAGAAGACCCCACAAAGGGTCCTTCTTGCCAAGAGCTGTTTGTTCAACCTGCAACTTCACTAACCACCAACAGTCATAGAATAGAACTCAAGAGGATCTCAAATTCCAATCTGTTCATCATATATTACCCAAAAAATCGATATTTACTAATAGTAGATCAACCTCAAGACCATATATGGAATAATTGAAGGAAAATACCAAAGCATATCAAAGCCTTACACCAATACATAATCAATTCACATGCAAATCCATCGTGAAAACAGTGATTTAAGTCATGCAAAGCCCAATAAATTTTCCACTGTTAGAAAGCTTTTAAAATTGATATGGGATAAAATCAATGCTTAATTCCCTCCATACACTGCCTCAGCTTGAATAATATGATTGGCACAACTAATCCTAATCACCATTAACTAAGGATTAATCACGAGGTCCCCTTCAATGATTTGAGACTATTCTAAACAGAAGGCCAGCTTCCCCATATTCAATTAAGACGTTGGATTAGCCCTTTCAACCCTTTGATTCGCTATGTTCATCTAGAAAGGCAAAGGTGACTAAGTGACTAAGTGAGTGGAGAATTAAGTATTTCTTTTAAATTTGTCATTATGTTTTGACTTTCATAAGAACACCGAAATTTCAGTTGATTTCGTAAATCAAAGAACACGAGAAAGGCAAAGGTGGGAAAAGACTGAAAGAGAACAAAACATATTTCTGTTAACCCTACCCCTTCCCTGCGCTGCACTCTAGAAATCCTTCATGGTAAAAATCCAAGCCATACGTAACAGAGAAATAACACCAACAAAACAGAAGAACAACCTAAAGGTTCAATCTTCGAAGAAAACCACGCACCAAATTAGAGGAAAACATTGCGGGAGAATCGAGAAAACCGCCTGGGCTGAGTCCAGGTGGCACCGTAAATAACGGCGACTTCGCCACCAACAAATTCATCGGTCGGCTATGGCCCAAGTTCAAACTCGCTCCTTCTCTTCCACGTACTCCACGTGCTTCGACCGCCGCCATCTCCGACGGCGGTGAGGCCATAGCGCCAGCAAGTAGCTGCGAGAAGGACCGGTACTCGGACTCCGGCTCGAAGAAGCTCGAGGCCAGCGTCATCGGACCGGGACTCGCCTCTGCCGTTCCGCCGCGAAAGAGGATTTCGACCGTAGACCGCGGCGGAAGTGATATCGACGGCCTGTTCATCTCCGCCGCCGAGAAAGCAGCGCCGCTTTTTTCCGCCATATGATTGAAATTGAGGGTGGCAGAAGGCGTCAACTCATGGAGCAACGGGATCGGCGAAACGAAAAAAACTAAACTTTTCCCCTTATTGTTTATTGGAAAACTTCAAATCGATATTTTTGGAAGTATCTGATGGGTTTTGATTCGATTGGTTCGTGCTTCTTTGAGGGCTTTCGAGGAAGTCGACGGCTGGATGGGAGAATGCAAGTGGTCGGGAAGGTGAGATGGAGGAATCCCTCCGAGTGGGTAACGTTGACTGACGTGGTATGTAAGCTACTGTGGTGGAGAAATGACGGTTTGACCTTGTCTCTGAGGTAATTTATCGAATTAGGTAATTCAACGGTCTAACCCGCCAATGGAATTCACGCGGTGGTTTGATTGACGAAATTTTCAAATTAAGTATATTTTAAAACTTAATTAATAAATTAAATACAGGTAAAAAAAATTTAAATATAGGTACAGTCGCCCAATAAGTGGGTGACTGGCCGGCCACCTCACCACCGAGATGGAGCCGCTTCTCGCGAACCTGCTACACTTAAGTCAATTGTCGATAATCTATCGACTTAGACTAAGAAACCGTCGATTATCGACGACGAAGTGTATTAAGCCCGATAAGTAGGCGACTGCTGCTCAATTTTTAAAAAAACATGTTGTCTTTTTTTTAACGATGTAGAGAAAATACAAATAGATGTAGCATGAACTTGTAATACCAGTAAATAAATGATACCAGAAAATACAAATAGATCAAACAGCTACAAATGTACTAGTAATCAAACGATGCAAAAAAATTTCATCCATAAGCCAAAAATAAACTCAATGATGCGGATAAAGTGAACAATAAAATATCCAGAACAAATATACAAAATAAGTACACCTCTAAACACTATCGTCGACGCCGGCCTATAGTATCGCAGATTACTGAGTATAGTGCTCGGGGCGAACGGACGCGATGATGAGCTTGCTGCATCATCGATCCAATGTCCAAAGTCTGAGAGCAATCCCGACGTCGACGCCCATATAGTGCAGACGGGTGCTCTCTGGAGAAGAAGATGGTCTGGATCAAGATAGGATGGCCGGCGCATGTCATGCCGCCCCGGTCATATCGCGTATATGCCCGCACGCTCGTATTCTCTTATATGTGTCGCTCGATCATGCATTATATGCCAGATTTATTGATGGTGAACCGATAGTCCACGCCATCTCAACGCCCAAAAGGGAAAAAAGATCCTTCGCCAAAATATGCTTCGAAGAAAACCAGTTTAAAATGTTACTACGTAAATATGTGGAAATAATAACTAAGAAAATATGCAAATTATAGAGTTATCTTAACATATGCTCGCTCAGCGGGTGCTCTGGGGTAGTACGTCGTCGGTGGGTTAGTAGGCGCCTTCAGCAAGTACAATGATGCCCACGACCTAAACCAGATCATGTACCGGCGTAGGGACCTTGTGGCCGTAAGTATCGCCCACCACAAATGTGATCTCTCGGCCTCGCGGCGATGTACAATACCGCATCAGACTGCTTCCTCACATCGACTCTAATGAAACGGAGTCCATCGGGCACCAGACCGGGGCAAGTGACCAAACTAACGGGACTCCGAAGGTGTCACTCATCCTCTTCCAACTAATCGGAACCTGCAACTGAGATGTCCTCACCAGCACCTCTCATCGATGGTCGATGGTTCTAAGTCACCATGTATGCAGAGCAATGATTTGTGATTTGTTGAGAATGATATATAAATTAAAAGTACCGCCTCGGTAGAAGTCATCTAACTCATCCCTAAAATTTTGATATTGTAGAGCGATCAAGCACATATCTCGCTTCCACGAAAAAAAAATATCATATACAAGTCGTAGCATGTCATTATGTTAAAGCTATAAAGATATTGATTTCCTTACCAAACCATGTCGAGCCCATCGAGATCTCTAGGGGACATGTAACATCGGTCACCAACATGCAGACGCCCCAAGACCGTGATCAGAAGAATCAAGACACCCAACCATGTTAGCCCTCCTCGGCCTGGTAGACTCATGCAACTCTCTGATAAGTGGGCTAAGCTGCATCGCCAGATAGAGTGTTGAATGTGTCAAGATCCTCAAGAATGGGAGATACGCAAATGCACCTCGAATTCGTGTAAGTAAAACTCCCAAGAAGGAACAAAATATAGGCTCGCACATGTCTGATGAAGTCCAACTCAGGGAGGTCTGTGTAGGACTCCCTAAAAAATGTCCAACGTAACCACCTGAGTGGCATGCAGGTCTGAGCGTGTGCTTGGCCCATCCCCGAATGTAATTGGGTCATCAATCATGATACACAATGGAATCGGATGCCCACCTATAAGCTTCGCCGCATCCCAACCACCACTACCATGTCCTACATAGATCGATAACCCGGTCTGCCAATACGAAACCTGTGATCATTGCAACGCCCCGCAATGTCACCTCCCACAAAATGAAATGTGTTCTGGGAGACCAACGCCAACTAATGTCGCGATGATGGTCAAGTCGATGCCGTTGCCTAACACAATAAAGTCCGAGTGGAGGCCTGAGAACCGTGGGCACGTGATGGGCCACTCTCTGAGCATAAGAAGGTGAGATGCTGCCTCCAAAATAGTCGCGGTAAAAAAGGTTAGGTCAAGTAACGTAATACGGATAAATGAAACACATAGAAAAAATAAGCTAGTATATTCATATCAGACTGGATGTGCCCCGGTCCGCCACGGCGGCTATGCTAGGATGAACCTCTGCAGTGCGGGTCAGGCCATCAATCGCTCGCTTCCTCGGCGACGCCTAACCGGTAGAAGGCTCCTCGCCATCATACCCGTAACAAGAAATGGAAATTTATTAAAAGATATAATTGCAGACAAAGAAAAATTATGCATATTCAGATATATCTAAACACAAACTAAACTCACCTACTAGAAGGGTTATGTGGGCACGATGTCCCAGAATGGCGATTGATTTACAACTACTACATGTGATTGCTTTGTGATGCACTCTCATCCATTGTGTTCTTGTACATGATCGTGGCATACCCGATCGACTTTGACCACCGGCGATCAAAGGATGCACCGTCTGGCCGTCGCGTATTTCGATCATGCGACATGAAAGTTAAGAGTATGTCCTGCATATCGACATGGTGTACTTGACACATAAGCGAGATGATTGATTCTCCCATGTCTTAGAAACTGTAGCATGACTACGGCATATGATAAATCGGTGTTAGTGTGCCTGTGCATGAAGAATTGATCTTAGTGAAATCAACTCGACAATTCTGTCCAACACTTGCACCTCATTTGCGTTAATATTGGTAGTGGGAAATGTCAGCCTCGCTCAAATTTTCTTAGGGCTGTTTGGGTTCGTTGAGAGAAGGTAAATTACGAATCAATTGAACTTGCCGCTTATAGAATAGACTCCGCGATGTTATAGTAAAGCTGATTATCGATGCTTGAATTGGTAGTCCGTGCGTTTAAGTACACCATTAAAAGCTCGATGCATTGTGGTCATGGTATGCGTAACGCTTCCCACCATCATGAATCAATGTCCACTTCTCCACATCACATTCTACCAGATATGCTTCTGGTTTAATTTTTTTGATGTCGGTCATGTTGCGGTTAAATATGTTGATGTCATCGGTGCTGCCTGCCAAGTACATTTTTTTGCACATAAACTCAACATACGCGATACCCATTCTCCTCACTGCCTTCTTAAAGTTTTCCCTAAGATGTCGCAAGTGACGAAGATGTGCGGCCCATGGAAATACATCGCGGCACCCACGAACCAACCCTGAATGCTTATCCGAGATTACACATAAATCGCCCCTCGATGAAATAATTGGCAGCAGTTGTTGTAGGCACATAATGAACCAGAGCCAGGATTCGTTGTTCTCAGATTCGACCACTGCAAAAGCAAGGGAAAATAAACTGTTATTTGCATCAATATCAATGGCTGTGAGCAACGTACCCCGATACTTGCCTAAAGGCGTCGTCCATCTTTGAGCAGTCGACAATATCCCAGTAATAGATGGTCAAAGCCGAGAATAGTCTCGAAAACGCATGTATCGATGACATAATTACGTAAATAGTCTGAGCAGCGAGCATAATGAATTCATAAACAATGCTGGGGAGGCGATATGACTCCTCCGCCAAATATTGCTCGATACTCTTCGTCTCGCATCCAAGCCTTCATGTAAGAGACCTTGATGTTAAATTTCGATTTCATCCTTCCTATGATCTTTCTGGGTTTCAGGTCGATTTGAAATCGCATTATTGGCATTATGAAGTAACTAATAAACTTAGAAGTGCATTGGTGATGTCACGAACTGATGGTGGAAGCGCGTGTGTGGCGAACCTAAAGTTGATAACCTCAGGTGACCTCTTGCTTACGCATAGTGCATGCGCCATTGGCAAGGTCGCTGATGCGATCTTTGCACATATAACGGTGAAATTCTTACGATTGGATGTCACGGTAGCGGACATTATTATGAATGGATCGACCGATTCCTGAAGCTCCTTCTTATTTGAGAAACACATACCTTCATATAACTTCTAGGAACTTGACATAATCGAAACACGAGATATTAGATGGACCATCAAACACAATATCTGCATCCCAGTCTTTCGTGATCTGACATAGCCGAATGTACTCATTAGAAGAATTCATTACATCGTGATCCGCCAAATTCCGGATAGAATGACTCCGAAGAAGATCATGACCGATACTGCTGTCGTATAAATTGGCATTACCAAGCAAAGACTCATCAGCAGCATCGCTATCATCAGATGCAGTGCTTGATTCATTATTCATCATTTTTCATACTCATCATCGGGTAGTTATGCAGATGAACTAGGTTGATCATGATTTTGAATAGGCATCTGGTTACGCATTTAAACATATATCATCTTCCTAAAAAAATAGAAGATCGTACACAAAACAAAAAAAAACACAGCGGTGATGTCGAGATGAAAGCTTACACTATCTCACGTTGTGATAGTCTTGTGCGATCAGTTGTGGCCCGAACTTCGTGAGCATAACCGGAGTGTACATTCGGCGGCATAATATCAGTGTCAGTTTCAGGTGTAGTAGTACATTGTGATTTTATTTCCACATAAAGAATCAATATTTGGCGGGAAGCCGTCCAGAACATCATCATCATGTATGCGGTGGCGTTGAAATCAGCGAAGACGAAGCACTTTTAGTTTTAAATCTCCTAAGCTTGTATGGCCGACACTCGCGTGGCGATTTTTTCACCATCATAACTTGGAATGGCCCGACCATCAACGATCGGTTGCGTCATAGAACGATTAAAACAAGATCACTCATTATTATTAGCTCAGCAATGTTGTAACAAAACCTAACAATTCACTCAAAATCGTTACAAAAATCCATGCTCACTCTATTGTTACACAACAATTAAGCAAAGCAAAAAATAAACTACCAAATTACCTGATCTCAGCATGTCATATACCCTAATCACGTCAAATTTTAGGAGAATAATTATGAAAAACATGCAAAACTTCCCTCCACATTATTACTAATTCAAATAAGCAAGGAAGAAAAAAAACAAACGAGAAAGCCGAAAGCAACGATCACTGAAAGATATGAACCAAATTCGTTGGTGGAGGACAAAGTGACTAATGCCAAAAATCAAATGGTGGAGTGCGATGGGTCTCGTCTGAAGGAGAATCGAAGGAGAAGAAAGCGAGAGCTTTCGAGAGCTTTACAAAAGCAAAAAGAAGAAGGAAGTGGGCTTGGGTAGTTAAAATATCGGTCACTTATCAGGCGGAACTTATGCGTCGCCCGATAAGCTTCTTCTCTGAAAGTTTGGCGGTCGTTAACTAATTGGCTAAGTTTGGCCATCGCCGATAAGTAGCGGTCACGCCCTCGGCGATGAGGTGGTAGGCATCGCCACTTATCGAGCGTAAAAATTAAATTTTTTTTATCAATGTCTAATCTATTAATTATTAATTAAAATATACTTAATTTAAAAATTTCTTCGGTTTGATTTTCCTATAATAGTGGAGGTGTTGAAAAAAAATATATTATTTAAAAATTTATGTGAATATAAAATTTTATTTTATTTTATAAAAATTAAATTATAACTTTTGATCATCATTGTAAATAGTCAGATCATATTAAAAAATAAAACTTTCATATCAATAATTTCTCTAAAAATAATAAAAATATAACTCAAATATAGTACTCAAATGATATTATAGTGCAGTACCGCACCATAATGTCATCGCCATCTCTAAAGACTGCTTAACTTAAATTATATTCTTAGAAATAATCTATAAGTTATGAGAAATATATATTTTTTTTATGAATGTATTTTCATCTGAATTATCTTGAATTCATGACAGCCTATAAAATGAAGTATTGGACTCTTCTAATTTTCTATCAATAAAAGATTTCTGATTATGAAAAAATATTTTTTATTAGATAGATTTATATACATAGCTCGCAATTTTTATGCATTTATTATTTACTATAAAAATTAATAATAGTATCATTTTTATGTGATTTTAAAGATTTGAATGCTAATAATATTAAATTTTAAATTTTAAATTTTAAATATATAAATATATAAAATTTGTGTGATATTGATGTAAATACTCTATTTTTATTATTATAGAAGTCTTCATTGGTGCTTAAATGAGATGTTAATTTTCTTTTTTATACGTTGGTAATTAATTTTAATTGTTTGATCAAAAATATAATGATTGATATTTACCTAATTAACAATTAAATAGGATTGAATGAGATAATCCTTCTGTCTCTCTTGTTTTACATGATTACATTCATATTTTTTATGTTTTCTAAAAATGAGATCCTTTAAAAATCACAATATTATTTTTTGCACACAAAAATTATTATTATTATTATTATTATTATTATTATTATTATTATTATTATTATTTATTCCTTTATTATAAAAATAAAATCATTCTTATCCATGAATCAATTCATGAAGAAATTACACCCCAAAATTACAGTGATTATTGGAAAGGATTTAAGAAAACTTTGATTATATATAAAAGAATAGTGCTTTACTCATCCAATTTTTTAATGGTTGATTAATATATAAATACTTTTAAAAAGGAAAAGATATATTATATTAGAATGTGCTCATTTTATTAATTCTTTGCCCTAATATTAAAATTTTTGATGAATTAAATCATACTCTACATGAAACAGGACATGCCAGCAGATTCATATCCTCACAAATCATCATAGTAATTTCACCTTGTGCTATAATCTCTCTCTCTCTCTCTCTCTCTCTCTCTCTCTCTCTCTTCTTCTTCTTCTTCTTCTTCTTTCTCTCTCTTCTTCTTCTTCTAATATTGTATAATTTGTTGTGTATTTTTCTAATCTTTTTTTATAATTTTCATTGGGCTTGTAAGCGAAGGATGATCATGCATGTAATGTGGACTTCCTAGATTATCATTTGAGCATTCACATCATCATTAAGTTCATATAATCACATCAGAACATTGTCTAAGGCAATTCAAAGGGATGGCCAAGAGTCAAAAACTCGGTCAACCACCTTCCAGATTTTCAATGACGGCTCCTCCACTCCAAGAATTTTAGTCAATACTCCATGGAAGTATAATCAAGAGGACAAATGACATTCTCAACAGATTCAAAGGCATCTCTTCTGATCAAGAACATTAACATCCATAACAATTCATAAAAGAATTGGTCGGCCATATCTTCTCCAACAACTTAAAAAAGAAAAGATAAAAAAATTGCCACAATTCTTTAGAACTGTTGGCCATTCATACAACAACAACAACAAGCATTTATCCCACGACGTGGGATCGGCTATATGAATCCTTATTCTTTGATGTGTTCTATTAAGTGTCAAATTCTCATTTAATTCTAATAAAATAAAATAATTTTTTATACTATCTAATCAAGTCTTTAATTTGAATTTTTGTTGTATTTGAGATAAGAGGATAGAAAATAAGTGTAATGATGCATTAAAAAATTATTCTAGAGTTAATCACAATGAAAGGAGTTAAAAGTTCTTTTTTTTTGGGGTGGGGGGGATTTACATATATATCACATAATTCTGAATTATGTATTTACATATCTAACACCTAAACTTCAATTTTTATATATATAATGCCCTAATCTTCAGTATCACATCAAAAATATCATTATCACTCACTTTTTAAAAGTAAAATATACCTTTTTAAGCATAGGAAAATATTAGATAAGTAAATATCTAATTTTAGGTGTTAGATATGTAAATACATAAGAACTGTGTGATATGTATGTAAATCTTCCCTTTTTTTATCTTATGCTTGGTGGTGCGCCCTCTCTCTCTTTTGTTAGACTCCAAGTTTATATTTTTTATCTAATTTGTAAGTGTAAATTATTACATTTTTCATCTTTACCCCTTCCCTTCCTCCCCTAACACATTTTTCATAGTTTCCACAACACCACGCAAGGAATCTCCCACTCTAAACAAACCATTAGCCAAACCTTCCATTACAAAATCTAGTACAGACGATTCATTTTCAATCTTCACAAAATCAATCATTTTCCTCCATCAACCTCTCTAATTCCTCTCTACCACTCCATCACCTTTCAAATAAACCAAAAAAAATATCAAAAGCATCCCTCACCTCTCATAATTTTAACCCATCCTAAGAGAGCTCTCAAAAAACCCAACACACCTCCACCTTGAACCCTTGTTCCACCCTACTTCAAGTATCCCTCCACGTTTGACCGGCCCCTGCCATTAGCTTGCTTACCTCCACACACCATAACTAATGGCTCACTTTGTCCCAATCAATTTCGTGTCATAAATAAAGCCTATACTCTGAAGATTAGAGATTTGCAGAATAGCTGAAGGCAGCAACTCAATCTCAATAAGATCAGTAAAAATTTTTGTATGTTTCTTAGAGAATTGATGGTTTCGTTGTTGCATGTGAAGTGAAAAATTATTATTGACAAATAACCTCAATCGTGATAGTTCCTTACAGTCTTTTTTTTTAATTTAAGTGTGAGTGTATTTAAGATTTAAGAAGGGTTGTTGAGATTTTTTGTTTTTCTCTGGACTTATGCTGAAAGTGCTAATCATTACTCCAAAGAATGCCATATATCTTCTTTCTCACAAGTTTTCTCACCAAAAAATTATTTCCTTCTCCCAACTAGGACCTACTCTGCAAGTCAACAATTTGGAAGAATGAGAGGTAAGCAATGTGCCACAACCTAACCCAATTATTGACAAATAATTGGATAGAATATCACCATCCATTTTGAAATCAAGGGAAATCCATCCTGCGCTCAACTTGATCCTACCATACTAATAAATCAATAGATACTCATCAATTCAAATTATTAAGCTACTAAAGACGAGTGCAATATAATTCATTCTTTTATTTCACATTAGGTGCAAGGAACTCTCTCTCTCTCTCTCTCTCATACACACACACACACACATGAGAGTCCTCCGCATTAATCACTATTCCTCTCAATGAAAACATTATACTTCATCAAATATGACGCACCAAAATCCCACCAAATCATGTAGATTCTACGTGGGACTCAACAATTAATTGACTTATATTTAACAATCAAAAAAGACTCCAAGATTGGTTGCCATTTGAATACTTCAACTTAACCAAATCATAGACAATGACACCACTTAGTAAGCTCATTTGGTTAAAACCAATACACTACCAAGGAGGCACCCACCAATAAAAAAAACTTTCACTAATTAGCATGGGCTCAAGATTCAATTTTTTATTGCACTTTGGTCGAGCTCAATACACTAGTTAAAATTTTTTATCAATAGCAATTAATACAAGAGCATTTAGAAATCCTAAAGTTGATCAGTCATGTAACAAAAAAATTAGCATCATTCTAATCGGAATTGATTATAAACTTACTTGATCAGCCAATCAGCCATGCAGATACTTTGTCATCCCTCATTTCATAAAAGCTAAAATCTGAAGAACTGGAAGCGTTCTCTGATGGTTCTGAGAAGAAACTCAGTCTGAATCTCAGTTGAGAACTGCAATGATATATGTTTCACACATCACATGATTACAAGAAAATTTTCATTTCATCACCAGATGAACATATCTTACAATCACCAGCTTTGATCATTCCACTATGCATCTGTTAGAACATTGCACAATGGTTCTAACGCAAGAAATGCAAAGTGTTTTCAATTCTGTGTTGCCGTCAGGCTTGTTTCTGTAGACCACCTTCTTCAACAACTTCAATTTCAGCTTCATCAGAGCACAGCAGCTATGCTTGATATACATCCGATTCTTTTTTTCAAAACACCTTAAGAAAGGTCTGAATTTTTCCCTAAATCCATGAAGCAATCTTCTTGTTCCAATCTGCTTAAATATATATATATATATATATATATATATATATATATATATATATATATATATATATATATATATATATATATATATATATATATATATATATATCATGGAGATGCAGCCATTCTTCTTCCACTTAGCTTGAGTGCTTCGATAAATTTAGCTTCCCTTCATTCGTTACAAAGCATCAAGAACTTACTTCAGCTACCACATATCCAAGTTGCTTTAGATGTTTCCCCAGCCTATTAAGCATTCTAAGAATTCTATCTGCCTGAGGATGCATTCTATCTCCAACAGTGAACTCATGAACCATGTTATTGAGCTCAATCCAACTTGAGCCAGCCTGCTTTTGTTCGCAGCCATCTTTCATCTTCAATCTAGCCTTAGCCATTCCATCCCATTTTCCAACTGATGCATATATATTAGAAATGATTGTGAAATTCCCTATATCTGATGATTCTAGTCTCATTAATTCATCAACAACCTTCTCAGCAAGGCATACATTGTTATGAATCTTACAAGCATTGAGAAGGCTACCCCATATTACAGCATTCGGCTCAAAAGGCATTGTCTTGGCAATATTGTAAGCCTCCATTAGAATACCTAGTCGGCCAAGAAGATCAATAAGGCATCCATAGTGCTCAATCTCAGGGGCAATCCCATAGTCCTTCTCCATGGTGGAGAAATACCGACGAGCTTCTTTGATAAGCCCCATGTGAGTGCAAGCACAAAGTACACCAATGAAGGTAATACCATCAGGCATGACACCTTCGCCCTCCATTCGAGCAAAGAGATCCAACGCTCTCTTGCCATGACCATGCATGGCAAGACCCTGAACCATAGAATTCCAAGACACCAAATCCTTCTCTTTAATTTCTTCAAAGATGATCCATGCCTCGTCTAAATTGCCGCACTTGGAATACATATCAACCAGTGCATTGCTAATCTGAGTAGTGAACTTCAATTTGTGCTTCCTGACTATAGCATGAATCCTCTTACCCAAACCAAGCAAGCCTGACTTGGAACATGCAGTGAGAATGCTAACAGTAGCAGAAGCATCAAGATCCAATCCAGCTTCCTCCATTTTATCCAACAAGCTTGAAGCCTCCTTAGCAAGCCCTTTCTCAGCATACCCAGAGACCATTATTGTCCAAGTGACCAAATTCTTAACACCCATCTCATCAAACAACATCCTCGCAGTCTCCATGTCTCCCTTCTTGCAGTATCCAGACACAACAGTCGACCAAGACACCACATTTCTCTCAGGCATCCTCTGAAACAAATCAAAAGCAGTATCCATTTCACCCTCCTTCACATATCCATCCAAAATGCTGTTCCAACTCACAATATCTCTTTCAGGAATTTCATCGAACATCTTCTGTGCATCCCCAATCTCCCCTGCTCTCACCAACGCCCCAACCATGGAATTCCACGAAACCACATCCTTCAGCGGCATTTCATCAAACACCTTTCTAGTAAGCGCAGGTTCACCGGCCTTCGAATACGAATCCATGAGCGCATTGGGAACAAATATATCAGCAGAAAAACCCAACTTGACGACATGGGCATGGATTACCTCCACGCTGCGAAGATGGCCGTGGAAGGACTTGAGGAGGAAAGAGTAGGTAAAAGAATCGGCTTTGACGGCTGAAAGCTGCATGCGAGAGAATGTGGTGAAAGAGAGGGTAGGGAGTGAGTTCTGAGCAAAAGCGCGGATGAGGGTATTGAAGAGAAGGGAATTGGGGTCGGGGACAAGGTCGAAGGCCGCGCCGGCGGCGAAGGGGTCGCGGCAGACAGAGTAGGCGGAGATGAGCTTGGGGACGACGAAGTGGTCGCGGTGGAGGCAAAGTCGGAAGATTTGGGAGTGGATTTGGAGGAGTGTGACACGGTCGGAGCATTTATGGAGGTCTGAGATCTTCTGCTCTAGGAGGCGACGGTGTGAGTTGAATTGGGGTGGGCGGAGCGAGAAGGACATGGACTCAGAGTTGAGTTGAATAAACTAAACTAAACTAAATCTGCTATAAAATCTAGCTACTAATATAATGCACATTATATTTTATAAATTTCCTAACATTTTATAAAATATATTATACCATAAACTTTAGACAATAATTTATAAAAATTTTATCAACTAAATTACTTAAATAAAGAACTATCATAAATATGAGTATAATGAGGTGGCCTAATAAAAAAGCGAAAGCCATCATAGATGCCTAAATCAATCTTCTTTCGAAGGCAACAATGAAGAGAATTTAAGGTGTGTCGTGGATAATAGAACAAAGGATGTTTTACCTTTTTATTTAGGGGTTTTTTGGTTGTCTGCATTTAAAATATAATATAAAAGAAATGCAGTATAAAAAAAATTCAGTGTAAAAGGATTACTTTATATTTATTTGATTGAGAGCTTTACAAATTAATGATTTTATTTATTTATTTCTTTTGGTTGAAAAAAATATAATGAACCAATTTACGCTCTATGGGTTGGCGGCGACCGACGACTAGTAAGAGAGCGCCAAATGACGGCTACGTGGCGAAGGCCAATGACCGACGATCGTGGTACGGCAGCGGCGGCGAGAACGGCGGATGATGACGGGCGGCTCGGCGGCCACCGCCGTGATCACTTTAGATGGCCAGTGGAATTACCAACGGAAACTCCAAATACACTAAAATTAGTTTTTTCTAAGTATTTGAAATACATTACATTACAAAATTTTATTTTACTAAATCAAAAGATGATTTAATGCATCGATTCCAAATGCATCAACCAAACATTTAATGTGCAAGAAAACTTTGAGTTATATTATATAATAATTTGATGATTGAATTATGATTAATCATTAAATAACAAGCAACAATATTAATTATTTATTTAAGTTCAATGTCACATCTGGTTTTATATTTGGGTCATTTGGTTGGAATAAAACTAAAATCATTAAGGGTTTGCATGTTTCATAATAAAATGAGTGTATTATATTTGGAATGCAGGGATTTTAAAATTTTAGTATTTAATTTGATGAATTTATATTGAAATATAAATTTCAGTGCATTTTAAATTTATCATTTAGTTCAAATTCAATATATTTGAAACTTATCTAATTTGGATGAATTTTAAATACATTATTTAGTATAAAGTGAGGACTACCTCCGCTCATTGGCCACCATCATTGATAGCTGGCAGCCAATCATTGTTGTCAATCACAGATCACTGCCTTCAAATGATTATGAAATTGTTAGACAATATGCCCTTTGCTTCCAACATTACAACTCAGAGTCTTTCAAGTTAGCTTTTATTTTTGAGGATCTACTTTGATTAGGGGGTTGATAATATATATATATATATATATATATATATATATATATATATATATATATATATATATTCTTGATTTTTTTTGAAATTACATTTATGGCCCAAGCATTTTATGTCATTGATAGAAAACTAAGTTTATGTCTCTATAGCGTATATTATATAAATTTAATTTATGATACATCAAAATTAAAAAAAAAGAAAAAAGTTTTAAAAATATTAGTATACAATGCCAAACCTATAACTCAACATCACGTGGTTGTTTGTTCATTTTCAATGTTGCAAGTTGTTATAATACATTTTTTTTCTAAATTTAATTATTTTTTTATTGATGATGTTAGATAATTCTCCATCATTTCAAATAATGCAATCTACATAATATCTTATCTCCTTTATAATTTTTTAAATTTAATTTTAAAAAATATCTTTTTAATTTATTCATAAAATTATTATTTTATTCAAGTATATTTTTATAAATTAATAAAGCATAATAATTTATTTATGAACTATCACATATTTTTGAATAATGGTGTGATACTTTAATTTCAGAAGACATAATAAAAATGAATTCCAAACGGAATGTAATCTGAACTTCACTTTGCCTGTTTTGACAATAATTCCAATAAATTGAATGGTGACATTAAACCCAAAATAATAATAATAATAATAATAATAATAATAATAATAATAATAATAATAATAACAACTTAATATTATTATTAAAAAGCATACAATCGATTTAACGACAAGCCATGTGATTCTCCCTTTGCCTTTTTCCTGCATTCCATTTTATGCCTTGTTGGCAATTTGGCTCTTCTATATCCTTCTCGATGCCATATAAATTAAAATTATTATTATTATTATTATTATTATTATTATTATTATTATTATTATCAAAATTAGATGTATCATAAAAATTTGGAATGATTTTATGAACCATCACTCTCCATTCATTTACACTACCCCTATTATAAGATGGATTTATATACTTGAAATATCTTAATTATAAAATTTGTTAGCTTAATGAGTCTCATATTCAATCCGATCAATTTTGATGATAACAAACGAATGCTTGGATGTTCTAATGCATGTTTTATATATTTCAGATATATTAATTGCTAATTACATATCCAATACATCTCACAATATGTTTGAGAAAATTGTTAGAATAAAAGAATGAAAGATAGATCAAAATGGATAATGTGAAGCTCAAGATACAATATTTTAGGTTATATGAATTTATAATTATCTTAGAAATTCATATGAGTTCATTGGCATGAATCAATTTGCTCGCAACTTAACATATTATTTTTATCTATTTTAAATAATAATAATAATGAGATTAATTTATATAAATCTCTATTAAATATTTTAATTTAATTTTAAGAATATATGATAACTAATATATGTATGATTATATATAAATTATATCATAATATTTAAATATCATAATTTAAAATTAACAAAAATATGTGAAATTTTGTATTTTAGCCAAAGTCATTTTATAATCAAGGAATTTATATCTGATTTTATCTCCAACGGATTCCTTGGATTTTTTTTTTCTTTAATTTGATAGGTTACATGACCTACATTTGATTAAAATTGAATTAATTATTACTTTTCAAACATTAACTGATTTTAATGAATGCATGCTACATGAATATATTAAGAAATATATTGATTATTTTTATTGCCCATGTGAATAAAATTTGTTTTGAATTTAATATTTATTTAATATAAATTATATTTTTATTGAATATTAAATAATTATATGATAAAATGATGTTTGAATAATATATTTTTTGAAATAATTCAAAATGATATTCTTGCTTATAAATAGCCTCATTCTCTTCATGAAAGCATTCATCATTCAAATTCAAAATCCCTCTAGCAAATCTAAGAGAAAATTTTCTAGATTTTCCTTCCAAGTGTTCTCCAAATATTACAAGATCAAATCCTTAGTTTGGAAGCTTCAACATCTTCAACTAAGCAAGCTTTCTCAAATTACTTGAGTTTATTTTCTTGATCTTAATCCATTTTTAGTTATTCATACTATTTTCACTATCTATTTATTCTTTCTAATTTATACTTTTTGGTGGATTAGTCTTTGGATATCAAAGTCTAATTTTTTTCACATCAAAGTTTTTTCAATCATTTTTTTGTGAAAAACTCTTGTAATAGTTTGTAAGATTTATTTCAACTTGTTGAAATTTTTATCTTCTTACAAATTTCTTTTGATTTCTTGAAATATGTCTTCATTAGTCTTATTTGAAAGATCATTTATTCTTATATCTATTTTAGAAGTATATTTTAACCATTTTAAATTAATTTATTGTGTTAAAATTATTTTCATATTTGCTAGATATCTCTTTTTAATTAAAAGTTTACTAGCCTACTTAGATCTATCATATACTAATTTTATTTAAGTATTTTGTGATCATTTGCATTAATTGAAATCATCTTTTTGGTTAAAATAAAATAAATTATTCCTTGTTAAAATTTATTTTATTATGCAAAAGAATATTGTGAATTTATTTTGAATTCATTTTTATATTAGTCTACAAATTTTAATAATATAAACATCTTAGTAAGGTCACTTTAAGATATTTATTTTATTATTTCTTATCAATATTAAGTGAACATTCTATCTTGCCAAATTAGTAAGTTATAAAGTGATCATTTATAAGTTGTGAGATCACTTTTTGAATTGGATAGCTTAATATATTTGTGAGAAATATATTTTATCAAAATTTATTATCTTGTATATTTTTTTATGCTGTAAAGTTTATATTGGGGTTGTACTCGTCTCGCCCCTTTGTAGGAGAGTACATATTGTTGTAGGGGTTGTACTCCCGCGAGAGTGTTATTTGTAAGCTATTTTACATTTAGTGGATTCTAGGTGGCTGCGTGGAGTGATTTGGCCGAAATACGTAAAAATTGTGTGTCTATTATCTCTCTTTACTTTACTGTACTTTTATTTTTGTTGCATAAAAAATTATATATTGTCATTATAAAATCAAAAATTAATTTTCTACTAAAACTTAAAATTTAAGATTTAACTTTTAAAAGTTTTAATATTTCATCCCCTCTGTTATAAGGACTCACTGGTATAAGAGCTCAGGCTCTTTATTGCTTAACATCCAAGAGTAGATCCTTTCACTATGGCAAGGTTTTCCAAAGGATTCAAGGGACACCACTCATAGACCTCCACTTTTAGATAGTGTACTGATTATTGGAAAAATAGAATTAATACATTTTAAGAGGTCAAGATGCATGCATATGGTATATGTTGACACATCAATATCATACATCACAATAGTAAATAAAGCATTAAAGTAGAAAAATCTTTTGAGGAATGGACTATAGCTGAAAGAGAACTTGATGAATTAAATGCTAGTGCTTATAATACTTTACATTGTGCTTTATTACTTGATGATTACATGAAAATTTTTATGTTAAGTACAACAAAAGAAATATGGGGTAAACTCATTATAATTTATGAAGGAACTAATGAAATTATAGATGCTCACATAAACAGATTTGTTCATGAATATGAGTTATTTCATATGTCTCCTTCTGAATCTATTTCTGATATGTATACTAGATTCATGAAAATAATTAACACATTGCATTCTCTTGGAAAAACATGTAGAAATCAAGACTTAGTCTATAAGATTCTTAGATATCTTCCAAAAGAATGGGAAGCTAAAGTAATAACTATTAGTGAAGCTAAGGATTTATCTACTTATCCACTTGATCAGCTTTTGGGTTCTTTGATAGCACATGAACAGGTTATTGCTCAAAGGGATAAGATGGATAACTCAACAGAAAAGGAGAAGGAGAAAGAAAAATTCATTGCATTACAAGATGATAGTGATGAGGTGGTCATGTATCCAAAAGGCTTCGGAACTTGCTAAGGAAGAAGAATCAAAGAAATAAAAAATCTAAAAACTATAAATTTCAAACTAAGAAATTTCGTACAGTGATGGGATTGTTTGCTACCATTGTAAAAAGCCTAGACACATAAGAGGTGATTGTCCAAAACTTGCTGAATCAAAGAAGAAAGAGATTGATGTGGATAGAAGAAAAAATATGAAAAAGAAAAAGTACCATAAGAAGAAGAAGAAGGCTTTATGGGTCAATCCAGATTCAAATGAATCAAGTATTTGCTCATCAGATGAAGAGGACAACATATGTCTTATGGCAAATGGAAAATCTGACTTAGATTCTCAAGATGTATGTAATGATATATATTATGATGAATTAAATGATGCTTTTAATGATTTAGTTATTGAATATAAAAAATTAAAAAGAAAACACAAAACCTTAGAATAAGAACATAAAAATTTAGATATGCATTTTTGTGATTTAAAAAATGAATGTGATAATTTAAAAAGTAAAAAATAATTCTTTATTGAATTGTTCTTTTTGTGATTTAAAAAATGAATGTGATAATTTAAAAAGTAAAAAATAATTCTTTATTGAATTGTTCCTTACTTGTATGTAAACTTGAAAGAGATAATATATTGTTACAAGTAAGATTAGAATTATGTTTGAAATCACAAGTTCATTATAATGTCTCATCAAGTAAAATATTTAATAAAAATTATTTGCATCATACACATCCCACTCATATACCTTATAATTATCGTGCCATATGCAAACACTAATGTTTGGGGCAACTATTGTGATAGAAAAAGGCATATTTCATTTTATTATTATACACGTAAATTACAAAACACTAAGCAATTATCTTATGTATGGGTACTAAAAGGCACAATCGCTACACAAACCACATATGCTAGATATCTTGCTTCAAATTCAGATTGTGGACCCAAACATGTTTGGGTTTCAAAAGTTAACATGTGATTTTCTTTTATAGGAATGCCTTCAAAGCAAAATCAAAGAAGGCATGTGGTACTTGGGCAGTGGATGTTCAAGACATATAACAAGAGATAAAGATAAATTCACAACTTTAGAATCAAGTGATGGAGGATTTGTTATATATGAAGATAATGCAAAGGGAAATATCATTGGCATTGATTTTATTTATAAGAATTCTATCACTTTAGCTAAAGTTTTTCTAGTATAAGGATTAAAATATAATTTAATTTCTATTAGTCAATTATGTGATAAAGATTTGAATGTAGTATTTCATGTATCATATTGTATTATAAAAATCATGAAAATAATTTGTTAGTAGGACCAAGACATAAAAATATTTATGTCATTGATTTAGATAGCTTTCAAGATGTGAATTTGAATTTACTTTGTTTTAAAATCACTCATGATGTTATATGGTTATGGCATAGGAGACTATGTCATATTAACATGCACACATTCAATAAAATTTCTAAATTTGATTTAGTCGTTGGATTGCCTAAATTAAATTTTCATTCAAACTATGTTTGTGATGTATGTATTCATGGTAAACATTCTAGAAGCTTATTTAAAAGTATATATTATTTCTACTTCTAGACCTCTAGAATTGTTGCACATGGATTTATTTGGTCCAATTAGTACCACTAGCTTAGGTGAAAAAAATTATGATTTTGTGATTGTTAATAATTTATCTAGATATACTTGGGTTTTATTTGTAACTTACAAAGATGATATTTTTGGTGAGTTTAGAAAGTTTTTAAAACATATTCAAAGAGAACAAAGTCTTTTGATTAATAGGGCTCAAACTAATCATGTTGGCAAATTTAAAAATAATTTATTTGAGGATTATTGTGATGAATATGGGATTAGACATAATTTTTCTACAGCTAGAACTCCTCAGCAAAATGGAGTAGCAGAGAGAAAAAAATTGAATATTAATTGAATTAAGTAGATTTATACTTGATGAGTATAAATTGCCAAAATATTTTTGAGTAGAAGCAGTAAATACTACATATTATATGATGAATAGGATCTATTTTAGACCAATTTTGAATAGACACCCTATGAATTATTTTTTGGAAAGAAGCCTAAGATTGAACACTTTCATGTATTTGAATGTAAATGCTTTATTTTGAATAATGGAAAAAAGCATTTAGGTAAGTTTGATTGTAAATAAGATGATGGTATTTTCTTAGGATACTCTCTTTCTAGTAGAGCTTATAGAGTTTTCAATAAGAGAAAAATGATAGTAGAAGAATCAATACATGTTATTTTTGATGAAAATTTAATTGATCATATTAGAAATGAAGTGATTGATGAAGAGATTGATAATTTTAAGAAAATATCTTTAGAAGATAATGTCGATGATTCATTGCCTAAAGAATGAAAATATAATAAAAATCATCCAAAGGAACTAATTATAGGAGATTCTTCAAAAGGAGTTATGACTAGAAGACATGGTAGAGAGATTGTAGATCATTCAACATTTTTATTTGAGGTTAAACCTAAAAATTTAGAAGATGTATTAAAAGATAATTTTTGGATTATTTTTATAGAAGAGGAGTTGAATCAATTTGTAAGAAATGATATTTGGGAATTAGTCCCAAGACCCCAAAATCAAAATCTCATTGGAACAAAATGGGTCTTTAGGAATAAGCAAGATGATTCAGGTTGTATTGTTAGAAATAAAGCTAGGTTAGTTGCACAAGGGTACACACAGTTGAAGGTATAGATTTTGAAGAATCTTTTACACCCTTAGCAAGACTAGAAGCTATTAGGTTACTCCTTACTTATGTTTATTTTAGGGATTTTAAACTTTTTCAAATGGATGTCAAGAGTGCATTTTTGAATGAATTTATTGACCAAGATGTATTTGTAGAGCAACCACCTAGATTTGAGAGCCTTGATTGTTCAAATCATGTGTATAAATTAAAGAAATCCTTATATGATCTAAAATAGACTCCTCATGCTTAGTATGATATGTTAAGTAACTTTTTGATAGATCATGAATTTAGAAAAGGTAGAGTAGATACCACATTATTCCTTAATATCATAGATGGTTATTTGATTGTGGTACAAGTGTATGTAGATGATATATTATTTGAAAGTACAAATGAATCTTTGTGACATGAGTTCTCATCTTTGATGTCTAAAGAGTTTAAAATGAGTATGATGGGAGAACTTAATTTTTTTCTTAGGTCTTCAAGTGAAGCAACAATGGCATATTTATCCCAAAACAAGTACAATGAATTGCTTGAGAGGTTTGACATGAAAAGATTTAAATCTAGTAAAACTCTATGAGCCCATCTACAGATTTAGATGAATTAAGAAAATCTATTAATTAAAAGTTTTATAGGGTATGATAGGTTCACTTTATATACTTTTAGTAGGCGATATTATATTTATTGTTTGTTTTATGTGCTCATTTTGAGCCAAAGAATCTCATTTAATAGCAGTCAAACATATCTTTCGATATTTAATAGGCACTAATAAGTTAGGTTTATGGTATCCTAAAAATTCTTTATCATGTAATTTGGTTGCTTATTAATCGATTTTCTTTGGATGTAAAGTAGATAGAAAAAAGCATCAAGCACATGTCATTTTTAGGATCATCACTTGTGTCTTGGATCATCCGAAATAAAATAGCTTTATCCACTCTGAGTAGTAGCTGTCGGTTGTTGTTGTCCTTTGGTTAAAGCAACAATTAAAAGATTTTGGTATTAAGCAAGATCACATTCTTGTTCAATGTGACAATACTAGTGATATTACTTTGACCAAAAATCCTATCCAACACTCACGAACCAAGCATATAGAAATTAGACATCATTTTATTAGGGATCATGTTTTGAAAGGTGATGTTAATATTAATTTCATTAGCATTTATTTGATATTTTTACAAAATCATTACTAGAAGAACGTTTTTGTACTTTAAGACGTATGCTTGAAATGTTAGATCCTAACATTTAAAATTATATGTAGTTTGTTCACTCTTTTTGATGTTGTCAAAAGGGGGAGAAGAGTAAAATGTTAGTTAGTATTAAGTCTATTTCATGCATACATTTAGGAAGAGCAACATTATTCATCTCTTATGCATAAATTTTTATTTAGAAGAGATTTTTTTTTTCAAAAACTATGATAAAAGGTCAATTTGCATCTTCATCAAAATCAATACTCAACATTAATTTATCATCATAAAAAAAGGGGAGATTGTTGGCTTAATGAACCTCATGTTCAATCCGATCAATTTTGATGATAACAAACGAATGATGGGATGTTCTAATATATGTTTTATGTATTTCAGATATATTAATTGCTAATTATATATCCAATACATCTCACAATATGTTTGAGGAAATTGCAAGAATAAAAGAATGAAAGATAGATCAAAATGGATAATGTGAAGCTCAAGATACAATATTTTAGGTTATATGCATTTATAATTATCTTAAAAATTTATATGAGTTCATTGGCATGAATCAATTTGCTCACAACTTAACATATTATTTTTATCTATTTTAAATAATGATAATGAGATTAATTTATATAAATCTCTAATTAACATTCAATTATATGTTTCATACATAGCATTTGAATTGTCAAAATAATAAATGATAATAAATTATGACTATTAAGTGTAATTAGTTTATATACTTAATATAATTAAATATTTTAATTTAATTTTAAAGTTATATGATAACTAACATATGTATATATAAATTATATCATAATATTTAAATATCATATTTCAAAATTAACAAAAATATGTGAAATTTTATACTTTAGCCAAAGTCATTTTATAATCAAGGAATTTATATATGATTTTATCTTTAACGAATTCTTTGGATTTTTTTTCTTTAATTTGATAGGTTACATGATCCACGTTTGATTAAAATTGAATTTATTAATATTTTTTAAACATTAGCTGATTTTAATAATGAATGCATGCTACATGCTTTGAATATATTAAAAGTCATATTTGATTATTTTTGATTTGCCCATGTGAATAGCCGAAATTTGGTTATTTGAATTTAATATTTATTTTATATAAATTATATTTTTATTGAATATTAAATTATTATATGATAAAATGATGTTAGAATAATATATATTTTGAAATAATTCAAAATGACCTTCGTGCTTATAAATAGCTTTATTTTCTTTATAAAAGCATCTCTCATTCAAATTCAAAATCCCTCTAGCAAATCTAAGAGAAAATTTCCTAGATTTTCTTTCCAAGTGTTCTCCAAATATTGCAAGATCAAATCCTTGATTTGGAAGCTTCAACATCTTCAACTAAACAAGCTTTCTCAAATTACTTGAGTTTATTTTTTTGATCTTAATCCCTTTTTAGTTGTTCATACTATTTTTACCATCTATTTACTCTTTTCAATTTATACTTTTTGGTGGATTAGTCTTTGGACATTAAAGTCTAATTTTTTTCACATCAAAGTTTATTCAATTATTTTTTTGTGAAAAACTCTTGTGATAGTTTATTTGATTTATTTCAACTTGTTGAAATTTTTATCTTCCTACAAATTTCTTTTGGTTTCTTGAAATATTTCTTCATTAGTCTTATTTGAAAGATTGTTTATTCTTAGATCTATTTTAGAAGTATATTTTAAATATTTTAAATTAATTTATTGTGCTGAAATTATTTTCATATTTGATAGATATATCTTTTTAATTAAAAGCTTACTAGCCTATTTAGATATATCATATACTACTTTTATTTAAGTATTTTGTGAGCATTTGTATTAATTGAAAGCATCTTTTTGGTTAAAATAAAATAAATTATTCTTGCTAGAATTTATTTTATTATGCAAAAAATATTGTGAATTTATTTTGAAACCATTTTTATATTAGTATACAAATTTTAATAACATAAATATCTTAGTAAGATCACTTTAAGATATTTATTTTATTATTTATTATCAATATTAAGTGAGCATTATATCTTATCAATTAGTAAGTTGTAAAGTGATCATTTATAAGTTGTGAGATCACTTTTTGAATTGGATAACTTGATATGTTTGTGAGAGATATATTTTATTAAAATTTATTATCTTGCATTTTTTTTTTTTGTGCTGTAAAATTTATATTGTGACCTTTATAAGAAAGCATATATTATCAGGGTTGTATTCGCCCGTAATGAGAGTATATTTGTTTTATTTTTTTATTTAGATTCCAAATGTAGGTGGATAAAGTGACATATGATTTTGAGATTTGGTCGAACCACATAAAAATTGTGTGCCTATATATATATATGATTTATACTTATGTGAAAGATAGAAGAGTTGATAATAAGAAAAGTTTGTCACCATCAGCTGCCATCACATGCATCCCCTGACAACAGGCATCATCATTATTTTTGAATTGCTTCGTTTTATCAAATAAGAAAAAATAAACTACCGGATTAGTAATCTATCAACTAAACAACCTAAAAGTATTCTAAATGCACTACTTTTACTTTATATTATACTCGTTTTATGCTAAATTAATTTCTAAGCCAACCAAACATATTATCGTATAAGATAACAAATGTACATAGCATTTGTGTGGACATTTCTTTACATATGTTTAACTCTACTACTTGACCTACTTCATAATCTCATGTGTCGCAATCATCCTCTTAAATATATTCATCATATACTATAGTCGTAAAATCTACACCGCACAGACTCCAATGAATATTACGGCACTTCAAAAATTATGCCAAATCAATTTAAGGTTTTTTATTTTTTATTTTTTATTTTCTTTTAAACTACTTTTTTTTTGGACAAAGTCTTTAAGAGAAAAAAAAATTAATTTTATAAATATTATTTTATATGAAATTAAAAATTTCTTGCATGCATCCCATCAAATCTAAGAGTTGTGTCTGAAACAAAACTCATATTTTATATGAATCATATTTTGAAAATAAATGTTTATAAAATATAAAAAAAATATAAAAAAAGTTTTGAACTGAAAATTGAATTTAGTTTTATGATAGGTGTGCTATAAATAATAACAATTAAAATTTTAAAAAATAAAATGATAGAATTATATATTGTTTTATAATTTTTATATAAAAAACTATCTTAGGATTTACAAATATACTATAAAAATTTTATATTTTTAAATATCAAACACCTAATTTTTTATGTTCAATTATATATCACTTGAATATCAAAATTATATTAAAGTGTATATTTTACTTAAATACATATTAATATTAATAATATTTTTATATGATTTAAAAAATTATGTGTTATATAAGTAAATTTATAGATTTAATTACTAGATATATAAATACATAAGAATTTTATGATATGTAATCATGTATATAATTTCATTTTTTTATTTTTGAAGTTCAAAAATATCTTTTAATAATTCAAGTTTATTTTCTATTTTCTTATATTAATAAAATGAGATATGTGTCATAAAAATAAATCTTTACTCAATTTTACACCACACCATAGTATGTATTTTTATTATTTTTTATTTTTTCCAAAAATATTTATTTATTTTTTAAATTCAGTTACGTGATTTTGTCACTTAATAAGAGACCTAAAAGACATCTTAGGCTAGTGGTTGAGAGCTTTGCTGTCAACCAAGAGTTATAGGATTCATATCTTTCATATATATATATATATATATATATATATATATATGAATTTATCATTAAATTAACTCAAATAAAAAATATAATAATAAAGTTTCGGATATAATTTTTTTTCCAACAATAAAGACAAAAAAATTAAATAAGATGTGGATACATTTCTAAACCTTGGCCCCACCAAATAATAATATGCCCCCCTCAATTCATGTTCTATCTCTATAAGAAATTAGGGGGATTTACATACATACCTCACAATTCTTATCTATTTATATATTTAACATCTAAAATTAGATATTTACTTATCTAACACTTTTCTAAGCTTTAAAAGGTGCATTTCACTTTTAAAAGTGAATAAAGTAGTGATGTGATATCAAGAAGAGACTATATATATAAAAATTAAAATTTAGGTGTTAGATATGTAAATATATAAAATTTGTATGTATATAAATCCCCAATTATTATTTGTTGTCTGAAAACCTAAAAGTAAAAGTTTACTTTAACTTTGATGATCCAAAGACACACCCAACGTGAAGAATTAACGATAAAACCTGGAATTTTTTACGGAAAAATTCAAAAGAGGAAAACTACTCTACCCAATAAAATCTTCCACTGTATCTATTTCGACACAAAATTTTCCCGATAACGGATTACGTGAATCAGATATGAGAAGCCGACAAAGAGAATGTCGAATCGAACAAAAATGTATATAAATACTGGGAGTGTAAAGTGCTAGGGTAGTAGATCATGTGAACAATGGATCACGCCGACCAACAACGACCGTCGGTATGGCGATCGGATGAGATGGCGATGCCGGCTGCGATCAACGATGGTGGTCAACGGCAGCCGACGGCGGGTCGGCCGCATCGATCCGATGATCGACGTGGTCGACGGACAATCCGACGATATGACGATGACGAGATTGATGGCGGGTGGCCACCATCAGGGTTGGTAATGGTAACCTGGCAGCGACGAAGAATACTCCAGAATAGTCGATGGCGATGATGGTGATTGATGGCCGACGATGGTCGGACGCAGCCGCCGGCCGACGTGATGATGACCGGAGGTAATGATCGGCGCGTACAGCAGCGGCCGGCGGGTGGTCGCAACCGCCGAGTGGTGGTACAATTATGTTGGAGGACTTTCGCTTTAGAGCTCTCTCCTCTCTTTAGCGCCCTCTCATGGCGATTAAGGATGGCGCATGTAAATACATGCAAAATCTGAACCGCTCCTCCATTGGACGGCTCAAAATGATTCCCTTGATCATTTGATGTATTTTGTATATTTGAATGCTCAAATGAAATCAGAATTATGAGATATTGTTAGATCGGCCAAGACATTCGATTTGATTATAAACACTCCAAGAGTCGATTTGATAATAAGCTTGATGATTAGTCTGATTCGACCGAGCACATCAAGTTTCGTTTCGACTAAGAATTTTGGTCATATCATTGCCTATTTTTGGATGACATTATCTCAATCATCTAAAAATATATACGCCAAATACTTGAAAATAGCAAATTCTTCAATGAAATTTGGTCCATTAACCATATATTTTGAGAGAATGATCGAGACAAAATTATGATCACTAAGCGCTGGGCCGCTGGTGGTTTGAGCGAATGAGGGCTGTGAAGTGTGGCGCGTGGGTTCTGATCGACGGCTGAATATCGTCAAGGTAGCGAACGGAAAAAACGCCACGCGGGGTCGTGGTCGCGGCATCGGCTTAAGCGCAGGGTCGCGCGAGGTGTGACCAGGAAGCAAGTGTCGTCCGTCGCCCACCCGAATGTCTGCTTTTGTCCGCTTTTCCGCTGCAGTTCGACGATTTCTCTTTGATTTTTACCTTTTGCCCCTATAGGTCTATAAAATCCCAGGCTAAAGAGAGAAGCACACTCCTCATATACTCTGCTCCTCTTCTTCTCAAAAGAAGATCGCTTGAGGCAAGGCTCGCTCATACAACAGGCTCTGATTTTCCTCGAAAGAGGCGTCAACTATCCTCATCAGACCGACCGGGTTCAGAGGTGATCAAGGCCCATAGTTCATACAGGATTCCCCTCGAAGAGGCGCCAACTATCCTCCGGATCACCGTGTTCGAGGTGATCGCGCAGTTTCATGAGTTCGGTTTTTTCCTTGAAAGAGACGCCAACTATCCCTGGACGACGGGTTCAAGGCACCGCGCCTAGCTCATACCGGCTTCCAGCTTTCCTTCAAAGAGGCATCAACCGCCCTCGTCGGACCAACGATCGGAGGCATCAAGTTCAGTTCATACGACGAGGCTCGCCGACCGGCAATGGCAATGAATGATGACCACGATAATATGGCGGTCAGTGGTGATCGTGGAGATGGCGATTATGGCGGTCACGATGATCGCGATTATTGGCGGTGCGACGGTGATGACCGGCGGTAATACCGACGGCATGGAGCTGGCGAGTGGTGGGTCCGGGGTGGTCAGGCGAATCGGCGAGTCAGCGGGATGACCGGCGATGATGGTCGGCGCGGATCGCCAATGGCGATACGCAGAATGACCGGCGGTGGCAGAATCGGCGTAGTCCGAGATCACCGGCGACGGCGAGTTGTGATGACCATCGGTAATGACCGACGATGGTCCGTAGTTCCTACTTCTTCTTGTAGAAAATTGGATTTCTTGAAACTTCAATGAATGATTCAACGGTTGATAACTACCAAGATGGCAGGGAAGAGTTAATTAAGAATCATCATTCGAGCAACTCAAAAAGTCTGATAGATAATTTCAAAGTATCATTCTCCATGATGTTATTTGATGCCATTTACTGCAGGGTAATCAATCGCAAGGATTTTGACCCATCCGAGGTTGTTTGTTTGATGCCATTTACTTGCATATGAGGGTAAGTCGAATCTGCTAAGGATTTTGACCCATCTCGAGGTTGTTTGTCAAAGTGTTATACGACATTAACGCATAGAAGAGGTCGAATTGAATCGTGAGGATTTTTTGACCCATCCGAGGTTGTTTTGTCGAGTATTAGGCGTTAACGTATGGAGGAATTGAATCGAGGATTTTGACTATTCGAGGTTGTTTGTCAAAAGTGTTACCCGGCGACGTTAATTTGTATGGAAGAGGTCGAATTGAATCCGGTGATTTTGACCATCGGTTGTTTGTCGAAAGTGTTACCCGGCGACATTAACTTGTATGGAAGATGTCGAATTGAATCCGCCGAGAATTTTGACCTCCAGGTTGTTTTTTCGAGTGTTACCCGACGTTAACTCAGATAAGAGGTCAATTGACCGCCGAGGATTTTGACCTATCGAGGTTGTTTGTCGAGTGTTACGAGATTAACCTATATGGAAGAGGTCAATTGAATCTGAATTTTTTTTATCCGAGGTTGTTTGTCGAGTGTTACCGGCGACATCAACCTATATGGAAGATCGAATTGAATCCGCCGAGGATTTTGACCTATCCGAGTTATTGTCGAGTGTTACCCGATGACGCTAACTTATGGAAGATGTTGAATTGAATCCGCCGAGGATTTTGACCTATCCGGTGGTTGTTTGTCGAGTGTTACCCGATGACGCAACTGTATAAGAGGTCAAATTGAATCGGTGATTTTGACCTATCCGAGTTGTTTGTCAGAGTGTTACCCGATGAGGTTAACCTATATGGAAGAGGTCGAATTGAATCCGCTGAGGATTTTTGACCTATCCGAGGTTGTTTGTCAGAGTGTTACTCGATGACGTCAACCTATATGGAAGAGGTCGAATTGAATCCGATGAGGATTTTTGACCTATCCGAGGTTGTTTGTCAGAGTGTTACTCGACGTTAACTTATGGAAGAGGTCGAAGTCCACCAAGGACCTTTTGACCTATCATTATTAGAAAGTGTTATTTGACTTCTTACCCGTGTGGAGTAGAATAAGTTTTGACCTATCCGAGGTTGTTTGTCAGAGTCTTTGCTCGATGACGCTAACTCGTGTGGGAGTAGTGCAAAGTTTTGATATCTCGAGGTTGTTTGTCAGAGTCTTTGCTCGATGACGTTAACATGTATGGAAGAGATCGAATTGAATCCACTGAGATTTTGACCTATCCAAGGTTGTTTGTCAAAGTATTGATGGCGCTAACTGTATGGAAGAGGTCAATCAAAACATCCGCTTGTTGTAGCCAAAGTTGCTCCTTAACCTTTGTCTTATTTTTTTCATGATGATTGGAAAATCATAATTTGCAAAGCTATATCTCTTCTCAATGTTGAAATATCCTCCAACTTTGACTTATTTCATGGGATGGTAATCGATTAGATGCTTAACATATTAATATGGATGATCTTCTGAGATTAAGAGTTGCCCCCCAGTTTTTGACAAAATCTGAAAGAACGAAGTTTGATGAATCTTCATTCTTCGCTTGCGCTCCTTAAAAGCTTGAAATGCTCCACCTCGATGGTGGTTTTGATCTTGTTGGAAAACTTGGTCGCCATACAAGATGAAATAATGGGAATCGCTTCACATACGCCAAATCAAGTGTGCTAAAACCGATTGTAGAGTAAATGTTTACGTCTTAGCTTTGTTACGGAGTCCAGCACACACCCAGATGTTTGAAGAATTAATGATAAAACTCTTGAATTTTTACATGGAAAAATCTCGAAAAGAGGGAAAAAAACCACGGGGCCTAACCCAATAAAAATCTTTCACTATGTATCTATTTCAGAGTACAAAACTTTCTCGATAACGGGATTACAGAATTGTATATGAGAAGGGTTGACAATAGGAATCCCAGAATCAAGCAACAATAGCTATATAATCATGGTTAGAGTGTAACAATTGCTAGTGGTAGTAGATGATGGTAAACAACGGGGGTCAGCGACTGACGATGACAGTCATCGGTGGTGGTGATCGGCGGAGATGGCCGGCGATGGTCGGCGGCAATGACCTACGCAGTAGTATGGATCTACGACGGCGGTCACTTAATGCCCGGATGGTGGCCTGCCGATAGTGGTCGCCAGAAGTGATCGATGACGCGGTCTACGGCGATAACCACGACGATGATCAATGACGAGGATTAATGTGGTGGCCGACATGGTATGGTAAGACGTGCGCAGAATAATCTAGTCGACGGGCGACCAGATAGGTGAGGATGGCCGACGACAATGGTGTCAAACCTGAGATGCGACAATGGTTGGCGGACCGGCGATGATGACCGCTGGTGACCGGCAATGACCTATGGCCGACGATAGGCGGCCAACGGGGGTGGTCGGTGACCTTCAAGTGGTGGTACGATTATGCTTGGAGGATTTTCAAGCTTTAGAACTCTCTCCTCTCTTTAGCTTTGCCTCCCCTCATGTGAAGAATGATGGACTATTTATAGATTTTAGAGGTGGCGTTTCTGTAAATATATGAAAAATCCGAACCACTCCTCCATCGGACGGCTCAAAATGATTCCCTTGATCATCTAATGTATTTTGTGTATTTGAATGCTCAAATGAAATCAGAATTATGAGATCTTGGGCTTGTTAGATTCGGCTCGTCAAGACACTCAATTTGACTATAAATATTCTATGTTTAAGAGTCGATTTGATAATAAGCATTTAATCTGGGTTAGTCTTGATTCAGAATAAGATTGTTTTCGACATCAAGATTAGTGCTTCGACTAGTAGAATTTTCAGGGACATATCAAGCTTATTTTGAATAAAAATCTAAAAATAATAATAATTGAGGTAAGTATTAGATTTATGAGTAATATAATTTCAATAGTGTGTATGTGTGATTCTCTCAAAATATATTATATTATATAATTGACATTTTAATTTTATGTATTTATAAAATTAATACATAATTATTGATATTTTCAAGAATAATATTAGCATGAGGAATTGCATAAAAAATTTTAACTCATACTTTGCTTCATCTTTTTTTTGGAAAATTGATAATATATTTTATTTTTATTAATGTTGCGTGCTAGAAAATCAATTGTGGTAGAGTGAAAGTTTACGCCTTAGCCTTGTTTGTGAAATCCAGCACACACGCACATGTATTTAAAGAGTGAACAAGAAAACTCCAGAAATTTTAACGTGAAAAACCTTGAAAAGAGAGAAAAAATTACAGGGCCGATAAAAAGATTCCACTATATATTTATTTTGGAGTACAAGTTTTTCCGATAACAGGATTATATAATTATATATGAGAAGGGCTAACAATGGGAATCCCAAAATCAGACAACAACAACTATATAATGCCTGCATAAGTGGTAGTAGATGATGAACAACGAACACCTCGACGATGAAGGTCATCATGATGGTGACCGACTGAGAATGACGGTAGGATCGCGGCCGGTGGTTGACAATCGTTGAGTGGTGGCTTGGTTTGGAGGGTTTTCAAGCTTCTCTCTCTCTCTCTCGGCCTCCTCATATAAGGAATGGCTATTTATAGAGGGAGGAGTGTTCAGAATACATGCAAAATCGAACCACCTCTCCATTGACGCTCATGCCGATTTTTTGATCATATGATGTATTTTGTGTATTTGAATGCTCAAATGAAGTCAGAATTATGAGATCTTAGGCTCGTTAGATCCGGCTCATCAAGACGCTCGATTTGACTATAAACATTTCATATTTGAGAGTTATTTAGGGATTTAACTGACATCCCAGATTTTCCAAGGATATTTTAAGTGCTTGATCTCGACCAGTTTCAACTTCGGATCAGCTTGCTTTTAAGATCAAGATTCATGACCAAGTAGTATTTTAAGTATCATATCAGTTGCCCCCCTATTTTTGGATGACATTATCTCAATCATCCAAAAATATATATGTCAAATACTTGAAAATAGCAAATTCTTTAATGAAATTTGAGAGTTCATTAACCACACATTTTGAGAGAACGGATCTTCATGGGAGCATAAGATTATGACTACGGAAGCAGATGCAGGGCTGCGAATGTGTGTAGGTATGCGCGAGAGCAAGATTTTGAGGTTACGGATCCATCCGGGTACGAACGGGCGCTCGCGATAGCGGTGATCGGCGACTGGCGTCGGTAGTCGATGGGGATGACCGACGACGATGGTGGTGACCCGATAAAATTGTCAGCGGTGGTCTGCGACGGTGGTTAGCGGCCGACGGGGGTGGTCGGCAATGGTAATGGCGATCGGCGACGGGCGCCGATAGTCTACGGGATGACCGGCTAATGGGTGGTGACCGTGGCGATTACCAACGACGGTCAGGACCGGCTACGGCGACGGCGACTATATGGCTCGGCAGTGGTGGCGAACATAACCGGGCGACGAATCGATGGTGGCTAATTACGCGTCGAATCTGGGGATGACGAAAGATGCCGACGATGAGCCGGCGCGACGGTAGTGAATGCGGACCGCCAGTGGTTGGCGGCAAACGGGTGGTCAGTGGGCGACGGTAGTCGACGGTATGACCGGCGCTTTAGCGGCGATGACCACGATGAAGGATTTTGACCTATCGATTGTTGTTAGGTTTACCCGGCGACATTAACCGATGGAAGAGGTCGCGGGAAGTCCAGGACCTTTTGACCTATCTAGTTGTTTGTCGAGTGTTGCTCAATGATGTTAACGTATGGAAGAGATTGAATCAATCCGTTGAGGATTTTGACCCATCCGAGGTTGTTTGTCAGAGTGTTACCGATGACGTTAACTGTGGAGGTTGAATCAATCAGGGATTTTGACCCATCCGAGGTTGTCGAGTATTACCCAATGATGTTAACTGTGAAGAGGTTGAATCAATCCGAGATTTTGACCCATCAAGGTTGTTTGTCGAGTTACGATGACGTTAACATATGGAAGATGTTGAATCAATCCGAGATTTTGACTATCCGAGGTTGTTGTCGTTGTTAGGCGACGTTAACTAGGAAGAGGGGAAGTCCACCAAAGATCTTTTGACCTATCGGTTGTTTGTCGAGTGTTACAGGACGTTAACTTGTATGGAAGAGGTTGAATCAATCCGGGGATTTTGACCCGAGGTTGTTTATCGAGTGTTACCCGGCGACGCAACTGTGGAAGAGATTGAATCAATCCGCCGAGGATTTTGACCCATCCGAGATTGTTTCGAGTGTTACCCAAGACGCAACTATGGAAAAGGTTGAATCAATACGCCGAGGATTTTGACCCATCCGAGGTTGTTTGTTAGTGTTACCCGGCGACATTAACATGGAAGAGAGGTCAATTGAATCCGCCGGATTTTTAACCTATCCGAGGTTATTTGTCGGTGTTACCGGCGACATTAACCTGTATGGAAGAGGTCGCGAAGTCCACCGGAACTTTTGACCTATCTCAGTTATTTGTCGAGTGTTACCCATGACGCTAACGATATGGAAGAGGTTAAATTGAATCCGCCGAGGATTTTGACCCATAGGTTGTTTGTCGAGTGTTAGATGGCGTTAACTGGAAGAGGAATTGAATCCGAGAATTTTTTACCCATCCAGGTTGTTTGTCGTGCATGACGCAACTCGGGAAAAAATTGAATCCGCTGAGGATTTTGACTCATCCGAAGTTGTTTGTCAGAGTGTTACCCGATGATGTTAACTTGTATGTAGGAATCGGAGGATTTTGACCTATCCGAGGTTTGTTTGTCGGTGTTACGACGTTAACTTATGGAAGAGGTGAAAGTCCCGACCTTTGACCTATCCTAAGTTGTTTGTTATAGTGTTACCCGATGACGTTAACATGTATAGAAGATGTCAAATTAAAACATCCGTTTGTGGTTGTAGCCAAAGTTTCTCCTTAACCCTGGGCTTATTTTTCCAAGAGTATGATTGGAAAATCATAATTTGCAAAGCTATATCTCTTCTCAATGTTGAAATATCCTCCAACTTTGACTTGTTGCTTGGGATGGTAATCGATTAGATGCTTAACATATTAACATGATCTTCGAGATTAAGAGTTGCCACCCGATAAAATCAATGAAGTTTGATGAATCTTCATTCTTCGCTTGTTTGATGAATCTTCATTCTTCGCCAGTTCTTAAAAGCTTGAAATGCTCCACCTCGATGGTGGTTTTGATCTTGTTGGAAACTTGCCATACAAGATGAAATAATGGAATCGACGCGCTGAACCTGCGCGTTAGAAAATCACAGAGTGAAAGTTTACTTTTAGCCTTGTTTGTGAAATCCAAAGACACACACACATGTATTTAAAGAGTGAACAATAAAACTCCGAAATTTTAACGTAAAAACCTCAAAAGAGGGAAAAATCACGGTCAGCTAAGAAAAAGCTTTCACTATATATTTGTTTTGAGTACAAGTTTTCCGATAACGAATACATAGATATGAGAAGAGCTAACAATGGAATCCCAAAATCGACACAACAACATATATATAATGCCGTCAGTTACTAGCGAATGATGGTGAACAATGGGAACAACCCTGACGATGAAGGTCGCCATGATGGTGACAATTGAGATCAAGGATCACGGGCTACCGACGGCGGCGGTCTGGTGACAACCATCGATGGGCGATTGCTTGGAGGATTTTCAAGCTTTAGAGTTCTCTCTCTCTTCTTCCTCTCATATGAGAATGAGGGTTATTTATAGGTGGAGGAGTGGTCTCAGAAATACATGCAAAATCCGAACCACTCCTCTCCATCTGGACGTCACCGATTTTCTTGATCATATGATGTATTTTGTGTATTTGAATGCTCAAATGAAGTCAGAATTATGAGATCTTGGGCTCGTTAGATCCGGCTCGTCGAGACGCTCGATTTGACTATAAACACGTTATTTAGGGATTTAACTGACATCCTAAAGTTTCCAAGGATATTTTAAGTGCTTGATCTCGATTAGTTTCAACTTCGGATCAGCTTACTTTTAGGATCAAGATACGTGCTTCGATTAGTAGTATTTTAAGTGTCATATCAATTAAATTCTAAATAATTTAATCGTGAATAATAAATATATCAATTTAATTGTTTTTAAAAAAATATTATAAATACTACAATCTTTATTTAAATATTTTGGCAAAAAAAAATTAAAGGGCTGACGTGGCAGCTTTTTGTGGCCTCTACCTACAGCTGTCCGAAGAAGACGTGTTCCAACATCTCGGCTTTATATCCACGTGGAATTTTCACGTGGCGGAAGCTTAGCCGTTCCATTTCATATCGTATGCACCGAATCTTAACCTTGGGTCCCAGAATTCAGCGGGGCCCACAAAGTTGTCCTTTTTTGCTTTTAATTCCGTATTCGGCTGTCCTTCGCATCGCGACAAGACCGGAATTTGTGGTCTTCGGTTCTCTTAATTTCAATTTTATGTATTTAGACATCTAATATTTATATTTTTAACATCTTATCAATTCAAAAAAGAGTATTTTTTTAAATAATAATATTTTTATGTAACATTATAAATTTAATTACTATATATAAAAATTATGTGATATATAAGTGTCAAAATATAAAGTTAATATAAATAAATTTAATCTAATATTTTGATGTGCTTAAAAAGTTTCATTTATATGATATTGAAGATTGGAATGATATATATGTAAAAAGTAATTTTTAAATATTAGATATATAAAATATAAGAATTATGTGGTATGTAAGTAAATCTCCCTTTGTATTAACTAAAATGATTATCACATGGTACTTACTCTTAAGTGCTAATTTGAATCTCTCAATTATTTTTTTATCATGTCATGTGATAAGTACTTCACACCACAAATAGGATTTTTTTTAAAAAAAAATAATTATTATGAACTAATATATATTTTTTTATCATAACACTTATTTTAAAGGTTAATTAAACTTTCTAGAGAAATGTTTTTGGTTTGCACGCATAAACTTTTTAGGGTACAATCTATGAATTTCTAACAAAAAATTCTAAAAAAAAATTCTATTGATATCAATTTTATTTATAAAAAAAAACTTCTAAAAAATCACAGAGTTTGATCTAATTGAAATAATTTACTATGTTAGAAAGATTATAAAATTTTGTTGTCATTCTTAGATTATAAAAGCTTGTTTTCTATATTTATAGCAGAGATTGCTATAGAAATAGTTGATGATAATTATAATAGTCTAAAGATTTACACTAAGGGTTCAATAAAATGCTAATTTAATTTTATACTTGACTTATTTTATGTTTTTATATTAATTTTCATAAAAATCTTAATATATAAAAAACTTAGAAAATGATAAAAGAAAATTAATCAAAATAAATCTCAAAATCTTTGGATTTATTTTAAGATAAAGATAATATATAAATAATCAATTAAAATTTATATCATTGTTCATATCAAAATAAGTTGAAAAAGTCTAAAATTCATTTTAATAAAACTTTTAATAAGAAAAAAATATATATATATATATATTATTCAAAATTTTTAAATCATTAATCACTTATAGACCATACTAAATAATTAAAAGCTCTTACATGAAAGTCTACAATACTTTGCATAAGAGTCCACTGCATAGTACCTTCTAGATATATCACGTCATCATATTCACTCTAATTCTCTCTCTTAAAATATAATATCACTACCCACCGTCTCTAGGTTGGGCAAGGTGAACCCCCCAGTCGATATTCCTCCGTAAGAGGAGCACGCGGACATCAGGACCCGCTACACGGTGATGCGAATGCTTGCCTGGATTAGTTATAATGACATCCCCACCTAAAAGATGGATGGGGTGTTGGGTGGATACCCTTCCAAAAGAAATATATATATAATATCATATAACCACTTACACGTAAAAGATGTAATAATAATTATATATATATTTAGTAATATGATATAATTGATGTACTTTAAAATATTAATAATAAGGGAAAGCCTAATAATGTGAACCACGTGGACATATAATTCCCCACTAATACAAATTATGGCATATTAAACAATAATTATTGTGCATAATTAATATATCATGTGAATTACTGAATTATAGTGTCACAAGTAAATCATAATATTTTAATTGGAATTCATGATGATAATTTAGTAGGGTACAATATTTATCTATCACTAATCAAAAATAAATAAATTTAAATAATTTACATATATAATATTCAAATTTATTCTATTTATATATTTAACATTTAAATTTTACTATTTACACATGTTACACTTAAAATTTTAAACAACATAAAAAATAACATCATCATCGCCCTCTATTATAAACTTAGTACATAATTAGCCTTTCACACGTAAATGATCTCATCGCCATTCGCGAGCAAGATCTTGTTGCCAATTCTTTCATCTCTTCTTCGTCTTTCACATGTTGCTAGTCCTATGGATCTCCATTGCAAGCAAAATTCCGTTTCCTCTTTTTCTTCTCTTCTCCATCATTCATATGTCATCTGTCCATTGATGTCATTTTCATTAATATTCAATCGTCTCTTCTTCGTCATCCAATAAGATCTCGTTGACATCATCATGCATGACTTCCTCTCATCATCGAGGGTGGGTTTTATTAGAATTTTAATGAAAATTATTGGGTTTTATATTATGTAAATAATAAGATTTATGGGCTGAATATATAAATAGAATAATTTGAGTATTATGTATATTAATCTCTCAAAATACTTGTTGCGTGGCAGAAAACTTATAACGGTAGAATAAACTTTCGATTACTTTGTAAATCTAACATGCACAGATAATAAAGAGAATAAACCTTAATTTTATAAAAAACCCCACGAATAGGGGAAAAAACCATGGAACCTAGCCCAGTAAAAATGCTTTACTATATCTCTGTTTTGGAGTACAAAGTTTAAGTCTTACCATAATGGACATAATATCAGATGTGAGTAATCCCGATAATGGAATTCAATTAGGTAACAACAAATAGCTATGGCGTATTGGACCGTAGAATTGTTGCCGGTCGGCGATAATAATGCCGTCGGCGACAATTGTCATGGATAAGAACTTCAACTTCTGGGCTTTATCCAAGTTCACTTTCCCTTCCTTTCATGACAAGAATGTGGTCCTATTTATAGGATTATGAGAGGAGCATTTTGGTCATTATAGCTAAAATCTCAAAACACTTCATCGGACGATGTATATTGACTCATTCAATCATAGATAGTTTTTTTGGTGATTTGACCATCCAACGATCTTCGATTTGAGTGATCTTAGGCTCGTTGGATTCATCTCGCCGAGCCGCTCGATTCGAGTATAAGACTTCAAATTTGTAAGTCATTTGATCATCCAGTTAGTAACGTGAAGTTTTCATATGTAACTTTTGGGCTTGATTTGAGCTCATTTGGGCCCTACTTCACCCAATTTTGGTGACGTTAAACTTGTCTCATTGAGATATTTAATTATTATGCAAAATAACATATGTGCATTATTTTAATGCGTGATATATCATTTGCCCCCTTATTTTTAGATGATAAAACTTATTTAATATAAAAATATATTAAATAAAATCACTTTACCTTAAAATCATTAAAATTTGCAATTGTCATATGTATCAATTTATTTATTTATTAGTTATTAATATTTATTTATTTATTTTATATATATATATATATATATATATATATATATATAAAGTGATAATTTAATATATATTATGTGTGAGAGTGGAAGAGAGAGAGAGAGAGAGAGAGAGAGAGAGAGAGAGAGAGAGAAGAGACTTAAAGACTTTTTTTTCTAATTTTTTGATGAGAATATAAAGAGTTTTTTTTTTAATGAGAAATGTGAAAAGTTTTTTTTTTAATGAGGAATGTGAAGAGTTTTTTTTTTAATTTTTCTTTTCTTTTTTTTTTAATAAGGTATATGAAGAGGTTTTTTTTAATGAGGAATATAAAGAGTTTTCTTCATTTTTTTATTTTTTATTTTTTAAAGAATTTAAATAGTCATTTTCTCCTCGTATAAATACTCCCAAGAGATAATGAAAAATTCACACATTACTTTATTTACTTTCTTCTCGTATCTCACGACCAGATAACGATATCGACCCCTCAGGGCTCCAATTCTCCCCGATCTGGTTTCCAAGAGGCTAGACGCATCAATTCAGCTCCAGCTTTTCTTCTCTTTGATACCCTCAACTAACTCAGATAATAAGACTCTCTCGAGCTCCAGTTCTCTCGATCTGGATTTCCAACCGACTTAGCGCATCCCAAATTAAGGCTCAGGCTTTCTACTTTCTTCTCTTTGGTAGCCTCCACTAACTCAGTACCACCCTCTCGGACTCTAGTTTTCCCCGTCGAGGTTTCCAAGACCGTAAGCCTTCGCATCCGTAATTCGGAGAATATCTTCATGGGTGAGCATCATTCAACATATATCCAAAATTTAAAGATATAAGATGATGGGTTGCGAAAGTATCAGGGGATGGCGAGATCCAACGATATAACGTCAACTATCAATAATGATACTTTGATAATCTTCATGAAAAAGTTTTATTTTCTAAATGATTTGGTGGCTATTTCTCCTAAAAGATCGCAACAAGCATATTCTCCTCCATCGGGGTACATGTACCTTCTGAGGCTTTTATCTTCTAAGATTTTTGATGTACATGTACCTTTTGAGGCTTTTTTCTTCTGACATTTTTGATGTACTTGTACCTTCTGAGGTTTTGTCTTCTGAGGTTTTGATATACCTGTATCTTTTGAGGCTTTCACCTACTGAGATTTTACGCATATACCTTCTACCTTCGCTATCGAGAGATTTTGCACCGACCTTCTCGCTTTGTCTTCCGAGATTTTGGTTTAATCTTCTGCGCTTTACCTTCTCTGAGATTTTGACGTATATGTACCTGCATCATCTTGGCTTTTGTCTTTCTAAGATTTTGATGTACTGCATTTCAGGCTTTCGCCACCGAGATTTTGATGACTGTATCCTTTCCGAGGCTTTTGCCTATCGAGATTTTAATGTAATCAGATCTTCCTCGGTGCTTTTGTCTTGAGATTTTACGACATATACCTTTTAAGCTGCTACTTCGAGATTTTGATATACACCTTCTACTTTTGCCTACTAAGATTTTTGATGTACCTATATCTTCTAAGTATTTTGCCTTCCTCGAGATTTTAATGCACCTTTCTAAGTTTGCCTTCCTCGAGGTTTGATGAGTGGACCCTCCTCTTAAAATCTTTCTAGTGGGGACCTTGTCCACTACTAGCTTCCCATCGAGGCTTACTCAGGGGCGTGCCTTCCAGGGGAGGAATCCATAAAAGATTTTTAACCTATCCGAAGTTGTTTGTCAGAGTATTACTCGGTGACAATTAACTAGTGTGGAAGAAGTCAATAGTTTTAACTCTCATCCGAGGTTATTTTATCAAAGTATGATTAATCCGCAAAGAGGTTATATCGATTCTTCCGAGATTATTTGTCGAGTATACTCGATGACGCGCAATATGTGGAGTAAAGTTATGACTTATCCGAGGTTAATTGTTAGAGTGTTATTCGGTGATATTTAACCTGTGTGGAAGAATTCAATAGTTTTAACTCTTATCTGAGATTGTTTTATCAAAGTATGATGTTAACCTATGTGAAAGAGATTAAACATTTTGATTCTTCCAAGATTACTTGTCAAAGTATTACTCGATGACGTTAACCTGTGTGGAAGAGGTCAAATCAAAACACCCATTTGAGGTTGTGGACAAAGTTGCTCCTTGATCTTTGCTTTATAATATAAAGATAACACTTTGTCAAACTATCTTCTTCTCAATATTAAAATATCCTCCAATTTTTACTTGTTTCTTGGACCGACAATCAATTAGACGTTTAGCATATTAACATGGGTCATCTTCTGAGATTAAGAGTTGCCCCCCAGTTTCCAATAAAAGCTAAAGAATCAGAGTTTGATGAATCTTCTTCGACGCGCCTCCAAAGTCTGAAGTGCTCCACTGTAGTTTTGAACTTGTTGGAAAACTTGGTTGTCTGATATGATGAGATGAAGAGAATCTCTTTCCCACAAACGACGTCAAACTGTTACATGCCAGAAAACTTATAGCGGTAAAATAATCCTTCACGCCTTAGCTTTGTATGAAAATTCAACACGCACATAGATAGTTGAAAAGAGAATAAGAAACTCCAGAATTTTTACGTGGAAAAACCCCAGGAAGAGAGGAAAAAATCACGGGGCCTAGCCCAGTAAAAATGCTTCACTATATATCTACTTTGGAGTACAGAGTTTAAGTCTTCCCGACAATGGGATTACAAGATTGTATGTGAGTAATCCTGATAATGGGAATTTCATAATCAGGTAACAAACAGCTACGTGGCGATGGTTGGACCATAACGGTTGTTGGTGGCAGTCGACGATGATAATAGGCGGCGATCGGTGATAACGGTTGTGATAACAAATTTTGAACTTCTAGTTCTCTCCGAGCTTTCTCCCAAGTTCACTTCTAGCTCCTTCCACCTTTCATGACAAGAAAGTGGGTCCTATTTATCGGATTTTGAGAGGGGCATTTTGCTCATTATAGTTAAAAATCTCAAAACACTCTATCGGACGACGTATATTGATTCATTTGATCATAGATAGATTTTTTTTGTGATTTAACCATCTAAACGATCTTTGATTTAAGTGATCTTAGGTTTGTTGATTCCGCCACCGCCGATTATTATAAGCACTTAAAATTTGTAAGTCATTTGATCATCCTGACTAAAGTTTCATATGTAGCTTTTGATTGCTCATTCCCTACTTCACCCAATTTTGGTGATGTTAAACTTGTCTCTTTGAGATATTTAATTATTATGCAAAATAACATATGTGCATTATTTTAAAATTTTATGTATGATATATCAATACTCAATTTAATTATGCTTTTATATAATTTTTCTTCAACACACACACATATATATATATATACAAGAAAATCATAGATTACCGGCAAACTAATCCGTCGATAATCAACGAAAATCCATTGATAAGTTACTTTTTAGACACCAAAGCGATACTTATTTACAACAAATAATCATTTTGACAAAGCGATTCATTAGTTAAATAAATCTCTCTAATAAATCACTGTTCAAATAATATTAATTTGATCAATGAACGCACTCCTATTATTGTGATAATATTCTGATGTCAAATAAGATGAATCTAGAATATTATTATTGGATTGGTAGCATAATAGTCGTTTACATAGTAGATCCTTTTGTTAATATGTTAATGCATTAATACCTTTTGGTAATTTTGATGTTTCTTTGTCTAAACATATTTATGTGGTTTAAATATTAAATTAAATATATTTTCTTAAAACATATAAAAACATAAACTAAAATAAATTTATATATTATTTTTATATATAGATTATATAATAAAAAATAATTACATACTTATTATATAATAAAAAACAATTAATATGTAATATATATATATATATATATATATATATATATATATATATATATATATATATATATATATATATATATTCAGTTTATATAAAAATTTTAGATTTATCATGGTAAAGTTTTATTGAGAAAAAAATCTTTCTAAGAATCAAGGTTTCTGGTTTTAACTGAATTCCTTTCAATTATTGTACATCAAGTTGCATGCTGGTTCATTGAGACCCCACCTTGGTCTCACCTTCTTTCCTCTCCACCGTATTTCTATCTTCCCCACCGTCTTCTTCTTCCCATCCCTCAACTCTTATCAAATTATTCTCTTCTTGTCCATCTTCTTCCTTCGCATTCTCAGAAAGAGAGAGAAGGAAACAAAGCTAGAGATAGAAAGAGAGAGAAGAGAGAGAGAGAGAGAGATTGCTGAATTCATGATTTGAGCTGATACATCCTTCTCCTCTTCCCTCTGCACATCTAAACTTCTCTGTCAACCTATCTTATAATTCTCTCATGGTTCCCATCATATATGGAAGAAGATGCGGCACTTCCTCGCCAAATTCCACGCTCTGCTCTGCTGGTAATCAAATCAAACACTCTTCTCTAGTCTCCTCTGAGAATTTTTGTGGCCAGTGGTGTTGTGAAAAAAAAGATATAGGCAAAATTTAGGCTTGAATAAGTTTTTTATGGTAAATTTTATTTTATTTTTTATTTATTTTTAAATAAGTATAATATATATTTTATAAATTTAAATTTAAACTCAATAATTTTAATATACACCATAGTCAAATATTAGTTAGCATATTTTGACTCAAAATTTTAATTAAGAAAAAAAAATGAAGCCCATCTAAATATTTAAAAAATCTATGATTCAGCTTTTCCTTTCTATTTAAAGAGCAAATTACTATATTCCTAATTTTTTAAAAATATATTATTATATGTATTTTCTTAACAATATTAAAACAATTAATTAGGATAAAATTCTTATGAGTAAAGCATTAATTAGATATACATAATTCATTTATTCGCTGATTACCTCAGTAACCTTCCCGCAGGTTCAGCGAAAGGCTCCACCAAGCAGCCAAACTACTTCGCCGCACTGAAACCAACGCCGACGACAGCGCCGCCTCCGCCTCGCCGGTGGTGGAATGCTACGCCTGCACCCAACCGGGCGTACCAAGCTTCCACTCCACCACCTGCGACCGGGCCCACTCCCCCGATTGGGCCGCCTCCGCGGGCTCCTCCCTGATCCCCATCCAGCCCAACGCCAACGACGCCGACCCCCCGCCGCGGCCCGAGCGACGGACCGCACGCAAAACCCAATGGGTTCTCGACCCGCGCAGCCCGCGGGTTCAGCGCTGGAACCGCGGCTTGCTTCTGTCTCGGGCCGTGGCGCTGGCTCTCGACCCGGTGTTCTTCTACTCTCTCTCCGTCGGCGGCGGCGGAGCACCGCCCTGTCTTTATATGGATGGAAGGTTAGTCGTGGCGGTGACGGTGCTGCGAACGGCGGCTGACGTCGCGCATCTGGCGCACATGTGGCTACAGATGAGGATGGCTTACGTGTCGCGGGAATCGCTGGTGGTTGGGTGCGGGAAGCTGGTGTGGGATGCGAGGATGGTGGCGGCGCATTATCTGAGATCTGTTAAGGGCTTCTGGTTCGATCTCTTCGTCATCCTTCCTATTCCTCAGGTATTAATTTCTTTAAAATTTATGTAATTTATTTATTTTTTAATATTTGAATTAAAATGAGACCCAAATGACTTGTCATATTAGCTTTGAGATGAATTAAAAATAAATAAATAAAATTTTACAATTTATATACATTACAATTAATATGATTAATTTTAAACAAACAAAATATAAAAAAACGTTAATTTTATTGAATGTCAAATCATATAATACTAGAGTGGCATAAGAAAATAATTTGTAATTATTACACAAATTTATTTTTTGATTGTTCAACTAAGAAAATATAAAAAAAAATTAATGAAATAGAGTGTAATGAAAAATTCTCTTCCACTTTTATTTTTTAATTATTCATTAAATTAAACCTATAATAATATTTTTTATAGAGAAAATACATTTTTAAATCCAGATTGTGTAAAAAATAATAAACATTTAATAATTGACAGGACAATATGAAACATATGTGGGCACCCACCTATGTACTACGTATGCATGTGCACAAATGCTGACAAATAAGAAATTTTAAACGTGGAGAGACAATGATAGGACTGTAAAAAAAATATATGAAAATTTTATATACATAGCACATAAATCTTATCTATTTACATATTGAGCACCTAAAGTTTCATATCTATAAAAATATACTTTTTTTTTCTAAAAAGTTACATTTCATTTAAGTAAACAATGATAGTAATATGATTTAGATGATATTTAAGTAAATATAAAATTTTAGTTATTATATATGTAAATATATAAGATTTGTGTGCTATGTATATAAATGCACCATTATTCAAATGTTGAATTCATCATATTTAATTTATTATTAAGTCAAAATAAATCAATCAATACGTAATAATTAGAATACTAATAATAATAATAATAATATATTTTCAAAAACTTATACCATGTTTTCTTTTAAAATGATAAAGCATAAATATATTTATAAAAAAGATTAGAAACATAATAATGATAGTTATTTTTTTCTTTAGTATCATATTATTTGAATATTTAATTTTAGGTGGATTTACTTATATACCATATAATTCTTATGTATTTATATATCTAACACCTAAACTTCAATTTATATATATATAAGACTCTAATTTTTAATATCACATCAAAAATACTATAATTCCTCACTTTTTAAAAGTGAAATGCATATTTTTAGCCATAGAAAGTGTTAGATAAGTAAATCTCTAACTTTATGTGTTAAATATGTAAATGCATAAAAATTGTGAGGTATGTATGCAAATCTTTATTAATTTTATAATATCTAAAATATAATGAAAAGCTTAACCATCTCATTAGATTAGATGGTTTCTTCAGCATCAATTTATAACTTGATTAAATTGATTTTTTTTTTAAACATGGGCCAAACAAAGAATGCATAATTTTAAAACAATTTAGTTCCTTTACACTCCTAAAAGAATAATCATAATGAATTTTAAAATTATTAATATTATTTTAATAAATAAAATATATAAGTAATTAATTAAATTTTATATTACACTCATTTTAAGATAAAATTAATTATGATTTAGTTTTCCCCAAAACTTATGTGAGCATATACTCAAATAAATTAATTTTCAATTTTTTTTCTTGACAAGTTGTTATAGGCAAAAAGAGCTTTTTATGTTATTTTAGGTAAATAGAGATATTAATTAAATCACAAGGCTTGCTTAATTATAGGCACTGCCACACTCCAATACCTTCTATGGCAAAACAATGTACTTATATGGATTATGTGAGTTGAATATTTATTTGTGAGAGATTAATTTTGTTCATCATGTGCTTTATTTAGACTAATTTGAACTCTAATCAAAATACTTTTTGTATCGTCGAACTAATCTCATTAAAATATTCATTGTGTGTGTTGATTCAATGTGTATGTGTGTGCACATAGTTTTTATCTTCTTTTAATCTTTTAATTAGTTAGTAGATAAGTAGAATGTTTATATTATATAGAGCTTAAGTTGAACACAATTTCATGAAAATTTTCAAATATGAGACAAATGATGACATTAAAATTCAAATGAGCTAAACACAAGCATAGAATAAACTCATTTGAATTTTTCTTAATTACACCCCGACTCATCAATCATATATAATAATTTGATTACTTTGTGTATCAAAATTGCATCATGACTAACAACAAATCTCACAAATAATTATTTTTTAGCAGTTGTAACTAACCATAGTCTTATTAATAACAATAGGCATTAAAGTTATTAGCAGTTACATCAAGCAACCTTGTTTGTGGCAATGAATGTTGGCATTGATGTCGATGGCACACTTAACCTTCTTGGCTACTATGGGTGACATCTGTTTTGGCATCAATTGACAACAATTGATGATGACTGCATGCAACGATCCTATTGACAATGATGATATCAATATTATTGGCTATAATAGGCAACTGGCTTATTGTTGTCAACGAGCACTAGTGTTGGCCTTCTCGGTGTTGGTGGTCATCAACGTTAACATCAATATACATCAATATTAGTATTGATGTTAGCAACTATATTTATATTGTTACTGGACATCAACATTGGTGCTGCCAATAAGTGATGACCTTATTGACATTGATAGAAGTCAGTGTTAGTATTAACATCAGGTGTCAGAAATACTATCGAAGGAAAATATCAGTATTGGAATCAACAATGTTGATGACATTTTGCATTGGTAGACATCGACATTAGTGATAACATTATTGCGGTGTTATGAACAACTTTATTAGCATTAGTGGGCATCAATGTTGGTATTGGTGGCAAGCAACAACCTTGTTGGATTGGTGGGGGATAGCATTTAAGAGTTAGTAGTAGGGTAATAACAATCAAACAGTCATGATTGATGGAGGTGATCATTAACATCAATTACCGAGCAGAGCTCTAGGATTTTTCAAATTTGTGAGCCCTTTTCAACTTGATATATACTTCTTATGTAAAATGAGGGCCTACTTACAAGGGAAGAGCTAGCCTTCATTTGAGAGTAAGTAAACATTATATATATAAATGAGGCAATTACATACATTTTACTTGAAGATAACCATTTAAAAAATTATCACCCTCTTAACTTCAATTTTCATATTCTCGCCCAACATCAAACTTCACAACAAAATTTCAACTCACATTTTTTGGTTTTGTCAAATACTCGTCAATTTGAATGTGACAGTTGATTTTTAAATTTTTTAACTCCACAAATGTTGATTTGATGGATTTTTTGGCAATGTATAAATTTATTCTCTGCAAAAAAAAAAAAGTTATTTAAGATAATTCTTTCTTCTCACAACTTAATTTGATTCATTGTTTAAGATCTACAACCATAATTTTAAAATGATAATAATAATCTTCAGCTTAAATATATAATTTTTAAAAAGTTTTCTTAAATTTAATTTTGCATTAATTCAGGTGGCATTTTGGATGGTGGTTCCAAGCTTGATAAAGGAGGAAGAGATGAAGCTGATGATGACAATACTTATAATGATATTTTTATTCCAATTCCTGCCAAAAGTCTATCACATGATATGTGTGATGAGAAGGATGCAGAAGGTCACTGGTTTCATTTTTGGTTCAATTTGGTGGGGCTTTGGACTCAATCTCATTGCTTATTTCATTGCTTCACATGTAAGCATACCCTTTCATTCCCTTTTCTATTAAGAGAAAAAAAAAATTTTGAACAAGAAATCTGATTGAAACTTAACTTAGGATGATATATAGGCGCTTTTTCCTTAACAGTAAGTTAATCTTTTGTCTTCTTTAGTATTATAATCTACAAAATAACTATCAAGATTGTTGTCTTGACAAAAACACCTAATAATGAGTGGTAATCTGATGAAAAAGTCTCACAGCACAAGAGGAAATTTTGTACAAAAGTGCATTCGATTCAAGCAGAAAATTTCATCACTCTCGCATATGCTAATTTATATCTATATTCAGGTAGCTGGATGCTGTTGGTACGTCCTCACAATTCAAAGAATAGCTTCCTGTATGAAGCAGCAATGCGAGAAAAACAAAACCTGCGATCTCCTATCCTTCGCCTGCTCAAAGGAATTCTGCTACAATCTCCCCTTGTCATCAACTCTGAGCAGGTTTTCATGCCAGACCTACAACTTGACTAAAGCGACTTCTGCGGTTCAAAATGATCCTATATGTTTAAATGTTAACGGTCCATTTCCTTATGGAATCTACAACACAGCTCTTCCTGTTGTTTCCAGCAGCTCACTGGCTGTTAAAATCCTCTACCCTATATTCTGGGGCCTCATGACTCTCAGGTATGTATTTGCATGTGAGATAGGAGGGAATCAAACAGTAAATATCAGTGCATTCAGGCTCTACTTGGGATGGCAGTGCGGTGCGGTGCAAAAATGCACCGCAGTTTGCATTTGGATAACGCATTTTGAAAAGCTGCCGTGGAAAATTGTGTTTTCATACCTCATCTGTAGGGCTGTCAAAAAAGCTCATTGCATCGTGTCGCCTGCTCGTTAACTAAACTAACCAACAGCAATGACATTTCAGATATATAAACGAACCAAATGAACAATCATTTGTTTGATCGTCGTGTTAGAGATTTTCAAATAAAAAATTATATTATATTATTATTATTATTATTTATTACTATTATTATTATTATTATTATTATTATTTATTACTATTATTATTATTATTATTATTATTATTATTATTATTGTTGCGTGCTAGAATGATGAACTTTCGCTGCCCCGATGCTATTGGAAAAGGTCCCATGATATCAATCCCCCACTGAGCAAAGGGCCATGGGCTTTGAATGGATGAGAGTTCTGCATGCGGCATGTGAGGGAGGTTAGAATGCAATTGACAACTCGCACATTTTTTTGTGAACTCCAAGGCGTCTTGTTTCATTGTAGGCCAATAAAACCCTTGCCTCATGATTTTAAGGGCCAATGCTCTTCCTCCAAGGTGTTCTCCACATATTCCTGAGTGAACCTCTTAACGGTAATCACTCAAGGTGGAAGGCATTTGAGATCTGGACTGAGAAAGCTCGCTTGTATAGTTCACCTCCACACAAGAAAAGTTTGAAGCTTGTCTTGGGAGACGAGTTGTGGAAGTTGGATCTTCGTGAAGGGTTCCTTCTTGTAGAAAAGATAAGATATCCACCTAACGCCTTTTCCTCATCAATAGTTTGAATTACCCATGACCCTTGGATACTAGGAAAATATATTTCTTCAACATGCTTTCTCTTAAATAGATCTCCGGTAGAGGAAGAAGCTTAAGAGCATCGCCCAGTATTCTTCTTCGTATGTGTGGATGATTTGATGTGTCTTGAAATGAGTAAGGGATTTTACCAAGTGGAGATATTGCACCAGTTGAGGATTATGAGTGTTAAAATCCCTCCAACTTGGGAGGCAGTGGGAGTCCAGAATTACTAAGTTTTGAATGATGGCAAGTCTCAACCCCTACGAGAGCCTCATATTCGACCTGGGGAATTTTAAGCAAGTCCATACTCTGGTATTTTTGGGAAACAAGTAGATCCCGCATCTCGATTTCAAGCTCCATCAACATGAGAGTCCATCGAGGAGATGAAAGGCACGTAGCACTCTAGAGTTGGGTTGGTGATTCCACTATAACGCCCGCAAGTATTTGAGACTTTATGGCGTATAGAATTTATATCAAATTCTCCTCTGCACCATTTTGATTAACCTCCCGGATGCTTCTTTGTAAATGGCCTCAATGGTAAATTAGTAAAAGTGTGAGCTTGAAAGTATGGACAATTTCGACAGAAAACTAACGCCAGAGCCACTTTATCTGCAAATGGATAACGACTTTCTATATCAGAGAGAATTTTGCTGACGTAATAAATTAATTGTTGTGCCTCATCTTCTTCTCGCACTAAAACTGAGCTTATTGCGTGGGAAGAAACTGCAAGATATAAGTATAACGCTTTCTCTTGAATAGGTTTGGATAGGGTGGAGATGCTAGATATTCTTTTAGTTGCTCAAAAGCATACCGATTCATCATCATTGAAAATTATTATTTTTAGCTCCCTTCAATATTTTAAAGAACTAAGTATTTGTCCCTGAATCCGCTGAAAATGGGATAATGCACAATTGACCATTCAAACGTTGGACGTCTTTGATATTCTGAGAAATCATATCTTGAAGAGCTTTGATTTTTTCGTTAGCCTCTATCCCACCTGAGTTACCATAAATCCAAGAAATTTTCCGACGTAACCCCAAAAGCACACTTGGTCGAGTTAAGTCGATGTTATAGCGTCAAGGTCAAACATGCTTCTAAGTCCAAATATGTTGTGACTTTTCTAAGCTTTTCACTAACATGTCATCCACATACACCTTGTGTGGCCTAAGTAGTCTTTAAAACCTTATTCATAAGACGTTGATAGGTAGCTCCAGCATTTTTTAATCCAAATGGCATGACTTGGTAACAATATAAACCTTTATATGTTTGAAACGCTGTTGCCTCTTCATCCGTTGGGTTCATCTTTATTTGATTGTAACGAATAAGCATCCAAAACGAGCATTTGATGTCCGGACGTAGCGCCCACCAATCGATCGATTCGAGGAAGAGAAAACTATCCTTCGGGTGCCTTATTAAGTGTAATCAACACACATCCTCCATGTTCCATTTGTTTTTTAACCATGACAACATTTGCTAGCGTTGGGTAATGCACTTCTCGATCAATCCCGCCATGAGCTTGTTAACTTGTCAATAGATGATCGCAAAACTCCGCTTCTTTTGATGATTGGTTAAACGCGGATTTTTGAGAGTGCGTACACCGACTCCAAGCAAATATGTCTTGATTTCAAGAAGAAATCAGATACTTTTCCCTTTGTTCTTGAGAGTAAAGATCCCACTTGACCGCTCGTAATGGTCATCATCGATAATGCTATTGAGTAAATCTTACTGTGGAAGCTTTTGAGGTACTCTTTCATCTCGAAAGTTAAAATCTTCGATCAAGGTGATGGAAAAGCTTGTTCGATAAGATAACATGATTGAGCCGTTGATTTCCACAAACCACCCCAACTCCACGGAAATTTTATCTTCGAGATAATCAAGTGATAAGACAAAAATTGATTGGAGGGCCTCCAAGATTGCATTATATGCACCGACTTGACCACCAATTGTATTAAATGAGTCACTTGTCGGGGAATTCTCCGAGGGTAACAGGAAGAGTGATTGTCCCTTCACTGCATCGCGTCGGGTGATTATCAAACCCATATAGTGGTCCGAAATTTGAAGCTTTTGCCTGTGCCCATGTTAAGAAAAGTTGAAAAATAAGACATCGTGAGCTCCCATTGTCGATCAAAATTTTTTAACGTTATATAGGGATCACCATCCTCAACATAGTGGATCTTGATGAGATATGGACCTTTCTAAGTCCGAAAGTCAAAGTGATGGAATGATCAATGAGACTTCTTTAACTCGGTTCTTTGAGGCGAACGAGAACTTGATTAGGAGTATGGTCCTCCCGCGATTGTTTCAATTTCTCTAATTATTTGATGATTATTTGGTTGTTCCTGTGATGATTGTCCTGGTTGCCCCCCAAACGGAGGTGTGTTTGTTGAGGTACGATTTTCACAAACCGACGTAGATATCCTTGTTGAATGAGTCTCGATTTCTTCCTGTTGACGCATGCTTCAGTAGTATGTCCATGGCTTCAATGAAAGTGACAATATTGCTCCTGATTTCCTGAATTCGGTTTCAATGGATGCGGCCACTTGATATTTTCTTCATTGCGAATAGCCATCATGAGGTTAACACGAGATGTGTTCAGCAGCGTGTATGTCTTTTCCTGGTGAGGTTCACGTTGTTGATATGGGGTCGGAGGGAGATCACGACTACCTTGTCACTTCTTTTGATGGGCCTGTTGGTCCGCATTTGCTTTCCTGATATTGTTCAAATTGTTTGCGAGCATTACTTCATCGGGAGATTTGTTCTATAATGATGAACTAAGTCGGATACGAGCGGACCGTGTCCCGATTAATGATGAATAAAGGCCGACCTGAGTCCTCCAAGGAAAACTCCTCTTAATCTGGTCTATCCTGTGTATTTGGCGCTTCTAAGGAGAACCTCTGAAAGTATTCTTTGAGTGATTCACCTTCGTTTTGTCGAATGCCGGAAAGATGGAAGGAATCTTTAATGATTCTCCGGTTTGCAATGAACTGTTCCACAAAGAACTGAAGTTCGTTAAAGGTATGGATGGATCCCCTTGGAAGAGAGTAAAACCAAGTGCGCCTTTGAGGGTAACGGAAAGACCAAAGCGGTGTCGAGCTCGCTGGATATGCATGATAGTAGAATGGTCGATGTATTTGGGTCGGCCCATCATGGAATCAATGCTCTAAGCTTGAAACCTTGAATGGATGTCAAGAATGGCGCCTAAAGGTGAGGACTCCTCATAACCGCGGTGGTGAAGATGATTGAAGGTGAAATTCATCTTGTATTAAGCGTCTCTGAATGAATGGATTAACAAGATGAGCTTGTGTGAAGCTATCAACAACGATCGATGGATTAGTAGCCGTGCCGCCATGGATGAGTGGAACTAGCGGTCAAGAAGATCGGCTACGGTCCCATGCGGGAACTCGTCGGGAGGATTAGCTTTGACCTCCTCCGGCAACGACGATCTTGGGAGATATATTTGCAGCTCGACTTATTCGACCCGACACGATCTTCCAAAGAGATTCTCACCACCAACATGATCGCCTATCGTGGGAAGCGAGGAAGGCGGCCCTTGGTTCAAGGATTGGTTTGAGTGACGAGAGTTGGAGCGGAGGCTGGGACGAAAGTGTTATGCTATTGGCCATAACGGATGTTCACTAAATTGTGGTTGAAGGGTTTCACTTCCCACGACGGCAAACCCATGTTAGAAATCCATAGAGTGAAAGTTTACGCTTACTTTGTGAAGTCCAAGACACAGGTAATTAAAGAGTGAACAAGAGACACCCAACTTGGAAAACCTCGAAAAGAGGGAAAACCACTGCCTATCAAGAAAGCTTCCACTATGTATCTGTTTCAGAGTACAAAGTCTTCCTGATACAAGATTACAGAATTGTATGAGGAGGAAAACAGCTGTAACAACGATCGCAGTAGAATTCAGGTAGAGAGTGACAATTAACGATGATGGGATTTGGTTGATGACGTCGAGGAGTGACTTGCTTGGAGGATCTTCAAGCTTTAGAGTTTCTTCTTCCTCCTCTTGCTTTTCCTCTTCTTCCTTACTTCTCTTCTTTCTTCCTTGTTTGACTCTTCCTCTTCTTTCTCGCTCTGACTTCCTCTTCTTTCTCTTCTTTCCTCTCTTCTTGCTCTGACTCTTCCTCTTCTTTCTTGTTGACCTCCTCTTCTTCACTGTTTCACTCCTCTTCTTCTTCACTTACTTTACTTCACTTCACTTGACTTGGCCTCCCTCATGTGAGGAATGAGGCTATTTATAGATGGAGGAGGTATTTATGTATGTAAGCTGCACACTCCCTCGATCGGCCTCGGATGATTCCTTCGATCATTTGATGTATTTTGAACATTTGGATGCCCAAATGAAGTAATTATAAGATCTTAGGCTCGTTAGATCCTCGTCGAGACGCCGATTGACTATAAACACTCCACATTTGAGAGTTGTTTTGGGATTGATGTCCCAAAGATTCCAAATGATATTTTAAGTGCTTGATCTCGATCGGTTTTGACTCAAAATCATATCGCTTTCAACATCAAGATTTTTGCTTTGAATAGTGGTATTTTGAGAGTCATATCAATTATATACATAGGAACACAATTACTTATCACAAATAAAAGCATAGCTTGGTGGTTAGAACTTTTGTTATCTAAAAGATTGAGTGTTCAATCCTCCGCCATACATTTTTTGATTATCAGATTTCAGTCAATTTCAACACGAAATAACATGAACAAAGTGATTTTCAAACGAGCCTAACACGAACAAGAGTTCTGTTCACCAAGTACCTGCTTACACCTACTCATCTGTGCTTTGACTTTTTTTAAATAAAAAAAATTATAATACCCACTAAAATTGTTTAGACATTAACTTCTTCTACAACAGTTTCACCATCCCAAATAAATCCTTAGAATTTCCTAGGCTTACTTCTTTGCTTGTAAATAGAAAGCATATTTCTTGAAAATTCTTTTCAAGTGTGAAAATGAAATAATGATTTTTTGAGAAATTTTAGGAAGGTTTGTGAAGTTTGAAAAATTAATCTTGGCGTCTATATCCAAGCAAATGATGAATTAAACAAACTTAATCATTGATTTCTAACTTCATGCAACTAAATAAACCCTTACTCTATAAATCATATGATGCACATTAAAGTAGAGATAGTTCTAAATCCAAAGTGAAATAAGAGTTTAGTGTTTAATATACTAAAGGCTGAAAGTAACCTATATTTAAAAAAAATTTCCCCGTGAATGGCCAACAATTAGTGTATTGAGTCATCCTAAAATGTATCAAAGCAAATGATTAGACAATAATTAAATACTCCTCATTGTTTGTTGGTTCTCTTATATCTTGGCGATTTTTATCAAAGTCAAGCAAAGTTCAATAACAAATGGCTCTCGTGCAAGCTTTATATGATAAAGTGACTCTTAGTAGTAGTTTGTTTCGATAGAAGTATTTGAAAGCGATTAGAGCTAAATTCTAGAAATGAGTAACGTTAAAGTGAGTTTCAGTGACAATTCTTGGCAATTGTTTGATTGCTCCTGGATGTGAAGCTTGGCAGTCTGAGTTGAGTTGCCTTTGCGGTTGATCCATTTTCAGTTCCCCTATCGATGACCTGCTGTGGCGGTTATTCTACCTGATTGGTTACGACAGTGTCGCGCCCTGGTAATCTCCCCATAGTGGAAAGGATCATTGTTCAGTAGTGCATTTGCAAGTTAGCATTTCGGATCCAAGCATAGCAAGCGACCCTGGATGGAGAGTTCATCAGTCTCCAGCGTATCTGAGTCTAAAGCTAAGCAATTAGCTTAAACTACATTAACTCACTTTTTAGGATCTCAATTCTAATATTTGAACTATAAAGAGTTCAATTTTAATCATCCCATTAATATTATATTATTTTACTAGTATTATAAATTAAGTATATTCCAACCAAAAAAAAAGTATATTCTAACCATTTATTTTAAGCAAGAACAAAATTTAAAGTGATTTTCACTCTCTAACTGAAACTCACTACACTTTATAATTTTGACTTCAAATAATAGGGACTTAATGTCATTCACTCATCAATCAAACAATCAGCAGAACTCAATTCCACCAACTTTTTCATTCATACTAAAACAAATAGCCCCAAGTGGCATTTGATTGTACTAAAAAGCTTCCATTTCAGGAATGTGATAGCTTGAAGAACTCTCATATGAAGCAAAAATTAAATTTTTAATATGCTAGTAGTAACAGTTACCCACTAGTTTAAGATTTTGGGTACAGGGTCTCCATTCATTAATGCGCTAAGCTCAACTCAGGTCTCCAGTGTTCAACCTTCCTAACAAAATGCTTCATCTTGCAGCACATTTGGCAACAATCTGGAGCCAACGAGTCACTGGCTGGAAGTCATATTCAGCATTACTATCGTCCTGAGCGGTTTGATGCTCTTCACCTTGTTGATTGGAAACATTCAGGTATCAATGAAAAATTCAGATCCTTATAAATTATAAGCTAGAATACAAAAATACGGTAAAAGCAGTTGAATGACATGAAGCGAGTATATACAGGTATTTTTGCATTCAGTCATGGCGAGGAAGCGGAAGATGCAGCTGAGGTGCAGAGATTTGGAGTGGTGGATGAAGAGAAGGCAGCTTCCTTCGCAGCTGAGACAGAGAGTTAGGCAATATGAACTGCTGAGATGGGCGGCAACAAGAGGGGAGGAAGAGATGGAGATGATTAAAGACTTGCCTGAAGGGCTAAGGAGAGACATCAAGCGTCAGCTGTGCCTTGATCTCATCAAACAGGTATATTGCATGCCTGCTTGGGCAAGTTAATTCTTCACTATAACTCATTTCAGGCTACCAAACTAAGCTTCGTTTGGCACGGTTTATACTCCATTCAATTTATCAGAACAGCCTGATGCATAGTCACATCAGAATGGTTCATTAAATGAGATCATGTACTCATCAATATCTTAGTAGAAGAAAGCTGTGGATTGTTAGGATTATACTGAACAAAATATACCATCGAAGGCAAACTAGAAGTTTGTGTAAGCTACAACATGTGTAGGAACTTCCAAATACAATTTTAGTTAATAACAAACTTGCAATACAACTTGAAACAATAATAACTAAGAATAGGCCATTAAACACAGATCAAGAAACACACATATTTACATGAAAAATTATACCACAACAACAACAACAACAAGGCTTAATCCCACTAGGTGGGGTCGGCTACATGAATCCTTCGTCTCCATTGTGTCCTACTATGTGTCAAATTCTCATTTAATTCAAGTATACTAAGATCATTTGTTATACATCTTAACCAAGTCTTTTAGGTCTACCTCTACCTTTCTTAACATAAAGCAAATCTAACATCTACTCTCCTAATTGTCATCGGACGGCCGACGCTTTATGTGGCCAAACCATCTAAGGCACTCCCTAATCTTATCTACCACCTGGAGCTACTCCAACTTTTTTCCGAACATACTCATTTTGCATTCTATCTCTAAGAGTAAAGCCACTCATCCACCTAAAAATTATAGACATATAAAAATCCACATGCAAAAAGAAAAAATTCACCATGTCGAAGAAAATGGATACAAAGAGAGTGGCAGCTTACATGACATAACCTCAAAACTATAATTACATGCATGTATATATGTGTGTGTGAAAATAATACGAGTTCATACCACCACAAACTATAATTACATGCCAAATCTCAGATCCCACCTCAAAAAATTTTCCTATTATTTAGGTTGCATTAAAATGTATCCCGCCGCAAACTTTCCATTAGAGTAATATCCGAAATTTAATATCAGACTCCTTATATTGCAAATTTAAGTCCTCATCCCCCTCACGTATCCACAAGGTGCTTCATTTAAAAAGAAATTGTGCGTTCCTTGCCTCAACGGCTTGTTTCTTTTTTGAAAAACTCGGGTTCGAATCTTGGGTAATGCATGGGTTTGTGAGTTTGCCTTGAAAATGGCTCAAAAGGTCAAAAAAGAAGAAGAAGAAGAAGAAGAAAGAAATAGCAAGGAATAATTTATTCTAAATGAAATGCCTTTTTTTTTTCAGTGAAATATCTTATGTTTAAGTGAAATGCCTTAGATCTTGGTGAAATATCTTCTCTCTCAATATGTGATATAGGAGTGGAGTCTTTTCTTTTTGGGTGAGAAAACTTACGGCTACGCGTGCAGAAGATGATAAATTTGATAGAGTCTGGTGTTCTTTTGTTGATCTTTAATGATGAAATATAACACTTGAACGAGCAGCTTATGAAATACCAATTGAAATTTGGATCAATTTAAGGAGAGTAGAATTAATCTTAAGAGTTTTATATAATCCAGCTGATAGATTACTGTGTAAATTAAAGCACTACAGCGAGCTACATTTGCTAATCATATTCAATTTATTCATCAGGTTCCAATATTTCATAATCTGGATGATCTTATTCTTGACAACATATGCGATAGAGTCCAACCTCTGGTTTTCTCCAAAAATGAGAAGGTAAAAGAAAGGCTTTGTTTGATGATTGCGCTGTTTCATTGCTTTTGCTCTGTTGTATGTAATAAATTCATCACATTCTTACATAAAAATTCGAGCTAGCTGCTCCATAAATCAGAATGTATACTCATAGTATCACAGAAAAAAAACTAACTTTTATTTTCTTTTGCAACCTTCTCTAAAACTTACCTTAAACCAGGTGATTAGAGAAGGAGATCCGGTACAGCGCATGGTATTCATAGTTAAAGGGGCCTTGCAGAGCAGCCAGCAACTTAGCAAAGGAATGGTCGCCACTTGCATGCTAGGCCCCGGCGGCTTCTTCGGCGATCCAGCTTCAAAGAGCTTCTTCTTTTTTGCATTGAGCCTGCAGACGCGCCTCATCTCAGATACATTACTGAGCACTTCAGGTACAAGTTCGCAAATGAGAAGCTTAAGAGAACAGCGAGGTTTTACTCTGCAAATTGGCGAACTTGGGCTGCTGTGAACATACAGCTTGCATGGCGTCGTCACAGAGCGAGGAGAGCGGGCATCAGTTCTGCCATTGAACCGTCGGACAATGGCGGCGATGAGCGCAGGCTTCGGCTTTATGCAGCAATGTTCATGTCACTGAGACCTCACGATCATCTTGAATGAAACGAGCTGGAAGTAAATTTATAGCTTTTTGATGTGGAGCGCTCCTCTTCCTGTGAACCTCTGTTTCCTCTTCTGTATCTCTAAGGCCAGCTTCTTCCTCCTGCGACGACTGTTGCTAGCCGCTTCCTCCTCACCATGTTCTTCTGTTATTGAGCTCTCCAGCAACCGACCTTGGTGACTTTCTCCAATGGCTTCCATTGGGCCTCCTCATGCAGATTTCTCGGGCCTGCATGTTTACTCTATTTAATTTAAAGGGCGTAGCTTCTTCTGCATGATTCCTTCAGCTTCACCGACGTTCTCTACTTCTTATGATATCCAGGTTCAGTAGCTTCAGAGCTTTTCTTCAAAATATCCAGCAACGAGTCTTCAGTCCTCAGATTTCTACGATATGGATTCTTCTTGCAAGTTTTCTTCAAAGTTGATTAAGAAAAATTCATGACTAAGGACACTAAACGTGTATAAAATATTTAATTTGGTTATGAATAAAATTCCTGAACTGTTATTGATAATTTATGCTTATTTTAATTTTAAAAAGTTAATTTTTTATAGGAAAATTTACATACATACCACTCAATTCTTCTGCATTTACATATTTCACACTCAAATTTGAATATTTACAAAATTAACACTTTCTCTATGCTCAAAAAAGTGCATTTTACTTGAAAAAAATAAAAAGGGTGATATTTTTGATGTAATAATAAAAATTTAGATACTATTTAAGTAAAAATTAAAATTTGGATGTGAAATACATAAATTCATAAGAATTGTGGTATATATATAAATCCCCTTTTTTTTATCAAGTGAGATATTTTAAAACTTTAGAGGAGTTTATCTTATTTTTTTTAGAAAATATGATGTTCGCTTTTTCTACTTCTGAATTTTTTTTCATTTTCTCGATGATGCATAAATTTAATACAAATTATTTTTGTTTAATTATTTCTACTTTCTATCTTCAAAAATCAATAATATTATTTTTAAAAATACTCAAAATTATTTTTAAATTTACCACCTTTTTTTTTCTTCTTTGAACTGTTTCTGTGAACCTCAAATTCAACTCTTGAAGTATCAACATTAGGCTCAGTCAACTACATAGACTAATAAGAAAGTCTTAAAAAAATATATTATTTATTTAAAGATCTAATAGAACAATAACAACAAAAAGAACACTAAACTCAGGATATCAAATATATTTTCATTCATACTAAAAAGCGATCCCAAAAGCCTGTAAGTTTCTCTGCAACTTTAGTTTACTAATCAGAATCATATAATCAGCTTCATCTGTAACACACACTCATCAGACACAAGCATTAGCTTCAAATTTTGGAAACACAACGAAAGCAATGGAAAGAGGAGCTATTCTGATAGGGGAATCAGTTGCAGTAATCACAGGACTCAGAACTGGAATCTCTCCATCTTTAGTGAGCTGTAGAGGATTGCCATTGAGGAGCATTATCCTGCTGAGGTAATCTCCATCCTTTCCAGTCAAATGATACTCCTCTCTTGTCACTGATCCATCAGAGACTTCCCTTCCAATCCCTGAAACTGTCTGTTTGAGAACAACTGCTTCTTCGAGCTCGACGTTTCGATCACTCCGAACCGTCGCGACGAAACCAGTCGATTTGCTTAAGTTGATCAGAAGCATGGAGATGCCGGACTGCGAATCAGGTGAAAAATAAATCAGTGATTAAGCAACTTGCATATGAAACCAGAAGATCTATTCTACAAAGGTAAAATTTATCATTTTTTAAGCTTAGATACTGTGAAAAGTTAATGCTGGTTAATCCATGGTGATCAATGAATTTTCATTAATCATTCTTGAATGCATACCACACAGTTCTCATATGTTTACATATCTAACATCTAAACTTTAATATTTACATAAATAACACCGTATTCTTTAATTACACATCAAAAATATCACTATCATTAGCCTTTTTAAAGTGAAATGCACCTTTTCACTCATAAAAAAAGTGTTGTAAAAGTAAATATCAAACTTTAGATGTTAGGTATGTAAATGTATAAGAATTGTGTGATATGTATGCAAATCTTTCATGATTCTTTCCAAACTCGATGAATCATGATCAAAATACCATTACAACCCTTTCTTGCAAGATTGCAAATAAAAATCTCAGGCATATCCCTTGAAGCATATATGCGATAGATAAGCTCCTGTAACCATGCTATATTTGCTTGCACTTGCCTGAACAGAATTTCTTTCTCAAAGAAATGGAATGTATAATTCCACAAAAAAATTTTTTTCACGAGGTATAACTAACTATTCCTATATTATCAATCAAAAGCAAATGTTTAAGGTAGCATTAAATCATATAGAAATTTATTAACATAAATTTTTAATCGTCTTACGCTGGAAGATCGGCGAGCGAAACATATTCAAACATAGAGAGCGAAACAGAACATAGAATAGAAAAGTAGATTAGAGCATATAAATAATGAAATAACCCAAAATTAAGTTCACAAGAAGTGTTTTGTGTGTGTGGAAATGAGAATATAAAAGGTAAAGAGTAAGTTCTTACTTTCTGTTTACTGCAATGGGCGTAGGCCCTTAGAAAAGGAGATCCACTAATTTCAATATTAAGAACTCCCTTCCCCATCAACCGATGCCAAAGTAATGCACTGATCAAGAATTCAAAAGTAAATTTAAAAAAAAATCAAAATTTTATTACACCGGCATTCATATTTGTCAACATTTAACAGTTTGTAAGTCCTTGCCTGTAATAATCAGGATTTGGTATGAATGTTTCCAAGTCAAGAAGGCCATAATAACCACCGATCAATGTCTGTCTACAGTAAACCTTTGTATTATACTTAGATGCCATTCCAAGTTGATCCAAGTACCTGGCTTATAAAAAAATATTTTAATTTGAGTACATAATATTCATTCTTCTTAGAAAACTGAAGAAAATGAAAGAACATCCAGTAATTTATGAATTGGTTATGAGCTTGCAACCATTGCTCTAAGCTATTCAACACTTTCTTCTCCTTTATTTCTACTCAAATTCATAGCATCAAAACAAGATTTTTGTTTTTAATAGAAACAAAAACATGAAGGAGATGTTATATAAGATAAATTGATTACCAAAAGCTATTTAGAAAGGTTTTGGAGACAAGACGGCTGCCGCTGTTATAGGCACCACCCGCTTCACCGACCCACGCAGATGACCACGGCCCGTGTCTCTCTAAGGTGAGCCTAACATTTCTGAATGTATCTGCGAATCGACTCAGATACTTTGGATCCATGATTCTGCTTGCGATGCGAGGATCGTTGCCTGAAAATAAGATGCTATCAACATCTTACATGAGTACAGTTCTTCATGATGATTGAATTCAGGTATATGATGCATAAATTATTTTAAACCACCTTCTAAAGTAAGTGCATCTAGACTTGTAACAAAATAGAAAAAGAAATATATCAGAATGATTTTATATTTTTTTATTGAATAGGGGGACTATAATAAAAGCAAGATTTATTATCTTAAACTCTATTTTAGATTGCAATTGTTGCAAGTTGGGAAAATATCGATTAGAGATATACATTTGATCCGTTTGAAAGATTTGCATGACAAATTAAAAAATCAATTGATTTTGGATGTTCGAAAATCTATACCGAACAAACCAAACAAAATGGAGAACTGAACCCAACTAAACACTAATTTGATTCAGTTGTTTTGATTTAGTTTTAGATAAACTAAAGCTAGCAACATTTAAAAGTTACTTGTGCAATTTATATATATTATGCTAATTCTTATTACAAAATTGATAAGAAACAAACATGATAATTATATAATTATAAAAGCAATGATAAAAATCAATTGGTTCTTACTTGTAAGATGAAATGAGTTTTAATTTATTAGAAATTAATTGATTTATGATTTTACTCAATTTTGAATCACTAATCGATCAAATAACTGAAATCAAATATGTTAATAACTAAAACCAATATCCGAATCACTTACTACGAAATTGAACAAAATTATCCAAAAAAAAATTGGTTTGATTTGATTATTCACTTATAATGAAATAATGCACGCCCCTAACATCAATAATGAATTGGCATATTTCTAGAGGTATCGCTAACACTATGATACATAAATGTTCGCAAATTTTCGCTCTATATATTGCATGCTTCTATTTTTTAAAATATTATGATCCTAAGTCATAAAATAACGAGGAATTGAGGGGCAAGCTGAGCCACCCAATCAAAGAACTGTATCAAGAAAAACCTAAGCCAATGAGAGCCATGCCCCAATCGCACTTGCCCGAGAACAGTCCATGAATTTTTTATATATATATGATGTTTCCCAATCATCATGAACACAACACTAGGTAACTTACATGGAAAAGGATGTTTGCAAAGACTAATATATACTCACACAGCTATCAATTTTGGATTACATTCAATAAAAAGAAAAATTATGTTTTATTGTAATTTGTTCTAAGATTCAATACATGATTTTGTACCATATAGATTAGCAATCTCATCGAAGACATAAAAAGAAGAAAATTATTTTCAATTACAAAGAATAAAGAGAAATAATGGCAAAGAACTCGTATGTATTGTGCTCACCAGCACCAAGATTGTACACATGATGGCTCATGGCATTGAGAACGCCGACTCCTGAGACCTCCAAAAGCTGAACATACCACTGCTGATTATCAAAGAACCCACCAGGCGCAACTATTAATGGTTTTGAGTGAGATTTATTGTACAGTTCATCGATGATGGCTTTTAGGACAATTAAATCTTCACCATATTGCTGAGCACCAACTCTAGCACTCACTCCATTTCCACTTAGCTCATTGCCTGATACATGAAAACATTGAACCAATTTTTTTCGTTATGTAGACCGAAAGATTTATGAAGTAAATTTGTAGAGATGAACATCAAAGTTGACTCAATTATCAGCTTTAGTAGCTCAAATGGACTACCAAATTCCCAGGAATCAATGGGATATCCTTTTGAAATGGTGTATTCCATAAAATCACGAGCATTGCTCGAGTTCCAGGCGCCTTGCCAGACACCCTTTCTCCCTTGATGCCTCCCAAAAAGTGCATTCAGTCCAAATGTCACAATAGCTCTGCAATCACTAAGGATGTTTAGTTTTCCACATTCTAAGGAAAACCAGTAAATAGATTTTAGTATGTACAAATGACTTCAGTTAATAAAATATTGAGATGTTTTGGTGCTATGCGATTTCAATTTTCAAGAAATTGGCTTTGAAACAACCCTTCAACATATTAATCGAATATAAACAATTATTTATTTATAGTTCGCTTCAACTCAATACAAATAAACTAAGAAACCAATATTCATTTGAAGATTCCTTAGCCATGAATGAACTTCGAGGCCGCAACATAATTAATAGAGTTCTTACATTGAAATTTCACCTATTATATTAAAAAAGTGTTTCATATATTTGGTTTAATGCTTTACATATATAGCCCAATATCTTTTCCTACCCTTTCAATATGACATTTGGTTCATTCTCGATTTTCCTTTTTCCTAGAAGCTTATCATCCTAGAAGCCTACCAAGAGCACCCCCTTGTTTAGATCTTAGTCTTGGCGATCACCCCCCATCTCTTCAAGCCAAGCCTTTCAGATTCAAGATGCGCAACGAGAACCCATGTTGAAGTTGTTAGCAAAAGCCATTCATTGGAAGAAAAAAAGATTAGAAAATCATCATATTAAGAGAGTGCATAATATGTGTTTATTCTCCCTAAACTATATTTATTCTCCTTTTTATTTTGTTCCAATTGTAATCATCTTGTCTACCCATAAATAGGCATTGTTGTTCAGTCAATGATATCAGCAAAATCTCTACTCATAATGAAAAACAAATATAATAAAGAGGGAAAAGAAGATGATTATGACTGTGAGGAAGAAAGGGAAAAGAGTAAAAGATAGAAAGAAGAAAACAAGAAATACATGAGTAGGAACAATAATAGAACCCAAAATGCTTAGAAGTTACCCTGTATTCTGGAATAAACGGTTCAGCTCATCCCATCTTCCCATGCTCAAACATCCTTTTGAGAAACCAAAAAGGCCACCAGATACATAGGTAAATGGATCGCATGGAGACTCTAAACTTCCAACACCATACACAACTTGGTCTTCTAGAGAACCTCCAACTCGTATTCTCAATGGACTAAATGCTGAAAATAAAACAATAAAATAAAATAAAAAAACACATACATAGCACACAATTCTTATATATTTACAGGTCTAACACCAAAACTTTCATATTTATTTAAATAGCACCCAAATCTTTATTATTACATCAAAAATAGCATAAATCCTTAATTTTTTGAAGTGAAATGCACCTTTTCGTGCATAGGAAAAGTGTTATATTTGTAAATATCAAACTTTAATATGTAAATGCATAAGAATTGTGTGCTATGTATGTAAATTTCCCAAAAAAATAAAAACAGAAGAATCATTTCCATGAATTCAATGCACCATAGTGAACCTAAAGTGAGGAAAATCAAAACCATAAAGACAATTTCAAACTTTTCACAGAGTCTAATAGTAACAAAAGTGAAAAAGACCAAGAACAAGAAATTTAACTAACAAATGACTTAGGTGAACTCCAACATGTAAAAGATTTAGACCACAGTGATAGTGATTAATTAGCCAAAAGAATGAAGATAATAAAGATGAAGTAACCAAGAAGAACCACATACCTTGGATGGCCTTGGAAAGATATGAATGGTTCAAGTCCTACAAAACACACAAACCAAATTTAGAATAAATCATTTAGCTTCCAAATCTTCATAAAGTGCCAACGTAACACACAACTCTGTAGAAACAAAAAAGAACATAGAAAATCTTACTAAGTTTAAAACAGAAGCATTTCCCCATGGGCATTGGTTGTAATTACACTTCTCAGGTGGCCACCAATCAAGAGTAGCACACACAAAACTATCATCAATTTCAGCTTCTATAGCAGAACCCTTGACAGTAATTGTTACATCATTGCTATCTTGAGACCAAATTGAACGAAGAGAGTAGAGGAATAGAACTAAGACAAGCTTAAATGCCATGCCTCCAGCATTCATGTCTTAAATAAGATAGCTGAAAAGAAAAGTGAAGATCAGCCTATTGTTCTTAATAGATCTATATGCTCACACAAGTTCTCGTAAGAAGCTCAGATTCCTCTCTTAAAAAAGAATAGAATTTTAGGAAGCATTTCAGAATAAACAGTAAAATCCAGAAGAACGAAAAAAAAAAAAAAATTTGAACTAAAAATCCATCCTCTTACAGTCAAACAAAAAAGGGAAACAGATAAACGAAACAAATCGATGCAGAAAACAAGATGTACCCTTTTTGGTCACTTGAAAAAATAAAACACAAACGGTGGTGAGAAGCTGAGGGAAATCCATGGGCTAAGCTTATTATCATCTTAAATGGCATAATAAATCGAAAAGACTTCGCCTTTAGTATCAAATAAGACATGGAATACAATAAAAAAGAAAACATTTATAAGCAAAGACCATCTTTGAACTCACCTTCATGAATGAAATAGTGAAGTGTGGGGTAAGTCTGCGTAAAAGAGAACTTAACTCAAGGGTTTTGATCACCGCAGTGTCCTCACGTAGCCGGATAATTACTTCGTCGGCGTTGTTTTAAAGTTTTAAGGCAATTTTTTTTAATTGAGTACGGTTAAAATGGGAATTAGTTAATTGAGTATCAATAAAAAAAATTTAAGAATAAGTATAATTCCATTGGTAGGCTGACGAAACGGCGTGGCATGGCGTGTCACGTGAAGAGTGACCGCCGCATTAAGGGGCGGCTAAATTGAAACCGTCGCCCAATTAGTGGGCGGGCTTCAGATGAAGCTCGCCCACTAATTGGGCGGCGCATATCTTTAGGCGATCGGGACCGATCGCCTGTCTCGTTTGCTCGATTCTTCCCCGAAACTCCGCTCTCGCTCGTAGGAGCGAAGTCCGACCACCGAGCACCGTCCTCGCCCTCAGGAACTTCTCGGCCCGTAGGTCTCACCACGCATTGCTTTTTTTGTCCGTTGCACCACGACTTCTTCTAGGTATTTTTTACTGCTATATGGTTGAGCGCAGCGTAATCTATATGATTGGAAAACTATAGCTTGGCTTGAAAACTTCATTCTCCAGTAATAAACGGTGCTTATTTTTAGGTCTCCCAATTTTTTGTCCCGTATGTTTTTTTTTTCTGGTTATTTTCTTATAGTTTTAAAAAGTTGGTTGGAATTAATGTAACAATTTTTAGTAGTAATAAATATAAATTCTTGTAAAATCTACATATAACTTCCATATGTTTCTTGTGTTCGGTTGAACATAATACATCTGTTATTTTTAGGTGCTCAATCCTTCGTTCATTAGAATGAAGTTTGCTATGCTATGTTTGGTTAACAAGGAAAAATAGAGGTGTTGGTTAGTTGAATTATTGTTTTGTAAGGAATGTACATTGTGTTGTAGAAATTAAAGCTCAAGAGGAACTTGCAATCACCCTATAATTAAATGAGGAATGTTAAGAAATAATTTAACAAATATGCTCTATGTAAAAGGATTTAACATAACGAGCTTGTAGAAAGTTGTATGTTCTTTTTTTTATTATTGAAATATGGATTTATTAGTTAAAAATATTTCTTATATGCTCATAAAGATTTGTGTGGATTACATTAGTTGGTCATATAGTAGTTGGCATGGGTTGAAAATAAGAATGATGGCTTCAGCAATTTTGGAAGGCCTCTTTTGCTTGTGTGAGGGCATGAAAGTTATCCGTTACACTTATTTTAGATTGGCATTTTGGAGAGCCTTTCATCTTTCGATTTAACTAAACTTTTATGTATGCATTCAGTTGTCCGGAGTTGTTTTCTTTCTCACAAGCAATTCATTATGAATGACAATTTTGTTGTGAATCTTGATATTTGAGTGAATTTAGAAAATAATTATGTAGGATAAAATTGTAAATATAGCCAAGCTTAGCTTGATTAGTTTTAGTAGTTTGGATTTGAACTTCACTCAAGATTATATATTGAGTTGGGAGCTCGAATTTATTTTTATGCTGACATGCCTTTAATATATAAATCATAAAGAAGTTTTTTATTTCAAAATAAATATGTAATAATCCATTTTTTAACTAAGTAGTAAATTTTTATTTATAATTTATTTGTAATTTATAGGATTGTTTAGGCTTCTCATGTAGCCAAGTTATTCTTCAGAAAAAGCATTTGTCTATGTAGATTTCCCACTCATTATATGTGATAAGAATGTAAGGTTTGTCTTAAAATTTATTTCCCACTTTTAGTTTTAGGGGCTGATCCGTTATTTCTCATAATTTACAATATGTAGCGTTGATTGTAAACCATAATCTTCTACTTTTCTGACAGGTACGATGGCAGAGGAGCACCACTCGCCAGCTAGACGTCGGCGACGTGAGCGGTTAGGAGGCCCACCATTGGGAGACCTTCGAGGTTCATCCTAGTATTGCCTCCCTACGTGGGCGGCATCGAGCCGCTCACCACGATCTTGAATTTTTTTTGCGAATGTATTTACGCTTTTATTTGGACGGTGCCGTTTTTTTTTTTGAGACCGTGCCGCGCATCACACTTGCTTATCTTGAAGGAGTGGCCCATTACATGCAATTCATCGGCTGACCGTGGGCTGCGTGTGAGTCACGCTTCATCCATTTGGATCATCGATTGCTTACCGCTTTGGTTGAGAGAGATGGTCATACCAATACCTTCCACCACCGTAGGTGAGATGACTATGGCTCGGGCGTGGCGATGATTACTTGATTGATGGGCCACCTATGGTCCGATTGTGATTGGCGAGGAGAAGAGATGGGTCAATTGGCCTGATTGCTGCGATGATTTGTTAGGATGACACCCATTACCAGGCGTGATGTATCATGATCCGATCACTCCGCATATCGGCCGACATTCGGGGATGGGCACGCTGCATACATGCCAGCGAGGTGGCTTAGGTGGACTTCTATGGAGTCATATGACGGTCACGCGAGGAGTTCTTCGCGTCGCGGGCTTATATTTTATTTCGATTGGGCTTCTTCGCTCGACAGTTGGTCCACTACGCGGATTTACCACTCACGGAGGATCGGATTCTTTCGACATGATGTCATAGGTGGAGCAATTTTGGCTCATCTATATAGAATTACGAGTCAGGGCCACATGGTGGTTTCCACCTCCTTTGATTTGGGCTTGGGAGCATATTATTCGTGGGTAGGCCGACTTTACATGTGCCTTATCTGCGAGCTTCTTTGGTCTCGGCGTTGGTTTGAGGTATGTGTTGTTAACTACACTTTCAAATCGACTTATATATATGTTAAAACTATTTTACGTGCGGTGGAATGAAATACGTTCGCGGCGATAGCGAATGTTGCGATTAATGCGAAATGAAATTTAGATAACTGCGGCAAACACAGGTTGGATCTGCAGTTAACACTTTAGTCTAAATAACTGTAGTGTAGATTATGTTTTAACATAATTTTATCATACGTGTGATCAGGAGCGTCTGATGAAGCGGTGCAATACATCTATCAGCTGTATGCTCTATAGGCTCTGACATATGGTTAGCACGAGTCCCTCTTATCAGCTGGAAGAGGGTTAAGTGGTATTTTTAGATAAGTCTTCGCCTCTTATTCCCGAGTAGATGTAGCCCCAGATTGACCCTAGTTTCAAAAGTCGATGGTGAGAGCAGTCGGCGGGTTGATTACCACCATCACACATTGCTTCTTGGAGAAGCGGAGGGATTGCCTTATGAGATGTGGAGGGCGGGAAGACTGTTATCGGTCGATGCATTAGGTTCGGTCATTGGGCTTCTTTGTACTTACACGCCCCGATCCTCGACCACTACTACGAAACAGATGGAGCGTCTTTATGTAAGTTATGATATAAGTAAATATTCAATATTTTATAAGTGATAATTTTTACGTTTTTTTTTGTGTAGGACCATATCAGCGGCCGGGACATATTTGACCTACTTGGTCTGTCGATGATCACCACTTACGGCGATGTCGATAGGTGAGATGATATCAGAGACCTTGATCGGTGTACATATGGTGACACATATTACGGATCGGTGCTACGAGGTGTATGCGGCATGGCCGCCGTTCCATCTACTTACGCTAATCCGGTCCCTTCATTATCGCGTCGAGTCCTTACGTGATCCAGTCCCTACGTCTGTGATCCGGGACCTTACATATCAGCCGTCATATGACTCGCAGCCACATATATTCCCATCACAGGATGATATGTCGCACAGTGCCGAGAATGTTGCACTAGAGGGCCAGCATCACCTGCGTGATCGTCCATCTCGTCGTCGACCGATACACTTGGGAGTGGTGCTTTCCATCTGAACAAGGGCTTGTCTCGGGGTAGGGCTTAGCGATGTCTGTCTACATTTTCCTTCTGTTTTTTTCATTCTGAGTCATGTACATATTAACTTTGATTATGACATAATGATTTTTTATTAGTTGTTTTTCTATTTTTTTTTTATGTACATAGCAGTTAATGTATTTAAGGTTTCATGGCATGTTTTTGAACAAGTTTTATGCTGGATGTCCACTATCTAAAGAAACTTGAAATATGGAGTACACTCTTTTAGAGTGTAAAGGTTTTCATTTGTGTAGATTTAAAATTGTACACATATGATAATAAAGTTCTGGTTAGACTTAATAAGGTGGATTAGCTTGTGTTAAACAACTATTTCTATGGAAGGGTATAATTACTTTTGTTGATGCAATGCTTCTTTGCTATTATCTTGCATTGGCATAGTGCAGCTTTGCTGGCTCGGGCATCATGCAGCCAACCGTAGATGGATCTTCCCTACTAATAATTTAAGTTACGAGTCGCCCATTCTTACGGCGAGATAATCGAAACCATTCGCCCATTCGCGGCGGCTTGATTCAGCCAAATGACGGATTCAGAATATCTGAAGCCGGCTCAAGGGCGGCTTCGAGATGAAAATTTGTCCGGCTACTAGAAAACATTTCACTCCCAAAGATTAACTGATAATAAATATAATAATTAATTCTTAAATAACATTATTATATCTAAATAAGTATTTCCAAGTAGTATTTACAATGTATAAAAGATGCAAATCAAATGATATGTATAGCTAAATCTTCATATGGGTATTCATTGCCACAAATGTGATGAGAGCATGTGTGGATCTCTATCTATTAAATACCTAAAACCAATGAAACAGAGGTGCATTTGTGCTTAAGAGTTAGACCATTTGGATAATGATTTAAGTATTCGTCAAACAAAATCTCTTTTGAGTTCCTTGAAATAATTTATCTATAAGAATAAAAATAGTTAGTATGATATCAAATTCTTTTCATACAGCATTTTAGAAGCTTTGCAAGCATATTCCATCCTACCGGAGATGGCACATTTACTTCCCAATTTGAGCACATAGACATACACTGATCAACCAATTCACTTCACAAATTGACAAGAAACAAAAATTCATTATGTCGTAATCAAAGTTAGCTTGTACATGACTATGAAGTTGGTAATCAAAACAGAAAAATAAAATGTAGTACAGACACTGTCCTAAACCCTACACCGTGTGACAACTGCATTCCTCCGATGCCTTTGTTACTATGTCGCCGGCGCGTCAGCATCACCGGTGGCCCTCTACCATCGTGCTGTCGACAAAAGAATCTCAAATATGTTAGTGTCAATATTGTAAAATCTTAGTAGATCGTCAACCGAAGAGAAAAATAAGCATTATCAAAAAAATGTCTCAGTCAATGTTGTGGGGCACGATGATGACTGTAGTGACCAGATATTTTGCATATGCTACAAGTTCTACTACTTGAACCTACGTTTTCATCCATTGTGTTTATCTATTCAGGCATTGGTCGGCTAACCTTCTACAAAATTAGGTGGCTGGCGATAATCCATGCTCTTCGGTAGATGGCCAATCGAGCGATCGGTAGAGTATGAAATTCATTTATGTATGTACTTATACAAGCAGAGTGTAATCGTGACATGCACGTGAGATGGTTTAAGCGAAATCCCAATGACAATGACATGTGGGCATGGACAATGATATATGATTGTTACCGCAATTACTAACATAGGCCATTATCTAGTAAATCAACTCGAATGATCTATGTCAAAAACACATCTCATGTGGGTTTATATTCACAGGTTCAGGAAATGCCTAGCCTCCCTTTTATGTATTAGTGTGGAGAACCTCTGGGTATAAATAGATAAGTTGACTTCCTCTTGCTGAGTAGCAGTGGATAATCGTTTCATGAACAAAGCTACTAAGTTGTAATAGATAGCAGTGATTAAACCCTGAATCGGTAAACCACATGCCCGTTTCAGTACACCGTTAAAGCACTCAGATGCATTCGTTGTCATTGTCCCATAATGCATACCACCATCGTGCACAAGGGACCATTTGGCGGTGCTCTACAAAAGATGCTTCTTCTTTCACATTTTAATATCAGCATTAAAGCGGTTGAATTGGAATATCATCAGTGTTACGCCATGTACATCTTTTGGCATACAAACTCAACATCAGCAATTCCTAGTATGCGTACGACTTTTTTAAAATTCTCATGCAAATGGCGAACTGTATCGCGCAGGAAAAATCTCTTTGCATCCACGCAGACCAAAGATGTTTATCGATATTATGCATAAGTCACGTCTACTGACACTACGGGTAACATATCATGCAAGCACAACAAAATCACAACCACGAATCAACATTTTTCGATTCCACAACAAAGCTAAAGGAAACAAGTTATTGCGTCGATTCTACGGCGGTTAATAATGCGATGCCCAGCAATGTACCGTCTAAGCTTAAGCAGTGCGGCAACTCCATCCAAGTATTGAAGGTCCGAAAAAAAGTCTCACGAAAATATTGCGTCTTGGTAGATTGAATTCGTACGTAAAGTAAGTAGTAAGCGATTGAAAAGTCCGTAGGACTCTTCTCATCAATATTATTTTTTATTGCCTTACGTCTTGCATCCCATGCTTTCATATATGAAACTTTAACATTGAATTTCGACTCCATCCTACTTATAATCTCTCTAGGTTTCAAATCAATCTGGTGCGATCACGGGTTTGATGTAGTATTATGAAATTTAAACTACCATGGCCGGATGAACTTACGCATTGACACATCATGATTTTCACCAACTTTTGATATTCTCCAAGCACCCCTAATCGTCGATCTTTGCAATGTAAACGCCAATTCTGAGCCTTAGGACTATCGTCTTTGCATAGTGTAGTTCTTCTGGTTAGAGGTAACTGTTCGGAATTGTACATTATTTACTATGGACCACCCGACAATAGCAAATTGCAAACTCCGTTTACTTGCAAAACATATACCTTCGGCAATGTCATTTGGAATTTCAATTTCATCATTTAGAGCAGTTTCGTCAGATGGGCCGTCAAAGTAAACATCATTGTCCCCGCCGTTTTACACATCCGGACATACTGGTTTGTGGACAACATTTGACTCTCGTCAACATTCGAAATGAGTGATTTCTCGGAGTGTATCATATTCTCAAGTCCGGCTTCTAACCCTAGCGTCATCATCATTAATACGCCTTTCGCGAGCCACTTTCCCAATACTCATCTCCTGCGGCACTCGACACATACGGTTCATCCGAGCGGTAAAATCATCATCGCCACATAACTTATAAGTTCGAATCTAATTATTGTATTAAATGTTACAATATCGAGATAAATTATGGTGATATCTTGCAGGAATAAACTCTCATCAGCTGCGTTGATATCCCGGATGTTCTTGTGCGATGAAATCTCGCTATGTGTTTGCGGTATATCTCTGACGACCACCTGGATCGGTGATGTGGATGCAATATTAACATCTTTCACTTCAACATACAACACCAACATCGGCGGAAGCTTCGTGTAACCATGCCATCGCCGGATATGACAGACGCTATACTACCGGATAGCGACATTAGAGTGACAATGTGGCTCGGATCAATGAAACTTCTGTAATTGCTTCTCATAATTTTAGGGATTTAACTGATATCCCAAAGTTTCTAATGATATTTTATGTGCTTGATCTCGACTAGTTTCAACTTAGGATCAGCTTGCTTTCGACATCAAGATTCGTGCTTCGACTAGTAGAATTTTCAATGTCATATCAATATTAAAATTACAATTCTTTTTTAAATAATATTTAAATATTTAAAATCATAATATCACTATTATATTTTTTTCATATAAAATGCATCTTTTATGCAATACTATACATATACTTAAATATCAATTTTTTAGTACTAGATATATAAATAGATAAGAATTGTGTTGCATGCATGCAAACAATTTTTTTTAATAACAGGAGATAAATCACACATAAAATATTAATAGTGTGCAATAAGAGATTTAAATTTTTAACTTAAAAAAATAATAATTTTTTTAATCATTTGATCATGATTCCTCTTGCTTTAAATTTAATTATTAGAAATGAAGCCCGAAATGCAGAGTTCGGGAGAACTTATGGTCTTATATTAAATAACATAACGAATCATTTTAAAAAGAACTGATAATTATCTAACATAAGGAATCATTTATATCTAATATATTATAGGGATTTACATACATACCACAATTCTTATATATTTACATATCTAATATCTAAAATTAGATATTTACTTATCTAACACTTTTTATGCTTAAAAGGGTGCATTTCACTTAAAAAAAGTGAATAAAGTGATATTTTTGATGTAATATTGAAGATTATGATGTTATATATGTAAAAATTGAAATTTAGATATTAGATATGTAAATACATAAGAATTATGTGATATGTATGTAAATCTCCCATCATTATATTAGATATATATAATATTACACAAGTTGATTTATCACTTTTTTTTTTTAATCGACCACTCTTTTTTCAAGCACTGCCATCGAAAATGGCGTCGTGGCAGCACTAATTACATTAATACCTATTCTTAAATTTTTTTTTATTGATACTCAATTAGCTAATTCGTATTTTAATCGTACTCAATTTAAAAAAATTTCCGACAATTAACTAGTTTGTCCTACAATAGGCCAAGAGTTTGGAATCACAGGCCGTAGAGGTTCAATCTAAATTACAGTGCTGTTTTGGCCGGTTGCTCCGGCAATCCTTACAATCTGTGCGTCTGTACATACCATCAGTGCTATTTTACTTTAATCTTTGGAATTGGAATCTGATGCTTGTATTTTTTTTATGAAAAATTTATATATATAATACATAATTTTTATATATTTATAGATATCACACTTAAAATTTTATATTTATAAAAATAATATTTTTTATACTTAAAAAAAAGTGTATTTCATTTGAAAAAATAATAATAATTCTATTTTTGATGTAAAAATAAAAACTTGAATGTTATTTAAGTAAATATAAATATTTAAGTATTAGATATATAAATATATAAAATTTGTGGGCTATGTATGTAAATACTTTTAAACATAAATAAGTGACCAGTATTTACTCTATGTTAGATAAGTGTAATTAGTGATGGCTGTGATGCAATCATAAAATTTTTTTTGGATGAAAGCGGATAATTTTTTTAAATTATTTAGAGGGATTATTATTAAAAATCTGAGAGTTTATGTATATTTTTATTATATGCACAAAAAAATTAAAAATTTTAAAAAAAGTAAATGATATCTTGTGCCACCAAGATCAACTCATATGTGTAATATTATATATATCTAATATAATGATGGGAGATTTACATACATATCACATAATTCTGATGTATTTACATATCTAATATCTAAATTTCAATTTTTACATATATAACATCATAATCTTCAATATTACATCAAAAATATCACTTTATTCACTTTTTTTAAGTGGAATGCACCCTTTTAAGCATAGAAAAGTGTTAGATAAGTAAATATCTAATTTTAGATATTAGATATGTAAATATATAAAATTGTGTGGTATGTATGTAAATCCCTATAATATATTAGATATAAATGATTCCTTATGTTAGATAATTATCAGTTCTTTTTAAAATGATTCGTTATGTTATTTAATATAAGACCATAAGTTCTCCCGAACTCTGCATTTCGGGCTTCATTTCTAATAATTAAATTTAAAGCAAGAGGAATCATGATCAAATGATTAAAAAAATTATTATTTTTTTAAGTTAAAAATTTAAATCTCTTATTGCACACTATTAATATTTTATGTGTGATTTATCTCCTGTTATTAAAAAAAATTGTTTGCATGCATGCAACACAATTCTTATCTATTTATATATCTAGTACTAAAAAATTGATATTTAAGTATATGTATAGTATTTTTCTGTGCATAAAAAGATGCATTTTATATGAAAAAAATATAATAGTGATATTATGATTTTAAATATTTAAATATTATTTAAAAAAGAATTGCAATTTTAATATTGATATGACATTGAAAATTCTACTAAGAATCTTGTTTGATGAAAGTGATCCTAAGATCAAGCGCATAAAATCATTAAACTTTGGGATATCGCTTAAATCCCTAAATAGCTCTTAAACATGGAGTGTTTATATAGTCAATCGCTGCCGAAGGATCTAACGAGCCCAATATCTCATAATTCTGACTTCATTTGAGCATTCAAATACTTAAAATACATCAAATGATTAAAGAAATCATTTTGAGTTGTCCGATGGAGTGAAGTGGTACGGGTTTTCCATATATTTACAGAAACGCCACTCCAATCTATAAATAGCCCCTCATTCTTCACATGAGAGGAGGCCAACTAAAAGAGAGGAGAGAGCTCTAAACCTTGAAAACCCTCCAAGCATAATCGTGTCACCACTCGACAGTCACTGACTACTCCCGTTGGTTGCCAACCGTCGCCGTTAGCCGCCACTGCCGATCCTCATCCTTGTCAATCTTCGTCGCCTGTCATCATCGCCGACCACCGACGCCGGTCACCGCCGCCAACTACCATCGTCGGTCACCATCGCGAACCGTCGCCGGTCATCATCACGATGACCTTCATCGTCAGTCGCCAACCCCTGCTGTTCACCATCATTTACTAGCAATCTATAATCAACGTATTATATACGTTGTTGTCGAGAGATTCTCATTGTCGGTCTTCATATACAATTGTAATCCGTTATCGGGAAGATTTTGTAAAAGATACATAGTGGAAATTTTCTTGGCGCGTGATTTTTTCCCCCTCTTTTCGAGATTTTTCCATGTAAAAATCCTGGAGTTTTCTTATTAATTCTTCAAACGTCTGTGTGTGTGCTGAACTCTGCAATAAAGTTAAGGCGTAAACTTTTACTCGAACCGGTTTTACGCAACAGCTTTGGTGAGGCGGAGATCGATTCATCATTTCATCTTGTATGGAAACCAAGTTTCCCAACAAGATCAAAACCACCATCGAGGTAGAGCATTTCAAGCTTTTAAGGAGCGCAAGCAAAGAAGAAGATTCATCAAACTTCGTTCCTTAAGATTTTGTCGAAAACTGGGGACAACTCTTAATCTCAGAAGATCGCACATGTTAATATGTTAAGCATCTAATAGATTATCATCCTAAGAAACAAGTCAAAGTTGGAGGATATTTTAACATTGAGAAAAGATATAGCTTTGCAAATTATGATTTTCTAATCATACTCATGGAAAAACAAGACCAAGGTTAAGGAGCAACTTTGGCTACAACCACAAACGGATGTTTTGATTCGACCTCTTTCATACAGGTTAACGTTATCGAGTAACACTTTGATAAAAAAATCTCGAATAGGTCAAAAATCCTCAACGGATTCAATTCGATCTCTTCCATACAGATTAACGTCATCGAGCAAAGACTCTGACAAACAACCTCGAATATATCAAAATTTTGCACCTACTCCACATAAGTTAACGTCATCGAGCAAAGACTCTGATAAACAACCTTAAATATGTCAAAACTCTGCACCTACTCCACACAAGTAAGAAGTCAAATAACACTTTTGCTAATACCTTGGATATGTCAAAAGGTCCTTGGTGGACTTCCTATGACCTCTTCCATACAGGTTAACGTCATTGAGTAACACTTTGACAAACAACCTCGGATAGGTCAAAAATCCTTAGCGGATTCAATTCAACCTCTTCCATACAGGTTAATGTCATCAAGTAACACTTTGACAAACAACCTCGGATAGGTCAAAAATTCTCAACGGATTCAATTCGACCTCTTCCATGTAGGTTAATGTCATTGGGTAACACTCTGACAAACAACCTAGGATAGGTTAAAAATCCTCAGCGGATTCAATTCAACTTCTTCTATACGTTAACGCCATCGTACTCACAAACAACCTGGATGGGTCAAAATCCTCAACATTCAATTCGAATTCTGTGCTTATTAATGTCACCAAGTAATACTTTGACAAACAACCTCGGATGGGTCAAAAATCCTCAGCGTATTCGATTCTACCCATCACATGCAAGTTAAACAGCATCAAGTAACATCGTGGAGAATAATACTCTGAAATTATCTATCAGATTTTTTGAGTTGCTCGAATGACGATTCCTATTTAACGCTTCCCTGCCATCTTGGCAATTATCAACTGTTGAACTATCCATTGAAGTTTCAAGAAAATCCAATTTCCAACAAGAAAAGTAGAACGCTGACTACTGGCCGCCCCATCGTCGGCCATCTCCCATTACTCGGGTCATCACTATCCGGCCATCCGCTTACTATCGATGCTGCACGCTGATACGCGCATTGCCGCTGATTACCTCGCTGCCATTAACCACTTTCTTGCCACCATCGCTGATATTGCTGATCCGCTCCGCCGCTGACCGCTGATCTGCCGGCCACCGCTGACCATCGACGACCATCTCGCCGGCTACCACCATCGACCGTTGTCATTATTAATCGTCGGTCATCATCGCTGACCGTGATCGATCACTGAGCTCATTGAACTTGAGCCTTGATCACCTTTGAACCCGGTCAGTTCGACAAGGGCAGTTGACACCTCTTTCGAGGGAAAACCGTTCGGCCAGATGAACTACGGGCGATCCTCCAACCGGGGTCCGAAAAGGCAGCTGACGGTTTTTCGAGAAAATCGAGCTCGCCAGATAAACTATGGGCTTTGATCGCCTCACGACCTTCTCAGAAGAAGAGAACTCGAGCATATGAAGAGTGTATCATGCTAGGAGTTTTTATAGACCCCTATAAGAGCAAAAAGATAAAAAAATCAAAGAAAAATTGCCAAAAGCCGCTCAAAACCGCGCTAAAATGGGACGCGACGGGCGTTTGCGCAGCGACATCACCCAGCCCATTGCCTTTCAGAGCTTGTCTGCTTATGCCTTGCGGCGTATATGGTTAATGTTACAAATTTCATTGAAGATTTTGCTATTTTTAAGTATTTGACATATATATTTTTGGATGATTGAAATAATGTCATCCAAAAAAGGTCGATATGACAACGAAAATTTACTAAAGACGAATCTTGATGTCGAAAGCAAAGTGATCTTAAGTTGAAACTAATTGAGATCAAGCACTTAAAATATCATTGTAAACTTTGGGATATCGGTTAAATCCTAAATAGCTCTTAAACACGGAGTGTTTATAGTCAAATCGAGTGTCTTGACGAGCCGGATCTAACGAGCCCAAGATCTCATAATTCTGACTTCATTCGAGCATTGAAATACTTAAAATGCATCAAATGATCAAAGGAATCATTTTGAGTCGTTCGATGGAGTGAAGTGGTACGAGTTTTCCATATATTTATAGAAACACCGCTCCTCCAATCTATAAATAGCCTCTCATTCTTCGCATGAGGGGAGACCAAGCAAAAGAGGGGAGATAGCTCTAAACCTTGAAAACCCTCCAAGCATAATCGTGCCACCACTGATTGCCGCACCATTGGTTGCCAGCGCCGTTAACGCCATCGCCGATCCTCATCGTCGTCGATCTCGTCGCCGGTCATCATCACCGACCACGACGCGGTCGCCACCGCCGTCGGTCGCCATCGCCGACGATCACCGACCTTCGGTCATCATGACGTATATGATCGGCGACCGCGCCATTTACTCTTTATCTGATGTCGAGCGTAACTATATAGTTGTTGTCTCACGGGATTCCATTGTTAGCCCTTCTCATACAATTCCGTAATTCGTTATCGGAAGATTTTGTACTCAAATGAACATACATAAAAAAAATTATTTGCCACGGTTTTCCCTATTTTGAGATTTTTCACGTGAAAATCCACGAGTTTTCTTAATTCTTCAAAGCGTCTGTGTCTTTGGACTGCAATAAAAAAGTAAACTTTTACTCTATCGCAATTGGTTTTCTAGCACGCAATAAATATTAAGTAAATAAATATATATAAATGATGTGATATATAGATATATATATATATATATATATACACACACACACACACACACACACAATAGTGAAATTAAAATTTTGTATTTACTTGGCTGGAAAAAGAAATGTAATGTAAAATTTTTGGTGTTTGATAGGATTTGTTTAGTTTAAATTCTCTGAAGAAGAATTTCTCTCAATTATAGAGATTTTTATTTACATCAATTGGTGTAAAGTATGCAATCATTGTCACCACTTGTCATTGTTGCGTGCCTCCCTTATTGCACGCGATCAATCCCCCCTTGTCCCACAATTATATTGACTCTCACTACCATTAGCACCACTATATAACTAATTATTGTTACCCTACCTACTCATTCGCTCGCTAACACTATTATCTCGGTTATGGGTTTGGTCTACCATCATTGACGGTCATTTTTTATATTTATATTATTTTCACTTAGCATAAATTAAATATCAAAAAATAAAATTTTGAATTTAATTTATATATGTCCAAATAATTACAAAGTGTTTCATATTCTATAATACTTTTCAGTCTTTCAAACAATCCCTTTGTTATTTCCATTAGCTAGGGTTTTAAATCGCCGGCAGGCGGTTGCCAGGCAATGTTGATCGCTTCTTCGTCACTCCGTCGATTACCAAGAGGTTCTTGCTCTCTTCTCCAAGTGAAATGCATCTTCTCCTTCAGTCGCTGCACTTCCCTCTTTGGTGTGGATGACAGAGTATTTGGGAACGGAGGTGGGGATGGTCTAAGTTGCTGCCATACTGTCATGTGCTCTCCAGAGGTTCTATTTAGAGGTAATCCCTACCAAACTTTACAAAATATTTTTTTTTTATTTTTTATTTTGTTTCAACATATCTTATTCAACTATGCGTGCTTTCAATCTCACCTCAGAGATGGTAGAAGGAACCAATACTGCTCGTTGTTCATTTTGTGATTGCATTAACACAGCAACGTGATATATGTTACGTTATTGATTCGTCTTATCTTATTTTGAATTCTATTTGGTGAGTGGAGATTCAATAATGCTGTTTTTGGTTTAAGCTGGGTGAGGAGTATCCGATCTAATTGTAATGGAAGGAAATGTTTTTGTATTCATTTTAGGTTACAGGAGAATGACCGTAACTTTTGGGTGCTAAGTTCATCTATCGATTTTTTTTTTTGTGTAATTTTGTATTTATCTTTTTTTTTTGTTTTTACGACCATTTAAGGCCTAGAAACCAAGCACTATAAATGTTAATATATTTTAGTTCTTGTCACATGTAAGCTTCTTCATTTTCAATCACCTACATTGTCCCCTGCATCATTACAATTGGTTTTGTCGGGATTATAAAATATCCAATCTAGTTTAGAGAAATTGTTAGTGAGAACTGCAATTCTTGATGAGTCTCATAAATATTGAACCATAGTATAATTTGACTTAGTTTGATTGAACTAGCCTTGAGGAGTCCAAGCCATTAACCCCCATTGAATGCGAAACATCAAATATTACTCACGAATGCTTGAACCAATCAAATCAAGGTTTGAATGGGTCTAAGTAACTTGAACTAACCTCAAATTATACCAAACCAACCTAGACCAACTCAACCTATGATGAAGAGAAGTTGATTGTGGCACTTGCATTGTCACCCTTTGTTTTTATTGGGTGTTTACCATATTAGTCCACCTACACCAATCGTTGATGAGGATCATGTTGAAGGACTCCATTACCATTCTTGTGCTCTCATAGTAATCATTACTTTAGTAACTTATTTGAATTATTGTTCTTGTTACACTCTACCTTTGTTATTGAGCCATTCATCTCTAAAGTGGTCTCACAAGGAGAGGAATAATACTATAACAATTATCATGAATATTGACACCTCTTTCATTTTATTTAAGCAAGGATGCAATAAAATCTCTCAATTTTGGGCTTTGGTCGTTGATTCATTGGAAGTAGTTAAAATCTGTCACAATCAGTGTGAATTGTGACATTGCTTTCAACAACTTGTATCTTCAAATTATTGATTGGAAATGGTGTCGATGGCAACGGTATTGACGCCATCCATTTGGGCTAGTCTATGATGGCTAGGCTAGCTTATGGGAAGGACCCAATCAATCTAAATTTAAAGAATTTATGATATTAGGATTCCTACTATCTCCCTCTTGCATTTTGAATATGCACGTAATTTAAAACATGATGTGACTAAGTTACTCCTCTCCAAGTTTATAAATACACCTCATATTTGGTTCATTTAAGAACATTTTCTCTATGACTCCTAAGCTTTGCAGAAAGTTATGAACTTCAATAGATGACTTTTCGAGGCATCTCTCATTGATGATGCCTAAAGCTAGAGCTTGTCATTGATGTTTGGAGGTGTTATTCGTTAAACTACACTTGGAGGTGTCGATTGCTAATGAGTACAAGAGATGCAGCACCGTGTTGATGGTTGAAGGGGCATTTCATTGGTGATGCTACAGAGTATTACTCGTTGCTAAGATGTGGTTGTGTCACTCATTGACGTGTACTATTTTTCATTGTTAATGCCACAAGATGTTATGTTTACAATCAGAAGTGTTACTTATTATCAAGGACTAGATGCGTCACTAGTTGATAATGCCTTTCATTCATTATTGACCCTTGTAGTGTTAGTTATTGCCATATTCTATCACACATCTTAGCTACACTCGGGTCATCTCTTATAGCCACAATCACTAGTGCCCTCAATGTTGCCACCACCCATTTTGGAGACCAATTTTTTATATAGCCATGTTATATTAATCTAACTTTGGCGGTGGGAAATCTTCACATTGTCTTCGATTAGTAATCGCTGCCATTATCAACTGTTACTCCTTTTCTAATAGCATAAAAGCTGAACATAAAATATTGCTGTGGAAATACAAATTCCAGTCAACCTTTGATGATAAATGACACATTCTTGGGAACATTTTAAAGTTAGATTGTAATGCTTTATTGAGGAACAAATCCAATTTCATGAGAATCATGAATGCAATCTTGAGAGGACATTCAAGTTAACATTTTGGTTGTGATTATACTTGGGTAATACCATATTACCAATTAAAAGACACATTTATACACATCTCCGTGGAAGGGTTGATTATTCACTGGCAAGACTTGTGCGCTAGTAGGCCGCCTTTAGCAGAATCAATCACAAGCCACCTTCCTCTTCCTTAGTAAGGATCAAGTTGGGGACATAATTCTTCATTGTGGAGGCCCTCCAAGCTAGACAATTATATCTCATTATTTACAGTTGTTCATGAAAGCAACACTCCACAATATCAAATTTGCACTTATTAGCCAAATAGTAGTAAAAAATTCATTTGGAAGTTAATCAAGTGATTTCAGTTCCATTATCTCTTGAAAGGTCTACTTTCCATGGGAAGAAGATTTGTCTATCTAAATTTATATTTTCAGACATCTTAATGATATGTTAGCAGTTCTTGAAATATAATTTCTAGTGATCCCTAGAAAATCAAACTCAAGAATAAAAGCTTGAACTAAATTTAAACATGGCATGCATTGTAAATGCTTCGACTCTACTTTCCAACATGAAAAACTTAAAAATTAATTCGACAATATTTTCATCTAATACAATCTTTAGTAGGGGCGTGCATTTGGTTTGTTTGGATGATTTGGATGGTGAATTTTAAAAATCAATTGGTTTTGGATTCCAAAAAAATTAGACCAAACCGACCAAGCAGAATATAAAATCAAACAAACCAAATAAAAATTTGGTTATGTTATTTTAGTTTAGTTTTGGATAAACCGAAGTTTACTATATTTAAATTTTTTTTATGAAATCTATATTTATTATTCAATTTTTAAGTAATAAGCAAAACTATATATATATATATATATATATATATATATATATATATATATATATAAATTAATCACTTTCATGCATTAAAAATATTTAAAATTTTTATGATGGCCAAAAAAAATTTACCAAGTAACGAATAAATTCGGTTTATTTGGTTCTATCCAAAATTTTATTTAATAAACTGATCTAAAAACTGAAAACTAAAGTTTTTAATAATTAAAATCAAAATCCAAATTACTAAGTTCAAAAATGAATCAAATTACTCAAAAATTTTGGTTCGGTTTGATTTTTTGGTTAAAACTAAATAATGCATACCCCTAATCTTTAGGAATTCAAAATGTGCCTATAACAATTTCCATATATTATGTCTAATATTTATATAAAAAATTGAATTTTTTTTAACAAAAAAATATGGGTGATGGGGACATCTTTTGTGAAGTTGGTTTTTTAATTTCACAAAAAATTGACATCTACATGATGATCCACGCAAATAATGAAACAAGAGATGGAAGTGCTTTAAACTTTTCTCTCTAAATATAATTTTAATATCCAAATGTGATTTTTTAAAATGAGCGCTATGGAGATTGCAATAATCACCATAGGGGCAGACACTCAGATAGTGTTGCTACTTACTAATTAAAATTCCTAAGAGGTCTTACAAACAAGTGAATTTTGGGAATGCATTTAATATTGAGACCAGGTTCTCACCAATAAAAAAAAATCCCCTAAAAGAACTCACTTAGGAGCATGGATAGGTCTTTATTTTCTTAAAATTCTTTAGAGGGCTCACTAGTTGATTGAACCCCTTGCATTTAGTGTTTAATAAGGTCCTTATTAGGAAGTCATCAGGAGGAGCTCATAGGTAAATGAACCCTATTAGGACATAAGTTCTAGTGATAACTTCTATATCTATTAGATTCCTTTAGCAGGACTACCATTGAGTAAACTTGAGGTCAGACAAGGTCCATCCATAGGATAATCATGCTAAAAACCATCAAAAGGAGTTTACAATCACCTAAGCTTTAGATCGTTACTTAAGTCTGAAATAAGATTTTTATTTGTTAAAATACGGGTTTGCACTGTTAGAGAAAGTTCACCATGGTGTGTAAACTAAAAAAAAATCTTTATCTCAAAAGTTTTCTTTTATTTTCATATCAATGATTATTTTTAAAATAGATAAACATATATTTAAAATATAGTTTATAATGACCTATAATATGGTGAAGACGATTTGTAAATTAGTCATAAAACAATTGCAAAAAATTTAATTGAATGCAATAAAGACGATTCCAACACATCGCAATTCATTCTAAATGAAAATCACGAAAAATTGCCGAATAAATCAAGCATAAAATTAACTCTAAAAATTTATAGAAAATTAATAAACATAAAATAAGCATGCAACTCTTACCAGACTTAAATCGATCACTACAAGCGGACCCAAACATTGTTGAAACAGTCATTATATTAAGGTTTTAGTTTGTCACATTAGATAAGTTTCACCCTCTTGGAAAGTAGTTTCACTAAGGTTCCTAGTACCATGTCATGTTGGTCCCACAACTCTCTTAGGTTACAATCTTCTCAAAGACTTTTCTTTTGAAATGTAGCCTTGCTGAGGTTTATGGGTGTCAAGTTGGCTACTTGTCCTCTCAGTGTATCTCTTCCACAAAGATCTTTGTAGTAGAAGGAAGCTCTGTTGAGGTCTCTTAACAATAGTAGATCTTTAGAGCACGTGATTGAAGGATGGAGGGTGAACTCAACATAGATCCAATCATCACAAAGCACAAGATAATTAGCCCTAAGGTAACATGTTCCCGTGTTGGAGGAGATCATACAATGTCCTTCATTCTCTCACATCACTAGTTCAACATATAACATTTTATTTTTTTTCACTTTGTTAGATGTACATATAATTGTCATTAGTTTATGAATGTACTCAAGAAATTCTAAGTCTTACCATGCATTTACTTGTTGCATCATTATCATACATCAGGGAAGAACTACAAAAACCACCTCAAAACTTTTTTAATTAGTAGCCCATGTTCAGGCAAAATTTTCATGCACATCAGTTGAAGCATGCAGATTAGTAATATGATATAAAGTAAGTAATGAAAATGCTTGAACTAATATATTTTCTTAGGAATACTAATTAAGATCCACGACTAATTTCTAGAAAAATAAATGACAAGGAAAACTTAAAACTAGCAAATTATTGAAGTATGATATTGCTTATATGAATGAGTTACTTTTTCAAGAAAATTAGCATAAATGACTTAATATTAGATGTGATGAATTATGCACATCTAAAACTGATCAGATGTATGGAGTTTTAAATTCGAGTTTTTTTAGGCATTCATCATGAATAAATTCTCTGAATTATTGACATAATTCTCTCAATAATATTGTTATTTTTATATCACCAAATCAAGAACCAAAACAAGATCAATGTTGGTTTGTTCATTCACTATAAAAATAATATACTCATTAAAAGTTGCATTATCAGATTGCTTAATTATTTCATTGACTGTAGTTGATATGATTGGTTTAATTTCACATTTGTGCATAAAATTAATTTGATTAGAAGTTTAGGTTTAAATATGATTTGATGCTTTTTAAATCTTATACTCGAATTCTAGTTTCTGTTCGAATTTAAGTTTAAGCTCGTAAACATAATTATCATGGTGCAGTTTTAACTTGTAACAAGTCATATTTTGCATTTACTACATTAGCAAAAGAATATATATAAATTATAGTATCTTCAAACAGATCAAATTTAACCATGTATAATTCATATGTTAGTTTATGTATATTTAGTTTTAGAGGAGATGATATTTAATTTTTGTTAAAGGATATTAAGTGCAGGTGCACAATCCTAATTTGTGAATAGGTATAACTTTCCTCAAATTTAAAACCTTTGTATAAAGTCTCATGTATACTTTTTGGTGAATTGTAATTTGGCTCATCTCTAATTTTTTCATTTGAGTCCTTAATGAAATAAATCATAGTAACAGATAGTTTAAAGACAAATAATCTCCTGATAAAAATATATAAATCTTGCATACTTTTCAAACACACCTTAATTATGCAATGCAATTAGATGCAGTTGATTCTTAAATTCACCAAATAATAAATCACTCTTCAAATTTATGTTTTATATCAATGCATGTAGATTTAATTATAACACTATAAAATGATTGAACATATCCAATTAATTCTGATTTAACACATTTATTTCTTCGGGAATCAAATATATGATTACATTCAAAGATATTTTCTAAATTATTGTTTATATTTGAAAATTCTCTAAAATCATACCTCTTATCAAATGTTTAAATATAATTTGAACCTGATAATATTCACATTGCATCTTTTATTATTTTTTATTAACTTATATTTTATATTCTACTTTTAGTTTGGTATGATGCTGGGGCCATAATCTCTGATATTAAATTAATGGCGGACGGTTAAAGTGAGGGTTTCCAATGCAATTAGATGATGCAACATAATGCAACATATGAAAGATCACAATTCAAAAGACCTTAGATTAAAACAAGAAATCAACCTCTTTTGATGTAAACTTGAAAATATGAGAAATTCAAATGATTGCTTAAATAAAAAATCAGCAATAAAATACAGATCATAAAAATCATAATTTGATGAAATTCATATATTAATTAGAAATCACTTTGTTTCATATTTAATTTAAATCTAGCAATGAAATCATTTGCAAAAACTAGCAATGAAATCATTTAGCAGAGAAAAAAACAGGCCTTACTCTAGTTCAATGTGATAGTTTTCTTTAAATTTGATTGTCATACTTGCACCACACTAAAAAGAATCTAACATTCAAATGGCACAAAAAAGATCGATGAAAATCCTGAAATTTTATGAAGTTAATAATAATTAATTTCTTACATCTCTCAATTTATGCATTTATAACAATTAAATTCTCGAAGCCATCACCTTTCATCATTTGTTGGTTCATGTTTTGCATTTACAATATCTAAAATAAGCATGGATCACAATAAGTAGCTATGAGTATGGCTCATCCCAAAAGCCAAGCCACATCCAAAAGACGCATATAGTGTATTCTATTCAAACATTTAACATATGCATTTGAAAGTCCAGAGACTAAATTTTTTGAAATAGTCGATGAGATTCCCTATAATTGATAAGGCAGAGTAGCTGCACATGAGAAATTACGATCACAAATTCTAACAAACACATTCTCAAAATCCAATTTTGCCAAAACGGAGTAAGAACTGCTACACAAAACCCCCTAAAATGTATCTCCATCCCAGAAATAACTCCAAATCTAAATAAATAGCTTCAAACAGAGATCTTTCAAAATCACCAATTAATCCAATAGTCGCACCGATGAAAACAACCACTTGGAGTGAACCACATAAGGAGTTACCCAAATAAGGAATATCATAAATAAAGAGAACACTCGATGTTTTCATCAGCCACATTATCACATATGTTCCACATTAATTGAAATTAAAACTATAAAATAGAATAAAACCAAATAAAGTAAATTAAAATAAATATGCTCAGATCATTTATTTGCATGATGTTTTCCACTAGTAAAAACACTTATCTCCATCAGTTAGGAAAATCAAGTTAAACTCGACAATAAAGGCAATGTTAGGATGAATGTATGTTAAAACTGGGAATGCTAGAGTGCAAGGTGTTTATATTAGAAGGATGATGGAAGTAGTACTACTTGGAGATGATTTACTGGAGAATTAGACGGTTTGAGCATGTATGATGTACTAATATGACAAGTAGATGGGATCTTGGTATAGATTAAAGAGGGAATTGGATATATCAAGGATTATCTTTCAAGTTAATGCACAAATAATATAAGCATCTCATGTAAGACTTATGACATATAAATGGAGGACTTGTAAAGTTGACTCCAAATAGTTGTGATAACTGAACAGGTTGGATGATGATGATTTCATACTTAACTGAGTAAACCCGTGGATGTTTTTTTTGAAATATTGAACTTATCATGATACTTTTTTATTGTTTAGATAGTCATAATGATATTTTGGATTACACATCCTATTTGTATTTATTTTCAATATTTTTTTTCAGCTAGAATAAGAAGATTGGTATACAACAACAACAACAACAAGCCTTTATCCACTAAGTGGGATCGGCTACATGAATCATTCGTCTCCATTGTGTTCGAATTATGTGTCAAATTCTCATTTAATTCAAGTATACTAAGGTCATTTTTTATACATCTTAACCATATCTTTTTAGGTCTACCTCTACCTTTCTTAACATAAGACAATTCTAATGCATCTACTCTCCTAATCGGGTCATTGGACGACCGATGATTTATGTGGCCAAACAATCTAAGGTGATTCTCTCTAATCTTATCTGCCACTGGAGCTACTCAAACTTTTTTTCGAACATACTCATTTCGCATTTTATCTCTAAGAGTAAAGCCACTCATCCACTTGAGCATCTTCATCTTTGAAACACTTAGTCATGCTTCTCTTTTTATTGACCAACATTCATAAATCATTACAGGTCTTACCACCATTTTATAAAATTTTCCCTTAAGTTTAAGTGGTTCTTTTCTATCACACAACAGGCTAGATGCATTCCTCCACTTCAACTATCAAACTTGAATTCTACTAATAACATCTCCATCTATTTCACCATCATTTTGAACGATTGAGCCTAAATATCTGAACCGCTCACTCTTTTTAATGACTTGATCACCTAATGTCACAACACAACCACTATAACTTCTACAATTAAACTTACACTCGATATATTCAGTTTTAGATCTACTTAAACGAAAACCTTTAGACTCTAACGTTGATCTCCATAATTCAAATTTCTCTTAGACTTTCTCTCTAGTCTTATCAACAAGAATAACGTCATTAGCAAAAAGCATACACTAAGGTACATTCTGTAAATAAGAACATCCATAACTAAAGCAAAAGATAAGGGCTTAAAGGTCCTTGATGTAATCCAAAAAATAGAAAAATATTTTGTCAATCGCTTGTGTTTGGATAACATTCTAAACATCCATCCTTGACTTGAATATAATTAACTCATTTCTTTTCTAGCTCTCCAAAGAGCATCTCTTGAAACTTTATCATAAGCTTTCTCTAAATCAATAAATATTATATGTAGATCCTCCTTGCTTTCTCTATACTTCTCCATCAAACTTCTTAACAAATGTATAACATCCATAGTAGATCTACCTGACATGTAACCAAATTGATTGTGAGAAATTTTTGTATCACATCATAACCTATGCTCAATTACTCTCTCCCATAATTTTAATGTATGACACATTAACTTAATTCATCCATAATTTGCACACTCTTGTGCATCACCTTTATTCTTAAATATGAGAGCCAAAAAATTCTTTCTCCACTCATCTGACATCTTTTTAGTCTTTAAAATAACTTTAAAAAGATTTGTAAGCCAAGAAATTCCTTGATCTCCTAAATATTTTCACACTTTTATTGGAATATCATCAGGTCCTCTTGTTTTCACATTTCATTTTCTTTAAAGCTCTCCTTTAGTTACTAATGACGATAAAACAAAATTCTTCATTTTTGTTTGGGGTATTAAAATCAATCGTATTTTCATATCCTTCATTGAAAAGTTTATCAAAATACCTCATTCACCTATTTTCAATATCCTTTTCTAAGAAAAGTATTTTATGATTTTCATCTTTAATACACCTCATTTCAACTAGATCTTTACTTTTCCTATCTCTTTGGTTACTTATGCATCTTTCACCTTTTGTCTAATCTATTATATAAATCACTAAAGAAATTTAAATTTTTCATATATATTTTTAGAATCTCTACATGTCACTTTATATTTTTCCCAATTCTTAGAATTTTTATATCTAATCCAAATTTTATAACAACACTTCTTATTTTTTTATTTTTTCTTGCACATTCTGTCTCCACCACCAACTATTTTTCTTAAAAAAAGCTTTTCCTTTTGATTATCCAAGCACATTTTTAGCAACTTGCTTAATTTTACTTGGTACTTTCTCCCACATAACATCAGCTTCTTTATGGACATCCCAAATTCTAAGCTCTTGTAGTTTGTTCTTAAAAATATTTTTATTAGTATTTTTTAAGTGCCCCCACATAATCTTAGGCCAATAATTTGATTTATTTTTCATCTTCCAATCTTTCATCATTTAAGACTAATAATCGATGTTGGGTGTTTAAACTTTCACTTGGAATAACCTTACAATCTTTACAATCTAAACGATTGTTGACCTACAACTATGTGACACTTGAAATTTAAATAAATGACATAGAGTTTAACACCCCCTTAATCGCGATTGAGATCGATCTAATTTGCTACAATTTGAAAATTCAGCTTTGTAATGCGTCGAAAATATTAAAATTAATTAAATAACAAATGTCGAATCAACTAATGATCGATCAAATAATTAAAATCAAATTTTAATGAAATTACGCATATCGGTAATTAAGCCCGATAACGTCCGAGCGACCTCGTTCGAATTGATCGCGGTCGAAGCGTCGAAACCATCAAACAACGCCTTCGATTAATTGGAAATGTGCGAACGTCGATCAATCCAGCGCGTCGCATTTAAACCTAATTTGCTACGATCGACTTTGCTCAAACGACCTCCGATTCGAAATTCAAGCATTCGTTTAGCATAAGCATCTAGATTTGACTCGTATTAGAGTTTATTGTAAATTAATATCGCATAAAATAATATTAAATTATAATTAGAGGGATTAACGGTGCTTAATCTTTTAATCCTGTCTAACCTTCCGCTAAGCCTCCAATAGGAAAATCCGTTTCTATTTCCATTGGTTGCGTTAAACCAATCGAGAGGAAGCAAATTATTCTCGGACGAGGATATCTCTCCGCTCTGTTGATTCTCCTTCGACTTCTCTCCTTCCTCTCCCTCTTCTGTGAAGTTCTAGTGTGCGATTCTCCCTCTCTTCTTCCACCCACCCCATGACTCCTTCTCCCTCTCGGTAGAGCTCCAGCAGGTTCCTTGCTCCTCTCTGGGTTGAAGCAGAACCCTAGCAAGAGGGACTCGATCCTTCTAATTCCTCTTCCAACCAAAACCCCAGTTGTTTGGTTTCAATCTTAAGTTATATTTTGTTATGTGGGTTTCTCTTGAAGGAAATGCAGATTTGTTTCCCTCTTCCATTTGTGTTTTATGGTTGGATTTGTTTTGGGTTTGCAATAGCATGAAATTAAGGTGATTAGATTTATGCTACAAGCTTTTCTTTGTTTTCTCCTTCTAAGGTTGAGCGAGCTCATTCTCTTTGCTTGGTTCCTCCTTTCCTTTTCGTGTTCCTCTCCACTTTGGGCCTTGCAGGCGATGCTTTCTCCTCCTCTGTGTGATATGTTGGATTTCGCTATAAGCTTTCGCTTCTTTGTTTCCCCTCCGTTTTGCCTTAAATCCGATTAAGTCCCATTGTTAGATTTGGGATTTGTGTAAACAAAGAGAGAGTGAGAGGAAAGATGAGGGTTATCCTTGTGACATTTGGCTTTTCTTCCTCGATTGTGCTTGTTACTTTCTTCTGCACACAACATTTCTCTTCTGAAATATTTTTTTTTTTACCTAAGGAAAATGAATTGATTTGCTGTAATGGGTATGGGTTGGCTGAAATCGTTTTTACCTATAAGGGAAGTTGAATCGATTTGCTTTTTAATGGGTATGATATATGCTGAAAGTATTTTTATGAAAAGGAAAAACTATTAGCTTGTTGTCTAGAGGCATAAGCATGCTGAAAATTATTTTTTATGAAAGGGGAAAACTATTAGCTTGTTGTCTAGAGGCATAAGCATATTGAAAATTATTTTTATGAAAGGGGAAAACTATTAGCTTGTTGTCTAGAGGCATAAAGCATGCTGAAAATCATTTTTATCAAAAGGAAAATGAATCATTTTTGCTGTAAGCTTGTTGGAAATTATCTTCATCAAAGGGAATGCTTGCTGAAATTTATTTTATCTAAGGAGAAATCAATTAGTTTGCTATCCCAAAGATGTGATGCTTGAAAATTTCTTTTATTTGAGTCGGAAGTTTGAAAATCGATAAGGAAGGATGTATGGCTTAAATATCATACTATTTGCTATTCTCCTATGAATTTCATGCTTCTACTTTGTTTCAATTGGTTTTCTATGAAGGGAATTATATATATCATGCCTCTTTCATATGTAAGTTGAAATCTGAAATTGAAAGAAAGGTTTCTAAGTATTGTATGGTTACATACGTCATGCTTCCTTCATTCATGCTAAAATCTGAATGTAAGGGAGGGATTTGAAGTGTTATGTGACATAGACCTGGAAGATTCTATATTTCTTTCGTATATCAAATCTAAAATTGAAAGGAAGGGTTACCTTACTTCATTGCATGATTAGTTCTTTATGAAAGTCAAAATGTGAAGGAGATTCATTTTAAGATTAATTTCAGATTTTTTATATTTTTTTTCAAATGTTGTTACATATTGCTTTCATGAACTTACTTTGGTTCCAATGCAATCAAAATCTTTGTCTTGTTTAAGTATATATGCAAACATGTTATATAAAATCTGAAATTGTGATATAAGTTTTCTTAATGTTCTCCAACATGGTAAATCTTATCTTATCAAAATTCGGTAGTGGTGTCTCCGGACATCCACGTACGTCGCTTCTTGGCATGGTGGCTGAACCATCTCGTGATAGCACTCCACATGTGGGGGAAAGCAGAGAGGCTGTTGTAAATTTGATTATTGTTGCGTCTTAGAAAATGGTTGCGGTAGAGTAAAGTTTTAGCGCAGCCTGTGAAATCGGCACATGAAATATAAAAGTGTGAGCAATAAAACTCAAATTTTTTGAAAACAAAAGGGGAAAAAAGCTACAGGGCTGGCGTAAAAACTTCCATGTATCATTTGAGTCTGAATCTTCCGTCTGGGATTACAAATTATGTATATGAAAGGGACCGATTCTTAGTAATAGGCGATGTTATTGACGATGTGACGGCGATGTTGTGATGATGTTGATGATGGCCGACGATAGTGGTCGGTGATGATAGCCGGCGGTGGTCATGGCAACGAGAATCGGATGGCGGCCGGCCGGCGTGACGGCGTGGTGGTCGAGTGGCAGTGATTGTCTTGGAGGATCTTTAGAGCTCTCTCTCTCTCTCTTGGGCTCGTATGAGGAATGAAATTTTATAGGATTGGAGGTAAATCATTACAAAACCCGTCTCTCACCGTGGACGGCACATAATGATCCCTTTGATTATTTGATGTATTTTAAATATTTGAATGCTCAAATGAAGTCAGAATTGTAAGATCTTTGGCTTGTTGGGCATTTCGATTTATAAACACTCCATATTTGAGCTTTTTAGGAATTTAATTGATGTCTCAAAGTTTCGATGATATTTTAAGTGCTTTTATCTCGAGTTTCAATTTATTTTTTTTGTCAAGATTCGTCTTAGAGGAATTTTATTCGGTTGCCTATTTTTGGATATATTTCATCATATATGCAATCTTCAAAATATTTTGATGAAATCTGGGGTCATAGCATTTTGAAACAGATCTTCATGTAGCAATTACTACAGGAAGCGGTCTGACCTGAAAATATATATGTCGGCATGATTCTGATTATCCAGGATTTAGATAGCGCTTCAGCAGGGCCCTGTGTGCTGCGTGGGTATGAGCAGTGGTCTGAGCAGCGCTGAAGCAGTGGGCCTGTGGCAGCTTGTATGGCGCGTCTGGTGGCGGGTTAGCGTCGAGCAGTGAGCAGTATGAGCAGAATGTGGGGTCGTGCAGCCGGTCGGCATGGCCAACCGAACCAGCGGCCTTATCTTGTCGGGCGTTGGCGATGTCTGCGAACCACCTTGGCGTCGCGAGCGAAGCTATGAAGCGCCTGGGAACTAAGCGTTTTGAGTTTGGTAGTTTTGGCGGTTTGGGCGGTTTGATGATTTTATCCTTTTGCCTTAGAGTCTATAAAAACCCCAGGGCGAGGAGAGCACACTTCTTTAATGCTAGTGCTTCTTCTTCTTGAGTGAGAGTTCGTTTGGGCGATCGAGGCCGTACGTTCATTGTTCGGTTTTCCCTCGAAAGAGCGTGTCAACCTCGTCGGACCGTCGGAAGCGATGTCGTGTCATTGTTAGTCCCGAAACGTCGGACCGTCGGGTTTGGAAGCGATCAAACGTACCAGTTGTTTTTTCCCTCGAAGAGGCGTCAGCAGGTCGTCCGTCGGTTTAGGCGATCAAGGCGATGTACGTCGTTGAGGTTTTCCCTCGAAGAGGCGTCAGCCGACCTCGTCGTCATCGGGTTTGAAGCGATCAAGGCCACTTACGTCGTTGTTCGTTTTCCCTCGAAGTCAACCGACCTCGTCGGACCGTCGGTTGGAAGCGATCAATCCGGTATTTCGTCGTTGTTCGTTTTCTCGAAGAAGCCGACCTCGTCGGATCGTCGGTTTGGAAGCGATCAAGTCCAGTTCGACTTTTCGTTAGGAAATTGGATTTCTCCGACTTTAATGGATGATTTAGCGGTTGATAAAGATGGCGAGGAAGCGTTAAGCGGAACTATCGATTGAAAGTTTGGCGGGTAATTTATGAGCATCATTAGAGGGAATATCTTCTCTCTCTCTTTTTTTCTTTTCTCATATGTGTATCCTTTTGGATCAGCGAAAAATTTTATATTTATCATGGAGAGAGTCAAAAAAAACATTGGGGTGAGTGAGTTGCTTTTACAAAATTTTGATTTTTGTCATTTCTCCCTCTTTATTTATTATGTATTTTCCGGGTGATGGCGAAGAAAACCCATAGTGTGGCATTCTGAGCGATATACCATCCGTCACATCGGATAGTTTAATGGTGTTCCGAAAGTTTTTCTTCCCAATGAGTTGGTGGTCATTGTTGCCAAAAAGTCGTCGAGCGTTCACCTCAGAGAACTTTCTTTACGAGATGATTCTTAATGCGGTGCGATTCCCTTTTAGCTCGAGTTGATTGAGATATTCAAAATATGTGGTGTAGCTTTGTCGTTTTCATTTGAGCTTTAATGGGTCATCGGTTTGGTATTTGTCTTGAGGCGGTGTTACTTTGAACATCTATATTTGTGTAATGCGATTTACATGTGATACAGGGCGTGTTTCTTATCGGTATAAAGAATTGGATAGAAGCAGGGATCAATCAGAAATTGGTGGATTCTTTTTTATGAAAAATGAGTGGGGCCTTCGAGAGATGGGGAAGATTGAATGACCTTCGATCCATTCTTGATGTTGGAGAATGAGATCTTGCAACTCTTAATATCCACGATGTAGGAAGCTTGCGGCATGAGTTACGTTGACAAATATATAGTTGAAGATAGAATGTTCAGGTTGGCCTTCTATCGAGGCGGGGAGATCTCATTCTTTTCCACTAAAGAGGTCAAAAAAGGTGATGAAAGGTCCTCATATTCATAGGGTTCTTTCGAAGCCGTCCTTTATGCAAGAAAAAAAGACATCTTGAAGTGACGTCAGATATCTGAAGAAGATGTTAGCCCCTTGATCGAGAGTTTATTTACTCATGATGGGAGAGTTTCTTGAAATTCATTCATTCAGAAGGTGTTAAATCACATATATGCTTGGGCGTCAGCGATGAATTGAATGTCTTCATTCTTCTTTTTTCTTCTTTTCTTTTTTGTGTATATTGTGATGATTTTTTTATAGGTAACTCATTAGAGCGGATAACTCATTTGGGTATCTTTAGATGAGTGAAATCTTGAATTTGTGAAGATAAAATATATGAGGCAGTATGAGCGAAAGATGAGTATTAAAGCCAAAGAAGTGGCGACTTTGGAGGATCAGCTGACTGGGTGCAGAACTGAACTAGCGAACATATCGACTTCCCTTTCTCTCCAGTGTCAGGAGGTGGAGCGCACTTGTGATGAGCTGATTGAGGTGAGGATAGACTTCGAGAAAAGAAAAAAGAGAAGCTGGAGAAAGCATTACAGGATCGTCTTTAGAAGGAGCATATAATGTCAGCGGAAGCAAATGAAATCTCCTTGAAGGGTGGAAGACTTTAAGAACTCACAGCTTATCTCGGTAAGACCATGTTGAAGCTTCGTAATCATATACTTGATGTTGAAGTGAAGGACTTGGAATGATATTTAGAGGAGGGCTTCATCAGGGGTTCTTAAAGGAATCAGCTTAGAGGAGGAGGATCGTCTCCGGTATCAGAAGACTCTTGTCAGGTCGGAGATGAAGGAGTTGAGTGAGTAAATTTTTTTTGTGATGATACTCTTTATTTTGTTTTATATCAGGTAATTTGTATGTATACTATGAGGTTGAATTGAATTCTTTTTGATCTATCATTGTTTTTTTGAATTCTTATTTTTTTTGGAAGAGGGTGAGGTCGAAGATTTTGACTATCAGGTTGTTTGTCGAGTCTTGTTGATAATGTTGTCGTGTGAAGAGGGTGAAGTCCACGAGGACTTTTGACTAGGTTGTTTGTCGAGTCTTTCGATGGCGTTAACATGGAAGAGAAGTAGTGAAGTTGAGGACCTTTTGCAGGTTGTTTGTCGAGTCTTACAAATGGAAGAGGTCGTGGAAAGTCCCTTGGGATTGATCATGCTCCGATTGAGATATAACGTGAGTTGTATATTTCTCAGTGGGAGAATTAAATGAAGAAGAAATAAATTTGTAAGAAGAAAAATATAAATTCATTACTCGATAAGTTGGTGATATAATCGTAAGACGATTTTAACACGGATATGAGTTTTAAGAGAAAATAACAATGACAACAACAACAACAAGTCTTTATCCCAGTTGACTGAAGAGGAAATGATAAGCGAGACAAAATAAAAGCTGCGATAATTATGCGGTAGGAATTATAATATTTTGGAGATTCTCGGTGTTCCAAGTTGAGGTAAAGTTTTTCCCTATCCTTGAGCTTGAAAGTTCACGGCTTCATAGCTATAACCACATATGGGTCATCCAAGAGGTGAGAGTTTATTGCGTTGAGGGCCTTTTGCACGCAACCGAGACTTAGGGGACAGTGGTTTTACTCTTACATTGAAGTGATACCCTTTTGATAGGAGCGGTAGAAGTAGTTATGAGTTTAGGGAGTAGGTCTTTGTCGGAGTTTTCTTCATTCGTCATGATCGAATAATTGAACTCTTGGACTTGGGATATCTATTTGGTATAATAGCTTACGTCTTGAAACACAAGTTATCTGATTGTCTCACCCGGTCGAGTGCGGTAAGCGAAGAACATTAGAAAGCTCATCAACCATTGCCCGAGCCTGTTTTGAGTCCTTTGAGTATAGTCTGTTGGTAGCCGATTAGTTATTTGAGAATATCTTCTGAGTAGATGAAGATCTTTTGAAGGGCGTGAAGACTTTTCAATAAAATTGTTAATTGTTGTCGGTGATGATCTTTGCGGGAAGACGAAGACATCTTATATTTTCAAACAAATTATTTAGCATTTGCAGTAATTTTAGCGAGTGGTTGCTTCCACCCATTTAGTGAAGTATTGGCTAAAATGATGAACTTTCGTTGCCACGATCTTGCTCGGAAAAGGTCCCATGATATCAATCCCCATTGAGCAAAAAAACACGGGTTTTGAATGGATGAGAGCTCGACATGTGAGGGATGTTAGAGTGCTGGCCGACAATTTGCACATTTTTTTTGAACTCAAAATCTTGTTTCATTATAGGCCAATAGAACCCACTTATAATTTTAAGGGCTGGCGGTCTTCCTCAGTGTTCTCCACATATCCACAGTGGACCTCTCTTAATGCGTGTAATACTCACGAAGGTGAGAGACATTTGAGTGCGGTCAGAAAGCTTCGTTTGTATAGTTCACCTCCGATAATAGTAAAGTTTGAAGCTTGTCTTGAGGCAGTGCAGTTGGGTCTTGAAGAGTTCCTTCTTGTAGAAAAGGCAGGATGTGTCCATGAATGTTCCTTTATCTCATCAATTGCTTGAATTACATGACTTGGATACTGAAATATATTTTTCAACATGCTTCTCTTAAGCAGATCTCAGATGAAACAAGCTTAGCAAGCGTTAGCTTCAGTATTCTTCTCTCGTATGTGAATGATTTGATGTGTCTTGAAATGGAGAAGAGACTTCACCAAGTGGAGGTATTGTGTCTTTGGGGATTATGAGCATTAAATTTCCCTCTTGGGAGGCGACAAGTTGAGAGTCGATGTATCACTAAGTCTTGAGCAGGTCGATGGCGAGTCAACCCTGTATAAGAGCCTCACCATATTATTAGTTGCGAAATTTTAGGTGAAGTTATATTACAGGGGGAAATAAGTAAGATTTCACGACCGATCTCTCCATCAACATAGGGTCCATTGGAGGAAAGGCATGTAAATAGCTCCTGAGTTGGGCGGGCATTCCTATAAAGTCTGCAGTACTTGAGACTTTATAGCGAGGGTGAGTAGAAAATTTATATCAACTCTCCGATTTCTGACCACTTGATTAACCTCCCGGATGCTTACGGTTTTGTAGGATGACCTTAATGGCAAATGAGTGTAATAGATGGTTTGAGCTTGGAAGTATGGGCAATTTTGTCTTTGAGAAAACTAAAGCGAGCCACTATAAGTGGATAACTTTCTCGAGAGAATTTTCTTGCGATATAATAAATTTGTTGTATCCACTTTCTTCTCTAAAGCGAGTTTATCGTGGGAAGAATTACGAGATATAAGTATAACATCTCTCTTGAATAGGCTTGGATAGTAGGGGTGGAGATCTTAAATACTCCCTTTCAACGGTGTGACATTCATCGGTCATTGAAAATTATTATTTTAGCTCCTTTAATATTTTAAAAATGACAAGTATCTATCCCAGAACGGGAGGCGGGATAACACAATTAGTCCATTCAAAGCGTTGAACTTCCTTAATATTCTTGGAGTCATATTTTTGAGCTTTGATTTTCTCGGGGTTGGCCTCATCCCGCGGTGGGTTACCATAAATCAAAAAAATTTTTCGGCGTAACCAAAGCACATTTGGTCGGGTTGAGTCGCATGTTATAGCGTCGAAGAAGGTTAAAGCATATTTCTAAGTCGAAATATGTTGTGATTCTTCAAGCTTTTCCTAACATGTCATCCATACCTTTGTGCGGCTTAGTAGGTCTTTAAAGACCTTATTCATAAGGCGTTGTAGCGCATTTTTTAATCAAGCGGCATAACTTGGTAGTATAAACCTTTATATGTTTGAAATGTTGTAGCTTCTTCATCCGTTTGATTCATTTTATTTGGTTGTAAGAGTAAGCATCAAAAGCGAGCATTTGATGTCGGACGTAGCATCGATTGAGGAAGAGGAAAACTATCTTTCGAAGCCTTGTTAAGGTCGATATAATGTTCATTCCATTATTTGTTTCTTAACCATGACATTCATGTAGGGGGTACCTCTCATTATGAATCCAGCTTCAGAAGCTTGTTAACTTCTTGCTTTCGATAGCTTGGAAGCGTCGGTGCAAAACTTCTTCTTACGGATGATCGGTTTGAATGTCGGATCGATCTTGAGGGAGTGCATGATCACATTGGGGTCGACTCCGGTCGTCGAAATCAGCGAAGATGTCTTGATTTTTTGAAAAGATGTATTTTCCCTGTTACGAGAGATCCAACTTACCTTGTTGGTAATGGTCATCGATAATGCAACAAACAAGTCTTCTGATGAAGCTTTTAGACTTACCGAAAATTAAAATCTTGATCTTTGAAGGTCGCGAAGAGCGTGGTTGAGCTTGCGAGATAATATGATTGTCTGTGATTTTCAGACCACTCCAACTCCAGGGGTTGGAAATTTCATCTTAAGATGAGATCTTGAAGTGGCGCGAAAATTGATTGAAGAGGGGAATAGCGTTATATCTTTGAATCGACTTGACCACCATGAATTGGATTAAATGAGCCACTTGTCGAGAGAAAATTCAGGAAGGAAGGGTGATTGTCCCCTCTACTTACAGGCGATTATCAAAATCTGATGGTCTGCCGGGTTGGAGCTTTTCTAACGGCCCATGTTAAGAAATGTGGAGTAAAATAAGACATCATAGAACTCATTGTCATCAAAATTCTCTTAACATTATAGCATGGGTCATCCTTGGCGATGACAGTGGATCTTGATGAGGAACATGTACTCCTTCATCGAGTCATTAAAGTGATGGAAATGATCGATGCGAGCTTTAACTTTCTCTTGAGAGATGGTAATGAGAACTTGATTAGATAGTATTGGTCCTCTGCGATTGTTTTGATTTCTCATTTGTTTGATGATTGTTTTGTTGTTTTACGTGATGATTGTCTGGTTGCCCCGGTTGGAGGTATGTTTGTTTGAGTCGATTGATTCTTCACAAATGGGCGTAGATATCCTTGAATGAGCCTCTCAATTTCTTCTTTGAGTTGTTTGCACCGAGTATGTCCGACTTGATGGAAGTGACAATGCTCACGATTTCCGATGTGATTTGGTGGATGCGACTTGATATTTTCTTCATCTCGAATAGCCATTAGGAGGTTAACACGAGATGTGTTGTGGCGTGTATTCCTTTTGGTGTGGTTCCGTCGTTAATATGGGGAGTGGAGGAGATCACGGCGCACTTGTTGCTTCTTTTGATAGGGGTATCGGTCGCATTACGGTGCTTTTACGTTTTCTGGATTGCTCAAATTATTTGCGATGTAATAGCCTCATCGGCGATTTGTGCTTCCACGATGAACAAGTATATGAAGCGGAGGTGTCTGTATTAGTGGCAAGGAGTCCTCGAGGAAAACTCCTCTTAATAGTTGAGTCACTCGGGTATTTGGCGAGCTTGGAGAACTTACGGAAGTATTCCTTAAGTGATTCACCCTCGTTTTGGAATCTTGGGAGAGATGGGAGGAATCTTTAATGATCCTCCGGTTTTCTGATGGCTGTTCACAAAATCTTGGCGAGTTAGGTCAAAGGTATGGATGGATTCCCTTGGAAGGGAGTAGAACCAAGTGCGAGTTTGTCCGCGAGAATGCTTGGAAGACAAGCGGTGTGTAGAGCTTTGGATATATGATAGTCTGTAATGGTGATGTGTATGATGGGTCCGTCATCGAATCAATGTTGGAAGCTTGAAACACGTGAATAGGATGTTGAAGAATAGCTTAAGGTGAGATTCCTCATAGCGGTGAGGGGAAGATGATTTATCTTGGAGGTGAAATTTCTTGCATTAAGCGTCATTAGCACATATAACATGGAGAGTGGTTGGCGGGGAGAATGTGTAACAATAATAGTGGTGGATTAGCGTCGGTTGGCTGCGTGATGGATAGAGTAGCGGTGTCGAGATCGACATCGGTCTCGGAGGAACTTGACGTCAATTAGTATTTTGACCTCCCATTGCTACGATTGATCTTGGGGAGATGTGTTTTCCACGTAGTGTTGTGTTCCTCATAGTCGGATCATCTCATTTTGAGACTCTTCCATTTGGCGATCTTCTAAAGAGATTTCTGGCGTCTTCTCCAAGCGGGATCGTCGGAAGTGGCGAAGGTTGGCGTCCTTAGTTGAGATTGGTTTTGAGTGGCGGGAGATGGGCGAGAGCTCGTTATTCAGTGTTGTCTTTATTATGCCAGTGTTGAGGAATTGTGATTGAAGGGTTCTATTTTCCACAGCGGTCTTGAGTAAAAGTTTTACTTAGTTGTGAAATTGACACCGTATAAAAGTGTGAACAATAAAATTCAGAATTTTTTACGTGGAAAACCTCGAAGAGGAAAAATCATGGGCTGCTTAAAAACTTCCATATGTCTGTTTGAGGAAGATCTTCCGATCTGATTAATGTATATGAAAGGGGCAACGATTAATGTGCGATGTTGGACGATGTTGGCAATGATGTTGATAGCGATGTTGATAGCGATGTTGGCGATGATGAGCGATAGTGGTCGGTGATGATAATGGCCGGTGATGGTGGCGAGAATCGGCGGTGTGGCCAGCGGCAGCGGCGTGGTTGGCGGCCGTCAGTGGCCTGAGGATCTTTAGAGCTCTCTCCTCTCTCTTGCTTGGCTCCCCCATGAGGAATGAAATTTATTTATAGATTGGAGGAGTCATACGTAAATACATGCAAAACCACTCCGCTTGGACGACTGATGATCCCTTTGATCATTTGATGTATTTTAAATATTTGAATGCTCAAATGAAATTGTAATCTTTGGCTTGTTGGGCAAATTCGTCGAGGCCTTCGATTTATATAAACACTTCATATTTGAGACTTTTAGGGAATTTAAGCGATGTCTAAAGTTTCCATGATATTTTAAGTGTTTGATCTCGACCGGTTCAATTTCGATCGGTTCTTTGGCATTAAGATTCGTCTTGGCCAGAGGAATTAGAGGAATTTTAGTCGTATCGATTATGCTCTGTCGAATATCATCTGGCGACTTCTTTTTTGTTTATATAGAAACTTTAAATTTATTCTTATAAAATCTCTTAATGTTCTCAACATGGTAGGGAAATGTTATCTTTATCAAAATTTAGTAGTTGTGTCACCAATATACATGCACTTTCTTGGCATGGTGGGCGTCTCATAGCATGTGGGGAGGCCGAGGGTCGTAAATTTGATTATTATCTTTAATTAAATATATATGCAAGCACTTTTTTTATATATGAAATCTGAAACTTTAAATTTATTATTATAATCTCTCTGTGTTTTAACATGGTAGAAACTTCTTATCTTTATCTTAACCCATGCGCTTTTTGGGCGAATTCGGTCATGATTGTCTCGACACCCCACACGATAGGGGTGTAAGCGAGGGGCGGCAGACTCTTGTTAGGTGTTTGGCTCGTTTGAAATTTTTGTTTGTGTTTGTCGTTTATATATCGAGCTTGAAATGTCTGTTAGTGTTGTTCGTTTAATAAGCTAACGAACAGCGCTTCATGCGAACTTTTTTTCGGAGGGAGGATTAAGACGATCTTTTGCATGAAAGTTTTAGCAGTAGCGTGTTTGCATTTATGATATGTAAATGTGTTCGTATGTATATATAATAATAATAATAATAATAATAATAATAAATAAAAATAATAGTAATAAAATAATAATAATAATAATAGTAATAAATAAAAATAATAGTAATATAATAATAATAGTAATAAATAATAATAATAATATAATATAATATAATATAATTTTTATTTGAAATTTAAATCGATCGACACGATCGAACAAATGATTGTTCGTGTTATTTTCGTTTATCGAGCTTGAAATATCTGTTAGTGTTCATTTCGTTTAGTTAGCGAGCAACCGAAATAATTAGAAACCGAGCATTCAAACAATGAGCACTACCCTACATGCTTTGGCGTGGTGCCTGTCTCCCAAAGTAGCCCCTTTTGAGGGGATGATCTTGAGGCTAAATTATAAAAAAAAAAGATAGAAGGAAGAGGTGAAATGCTTAAGTTGTCGTGTTGGCTTAAAATTTTCTTTATCTCAAATGTGAATCTTTATCTTGATTTACATATCATCTTATCTATTTTTGTGACAAATGTGAGATGAGTTGATCTTTATCTTGATTCTATAACGTCTGGTATCCGATACATGACAAATCTACGTGGTATATGAATTGATCAATGCTTATTTATGTTAAACATGAATCTTTATATATTGATTTTTACATCATTACAAGTTACTGCATTAAGTTGCCAAAATAATATCATATCGTATTTCCAATGAAAGCATAAGTCTATGTTTGGTCTTACATTTTGATCGAATAGCTAATTTATTTCAGCCCTACCCGCTGATTGTGACATAAAAGGGGAACGGTAAAATAATATCGTATCGTATTTCCGATGAAAACTTAAGTCATGTTTGGTCTATTATCCTACATTTGATCAAATAAAATTTAAAATGATTTATTTCATATATCACTCGATTTGTGACATAAAAGCTTTTGGAAATAATATCATCGTATTTCCGATGAAAGCTTAATACATGTTTGGTCTACTATATTTGATCAAATAGACAACATAATTTATTTCTACTTGATTTGTGACATAAAGGGGCTTTGAAAAAATATGCATATCATATTTCCAATGAACGACTTAAGTCATGTTTGGTCTATTACCTACATCGATCAAATAGCTTCAAAATGATTTATTTCACCTCTACCCTTGACGATTTGTGACATAAAGGGAGTTTTGGCCAAAATAATATCGTATTATATTTCCGATGAAAAGACTTAAGTCATGTTTGGTATTACCTTACATTTGATCAAATAGGTTTCCGGCATAATTTATTTCATCGTATCTCTTGCTAATTTGTTGCATAAAAAAGGGGTTTGGCTTTCATCTGAGATTCATAACATACTCAGTAAATGGCCTTTATCTTATGTCAACATTTTATTTGATCAAGGGATCAAAGTATTGATTTCAATCTACATTACTTTGATTTCTCATGTAAGTAAGGGTGTTGAGCAAATAATGTTAATTATACGCAGATGAATATCAATCTATCTTATATATAATCCGGTTTGGTGCTGGTGGGTTTGGGTTAACAAAAATGTCATATTAAAACCAAAACTTTGATTGAGCCATTCTATTTAATTAATAACATTTTAAAACGTATACTTCATGTATGTTGAAATGTCAAACAATAGACATATGCAGTTAGATATAAAACAAAGAACATATGTTACATATCGGTTTGTGCTTGGGGTCGATAACAAAACTCAAAATCAAAATTTGACATATAAACCAACTTAGACATTAATGTCCATATAATTCCCAAAGAGCAGATACTGCATGCGTTGGAGTAATTACTAAGTCAAATATAAAGAACATATGTTACATATCTCGGTTTGGTCTTGTAGTTAATAAAACTCAAAATCAAAATTGACATATAAACTCCAACTTAGACATTCTAATGTCCATACAATTCCCAAAAAAACAGGTCATGCGTGTTGGAGTAATTACTAAGTCAATATAAAGACAGATGTCATATCACGGTTTGGTCTTGACGTCGGTTAACAAAACCTAAAATCAAAATTTGACAGAAATTTTAACATTAGACATCTTAATGTCATGCAATTTTCAAAAGAAACGATATTCATGCGTGTTGAAGCGATTATTAAGGTAAATACAAAAGAGCAGTCTTTACATAATGGGTTTGGTGCTTTTGGGTAAATTAACCTAAAAATTTGATATTATAAAATTTCAATTAATAATATCTTTAATTACATTAAATATACTGAGATATGAATCAGTGACTTAAACACAAAATTCAATCCTCGAAGAAAAGTCTGCGATCCTCATGTTGGCAGAGTGAATGAGGTTTTGAAGGATTATCTTGAGATAATGAATTTAGACGATCCGTGTAGAAAGCGGACGAGTAAAAGATCTATCAATTGATATTAGCCATGATCGAGAAGGGTAATTATAATTAAAATTTCATAATGAATGATCGTATATTCAAATCTAAAATCAATCATAAAATGATCAAAATTTAAAGAAAATAACAAAAATATAAAAAAATGAAATTAATTATTTAAATTAAAACTAAAAAAATAAATAAATAAATAAAATAAATCCCATGATTGTTTGTCTTGGGTGACAATTAAGAAAACTCTTGCTCAGAAAATTCGATGTCAAATCAAATCATGCTTATCTTTCAAATATTCCTAAAGCGCATGGGGTGGCGTGTCATACGGCGTGGTTTTGCGATATGACACCACATAAATGGATTCGACTGAGCCTCGGCCGGGTGGTTCGCGATATACCATTAAATTATTACGGCCGCGGCTATGTTCACGGCTTTCTTCTTTGGTTTGTGAAATGTAGAATATATTTTGGTTGAAATTTCTATGTTAAGCAGGTTGACTTATATTTGTCCTAGAACTCCATGCAGTCTACAAGGCGGACGTAACCGTGTTCTTCAAGGATCCCCGGTCCGGTTGGGTCACTACCTCTCATTGCGGACCGAGGGGCCGCGCGGGACGACGGAATAGGATCTGGCAGGCGCATCATCGTTCCCTCCATAAAAATTTTAAATTAAAATAATAAATTTCATAAGTTCTAAACTCCACTCACTGATTATACTCGTTCTTTAACGATTCGTTAGCTTGTCGAAAGTGCTTTCTGAGTGTGGGAGGGGTATTAAAGAGTAACTATGAGAACTGCTTATAAAGCTATGGCATATAAAAGTTCTCACCAAACAAGCGAAATCTCGGTAATTAATGCTTATCTACTTATTTCTGCGTTAAAATTATAAAACAACATTTCTTTGTTTTAGAAAAGGGTGGGGTGAATTCGGATCCCCAATCTATTTTTCTTATAAAAAATAATCAATCTGTGTTTCTTAGATCCATTTTATATAAGTAATATATCTCTCTCTTTTCTTAAATAAAGTATTATTCTACAAAATCATTGGCTAAAACAAAATCTAATATAGTCTACCTTCTTTATTAGTCTCTCAAAATCCATAACTGAATCTTTAAAATCTTATATCATTCTACCACGCTCATTTAAATCTCCTCCAATAAATACTTTTCTTGAGAGGTCTTTTTTATTAATTCTTTTCATTCCAAAATTTTAACATTCAAACCTACTTGAGGGAAATAAACACTTATAACATTGATAATTTTAGTATCAACATAATCTTTAAAGCTATAATTCTATCTCCATCTATTAATATTTATAACATTATCTTTCAAATTTTATCTATAATCTTTCACGCCATTTTAATTCGACTTCTCATATCAAAGTTTAAAACTTAAACTATCAATCTCCTTGGTTTTCTCCCCAACCCATTTAGTTTCTTAAACACATAAAATATTTATCTTCCTATGAACCGTAATATATATTAATTCCATTAGTTTAACTATAAGAATATCTATATTCCAAGTTCCTAACTTAATTTTTGTTTCATGGACTAACTTCTTTACCCGCATCCGTCCATAATGTGGGAACCCTTGCTTATTTAACACCGGCATTCATGCATTGTTTTCATTGTATTGGTCATACACGCCTTAACATTAACACAATGTTTTAAAGGATTCATGTCATGATTATTTTGACAAGTTTTACGCTGGATGTCGACTACCTATTGCAACCCTCCATTTTTTATATCCGGACTTGGGACCGGATTGGCATGTTGCTTTGAAATGTAAAATTAAAGTGAGTCATACACATTTTTTTATCGTTCATATGGGGGTTGGCTCAAGTAATATACTATTATCTTCTCAATAATTTACCATGCCACTTTTTGTTCTCTTCACTTTCCTCAACATGTAGAGTACCTGAGTATGGAGGAACAGGAAGACAATATTAAGAAGATCGTGAACCATTTGCCCGAGCAAGTTCTTTCTCCAATTTGGAGTTCTTTGTTTGCTTGCTCAATTTTGTTTTGCTGGAACTTTGAATCTGTTCTAATTCCTTTCCATTATTTTTTTTAGGATCAAGATACTATGCTCAAGATCACAGACGATATGACCTCTTCGGCAGTCGAAGCCCTGGCGATCAAGACATCAGAAGAGCTTGGGCAGAAGATGTGGATGAAGATGATAGCTTATGGACAGGGAGTGATGAAGAGGAAGATGACAGAAAGGATGACAGCAACCTGAAGAATGAAATTAAGAAATTAAAGAAGACGGCTAAGGAAAATGCAGATCTTATTGATGCTGATGACAGTGATGAATTAAGAAGTCTTCTTTCTGAAAGTGATGAAGAGATGAATCTTTGGAGTGGCACTGAGGACGACGACGATGACGACATTCCCACCGAGCCGCATCCGAATGAACGGAGCGATCCTCATATAGACAAGTTATTTGATCTTGAAGCGATGCCTAAGAATCGAACTTTCGCCGATATTATGGATGCCGTTAATGTGGAAAACGAACCTCCTGAGCGATCTCCCGGGCAGAGAGCCAGAGAACTTGCTGTTGAGAATGCATTGAAGAAACTAAAGAAAGGCCCGGATGGACGCTACGTTAATGTATGGGAGGTGATAAGTGATACAGACATTCTTATTGGAGCTTTTGAGAACATTGTTTCAGGCCCAGAGTATGCAGAACTGCGTGAGGGTGGACCAAAAAAATTGAACTTACAGTTTTTCAAGGACATTCAGGCAAGAATGAGAGACCCAAAATTTCAATTTTCTCCTGAGCTGAAGCTAAAACCGAAGAGCAAATTAGTATCAAGAAAAAAGTGGCAGAAAGTGCAAGCTAGACGGAGAAAAGATGAAAGGCGCTAGTACGAGGTATTTCCTTTATATTACTTCTGCTGTTTGATACAAGTTTTTTATTCTGCAGAAGTTACCGTTACATCTGATGGTTCCATCATCATTTTTCACACAACATGTTTTTTATGAAAATTTCTTGTGGAATTTTTATATACTGCATGAAGAATCCTGAATTAAAATGATGATCAAGTGATCAACACCCCTTGAAAAAAAATTATGGTTGATGGTTATAAATCATTGCAATCAATTTTGGGGTTTCTCTAAAATAATGACTGTTGTTTCAGCAACACCATATGGAACTTAGCTCATTTTCTCGTTCGGGGCAGAAGACCTTGGCCATTTAAGAAGTAACAAGGTAGAAGTACATCACAACTGCTCGTGATTAGCAGATTGGGCTCGGCAGTTTAGGTCTCTTTGAGGCAATTTTTTTCATAAATTTGCTTTATAGATAACTGCCAAAGTTTTGTTTTGTTATAGTTTTTTTACTGTTTTTCAGAAATTTCTATGATAAATTTAAATTATTTACAATAAGATCCATTAAAATATGTAGGATGCAAGAAAATTATTATATGAATTTTTCATAAGTGAAAAAACTCCAGTATAGTACCACTCGTTTCGTGAAAAGGTTGGAGTAGCTCCAGTGGTAGATAAGATCAGAGAGAATCAGTCACTTGGAATGATTTGGTCATATAAAATATTAACAATCTGATGATCTAGTTAGAAGAGTATACGTATTAGATTCTGCCTATATTAAGAAAAGTAGATGTAAACATAAAAAGACTTTGTTACGAAGTATAAACAAATGACTTTATTTTATTAGAATTAAATGAGAATATGACACTTAGTATGACACATTGGAGATAAATGATTTATGTAGTTGATTCCACATAGTGAGAAGAGGAGTTGTTATTGTTTGTGTATTGTATCACTATTTTCAAAAATTTGCTTTTACCATGCCCACTTATATGGGTTTTTTTCCAAAATGCTATAAAAGTTTTATTTATTTATTTTTTTGTGTTATGCTTGAATTGCCAACAAAGTTACATTGTAGCAGTTGAATGGGTCATGTCACTTGTCAGAATATCACTTTTTTAAGCAACACAAATTTACCATGTAGTAGATGTCACCATTTGCTATATTCATATTGAAGTTTGATGAATTTATATCTGTTAGGGAAAGATTTGTTTAGTACCAATTGAAACTTTGGTGGCAAGTTGAATATTTCATCAAGTTGTTTTCTCCTCAATAATAATTTGTAACTGATAAGTGCTTCTTCCCTTTGTCGCTTATCTCTGATAAGCTTCCTTTTTCATTTACATTCTGCCTTCACTACTATCTGACACTGAGGTAATCTCGACCGTTGAGATTTGCTAGTAATGCATCACAACCATAGGTCCATAACAACTTCTGGCAGTCAATTCAGATTTAGCTATTTCTCTCTTCTTTATATATCACTACAATGTAACACTGCAGTTCAATGTTTTCCATTTCAATCATTGCAGCCATTACTTGTTTTTCAAGAGTAATATTATTTTTGAGTTGAAGATAGGATTAGAAGATATATTGCAAGTTTTATCAAACAGAAGTTTTTCAGCTTCAAGTTCGTTTGCTGTCTTTACTAACAAGCATAAAGATTTTTATTGTTTAGTTTGGGTGACGCTTGAGCCCTGCATCTTGAGATTTAGGGTTTATTTGAGGGCAATTATAGTTTTTTGAAAAGCTGGTTGTAAAGTTGTTGTGGAGAAAGTAATTTTTTTGAAAAAAATTATTGTGTGTTACAAATATTGTTCTTTTTGAAAAAAATCAAAAGCTATTGATCTCTATTTCGATTCTTCAAATAGTTTTTTCACCATTAAACTTATAAAATCAATGGTAAAAAAACTTTCTTCACGAAAAATAAAAGCAGAAAAATCTTAAATGCACCCTTAATAACGTATAAAGAAACTTTTGGGAAGCTAGAAGTGTAAATCCAAATCCGCCCAGACAGGGTTAGGCCTTGACTAAGAGGAAATCTTCCTAAAGCTATCCAATTAGAAGAGCTATCATATATAGAACCTATTAGGATTCAACAAAGCCTTGATAAAGTCGGCCATTGGCTTCAACATAAATTCTTTCTATGATCAAAGAGTTATAGGCTATAGCTAGATTCATTTTGTGAAAATCATGTATTAAGGCTTGCAATGCTTTTAAAGTTGATGAATTTATTTTGAGATTGATATAATATGTGAATAATTAGTTAAGATCTATATCACATTAATATTATTATTATTTTTTAAAATTGAAATATTTTTTTATGCAAAAGTCTTTATCCCATGATGTGGATGTGGGGTTGGCTACATGATTTTTTTTTTCTTCAATATGTCATATTAAGTGTCATAGTCTCATTTAATTTTAATAAATTAAGGTCATTTTTATATTTATTAAAATTGAAATATTATTATTTTTTAAATTAAGGTCTTTTTTATATTTATTAAAATTGAAATATTATATATTGTCATAGTCTCAACTCTCAATGTCACATTAATATTATTATTATTTTTTAAAATTGAAATATTTTTTTTATGCAACAAGTCTTTATTCCATGATGTGGATGTGAGGTTGGCTACATGATTTTTTTTTCTTCTTCAATATGTCATATTAAGTGTCATAGTCTCATTTAATTTTAATAAATTAAGGTCATTTTTATATTTATTAACCAAGTTTTTTTTAGATTTAAATCTATGTTTCTTAATATAGGTTGAATTTAATATATCTACTCTCTTAATTGGATCATCGAATGATTATCATTTTATGTGATAAAATCATTTATGGTGACTCTTTCTAATCGTATTTGCAATTGCAGTTACTCCAATTTTATCATGTATATCTCATTTTGTCTTTTAATTATAAGGCTAGTCATCCACCTAGGCATTATCATCTCTGTATCACTTAATTTTATGCTTCTCTTTTATTGGATAACATTCTGTGTCATACAACATTACAGGTTTCACCATCACCTTATAAATTTTTTTCTCGAATCTAAACAGTACTTTCATATCACACAATAGGTCGAATGTATTCCTCCATTTCAACCATCCAATTTGAATTCTACTAATAACATCCCTATCTATATCACTATCACTTTGAACAATGAACTTAAGATGTTTAAAATGCTCACTCTTTTTAATGACTTGGTCACCCATTGTCACCATTATGTTATTAAATCTTTTATATTTATAATTATATTTCATATATTCAATTTTAGATCCACTCGAACAAAATCCTTTAGGCTTTAAGGCTAACCTTCATAATTCAAGTTTTTCTTGAACTTCTCTAGTCTTATCAACACGAAGGATATCATCAGTAAAAGCATGCATCAAGGTACATCTTCTTGTAAATGTCTAGTAAAAAATCTATAACAAAAAGATATTGACTTAAAGTCGATCCTTGATGTAATTCAACTGAAATAGAAAAATATTTGATCAATCCTACTTATGTTTGAACACAAGTGACCATTGTAGTATACATTTTCTTAATGACTCGAATATAAACAATATTAACTCGGTCTTTTTCTAAAACTCTTTAAAGCATTTTTTTGAGAATTTTATCATTTGATTTCTTTAAATCAATAAATATCATATGCATGTCCTCTTGTACTTTCTCTCAACTAATGTGTAACATTTATAGTAGACCTACTTGCATAAATTTAAATTAGTTTTGAAAATTTTTAGTATTATGTCTTAATCTATTCTCAATTATATGTAATCTTAATGACTTGAGATATCTCTTTTAATGTATAGGACAAATATGATATATCTGTAAATATCAAAATTTAGATGTTATATATGTAAATGCATAAGAATTGTATGATATTTTGATAGGTTTTTTTATGATTTTTCATCATGAGTTTAAAATAAAATCCATTTTCTTTACAATTTTTATATTTTTATTTTATTATTAAAGGCGTTTTAAATTTATGGGAATAAGTATCTATACAATTTGATAATGTTATCTTCAAATCAATTATAAATATACTCAATTTCTTTAGGAATTTTGGATTAAAGATGAAGAAATTAAATATATAATTTTAATTTTGTACATCATATCTTTATTTTGAAAGAATAATTATTATATCAAATTGGAGGTTAGAAATGTTATTTATTTAAAACTAATGTAGTAGTATCATATAAAAATAATTTATATTTGGGCCATTATGCTTAATTATTTTATGAGGTGCAAATTTTATCCGGATTTTATGCCATAAACTATGGTAATGTAAGTCATAGTAAGGATTGTTAATTATTGAAGATTGAGTAATATTTGATTCAAACCTTAATTTGTTGTTTTGAGGTTATTCAAATTGATCAAAATTTTAGATAAGGTATACTTTTCCACCTATTAAAAAATAGGAAGATTTACATACATATGACATAATTTTTAAACATTTATATATTTAATGTCTAAATTTAGATATTTATTTTTCTAATAATTTTTTATAATTAAAAAAGTGCATCTTACTTATAAAAAGCGAGCGATGTTGATATTTTTGATATCATATTGAAGATTGGAGTATTATATATGTAAAAAATTGAAATTTATGTGTTAGATATGTAAATATATTGATATTGAAAATTAGAGTGTTATATATATATATATAATTGAAGTTTGTGTTAGATATATAAATATATAAGAATTGTGTGGTATATATATAAATCTTTTTTTATTTTATGGAAATCATGTATTAAGGCTTGAAATGCATTTAAAGTTGATGAACTTATTGTGATTAATATAATATGTGAATTATAAATATATTTGATTACCGTTTTTTTTTTTTTGCTATTTTTTATTAAATTTTGTGATTAAAAGTTGTTTTTGAGAATAATAGTTATTAGAGTGTGGTGATTGTAAAAAAGTTCATATTTGAATTTTTTTTTAAAATATTTATAATACTCATAATAGTTTTTAAAAAAATTATTTTATCTATAATAATTTATAATCAGATTATGAGATATTACTATTAGTTGTTTTTTTAAGTGAAATATATTTTTTATGTATAGGAATATATATAAATGCACAAAAATTGTGTGATATGTATGTAAATTCTCTAAACAAATAATATTAGATATTCTGATACGCTTCTTATGATTTTTCCAACGAGCAAGTTTTTTTTTATTTTTTTATTTTATAAAATCTATTTTCTCCGCAAGTTTTTTTCATATAAATATTTTAATATTTAAATCTCATTTTTAAAAGTGTTTTAAATTTATGGGAATAAGTATCTATACAACTTTATAATGTTATCTTCAAATAATTATAAATATATTGATTTCCTTAGGAGTTTTGGATTAAAGATGAATAAATAAAATATATAATTTTAATTTTGAACACCATATCTTTAATTCGAAAGAATAATTATTAAATCACTGAAAATTAGAAATATTACTTATTTAAAACTAATGTAGGAGTATCATATTAAAATAAATATTTTTGGGCATTATGATTAATTATTTGAAAATTTATATGCATATTACACAAATCTTATGTATTTATATATCTAACACTTAAAATTATATATTTATTTATCTAATATTTATTTATGCTTTAAAAAGTGAGTGATGATGATATTTTTGATGTGATATTGAAGATTTGAGTGTTTTATATATAAATACATAAAAATTGTGTGATATGTATGTAAATCTTTTTTTTTTTTTTTTTTTTTACAACGTGCAAAATTTATCCTTATTCTATGCCATAAACTATGACATAATTTGAGCATAAGTATTTGCAAACTTTGATAATGTTATCTTCAAATCAATTATAAATATATTCATTTCCTTTGGACTTTTTAATTAAAGATGAATAAATTAAATATATAATTTGCATTTTCTTAACATTATTAAATATGAATAAATTAAATTAAATTAAATATATTATTATAAGGTGCAAAATTCATCCGGATTCTATGCCATAAACTATGATAATATTTGATTCAAACCTTAATTTGTTGTTTCAAAGTTATTCAATTTGATCTAAAATAAATAAATTGATTCGGTCCAAACATGATTTTAGTAAGAGATGGGATTTTTAAGTCAAAAAGTTATTTTGATTTTTATATATTTGAGATCAAGAATATATATGCATGCATTATTAAATATATAAATAGAAACACATGTTTATACATCTCGACTATGGCTATTAGTTTAGCTCGTAAATCGAAGATCACTCGAAAATCGAATCGAAATTTGGATCGGATAGAGTTTGAATCGATTACATTGAGCGAAGTTATGAGCCAAAGATTTCGATCGAACTTTTTTTTGAGCCAATCTCGAGCTGGCACAGATCGGATCCAAATAGTTCTAGATCCTATTGAATTTATCTATTATTATAAATATTTAAATTTATATATAATACTTCTAAGTTTATAATAATAAAATCATTTTTAAAATTAAGTGTATAGAGTTATAACTTGTAATTTTTAAAAATAAATATAATATATTTATAAGTATAAATATTATTTCTTTGAAAATGATATATTTTTTTCATTTCATATACTTAATTCAATTTTTTAAAAAATTTTAATAATCATTTTTATTAAATTTAAGCTATTCGATCAAAATGAGCTAACTCCATTCGAATTCGAGTAAAAAGAAGTTTAAAATGATCAATTCGAGCCGGCTTGAAATCAAAACAAGTAATCTCAAAATCGACAAAAGAAGAGGCGGCTCAAAATCGAACGATGACGATCTGAAAAAAAATATTTCAAGATGATTTGGAGACATTCTATAATCTGCTCGAAATCGACTTGTTAACGGCCATAATCTCGACCGATCTTAAACTAATTTTACTGATTTTAATTATGTTTTAATTATGTAAATCTTACTTATATATAACACTTATATTAATTTAGCATGTTAATATATTATTTTTATTATAAATTTAGCAGTGTACACTATATCATTATTCTATAAAAAAATGCCAGCTTTAATTATCCCTTATTCATGGAGTCCCACTAAAGAACATTGATATGCCGTACTTATCAACATAACATTTAATATATTCCCTAAATTAAAAAAATATAAATAAAATATAAAAGCCTAACAAAAAGATAATAATATTTATAAAAATAATATTTAACATTTTTAATGACACATCAAAAATATTAATATTATTAACTTTTAAAAAAATTATGTTAGATATTTTAATGCATTTTTTTTTATTTTTCATCATGTGATTTTATTTTAAAACCAATTTTCTTTACAATTTATATATTTTTGCATGGCAAGATTTTATGTTTCATATAACTATATTTTAATTTTTAATTTTATTTTTAAAGTGTTTTAAATTTATGTGCAAAATTATATATAAAATTAGATAATGTTATCTTCAAAATACTTGCAAATTTATTAATTTCCTCAGGAATTTTGATTATAGATGAATAAATTAAATATATAATTTGAATTTTGTTCATCATATCTTTATTTTAAAATAATTATATTAGAACATAATGCTTAATTATTTTATATGGTGCAAAATTTATCCGGCCATTATGCCATAAACTATGGGAATGTATTTCATAATAAGAGCCATTAATAAGTCAATATTGAGTAATATTTGATTCAAAATTTAATTTGTTGTTTCAAAATTATTCAATTTTATTTTTAAAAAAATAATTATGAAAATTCAATCAAAAAGTTATTTTAGAAAGACTTTAAATATTTTTACTCAAAATTTATTTTGATTTTTAAATGTATTTTTTAACATTTTTGAGATCAATATATACAATAATGCATTACTAAATATATAAATATTTACATATATTTGTATTACACATTAATATGATTTGAGTCATATTTTGCTCAATAATCAATTTTTTTCATATTTAATTAATTAAATAAATAAATAATATGATGATAGATTAAAAGAAAGAAAAAAATTAATAATATTATATGACTATATATATAACACTTATATTAATTTAGCATATTAATATATTATTATTTTTGGATTACAAATATATTGCCAGCTTTTAATTATCGCCTTGTTCATGGAGTCCCATTATAGAGCATATATAATCAATATAACATTTAATATATGCTCTAAATTAAAAAAAAATATAAATAAAATATAAAAATAATCAATTAATTAAAAGATATAAATAAAATACAATAATTATTTTTAAATACAAGAAACTTGTAGATTTAATATAATAGATAACATAAATAATTAATATTAGCTTAGAAAACTTATAAATCAAAATATTTATTTTTTAGTAAAATAAAAAAGAAATATGTCAAAATGGCTTATGATTGTGACCGACATGATGCTTTAAATTGGCTCAAGTACTAAAATATTTAACACAACTGTACTGTGCCAAAATCTAAAGTAATAAATGATAAATTTAAAAAAAATATATATTATTTATGTCAATGCTATAATTGCATGAATCAAAAGAGAAAAATTAAAATGATAATAAAAATTAGATTAGTTTTTACTAATTTTTTTTTTTTTTGGAATGGTATCTCCATCGTCTTGTGGGTGAGGATCTGTATTATCTGTAGAGCCACACATTTAAATCACCGTGTCATTACTACTTTTCCGTATGGCGTCTCTGCGAGAGGATTGACTTCGGTCAGGAGGTTCCGTCATACCAATGAAAGACGGTGGGTAGTTTTTACTAATTAATAAATATTTCAATAAAATATATAAAAAATGTGGATATATATATGTAATTTTTTATTTCAATAAAATTTGACAAAAATTTCGGAAAAATGCATTGATTTATATAAAAAAAATTAATTAATTTTTAATTACGTTGGAAGTAAATTCATAATCCAAGATGAAATTTGGGATTAGTTTTATTTATTAATTATTAATTTATTTTATTTGTATTTTAATTTATAATATAATATATTTGATAGTAATAATTATTTTTAAAATATTTAAATTTTATTTTAAAATAATAAATAAAAATATTTTTTAAAACGATTTTTTTTTCCCAGCGAAATCGCCGACACAGGCCGATACACGTTTTTGACTTTTGACTCAAGCGAGAGGCTCAGAGGCTTAAATAATTGATAAGAAATTAAGAAAATAGCAGCTATATTTTTGTCACATTTTCTGTCCTCTCTTCCTTTAAACGAGATCCCAATGATACGAGAAAGAGAAGCTTAACAGGAGAGAAGAGAGATTCAATCCAATTTCTTATTCCGTAAGAAGAAGAGATTCAAGCTGTCGATCGTCATTACCGGATTCCCGCCGCATTGATCCTAATCCATCTTCCCTTCTCGGCATCCGATGCCGGATTTCTGATTATTCCGGTGAAGGTCTTCTCTCCGATGTTGTTTAATAGGAGCTTCTCCGGCGATCGCGAAGCATGTTTCCTAGGCCTTAGAGTAAGAGACGAAGCCGTCGCCGTCGGAACCAAGTCGAGGGAAGCTGAAGAGCTGCCACGATGCAGATTCGATTGTCTCCGAGCATGAGAAGCATTAACATATCGACGAGCAGTAATGGGTTTCTTGATTTGATGAAGGTGAAGGTCGCAGCTCGGCATATTTCGTACAGGACCTTATTTTATACCGTTTTCATCCTTGCTTTTCTTTTGCCCTTCGTCTTCATCCTCACCGCGGTCGTCACCCTCGAGGGCGTCAATCAGTGCTCGTCGTTTGGTAAGTTTATTCCGTTGCTTTGGTTTGTTGATTCGGCGATGTTTTGAATTGAGAGAATTGGATTTGATTTTTTGTCGGATTTTTTAATCTGGAATTGGTGAAAGTTTGTGTTTTGAATTGGAAGATATGCGGACGCGTGTCTGTTTGTTACTTTGCTTTTATTTATTTTTTCATATGCGTGTATATTTACGCTTTTTAGTTATCCACTTTGCTGCTGATTTCGAAGCTGTTAGGCTTACTTCAGCTTCCATTTACTTTGCTCACTGTTGAATGCTCTACAAAAACGAGTTACCCGTGATAAATAAAATACTTTTAGAAAATTCCAAGAGCTTAAAGATTCCACAAAGAGGACTTCGGCGAAGAAATTAAAAAAAAAAAACACTTATAGCAGAATATTCCTATCCTATGGAAAACAAGTGACAATACATAAGCAACAAACTTCCGCCGCCTGCATCATATCAGGAAACAAAGTCTACGGAATTCATGGCAATATTCAGTGGCTTGTGAATACACACACGAGTGAGAAGCTTTGGAGCATGAACGTAGAATATGCTTATCAATTATCTGCACAAAATATAGAATGGTCTTGCAGCGTTTTAGGTAGAGGAGATCTAGCGCGTCATATAAAAAAGCTATAATTGAAATAGTAATGTAAAATAAAATAAAATGAAGTTTATTTTAAATGAAAGAATATATTGGAGAATTCTTATTGTATAAAGAATTGTAAAATAATATTCTAGGAAGACATGGAGGCATTAATTTAGAGACTACCTTTATTGTTGAATCTATGAAGTGCACAAAGTTCGCTTCTCATAATATCAAAGTGGTCCATCATCAAACTTTTTTGTGGAAGTATGTGTAATCTACACTAAAAGAAATTAGAATAGGCACTGGGAATAGGAGCAAAGATCATTGTCTTCTCTTTAAAAAAAAAAAAAAAAATTGTGTTAGTATATTCTAATTCAATTTGATTAGGATGATATTTATAGTCATTTGATATGTGTTAGATGGTTCAATATGAGTTTTAGTTAATCCTTGCCTTATTTTGATCAATATTGAAGTAAGAAATCCAAACCTAACATTTCTCTACTCTTTCTTTGTATCTTGCCAAATAGTTTCATTTTCAATAACTTTTTCTCCTCTGAATGTAAATCATGAACATACAACTCTTAAAAGACTTTTTTGAGAAAGCTAAGAGAAAGGAGATGCATAAGAGCTTTGAGAAACATTAGGATAGGAAGGCCAAGGAACATCATCTTGAATTTTTATGGTTTAGAAATAGGGACTTCAACTATATGAGAAGATCTTGCAAGAGTCTTTTATTAAGTGATCTCATCAAAGATAGCATATGTAGTGATGTAGATCTTCATTTTATTAGGAATATTACAACTTCAAGTTTTTTTAAACTTCTCATAGCTAAGAAACATACACCTTAAATACTTTTCATTCAGCTTATGAGAAAAGGTATCATAATTGTGCACAAAGCAAACTACACCAAATAGTTGAAGATAGTAAATATTTTGTATTTTTCTTCATTTAACTTATCATAAGTTGAGATATTACCAATGCTTTTAAAAGGAGTTCTATTAATGATAGAAACATCAATTTTCATGCACTTAGCTTAAAATTATTGTTTAATATTTTTAGCAAAGGTATACTATGAACAATCAAATATTATTTAGGTGTTTCTTCTTGCATCCAACCTCTTTTATTCCGAAGTACTTAAGCAAGTACATGCCTGTGAATTCTGAATTTGGTCAAATAATATGAGAACTTCTTAGACATATATTCTTCATTATCATCAATACAAAATATAAAATTGTAGCTTTTAATTAATTTTTAGTTGAAGTTTGAATTAGCATAATTTATAAGATTTTAGACTTTTACTATATGAAATTAAGCAAGTATATATTTAGAAAAATCATGAGTTAATGAAAATTTTCTATTGCATAAAATATCTAAGTAAACAGAGCTTAATAGACAGGTACAGTTGTCTTCACTCTTTTTGAAGCTAATTTGTGCATCTTGTCATATTGGCATCCAACACAAACAACTTCAATATTTACCATTATTCGATGAAGACCTATAAAATGATTCTTGCTTTGCATCTCACCAAGCCTTATGTAGTTTAAGTGCGATATTTTATCATGTCATAGATTAGCAATGTTGTTCTTGAGAATTCTATTAACATGACAATGACTCCCAATATACATAGCCTAAAGTTTATTCATGTTTCTAGTTTCAAAGATAAGCTTATCTAAAACATTAGCACGAGCAAAGATCATCCCTTTATCATGCTCATATAACATAAACAAATCTGTTATTGGCTATTTGACAAATATAATTAAAATTTTTTTCATATCAAGAGCATTGAAAATATTATTAATTGACAAAGATAAATTAGTAAATGAAGGAAAAGATAATTCTCCGATACTCTTAATATGATAAGCTAAATCATCAATGATGGCAATCACATTTAAACTGAAATAATGTAAAAAAATCAAAATATTCTTTATGACTCATGTTGATTATAAAATATTTACAATCAATGATTTGTTCACATGCAAAATTAACATAAGAAGATCAAGCAATGTTAATTATAGAGATATGAGAGAAAATAGCCATTTGTTACTATCATGTTTCTCTAGGATCTCTATTTAATGCAACCTTTAACTGCTTAAGTTTAACTCCGAAATCTTATTTTATATGATCATACTTCATCTATAATAAGTTTCATTGAATTTACACTTTCATTTTTTATTAGGATTTTCATTCTTCTTAGATTCATTCAATTTTTTTTATCTAGATTTTGTTGTTTCTTTTCTTATTTTTATTTATAGAAGGTAGTCTTTTTCTACAGATGAGGAGGCGGTCTTATCCATTTGAAAGTTGAAAGGCTTCTTGACAATGAATCAAAATTGGTGGTGTAGCCCAATCAATTGGCAATTTTTCTTCCAAAAATGAATTAAAGCTCCACAACACTTTATTATCATATTGATAACTTAGATTAAGAATATACATCTCATCAAATATATTGGTTTTAAGAAAAGGCCATGAGTCTACCTTGCTATCCTACTTCAATGATGCTATTTTATTCTACAAAAATTAGATTTGTTGCTTTTAGAGTTGAGAACTAAGAAGAGATTCTGCACCTTTTTGGATTCCTTGATCTTTTGAATTTGCATATGGTGATTCTCACTCATATTGACTTTGAACATCAACATAGCTTTGGTTTGTCACATCCTCTTTGGTTCCCCATTGCTATTGCACAACAATATGACAATCTCCATATCATCAACCCTTCCAATAGATTTGAGGCAATCATGTATACTTCATGCAAGCCTATGAATTGGAATACCAAGATGCAATGTGTTAGAATTATTCAATGCCATGATCTCAATTTACGATTGTAAATAAATTTTCTTGCTTAAATGCAAGTGAGTTATATGCCAAAGCCAAAGTTAGAGATGCTATCTGATTTAGATCACCACGGTCATTTTTTGAGCTTTGATACTATGTTGAAAACTCAACAAAAATAACTTACCCAAAATCAAAATTAATCTTTATAGAAATTTATCTAAACTGAAACAATTCATTTAAAAATTCATTCAATATCATAAAAAAGCAGTGATCTCTGATTTTAGAGAAAACATTGAATAGTCTGTAGGCATAGAGTTTCAACCATGTAAAGCATATTATAAAACATAATCTACAAAGTTAATAGTAAATAAAAAACTCTTCATTGGTTTGCAAATACACTCATGAGGAAGAAGGTTGGAACATAACTCAAGATATTCTCGTCAAATTTTTCATCAAAATTTGTAATAGTCTTACAACCTCTTTTATAGGGGAGATCTAGCTTGTTACATGCTAAAGTCATAATTAAAATAAATATAATCAAAATAAAATAAAATAGGATAAATTAATTTCAAATTCATATCAAATATAAGAATATATGTAGAATATTTATTTTAGGAAGATTTATGAAATAATATTTTAGCAAAATTCGGAGGCTTTAATCTTAATATTGGGATTTATTTTTTAATCAAATTTATCAAACCTTGAGCAGTGGCACTATTTTAATTATTTCTAGAATCCATCAACACTACTATTTCAACTCTTTATTCTTTTGTTTAGCATTTTGATGACGAGCTATAGCAAGCTTTGTGTCTTTCTATTGTTTTTTATTGTTGCTTTAGTTTATGTTCTAAGTTTTTTTATTTTTCACATTTTTATTCTAAGGTTCATATATTTAGTTTTATTTGTAATTTTCAAGATTACTATTAACTATTTTATGTGATTGAAGTTGTCGAGGAAGGTTGCTTATTATTCATAACTTTATATCCCTGGTTTAAGCACCTAGAAATTCTATTCTAGTCTTTTTTTTTTTTTGGGTTTTGTTTCTGGTTATTGCATTCAATCCAATACTTCACATTTAGTGATGTGTTAGAACTTTTATTCTCATTCTATTTTTTTGCCACAATATTATGAGCAACGAGCTAACAACTCGCCTTAGCAAACATGGCAAGGTAAGGTAATGGCTCAAATGTCTCCCAAGCAGCTGCGTAGGTAAGTGATCATAAAATGCATACAAGATTGCAAGAACAAAACCACTAAATTAGGAATTAAACTATAGAAGTTTTGAGAGCTAAATCGCCCCTAGTTGGAACCAATTCATATCAAAATACACTATCCATTCTCACAAGGACCATCATAAGCAAGATAAAAATTTAATTGAAATCTAGAAAACTAGATACCGCTAAAAATAAAATCAACTAAAAGTTGGTCAATGCTTAATCAATTTGCTTGTCTCATTGTAAGTATATTGCACTTTCGACCAATATAAGTTTTGAGATTTTCCTCGAACCTATTTGTCTTGAAAAGATTTAGCTTCAATTAATTGAGCATTTGATATTGATTAAGAAAGCTTAGCATAACAGAAGTGTCATGACTCATACAATGTATTATTTGATTTTTAGGGTATAAGTTTGAGGATAGAGTCTTAATGATTGTTATAAGAAATATATTTTTTAGCTTCTTACAATGACCTAGAGAATTATTGCAAGTAATAGCCAATTTACATGCAACATTCATGTAACTCCTACTATTTATAAAGCTATTGCAAAGTTAAACATCATACTTAAATAGGTTTGAAATGTAGTAGTTCTTTTCTCTGTAAGCTCAATTTTAGGTGTGACAATGATACATCGCATAACATTATGAGAATTTTGAATTAATATTTTTTTTTAGAATTATTTGTAGTTTTTTTTTTTTAAATTACTTATTTCTTCATCTAATTGGTGAAGTCACCTCATTAATTTCATTTCCCTTTTCCTCCTTGCATTGATACATAAATTTCTACTAGGACTTTCCTTTGTAAAGAGACCTATCCAATGTCAACTTTACTAATTGCAGTAGTATTAGATTTCCCTTTGTTGTTGTTATTATAGGTTTGTTACTTCTCTTTGATGCAATGGATGCAAGAGTGAGTTTGACTACTTACACATTTTAGTATATGTAGTAAACTCTCTTGGTGGTGGGAAATTTCAACATTATTTCAAATATTATACAAGTTGAAAGGTATGCTCAAGTAAGGGAATGCAAATATGGTATTATTTTTCTTTTGATGCAATTTTTTTTTTTTTTATGTTAGGTCTTAAAAACACTAAATGAAGTTTAAAAAATCAGCAAATTACTATAGTAAAATTAATCAAAGTCAATGCTTATCTATTCAATTTACTTCTACAAACTTTCTATATTTTTGACAAGTATATATTTTGAGATATGCGTCATGATCGACCAACCTTTGGGCCCAAAATGTAATTTTATGCACATTTATTTATAGTTTTTATAACAATTGTAGGAATTCGTTATCAACAAATCTCTAGCGGAATCTTAGTTTTTTTTTATTTGTCACTTTGATGTCTTTACACTACCTCCTCCTCATGCATGGGTATTATGAACATGCGTGTTGAGATTTTAAAAATTTCATATGGATAGCTGATATCTGTGCTTTTTTTGTTGGCAAATGGCTTGCTTTACTTTGTAAATATTTGCTTAGATTTGCTCTTATTATTGTTGTTTGGTAATGTTAATTATTTTTAATTCTTTCTCATTCCAGATTGTTTGGGAAGGCGGTTGGGTCCAAGATTTCTTGGTAGAGGGGCTGATGTTTCAGCGGTACTTAATGAACTTTTATTTTGATTGATTGAATTCCATTCCATATTGGACTTAGCATAACCAAAGATAGTAGTTTATTGCTACTGAAGACTTATTTTAACTGGCAAGAAATTTAAGCTCATGCCCAAAGATTTCCTTTTTAATTCTGCAGAGGCTTATGGGAGATCTATATACGCTACTTGATCAGGCAAGTTCTGTGGAAATTCCAACTGGCCTTAAATTTTCTGAGTCATTTAACGAGTTCCTTTCTGAAGTCAAGCACAACAACTATGATGGAAAAACCTTTGCAGTCATGTTGAAGGGCACGGTACATGGCTTTATTTTCTTAATTCAATTTTACAATTTATGAACTTGCTATATTTGGCGGTAGATTTTATGGTGTTCATTTGTATTGTGGGGATGTATGCTTGCTATGGCCTTTCTATTTTGATTATTGAAGCTTCCGAAAGATACAATTTTTAAAGGGATTTTCTAAAAGTAAAATGTCACTCCTAGTGATTCCATTTGAGAGATATTTAATAATTATCAAGTGAAGTAAATTTATTATATTGAAAAATAGAGATATTGATGATGATTTAACTTCTAGAGTTAAGGACGAAGTTTAAAAATGAAGAAATATTTCAAGTACTATACTATAAGAGGATATCATGGAGATGTAAAAAGAAAGTTTTATTGAATTGCAAGCACGTTGGCTATCTTATATTGATTCTAAGTAATGGGCAATATATGTAAGTTGAATGGGGTGTATAAGTGAATGTTATGATTGGTAGTTTGCGCTAAATTTGGCATTTCATTGAGGAATGGTTGGAGATATGTCTATTGAAGATAAGGTGGTTAAATATATTAGGTGATTTGACCATGTGTAACAAAGGCTAGAAAATGCATATGTTAGATATGCAGATAAGCTTATTGTCGAAGGATTTAGAAGAAAAATTGACAGTCCTAAAGTAATAGGGAAAGAGGTTCAAGATGATTTGTGTAGGTTTGGTCTAACACCTGAGGTTGCATTCAATAAGAACAAATGAAAAATTAGGCATCATAAAGCTGGCCCCAAACAGTTGGGATAAGACTAATAATGATGATGACTATGATGATTGAAGTAAATCCATAACTTGTTTATAACTCTGGAATCTATTTTTGTTCATTCTATAGCATTATAGAGGAATTAAGTTAATGTGTCATACATTAAAATTATGGGAGAGAGTAATTGAGCATAGGTTACGATGTGATACGAAGTTTCACAGTTTGGTTTCATGCCAAGTAGATCTACTATAGATGTTATACATTTGTTAAGAGGTTTGATGGAGAAGCATAGAGAAAGTAAGAAGGATCTACATATGATTTTATTGATTTAGAGAAGCTTATGATAAAGTCTCAAGAGATGTTCTTTGGAGAGTTCTAGAGCGAAAGGAGTTAATATTGGTTATATTCAAGTCATGGATATGTATACTAGAGTTGTTACTTGTGTCCAAACACAAGGAGGATTGACAAAATATTTTCCTATTTGGTTGAATTACATCAAGGATCAACATTAAGCCCTTATCTTTTAACTTTAGTTATGGATGTTCTTACGAGGCATTTACAAGAAGATGTACCTTGGTGTATGCTTTTGATGACATTCTTCTTGTTGATAAGACTAGAGAGGAGTCCAAGAAACTTGAATTATGGATGTCAACTTTAGAGTCTAAAGGTTTTCGTTTAAGTAGATCTAAACTGAATATATGAAGTGTAATTTTAGTTGTAGAAGTTTTAGTGATAGATGACTTTGTAGGTGATCAAGTCATTAATAAGAGCGATTGATATTTAGCTCTATTGTTCAAAATGATGGTGAAATAGATGGAGATGTTATTAGTAAAATTCAAGTTGGATGGTTGAAGTGGAGGAATGCATCCGGCCTATTATGTGATAAAATGTTCCACTTAAACTTAAGGAAAAATTTTATAAGATGATGGTAAGACCGCAATGACTTATGGTGCAGAATGTTGGCCAATAAAGAGAATCATAAGACTAAGTTAAGTGTTACGAGATGAGGATGCTGTGGATGAGTGACTTTACTCTTAGAGATAGAATGCAAAATGAGTATGTTGGGAAAAAGTTGAGTAGCAGTGGTAGATAAGATTAGGGAGAGTCACCTTAAATGGTTTGGCCACATAAAGCATCGGCCGCTCGATAACCGATTAGGAGAAGATATTAGATTTTTATGTTAAGAAAGGTAGAACCTAAAAGACTTGGTTAAGATGTATAAAAATAATCTTAGTATACTTGAATTAAATGAGAATTTGACACATAATAATGGGAATAAGGATTCATGTAGCCGACCCCACCTAGTGGGATTAAGGCTTGTTGTTGTTGTTGTTGTTGTATAGCATTTTAGAAGAATTAAATTGTAGTGTCTTGATTATAGTGCTAGGGCCGCAAACTCTGCACACAGCTATGCGTTGGGTCATTGGAAAGGCTTGTTTCAAGGATGAATACTCCTCTTTTTCATATGTACAATTTTGATGACTTGATTTTACTTGATCATAACTAGACCTTTTTCTTGTTTAATGATTCACCACCCACTCTGCAGTTTTTGTTAGAACTTAACTGGTAGAATTGTAAAAAATATTTCTGCACCATCAGCCTGCTGTTTCTTTTGTCATCTGGCATTGAAAAACTTTGATTTTATGCTTTCTGATTCCATTAAAGTTGTTTGTGATTCGATTGCCATGCACATGCTGCACAGCTTTATGCCCACTTAACTGGTTTTAAAATGCCTTTCTGTTTACCATGTTTAGAACTTCAATTTTGCAGATGGAATATATGAATAGAGAAGTTAAGAAAGCCAGACTAACAGAACAGTTGAATAAACATTTTGCTGCAATTAGTATTCCAAAAGGCCTTCACTGTCTCTCCTTAAGGTTGACAGATGAGTACTCTTCTAATGCGCATGCACGGAAGCAATTACCACCGCCTGAGTTCTTACCTCTTCTCTCAAATAATTCATTCTATCATTTCATTGTAGCCACCGATAACATTCTTGCAGCCTCTGTAGTGGTTAACTCTGCAGTGAGGTCTTCAATGAAATCCGATATGATAGTTTTTCATGTTATCACTGACAAGAAGACCTATCCAGCCATGCATTCATGGTTTGCATTGCATTCTATTTCTCCAGCCATCATTGAGGTAAAGGGGATTCACCAGTTTAATTGTCTATCAAAAGAGAATGTTCCAGTGCTTGAAGATATAGAGCATGACCATCATGTAATAAATCATTATCATAGAAATCATGTCACAGGGACAAATTTCAGTGATAACCCAAGGGCTTTTGCTTCAAAGCTACAAGTGAGAAGTCCAAAATACATTTCTCTACTCAATCATCTCCGCATATACCTTCCTGAGGTAATATTATCAACATTCACTGGCTATATATTTATTCTAGAGATTAAGAAAGAAGAAATTAGGCCTTGATAGAATGTTTTTGTGTTTGAGTAATTTCAACATTCACCGTTTATATTATTCCTGATCTCATGTTATGATTTCTTTCAAACATTTTTTTATAGTTGTTACCAAGTTCTTGGAGTAATTTTAATTCTTTTTTGGAGTTCATCTTACTTCGTTGCTAATGATAATCTAGGCTTCTAAGAATTTTTAGTTCAGATGCTTCACTCCTGATGAATACTCTAGCCTACCAAGTTCATGAACGTAAGAGCTTTTGTTATTGAATCCTTGATTTTCCGCTAATAGTCAAATAATTTCTAGATGAGATCAATAGCTTAAGGTGAGGGTAGCATCTATACGGAGGGCTTTGTAACAATGAGTCAAAATAGTGAAAGTTAAAAATGCAGGTTATCCTGTTGAATAAAACCTAAAACCCTAAATAATGGATTCTTTCAAACAGTTTTTTAGTGGTTTCCTTTTTTTTTTTTTTTTTGAATACATCGGATAAGTTTTCATGCTTTTCTAACTACTAATTGTGTATGTGTGTGTGTATAGATATATAGAGATCTTTCTCATCATAGAAGGATAATGACAATAATCCGCCCATTTAGATTTTTATATTTAAATTTGAAATGTGAGACCAATATCATTTATTCTTTTTGGCATGGATGGTTTAAAGAACTTTTAAGATTGTTTGATCATTAATTGAATCTTTCATATTTGGAGATAATTGCAATTTTTGATTTGTAAATGGATTGAAATTATTTGGTTAAGCTATTGATGATATTTATAAGGTATTTGATCATTTCGATTGATAAAATATATAAGTAAAATTTGACATTTAAGTGGTCTTTTAATTATATTTATTTTCTCACATGCTTGATGAATAATTAAATTATTATGACAATTGATGTAACCTAATACATAAGTAATTTTTATGTCATAGATTAAAATTAATGATATGATTTTGAGTTTGAAGATCTTATATGGTGGAAGACTTACCTGGAGAATTATTATTTTCCCTTTGGAAGACAAAAAGTCCACTCATATACCCACACTTCAATACACACATATATAATGCTAAGTTGCATTTTTACTAATATATTTACTATGTTTTTGATGATTAATTTAAACAGATGTTCCCAAGCCTCAACAAGGTTGTGTTTCTAGATGATGATGTTGTTGTTCAACAAGACTTGACACAATTGTGGGATGTTGATCTTTCTGGGAAGGTAAATGGTGCTGTGGAAACTTGTGAAGGTGAAGATACATGGGTTATGTCTAAACGTTTCAGAACATATTTTAATTTCTCTCATCCCCTGATTGCAAATAACCTGGACCCTGACGAGTGTGCTTGGGCATATGGCATGAATGTCTTCGACTTGAAAGCATGGAGGAAAACAAAAATCAGAGAGACTTATCACCATTGGATGAAGGAGGTAATAGCTCGTGTTTTTTTTCCATAGAAATTACGTAAAGTTTCCTACTAAAGATGACCATACTCTAAGCCTTTTTTAATTTCATTTTCGCTTCTGAGTGACACCGTTGCTTTTCTTTTAGACTAGGTGATTTAACATTCATGATAATTATGAATATGAAATTAGTCAACATCCAATTGAAGCTTGTTAAATTATGCTTAAGACAGGCCTAGTTTATTAAGGAATTGCACGGTGTGTGTGTGTTCCCATGCACTCACCCTCGCCGTAGGAAATACACTAAGTTCTGTAGAGTATTAGTATCAGCAAACAAAAAACTGTGCGCTGGCAGATCAAGCGTCACCGGCCGGAGCTTTGCAGCATTGCGAGATGTGGGCATTCTTAAATCATTTTGTGAGTTTAAATGTGTTTACTTGTCAAGCAGTTTAAGTCTGTCCTTTGTATAGTCCCATAAAGGTTTTCAAAGGGCTAACTTCTTAAGTCAACCCAAACCCATTTGACATCCTGAATCATTACTAATTATAATTTTATTTCAACAGGACAATAATATAAGATCTTTTGTTGTATAATATATTTTATGCATCATACTATGTAAAGTGGAACTCCTAGATGATTGAATATTACTGAAGTTCCCAACCAAAAAAGCCAGTCAAGTAGCGAAAGTATGTTGGTATTAGCGAGTTATTGAATCATATCATTTGAAAAAGTTTATTAATACTTACATGCTGTCTCCCCGTTTTCTTGTTATCTTCTTTGTATTGTAGTCTAGAGGAATGTTCAGGATTTGTCGCATTACCTATGTGAGCCAATAAATCTTCTCCTGGTGGACCACTCAAGTGAAAGTTATGTACGAAAAATATCAAGTTCTATTAAGTCTTGCTTTTAATGAAGCTCAAGCTGATGAAAACTTTCTCTTTTAATGTTGTTTTTAACCCTTCATGGACGATTAACTCACCACTTATTGATGTTTTTTTTTGTCTAATTTCACTTCTTATGTTGTATAGCATGAGAATCACACTTTGTGCTGAATCAATATGACTTTTAATACTTTTATTTTGACCTAAATTAATCAATAGTTGTAGTCACAGTCCTTGTATCCAGGTTAAGGGGGGAAAAAAAATAGAACTCCTTTTTCATTTGTTGTGTTTATTACTGTTTAGGTTCTTGATTTCATCACAAATAATTGCCTTTTATTAATCCTCTTTTCAGTAACTTCTTCAACTCATGACCACAACATGAATACTTTTCATTGAGTATTTCTATCAATCTCTTGTTTTATTATCTATATTTTTCATCAAAGCAAGAATATGTGTGAGTATTTCTTAGGTGGGATTAAGAGGAAAATGTGTGTTAGAAGATAGGTTCTTAAAATAATGTATGATGAAGCAGTGAATATCATTAGTAGTTTTGAATTTAGCAGAAAATTATCTACCGTCTCTTAGCTCGGTTGGTGGAGCGGGAACCACCACGCTCGATTCTCTCAGGGAGGCGCTTCGGGATATCAGGGGCCGTTATCGTGTGATGAATGCACCAGATTGAAATGATCCCCACCCACAAGATGGGTGGATACCCTTACAACAACAACAACAACAACAACAGCCCACTAATTAGGGTCACAATGAATCCTTCGTCTCCATTGTGTCCTATTATGTGTCAAATTCTCATCTAATTCAAGTATACTAAGAAAAAAAAAATATTTATATTATTTCAAGGTATTCTAGAACCTAAGAGACTGGAATTAGTAGAATAATCGTTTACTACTTGAATATAATTTTAGAAGATGTGAAATTTATAATTGTTATTATATATTGCTAGAAGATTGGTTTTTACCTATATAAGTTCCAGTTCCATGGATCCATTATATATAAGAATGTGAATAAGATGAGTGCACTAAGTAAAATTTGGTTGGTTGGTTAAAATAGACAACAGCATTGAAAATGAAATACACTTTTTTACATATAAAAAGGTGTTATTTTTGTAGATATCAAATTTTAATTGTTAGATATGTAAATGCATAAAAATTGTATGCTATGTATGTAATTTTTTTTTTTTTTTGATGTCTTCAAACACTGTATTATCGGAAGCTTCTTGTAATGGAAGCTTGAAAAAAAGGAAGATTTTATTGACCAATTTTTCTCATGATTAAACTATTTTATAACATTTTCTTTATTTTATCTGCTGTAGAACTTAAACTCAAACCTGACTCTGTGGAAGCTTGGAACCCTTCCACCAGCTCTAATAGCATTTAGAGGCTACGTTCATCCGATCGACCCGTCGTGGCACATGCTCGGCTTTGGTTATCAGGAAAAAACAGATCTAGATAGCGCGAGGAAGGCCGCCGTCATCCACTACAATGGCCAGTGCAAACCATGGTTAGATATTGGTTACAGGCACCTCCAACCTTTCTGGACCAAGCATGTAAACTATTCCAATGAGTTCTTAAAGAATTGTCATATATTGGAGCCATCAGATTGATTAGTTAAACAGATGCAGAACTGAAGGGAACCAGAGCTAGCTTCTGTTGAAAGTAGATACTGGAAGATAGTTTACTCAAAAAGAATACATCAGAAAATTATTCTTCATTATACGAGTTGTGCAGACTGAAATCAGCTATATGAGGATAGGAGGAGCCATTGGTTAAGTCTGTTCATGGAAGATGGTGATTTCATATTTTTCAGCTTGTAAACTGTTTATTCATGCTAAGGGGATGTATATCTGAGCATGATTTTATCTCACTTAGCAGTGAACAGAAAGCAAATCAGCTACAGGCAAAGCCTTCTTTTGTTTTACCAAGAACCCAAAGAATATATTTTTTTTGGTTCTTCTTTTGTTTGCTAGATTTTTTTTTTTTTGTATTTTTTACATTATATTATTTTGTATCCTTCCGTTTATTAATTGTAAAGAAGCATGAAGATCCTTGAAATTGGGCTCTTATGGAACTTTTTTTTCATTGGATGTCAGGGCTTTGTTACCTAGAGAGAGAGAGAGAGAGAGAGAGAGAGAGAGAGAGAGAGAGAGAGAATATATTAACCCAACATAATCAAATCTTGTGAAAGTGGTGAAGGATCATGATGATGATCAAATGATGGATATTAGTTGGTCGATGTTAATTGTATATTAATAATCGTGTGATGATTATTTATATAATATTTAGATGTTTTAACGATCTCAGAATAAGTGATTCTGAGCGCATTAGATTTTTCTTATCGAGATGTTCAGATTGATTATAAGTACACAAGATTCAGAAACTATTTAGTTGATTTCATATTGTCATACATTTTGAACTATTTCAAGTATTTCATTCACACTTATTTGGACTCAAATTGAAACTTTTTTTTGGTTTTTGTTCTTGTTGTTGTATGTTTATTTTGACTATAAATTTATTGAAATTAATATTTAGATGATTCTAAATTGAATTCTAGAAGTTTCTAATTTAACTATTTGTATTACAACAAGCTTAGTGTTTGATCAAATATTTTCTTGGGGTGACATGCCATGAATATTCTTTTACCTCTATTAGTTATTTCAACATCAAAATCATCTCAATTGTAGATTTTCTAGCAATATATATATATATATATATATATATATATATATATATATATATATATATATATATATATATATATACATATATATAATATAAAATAAAAAACAATTTAATTATTCAATATCAATTTGTTTTTAAATATTAATTGATATATCATCTAAAAAATTTGGTCAATGATCATAGATTTAAATGCATCATGTGTTGGAATCTTTTTGGAATTAAATTAATTCCAATTTTAAATAATTTACAATTTAATTGAATATCTCATCGAGATGATTTCATTGTCATAAAGAATGATCAATCTGAGTCTAAATTAGCACAGATCAAACTCTCAAGATGTAATTAAAAGTTTAGAAGCATTAATTAAAGGATCAAATAGATTTAAAATGTGGTATGCTTACAATTAAATCCAAATTAGCCCAAATTAAACTCTCAAGAAAGTAATTAAAAGTTTAGAAGCATTAATTAAATGATCAAATAGATTTAAAATGTGTCCTGCTTATAGTTAAATCTTATATCTTAATGAGATAAATTCAACAAGACTAAAATTATTCAAATATGAGGTCATTAAGACACTTAAATGTTGAATGAATGATATCTGATCGACAAAATCGATGTGGATATTTTGATCGAGTGTTTCGAGATTTTGATTAAATTTATCAAAATGCTCCTCCCAAAATTTTAAAATTAAAAATATTCATAACTTTATAATATCAAATTCTCATATTAGGGAGAAGAATGAATCTTGTAATTTCAAATACATAATTTAGATTGAGTTAGGCAAATATATATATATATATATATATATATATATATATATATATATATATATATATATATATATATATATATATATATATATATATATATATATATATATATATTTCCAATTTGCAAATTTCTACATAAAAATCTTATTTGATTTTATCACTTTTACCTATCTTTATGTGTGTTGGATATTCCATTAAGATAACTTGATTTATATCTATAATTATGAATTTTGTGACATACAATATTAACTAAATTAGTAACACCTAATATAATTAGTTTTCTATTAATCATAATTCACATAAAATAGTTTTCTAATTATATGTTATTTAATAATTTATTAAGCTAATAAAACACAATGACTTTTATTCACTCAAATTAAATAAAAATAACACCAATTTATTTAATTTAATATAATTTTACTGAATAACTATTAATCATTAATACACAAATTTATAGTTAAATTAAATCTCAAATTAATGTTTATATATATATATATATAAAACTAATATTTACATAATATGGTTCTCCTACTGTCCTACATGACTAGCCGTGCCTACCCTAATTCCGAAAGCCTCCGCTGCAAGGCACGAGGACGTCGCGACGGGAACTCCCTGGGACAAGGACTGGCGGCGTTCGAAGGGGAAGAGAAGCTTGCGACGGGAGCACTTTGGGGGCAGGTGTCGACGGGCGTGGTGGCGTATGATGGAGACGAGCAGTTCGTGACCTGATTTCGCAGGGATAAGAGATGCTGTGGATTTAAGCGAGTCCTCGTATTTAGTATAACTCGGATTTACGGTAAAAGGGGGGAGAAACGGGATTTAGATTTGCCGAGTATTTCGATTTTTACTCTTTGGCGATATTTAAGTTAAACCTTGGTCAAAACCTGCTACCAAACAGCTCCGGAGAGAGAGAAAGAGAAATGAGGTTGAAGAAGCAGAAGAGGCATCGTAAAGTTGTTAGATTCTTCTCGGCATGCTTCGGATTTAGGGAGCCGTACAAGGTCCTGTGCGACGGCACCTTCATCCACCACCTCGTCATCCACGGTCTGATCCCCGCCGACGACTTCCTATCCAACCTCCTTGGAGCCCGCGTCCTACTCTTCACCTCCAAGTTCTCATTCTCTCTCCCCCGCCTTTCTTTCTCTCTCTCCCCAGCCTTTCTTTCTCTCTCACGCTGATATACAGAAGTCCATGGCAGATGCGTGATCGGGGAGCTCACAAGCCTCGGGGAGTCATATGCCACGGCTGTTGAAGCCGCACACCAGATCATAACGGCAACGTACTTATCCCTCTGCTGATGCTAACTGTTATCTTCCTGTCATACTTTCTTAACAGGGCATTTATGTCTTCTTTTTGTGCTGTGATTAGGTGTGATCATGAGAAAAGGGTGGACGCAGAAACATGCATACAATCCATAATTGGAGAGTCCAACTCGGAACATTTCTTTCTTGCAACTCAGGATTCTGAAATCCGGAAGAAGTTCAGGGAGGTTGTGTCAACTCTCTGTTCTTTCCTGGCATTATTTTTTATGCTATGTTTTGATCCCACATGGGCAATGGGTCTGTGCTTCTATTTGATTGAGATTATTTTAGTGTGTCAAAATATATCATTTTTCTGGACAGAAATAGTATTTCATAACCATTATGCTGGTTCTTCAGGAAATGTTGAACCTGGAGGAAAAAAAAAAGTTTAGGGTATTTTGCCCAAAATTTGGTTACAATGGATTTTTAAATTTTTAAATTTAATTTGAGATGAGTGAAATGGATGGATAATCAATCAATTTCACTCATCTTAAATGAAATCTAAGGGGTTGAAACCTATATTGACCTGATTTTGGTCAGGATATTCTCATCCATTTTTTTTTTTTTTCATTGAGCCTTTAAGGTCGACAACCCCAATATGAGTAATGGATTGTATTAAGAAAAAAATGAAATAAAGTATCTGATGGAAGCATGATTTTAATGTAGATACGGAATATTAAATCGATGCATGGTTTTGATTGTTTATTGCAAATAATTGAAGTAACCTGCCCTTTAAAGGCTTAAGAAACATGAAAATTGCTCATTTCACTTTAAGTTTTCAATTTAAAATTTAACCATTTCTTTAAGATATTTTATTTTTAATATTTTTATGTTGTACTGTTTCTGATAGTTCTTTTAGCAGAGCATGACAGTTGAATTTATTGAAAAATGTCAACCGAGAAAAAAAAACTGTGTTTTTTTACTTTTTGTAATGAAGTGACCACTAAATCTACTATGGTCCTTAGCTTGAAAGGAAGCAAGTAGGCTAAAATTTTAAATCAGGCATAATTGTAAACTTAATTAGCAAATTAGACATGGCAAAAAAAAAATAGCAAAATAGACATAGTCAGTTTCAATACACCGGCCATGTGGCGACCCACTCATCCATCTTGGGCCATAATCGTGGGAGTTTGATATTCCAACATGAAAGTTGTGGGGAGTTTCGAATTTCAACGATAAGCCTCGATTTTGATCTGGGATGAGTCCGACAGCAAAATAAGGGGGTTGGTTCAATATTTCAGATATTGCGCTGGCGCATTTGTAAAAAAATTGTCGTGTCGACACAATCGTAATTTTTGGTCAATACGAAACTCAAATTTGATTCCAACGATACCAAGCTCTTGATTCGACACCGGGATGAATCGGCAAAATCTGAGTCGCTCTAATATTTGAAGTCGGTAATATAGTTTTTTGGTGATTTGTAAAACGACGGTCATAATCGTAATTTTTTCGTCAAGTGAGGGAGAGTTCGAATTCCAACGATACCAACCACCGATCGGCGACATCGGATGAGAGATAAATAGGCTGCCAAGGATTTTTAAAAAAAATCGTCGATCGCGCGTTGGCGCGGTCACGTGGGCCAAATGAATGCGCTTATTTTGCTAATTTTTTTTGTCATACCTAATTTGCTAATTAAATTTATAATTAGGCCTAAACCAAGCAAGTATCATTGTGAAAAAATTAATGAAAAGCTAGTAAGCTTCATCTTTATCTAATTTTTTAGTTGTGATAATGGAACAATGAAGTGGAAGCCTTTTAGATATAATCCTCATATCTTTCCTGATCACACCATATTTAAGCATCCCAAGGCCCCTTTTATTTAAGGAATATGCCTTCTTGCATGATTCTATTCTTTTTTTTTTGCTGCTTTCTCATTGTTTTTAAACCTGACACTTAAGCTTAATTTGGAACCTCTTAAGTATGTTTTAAGTATTACTTTACAGATTGACATGCAGATTATATGAATCTCTCTGTCTCAAAAAATGCTTTTGACACTTCATTGATTTTTTATGTGATCTTACTAATTCCATTGAACTCCATAATTAGCAATCTAAGGGATGAAAGCTTCAGAAATTTCTTCAGATTAGGAGATTGATATAATTTTTTGCAATTATTATCCTATCAACTGTACATTGCAGCTCTTCTACATATTTTCTTTATTTCATGATGTATATTTTAAATGTTTAACTTAAAACATGGGTTAATCTTCAGAATTAGTTAAGCAGTGTAGCTAGCAGTTGGCATATATATCAGAGTATATGATCTAGTTTTAAACACTACTTTTGCCGGCCCAAGTCCGGATGTGAAAAGTGGAGGGTTGCGATAGGTAGTCGACAACCAGCATAAAAGTTGTCGAAATAATCATGACATGAATCCTTTAAATCATTATGTTAATGTTAGGCGTCGGAAGCGGCAGCGTTGTATAGCTTGAAAAAAATGTGTGCAGGCCGATCTACGTGCAGTTAAATAAGCAAGGGTTCCCATATTATAATCTGAGGCAAAGAAGTTAGTCTTGAAACTAGAAGTTAGATCTTGGAATATGGGTACTCTTATCGGTAAATTAATGGAATTAATAGATATTATGGTTCATTAAAAAATAAATATTTTATGTGTTCAAGAAACTAAATGGGTTGGGGAGAAGGCCAAGGTGATTGATAGTTTAGGTTTTAAAATTTGATTGGAAGTAGTCGAACTAGAAATAGTGATGATTATAGATAAAAGTTTGAAGGATAATGTTATAAATATTAATAGATGGAGATAAAATTATACTTTTAAAGATTATTGTTGATCTTAAGATTATTAATGTTATAAGTGTTTATCTCAAGTAGGTTTGGATGTAAGAGTCTGAAAGAATTAGAAATTAATACAAAAGATATCTCAAGAAAAAAAATATTTATTGGAAAAGATTTAAATAGATATGTTGGTAGTAGAAGATTTTGAAAGTATTAATTAATTTGGTATAATGAAGAAGATAAGATTATATTAGATTTTGCTTTTAAATTGATTAGAATTCTTAATATTTTATTTAAGAGATGAATTTATTATTACTTATAAAATGGATCTAAGAAAACACGTGATTGATTTTTCGATAAAAAAATAAATCGTTTAGATTATAAAGATTGTAAGGTTATTCCAAGTGAAAGTTTAAGACCCAACATCGATTGTGATTTTGATGAAGATGAAGAAGAGAAAAAATAAATCAAATTATTGTCAGGATTAAATGGGGATACTTAAAGAACACGAGATAAAAATATTTTAAGAATTTCTACAAGAGCTTAGAATTTAGGATGTTCATAAGGAAGTTAATGTTATAAAGAAAAATGAAATTAAACAAATTAAAATGTGTTTGGAGAATCAAAAGAAAGTTCTTTAATAATAAAATAAGTAGTAATGCCAAAGAAAAGATAAGAAATAAGAAGATTATTATAAAACTTGGTTTAGAGGTAAAATTGAGAATTGGGAAATATATAAAGTTACCGTAGAGATTAAGAAAATAATATACGATGTAAAAATTTAGCTTTTAGTGATTTATAGAATATATTAGATATCAAAGAAGGTGAAAGATGTATGTATAAGTTAACCAAAGAGATAGGAGAGTAGAAAGACTGGTGTGAGGAAGTATTGAAAATAATAAAGTGTTTTCTTAGAAAAGGATATTAAAAATAGGTGGATGAGGTATTTTGATAAACTTTTCAACGAAAAGATCTGAAAGACGATTGATTTTAGCAACTTCAATACTAAATAAAAATAGAGAATTTTATTTTTTATCGTATTAGTAATCTGAAGTTTAAAGAAAATGAAATGTGAAAAAATAGTAGGACCGATGATATTCCAATAGAAGTGTGGAAATGTTTAGAGATCAAGGAATTTCTTGGCTTACAAATTTTTTTTATTTTAAATACTAAAAGATGCTAGATGAGTGGAGAAAGAGTTTGTTGGTTCTCTATATTTAAGAATAAAGGTGATGCACAATAGTGCAAATTATGGGAATTAAGTTAATGTGTCATACATTAAAATTATAGGAGAATTGAGCATAGGTTAAGATGTGATAAAGTTTCTCTGCTTTTGTTTCATGTAGATCTACTATGGATGTTGTACATTTGTTAAGAGGTTTGATGGAGAAGTATAGAGAAAGTAAGGAGGATCTATATGATATTTATTTAGAGAAAGCTTATGATAGAGTTTTAAGATATGTTCTTTGGAGAGTTCTAACGAAAGAAGTTAATATTGGTTATATTCAAGTCATTAAGGATATGTATACTATTCTATTATGTCTGTAACACAAGGAGGATTGACAAAATATTTTCCTATTTCAATTGGATTACATCAAGGATCGACTTTAAGCTCTTATCTTTTACTTTAGTTATGGATGTTCTTACTAGGCATTTATAGGAAGATGTACCTCGGTGTATGCTTTTTGCTGATGACATTTTTCTTGTTGATAAGACTAGAGAGGAGTCCAAGAGAAACTTGAATTATGGAGGTCAACTTTAGAGTCTAAAGTTTTTAGTTTAAGTAGATCTAAAGCGAATATATGGAGTGCAATTTTAGTTGTAGAAGTTAGTAGTGGACATTAGGTGAACAAGTCATTAATAAGAGTAAGTGATTCAGATATTTAGGCTATATTGTTCAAAATGATGGTGAAATAGATGGAGATGTTATTAGTAGAATTCAAGTTGGATGGTTGAAGTGGAGGAATGCATTTGGCCTGTTGTGTGATAGAAAAGTTTCACTTAAATTTAAGGACAAATTTTATAAGATGGTGGTAAGACTTGCAAATGACAATGCAATATTACCAATAAAGAGAAGCATAAGACTAAGTTAAGTGTTATAGAGATGAGGATGCTCAGTGGATGAGTGGCATTACTCTTAGAGATAAAATGAAATGAGTATGTCGGAAAAGTTGGAGCTCAGGGAGATAAGATTAGAGAGTCGCCTTAGATGGTTTGGCCACATAAAGCGTCGTCAGATCCGAGGTTAGGAGAGTAAAAAATGACTTATGTTAAGAAAGGTAGAGGTAGACCTAAAAAGACTTGGTTAAGATATAAAAAAAATGACCTTAGTATTATTAAATTAAATGAGAATTTGACACATAATAGGAGGACACACAATGGAGATGAAGGATTCATGTAGCCGACCCCACTTAGTGGGATAAAGGCTTGTTGTTGTTGTTGTTGTTGTTGTAAAGGACTGTAACTTGAATGTAAAGCGAAGTATTTACTTTCATGTTAATGAGCACTTGTCCATAGGTAAGCTTCTGCGCAAAACTTGAGGGCTGTTTAATACTTTATCTTACTATTGTCTAGGTATTTTTAGAAAACTCTATATTGTATATTTTTGCATTCTCTCTCTCTCTCTCTCTCTCTTTCTCTTTCGCTCTAAATATGTTTTTGATCTAATCTTGTTTCTTATATGATCTTCTAGTTTCTTACGAATTCTTTAATTGACAATCAAAGAAGTATAAGATTTGGAAATTTCTTTGGACCGGGGACGTTTGTGTTATTTGTTGCAATTATTTTCCTATAAATTGTATATGGATATCATTTTCAAATTTGCTTTACATCAAGATGTATATTTTATATACTTGAATTAAATGAGAATTTGACAAATAATAGAGGACACAATAGAGATGAAGGATTCATGTAGCCGACCCCACTTAGTAGGATAAAGGCTTGTTGTTGTTGTTGTTGTTGTTGTTGTAAAGGACTGTAACTTGAATGTAAAGCAAAGTATTTACTTTCATGTTAATGAGCACTATGTCCATAGGTAAGCTGCTGCGCAAAACTTGAGGGCTGTTTGATACTTTATCTTATTATTGTCTAGGTATTTTTAGAAAACTCTGTATTGTATATTTTTGCATTATCTCTCTCTCTCTCTCTCTCGCGCGCGCGCTCTAAATATGTTTTTGATCTTATATTGTTTCTTATATGATCTTCTAATTTCTTACGAATTCTTTAATTGACAATCAAAGAAGTATAAGATTCGGAAATTTCTTTGGACTGGGGACGTTTGTGTTATTTGTTGCAGTTATTTTCCTATAAATTGTATATGGATATCATTTTCAAATTTGCTTTACATCAAGATGTATAGTTTGACTGTTCAAGTTAAAAAAAATTGGTTAATCTTTAGAATTAGTTGACCAATGTAACTAGCAATTTGCATGTGTATCATAAAGTCTATGACTAAATTTTTGGTTTTTCCAAGGGACTGTAACTTGAATGTAATGTGAAACATTTGCTTACATGTTGATGAACACTAAAGCTTTAAAGCTGTTTGACACTTATCTAGGTTTTTTAGCGAACTTTCTAACGCATCTCAGTTCAGATATTTTTGCATTATCCAATGAAACCGAAAGCAAAATAACCTAGAATTTTAGTAAAAAAAGTCCTAAACTGAATTTTTTTATCATGGGTGCAGGCTATTGACTTGTTATTACATAAAGGTGGAATTGAAAAATCTGATTGTATTTTTATTTCCATTTAATGCCTCCTAGTGCCCGAGTTTCATGCTATATTTTTGAATGATATTGGATATTTGACGGCTTATATAGAAAGAATATGGACACTTTTTCAATGTTCTCAACTTTTTATCGTCTAACATCTTTTTAATGTGCTTTCATTTACAAAATGTAGGTACCTGGTGTTCCTATAATATATGGTTTGAGAAACTCCTTGTTTCTGGAACAACCTTCCTTAAATCAAAGAGAATTTGTTAAATCAACCGAAGAAAAACGGTTGCATATGAATGAATCTGAATATAAAAAAACACGGAAGAGGCAACTAAAAGAAAAATTGGCATCAGCTGGAGCAGATTCTTCCTTGGAAGTGGATTTTGCTAAAAGAAATAGGAACAGTTTGGTGGATAAAATTAGATTCAAAAAGAGAAGGGCAATGGTTAGCATTTTCTTTATTATGATTAATATTTTTTTATGTATGCTAATGAACGAACTTGGTAAATTATTTCCCTGATTCATTTACTTGTCTTTTATGTGATAAGGTTGAAGTAGCTCCAGTGGCAAATTTGGTTAGAGAGAGTCGTCTTAGATGGTTTGATTACATAAAATGCTAACCGTCCAATGAACTAAGTAGGAGAGTAAATGTATTAGATTTGGCTATGTTAATAAAGGTAGAGATAGATCTAAAAGGACTTGGTTAGGAAGTATAAAAAATGACCTCAATTTATTAGAATTAAATGATAAAATAAGACACTGAATATGACACATTGGAGAAAAAGAATTCATATAGCCAACCCTATGTAGTGGTGGGATAAATGCTTGTTGTTGTATTTACATGTCTTAATACAATTGGAGTGCTGCTTCATTTGCTGAAGAACTTGTTACATAACTTCACATTTTTCGAGATGATTACTTCTGCATTTTGTTAGGCACTCATAATAAGTTCCATTGAGACACAGAGACTATTACTAGAGTCCTTTTTTTCAAACTTTTTTTTTACCGAAGATTATTAGTCTTTCTGTTTCACCTCACCTTCTGTCTTTGTCAGATTTATGATGGCTTTCATGCTTAAATCTTTTTAATTTTTTAATAGTTGATGGTACAGTAGATTATGGTAACTATATGAAAATAAAATTTATGTTTCATTCAATGGAGTTATGATAGCTGGGAAAGGAATGCAGACTAAGACAAATCACATCTGTATCAATTAATAAAGCTAGGTTTTTATGCTAGGCAACTAATTAAATTGTCGAGAACAACGGAAGGGTATTCATATGATTATTTTTGTTGAGAATGCATATGATCAAGCAATATGAATTTGCTAAACACTACTGAAAAAAAAGGTGTTAAAGTATATTGAAATTATTAAATAAATGTATACTAGAGTATATGCTATTATTAGTAGTAGTGGAGCGATCGAAGAGTTCTTAATTGTAATAGAATTAAATCTAGGGTTAATGCTAAACTTATACTTTTTTGTATAAGTTACAGAGATTTCTATCTTATTCAAATTGAGGTTTAGGATATATTATTTGCAAATAGCATGATTTTATTAGTGAGGCCTTTAATGAAATATATGGAGAGTTTGAACTTGTGTGAAAATATTTCGAAGATATGAGGCTTAAGATTTGTGAACCAAGCATTGAGCATTTGATATGCACTTTTAATGGGCTTGACATTATTAATTATGAGTTGGAATTTCTTGAAGACCAAGTGATATACCTTGTTGCGAAAGTATCTTGAATCTGTAATATGACAAAAATGAGAATCTAGGTGATGATCTTCTACATATGAGGCTCAATTTTTTTAAATGCGAAGTTGCTTAGTAGTATTTTGTTCTTGAAAATGTTTTTAAGAGTTATATCCCATGAGGGATGACTAATATTGCATGAGTTGGCTTGATCCATTAAGGTGCTAGGTGATCTTTAAACCTTTTTTACTTAGACCCTATCAATTTTTTTTTTTCTTTTTTTTCACTCAAAAATTTTAATTTCAACAAATTTAAGAATTAGAGGAAAATTAAGTGATTTGTTTGGGCGATTAATTCAACAGTGGCTTAATTATTTAACTCTTTAATCACAATTTTTTTGTTAAATATCCCATTTAACTTAATTGTAGTTAATTGAGGAGTAAACTTTGTCCCTCAAGTAGCCCAATCTTTTCCTTCCAATGTTTTATCTGTTAATGTAATAATCTCAAGACAACTCAAATCCCACCATCATGAACCTTGTGACTTTATAATCAGCTTTGAGGTAGGCCTTATGTTGCAATAGTTCATCTATTTCTTCTCAAAATTCAATTTTTTTTAAGTATTTCACTGATATTAGTTCTCTCTATCTACAAGTTACATCATATCCTGTGTTAATTTATGCATCATTGCATAATTGAATTAATAATGTGCATCATCATGCCAATCTTCTATTCTTTAAAGTTCAAGAACATTATTCAACTCATGTTGCCAATCTTCTATTCTTTTAAAACATTACGGAGTTCTTCTTCTTCATCATTTGATGAAAATTGATGCATAAATATATATCTATTGTGAAAATGATCAATTTACAGGGCCCCAATCCACTTTCCTGCAAGAAGAAGAAGCAGAAGGATGGCACTTCATTAACCAAGAATCAGGTGCTGTATTATTCAGCACTGTTGCTGTTTAACTATTTATGAAAAAAAAAATGAAAAATCTTATTAACTCTTATAACTTTATGAAACTTGTTCATAGAATAACTGAGAACTTTGGTAGCTTTTGGATTCGCGAAAAGTTCTTTAAAGTATTTCCTAAAAGTATTTGTCTTTTCTTGAAAAGGTAAAATGGAACTTCTGAAATGGAGTTAAAACACAATTTCAAAAAACATACTATTCAAACGGGTATCAAAATTAAAAATTCACACTCTCAAAAACAAAACGCACTAAAAAAGCTTAGCCAAACGAAACCTGAAACTCTATTTACTCTGCACCTTCTCTAGGTTTTAGTGATTTATTTCTTTCATGATTGAAAGAAACCAAAAAACTTGAAAAAATCACATTTTATTATCATAAATATTATTGATTTTATGCCCTAATATGCATGCTATCCTTTTGATTTCAGAATGAATTGGCTGCTGGGACTCTTAATAAGCGGAAGAGAATCAGAAGAAGGAAGAGAGATTCAAAGGAGACCTAATTTGAGCTCCCCAAAAGCTAGATCCAGTAAAGAGGTTTGTTAGTGTTAGAAAGTTTTGTTTAAATTATCATGTGAGGCATTATTACAATTTAAATATTATTATTGGAACCCTAACTTGATAATGTGAAAGAGGAGCTGAACCCTAACTTATAATTATCCCTCTCAATTGTACTAAGGTCCACCTCTCGATGAGTAGAATATAAATTATTGTTAATTTCAATTGAGCAATGTTCTTCGGTGTGAAAGTATGACACCCTCTAAATACATTTTTATTTATACATTGAGGTTTCGTTTGGGACAATTTTTTGCATGCGGTTTAGACTACATCATAATTATATTGTAGGTGGTGTTTAGAAAAATTATATTTTGGCTACATTTTTAAAAAATTGTGATGAGAAAGTTATATCTTTCAATTTGACTTGATAAAGTATGAGAGTTATTGTTTGATTTTTTTAAAATAATAAAAGTTTATAATACACGTCGTAATTTGTTAGACGGCAGTTTTTTCTGTAGTAATTTTATTATTATTTTTTTAGACAGTTGCAGTTGCCCCAAATAGATGTTGAATTTGCATGAAATAGAGGTACACTCTTATGTATATTTGATTTCTTTCTATGATTTTCTTATAACATTTAGCACATTATTCTCTCTCTCTCTCTCTCTCTCTCTAAACGCATAAATATATATAAATATGCAATTTTAAGTGTTAGATATGTAAATAAAAATTGGATAATGTGATTATGTATGTAATTTTTTTTAAATTAAAAATAGTAAAATGTGATTCACCTAAAATATCATAGATGGAGCCCCCATTCTATCCAACGGTCCAAAATAGAGGAATTTATATATCATCCCTACCAATTGGATGGGAGATATTTTTGATGAAAGGGACTAATAATCTCAAAGTTTTTCCAAAATAAGAGGAATTAATGAAATTAGGGTTCTAAATATAAATATAACATTGATTCTTCCATAAATGCAAAAAGATATTTATGACTGATTAAACTCCAAAATCTTCAGTATTTGCAAGCAACATTAATATGAGTTGTTGAGAAGAACCTAACCCCCTTTTCTCTTTGGGACTAGCAATGGAAGCTTAGGGAAAGGTTATTAGAACTATCATCAAATAAAATTTGTTAATTGTGCTATTAAGTTTCTTTAAAATTATTTAGGCCTTTAATAATTATTTATGAATTTTTTGAGGAAATTTTATTAGTTTCAAGTTAAATTTTATACGAAGTCGAATTAATTTATAGGTAAGATATTGTCTAGCATAAGTATTTATAGTTAATTGGCATAAGCGTTTATAGTTAATTATCTTAGATGATAAGTATTTAACATTTAATAATCATAATTTGAATTTTAGGTTGTGAAATTTATCGTCTTTAACTTAAAATGAATGCTTAGGAAAATAATGATAAACTAGATTAAGATCTCGGGATTCTTTTACCTTAGATTATTATGAATATTATGGTGCGTTTGAGATAGTTTTTTAGCTGATTTGTTTTTCCAGAAAATAATTAGAAAGTAAAACAGTTTTATTTAACTATAAGTTTTTTGGCTGATTTTAAAAAAAATTTGTGATGAAAATTTTTTTTTGAGAACTAGAGCTTTTATAATGTGGTGGACCGGTGGCTGTCAAAAAATTATTTTTTGAGCTTTTAAAAAGAAAAATATTTGTAATACATATCAATTTTTTTAAAAAATTATTTTATCCACAACAGCTTTATAATCAATTTTTCGAAAAGCTACAATTACCCTTCTTAATCTACTTAATCAAAAGATATAATCATAATTTTAAAATTAATGAAATTCATAAAATATGTTTTTAATTTTCTATTTTAATATTTCTGACTAAATATATAACAATTGAAATAACATATGCAAATATTATATGCATAAGCATCAAATTCTTAATCTTGCCATATAATTATTATGTCGCTTATTTTAAATTTAAAATTACCTATTTTGGTCTCTCACAAAGAACTTAACATCTGATGGCCCATATTTACTGAATATCGCTTTTGCGCTTTTACGCAAATCTCATTTTTTTCGAATACTTTAAAGGAAGTATATATAAATGATTTCTTTTAATCTGTGTCATCCCCTTCCCCACCCTTCTTCCCCTACTCCTCGGCTTTCCTTTCATCCCATTGTCACTCTCGGAGCACGGGAAATATCAAAATGGGCTTCGATGCATCGTAGAACTACGATCCTTTCCGGATGGTTCCCGGCGGCGTACGTTTCCTACGGCTACCTTCTTATCGACATCTCCCTCTATAACTAGGGTTCCGGCCCTTGATTAATCTAGGGCCTACGCTGCAATTATCGGAGTTTTGGCGCGATCGGATCGGCGACGAGACGTGAGATGTTCACCAAGATCATGAAACGCGGGAGCCGGAAGGTCCCCAAATCCGAGGCTAACGAGCCCACCATCTTCTCCAGTGCCTACCGCTCCGCCGGCGGTCCCGTTGTGTCCGCATCCAACGTCACTATAAACCACGCATCTCGTCCTACCGCCGCCGTGGCGAGTCCCCAGGCTCAGGCGCCGCTGGTCCCCGCCAGCGTCACCGGCGTCACTCCGCAGATCGAGAACCTCCCTCTCTTCCGCGACGTGCCCGTGCCCGAGCGCCAGGCCCTCTTCCTACGAAAGCTCCAGATCTGTTCTCTCGTATTCGAGTTTTCCGACTCCCTTAAGTTCGCACGCGAGAAGGAGACCAAGCGACAGACCCTTGTGGAGCTCGTCGATTTCATCCACTCTGGTTCGGGCCGCCTGTCTGAAACTGTTCAGGAGGAGCTTATTCGCATGATCGGCAATAACATCTTCCGCTGTCTGCCCCCAGCCTCTCACGAGAACACCGGCACCGAGAGCGCTGATCCCGAGGAGGAAGAATCTTACCTCGATCCAGCTTGGCCTCACCTCCAGATTGTCTACGAGCTCCTTCTTCGGTACGTTGTATCGTCTGACACCGATACAAAGATCGCCAAACGCTATATTGATCATTCATTCGTTCTCCGCCTTCTTGATCTCTTTGACTCTGAGGACCCCCGTGAGCGCGAGTACCTGAAGACCATTCTTCACCGCATATACGGCAAGTTCATGGTCCATCGCCCGTTCATTCGCAAGGCAATAAATAATATTTTCTATCGTTTTATTTTTGAGACTGAGAGGCACAGTGGAATCGGAGAGCTACTCGAGATTTTGGGTAGTATAATTAACGGTTTTGCACTTCCAATGAAGGAGGAGCACAAGTTGTTCTTGGTCCGAGCACTTATACCTCTCCACAAGCCGAAGGGAATGTCTGCTTATCATCAGCAGCTCTCCTACTGTATCACGCAGTTTGTGGAGAAGGATTTTAAGCTTGCTGATACTGTCATAAGGGGGTTGCTGAAGTATTGGCCGGTCACCAACTGCCAGAAGGAGGTGCTCTTCCTAGGAGAACTGGAAGAGATTCTTGAGGCAACTCAATCATCAGAGTTTCAGCGTTGCATGGTTCCACTTTTCAAGCAGATTGGAAAATGCCTCAATAGTTCTCATTTCCAGGTAAATTGGACCTAAATCTTACATGAGATATTCTTCTACTGCATGTGTGTTACTTAGTTTGTTTGACATTTGATCTTTACATGATTAATAAGAAGTCAAAGTGAGTTTCACTGCACATTTTGCCGCATGAAGCTACAGTACAGTGTTTTAGCATCATGATAGTATTATCACTGATTGGATAGGAATGGCACCAAACAAAGTATTAATTGGGTGTTTTCATTATGAGGAGGCTTGTTTTGAGTTATTCTTTACATTTATGCACATATGATCTATTCCAACTAAAGGTGATTATGGCACTTGCAGGTGTTAATTAGCTTTTTAGATGCATCTGTTTGGGTAAACATACTTGGCAATTGCTTATCAAATTAAGTTTATGACATTTTAAGTTCAACGCTTTTCTTTGGTTACCAACTGCCATGAGTTTGGTTTAGGGTTGAACTTTTGTTAAGCTCATTCATGTCATTGATGAATTGTACACCATACCACATTATGTGGCACGTGCCATTTAAATATAGTACAAAATATAACAATTATGAATAATTTATTAAAAAATCAACAATAGAAGTCATAAATATTCTAATGCCAAAAAGACATTATCAGCATCATATAAATTGAACATAATATTGCTTTAAAAAATTACATCTATGAACCAAGGACTCATGCAAATTTCCTAAGTTCATATAAATTTTACAATGTTTCATAGGAGTTTATGATGTATAATTTAGGTGAAGGCCAAATGAGTTGTGGGAATAGGGAGGTGAAACAACAAGAGTAGGAACTAATTTCAATCAACTTGAAATGGACATGACTAAGTACTGATTCTTGACCTAACTAATTGAGTTGAAGCACGGCAATTTATTTCAAAGATTTTTTATTTGAATATAGTTTAAATGGGAAAAAGAAAGAAGATGGATAAATATTCAGGCCCTTTAGCTGTTTTAATTATTTAAAACTTGAGCATAGATGTGCCAATCATTGAAAAGATGTCAATTTATCTATTATATATCATTATATATACACTTTTAAAGGTGTTTCCTAGGTATATAAAAGCTAACAAGTCATTTTAGTTAGAGGAAATTTTTTGATATATTAATAAATATTTAGGTAATGCAAAAAAAAGATAAAAAATAAAAAAAGGAAAAGATGACTATCATAAGAAATGCATTATACTTTAAAGAATATTTACCTTTTTCTCAATAAAAAAGAAGAAAAATATGTAATACTTATTGACATAGGCATGACTAATTCGTGTATTAATCCTACTAAACTTAACAAGAATATCTCTGTAGCCATTCTATAAGTTTTGATGATAAATTATTATTCAATACTTAAGCATTGTAGGTTAAAACCCTACGCGTAAAGAGAAAAAAGATCTCTTCTTCTTACATATATGAAAAGCTGCTTAAAGAAAACATTATAAAAAATACATTTGCATGAGAATTGAATTTAGCATTGAAAATGCTCTCTTTATGTAATGCTTGAACTCCATTAAGTTTTTTTTTTTTAAAATTTATATGATTAAAAATAAATCAATCAACCCAAAAAAAAAAAAATAGGAATAAATATCTTGTGCTCATAGTGCTTAACATGCACTATTTTATTGTTTGTGCCTTGCAATACAAATAGTTTAGGTGTGAGCTAAGCTATGCCATATGCTATAATATGTTACTATTTTGCGCTATTAATATTTTTACATTAGGATCAATATCATAATTGATGGAGAAGCATAGAGAAAGTAAGAAGGATCTACATATGATATTTATTGATTTAGAGAAAGCTTATGATAAAGTCTCAAGAGATGTTCTTTGGAGAGTTCTACAATAGAAAGGAGTTAATATTGGTTATATTCAAGACATTAAGGATATGTATACTAGAGTCATTTACTTGTGTCCAAATACAAGGAGGATTGACAAAATATTTTCCTATTTGGGTTGGATTACATCAAGGATCAACATTAAGCCCTTATCTTTTTTACTTTAGTTATGGATGTTCTTACGAGGCATTTACAAGAAGATGTACCTTGGTGTATGCTTTTTGATGACATTCTTCTTGTTGATAAGACTAGAGAGTCCAACGAAACTTGAATTATGGAGGTCAACTTTAGAGTATAAAGGTTTTCGCTTAAGTAGATCTAAACCGAATATATGAAGTGTAATTTTAGTTGTAGAAGTTTTAGTGATAGTGTTGTGACTTTAGGTGATCAAGTCATTAATAAGAGTGGCGATTGATATTTAGGCTCTATTGTTCAAAATGATGGTGAAATAGATGGAGATGTTATTAGTAAAATTCAAGTTGGATGGTTGAAGTGGAGGAATGCATCCCTATTATGTGATAGAAAAGTTCCATTTAAACTTAAGGGAAAATTTTATAAGATGATGGTAAGACCACAATGACTTATAGTGCGAGAATGTTGGCCAATAAAGAGAATCATAAGACTAAGTTAAGTGTTACGAGATGAGGATGCTCGTGGATGAGTGGCTTTACTCTTAGAGATAGAATGCAAAATGAGTATGTTGGAAAAAGTTGGACTAGCTCATGGTAGATAAGATTAGGAGAGTCACCTTAAATGGTTTGGCCACATAAAGCGTCGGCCGATGGCCGTTAGGAAAGTAGATCATTAGATTTTTATATGTTAAGAAAGTTAGAGGTAGACCTAAAAGACTTGGTTAAGATGTATAAAAAATGATCTTAGTTTACTTGAATTAAATGAGAATTTGACACATAATAGGACACAATGGAGACGAAGGATTCATGTAGCCGACCCCACCTAGTGGGATTAAGGCTTGTTGTTGTTGTTGTTGTTGATCAATATCATAATTGTCTGTAATGAATGAGTTTTTTCATTCATAGTATGCACTTGTTAGAGTTGATCATGCTTAGGGGTGTGCGTTTGGTTGATTTGGATGGATTGGATGATAAATTTTTAAAATCGATTGGTTTTGGATTCCTAAAAATATTGAAGACCAAATAAAATCCAAACAAACCTTATAATTTGGTTGGTTATTTTGGTTTGGTTTTGGATAAACCGAAGTTGGCTACATTTAAAAATTATTTGCATAATTTTTTATTGTATAATGAACAAGCTATAAGAAAAATAATATAAATGTAATCAAAATACAATTAACTACTTCATGCGCTAAAAAATATTTAAAACTAATTTTTACTTATCTGAACGATGTTTTGAACTTAGAAGTTGATGGAATCATATTACCATATTATGAGACCAAAATATTTTGAAAAATTGGATAATGGTTTTCCAAAAAAATATCTACTAAATATTCAAAAATAAATAAAAATAAGTGTATAATAGATAAGCCTATTATACATAAATTAATAATATCATATTACATATAATTACTTTGGTTTATTTGGTTTCCAAAATTTTATTTAACAAATCCAAAACCAAAACCAAAGTTTTCATTAATTAAAACCAAAATCCAAATTACTAAGTTCAAAACCGATCCAAATTACTCAAAAACTTTGGTTCGGTTTGATTTTTTGGTTAAAACCAAATAATGCACACCCCTAATCATGCTATTTTTTTACTTCCATGTTATTCTAGAAAGATTTATAAGTCACTTGTTATTCTAATCTTTTACCTTGATATCTTGGGTAACTTTCCTTTGGCTTCTTTTCTCATACATGACGACTATGTAGTTGTATTTTAGTTAAAGTGTGTGTATATATATATATATATTATAAAAATAACATCTAGAGTTTAAGGTTCAATGATTAAAATTGAAAGTGTCTTAGGTGTATTTTTTAACAAGAGAATATTATAGAATTTAAATTTTATTTTATAAAATTATATATAGGCTAGTTTTTATATGGATTTTTTGTATTGTGCAATAAAGAATTCACTAATAGCCCAATTAAGTGTGGTAAAATTTATAAAGTTGGCTCTAAATAGTTGAGATAATATTAATTATGTTGCTGATGATTCAATTTAAGGTGGGCAAACTAGTAGTTCATTATTTGAGTTTCACATTATCTTTAATTTGGTATATGATTTCCACTATAGTAACATCTAAACTAGAAATTTTGATGTCTATGGCGCGCGTGCGCACGTGTGTGTGTCACTATGCATTTGTTCGCATCATTCCTGAATCGCATTGATAAGGGTAGGTGATGTAATGTAATTATTAAACAAATGCCCTAAATTTTAGCATATATATGTATATATATATAAATAAAATAATGATGTGTTTTAATGTGTTGTTGGTTGGTATTTGAGTTCTCGGTTTATAAAATGAACGATGGTCTTGTGTTAGAGATTATTACATGATGAATTGATTATTAAAAATTTTTATAGCCTCCTCTTTTGAAATTTTCTTTCTTTTAAGATATGTACTTCCTATTTCATTTTCATCCTTTGTCTCCCTTCTCTTGAGGTGTTCATTGTTCTAATTTATTTCACATCTCACACCTACATTCCATCTTGCATACTTGATCATTTACTCAATCTACTTCTCTCAAGCACACCCAATCACACACCTCACCCTGCCATCTACGATTTGTGTGTGCATGCTTATCCCGGCTCCTTGCATGTCTTAAAAGGTCCTAGCCACTTAACCGCAGTCCTAGCTATCAGCCACAAACACATGTTAAGAGAATTGAAATGAAAATCCTAATCCAATCATGGGTTGATATGAAAAAAAATTATTAAAAATGCGAATCTTGTTCAATTTTTTCAGGTTCAACCATTAGTATTTTAGTCTTTTTTTTGTTGTTTGCATTAATATTGCCAACAACTTTTAGATGCTATTCTAGGATTTTAATATTTTCTTTAAGCTTCAATGAAAATACTTTTTTGTTGATATTGTGGTTATAATGATATTATTTCTCTTCATTTTTCTTCTTTGGGGTGAATTTTCAATTCTGCACCACATCTTTAGGATGGACTTCTCATTGACCTATCCTTTTGAAGAATAATTTTGTTAGCTTTATAACACAATTGGAGACTTGCAGGTCTCTCTCTAACAATTTTTTAACTCTCCAAAGTATTGCCCTTTGTGGCCTAGGAATTGATGCAATGTGATTATCACCATCAGAGCCTTTTACCTTTTATGTCTCTTTTTTACCCCAAAATTTATTTGCTCCCTCCCTCCCTCCGTGTATGTGTGTAGAGGTGTTGGGTAGCTTTGGTTGGAGAGATAGTGATAAGAGAACAATTATGTTAGAAATGAGGTGATTATTGCATCCCTCTTTCAATTATGTCGTATGGGGATTGATCGCTCTAGTTGGAGATATAGTTTGAGAGGTGGTATTATAAACATGATGCTATAACTTGGTTTATGAGGTGGCAAAAAATTTTTGCATTGACACCACTAAGAACCTCTATAATGTAGTTTATGCTAAGATTTCTCTTTCTCTTTCTCTCCTCTATCATCTCTCTTCCTCTTACATCATGTTGTATAATTACAATGTTGTTAGCATTAAAATAATTTAAATATCAAAATTAGTAGAAACTAAAATAATTAAAATTAATTAAATTTTTGTCATTATCCCCATAAATTATCAATTATTTTTTTCATGATCTACCCATTGACTTAATTTTTTAACTCATTAAATTATTTATAATGATTTTCTATTGAGAATAAAAATATAAAAAAGAATTAGCAAGGTGAACTTCACCAGCTTAACGAGTTGGGCCTACCACTATTTTGTTTTTTCCTTTTATTTGAAATAGTCGCCATATCCTTACCATTGTTGAAATCAACATATCCCCTTTTCTAGCTTATGTCAACCCATGACGATTAAAATTGTACTCTTTGGTGTTTTATTAACTTCACTATTGAGCTTATAAACTATATAATTGTCTATTGGCGCTTAAAAAGACCGATTTGCAACTCTCAATAAGTATATTCTACAATGGGTTGTTCTCACTTACACTATGAAAATAAATTGTCATTGTCTATTGTGCTCGGGGTTCTTCATATATCACGCTCATCAATGATTTTTATGGAACCCTCAACTTTTGCAAGCCTTCGAAGGATCTTATATAATAATTAGCTTGTATAGTTGAAAAGTTTGAACTTTGAACATACCACCCAACTTAATACCTAATAGTGATTCATACTATAACTTGTTTGTAGGTGGGGGTGATCTTACGTAGATCAACCCTACATACTTGATAGTGATTCTAGCAAGTCACTTGTGTTGTGCCACATTTGTGAGCATGTCATGCTGGATTTAACCAGGCCTATTAAGTAAATGACTTTCCCAGCTTGATAAGACTTGATCTCAACTCGATTGACTTGGTTAACCCTATTGATATGCATCCTTAATGGACCTTATTCTATTAGGAGATATTCATATGGAAATTGTGTTAGCTACATTAATAGCTCTCTTTTCATTCTCGAGTGCCATGTCAGTATGGTGGGTCTTTGGCCTCTTAATGGACCTTATTCTATTAAGAGATGTTCATATAAGCTGTGTTAGTTGCATTAATACCCCTCTTATCATTCTTAAGTGTCATGTCATTATGGTGAGTCTCATTCTATTGATTAGGGTTTCACTTGGGTATTTAAATTACAAATGTGAGTTTGTGCCATGTGGTGCTATTTAAAATAACCATGTTATCATATTGAATTCTCTGCTTCCATGCATCATAAAAGGAACCAACATGTCTTTTGTGTTGCAGTAGTCTTAATAATATTTTGAAATAAAAAATTGCCCTTGCAAGACTAAATATTCTAAGCCGTTTTAGAAATTGCACAAGTACGTCCAAATAATTTTTTAAATGCTAAAAAACATTAGACATCATGATTTTCTTTAGTATTTTTTTTTAACTTCCAAATAATTGCAAGTGATCCCCTTATAGGTCCCACAAAAATTAAATAAATTCCATGATTTTAAGTATTTGAAAGTTTTTTTTTAAATCTTTAAAATAAAAAAATATTATTAAAAATGAGAATACACTCTCTCTATCCTAAAAAAATCTCAAGAAGTTTAGATCATATCCTTTTTTTTAGTTTGTTTGACCTATATGGATGCATAGAATAGTTGATTGGGCTTGCAATAGGAAGTGTATTAGTCCACCAAATTGAAGCTTGTTTGTGCATTGATGCATTGTTGTTATTCCCTAAAGACTCCCAAGTCCTCATGGATGGGCCAAGAAATATAAGTATTCTTTGTTGGATTTAGATTTGTTAATTGTGATGTAAGGATCCTACTAGCTAGACTTGTAAGATCTCACAGAATAGCAAACAAAGATAAGATTGGGGAAGAAGGTCAAGAAGGAAAAAGAAGAGATTAAAATGATCTAGAATTTTTATTATCAACACAAAAATGCTTAAAACGATCTCTCGTGCCCAAAATCGCCCCTTAGTTTTATAGGAAAAGCCACACTTTGAACTCCTAAATAAATATATAAATATATGATAAGGTAGTTATAGACTTTTTGAAATGATGATTATAACTTTGATCAATACACGTGGATGCTTCTTTGGTGAGTTTATAAAAGGATTTACTGACTAAGCATAAAGTAGGTGAGGTTGCAGGTTTGAGATTGTTGACTATTTGATGAAGTCTCTTATTTTAGTAGGATGTAGGTTAGTAGTGAGGCAAGTGATCTACAAGATGGGGTGAGGTCATTACAATTGATCAATTTAGCATTATTTTGTCGAGTGCATTATGATTGATAAGTTAGTCTAATTTTGGTAGTTCACCATAACTAACAAGTTCAACATGATTTTTTTAATTCATCGTGTCTCATGAGTTTCATATTATTCTGGCGAGTTCACTATGACTTTGATAGAGTTTAGAGTGAATCTAATGAGTTCATAGTGAACTTGGATAATCCAAAGTGAATATAGAGAGTTTCTTATTTTCATTCTTTTTGTTTCATTGGAATTTTTTTTATTGACTTGAACCTAGTTTATAAAATATTTAAGTATGCATGTAGTTTGTCCATTCTCTTATATTTTTTGAGATAATCTTGCAAAAAGAATAAGTGATTTAAATAACATATTATTTTATTAAAATTAAAAGAATTTCAAGGAATTTATTGTCTTCATAGTTTGTTATCAAAAATGATGTTGATTTGATCGGTTGTCTATAATAGTATCATTGCAATCCCATAAATATAAGCATAAATTTATCATTTACAATTGCTCTGTTTTATCATCTTATCCTCAATTTTGCTATGTAACTTTTTACAAGATTGCTAATATTTTGGGTGAAGTAAGATATCAAATAAATTTTTAAATCTTGTCAATTAGGCAACTTCTCGAAAGAAATCCACAAATCTTTCATTAAGTGTGCCAACAATTGAGTTAGAAATTGAATGAAATCTCTTCATTTATATGCTGTTTGTTTCTCCATCTTTGAACATTTTGCATAAATGAGCCATTGAGCTGACTATATTCTCAAGGATATTGAGTTAATGATATTATAAATTGGCTTTATACCTTTGATGTATCCTTAGAAAAGTTATCATCTTGGCTTTCGCAAAATTTTGTCTTCGGGTAATCATCTAGACTTGCCAGTTAAAATGGACTCGCGTATAAAGAGGATCTTGTCGCAAAGTGGTGATTAAGATTTTAGAGCTAGACTTTATGTTTAAAGAATATAAAAATACTACTGCACGATGCTTGAAAATAGTTTTTGTGAATTTAATTAACTTAAAGTTGAAGCAAAATTTTGATTAGCATAAGTAGCCAAATATTTAAAAACTAAGTAGAATTAATTTTAAAAAGTCATATGAATTTCTCCTTTTTTTTAGGTTCATTGGATGTGTTTTTTTTCTCTTATAATGAAATGCAAATTTAGAATTAAGCATAAAAGGCAACTTCATTATGCACGGATATTATACATGGGGGCCTAAGCTTTTTTGTAAAGAGTAGTCTAATGATTTTTAAACATGGCTTGATATTTAATACACTTTATTAAAAAATTAAGCTGCTCCTTTTGTACTTAATTTGATGAGCACTCATTAGAGATAAGTTTCTCTAATATTGATCTAATTCATCGATGTGTCAACCATTTTAGTTTAAGGAGAATCATTTCTTAGAACTTGAAATCAAGACTGGCAAAGTTCTTGAAGAATCAAATATCAAATAGCACACAGAAATTTGAGAGGGGATTTGAATTTTATTAGACCATGAATTGTATTTTGCATGTTTAGGAAACTCCTATTTATATATAATAAAAATCCAAAAAATAGCAACTTCTCAAAATCCTCTAAAATCTAACTTAATATTACAAGTTCAATTCAACATGATTAAGATTCCAGCAGAAATAACAAGTTTTCAATATTTTTTGGTAAAATTTAAAATTCTCATTTCTACGATAGGAAATCATAGTAGGAACCAGTTGTAGAAATTATAGTAGGAACTAGGGATGTGAGTTAAGCTGACTCGTGAGCCGAGCTCGATGAGTTAACAAGCCAAGTTCAAGCTAATCCTGACTCAACTCGTTAGCTTGTAAGCTAGATCGATTAATAAATTTTAATATGAAATATATTTAAAATATATTAGAATTTAATAGTTTAAATAGAAAAATATTAACAATTTTTAAAAATTACATCTCATTTTTTTATATCAAGTTATTTCTCATTAATTTGTTTTATTTTTTAAATTTTTTATTATTTTTATCATAATAATTGTTTGAATTAGAATTGTTTTATCGTTTCTATTCTAAATGAGCCGACTTGAACTCGTAAAATAAAGCTCGATGTCGATAAATTAATCAAGCACAAGCTCAGGCCAAGGGTGGCTTGAGCTCAGCTTGACTTGTTTACACCTCTATTAGGAATCAGCTGTAGAAGAAAATATTACAACGCTACTGCTAGCACAAGGAAATGACACATACCGAAACAACCGCACAACTGTTGTCCCAGGAAAGGAAAGCCCATAGCATGCTACAACGACTTATTGAGTGGTAAAGAATGAGTTATTATAATTAATGCATTAATAGTAAAAAGTATTCACATTAAATATTTATTAATTATGATTTACATCATTAATCACTAACTCTATCCTAGTTATTCTAGGGTCTGCTTTTAATGTCCTCAATTTGTATTCGTTTTGATTGTCACAATTAATTTAGTAATTAAGGATTATTAGATTACCTTGTTAGGTATTAATTCATGATGATGATATTAAATTATTCTAATTTGTTATGTTCTTAAGATTTAACTTATAATAATTAACAACTAATTAATTAATTAATTAATTAAAGGATTATAGAAAAATAAATTCTTTCTATAGCCAGGGGACCTTAGCTTTTGATATCTACCCTTGTTGCCAAGAGTTCCTCCTAGTTTCATTTCTTTCACCTCCCAGCATTAGTTGTGAAGATAATTGAAACAACTACTCATTGCTTCATTAATGATTCTGCTAAATGCAACAAGACTATATTCTTTACTTGAGTGACATTTGTGAGCTTTAGTGGAAGGAAGATTAAGGCTTCATTCTATTAAGTCTGATAATTATCTTGAACCTATTATATAGAAGAATGTGAACAGAAATGAAGATAATTTTTTCAGTTTATGTTTGGTTGTTAAAATAGATAACTGCTTCAAAAGAGTGGCATATAGTAATTTTATATCGTAGTAATTGCAATACTTAGTATTCCTCACTCAATCAAGACCAAACACATGTAAAGAATCTAATTAGTTGAGTTTGGCACCTACTAATGAAATTAACAACTAGAACTCCTTGCATTAATCTGACTTGACTTGATCTATGACTCACTCCCAACCCAACTTACAACACCTATCCAATTGATCCCTTTTGGTTTCTTTTGGATTGAAGCGGCTACCACCACAACTTGGAAGCTCGTTGTGATTCAATTCGATTAGTGATTATTGTCGTTTGTACATTCAGATAGGGTATTCTTCAATAAGCAGCTCCCTTCTTGATGTCTCCCTTAGTATCTTTTTTCATTTAGATAATGAAAAGTTATTCCCATCAGTTGACATCCTACTAGCTCTAGGCCAACATCTCTACCATTCGACATCAATCTTGAATTCCGAATCGATAGTTGAATTGTCAATATATATATCTTTTCTCACATAATATGGATAGAGCACTTTCCATCCAACGCCTAGCAATGGATGACATTTTCCCCATACTAGAAAACTTATCGCTAAAGGATGAAAACTCCCCCACGTCCCTCTGTGCTGATTGTAACAACTCTTTAGGAGGGTCATTGGATTTCTTGTACTTCATCTATAGACACACACAAGCATTTGTTGACTTCCTCTATCAGAAGTAATGTTGGATCTCTCTCATCGGTCACCCATTTCTTCCCTTGGGTCCAACAAGCTTGCCTTCTTCCCCTAAGTCGGGAAGTATCTCAGGCCGAATGCTTTCCCTCTGTCATCTTGGTGGGCGTCATCCCACTCTCATGTCACATGACACATACTCAAAGATGCCCTTATGGATATTGTTCACAGGAACTTGAAGACATGTTTTATGACACAACAATTAGGTTAATTATATTTATATGAATTAGATTGTTGGCCTGTTGGGTGGTGAAAAAAGTCTTTGATATCTAAATTGAAAATTTGTAGATTCATAAAGCCAAACCCAAATAATTGGTATAAGGCTATTTACGACAATGATGCTTTATTGTTTGATCATTAGGAAAAATTGCTTTTCTTGATCATATAACATGATTGGCTGATTATTATTTGTTCCACGTTCACTAAAGATGTAAAGTATGCAGCTTTCTTTTTTATAATTATCTTAATATTTTGCTTAGAAATTTTTTCGGCATTGTTCCAACTTTTACTTGCCTCAGAACAGTAAGTTATGAAGGTTCTTGTTATTTCTAAATTGGAACTTAATTTAAAAAATTTGTTATACAAAGTTGTTTACTGCTATTGCTAGTTCGTGGTAACTTTCAGTAACTATGGTCTCTATGATTAATTTTTTATTTTGTTTCTATGGTTAATTTTTTTATTTTGTTTCCATGGTTAATTTTCTTTAATGCAAGCCATTGTACTTGTTCAAGACATTTTTTCTTAGTATAACTAAAACAATGCTCTTACTATTTAATTATATGTACTTTGAGGTCCCGAAGGTTTTTCTTTTGTTCACATTAATTTTCATTAATTATAATAAACTTAACATTTCATTATTCTATGTATTTTTTCATTAATTGCTATAAGAAAATTTCTATGGTAAGTTCTAAGCCTAAATAAGAAAACATGAGGGCCGATGCTAGGTCGAGAAGCAATTGCTAAAAACTAATTTTCAAAGTGTAACTTCTAATAAAGCAGTTAATGGCAATGTTGTGTCATGTCAAAAAACCCTAGCATGGGAGGGGCCAGTCATTCCTCCCAGAAGAAATTTGTTAGGTTCTTTGGAAGTAGGAAATTTGTTTCTTTATTTTAATATTTAGGATCAATTACCTTGTTTATTTATTTCGTTCTGTTGAGATTTATATCGTATATCCTTACTGTTGAAATTTAGGATTTGATTTGTTATTTATTTGTTTTTTAAAATCCTTGAAATTCTTTGTAAACCCCTTCTAGAGCAAGGAATAAACAAACCTCATCTTCTTCATTCAAATTGAGGCCTAAACAACTAGCCATCCCCCCAGTTTTCCTTTGCCAAGTATTCTCTAGTGTTCCAGCAAGTTTTGGCAACTTCCTAGAGACGGTTGCCAGTTGCTTTCTCTATCAACGAACACTGATCTAATGGGTGCTGAAAGAGCTGCAATGACTGTTGTCTCCCAGATAAGAAGCATAGCTCTTAGTAAAAGTTTAGGCCTTCAAAACTTTAAATCTCTCTATTTGGAGTTCTAAAACTTGAAATACTTTAAATATGGATCAAGTTTGTTATCAAAGCAAAGATTTCAGCTTGTGATAGCAAAGGAAGCATCATCATAAAAGATAAGAACGAATACTAGCCCTGATTTTACTATCAATATAGAGCCTAATTAACATCAAACAGTAACCAGTTGTCAAGAAACCACAACTGTGGGAAAACCTCCCAAGCTTATTATGAGTCAGGAGGATAAAGGAGTGATTGGAGAATTTGAAAGACATGTTCCAAACCTTTTGAGAATAGTTTACTCTTCACCATCAAACAATGTCATTTTGCACTTTGAAACTAGCACCCCACCATGGAAATCATGTCAATGATAGTCTTTGAAGGAAAATATGATAATGAAGGAGCATCTCCAGATGAAAAAAAAATATATCAGCCAAAATTTTGACAAAATGATTGTTTTTCATTCAATGTTGATAAAAGGCTCCATTTGGAATGGTTGCAATTATTATGTTATTGTATGCAAGTAAAGGGCTTAAAATGTCATTATTTTAATGCTTGTATGAACTCATCAAAGTGTTTTTCTTTAATATATGCTAAACATTGATTCTTGATGAAATTTTTTATCTATGATATAAGAATTATGAAAATTTATTTTTGGGTTGAATCACTTTTATCCTAAGGTTATAGATTAAGAAACTTAAGATGACAAACATTTAGAATTTTACTCGGTTGAATGATTATTTTCTTTTCCAACAATTGGAGCTTTGATTCACATAAGGGAGGTAGTCATTAGAGCTTCAACTTCTTGTAAAGATTATTGTGATTGGATGTTTACATCAAGATAAGTGTTGCCAGACCCCCCTGCATTGAGATACTCGATGGCTAGGCGGAGTCTAGCAAGGAAGATATTCATAATCAAAAGATGTATGTAGCCACAAATTGGAGTATTAAGATTGGTTAAGGCATAGTTTTTTTCATACCGAGTTGTTGGATGATTTTATTGGACAGCTAGAGACACTGTTTGATGCAGGGGAATGCAGATTTTTAGATTGGATGATTTTATTGGACAGCTAGAGACACTGTTTGATGCAGGGGAATGCAAATTTTTAGAATTATGACTTGTTGAAAATAATGTGGCCACGAATCAAGGGACCAACTATTTAAAATTTAATTATAAAAACACAATAATACCATCTGTTTGAAGTTTCATTTAGATTTGAGGTCTAATAACAGGGTAAATGAAAAGCAGACAACGATGGCTATTAGAAGGTGGCATAGGAAATATGCACCTAAGCAGGGTTCAACAACTTAAATATATGGATCACTTTGATGACATCATTACAAGTTATCAGAGGCTTGAAGGCATTTGAATCGATTGCAATAGTAGAAAGAACAACAAGAGCCATACTTTTGTTGCAACTACCTTAGTTACGAGAGTAGTTGCATTCCATTCTTGGTAACAAAAATAATTTCAGCAGTAGTCTAAATAATAGTTTGTGCAATTACAAATGTGATCTAGACTTGAAAAAAAATGAATGGATTGTTAGCCTGAACAATAGCAATAAAACAATCTAGCTTATTATTGATGTCAAGATGAGCAACATCTCAATCATATTTGTCTCGAGGAGCTAAAAGGACCTGATCACTAAGGAGCTTGTACACATATTGAAACTAGAATGAAGCTCTAGCAAAATCCATACTTATCGGAGGCCTGGGGTGGACCAAGATTGTCAATGTGCAAAATGTGAAGTGGCACACAAAAGGTTTTTTTTTTACTTAAAGCATGAAGCGCAAAAAATATGCACATTGATTAATTATAGCACACATCTGAAAGGGAACATTACATAACAGTATGCTACTTAACAAGCTTCATACAAATCATACTTACGAAATATTGTGAATTTTATGTCAAATATCAATGAAGAGAACTAATGTTAACTAGTAATTAATTTCAAAAATTAAACTCAAGAGATGTTTCAGTGCATATGCCTTAAAGAAAAAACATTATGATATGAGCATTTGAACAAGACTTATGAATTCCCTAATTTGCGTACTACAAAAATTAATTAATTATAATTTATATAATTAAAGAATTAAAAATAGCATAATATTGATAATAAATTTAAAAAATATTAAAATAATAAGCAACATGCTTATTAGCGAATTAAGTTAAAGGAATAATCTAACTATAGCAAGTCATAATTCAAAGTACAAGGCACAAACAAATCATTTATGCCTATACGATTTTATAAGTCATATCCAAAATTTAAGCATTTATCAAATATCAAATGCTCCAAAATTTTATCATAGTTGTGGGGCAAGCACTCCTTCTCCCTTCTTGATTTATCAATAATAGAAAATTTGATTGATAAAAGATAGTAAAATTTAATGGTTAAACATCGTCTCTTCCTTCTTGAGTTAATTTTTTTTAAGTTACGAAGATAATGTGAGCCAATTCCATTTTTATATCATGACTTTTACTTGAGATGATATTAGGGTCAAAAAAGCTTGCTTTAACTTGATCAAATAAATTGATTAACTTTTGTAGATACTTATGGCTATTTTCCACGAGGCAAAATAGGCCTCCAAAAAGAGCTGTGCAGCATAAATTATTTTTGGCTGAGGTAGAGGTGCTATTAAATCACATGATGTAACTACACTCTACTCTAGAATTGGAGGACGTTTAAAGGATCAGTCTAATGGAACTGAGGGCCATACAAAAGAATAATTTCCATGTAAATTATAAGTAGTTCTATTGAAAAAGATGGATGAATGTTGGCTGATGTGCGTTGACTATAGGATGTTGAATGAAATCATTGTAAAATAAATGTTATCTTCTACCATTGTTTGAGGAGATGTTCGATCAAGTTTAACCAATAATATTCTTGTTTGAGTTGAATCTCAAATTTGGTTAAAATAATATTTGATTTTGAGAAAATAATGTTGGAAGACAGCCTTTAAGATAAGGCCTAGACATATTATGGTTGTAAACGAGCTGAGTTAGAGCTAACTCTAGTGTTGTTCGGTTCGACTTATTAGATAAGTAAGTTTTTTTTTTTAATTTATTTTTTATGTTCTACTCGTTAACTGATTAAGCTAAACACAATCTATTTACAAACATAAAATCTATTTGAAAAGTCAAAAATTATGGAATATACATTTTAACATGTGTATGCATATATTTTCATATAAATATAAATAAATGAATATAATTATGTACATGTATACACATAAATGCATGCATGCATGTTTGTGTGTGTTGTGTGTGGGGGTGTGGGTGTGGATGCACACGTGCGTACGCAAACATATGTGTGTATGCACGTGCGCGTGTGTTATTGAGTAGAACGGAACACATTGGGACAAGGCCTTTTTGGTGTTTGGCTTGTTAAATGTAGCTCCGGCAACTGTTCTCTATCTCTTCCAGTTGTTTCAAGGTGCATATACTAGCCCGTCCCAATATGCGACGTCCAGTTGAGTTAAGATTGATTAGTAATTGAATATAAGAAGGATGCATAAATAAGCGCATAATATACTTCAAAAGCTACTTACCATTGCTTCCATTACTTCTTTTGAGATCATCAAGTCTTGCTAATGCGCCATGAATAAATATTCACTTTGGGATAGACACCTCTGATATTTTTGACAAGGACAATATTTCCTCAGCACTTCCCAAAAATCACTATACAACTTGGTGGACATGAAAGTGAAACCTCCTTTCACTCTTAGATTAGTGGTTAGACAGATGTGGTGAATATGTCAATAATTTAAATGTTTCAAGTTTACAATTCTGAGCAAGGCATCTTTTCCATGCAGTTTTCCTTCATCTAAGTTATACATTGATCAATGAAAAAATATTTTTTTGAGATATACATAGTTTTATACTATAGTTCATTTGATTTGAATTTCACTATGAATGTGTCAGGGGATGACGAAATGATTCATCAGGAGGTGGAAAACCTTAAAATATCAGTGAAAAATACAGAACTTACCACAACAAACATTGCATCAAGTGCCCATATGGAGAAAGGGGACTTAGTTTGGTTGCACTTAAGGTAGGACGTGTTTAAAGGTCGGGGTTGAAAAATCAAAACATATCTCTATCGGTCATTTAAATGGTTCAAATGATTGAGTTGGTATGTTTTAGTTAGATCAATCCTCTTACGTGAAGAACTTCTCCATTATCAATGTAGAGAAACTCAAGTTATTGAGCCTTTAGTTTTACACAACAATGAGGACATAAGGGTGGATCTTATTGTGAAAGATCTTAATATCAAATTAGAATATTTATTATAAGAGGATTGTATTATGGATATGAAGGCCATATTGCCACGCTGTGGGTTAAAGGAGTCCTTCATGATTGCCAAGTAGGAACAAACACCCAAATAGATAGTTATTTTTTAGGTAAAGCTCTTCCCTTTTTTTTACCATTCATTGGATGAATAAACCTAAAACAAATGAGTCATTATTCGGGATGATCTCTCAAGGTAAAAAATCCAAGGAAGGTGTCGTCCATCCCTTGTTAAAGGCTTATTTGGAATAAGGATTTATTTTTCTCCTTATTTTGTTATTTAGATTCTGTTTTCTTATCTATTTATTTTTCTTTTTTGAGAATTGGAATTTGCTTTCTTATTTATTTATTTCTTTATGTAAATCCTTGTAAGTCTAATTAAAACCTTCAGGGGAAGAAGAAATAAAGCAATCCAGTTTTTTATTTTTTTTCCCTGCCAATTTAGACCCTGAGAAGCCAGCCATCTGTCTCTCCTGTTTTTCTTATGATAGGCAGGCATTGATCTGAAGAGGGGCGGCTATAGGGGACTGTTTTCTTTCCTACGCAGAACTTTTATTTTCATCTCTATTTATGACAATTTAAGTTTTTTTTTTTGTTTTTTGTATTTTCATAATTTTGATTTTCTGCAATAGTGAATTTATTGGCATGTTTTCATATTCTAATGAAATCCTTTATTGCTTAAACGAAACCTTTTCACTTAGAGCCCGATTGGCGCAGCTTTATAGCTGCTTCCCGTTTCAAAAAAGCAGGTTGAAACGTTTTGGAGCAGCTTTAAAAATCCCGGTTCGTATGAAATCCCGATCGCAAATGCCGTTTTAGCAACTCGGGAGTGGTACTCTGGTCGGGCTTTCAAAATCCTGTTTTGCCTTTCTTAAAAAGATATCTTCCAAATCTATCCTTAGTCTAGTGTATCATTCAGGCATTGATCTGCTGTGCAAATGTTGTTTCTCTTGTGCATTCATTTTAAACTTCTTTTTGGTTTATTCATAAGAACCTACTAGAGTCAGAAGTTCATTTGAAAACTTTTTATATATTTGTTGGGCTAAATCCCAAAATAGTCTCCACACTTTTCACATGCGACCAATTTAATTCTAAAGTATCACTTTTTTTTTCAATTTAGTCCCTGACTATACACATTTGATCCAAAATGGTCCCTCGAGGACTAAATTTGGATCACTTTTTTTTTATAGTTGAGGAACAAAACTGGGATTAATTTTGCATCACCATTTCTACTTAAGGGATCATTCTGGATTGATTTTGTATAGTCAGCGACTAACTAAATTAGAGAAATGTGATACTCTAAATTGGTCTCATGTACATTATCGGATGACCATTTTGAGATTTATTTTTATATTTATTGATTCAAATCTTTATATCACATTGGTTGCCCCAACTCTGATGTTTCGCATGTCGGCCAAACTCATCAGGTGGCCGAGCGCGCCCTCTTCCTATGGAACAACGACCACATCGTGAGCCTAATCGCCCAGAACCGAAACATCATATTCCCCATCATCTTCGACGCACTCGAGAAGAACATGCAGGGCCACTGGAACCAAGCGGTCCACGGCCTCACCGCCAATGTGCGCAAGATGTTCCTCGACATGGACGGCGAGCTCTTCGTAGAGTGCCAGCAGAAGTACGTCGACAAGGAAGCCAAAGCCAAGTCGCAGGAAGAGCAGAGACAGATGGCTTGGAGAAGACTGGAAGCAGTCGTCGCTGCTAAATCTTCAGCTGAAGATATGGTTTTAGTCAATTAGGAAAAAAAAAAAAAAAAAAGCAAAAATCTGACCGCCCCTCACACCTTTATTACTTTCTTCTTTTTTTTCTTTTGTTTTCTGCTGTTTTCTATTGATGTGCCCTTCTATGAAAAGGAAAGTTGGGATTATATATGTAATCTTTAATGTATCATTTGTGGATATGTTGGAGGTTTTTTATTTTATTTTATTTTTGAGGGGGCATTTCAAAGTGAAGTGCTGTTATGCTATTTTCAGGAGGTCTCAGTTGTATGATGAGATAATTTATTTTTATTTTTATTATTTTTTTTATGAACGAGAATGTTAATTTGCGTTCGATATAATGAGTTTAGGATTCACATTCTTAGATTGTTTTTGAATGTGATTTTGGAATGAGCTGCTTTGTACGGTTTCAGATTTTAGAAATTGTGAGTTTCAGAAAGCTGATTGGAATGAGAGATTTTTCAGTGTTCAGATGAGGATTTTAGCTTTTTTTGTAGCTGTTGCAATAATTGTAGTTCTTTAATATATATATATATATATATATATATATATATATATACATACATATATATATATATACATACATATATATATATATACATACATATATATATATATATATATATATATATATATATATATATATATATATATATATATATATATATTGGTTTTGAAGATAGTTTTTTTTTATTTAATTTTAGCCGTGTGATCGAGAGCGGGATTGCTTGATTATTATTTTTATAAATATTTAAAAAATATATATATTAAATATGCAAATATATAAGAATTATGTGTTATATAAATGCTCATAAAAAATAATGAATTCTCATCTCATTAAATGAACAATTAAATTATAATAAATATTATTCTATTAAAAATTTAGGATATTTACATACATAACACTTCAAATTCTAATAATTACAGATCTAACATCTAAATTCTACCGTTCGCAATTCAAATACCAAAAACCTAAAAGCTCCATAAAATTATTACTCACAATTTCCTAACCCTATCTCTCAGCTCCTCTCTTCCGTCTCCTCCTGATAAGGTGTGCCAAGAAGCCTCGTTCGTCGGCCTTCGCTCTCTCCATCTTCAAATCTTCCATTCTATTCCTCTTCCAGTTTATAATGGTGAGCTCGTTTCTTTCTGAGTTGTCTGAGAGCTACTCTCACACTATAATATGACTTTATATTCTCAAATAGACAATAGAGGTAAAAGAGACAGAAGAATTCCAAATTGGCTAAAGGATTTCACAAAATAATATAAGTAATTACTCAGGATATTAAGGAGGGACAAATACAGCCATAAATTACAGAGAACAAAATGACAGAGGCAAACTATGATAACAACATAGAAGATAAACTACAAGTATATTAATTCAGAGCAGAAAATAAATACAAATATTACAGATTACAAATAAACACATCCAGCATAGCATTCTAGCAACAACAGAGACCAGCTAGGATGATAATATTGACAACATCAACAATAAACCCAATTTAACACCCACAGGAAGACGGAAGAAGCGAACATATAGGCGGTTCGAGCAATTCTGGCGTAATCCATAACAGAAACTATATCAGAATTCAAACTCAAGAAATAACTAACAAGATATCAGGTTTACGGGGCGGTATGAATAGAAAAAGCGGCGAGAAAGACCGAAATCAAGAAATCAAGAAGATCGTGGATAGTTAAAACTAACAGCTTAACTAACTAATATTCCAGAAAGCTAACAAGCAAGAAAAACTAAAGAAATCCTCCAAATGTAACAAAAAGTAGTTACTAATATAAAGAAAGCATAGATCTAGGCTAGACAAAGAGTATAAATAGAGTATGAAAGACAAACAGAAAGGGAATGAGTATTTTCAGAAAGAAAACTTATCTTCTTCGGCCTCCTCCTTCTTCTCCTTCTTCTGCTCACCTTTTTCTCCGGGTCTCCTCGCTGGAAAACCGCCTCTTCTCTGATCAGAAACCCTAGGGTTTCTCCCCCTCTTCTCTCCCATAGCCTTTCCTCTCTGGAACCTCTTCGGCCGCTCGAAGAGCCGAAACAACTCAAATAACCCTTAACCCATTCCTTCCCCAAGAAGCTACATCAAACGGTGGTAAAGAAAAGCTAATCGCACTTTAGACGGCAACGATCCCTTATCCACAATTCGAGTTCCCAGACAGATCGAAGAGCCAGCGTTAAACCATGCCAATCTAACGGTTCAGATAGCAGCCGGTCATCCCACTTGATCTAACGGTTCAGATAGTAGCCGGTCAGCGCACGGGATCAACGGTTCTGATCCAATCAGGTGCCTATCATTGGTGCTCTCGTTGATATCCTGCAACATCAATGGCAGAAGGAACAAGACACACAACAAAAATCCTAGAAGAATGTGTTGGAAGATTGAACAAAAATGATGAATAAATGTCATCTATTACTCTAGTATTAAATGAAGTATCAAGAAGACTGTCAGTTATAGAGGATAAACTGGACAAATCTTCTCAAGAACAGCAACAATCCCAGGTATGTAATTCATACCATACTGAATTTAATCATCTTAACAGAACACAAACACAAAGTACTAGACCAGTTAAAGTAGACATGCCAAGATTTAATGGTGAAAATCCAAGAGGCTGGTTATTCAAGGCAGACCAGTTTTTTTAATATCACAATCTGTCTGAAGATCAGAAGTTTATAGTAGCTTTAGTTTATATGGATGGCCCGACACTAAGTTGGTATCAATGGATGCATTTAAATAAACAATTGCATTCATGACATCAATTTAAAGATCAGGTCATTCAGAGGTTTGGGCATTCCCTCTACAGAGATCTAAGAGAAGAATTAGCCAAACTACAACAGAAAATAACAGTACAAGATTTCTACAATAAATTTGAAGAATTAGCTAATCAGATTTTAGGAATTCCTCCTGAATTCCTACAAAGTTGTTTTGAATCTGGATTGAGACATGACATAAAAAGAGAAGTCAGAGCATTGCAGCCAAATTCTTTGCAACAAGCCTTCCAATTAGCAAAATTAATGAAGGATAGATTAGCAGATGGGGTTTATGCAGCAAGAACCTCAAAATTTACTCCACCTATAGTAATGAAACAACAACCACCACTACTTCCTACACCAGTCATGTTAAATAATACCAGCAACAATCAGAACAAATCACAGATTCCTGTTCAAAGATTAACAGCAATACAATTAGAAGACAGAAAAAGAAAAGGCTTATGCTTTAATTGTGATGAGAAGTTTTATAGAGGCCATGTGTGTAAATCAAAACCTTTTGCTCTTATGGTAGTCAATGATGAACAAGACTACAATCTGCAGCAAGACAATGAGTTAGTCGGGGCGATATTCCGAAATCAGCTTTCAATTGTCAATCCTAGGACATTAAGGTTACAAGGAATGATTGGAAATAAAAAGGTACAAGTACTTATTGATAGTGGTTCAACCCACAATTTTATTCAGTCCAAACTAGCCAAGTTTATAGACCATACAGTAACACCTGCATCAGTTTTCAAAGTGTTAGTAGAAAATGGAGAAACCTTAAAATATTCAGGAATCTGCTCTAATATTCCTATCCAACTATAAGGATACACTTTCATCACTGATTGCTATCTGCTGCCAATGCAAGGAGCAGATGTGGTTTTAGGTGTTCAATGGCTAGAACAATTCGGTGAGTGTACAACTGATTATAAAAAGCTCACTATGAAATTCTATTATAATGATAGATTAGTGCAATTACAAGGAGATACATCATCCAAGGTAGACATCATTACCTTCCATCAATTCACCAAATTGTAACACAAGAAAGAAATAGTCTCCTACTTACAGATTAGAGAAATAGCAGAGGAAATAGAATTCCCTACAAAAGAATCCAGCTATCTACCTGAAGGGATACAATAGGTAATATCCAAGTACCAAGAGTTTTTTCAAGTTCCAGCAAGCTTACCTCCAAAGAGAGATATAAACCACCAGATTCACCTGCTACCTAGAACTCAACTAGTCAAAGTTAAAAATTATAGATATCCACACTTTCAAAAAATAGAAATAGAAAAGTTAGTTAAAGAAATGATGAATACAGGAATCATAAGGGAAAGTAATAGCCCTTTTTCATCTCCATCATTGCTAATAAAAAAAAAGATGGCACTTGGAGATTCTGTGTTGACTATAGGGCTTTAAATAAAGTGACTATACCTGATAGGTTCCCCATTCCGACTCTAGAAGAATTAATGGATGAATTATATGGAGCCACTGTGTTTTTTAAACTGAATTTGCATTTTGGATATCATCAAATAAGAATGGCAGAGGAAGGCATCTACAAAACAGCCTTCAGAACACATGAAGGACACTATAAATTTATAGCAATGCCATTTGGATTAACAAATGCACCATCAACATTCCAAGCACTAATGAATTCAGTGCTTAAGCCATTCTTAAGTAAATTTGTCTTAGTATTTTTTGATGATATACTCATATATAGCCAAACTTTGGAACTAAACCAAAGCCATCTACAAGCTATTTTGGAACAACTAAAGCAACATACCCTGTTTATCAAATCATCCAAATGTTCATTCATTCAAGACAGAATATAGTATTTAGGCCATATCTTATCTGCACAAGGGATAGAAGTGGATCCCAAGAAAATTCAAGCAGTGCAATCCTGGCCTATGCCAAAGTCAGTCAAACAATTAAGGGATTTTTTGGGCTTAATAGGATATTACAGAAAGTTTGTTAAAAACTATGCAGCAATTGCCTCCCCATTAACATCAATGCTAGCTAAACAATAATTTTAGTGGACAGAAGAATCAAAAGCAGCATTCACACAACTGAAATAGGCTATGGTATCTTTACCAGTTTTAGCATTTTAAATTTTTCTATACCTTTTATTCTGGAAACAGATGCCTCAGGTACATCAATAGGAGCAGTATTAGTTCAAAACAATCATTCTCTTGCTTATTTCAGCAAGAAGTTGTCTCCCACATTACAGAAAATATCAACATATGCTAGAAAACTTTATGCTATAACAGAGGCAGTAGGAAGATGGAGGCAATATCTGTTAGGCAATAAGTTCACTATAAGAACAGATCAAAAGAGCATTAGAGAACTTATGCAACAAATAGTTCACACTCCTGAACAATAAAGATTTTTAATCAACTCCTTGGATTTGACTATGCTATTGAATATAAGCCAGGGGTTTCAAACAAAGCAGCTGATGCTTTGTCCATAAAATTATTTACTACAGAAGATAGTTCTACAACAGACCAATCAGAACTACCTATGACCCAAAGCTTATATGCTTATACTCAACAATTCAATTCTGTAATACAACAAATCAAAGAGGAAACACTCTCTAGCCCTGAATTACAACAAATGCATAAGCAAATATTAGACAATCCAGGTTTGTTTCCTAAACACAGATGTACTAATGGACTACTATATTACAAAGACAGAATAATCATTTCTAAAGACTCTGAAATAAGAAATATGCTTATAAGAGAACTGCATTCAATACCAGTAGGAAGCCATTAGGGAATTAAGAAAACATTGGCCAGAATTACTCAACAATTCTATTGGAAAAAAATGAAATAGGATATAAAACACTTCATAGCCACATGTCCTGTATGTCAACAGGTCAAACATGAAACTCAGAAACCTGCAGGGTTATTATATCCCCTACCTATTCCAGCAGCCATTTGGGAGGAAGTATCAATGGATTTTATCATAGGTCTGCCCAAATCTCATAACAAAATTGCTATACTAGTAGTGGTAGATAAAATTGCAAAGTATGCTCATTTTTCAGCCCTTCCAACTAGTTTTCCAGCCACCTATATAGCTTAAATTTTCATTTCAGACATAGCTAAACTATATGGAATTCCACAAGCAATAGTTTCAGACAGAGACCCTATCTTCATGAGCAATTTTTGGCAAGAACTATTCAACTTAAGTGGAACAACATTAAGCCATAGCAGTGCTTATCACCCTCAATCTGATGGCCAAACAGAAGTCACAAAAGAACAGTAGAATAATACCTAAGGAGTTTTGTATCAGAGATACCCAGAAATTGGTTACAATTTCTTCCATGGGCAGAATTTTCCTACAATACATCCATTAACACTTTCACAAAAATGACTCCTTTCTAAATAGTGTATGAAAGACTACCACCTACAGTGATACCTTATAAGAGTACTATAGTTACAAACACAGAAGTAGAAATACTACTACAACAGAGGGACAAGGTCTTACAACAACTGAAGAATAATTTACAAGAAGCTCGAATAGAATGCGACAAATGGCAAACAAACAGAAGAGAGTCACGTTCAATATAAATGATCTAGTGTTAGTTAAATTGCGCCATATGAGACCTCTCAAAGAACCCTTATACAAAGCTACAAAGACAGTATTATGGTCCCTTTAAAGTTCTACAAAAAATAGGGACAGTGGCTTATAAAGTGGACCTCCCAGACACAGCAAGGATCCACAATATTTTTCATGTCTCTAGACTTAAGCAATTCAGACAAGATTATAAAATTCATCCAGTAACATTGCCTACTCAATTATTAGAAGGGCACCCCCTGGTATGCTAGCAATATTACAAGCAGATAAATTAATTACAGAAGTATTAGTGCAATGGGATGGTATGCTAGCAACAGAGGCTTCTTGGGTATCAATGGAGGAGATTCAGAGAACATTTCCTGACTTTGACCTTGAGGACAAGGTCAATGTGTGTGTGTGGTGGGGGGGGAGTAATGATATGACTCCATATCCTCAAATAGACAACAGAGGCAAAAGGGACAGAAGAATTCCAAATTGGCTAAAAGATTTCACAAAATAACATAAGTAATTACTCAGGACATTAAGGAGGGATAAATACAGCCATAAATTGCAGAGAACAAAATGACAGAGGCAAACTATGATAACAACAGAGAAGATAAACTACAAGTATATTAATTCAGAGCAGAAAATAACTACAAATATTACAAATTACAAATAAACACATCCATCATAGCATTCTAGCAACAACAGAGACTAGCTAGGATGATAACATCGACAACAGCAACAATAAACCCAATTTAACACCACAGAAGGACAGAAGAATTGAACATAAACAATTCCAGAGCAATTCCTACAATAGTAATCCATAACAAAAATTATATCAGAACTCAAACTCAAGAAATAACTAACAAGATATTAGTTTACCAGGACAGCTGTAACAGAATAGAAAAAGCAGCAGAAAAGACCAGGAAATCAAGAAATCAAGAAATCAAGAAGATCGTGGATAGTTAAAACTAACAACTTAACTAACTAATATTCCAGAAAGCCAGCAAGCAAGAAAACTTAAAGAAATCCTCCAAATGTAACAGAAAGTAGTTACTAATGTAAAGAAAGCATAGATCTAGGCTAGACAAAGAGTATACATAGAGTATGAAAGACAAACAGAAAGGGAATGAATATTTTCAGAAAGAAAACTTATCTTCTTTGGCCTCCTCCTTCTTCTACTTCTTATGCTCACCTTTTTCTCCGCATCTCCTCGCCAGAAAACTGCCTCTTCTTCGATCAGAAACCCTAGGGTTTCTCCCTCTCTTCTCTCCCACAGCCTTTCCTCTCTGGAACCTCTTCGGCCGCTCGAAGAGCCAAAACAACTCAAATAACCCTTAACCCATTCCTTCCCCGAGAAGCTACATCAAACGGTGGTAAAGAAAAGCTAATCACACTTTAGACGGCTACGATCCCTTATCCATAATTTGAGTTCCCAGACAGATCGAAGAGCTAGCGTTAAACCACGCTGATCTAACGGTTCAGATAGCAGCCGGTCATCCCACTTGATCTAATGGTTCAGATAGTAGCCGGTCAGCCCATGGGATCAATGGTTATGATCCAATCAGGTGCCTATCACACTACTATAGAATAATTTGATGGTATATAATTTACTCCATGGTACAATCATCTCATCATCCATAAATTACTCCATGCTACAATTTGCTGGTTGTAAAGAATAACTAGAAAAATCAAAATTGTTCCACCAGAATTATTAAGCATCTTACTTGCAAACATCAATAAGAAATCGAAGTTGGAGATTGTTTACTGCACAACCATCAAATGCTTTCATGGAAGCGTAGAAACCTGTTCTTAGTTTCATAGGTCACTTATATGTTTCATGGAAGCACAGAAACCTGTAAGGGCGATCAAAATATGTGTTCACTGCTACCAAACAACCAACAGATTGCAATTGAAGTAAACGACCATGCTCAACTATGTCTTTAAGGCAAATCCTATGAAGGTTTCAATTTTGTTGTATAAACTTTGTAGCATCAACAGCCATTACTGTGACAAGTTGGTGTGAAACTATACCAAGAAATCATGTAAATATGATATTATACATCAATTTACTACTAAACTGAACTGTTAGATCCTGTAAATTTAATAACAGGGTAGTTGTTTTTTATTTGAATTTAAAATCTAGTTTGTTATAGCATTTGTGATGGCTTATATGTGTCAAAGTAGCCATGTGTTGTTACTTCATCTTGCTCATTGTCGTGAACTCATGTTTATTACATCCATGGAACCATCTTCGAGGTTGATGTGTGAGCTTTTTGGATCGCACTACCTGGGATAAATGAAAGTTATTTTATTAGATAAAAATGGGCATATGCCAAATCCTGAATTGGGCTGCAAAATTCTTTATCTGCAGCTAAAATGGAAGTGGGAGGAATGATCAATAAGGAGTCATTTATATAAAAAATGACCTAATTATATATATTCAATGGATGGTCCTGTAATGTTTTATATAAACTTATTTCTTGTAAGCATTCAAAGATCTATCAAGGACTAAAATTAAGAAAATGATACTTTACAATCACCACATTGTCTGTTTTCCTTAACTGCAATTTATATAAACATTAACAAGTAAAATTGTGCAAACAAACTAATTCAATTGCTAATGACTACTATCAAAACAATAAAAAACAAGCTGTAGATCATATATCAATAGCATTTTAAGTCCCAAAATATAGTTATAATAGCAGCTTCTATGAAGAATAGAGTTGAATTCATGTAGTTCTCCCCTTCATATCTACCCTAACTGGTCACTTTGATCAGAATCTACTTTCTCCAGCCATACGGGTGCTTTGTTCATCCTCTATTGTAATCCCATGTGCTTGGTTAAGAGGGTTTTTGCAAGTGCTTCTATGGTGTCCCCATAGATCGCACTTGCCACATTTATGAACATTTTTACTCTTCTGGCTATTACTCTTTAGAAAGTTTTTGAATATATTCTTTTTTGGTCTCACATGTGGCCTCAAAGTTTTTGGTATCCTAATGTTTAATCTATCATCCACTATTTTCCATTAGTCCTTCCCTATAAGATTTGTTATTGCTCTATCGTATGTCATTCTATATCTACTATTAGAAATAGTTTGTTAACAAATTATCAACATGCAATTAGAAAAAAAAGTCTATTAAGATATACTTATTTACATGGTAACTATCATCAATATATATATGTGTCATAAAGGGTACTCCTTACTTCTAATGAAGGCAACTATGTGAATGCTTGGTAAGTCGGTCATCTGCCAGAATCTATAACTGTATTCTCTATTTATCTCATGCCTTTCTTAACAGCCTTCAATTGCAAACATTTTCGAAGTTGACTACCTACTAACAAAGTACTCTTTTCTAGTGGTTACTTCATGAATGTACTCTTCAATATGAGGAACTAACTCATCATACCATCTCGTTAAGTCTATCTTCCTCTTAGTCCTTTGCTTTATGATCATTCATTTAAGCATGTCAATAAGATCCACAATAAGTTTATCCCTTGCAAGTCCTACCCAAGAATTAAAAGATTTTGTCATATTATGGTGTTGTAACTATTCCTGATGTCAACTGAGAAAGTGCTTCTAAACCATTTATAAGGTAATGGCACTAAATATGAATGAATTTGTTAATTAATACTAAAGATTTCAGCAACCTTCACATAAAATTCATATCTTGCGTAGGAATTCATAGTTGACCACGCTAAGCTATGTAGTTTATGGTTATCAGAACAATGAAAATATTTTTTAGGGTTCTTCCATAAATTATGTATATAAACTCTATGTTCTAAATTAAGAAACACCTTCCTGATTGCTTCACCTAATTTTTTTTTCATATCTGAAATAAATGTTAATGAATATAACTCATAGCCAATGTTTATTAACAAATTTTCTAGAAGCCATTGTCATGTACTCTTGGGCTTACTTTCTACCATCGCAAACAAATCATTATTCTATCTAGTGAGTTTTTTTTTGCATCATGAAAAAAAAAAGAAAAAAAGAAGTGAGTTTGTTGATAGCAACACCCCTTCAATTTCAAGTGGTAAGTATCAGTACTATAAAATATTTTCATATGTTAGAAAGCCATCAATGCAATTAAAGCTGACATAGAATCACTAGAATGAATAATCACCACTATCATAAAGTGTACATAATGTGGGATCTTGGATTCCTTCTAACAAGCTTTGAACTCAGTGTTGGAACCCACTTATTGTTATCTTCAACTCCTCCAAACATCATACTTCTAGCATGTTCTCTTGAATGCCACAACTACATATATGATAATGATAACCCATAAGTTGTCTAAGTTATTTTTGATATGTTTAAGAGGAATATTTGGTTGTTTCTTCACAATGTCTTATATTTCTTGAACTACACAAGTAAATGTTGCCAATTTATTCTCGACTCTATTAACACCTGGACATGTACGCATCCTTATTAACTTTCTAACCTCAAAGGTCTGCCCATCTGTGTAGAGTGATGTTCGAATTCTCTATGGACAATCTTAATATGAGCAAGTGCTATAACATGAGTTCAATCTCTAGCTTTGATCTTAACCCAAAAATTGTTTCTAATTGTTGTAATTTTGAGGTTTGCTTGAAGCTCAATGAATCTAGAAAGCATGCAACAACTAATAAAGCTTTATCATTTACAACTTCATCCACCCTAAACTCATTACTGAAAGCTTCAAGAAGAAAGTTAGAAGCATCAGAATTGTTAGTACTTGAATGATGGCTCTCTAATATATCACTATCACATCAAACTTCTTTACCTTGTGAGCATATAATATTTTCATTATCTTCTTGTGTTGTCACCACCATCTCAACCTTGTCACTTGCATGATACTCCTCAATCATTTTTAGATTCTCGAAATCAATTTCAACATGCTTGTATTTTTTTGGCAATGTCCTAAAAGTATGATAGTACAATTTAAATATATGTCCACTCAGCCAAAGATAAATGCCTTCAACCTCTTTCTTGAGCATAAATAAACTAATTTAAGTCTTTCTCAAGCTTAATTTTCATCTACTTCACATCTTCATATTTTCTTCTATATATATATTCCACTTCGGCCCAATATCAATTAAATTTGAGTAGCTAGCCATTGACACATATCTACAGTTAAATTCAAGGTTAAACCCTTAAGAAATTAGTTATAAAATTATAAAAAAGAAAAAAAAGAAAAAAAAAATTGAGAGTTTGAGTTGGAAGTTATGAACATTAACTTCACCTCTAATCTACTAAAACTTCATATGAAGGGATAAATTGTTAAGAAAATTTAGGTAAGAGAGCTTATATATATATATATATATATATATATATATATATATATATATATATATATATATAAGGTTTTATTTTTATTCATCTAGTCTAGTTGGAGAAAGAGGAAGTGAAGTATATATACATATTAGGCATATAGTTTTAGCATTACTATGTGAACATTACTCAAATGATTTTGGAGTAAATTTAGATAACTGTTATAAAGGTCTATAGATTGCTAGTTGAGATTCATTCCCTATTCTTATTAGTTTTAATATTATTTGTGAGATTGTTGACTTCACTTTCAGAGTGAGGTTGGCTACCTTCTTTTTAGACGTATGATCCATCTAAGCACTAATACTTCCCTAGCACTAAGACACTCTTAGTAGTTAGGAAAACACTCACCCCACGCCTAGAGACTCAGAAGGCTCAACTCTAGGGCTAGTCCCCGACTTACTATAGGTAGAACACTGCCTATTGTGAACCCAACCATATCCTAGATTAAACCAATGGACCCAAACTAAATCAAATGATTGTCAATCAAAACCTCAAGCCAAAAACAATTTGACTTAGGCTCAACATAATCTATCATAGTTCAATTAAGTTAGGCAACCAAGCTAACTTAACTTAGCTCATTTAGATTCAAGAAGGCCAAATCCAAGATCAATTCAACTCCAATTGAAACCTCATTCACCTGAATTCATATGAATCCTAATTGAGCTTGAGAAAGCTTTGACTTCAATCCAATTAGACCAAAACCCAATCGACTTGGCCCTTGATCCGACTTAGCTCATTTGAACTTCATAGGGTCAAAACTTAATTCAACTTTATCCAAGCCAAATTAAATTGATCTAAACCTCATGATTGCTCCAATGCATCTGAACACCATTCCAATTCATTTCAACCCATTGGGCCAAACCAATTGACCTAAGTTGACCCATTTGACCTAAAGAGGTCAAATGTGCTATAACCAAGTCTAACCCAAATTGATTGTGATCAAAATCACTAATCAACTCCAAATTTATCATTAAACATGTTTCAACCTTCACACTTCCAATTCAATCTAATCAACCCAATAGGTTCACTTGACCCAATTGGTCATAGATGATCGATTTGATTCAAACTTCAATCCAACCTAAATTAGATTAAATCAACCTATCCAATCTCTTCCATAATGATTGTTGATCATTCTTGATTATCCAATTGTAATCAATTGGGTCAAATGAAGCCAATTTGGCCACTTAACCCAATTTGACCTAGGGTCAAATCTCATTTCAATCCAAATTGATTGTAACCAATGTCTCTAATTAATCATGACTTGATTATTGAACATCCTATAATCATCAATTAAAGCTAATTTGGCTAAGCCAACCAAATTGACCTACTTAGCCCAAATTGACATAAAAAATCAAATAGAACTAAAACTCATTGTAATCCAAGTCAATTCAAATCAACATATACAATCATTCTCAAATGATCAATCAAATATAGATCAACCCTTCATTCAACCAAATCTGACTAAATTAATCAATTTGGCCCATTTGGCATAAATGAACCCATATAAACCAAACCCAAATTCACTCCAAATTGAGTCAAATGAATTACACCAATGCATTCTAAATGACCAATTGAACATAATCCAAGTGCCCTCTTGACCTAATTTGGTCAATTGGTCAACATAACCCAATTGAACCCAAATTAACTTATGTATGTCATATTGAGTCAACCTTAACCAAATCAAGCCCAAACACAACCAAACTTGGCATGACTCATTCTTAAGTCCCCATTGACCAGCCCAAGTAGACCTAATCCAAGGTGACCCAGTTCAGCCAAAACCAAGTGAACCAAGAGTTCCCAATAAGGCAAAAATCTAAAATAGCAAGGTTCAACTGCTCCCTTGGGTTAAGCAGCCACCTAAATGTGCCTTGAGCTCCCCCATGTTGACTGAACCTAACTCAAAGTTGTTGGGCTCAACCATTGTCCAAGGTGAGGTCCCTCATCTACTGCTAATGGTTTAAATAACCAATTTCATGATGCCATGTGGAAAGCACTGCCACGTTAGCCACTGCATGGAGCTGACTGTGTAAATGGAATAATTATGATAAAAAATATGATTTAATTAACCAAAACTTCAAAACATCATAATTAATTATAGAGAAATATAAATAAACCCATTTTGGAAACCTTCGACAGAGTAGAATCTACAAAAAATAAAATCCTTTAATCTTGTCCAGTGAACAATATTTAATTAAGCTTTGAAGTTTTAATTAATTATCTTAATTAAGTCTTAATTACTTGGCTAATTGGCCTGAGATTTTGTCTGATTATCCCATGAGATGACCTTTGCCTCCCATAATTTTCTTAAGTTTGTTTGCCTAGTGAATTAAAAGAGCTTATTTTTCAAATCCTAATCACCTATTTTAAACATGTAATAATTATAAAAAATATAAAAAAATTACAAGATTAATTATGGATGTTTAATTAATTATAAAAATAGTAATGGTTCCTAAAAAAAATATTGGGGACTTTTGATCCCATTTATTCTTCCAAAGTCACCCGTAAGGGTATTTAATGAATTAATTAAATAGTTTAGTTAAATTGGAGAATAAATAACCTTTATAATTAATTAGTTGATTAAAATTCTTAATTAAGCCTCCTTATGTGCTTAGCTAACATAAGGAACCTTCAATGAAATCAAGATCCTCCAATGGTGTGGAGAATTTTTGAAGTAATTAATTAATTTGATTTTCCTCTTAATTTAATTAATTATTAATCATGGGTTTAATTACATAAGAACCTTAGGGTGTTGCTGATTTTATCTTCCATCATTTCATCATAATTTTTAAGCCCTTAATTAAGAATTAATCAAATTGAGAAGCTTCTTTAGGAGGGAATTTGAATGGTTAAATAATGGAATGAAATTTAATTAAATCAAAAAAATCACTTAGTGCTCCTTTAAACCTCTTAATGATCAAAGAAGGGTAAAGTTAATCCAAATCACTTAACATCTTCCTTAGGTTTAAATAACTCAAAATCTCAAACTTAAATTTAATTAATTTGATGAGGTGTAGGATATTCATATGATTGTACTATGTCCTTAGGAATTAATGAATCTAAAGGTGATGTTTAGTAAAGTTTCAATTGCTTTACTTAATGCATTCAACTTGTATGTTAATGAATTCATGTCTTTGAAATCATATAAAAAATTACATCAACTGTATGCATTTGAATTAAGTAGAGTGGCTATTATCACTAATAAATCTGAAAGCTATTTTCCTTAAGCACTAAAAGAACTATATGAATAAGTTTTATTAATTGCATGCATTTGAACTAAGAAGTGTGGCTATTATCAATATTAAATTTCAAATTATTTTGTATACAAATGAATATGAGTTGGAATGTTGATTTTGATCTTTCACATGAGTAAATCATAAATCATAAAAGTATATAGTCTAGACATCCCGGGAACACGAGACTTCAAGTAGTCCCAAGGGGGTCTTTAATTACCTCAATTCCTTGGTTCAACAACGACACATACCTTATGATTTGTGATGAGTTATGTGATAGTGATAAATCAATGTCATTATTTAAATGTAAAGTAATTTTTCCAAGATTCATATTTATGTTCTTACATGTGCATGTACACTTTTGAATTAACAAGTATATAATCTAGACATCTCGGGAACATGAGTCTTTAAGTAGTCCTAAGAGGGTCTTTAATTACCTCACTTTCTTAGTTCAACAATGACACATACTTGTAAATATTCATTGTGTACATACATACATGTGTTAACATAAAGTTGAAAATGTATAAAAAAAAAGAGGAGGTCATTTCTTTCAAAATGTAATCCATACATCATATAACCCAACCCATGCTATTCAACTAATGATCTAATTAATGTTTACTCATGCATGCATTGATTATGATATGCTTAATTAAGATTCATGCAAATGTTAAAAGCAATAACATTATTTTATTAAACTCACCTTGGATTCATTAACCCTAGGTTGACTTGTATATTTTAAAATAAATTTTCTAAGCTAAATCCTAACATAAAAGAAATCACAAAGTCTAAAAGCTACAAATCCTACCCCTTAGATCAAACTTATGGGTAGAGATGAGAGGGAGTTTGTTCTTCCTTTCTTCTATTTATAATTCTATAGTTTTTATTAAACACAAAAAGATAAAATTTGCATCCAAAACTCATCTTATGACAATAATCATGTAAAGAATAATCATCATTAATGGGTAATTTGAAGGTCCAGCATTAGAAAAAGTTTAAATCTAATGCCAACAAAGACATATCTCATTAAGCCTTACACACACTTTAGAATGATAGGCCACATACTCTAATCTTAAATTAAGATGTTGTTCGTCATGGTGGTGTGATATTTTATTTTATGATGTAATATTTTAGACTGAATGTTACGATTATTTGTACATAGTCTGGATGTTAGGATGACATTAGACTAATGATATTTTTTGTAGGGTATCGTGCTTAAGGAATCATTATAATAATAATAAAAATATAAATACTTCTTGCTTGCTTGTGTTATTAAGACCCTAAGCATAATCTAATAGGATATGTGGGCTTTGTTATTCAATGTAGGGTGTTAAATCTAAATATATGGAATACAATTGCTTAGTTTAAATGTGTGTTATATTAATCTCTATTTTGTAAGTGTAGATAGAATTAATTTTTCACAAAAATGTAATTTTTTGTAATAAGATTAGGATTAAAGCTATGGGGTTTAAGATAAGCAATGGCTAGAAGGCTTAAACTTGGGAGGCTCTATGAAGCTTGGAGTGTTCAAATCCAAGAAGTGAAGATGAAGAAGAATTGAATACCCCCACAACTTTTTCTTTTATTGTAATTTTAATTATAATCCGAGCTGTATAAAGGTAGAGCTCGACTACCCAATTTCTTTTCTTTTTTGAGTTGTGCGACTGTACCCAACCTTGTTGATCTCTTATTCTTTTATAAAATTGATTGTTTGATTATTGTGTTTACTTTTATTGTGCAATAGAAATGATATGCTTTTCATAGGCTTCTTAAAGTTTGATTGTTTAATATATGTCCTGGATGCAGTAGACTTTTTCAAAAAAATTAATTTTTCTATCCCAATTTAATAATTTAAATTAAAAGTTAATCAACTCATAACCTCACCATGAAGCTTAAGATATTAATCAAGAAAATAAAAGATTTAGCAATCCCTTAGTTGTATGGTTGTATGTTATAATATCATGCATGCATATTATTTTATTCTTGCAAATAGGGGACCTCCACTCTTGCATGATTGGGGACATGCTTGACATGTGAGAGCCATCTCTTGTAGTGGAGAACACCCCTTTCCTTTTGATTTAGCCCATAAACAATTTTAATCATACATTTAGTGAGAAACTCTCCCAAGCCTGAGTCAAAAATGAAATATAAATTTATAAATTTTATTACATTAGTTTATGTCATAACTTGTACACCAATCATGATCTAATCTCTTAGCGAGTGAGTTTAGGACTTTAGATTTGTTTCTAATTAATAACAGTCTACTTATCTTGAATTTATATATGACTAGCCCACATGATTTTAAAATCGTTAGAGGTGTTAGCTGGCAACCACTTCAAGCAGTCTACTCTCTATAATGAAAGTTAACCAATATATCTCATTCCCCTGAGTAGAATTAGGTCAAGCTCTTTGCTTGTGCTAGAGCACTCTAGATATAGATTCAGAGGCTTATTATTTCTCTTCTATATAAGTATAAGTCCTCAGCTCGTAGACATCTCTACAACCTTGTGTTGTTGGAATCTAAGTCCTAGCTTCCTGTGGTATTTTTTTTCGGATTGGGGGGGGGGACACCACATAGATCATAGTGGGTATTTATTGAAGTGATCGGATGGAACATTAAGGTATAATGTACTATCTTGAAAGATAGAGGCATCACTCTTCAATAGACCTAATCACTTAATACATACTTCTAAGGCATGATGAGTCTTCGAATATACCAAATATTTCTTCCCTGCTTTACATGGATGAATAAATCAGAGTTTGTATTAAACTAGGATTTTAAGTTCCCTATGGAGGCAATCCTCCATAGTTAATTATATCTTAGGGAATGAAATTTTGTAAGAATACTCTCGATAGAAGTAGATAATTATCATCTCCAAAGATTTTAAGATTACACTATCAAAGGATTGCTTATGTTTGGAAAATCAAGTGGGAAAGTTCAAGGAGAAGACTTATTTTTAGAATCTGAAAGGAGGAAGTAGGAAATGCTCATGATACTAGGAAGCCTAGTGAGCATTCCAATCTATCATATAATTGAGCTTTATATATTTGAAAATAAAGAGATTTATTTATTTGAGTTAAATTTTATTAGATTGCTAGAGCTTATAATTCACCAATATAGGATTGTGAAAATGTCTAAGAGGTGAGGATTTATACTTGTAGCTTGAAAGAAACAGCTACCTCGGATCCTAAATCTAGGAAGCTTTAGTAAGAGCTAAAGCACATCCTAAATCTAAGCGACAGGTGGACATAAGGGTTTACCTCCATAAGAGAGAATAAACATGTCCGAATTCTAGACTTATAACTGCCTGGAGTGGCTGCTAGCTAACTCCTCCTATGCTTTTAAAACCATGTAGTCTAGTCTTATGAATTACAAGATAGCTAGGGTAGTTATTTAATTTGAAAGAGACTAAAGTCCTAAACCCACTCCCTAAAAAACTAGAGAAAGAGTAGTATGAGCATATGACTTAATCTATTAATGCAAAATATTTTCAAATTATATTTCATTTTTTACAGGCCATTTTAACAAAGGCTTTGGAAATTTTCATATGCCTAAATGCATGATGAAGTAGATTATTGCTCAAATCAAAAGAGAAAGGGTGAAGCTCAGTCAGTAGGGGTTGCTCTCATGGGTCAAGCGATCCCTATGCATGTAAAGATGGAGGCTCTCATTTTTAGCAAGAGTGATAGAAGATGCATGCATGATGTGAGACATACAACATTTAGCTAAGGGGTTGCTAAATCTTTTAATTATCTTGATTATAACTGAGGCTTTATGATGACCTCACTTTTGGAGTGAGTTCTCAATCTCCTCATCTTAGGGTTAGGAGTCTTCTAGATATTAAGACTTTCTTAGTCATAAGACACTTTTAGTGATTAGGTGAATAATTAACCTAAGCCTAGAGACTTATAAAGGTTAATCATAGGATTAGGCAATGCCTTAGGGACTTAAGGAAAATCACCTACTCTACAGCTTAAACTCAATCCATGTACACCTTATTAAATTCAATTCAAATCCAAATTTCAAACCAAACCTCAAATTCGATTTGAACTCAAATCTAAATCCAAATTTCAAATCAAATGATTGAAGCCCTTGATCAAATCTTCCTTAAGCCTTATGATTGGATCCCATGAATTTAGTCAAATTTCTATCCAATTCAACCCAAACTTGATTGATTTCTTCATGAATCAATCATATCTTCAATCACATTCATAAATATAAATAAAATCCATAATCAAATCATCAAAACTAAATCAAACTAAATCAAATCAAATCAAATCCTTCTAAGCCCTTTGGACCTACCTCCATGGACTTAGCCAAATTTGCCTTCAAACCCCTTCAAACTCAATTGATTTTCTTATAAATCAATTGTACCTTCAATTATCTTCCCAAATATAAATCAAACAGCCAAAAACTAAATCTAAATCAAATCAAAACCCAAATTTGAACCATTTGAGCCAATTCCTTGGATTCAACCAAATGACATCCAAATCAAACCAAAATTAATGGATTTTCTCTTGAATCAATCATTCCTTGAATTACCTATCCAAATATAAATGAAATCTACAATCATCGAGTCAAACCAAAATTAACCTAAGTCAAACCCAACTTAGCCCATTTGACTTGAAATATTCAAATGAACCAAAACTCATTTGAATCCAAACCAATTGCAATTGGATTTATATATCAATCCCAATTCCATATATAAACTCAACTAGATAAAACTCAACCCAAAATTAAGCCAACTAAATCCAATTGGTTCGCTTGACCCAAAGTAGCCTATTTGACCTACATTAACCAAAATCCAATTCACTCCAAATCAAAATAAATTATGCGAACCCAAACTTTACGACATGATTGTTGATCATGCTAAGCTTATCAAATGTCATAAATTTTGTCAAACCAAGTTAACCTAGCTCGTTGACCAAGTCAACCCTTTAACCCATTTGAACCCAAACTAGCCAATTGCAACCTAAGCCAAATCCATTGAAACCAATGATTCAAATCAACCCAAAATCAACATTTAAATATGACCTGACCTTCAATTGAGCCAAACCTAGCCTAAGTGGCTCTCTTGACCCAAGTTGACCCAAATTGACCTAAATGGCCAAAATGGGTCAAATCAAAATCCAATCTAAATTGATTGCGACCAATGGATCAAGTTCATTCCAAATTGATTGTTAAACTTGACCAAGGCCACAATTGAATTCAATTTAGCTAATTGACCCCCATAATCCAAATTGACATAAAGGGTCAAATTGGATTGAACCCAAATTAAATTTAAATTAAATCAAATCAAAGCATGCAATTCTCTCCAAATGGTCATATGAACTTGACCCAACCCTTGGTTTGACCCAATTTGACCAATTGCTCAACCTAACTCATTTTGACCCAAAGTCAAATTAAACCTAATGAGCTCCAAATGACATGAAATTTGGCCTAACTCACTTTTGACTCATTTCAAATCTAGCCAAATCAAATCTAATGCCAAATGACCACTATACCATTGGTCCAAGGGTGTCACATAAGACAAAATACCCATGTGAATGGTCATTTCTCTTTCCTGACCACTTATCACTCATCCATTGGTCCACCTAAGCTCCAAGGACATTGACCAATTTAACCCAATAGGTGATTGGATTGGCCATGAATCATGGGGAGGTGAATTCACCTCATCTCCCCTATTAGTGCATTTGAAACCCATCGAACAACCACTAATCCCTCTTGGTAGCCACTAACCCCTCTTGGCCAACCAAACTAAGCCACTTAAAATGATTCCTTGCCATTCCCAACCACCCCAACCCATAGGACATCCACTAGGAGCCAAATAAATCACCATTAGTGGTGATTGTTAGCCAAAACCAAACATAAGGGGAAAGAAGCAAAAGGAGAACTCATTTTGCTATCATACACCCTCTAGGAGCTCCTCCAAGCAACTAGAAACTCATTCCTACTTCCTTTGGGCTAGAAGAACACCAAACTGAATGGATTCTGATAAGGAGGCAGCAACCATTGGTGGATACAACATGCTAAGTGAAGGCAAGGATCTAGGTTCATCCCAAGGCTTCTTCCTGTATCTAGGAGTGTGCTCGAATCAACACTACCACTGGAAACCATCCCCGATGAGATAATTTTCAAATTCTTTAGCCGACCATAGGTTCTTTTATTTGTGATGATTCTTGCATGATTTTAAAAATTTAACTTAAAAAAATCCATGAATTCTTTATTTTATATAATCCTAATGCAAAAATAGGAGTTTTCTGGTGAGAATCGATGCAAATTTGAGCTCGTTTGAACAAAATTTCATTCAATTTCATAAAAAACTCATAAATCCCTCTTGATTTTACTGTTCACCCATCACTTTCATAGGCTAAGAAGCAGTAACAGTTCGATCCTACTTCAGGGAATCAAATGATCTAGATTTCATGCCAGATCACGTGTTTCGAGCCTTCAGATCATGGATCTGATCTGGACCGTCAGATATGTGATCAGACCATCCGATTGAAATCACACATCCACATGTTTTCCTGCTCGAAGGCCATGTTAGCACCGCGTGGCCCAATCGCGCTGCACCACGAGGCCAATAACGCGTCACCATGTGGCACCGCGTTGCCATGTGAGCACCACGTGGTGCTGACTGAGATAAGTAGGAAATTTGGTCATTTTTGAATTTTAAAAATTATTTAAATCACCTCAAACTTCAAAATTCATAGAAAATAAAATACTTAACTAAAAACTTATCTTTTCAAGAGAAATCTAACAAACCCAAAATCCCCAAATTTTATTGTATATTTTGAGCTTAATTTAGGTTTTAGTGAAAAATAAAATTTCATTAATTAAATCCAAAATACACATCAGATTGATTTGAAATTTTTAGAGGTTAAAATTGAAGTTAAAATACACATACCATAAAAATTTCAAGTCAAAAGGATTTCTATATCGGGAGATATTGCATTCTGAAGCTGAACAAGTCTATTTTAGCAAAAAAGTAAATTAATGGACTTTATAAAAATCATGAAAAATCATTTAAATTAGCTGAAACTTTGAAAAATTATAAAAAATCATAGAAAAATCATGAAAAAACAAGTAAATATTCATTTTGAAAGCATTTCAGAGGAGATTCCATTAAAATTGATTCCAATTAATTTTGAATAGTGATTAATACTTAATTAAGGTTTAAATGAAAACTTAGTTAGCTTAGTTAAGCCCTAACTTAAGTAATTAATCCCAAATTTTATGTATTAGTTTAATGGGATGACCTCTGCTTCCCATAATTTTCTTGGGATTTATTGTTTGGTTAATTAGAAGAATTGAGCATTTAAGCCTAATTACTCTCTTGATCCACTTAATGGCTAATTAACACCCTAAATAGTAATAAATAAATTAATTAAAATCACTAATCACTATCTAACAATGAATGGACAAGGGGAGTGGGGTTAGGACCTCTTTTCTAGCTTCTTCCCCTAAGTCTACTTCATCTTGAAAGAAAGTTAATTAATATGAAGATTAATTAAGGGTTAATTAACTAATTAAGTGGCTTAACTAATAAAATTGAAATCATAATCACATAAAATAATTAACAACGAAATTAAGGGTTCCTCTTTATGTGTTTAATAACATAAAGACTCTTTAAGAAAATTATGATTAGCCCATAAGTGTAAAAAAATTATAAAAGAACTTAGTTAGATTCTTTAATTTAATTAACCCTTAGTTATGAGCCATTTGCATTAGATCCTTGGAGGAGCATTGTAATTTTATTTCCTCACATATTCATGTCATTTGTGGCTCATAGTTAAGTGGTTAATCAAATTAAAGAAGCATAGATAAGGGTAATTAATTGATTTAATTAAGAATTCAACTTGATTAATTCATAAAATTCACTTAATTATCTTTTCTTAAACCAAATCAAATTACCAATGTGAGAATGGGATCATAACAATAAATAATTCTTCTTCTATTTAAACTTAATCAAAATCTTAAGTCATAAATAATAATTAAAAAGCCTTGGTTTTCTTTAAATACTTTTATTTGAGATGGTTCTCCTTAGGAATTAACTTAGTTGAATGAAATTATGTGTTTATATTTATTAATTCCTTTCCAATCATGTTAGATGTTATGTGTCACTTGAATCATTCATCCATATCTTCTAAAATTAATTAAATCAAATGATTTTTTTTTATGGTAAGCTTGCATGTGTTGATTAACTTAATATATTTGTGGTTATTATCACTATTAAATCAAAATCTATTTTTTTTTCAAAAATTTACAAATCAACTACAATATTTGGAGTGATAGTAGTTATAAATATTTATAAGCTTGCATGTATTTATCGATTAAATGTGTGAATGAAATCTTCTTTTCCTTTAATTCATATGTGTCTTTACATGTATTTGAATGTATTAAGTATATAATCTAGACATCCTGAGAATACGAGGCTTTAGGTAGCTCCAAGGAGGTCATTTGATTACCTCATTTTCCTGGTTAATAACGACACGTACTTATTTAATTTTATTTATATGTATTACTACATTAGGATGCAGATACAACTTTAATTCACATAAATAAATGACTCAATCAAATAAAATACAATTTTTGCATGACTTTTCATTCTTTTAGTTATTTGTACATTCATGTGTATTTAAGAATAGTAGGTATATTTAGTCTAGACACTCCGGGAACATGAGACTTTAAGTAGCCATAAGGAGGTCTTTGATTACCTTATTTCTCTGGTTAACAATGGCTAAGTACTTAAAACTTTTATACACTTATATGTGAATTTGGCTAATGAGTGAAAATCTCATTTTCTACAAAATACACATGCATCTTTCATTTAAAGTGTGCTAAAAGAAATATGTTGCATGCATAGTTATACTTAGAATTAAGTCATATGCATGCTACATGTGATGGAAAAGAATAACTTGATATATGTCATATGATAGTAATTCAATTAAGTTAATCTTAAGAAGCCTTTCATATTGAATGGAATCATTTAAGGTGAACCTAAACTTAGGATTAATTTAAAATGTGTAATAAGCCATTCACTAAAGAGAACTAAATCAAATTAACATGCTTTAGAAAGTGGCTTAAGGTAGGGATGAAAGAGGCTAAACCTCTTTCTTCTCTTTATAACACTTATTTGATAAGTGTAATCATATGAAATAAAATGAAACACAAATTAAAATTCTCAAATCAATTAACCAACTTGAAGTGAAATCATCCTTTATGGTTAAATTGAATTCCTTTCACACTTAGATAAACATAGCCTTAATGCCTAGTAAGACATACCACACAAGCCTTAACACATATATTAAATCTAAGTCACTACTTATAGTCCTAAGTTAGGATGATGTATGTTTGGTGTATGCTTTTATTTTGTGATGTAATATTTTAGACTGGATGTTTTGTAGACTGGATGGTAGGCTGTGATTATCCTAATCATATTTTATGCAGGGATTATGGATAAGGGGCCTCTTAAAAATAAATATAAATGCTCTCTTTGCTGGTTTCTTAAACTTCTAAGCATAATCTAAGTTAGGACAGGCGGGCTTGGTTACCCATGTGCAGGGTACTAAGTCTAAATTATGATATAACTGCTTGAGATTGTATGTGTGTTTAGCTAACACTTACTTTACAGGTGTAGTTAGATTTACTTTTCCTATTTTTAATGTAATTTTATATTAGGAATTAGGATTAGTGCTATAGGAGATTAGGATGAGCAGTGGCTAGAAGGCTTTATCCTGGGAGGCCCTATGATGCCTTTGAAGTGGAGCAAATCAAATCAAAAAGACAAGAAAGAGACATGATGAAATGAAGGAGTAATGAAGACTCTCATAGCATCCATTCATTGTAATTATAATTATTCTTTCAATTTTTGGGTTGTATAAGGGTAGAGCTTACCTACCCATCCTTTATTTTTTCAGTTGTACAGTGACACCTGACCGCATCGGCCTCTTATTCTTTTAAGCTAGTTATAACATTATTTGATGTTATGTTTAGCGTGCACATTACAAATAGCATGCTTTTCATAGTTTCTTATGATTGATGCTTTAATGTGTGGCCTAGATACGATTAGGCTCTTAGGGTAAAATTATTTTTTTCTACCCTAATTAATCACTCATAATTAATTTTTCTATAACTCATAACTTCACATAAATCCTAGGACATAAATCAAGATAATTAAAAGATTTAGCAACCCCTTAGTTGAATGTTATATGTTTAGCATCATATATTCATATTATTTCACTCTTGCTAAGAGAGGATTTCCATCCTTGCATGATAGGAGAAGGTTTGACCATTGAGAGCCTCCTCTATGTTGAAAAATACCTCTTTCTCACTGATTTAGCCCATAATCAACTTCATCATATATTTAGGCATAATAAATCCTATGGCCTTTGTCAAAATAAAGTGTTAAAATAAGGTGTCAAAAATCAATTAAAATTTGAAAAGATTTCTCATTAGACTAAGTCATTGCTCATACCACTCATGCTTTAGTCTCTAAGGGAGTGAGTTTAAGAACTTTAGTTTCTTTATAAATAAATAACAATCCAACTATCTTGCAAATTCATATGACCGGACCACATGGATTTAACGCATAGGAGGAGTTAGCTGGCTGCCTCTCTAGGTGGTTGTAAGCCCAACAGTCAGGTGGTCTATCCTTTCTTATGGAGGTAAACTATATACTCATTTTTCCTTAAATTTAGGTTGTGCTTTAGCTCTTACTAAAGCTCCTTAGATTTAGGGTTCAAGGTAGCTATTTTCTTCGGGCTACTAGCATAAATCCTCACCTCTTAGCCATTTTTACAACCTTATGTAGTTGGATTATAAGTCCTAGCTTTCTAATAAAATATCAACTTTAACAAAATTGATCCTCTCAATTTTAAACATAAAAAGCCCAACCATAGGATAGATTGGAATGCTCACTAGGCTTCCTAGTATCATAAAAATTTTCTACTCATTCCCTTTGGCTTCGATAATAAGTCTTCTCCTTGAGTTTTCTCACTTGAATTTTTAAATATAACCAATTTATTGATAGTCTAACCTTGAAATATTTGGAGACCCTAATTGTCTACTTTAATTGAGAGTATTCTTAAAGAATCTCCATTCCTTAGGATGTAATTAATTATAGAGACTTGCCTCCATAAGGAACTTAACAAACTCAGCTTAAAATAAACCCTGCTTTACTTTTCCATGTAAAGTAGGAGAAAAATCTCTTGTACATTCAAAGACCCATCATGCTTTAGGAGTCCTTATTAGGTGATTAGGTCCATTATAGGGTGGTGATTTCTATCTTTTGAGATAGTGCACCATTCCTTAATGTCATACCCGATCACTTCAATAAGAACCCCCTAAGATCTGCGTGGTGTCTCACATTTCAAAAATAAACACAACAGATTTTTCTGATGACTCCACTGGGGATAGTTCCACTCTCCATCTCTAGTAGATGTTATTTTCTCCAAGCATCGATAGTGGACTTATATTTTATATATGCCCAAGATTATCTTTCTTTCCGTTGACACTTAGCTTATTTCATCCTTAAGCAAAGCTAGCTAATATAATTTAGGTTTTAAGATCTCACTCTGTGTAGGTCTTAAAACCCCTATCGGGTCCCCCAATAGGTTAAAATAAATTAACTAAGCTAAAGGAGATGACTAAAAAATTTTTAAAACCTATTTATCATCTTCTTGGTGAGGCAAGGTTCATCCTATAATAAATCCTTTGCAAAAAAAATATTATTTTCAAAAAACACTTTTCAAAATAATTAAAAGTCACATGATAAAAAATTTGCATAAAGTTTTCAAAAAGATTTAAAGATAACCAAACCCCATTTAACAATGTCTACAATTATTACATGGAGGTTCTTTTAAAAAAAAAAATCAAAATCAAATAATTTTAAAATCCCTTTTTCAAAAGCACATTTTTGAAAATAGCTATCTCCATTTCAACATACCTAGGTTTGTTGGATGAAGATCCTATTTTTAAATGAAATCTTGACATAAAATCAAAATTCCATTTAGCACATTCCACATGTGCTAAGTTGGAGTTTACCTTTTCAAAAAGGATTATCACACACAAAAATTCTATTGTTGAAAATCAATAAATATAATTTAATTCCATTGACATACCCAAATTTGTCAAATGGAAATTCCCTTTTGCAAAAATCAAAGACAATTTGGACTCTACTTAACATACCCACATTTGCTAAGTAGAGTTCTCTTTTTCAAAACAAAATCAAAACACATTTGAATTCCATTTGACATACCCAAATTTGTCAAATGAGAACCCCTTTTTCAAAATAAAATCAAAACACATTTGAATTCCATTTGACATACCCAAATTTGTCAAATGAGAATTCCCTTTTTCAAACATCAAAACAAATTAGACTCTACTTAACATACCCACATTTGCTAAGTAAAGTTCCCTTTTCAAAATCATAAGCTAATCAAACACACTTGAACTCCATTTGACATACACAAATTTGTCAAATGAGAGTTCCATTTTTCAAAATTGAAAACAAATTGGACTATATTTAACATACCACATTTGCTAAATAGAAGTTCCCTTCTTTCAAAATAAAACAAAATAAGTGACATTAAACACACTCGACCCTTACTTACCATACCCAAATTTGTTAAGTAAAGGTCTCATTTTTCAAAATCAAATCAAAATACATCAAACACATTTGGGCCTTCCTTCGCATACCTAAATTTGCTAAGTAAGAACCCCATTTTCAAAACAAATTAAATACATGACACACATCATGGAAAATAAACAAAAATGCTTTCAAATATTTTCAAACATACATTTGAATCTCACTTAGCATACCCAAATTTGCTAAGTGAAGATTCTAAAATCAAAATTTCAAGCAAAAGGATAAACAAAATGAAATCATCTCCAAAGTCTCTCCAAATGTTATGAACCCAATTCAACATATTTAAATTTGTTGGATAAGGGTCTTAAAATGAAAATCAAATTCTATGGCAAAGACTCTCCTCAAATCTCTCCAATTCAATGAACACCACTTTGCATACTTAAATTTGTTAAGCGTGGGTTCAAAATTCCAAGTTAATATCAGAGATCTATTTTTGAAGATAAAAATCAAAACAAGGGTCTGCCTCAGTTACATTTCAATAAATGTAGAGGTACCAACCCAGTCAGTTCCTTTCAGTCTTCAGTCAATTCAGTTACTATGGCTCCCAGCAAGTTCTTTTTCAACTTCCTGTTGGGTGTAGATCTGGCCTTGGATCAGGCCAATCTCAGCACGACCACGACCACACATCTGATTCATTTCGGCCATGGTTTTGAGGCAGTTTGGATACTTGTGAGGGGCCAGCCCTCACCACTGTTAGTAGGGAGGAGGTGGCTGGACAGAAGACACTCCTTCACTCAACCTACTATCCTATTATGAGTTCCCCTATCTAAAGAGGAAGGTTGTGGAGGTTCTCACAACGGTGTCAGTTCTAGCTTCAGCAGTATCAGTGCCAGTGGTTCCCCTGCCAGTTCAATCAGTTGTCTTTACCACTACCCCTGTGTGAGCTAGCACCTCCTCACTAGTTTTCCTCACTGGGGAAGATTATCTTGGCTTCCGAGATAGTTTCCCCTACCTTTGAGGTAGTTTCCAACTTTTGCTCTGCCCTGCTCACCCGCAATCAGTGCCACAATAAAAATATGAAGATCAAGTGGCATCACGAGTGAGCGTCCAGGGAGATAGATGCTGCCTCCCACATTACCGAGGAGGGCTCTTGATGTGATCCCCTTTCTTGGGTGGTAGAGGATTCCATGCTCTCTCTGGTTTAGATGGAGAGTAGGATGTTAGGAGGATCACAACACCACCTCCACCACCAGCTTAGTATGAGGCACCGGCTAGGGAGAAAAGGAATCCCTATGCTGGTCTCAGGACAGTTCTTCACCAAGTTGGCAGAGCCTATAGACGCTCAGAGTTTGGTGCATTATTTGACTTAAGGCTTCTGATCCTTAGGAGTGTTAGAGATCAAATCCATAGGGAGAAGGCCATGGAGGTCAGAGCTCCTAAGAGTGCATCTCCCGTGGATCAGGATAGTGGAAGCCTGCATAGGAAGGTCATAGATAGTACCTCTGTGCAGGAGAAGGATATCAAATAAATGGTGGAAGAGACAGTGAGGGAAGCATTGGCGTAAGCCTGAGGTACCTCATCCGTTCCAAAGGGTAGATCCTACCTAGAGGAATTTTATATAGTTCAGTATTCCAAAGGGTTTGTGCCACCTTCTTTCAAGATTTTTGTTGGCAGTGGGAACCCTCGGCAGCATATAGCACACTTTAAAGCCGGTCGTTGCAACTCTGGAGGCAGTGATGCACTCCTTTTTCGCCACTTCATCAGTAGCCTGTTAGGGATTACATTTGACTAGCATGCCGAACTGCCCAACAGTTCAGTAAAAATATTTGCTGAGTTGGAGCAACTCTTTATCAAGAGGTTTACTGGAGCTCAATAAAGGTAATTATGGGCGATCTCATTGTGGCACAATAAAATCCCAATGAGTCCCTTATTGATTATATTCTTAGGTGGCAAAATCTGAGTAAGAAATGTAAACTGTAGCTATCCGAACATCATACCATAGAGATTCTTCTTAAGAATATTCATGGCCTAATTTCTTTCATGCTCAAGAGATTTACAATCAAAATCTTTGAGAAATTAATCAACAAGACAACTAGTCTGCAAGGGAAAATCAAACAGTTACCTTTTCTAGACAGTCTTCCAAGTCCAAGTGACATAAAACTTTCAAGAAGAAACCAGGGGTAGTAGTGTCAGTTGATAAAAGGAATCAACTGGCCAGAGTTCAATTTGAGAGACCTCGAGCTCAGCAGCCTTCACTTCCACCTCCTCTACCACTGCCTCAGCAATCATATCGACCACCATAGCCGCCTCAACGGCCATTACCATCACCTCCTTAGCCATATACTCAACAGTAGTACACTCAACAACATTATTCATACCCACCGCCCGGTAGCTATTATCCACCTACTCTTGCTGATAGATTAAACAAACTGTATTCATTCAAGAGGGAGGTAGTCAAGAAAATCTTTAAGTACCTCTTAAAGAAGCCTAATTTCTAACTACCAGAGCTTAAGACACCCGAGGAAGTAGGAAAGAGTGATGATCCTAACTTTTGCCCCTACCATCGCATGTTATGCCACGTCTTAGAGGATTGCATCACCTTCAATGACTGGCTTATGTGTAGCTACAAGTCGGACGCCATAGTTATCCCCAATGAATATTTATTAGAACAATCATCCAGTTCTGTTAAGGTAATCCTTGGGGATATATGTCATCCTCTTAAGACAAAAGAAGGTTGTGATATTTCCTTATCCTGGACCTCTAAAAAGATTATTTCTAAGATCAAGCAACTCTTCTTGTATGTGCCTAAGGCAGCTCAAACCTCCAACATCAAGGAAGGTTTGCAAGTTTCCAAGAAAAACTCGGGGAAGGTAGGAGCTCAGCAATAATAACAGTCTTCTCTTTCCCGGGATAGGCTAGTAGCATAGCCACAAATCGAGTCCAGCCTCCATTCCATAGTTACAGCTACTACCATGCTATCTAACTCATCCAACTCTTCTTCAAGCAGAAATATTATATCAATGGATGGGGGCACTAAATCTCTCACCCCACTCACTTGACTTGATTTCTACTTTGTACCTCCTTCAAAATCTAAAAAATCAATGAAGAAAGCTGATTCCACTTACATCTGTGCCACTATTGATGAGTTATTTGATTTCATTCTTATAAAAAGCTCTCCAAATCTTAATAGTTTTATTAATTTTGATCATCTCATTTCTAATTCAGAAATGGACTTTCCTTTTCTTAATCATACATGTTCACTGCTTGAGATAGACTTGGAGTCATCTGACTCTGAGAGTCCTATAGGAGAAGTTGAAAGTGTACCCAAGGAGCAGGTTGAACTTTCCACTAACCTTCTACAAGAGATCACAGAAGTTAACCTCTGTAGTGACAAAGTTCTACCTCCTAGGGTAGTACCTCAGGATAAGGACAAGCAAGTCATTGGATCTAGCGAGCAGACAATTCCTCCACAAGGTGTTCCACCTACAACCAAGCTTATGGAAGATCAATCCAAGGTTGACTACAACATCCTTGCCCACTTGAGAAAGTTGCCAGCTAACCTAAGCATATATGACACCCTCATCTTATCCAAAGAGATGCGGGAATCTCTAATCAAGGCTCTACTTGATCCTGAGATTTATTTAGCTCAGTTGACCGATATTGGAGAGGAGGCTCATTACTCGAAGGACATCCCAAGAGTTACATTCAGTGATGAAGACTTGCTTCTAGGGATGATCGAACATAATCGTCCCCTCTATATCATAATGGATATGAGCAGATACAGGCTATCAAGAGTGTTGGTTAATCCAGGTGGATCAATCAATATTATGAGCCTAAGAACCTTTACCTAATTGAGGATATGCATCTCCAAACTCTAAAAAGAAAGGATGATGTTGAGAAAATTTAATGAACAAGGCGATAGGGCCTTAGGTTCCATAGTGTTACCTTTGGAGATAGATGATTGGAAGACTGAAGCTAAATTTCACATTATAGACTGAGAGACAACATTTAATACTTTGCTTGGGAGACTGTAGATATATAAGAACAACACGGTTCCATCTTCTCTGCATCAGTGTATGAAGTTTGTGAGAGGTGGGATTACCTACTGTGTCAAAGGAGATCTCAAGCCATTTATAGTTCATGAGGTCGGCATATATGAAGATGCAGCCTACTACCTCCCTTAAAATTAACAAGTCCATTCTCGTAAACTTGGCCAAAGTTCAAAAATAAAATAAAAAGAGAAAGGAAAAGAAAGAGAAAAATAAAAAGAAAAAGAGAAAGAAAATGAAAAAGAAAATAAAAGGGAATGAAAAATAGATTTGGAGGAAGAAGTGGAGCCTGATATTAGATTCCACCCACAGTTCATTATTCCATTCAAATACATGGGTAGGATGACCTGACCTCTACTAGGCAAAGGAAGAGTCCAGTTCAGAGGTAGTCCTAGGGGCAAAAAACCTCCTTATTGGCCACCCAATAGGAGATATGTCCCAGCTACCAGAAGTACACCCGCTCCATATAGATTTAGAATCTAGTTCAGAGGATGAGGCTTATATGGTTAGCGCACCAGCCATCTCTTCTCAGCAGTAGATTCCTTTGGAGGTAATAATTAAGCTAGATAGCAACAAAGATCGGTCTTTAAAGTAAAGCATGAATGTATCCAAGTGTATATGTGAAATAGTTAGGCATCAGTTGAGAACCTAAGTTGAGGGTTTGATAGTTAAGGAAGCCCCTAAGTCATCCACAAATGTGAAGACTCAGAGGTTTTTTCTGGGAGCATCATCCTCAAGTCAAGAAGTTTATGTAGAACTTGAGGATGATTTATATAAAGATTTAATAGAATTACCTTTTGATTGGTACTCACCGTGTGTTTTAAATTTAGCAAAGAAAGGATTAATTCCACATGCTTGGTCTAAACATAGGTCATATTACTTTGAAAGGCTCTAGAATAATAAATGCGAACATTCTCAATCAAGATTGAGACTAGGATTTGACATGGCGGGTCCCATTGATGATGGCGATGATGACTGCCTAGTTATCACCAACCATCTGGAGTCTGATAGGTTCTTTTCAAATCACATTAACTCTTATGAGGAGGTGTACTTAGAAACTTCAGATGATCTAGATGAGTTTCAAGTTAAAGATGCGCTGCTAGAGTTCAAAAAGGAGATCAGGTCAACCATCGATGAGCTCAAAGAAATTAACTTAGGAACTGAAGAAGATTCATGCCCAACAGACATCAATTCTTTGTTGAATGAAGCTGAAACCACTGACTTAGTTAGGCTATTAACTGAGTTTAAGGGTTACTTCACATGGAGTTATGAATAGATTCTCGATTTATCTCTTGACATAGTAGTTCATAAACTAGTAATATAGTCTAGTGCTAACCCTATCAAGTAAGCTCCTAGATGCCTGTGATTAGACATTGAACAATAGGTCATTTATGAAGTCAAGAAACTAATCAATATTGGTTTTATCAAGGAAGAAAAATATCCTACCTGGTTTGCTAGTACCATCCTTGTTAAGAAGAAAAATGGCCAAATTTGCATATGTGTCAATTTTAGGGACTTAAATAAGGCATGCCCAAAAGACAAATTTCTACTACCGATACCAGAACTAATGGTGGGATTTGCCTCATCTCATGTAGTATTCTCTTTCATGGATGGCTCATCTAGATATAACCAAATAAAGATGGCCTCTGAATATGAGAAAAATACTACCTTTCAAACCCCGATCAAAATATATTACTATAAGGTCATGCCTTTTGACCTTAAAAAAGTCGGTGCCACATAACAGCGGGCCATGACTCGAATCTTCGACGAACTCATTCATTATCAAGTCGAATGTTACATCGATAATCTCATTGTCAAAAGTAAAAAAAAAGGAAGACCATCTCTTTAACTTGAGTGTAGTTTTTGAACGGTTAAGGCAGTTTAACCTCAAAATGAATCTCCTTAAGTGTGCATTCAGAGTAGCTTCAGGGAAGTTCCTTGGGTTTGTTATCCGACACTAGGGAATCAAGATCGATTCAGGGAATATCAAAGCTATATTCAAAATGCCACCCCATAAGAGTCTAACTCAACTCAAATCATTCTAAGGGCGATTGGCATATCTAAGACACTTCATATCCAACCTATCAGAGAGTTGCTAGCCATTCTCAGCACTTATCAAAAAGAATGCCAAGTTCAAGTGGGATGATAAGTGCCAACAAGCCTTTGAAAGTATCAAACAGTACCTGATGAACCTGCCAGTTCTAGCAGCCCCTATCTCGGGCAAGCCATTGATCCTCTACACTGCTGCATTAGATGACTCCCTTGATGCTTTGTTGGCCCAAGCCAATGACGAAGGAAAAGATAACACTCTTTACTATCTCAGTCATCATCTAATCCCTGCTGAAGCCAATTATCCACCTATTGAGAAGCACTGCCTAGCTTTAATCTTTGTATCCCAAAAGCAATGACACTACATGCTCTCTCATAATGTGAACTTGTTCTCTAGAATCAATCCATTGCAATATCTCATGACATGAACGATGCTATTTAGACGATTGGCATGTTCAGCCATGATTTTATTATAGTTTGATATTACTTTCATACCCCTATGTACGGAGAAAGGACAAGCACTAGCGAATTTCTTAGCAGCACACCCACTTTCTGTTATCTCTCTGCTTAGTGATTACCTCTCCCATGAACAAATCATGAACTTAGGGGACACTAGCATTCACCACTGGGAGATGTACTTTGATGGTGTTGCTTCCTCTCGAAGAGCAGAAGAACCATAATCTACTATCCCAAGAAAGATAAGGGTAGGAATAGTTCTCCTAACTCCGGACTGTGATGTGATGAGATTCACATATCACCTCTCTAATCCATGCATCAACAACGAAGCTGAATATGAGGCTCTGATTGCCGGTCTGGAGTTAGTAGTCATGCTAAGCATTCAGAATATCAATATCTTTAGGGATTCTCAGTTAGTCATCAATCAAATCATTGGATCTTACAAGATTCTAAAGCTTAAGATCAATCACTAACATAAGTATACTATAGAGTCGTTGGCCAAAATCCTAGAGGTTACCATTTACAAGATTCATCGTGGGGAAAATGCTGTAGCTGATGCTTTAGCCAAACTTGCCAAGGAGTTGGCATGTCTAAAAGATGAGTCCATATTGATAAGGGTCCAAAATAAATAAGTTTTATCTCTTATTGATACTGAACTCATCAAAAAATACTCTCTTGAAGGGGAGGTTGCCATTGCCAAAAAGGACGAGGAGCTAGACTGGAGGTAACCATTCATTGACTACCTAACTAAAGGCAAACTACCTCAAGAGAAGTCACAAGCCCATTAGATGAAGCAGAGAGCTCTTTCCTATGCTCTCGTGGATGGTACCTTGTATCGACGGTCCTTCGATCATATGTGATTACACTGTTTAGACAACTCGAAGCCCATAAGATCGTGACCAAGGTACACTCAGGATTATGCGAAGCTCATCATCCCGGTCTGAAGATGAAAGCCAAGATCAAGAGAGTAGAATACTACTGGCCGTTGATGATTGTAGATTGCATGGATGTAGCTAGGTAATGTCACCAATGTTAGGTACACGGTGTGGTCCTACATCAACCACCCAAAGTTCAACATCCAACATTAGCCTCATGACCATTCGAGTGTTGGGGTACTAACATAGTGGGGTCTGATTGACCCTTCTTCTTGCAAGGGTCATCAGTTCATCCTAACCGCCAAATACTACTTTTTTAAGTGGGCAAAGGTGATTCCACTCAAAGAGGTCATAGCTCAGCATGTGCTCCAATTTTTCAAGAATCATATCGTATATAGGTTCTGGGTGCCTTGACAAATTATATCTGATAATGGTACTGCATTCAAGAGCGCCAAGATCGACAACTTTGCCTAGATACACAACATAGATTTGAGATACTCTATCATCTATTACCCAAGAGAAAATAACTTGGCAGAGGCTTTCAACAAAGCTCTCTTTCAAATATTAAAGAAGATGCTCGACGATGATAAGCGACAGTGGCAAGACTGACATAGCCATTTCTTAGTGTGGTCCCTCACACACCAATAGGATCCATGATAACAAACAACAAAAATATATATTCTCTTGTGGATTAGGAATTAACGCCCCTAGTGGCACCTTTTCCAAGCAGACATCCTATCTTTAGGGCAGTGTCAGCAAAACTCCATATAGGAATCGTCTGACTACTCTTGAGTTGAGATAAGTCCCCTACGCCACTCTCTCAGTAGTCACCCTTAGGCCAGATTTAACTTGTTGTGCCACCAACGGGTTACTCCGGTGGTAGTCTCTACTTCAGAAGATGTAAGTCTACTATGCATTATTTCCAGCACGATTGTTGCACATCGACGGGAAGCCCTAAGTCGGGTTTGATATGTTGTACATCAATGGGTCACCCCAGTAGCTATTCTTTACTTCAGAAATGTAAGTCTGCTATGATTTCTTCCTAGCCTAGCCATTACACACCAAAAGGCACCCCTTACATCAGATAGTCCTATCTTGTGGTTGGTAGACTACCCCTTTGGACTTGTAAATCTAAGCTAGGTCAAGGCTGATATAGCCCCTTCTTAGTGGGTCCATCACAGACTGATAGAGTCCACAACATAGCACACCAAATCAAATCAAGTCAAATCAAATTATATTAAATCAAATCAAATTAAAATAAAATTAATTTTGGCTGCTCTTGAGTTAAGGTGAGGTAAGATCCTTAGTAGCACTTTCTCAGTAGTTGCCTTAGGTTGAGTTCGATTTATTACGCATCTGTGGTATTTATTTTTTGATTCATTTTGTATGTGGGGTGGAACCACATAAATCGAGGGTGTACTTATTGAGATAATCGGGTACGACATTATTGAGGAATAGTATACTATCTCGAATGATAGAAGTCACTACCTTACAATGGACCTACTCACCTAATAAAGACTCCTAAGGCATGATGGGTCTTCGAATATACTAGAAATTTTCCCCTACTTTATATGGATGAATAAAGTAGGGTTTATTTAAACTGGATTCTAAAGTTCCCTATGGGGGCAACCCCTATAGTTAATTACATCTTAGGGAAAGTGAATCCCTTAAGAATACTCTCGATTAAAGCATGCAATTGTTATCTCTAAATAATTCAAGATAGGACTATCAATAAATTGGTTATTTTTTAGGAAATCAAGTGGGATGGATCGAAAAGGGAAGAGTTATTATTGAAACCATAGAAGATGAGTAGGGAGCGCTCATGATACTAGGAAGCCTAGTGAGCACTCCAATCTATCCTATGGTTGGGCTTTATATATTTGAAATTGATGAGATTTATTTATTTGAGTTGAAGTTTTATTAAATTTCTAGGGTTTATAATCCATTAACACAAGATTATGGAAATTCTTGAGAGGTGAGGATTTATGCTTGTAGCCCGCAAGAAATAGTAACCTCAGATCCTAAATTTAAGGAGCTTTGGCAAGGGAGAAAGCATGACCTAAATCTAAGGCGAAAGTGGGTATATAGTTTACCTCCATAAGAGAGAGTAAACCACCCAACTGTTGGACTTATTATCGCCTGGAGTGGCAGCCAGCTAACTCCTCCTACGCTTTAAGTTGGAGATCAATTGGGTGATTAATTAAGAAATAATTAAGCTAATTAAATTTCTAATTAAAACTTAATTAAGCTAAAATCACTATTCAGAATTAATTAATAATAATTTTTCTAGATTCTACTCTAAAATATCTTTAAAATGAACCCAAGTTTGTATTTTTTGGATTTTTTAAGATCAGCTATGATTTTTTAGAAGTTTTAGGCTTAAAAATGGATTAATTAACCCTAGTTAAAGCCTTAATCCTGTCAGGCCATGTGGCGGCTGACACGGCACACTTTTCATGTGGCGTGACGGGAGTGGCTATTTAAGTTATGACATTCAAAGGCTGACTCAGATGGCGGTGGACGTGATAACTCTGTGGACCATCTGATCTAAGATTAGACAGCCATGATTCAATACACAGTTTAGAGGAGAAATCAAATGATCTAATGCATGATCGAATAAAGACCATCCATCCCAATCACACGGACTAAACGGTCTGTGATTTATCTCCTCCTGTGTGGTGAGCGATGAATACCATCCATCAATTATCTCTCGATCCAAGCTCACCCGAGCTCGGATGGAGATGAAAATTATCTCACTTTGGGGAAGCAAAATAAAGAAATCTAACGGTAGAAATCGCATGACATAGAACTTTCTATCATAAAAGCAAACCTATTTTCATTCAAGGATCAATTTTAATGGCATATCTCACCGGAGCTTGTGACTGGCGATTCCAACGATTGAGGAAGATTTGTTTGGTAGAAATGAAGCCCTGTTGAGTAGCACGAGCTTTGATTTGATGTAGTTTGCTCAAAAGACCAACCCATTGCACGTATGCAATCGATCTTGATCAAATGCCACCCTCCGACCATCGAGAAGCTTGGAAAATGATTCATTTCGGCTTGTCTAGGTCCAAGGATGGTGTGTACAAAATTAATTGCACTTTCGTGGAGGTTTTAGCAAATGGCAATCGGATTAAGGCTCCCTTATTTTGGTTTCACATAAAATTGAGAGTGGAGATTTTGGGGAGCTCGAGAAGCCTTGAAAATTGCTCTGGGATCTCTTTCCTTGGCTACTAGGGTTGAATCAAGTGTGTGTCTCCGAGTTTGAGTGAGAATGAGGGGGGGGGGGATACCCCTCATTCCTTGGATCAGACAGCTATGGCTAGTTTGGATTTTTCTTGATCATTTGGCCATTTTAGAGGGTTGTGGAGGTCCTTGGATGGATGATGTGGCTCAGTTTGGTTGGGTAAGGGTGTAGAGGTGGCTAAGGGAGGTAGTGTATATCCTTGGTGGTTTGAAATGCTCCAATGGGAATGGGGAGGTGACTTCACCTCCCCATGAGTTATGGCTGACCCAACCACCTTTGGGTCAGGTCAGCCATGGTCGTTGGTGCCTAAGTGGACTTATGAATGGGTGCCAAGTGGCTACGGGGAGGAAATGACCAAATATGCATGTGTGTTTTCTCGTGGGATGCCCTAGACCCAAGGGCAAAGTGGTCATTTTGCTATGGGTAGATTTGAAATAGGTAAAAAATGGGTTAGCCCAATTTTCAAGTGGTTTGGAGTCTATTTGATATGATTTGGCTTGATTTGACCTATTTAGGTCAAATTGGATTAGGTTGGGTCAAGTTGACTAATTGGTCAAATTGGGTCAAATAAAGGGCTGGGTCAAGTTCACATGACCAATTGGAGTGTATTGTTGTCATTGGATTGATTCAATTTGCTTTGGATTTGATTATGGCTCATTTGGGTTCATATATGCCAAATGGGTCAAGTTGACCAATTTGACCAATTTGACCAAATTGGGTTGGGTTAGATATTGAGTCAAGTTCAATTGGCTAATTAAAAATGATCGTAGGCATTATTTTGGTTTAATTTGGATTTAATTTGGATTTTGGCTAATTTGACCCTTTAGGTCAATTTGGGCTAGGTTGGGTCAAGTTAACCAATTGGTCAACTTGGGCTCAGTTATGGCTTTGGTCAAGTTAAATAATCAATTTGGAATGAACTTGAGCCATTAGTTGCAATCAATTTGAATCAAATCATGATTTGACCCTTTTTGACTTTCTAGGCCAATTTGGGTTAACTTAGGTCAAATGGTCAATTTGGCTTGGTTTGGCTCAAGTGAAGGTTTGGTCATGTTCAATCATTGATTATGAGTGGGTTTGAATTAATTGTTTTTTTTATCAATTTGACATATGATGGATTTTGGCTAGTTTGGGTTTCATTTGGGCTAAATGTTGACTTGGTCAAAGGCTAGCTTTGACTTGGTTTGACCTAATTTAAGGTAATTGATCACCCTAGGGTGGTTGTTGGTTATGTTGTAAAGTTTAGAAAGGCTTAGTTCAATCCAATTTGGGTTGGATTAGAACTTGACTCAAAAGGTTCCTTTTCGGGTCAAGTGAGCCTAAATGGGTTAATTGGCTTGATCATGGCTTGATTCAAGTTTAGTTGAACTCATACATAAGCCTAGGTCAAAATATAATCCAATTACAAGTGATTTGGAGCCAAATGAGTTTTGGTTTATATAATAATTTCAAGCCAAAAGAGTCAACATGGACTTGACTTGGGTTTGGTTTGATAATGATAGTTTTTGTTTATATTTGGGTCAATGATTGTAGGAATAATTAAATCATGAAGGAATCCATGAGTTTTGAATTGGTTTGGGTATCATTTAGCCAAGTTCAAGAATTTGGCTAAAAGGGCTAAAATTACGAATTTGATTTGATTTGGGTTTGGTTTTGGCCATTTGAATTTATATTTCATTTATATTTGTGAATATAACTGAAGATATAAATGGTTCATGAGAAAATCTCTTGAGTTTGGAGTGATTTGGAAGTAAATTTTATTAAGCTTATGGAGGCCCATAAAGCTTAAGAAGGGTCTTGATTTAGTTTGATTTATTTTAATTTTATTTGGAGGGTTTGAACTTGGACTTCATTTATATTTATGAATATAAATGAAGGAATGATTGATTTATGATGAAATCAACTAAATTTGGGTTGGCTAAGCATATGAAGGTGGTTGATATGGCTTAAGAAGGGATTTTAGAATTTGCTTTTGATTATGGGTTTCAATCACTTGGAGTTTGGAATTGATTTATGATTTGGAATTTGGATTTGATTTTGAATTTGATATTTGAGAAAATCAATTGAATTGGGGCTAATATAAATTTGGCTAAGGCTAAGTCCATAAGATAAAATCAAAAGGCTTAGGAAGGGATTTAAAGTTTGAATTTAATCATGGGTTTCAATCATTTGATAGTTGAATTTGATTTTGAAATTTGGATTTTATTTGAGGTTGAATTTGATATTTGAGAAAATCAATTGAATTGGGGTTGATTTGAATTTGGTTAAGGCTAAGTCCATAAGATAAAATCAAAGGGCTTAGGAAGGGATTTAGAGTTTGAATTTCAATCATTTGATAGTTGGATTTGATTTTAGAATTTGGAGTTAATTTGAGATTGAACTTGATATTTGAGAAAATCAATTGAATTGGGGTTGCTTTGAATTTGGTTAAGGCTAAGTCCATAAGATAAAATCAAAGGGCTTAGGAAGGGATTTGGAGTTTGAATTTAATCATTGGTTTTAATCATTTGATAGTTGGATTTAGTTTTGGAATTTGGATTTGATTTGAGATTGAATTTGATATTTAAGAAAATCAACTGAATTGGGGTTGATTTGCATTTGATTAAGGCTAAGTCCATAAAATAAAATCAAAGGGCTTATGAAGGGAATTGGAGTTTGAATTTAATCATGGGTTTCAATCATTTGATAGTTGTATTTGATTTTGGAATTTGGATTTTAATTTGATGTTTGGTTTGGAAGAAGGAAGAAAGGATTGGGTTTAGGATATAGGGCAGGCATGTCCTCCTAAATCCCTAATGCACAACTTATTTTTATGGCTAACTCTTCTAAGTCTCTAGGGTTAGATTAAGTGTTCACCTAATCACTAGAAGTATTTCAAGGCTAAGGAACTCTTAGTGTCTATAAGAGTCCTAGATCTATGATGAGGAAGTTGAGAGCTCACTCTAAAAGTGAGGTCAACAAAGGGCACCCAATATGTGTTGTGTAACTGACAAGGCACACCGTACGTATTGGTGTTGATTGAGATGATCAACAACGTCCGAAGGATCATAAAAACTAATAGAAATGATCTAACCCTTAAACCTGAGATGTAGAAGGACTCAAGTTCTTAGTGTAATGCAACTTCACTCATGCCAAGGGCATAAGGGAGGAAGAAGGGATCCACTAAAAGATCAATCATGTAAACTTTTCACTAGGGAAGAGGTTCAGGTTATCCACTAAGGATAAGAGGTTTGAATTTTGATGCAAGATATGATTTGAGTAGAGTATCCATTGGGGTTTAGAATGTATAACCTGCTAGGGATATATGCATAAACCTTCCACTAGGGAAGCAGGTTCAAGTTATCCACTAGGGATAAGAATTTGATGAGATTTTTTGAGGGTGCACTCGCTAGGGAATGCAAGTTTGAATTGGATTTAATTGACTCCACTGGGGAGGTTAGGATGATTGATGTCTCATTGCGGAGAAGTCAGTTGATTGTTTATTTTAAGTTTAAATTTTGAGATGGACCCTATCAGTTTGCGATGGCCCGCACTAAGAAGGGGATATGTCAGCCTTGGCCTATCTTAGGTTTACCAATCCAAAGGGGTAGTCCACTAGCCACATGGTAGAACTATCGAACCTAAGGGGTTTGCTTTTGGTGTACAACAGGTATGCTAGGGAGAAAGCTTAGCAGAATTATATCTCCAAAAGCAAGGGACAACCATTGGGGTGATCTATTGGATGCAACAAATCAAACCTGACCTAAGGCGACTATTAAGTGAATGCCACTGGGGGACCTGTATCAGCTCAGAAGTAGTCAGAATAATATCATTTGATTGAATTGCATTTATTTTAATTTCATTTATTTTAATTTGATGGATCCCATTAGTGTGTGATGGATTTACTAAGAATAAGCTAATATCAGCCTAGACCTGTCTTAGATTTATAAATCTAAAGGGATAGTACCCCACGGGTAGAGCTAACCAACCTGGGGGGTGTGCAAAGGTGTTCAAGGAAGAAAGTGTGGGGACTCACATCCTCCTATAAAAGGACCACTAGGCCGGTTGCTTGCAAAATCGAACCGACCTAAGGTTGCCGGTTGCATCGTCTTTGGAAAGAATGTGTAATAGACTTACATCTTTCAAAGTAAAGATGATCGCTGGGGTGATTCATTGGTGGCACAACAAGTTGAACCCATCCTAAGGGCAACTACTGAGAGAGTGTCGACCCGGGGACTTATCTCAACTCAAAGTAGTCAGGCAATTCCTATAGGAGTTTTGCTAACACTGCCCTAAAGATAGGATGCCTACTTGGGAAAGGGGCCACTAGGGGCTTAAATTCTTAATCCACAAGCGAAGATATATTTTGTTTATTTTATATTATCATGGACCCTATTGGTTTTTGAGGGACCACATTAAGAAGGAGCTCATATCAGCCTAGTCCTATCTCAGACTTACTGACTAAGGGAGAATCTGCATATCTGCAAGATAAATTCTCCAACCATAGGGGTGACTACTAGGAAAGGGGGACTGTCCAATCCAAGAGTAACTAGGGTAGTGTCTAAATGGGGTCTCCAAGGATGTGATCTAAATAGAGTGCCCACAGGGGAGGTGTCGCTGGGGGCATTATCCAAAACCCTATAATAAAGTAGGTAGGTATACAGTGGCCAACTCAAGGAGAAAGCACGGGGACTCACATCTGCCAAGAGTGGTGTATCCACCGGGTGGGTCGCTATCAGCATAGCAAACACCAACCAACCTAAGGTTCCCTCAGTGTGCGATAATTAGTCTAGAAAGAGGGCATGTAGGCTTATATCTCTCTAAAGTGGAACTGATCGCCTGGATAGTTTGTCTTCGGCTTGATAGGAGCTATCCGACCCAGGGCGACTAGTAAGCGAGGAGTCTTGTGTAAGGACTAAACCAAAGCTTAAAGTAGTCAGGAGGAAGGAGCCACTTAGGTACTTATCCTAAACCTCAAATATACTCGACCCAATCAGTGCATGATGGTTAGTTCAAGAAGAAAGGTGTAGGCTTACATCTTCTTAAACGAAGTCAACATGGGGTAGCTTACCAGCTGCGTAGTAAGGCCTACCAAACTAACATGACACTCATCAGTTTGCAAAGGTCAAGTTAGGAAGAAAGTGTGGGGACTCACATCAGCCAGACAAGAAACCACTGGGGTGACACACTAACAAGGTAGCATATTAGCCCGACCTAGAGTAGCTAATGAGTGAGTGGCACAGAGGGGCTTGCTCCCACATCAAAAATAGCTCAAGACAAAAGATATGTGTTCGTTTGTGTTATGAAAGAGGGAATAGGATGCTACTTGGGTTCTCTTACACCTACCCTAAACACGTAGAAGAATGGATGAAATGGTGCCACAGGGACAATTGTGACTCCACCAAGAAAGGATGTCACTTGGGTTCTCTTACACCTAACTTAGTTATCTTAGTCAAAATAGGATGCCTCTTGGGTTCTCTTACACCTAACCTAGTAACACTGGAGGATCATTTGTAGTTTGTGTTTGTGTTGTGGAGGGATAGGATGCCATTCAAGTTTTCTTACACCAACCCTAAACATGTTGTGGTGGATTCGCAAGCTAAAGATATTTCTAACACATAAGAGATGAAATTTGATATGAAAAGAAGTTTTATTGATGATTATTTTCAAACAATATTTATGGATAGTATTTCTTTAGGTAGAGCTCATTGGTTGGAAGCATCGGGCACTCTCCCTAATAATTTATGAGCTAATAAGATCCTCCTTGGTAGGCCTTCTCTATGGTAAAAGGGCCTTCCCAAATGGGTTCAAACTTTCCTCCCATCTTTCGACGAGCAACAATTGGTCTCCTTAGAACTAAAACAAGCTCTCATACTTGAAAAGCTCTAGGACGGATCAACTTATTATGAGCTTAAATCATTTTGGCTTTGTACAATTTGAGGTTCTAGCATGCCTAGAGGCATCTCTCCTCCAAACCTTCGAGCTCTTTTAACCGCAACTTGGTGTTCTACTCTATTGTGATTTTACTATCCACAGCTATCCTTAATGATGGGAGTTAGACTTCTAATGACAGAATGACTTCAAACCCATACATTAAAGAGAATGGGGTAGATTGGGTTGGAGTTCTGTATGTGATGTGGTAGGCCCACAAGGCTTTAACTAACTGCTCATGCCATTGTCGCTTGTTGTCATCGAGTGTCTTCTTTAGTATTTAGATGAGAGTTTTGTTGAATGCTTTTGCTAGACTGTTTTCCCTCGGCTGTCTTCAATATATGATGTGTCTTTGGGCAAAGCTATTGATTTTAGTGCTCTTGAATGCAGTACCATTATCGAATATAATTTGTTGAGGCAGCCCAAACCTATATACGATATGGTTCCTGAAAAACTGGAGCACTTACTGAGCTGTGACCTCTCTGAGTGGGATTGCCTCCACCCACTTGGAAAAGTAGTCTGTGGTAGCTAGAATGAGTCAGTGACCCTTGGAAGAAGGAGGATTGATTGGACCCACTATGTCAGTACCCCAACACTTAATGGCCATGAGGCCGATGTAGGATATAGAATGTTGGGTGGTTGATGTAGGACCACACCGTGTACCTGACATTGATGGCATCTCCTAGGTACATCCATCCAGTCTGTGATCATCGAAGGACAGTAGTATCCTTATCTTTTGATCTTGGCTTTCATCTTCGGATGGAATTGATGTGCTTCACATAATCCTGAGTGTACCTCAGTCACGATCTTATGGGCTTCATGTTTGTCCAGACAATGTAAACACATATGATTGAAAGACTGCCAATATAAGGTGCCATCCACGAGAGCGTATGAAAGGGCTCTCTGCTTCACCTAATGTGATAGTGATTTCTCTTGATGTAGTTTTCCTATATGTAGGTAATCCATGAATGGTTGCCTCCAATCTAACTCATCGTCATTTTTGGCAATGACAACCTCCCATTTAAGAGAGAGTTGTGGTGAAAAATTCCTATAGAAGAGTCACCTTTCAAATCTGTGGTGAGAAATGAAAGAGGACAAGACTATAAAAATTCATCTTTTTAGGATGTCATGTAGATCCGCATATGTACTTATTCAGGTGATTGAGTACGTCATAAAAGAAATAGTGTACTATCTTGAAAGATAGAAATCATTACCCTTTAATAGACCTAATCACCTCAATAAGGACTCCTAAGGACGATGGGTCTGCATATGTACCAGAGATTCTTTCCCTACTTTACATGGAAAAGCAAAGTAGGATTTATTTTAAACTAGGTTTATTAAGTTCCCTATAGGGGCAAGCCCCCATAGTTAATTACATCCTAAGGAATGGGGATTCCTTACGAAAACTCTTGATTAAGGTAAATGATCATTGTCTTTGAAGATTTCAATAGGAAATGACTATCAATCGATTAGTTTATTTTTGAAAGATAAAATAGGATTGATTAAAAGGGGGAGTTATTAGTGAGGCCAAAGGAAGATAAGTAGGAAGTGCCCACGATGCTAGGAAACCTAGCGAGCATCTCAAACTATCCTATTGTTGGCTTTACATTTTTTTAAATTGATTTTAGATTGTTTGAGTTATATTTTTCATTAGAAATTTAGGACTTATGATTCCTTAATACAAGATTAAAGAAATACCTAAGAGGTGAGGAATTATGCTTATGGCTCACAAAAGGGAGAAGCAACCTCAAAACTTAAATCTAGGGAGCTTCGGCGAGGGCCGGAAGCACAACCTAAATCTAAGGCAAAAATGGGTAATTGGTTTGTCTCCACAAAAGAGGACAAACCACCCGACAACTTGGACTTACAACAACCTCGGGGTGGCCGCCAATTCACTCCTCCTACGATTTTAAATACATGTAGGCAAGTCTTTATGTATATGCAAGATAGCTAGGTTGTTATTTGTTTAGAAAGAGACTTAGTCCTTAAACTCACTCCCTAAAGAGACTAGATCATGTAAAGGAACATGCTTCAGATGACCTAAATCTAATGCAATTCAAATTTCATTTTTATTCTCATTTTGGACAATTATTTTGACTCAGGATAATAGGATTTTTATGACTCATGCATGAGGAATAAAGTTTTTGGCCAAAATCAGTGAGAAGGGAGGAGATGAGTTTCCACCATGGATCTTACAGGTCAAGCCAAGATTTTCTGGCAAAGGTGGAAGCCCTCCAATCAAGAGTGAAATAAGATGATGTTGTCATGATTATTTAACACTACCTTTGCCGCTGCCAAGTCTGAATGTGAAAGTGGAGGGCTGCGATAAGTGGTCGACAACCAGTGTAAAACTTGTCAAAATAATCATGACATGAATCCTTTAAATCATTATGTTAATATTAGTGCGGCCCCTTGAAGCGATGCGCTGTTTGGCTTGAATACAGTGAAAATGTGCAATGTTAAGACACGCTGTGTTAAATAAGGGTTCCCACATTATGGATAGATGTGGGCAAAGAAGTTAGTCCATGAAACTAGAATTAGGTTAGGATCTTGGAATATAGGTACTCTTACAGGTAAATTAATGGAATTAATAGATATTATGGTTCATAGAATAATAAATATTTTATGTGTTCAAGAAACTAAATGGGTTGGGGAGAAGGCTAAGGAGATTGATAGTTTAGGTTTTAAACTTTGGTATTCTGGTAAGTCGAACTAGAAATGGTGTGTGATTATAGATAAAAGTTTGAAGAATAATGTTATAAATATTAATATATGTGGAGATAGAATTATAGCTTTAAAGATTATTATTGATACTAAGATTATCAATGTTATAAGTGTTTATGCTCCTCAAGTAGGTTTTGATGTGAAAGAAAAGAATGAATTAGAGGGATTAATACAAAAGATACCCCATGAAGAAAAAGTATTTATTGGAGGAGATTTAAATGGACATGTTGGTAGAGTGGTAGAAGATTTTAAAGTGTTCATGGTGGTTATGGATTTGGAGTGACTAATGAAGAAGGTAGGACTATAATAGTTTTTTTTTAGCTTATGATTTTGTAGTTGCTAATACTTTATTTAAGAAAATAAATGAACATATTATTACTTATAAAAATGGATCTAGTAAAACACATATTGATTATTTTCTAATAAGAAAAATAGATCGTTTAGATTGTAAAGATTGTAAGGTCATTCCAAGTGAAAGTTTAAGTACCCAACATCAATTGTTAGTTTTAGATTTTAAGATGAAAAATTGTAAGAGGAAAAATAAATCAAATTATTATCATAGGATTAGATGGGGACACTTAAAGAACACAAATAAAAATATTTTTAAGAGCAAGCTACAAGAGCTTAGAATTTGGGATGTTCATAAAGAAGTTAATGTTATGTGGGAAAAAAGTAGTAAGTGAAATTAAGTTAAAAATGTGCTAAAAAGGAAAAGGTTCTTTTAATAAAACTAGTTGGTGGTAAAGTCAGAGTGTGCAAGAAAAGATAAGAAATAAGAAGCATTGTTATAAAACTTGGTTTATATGTAAAAACTTGGAGAATTGGGAAAGATATAAAGTGTCCTGTAGAGATTCTAAGAAAGCAATATATGATGCAAAAAAATTTATTTTTAGTGATACAATAGATTAGATACCAAAGAAGGTAAAAGATGTATGTATAAGTTAGCCAACCAAAGAGACAGGAGAAGTAAAGACCTAGTTCAAGTGAGGTGTATTAAGGATGAAGATAATAAAGCGCTTTTCTTAGAAAAGGATATTGAAAATAGGTGGATGAGATATTTTGGCAAACTTTTCAATGAAGGATCTGAATGTATGATTGATTTTAGCAACCTTAATACTCTAAATAAAAATAGAGAATTTTATTTTTATCACCGTATTAGTAAATATGAAGTTAGAGAAACTTTAAGGAAAATGAAATGTGCAAAAGTAGTAGGACCTGATGATATTCCAATAGAAGTGTGGAAATGTTTAGAAGATCAAGGAATTTCTTGGCTTACAAATCTTTTTAATGTTATTTTAAAGAATAAAAAGATGCCAGATGAGTGGAGAAAGAGTTTGTTGGTTCCTATATTTAAGAATAAAGGTGATGCACAAGAGTGTGTGAATTATAGAGGAATTAAGTTAATGTGTCATACAGTAAAATTATGGGAGAGAGTAATTGAGCATAGGTTACGATGTGATACAAAAGTTTCTCCAATGCTTTGGTTTCATGCCGTAGATCTACTATGGATGCTATACATTTGTTAAGAGGTTTGATGGAGAAGTATAGAGAAAGTAAGGAGGATTTACATATGATATTTGTTGATTTAGAGAAAGCTTATGATAAAGTTTCAAGAGATGTCCTTTGGAGAGTTCTAGAACAGAAAGGAGTTAATATTAGTTATATTCAAGTCAGTAAGGATATGTATACTAGAGCTGTTACTTGTGTCCAAACACAAGGAGGATTGACAAAATATTTTCCCATTCAATTGGATTACATCAAGGATTAGCTTTAAGCCCTTATCCTTTTTGCTTTAGTTATGGATGTTCTTACTAGGCATTTACAGGAAGATGTACCTTGGTGTATGCTTTTTGTTGATGACATTCTTCTTGTTGATAAGACTAGAGAGGAGTCCAAGAGAAACTTGAATTATGGAGGTCAACATTAGAGTCTAACGATTTTCATTTAAGTAGATCCAAAACTGAATTTATGGAGTGTAATTTTAGTTGTAGAAGTTCTAGTGGTAGTGTTGTGACATTAGGTGAACAAGTCATTAATAAGAGTGAGTGATTCAGATATTTAGGCTCTATTGTTCAAAATGATGGTGAAATAGATGGAGATGTTATTAGTAGAATTCAAGGTGGATGGTTGAAGTGGAGGAATGCATCTGGCCTGTTGTGTGATAAAAAAGTTCCACTTAAACTTAATGGAAAATTCTATAAGATGGTGGTAAGACGTACAATGACTTATGGTGCAGAATGTTGGCCAGTAAAAGAGAAGCATAAGACTAAGATAAGTGTTACAGAGATGAAGATGCTCAAGTAGATGAGTGGCTTTACTCTTAGAGATAAAATGCGAAATGGGTATGTTCGGGAAAAAGTTGGAGTAGCTCCAGTGGCAGATAAGATTAGAGAGAGTCACCTTAGATGGTTTAGCCACATAAAGCGACCATATGGTTAGGAGAGAGTAGATGCATTAGATTTTCCTTATGTTAAGAAAGGTAGAGGTAGACCTAAAAAGACTTGGAGAGGATGTATAAAAAATGACCTTAGTATACTTGAATTAAATAAGAATTTGACACATAATAGGACACAATGGAGATGAAGGATTCATGTAGCCGACCCCACTTAGTGGGATAAAGGCTTGTTATTATTGTTGTTGTGATGATATTGCAAGTGAAATGCTTATCTAGCTAAGGGGTTGCTAATTCTTTTAACTTGATTTTAAACCTAAGCTTTAGGTGAGGTTATGAGTTATTTAATTTTTAATTGAGTTGTTAAGTTGGGTAAAAGATTTATTTTTCCCTAAAGTGCCTAATCTACATCCAGGCCATACATAAAGCAAGGAAGAAACTAGAAAAAGTATGCCACTTAATGCAAAAGCTAAATAAATTATCAATCAATTTATAAAGTTAATCACAAAAAGAATAAAAGGTCGCTGTGGTCAAGCACCATCGCACAAACTCAAAAATATCAAATGTGGGTAGCCGAGCTCTACCCTTATACAACCTAGATTACAAATGAATTAAATTATAGTTTAATAAGGAATTCATTGTTATGGGGGTCTTCAAGCTTTTTTCTTCTTTCTTCTTCTTTTCTTTCTTCTTTCTTTCTTCTTTGGTTCTTTCTTTCTTCTTTGGTTCCTCCTTTTGGATGGTTGGAAGGTGGATGCTCCAAGGCTTCCCATGACACATAAGATAGGATCTTATGACCAATGCTTATCCTAATCCCCATAACAATCATTTGAAAATCCTAATTGCACAAATTTACATGAAAAGAAAAAGTGGAAATCTAACTAACACCTGTAAAAACAAAGGTTAGCTAAAATAAACCACACAAATCCCAAGAATGTATATTAGACTTATCACCAGACATGGGTGACTAAGTCCATCTGGGCTATGGATTATGCTTAGGGGTATAAAGCTCCTGCAAGCAAACGCATTTATATTTTTATTTATGATAACACCCCTTAAGAACAATCCCCTACAGAATATAATAGTTAGACTAAGAATGTCCTACCATTCATTCTACGAGCACACACCCTAACATCCAATCTAAAACATATATTACAAAACAAAACAAACATCAACCGATGCACCGACCTAACCTAAGGCTAGAAGTAGTGACTTAGGCTAATGTGTGTGCTTTGAAGGCTTGTGCGATATGCTTAGCTACGACTTTCGATTCAAATTTTCTAAGTGTGAAGAAAATATTCAACTTAGAGTAGGGTTTCATTTAATTTGTTTAGTTGTTTTGGGTTGATTTTATTTCATGTTTTGATTTGGTTTAAGTGGATCCTACAATTAATTATTAAGTTATGAAGAGAGGGAAAGAGAAGAGAACTTCTCTTTCCTTCCCTGACCTAAGTAATTTCTATAGTAGATTCACATTTTGGTTTTGTTTAGTGAATATTTTGATTAAATATTTTAATTAATCCTAAGTTTAGATAAACTCTAAACAAACCTATTCAAAAAGAAAGGGCATTTAAGATTAAATAAAATGAATCAAAATTCACATAACACACATTACTTCATTTCTTTCTCAACATGTATAACATACATATGAATGAATCCTAAGCATAGCTATACATACAAATGAGAATATTTAACTCACTTCATGATGCATGCCAAGTGATCCATTTAAGAAAATTTAGAAGTTGAATATGCATGATTTTTCTTAAGTAGAAAGGGTTTTCCTTATCCAAATTTTCACATACACACATGAAAGTAAGAAAGGCATAAGTGAGTACAATGCCATTGTTAACCAGAGGTGTAAGGTACAAGACCTACTTAGGGCTACTTAAAGCCTCATAACCTCGGGGTTATCTAGATTAATATACTACTTTCCTTAAATACGAACATGTGCATAAAAGAAATGAAATAGAAAAGGAGAATGCAAAAGTTGTTTAATGGATTCATTTTATTTTTATGCAATTTATGTATGTAGGTATAGGTAACCCTCCTTAAGTGATAGCATAGAGATGAATAGGATATGGAATTAAGTGAGTGTTTGGTTCTTTTCAAATGAACCATACACCTCACCAAATTCCTATTCAAAACTATACCAACATAAGAAAGAAAGAAAACCTATGCTAAGCATACCTTTATAATCCATCACATGCAAAATCATAATCAAAATATAAGTAGGATATTTTCAAATTTGGTATTTGATTTATATATTTTGAAAATAATTTGGATTTAGTAGTGATAATAGCCACTCATATTTCTTCTTTAGCCAACACATGAAATTTTGACATAAAGTAAACAACTTCATTTTAAAATTTGAAAAAAAAATGAAATTATGAATGCATGAAATCACATGGCATACAACTTAACATGTTGGGGAAAGATCCAAAGCAATGAAAGCATGTAAACAAACTCACTTCACTTAAATCTTAAAGACATTCCTATGGAATAAGAAAAGTTAGAATAATCAAATTGAATTCAAAGTGATTTTTGTTTAGTTTGAAGTTTGATTTAATTTTGAAAATGTGAGATGAATTTTCTATTCCTAACCCATTCCCACACGTGTTTTTATTTTTGTTTAATTTTTAGATAATTAGATCCATTTTTATGCATTGATTAGGTTAAGATATGCATTAAGTAACTTAATTAACCCTTACCTACATCACCTTAGAAGAATTAACTAAATAATTTTGAGCCAATGAGATGACATAAAACCCACAAGGAATTTAAATTTGCAATCCACCTAATAAGAAAGAGGCCTAATGCAATTTGACTCAAATTAAAAGTTAATTAAGCTAAGAGGTTTAGCTTAAGTAATTCCAAAAACACCCTTTCACACATGTGAATTGGGTTTTAATATCCTTAATTGAACTTAGGCTATTAAACACCTAAGTATCTACCCAAAGTAGATTAATTAAGTTCTAGAACTTTTTAGAATTTTTAGAAATCGATTAAGGGGATAATTAATAAATTAACCCTTAGTTAAGAGGAGATTAAGGAGAGAAGAGGGGGTTTAGGGAATAGCTTAGGGGAAATATCCCAAAAATATTCCATAAACCTCTTACTTACTGGATCTGATCTTAATCAACCATAATCATAGGTTAAAATCACTAATCATACCCTAATTATGGTTAATTACATAAGGAGGGTAATTAATCAAGCCTTTAACAAATCCCAAGAAAATTAGGGTAAGTAAAAGTCATTCCCTAAGTCATACCCAAGAAATTTGGGATTAATCAAAGGCTTAATTAAAAAGTAATTAATAAAATAAACTTTCCAATAAAACCCAAATTTAGAGAAAAGCATAATTCAAAACTCATCAAAATTAATTTTAAAATGTTCTAGGTTTAATTATCTTTCCATAGGATTTTATTTCATATTTGTATGAATTTTCTAGAGGGAGTTATGAATTTTAGAAGATCTTTAGGTTAATTAGAATTAATTAAATCATTTTAAAGTAATTCTAACTAATCCCTGATTCACATCGCGAAGCGTAGCGGCGGTGGTCAGTGTTCTTTACATGTGTCATGCCGTGAGGGATTACTTAAACATCACATCCCGAATGGCAGCTGGTGGGGCACACAGTTTAATCCTCTGCCATTCGATCAAATATCAGATGACAGGGATCTCTCCACATTTTAAAATGGATAAAAGGAAATCTAAACGTGCAGAATTATCTCAGCCATCCATCTAAAATGTGCGGATGGACAGCTGAGATCTCCCAAGTTCTTCCCCTTGATCAATAGAGACTGTCCATGATCAAAGGAAAGATTTAAGCTCGATCTAGCATGGATTCCAATCAAACTCAACCCACACCATCTAAAGACAGGGAGATACAAATCCAATGGTCAAAAATTGATGGGGTGAAAATTTTTTCACAAAGCTCCACACCACAAAGTTTAATGGTCGAAAAATCTCATACCTCACCAGAGGTGATCACCACGATTCCTTGGAGAAGCTTATGGTGAAAGCCTCAAGTTTTGAGCACTTGAGATTGAGTGGATCTTTCTATGGGTCACCTCCTCCTTTGCTTGAGCTCAGCTTTGATCCAATTCAATCCTCTCTTGCTTTTAGAGCTTGGGAATGAACTTAGGTGAGCTTAACTTGGTCGCCTAAGTGTGCTTGCAAAAGGAATTGCATTGGATTGTAGTGTGGAAGAAGTTGGAGAATGGATTAAGCTCCCCTATTTTCAATATTTGTAAACCGAGAAATGGGGAATTGGAAAGAGCTCTAGGATGCTTGCTATCACTCTTTGATGGCTCTTAAGTCTCACTATCACTCAATCAAATTCAAGAATTATGCATTGGAGTTTGTTTAGGGGGAGTATATCTCCCCCTCGAAGGATCGGATGACCGCAAGCTTATGTGTCATTTTGATCCAATTGATCATATTGGGAGGGCTGTTTGATCAGTTAGGAGTGTTCACATGGTCGGTTTGAGCCAAGGAGTGGATTGCCAACCTCCCATGTGCTTGAATTTGAGTGGGAGAGGGGTTTTGAATTTTCAATTTTGACCCATAGGGTCAGGGTTGGTTTAGGGACCAAATGGGCTGACCCAAACCCATTGGGTTGGGTGCACCACTCTCCCCTAGGTCCCCTTGAGCTTTTAGGAAAGCCTCAAGTGAATGTGAAGAGGGTATGACCAAATTACCCATGGATTAAGCCAAAATTTGTTCTATGGCTTAGGGGTAGAATGATCACTTTGCTATTTTTTTTCCTTTGGACATGTTGGGTATGTGGAGAAACTAGGTTTGGCCAAGTTTCATGAGATTTGGAATTCATTTGATAGGGTTTGGCTCATGTTGACCCATTTAGGTCAAAATGGGTCAAGTTGACCAAATGGTCAAATTTGGTCAAACCAAGGGTTGGGCCAAGCTCATATGACCATTTGAATTATTTTGGTGGCTTTGGTTTGATTCAATTTGGTATAGTTTTGAATTTGTCTCATATGACTTCATTTAGGTCAAATGGGTCAAGTTGACCTATTTGACTCATTTGACCTATTTGGGCTAGGTTAAGGGTAGGTTTAGGTTAGGTTAGTCATATGGAGTGGATTGGTATCTTTGTTTCCAATCAATTTTGGTTAAGTTCAAATTTGGCTCAACATGACCCCTTTAGGTCATGTTGGGTCTAAGGTCAATTGGGCTAGGTTGGGTCTAGTTGGCCAATTAAGGCTTTGGTCAAGTTTCACAAGTGAGTTTGAATGAACTTGACCTATTGGTTTGAATCAATTTGGCTTAGATCAAGTTTTAACACATTTTGACTTTTTATGTCAAGTTGGGTCAACTTGGGTCAAGTGGCCAGTTGGGCTAGGTTAAGCTCAAATGTTGGCTTGGTCAAGTCCAAACATAAGTCATGAATGAACTTAGATCAATGGTTTCAATCAATTTGGCCTATGGTGGGATTTGGCTATGTTAGGTTTCATTTTGGGTTAAGTGTTGACTTGGTCAACCCTTAGGTTTGACTTAGTTTGACCCAATTTGATTGATTGATCATCTCATGATCATTGTTGATCATGATGAGAGGGATATATGAGTTCGGTTCAATCCAATTTGGTTAGGATTAAAATTTGGCTCATAAGAGTACTTTAGGTCACTTTGGGTCAAGTGAGCCTAAGTGGGTCAAATGTCTTGGTCAAAGCTTGATTTGAAGTTGGTTGATCTTGTATATGGACTTATGATTGAAATATAAATCCATTTACAAGTGGTTTGAAGCCAAAATAGATTTCGATCTATTTGACAATTTCATATTCAAAGGAAGAATATGAAAGGGGTTTTGGCTTTGATTTTGGACTTAGGTTTTGATTATTTGATTGAAGTTTGGATATATATATATATATATATATATATATATATATATATATATATATATATATATATATATATATATATATGAGCTCATGATTGTAGGGTTGATTGAATCAGGAGAGAAAATCAAGAGTTTGGCTTGATTTGAAGTTGATTTGGCTAAGTTTAAGATTTTGGCTTGAAAGGCTTAGATTGGATTTTGAGTTAATTTTGAGTTTGATTTTTGGAATTGATTTTGATTGTTTGAATTTATATTTCATTTATATATGTGAATATAAATGAGAATTTAAATGGATCATGAGAAAATTCTAAGGATTTTAAGTGGTTTAATCATGATTTGGGCTAAGTCCATTAAGAAGGATTTAAATGACTTAGAAAATTTTTTGAAGTTTGGAGTTTGAATTTTTAAATTTGGTTTGATTGATTTATATTTATATTTCATTTATATAAGTGAATATAAATGAGTATATAAATGAATTATGAGAAAATCCCATGACTTTGATATGGTTTGATTAAGATTTAGGTTAAATCCATTAAAGGGAATTTAATGGGTTTAAGGAAATTTTAAATTGGAATTTAATTCAAGGGTTTGATTTGATTGTTTTAAATTTATATTTCATATATATATGTAAATATAAATGAGAATATAAATGAGTTTTGAGAAAATCCCAAGGATTTGAATTGATTTAGATCATGATTTTGGCTAAGTCCATTAAAATGAATATTTAAAAGACTTAGGAAAATTCGTGAATTAATTTGGAATTTTGAGTTTGATTTGGTGTTAGAATTTATATTTCATTTATATATGTGATTATAAATAAGAATATAAATGAATTATGAGAATATCTCGAAGATTTGGATTGGTTTAGAGTTGATTTAGGCTAAGTCCTTAAAGGAAGATTAAGGACTTAAGAGAGATTTGAACTTAGGATTTTGATGGATTTTTTATCATTGGTTTCAATCATAGATTTCAATCATATGGAGTTTATTTGAGTTTGGAGAAAATCAAATAAGATTGATTTGGAGTTTGACTTAAAGGAAGGAAAGTGAGGAATGGTTCCAAGAGGGTAGATTTTCTAACACCCCTAAGGCATGACCTATTCCTATGGCTAATTCTTTTAAGTCTTCTAAGGCTAGGTTGAGTGTCCACCTAATCACTAGATGTGTCTTAAGACTAAGGAATTCTTAAAGTTTAAGAGGAGTCCTATGCCTAAGATGGAGGGGTTGAGAGCTCATTCTAAAAATGAGGTCAACAAGGGTCTCTCGATGAGTTCAATGTCAATAAGGGATAAGACTTGTCTATTTTGGACCCTTATTGGAATGGACTCATCTTCTAGACATGCCAACTCTTTGGCAAGGCTGGCTAATGCATATGCTATTGCATTCTCTCCTCAAGAAATGTTATAGATGGTAACCTCTTGGATTTGGGAAAATAACTCCATGTTGTACTTGTGGTAATGATGGAGCTTAGGCTTTATAACTTTGTAGGACCCAGCGATTTGGTTGATGATGAGTTGAGAATCCTCGAAGATGTCGATGCTCTGGACACATAGTGTAATGACTAACTCTAGGCTGGCAATCAGAGTCTCATATTTGGCTTCATTTTTGGTGCATGGATTGGATAGATGATATAAGAATTTCATCACATCGCGGTCTAGAGTTAGGAGAACTATTCCTGCCCCTGCCTTCCCTGGAAGAGGAGATCATGATTTTCTCCTTTTTGAAAGGAAGTCGCACCATCAAAATACATCTCCTAGCGGTAAATGCTAGTGTCCCATAAGTTCATGATTTGTTCATCGGGGAGGTCATCACTAAGCGGAGAATTAGCAGGAAGTGGGTGTGTTGCTAAGAAATCTGCTAGTGCCTATCCTTTCACAGCATGGAGGGGAACTAATGTGATGTCAAATTGTGATAAAATCATGGACCAACATGCCAATCGTCTGGTTAGCATCAGCCGTGTCATAGGATATTGCAGTGGGTTGATTATAGAGATTAAATTCACCTTATGAGAAAGCATGTAATGCCATAGATTTTAGGATGCAAAGATTAAAGCTAGGTAGTGCTTTTCAATAGGTGGGTAGTTTGCCTCAGCAGGAATTAGATGATGAATGGGGTAGTAGAGTTCCTTTTCTTTTCCTTTCGTCATTGGTTTTATCCAACAAAGCGCCAAAGGGAGTCATCTAATACAACGATGTAGAGGATCAATGGCTTGCCCAGGATAGGAGCTGCTAGAACTGGTGGGGTCATCAGGTAGTGCTTGATGTCTTCAATAGTATGGTGGCACTTATCATCCCACTTGAACTTGGCATCCTTTTTGACAAGTGTTAAGAATGGCTAGCATCTTCCTGATAGGTTGGAAATGAAACGTTAGAGATACATCAACTGCCCTTAGAATGATCTGAGTTGAGTTAGACTTTTAAGGGGTGGCATTTCTAAGATAGCCTTGGTCTTCTCTGGATCGATCTCTATTCTCCATTATCGAACAACAAACCCAAGGGATTTCCCTGAAGCTACTCCGAATGCACATTTCAGGGGATTCATTTTGAGGTTATATTGTCTTAACCGTTTGAAAATTACTCTCAAGTCAAAGAGATGGTCTTCTTTTTCTTTACATTTGACTACTAGGTCATCAACATAACATTCAACTTGATGATGAATGAGTTCGTTGAAGATCCAAGTCATGGCCCACTAGTATGTAGCACCAGCATTTTTAAGGCTGAAAGGCATGACCTTATAAGAATAGATTTCGATCAGAGTCCAAAAAGTAGCATTTCTTTCATCCTTGGGGGTCATCTTGATTTAGTTGTAGCCAGATGACCCATCCATAAAGGAGAATGCTGCATGAGATGAGGCAATGTCCACCATGAACTCTGGTATAGGAAGTGTAAATTCAACCTTAGGTCATGCCTTATTTAGATCCCTAAAATCAATGCATATGCGAATTTGGTCATTCTTTTCTTAACTAGGATGACACTGGCCAAACAGGTAGGATATTTTTTCTTTCCTAATAAAGCCAACATCAATCAGTTTCTTGATTTCAGGAGTAACCTGTTGTTCAATGTCTAATTGCATGTGTCTAAGAGCTTGCATGATAGGGTTAAAGTTAGGTTCTATCGCTAGTTTGTGGACTACTATGTCAGGAGATAAACCAAGCATTTCTTCATAACTCCATATGAAGCAATCCTTAAACTCAGCTAATAGCCTAACTAAGTCATTGGTTTCTTCTTCATTCAATAAAGAACTGATGTATGTCGGATGTGGATTGTCTTCAATTCCCAAGTTGATTTCTTTGAGCTCGTTGATGGTTGATCTGATCTCTTCTTTGAACTCTGGCAGTGCATTTCTGACTTCAAGCTCATTTGAGTCATCTGAAATTTCTAAACATACCTCCTCATAAGAGTTAGCATGATTTGAGAAGAACCTATCAGACTCCAAATGAGTGGTGATGATTAGGCAATGGTTTGTCATCGTTGACTAGACCCACTGTGCTGAATCCTAATCATGGTCTTGATTGAGAATATCTACTTTGGTTGTCCCATAACCTTTCAAAGTAATTCGACCTGTGTTTAGATCAAGTATGTGGGATTAATCCCTTCTTTGCTAAATTAAGAAGACAAGGAGAATACCAATCAAAAGATAATTATATTAAATCTTTATATGAATCATCCTCAAGTTCTACATTGACTTCTTAACTGGAGGATGATGCTACCAACAAAAATCTCTTTGGCTTGACATCTGTGGATGACTTTGGGGCCTCCTTAACTACTAAACCTTCAACTTTCTATGAAGAAAGTGAGGATAGAGCTAAAGTTCCCAACTGCTGCCTGACTGTTCTACATAATAGTGATTCAGATACATTCATGCTTTGCTTAGTGGCCTGGTCTTCATTGCTGTCTGGCTTGAATGTCACCTCCAAAGGGACCCACTTAGTGGGGTTGGTCGACGTGCTAACCATATGAGACTCATCCTTCGAATTGGACTCTAAGCCTATGTGGATATTGGGGGTACTTTTATGAGTCAAAACATAGCTCCTATTGGGTGTCCAATAGGGAGGAGGTCTTCCACTTCTAGAACTACCTCTGGATCCGCCTTTGCCTCTACCTGGTGGGGGTTGAGTCATCCTACACATGTGTTCATATGGAGGAATGAACTGTGGGTAGAATCCAATATCTGGCTCTACTTCTCCCTCGGTGACTGATTCTCGTTCACTTGTATTTTCATTTTCTTTTTCTTTTTATTTTTTCTTTTTCTTTTTCTTTTTTCTTTTTCTTCTTTTTCTTTTATTTTTTTTGTTTCATTTTCTTTTGTTTTTGAACTTTCACCTAGTTCATGAGAATAGACTTTTTGACTTGGAGGAAGATAGTAGGCAGCATTCTCATGTATCTCGACCTCTTTATTTAAGAATGGCTTCAAGTCTCTTTTGACACAATACTTGATTCTACCTCTTCAAAATTTGATGCACTGATGTAAAGAGGATGGAACCATGTTGTTCCCATGTATCCAAGGTCTATCGAGCAAAGCAGTGAAAGATGTATCTGAATCAATTATGTAGAACTTGACTTCTATCTTCCAGTCATCTATCTCCAATGGCAACACTATAGAGCCGAAAGCCCTCTCGCCTTACTCATTGAATCCTCTCAAAATCATCCAATCTCCTCAGAGTTCAGAGATGTCAATCCTCAAGTAGTCAAAGGTCTTTAGGCTCATAATGTTCACTAATGCACCTGGATTAACTAACACCCTAGAGAGTCTGAATCTGCCCATGTCCACTATGACATAGAGGGGACGGTTGTGCTCGGTTGTCCCTAATAGAAGGTCTTCATTGGTGAATGTAACTCCATGGGCTTCTCTTGAATATCATGCCTCCTCTCTAATAGTGGTCAGCTAAGCTGATCATATTTCTGGATCAAGAAGAGCATTGATCAATGACTCCCTCATCTCTTTGAATAAGACAGGGGCATCATATATGCTTAGTTTAGCTAGAAAATTTCCCAAGTGAGCGAGGACATTGTAGTCAACTCTGGGCTGGTCCTCTACAAGCATATTCATAGGTGGAGCATCCTGTGGAGGGGCTTCTTGATCACTAGAACTAATGACTTATTTACCCTTATCCTGAGGTGCTACCCTAGGAGGTAGAACTTTGCCATAATGGAGGTTCACTTTAGTGATTTCATGAGATGATTTAGTGGAAAGTTCTACCTGCTCATCAGGTTCACCTACAACTTCTCCTATGGGATCATCGGAGTTGGATGACTCCAAATCAATCTCAATGGGCGAACTTGAGTGATTTAGGAATGAAAAATCCATTTCTAAATCAGAAGAAGAGGAGTGATCAGAACTAGAGTTATTATTGATTAGACTTGGAGAGTTATCTAAAGGAATAAACTCAGGAAGATCATCATAAGTGTCACAGATGTAAGTGGAATCAGCTTTCTTCATAGATTTCTTAGATTTGGATGGAGGTAAAAAATAGAAATCAAGTAAAGTAAGCAGAGTGAGGGATTTGACACCCCCCCTCCATTGATACAATACGGCTGCTAAAAGAAGAGCTGGCTGGAGGGACTGTAACTGTAACTATGGAAGGAGTGATGGACTCAATCGGTGGTTGCGCTACTATGCTATCCCAGGAAAGTGGAGGCTGTCGCTGCTGTTGTTGGGCTTCTACCTCCCTCAAGTTATCCTTAACAACTTGCAAACCTTCCTTAGAGTTGGAGGTTTGAGCTGCTTCAGTCACCTACAAGGGTAATTTTTATATCCTAGAAATAATTTTCTTGAAAGTTTGGGATAGGGAGATATCCCAACCTTCCTCTGTCTTAAGAAGATCAAGTGTATCCCCAAGGATTACCCTAATAGAACTAGAAGGTTATTTTAGTAAGTATTCCTTAGGAATGACAATGGAATTTGACTTGTAGCCATGCTCAAGATAGTCCTTAAAGGTAAAATAATCTTCTAAGACATGTCCTAGCATGCGGTGGTAGGGGAAATAGTTCAGATCGTGACTCTTGCCCACTTTCTTTGACCTCATAGGCTCTGGTAACTGGAAATCAGAATTCTTTAATAGATTCTTAAAGATCTTCCTGACTACCTCCCTTTTGAATGAATAAAGTTTATTCAATTTGTTGACAAGAGTAGGTAAATGATAGCTACCTAGTTGCAGGTAGGAATACTACTGCTGATGATGCTGATGAGGATACTACTCAGGAGGCCACAGTGGAGGCCATTGTGGCAACTGAGGTGGCCAATATGATGTCCGAGGTGGTGGCAGAGGAGGTGGTAGAGGAGACTATTGAGCTCAAGGCTGTTTGAACCAACCGCTACTTCCCTTATCAATTGTGGACACTGACTTTTTCTCAAATGCCTTTTGAGGTTTGGGCTTGGCCGACTGGTCATGGAAAGGAAACTGTCTGGCTTACTCTTGTAGACTAGCCACCTTATTGATTGGCTTTTCGAAGGTTTTGATTATAAATCCCTTAAGCATCAAAATGATCGGCCTATAGATATTCTTTAAGAGAATCTCAATGGCATGTTATTTAGACAGTTGTGGTTCGCATTTCTCCACATGAGAATGTAATCAATAAGGGACTAATTTGGATTTTTCTTGGTCACAATGAGGTCGCCTACAATAACCCTTTACTAAGCTCCAGCAAACCTCTTGATGAAGAGGTGCTCCAACTCAGCAAATGTCCTTATCGAATCGTTGGGCATTTTAGCATACCAATCAAACACAACACCTGCTAGACTGCTAATGAATAATTTGAAAAGAAGGATGTAGCTACCTCCAGCGTTGCAACAGTCGGCCCTGAAGTGTGCAATGTGCTGTGGCGATGGTTCTCACTACCATTAAAAATTTTGAAGGAAGGAGGCACAAAACCCTTAGGATATTGGATAACATCTAATTCTTCTGTGTAGGGTCTACCCTTTGGAATAGATGAGCCACCTTGGGCTTATTCCAATGCATCCCTCACCTACTGTTCCATCATATTTTTAATGTCTTTGTTATGCATGGAGGTGCTATCCACCACCTTCCTATGCAAGCTACTGCTATCTTCCTCGACAGGAATTCATCTAGGATGATCTAAAGTGTGTGCCAACTCCCCATCTCGCTATGGGAGAAGGTCAGAAACTCGGAATTCTGATGTCAAACCACTACCATCAACTCCTTAATCTTCTTCCCCATCTTCTCAATGTGATCATCTTTTTTCTTAAGCTGGTGGAGGAGGTGCCGAGTTGAATGGACAACATCATCTTCTTCAACTACAATACCTTCCTAACTATGCTGATCTCTATGGAGGGAGCTCCTAGTATTGACCATCTAGACTTTGGCCAAATTCTCAAGAAGGTCATCCTCATTAAGATCACATGCTACCCTCTCATTCTCCGAATCTATGCAATCATTGCCTAAGAGTTCTCTCTTTTTGGTAAAGTATTGTGCTAAAATTTCATCTAAGGAGTGATCTAATTGTGCTGGTACAAACACACGCTGTTGACCAGTAGGAGGATTGTGCTCACTGGCAGAGATACGTCTAACACTACTTGCCATTAGAGTGCTAGCTTTGGGAGGGACATGCTCACTGGAAGAGATATGCTCATAATTGCTCATTGGTGGAGTGATGTCCCTAGGGAGATCCACTGCCATGGAAATTGTAAAACTGTTCCCTTCCCCCTCTGTAACTGTCGCTGTCACTGGTTCTGATGGTGGTGGTGCGATCGCGATGCTGTGGGGTTTCCACTCCTGCCTAACCACAGCTGAGGTAGAGGGTTGAGCAAGGGAGCTTGATCGTACCTCAACAGGTGGGATGGAGGGAGCAGATCCCTGGGCCATAGCCGAATCACTAGAGGGGAAGGTCTCTCCCTAGATGGGGCTTTCTAAATCTTGGCAGGAGTGGTGGATGCTATGAACTATACAGGTAATGGTGGACAACGAGGGGAGCGATGTGAAGGCAACACTGACTGTCCCTCAATGGGAGATCTATGCTTGCGGTGAGTAGTGCCGGTAAGAACAATCCTATCTGAATGATCAACCTTGATGGGGGGATGATCAGGAAAATCCATCAGAGCGGAGGCTGCTGACTACCTGACATACCTCTGCCATTCTCTCCTTCCTGCCTGAACAGATTCTCAAGCCTCCACAACTTTTTCTCTATGGATCTAACCCCAAACACTCCTAGGGATCATCAATCGTAAATCAAATAAGGTATCAGACTTTGAGCATCTGTATGCTCTATCGACCTAGCATAGGACAATCCTAAGTCTGAAATAGAGCCTCCTGTGCTCCCTATCCAGTGTCTCATAGTATGCCGATGGTGTAGGAGAAGCATCAATCCTCCAGTAATCTTCCTCTCTGCCTGAGGCTGAGAGGGGGTGGAACTTTTTGTTGGTTAGAAGTGGAGAGACCTCACGGGTAGAACCCTCATCGGCTATATGGGATGCAACCTCAAGCTCTCCAGCTGCTCGCTTGTGCTCCTACTTAATCTTTCAATTTTTATTATGGGGTTGAGTACGAGTGAAAAAGATAGAGTGAGAACTAATACCTACCTTGGAAGTGGAGAAAACTATCTCAGAGGCTAAGATAGCTTTCCCTTTCGGGGTGACTAATGAGGAGGTAGTAGCTCTCATTGGGGTAATGATAGGGACAACTGGACAGGCAGGTGCTAAAACTATCATTGAACGGGGTGTGGGAACCACTATGATCTTCCTCTTCAACAGAGGGAACTCAAAATTAGAGGGCATGTTAATGTGGATGACTAGCTTCTGCCCAACCACTTCATCCCGACTGACAGTAGTGAGGGTCACCCCCTTACAGGTAACACACGCTCCCTCAAATCCTCAATTGAAGAAAACCAGGTGGGTGGAGTCAGTCTCAGAGAGGCTGGCCCAATCCAAGGCCGAAACCATCCCAAATGGAAAGATAAAGATGAACTTCTAGGAGGCCATGTGTACTGACTGTGAAAATAAATTGCACTAACCAGTCTACAGTGTATCTCTGCATGTATTGAAATGTAGCTTGAGTCAGATTTATGCTTTAATACTTATCCCAAGATAGTAATATAGATTTGGAGTTTTGAACCCACACTCAATAATTCAAATATGTTAAGTGGTGTTCATTGAAGAGACTTTGAAATTGAGGAGAGTCTTTGCCATATGATTTTGATTCAGAACCCATACTCAACCAATTTAGGTTGGGCAGAGTTCATAAATTTGAGGAGAGAATTTTTGGAGATATTCATATTTTGTGTATCTTGTTTGAAAATATAGATGATTTGAAAGAACCTTTACTTAACAAATTTGGGTATGCTAAGAAGAGATTATGATTGTGTGTTTTTTTAAAATTTTTATAGAATGTCTTTGCTTGTGATGAGTGAAATGTTGATTTGAAAATGGGACATCTTACTTAACAAATTTGATATGTCAAGTAGATGCCACATGTCTTTGATTTATGTTTGAAAATGGGACTTTCACTTAACAAATTTGGTATGTTAAATGAAAACAAAGTGTGATTGATATATGTTTTGCTTTTCTTTGAAAATGGAACTCTCACTTAACAAATTTGGTATGTTAAGTGAAATCCCAAGTGTGATGTGATTTAAAAAAGAGATACTTACTTAACAAATTTAATATGTTAAGTAGGAATCAAATGTGTATTGAAAATGAGACTCTCACTTAACAAATTTGGTATGTTAAGCGAAAGTCAAATGTGATTGATATATATTTTGAAAATGGGACTCCCACTTAACAAATTTGATATGTTAAGTGGAGGTCAAATGTTACATGAAAATGAGACCCTCACTTAACAAATTTGGTGTGTTAAGTGGGAAGTAAATATGTCATGAAAATGAGATTCTTACTTAACAAATTTGATATGTTAAGTGGAATCAAATATAATTTATGAAAATAAGACTCTCACTTAGCAAGTTTGATATGTTAAGTGAAAGTCAAATGTGTCATGGAAATGAGATTCTCACTTAACAATTTCAATATGTTAAGCGAAAATCAAATGCATATGAAAGTGAGATTCTCACTTAACAACTTTGATATGTTAAGTGGGAATCCAATGTGACATGAAAATAAGATTCTCACTTAACAACCTTGACATGTTAAGTGGGAATCAAATGCATATTAAAATGAGATTCTCACTTAACAACTTTGATATGTTTAAATGAGAATCAATTGTATTTGATGTGCTCTCATTCTTTTTTGGAAAGAGAGGGGAATTCTTTGTTTGAAAAATGTGGCATGTCAAATAAGATTCCAAAATAGAGGTGAAATTCATTTAAAAAATCTTAAGTATGTTAAATAGATATCAATAATATGTTTTGATGCCATGTATGTGATTTCTTGATTTTGAAAGGAGAGAAACTTCAACTCTAGTATATGTGAAATATGAGTGGAGTGTGTTGTTTATTTTTGGGATGTGGGACACCATGCAGATCTTAGGGGGCACTTATTGAAGTGATCGAGTACGACATTAAGGAATGATGTACTATCTCAAATTGTAGAAATCACCACCCTATAATAGACTTAAAGGCATGATGGGTCTTCGAATAGACCAGAGATCTTTCCCCTACTTTACATGGAAAAGTAAAGTAGGGTTTATTTTAAGTTGGGTTTGTTAAGTTCCTTATGGAGGCAAGCCCCCATAATTAATTACATCCTAAGGAATGGGAATTCCTTAAGAATACTCTCGATTAAAGTAGAAAATTAGGGTCTCCAAAGATTTCAAGGTTAAGACTATCAAAAGATCAGCTATTTTAGAAAATCAAATGGGATAGATCAAGGAGAAGACTTATTTTTAGAATCAAAGAGAGAAAGTAGGAAATGCTCATGATACTAGGAAGCCTAGTGAGCATTCCAATCTACCCTATAATTGGGCTTTATATTTTTTGAAATTTGAAGAGAGTTAATTATTTGAGTTGACATTTTATTAGATTTCTAGGGCTTATAATTCCACAACTTAAGATTGTGGAAATGCCTAAGAGGCGAGGATTTATGCTTGTAGCCTGAAGGAAATAGCTATCTCAGATTCCTAAATTAAGAAGCCTTGGTACAAAACAAAGGCACGATGTAAGTCTAAGGAAAATTGGGTATATGATTTACCTCCACAAGAAAGAATAAATCACCCAACTGCTAGACTTATTACTACCTGGGGAGGCAGCCAGCTAACTCCTCCTACACTTTAAATCCATGTAGGCAAGTATTATGCTTTGCAAGATGGCTAGGCTGTTGTTCATTTAAAAAGGAGACCAAGTCTTTATACTCACTCCCTAAGAGACTAGAACATTAGTGGTATGAAACCATGACTTAATCTAATTCAAATTTTATCAAATTTATTTGATTCTTTTGGATTCTTTATTTTGACACAGGCTATGGGATTTTATATGCCTAAATGCATGAGAATTTGATTATGGGCCAAATCAAGAGAGAAATGGGTGTTCTTCCACCAAAGGCTCTCACAAGTTAAGCCTTCATTCTATGGCAAAGATGGAAGTCCCCTCTTAACAAGAGTGAAATAATATGACATGCATGATATTACACATTCATTCATCCAGCTAAGGGGTTGCTAACAATTTTATTATCTTGATTTAATTCCTAGGCTTTTATGTAAGCCTATGAGTTATTTTAAGATTTTAGTTATGAGTTGTTAATTGGGGAAGAAAAATTAATTTTTATCCTAAGAGCCTACCACATCCAAGCCACACATTCAAGCATCAATCATAAAGAAAATATGAAAAGTATACTATTTTATTGCACAATCTAAACACAACATCAAACAATTCTATAAACTACCTTAAAAGAATAAAAGGTTAGTGTGGTCGGGTTCCACCATACACCCTGAAAAGAGAAAAAAAGATGGGTAGCTGAGCTCTACCCTTATACAACCCGGATTACAAAAAAAATAATACATGTTATGGGGGTCTTCTTTTCTTCATTTCTTCCTTCTGTTTTTTTTTTATTTGCTTTGCTCCAAAGGCATCACAGGGCACCCCAGGGACTAAGTCTTCTGGCCACTGGTCATCCTAATCTCCCATAGCACTAATCCTAATTCCTAATGCAAAATTACATCAAAAATATGAAAAGTAAATCTAACTACACCTGCAAAAGAAATATTAGCTAAACACACCATATAACCCAAGCAGTTATATGAATAATTTAGACTTAACACCCCACACATGGGTAACCAAGCCCACCTGTCCTAACATGAGTTATGCTTAGGGCCTAAGCAACCTCCACAACAAATGCATTTATATTTTTTATTACAACGACCCTTTAAGCACAACCCCCTGCAGAAAATATGATTAGGCTAATAATGGCCTAACATCCAGTCTACGAAACATACACCCTAACATCTAGTTTAAAACATTACATCACAAAACAAAACACAACATCATACATACAACTCTAACGTAGACTGTGGTGACTTAGTATTCTAATGTGTTAAGGCTTGTGTGGCAAGACTTTACTAGGTTTCTTTAGTTTAAATTTTTATTTGGAATTTGAATTTATTTAAATTTTACCTTTGGGTGATTTCAATTTAAATGATTTAATGCTTTATTTTTTCATTTCTTTTTTATTTCACTTTTATTTGGTTAAATGATGTTATAGTTTTCAAGAATGAAGAATAGAATGAATTCCATTTGTAGACAGAACTCACCCTATTCTACATCCTAACTCCTAAAGAGTCTAACTAAGGTCCTTAAGTATCTTAGTTAGCCCATTTAAATTTGTGTAATTCATTTGATTTGATTTATTTGATTTGATTTAGAATTTAGGATTTGAGTTTGTTTAAGTATTTGATTAATTGATTTTGATTTAGATGTTTTGGTTTAATTACTTCTTAATAATTCAATATCCTTAATATCTAATGAAGTTTAAGTTTGTTTAAATTCATGTTTTTTGATTGATTAATTTTAGATTAGATGTTTTGGTTTAATTAAATCTTGATAATTCAATATTCTTTTAAATTAATATTTAATTCTTTTCTTTGATTATGGTTATGTGACTTAATTTTATGCTTATTTGATTTGATTGTGGTTCATTTATTTGTAGTTTGATCAGATTAGATTAATTGAGATTTTATTTTGATTTTAATTGGGTTTGATTCTTTATAGTTAGGATTTAATTTTTAATCACATCCATTTGTCATGTTCATCAAAGTTTGATTTATATTTTGATTTCATACATTGGATAGCTGATTAGTTTATCTTATTTCAGTAGATTGAATGAGATTTGATTTAATTACATACTAAATTGATGAGAGTCTTTCTTAATTTAGTTTAATTTGATTTAATTTGATTTGATTCGCTTTATTGGTCTACAGTTTTTCTTAGGTTCAATGTGATTATGTGATTAGTTTAATTAAGAAGTGTATTTATGTTAATTATAAATGTTTGTTTAATTTTCAATTTGATTTCATATTTATTTAGGTTAATGATGTAATTAATGATTTAATAATTTAGGTTTAATTTAGGTTTTGATTAGTATTTAATTGTATTTATGTTTGATTAAGTTTAAGTTTAATATGATTAATTTGATTGACTTAATTAGCTTATTTAAGATGTGTGATCAAATTAATTAGTAGATTAATTAATTGTCTGATTTGGATTAATTTTAATGTGATTTATAAAATTAATATAGTTTATTAAGATGATGGATTAATTTATTAAGTTTGCATTAATTAGGTGTTTGATTAATTAAGTTTGACAAGGGTACTAAAATTTTAAATTATTAGATTAATTAAGGGTTTGTTTAATTAGAGATTAATGACTTAATGATTTAGGTTTTGATTAGTATTTAATTATGTCTTAATTATGTTTGATTAAGCTTAGGTTTAATATGACTAATTTGATCAACTTAATTAGTTTACTTGAGGGGTGTGATTATTAAATTTAATTGGGGGGTTTGATTTAAGCTTAATTTTATAGTTAGCTTTAATGTAACTTATTTAAATTAATTTGATTAATTAAGATGATAAATTAATTCATTAAGTTTGCATTAATTAGATGTATGATTAATTAAGTTCCATTAAGGGTAATTAAAAATTTAAATTATTTGATTAATTAAGGCTTTGTTTAGTTAGAGATTAATTACTTAATTTTTCACATGTGAATGATTTGATTTAGTTAACTGTTTTACTTAAGTTTGATTTGATTAAAGGATTATTGTTATTACCATCATTGTTATTAAGCGAATTAATTGTTTATTTCATTTCAATTAAGTTTGATTATTTATGATTAGAGTTTTATTTATTTGATTCACTTATTATGTTTGTTTGATTTAGTTATCAGGTTGAAATATTTAATGATTAATTAATTATCTTATTCCAAATGGATGTGATTTAATCATATGTTAAGTAACTTTACTTTAATTTTATTTAGTTTAATTCGATTAGTATTAAATGGTTATGTTGAATTAGTTTATTAATCAATTTGATTTTTTTAGTTTATTTAATGATTAATTAGTTTTAGTTTATTTATACTCATTAAGGGGTGTAAATTGAAGTGATTTAAGCCATTTTGAAGATTTTTGTAAATTTTTGAATTTTTATTTGATTTATTTTATTAAAATGGACAATCTAAATTTCAAAATTTAATTTCTCCCAATCCACAAGTTTTTTCCATTTGAAATTTTTATAGTAGGTGTATTGTAAGTTTAGTTTCAATCTCTTCGATATATATTTTTGGTTTAATTAATAAAATTTGATTTTCACTAAAACTCAAATTAAGCTCAAAATACTTAATAAAATTTAGAGATTTTGGGTTTGATGGATTACTCTTGGAAAGACAAATCCAACGAGCCCTTGTTTGTAATTTTTGTTTATTATTTTATTTTTAATGAATTTTTGAAGTTTCAAGTGATTTAAATTAATTTTTTTAAAAAGAAAATACAGCGGCACTAACGTCACCGTTGGGCGGGAAGGGAAAATGACCCGCTGCTCGCTCTAGACCATCCGATCATAGATCAGATGGTCTAGATCGTGCGATCTAGAGGCCAATATCGCACGATCGGCGTGCGATTTGAGACGTCCAATCACGCAAACCACGTGATCGGACGATCTAGATTGCATCGATCCGGCTCGACGGTGATCCACATGATGATCCGAGCCATCCGTGAACGGGATCCGGTCAGTACCGGCGATGAACATTATTTTAAGCATTTTTTTGTGGAAAAGTGAGGGTTTCTAAGCAAAACTTGTCCAAATGGACTCATTTTTGTGTCAATTCATATAAAAAAAAATTTATATTTTCTAATTTGGATGATTTAAAGTAAAAATGTAGGATTATCTAGGAGAAATTTCTAAAATCATAAGAAAATTAATACAAAATGCTCGAAATCCTAAGGTCAGCTATTGTTTGGCAAAATTTACCTCACCGAGCATGGTTTTTGGCAACGGTGAAGATCCAAGCGAACTCCTAGGTATGTGAGGAAGCTTTGGAATGATCTTTAACCCTTGCCTCCCTTCGGAACATCGTCTTCCCCGATGTTTACCTTTGTTTCACCGGAAGAGCAATTATTTATATTTTTGAGCTCAAAAATGGCTCAAAGAGGTGGGGGATGGGTTTCTTTTTTGCTTTGGGAGCTTTTGGGAGTTGAATGGTGGTGGGAGCAAGAGATCTAATGCCTCATCTCCCCCTCTTATAATGGCCAAAAATCCAATATTTTTAAAAAAATTTTTTGGCTCCAAATTGATGCCATCTTGCTTGGGGTGGTTGGGGTGGATGATGGATTGATTGAGAATTTTGGATTTTTGCTCCAAAGTCCTCTCTTACTGCCATATGATTAGCCCTATTCAATGCAAATATTAGGGAGGAGTTAAGTGCAAATGATGAGGGAGAATTAAATGAGGTTGGGTGGAATCCTATGTGAGCGAGGATCCATGATGGATTTAAATGTGTTGGGTCTATTTTGGGCTAATCCCAAATGAGTTTGGGTTGGGTTTGATCAGCCCCCAATGATTCATGGCTTGGTTTCAAGGGATTTTGCCCAATTTGGGTCATATGGGCCATATTGGGTCAAATTGACTAATTTGATCAAAATTGGCCAAATTAGCTTGGGTCATCGGTTGATTCATGTTCAATTGGCTAATTGAAGATGAATGTGGTCTTTTGTTTGATTTAATTTGGATTTAAGCAAAATTGACCCTTTAGGCCTATTTGGGCTAGGTTGGGTCAAGTTGACCAATTGGGTTTAATTGATCAAATTAGATTTAATTATTGCTTTGGTCAAGTTCAATAATCAATTTGGAATGAACTTGAGCCATTGGTTGCAATCAATTTTGGTTAGATCATGATTTGACCCAATTTGGTATTTTAGGCCAATTTGGGTCAACTTGGATCAAATGGACAATTAGGCTTGGTTTAGCTCAATTAGTAGTCAAGTCATATTTAAATATTGATTTTGGGTTGATTCAAATCATTGGTTTCAATCAATTTGATGTAGGAAGAGTTTTGGCTAGTTTAAGTTCATTTGGGCTAAGGGTTGAGTTGGTCAAATGACTAACTTGACTTGGTTTGACCCAATTGACTGCCATTGATCATTCTAGGGTGATCAACAATCATGGTGGAAGATTTTGGTGAGCTTAGTTCAATCTAATTTAAGTTGGATCAGAAGTTGGCTCAAATGGGTCCTTTAGGTCACTTTGGGTCAAGTGGGTCTAAGTGGGTAAATTTGTTTGGTTTTGGTTTTATTTGAGTTTAGTTAAACTTATATATGATCTCTATATTGAAATATAAACTCAACGGTAATCAATTTGGAGTCTGATAGGTTTTGGCTCAATTGAAAGTTTTAAGTCAAAAGGGCTAAGTTAGGCTTGACTTGGGTTGACTTGAATTTGGTTTGATGATTGTATGTTTTATTTAAATTTGGATAAATGATCGAATGAATGATTGATTTGAGAGAAAATCCATTAGTTTTGACTTGGTTTGAATAGAATTTGGCTAAGTCCAAAGAATAGTCTAAAAGGGCTTAGATTGAGTTTGGATTTGATTTTTGATATAGTTTTGGTCATTTGAATTTGGATTTCATTTATATTTATGAATATAAATGAAGAAATAATTGATTTATAAAGAGATCAATTAAATTTGATTTGATCTAAAGGAATTTTTGGCTAAGCTTCTGAATGTGGTTCATATGGCTTAGGAAGGGTCTTAGGATTTGAATTTGATTTTGGGTTTCAATCATTTGGAGTCAAATTTGAAATTAGATTTGGAATTTGAATTTGAATTTGAATTTGAGATTTGGTTTGAGAATTGAATCTGGGTTTGATTTGAGAAAGTGTATCTAGATTAGGTTTAGACTATCGGATAGGTAATTTTCATAAGCCCTGAGGTATAGCCTAATCTTATGATTAACACTTCTAAGTCTCTAGGCTTAGGTTAAGTGTTCACCAAATCACTGGATGTGTCTTATGACTAAGAAAATCTTAGTGACTAGAAGATTCCTAAGTCTAAGAGGATGGGGTTGAGAGCTCACTCCAAAAGTGAGGTCAACATGGAGTTTCAATTTTATGTTATGATTTGAAAATACAATCTTCATTTAACAAATTTGAGTATGTTGACTGAAGGTGGCTATTTTTTAAAAAAAGTTCTTTTGAAAAGTGTCATTTTGTGAAAGAATTTATTTCCTTAAATTTTTTTGTTGAACCTCACCTCACCAAGCTAATGTTAAGGAGGTTCTAGATTTTTATTATCTCTCCCTTCATCGATAAATTTTGTCTTGCACCTATTGGGGAGCCCAATAGGGGTTTCAAGACCTATACGGAGTGAGGTCCTAAAATTAAAAGAATAAAGTAAGCTAAGTGCCAATGAAAGGAAAGATAGTCTCAAACTCACATAAAATGCAAGTCCACTATTAATGTTTAGAGACAACAATCGTCTACTAGAGATGGAGAGAAGAACCATCCCCAACGGATTCACCAGAAAAATCTGTGGTGTTTATTTTTTGATACATTTTGTATTTGGGACACCACCCAAATCTGAGAGTATGATATTGAGGAATAGTGTATTATTTCGAAAGATAGAAGTTACTACCATACAATAGACCTAATCATCTAATAAAGACTCCTAAGGCATGATGGGTCTTCGAACATACCAGAGATTTTTTTCCCTACTTTACATGGATGAATAAAGTGGGGTTTATTTAAATTGAGTTCTAAAGTTTCCTATGGGGGAAAGTCCCCATAGTTAATTACATTTTAAGAAAAGTAAATCTCTTAAGAATACTCTCGATTAAAGTAGGTGATTATTGTCTCTAAAGAATTCAAAGATAAGACTATCAATAAATTGGTTGTGTTTTAGGAAATAAAGTGGGATGGATCAAAAAGGGAAGAGTTATTATTGAAACCAAAGGAGATGAGTAGGGAGCACTCATGATACTAGGAAGCCTAGTGAGCACTCCAATATATCCTATGGTTGGGCTTTATATATTTGAAATTGATGAGATTTATTTATTTGAGTTGAAGTTTTATTAGATTGCTAGGGCTTATAATCCATTAGCACAAGATTGTGGAAATGCCTAAGAGGTGAGGATTTATGCTTGTAGCCCACATGAAATATCAACCTCAGATCCTAAATCTAGGGAGCTTTGGCTAGGGCCAAAGCATGACCTAAATCTAAGGTGAAAGTGGATATATGGTTTACCCCCATTATAGAGAGTAAATCACCCAACTGCTGGATTTACTATCACGTGGAGTGGTAGCCATCTAACTCCTCATATGCTTTAAATCCATGTAGCCAAGTCATATGCTTTTGCAAGATGGCTAAGTTATTATTATTTAAAAAAAAAATTAAGTCTTTAAACCCACTCCCTAAGAGACTAGAGCATGAGGGGTATGAAAAATGACTTAAACTAATGCAAATTTTTATTAAATTTTATGTAATTTGAGACTCTTTATTTTGACACGGGCTATACGATTTTGTATGCCTAAATGCATGAGAAGTTGAATATGGTCAAATCAAAAGAGAAAGAGGTGTTCTTCCGTCATAAGCTCTCAAAGGTTAAGCCCTTACAATCTGGCAAAGAAGGAAGCCCTCCCATAACAAGAGTGAAATAAGATGATTATGCATGATATTAAACATACAACATCGAGCTAAAGGGTTATTTTATTATCTTGATTTAATGCCTAGGCTTTTATATGATGTTATGAGTTATTTTAGAGGTTTAGTTATGAGTTGTTAGTTTGGCTAGGAGCCTAATCGCATCCAGGGCATACAACAATCACCGATCATAAACAAGCTATGAAAAGGCATGCTTTTCCTAATGCACAAGCTAAAAAAAACAATTTTTATAAAGCTATCACAAAAGAATAAAAGGCCGTTGCGGGCGGGTATTATCGTACAACTTGAAAAGAAACGTGGGTAGCCGAGCTCTATCCTTATACAACCTGAATTGTAAGAGAATAATTTCAATTACAAATGATGAATATTATGAGGGTCTTCATTCTTCATTCTCATTTCTTCTTTTGATTTGCTCTATTTTTTTCTTCCTTTTGGCTTGATTTGGATGTGCTTGTTCCAAAAGGCATCACGTGGTACATAAGACTTGGTCTTATAACCAATGCTCATCTTAATCCCCCATAACACTTATCCTAATTCTAATGCAAAATTATATTAAAAGAAGGAAAATAAATCTAGCTAAACCTGTAAAATAAATGTTAGCTAAACACGCCATATAACCCAAGCATTTATATGAATAGTTTGGACTTAGCACCTCGCACATGGGTAACCAATCTCACATGTCCTAATTTAGATTATGCTTAGAGGCATAAGCAACCTGCACAGCAAAATGCATTTATATTTTTATTTAGCGATCCTTTAAACACAACCCATTGCAGAAAGCTTGATTAGGTTAATATCGGCCTAACATCCAGACTACACACATACATACTAACATCTAGTCTACAATAATACATCACAAAATAAGCATACATCAAACCGTACACCACCCTAACATAAAGCTAGAAGTGGTGACATAATCTAATGTTTGTGGATTAAGGCTTGTGCAGCATATCCTAACTAGGTTTTAGAGTTGTAATTTACTAAGTGTGAGGAATTTAATTTATAAAGGATTGATTTTTCTTTAAGTAATTTAATTGATTTGAAGATTTTACTTAATATTTTCTTTTGTTTCATATGACCTACACTTAATAACTAAGTGTTATAAAGAGAAGAAAGAGAGGGAACCTCTCTTTCATCTCTATCTTAAGTCACTTCTAAAGCAAGTTAATTAACCAATTTCTATTAGTGAATGGCTTATTATATATTTTAATTAATCTTAAGTTTAGGTTCACTCTAAATGACCTAATTCAATAAGAAAAGCATCTTAAGATTAATTGGAATGAATTACTATCACATAACACATGTTTATTCATTTCTTTCCATCATGTATATCATGCATATGATTAAATCTTAAGCGTACCTATACATATAATGTATGTATTAGCACGTTTAAATGATGAATGCAAAGAAGTGTGTTGTGAAATTTAAATATTTCATTTGATTGAATTATGAATGCATGTCTTTTTAACAGAAAAGAGAGATTTTTCATCCATTAGCTAAGTACATATTCACATGTATAAAAGTTTTAAGTGAGTATGTTTCCATTGTTCTACACCAGGGGCTGTTGACCTTACTTTTGGAGTGAGCTCTCAACCTCCTCTTCTTAGACTTAGGACTCTTCTAAACACTAAGAGTTTCTTAGTTATAAGATAATTCTAGTGATTAGGTGAACACTTAACCTAAGCCTAAAGACTTAGAAGGGTTAATCATAAGATTAGGCTATGCGTTAGGGCTGAAAGAAATCACCTATCCTAGAGCCTAAACCTAATTTAGATACACTTTCTCAAATCAAACCCAAATTCAAATATCACACCAAACCTCAAATTCAAATCCAAATTCCAAATCCATATCCCAAATTTGACTCCAAATGATTGAAACCCAAAATCAAATTCAAATCCAAGACCCTTCCTAAGGCATATGAACCACCTTCATAAGCTTAGCTAAAACTCCCTTTAGATCAAATCAAACTCAATTGATTTCTTTATAAATAAATTATTCCTTTATTCATATTCACAAATATAAATGAAATCCACTTTCCAATGACCAAAAATGAATAAGACTAAATTGATTGCCCTCTAAGCCTTTTGACCAAGATCCATGGACTTGGTCAAATTTGCTTCCAAACCACTCCAAACTCAAGTGATTTTCTGATGAATCATTTAGATATTCATTTATATTCATAAATATAAATGAAATATAAATCCAAATGGCCAAGACCAAATCCAACATTAAACCAAAATCCAATTTATACCTTTTAAGCCAATTTCTTAGACTTAACCAAATCCTATCCAAATCAACTCGAAACCAATGGGTTTTTTGTTGAATCAATCATTCATTCAATTATCTACCCAAATATAAATGAAACATATAATCATCAAATCAAATTGAAGCCAACCCAAGTCAAACCCAACCTAACCCTTTTGACTTGAAAATTTCAAATGAGCCAAAATCCCTTAAACTCCAAATTGACTGTTGTTGAATTTATATTTCAATCCAGGGCTCATATATAAGTTCAACTAAACTCAGATCAAACTAAAACCAAACTAATTGACCCACTTAGGTCCACTTGACCCAAAGTGACCTAAATGATCCATTTGAGCCAACTTCCAATCCAATCCAAATTAGATTGAACCAAGCTCACCAAAACCTTCCACCATGCTTGTTGATCACCCTAGGATGATCAATTGCAATCAATTAGGTCAAACCAAGTCAATTTAGTCATTTGACCAAGTCAACCCTAAGCCCAAATGAACCAAAACTAGCCAGAACTCATCCTACATCAAATTGATTGAAACCAATGATTTGAATCAACCTAAAATCAATATTTAAATATGACTTGACCACCATTTGAGCCAAACCAAGTCCAATTAGCCATTCGATCCAAGTTGACCCAAATTGGCCTAAAAGACCAAATTGGGTCAAATCATGATCTAACCCAAATTGAATATAACCAATGGCTTAAGTTCATTCTAAATTAGTTATTGAACTTGACCAAAGCCATAATTGAACCTAATTTGATCAATCGAGCCTAATTGAGCCATTTAGCCCAAATTGGCCTAAAGGGTCAATTTGGCCTAAATCTAAATTAAATCCAACTTGATTCAAACCAAAGACCACATTCATCTTCAGTTAGCCAATTATACATGAATCAACCCATAACCCAAGCTAATTTGGCCAATTTTAGTCAAATTTGTCAACTTGATCCATTTGATTCCAAATGAGCCAAAATCAATTCTAAGCTAAATTAAATCAGATTGATCATACCAAAATACTTCAAATCATCATTTGAATCTAACCTAAGCTTTAGTTTGACCAATTTGACCAATTGGTCAACCTAACCCAATATGACCCAATGTGACCCATATGACCCAAATTAAGCCAAATCTCTTGAAACTAAGCCATGACCCATTGGGGGCTGATCGAACTCGACCCAAACCAATTTGGGATCAGCCCAAAATCAACCCAACCTAATTTGGGATCAGCCCAAAATCAACCCAACCCAATTATGGATCCTCCCCCACATAGGATTTTACCCAACCTCATTTAATTCTCTCCATCACATGCATTCAACTCCCCCCAACACTTGCATTCAATGGAGCTAATCCTATGAAATGAAGACTTTGGGAGCTAAATCCAAAGTCCCCAATTAGCCATTACCTCCCAACCATCTCCCCATCACACTTAATGATGGATTTTCATCCATCCACTTGAAGAGAAGAGAGAGGGGTTAAAAGCTGACCATATCTTTCTCATTCCATCCTCTTGGAACCCCCAAAGCCATCAGCCACCACTTCCCCACTTCTCTTGAGCTAAAAACATCAAAATTGGGTGGATTCTGGTGAGTAAGCAGTGACAATTGAATAATACATCATTCCGAAGTGAAGGCGCAAGTCTAGGCTCACTCCAAGGCTTCTTCCTCCAATCAAGAGAATGCTAGGATCATCACCGCCATGGGAAACCATCCCCGGTGAGGTAATTTCATCAAACAATAGCCAGCCTTAGGATCTTCCATTTGCGCAAATGTATGCTTGATTCTAGGAATTTCCCATAGATTACCCTCATATTTTTCATTTTACACTTTCCCAATATGATTTGGAGTGCTTTCAGCGAAGGTCACCTCGAGCCCAAAATTGCCCAAATGGGTGATTTCTGAGCCCAAATAACCCCTATTTCATTGATTTCGCGGAGAGAACAACCATCCATCTCTAGTTGAGAAATGGATGACGCTTCTTAGATCATATTTGACCCCTAGATTACGTCGGATCTAGATAGTCCGATCTGCGATCGGATGGTCTGAATCATGCGCTGGATCCCTGCGTTCCGCCCTTCAGATTTGTGGATCGGATCTGGACCATGCAATCCATGATCGGACGGTTGGATGGATGTTCACCTTCTCAATCCCGACGAATCAATCTCGATGCAATTACCGATCCGACGGCGTAACTATCTCACGCAGCGGTCTTTCCGCTCGATCTGCGATCGCGGCATCCAATCGTGACATCGCGGCAATCGGCTAGCGTAATAACCGTGCCTGCGGTAGGCCATATGGCAATCAGCATTGCCTGCTGCCGCACGGTGTTGACTTGGTTAAGTGGGAAAAATGCCAATTTCTAATTTTAAAAATTATTTAAGTTGCCTAAAACGTTGAAAATTCATAAAAATAAATAAATACTTAATGAAAAACTACAAATAATGGCTCATTGGATTCATCTTCCCGAGAGGAATCCAAAGAACGGAAAATCCTCATATTCTACTAAATGGTTTGGGCTTAATTTACGTTTTAGTGAAAATCAAATTTTATTAATTACTCTAAATATATAAGTCAAATTTAGTTGAAATTTTCAGAAATTGAAGCTAAAGTTAAAACACACATATAATAAAAATCTCAAGTAAAAATAACTTCTGGATTGGGAGAAATTAAATTTTGAAGTTCAGATTATCTATTTTAATAAAATAAACCAAATAAAAATTTAGAAATTTACAAAATCTTGAAAATAACTTAAATCACTTCAGTTGACATCTAGGACTCTTAAAAAAATAATGTGATTTTCTGAATCCTAATGAACCCCAAACCAACACTTAAGATTAAATTTTAATCGATTAAGAAATTAATTAAAACATAATCTAAAAATAATTTAAATACCAAATCAAAATAAAAAATGATGTAATACCCAAATGATTTGTAATCAAACTTTAAATCAGAAAAGTATCATGTATCCCTCAAATGAAATTAAATTTAAACATTATTGAAACTAGTTGAGTTAATGAAATTCAATTAAATGATTAGATTTTTTAAATTAAACTCATAATTAAATAAATCAATGAAACGTTAATATAAAATCAAACTAATCTTATTAAACCAACACCAAGTATTGAATCTTAATTAGATGAAACTACTTAACAAATTAAAACAAATTGAACATTAATTAATCATTGAATAAACTAAAAATCAAATTGATTAATAAACCAATTCAATGTAATCATTTAATTTTAATCAAATTAAACCAAATAAAGTTAAAGTAAACTTAATTAACATATGAATAAACTACAACCATTTGGAATAAGATAATTAATTAGCCATTAATACGTAAACTTAATAATTAAGTGTAATATAAATTCATAATTAAAGCATTAAATGAAATTTAATGAACAGAATGAATGAAATCAAACTTAACTATAATTATGAATAATTAAGTTTAACTGAAATAAAAATAAACAATTAACTCAGTTAATCTAATCAAACACTTAATTAAATAAAATTTAAGTAAAACACTTAATTAAACTTATTAAATCAAACCATTCATATGTGGGCAATTAAGTCGTTAATTTATAATTAAACAAATCTTTAATTAATCTAATAATTCAAAATTCAATTACTCTTAATCAAACTTAATTAGTTAAACATCTAATTAATGCAAACTTAATAAACTAATCCATCATATTAATGAACCAAATTGATTTAAATAAATCACATTAAAATTAATTCTTAAATCAAACTCAAATCAAATCTTTAATTACTCCACTAATTAATTTAATCACACATCTTGAAATAAACCAATTATGTTAATTAAAGTAATCACATTAAACTTAAGCTTAAGAAAACATGAATTTGAACATGATTAAAAATGCAATTAAATGCCAATCAAATCCTAAATTAAATCTAAATCATTAGGTCATTAATTACATCATTAACCTAAACAAATATGAAACCAAATTAAAAATTAAATAAATCTTTATTTAATTTAATAATTAACCTAAACACACTTCTTAATTAAATTAATTATATAATCACATTGAACCTAAGCAAACTTATAGATTAATAAAGCTAATTAAATCAAATTAAACCAAATAAAGAAAGACTCTCATCAATTTAATACATGATCAAATTAAATCTAATTCAACCTACCTAAATAAGATAAGCTAATTAATTATTAAAATGTGTAAAATCAAAACATAAACTAAAATCTAATAAACATGATACATGAATGAAATTAAAATGAAATTCTAATCATAAATAATCAAACTCAATTAAATCAAAGCAAACTTTCAATTCATTTTATCCAATCGAACTATAAATAAATAAACCATAATCAAATCAAATAAACATAAAATTAAATCACCTAATTATAATCAAAGAAAAGAATTAGATATTAATTTAAAAGGATATTGAATTATCAAGATTTAATTGAATCAAAGCATCTAACTAAAAATTAATCAATCAAATTACATGAAGGTAAAAAAAATATAAAACAAATGTAATAAACACTAATAAAATCAAATCAATTCAATTAAATCATTCAAATAAATCAAATCAAATCAAACCTTAAATACAAGCAATCAAATTAAGGGTTCCTCTTTATGTATTTAACAACATAAAGACACTCTAAGCAAATTATGATTAACCCATAAGTATGGGAGAATCATAAAAGTACTTAATTAGATTCTTTAACTTAATTAATCCTTAATTATGAGCCAATTGCATTACGTTCTTTAAGAGCATTACAATTTTATTTCCTCATATGTTCATGTCATTTATGACTTATAATTAAGTGGTTAATCAAATTAAAGAAGCATAGGTAAGGGTAATTAATTGATTTAATAAAGGATCCAAATTAATTAATTCATAAAATTCACTTAATTATTTCTTATTAAACCAAATTAAATCACGAACATGGGGCATGGAATAGGATTAGTAAACTTCTTCTTATATTTCTTAAATCAAATTAAACATGAAATCAGAATGACATTAAGAAGCTTTAGTTTGTTTTAAATGATCTTATTTAATATGATTGCCCTTAGGATTTAATTGGATTAAATGAAATCATGTGCTTATGTTCTTTTATTTCTTTCAAATCATATTAAATGTTGTTTTCCATATATGATCATGCATTCATCTCTTTCAAAATTTAATTAAACAAAATGATTTTTTATGCCAAATTGCATGTGTTGACTTAAATTAAAAATAGGCGTGACTATTATCACTATTAAATCAAAAATTACTTTCAAAGTGTATAAATCATTTATAATATATGGAGTGATGCTAATTATGAAACATTTATGAGTTTGCATGTGTTATTATCTAAGATACATGGTATGAAGTCTTCTCTCTTTACTTTGCATGGGCTTACATAGGATTTTCAAATGTATAATTCATTTGAAAAGAACACAACATTTGTCCAAATCCATTCCTATGTATGTCCATGTTAAGGCTTAGAAAGAATTTCATATCACATATGTAAATCATATGATCAAATCAAACACAACATTTTGCATGACTTCTTCTTCTTATGATTAATTGTACATTTGTATGTATATGAGAATAATGGGTATATTAGTCTGGATATCCCAAGGACGCACAGCTTTAAGTAGCCCTAAGGAGGTCTTTACCTCACTCCCCTGGTGCAAAATAATGGTGTCGTACCTACTCATATCTCTTACACATATGTATGTGCAATGTGACTGATGAATAGAAAGTCATAATTCAATCAAATTAATTTCTTCTTTTGCATGACTCTTCATCCTTATAGTTGTGTATACATTTATATGTATATGAGAATAGTGGGTATATTATTCTGGACATCCCGAGGATGCACGGCTTTAAGTAGCCCTAAGGAGGTCTTTACCTCACTCCCCTGGTGCAAAACAATGGCGTTGTACCCACTTAAAACTTTTATACATTTGAGTGTACATGTAGCTAATGGATTGAAGTCTCCTTTTTCTATTAAAAAAGACATGCACTAATATTAATCCAATTAAATGAAATATAAACTTCAAATATACTTCATTACATTCATCATCTAAGTGTACTAAGACATATTGTATGTGTAGGTATACTTAGGATCCAATCATGCGCATGTTACATGTGATGGAAAGAAATGAATGAACATGTGTCATGTGATAGTAATTCATTCTAATTATTCTTAAGAAGCCTTTCACATTGAATAAGGTTATTTACGGTGAACCCAAACCTAGGACTAATTAAAACATGTAATAAGCAATTCACTAAAAGAAATTAAGTCATAATAACATGCTTTAAAAAATGACTTAAGCTAGGGATGAAAGAGGACAATCCCCTTTCTTCTCTTTATAACACTTAGATGTTAAGTGTAGGGTCTTATGGAACCAAATAAATTACAAATTAAAACTTGCAAAATCAACTAAACAACTTAAAGTGAAACCAACATTCCATGTTAAACCTTTTACACTTAGAAAACTTCAACATTAAAGCCTAATTAAGACATACCACATAAGCCTTAAGCACACACATTAGAATACTAAGCCACTACTTCTATTGCTAAGTTAGGGCAGTGTATGTGCGATGGATGTTTTGTTTTATGATATAATATTTTATACTGGATGTTAAGGTGTATGCCTCGTAGACTGGATGTTAGACCGTTATTAGCTTAATCATATTTTCTGTAGGGGGTTGTGCTTAAGGGGCCGCTGTAATAAAAATAAAAATGCTTTTACTGTGTAGGTTGCTTAGCCCCTGAGCATAACCCATGTTAGGACATGTGGGCTTGGTTACCCATGTGTGGGATGCTAAGTCCAAATTATTCATATAATTGCTTGGGTTATATGGTGTGTTTAGCTTACATTTGTTTCGCAGGTATAGCTATATTTACTTTTCTTATTTTTAATGTAATTTTGCATTAGGAATTAGGATTAATGTTATGGGAGATTAAGATGAGCAGTGGCCAGAAGGCTTGGTCCCTGGGGTGCCCTATGATGCCTTTGGAGCAAATCAAATCAAAAGGAAAAGAAGGAAAAAATGAAGAAAAGAAGACCCCCATAGCATGTATTATTTTTATAATCCAGGTTGTATAAGGGTAGAGCTCGGCTACCCATATTTTTTCTCTTTTTGGGGTGTACAACGGAACCCGACCGCACTTGCCTTTTATTCGTTTACGGTAGTCTATTAAATCGTTTAATGTTATGTTCAGATTGTGCACTATAATTGCATGTTTTTTCTAGTTTTTTCATGTTTGGTGTTTGAATGTGTGGCTTGGATGCAATAAGCTCTTAGGATAAAATTAATTTTTCTACCCCAATTAAGTTTTTTTAAAAATAATTCATAACCTCATATAAAAGCCTAGGAATTAAATCAAGATAATAAAATATTTAGCAACCCTTTAGTTGGATGATTGTATGTATAATATCATGCATGTCATATTCTTTCACTCTTGTTAAGAGGGGGCTTCCATCTGTGCTAGAGAATAAAGGCTTAACCTGTGAAAGCCTTTGATGGAAGAACACCCATTTCTCTTTTGATTTGACCTACAATAAAGTTCTCATGCATTTAGGCATACAAATCCCATAGTTTGTGTCAAAATAAAGAATCCTAAATAATTAGATAAATTTGATAAAATTTGCATTAGATTAAGTCATGAAGTCATACTACTCATGCTCTAGTCTCTTAGGAAGTGAGTTTAAGGACTTAGTCTCTTTCTAAATAATAACTACCCTAGCCATCTTGCAATACATAAGACTTGACCACATGGATTTAAAGTTTAGGAGGTGTTAGTTGGTGGCCACTCCAGGCAATTGTAAGTCTAATAATTGGACGATCTATCCTCTCTTATGGAGGTAGACCATTATGCCTACCTTTCTCTTAGATTTAGGATGTGTTTGTGGTTTTTACCAAAGCTCCCTAGCTTAGGATCCAAGATAGCTATTTTCTTTGGGCTACAAGAATAAATCCTCACCTCTTAGGCATTTCCACAATCTTATGTTGATAGATTATAAGCCCTAAGAATCTAATAAAATTCCAACTCAAATAAATAAATCTCTTCAATTTCAAATATATAAAGCCCAATTATAAGGTAGATTGGAATAATCACTAGGCTTCCTAGTATCATGAGCATTTCCTACTTTCTCCCTTTGTATTCCAAAAATAAGTCTTCTCCTTGATCTACCCCATTTGATTTTCAAAAATAGACAATTCTTTGATAGTCTTAACTTTGAAATCTTTGGAGACTTTAATTCTTACTTTAATCAAGAGTATTCCTAAGAGATTTAATTCCTTATGATGTAATCACTATTCAGCTTGCATCCATAGGGAACTTAATGATCCCAGCTTAAAATAAACTCTATTTTACTTTTCCATGTAAAGTAGGGGAAAGATCTCTGGTACATTTGAAGACCCATCATGCCTTAGGAGCCCTTATTAGGTGATTAGGTCCATTATAGGGTGGTAATTTCTATCTTTCGAGATAGTGCATCATTCCTTAATGTCATACCCGATCACTTCCATAAGTACCTCTAAGATTTATGTGGTGTCCCACATCCCAAAAATAAGCACCACAGGGGCGTAAAGTACAAGACCTACTTAGGGCTACTTAAAGCCTCGCAGCCCCGGGATGTCCAGACTAATATACCACTTTCTTATGTACATATAGATGTATAAGCAACTATAAGAATAGAAAAACTCATGCAAAAGTTGTATTTGATTTATGATTCTTATTCATTGGTCATATCATACATACATATGTATAAGAGTTTTAAGTGAGTATGGCGTTATTGTTATACACCAGGGGCGTAAGGTACAAGACCTACTTAGGGCTACTTAAAGTCTCGCAGCCTCGGGATGTCCAGACTAATATACTGCTTTTCTTAGATACATGTGAATGTACAAAAAAAACCACAAGAATGAGAAGTCTTGCAAGAAGTTATATTTGATTTGACTATATGATTTGCATATGTGATATGAAATTCTTCCTGAGTCTTGGCATGGAGATGCATAGGAGTATATTTAGACAAATGTTGTGTTCTTTTCAAATGAACTATACATTTATAAATCCCATGCAAATCCATATAAGGTAAGGAAAGAGAGCTTCATATTGCATTATCTTGTATTATCAACACATGCAAACTTATAAATATTTGTAATTAACATCACTCCATACATTATAATATTTATGGGCTTTTGAAGATAACTTTTGATTTTATAGTAATAATAGCCATACATATTTTTAATTTAAATCAACACATGCAATTTGACATAAAAGAAACCATTTCATTAGTTAATTTTAAATGAAATGAATGCATGATTACACATGGTAAGAAACATTTAACATGATTGGAAAGAAAAAAAAGGAACATAAGCACGTGATCTCATTCATTCCAATTAATTCCTAAAGACAATCATACTAAATAAGGCTATTTAAAATAAACCAAAGTTCTTTAATGAAATTTTTAATTTTAAGTTTGATTTGATTTAGGAAATGAAAGAGGTTTGCTAATCCTATCCCATTCCCCATGTGTGAGTTAATTTGGTTTAATAAAGAAGTAATTAAGTTGATTTTATGGTTTAATTAGGTTAGGGTATGAATTAAGCCAATTAATTAACACTTACCTACATAACCTTAAGTTAATTAACTAATTAATAATGAGCCAATATGATATGCAACCATATGAAAAGTAAATTTGCAATGCTCCTACGAAATGAAAGGGGCCTAATGCAATTGGCTCATGATTAATAGTTAATTAGGCTTAAGGGATCTCACTCAACTACTTTTATGGTTTTCTCACACATGTGAGCTAACCATGATTTCATTATCTCCCACTTTGGGTTATTGAACACCCAAAGAGCTACCCAAGATTAATTAAAGGTTGTTTAGGTATGAAGTGAATTTTAGATTGAGTTAATCAAGCTTATTAATTAATTGATTAAATTCTTTGATTATATTTTGATTACAATGATGAAATTAACTTAGGGAAAGGGATCAAGGACAAGGCCTCAATCCTTACCCCTAAGTCATTTCAAACACTCAATTAAGCTCTGATTTTTATCTTGGAGATTAATTAATTAATTAAGCAATGAATTACCACATTAATCATGAACTAATCAAATTCCAAAAAATGAAGAAAACTTAGGAAATGAATTATGAAAAGTATCCCAACCACATTCCCTATGCTCCCTTTCTGTTCAATAGAGATAATTAAGCTTTATTAATTAATTAAACCACTTTTCATTCACTAATTATCACTAATTAAATTAAGAAAGTGATTAAGATTTAATCAATTGATTTCACTAATTAAACAACCAATAAAATCCCAGAAAAATGGGGGAGGTAGAGGTCATCCCCCCAAACATCCACAAAAGTTGGAGATCAATTGGATGATTAATTAAGGAATAATTAAGCTAATTATATTTCTAATTAAACCTTAATTAAGCTAAAATCACTATTCAAAATTAATTAATAATAATTTTCTTAGATTCTAAAATGAACCCAAGTTTGTATTTTTTGAAATTTTCTAGGATTAGTTCTAATTTTTAGAAGTTTCAGGCTTAAAAATGGATTAATTAACTATAATTAAAGCCTTAATCTCGTGGGCCACAAGACGGCTGACACGACACACTTTTCATGTTGTGCAACGGGAGTAGCTATTTAAGTTTTCACATCAAGACCGACTGGCGTCAACGCAAGAATTCGGACCGATCTAAGATCGTCATTGATTCAATTTAGGATTTATAATAGAAATCAAAGGATCTAATGCGTGATTGGATCAGGACCATCCATCTTGATCATGCGGAATGGACGGTCCGTGATCTGTCTCTTCCTGAGTGGCGAGCGATGGATACCACCCATCAATTGTCGCTCGATCCTAGCTCACCTGAGCTCGGATGGAGATGAAAATTATCCCACACCTTCAGGAAAGAAAAATAAAGAAATCTAATGATATAAATTGCATGATATAGAACTTTCTTCCACAAAAGACTAATTTATTTTCATTCAAAGATTGGTTTTAATGGCATACCTCACCGGAGCGTGTGACTGGCGATTCCAACGATTGAGGAAGCTTTGTTTGGTAGAAATGAAGCTCTGTTGAGTTACATAAGCTTTGATTTGGTGTAGTTTGCTCGGAAGACCAACCCACGACATGTACATAATTGATCTTGATCGAACTCCACCCTTTGGCCATCGAGAAGCTTGGGAAATGATTCATTTCGGCTCATCTAGGTCCAAGGATGGTGTGTGCAAAATTAATTGTACTTTGGTGGAGGTTTGAGCAAATGGAAATCAAATTGAGGCTCCCCTATTTTGGTTTCACATAAAACTGAGAGTGGGGATTTTGGGGAGCTCGGGAAGCCTTGGAAATTGCTCTGGGATCTCTTTCCTTGGCTGCTAGGGTTGAATCGAGTGTGTGTCTCTGAGTTTGAGTGAGAATGAGGGGGTATACCCCCCTCATTCCTTGGATCAGATGGTTATGGCTAGTTTGGCTTCTTCTTGATCATTTGGCCATTTAAGAGGATTGTCGTGGTCCTTGGGTGGATGATGTGGCTCGGTTTGGTTGGGTAAGGGTGTGGAGGTGGCTGCTAAGAGAGGTAGTGGATGTCTTTGGGGGTTTGAAATGCTCCAATGGGAGTGGGGAGACGATTTCACCTCCCCATGAGTCATGGCTAACCCAACCACCTTTGGGTCAGATCAGCCATGGTCCGTGGTGCCTAAGTGGACCTATAAATGGGTGCCAAGTGGCCAAGGGAAGGAAATGACCAAATATGCATGCGTCTTATCTCATGGGATTCCCTAGTCCCAAGGGCAAAGTGGTCATTTGGCTAGGGGTTTGATTTGGGCAGATGTAAAATAGGTCAAAAGTGGGTTAACCAAATTTCAAATGGTTTGGAGTCTATTTGATTTGATTTGGCCTGATTTGACCTATTTAGGTCAAATTGGGTTAGGTTGGGTCAAGTTGACCAATTGGTCAAATTTGATCAAATCAAGGGTTGGGCCAAGTTCACATGACCAATTGGAGTGTATTAGTGTCATTGGTTTGATTTAATTTGCTTTGGATTTGATTATGGCTCATTTGGGTTCATATAAGTCAAATGGGTCAAGTTGACCAATTTGACCAAATTGGGATAGGTTAGGTGTTGAGTCAAGTTCAATTGGCTAATTAAAAATGATTGTAGGCTTTGATTTAGTTTAATTTGGATTTTGGCCAATTTGACCCTTTAGGATAATTTGGGCTAAGTTGGGTCAAGTTGACCAATTTGTCAACTTAGGCTCAATTATGACTTTGGTCAAGTTCAATAATCAATTTGGAATGAACTTGAGCCATTTGTTTCAATCAATTTAAATCAAATCATAATTTGACCCATTTTGGCTTTTTTGGCCAATTTGGGTCAACTTGGGTCAAATGGCCAATTAGGTTTGGTTTGGCTCAGGTGAATGTTTGGTCATGTTTAATCATTGATTATGAGTTGGTTTAAATTAATGGTTTTAATCAATTTGGCATATGGTGGATTTTGGCTAGTTTGGGTTTCATTTGGGCTAAATGTTGACTTGGTCAAAGGCTAGGTTTGACCCAATTTAAGGCAATGATCACCCTAGGGTGGTTGTTGGTTATGTTGTGAGGTTTAGAAGGGCTTAGTTCGATTCAATTTGGGTTGGATTAGAACTTAGCTCAAAAATGTTTCTTTAGGCCACTTTGGGTCAAGTGAGACTAAATGGGTTAATTAGCTTGATCATGGTTTGATTTAAGTTTAGTTGAACTCACACATGAGCCTAGGATTGAAATATAAATCCAATTTCAAGTGATTTGGAGCCAAATGGGTTTTGGTTCATATGATAATTTTAAGCCAAAAGAGTCAACATGGACTTGACTTAGGTTGACTTGGGTTTGGTTTGATAATGGTGGTTTATGTTTATATTTGGGTCAATGATTGTAGGAATAATTGAATCATGAACGAATCCATGAGTTTTGAATTGGTTTGGGTATTATTTAGCCAAGTTCAAGAATTTGGCTAAAAAGGATAAATTTGAGAATTTGAATTGATTTGGGTTTGGTTTTGACCATTTGAATTTATATTTCATTTATATTTGTGAATATAAATGAAGATATAAGTGGTTCATGAGAAAATCACTTGAGTTTGGAGTGATTTGGTAGCAATTTTGATTAAGCTTATCGAGGTGGGTCCATAAGGCTTAAGAAGGGTCTTGATTTAGTTTGATTTATTTTGATTTAATTTAGAGTGTTTGAACTTGGACTTCATTTATATTTATGAATATAAATGAAGGAATGATTGATTTATGAAGAAATCAACCAAATTTGGGTTGGCTAAGCAAATGTAGGTGGTTCACATGGTTTACAAAGAGATTTTGGAATTTGAATTTGATTATGAGTTTCAATCACTTAGACTTTGGAATTGATTTATGATTTGGAATTTGGATTTGATTTTGAATTTGATATTTGAGAAAACCAATTTAATTGGGGTTCATTTGAATTTGGTTAAGGCTAAGTCCATAAGATAAGATCAAAGGGCTTAGGAAGGGATTTGGAGCTTGAATTTAATCATGGGTTTCAATCATTGGATAGTTGGATTTGAATTTGGAATTTGGATTTGATTTGAGATGGAATTTGATATTTGATAAAATTAATTGAATTGGGGTTGATTTGAATTTGGTTAAGGCTAAGTCCATAAGATAACATCAAAGGGCTTAGGAAGGGATTTAGAGTTTGAATTTAATCATGGGTTTCAATCATTTGATAGTTGGATTTGATTTTGGAATTTGAATTTGAATTTGAGATTTGGTTTGGAAGAAGGAAGCAAGGATTGGGTTTAGGCTATAGGGTAGGCAAGTCCTCCTAAATCCCTAAGGTACAACCAATTCCTATGGCTAACTCTTCTAAATCTCTAGGGTTAGGTTAAGTGTTCACCTAATCACTAGAAGTGTCTTAAGACTAAGAAACTCTTAGTGTCTATAAGAGTCCTAGATCTATGATGAGAAAGTTGAGAGCTCACTCCAAAAGTGAGGTCAACAGCATCCAACATATCACCCCAGCAGCTTTTCCTTGCTTTGTAAAATGTAAGTCTGCTACACTTTCCTCCTAGTATAGTCGTCGCACACCGAAAGGCAACCCTTAGGTCGGATAACCATACCCTAAGGTAGGTGGACTACCCCTTTAGACTTGTAAATCTGAGATAGGCCCAGGCCGACATAGTCCCTTCTTAGTGGGTCCATCGCACACTGACAGGGTCCATAACAAACCAAATTCAAAATCATCCTTCTAGTGAAGTCAAATTAAACATATCAAACAAACCAAACTTCTCCCTGTTGACCTCCAAGCATGCTGTATCAGTTGAGTCGAGCTCACAAGATAAATTCGACGGACTTCAGATGCAACAGTCCGCCAATCAGAGCTGAAATAAATGTGACAGCACTGAAAATCAATCAAAATGATCTTAGATTGATGACAGACTTCACCATCACATTCAGAACATTAAATTGATCAGAACATGTATATTGCATAATTCTATGATTGACTAATCAAGAAAGAAGTCCGTTGATGTGCCTACATGCACATCAGAGTTAGGAAGACACGATGATGCCCAAACAATCTCTGTTCATGAAATTGATCATTCCATTTGTGTTGAAATATCAAAATCTTTCAAATGAGCTTATACCCACACTCAATTCAGATGAGTCTGTGTGAATGTCGAGCGATTGGAAGCGATGACACACAAATCAGAGCTAAAATTTACCCAATTCGATGCTAACTCAAACCAAACGGCCTCTGATCATGAAATAGACTGTGCCATTACATCCGAAACATCAGAATAACCTAAGATCAACATATATATTTTCTATATGATAATTTTGACATAAAAACCCAAATTATGTCTAATTAAATAATTAAAAAAAACTATAAATACCCTCCTTATCTAACCCTAATTTTGGATCTCCCACTCAGCCAACCTCTCCCTCTCATCCCATCTCATGCATTACCTCCCCTCTCGAGCATAGCAGCCGAATGAGCCAAGACCCGTCTGTTCATTTTTGTACCCGACAAAGCACACATAATGACCATCTCGTTGTTCCCATAGGTGAGTAGCTCCCATCCGCATGGCCTCCCGCATGCACATGGTCTCATGCATAGCATTGCGTGCATGCATCTGCATGGGGTAGCACCTGCATGCGCAGCAGCATCTGTGCATGCCTGCGTGCATACGCTCGCGCCCACACTCATACTTGTGGTGTTTATTTTGGATATCTATATTAGGGACACCACACAAATTTGAGGGTATACTTATTGAAGTGATCGGGTACAACATTGAGGTATGATGTACTATCTCGAAAGATGGAGGCATCACCCTTCAATGGACCTAATCACCAAATAAAGACTCCTAAGGCATGATGGGTCTTTGAATATACCAGAGATTTTCCTCCTACTTTATATGGATGAATAAAGTAAGGTTTAATTTAAATCGAGTTCTAAAGTTCCCTATGGGGGCAAGCCCCTATATTTTATTGCATCCTAAGGAAGGTGAATTCTTTAGGAATACTCTCGATCAAAGTAGGCAATTATTGTCTCCAAAGATTCCAAGGGTAAGACTATCAATAAATTGGCTATATTGGGAAATCAAATGGGATAGATAAAAAGGAGAGACTTACTATCAAAGCCAAAGGAGATGAATAGGAAATGCTCATGATACTAGGAAACCTAGTGAGCATTTTAATCTACCCTATGGTTGGGCTTTATATATTTGAAATTGAGGAGAATTATTTATTTGATTTGAAATTTTATTAGATTGCTAGGGCTTATAATCCCACAATACAAATTTGTGAAAATACCTAAGAGGATGCTTGTAGCCCAAAGAAAATAGCAACCTCAGATTCTAAATCCAGAGAGCTTTAGCAAGGGCTAAAGCAGGACCTAAATCTAAGCAAAAATGGGCATAAAATTTACCTCCACAAGAAAGGGTAAACCACCTGACTGTTGGACCTATAACCTCCTGGAGTGGCAGCCAGCTAACTCCTCCTACGCTTTAAAATCATGTAGGCAAGTCATATGATATTGCATGATAGTTAGGTTGTTATTATTTAAAAAGAAACAAAAGTCCTTAAACTCACTCCCTAAGAGACTAGAGCATGAGTGGTATGAGCGATGACTTAGTCTAATGCAAATTTTTTTCAAATTTTATTTGATTTGACACTTCATTTTGGCAATGGTCATAGGATTTTTATATGTCTAAATGCATGATGAAATCAGGTTATGAGCTAAATCAGAGAGAAAGAGGTATTTTCCATCACAGAGGAGACCCTCAAAGGTCAAGTCTTCCCCTATCATGCAAGGATGGAAACCCTCTCTTTGCAAGAGTGAAGCAATATGAATGCATGATATTAAACATACAACATTCAGCTAAGGGGTTGCTAAATCTTTTACTTATCATGATTTAATGCCTAGGCTTTATATGAGGTTATGAGTTATTTTAAAATTTTAGTTATGGGTTGTAGTTGGGATATAAAATTTATTTTTTTTCTAAGAGCCTAATTGATTCCAGGCCACACATTAAATCACCATTCATAAAAAACTAGAAAAAGGCATGTTATTTCTATTGATCAATTTAAACATAACATCAAACATTTTATAAATCCAACACAAAAAATAAAAGGCTGGTGCAGTCGGGTGCTGTCATATAACCTGAAAAGAGAAAATAGGTTGTCGAGCTCTACGCTTATACAACCTAGAATATAAAAGAATAATTATAAATTATAAATGAATAAATCTATGGGGATCTTCCTATCTTCATTCTTCATATCTTCTTCATTTCTTCATTTGGATTTTCTTGCTTCAAAGGCATCACAGGGCCTTCCAAAATAAAGCCTTTTAGCCACTGCTTATCATAATCCCTCATAACACTAATCCCAATTCATAATGCAAAATTATATTAAAAGTAGGAAAAAGTAAATCTAACTACACTTGCAAAATAAGTGTTAGCTAAACACACCATACAACCCAAGAAGTTATATGAATAATTTTGATTTAGCACCCTGCACATAGGAAACCAAGCTTACTTACTATGATTTAGATTAGACTTAGGGATTAAGCAACCTGTAAAAGAAAGCATTTATATTTATTTCAAGCACCCTTTAAGCACAATCTTCTATAGAAAATATGATTAGGCTAACCATAGCCTAACATCCAGTCTACGAAGAATACACCCTAACATCCAGTCTAAAATAATACATCATAAAATCAAACATACATCACTCCATGAACCGCCCTAACATAAAGCTAGAAGCGATGACTTACCTCTAAAGTGTGTGTATTAAGGCTTGTGTGGTATGCCTTAACTAGGCTTTGTTATAATTTTCTAAGTATGAAAGGATGTTTAATCATAAGATGTTGATTTTATTTTAAGTGATTTAATTGATTTGAGAATTTTACTTAGTGTTTTCTTTTATTTCATTTGACTTACACTTAACAACTAAGTGTTATAAAGAGAAGAAAAGAGAGGATTGCTCTCTTTTATCCCTACCTTAAGTCACTTCTAAAGCACATTAATTAGATTTAGTTCTCTTTAGTGAATGGATTATTACATGTTTTGATTAATCTTAGGTTCATGTTCACTTTAAATGACCTCATTCAATAAGAAAGGCATCTAAAGATTAATTAGAGTTAATTACTATCACATGACACATGTTCATTCATTTCTTTCCATCATATGTAGCATGCATATGGTTAAATCCTAAGCATACCTATACATGCAATATATTTTTAACACACTTAAATGAAAGATGCATAAATGAATTTTGTAGAAAAATGGGATTTTCACTCATTAGCTAAATACACATTCAAATGTATAAAAGTTTTAAGCAAGTACTTTGCCATTGTGAGCCAGGGGAGTGAGGTAAAGACCTCCTTGGGGCTACTTAAAGTTGTGCATCCCTTGAATGTCCAGACTAGATATACCCGATATTCTTTAAATACATATGGATGTACAAATAACTACAAGAGTGAAAAAACCATGCTAAAATTGCATCTTTGAAATATTTATATATATCGAATAAAGTTAAAAAGGGAAGACTTTCATTCATTAGCCAAATGCACACACAAGTGTATAAAAGTTATAATCAAGTACTTCACCATTATTAAACAAGGGAGTGAGTTAAAGACTTCCTTGGAGCTACTTAAAGCTATGTGTCCCCGAAATATCCAGACTAGATATATCCACTATTCTTAAATACATATGGATGTACAAATAACTACAATAGTGGAAAAACCATGCTAAAATTACATCTTTGAAATATTTATGCATATGAAATAAAGTCAAAAAGGGAAGACTTTCATTCATTAGCCAAATGCACACACAAGTGTATAAAAGTTATAAGCAAGTACTTTGCCATTATTAACCAGGGGAGTGAGGTAAAGACCTCCTTAAGGCTACTTAAAGCTGTGCATCCCCAGAATGTCCAGACTAGATATACCTGCTATTCTTAAATACATATGGATGTACAAAATAACTACAAAAATGGAAGAATAATGCTAAGGTTATATTTTTGAAATATTTATGCATATGGAATAAAGTCTTATCTAAATTCTATTATTAAAGTTTGTAAGAATGAAATCAAATGGAATACATTTCATTGTTAAACCAGGGAAGTAAGGTAATCAAATGACCTCCTTGGGGAAAACTAAAGCCTTGTATTCCTGTGATGTCCAAGCTATATACCCATTAACATTCTTACTTACATAAATTAATGCATGAATGAAAGAAAAGAAACTTCACTTCATACACTTAAGCTATAATCACATACATCTCTTATATATTTCTAACTAGCATTCATAGCATATATAATCATTCATTTATAAGTTTTAGAAAATAGATTTGGATTTAATAATGATAATAGTCATACATATATTAATTTAAGTCAACACATGCAAGCTTGACATAAAGGAAACCATTTAATTTAATTGATTTTGCAAGAGATGAATGCATCAAATGTCATACAACATTTAATATGGTTGGAAAGAAATAAAGGGACATAAGCACATGATTTCATTCAATCCAATTAACTCTTAAGAATAATCATATTAAATAAGCTCATTTAAAATAAACTAAAATTTCTTAATGTCATTTTCAATTTCATGTTTGATTTGATTTAAGAAATGTGAGTGTTGACCTCACTTTTAAAGTGGGTTATCAACTTCCATATCATAGATATAGGACTCTTATAGACACTAAGAGCTCCTTAGTCTTAAGACACTTCTAGTGATTAGGTGAACACTTAACCTAAGCCTAGAGACTTAGAAGGGCTAGCCATAGGAATAGGTTATGCCTTAGAGACTTAGGAGAACTTGTCTATCCTATGGCCTAAACCCAATCCATGCTTTCCTTCTCAAACCAGACCTCAAATTCAAATTCAAATTCCAAGTCCAAATCATAAATCAAATTCCAAACCAAATGATTGAAGACCTTGATCAAACCCTTCCTAAGCCCTTTGATTTCATCTTATGGACTTAGCCTTAACCAAATCCAAATAAATTCCAATTCATTTAATTTTCTCAAATACCAACTTGATCTTTCAATCAAACTATCAAAATTTAATTTAAACCCAACTTCAAATGATTCAATCCCATGATCAATCCAAATGCCAAGACCCTTAAGCCCTTTGATTTTATCTTATGAACTTATCCTTAACCAAATTCAAATCAATCCAAATTCAATTGACCTTCTCAAATATTAATTCAATCTCAAATCAAATCATAAATTAATTCCAAACCAAACAAATCAATCTCAAATTAAATCCAAGACCAAATTTCCCTCCTAAGTCTTATGAACCACTCTCATAACCTTTGCCAAATATCAATCCAAACTATCCCAAACTCAATTGATTTCTTTATAAATCAATTATCTCTTCATTTATATTAACAAATATAAATGAAATCCACCCTCTAATGACCAAATCAAATCAAACTAAATAGGTTTCCTTTCTTAGCCTTTTTGACCTACACCCATAAGCTTGGTCAAATTTGATTCCAAATCACTCCAAACTCAAGTGATTTTCTCATGAACCATTTATTTTTTCATTTATATTCTCAAATATAAATGAAATATAAATCCAAATAGCCAAAATTAAACCCAAATCAAATCAAAATTTCAATTTTAGCCTTTTTTAGCTAATTTCTTGAACTTCGCTAAATGATAACCAAATCAATTCAAAACCCATGGATTTCTTCATGATTCAATTATTTCTTCAATCATTGTTCCAAATATAAGCATAAACTACAATTATCAAACCAAGTCCAAGTTAACTCAAGTCAAGCCTATGTTGACCCCTTTTGACTTGAAATTATCATATTAACCAAAATCCATATGGCTTCAAACCATTTGCAATTAGATTTATATTTCCACCTCAAATCCATTTATCAATATAACTAAACTTGAATCAAGCCATGATCAAGTCAATTGACCCATTTAGGTCCACTTGACCCAAAGAGACCTTAAAGACCTTTTTGAGCTAAGTTCTAATCCAACCCAAATTGGATTGAAACAAGCCCATATAAACCTCACAACATAACCAACAATCATCCTAAGGTGACCAACTACCTTGAATTGGGTCAAACCAAGTCAACTTGATCCTTTGAGCTAGTCAACCTTTTAGCTCAAATGAAACCTAAACTATCCAAATTGCACCATAAACCAAATTGGTTACAACCAATTGCTCAAGTTCATTCCAAATTGATTATTGAACTTGACCAAAGCCATAATTGAGCCCAATTTAACCAATTGGTCAACCTAACCCAACTTAGCCCAAAGGATCAAATTGTCCAAAATCCAAATTAAATCTAATTTGATTCAAACCAAAGCATACGATCATTTACAATTAACCAATTAAACTTGAACCAACACCAACCCAAGCCAATTTGGCCAATTTGATCAAATTGGTCAACTTTACCCATTTGACTTATATGAATCCAAAAGAGCTAAAATCAAATCCAAAGTAAATTGAATCAAACTAATGACACCATGTGGTGTTTATTTTTGAGATGTGGGACACCATGTAGATCTTAGGGGGTACTTATTGAAGTGATCGAGTATGACATTAAGGAATGATGTACTATCTTGAAAGATAGAAATAACCACCCTATAATGGACCTACTCACCTAATAAGGACTCCTAAGGCATGATGGGTCTTCGAATATACCAAAGATCTTTCCCCTACTTTACATGGAAAAGTAAAGTAGGTTTATTTTAAGTCGGGTTCGTTAAGTTCCCTATGGAGGCAAGCCCCCATAGTTAATTACATCCTAAGGATTGAGAATTTCTTAAGAATACTCTCGAATAAAGTAGACAATTAGGGTCTCCAAAGATTTCATAGTTAAGACTATCAAAGGATTGGCTATTTTTAGAAAATCAAATGAGATTAATCAAGGAGAATACTTATTTTTGTAATCCAAAGGGAGAAAGTAGGAAATGCTCATGATACTATGAATCCTAGTGAGCATTCTAATCTACCCTATGATTGGGCTTTATATATTTAAAATTGAAGAGAGTTAATTATTTAAGTTGACATTTTATTAGATTGCTAGGGCTTATAATTCCACAACATAAGATTGTGAAAATGCCTAAGAGGTGAGGATTTATGCTTGTAGCCCAAAGGAAAAAAGCTACCTCGGATCCTAAGCTAGGGAGCTTTGGCACAGGCACCCACCTAAATCTAAGGAAAAAATGGGTATAGTTTACCTCCACAAGAGAGAATAAACCACCCAAGCCGGACTTATTAACCGCCTGAGTGGCCTAACTCCTACACTTTAAATCCATGTAGGCAAGTCTTATGCTTTGCAAGATGGCTAGGTTGTTGTTTATTTAGAAAGGAGACTAAGTCCTTAAACTCACTCCCTAAGAGACTAGAGCATGAGTGGTATGAATTCATGACTTAATCTAATGCAAATTTTATCAAATTTAATCGATTCTTTTGAACTCTTTATTTTGACACAGGCTATGGGATTTTGTATGCCTAAATGCATGAGAACTTGACTATGAGCCAAATCAAGAGATAAATGGGTGTTCTTCCATCAAAGGCTCTCACAGGTTAAGCCTTCATTCTCTAGCACAGATGGAAGCCCCCTCTTAATAAGAGAAAGAATATATGACATGATGTTATACATTCATTCACCTAGCTAAGGGGTTGCTAAAAAAATTTTATTATCTTGATTTAATTCCTAGGATTTTATGTGAGGTTATGAGTTATTTTAAAATTTTAGTTATGAGTTGTTAATTCGAATAGAAAAATTAATTTCATCATACGAGCCTATCGCATCCAAGCCACATATTCAAGCATCAATCATAAAGAAACTATGAAAAGCATGATGTTCTAGTGCACAATATAAACACAACATCAAATAATTTTATAGACTATCATAAGAGAATAAAAGGCCAGTGTGGTCAAGTTCTACCATACACCCCGAAAAGAGAAAAGAAAATGGGTAGCCGAGCTTTACCCTTATACAACCCAGATTACAAAAATAATACATGCTATGGGGGTCTTCTTTTCTTCATTTCTTCATACTCTTCGTTTTGATTTGATTTGCTCTAAAGGCATCAAGGCACCCCAGGGACTAAGCCTTCTGGCCACTGCTCATCCTAATCTCCCATATCACTAATCCTAATTCTTAATGCAAAATTACATTAAAAATAGGAAAAGTAAATATAGCTACACCTTTAAAACAAATGTTAGCTAAACACACCATACAACCCAAACAGTTATATGAATAATTTGAACTTAGCACCCCACACATGGGTAACCAAGCCCACCTATCCTAACATAAGTTAAGCTTAGGGGATAAGCAACATGCACAACAAGCGCATTTATATTTTTATTATAGTGGCCCCTTAAGCACAACCCCATGTAGAAAATATGATTAAGCTAATCACGACCTACCATCTAGTCTATGAAATATACACCCTAACATCCAGTCTAAAATATTACATCACAAAAAAAAACACAACATCATACATACAACGCCCTAACTTAGCACTAGAAGTGGTGACTTAGTATTCTAATGTGTGTGCTTAAGGCTTGTATGGCAAGACTTTACTAGGCTTCTTTAGTTTAAGTTTCAATTTAGAGTTTGAATTTGTTTAAATTTTACCTTTGGGTGATTTTAATTTAAATGATTTAATGATTTATTTTTCATTTTTATATTTCACTTTTATTTGGTTAAAATGATGTTCAGGTTTTCAAGAATGAAGAGTAGAATAAATTCCATTTATAGATAGAACTCACCCTATTCTACATCCTAACACCTAAAAAATCTAACTAAGGTCCTTAAGTATCTTAATTAGCCCATTTGAATTTGTGTAATTCATTTAATTTAATTTATTTGATTTGATTTAGCATTTAGAATTTGAGTTTGTTTAAGTATTTGATTGCTTGATTTTGGATTAGACATTTTGGTTTAATTACATCTGATAATAAATTCAATATCTAACAAAGTTTAAGTTTATTTAAATCCATGTGTTTTGATTGAATTTTATATTATATGTGGTTTAATTAAATCTTGATAATTCAATATCCTTTAAATTAATATTTAATTTTCTTTGATTATGGTTATGTGACTTAACTTTATGTTTATTTGATTTGATTATGGTTCATTTATTTGTAGTTTGATAATTAATTGAGATTTTATTTTGATTGTAATGTTTGATTCTTTGTAATTAGGATTTTATTTTTAATCTCATCCATTTGTCATGTTTATCAAAGTTTGGTTTGTATTTTGATTTTCATTGTATAATAGTTTATCTTATTTAAGTAGTTGAATGATTTGATTTGATTACATATTAAATTGATGAGAGTCTTTCTTAATTTAATTTGATTTAATTTAATTTGATTTGATTAGCTTTATTAGTCGTTTGCTTAGTTCAATGTGATTATGAATTAAATTAAGAAGTGTATTTATGTTAATTATAAAGATTTGTTTAATTTTCAATTTGATTTCATATTTGTTTAGGTTAATGATGTAATTAATGACTTAGGTTTATTTTAGGTTTTGATTAGTATTTAATTGTATTTATGTTTGATTAAGTTTAAGTTTAATATGATTAATTTGATTGACTTAATTAGTTTTCTTAAGATGCGATCAAATTAATTAGTAGATTAATTAAGTGTTTGATTTGAATTTGATTTAAAAATTAATTTGGTTATTAAGATGATGGATTAATTCATTAAGTTTGCATTAATTAGGTGTTTATTCAATTGGATTAGCTTGGGGTAATTAGTTTAATTAGAAGTGTGTTTAAGTTAATTATTAAATTAAATAAGATTTATTTAATTTTTTAATTTGGTTTATATTTATTTAGATTAATGATGTAATTAATGACTTAATGATTTATGTTTAATTTAGGTTTGATTGGTATTTAATTGCATTTATGTTTGATTAAGCTTAGGTTTAATATGATTAATTTGATTACATTAGTTTACTTGAGGTGTGATTAATTATTAAATTAAATAAAAATTTGATTTAATAATTGATTTAATTTATTAGTTAATGATGTAATTAATGACTTATTTAAATTAATTTGATTAGCATTTAATTGATTATGTTTGATTAAGCTTAAGTTTAATATGATTAATTTGATTGACTTAATTAGTTTATTAAGAGTGTGATTAAATTAATTTAGATTAAAGTGTTTGATTTAATTATTTTTGATTTAATTAATGTGTAATTTATAAAATTAATTTGGTTTATTAAGATGATGGGTTAATTTGTTAAGTTTGCATTAATTAAATGTTTAATTAATTAAGTTTGATTAAATAATTAAATTTTTTTAAATTACATTAGATTAATTAAGTTTGTTTAGATTAATGACTTAATTTACATGTAGTGATTTGATTTAGTTAAGTGTTTTACTTAAGTTTGATTTGATTAAAGGATTATTGTTATTACCATTTTATTGATTAAGTGATTTAATTATTTATTTTTTATTTCAATTAAGATTATTCATAATCATGGTTATTTGATTTTCTTCATTATATGTTTTGATTTCATTCATGTTTGATTTAGTTAGGTTTATGTATTTGGTTAATTTATCTTATTCCAAATGGATGTGATTTAATCATATGTTAATTAAGTTTACTTTAACATTATTTAGTTTAATTTGATTAATATCAAATGATTATGTTGAATTGGTTTGTTAATCAATTTGATTTTTAGTTTATTTAATGATTTATTAGTTTCAATTTATTTGTATTCATTAAGGTTTCATATGATTAAGACTCATGCTTAGTGTAGGTTTAGTTATACTAGTTTGACCCATGTTAAAGTTTCAGATTTATTGAATTTTAAGTTTGATTTAAGATTTAATCATTTAATTGAGTTTTATTAATTTAAATAGGTTTAATCATATTTAATTTAATTTCTCTAAGATGATTTTTTATTTGAGGTTTGATTAATGATTGCTTAAGTGTTATTTCATTTGATTTTGATTTGATATTTAAATTATTTTTTATATTATGTTTTAATTAACTCCTTAATTGATTAAACTTTAATCTTAATTGTTTATTTGGGGTTCATTAGGATTCAGAAAATCACATTATTTCCTTAAGAATCCTAGATGTCAACTGAAGTGATTTAAGCCATTTTGAAGATTTTTTGTAAATTTTTAAAATTTTTATTTGGTTTATTTTATTAAAATGGACAATCTAAACTTCAAAATTTAATTTCTCCAAATCTATAAGTCCTTTTCACTTAAAATTTTTATGATATATGTGTTTTAACTTTAGTTTCAATCTAAAATTTCAACTTAATCTATATTTTTGGTTTAATAATTTTTATTTTCATAAAACTCAAATTAAGCTCAAATACTTAGTGAAATTTGGGATTTTTTTGTTGGATTCCTCGAAATAAGAATGAGCTTTTATTTGCAATTTTTTTTGGTTAAGTATTTTATTTTTTTATGAATTTTGAAATTTTAGGTGATTTAAATTAATTTTTTATAAAAAAAATTGCATGGCGTGACCTTGCCATGGGCGGAATCCGGTCAGCGATGAAGCGCAGATTCACTCACGGACCGTATAATCATAGATCTGATGGTTCAAATTAGATCGATGTGATCGGCCGATCGATATGCGTGTCGGCGTCGATCGCGACCGATCGGGCGTCCAATCGCATCCAGCGATCAGATGGATCGCATGACGCGTGATCAAACCATCGATCCATGAACCATGGGATGAATGGCGGTTTGTTCGGGCGGTGAAAAAAAATTTAAATGAGATTTCTAAGTGAAAACTTGTCCAAATGGACTCATTTTGCGTCGATTCACAAAAAAATTCTATTTTTAATTGGGATGATTTAAAGTAAAATGCAGGATTATCTGAGAAATTCTAAAATTGCAGAAAATTAACACAAAATGAAATCTAAGGTAGGCTAAGTTTGGCAAAATTTACCTCTTAGGATGGTTTTGGCGGTGATGAAGATTGAACTCTAGGTATGTGAAAGCTTTGGAATGATCTTTAACCTTGCCTCCCTTGAAACATCATATGTTCTATGCTCAGGAAGGGATGGGGTGAGCTTTGAGCTGAATGGTAGGAAAGAGGTAATCTCATTTCCCTCCTTTATAATGGCAAAATTCTTTTTTGAATTTTTTGGCTCCAAATTGATGCCATCTTGGGGTGGTTGGGATGGATGATGGATTGATTGACTTTGGATTTTTCAAAGTCTCTCTTCTTACCATATGATCAGCTCAATTGAATACAAATATGAGGAGTTAAGTGCATGTGATGGGAGAATTAAATGAGGTTGGGTGGAATCTATGTGGGAGGATCCATGAGGGATTTAATGGGTTGGGTTGATTTTGGGCTGATCCCAAATGGGTTTGAATTGATCCCAATGGGTCATTCTTGGTTTCAGATTTGGCCAATTTGGGTCATATGGGTCATATTAGGTCAAATTGAATTAATTTGACCAAAATTTGATTAGCTTGGAGATGGGTTGATTCATGTTCAATAGTGAAAAGAATGTGATCTTTGTTTGAATTAATTTGGATTTAATTTGGATTTAGGCCAAATTGACCTTTAGCTATTGGGCTTAATGGAAATTGACTCGATTGATCAAATTGGTTTAATTATGGCTTTGGTCAAGTTCAATAATCAATTTGGAATGAAATTGAGCCATTGGTTGAAATCAATTTGGGTTAGATCATGATTTGACCCAATTTGGTCCTTTAGGCCAATTTGGGTCAACTTGGATCAAATGGCCAATTGGTAGTTTGGTTGATTGCAATTGATGATGATCTAGGTGATCAACAATCATGGTGGAAGGTTTTTGGTGAGCTTGGTTCAATCAATTTGGGTTGGATTGGAAGTTGGCTCAAATGGGTCCTTTAGTCACTTTGGGTCAAGTGGACCTAAGTGGGTCAATTGGTTTTGGTTTTGGTTTGATTGAGTTTAGTTGAACTTATATGAGTGGGTTGAAATATAAATTCAACGTTCAATTTGAGTCTAGGTTTTGGCTCATTTGAAATTTTAAGTCAAAAGGGCTAAGTTAGGTTTGACTTTGGTTGACAATTTGGTTTGATGATTATAGGTTTTATTTATATTTAGATAAATGATCAAATGAATGATTGATTCAAGAAAATTCATTGGTTTTGACTTGATTTGGATAGAATTTGGCTAAGTCCAAAGAATTGGCTTAAAGGGCTTAGATTGAATTTGGATTTGATTTTTGATATAGTTTTGGTCATTTGAATTTGGATTTCATTTATATTTGTGAATATAAATGAAGGAATAATTAATTTATAAAGAGATCAATTGAGTTTGATTTGATCTAAAGGGAGTTTTGGCTAAGCTTATGAATGTGGTTCATATGGCTTAGGATTTGAATTTGATTTTGGGTTTCAATCATTTGGAGTCAAATTTGAAATTAGATTTGGAATTTAAATTTGAATTTGAGATTTGGTTTTAGAATTGAATCTGGGTTTGATTTAAGAAAGTGTATCTATATTGGGTTTAGGCTATAGGATAGGTAATTTCCTTAAAGGCATTCTTATGATTAACACTTCTAAGTCTCTAGGCTTAGGTTAAGTGTTCACTAATCACTAGAAGTGTCTTATGACTAAGGGTTCTTAGTGTCTAGAAGAGTCCTAAGTCTAAGAGGAGGTTAAGAGCTCACTCCAAAAGTGAGGTCAACAAAAGGAATAGGTGTGGTGTAAGCAACAGGCACCCGCATATTATTGACGAAATGATCAACAACATCCAGAAGATTATAAACAACAAATGATCTATACCTGACCGAGGTAGATAGAATATCACAATCTTAGTGCAATGCGCTCTCTTTATGCAAGGGCATAAGGAGCAAGAGAATCCATTGGGGATTGAGTACATGAACCTCCACTGGAAGCAGTTCAAGTTATCCGGATATTTTGATTATGAATATGATTAATTTGATGTGTATGATGAATTTATAATCTAATGGGGAGATGATTGATTTTAATTTATTTTATTTTAATTGATGTGGAGGCATATCTTGATATGTGTGTTAGGGATTGGGTATGTGAACCTTCCACTAGGAAAGCAGGTTCAGGCTATCTGATGGGGATAAGAATTTGATTAGATTTCTTTAATTTGTTTGATTAAACTCCACTAGGGTGGTTGGTTTAATTTGTTATGTCTCCACTGGGGAGAAGGGTTCTAGATTGAGGGAATATCTGCTTGGGATGTACAATCAGTTAAATTTGTTCAATTTAGATCTAAGCTCACTAGGAGGCTAATTTGATTTGCCTCATGGAGAAATTTGGTTTGTTTGATATGTTTAATTTGACTCCACTAGGGAGGTTGGTTTTGAATTTATTTTATGGACCACAAGGTGTGCGATGGACCTAAGAAGGAGCAGGGGCTTTGGCACTCTTAGATTTATAAGTCCAAAGGGTAGTCTACGCCAAGGTAGGACTATCGACTAAGGGTTGCCTTTGATTGTGCGATTGTACTAGAAGAAGGCATAGCTTACATCTTCCAAAGTAGGGATCAAATGTTGTGATATGGTGCAACAAATCGAACCCTACTAGGCGACTACTGAGTGAGTGCCGGTGGAGGTCTTATCTTAACTCAAGAGTAGTCCTGATGATTAATTTGATTTATATTGATTTTAATTGAATTAATTTAATTTAATTTGGTGTGTTATGTTGTGGACCCTATTAGCATGCGATGGTCTCACTGAGAAGGAGCTATATCGGCCTTGACCTGTCTCAGATTTACAAGTCCAAAGGGGTAGTCTACTAGCCATAAGGTAGGACTATCGACTGGGGTTGCCTTTAGTGCAATGATGTACTAAGAAAGCATAGACTTACATCTTCCAAAGTAGGGATCATTGTTGGGGTGATATGATGGTAAATCACGACTATTTGCTGAATCTTGGGGTCTTATCTCAACTCAAGATAGTCGATATTTGATTTAATTTTTAATTTAATTTGGTGTGTTAGATGGACCTGTGCATGATGCTAATGAGAAGGGCTATGTTGGCCTTGACATCTTAGATTTTACAAATCAAAGGGGTAGTCTACCGACAAGGGACTATCCTAAGGGTTGCCTTTCGGTGTGCAACAACTGTACTAGGAAGAAAGCATAGTAGGCTAACATCTTCCAAAGTAGGGATCAGCCATTGGGGTGATCTGTCAATGGTGCAATAGATCAATCCTGACCGAAGGTGATTATTTGAATGAATGTCATCGAGGGTCTTACCTCAACTCAAGAGTAATACCAATAATTAATTTAATTTAATTTGATTTAATTTAATTTGGTGTGTTATATTGTGGACCCTGTCGGCGTGCAATGGACCCACTGAGAAGGGGCTATGTAGGCCTTGACCAATCTCAGATTTACAAATCCAAAGGGGAAGTCTACCTCAGGTAGAACAATCTCTAAGGTTCTTTTGATGCGGTTGTACTAGAAGAAAGTATGACTTACATCTTCCAAAGTAGGGATCGGCTTGGACGATGGGTAACAAATCAATCTTGACTGGCGACTATTTAATGATGGACTCATATCGATTTTGTCATAATTAATTTAATTTTAGATGGACCATGTTAGTGTGCGATGGATCTACTAAGAAGGACCTAATATCAACCTATATCTATCTTAAATTTACAAATCCTAAGGGATAGTCTACCAGCTTAAGTAGAACTAACCAACATAAGGGGTGTCTTTTAATTTGCAATGAAGTTAAGAAAGCACGGACTCACATCTTCTAAAAGGAACAATTGGGGTGTCTAATGCAATAATCAACACTGGTCGGCTGATTATCTGGAGCATAATAGACATATCTTTCAAAGCATATGGGTAACTTGTTGGTGGAATACTTGAAACTGGGGTGACTTCAGAGTGTTGAGGGGACTTATATCACTCAAAATAGTCATGCAATTCTATGGGAGTTTACACTTAAAATAGGATGCCACTTGGAAAGGGCCATTGGGATTTGAATTCTAATCCACAAACATTTTTGTTTGTTTATTTAGTTTATTTTAATATGGACCAGTGGTAGATCAAGCGATAAGCTTATCCTACCTATCTTCTAGGGAGAATAGTGCATCCAGAACAAATTCTAACCACGGGGGTACTAGGAAAGGGGACTCTCAAAAGTAATGAGATAATGTCTAAAATGGGGTCACATGTGATCCAAATAGAATGCCGGATGGGGCCACTAAAGGCTTAATCAACACCAGAGATATGGCTAATGTCAAATAGGTATTGGTGGCCTCAAGGAGAAGTACAAATCATATATCAAGAGTGGTGTATCCATGGGTGAGTCATTGTCGGTAGCAAACATCAACCTAAGGTGAGTTTGTGATCAACTTAGAAAGCTGGGGACTCACATCCTCTAGCGGGCGAGGGATTGTCTCTTCAACTCGACAGTGCCATCCAACCTAGGGGTGACTCTTGAATGAATGCCGGAGGACTACATTGACTCAAATGTAATGAGGAAAGGAGCCAGGGGACTTACCCAAACCAAAATATACTTCATAGTTGCATGATGGATAGTTTGAAGAAAGCGGGGACTCACATCTCCTTAAGCAAAGTCAACATGAGGTAGCTCTTGCAGGCTGAAATCTCATACTAACAAGGCGCTCATTGGTTTGTAATGGTCAAGTTAGGAAGAAAGTGTGAGGACTCACATCCTCTAACAAGTGACCATTGGGGTGACATACTAGCGAGGTGGCATGTAGACCCAACCTAGAGTAGCTAATGAGTGAGTGTCACAAGGGACTTGCTCCCACATCAAAGTAGCTTGAGATAAAATATATATGTTTATTTGTATTATGAAAGAGGGAATAAGATGCTGCTTGGGTTCTCTTCCATCTATCCTAAACACATCGATGAATGGATGAAATGGTGTGAGAGAATTGTGACTCCACCAAGAAAGGATGAGATTCTCTTACACTTAACTTAGTTTATCAAAATGATGCATCTTGGGTTCTCTTACACTATAATAATTGGAGGATCATTTTATAGTTTGTGTTTATATTGTGATGGGATAGGATGCCTCTTGGTTCTCTTATACTACTAAATATATCATGGGTCTTCAGATATTTCTAACACAAAAGAAATGAAATTTGAGATGAAAAAAGTTTTATTGATAATTATTTTCAAATAAGATTTATGGATAGTATTTCTTTAAGTAGAGCCCATTAATTGGAAGAATCGGGTGCTCTCCTTTATAATTTATGAGTTGATAAGACCCTCCTTGGTAGGCCCTCTCTATGGCATAAGGGCCTTCCCAAGTGGGTTCAAACTTGCCTCCCATCTTTGATGAGCAATTGACCTCCTTAGAACTAAAATAAGCTCTCTACTTGAAAAGCTCTAGATGGACCAACTTGTTATGAGCTTGAATCATCTTGGCTTTGTATAACTCAGGTTGGCATGCCTGCGTCTCTCCTCAAACCGAGCTCTTCACATTTGGCATTCTATTTCATTGTGATTTTACTACCCATGTCTTTCCTTAGTGATGGGAGTTGGACTTCTAATGGTAGAATGGCTTCGAACCCATACACTAAAAAGAAAAGGGTAGATTGAGTTGGAGTTATATGTAGTGCGGTAAGCCCAAAAGCTGCTATTCATGCCATCATCATTTATTATCATCTAGTGTCTGCTTCAATATTTGAATGAGAGTTTTGTTGAATGCTTCTGCTAACCTATTTGCCTTTGGGTAGTAGATGATAGAATATCTCCAATTTATGTTGTGTCTCTGAGGAAAGCTGTTGATTTTAGTGCTCTTGAATGCAGTACCATTATCAGATATAATTCACCGAGGCACCTCTAACCTCTATATGATATGGTTTCTAAAAAATTGGAGCACATGTTGAGCTGTGACCTCTCTAAGTGGGATTGCCTCCGCCCACTTGGAAAAGTAGTCGATGACTGATAGAATGACCTTTGGAAGAAGGAGGATTGATAGGACCCACAGTGTCAATACCCTAACACTCAAATGGCCATGAGACCAATGTAGAATGTAGAATGTTGGGTGGTTGATAGACCACCTGTACCGACATTGGTGGCATCTCCTAGCCATCATGCGATTGATCATCGAAGGCCGGTAGTATCTAGTCTCTTGATCTTGGCTTTCATCATGGATTGGTGTGCTCACATAAACACAGTGTACCTCGGTCCCGATCCTATGGGCTTTATGTTTGTCCGCAACGTAACACATATGATCAAGGACTCGATACAAGGTGCCCAAGAGTATAGGAAAGGGCTCTCTGCTTCACGGTGTGCTAGTGATTTCTCTTGGTAGTTTTCCTATATTTAAATAATCTATGAATGGTTGCCTCCAATCGACTCATCCTTTTGGAAATGCAACCTCCCCTTCAGAGAATCTCTCAATGAGTTCAATGTCAATAAGAAATAAGACTTGTCTATTTTAGACCCTTATTGGAATGGACTCATCTTATAGACATGTCAACTCTTTGGCAAGCTTGGCTAATACATCTGCTACTGCATTCTCTTCTTGAGGAATCTTATAGATGGTGACCTCTAGGATTTGGGCCAACAACTCCATAGTGTACTTATGGTAATGATGAAGTTTAGGCTTTAAAACTTTGAAGGACCCAACGATTTGGTTGATGGCTAACTGAGAATTGCCAAAGATGTTGATACTCCAGATGCGTAGTGTAATGAATAACTCCAGACCGACAATCAGAGCCTCATATTTGGCTTCGTTGTTGGTGCATGGATTGGACAGATGATATGAGAATCTCATCACATCACGATCTGGAATTAGGAGAACTATTCCTACCCTATCTTCCCTATGATGGTAAATTATGGTTCTTCTCCTCTTTGAGAGGAAGCTGCACCATCAAAGTACATCTCCCAACGGTGAGCACTAGTACCCCCTAAGTTCATGATTTGTTCATGGAGATCATCATTGCGAAGAATCGGGAGGTGGATCTTTGCTAAGAAATTCAGTGCTTGTCCTTTTACATGAGGAGGGTACAAATGTTATGTCAAACCGAGATAAAATCATGGACCATGCCAACCGTCCATAGTTAGTGTCATGAGATATTAGCATTATTGACTCTAGAGATCAAGTTCACCTTATGAGAAAGCATGTAATGTCGTAGCTTTTGGGATGCAAAGATTAAAGCTAGGCAGTGCTTTTCAATAGGTGGATAGTTTGCCTTAGCAGGGATTAGATGATGAGTGAGATAATAGAGAGTGTTCTCCTTCCCTTTGTCATTGGTTTGAGCCAACAAAGTGCCAAGGGAATTATGCGTGTATATAATATAGCTTGCGGATGATAGGGCTCTAGGGTGCGGTGTCATCAGATATTACTTGATGTCTTCGAAAGCATGTTGGCACTTATCTTCCCATTTGAACTTGGCATCTTTTTTGACAAGTGCCGAGAATGGTTGGCATCTTCCTGATAAGTTGGAAATGAAGCACCTTAGATACGCCAACCTCCCTTAGAATGATCTGAGTTGAGTTAGACTTTTAGGGGTGGCATTTCTAAGATAGCATTGATCTTCTCCAGATCAATTTCTATTACACGATGTCGAACAACAAATCCAAGGAATTTCCTCAAAGCTACTCCAAATGCACACTTCAGGGGGTTCATTTGAGGTTGTATTATCTTAACCATTCAAAAACTACTCTCAAGTCAAAGAAATGGCCTTTCTTTTCTAAGATTTTGACAACAAGATCATCAACGCAGCATTCAACTTAATGATGAATGAGTTCATCGAAGATTCAAGTCATGGCTTGGTATGTATCGGCATTTTAAGCCAAAGGCATGACCTTATAACAATAAATTTTGATCGGGGTTGAAAATAGTGTTTCTTTCATCCTTTGGGGCCATCTTGATTTGGTTGTAGCTAGATGACCCATCCATAAAGAAAAATGCTACATGAGATGAGGCAATGTCCACCATAAATTTTGGTATGGGAAGTGGAAATTCATCCTCAGGACATGCCTTATTTAGATCCATAAAATGTATAATTTGGCCATTCTTTTTCTTAATTGGGATGACCGGCCAACCGTAGGATATTTTTCTTCCACATAAAGTATCAATCGGTTTCTTGATTTTGAAGTGACCATTTATTCAATGTCTAATCGCATGCATCTAGGAGCCTACTTGATAGGGTTAGCATTAGGTTCTATTGCTAGTTTATGGACTGCTATGTTAGGAGATGACATCTCTTCATAACTCCATGCAAAGCAATCCTTAAACTCAGTCAATAGCTTCACTAAATCATTGGTTTCTTTTTCATTCAAGAGAACGATGTATGTTATGTGGATCTTCTTGATTCTAGGTTGATTTCTTTGAGCTTCATTGATAGTTGATCGATCTCCTCTTGAACTCTGGCGGTGCATCCTTGAATTCAAAATCATTTAAGTCATATATTAGGATGATTTGAAATATGTTAAACTATTGATTTAAATGATTTGAAAAAATGATCATTTAATCATGAACCATGACTAAATCTAGATTTTGGTTATTTGCAATGTATATAATTACTTAATAATTATTAATCTTGCATCATTATATCGTCATTTAATACAAAATTAAATAACTCTTTTAACAAATGAACATAATATACAAATTTATCATTGAAATTACTTTTTTTTAGAGATTTTCACTGTTGATTAGCTATTTTAGTTTAATCATTTAATCGATTTTGGGATTAAGATCTTTCAAAATTGAACTCTTATTGATTTCAAGAATTTGATTTGGATGATTCTTTTTAATTGCACCTCAATCATTTGGATCATGGGTTTTCATGACACCTCTTATATGAGTTAGCATAATTTGAAAGAACCTATCATTATGGTTGATGAGGCATTAATGTCATCATCTGAACTATACCAAATCTAGTCTGGTCTTGTATGAATATGCATTTGTTGTCCATAACCTTTCAAAGTAATCCACGTGTTTAGATCAGCATGTGGAATTAATCATTTCATTGCTAAATTAAGAACACAAGGCAGTACCAATCAGGTAATTCTATTAAATCTTTATATGAATCATCCTCAGGTCTACATGCTTCTTACTTGATGATTAGAACTTTTGCACCTTTACATTTGTGGAGACTTATTCTTAGCTACTCTCACTTTTTTGTAAAGTTTCTTTCCCAAGCGATGCCTCTTATTTCTTTTTTACACTTATGCTGCTTTCTTCATCTTTTCTTTTCTATCTTCATTCTTCTTGAAATGCTAGCTGCATTCTAATCATATATGCCTTATTCAACTAGATTCTGTTTGATGGTAAGTGTAGTCACATCACATAACTCTATGGGTGGCCAATAAGGAGATCTTTAGCATGTCTCAGATCCTCTTCCTCTCACTAATTTCATCCACCCATATGTTCAAATGGAGTAGACTTGTTGGAATCTACTCTACTTTCTCCTCCAAGTCTATTTGTCCCTTTATTTTCTTCTCATTTCATCTTTTCTTTTCTTTTTACATTTCTTTTCTTTTTCTTTTTCCTTTTCTTTTTCATCTTTGAACTTTTCAAGTTCAAAATACTTGTTGATTTTGAGGAGATAGTAAATCCTCATATATTCGCATGAGGAATGTCTTAAGATCTCCTTGAAGTATTCAATCCAATCATGAACTTCCTTACAATGTAGAGAGGATGGAACCACATTGTCTCATGTATCCATGGTCTCTCAAGCAAGCATGAAAGATGTATATGTCATATGAAACTTGGCATAGTCTTCCAATCATCTACTTATGGCAATATAGAAGCTCTCGCCTTGTTCATTGAATCCTCTCATCATCTCTCTCTTTTGAAAGTTTGTAGATGTCAATCTCAAGTAACAAGGGTTTACTCATAATATTCAGATAAGAAGAACTCTGATATCCATATCTCAATATCTTTGTAATGTAAGAGGCGGTTGTGCTGGTCATTCTAGAAAGTCTTCATCTTGAATGTAACTCTGAGTGTCCTTTGAACTACAAACCTCTCATCAATAGCGATGGTTGGAGCATATCTTGATTAAGGAGGTGATTGATTCTCATCTCTTTGGATAAGATAAGGGCATCATATATCTTGCTTAGTAACTTTCTAAGATGTGGATGTTTAGTCTTGATCCTTCATAAGCATATCCATGGGTGGAGCTCTTGTGGAGCTTGATAGAATCATGATTGCTTACCCTTGTCACGAGGTGCCACCACATGAGGTAGAACTTTGGTCGAAGGTTAACTTATGACCTCTTGAATGTTGAATTTATAGGAAGTTCTACCTTCTTGTCAAGTGTACCTACCACTTCTCCTATAGGATCATCAGAGTCGGATGACTCCAAATCAATCTCAAGAGGTGAACCCATGTGATATAAAAATGAGAAATCCATTTCTAACTCAGAAGAAGAATGATCAGAACTAGACTTATCATTATTTTTTTGTAGACTTGGAGAGTTTTTGAGAGGAATAAAATCTAGAGTATTAGAAGTGGACAAGATGTAAGTGAAAGCTTTCTTCATTGATTTCTTCTTAGATGGAGGTACATGATAGAAATCTAATAAAGTAAGCAACATAAAGGGTATAGTGCCCTTTTCCATTGATAAAATGCTTCTATTAACAGAAGAGGATTTAGTGGAGGAAGAAGTAGTAGCTATAATGGTGGATGGAGTGTTGGGCTCAGATGGGGGTTGTGCTGCTATGCTATCCCAGGCAAGTAAGATAGGCTGCTGCTACTGCTGGGCTGACACCTTCTTTAAGTTGTCTTTGGCAACTTCCAAACCTTCTTTGTTGTTGGAGGTTTGAGTTACTTCAGGCATCTATAAAGAAAGCTTCTTGATCTTAGAGACCACTTTTTTAGAGGTTCGGGATAAGGCAATATCCCAACCTTTATTTGTCTTAGGAGGATTGCAAGTACCCCAAGAATTACTCGATAGGCGGAGGGTTGTTAAAGTATTCCTTGGGGATAACAATACTCGACTTGTAGTGCTCAGCTAGTCCTTAAAGGTGACACAATCCTCCAAGACATGACTAACCATGTGGTGGTAGGGGCAATAGTTAGGATCATTACTCTTGCCCACATCTTCCAGCCTCTTGGGCTCAAGTAACTGAAAGTCAGGTTTTTTTAAGAGATTCTTAAAGATCTTCCTAACTACCTCCCTCTTGAATGAATATGGCTTATTCAATCTATTAACAAGAGTAGGTGAGTAATAGCTACCTTGCGGTGGATATGTGTACCATTGTTGAGTATACTGTGAAGGAGGCGGTGGCGGCCGCTATGGTGGTCGGTATGCTGGCCGAGGTGGTAGTAGAGGAGGTGGCAATGGAGGTTGTTGTGCACGAGGTCTCTCATACTGAGCTCTGGCTGGCTGCTTCCCTTTGTCTACTGACATTACTACCCTTGACTTTTTTTTGAATGATTTCTACAGTTTGTGCTTGGTTGACTGATCTTAGAAAGGTAACTGTTTGACCCCTCCTTGTAGACTAGCCACCTTGTTGATTAATTTCTCAAATGTCTTAATGTAAACCCTTTAAATGAAGCAAGCCATGAATATTCTTGAGTAGAATTTCAATGGCATCTATTAACAGTATGGTTTTGCATTCTTAGTTTCATCTAAGAATATAATCAACAAGGGACTCTGGTATTGTTGAGCTAATGAGATCACCCACAATACCCTTTCTTGAGCTCCAATATCTCTTAATGAAGAGTGCTCCAACTCAGTTAAGTCTTCGAACCATTGGGTAGTTGATACTAATCAAATGTGATGCCTATCCTTACTATTGATAAGAGATGGAATAAGTGCATCACTACCGGCATTTACATCTAAAAAGTGTGGTATGTCTGGTTCCCCACCATCAAAAATTTTGAAGGAAGGAGGTACAAAACCCTTAGGATATTGGACACCATCAAATTCCTCAGTAGGGTCTACCCTTTGGACAGATGAGCCACCGGCTTGTGCCAGCGCATCCTTCACTTCTTGCTCCACCGCTTGATATCTTTTCTTGCATGGAGGTGTTGTCCACCACCTTCTATGCTACCACTATCACGATCTAATGGGAAGTGCTTTTGGGGCGTCTAGACATGCACAACTGGGGATGATCTATCTCTAAGTATATCTGTGGATGGAGGCTGGTTTGAAGTGCATGGACTGCTAATAGTCTTCATCCTCTTCTCCATCTTGATTTGATCATCCTTCTATTTAGCTCGATGGAGTGTTGGGTTGAATGGATGGCATCTTCTCAACCATAATACCTCTAACTATGATCTCATGAAGGGAGCTCTAGTATCAACCATGGACCCTCTCTCAAGGAGATCATACTCCGATTGATGGCCTTTCCTCCTCATCGATGATCACTCCTTAGAAGCTCTCTTTTCTGTAAAAGTGAGAATCTCTATGGAAGATCTAATTGTGCAGTAAATATGCATTGGTGGGTGGAGGTTATGCTCCTGGAGATGCAAACTGCTTATCCTTTAGTGGCTCAGGAGTCCTTGCTAGAAGAGACATGCTGATCGCTCATGGGTAGAGTGTCTGGAGATCACTTGGGACAAAATTATCCCACATCTCTGCAATCACTTGCTCGATGGTGGTGGTTATGGTGGTGCCACCACGACACTACGAGGTTACCACTCCTTCTTCACCAAGACTGAAGTAGGAGGTTGAGTAGGGGAACTCTCCCTCACCTCAATTGATAGAGTAGATGAAGTGGAACCCTTTGGCCGTAGCTGGATCACCAATGGGACTTTCTTCTCCCCGGATGTTGTCTTCTGTGCCTTTGTAGACACGGTGGATGGCGTGACTTGAATAGGTGATGGTGGGCGAGGAGTGGATCGGTGTGGTGGAGGCAACACCGGCTTTCTCTGGGCAGGAGCTTCTCTCTTATGGTGGGTAGTACCCGTCAGTAGAATGTTATCAGTATGATCGGCATGGGTAACACGTCGATCGAGAAAGTCCACAAGGGCTAATGTCACCAACTGTCTAGCATACCTTCACCTCTCTCTGCTAGTAATATGTATTGATGCTCCACGACCCTCTATCTTATGTTCGCCCCATGAGGGATGATAAAAAATCAAATTGAGCCCAGACTCGTCGTCAGGCTCACTTCATGGCGATCTAAGGCGACATACAACCTTCTCCTATCAGATAAGAGCCTCAAAATGAACTGGGGTGATGAGATCCTCTAATGTCTTCTCTATCAACTAGAGGGGTGAAACTTATTCTCTATGATAAGAGGAGACTATCTAGTGACTCCTCTTGCTGAAGCGCCTCTAGCTCCTTGGCTATGAGGTCATGATGGCACTTGATCTTGCGATACCGGTTGTGGCACTGAGTCCTACTAGCAGGGATAGCACGAGAACTAGACCCAACCTCGTAGGTGAGGGAGACTATCCCTGAAGATAGGATAGTCTTCCTCTTGGAAGGAACCAATGAGTGGGTGCTAGCCCATATTGGGGCATAAAGGGGAACCACTGAGTGCACTAGCACTAGAACTACAACTGTTGAGGGAATTGCCACAGCCTTCCTCTTCAGTGAGGGAAAATCTGAGTCATATGGCATCTCAACTTGGATGACCGGTTTCCACCCAGTCACCACACTTCTGCTGACGATTATGAAGGTGGTCCCATCACAAGTGATCCTAGCCTCCTCGAAACCTCAGCCAAAATGAATGAAGTGGCCAAAGTCAGTCTGCGGGAGGCTAGCCCGATCCAAGGCCAAATCCATCCTAAAAGAAAAAATAAACACGTACTTCTAAGATGCGTGGAAAAAACTTGATGGCGTAAGTTGTATGTCTACATTTATAGAAATATAACTTGTATCAGATTTCTGCCTCGATGCTTTAAATGTGTTAAGTGGGGTTCATTAGAGAGTTAGGATATTGAGGAGAGTCTTTTCCATTTGATTTTGATTTAAAACCCATACTCAACCGATTTAGGTAGGTTGGGTGGGGTTCTAAAATTTTGATGGGAGATTTTATTGGAGATATTTGCGGTTTGTGCATCTTGTTTGAAAATACTGATAGTTTGAAAGACCTTTACTTAGCAAATTTGGGTATGCTAAGAAGAGGTTGTGATTGTGTATTTGAAATATTTTTGCTTATTAAGATTTGATTGTGTGATATTTTGATTTGAAAATGGGGCTTCTTACTTAACAAATTTGGTATATTAAGTAAAGGTCACATGTGTTTAATTTATGCTTGATGATGAGACTTTCACTTAACAAATAGTGAAAGTCAAATGTGATTGTGAGATAGATTTGCTTTTCTTTGAAGATGGGATTCCCACTTAATAAATTTGGTATGTCAAGTGAAAGCCTCAAATGTGTTTGAGATATATTTGATTTTCTTTGAGAGTGAGACTTCACTTAACAAATTTGGTATGTTAAGTGAAGCTCAAGTGTGGTTTGACATGAAAAATTGGATCCTTTTTTAACAAATTTGGTATGTTAAAATAGGGATCAAATGTTTGTTGAAAAGAGACCCTCACTTAACAAATTTGGTATGTTAAGTGAAAGTCAAATGTGTTTATGATTTTGAAAATGAAACTCTCACTTAACAAATTTGGTATGTTAAGTGAAAGTCAAATGTGTTTATGATTTTGAAAATGAAACTCTCACTTAACAAATTTGGTATGTTAAGTGAAAGTCAAAATGTGTTTATGATTTTGAAAATGAAACTCTCTCTTAACAAATTTGGTATGTTAAGTGAAAGTCAAATGTGTTTATGATTTTTGAAACTCTCACTTAACAAATTTGGTATGTTAAGTGAAAGTCAAATGTGTTTATGATTTTGAAAATGAAACTCTCACTTAACAAATTTGGTATGTTAAGAAAGTCAAATGTGTTTATGATTTTTGAAAATGAAACTCTCACTTAACAAATTTGGTATGTTAAGTGAAAGTCAAGTGTGTTTATGATTTTTGAAAACAAAACTCTCACTTAATAGATTTGGCATGTTAAGTGAAATTCAAGTGTGTTTATGCTTTTTGAAAGAAAAGAACTTATTTAACAAACTTAGGTATGTTAAATGGAGTTCAATTTATTCTTATGATCTTCAAAAAAAAAAGAGGGGTTCTCTTTTAATATACTTGGTCATGTCAAAGGAGCTCCTAATGTGTTTGGAAGTCCAAGACTTTGGCAAAAAGGAGTTTTATCAGACAAATGCAAATAGAATTCAATTTGCTCTACCTTCTCCAAGGAAAGGGGAACTCCCATTTGACAAATTTGGGTATGTCAGTGGGGGTTCAAATATGTCTTGACTTCTCTTTTATGTGTGTATGGTTTATTGCTTTTTGAAAAGAGGAGAAACTTCAACTTTAGAACATGTGAAGTATGCTAAGTGGAGTTTCAATTTTATATTATGATTTAATTTGAAAATAGAATCTCCATCCAACAAATTTGAGTGTGTGGGATGGGGATAGCTACTTTCAAAGAAAATGTGCTTTTGAAAAAGACATTAAAAATGGTTGATTTTAATTTTGAAAAGAACCTCCATGTAACAATCATGGGATTTGTCAAACAAGATTTGGTTATATGTGTTTTGTGCCTTTTTGAAAATTTCTTACAATTTTTGTGTAAAGATATCTTATTATGTGGATTTTGAAAAAGTGCTTTTGGAAAGACATGTTATTTTGTAGAAAGGGTTTTATTTTCTTATTGTTCATGGGATGAACCTTGCCTCATCATCAGGATGATGAAGAGGTTCTTAAGTTTGGTAATCTTCTTTGTTTGATTAATTTTAATTTTCACCTATTGGGGAACAATAGGATTTTAAGACTACCAGTGAGGTCTTAAAACTTAAAGGATGTTGGCGAGCTTTGCTTAAGGATGAAATAAGCTAAGTGCCAATGGAAAGAATGATAGTCTCGGACCTATATAAAATATAAGTCCACTATCGATGCTTGGAGACAATAATTATCTACTAAAGATGGAGAGAGTCTTCCCGTGAGTCGCAAAAAATTGGTGTTTATTTTTGAGATGTGGGACACCACGTAGATCTTAGAGGGTACTTATTGAGGTGATCGGGTATGACATTAAGGAATGATGTACTATCTCGAAGATAAAAATCATCACCCATAATGGACCAATCACTAATAAGAACTCCAGGCATGATGGGTCTTGAATATACGAGATCTTTCCCTACTTTTACATGGAAAAGTAAAATAGGGTTTATTTTAAGTCGGGTTCATTAAGTTCCTATGGAGGCAAGCCCCATAGTTAATTACATCTAAGGAATGAGAATTCCTTAAGAATACTCTCGATTAAAGTACAATTAGGGTCTCCAAAGATTTCAAGGTTAAGACTATCAAAGGATTAGCTATTTTAGAAAATCAAATGGGATAGATCAAGGAGAAGACTTATTTTGGAATCAAAAGGGAGAAAGTAGAAAATTCTCATGATACTAGGAAGCTAGTGAGCATTTCACCAAATGATTGGGCTTTATATTTAAAATTGAAGAGAGTTAATTATTTGAGTTGACATTTTATTAGATTGCTAGGGCTTATCATTCCACAACATAAGATTATAAAAATGCCTAAGAGATAAGGATTTATGCTTGTAGCTTGAAAGAAATAGCTACCTTGGATACTAAGATAGGGAGCTTTGGCAAGGGCCAAAGCATGACCTAATCTAAGGAGAAAATGGGCATATGATTTACCTCCACAAGAGAGAATAAATCACCCATACTGCTAAACTTATAACCACAGAGTGGCGACTAACTCCTCCTGCTTTAAATCCATGTAGCAAGTCTTATGCTTTTACAAGATGGCTAGGTTATTATTTATTTAGAAAGGAGACTAAGTCTTAAACTCACTCCCTAAGAGACTAGAGCATGAGTGGTATGAATTCATGACTTAATCTAATACAAATTTTATCAAATTTATTTGATTCTTTTGAACTCTTTGTTTTAACACAGGCTATGGGATTTTGTATGCCTAAATGCATGAGAACTTGATTATGGGAAATCAGAGAGAGAAAGGGTGTTCTTCCATTAAAGGCTCTCACAGGTTAAGCCTTCATTCTCAGAGATGGAAGCCTCTTAATAAGAGTGGAAGAATATGACATGCATGATGTTATACATTCATTCATCCACTAAGGGTTGCTAAAATTTTATTATCTTGATTTAATTCCTAGGCTTTTTTATGAGGTTATGAGTTATTTTAAAATTTTAATTATGAGTTGTTAATTGGGATAGAAAATTAATTTCATCTAAGAGCCTAGCATCCAGGCCACACATTCAAGCATAAATCATAAAGAAATTATGAAAAGCATGTTGTTCTAGTGCATAATCTAAACACAACATCAAATAATTTTATAGACTATCGTAAGAGAATAAAGGCCAGTCTTGTCAGTTCCACCTACCCAAGAAGAAAAAAAATGGGTAGAGCTCTACCCTTATACAACAGATTACAAAAATAATACATGTTATGGCGGTCTTCTTTTCTTCATTTCTTCCTTCTCTTTCTTTTGATTTGATTTGCTCCAAAGGCATTGGGCACCCTAGGGACTAGCCCTCATCATCCTAATCCCCATAACACTAATCTAATTTATAATGCAAAATTATATTAAAATAGAAAAGTATAATATAATACACCTATAAAATAAATGTTAGCTAAACACACACCATACAAAAGCAGTATGAATAATTTGGACTTAGCACACATGGGTAACACCTATCAAACATGAGTTATGCTTAGGGGCTAAGGAACCTGCACATCAAACACATTTATATTTTTATTACAATGGCCCATTAAGCACAACCCCCTACAGAAAATATGATTAAGCTAATCACTTACCATCAGTCTACTAAAACATACACCCCAACATCTATAAAATTACATCACAAAACAAATACAACATCGTACAATACAACTTAGCATTAGAAGTGGTGACATAGTATTCTAATGTGTGTGCTTAAGACATATATGACAAGACTTTACTAGGCTTCTTTAGTTTAAGTTTCAATTTAGAGTTTGAATTTGTTTAAATTTTATCTTTAGGTGATTTCAATTTAAATGATTTAATGATTTATTTTTCATTTTTATATTTCACTTTTATTTGGTTAAAATGATGTTCAGGTTTTCAAGAATGAAGAGTAGAATGAATTCTATTTATAGACAGAACTCACCCTATTTTACATCCTAACACCTAAAAAAAATCTAACTGAGGTCCTTAAATATCTTAATTAGCCCATTTGAATTTGTGTAATTCATTTGATTTGATTTATTTGATTTGACTTAGCACTTAGAATTTGAGTTTGTTTAAGTATTTAATTGCTTGATTTTGGATTAGACGTTTTGGTTTAATTACATCTTGATAATTCAATATCCTTAATATCTAATGAAGTTTAAGTTTGTTTAAATTCATGTGTTTTTAATTGATTAATTTTATATTAGATGTTTTGGTTTAATTAAATCTTGATAATGCAATATCCTTTTAAATTAATATCTAATTCTTTTCTTTGATTATGGTTATGTGACTTAACTTTATGTTTATGTGATTTGACAATGGTTCATTTATTTGTAGTTTCATCGGATTAGATTAATTGAGATTTTTTTTTATTTTAATTGAGTTTGATTCTTTGTAATTAGGATTTTATTTTTAATCTCATCCATTTGTCATGTTAATCAAAGTTTGGTTTGTATTTTGATTTCATACGTTGGATAGTTAATTAGTTTATCTTATTTAAGTAGGTTGAATGAGATTTGATTTGATTACATATTAAATTGATGAGAGTCTTTCTTAATTTAATTTAATTTGATTTAATTTGATTAGATAAGCTTTATTAGTCTATGGGTTTGCTTAGGTTCAATATGATTATGTAATTAGTTTAATTAAGAAGTGTATGTATGTAAATTATAAAGATTTGTTTAATTTTCAATTTGATTTCATATTTATTTAGGTTAATGATGTAATTAATGATTTAATAATTTAGGTTTTGTTTAGGTTTTGATTAGTATTTAATTGCATTTATGTTTGATTAAGTTTAAGTTTAATTTGATTAATTTGATTGACTTAATTAGTTTATTTAAGATGTGTGATCAAATTAATTAGTAGATTAATTAAGTGTTTGATTTGAATTTTATTTAAAAAGTTAATTTGGTTCAATAAGATGATAGGTTAATTCATTAGGCTTGCATTAATTAGGTGTTTATTCAATTGGATTAGTTTTAGGGTAATTAGTTTAATTATGAAGTGTGTTTAAGTTAATTATTAAATTAAATAAAAATTCATTTAATTTTTAATTTAGTTTTATATTTATTTATATTAATGATGTAATTAATGATTTAATGATTTATGTTTAATTTAAGATTTGATTAGTATTTAATTGCATTTATGTTTGATTAAGCTTAGGTTTAATATGATTAATTTGATTAACTTAATTAGTTTACTTGAATGGTGTGATTAATTATTAAATTAAATAAAGATTTGTTTAATTTTTAATTTGATTTCACATTTATTTAGGTTAATGATGTAATTAATGACTTAAGTTCAAACTAAGATTTGATTAGCATTTAACTGCATTTTATGTTTGATTAAGCTTAAGTTTTATTTGATTAATTTGATTGACTTAATTAGTTTATTTAAGAGGTGTGATTAAATTAATTAGTAGATTAATTAGGTGTTTGATTTAAATTAATTTTAATGTGATTTATAAAATTAATTTGGTTTATTAAGATGATGTGTTAATTTGTTAAGTTTGCATTAATTAAGTTTAATTAAGGGTAATTAAACTTTTTAAAATCATTAGATTAATTAATGGTTTGTTTAATTAGGGATTAATGAATTAATTTCCCACATGTGAGTGATTAGATAAGTGTTTTACTTAAGTTTGATTTGATTAAAGGATTATTGTTATTACCATTTTATTAGATTAAGTGATTTAATTATTTATTTTTATTTTAATTAAACTTGATTATTCATAATCATAGTTAGGTTTGATTTTCTTCATTTATTATGTTCATTAGATTTCATTCATGTTTGATTTAGTTGTTAGGTTTATGTATGAATGGCTAATTAATTATCTTATTCCGAATGGATGTGATTTAATCATATGTTAATTAAGTTTACTTTAACTTTATTTGGTTTAATTTGATTAATATCAAATGATTATGTTGAATTGTTTATTAATCAATTTGATTTTTAGTTTATTTAGTGATTAATTAGTTTTAGTTTATTTATATTCATTAAGGAGTTTCATATGATTAAGACTCCACGCTTTGTGTAGGTTTAGTTATACTAGTTTGACCCATGTTAAAGTTTCCTAGATTTGTTGCCTTTTAAGTTTGATTTAAGATTTAATCATTTAATTGAGTTTTATTGATTTAAATAGGTTTAATCATATTTAATTTAATTTTCTCTAAGAATGATATTTTTCTAATTTGAGGTTTGATTAATGATTACCTAGGTGCTACTTCATTTCAGATTTTGATTTGATGTTTAAATTATTTTTAGATTATGTTTTAATTAACTCCTTAATTGATTAAACTTCACTCTTAAGTGTTTGTTTGGGGTTCATTAGTATTTAGAATATCACATTATTTTCTTAAGAGTTCTAGATGTCAACTAAAGTGATTTAAGCCATTTTTGAAGATTTTTGTAAATTTTTGAATTTTTATTTGATTTATTTAATTAAAATGGACAATCTAACCTTCAAAATTTAATTTCTCCCAATCTAGAATTTCGTTTCACTTAAAATTTTTATAGTATGTGTATTTTAACTTTAATTTCAATACCTGTAAATTTCAACTTAATCTAACAAATATTTTTGGTTTAATTAAAGAAATTTGATTTGCACTAAAACTCAAATTAAACTCAAAATACTCAGTGAGATTTGGGGATTTTAGGTTTGTTGAATTCCTCTCAAAAAGATGAATCCAATGAGCCCTTGTTTGCAATTTTTGTTAAGTATTTATTTTTTATGAATTTTTGAAGTTTCGGGTAATTAAATTAATTTTTTATCAAAAAAAAAATTGTGCGATAATGTGAAAGATCGGTCAGCTGCGGAAACCGGATCACTCTAGACCATCGATCGCCGTCACAGATCTATGATATGATCTAGAGGATAGGGATGCGATCGATTGTGCCATCGATCGCAAATTGTCTGTCGACGTCCGATCACATGTCAATCGAAGGCCTGAATCGCATGACCCACGCGGGATCGGAGTAGTCTGATCCCGCAAACCATGGGATCAAATGGCAGTTGTAGCCCGCTGGATGGTGAACAGTAAAAATAGGTTTTTAAAAGTAAAAATAGGATTTTCTGAGTGAAACTTGTCCAAATGGACTCATTTTCGCATCGATTCTCACCGAAAAAATTCTATTTTTTAATTGGAATGATTTAAAGTAATAATACAGGATTATCTAGGGAAAATTATTAAAATTGTAAGAAAATTAGCACAAAATACGAGAAATCTTAAGGCCGGCTAAAGTTTGGCAAAATTTACCTAACTGAGGATGGTTTTCGATGGCAGTGAAGATCCGAGCAAAATCCAAGGTATGTGAGGAAGCTTTGGAATGATCTTTAACCCTTGCCTCCCTTCAAAATATTGTCTTCTCTGATGTTTACCATCATCTCATCGAAAAAGTAACTATTTGTATTTTTGAGCTCAAAAATGGCTCAAAGAGGTGGGAGATGGGTTCCTTTTGCTTTGGGATGCTTTTGGGGGCTGAATGGTGGTGGGAGCAAGAGGGGTGAAGCCTTATTTCTACCTCCTTTTATAATGGCCAAAAATTCATTCTTTTTTTGAATTTTTGGCTCCAAATTGATTGACATCTTTCATGGGATGGTTGGGATGGATGATGGATTGATTGAGGACTTTATATTTTGCTCCAAAGTCCTCTATTGATGCCATATGACCCGGTCAATTGAATGCAAATATTGGGGAGGAGTTAAGTGCATGTGATGAGAGAAATTAAATGAGGTTGGGTGGAATCCTATATCGGGGAGGATCCATGCAGTATTTAATTAGGTTGGGTTGATTTTGGGCTAATCCCAAATGGATTTGGGTCAAGTTTGATCAGCCCCCAATGGGTCATGGCTTGATTTCAAGGGATTTGGCCCAATTTGGGTCATATGGGTCATATGGGACATATTGGGTCAAATTGATTAATTTGACCAAAATTGGCCAAATTAGCTTGGGTCATGGGTTGATTCATGTTCAATTGGCTAATTGAAGATGAATGTAGTCTTTGATTTGAATTAATTCGGATTTAATTTGGATTTAGGCTAAATTGACCCATTAGGCCTAATTGGGCTTAATGGGTCAGTTGGGCTCGATTGATCAAATTGGGTTTAATTATGGCTTTGGTCAAGTTAAATAATCAATTTGGAATGAACTTGAGCCATTGGTTGCAATCAATTTGGGTTAGTTCATGATTTGACCCAATTTGGTCCTTTAGGCCAATTTGGGTCAACTTGGATCAAATGGCCAATTAGGCTTAGTTTGGCTCAATTAATTATAATTGATCATCCTAGGGTGATCAACAATCATGGTGGAAGGTTTTAGTGAGCTTGGCTCAATCCAATTTGGGTTGGATTGGAAGTTGGCTCAAATAGGTCCTTTAGGTCACTTTCGATCAAGTGGACCTAAGTGGGTCAATTGGTTTGATTTTGGTTTGATTCAAGTTTAGTTGAACTTATATATGAGCCCTAGGCTGAAATATAAATTCAACGACAACCAATTTGGAGTCCAATAAGTTTTGGCTCAATTGAAAGTTTTAAGTCAAATGGGCTAAGTTAGGCTTGGCTTGGGTTGACTTGAATTTGGTTTGATGATTGTAGGTTTTATTTATAATTGGATAAATGATTGAATGAATGATTTATTCAAGAGAAAATCCATTGGTTTTGACTTGGTTTGGTTAGAATTTGGCTAAGTCCAAAGAATTGGCTTAAATGGCTTAGATTGAGTTTGGATTTAATTTTTGATATAGTTTTGGTCATTTGAATTTGGATTTCATTTATATTTGTGAATATAAATGAAGGAATAATTGATTTATAAATAGATCAATTGAGTTTGATTTGATCTAAAGAGAGTTTTGGTTAAGCTTATGAGTGTAGTTCATATGGCTTAGGAAGGGTCTTAGGATTTGAAATTGATTTTGGGTTTCAATCATTTAGAGTCAAATTTGAAATTACATTTGGAATTTAAATTTGAATTTGATATTTGATTTGAGAACTTAATCTAGGTTTGATTTGAGATAGTGTATCTAGATTGGGTTTAGGCTATAGGATAGGTAATTTTCTTAAGCTCTAAGGCATAGCCTAATCTTATGATTAACACTTCTAAGTTTCTAGGCTTAGGTTAAGTGTTTACCTAATCACTAGAAGTGTCTTATGACTAAGGAGTTCTTAGTGCCTAGAAGAGTCCTAAGTCTAAGGAGAGGAGGTTAAGAGCTCACTCCAAAAGTAAGGTCAACACACCAATACACTCCAAATGGTCATGTGAACTTTACCCAACCCTTAGTCTGATCTAATTTGACCAATTGGTCAGCTTGACCCAACCTATTCCAATTTAACCTAAATAGGTCAAATCAATCCATATCAAACTAAATTAGCTCTAAATCACATGAAACTTGGACTAACCCATTTTTGACTCACCCCAAATCTGACCAAATTAAACTCGTAGCCAAATGATTACTTTGCCCTTGGGTTTAGGGCATCCCATGAGATAAGACACTTGCACTTTTGGTCATTTCCTCCCCTTGGCCACTTGGCACCCATTCATAGGTCCACTTAGGCACCAAGGACTGTGGCTAACCTGACCTAAGGGTGGTTGGGTTGGCCATGACTCATGGGGAGGTGAAATCACATCCCCATTCCTATTGGAGCATTTCAAACCACCAAGGACACCCACTACCCCCATGGCAGTCACTCTCACACCTTCCTCCACTCATGAGAGGGCAAGTGGAGTGATTCTTTTCCCAAACTGAGCTCCACATGTTGACCATTTGATCAAAAAACTGAAATAATCATCATCGTCCAAGCCAAGGAAGGAGGGGGTATACCCCCATCATTCTCACTCAAACACAGACACTCACACTCAATTCAGCTCTAGCAGCAAAGGAGAGACATCCCAGAGCTTCCCCTTGCATTTCTTGAGCTCCCTAAATTACTCATTCTTGGTTTTACAAAAAATTGAAACAACAGAGGCCACCTCCAATTCCCATTTGTTCAAATCTCTACCAAAGTACAATTAACTTTGCACACACCATCCTTGGAGCCTAACGAGCAAAAATGAATCATTTTCTAAGCTTCCTGATGACCGGAGGGTGGAGTTTGATCAAGGTCAATTTTCTACATGCCGTGGGTTGGTCCTCCGAGTAAACCACACTAAATCAAAGCTCGTGCGGCTCAATAGGGCTTTGTTTCCACCAAATGAAGCTTCCTCAATCATTGAAACCATCGATCATAAGCTCTAGTGAGGTATGCCATTAAAATCGATCCTTAGCTTAAAAATGGTTGGTCTTTGGTGAAGGAAACTTGCATCTCATGCGATCTCCACTGTTGAATGTGTTTGTTGTGCTTCCCTGAAGCTGTGGGATCAATTTGATCTCCATTCAAGCTCGGGTGAACTCGAATCAAGCGATGATCGACGGATGGTTTCCGTCTCTCGCCGCTCGTGAGGAGACAGATCACGGATCGTCCATTCTACGTGATCAGAATGGACAATCCCGATCTGATCACGCATAGATCCATCAGTTTAATCCTTTAATTCTCGCATTTAATTATGGTCATCTGATCTTAGATCCACATGAAAATGCATTCCGCTGCCATCCGCACCAGCATTTGACATGATAACTTAAATAACTAATCCCATGTACATGAAAAGCACATCGGCCACATGGCATGCAACAAGATTAGGGGGATTAATTAGCTTAATTAATCTATTTTTAATCCTGAAAACTTCCAAATTTATAACTAATTATAGAAAAATAAAAAAATTCAAAAGAGGGCTAATTTTAAAGGTATTTTAATGGGGAATTCATTAAAATTATTATTAATTAATTTTGAACAATAATTTTTATTTAATTAAGTTTTAATTAAAATTTTGATTAGCTAAATTACTCTCTAATTAATTATCCAATTAATTTCAAACTTTTTATAGATGTTTAGGGGGATGACCTCTGCCTCCCCTATTTTTCTTGGGATTTATTGGATATTTTATTGGGGAAATCAATGGATTAAGCATTAATTACTCTCTTATCTTAATTAATGATAATTAAACAAATAAATAGTAGATTAATTAATTAATTAAGCTTAATGTCCTCTCTTAATAGTGGAGAAACTCAGGGAAATAGATTGAAACTCCTCTTCCAACCTTTCTTCATCTTCATTCCTTCCTTAAAAATTAATTAATTAGAAATCATTAATTAATTAATTAACAAAATCAATCAAAATCCAAGTCATATCTAAACTTTAATTAACTATTTGAAAGGATTTAGGGATTGAGACTTAAGCTTCCTTCTTTGTCTCATTCCCTAAGTTAATTTCATATTATTGATTAAGGGAAATTAAGATTTAATTAGATAATTAATAAAATTAATTAATTTGATTTAATCCCTTTTCTTTGATTAACTCTTGGGTAGCTCTTTGGGTGTTCAATAACCAAGAGAACTAATGAAATTATGGTTAGCTCATATGTGAGAAAATCATAAAATTAATTAAGTGAGCTCCTTAAGCAATTAATTTAATTATGAGCTAATTACATTAGACCCTTTCATTTCATAGCATTGTCATTTACTTTCCAAGTGGTTGCATATCATATTAGCTCATAGTTATTTAATTTATTACCTTAAGGTGACATAGGTAAGGGTTAATTAATTGATTTAATTCATGCTTAACTTAATCAATCCATAAAATCAACCTAATTATTTTTTATTGAATCAAATTAACTCACACATATAGGAATGGGATTAGAACCAGCAAACCTCTTTCACATTTTATAAATCAAATCAAATATGAAATTAAAATGGCGTTAACAAACTTTGGTTTATTTTAAATAAGCTTTTTTCATGCAATTGTCCATAGGAATTAGCAAGATTGAAAGAAATTACATGCTTGTGTTTCTTTATTTCATTCCAATCATATAAAAATGTTGTATGTACTTGTAGTCATGCATTAATTCTTTTCAAAAAAATTAATTAAGTAAGAAATGATTTCCTTTATGTCAGTTCGCATGTGTTGACTTAATTAAGAATATGTGTGTTTGTTATCACTATTAAATTGCAAATATATTTTCAAAAGCTTCTTAATGAATAAGAATATATGTTGTGCCTTTAGTTATATATGTACAGGAAGTGCATGTGAATATAGACTTAGTGTATGAAGTGAAGTTTATTTCTTATATTCATATGTCGATTTATATAAGCAAGAATGTTAGTGGGTATATTAGTCTAGATATCCCAGGGACGCACGGCTTTAAATAGCTCTAAGGAGGTTCCTACCTCACTCCCTAGGTGTAGAATAATGGTGACATACCAGCTTGATTTCATTCTTATGCATTTTTGAAATTAGAATTTAGATGGAGCTTTAATTCATTTACACAAATAAATCAATCAAATCGAATCCAACTTTTGTATAGTTTTTCATTTCTATAGATGCTTTCACATTCATAAATATATATGAGTAGTGGGTACATTAGTCTGGACATCCCAGGGACGCACAGCTTTAAGTAGCCCTAATGAGGTTCCTACCTCACTCCCTTGGAGTAGAACAATGGCGCCATACTTACTTAAAATTTTTATATATGTGTATGTATGATACAACTAGTGGATGAAAACCATAATTTAATCAAATCAAACTCTACTTTTGCATAGTTTTCTATTCTTATAGTTGTTTATATATCCATATGCATTTAAGAATAATGGGTATATTAGTCTTGACATTCCAGGGATGCACGACTTTAAGTAGCCCCAAGGAGGTTCCTACCTCATTCCCCTGGTGCAGAATAATGGTGATGTACTTGCTTAAAACTTTTATACAGTTGAATGTGTATTTAACTAATGAATGAAAATCCCTCTTTTTATTAAAAAAAAGACATGCATTCATATTTTGTTCAAGTGGTTGGATTGATCAGTCATATGATTTGAAGTTCTTTTCTTATGCTTTTGTATAAAAATTTAGATAGAGCTTTAAAATAATATGACAAAATAATTCAACCAAATGACACATCAATTTCAAATACATTTACTTACATTCATCATTCAAGTATGCTAAAATATAAATTGCATGTATAGGTATGTTTAGGACTTAACCATATGCATGTTATATATGATGGAAAGAAATAAACAAATATGTGTTATGTGATAGTAATTCATTCTAATTAATCTTAAGATGCTTTTCTTATTGAATGAGTTTATTTAAAGTGAACCTAAACTTAGGATTAATTAAAATATGTAATAAGCCATTGACTAAAGAGAATTGATTAATTAATTGGCTTTAGAAATGACTTAAGGTAGGGATAAAAGGGAGTGATCCTCTCTTTCCTTCTCTTTATAACACTTAGTTGCTAAGTGTAAATCAAATGAAACAAAAGAAAACATTAAGTAAAACCTACAAATCAATTAAACCACTTAAAGTGAAACCACCTTTCATAATCGAATCTCTTCACACTTAGGAAACTATAACCTTTAAGTTTAGTTAGGACATAACACACAAGCCTTAATACACACACATTAGATTAAGTCACCACTTATAGCTTTATTTTAAGGTGGTGCATTGCTTGATATATGTTTAGTTTTATGATGTATTGTTTTACACTGGATGTTAAGGTGTATGTTTCGTAGACTATATGTTAGGCCATTATTAGCCTAATTATATCTTTTACAGGGGATTGTACTTAAAAGGGCCGCTCAAAAATAAATACGAATGCTCTCTTTGCAGGTTTCTTAAGCCCCTAAGCATAATCCAAGTTAGGACAAGTGGGCTTGGTTACCCATGTGCAGGGTGCTAAGTCCAAATTATAAATATAATTGCTTGGGTTAAATGTATGTTTAGCTAACCTCTATTTTGCAGGTGTAGTTGGATTTACTCTTTCTATTTAAATATAATTTTATAATTAAGAATTAGGATTAGTGTTATGGGGGGATAAGGATGAGCATTGACTAGAAGGCTTTGTCTTGGGAGGCCATCTGATGCCTTTGAAGTGGAGCAAATTAAATCAAATGGAGATATGAAGAAATGAAGGAGACATGAAGAATAAAGATGAAGACCCCCATAGCATGCACTCATCCTTAATTGTAATTATTCTTTTATAATTCGGGTTGTATAAGGGTAGAGCTCGGCTATTCATTTTTCTTTTCGGGTTGTACGACGATACCCGACCGCACCAACCTTTTATTATTTTGTGCTAGCTTTATAAATTGTTTAATGATTTATTTATAATACACACTAGAAATTACATGTCTCTTATAGTTTCTTTCTATATTGATGCTTTAATGTGTGGCCTCGATGTGATTAGGCTCTTAGGAAAATAAATCTTTTACCCACTACAACTCATAAATAAATTTTTAAATAACTCATAACCTCACCATAAAGCTTAGGCATTAAATTAAGATAATTAAAAGATTTAGTAACCCCTTATGTGTATGGTTGTATGTCTAATATCATACATGCATCTTTTACCACTCTTACAAAAATGAGGCCCCCCGTTCTTGCACCCATAGGAATCGCTTGACCTATGAAAGCAACTCCTACTAACGGGGCTTCACCCTCTTCTTTCCTGATTTGGCCAATAACCTACTTCACCATGCATTTAGGCATACAAAAATCCCAAAACCTTTGTCAACATAAAGTGTCGGATACAAATAAAATTTAAAAATATTTGCATTAGACTAAGTCATTACTCATACCACTCATGCTCTAGTCTCCTTAGGGAGTGGGTTTAAGGACTTTAGTCTCTTTCTAAATAATAACAACCTAACTATCTTGCAAAACATATGACTTGACCACATGATTTTAAAGCATAGAAGTTAGCTGGCTGCCACTCCAGGCGATCATAAGTCTAGCAGTCGGGTGATTTATCCTCTCTTGTCGAGGTAAACCATATACCCATCTCCGCTTAGATTTAGGTCTTACTTTGGTTCTTACCAAAGCTCCCCAGATTTAGTATCTGAGGTAGATGTTTCCTTGGGCTACTAGCATAAATTCTCACCTTTTAGGCATATCCATAATCTTGTGTTGTGAGATTATAAGTCCTAATTTTCTAATAAAATGTCAACTTTAATAAAATCAATCCTCTCAATTTCAAACATATAAAGCCCAACAATATGATAGATTGGAATGCTCACTAGGTTTCCTGGTATCATGAGCATTCCCTACTCATCTCCCTTTGGCTTCGATAATAAGTCTCTCCTTTTTTATCCATCCCGATTGATTTTTCAAACATAGTCAATTTATTGATAGTCCAATCTTTAAAATCTTTGGAAATAATAATTGCCTACTATAATCAAGAGTATTCCTAAGGAACTCACCTTCCTTAAGATGTAATTAACTATGGGGGCTTGCCCCGATAGAAGACTTTAGAACTTAATTTAAATAAACTCTGCTTTATTCATCCATGTAAAGTAGGGGAAAAATCTCTGGAACATTCAAAGACCCATTATTCCTTAGGAGTCCTTATTAGGTGATTAGGTCCATTATAGGGTGGTGATTTCTATCATTCGAGATAGTGCATTATTCTTTGATGTAGTACCCAATCACCTCAATAAGTACACCCTTAAATATGCGTGGTATCCCCCATACACATAATCGAAAACAAACACCACAAATTTTTCTAGCGACTTGAGATGGTTCCTCTCATCTCTAGTAGGCAACTATTATCTCCAAGCATCGATAGTGAACTTGTATTTCATATGAGTCCAAGACTATCTTTCTTTTCATTGGCACTTAGCTTATTTTATTCTTAAGCAAAGCTAGTCGACATCCTTTAGGTTTTAGGACCTCACTCCTTGTAGGTCTTGAAACCCCTATTGGGTCTCCCAATAGGTGAAAAATAAAATTGAATAATGGAAGGAGGTGACAAAAATGTAGAACCTCTTTACCACTAGCTTGGTGAGGCAAGATTCATCTTATATTAAATAAATAAACTTTTTTCCAAAATGTCACTTTCCAAAAACACTTTTTCAAAATTTGCATAACATAAGATCTTGCACAAAATTCATAAGAAACTTTCAAAAAGCACAAAACTCATATAACCAAACCTCATCAAACAATCCCCATGATTGTTACATGGAGGTTCTTTTCAAAAAATCAAAATAAAAAATCATCTTTCAAAAAGATCTTTTTGAAAATAATTATCTCCATTCAACATACTCAAGTTAGTTGAATGGAGATTCTATTTTTGAAATAAAATCATAGCATAAAATTGAAACTCCACTTAACATATTTCACATATGTAGAGTTGGAGTTTCCCTATTTTTTTAAAATGCACACTTTTGAAAATGGCCATCTTCATTCAACATACCCAAATTTGTTGAATGAAGATTCTATTTTCAAATAAGATCATATCATAAAATTGAAACTCCACTTAACATATTTCACATATGCTAGAGTTGAAGTTTCCTTCTTTTCAAAAGTAAAAAAATCACACACATGAAATCAAGACATATTTTGGACTCCATTTGACATACCCAAATTCATCAAATGAGGGCCCCATTTCCAAAAGTCACAAAAATAAATTGAATTCTATTTAACATACCTAATTTTGTTAAATAAATTTCCCCTCTTTCAAAAAAATCATAAATACATTTAACTTTTACTTAACATACCAAATTTGTTAAGTAAGAGTCTCATTTTCAAAAATCATAATACATTTGACTCCCACTTAACATACCAAATTTGTTAAGTGAAAGTCTCATTTTCAAAAACACAAATCAAATCATATTTGGCTCCTACTTAACATGCCAAATTTGTTAAGTGTGAGTCTTATTTTTCAAAAACAAATCAAATCACATTTGACTCCTACTTAACATACCAAATTTGTTAAGTGTGAGTATCATTTTTCAAAAACAAATCAAATCACATTTGGCTTCCACTTAACATACCAAATTTGTTAAGTGGGAGTCTCATTTTCAAAAGCAAAAAAAAATCAAATCACATTTGGCTCCCACCTAACATACCAAATTTGTTAAGTAAGAGCCTCATTTTCAAACACATATCAAACACATTTGGCCTTAACTTATCATACCAAATTTGTTAAGTGAGAAACCCTATTCTCAAATCAACAAATATCACACATATAACCAATCATCACAAGCAAAGCTACTCTCACAAAATTTTTCAAAACATATAATCAAAACCTCTTCTTAGCATACCTAAATTTGCTAAGTAAAGGTTCTTTCACACAATACAAATATCTCTAAAAATCCTCTCCAAATATTTGAACCCCTCCCAGTCTACTTAAATAGGTTGAGTATGGGTTCCAAATTAAAATCATATGGAAAAGTCTCTCCTCACATCATAAATCTCTCTAATAGAATCCCATTTAGCATACCTAAATTTGTTAAATGAGGGTTCTAATTCAGAAGGACAAATCAAAATCAACAATTCAAGTCAACATCAAGGCAAAAGCTTCTCCTCCAATTCTACAAATCTCTCCATGGAATTTGAACCCCATTCAACATAACCAAAATTGTTGAAATGTGGGTTATGACTCAAGGTCAAAAGATAAAATCAAGCAACAATAATTGAAATAATCAAAGGAAAAGATGCCACCGCTCAAGACAAAGAAGGTTGGGATATTGCCTTATCCCAAACCTCTACAAAAGTGATTTCTTAAATCAAGAAACTCTCTTTACAGGTGTCTAAGGCAGCTCAAACCTCCAACATCAAGGAAGGTTTGCAAGTTCTCAAAGACAACTTGAAGAAGGTGATAGCCCATCAACAGTAGCAGTAGCAGCAACCCACCATACTTGCCCGGGATATTTTAGTAGTACAACCACCATCCGAGTTTAGCACTATATCCATAGTTGCAGCTACTACTTCTTCCTCCAGTAGCTCCTCTTCTACCAGTAGGAGCATTGTATCAGTGGAGAAGGGAATTAAATCCCTTACCCCGCTTATTTTATTAGATTTCTATCATGTACCTCCACCCAAAAAAAATCAATGAAGAAAGCTTTCACTTACATCTTGTCCACTTCTGAAACTCTAGATTTTATTCTTGTTGAAAACTCTCCAAGTATAGAAAATAATAATAATAGCTCTAATCATTCTGATCCACTCTCTTCTGATTCAGAATCAGACTTTCCTTTTCTAAATCAATCAAGTTCACCTCTATACATTGACTTAGAGTCAACTAACTCGGAGGATCCCATAGGAGAAGATGTGGGTATACCTGATGAGAAGGTAGAACTTTCCATAAGTTCATCATTCCAAGAAGTCACTGAAGTCAACTTGCACAGTGGCAAAGTTCTAACTCCTAGGGTAGCACCTCTCGATAAGAGTAAACAAGTCATTGGTTTCAATGAGTAGATAACCCCTCCACAGAATGCTCCACCTATGGATATGCTTGTGGAGGACCAAGTCAAAGTTGATTACAACATCCTAGCACATCTTAGAAAGTTGCCAATTAAGTTAAGCATATATGACGTCATTGTCTTATCCAAAGAGATGAGGGAAACTTTAGTTAAGGCTCTTCTTCATCCAGAGATATGCTTAGCTCAGCTGACTGCTACTGAAGAGGTGGCACACAGCTCAAAGGACATCTTAGGAGTTGCATTCAGTGATGAATACTTGCTTCTAGGAATGACCAAACACAACCTCCCCCGTTACATTATAGTGGACGTTGGAAAATACAAGATTTCAAGAGTTCTGGTTGACCAAGGAGCATTGGTCAACATTATGAGTTTAAGAACCCTTGCTTACTTGAGGATTGACATCTCAAACTCCAAAAAGAAAGGATGATATTGAGAGGATTCAATGAACAAGGTGAGAGGACCTTAGGCTCCATAGTGTTTCCATTATAGATTGATGCTTAGAAGACTGAAGCCAAGTTTCATATCATAGACTGGATATATCTTTCAATGCTTTTCTTAGGATACCATGGATACATAAGAACAACACAGTTCCATCCTCTCTACATCAGTGCATGAAGTTCATCAGAGGTGAAATTGCATACTATGTCAAAGGAGATCTCAAGCCCTTCACAATTCATGAGGTTGGGATATATGAGGATGTAGCCTATTTTCTTCCCCAAAATTAACAAGTTCATTCTAGTGAATCTAGTTAAGATCCCCAAGAGGGACAAAGTGAAAAATAATTAGAAAATGAAAAGAAAAAAGAAATAGAAAAGGAAAATAAAAGAGAGCGAGACATGGACTCAGGGGAAGCTATAGAGTCTCACAGTAAAAAAAGGAAGACCATCTCTTTGACTTTAGAGGAGTTTTCAAATGGTTAAGATAATTTAACCATAAAATGAATCTCTTGAAGTGTGCATTTGGAGTAACTTCAAGAAAATTCCTTGAGTTTGTTGTCCAACACTATTGATTAGAAATAGATCCGGAGAAGATCAAGGCGATATTAGAAATGCCAACTCCAAAAAGTCTAACCCAACTCAGATCATTTCAAGGGCGATTGGCATATCTAAGATGCTTCATATCAAACCTATCAGGATGATGCCAACCATTTTTGGCACTTATCAAAAAGGATGCTAAGTTCAAGTGGGATGATAAGTACCGACATGTTTTTGAAGACATCAAGCACTACCTAATGACACCGCCAATTCTAGTAGCCCTTATCCTGGGCAAGCCGCTCGTATTATATACTATCGGATTAGATGACTCCCTTGGTGCTTTGTTGGCTTAAACCAACAACTAAGAGAAAGAAAATGCTCTCTATTATCTAAGTCATTGTCTAATCCCTACTGAGACAAATTACCCACCTATTAAGAAGCACTCTCTAGCTTTAATATTTGCATCCCAAAAGCTATGACACTACATGCTTTCTCATAAGGTGAATCAGATCTCCAGGATCAATCCACTGTAATATCTCATGACACGGTCGACACTATCTGGATAATTAGTGCATTGATCCATGAATTTATCACAATTTGACATTACTTTCTTACCTCTCCGTGCAGTGAAAGGACAAGCACTAGCAAATTTCTTAGCATCACACCCACTTCCTGCTAATTCCCTGCTTAGTGACCTCCCCAATTAATAAATCATAAACTTAGGGGACACTAGCAATTGCCATTAGGAGATGTATTTTGATGGTGTGGCTTCCTTTCAAAAAGGAGAAGAATCATGATCTATTCTTCAACGAAAGGTAGGGGTAGGAATAATTCTTTTAACTTCGGATCATGATGTGATGAGATTCTCATATCATCTATCCAATTCATGTACCAATAATGAAGCCAAATATGAGGCTATTATTGCCAGTCTAGACTTGCTCATTATACTATGCATCTAGAGTATTAATATCTTCAGAGATTCTCAGTTAGTTATCAGCCAAATCATTGAGTCCTACAAGGTTTTGAAGCCTAAACTTCATCATTACCAAGTACACTATGGAGTTGTTGGCCCAAATCCCAGAGGTTACCATATACAAGATTCCTCGATGAGAGAATGCAGTAGCAGATGCATTAGCCAAGCTCGCCAAGGAGTTGGCATGTCCGGAAGATGAGTCTATTCTAATAAGGGTCCAAAATATGCAAATTTTATCCCTTTTTTGATGCTGAACTCATCAAGAAATTCTTTCTTGAAGGGGAGGTTGTCATTGCCAAGAAGGATGAGGAGTTGAATTACCATTCATAGATTATCTAAATATGGGAAAACTACCATAAGAGAAATCACTAGCACATCAGGAAAAGTAGAGAGCCCTTTCCTACGCTCTCGTGGATGGCACCTTGTACTGACGGTCCTTCGATCATATGTGGTTACGTTATTTGGATAAACATGAAACCCACAGGATCATGACCGACGTACACTCAGGATTATGTGGAGTGCACTAGTCTGATCTAAAGATGAAAGCCAAGATCAAGAGACTAGGATACTACTGGTCATCGATGATCACAAACTGTAAGGAAATAGCTAAGAGATGCCACCAATATCAGGTGCATGATGTGTACTTACACCAACAACCCAACATTCTATATCCTACATTGTCCTCATGGCCATTTGAGTGTTGGGGTACCGACATAGTGGGCCCAATCGATCCTCCTTTCAAAGGTCATTGGTTCATTCTAGCTGTCACCGATTACTTTTCTAAGTGGGTAGAGGCAATCCTGCTCAGAGAAGTCACAACTCAGCATGTGCTCTAGTTATTCAGGAACCATATCATATATTGGTTCGGGGTACCTCGATAAATTATAACCAATAATGGTACTGCATTCAAGAGCATTAAAATCAACAACTTTGCCCGAAGACATATCATAGATTAGAGATACTCTACCATCTACTACCCTAGAGAAAATGGCTTAGCAGAAGCCTTCAACAAAACTATCATCCAAATATTAAAGAAGACACTCAACGACACAAGCGATAGTGGCATGAGCAGTTAGTTGAAGTTTTGTGGGCTTACCACACCACATATAGAACTCTAACTCAATCTACCCCATTCTTCTTAGTGTATCGGTCTGAAGCAGTTCTACCATTAGAAATCCAACTCTCATCATTAAGGATAGTTGTGGGTAGTAAGATCACAACAGAGTAGAAAGCCAAGTTACGGTTAGAAGAGCTCAAAGATTTGGAGGGGAGACGCCTTCGGGCATGCCAAAACCTCGAGTTATACAAAGCCAAAATGATTCAAGCTCATAACAAGTTGGTCCGTCCTAGAGCTTTTCAAGTGGGAGAGCTTATTTTAGTTCTAAGGAAACTAATTATTTCCCGTTGAAAGATGGGAGGCAAGTTTAAATCCACTTGGGAAGGCCCTTTTGCCATAGAGAAGGCCTACTAAGGAGGATCTTATCAGCTTATAAATTATAAGGGAGAGCGCCCTACACTTCCAATCAACAATCTCTACCTAAAGAAATATTATCCATAAATCTTATTTCAAATCAATCATCAATAAAATTTCTTTAATCTCAAATTACATCCCTTCATAGTTGTTGAGGAATATCTTTGCTTGCAAATCCACCATGGCATGTTTAGGATAGGTGTAAGAGAACCCAAGCAGGATCCTATCCTTCATCAACACAAACACAAACTACACACGATCCTCCAGTGATATTAGGATAGGTGTAAGAGAACACAAGAGGCATCCTATTTCGACTAGTAAAACTAAGTTAGGTGTAAGAGAGCCCAAGCAACATCCTTTTTTGGTGGAGTCACAACTGCCCTTTGTAGCACCATTTAATCCATTCTTTGACGTGTTTAGGATAGGTGTAAGAGAACCAAAGTGGCATCTTATCCTTCATCAACATAAACATAAACTACACACGATCCTCCAGTGCTATTAGGATAGGTATAAGAGAACCCAAGAAGCATCCTATTTCGACTAGCATAATTAAGTTAAGTGTAAAAGAACCCAAGTGACATCCTTTCTTGGTGGAGTCACTACTGCCCTTTGTGGCACCATTTCATCCATTCCTTGATGTATTTAGGATAGGTGTAAGAGAACCCAAGTGGTATCCTATTCCTTCTTCCACAACACAAATATATATCTTTTATCTCGGGCTATTTTAATGTGGGATAAAGTCCCTTGTGGCACTCACTCATTAGCTATTCTAGGTCGATCTAGCATAATACCTTGTTAGAGTGTCACCCCAGTGGTTATTTGTCTGGTGGATGTAAGCCTACAAGCTTTCTCCCTAACTTGACCATTGCAAATCGACGAGCATCTTGTTAGTTTGGTAGGCCTTAATGTACAGCCGGTAAGCTACCCCATGTTGAGTTTATTTAAGAAAATGAAAGTCTAAATGCTTTCTTCTTAGACTAGCCATCATGATCTAACTAGGTCGAGCATATTTGAGGCTTAGGATAAGTCCCCTAATGGCTCCTTTCCTCCTGACTACTTTAAGTTTGGTTTAGTCCTCACACGGGACTCCCCACTTAGTAGTCACCCTAGGTCAGATAATTTTTGTGTCACCGACCACATAATATCTCGATGATCATTTTTGTTAGTGAAGCGTTTCAGTTACGTATTGCTAGATTGATTGAAAATAGGGCACCTTAGGTTGGTTGGTTATCACCATGCTGATGGTGACCCGCCCGATGGATACACCACTCGTGAAAGATGTAAGTCTACAAGCATTCTCCCGGAGTTGGCCACCGTATACCTATAGACTTTCTTTTATAGGGATCTAGATAAAACCCCTAGCGGCACCTTCTCTGTGGGCACTCTATTTGGATCACATCCTTAGCGACCTCATTTAGACACTACCTAGGTTACTTTTGGATTGCACAGTCCCCCTTTCCTAGTAGCCACCCCTGTGGTTAGAGAATTTGTCTTGCAAATATGCAGATTCTCCCTTGGTCTAATAAGTCTGAGATAGGACAAGGCTGATATAAGCTCCTTCTCAGTGTGGTCCCTCGCACACTAACACGGTCCACGCATATAAATAAATATATATCTTTGCTTGTGGATTAGGAGAAAAACCCTCAGTGGTACCTTTCCCAAGTAGGCATGCTATCTTTAGGGTAGTGTCAGCAAAACTCTCTATAGGAATTTCTTGATTACTTTTGAGCTGAGATAAGTCCCCTAGTCTGCACTCTCTGAGAAGTCACCCTTAGGTTGTGTTTGACTTATTATGCCACCAACAAGTCACCCCGACGGTCATCCTTGCTTTGGGAGATATAAGTCTATCATGCATTCTCTCCAGCACGATCATTTCACACCAACAGGCAGCCTTAAGTCAGGTTTGATTTATTGTGTTATCAATCGATCACCCTAATGGTTCCTTATTTAGAAAGTTGTAAATCTACAATCTTTCTTCCTGACTCGACCATTGCATACTGAAAGGCACCCCTTAGGTTGGTTAGCTCTACCTAGTGGTCGGTAGACTATCCCTTTGGATTTATAAATCTAAGATAGGTCTAGGCTGATATTATCTCCTTCTTAGTAGATCTATCACACACCGATAGGGTCCATGTAAAATTAAATTATTCTTGGCTATTCTTGAGTTGATGTGAGTCCACAATGGCATTCGCTCAAATAGTCTTCTTAGGTCGGGTTCGATTCGTTGTGCTATCAACTGTTCACCCTAATGGTTCCTTATTTAGGAAGTTGTAAGTCTACAAGCTTTCTTTCTAGCTTGACCATTGCACACCGAAAGGCATCCCTTAGGTTGGTAAGTTCTACCTGATGGTTGGTAGACTATCCCTTTGGATTTGTTAATCTAAGAGAGTTATAGGCTGATATTAGCTCCTTATTAGTAGATTCATCGCACACCGACAGGGTCCATCCCAAATTAAATTGATCTTCGTTATTCTTGAGTTGATGTGAGTCCATAGTAGCATTCGCTCAAATAGTCACCTTAGGTCGACTTGATTCATTTTATCAGCAATCACCCTGGTTCCTTATTTAGAAAGTTGTAAGTCTACAAGCATTCTTCTCGGCCTGACCATTGCACACCAAAAGACACCCCTTAGGTTAGTTAGTCCTACCTCATGGCTTGGAGACTATCCCTTTGGATTTGTAAATCTAAGATAAGTTTAGGTTGATATTAGCTCCTTCTTAGTAGATCCATCACGCACCGATTGGGTCCATTTCATCAAATCCATCATCCTCCATCCAGTGGAGTCCAAATTAAATACACATCTCATGGAAGCTCATATCTCCGAGATGTGTCTCAAAATCAAATCATATCCTTGCCCTAGTGGAGCCCCAAATCATGATCAAACCAAATTCTCATCCCCAGTGGATTCCCATCAATTAATTCAAACCAAATTTCTCCCCAGCGAGATGCAAGTCATATCCTCTCTCTAGTAGAGCCCTCATAAAATCAAACCAAATAAAATCCCAATCCCTAGCAGATAACCTGAACATGCTTCTCTAGTAGAAGGTTCATACACTTATCTCCAGCAAATCTCTTCTCCTCAAATCATATCAAATCAACTCAAACCCTTATCATCTCTATGGATAATCCAAATCTGCTTCACTAATGGAAGATTCACATACTTGATCCCTCAATGGATCCATTCTTCCTCTCTTATGCCCTTGGCATAGGTTGAGTTGCATTGCACTAAGATCTTAATTCTATCTACACCTCGGGTTTAGGGGTAGATCATTTCCATTAGCGTTTGCAATCCTTTTGACATTATTAATCATCTCGATCAACGCCAATACGTGTGGTATGCCTTGTCAGTTACACCACACCTATTGGGGGTCCTTTTATTGATCTCACTTTTAGAGTGAGTTCTCAACTTCCTCATCATAGATTTAGGACACTTATAGACACTAAGAGCTCCTTAGTCTTAAGATACTTCTAGTGATTATGTGAACACTTAACTTAAGCCTAGACACTTAGAAGGGTTAGCCATAGGAATAGGTTATGCCTTAGGGACTTAGGAGAGCCTGTCTATCATATGGCCTAAACCCAATCCATGCCTTCCTTTTCAAATCAAATCTCAAATTCAAATTCAAATTTATAAATCAACTTCCAAGCTAAATTGATTGAAGCCCTTAATCAAACTGTTCCTAAGCCCTTTGATTTCATCTTATAGACTTAGCCCTAACCAAATCCAAATCAATCCCAAATCATTTAATTTTCTCAAATACCAATTTAATCATTCAATCAAACTATCAAAATTCAATTCGAACATAACTTCAAATGATTCAATCCCATGATCAAATCCAATTGCCAAGACCCTTCCTAAGCCCTTTAATTTTATCTTATGGACTTAGCCTTAACCAAATTCAAATCAACCACAATTCAATTGACCTTCTCAAATATTAATTCAATCTCAAATCAAATCATAAATCAATTCCAAACTAAACAAATCAATCTCAAGTTAAATCCAAGACCAAATTTCCCTCCTAAGTCTTATGAACCATCTCATAAGCTTAGTCAAATATCAATCCAAACTATCCCAAACTCAATTGATTTCTTTATAAATCAATTGTTCCTTCATTTATATTCATAAATATAAATGAAATCCACCCTCCAATGACCAAAATCAAATCAAACAATATATGTTTTCTTTCTTAGCCTTTTTGACCTACACCCATAAGCTTGGTCAAATTTTCTTCCAAATCACTCCAAACTTAAGTTATTTTCTCATGAACTATTTATATTTTAATTTTTATTCTCAAATATAAATGAAATATAAATCCAAATAGACAAAATCAAACCCAAATCAAATCAAATTTTTAATTTTAGCCTTTTTTACCCAATTTCTTGAACTTGGCTAAACGATAACCAAATTAATTCAAAACCCATTAATTTCTTCGTGATTCAATCATTCCTTCAATCATGATTCAATCATTCCTTCTAACTTGAAATTATCATATGAACCAAAATCCATATGGCTTCAACCATTTGCAATTGGATTTATATTTCCATCTTAAATCCATTTATCAATACAACTAAACTTGAATTAGTAATTGACCCATTTAGGTCCACTTGACTCAAAGTGACCTAAAAGACCTTTTTGAGCCAAGTTCTAATCCAACCCAAATTGGATTAAATCAAGCCCATCTAAACCTCACAACATAACCAATAATCATCCTAAGGTGACCAACTACCTTGAATTGGGTCAAACCAAGTCAACTTGGTCCTTTGACCAAGTCAACATTTAGCCCAAATGAAACCTAAACTAGCTAAATTGCATCATAAACCAAATTCATTATAACTAATGGCTCAAATTCATTCCAAATTAATTATTGAACTTGACCAAAGTATAATTGAGCCCAATTTTATCAATTAGTCAACTTAACCCAACTTAGCCCAAATTGACCTAAAGGATTAAATTGGTCAAAATCCAAATTCTGTCTGAATTGATTCAAACCAAAGCCTACAATCATTTTCAATTAACCAATTGAACTTGAACCAACACCCAACCCAAGCCAATTTGGCCAATTTGGTCAAATTGGTCAACTCTGGTCAACTCGACCCATTAGACCTATATGAATCCAAAAGAGCCAAAATCAAATCCATAGCAAATTGAGCCAAATGACACCAATACACTCCAAATGGATGAACTTCCAACCCTTGGTTTGATCCATTTTGACCAATTGGTCAACTTGACCCAACCTAACCCAATTTAACCTAAATAGGTCAAATCAAACCAAATGAGCTCCAAATCACTTGAAACTCAGGCTAACCCATTTTTGACTCACCCCAAATCTAACCAAATCAAACGCATAGCCAAATGATCACTTTTCCCTTAGGTCTAGGGCATCCCATGAGATAAGACACTTGCACTTTTGGTCATTTTCTCCCCTTGGCCACTTGGCACCCAGTCATAAGTCCACTTAGGCACCAAGGACTGTGGCTAACTTGACCCAAGGGTGGTTGGGTCAGCCATGACTCATGGGGAGGTGAAATCACCTCCCCATTCCCATTGGAGCATTTCAAACCACCAAGGACACCCTCCCATGCGCCACTCTCACCTCCCTCCACTCATGAGGTCAAGTTAAGTGATTCTCACAGCTCCCCATGGTGACCATTTGATCAGCTAAAATAATCATTTGTCCAAGCGAGGAAGGAAGGTATACCCCTCATTCTCACTCAAACATACACTCACACTCGATTTAGCCCTAGCAGCCAATGAGAAATATCTCAAAGCTTCCCCTTGCATTTTTCAAGCTCCCCAAATTCCCCGTTCTCGATTTTACAAAAAATCAAAATAAAGGAGGCCACCTCTAATTCACATTTGCTCAAACCTCCACCAAAGTGTAATTAACTTTGCACACACCATCCTTGGAGCCTAATGAGCGAGGCTTTCTGATGATCGAAGGGTGGAGTTCGATCAAGGCCGATTGCCTATGTGCCATGGGTTGGTCCTCCAAGCAAACCACACCAAATCAAAGCTCGTGCGGCTCAAGAGGGCTTCATTTCCACCAAATAAAGCTTTCTCGATAGTTGGAACCACCGGTCATAAGCTTTAGTGAGGTATGCCAATAAAACCAATCCTTGGCTCAAAAATGGTTGGTCTTTTGTGAAGAAAACTTGCATCGTGCAATCTCCACCGTTGGATGTGTTTGTTGTGCTTTCCCGAAGGTGTGGGATCAATTTGATCTCCATCTGAGCTCAGGTGAGCTCGGATCAAGAGATGAACGATAGATGATATCTTTCTCTCACCACTCAAAAGGAGATAGATCACGAACTGTCCATTCTACATGATCGGAATGGATGGTCCTGATCCGATCATGCTTAGATCCATTGATTTAATCCTTTAATCTTAATCATGAGTGCGTTCAATCTTAAATCGATCTTAATTGCATGAAACGCATTTCATCGCGTCTGCATTCAACGTGATAACTTAAATAACTAATCCCGTCACGCCACGTGAAAAGTGCATCGTGTCAGCCGCCACATGGCGCCGACAAATTAGGGGGATTAATTAGGTTAATTAATCTATTTTCAATATTAAAAACTTCCAAAATTCATAACTAATTTTAACAAAATTAAAAAAAAATACAAATGAGGGCTCATTTTAAAGGTATGTTAAAGGGGAATCCATTAAAATTATTATTAATTAATTTTGAATTGTAATTTTTGCTTAATTAAGGTTTAATTAAAAATTTTGATTAGCCTAATTACTCTCTGATTAATTATCCAATTAATTTTGAACTTTCTAGAGATGTTTAGGGGGACGACCTCTGCCTCCCCCATTTTTCTTGGGATTTATTTGATAATTAATTAGGGAAATCAATGGATTAAGCCTTAATTACTCTCCTATCTTACTTAATGATAATTAAGCAAATGAATAGTGGATTAATTAATTAATTAATTAAGCTTAATGACATCTATTAATAGTGAAGAAACTTAGGGAAATGGATTGGGACTCCTCTTCCAACCCTTTCCTTAAATCATCTTCATTCCTTCCTTAAAAATTAATTAATTGGAAATCACTAATTAATTAATTAACAAAAATCAATCAACATCCCAATTATATCTGAACTTTAATTAACTATTTGAAAGGATTTAGGGATTGAAACTTAAGCCTCCTTCTTTGTCTCTTTCCCTAAGTCCATTTCATATTGTTGATTAAGGGCAATTAAGATTTAATTAGATAATTAATGAACTTAATTAATTTGATTGAATCCATTTTTCTTGATTAACTCGGGTAGCTCTTTGGGTGTTTAATAACTTAAAGAGAGAACTAATGAAATTATGGTTATCTCATATGTGTGAGAAAACCATAAGAGTGATTAAGTGAGCTCCTTAAGCTTAATTAATTAATAATTATGAGCTAATTACATTAGACCCCTTTCATTTTATAGGATCATTTCCATTTACTTTCCATGTGGTTGCATATCATATTAGCTCATAATTGTTTAATTGATTACCTTAAGGTGACATAGGTAAGGGTTAATTAATTGATTTAATCCATACTTAACTTAATCAATCCATAAAATCAACCTAATTGCTTTTTATAGAATCAAATTAACTCACACATATGGGAATGGGATTAGGACCAACAAACCTCTTTCACATTTCATAAATCAAATCAAATATGAAATTAAAAATGGCTTTAACAAACTTTGGTTTATTTTAAATAAGCTTATTTCATGTGATTGTCCTTAGGAATTAGTTAGATTGAATGAAATTACATGTTTGTGTTTCTTTATTTCTTTCCAATCATATAAAAATGGTGTATGCCACTTGTAGTCATGAATTCATTTTTTTCAAAAAATTAATTAAGTAAGAAATGATTTCCTTTATGTCAATTTGTATGTGCTAACTTAATTAAGAATATGTGTAGCTATTATCACTATTAAATTATAAATATATTTTCAAAAGCTTCTTAATGAATAAGAATATGTGTTGCGACTTTAGTTATATATGTATAGGAAGTACATGTGAATATAGACTTAGTGTATGATGTAAAGTTTCTTTCTTATATTCATATGTTGATTTGCATAAGTAAGAATGTTAGTAGGTATATTAGTCTGGACAACCCATAGACACACGAGTTTAAGTAGCCCTAAGGAGATTCCTACCTCACTACCTTGGTGTAGAACAATGGCGACGTACCTGCTTGATTTCATGCTTATGCATTTTTTACATTAGAAATTAGATGGAACTTTAATTCATTTACACAAATAAATCAATCAAATTGAATCTAACTTTTGTATAGTTTTTTTCATTTCTATAGATGCTTGCACATTCATATATATATATATATATATATATATATATATATATATATATATATATATATATATATATATATATTAGTGGGTATATTAGTTTGGATATCACAGGGATGCACGGCTTTAAGTAGCCCTAAGGAGGTTCCTACCTCACTCCCTTCGTGTAGAATAATGACGTCGTAGCTACTTAAAAATTTTATATATGTGCATGTGTGATACAACTAGTGGATGAAAATCATAATTTAATCAAATCAAACTCTACTTTTGCATAGTTTTCTATTCTTATAGTTGTTTATACATCCATATGTATTTAAGAAAATTGGGTATATTAGTCTGGACATTCTGGGGATGCACGACTTTAAGTAGCCCTAAGGAGGTTCCTACCTTGTTCCCCTGGTGCAGAACAATGGTGACGTACTTGCTTAAAACTTTTATACATTTGAAAGTGTATTTAACTAATGAATGAAAATCCCTCTTTTTATTAAAAAAATAGTCATGCATCCATATTTTGTTCTAGTGGTTGGATTGATCAGTCATATGATTTGAAGTTCTTTTCTTATGATTTTGTATAAGAATTTAGATAAAGCTTTAAAATAATATGACAAAATAATTCAACCAAATGAAACATCAATTTCAAATATATTTGCTTACATTCATCATTCAAGTATGCTAAAATATAAATTTCATGTATATGTATGTTTAAGACTTAACCATATGCATGTTATATATGATGGAAAGAAATAAACAAACATGTGTTATGTGATAGTAATTCATTCCAATTAATCTTAAGATGCATTTCTTATTGAATGAGTTTATTTAAAGTGAACCTAAACTTAGGATTAATTAAAATATGTATTAAGACATTCACTAAAGAGAATTGATTATTTAATTGGTTTTAGAAATGACTTAAGGTAGGGATAAAAGAGAGTGATCCTCTCTTTGCTTCTCTTTATGACACTTAGTTGCTAAGTGTAAATCAAATGAAATAAAAGAAAATATTAAGTAAAACCTACAAATCAATTAAACCACTTAAAGTGAAACCACACTTCATAATAAAATCTCTTCACACTTAGGAAACTATAACCTTAAATCCTAGTTAGGACATACCACACAAGCCTTAATATACACAGATTAGATTAAGTCACCACTTCTAGCTTTATGTTAGGACGGTGCATGGCTTGATGTATGTTTGGTTTTATGATGTATTATTTTAGACTAGATGTTAAGGTGTATGTTTCGTAGACTAGATGTTAGGCCGTTATTAGCCTAATTATGTCTTTTGCTGGGAATTGTGCTTAAAAGGGCTGCCCAAAAATAAATATAAATGCTCTCTTTGCAGGTTACTTAGCCCCTTAAGCATAATCCAAGTTAGGACAGGTGGGCTTGGTTACCCATGTGTAGGGTGCTAAGTCCAAATTATAAATATAATTGCTTAGGTGGAATGTATGTTTAGCTAACATCTATTTTGCAGGTGTAGTTAGATTGACTCTTTCTATTTAAATATAATTTTATAATTAGGAATTAGGATTAGTGTTATGGGGGGATAAGGATGAGCATTGGCTAGAAGGATTTGTCCTAAGAGGCCATGTGATTCCTTTGAACTGGAGCAAATTAAATCAAATGGAGATATGAAGAAATAAAGTAGACATAAAGAATGAAGATGAAGACCCCCATAGCATACATTCATCCTTAATTGTAATTATTCTTTTGTAATTCAGGTTGTATAAGGGTAAAACTCGGCTTCCCTTTTTTTTTCAGGTTGTACAGTGGTACCTGGCCTCATCGACCTTTTATTTTTTTGTGTTAGCTTTATAAATTATTTGATGATTTATTTATATTATGCACTAGAAATTGCATGCCTCTTATAGTTTCTTTCTTTATTGATGCTTTAATGTGTGGCTTGGATGCGATAGGGCTCTTAGAAAAAATAAATCTTTTACCCAACTATAACTCATAATTAGATTTCTAAATAACTCATAACCTCACCATAAAGCCTAAACATTAAATCAAGATAATTAAAAGATTTAGCAACCCCTTAACTGTATAGTTGTATGTCTAATATCATATATGCATCTCCTACCACTCTTGCAAAAATGAGGGCCCCTATTCTTGCACACATGGGAACCACTTGACCTATGAGAGAAACTCCTACTGACAGGGCTTCACCCTCTTCTTTCCTGATTTGGCCCATAACCTACTTCATCATGCATTTAGGCATACAAAAATCCCAAAGCTTTTGCCAAAATGAAGTGTCGAATACAAATAAATTTTGAAAAGATTTGCATTATACTAAGTCATTACTTATACCACTCATGCTCTAGTCTCTTTAGGGAGTGAGTTTAAGGACTTTTCATCTCTTTCTAAATAATAACAACATAACTATCTTGTAAAACATATGACTTGACCACATGGTTTTTAAGCGTAGGAGGAGTTAGTTGGTTGCCACTCTAGCGGTCATAAGTCCAGCATTTGGGTGGTTTATCCTCTCTTATGGAGGTAAATCATACACCCATCTCTTCTTATATTTAGGTCATACTTTGGTTCTTGCCAAAGCTCCCTAGATTTAGGATCTGAGGTAGCTGTTTCCTTCAGGCTACTAGCATAAATCCTAACCTCATATGCATTTTCATAATCTTGTGTTTTGGGATTGTAAGTCCTAATTTTCTAATAAAATGTCAACTATAATAAAATCAATCCTCTCAATTTCAAATATATAAAGCATAACCATAGGATAGATTGGAATGCTCACTAGGCTTCCTAGTATCAAGAGCATTCTCTACTCATCTCCCTTTGGCTTCATTAATAAGTCTCTCCTTTTTGATCCATCCTGATAGATTTTCCAAATATAGCCAATTTATTGATAGTCCTATCTTCTAATCGAGAGTATTCCTAAGGAACTCACCTTTCTTAGGATGTAATTAACTATGGGGGTTTGCCCCCATAGGGAACTTTAGAACCCGATTTAAATAAACCTTGCTTTATTCATCCATGTAAAGTAGGAAAAAAATGTCTCGTATATTTTAAGACCCATCATGCCTTAGGAGTCTTTATTAGGTGATTAGGTCCATTGTAGGGTGGTGATTTCTATCTTTCGAGATAGTACATCATTCCTTGATGTCATATCTGATCATCTCAATAAGTACACTCTCAGATCTATGTGGTGTCCCCCATATACATAATCGAAAACAAACACTACAGTGAGAATAGGTTTACTAATCCTAATCTCATTCCCCATGTATGAGTTAATCTGATTTAATGAGAAGCAATTAGATTAATTTTATGGATTAATTAGGTTAAGATGTGAATTAAATCAATTAATTAAACCCTAACCTATGTTACCTTAAGATAATTAATTAAATGATTATGAGCCAATGTAATATGCAAATGAATTCAAAGGTAAATAACAATGCTCCTATGAAATGAAAGGGGCCTAATGCAATTAGCTCATAATCACTAATTAATTAAGTTTATGGAACTAACTTAATTACTTTTATGATTTTCTAGTTAATTAATCATTAATTAGTATTTTGGTTGGAAAAGAGAAGGAAAGTTTGGGGAAAGATAGGAGGGAGGCTCCAATCCAATTCCCTAAGTCTCCCCACTGTTCAACTGTGGTTAAGGAGTCCAATTTGTTGATTAATTACTATTCACATGCTTAATTATCACTTAATTAAGTTAAGAGAGTAATTAGGGCCTAAATAATCAATTTTCCTAATTAATCAACCAATAAATTTTAAGAAAAATAAGGGAGGCAGAAGTCACCCCCCTAAACATCCTCAAAAAATTTGAAATTGGTTTGTTAATTAATTAGGGAATAATTAGACTAATTAAATTTTTAATTAAACCCTAATTAAGCTAAACTTATTGTTCAAAATGAATCAAAGATAATTTTAATGGATTACCCCTCATAAATACCTTTAAAATGAGTCATTATTTATATTTTTTTAGATTTTTCTACAACTAGTTATGAATTATAGAAGTTTCAGCCTTAAAAACTACTTAATTAATCTTAATTAAGCCTAATCCCATCGGCGCCACATGGTGCGCTGATGCAGCGCACTTTTCATGTGGCATCATGGGATTGGATATTTAAGTACTCCCGTCTGTGCGCTGAGTCAGCTAGCGGCAGACGCGGTATTGATCTCCATCATCTGATCTCGGATAGGATGGTACAGATCAATCCCGCAGCATAAAGGGAGAAAATAGATGGACCTAGCGTGATCTATTCAAAGCCGTCCATTCCAATCATGCGGAATAGATGGCCCGTGATCCTCCTTCCCATGAGCGGCGAATGATGGAGGCCGTCCGCCATGGATCATTCGATCCGAGCTCACCCGAGCTTGGATTCACTCTAAAATCAACCTACACTTTCGCACGAGGGATCCACAAGGATCCAGCAGCTATGATGGACTCACATGCAAATTTTCTTTACAAAAGACCAACACCACTTAAGCTAGAGATTAGTTTTCATAGAATTACTTCACCAGAGCTAAGACCGGTGGCTCGCACGCTTGAGGAAGCTTCGTCTAGTAGAGACGAGACTCTGTTGAGCAAAAATTAGATTGATTCCACCCAGATAGATCAGAAGGCCAAGGATCGAGCTTTGGAGCTTCGGTATTGATCGAAGTCCCTCCTCCGGTAGCTTTGGAGCTTGGGAAATGGCTCAGGTAGCTTTGACGAGGTATGTGGAAGGTGTGTGTAAGAGGAATTGAAGTTTGGTTGAGAAATGAGCAAGCTTGGATCAGGCTCGAGCACCCCTATTTTGGCTACGCACGGGGGAGGAAAATCCGAAGTGGGGAAGGCTTGGAAATGCTCTAGGACGTGCTAGGGAATTTTATTTCACTCTTGGGAGCTCTCACAAATTGAATCCAAGCATAATGGGGTATACCCCTCGATTTGCTGAGGTGGATGAACATAATTGCTTTCCATTTTTCGGTTGGACAACCACCGCAAGAGCACCAGAGTGGTCGCCATCAAGTCCATGTGGCTCGGTTTGGTTGGAGGAATACTTGGGAGGTGGCTCAAGGCTTGATCTTGGTTGATCTCTTAGCTTGGATCCTTTGGTTGATCCATTTATAAGGGAGGTGAGTTGGCTCACCTCCCTTTAGGGGTTATTTGGTTGGAAGAATTTGGAGTGCAAAGTAAAGTAAATGTAGGGATTTTAACTTTTTTGGTGTTTGGCTTGAAATAAAATAAATTTCCAAGGTAATATAATGTATTCCAAATACATTGAGTAAGTCATTTTTGGTGTATTTCAAAATCGCCTTATTTGGGCGAATTCTAAATACACCAAGGAAAATTATTGTCATGCCATCATCAAACACACCATTTGTAGCCCCACCACCATCACCACAACCATCGTTGGGCGTCAAAACTTTCAAAATACTTTACATTATATTTTTTAACAAAATAAAAAAAAGCAAAGACATGAATTCGTAAAACTCTCAACCAAACAACTATAAAGTAATCCTTTTACATCGTATTCCTTTTACACTGCATTCCTTTTACACTGCATTTCTTTTTTAGCCAACCAAATAGCCCTTTAGTCCATGGCAAGTCCTAGCCCTTTTAGGGTGGGCTAGGAAGTTTAGGGATGCTCCGCTTGGAAGTTTGATGGCTGCCAAGGATAAGAGGAGAGTGGAATTTTCCATATGAGAAAAGAATCCAATGTGGGAGAGGATTCATGGAAGATTTGCATTGGACTTGGTTCCAACTAGGTTTAGACTGATTTTGGGCTAACCTAGGATGGGTTTGGGTCGGATTAGGTTAGCTTCCAAGGTCCCATGGGTTGGTTTCATGGGTTTTGGCTTCATTTGATCAAATAGGTTAATATTGGGTCATGTTGAGTTGGGTTGACCAATTAATCAAATTGGGTCAAACCAAGGCTTGGGTTAGATTCAAATGATGATTTGAAGAGTTTTGGTTTAAGTGATTTCAATTAATTCGGCCTAGGTTTGACTTTGACTCATTTGGATTCATATAGGTCAAATGGGCTAAATTGACCAATTTGATCAAATTGGCCAAATTGGCTTGGGTTGGGTGTTGATTTATGTTAAATTGGTTAATTAAAAATGACTGTAGGCTTTGGTTTGAATCAATTTGGATTTAATTTGGAATTTGGCCAATTTGACCCTTTAGGCCAATTTGGGCTAGGTTGGGTCAAGTTGACTAATTGGTCAAATTGGGCTCAATTATGGCTTTGGTCAAGTTTAATAATCAATTCGGAATGAACTTGAGCCATTGGTTGCAATTATTTTGGGTTAGATTATGATTTGACCCATTTAGCCTTTTAGGCCAATTTGGGTCAACTTGGGTCAAATAACTAATTGGACTTGGTTTGGCTCAATTAAAGGTCAAGTCATGTTCAATCATTGATCATGAGTTAGTTTGAATCAATGGTTCAATCAATTTAGTGTAGGGTGAGTTTTGGCTAGTTTAGGTTTCATTTGGGCTAAAGGTTGACTTGGTCAAAGGACCAAGTTGAATTGGTTTGACCCAATTCAAGGTGATTGATCATCCTAAGGGGATTGTTGATCATGATATGAGGCTTGGATGGGCTTAGTTCAATCTAATTTTGATTGAATTAGAACTTGGCTCAAAAAAGTCCTTTAGGCCACTTTGCGTCAAGTGGACCTAAATAGGTCAATTAGCTTGGTTTTGGCTTGATTCAAGTTTAGTTGAACTTATATATGAGCCTAGGATGGAAATATAAATTCAACTGCAATCAATTTGGAGTCCAATGGATCTTGGCTCATTATAAGTTTTCAAGCTAAAAGGGCTAACTTGGGCTTATCTTGGGTTGACCTGAGTTTGGTTTGATGATTATAGGTTTCATTTATATTTGGATAGATAATTGAATGAATGATTAATTCAAGAGAAAATCCATTGATTTTGGCTTGGTTTGGGTCAATTTTGGTTAAGTCCATGAAATTAGCTTAAAGGGTATAAATTGGATTTTCGTTTTATTTTGGGTTTGGTTTTGGCTATTTAGATTTATATTTCATTTATATTTATGAATATAAATGAAGATATAAATGATTCATGAGAAAATCACTTGAGTTTGGAGTGATTTGGAAGCAAATTTGATCAAGGTTATGGATGTGGGTCAAAAAGGCTAAGAAGGAAATCAATTTAGTTTGATTTATTTTTAGTCATTGGAAGGTGGGTTTCATTTATATTTATGACTATAAATTAAGGAATAATTGATTTATAAAGAAACCAATTGATTTTGGGTTAATTTGGGTAAAGGTTGGGTTAAGGTTATGGAGGTAGGTATATATGGCTTAAGAAGGGTCTTAGCTTTGTTTGATTGAGTTTGATTTGGTTTTGGTCATTTGAGTATGGATTTCATTTATATTTGTGAATATAAATGAAGGAATAATTAATTTATAAGGAAATCAATCAAGTTTGGAATAACTTAGGTGGAGATTTGGCTAAGCTTATGAGACTGGGTCATATGGCTTAGGAAGGAACTTTGGAACTTGGATTTGATTCTGAGATTGAATTATTTGAAGTTGGATTTGAATTAGAATTGAGTTTGGATTTGGATTTGATAAATGGTTAAGATATTGAATTGATCTTTGAAAAATTTAATTGAATTGGAATTGAATTGGACTTTGCTAAGGCTAAGTCTATAAGATGAAATCAAAGGGCTCAGAAAGAGTTTTGAATTCAATCATAAGGTTCATGGAGAATTTTGACCTTGAATTTAATCATGGGATTGATTATGAGTCTTGGAAATTTGGTTTGGATTTGGTATGAATTTGAGATTTGGTTTGAGAAGGAAAGCATGGATTGGGTTTTGGCTATAGGGTAGGCAAGTCTCCCTAAGTCCCTAAGGCATGACCTATCCTTATGGCTAACCCTTCTAAGTCTCTAGGCTTAGGTTAAGTGTTCACATAATCACTAGAAGTGTCTTAAGACTAAGGAGCTCTCAGTGTCTATAAGAGTCCTAGATCTATGATGAGAAAGTTAAGATCTCACTCCAAAAGTGAGGTCAACAATACTACGTGCACGCGCCCGCGCCCCCGTGCACCCCCGTGCTTGCCCGAAGTCTGTGTTGAAATATAAGTACTCGTACCCATATTTCTTGATGCGATGAGAAAAGTTGTGCTTGTTTGTAGGTGTATAAGTACCCATAAATGCCTTTCTTGGTGTGGCGGAAAAATATGTTTCTCACAGGTACCTTAGAGCCTCATACTTGTCTTTCTTTGCATGGTGGGATGACACATTCAGGCTGTGATTTATACCACCCATACATGCCTTTCTTGGCATGACGGGTAGACCCAGCATACCCGAGGCAGCCCTCTACATGAGGACAACATCGAGATACTACTGAAATGTTGCCAAATTTTCACACCATTAGGGGACTTAAACAACTTAACATAAATTCAGCCATAATTATAAAATTATTGTTTAAACTAACATTGCATGTGTATAAGTACCCGTACATACCTTTCTTGGCATGACGAAGAAATCTATTTCACGCATATACTTTAGAGCCTCATACATGCCTTTCTTGGCATGGTGGGAAGGCGCATTCGGCAGTGGTATTTATACCACCCATACATATCTTTCTTGGCATGGTGGGCAAGCCCAGCATACCCGAGGTAGCCCCCTACTCAGGGACAACATCAAGATGCTACTGAAATGCTGCTAAACTTTTACTTCTACATGAGGCCTAAACAACTTAATATAAATGCAACCACAATTATAAAATTAATTGTTAACTTGACATTATAAGTATATAAGTACCTGTACACACCTTTTTGGTATGGCAGAAAAATCTGTGCTACATGCAGGTGCTTCAGAGACCCATATATGTCTTTCTTAACATGGTCGAATGACGCATTCAGTCGTGATATTTATACCACTCATACATGCCTTTCTTGGCATGGTGGGTAGGCCCAGCCCCCAATGTAGCCCCCTATATGGGGACGATGCTGGGAGGCTGTCGAAATACTATCAAAATTTTATTACAAATCTTAAACTTGCAATGAAACTCAATCAAAATAAGTAATACTATTCAAATCCTTTAAAGTTAAATTAATATTCAATTGAATCACCCGCATGAGCCCTGACACTATGCTGAATGCTTAAACTTAGTGTCTGAGGATGTCGCGTGAGTTAATTCCTAGTTGGGTCTTAGGACCATGTCCGGGTTAACAAAACCTAATAATCCAATAATATTATTATAAGAATTTCAACTTATTAAAATATATGAGAAGCTAACTATGTCATATGACAGTAGATCTAATCCTCTATTATTAAATTAATAGAGTCGACAGAATCTAGAATAGCAAAATAATAAACACCACCCTGATGATGGCTGTGTTCAATTGAGATTTCAACTGAATGGGATATTATCATCAAAATATGTTTAAAATTTTAAATTGAATTAGCATAAATCAAATATCAATCTAAGTGAAAATTTTAATGAATTATCAAACTCAAAATAGTTAAATGAAATCCAATATTTAAAACTTAAAGCTAAAATTCAATCCACCCATCCACAATTATTTGTTAGAGGTGACATTAAAAAAACTCTAGCTCAAAAAGGAGTCAATATCAAATCCAGTATTTTATTATGTTCACTCTCAATCAATCTCTCCGGCCGGAAGGATTATCTTACATTTGCGTGGTTTGTGATAGGCTCCACATATGATGCGATTTACCGGTCCTCGATCGGAGGTTTGCCTCCAAATGGAACCATTATATTATGGTCACGACTGTAACACGTATGCTCCCCAATGGCTCTGCCCCTTGAAATGTGAACCATAGGGTGCACTTGATAGGGAAAAAAGCCCTCTGTCTGCTAATTTGGACTTAAGTATATCTCCTTAGACCAACACCACCCCAGGTCTACAGGGATTACTTGGATGGCGTAACCCATGGCGGTTGATAAGGATCCTTCGGTCAGGTTAGGTCAACTACCTCTTCTAACTAAGTAGACTTGGGACCATGACATCCCTGGATGATGGAACTATTGGATCTTGATCGGGCGCATCATCATTCCCCCAACCATCCGCTTTAAGTTAAAATGATCAATTTCATAAATTAATAAATTTTTTACTCCACATGATGCTAGTATATGCTACTGATTTAGTGATCTAATGACTAGCCTTAATCAAAAGTTTTCTCTCAATATTAAGAGAAGTAATTAACTATAGGTGCTTGCATCTATAAGAAACCTAGAACCATATCTAAAGTCCTCACAAAATGAGGGTGAAATCTCAAAGTAGTGTCTTATCTACTATTCCATCTACCTTCTAAAGATTTAACCGACATTTAATATACTCTCTTCATCGAGAGATCGATGGCAAATTTTTGGAGCTCGCACTCCCCAATGGGGCACAAATCAAATTAACCTCCCTAGAGGAGCCCATATAAAAATCAAAATCTAACAATTTCAACCAGGCTTATCCCCCCAGCAGATATGCTCTCAATTAAACCATCCTCCCCAATGGAGTCATAAGAAATCCAATCAAACTCTTATCCCCAGCAAATATCCCGAACCTACTTCCTAAGTGGAAGGTTCACATTTCTAACCCTAGAGGACTCAAATCCATATCCCTAGCAGATATGCCTCCACATCAATTAAGATGAAACATATTAAAATAAATTTAATCTTGATCTCTAGCAGATTATAGATTCTTATCCCCAGTGAATACACATCCAAACAAATCATATTCAGAATCAAACTCAAATTCCTATCTCTCAGTGGATAGCTTGAACCTGCTTCCCTAATGAAAGGTTCATATACTCAATCCCTCGTGGATTCCTTCTGGCTCTCTTATGCCCTTGGCATAAGTTAAGTTGTATTGCACTAAGATCATGATTTTATCTATCTTTCGGGTTTAAGTATAGAGCATTTTCGTTAGCGCTTGTAATCTTTTGGACACTGTTGATCATCTCGGTCAATGCTAATACGTGTGATGTGCCTTATTAGTTACACCACACCTATTAGGGATTCTTTTATTGACCTCACTTTTGGAGTGAGTTCTCAATCTCCTCATCTTAGACTTGAGAGACTTCTAGAAATTAAGAGTTTCTTAGTCATTAGACACTTCTAGTGATTAGGTGAACACTTAACCTAAGCTTAGAGACTTACAAGGGTTACTCGTAAGATTAGGCCATGCATTAGGGACTTAAGAAACTACCTACCCTACAGTCTATACCCAATCCATGCAGGCCTTCTTAAATTTAATTCAATTCTAAATTTCAAACCAAACCTCAAATTTGATTCAAACTCAAATCCAAATTCCAAATTTCAAATCAAAGGATTGAAGCCCTTGATCAAATCTTCCTTAAGCCTTATGATTGGATCCCATGGATTTAGCCAAATTTCTATCCAATTCAACCCAAACTAGATTGATTTCTTCATGAATCAATCATCTCTTCAATAACATTCATAAATATAAATGAAATCTACAATCAAATCATTAAAACAAAATTGACTTAAATCAAATCAAACCAAATCTCCTTCTAAGCCCTTTGGACCTACCTCCATGGACTTAGCCAAATTTGCCTTCAAACCACCTCAAACCCAATTGATTTTATTATAAATCAATTGTACCTTCAATTATCTTCTCAAATATAAATTAAATCCACAATGAAAGAGCCAAAACTAAATCCAAATCAAATTAAAACCCAAATTTGAACCCTTTGAACCAATTCCTTGGACTCGACCAAATGACATCCAAATCAAGCCAAAACTAATAGATTTTTTCTTAAATCAATCATTCCTTCAATTACCTATCCAAATATAAATGAAATCTACAATCATTGAGTCAAACCAAAATTAACCTAAGTCAAACCCAACTTAGCCCATTTGACTTGAAATATTCAAATGAACCAAAACTCATTTGAACATAAACCAATTGCAATAGGATTTATATATCAATCCCAAATCCATATATAAACTCAACTATATCAAACTCAACCCAAAAATTAAGCAAACTAAATCTAATTGATTCACTTGACCCAAAATCAAGCTAACTAATGAATTCCAAATGACATGAAATTTGGCCCAACTCACTTTTGACTCATTTCAATCTGCCCAAACCAAATCCAATGCCAAATGACCACTCTACCCTTAGGCCAAGGGTGTCACATAAGACAAAACACCCATATAAATGGTCATTTCTCTTCCTTGGCCACTTGTCACTCATCCATTGGTCCACTTAGGCTCCAGGACACTGACCAACCTGACCCAAGAGGTGGTTGGGTTGGTCATGACTCATGGGGAGGTGAATTCACCTCACCTCCCCCATTAGAGCATTTAAAACCCATAGGACACCCACTAATCCCTCTTGGCAGCCATTAACCCCTCTTGATCAACCAAATTAAGCCACCTATAATAATTCTTTTTCATTCCCAACCACCCTAAGTCATAGGACATCCACTTGGGGCCAAAGAAATTACCATTATTGGTGATTTTCAACCAAAACCAAGCACAAATGGAAAGAAATAAAAGGAAAACTCATTCTGCTATCACACACCCTCTAAAAGCTCCCCCAAGCAACTAGAAACTTATTCCTACTTCCTTTAGGCTAGAAGAACACCAAATCGAATGAATTCCAGTAAGAAAGTAGCGGCCATTGGTGGATACAACATCTGAAGTGAATGTAATGATCTAGGTTCATCCCAAAGCTTCTTCTTACTTCTAGGAGTGTGCTCGGATCAACACAGCCGCCGAAAACCATCCCCGATGAGGTAATTTTCAAATCCTTTAGCCGGCCATAGGTTCTTTTATTTGTGATAATTCTTGCGTAATTTTAAAAATTTCCCTTAGAAAACTCTTGCATTCTTTATTTTATATTATGCCAATGCAAAAATAGCAATTTTCGGTGAGAATCGATGAGAAATCGAGCCCATTTGGATGAAATTTCATTCAGTTTTGCAAAAATCCCGTAAATCCCTCTCAGTTTTACTGTTCACTCACCGGTTGGGAAGCAGCAGCCATCCGATCCTGCTACAGGGAATCAGACGATCCAGATTTCATGCTAGATTGCGTGTTTCCAGCATTTAATTGTGGATCTGATCTGGACCATTTGATCCGTGATCAGACGGTCCAATCGGAATCAAACGTCTGTGTGTTTTCTCGCTTAAATGACACGATAGCGCCGCGTGGCACCGCATTGCCACGTCAGTGTCATGCGGTGTTGACTGGGATAAGTAGGAAATTCGGCCATTTTTTACTTTTAAAAATTATTTAAATCACCTGAAACTTTAAAAATTCATATAAAAATAAAATACTTAACCAAAAATTACGAATAAGGGCTCGTTCGGTTCTTCTTTTTGAGAGGAATCTAACAAACCCAAAATTTCTAATTTTTACTGAATATTCTGAGCTTAATTTATGTTTTAGTAAAAATAAAATTTCATTAATAAACTCAAAAATACACATCCAATTGATTGAAATTTTTTAGGATTTAAATTGAAGTTAAAATACATATACCATAAAAATTTTAAGTCAAAAGGATTTCTAGATTGGGAGATATTACATTTTGAAGCTCTAAAGTCTATTTTAGCAAAAAAAAAAAATTTAATAGACTTTATAAAAATCATAAAAAAATCATTTAAATTAGCTTAAACTTTGGAAAGTTATAACAAATCATATAAAAATCATAAAAATATAAGTAAATATTCATTTTGAAGGTATTTCAGAGAAGATTTAGTTAAAATTAATTTCAATTAATTTTGAATAATGATTAAGGCTTAATTAAGATTTAAATGAAAACTTAATTAACTTAATTAAACCCTAATTACTTAAATAATTAATCTCAAATTTTATGTGTTAGTTTAATTGGATGATGTCTACCTCCCATAATTTTCTTGGGATTTATTACTTGGTTAATTAGGGAAATGGATCATTTAAGCCTAATTACTCTCTTAATCCACTTAATGGTTAATTAACACCCTAAATAGTAATAATTTAATTAATTAAACTCACTAATCACTATTTAACAGTGAATGGATAAGGGGAGTGGGGTTAGGACCTCTTTCTTAGCTTTTTTCCCTAAGTCCACTTCATTTTGAAAGAAAGTTAATTAATATGAAGATTAATTAAGAGTTAATTAACTAATTAAGTGGATTAACTAATAAAATCGAAATCATAATCACATAAAATAATTAACAATGAAATTAAGAGTTCTTCTTTATGTGTTTAATAATATAAATATCCTTTAAGTAAATTATGATTAGCCCATAAGTGTGAGAAAATCATAAAAGTACTTAGTTAGATTCTTTAATTTAATTAACCTTTAATTATAAGCCATTTGCATTAGATACTTGTAGGAGCATTGTAATTTTATTTCCTCACATGTTCATGTTATTTGTGGCTCATAGTTAAGTGATTAATCAAATTAAAGAAGCATAGGTAAGGTAATTAATTGATTAAATTCAGAATCCCTTGCCTTGAATGGTTGATTTGAATCATTAACTCTTTAATTTGATTTTTTTTGGAATTTGAACCTACACTTAACAAATTTAGGCATGCTAAGTGGGGTTCATTGTATTAGAGAGATTTGAGAATTTGAGGGGAGACTTTGCCAAAAGATTTTGATTTTAATTTGGAACCCTCATTCAACAAATTTAGGTATGTTGAGTGGGGTTCAAATATTTTGGAGAGACCTTTGGAGATATATTTTTGTTTGAGACTTGATTTTGGAAACCCTTACTTAGCGAATTTAAGTATGTTAGAGGGTTTCAATTATAGGTTTGAAAGCTTTTTGTGTTAATGGCTTGATTTTGTTGTTAATTTGATATGTTGATTTGATTTGAAGAGAAGAACTCTCATTTAACAAATTTAAGTATGTTAAATAGAGTTCAAAATTTGTTTGATATTTGTTGATGGTTTGATTTTTGAAAAGGGGAACTCTTATTTGATAAATTTAGGTATGTCAAATAAAGTTCAAATATATGTTTGATGTTTGATGTTTGTTGTTCTGATTTGATATTATTTTGGAAATGAGACTCACACTTAACAAATTTAGGTATGTTAAATGGAGCTCACTTGTATGTTTGTTTGTTTGTTGGTATAAGGTTTTGCTTTGATTTTGAGGATTGAATTCTCATTTAGCAAATATGGGTATGTTAAATGGAATTCAAAAATATGTGTTGGGTATTTTGATTTTAATTTTATTTTGAAAATTGGAACCCCAATTTAACAAATATGGGTATGTTAAAAGGAGCTCAATTGTATTTTGCTTATCTTGATTTTGATTTTGATTTTGAAAAGGGGAACCTTCACTTAGTAAATTTGGGTATGTTAAGGGAAGTCCAAGTTATGTGTTGGTCATCTTGATTTTGTTTAATTTTGAAAATTAAACTTGCATTTAATAAATGTGGGTGTGTTAAATGGAGTTGGTTTTATTTGAAAATATTTTGGATATGTTTGATTTTAATTTTAAAAATGGAACCCTCATTTAATAAATTTAAGTATGTTAAATGGGGGTTAGTTAATTTTGAAATAGGGGTTTGAATATATTTATGAAAAAGATGTTTGTTACTTGATTTGATTTTGAAAAGAGGAACACTCATTTAGCAATTTTAGATATGCTAAGTGAGGTTCAATTAATTTTGAAAAGATTTTGATTTTGCTTTATTTGATTTTTATTTTAAAAGAAGATATTTATTTAGCCAATTTTATTGTATTAAGTGAAGTTCATGTGATTTTGCTTTGAAAAAGGTTTTGAAAATTTTTGCAAAAGACTTTATTTATTTTACTTTATATTATTTTAAGGTTTTGTCAAGTATGAAATGAATCCTTGCTTTACCAAGCTAGTGGTAAGAGGTTTCAAATCTTACTTGACTTATATTTTGTCATCTCCTTTGTTTAGTTAGTTTGTTATTACCTATTGGAGGACCCAATAGGAGTCTTAGACCTATACAGGAGTGAGATCCTAAAACTTAAAGGATGCTGGCAACCTATGCTTAAGAATGAAATGAGCAAAGGGCCAATGAAAGAAAGATAGTATCAGGCTTATACAAAAAAATAAGTCCACTATCGATGCTTAGAGATGATAATTATCTTTTAGAGATGAAGAGAGGAACTATCCCCAGTGGAGTCACTAAAAAAATCTATGGTGTTTATTTTTGAATGGGGGGACGCCACGCAGATCGTAGGGGGTACTTATTGAATTTATCGGGTGCGACATTGAGGTATGATGTAATATCTTGAAAGATAGATGCATCACCCTTCAATTGACCTAATCACCTAATAAAGACTCATAAGGCATGCTAGGTCTTCTAATATACCAAAGATTTTTCACATGCTTTACATGGATGAATAAAGTAGGGTTTATATTAAACCAAGTTCTTAAGTTTCCTATGGAGACAATCCTCCATAGTTAATTACATCTTAGGGAATGAAATTCTCTAAGAATACTCTGGATTAAAGTAGACAATTATCATCTCCAAAGATTTCAAGCTTAGACTATCAAAGGATTGCTTATGTTTGAAAAATCAAGTGGGAAAGTTTAAAGAGAAGAGTTATTTTTTGAATCCAAAGGGGGGATAGGAAACTTAGTGAGCATTCCAATCTATTCTATGATTGGGCTTTATATATTTGAAAGTGAAGAGATTTATTTATTTGAGTTGAAGTTTATTAGATTGTTAGGGCTTATAATTCACCAACACAAGGTTGTGAAAATGCCTAAGATGTGAGGATTTATGCTTGCAACTTGAAGAAAATAGCTACCTCAGATCCTAAATCAAGGGAGCTAAGAGCTAAAGCATGATCTAAATCTAAGCGATAGTTTGACATATGGGTTTACCTCCACAAGAGAGAGTAAACATGTCCAACTTCTAGACTTATAACCGCCTAGAGTGGCTGCCAACTGACTCCTCCTATGATTTTAAAACCATGTAGTCCGATCTTATGAATTGCAAGATAGCTAGGATAGTTATTTAAGTTGAAAGAGACTAAAGTCCTAAACCCACTCCCTAAGAGACTAGAGCATGAGTGGTATAAGCATATGAATTAATCTACAAATGCACAATCTTTTCAAATTTTATTTCATTTTTGACACATCATTTTAACAAAGGCTTTGGGATTTTTTATATGCCTAAATGCATGATGAAGTAGATTATTGGCCAAATTGAAAGAGAGAGGGTGAAGCTCCATTAGTAGGGGTTACTCTCATGGGTCAAGTGGTCCATATATGTGTAAAGACAAAGGCCTTATTTTAGCAAGAGTGATAGAAGATGCATACATGATGTGAGACATACAACATTCAGCTAATGAGTTGCTCAATCTTTTAATTATCTTAATTATAGCCTAGGCGTTATGATGAGATTATAAGTTGTTTAAAATTTAGTTATAAGTGATTAATTGGGTAGAAAATTTTATTTTATCCTAAGAGTCTACTACATCCAGGTCACACATTAAGACATCAAACATAAAGAAACTATAAAGAGCATGCCATCCTAATGCGTAATTTAAACATAACATCAATCAATTTTAATAAACTATCATAAAAGTATAACAGGCCGGTGCGGTCAGGATCTGTCGTACAACCGAAAAAAGAAAAGATGGGTAGTCGAGCTCTACCCTTATACCACCTGGAATATGAAAGAATAATTATAATTATATTAAATGTTATGGGGGCCTACATTCTTCACTCTTTCATCTTTCTCCTTCTTTGATTTATATGTGCTTGCTTCAAAGGCATCACAAGGCACCCCAGGACGAAGCCTTCTGGCCACTACTCGTCCTAATCTCCCATAGCACTAATCCTAATTTCTATTGCAAAATTATATTTGCATATGAAAAGTAAGTCTAGCTACACCTGTAAAATAGAGATTAGCTAAACATACATACAATCCTAAGCATTTATATGTATAATTTAGACTTAGTATGTCACACCCCAGATGACCCTCTTATGCTTATGCTAGGGTCAATCTAAAGTGTAACAGAATAGGATGACTCGATTGGACACATTCCAACGTTCCACGCTACTTGCGAGCAAGTGAAAGGTGTATCTAATCAAATCATCACTAAACTATTTGCAATTCATATACTACTTAACCTAATTCATATCACAGACACTGGAAGCATGAAATCTGTAAGAAATTTGTAAATAAATACAGAGCAACTAAAAATATTTAATTTGTACGTACCCAAAAAGCCTTTAAGTTTCCCAAAATTATACAATTCAACAAAACAGACTAGCTTCTACACAGCTCGTCTTTTCCTGAAATTATCAACGGTAGCAATCATAAGCTAAAAGCTTAGTGAGACAAGAATGCTAAAACAAGCAGTTCTATATCAAATCATTTTCTAGAAATGTCATTTATAATTGCATAGGTTTTGACTTTCATTCATAAGTGGTCACACTACAAGTAGGTAAAGGCGGTGAACCATACTCTACATACCTATGACCCCACGACACGGTTGGATAGCTAATGACCCCAACCTCAAAATGCCAGAGTCGGGGATACTAAGATCCCCTAATCACGGCTCATCTCGTCAGAACTTTTCTGTCTGAGATTCAGTAACATAGCCTTCCTATCACAATTTTCCGACATTTCCCGATCACATTTTTAACATGTTTTCAATCATTTCTATATGCACAATAAAATCATATGCTGAAATAGGCTTATAATCATTGTAAATCAGTAATCTATGCAAGGTCAAATAATAAGCATTTGTATTTACATTCAATATGACAGAAATCTATGTCATTCATACAATTTATACGAAGCAGTAGAAACAGTGGCATACATAGGCATAGAAACTGAATTTACATTAGCAATTATGTCTCACCTCAGTGTCTAAGTCAGTGTCGTGATGTGCACCTCGATTCCTCCTCGAGTACACAACCTATAATGAAATAACTCTTTCTATAACATACAACTCATAAATGAAACATAATTAACACCAATCTTACCTGAAATTGATCTCTCCTCATAAGCTTTGGAAACACTGGAGTACGACTCCAAAGTAATCTCCAAAGAAATCTCCTAACGTCACTATTAATTACCTACTTCAATCAATAAACTAAAATTAACAAACACTGTCAATCCAAATCCCCCTCAATAATTCTACCACTCACCTAGCAGCCAAAATGGTTCGGAACTCCTCAATCACGCATTTCAATGCCAAAGAAAATTTTGAAAGAAAAGGATAGGAAAGAAATTAGCAACTTACAAAATTCCCCTAAGTTTCCTCGATCGGCCAGGAATAGGAAATCCCTAGCCGAGCCGATCGGTTCACGGAAGCCGAGCCGATCGGTTCACGGAATTTCCCAAATCGAGCGGTTTACGGGACTTTCCAACCCGAGCAGTTAACGAAACTTACTTGTGCGGTGCGGCATTTCCAAGCGGCTATGAAGGGAACACCGAGTCGGCGGTCCAGGCGAAGGGTTACGGCTCGAACTCGGCCCGCGAGGTGGCACTTCGTCTAAGCCCGGCGCGGATGCGGCGTTCCAGCTTCAATGAAATAATGCGGATCGGATGAAGCCGATCGATTCCTTTTACTGACGGCCGATCTACGACAGTGCGGTGGTCGAAGGAAAGGAAGGAGGAAATCGGCGAAGGAACGGGGCGGTCTCGATCTCGCGGTGAAGGAAATGAAATAGCCGGCTATGGAAGGAAATAAAATTACCTTCGATCGATCCCCCATACAGCGTCGAGGCTTTAATCCGCCGTTGCATAAGACTAGATCTTCTGATGTCCACTGATAAATGGGTTAATTAGCTAAAATAAATTTAATTAGACATTCAATTAATGAATATTACATAGTACCCTACACATATGTAACCAAGCCCACCTGTCCTAACTTAGATTATGCTTAGAGGTTGAGCAACCTGCAAAGAGAGCATTTATATTTATTTTGAGCATCCCCTTAAGCAATCCCTAGAAAAATAATTAGGCTAAAGCATAACATCTATAAAGCATACACTCTAAAATAATACATCACAAAACAAAATATACATCAAATCATACACCATCCTAACATAAAACTAGAAGTGGTGACTTAATTCTAATATGTGTGTTAAGGCTTGTGGGGTATGTCTTACTAAGCATTAGAGTTATATTTTTCTAAGTTAGAAAAGAAATATAATTTAACATAGGGGTTGGTTTCACTTGAAGTTGTTTAATTGATTTGTGAATTTTAATTTATTTTTTTATTTTGTTTCATATGATTTACACTTAACAACTAAGTGTTATAAAGAAAAATAAGAGAATTACCCTCTTCCATCCATACCTTAAGCCACTTTATAAAGCATATTAATTTGATTTAGTTCTCTTTAGTGAATGGCTTATTATATAATTTTTAATTAATCTTAAGTTTAGGTTAACTTTAAATGACCTTATTCAAAGTGAAAGGCTTCTTGAGATTAATCTATTTGAATTACTACCACATGATATATATTAAATCATTCCTTTCCATCATATCTATCATGCATATGATTTAATATTTAGCATATCTATACATACAACATATTTTAGTATACTTGAATGATGAATGTATGTATATGTTTGAAGTTTATATATATATATATATATATTTTTGTTATATTATATGAACATATAAATTAAAGCTCTATCCAAATTCTAATACCAAAATACATAGGGATGGAATCACATAAGTACGTGTCATTGTTAACTAGGGAAGTGAGGTAATCAAATGACCTCCTTGGGGCTAGCTAAAGCCTTATATTCCCAGGATGTCCAGACTATATACTTATTAACATTCCAAATCTATGTAGATCTATACATGAATAAGAAAAAGAGAACACTAATTTATACATATCACATGTGCTAGTGAGTTAGGTGAATGTAAATGCATGTATTTTTGGTAACACAATGGGATCTCCATCCTTTAATTAAGCATACCTACACATGTATAAAATATGTAACCAAGTATGTGTCATTATTAAACTAGGGAAGTGAGGTAATCAAATGACCTCCTTGAGGCTAGCTAAATCCTCGTATTCCCTGGATGTCTAGACTAAACACTTGTTATCGTAAATACATATGAATGTATACACAACTATAAAGATGAAAATAATGTAAAAATTGTATTTTTCTTAATTAAATCATTTAGGCATATGAATTAAAGCTCTATCCAAATTCTAATATCAAAATACATAAGAATGAAACCAAATGAGTATGTGACATTGTTAAACCAGGGAAGTGAGATAATCAAATGACCTCCTTGGGGCTAGCTAAAGCCTCGTATTCTTGACATGTCCATACTGTATACCCATTATTGTTCAAACTCATGTAAATCTATATATAAATTATAAGAAAGAGAACCTTATTTAATATGCTTAAGCTATAAACACATGAAAGTCCTATGTATATTCATAACTATCAACACTCTAAGTATTATAATCAATTCATAAGCATTGGAAAATAGTTTTGAATTTATTAATGATAATAGCCACACATATATTTAATTAAACCAACACATGCAAGCGTACATAAAGGAAACTCATTTGATTTTATTTAAATTTGAAAATATGAATGTATGAAATCTAATGACATATAATATTTAATGTGCTTGGAAAATAATAATTAAATATCAACACATGATTCATTCAATTATACTAATTTCTAAGGACAATCACATTAAATAAACTCATTTAGAGAAAACCAAAGTTTCTTCATTAATTTCTGATTTAGCATTTTGATTAATTTTAAAGAGAGGAGAGTTATTTTGTTGACCTTAACCCATTCCCAAGTTTGTGAATTAATTTGGTTTAATGAAAATCTAATTAAGTGAGTTTTATGAAACAATTAAGTTGAATCCTTAATTAGTTCAATTAATCACCCTTACTTCTATTACCTTAACGCAATTAACTAAATAATTATGAGCCAACATGTTATGCAGATGAATGAAAAGTAAATTTGAAATGATGCTAAGAAATGAAAGGGCCTAATGCAATTGGCTCATGATTAATAGTTAATTAGATTAAGGAACTTAATTAAGTACTCTTATGGTTTTCCCACACGTGTAGGTTAACCATAATTTTTCTAAATATGTTTAGGTTATTAAAAACCTAAAGATCTTCCATTGATTTCATTAATTAAGATATGATGTGATTATAATTTTAATTTGATTAATTAAGCCATTTAATTAACCAATTAAACCTTTAATTAATTCAAATTAATTAATTTTCCTTAAAGTGAAATGGACTTAGGAAAAAGATTAGGAAAGAGGTCCCCATCTCATTTCCCTTGCCTATTTACTGTTCAACAGTGATTAACATGTCCAATTAATTAATTTGGTTGCTGATTATGGGGTTAATTAATTATTTAATTAATTAAGAGAGTAATTAGGGCTTAAATGAGTAATTTTCTTAATTACCTAAGCAATAAATCTCAAAAAAATTATGAGAGATAGAGGACATCCCATTAAACCACCATAGAAAGTTTGGAATTAATTACTTGAGTAATTAAGCTAATTAAGTTTTTAATTAAACTCAAATTAAGTATTAATTACTATTCAAAATTAATTAGAATTACTTTTGAATGATTCTCCTCTGAAATACCTTTAAAATGAATATTTATTTACATTTTTTTATTTTTCAATGATTTGTTATGAATTTTTGAAGTTTTAGTCATTAAAAATGATTAATTAAGGCTAATCTTGTAAGCACCACGTGGATCGCTGATGTGGCATGCTTTTCATGTGGCACCGCAGGATTGGTGACTTAAACTTGTCTGACTCAGCACTGACATGGCTGGCAGCGGACGTGCTTTCATTGTCGCCGTCCGATCTTGGATCGGACAGCATAGATCAAACCTGAGGTTCCTTAATAGAAAATCAAAGAAATCTAGTGGATTAATCACGACCTTTCATTCCAATCACGTGGAACGGATGGTGCGAGATTAATCATCCCCCGAGTGATGAGAGACGGACACCGTCTGCCTTTCGTCACTCGATCCGAGCTAGGATTGATTGGAGATCAATCCCACACCTTCGCACAAAGGATTCGAAGGGATCCAATGGCTAAGATCACACATGACGCAACTTTCCTTCACAAAGCTCCAAATAATTTTCACCAACAACTCAGTTTCATGGAATTACCTTGCTGAAGCTCAAGACCAGTGATGAATTTGATTGAGGAAGCTTCATCTAGTAGAGATGAAGCAATGTTGAGCAACACGCACGCCAATTTCCCCATGTTCGCTCTGAAGGCCATGAACCAACAATTTAGAGGTTAGTGTTGATCGAAGTCACACGTCTGGTGGTCGGAGGGCTCGGGAGATGATTCATTCTTGCTTGACGGAGTGTGGGGATGGTGTGTGTCAAGTTAATTTGGATTTGGTTGAATATTAGTGGATTTGGATCAGAAATAGGGATGTCATGTTTTAGCTTTGGGAAATCTAGCAACGGGGGAGCTCAGTTTGCTTTGGGGAGGGCTCCATGACTTTCAAAAGAACCTTTGGGAGCTTGTTGAGGTCAAGGTGATCAATTTAGATCGAAATGAGGGGGGTATATCCCCACCTCCCTTGGATTGGACGGACGGAATTCCTCCCTCGATTTTGGTAGGTGAGCCACCGTCAGGGCATTGGAGTGGTTGGTGTCACCTTCACGTGGCTCGATTGGATTGGCTAGGTGCTTGGTTGGTGGCTCAAGGTGCCTGCTCTTCTCCTTGAATTCATTGGGTTTGGCTAGTGAGGGAGGTGACCTCCCTTTGGTCCAAGGCCGACCTAGCCCACATGGGTTGGGCTAGGTGAGTAGATTAGACCCTCATTTGGGTGCTTGATGGTTGTCGAGAGGGAAAAGAAGGGTGGACTTTGCTAATTTAAGAAAAATCCCATGTGGTGAGGAGAATCCAAAGGAGATTGCCTTGGGTTGAGCCCAATTCGGGTTTGGGTTGGTTTTGGCCTGACCCAAGTTGGGTTTAGGATGGGTTGTGTCAAGTTTCAAAGGGTTTTGACTTGGTTCAAATGGGTTTGACTCAATTTTACTCTTATAGGTCAAATTAGGCTAGGTTGGGTTAGGTTAATCAATTGGCCAAATTGGGTAAAACTAAGGTATGGGTCAAGTTCAAATGATGATTTTAAGTATTTTTGTTCAATTAGTTTGAATTAATTTGGCTTAAGTTTGATTTTAGCTCAATTGGGTTCAAATGGGTCAAGTTGACTAATTTGACCAAATTTACCAAATTAGCTTGGGTTAGGGGTTTATTCATGTTCAATTGGTTAATTGAAAATGATTGTAAGCCTTGGTTTGAATTAATTTGGATTTTATTTAGATTTAGGCCAATTTGACCCTTTAGGTCAATTTGGGTTAAATGGGTTAGGTTGACCAATTGGTCAAACTAGGCTCAATTTTGGCTTTGGTCAAATTCAATAATCAATTTGGAATAAACTTGAGTCATTGGTTGCAATTAATTTGGGTTAGATCATGATTTGACCTAATTTGATCTTTTAGGTCAAGTTGGGTCAACTTGGGTTAAAGGGCCAATTGGGTTAGGTTTGGCTGAATTGATGGTCAAGTCATGTTCAATCATTGATCATAGGTTGGTATGAATTATTAGTTTCAATTATTTTGGTGTAGGATAAATTTTGGCTAGTTTGGGTTCATATGGGTTAAGGGGGCTAACTTGGTCAAATGATAAAGTTGACTTGGTTTGACCCAATTGATGATAATTGATCAACCTAGGGTGATCAACAATCATCATAAGAGGTTTTGGTTAAGTTGATTCAATCCAATTTGGGTTAGATTGAAACTTGGTTCAAATAGGTCAAATTAGTTACTTTGGGTCAAGTGGATCAATTGGGCCTAGTTAAGTTGATTTTGGGTTCAGTTGAGTTTAGTTGAATTTATGCATGAGTTTAGGACTGATTTATAAATTTGTTTGCAATGGCTTTGGGTTCATTTGAATATCTCAAGTCAAATGGGTTAGGTTCGGGTTTGACTTGGGTTGATTTTGGTTTAGCTTGATGATTGTAGGTTTGATTTATATTTGGGGTGGTGATTGAAGATATAATTGATTTATGAGAAAATCAATTAAATTTGGTTTGAATTGAATAGAAATTTGGCTAAGTCTATGGGATTAAATCATATGACTTAGGTTTGATTTTAATTTGAATTTGATTATAGTTTGGAATTGATATGATTATAGATATCCTTGATTTGATTTATATTGGGAAGATGATTGAAGATATGAATTGATCATGAGAAAATCATTTGAATTTGGCTTGATTTGAATTGAAGTTTGGCTTAAGTCCATGGGATTGAATCATATGACTTAGGTTTGATTTTGGTTTGATTTTGGTTTTGGGTTGGAATTGATATGATTGTGTATTTGATTTATATTTGGGATGGTGATTGAAGGTATAATTGATCATGAGAAAATCAATTGAAATTAGATTGATTTAGAAAGAGATTTGGCTAAGTCCATAAGATAAAATCATAGGTCTTATAAAGGATTTTGAGTTTGGATTTGATTATAGACTTCAATCATTTGACTTGGATTTGGATTTGGTTTTGGGTTTGATATGAATTGAATTTGGTTATGGCTTAAGAAGTTGAATATAGGTTGGATTTGATTCATAGGGTAGGTAGGTCATCATAATTCCCAAGGCATAACATAATTCTATAGTTAAACCTTCTAAGTCTCCAGGTTTAGGCTAAGTATTCACCCAATTGTTAGAAGTGTCTTATGACTAAGGAAGTCTTAGTGTCTAGAAGACTCCTAAATCTAAGATGGAAAGATTGAATCTTCACTCCAAAAGTGAGATCAATACTTTCTAATAAAATCTCAACTTAAATAAATGTAATTTCTCTCTTTCAAAAATATAAGGCCTCAATATATAATAGATTGAAACATTCACTAGGTTTCCTAGTGTTATGGATGCTTACTACTCATTCTCCTTTAGAATCCACTAATAACTCTCCCTACTTGAGCTCTTCCCGATTGCATTCAAAATGACAAATTCTTTGATTATCTACCTTTGAAATCTTTGGAGATATTAGTTGACTACTTTAATCGAGAGTGTTGTTAAGAATTTTTTGTTTCCTAGGAAGTAATTAACTGTGGAAGCTTGCTTCCATAGGGAACTAAAGAATCCGACATAAAATAAATCCTATTTTACCTATTCATGCAAAGTAGATGAAAGATCTATGGTATATATGTAGACTCATCTATCTTAGGAGTTCTTTTTAAATAATTGAATCCATTGCAAGATAATGTTTATATCTTTCGAGATAGTTCATCATTTCTTAATGTCGTACTCAATCATTTCAATAAGTACCTCACAAGATCTATATGGTGTCGCTACGACTCCTAATAAAAATACCATAGAGAGCTTACACCTTGGAAGAATAAATAGAGTTAATCTTAGCAAAAATAGACAAAAAAAGAAATTATCATATTTTTAAATGTAATTGTGAAAAGAAAATAACATAGAGAGAGGTAACAACACATAAAAAAGAATTACCATGAAAGCTTATAACTCACAAAAAGGTAAGAATGAAGGAAGCCTCGCACGAGCTTCACACACTATTATAGATGGAGTTGAATGAGGGGCAGATACAAACTTAGCAGTAGGAGACGAAGTTTGTGGAGGATTATAAGAGTGATGTTGAGGATTATAGAGATAATGAGGGGTGGTATTTTTGTTATAATAAAAATTTTGGGATGTTATAATTGTAAAATAGAGAATTTGGGGGTTTGAAATATCAATAATATAATTTTAAATATTATGTATGTAATTTATCTTAATATTTTTGGCTAAATTTTTATATTAAGCACATTTTAATCTATAATTAGCAAAATGGGCATTAAAAAAATTTAAAACTATGCACAATCACCCGTTTAACGAGACGTCGTATTTACTAAGTCACCACCTCGCTTGTAAAGCGATTCCGCAATAATTTTAAAAAAAAAAAACTATGGACTAGTCGAAGTATTTTTGCCATATTGAAGTCATCCATTGTCAGAATTGAGTGAGCTTGGTATCATTGAAATCAGCACAAAATTTTTCACGACTTTCATGTAATCAAAAAAAAGCGATTTGCGTAGCGCTTTTGCCAAAGCGCAAAAAAATATGCCAGCCGTTTTGAAAAGTCGACCGTACGATATTTTGGCCAGACAGTCGTATTATTGGAATTGAATGAGCCGGTATCATTGGAATCGGTACAAAATTCCTCATGACTTTTATGTTGATTAAAAAAGGCAATTATGACCCCTTGCATAGCAATTTTTGTAGATATTGGTGGATTCAAAATAGCAATAGTGGATGGATTTACTCAGCATGACAAATTTGACAGTTGAAGACATTAATAAAAAATAATAGATGTGGCAATCTCATTACAAAGTTTGCTAGTTGAAATATTTAGGGATTATTTTTAAAATAGGCTTAGTGCTAATGATAATTAGTTATTTGTCTAAAAAAAATATAATTTAGTAGTGTCCGTCAAATCCACGAAATTTTGACGTTCGCCGTCGTCCGTTGACGGACGATCCAGTTTTTTTTTTTTTTTTTTTTATGGTTTGTAACGGCGAGGGGAGAGAGAGAGAGAGAAACGGCGGGAGAGAGAGAGAAAGAGAGAGAGAGAGAGAAAGAGAGAGAGAGAGGAGATTTTATTTTTATTAATTTTTTTAAATAATATAATTATTTAAAGTATATAATTTAAAAATATTTTTATAAAATATTTAATAACTAAATATTTATATATTTAGTTATTAATTTATTTATTTATATATATAATTAAATATATAATTTAAAAAATATTTTTAATTATATATATAAATTTATAAATTTATTTAATATTTTTTATTAATTAATATAATTATGTATAATATATAATTTTTATTAATTTTGTTAATATATAATATAAAAATATTTAAAATATATAAATAAATAAATAAAGAAAAGAATAAATTATATAAATATTTTATAAACTATATAAATAAAGTAATTATATATATATATATATATTTATAAATTTATTTAGTTATTTATATATTTAAATTATATAAATATTTTTAAGTTATATAAATAATTTAAAAATATTTAAAATTTATAAATAAATAAATAGTTATATATATATATATAACTAGTTATTTATTTATTTAAAATATTTATTTCTTTAAAATATATAATTAGTTAAATAAATAAATAAATAATTGTAAATTATATAAATATTTAGTTATTTATATATTTATAAAATATTTAGTTATTTATTTATATATATATATATATATATATATATATATATATATATATATATATTATATTTATTCATTTCTTTATTTATTTATTAAAAATTATTTATTTATTTATTTTTATGTTTTTATATTTTTTTTATTTTTTTGTTATTATTATTATTAAAGACTTATATTAATATATATATATATATATATATATATATATATATATATATATATATATATATATATATATATATATATATATATATATATTTATTTATTTATTTATTTATTATTTATTTATTTATATATAATTAAAAATATTCTATAAAAATTATTTTTAAATTATTTATATAACTTAAAAATATTTATATAATTTAAACATATAAATAACTAAATAAATTTATAAATATATATATATATATATATATATATATATATAATTACTTTATTTATATAGTTTATAAAATATTTATATTATTTATTTTTTTTTATTTATTTATTTATATATTTTAAAAATTTTATATTATATATTAACAAAAAATTAATAAAAATATATATTATACATAATTATATTAATTAATAATAAAATATTAAATAAATTTATAAATTTATATATAATTAAAAAATTTTTTAAATTATATATTTAATTATATATATAAATAAAAAATTAATAACTAAATATATAAATATTTAATTATTAAATATTTTTTAAAAAATATTTTTAAATTATATACTTTAAATAATTATATTATTTAAAAAATTACTAAAAATAAAATCTCCCTCTCTCTTTCTCTTTCTCTCTCTCTCTCTCTCTCTCTCTCTCTCTCTCTCTCTCTCTCCCCGTTGTTACAAACCACCGGCAGATGACGATGGCCGACGGAAATCGTTGGCCGTCATCCGTTTGATAACTTCTTATTTTACTAATTATATTTTTTTCATGCCTAAATAACTAATTATCATTAGCACTAAGCCTATTTTAAAAATAATCCCAAATATTTACTCAGCATGACAAATTCGTAGCTCTTAACTACTTCTCCAAACTTCTAAATTTGATAGTTCAATACCAACAAGATATCACTTATCTTCCGCAGGCCAAAATACAATTTACTCAGAATGAAAATATATAATATAGAAAAACAGTGTCCTCATCTATATTGTACATAGAAAATATATAACATCAAAAAATAGTGCACATCGAGCTATCATCCGATCTACAAATAAAGATGACAAATGATGACATCTAACGACGTGCGTTCGTGGTGGAAGGCTCCCTGAGTATACCGAAAGGTGGTCGTCGAGGACGGTCTTGCAAATGGTGTTGTCGATGTTGCGCTTCATCTTCAGCCTGGTCAGTGGTCTGCTTTGGATCACCGAGGGGTGTAACATCAGGTATCTCCTATGATGCTCCTGGCTGGAAGGGGACAGTGGGGTACACTCCATGCATATGCGGTATATAGACCGATGGATAAGGATACATGGGAGGGTCTGATGCCTGCCATGACTGAAATGGACTGAACATGGCTTTCTGATATGAGTACGGAGCTGGTGTGTCAAATGGGTAACTGTATGTACTGACATCTGGTATAGACAATGGACTTGCATCAAATCCTACACTACGTGGCTGAGAAGCTGAAGGTGCTGCAGAAGAACTACTGGCTTCATCTGTATCCCTGTACCTGTTATCTAAAATGTACATATTCTTGCATAGTTCCCTGCATAACTCCTCATAAGTGTTGATCGAATACTGAAAATTAATGTCCTGATCTCTCCCAAAGTAAGGCTAAAAAATATCTTGTGTGTCCAAGATATGTTCACGTTGCAGAAAAAAGTATGTAATTCAGTACTCATTACATATAAATATTTAGTTAACATATAGTTTTTCATTGTTTACCATAAGTCTCTCTCTAGGAGCTCAAGGATAGTAGGTGATAGGAGGAATGGTCGGAGCCCTCAGCATGTATAAGAAAGCCTAGGACCGATACCACCACATGTATTGACTGACAGCCGGGTCAAAAGAAGGTGTAGCATCATCCATAACAACAATGGAATCATGTCTGGCCTCCCACTATGATATGTAGACCTAATGATAATCAACACAGAAATGAAGGATTTATAGGCGCCACGTCCACTCTAGGTGATAGACCAAATTGTCTGAGCACACGATCTAGAGGGTACCACTCAATTCTTTTCCAACTGATCAGAGGTACCCTAGCGAGCTAAATAAATTTATCTAGCCAAGCACACCGCCTACTGTGAACTCGTTGTCCATACGCCCTATATCACCTACAATATGAAAAAAAAAAATTATATGTCATACATAGGATTGTAGAGGTGATCATATGAATAAATTGTGCTCCTAGTCATACCTGACTCTGTAGCAGCCCATCAAGCTCATCTCTATACACTCTAACATGGGCATGTGTCATCTCTCATAGGTAACCCTCATTCCACCTACAACCAATGCTCAACCCATCCAACTTTGTCAAAAAGGGTACCTGCAATGTGGGTCGTCCAACATGTACATCCTCCCATGACCAAACCTGAAGTAGGTGTAGACATCCTGTCTTGTGGCCTCATTCAACTCCCTATACAAGTGTGTTAATACAGCCGCTCCTATGGAGTACCTACTGAACAAGCTCAAATCATCCAAGTGGTACCGCAAATGTACCTCGACTGGAGGAAGAAGCAAATAGTGAACAAAATGTAAGCTCTGCATCGAAAGTCAAGATCCTAGATCTAAGTATGAGCCCCTATAAAATGTCCACTGCAGCTAACGTAAAGGTAAGCAAGTCCGTGCATGCGTCTGCCCCATACAAATTGTGGATGTAACATGTGGTTGTACTGAATCATGATATATAGCATCAGGCTCTGAATGTCTGCCGATGAGTTCCTTATAACAATCGGGCCATGACAACCATCGCCTACCCTCCCCTATCACCATCGGTCCAATAATAGGAGGTCCGTCAATCCGTAATTATGGCTACATTCTGTAAAATAACTGTCATCTCGCCAATTGTGAATGAAATATGTTTATCTGTGGTGACCAGCGCTCAACTAAAGCTGTAAGTAGGTGGTAATCAAGTCTGATATATTAGAGCTGTGAAACGCAATCTAAGCCAGCATCATGCGGTCCATCCATAAATCTAGGGCAGTTCATCGGCCACTCTCTGAACATCAACAGGTGTGATGCTGCCTCAAAGACTGTCGCCTGCACAATATGAATTGAGGATTTAAGAAAAAATACATTTAGTTTAGGCTAGCTTTGACAAATAATAAATCATATTAGATATGGATGCTGGTTGCCACGCAATGAGATCTTGGGTGTACCTCTGGCGGGGCTGTAGTCTACTCGAGGTTTGGTTACGCCTACGCACGCCTACCGACCTCCTTCCTCATATATCATTTAACCTATCTGGCGCACAACTTCAGAAAGTACATGTCAACACCATTAAATATAAACCATAAGAAGTATAGTGCAACAATGTAGATAAAAATAAAAAATAACAGAAGTAAACACTTGACTGAATATAATCGTTGCTACTAAACATGTGTTCCTCAACATAACTGCACATACAATATCCATGAAGTGATCTAGTGAACAATATGACTCTTCCCAACAACTAAAAATAGCTTGTATGACCTTTCTACATGCATCTCAAGCTTTCATATAGGACACCTTAATGTTAAATTTTGATTCCATACGATCAATAATTTTCCTAGGCTTCAAATTCAACTGATATCTAATGACATTGATGCTAATAAAGCGAGGTAATCGTATGTCCAATTCTCAATATCGAATGAGTACATGTGTATGGGGCTGTCATACTAGATATTCTCCAGGCACCACCCAACCTCTTGCTCGCACAAGCATGTAGACGTCACATGCACGGCCTATTGGGATGACTGTTATGTATGCAAAGTACAGTGAACCTCACCTTGTTGGAGTCACATGTTATATACTCCACTTTATTTATTATGGACTAACCATGAACAGTAAATTTAAGGTGTCTTTTGTCATGGAAACACATCCCCTCAATTAAGTCAGCTAGAATGAAATTCTCTTCCAGGAAAATAGAATCTTCTGAGAGACCATAAAAATTCAATTGTTCATCTCATTCTTATGATGTCTGGCAGGCCTGAATATAATCGTTGCTTCTAAACATATGTTCCTCAGCTATGTTTGTTTTGTAAGTAGAAAATGACTGCTCCCAGAGTCTGGACATTGTTCTTCTCCAATGTCACCTTCACTATCAATTGTGTCAGAACTTGTTACGCTAGGCATTGTTTCGTAGTCCTCATCTTCAGTCGGTAACAGTGCTACATGATCGTCATGGTATTCACCCCTACTAGCAGAAGTGGAGGCAATATGATGAACACGAATAGGAGATGCAGTAACATCTCTCTCATCAGTACTGCAAATTATGACATAGTGTATAAGATTAAAATGGAAAAGATTAAATGGATAATGACTTCGATATATGTACCTACGAAAACTTTCATTGAGGTCAGTCTGATATGATTCCTGTGATAGTATAGTCATGTGTACAGCTTCAGTTGGATGAAATTCAACTCCAGTGAAATTATGAACTTTGCTATCCTAGGTTAGTTTCACCTCAACTTTGACATATATAATTACAGGTTATATACTTGCTGCATTAATGACTAACTCACATACTTCATCATCATTTATAAGAGAAGCAATGAACCGGTACCAACAGAAAATTTACATATGAGATTAACTCTAAAATGTGTCGAATTAACTTTCAGTGACCTCATGATTTGATTCCATAAGTTTGTAAAATCAGTCCGTCGTGAAACTTGTATAGAACGATTTTTTTCACTAGTGTACGTAGAGAAGAAATCTTCACTAACACTGAGTTGGTCGCCGTAATATAATACTAAACAAATTGTGTCTGAACTCATATTTGAATCTAAAAAAGTGTATTGGAGACAAGAAGCTGAATAACATACTTGTTTAAATCAATCAGATTCATAAGAACTGTATGGATCGCACTACGTATATGTATATTACCACCTAACTCTAACAAAATGACTCAAATTATCTAAAAAATTTAACCATAATTTGATGAATAAAAAAGTACACATTGGGACTCAATTCCTGTTAAAGTAAAGACAACCAAAATGAATAGCACCTTGAATTACAAATCCCAAATCTTATTTTCAATTTTGGGCATCTAATCTATTTATTCACAACTGTCATTTTGCTAGTAAGTAATTGTAAGATCTGAGATAACTACTAATTTCTCAATCATCCATAAGCACAAAACAACAAACGACAAATAAACATACACTCAAATTCAAAACTTAAAACATAAAGAAGTCACTTAAAATACACATAAAACACACATATATACACATAAAAACATAAATACACTCCTAAACATACATATCCAACAACACATACCCGAACCCTAAAATATAATTACACTCCAAAAAGTTACTTACTGCCAGTAAGTAATTATAATAACTGATTTAACTACTAATTCTCCCAATCACCCATGAGCACAAAACACACACGACAAATAAACATACAATCATATTCAATGTTTAAAATACAAAAAAGTTATTTAAAATACACATACAACACACATAAATACACATAAAATATAAATATACTCCTAAACATACATATCTAATTCCACATACTTAAACCCTAAAACTTACATTACTTTGCAAAATTAACATTTCCCCTAAAATATCAGATGTCCAATGTACGTGTTCGTCATTTATTTGGAAAATTAATATTTTTCCTAAAATATCAAATCCAACAACACATGCCTAAACTTAAAACTTACATTTCTTTGCAAAATTAACATTTCTCCTAAAATATAAGATTTACATTTGAATCTAAAAATGTGTTCCTCATTTATTTGAAAAATTTATATTTTTCCTAAAATATCAAATCCAACAACACATGCCTAAACCTTAAACTTATATTTCTTTGCAAAAATAGCATTTCCCCTAAAATATCAAATGTACATTTGAATCTAAAAATGTGTTCCTCATTTATTTGCAAAATTTATATTTCTCCTAAAATATCAAATCCAACAACAAATGCCTAAACCCTAAAACTAACTAATCACATGATAAACTAAGTAATCACATGTTAAAACACACATAATCAATACTTTAATGCTTTTCTCTTAAAAAAAAGAGTTTAAAAAAAATACCTACAAAATGCCGTTAAAAAAATTGAAATCCACTCCAAGCTTTGTCGTTAATGTCGGTAGGAATGGCTCGGATTCGCCAGAGGCGCCACGGCAATGGTCTAGACGAGTCCACAAAGGGCGCGGCATCAACCGAGGGCTGCGGTGGGGCGGCGTCAACTGAGGGCTGCAGCGCATGGAAAAAAATGAGATCGGAACTTTTGTCCCAATTTCGGTTGAGAAATTTTTTTAAAAAGGGTTTTAGGCGAGTCGTCCGCTCAACGAACGACTGACGCTGATTGTATATGCTAATCACCCATTGAATGGGCGACTGTGCCTAATTTTAAATTTTTTTTTAATGCTCATTTCACTAATTACATATTAAAATATGCTTAATTTAAAATTTTAGCCCTTTTTTTTTTAGGGATTTCTTTATCCTCACCAACCGTAACAATGAATAAATCCCACAGCATAGTACCCAATGAAGTCAAAACCGGTCATCTTAGACCAGGCCAACGAACAACCCGCTCCGGTCCAAAAGCTGAACCGGATCACTACCTCACCTGTGCGGCGCATTTTAGCTCGGCCCTTCTAAGAACACATGTGAATCATCGAAGACACGTTGTTTCCAGCACAAGCACGCCGGAAACCTCCTCGCGCTCTATGTGAATTACCCGCGCACGGATCCCTCAGCTTCCGCCGCCTCCGAAATTAACTCCCTCTTCCAGATCATCCTCGTCAACATCTTTATCCGCGTCAATGCCGAGCTCGAATTGCTCAAGATTTCTTTTCGCGTTCACATACAGAGATCAATCGACGAGTATGGCGACGTAAAAGCCGATTCGATGCACGTTGTGAAGGCCAAAAGGGAGCTTCTCGCCGCGAGCTTGATGTGACCTTTCTGCCTTGAGCTCCTCTTTTTCGCGCCACCACCATCCCCAAATGTCTCCATACATGTGAGTTCTTACCCTACTCAGATTTCAAATTAATTAATCCAGTGTTTGTTCGGTGATTCATTGTGGTTGATTCCACAACTCAATATTTGATCCTTTACCTCACGGATTGATCGTAGTTTTTGGCTTTGCGGCCTTCGACGATCTGAGCTGTTTGATCATTCTTCTGGTTTAGGGGAATTGGGAGGTTTTTGAGTCCCCAGAAACGAAGCAAATAATGGATTTTTTTAAAAAAATTATTTAATAATGGATTGACTGATAACAAAATAACTCCGAATCGATTTTTATTTAATTTTTTTATTTTGCCTTCTGACAATGATTATTTAGCAAAAAATTATATGCAGTGAATTTTGAAGCTCGAGGGATATGTTGAGGGGAAGAAGATTCGTATCATGAGATCTTTATTCTAAAATATCTTAGAGGTGTAATATTTTTATTTATAATAAAAATTTAGATACTTATCACACAATATTTATCTATTTATATATCAAACTCTTCAATTTAATATTTATATATATAATAATTTATTGCTCATAATATTTTTTAATAAATTTTAATATAGATATATATATATCCATAACAGAATATAGAATAACTTTTATATTATTTAATAATTTTTTACAATTATTATTTGATAACTTTTATATTATTTAATAACTTTTATATTATTAACAATAGAAGAAATAATATCACATGCAAAATTACATCACGTTATTAGCGATCTGCTGATAATGTACCTTCGACTTCGAGGATTGTTCTTTTATTAGTAAAAGTAGAGCTAACATGCGCCGGCGGTGTGTAGACTCAATACTTCTAACCGGCCAACTTAGTGAAGATATTTTTTATCTGTAATTAATTAATCAATATATAGTATACAGTTAATTAAAAGTATTACATAATTATTAACAATAAAGTATATAACAAATATATGTTTATAGATATTTATATATGAATTACTCATAATATTTAGTTAGTGTTTATATATATATATATATATGTAAAGTATGTATAATTATATATTTGTTATGTACTTTATTTTTAATAATTATATATTAAATTTAACTAACTGTATACTATGTATTGATTTGTTTGCAGGTAAAAATATCCTCAGCAAGCTGGCCGGTTAGAACTGAACCTATACACCGTCGGCGCATGTTAGCCTCAGTTTTACTAACGAGAGACGAATCCTCGAAGTCGAAGACACGTTATTAGCTGATTGCTTTGGGAAGTTTTTCGTTTTTATCGCGCGCACACGCACACTCTCTCTATCTCCTCCTCGGCGCCGCCCAATCGCTCGCGCTCGAAGCCCTCAGCGCTCGAAGCCAACGAAAGGCGCCGCCCAACGAAACAAGCCGGAGAAATCCACGCCTTTGCCGGCTCCGCAATCAATCCCCCAAGTTTCAGATCTTCTTCGTTGAACCTCTTTCTCCAACGTCAATGCCAACGTCGGATCGTTCGGAAACATCCTTCTTGCTGGCATGCAGGGGAGCGCGCTAGTCTGCGGGGCCGGCGACGTGGTGGTGAGGAAGGGTTGCGATGTCGAGCGCCGGAATGGTGGGCGGGTCGATGCAGGTTGTGAGGGTGAAAAGGGAGGTTCTTGCTGCGTGCATGACGTGCCCCCTTTGTCACAAGCTCCTCCGTGATGCCACCACTATCTCGGAATGTCTCCATACGTGTGAGTTCCGATTCTGATTTCAAATTAATCCAGGGTTTCTTAGGCGATTCATTGTGGTCCCATGTATTATTGACCCATTTTACGACTTGGATTGCTCGTAGTTCTTCGGTTTGGTGCTTTGATCTGTTCTGGTTTTTTTAATGCTGCGAATTTTTGTGTTTTTAGGCATTGAGAGGTTGTTGAGATTAATATGCAGAAAAGATTGTCTTCTTACGTTTCGATTTGTTTTTCCTCCGTGCGGTGGCATGCTACTTGTTCTGTGGGACGTGAAGGTTACCCTTTTACGACGTGGATTTTCGTAGGTCTTGGTTTTGGCGATCTGAGCTGTTCTGGGTTATTCCTGTTGTGAATTTTTGTTATTTGGGGCATTATGGGATTTTTGAAGCCTTTGCGTCACAAAAGATTGATTTTTTACGTTAAAATCGTTTCAATTTGTTTCCTTTCGTGCGTCGGGATGCAGTTTGTGATCTTGTACGTGGAGGTTGTTTGGATGTTCTTGTGTTGAGAAAGGCGCTTATTTGTTGTAGGATGTTGGAGCTTTTTGTTGTCTGATCATCCATGCGTACATTTTGACGTGCCGATGTGTTCTACATGGCAATTTTATTGTGTGATCAGGGTGAAATTATTAGGTTTGAATTACTTATATAATTTTATTCATGAATTGCAGAAGTATATTATTTTCTAGATGTGTACTTCAATTTTTTTCAAGCAGAAAGCGAGTACACTGTAGTATAGACCAGTGTATGTAAAAAATGGATTACACGTGAAGTATATAATTATATAGTCTAATACTCTGCACCTTTTAATAATTTCTCCTTGTCAAGCTTTTGTTCTTGGTATATTGTTCAAGAAGAAAGACACTGCAGCTTTCTAAACTGCTATACTATTATGTTGCATTGAAAAAAAACTGAAGTTAAAGATTCAGAGAGTGTAGATCTTCTCGTATGGTCTTGTCCTTGTAAAATTACATGACTACCCTATGAGTGCTTCGGCATTATTGAATGAACAAGAATACCAGACCTCTACTGCATTTAACTGAAGGTTCTGCCTATTGAGTCCATTGACCATTGCTCACGTTGATGGTTGAGCTGGAATCCTTGCTACGGTTATTACAGTGAAGCTGGAGGAATAACAATATATATGCTGTTGCTTGACCATACTCTTGCGTGGTAAAGCTTTTAAGGTGTTGTTTGGCTCTGTGTTATTTAGTTAACAGTATTATCTGTTAAATGCAATTTGTTTGCTTAAGTGTTATCATATTTAAGAAATGTAGTTTTATTTAGAAAAATCAATTATGATTATGTTGTTTTTTTTTTTTTTGCTTTTATTTATCTTAGTCTTCAAAATACATTAAGATATTGACAGATTTGATCACATTTATATATCATAAAAATAAGATTTATCGTCTGTTCGGGGAGGCTATAGTTGTCTGTACAAGTAGCTTTAGAACTATTTTGGGAAATGTAACTTTCTTGAAAGTTTTTGTGAATACTATAAATTTATATTCTTTTGAAAAATTAGATATAAACTTTTCTATAGCTATCACACTATAGCAAATCTAATTGTAAAATGCTCCTTCTAACTACAAATTTTTTTGAAAAATAGTAACATAGGAGAAGCCAAACATCAGTATAGCAACGATCTAAAAGATAAAGCAGTGAAAAAGCTATCTCAAATAGACTTTTCAATGTCACTTATGTAATTATGATTTAAAATATTAGTAAACCAAACAACTGTTATGTTCTAATAACTAGGTAGTTGATGTCAGTGAAATAAGCTTGCCCTTAGTTTTCTTAATTATTTATAGCAGTTTTTCATTATTGCTTTTTATCGACCGAAATCTTGATTAATTTATAATAATGATTTCAGTTAATATTCTGCTCTGATATTTTTATTCTTGCTGACTCTTGAGTTTGATTAATATTATGGCTTAGTCACAGTATTGGAGATTTCCTCAAATGCCTTGGTTAGGGAGAATTGAAGACTTTTTGACATACTGGGGACATTTTATTGAGTTTGATTATAAAAATTTATTTGTCCTTTAAATCAGTTTGCAGGAAATGTATTTTTGAGAAAATAAATGATGAAGAGGCAGAATGCTGTCCTATATGTCAGATTGATCTGGGCTGTGTTCCAGAAGAGAAGCTAAGGTAAATTTCCTTTTTGAAAATATGAATGGCTATATTTACTTATTTTTGTGTTTTGTTTATTAATCTATTTCTGCTGTGGATGGTACATTTCTCTGTTGTGAACAAGGGTCTTCAACAACTGTTTTTTTTTTTTTGTCAAGCATGTGGATAAAACTAGCATGTTCTTCTAGATTTATGCAGCACATGATAGAATATCTGTTTACATTGTTATTATCTAAGTTGGTTATAGTAATGTTCGCACAAGAAATTTGAACTTTATTTTTTGTTTATGAAATTCTAATCTAAATCCAAACATAACAAGGCTGTTTTTCACATTATTAGTTTGTGATATGTTTTCTTCTCTGTTTGTTGGTTCTATTTATTTAATGTGCATGTTTCCTTAAGTGCTTCTTATTAAAACATGATGCACCTGCCTTGGATAATTCTAACTTACATGATTAAAATCGTGCTGCATTTCCTTTTATTATCAATCTACCTCAGTTCATAATGATGTTTACTAAAGACAAGGTTCAATGGTTAGACATTCAAGTCATATAAGTTCTAATTCATGATATCATACTCAAGATAGGAAAGCTGGGAAACCAAAATTCATAATCAATTTTCGCTAATTTTATTTTTGTATTGTTGATCTTGTCAAATGTTTCTTGAGATTTGAATATTATTGTCAAGGTTCACTTATAGTTTAATAGTGGAGCTATCAAGCTAATGTGCCGTTTTGAAGCTTATTGCTAACTCTTTAATATATTTATGTGGCATGGGGCATATATATTTTTTTTCAGGCTTCCATAGGCATTTGGTAACATCATTTACCAAATGTTTTCTTTAGCTATCCCAAATGTTTTAATGTTCTAAAGTTATGTTTATTGTCTAATGCTTTTTAATCACTTCTTACTTAAGATATATAATAAAGTTGATCGGTTATTCTCTAAAAGATATTAACAGATGTTAGAGAGGTCTAATATTTGTAATAATTTCAGGGCTTCACAATGATTAAAAAATTATCTTTCAAAATTTATTGGACCTTTTCTCAAGAATGATAAGAGTGATGCATGAGGTTTCCCACTAATGTGGGGTCTGGGAGTTGCATGCACAAGATTGTACCCTTTAAGCAAATGTTAATGCATAATTGTTGTTATGCTAATGCATCATCTCGAATGAATCTTTTTATGTTGACTCAAAGGCTCTTTGGTGTGCTTTGATGATACTGAAGAGAATGGCCCAATATAGCCTAATATAGTCACAACTCTTAATGAAATTTGAATATTTGCCCCTCAAAAATGATTGGGAGATTTGAATACTTGCCCCCAAAAATTATCATATTTATAAAACTATCACTCATCTAAAAAAATGACCTTAGTATACTTGAATTAATTGAGAATTTGACACATAATGGGACACGATGGAGACAAAGGATTCATATAGCCGACCCCACTTAGTGGGATAAAGGCTTGTTGTTGTTGTAGTAAATTTATGTATTTGTACATGTCATGATCAAACATTGAAAATTTGAGGAATGTAAAATATGATATAGTTTTGTTGTGAATTTTGATATTTAGGTGGGAATTTGACAATGAGATAAGATGCATGAAATTGCTCTATGATGATTTTGTACTAAATTGTCAACTTAAATGTACGCAAACCATATAAGTATAACAGCATATCATTTTAAGTTCCAGAGTTTAATTCTTTCCCCAAAGAAAGTATGCTACATAGATTTAAGGCCTATTTAGGACAACGACAGCTATTTGTAAAAGTTACTGTAGAGAAATTATGGGAAAAGTAACTTTTTAAAAGGTTTTTGTGGATATTATAATTTTTATTTTTGAAAAAGTTGAATAGTAACTTTCTTACAACTACTGCTCTCTAACAGGTTTTTTTGTAAGAAAGAAGTTCTCATCATAGAAATTTCTAAAAATATCAAGAACTTAGTTGCCAAGCAAATGTATGGCAGTAATCTAAAAAGCAAAGTAGTGAAATAGCATCCCAAAATAGACCCTTAGTTACCGGTTGTTTCATTAAGGGTGTTTTGAAATTTTTATTGTATTTTTTACTGCCTTATTTTTTTTTTATAAAGAGCGGGTGCCTTCTTTGTGTTATATCAAATGAATTAATGTTGTAATTCTCCATAATCAAATCATAATGAATCTGCATAAGTGATATTACGATGCAGCCATCAATTCGGTGAACGTGTATAAATTTTTTATTTGTTTTTGTATGTTGATCTTTGTTTTTATTTTCATTTTTTTTTTTCTCTCTGTGTCTGAATGGCCTTTTCCCATTTACCAACATATGATGTATATATGTTGAAGTCCCTCTGTTTAGTTGCATGATAACACTGAGAGAGAAAAGATTGCAGTTAGTATATGGACCAAGCGTACAACATATTTTTGTCAAAAACTGAGCCGGTACCATGGTATCTTTCTCGGCCAACACAATCCATCTTATCCATCCCATGATGACAACTGGTCATCCACCGTGTAAAAAGTGAACTTGGAGGTAGTGTTGAGCTTTTGATACTCGGGTCATAAAAGCCTGCCCTTCTATTATAATGTCATGGGAAGGTTTTGTTTAAGCATGATGCCCACAAACATTTCTTAACTAATGGACTACCTCTACCAAGTGACGATGCTCACTAGTGCTTTCTAATATGACTAAAATTATTGAGTGTTATTTGCATAAACACTGGAAATCCTTATCCTCATTCATTAAACTATATCATTATTCCAAATCAATGACAATTCTTTTGCTCCTCATTGACACACTCCAGTTGCTGCTGCTCCCACTCCCTTCTTGTGTATTACTGTTGCCCAATATTTTAGGATAAATTGTTTGAAGTGAGAATAAGTTTGACCATCCAAATAAAGGTACTACAGCTTGTGGATTTAATTTAATAAAGGAATAATCTGCCTTTCCTAAGAAAAGAATGACTTCAGGGATGTAATTAAATTTATGTTAAATTAATTTCATGTTTATCATAGAAATTATATTTAAAAAATTAATCAGCACCAATCCACAAAAAATTAATCAGCACCAATCCATGCTAAGAACTTGAATTTAAATATCTTTCTTCTTTTTTTTCTTCTGTGCATCTTCCAGAAAATTCATCACCTTGGTTAATCATATATTTATCTTTTTGAGGCAACTAACCTTGTTTTCATGGGAGTATATCTCAAATAGAGCGTTAATAACTCTCAAAAGAGGAATATGAAGCAAGTTTTCTTTGTCCTATGACAGAATGATATAGAGATTGACCTTTATAGTTTACAAAAAAAGTATCTTGATATGATATAACCATAGTGTTGTGAGAATTATCCTCTCATTTTGGTGTCTTAAAGAGATGAAAAAAATTCTCTTAAATTTTTCAGTGAAACAGTTGAAAGCTCTACATATTTGTATAGTGTTAAACACTTTATAACTAAGCTTTTCAACTAAGTCGTGCCATTTTTATTGGAAACTTGTGACTTTTATTGCTTTAAGCTATTGTCCCAGTATTGTACTTAAACTAAAATTGCACTTAATCCAGGCCTGATCACAACTTAGAAGATGTGAGAGCAAAGATCTTCCCCTACAAAAGGAAAAAACTTAATAGCTCCGAAGTTGTCCCATCCATTACATTGCCAGTTAGAAGAAAGGAACGGTCACTATCTTCGTTAGTGGTCAATACCCCTCGGATGGGAGCACAGACAAGCTTTACAGGGAGGAGAACAAAAGCAGTAACTAGAAAGGCCTCCTCATTACGTGGACAAAGTCCGGTTATTGATGAACCTAAGAAGAAAGAATGTTATAATGATGATCTTGCAGATTCCAGCTCAACAGAGACTTTTAACAAAACGGCTAACAGTAGAAGGCAGGTAAATTATATGCGTTATTTATAATTTGAATGGGAGTTACTTGATGGTTTCTATCAACTTTTCCTATGCCAGTTATAGTATATAAGCAATTATATAATACCTTTGTCTTCACTATGCAGACGCCATTGAATGCAGAAACATCAAATCATACACATACACATAATCAAGTTAACGAGAACAGTCCAGAAGGTTATAAGTCTGAGCTGTGGAAACCTTTGAACTGTCTTGTTGAAGTTGCCAATAGGACAAAGAGCCTCAAATCTGGTTCGCAAACTCCTGCTATTAAAGCAGAGCAAACAAATGGGATTGATAATGAAGATCATATCCACAGAACAAAGGTTCGGGAGCAACCTACTAAGTTAAAAATGAAAGATGAAAAGAACAATCATGCTTCAGCTTCATCAGCAATGGCTAAAGCAAGAAGAATTCAAGGTGTTAGCCGGAAAAGGAAGGAGCAAGGGCCTTCAGCTCAAGCAGTGCTTGATGTTGCAGATGCTACACGTGAAAGGAGGATCTGCCCAGTCTGGCTTTCATTACTTTCCTCAGCTGATCAGTGAGAAACTGAACTCTAGAAGTAGCTTTACTGTTCACGTAATTTTAGTTGTTTCTTTAATGACTTTTTTGTATTTAAATACAATTATTGCAGAAAAGGAGATTCTCCTTTACCTCAGATATCAGCATCATACCTAAGAATTAAGTGAGTTTGCTTCCTCAACTATTATTCATAATCAATAGAATTCTTTTAACTTTTGTCTGCTTCTTGGCATTCTTATATATATATATATATATATCGACACACGCATTTTTTTTATATATTTCTATGTAGATTTTATTTATGATGCATAAATAGATTTTTTTTTTTATTTGCTTAAATGCCCAAGTTTGTACAAATATAGCCTGGACAAGAATGGGACCCTGAACAAAACAGGATACAAATATGGTGTTTTGGCTTTAGTGAAACAGTGGGTTGGACAAACATATTCAGAAACATGCCATAAAAATATTAAAATATTAGAATTATGAAAATTTAAAAGTATATGCATATCATTGTGAATACTAACCATATGTAGCTATATGAGTTTTATCATTGCGAACACTAACCATATGTAGCTACCTATTATTGGTCCAGTTTCTACTATAACTCACCAATATGAATTGTTGGAGAGGTGATTGAGATATTTGTTGTATTGCTATGGTCTAGCGACGTCTGATGTTTATTCTTCTGTCTCATACCACTTTTTTTAACCATTCAAGGTTTTGAGACATTCTGAAACTGAGAAATCTCTATGAGGGCTACACAATTAGTTGATTCAGAGTTGTGAATAATGGGGAAGATAATTTAGCGTGTCAGCCACATTTCTATGTCCTTAACATCTTCCACTGAAAAGGAAACGATTGAAGTTTTGCACCATGCATTAGATGATGTGTGAGGGTTTGTGATGTTTAGAAGTGAAAGCATATGCATTAAGGTACAAAAAAAAAAAGCTCTGGACTAGGAAGAATGTATGCTTCTAGAAGCTCCGCATTATCATTTCAAATACATGGAGGACTCAAACTACCATCGTGATGTGCTGGACATGCCAAAATGTCACCTTTGAGTCAAAAAACTGTACATTTTAATAACATCAAACGAATGTATGTATATGCATTGTTCACCTCCACATATGTGTCATAAGTCGAGTCAAGCCCACATGTCTAATTCGACGACTTAAACAGAGCAACGGCTTAAAATGACCTGGATGTCACTAAAATGGTCGACGACGACAAATAACGAGCCGCGGCTCGTAACATCGATATTGATCGAAATATAAATATTGCAAAATCTAACGATCAATCGACAAGGCCGAGCAAAAGTTTCGACGCATATCAGTGCGCCGCGACGATGTCCGAAGCGACTCGTTTCATGAAATTGATCGCGCCGCAAAAATATCGAAAACTATCAAATGAACCTGCTCACACTTAATTCGGACTAGACAATGTCAATAATCGCCACCGACACGTAAATCAAGGCTAAAATGCACCGACGCCTCTAAAATGGTCGAACGACCTTCGATCGAACGAACCGCCGATTCGAATGTCGAAATTGGTGGGATATAAATATTGCACAACTTAACGACCGCCGAGTCGCCGAAGTCGCCAATACGCCAGCACGCATCGTTAAGAGCAACACAAGCCAAACGACCGCTTGAAAATTGATTGCGCATTAGCTTCAAACATCGAAAACTATCAAATGAGATTTCACACTTAATTGGACAGTCTGCCAATGTCGAATAATCGGGTAAAGTGTAAATCGAGCGAAATGCACCACGTTTTGAAAATGGTCGAAACGACCTCCGATCGATGAACGGACTTCTCCGTCGCGTTCAGAACGTTGAAATTGGTCAAGATATAAATATTGCACAACTTAATGATCAATGATGCCAGCCGAGCCGATTTTGCACGATATCGAAGTCGAGGCGAAGCAAGCTAAACGACGCTCGTAACAATCAGATCATTAGTTTCAAACGCCAAAATCTATCAAATGAGATCATCGCGCCAATTGGATGACTTTGTGCAAATGTTGAATGATTTAAGTGAAAAGGCAAATCGATGCTGAAATGACGCCACCAAAATCAACTCAAATGACCATCGACAACGAGTTCGCCATCGTGTTCGAACGCCAAATGGGGGTATAAATATCGCCACGATAATCAACCAAGCGACTCGAAGCATCAACTAACAGGGAGGCGCAGGCGATCAAACGACCTCGCTCATAAATTAATCACGCCATTGGCTTCAAACGCCAAAATCTATCAGTAAGACTATTCACTCAATTCGACGAATGCGTAAAATCGAAGCGGCAGCGGCACGCATTTTGAGAAATGACTCAAAACATCCGAGAACTAAATCCGATCGAAACGACAGCATGTGTTAAGAAAATTACCTTGATTGATATATATATATGTGTGTTTCTACAAAATTCACATCAAAACCGTTTAATTAATTTAAAAATTATTTAAAATCCCTAAATTACCCTCCCCCATGCTCAACCGTTCCCCCCTATTTTCGATTTGGCTGGAAATAAAAAAAAATGAAAGAAAAAACGCTCTCCCATTATTTCCATTTCGCTTTCTCTTCCTCTCCCTTCTCTCTCTCTAAACTAAAAACAAAGGTAATCCTCTCCTCTCGAATTTCACTGTGATGATCTCATGTGTATTTACTGTGGCCGTCTCAGAAACAATCAGTCTAACAGGCCATGGCTCCGGCTTTCACTTCATAGCTGTTTGTCACTCAGACATCTGCTTTTCATAAATTATGCCTGCCTTTCACAGACTGCTAATCCATCATGCTTCCACATTAAATCCACACTACTTAATGACGAGTTTCGCCCATAATCTGCTGCATCTTCTCGTCTCCCCCCAGACAGACTAACTCTTCCTGGCCATTGCTGTTTCCCGGCTTAAACTCATCAGCCTCATGCTGTCGCAAGATCCTGCATGAGCTCTGGCCCTAGCCTCGCTGTTCTCTGTCAGGATAGTTCCTGAAACCTCAGCTTCAGGTTTCCCAACTAAACTCAGACAATCCCACCACAAATTGCCCCTCACTCCTGTAACCCACCAACCCAATTTCACTCCAACCCGTCTCCGCAGACCCAGACCTCCTTCACAACTCAGACCTGTTTACTTTTTTCGCCTAAACTGGAATATCATCAAGAGACAAATTCTTTTGATTTTCTCGCATTCTCACTTTATTTCTAATTCGCCAATAAACTGGAAGACATCACAAGAGTAATTCTTCTTTCGATTCTGCCTCACATCCGTAATTCCAATTTTCGTCTCACCAGAATTTGGGAAGAACATCGCCAAGAGGAATTCTTCTTTCCGCTTCGCCAGATTCTCGCTTTTCCAACCTCGCTCCACAGAATCTAAGAACATCAAGAGACGAATTCTTTTGGTTCCGTGTCGTGACTCATCATTTTTATCTTTAATTGTATACCTAACCGCTTTGTCGAGCATCGAACGCCAAAAATCGTCAAAACAATCTGCGGGAATTTGAATATATATATATACGCTTTCAGGTTTGAACAACTATCTTTCAAGATAACGAGATTAAAAGATGAAAAAGGTTTAGACACTCACTACAAGAGGCATCGAAAGTCAACACCGCGATGCGCTCCCCTGGGAAAATGCAAATTTCATCTAATTTCGACTTAAAAAAAAGGAGAATGAATATATATTGATCAGATATCTTAGTTTAAAGGCCTCATCGTTTTCAGAGGCGCTGACGAAAATCATTTGTCAGAAACAAACTCACTACGCCAAGAGGCGTCAGTAAAAACACGATGCACATAATGACGGATGCTAAAATCACCAAATATTTTGGGGGGAGAGTTAACCGACTTAAGAATGCTAAGTAGAAAATCGACTAATTTTAAACTAAAAGCCAAACAAGAAAAAAGAGGGATTTTTTGAGTTAATGTAACATTCATTTAAAATCTGAAATTGGTAATATTAAACTCACAAACTGGAGGTTAATTATAAACTTTAATTGTAATTTCTACACTTTAAATTAAAGTGAGTTTTCTTAAAATTCTTCAAATTTTAATTAAATTTAATACTAAACTCATACAATGAACTTAAAGTTTAAGAATGAATAAGGGTTTAATAATGAACTACAAATTACAAAGCGAAGAGTAAAAGAATAAACATCAAATGTCATAACTAAATGTAAAAATTGATAAGTGGAGAATTACAAAACTCAATAAGTAAACTAATAACGATATTTTAAATTAAATCTAAATCAAATTCTTCGCCACCATAATTTTGCATGTTAATGACACTAAACTAACGCCGCATGAAGTAGTTTTCCTTCAAGACAAAATTGAACTTCATTCTAAATTATGATTTTCAAAATCAACGATTTTAATTAATAAATTAAGTTTTATAAAACATGACGTGTTCTGACATGAGATTTAAGTGTAAATTTTAATATTCAAATAAAAATTAATAAAATGAAAATACAAAATCAATCTCATAATTCAAAAATAAAATTACGAAATTATAAATGATGCCCCAACACTACGAATGCTTAAATTCAAGTGAGGATCCGCTTTGCCTGTTAGTCTGACGGGTCCGAGTTAACAAAATCTAAAACCTATAATAAGAGTTTTATGAAATAGAACCGATTTTGTCGACAAGATCTAATCCTCATAGTAAATGAGAAATCAAAAGCTCTTAAACATATTCAAATTAATCAATTTTTCAAATCAAATTAAGAAGATAAATCAATCTATAACTCTAAATAAAACTCAAATTCTTAAATACACCAGATGGCCCCGACGCGAATGTTTAAATTCAATTTTGTTGCATGGGTTCTCTGCCTTGGGCAGACGTGTTCGCAATAAAACTTAAAACCTATAATAAGAGTTTCAAATCGAAAATATCGAAACTACGAAATAAATCCCTATTAAGAATCAAACAGAGTGGCAGATCTAAAAGTTCTTAAACTTATTCAAATTAATCAATTTTTCAAATCAAATTAAGTTAATCAAACTACTTAAATGAAACTCTATCATTAAAAAAAAACTTAAATCAAACTCAATTCATCCACCTTCCAATGTTGTCGGGTGATAAGAAAACTCTTCAAAGAGCCAATGCCAAATCAAGTGTCTGTATGCTCACTCTGATAAAGTTTCTGCCTCATTCCTGATCTAGCATAACAGCCCACAAAGTTCCAGAGTCCTCGACGGATGGTTTGGTCGCTCCATCATATTACGATCAATGACCGTAACTCAGTTTCTCCCAGTTGTGGAATCATGTAGATACTTGATAGACAAATGCATAATCTCAAGAGATTTAAGATCGCTCTGGGACAAACATCATCCTAGATCTACAAGGATTTCTTGACTAACCATGTGTATTCTTGATGATCCTCCCGTCATACTACCTCTAACCAAAGTAGACTAGGGATCAATCGCTAATACAATGGATTGGGCTAGACATCATTATTCCCCAACCATTGTAAGTTGAAATGATAAATTTCATAATCTAAATTCTAAAACTACATGTACTATACGATGTATTTGACATCTAAACTAATGCATCAAAGTTCTCTCTCACTTATCGGAGGTAATTAACTATAGGCCATATGAAACTCAAACGATCTAAAGTCATCACCAAACGGGTAAATCTCTAGGTAGTGACTATTATTCCACCGCTTGAAAATTACTAATCATTACTCTCTTCAATTAAATAAATCATAGTTAATTTCTGAGCACAAATGAAGAACAGTCATCCATAAGACATTTATGTATTGACGCCAATTGGTTTTCATTTTGTTGGAGTGGTTACCGTTATACAATTTAGGATTCTAGAATTTCCATTGTTGTGCTGTTAAGTAAATGATGGTTGGTTTATTGATTGTAAGTGTTATAACATTTTGCATATTTCTATTTTTATGGCGTGGAACAAGATGAATGGATGATGTGTTTCACTTTCTTTCATGACTAAAAGCGGTTACAATGAACCTCTGTTGAGAAGTCGCTATACTCATTCAAAAATTAGTGATTGTTTACCCTTTACATCTGATCCAAACCAGGAGTTGAATATTTATGAATTGTTGAGTTTTGAATATGTATCAATTTTTAGTATGTCTAATTAAATTAGTAGAGTTGTGGCTTTCTTTAAGTATAGTTTTTCTCTTTCAAAATGTAGCATTATCAAACAGAATTAATTTTGTTTCTAGCATGTTGACAAAGAATAAAAATTATGTTCAAGTGTCACCATCATCATTATAGTTATACTAACTATTTGTAGTTGGCCTAAATGTTCAATGGAAATCTAACATTCTCAAAACACAATACTGCAATTACGACATTGATTCGCCAGACAGTCTTTGTCTTTCATCTTCCTTTGCGTTGTTAGCTACTATTATAATCTTAAAACCTGTACTGATAACTTCCTGTGTAAACTTGTCAGATCAAACTATCCTTTTTCGAAATTGAACAGTGAACATACGTCACTGGTTCTGAAAGTGGTACCTGAACTGAACTCAACCTGGTGCAGAACCAGTCATAATAGAAATAATTGTTTGTGTTAATGGGACTATTATTTGGGTCTTTTTCATGATTGTTTTGTCTAGTTAGCTAGAACTTGACATTGGGTACTTATAATGAATAAACCATACACACACACACACACACATATATATACACACACACACACACACACACATCATGCAACTTTTGAGGTCTTGGTTGTGTAATTGTTACTAATTTCAAAAATTATTGAGTCCAAAGATTGATGCCTGAGAGAAAATGGTTCTTATTAGAAGAATGCTACAACTCTCCTAATTTAATTAGACAAACTAAAAATTGGTGCATATTCAAAACTCAATAATTCCCAAATATTCAGTTCCTAGTTTGGATCAAATGTGAGGGGTAAACTATCACTAATTTTTGAATGGGTATAGTGACTTCTCAGTAGAAGTTCATTGTAGCCGCTTTTTGTCATGAAAGAAAGTGAGACACATCATCCATTCATCTTATTCCATGTCATGAAAATAGAAAGATGCAAAATCTCATTTATCAATACAAAACACATCAACCAGCCCTCCTTGATCAATACTAAACCAAACCTCCTTTCTGTTTTTGGTTGCTTGGTTTAGTATTGATCAAGAAGGGTTGGTTCAAGATAGCCTTAGAAGAAAACACCCGGTTCTGCAAGAAGCCTTTGGTTTGCCGCCTGATTGTGTTGATCAAAGTTGAATTCCTATTCTAGATATTAATTCATGACAGATATCTATAAAAATACAAGTAATGCATTTCACAAAGGCCAAGTAGCATGTAAATAGAGAGAGAGAGAGAAACATATTAGAGAGAAAATAAAGAATAGAATGAAAATATTTTTTTTCCCAGTGTATCACTTGACGTTTGTGCAAGGACTATGGATTCTCTACAGGTAGATATCTTTAGTTGAAGATTGTAGACAAAGTTCTTGTCTCAAGATGATTTCCATGTTCCAACATACCATCTATTAATCGTTCCAATGGCTTCCATTTTGCTGTCTAATCTATGCTTATTGGCTGCTAGGCAAGTTTATCTGGTTAGATAATACACAGTAGTTCTTTATTTTATTTTTTTTTTTTTTTTTTTTGCAACTGTTCTGATGAGAGCTTTTTCACAGAATGGCAGCTAATAAATGCAAAGCTTCCGTGGACTTAAAACTTTTGTGAGGTCTCAACTGAGGATAATTTTATCAGCTGAATATAACGATTCGAGTGACTATAAACTACTTATATCTGTGATTCATTTTTGTGCCATTAACTCGCTATTCCATAGTTTTCATTCTGTAAACGTTTAGGAAAATGTTCTACTTATCACATAATTTGTGTTTAATTGAAAGAATTTGTTGTAGCGTGATTGGTTAGAAAGATATTTTCTTTTGATTATCATCTCTTGTTTACATTTTTCTTCAGTTTTTGGGTATATTATTTACTTTAATATGTTTGTCTTATTAATTGGTTGATGATCCTTGATATGCAGGGAAGGCAATCTGCCTGTTTCTTCCCTCCAGAAATACCTTGTAAAGAAGCTAAACCTTGCAAGTGAGGATGAGGTAAGATGGCATTGATGTGAATGGATGTTCTCACTAATTTTCCTCATTACTTAAATAACATGCATGACATCTATGTTTGGTCTTGTGGATCATAGGCTACTTTGTAGGGTATACTGATGTGGTAATAAAACCATTAGTATGTTTGTCAGCTGTGGAGGCAAATTAGCATATTATCTGTGTTTCTTCCCTTAGATAAAGGGCCGATTTTACAAATGTTCGTAATAAGCATACATTAACAAAATGATTTTTAATTTTTTTTTTTTAAATGGGCATTTTAGTCGCAAAATTTTTAGTGTTACATTTAGGGTGCATTTAGAGCAGTTTTTTGGCTGCTTTGCTTTATAGAAAGTAACTACAATTGCATTTAGCTACCTACCTTTTCTTGTTACTTTTTCAGAAAATTTGTGATTAGAATATATTTTTGAGAACAAGAGTTTTTAAAATATGGCGGCTATCAAAAATCTGTTATTTGAATTTAATAAATATATATATATTTGTAATACCCATAACAGCTTATCAAAAAATTGTCTTCCCCACAGCAGCTTTATAATCATCTTTATAAGAAATTGCAGCTACCCCAATCGACCCCTTAATCTCTCAATTAACTTTGGATTAATTTTGTCCTATAGTCAATTTTGTCATTTTGGCCTAAAATAGGTGGAGGGAAACTTTTAATGGAGGCATTGTGGTCTTTAACTGTCAATCTCATCAGTCTGAGATGGCATTAAGTAGTGAGATTGGCCTTATAAAGTTCAAAACATCCTCCTGAAAAGCTTTCCTCCAATTTCCATCTAAATAATTTGTATTTAGCTAATGATGATGATTTAAAGCATACCTCATTGCATCTTTTTGTTATCTATCCTCCATTCTTCTCACCACTGCAGAATTCTATTGCATTTGTGGCTAACCATGCTGAAGAACTTCACATTGCAGGTGGAAATTGCTTGCAGAGGGCAGCTGGTTAGTCCCACATTATCTCTGCATGAGCTAACAGACCAGTGGCTCAACAAAGGACCCTCACAAAGAGTGAAGGCATCAGTTGGTAGCTCTGCCAAAGACTTTATAATGGTTCTTACTTACAGCCGGAGGACTGAATCAACCTGAGCTCTCCTATGAGCTTAAAACTAAAGTCCTCTGCAAAATATTCATTATTTTTCTTTCTTTTTTTTCTTTTTTTTATCCTATTTTCTTCTTTATTCTTCATTCAGTTTGATCTTTTTGTTCTTCTTCGTCTTCTTCCTTTATTAGATGGTGTGATTAAAGACTTCTGTTTTCTTTCTTGTAGCTGTTCAAGAGTAATATAGCTTTGTCTCCTCTCATTTGTATGTCAGTTTTTATTCAGATAAATTTGTAATATTTTGTTCATTATAGTGTGTAATCTAAAAGGTTTCAATTCTTCATATAAACTGTATGGTTTTTTTCAGCAATCAATTTTTAGTGTAATTTTGATTTTTTTTTTTTTTTTTTCAGTTTTCTTCTTTTTTTCAAAATGTTTAGTGGACATTTTTTTATTTTATTAAAAATAAAATATTATTTAAATTTTTTATTTTAATTTATATATAATAATAACAATAAACTTTTATCCCACTATGTGGGGTCGGCTACATGAATTCTTCTTCTTTATTGTGTCTTATTGTGCCAAATTTTCATTTAATTTCAGTAAAATAAATTCATTTTTTTTTACATCTTAACCAATTTTTTTTAGGTCTACTTCTATCTTTTTTAACATAAAATAAATTTAGTACATCTACTCTAATAATCGGGTCATCGGACCACCAAAGCTTTATGTGGTCAAATCATCTAAGGTGACTCTCTAATCTGTCATTGGAGCTACTCTTAACTTTTTTTTGAACATACTCATTTCGTATTTTATCTGTAAAAGTAAAGTCACTTATCCACTTGAGCATCCTCATCTTTGCAATAGTTAGTCTTATGTTTCTCTTTTATTGGTCAGTATTTTGCATCATAAATCATTGTAAATCTTATCATCTAATAATTTTTTTTTTTTAATTTGAGTAGTATTTTTTTATCACACAACAGATCAGATGCATTCCTCTGCTTCAATCATTCAACTTGAATTCTATTAATAACATCTTCATCTATTTCACCATCATTTCGAATAATACAGCCTAGATATTTGAATCGCTCACTCTTTTTAATGATTTAATCACTCAATGTCACAACATCGTCACTAAAACTTCTACAAATAAAATTATACTCTATATATTCAATTTTAGATTTACTTAAATGAAATCCTTTAGGCTTTAAGATTGATCTTCATAATTCAAGATTTTCTTGGACTCCCTCTCTAGTCTTATCAACAAGAAGAATGTCATTAGTAGGAGGTAGTAAAAAAAATGAGAATATATTTGTTTCTATTTTATTTTAATTTTTTATTTATAAAATAAATTTTTATTTTAAACTAGTTTTGAATGCATGAAGTGGTAAAAAAAATAATTTATTGGCCATAAACAAATAATTATCATCATAATATTAGTTGTAATTTTGATTTACTTTAATTTTAAATAAATAAGTAATAAAAAAAATATGTGAGTGATATTTATTTCACATAAAATATAAAAATATTTGTAAATATTGCTCATTATTTTTTAAAGCATATTATTTAAATTTAAAAATAAATATATTATATGATTATTTATTATCATGACATCACTTATTGAGATTTTATACTTACTAAAGTTATCCAATCTAAAATACACATTCATGTTTATAAAATGTGAATAATTATCATAATAATAAAATACAAAAAAAGTTTGGTTGTGAAAGTTGTCAAAATATAAATGCATCTTTTTTTTATTAATTAAAAATAATAATATAATAGAAATCACATGAGAAATTAAAATATCAAAATAGAAAATAGAAAGTAAGCTAATAAAAGTTTCCATTATATAGAATAATTTCTAAATAGCCTCTCACCTAAAAATAACTTTAAGAACTCATAAATTAACTTTTAGAAACTTTGAAATAAAGAAATGATAAAGTTATATTAAAAAGTAATGTATGGGATATAGATAATTATCAAAAAGGTAAGTTTTTATTTGCAATTTTCATAAAATTTCTTATAATCTTGAAATATAGTGCTTCAACAATTAAAAATAATAAATAAGTTATGATATTATGTGCATGTTGATGGCGATGATGATGAATAAAAGTTTTGACATTCTTATTAGCGGAAATAATTTTAAGAAGATTTATCATCTTGTGAAGAAATGATGAAATTTGGCTATGATGTCAAATAATTTTTACATGATTAATTCGTACTCTTGAGGTGCATTTAATGATAAAGGAGCCCTGAATTGATAAATGTTATGGATATAATGACTAATAGAAATTCATATGTTTTGAAATATGTTGTATGTTAACAAGCCTATAACAATCTGATCAGAAGTAACCAATATATTGCTCTAACAAACCAAGCCTTTTTGGCCATTTAGGTGATACCTGGACTATCAAAAGTCCATGCTATATATGGGGCTATTTGGTAGCATGTATTTGGAATGCACTGCATTTCAAATACACGCTTTTGAACATTTCAAGCATTTGGTTCCAAGTAAAATAAAATTTCAGTGCATTTTAAATACACCGAAGAAGAGGGAATCGCAAATCGAATTCCAAATGCCTGCAATGTAAAGTGATGCGGTAGCGGCCGCACTAATGCTGGGTTCCACCGAGTCTCGGTTCACGCCCGCCATTATTCATAGCCGCTAGCCGCCATGCTGCTGGTTGACATCGCACGTCACGACCAAACCTTCAATTTATTTTATATTACATTTTGTCAACCAAACAAAAAAAATGTAAAGTCATGAATTTGTAAAGCTCTCAACCAAACAAGTATAAAGTAAACATTTTACACTAAATTCTTTTTACACTGTATTTCTTTTACACTGTATTTTAAATCAGAACCAAAATCTATATATATATATATATATATATATATATATATATATATAGAGAGAGAGAGAGAGAGAGAGAGAGAGAGAGAGAGAGAGAGAGAGAGAGAGAGAGAGAGAGAGAGAGAGAGTAATTTGATCTCAAGTTGGTATTTCTAAAATGAGGTGGCAATTTTGATGCTATAATCTTATCATTCTTTTATTTTTTGAAGATTGAATTTAATTTGCACAAATATTCAATTTGATGATAAGAATAAATTATGATTATTTTACAAAATCAGAATACAACGAAAGATTTTGATATTTCAAATCATATACTATTCATGAAAACGAATGTGTTAGAATGTACCTCATGTGCTTTTTAATCAATCCATTTTTGACATCGAGATACATGATATTAATCACTTATTTTTTGAATAAATAATTCTTATCTTCATGTTTTAAATTCATATGATAGAGTCCCTATTTTCATATAAATATATTCAAAGTATATTATTTAATCCTCAATATTATTTTGATTATTTTAAAGTATTTTATGGCAATATCATAAATTTATGAAAATGGGTACAAATATGTTCAAATTTGATATAATTTTTTTTTAAACTTTTTATAGTGGCACTCACCTCTATTCAAAACAATGGGCATTTATACACACATAATATAATTTTTATCTATTTATATATCAAATATATTCTTTTTTATATTTATATAAATAGTACTTAAATATTTAATATTATTTTAAAAATAGTATTATTCATAATTTTTAATATATATATATAAGAAAAATGTTATATATATCAAATTTAAGATGTTGTTTATATTAATGCTTAAGAAATGTGTGCTATGTAGCCATAAAATAAATTTTTATTTAAAAAAAAAAAAAAAAAAAGGACTCTTATCCCGTCTCCTACAACTGAGAAGTAACGAAGAACCCAGTGTGTATGCTATTTCCTCAGCAGTTTTCGAAGGCAAAAAAAACTCCTCCAAACCCTACCCACTTTCAAGGAGAGCGAGCGAAGAACAACAATCGAAATGCTAGGAAACCCTGTACTTCATGGCGGAACTCTTCCGTCCCTGGCTATGCCACCCTTGCTCTGCCTCAGAACGCGAACCCTATCTCTACCCTCGTCATCCTGCCACATTCGCCCAAGTGAGAGTGAGGAGCGTCCGCGCTGCAGTCCCTTTTATCTCCATTCGCTGAACACGCGGAGAGCTCAACTAAGAGTTTCGAAGTCGTCGGAAGTCACGGAGACCATCGAAGAAGAGAGCTCTTCGGCGCCGCATAAGCACTCGGTCAAGATCCCTGTGGGTGACCGACATGTGAGATTTTCTTTTATGAGTTCTCATTTCATTTGGTACTAGAGGATTTGTTTTAAATATCTTTTGTTAATGGGTTTTATTATTGAATTTGAGTTGTTAGTTACTGCATGCGATTGCTCATGATTAACCCCCTTTATTTGATTTAAGTACGCCGGGAGTCAAGAAATAAATCAGCTTCGCGATTGCAATAGATTTTCGCTTCATAATTTTTTCTCTTTTTCTTCCGCTTGTCCTGTCATTGTACTTTTGTTGCATTATCTTTAAAATTCTTATTTGGTTTTAATCAGCTGTCACGTGAAAGGAAGAGCTTTCTTTTTTCTTCAAGTTTTGATTTTAAGAATCTTTAATTGTAATTGCTGCCTTCATTGCCTTTTACTGCAGATATTGGTTGAAACTGGTCATATTGGGAGGCAAGCTAGTGCTTCTGTGATGATTACTGATGGTGAAACTGTAAGTTGTGTTTTGAATGTACTGCAATGCCTTGATCCAAGTATATGCATACTGTTATGATCCCAAATCCTCAAAGTGCCAAAATACAGCATACAACATTAAGAATCCATTACAGATATTCAGAACAATAAAAGCTCCCAAAGACGTGAGAGAAATTACGTGAGCATGTAACAACCCAAATAATATACAATGAGAATAGATCCAACTTATTACAACGTAATAACAAAGAAAATAAGAAGAATAGATAAAAATAAAGAATCACTTACAAATCGAGCAAAACTAAGAATCGAAGCTCGACATTTCAACCAATGATATTCCATAAAAGAAAAAGAAAAAAAAAAACGATCCCATCTAACAAATCGTTATTTTAAAGAAAGTGTAAGTACTAGATCAAGTAGAAGGAAATCAAAACTATAAATAGAGATCAAAAGCCAAAGAGAAAGAGAAAAGGAACTTAGCTCTTGCCCCTTTTCTTCTCTTCTTCTCGATCTTCTTCGGTTTTCCTCACCGAACCACAGATTCCACAGAAACCGCTTTCTCCTCGATCCGCCGCTCTCCCGTTTTCTGGGAGCTCCTCGACGGCAATCGCTGAGACAAAATCAACAAGACATTAAAGGTTAGGTTAACGATTCATCCAACGACCAAGAAACGCCATTTCATCCACGGCTCGATTCGTCAAAATCAGCTGAAAGTGACATAATCTAATTTGAAGTTATCAAGAACCATACGAAAGCAGATCAGCGACAAAAGCAATCCAATGCGCGATTCCAAAAGAACTTCAATCAGTCAAGATCCAACCCGTTAAGCAAATCTAACGGATCAGAAGGCAGCCGGGTTCCAACACTCAAAATCGAGTCAACTTCGAATCAATCGACTCAAGTTTCACCCAGAACAACCGAACAAGAAAAGTTAAAAATAGTCTTTTGCTTCTCGATTCAAACCTCCAAACAATGATCAAGATGGCGATACAAAACTATTGATGAATGTGTAACAGTCAAAAAAATGAAGAAATGATCTCAATCATACGTTGAATGAAAAGAGATTTGACAAGATAAAAGCATTGGAAAAACAACCTCAAATCAGGTATGTGATGCCCATTCGAATCTATTCTCCAAAGCACAATAACACAGTCAATGCTTTAAAATAGATGCGATTTAATGGAGACAACCCAAAGGCACGTTAAAGATACTTTCAATATCACAATTTATCGGAAAAAAAGTTCAATTGCTCGATACATGGATGCGACGCAATTTTATCAATATACATCTTAATAAATAAACTCAAAGAATTTAAAGAGTTATGCAGATTTGACATCTTTGTATTTAGGGGTGAACTAATTACAATAATACAAAGATGAAATTTTACAAAGTTTGAGTACCAACCATTTGGAATCTCGTTTTTTATAAAGTTGAATCGGGATTAAAACAAAGCATTAAAAGAAGAAGTGATTTGAACCTCTTTCAACAAACCTTCACAAATAATGGATACACAAACACCAATCAACAAAGAATAATCACCGCCTAAAGAATACATAGGTCGACACCTACCCAATTGGAAGAAGAAAGAAAGGATCAAGTGTTTTAACCGCAAAAAATATCACAAAGCAGATATACGCCGTCAACTTACGTGTTTCACATGACGGTCAATGAAGCACTAAGACTATCAACTACAATACGATATTCCACCGAAATTCAAAGGATACAAGAAGATATTGGGATATAAAGCTTTTAAAATATCGCCTATTCAATCCAAAGCAAGAAATGACATGAGATTATATAAGATACACATTATAAATACCGCTAACCAATAACTTAAATTTAGATTTTACGTCCGTGATAAACCCAATTATATAGAATAAGATAGCCTATATTAATAAGTCACCGGCACAAATCTTTTACGCTCAATTAAGAGTGGACAAACAAGCAAGATCACATAATCCAAACATACAAAGCGAGCTTTTATTTTCGACAGTATGCACCATATAAATCGCAGTTCTCAAAAGCAACATGAAACAAATGGTCGATAACATGTAAGAGAGCTTCAATCCAAAGACTACTACAAGCATAAAGCCTTCACACTACAATCAAGAAATTACCACCCGCCTCGTAAGACGGGTGATAAGAATCGCTCATATAAGCCGTGATCAAAGTTAAAAGATAACGAGAGCCGCGAATTAAAGAAATATCAAGGCAAACGTTAATTCTACCACGTAGTTTTCGGATATCAAAAAGAAATATGCAGTTCGAACGACAATAGCGAATGTAAACTACGCCTACAGAACAAGACCATCTACAAGCCAGACAAAAGAAATCTGTGAGAGATACTATCGCCGATGCTCAAGGTAGAATTCAAAGATAAAAAGCCATATCTGAATTGAGACACACAAGGTGAGGAGAATGTTATGATCCCAAATCCTCAAAGTGCCAAAATACAAAGATACAACATTAATCCATTACAGATATTCGTAATAAAAGCCCAAAAGACCGATGAGAAATTACAAGAACAAGCATGTAACAACCCGTAAACAATATACAACAGTAATAGATCCAACTTATTACAACAAATGACAACAAAGAAAATAAGACAAATAGAACGGCCAAATAACGTAATCCAAATAGCTGTCACTTAAGGAAATCGAAAGAACTCAAGAATCACGTTTCGACATTTCAACCAACTGATATTCCATAAAGACGTAGTTAAAGAATCAAGAAAACGATCCCATCTAACGTAAATCGCTTAATGTAGTAAGCAGCCAGATAAAAGAAAGATCCAAGCATAGAAAGAAATTGAAAACTATAAACAGATCAAAGTCAAATGTAATAATCAAGAATTTCGAAATGAATCCAATTCGCCTTTCCCCTTTCTTCTCTTCTTCGACGTTTTGCTTTCTCATCGAACCACGCGATTTCACGAATCGCTGCTCGAGTTTCCGCCCCTCGTTTAGTGCTACCAACCGCCAAGAAAAATCAACAGAAGACATATTAAGGTTGTTAATTCAATCTATTCATCTAACGATCATAGCACGCTGCATTCATCACGGCCAGCTCAGAATCAAACCGCCGTTAGAAGGCACTGCAATCCATTACTCAAGCAATCAATGATTAAGAAATGACTAGTGAGACGAAGATCATTCACAACCGAAGGCAAGATTCGGCCAAGTAGAATTTAACGGAATATGGCCAACACTTAAATCGAAGTCAACTCAAAATCAATCGATTAAAGTTGTTTCGTACCCAATGCAATGAAAACGCCCAATCCGTAAAATACTGTATCATCGGTGCTCGAGCTATTTTCCTCGATTAGCCCAATACGCCAATCGGGTCCCTGGGTGAGATTTGAAGATTCACCTCCGAGTCGACTCGCCAGTGTTTGAACCCGGCCGCTTTCCTCGATCCGCGATGTGCGCCTTTTAACGCTGGCCGCTGGATGCCAAGACTTGATTGAAGTTCTTTCGAGAATCGTGCGCCGCTGGATTGCTTTGTTGTCCGACCGCCTCGACTGCTTTCGATCACGCTATGATTGCTTCGATGAATGGATTACGCCGATTGAAGCGCTTGATTTTGATTGAATCATCCGCGGATTGAAAAACGGCCGTTTCGATCGTTGGATGAAGCTTTTGAATTAACCTAACCTTATACTGCTTGATTGTTTTGCTGACAGCTAGAGCCGCCGAGGAGCTCTGTGGAAGAACGGGAGAGCGGATCTGAGGAGAAACGGCGATTTCTCCTGAGGAATGCTGGTTTTCTGTGAAAACCTAAGTGGCAGTGAGGAAGAGACGGCGAGAAAGAGAGACCGAGAGCTAAGTTCCTTTCTCAAATTCTTCGATTATTCCCTTTTTGGCTGATCTCTATTTATACGATTTTTTCTTATGCCGGATCTAAGCTACTTATGCAGTTCTAATTACTTTCGCTAAAATAACCGATTGGATGATCGCTTTTACTGGCTGTTGCCTTTACTAATATCACGTATTGAAATGTCGAGCTTCGATTCTTGAAGTTTTGCTTCCTCGATTTTAAGTTACAATCACGATTATTCTCATACCGAGCCCTTATTTCTTCTTATTTTCATTGTTGTCATGTAATAAGGATCTATTCTCGTCAGATATTGTTTCGGGTTTCAGACTATTTCATTGTAATTTCTCTCGCCTCGGAGCTTTTATCGCTCAATATCTCAGAATGGATTCTTAATGTCAGATGTCAGATTTTGGCAGGATTTGGGATCATAACATTACTCCTCACACTAACTCGTCTCAAGGTCACCAATATGACTCGCTTTTTACGCTTATTCCTACCTTCGGAAAGATCACTGATAAGATTCTCCCTGATTTCTCTGCTTGTATAATGGTTATCGTTTCATCTCAGAATAGTTTCGCTCCTTATCATTCGGCTTATATTTCTTTACTGATATCCCATGTTCTTGCTAATTCCTTCGCTTGATATTTCTTTAATTCGCTTCCCAAGATTTTCTTTCGATTCAAACTTATAACAAGTTTCGATTACTATCCGCCATCTTCCAACTGAATTTGTAATTTTACCGATCAGAAGCAAGGCCATTCAGATTGTAGTAGCCTTGATCAGTTTCTCTTCTATGTTATCTACCATTTGTTTACGTTGCTTGAGCTTCCCGATGATATGAGTCCGTCAACCTATCAAAATAAAAGTTCCTTTGTATGTTGACATGTGATATCGCTCGCTTATCCCTCTTAATCGAGGTCAGAAAAGATTTTGTCACCGACTTATTAATACGCTATCTTATTCTATATAATTCTATCTCGACATAAAATCTAAGTTATTTGCTACAGATTTATAATGCCAGATACTTATATAATCTCTACTATTCATTTTACCGGATTGAATGACCGATATTTTAAGCTCAGATCTAATCGCTCTTCAGATCCACCGAATTTCGTGGAATATCATGTATTGATAGTCTTGGCCTCTTCATCGACCATCATAAGGCACATAAGTCGGCCATATATACGCCTCATGATATTTTTCCTCACGCTTAAAACACAATCTTTTCTTTCTTCTTTCTTCTAATCAGTGTCACTCAGATTGCTAAAGTCATTACTTTGATTATTGCTGTTGATCGCTTGTGAGTAAGAAGGTCATTGTCAGAATTGTTTTAAATACGGAGGCCGATCTGATTCTAAGATTGTTACATCATCACCAAATGCCCTCCATTAGTTTGGTTAACTAAGGTCAGAAAAGAGGTCACCAGAAGGTCTCACTTCTCTTTTAATGTCATGTTTTAACTCGATTCAAAACAACTCAAAAAAATCGTGAGGGATTCTCAAATCCTTTCTTCAAACTCATCAGAAATTGATGCATCATGGATTTTAATTAGCAAAAGTTCACCCCTTAAATCTATGTGACAAAGATGCCAAATCTTTGCATAACTTGTTCTTTTTGTCCACGAGTTTAAATTGCTTATTAAGATGCATATATCGATACCAAGTGTAGTCCATCCATGTAAACAGGCAATTAAGAACTTCGTTCTTCCGATAAATTGTGATATTGAAAGTACTTCCGCTTGAACAAATTTTTAGGTTGTCCATTAAATCGCATATCTATTTTAAGAGATGTGATGTGTGTTGGAATAGATTGAATGATCACATACCCTGATTTGAGGTTGTTTTTCCAATGCTTTCTATCAATCAATCTTTGATATTTCATTCAATGCCATAGATTGATTGTTTTCATTTTTTTGTTCACTGCTTACACATTCATCAATAGTTTTAGTGTATCTTGTGCCATCCGCCATTGTTTGAGGTTTGAATCAACGAGTACCAATGATACGAAGCTATTTTCTGATTAGTCTAATACGGCTAATCTGCTTGGGTGAGATTTGAGTTTGATTCACCTGAGTCATGGTTTGTGGGATTAAGACCGTTTTGCTCCAATTGGTCTGAAGTTCGAAGTCGATTCGCCTCAGCTTGACTCCGCTGAGTGTTGGAACCCTACCGCTTCTCGATCCGTTATTCTTTTAACGCTGCCGACGCTAAGACTTGACAGTTCTTTGAGTGAATCGCGGCGCCGTTGGATTGCTTTGTCCGACCGCCTCGACTGCTGATCATGTGTTCTGATAACTTCAAATTAATGGATTATGCCACTTTCTCCGGCTTGATTTCTGGGATCAACAGCCGTGGATGGAAATTGGCGCTACGTTTCGTCGCGCTGGATGAATCGCTGAATTAACCTAACCTTTAATGCTGTTGTTTTTTCTACGCTCGAGCCGGCCGAGGAGTTCCCAGAAGAACGGGAGAGCGGCCGGATCGGAGGAGAACGGCGATTTCTCCGGTGGAATGCGGTTTTCCGGGAAAACCGAAGAACCGATCGAAGAAGAGAAGAAAAGGGGAAGATCAAGAGCTAAGTTCCTTTCAAATTCTGATAATTCCCTTCGCTTTTTGATCTTTATTTATAGTGATTTCTTCTTTGATCTGCTACTTATAAGCCTAACTACTGCTAAAAATAACGACGATCGCTTTTACTTGCTTGCCTTTATGGAATATCGCATTGAAATGTCGAGCTTCGATTCAGTCGCCTGATTTTAAACGACAACCATGATTATTCATACCGTTGCCTTATTTCTTCTTATTTTCTCATTGTTTACCGTTTGTAATAAGTTGGATCTATTCTCCAGATATCGTTTCGGTTTCAGATTGTCGTAATTTCTCCGCCTTTGGGAGCTTTTATTGTCAATCTCAGAATGGATTCTTAATGTCAGATGTCAGATTTTAGCACTTTGAGGATTTGGGATCATAACACATACACTTTAAAATTAATGTTACATTTCTTTGGGCTTGTCAGACGTATTTGGACTTTGCACGGAGATAGAAGCGCTCGCGTTTGTGCATATATTTTCATTTTAAAGCGTTTCTTCGTATGTGCAAGCCACTTTAGTCTAGTGGTCTAGTGCTTAGAGATTTTGGATTCAAAGCTTCGCACATGCGTTGTGTGTGTGTGAGTTTGCAATTAAATTCACTCTAATATCTCAAAAATTCACTTCTTCGTATTTTGAAAGATGCTATGTTAGGCTAGCATAGCATTGATATTTTCTCTAATTACATTGACTGAACTTTTAATGCTGAAGGCCAACCCACTATTTTAGCAAGCAACTTTTCACTTGGAAGTTATTTTTAGAGGTGATCTTATATTCCATTAAGGTCAATTGCATCTATGTTAGGTGTAAGACAACATAAATAATACCCTTTATGTAAAATGATGATAGTTTATAACTTTGTCCAAATTTTGATGGCTTAAAGTTGAGTGATTTTCATTAATTAAAGGGGATTCTAGACATGTACAATTTCTTTACAATTTACAGATTTCACTAACAAAAGATGGTATTTACTCTAGAGAAGGTAGGAGTGAATATATTACATCCGAGGCCAAGTCAAAAGAGGGATTGCATTAAAAGAATCATTGGATAGGTTCATTTGAATTCATAATGCTTAAGGTTGACAACTTCTAATGCAACAAAGGTCTGAATGATGAAAGTGTGGTGACTGGCAAAGGAATTCATTTTTATGTCTTGAAGAAATTGTCTTGTTGGAAATGATTAATGGTTGGCAAGCTTCATCAGTGCTACATGATATTTTGTTCTCAATTCTAAAATGCACCTTGTTAATGGGTCATAGATTTTGGGATGCATACATTCATAAAGTTAATGTGTGATTTGGAGATTTTCCTTTGTATAAAAATTGATAGTGGCAATGTATTACAAATGAGGTATTTTGTTAAGCTTATTGGTATGTATACATCTAAGTTTAGAAACATTTGCTCTTGGCAAAAGCATTGGAATCGCAATGACTGTTGCTCTTAAGAAATCTAAAGATGGAACCTTGGTAGAACACGAGGTAGAAGCATATTAGGTTCACAATAGTATTTGATGAAACTCATCAATAACATTTTGACAATTTATTCATGACTCTCTATGGCATTATTGTGTTTGGAGCTTTTTGGTTGAGTTTTACAGGCTCAAAAATGGTTTGTGTGCACAAAAGACCTGATGATGCAGCTGTCATTGTTGTAGGCGATGTGGGTTAAGGTGCACCAAGTGGGATGGTGCATGTGATAGCTAGAGTTAGAGGAGGGAATGGCACGGGTGTTGTATATTTGAAGAAGATTAATAGAGACAAACCCAAGAGCAAGTAGGGTAAATTCTATTACGTTCAATTTATTATTATCATTATTATTATTTTTGAAAATTATTAAAATTGATTCAATGGCTTAAGAAATTATGGGCATGTTTGGAAAATTGTTGAAAATTTAATTTACTAATTAATATGGTTAATTATCTTTTTTTGTAATGTCCATTTGGTTTTAATCCTAAGCAATAATTGAGTTGAATCGGCTTATCCAGGCCAATGCCTTCAATATATAGTTTTGTTATCATATGATTACACATATACATGCATTTATCATGCGGTAATTTGAAATCAATCTCAAAATGTGTTATACAAAAAATTGTGTAATTTCATTTTTTTTCTTTTGTCATTTCCCATGAAGTGTAATTCTAAGTTAGCATCATGATGATTTGTTTATTGTAGTGAAGTTCAAAGTGAGATAATAGTGGTTTAAAAGGCTATAAATAAGCCTTTGACTCAGGTTCTAAGTATTATGAGCTTATATTTTTTTTTCTTGTTGTTATACAGAGGAGGTAGAGGGAAACACACTTTCCCTTAACTGTAACTTGACTTGGTTGCATTCCTAGTTAGTTGTTGATGATAATGATTTTTAGAAGGTCCACACATATTGACTTTTTTAAGTGTGTATTTTATTTTAACTTAATGTTTGTCATATTTTTTAGAAATAATTTAGGTTGTTAACTCATCATATATTCATATTCATATTCATATTCATATTAGTGTTATCGAGTGTCCTTAACAATGGTTTATTCAATGCAACTGTGGCGTGTGGTGGTGATTCATGCAATTTGAAAGGCTTTGCTAATTTGTGTAGCACTTTTGTGGCATCCTTAAGAAGTAGCCAACGAGAAGTGGATTAGGTATAATTTTGCAAGAATATGTGGGATGATGTATGTGGCATTAGGGCCAAAAGATAAGCCTCTTACTAAATTTCTAGAAGTTTGTATAAGTTGTTGTTGAAGCACCTCAATTCAAATAGGATGTCCCACAACTCCCCCAAATGTTTGTATTGGTCTTCATAACATCTTTTAGGGTAGGTCAACAAAATAACATAATATAGGTAGGAAGAAATCTAGAAGTGTGTATGAAGTCTTGTAATATACTTGAAGAGTTGCATTATAATAGCATAACAATAGTAATAACATAACAATAGGAGAAAGTTCTTGACCACATTTCTAAAGATATGTATGGTTAGTACTTTTATTCTAAAGGAGAGCAAAATTCAATTTACCACTAACGTTTGGTCAATAAATTTGAAGTAACTATGCTAAAGCCTTACTCTAGTGGTTTCCTATAAGTATACACCTCAAAATATTTTCGCAGTGCTTCACCATCCCCATAGGATTTTCAATTATTCAAAATTCAATTATTTCTTTTGATGACTTCATGATGGGGTTCTAGATGCCTCTTTGGTGTGGAATTATAGTCCTCATTGGAAAACTCTTCTATGGACGATCGAAGATGACCCATATAGTTTCATCGAACACTATATTTTGAAATTTATGGCTTATCATTATGATGATTGCAACCATCAACTTGATGATATGCCTATAAGGAGATCGTGGGATTTGATCACAGGGCCATTTCTCTCGCTTTTATGAGTATAAAGAGGCTTTGGGCATACTCAATGGCTTTTTGGCCAATAATCACTTTTAGGTTCAATGGATATACTCAATGGCTATGGATCTGAAAATGGAAGTCAACAATTATATCAATTTATTTTTGTATTATCCTATATTACATACTCTGGTTGAAGTGTATGTGAATATTACTTATTTATGTTTAAGTATGTGTATTGATATAAAATTGTTTAATTTGAATTGTGTATTGTTATAATGTTTTGATATTTGTGACCTTATTTTGTTAGTGGTGTGATTGTGGTGAAGTGTGTATGGTTTCCTTTGACCGTCTCTTTTTTGCGATTGTAATGGATGTAGGATTGATTGTTTGGTAACTTGAAAAAGTATCACTAATGTTTTTGTGTGTTTTTGTGTATGATTTATTTACAGCTCCACATGGTTTAATTTAATTTTTTGGGAAGCGAGGCTTAAAATTAGCAAGCTTGACATTTTGTTTTGTGATGTTTAAATTGAAATATATGCATTTCATTCATGAATGCTAGTTTGTGTACATTAATTCAAGAGATGAGGTTCTTCTCTTGACTTGTGGATGCGAGCATTGTTTTTCATATGTTTTATTTATGCTATATCAAAACCAAAACTAGTGGTTTTGAGAAATGTGAATGTGTGTTTGTAAATTTGGGTTGATGGTGGGTAGGTTATGAAGTAAAAGCTTGCATCTTAGTATTATTATTGTTATTATGTATATAAATTTCTTGTGTAAATTTTTGGGGTGTGAGTAATATTTTCATATTAATTTTATTATTAGTGATTAACTTTGATTTAGTCCTTTTGCTAAATTTATATTTTAGATCTCTAGTCAATATGCATTATCGTGTGTGTTTTTGCTCATACTCTCACCTCTCCTTCTTTGTCAAAGTCACCTACATCTTGTGCCATCTTTGTCTTGTCTATTCATGAAAGCCATCGAGCTTTAACCTACTTATGTTGAAGTCAAATACATCTTTCCTATTGCAGTAACCATATTGTTTTACCTTCTTTGAAAGCTATCATATGCCGTTGTCTTTCTCAAGCTGAAGCCTCAACCATTGATGAAGTCATTCTATTTTCCTCTTATTTGAAGCTATCCTGTGCCAAAGTCGAAGCTATCTTCTTCAAAGCCTTATCTGAGCTCATGAACACGTAGGTGCATATCACTTTATTTAAGCATTTATTATGAATTTAGGTTAAAATTAGTTTATTTTAAATGGTTTAGTTGTTTTGCAAACCTAGGTGATTTACATGTTAACAACACTTTTCTAGATATGATTATTATGATTTTGATAAAAAAGTAATTCCTCATAAATTTTTGGTAATCAAGCCTAAAACTTGTTTTGTAACAATTATGTGTATCAAACAAAATTATTTTAAAATTAAAAAAATCAAATCATTTGCTTTTAGAAAACCTAACCCTTTACTTATTCCTAATATGATCATGTGAAAATCTATTTATTTGCTATTTAGTTTTTGATAATTATTTTTGCTTATATTAAAAATAAATGAACTTTATATATTCTTATTTTTTTATTGTGTAATAGGATAATAATTTTCAATATCAGCATTAATTTGATTGGTTACAATTTCATATAAGAGGAGATAAAAATTTTATGATTAAATGTTGCCAATTTAGAGAAAGTATGATTGATTGGAATGGGAGTTAATATAGAATCTTCATGTTATTTTAATCATAGAAAGTTTAAAGGAATATATTTTAGGGTCAGCATTCACTTGCTCAAACAACTTTGAGGCAGACATTTGATTGCTCTCTAAAATAACATTTGTAACATATGTATAGATTTAGGAAATGAAAAAGTTGGATGTTGATGCCAAGGAAAAAGGAAGAATGCCGCATTTAAGAAGGTTTTACTTCCTTCTTTCGGGCAAAGTGGTTCCAATCCATAGTGTAGTTCGCAATCAAGTTGACTCTTTTTTTGGGCATAGAGCTATAATCCCCTCCCAAAAAAAAGAATGTGTTAGGCTCTAGTATTATTGTAAGAGCATTCAATTTGCATGCTAGAGTTCATTTACATGAAGAAATTGCTCTAATATTTTATTCTATATTTTGGTTTAGTTTTTTCTTATGCACAATCAACAACACGATTATTGGATATATTTCTCCTAATTATAATCTTCAAGGACAACTTTACTTCAAAAAGAAAAAATCTAATGCTTGAGCCCATAATGGATGCTTGGAATGAGAAAAAAGTTACCATAGTTTGTGTTGGTTAGACAAATTGATGAAGATATCTCTTATTAATTTTATGGGCATCATAGAATGTAGGCTTATGTTTATAAATGCCATCGACTGTGAATGAGTTTACAAGGATAAATTTTACATTGCTAATGAAATTAAAGAAGTCATTATGGGGGTGGTTGTATATAAAGTGATGCAAATAATCACTAAAAATATGGCTGTGTATAGAGTTGTAGGAGCAATAATTGAGGCTTAATATCCTTATCATTTTTGGACCCCTTGTGTTGTTTATAGGTTAAATTTGATATTAAAACATATTTATGCTTCAAAGAATATAAAACAAAATCTGATCATTTTTGGATCACCAACATTATTGGGTATTCCAACATTATAAAAACCTTCATCATGAATAACTAAATGAAATTACCAATTTTCAACAAATTGTGAAGTAGAAAATATTTGCAATTATAGAGACTTATTTTACATCAACAATAATTATGCTTAGGCAATTCAAAATAATAAAATATGGATAATAGATTATGGTTGTTAGTGATAAGTGGAGCATGCATCATGAAGTAAATTTTGAGAAGGAAAAAAAAATGGATGACCTATGGTGAGTTAATATAGAATATATTATTACTTTTATGAAGTTTATATATGACATATTAAGTGTTGTTGATACAAGTAAGCCTTATCTTTACCTTGTATATGACATGTGAGATTCTGTGATAGAGAAGGTGAAATAGTTCATATATCGATATGAGAAAAAGAGAGATAATGAACCTTATTGATATGCTTATCCATAGATAGAATAAAAACAACAACCCCTTCATTGCTTCGGCTAACGTACGTCAACCTTGATGAAACAAATGTTATTTTATGACACTAATTTGATAAAATAGTGATTTTAGGACTTTTTTGGATGATGCCTATATAATTATGTTTCATTAGTATTTTGGTAAATAAATTGTTGGATGCTATTAGATTTCTACACTTTTAGAGTTATGTTGGTGGATAAATGTTTATCAAAAATATGATTGTTATATATTTGATTAACTATAAGTCTTCCAACTCATCTCATTCTATTGTGATGCCAAAATCTTCTGTGCTCAAGTGGATCTGCAAGTAATTGGTCAAAATACATTTATGTAAATTAGCATATGTTTGATCTGCATCTGCTGCCGCCATCCCTCCTACCATTTTACTGGCAGAATGATCCAACCAATGTATGCATCCTCATCAACACATGACATGTCCCAAGAAATCCTCAGACGTATTTCGTTTCAAGGACAATCTTAAGTCTACCTACTTAATGCAGGTTGTTTGTTTCATCAAGATACCCTATGATTCACAACTCAAAGTGGTGAGCTATCGAGAGCATACACGGCGTGATCGCAATATAACTAATGGACCCGCCAAATCACATGATAAGAGGATTTCATAACCGCTTATCTCGAGCCTACCGCAAACGCAGCTCGTGAGGGACACGCCATGTCACTTCTGAAAAAAAGATTGATTGAGAGTGAACATAACATTGATTACATTTTTTTTGAGTTTTTTAATTTGTCATCCTCGACAAATTGTTGCGGAAAGTGGATAGATTGATTTTGATTTAAGTTTTTAATGATATAATTTCATTCAGGCGATTTTTTTTTTTATTAACACTCAATTTGAGTTAATTAGATTTGAAAATAGAATCACATTTGAATATGTTTAAGAGGTTTAGATCACAACTCGCTACTAACGAGATTGGGATTAATTGCCACACCGACATAATCATCTTCGATATTTTCATTTGAACCTTTATTATAAGTTTTAGGTTTTGTTAACTGACCGCCCCAAGACTAAACCAAGAACTCAAAGATTCTCGTGATAATTAGATTCATAAGGTTGTATGCAGTGTATAATGATTTTAGCTAATTTTGTGTCAATTATGATATTGATTTCGATTATTTATTTATTTTCAACTTTAGCAAGCTTTTCTTTGACATTAAAATTCAGATTTGCAATCCATGTCGTCCAGCAAGAATTTATAATATTCACCTAAATAAATGATTTCGTTGATTTTAAATATCATAATTAGAATGAAATTCCATAATTATTAAAAAGAAGCCTCCATGATTTTTATAAATTTTGATTTAGTATTGTTCCTCATTCTGTCATGAAAGGCCAGATCCATGGCCAAGAATGCGCTTTTGATTGGGTGGTTTAACTCATTGTTTACTTAGTTTATTTGTCGAGCTTTTACAATTCTCCCAATTTGATTATGCTCAATTTACATCAATTTTGATAAGTTATATCGCTTCGATTTTGTTGTTTTGGCCCCACTTATGTTTATTAGATAAGTAATCACCTCCACATTCAGATAATGGTTATTAAACTCAATTTTGATTTATCCTTAGATTTTGAGTTTATTTCAAATTTGTTGTGAATTTGGCATTAAAACCCTCCCAAGTTCTAATTAAAGCTTGCTTAATTTTGAAGAATTTGCCAGAAAAGGGAACACACTTTGCCACTTCAATTTAAATCATAAAGGACTGCTATTAGAGTTTGTAACTTTAATACCTCCCCCCCCCCAAAGTTTGTGAGTCTAATATTAGCCTCCCCCAATTTTCACTTAGATTTTGAATAAATATTCTATTCTTTCTAAAATTTGCTTTAAAGACTCCTTTTTTTTTTTCATTTAACTTTATAAAATTAGCTGCGGGTTTTCTTACTTAGCACTTTTAAGTTAGCCTATTTCATTCTCCCATTTTTCTAAGTCAAAAGATTTGAAACCTCCTTGCCATTCCAGATGGGATGCATCTGGTGTTTTGGCTTTTGACACCCCATCGAATGGTGTGTCTCATGACATCACGCCTTCTTTTTTTCATCTCGTCATACTCTACTTAGACAACGGTCTTCAAATCTTCAAGAATATATGCAATGCAATATATAATTATCCCATCCTTTTTTTTTAAAGTCTGGAAATTAGACAAAATTTCTGCAGCATTTCCCCTAGGGGGAGCAACATCTAACAACTGGTTTGGCTTACTTGACGCCTCATCGAAGGAAGGAAATGTGTCTTCATGACAGAACCTTCATCTCCTCATCGATCACAACAATTCTTCAAACCCAAAGAACATATATATATATATATATATATATATATATATATTCACATTCACAAAATCACCACATGTTCAAATATTGCATGGCAAAAGAACGGTTGGTATGTGATTGAGAATATAAGGAAAGGACGAAAAAAATAAGAAGATCGACATTCTCGATGACATTCTTCCCCATTTGCGGCGAACGAAGTGGAACGCTAAAGAATGCGATGCCGGAAGTCGAAGGAAGAATTCATCGACGACATTCTTCTCCGAGGCGCAATTAACGGTAAAGAATGCGACGAAGGAAGAATTCGGCCATCGACGACATTCTTCATTTGTGCAAATGGGGTGGTTAAAGCAAAGAATGCGTCGAAGCCCCGGTCATCGACGACATTCTTCCCGATTATGAACTAAACGGACTTAAAGAAAGAATGAACGCTAGAAGTCGAAGGAAGAACCATCGACGACATTCTTCCCGATTGCGGCGAAATGGAAATGCTTAAAGAAAGAATGCGAGAAAGTAAAGGAAGAATTCCCCATCGAGATTCTTCCCGACGGCGACCGCTAAAACGGACAAGTTTGTGAGGCTGACGCCAAGCACGGCTGGTTAGCCGTTGGTCCGGTCTCGTCTCAGCCAGAGCAGAATAACGGCCGACGCTGGTCGGTTGTTCTGAAATGAGACAAATGAGCTGGGGTCTGAGCTGGCCTAAGAGAATGGTTGAGAACAGGATGGTCTGCGGTGAGCTGAGCTTAACGCGAGAAAAGGCCAGAAGGGATCGCTGAAGGGTCACGCACCGGAAGGCACGGGCAACAGTGTAATAACCTGAGAGGGTCATGCCGCTTATGGCGTAACGCACAACAGAGATGAATTACCGAATGGTCGAATAGAGAGAAAAAAAGAGAAAACTGAAGAAAAATCTTGAAAATGGGGAGGGGATTACCCTTTTTTTCTTTTGTTTCTCACATGAGGGAGAGAGAGAGAGAGAGGGCAATTTTTCAGAATCAGGGAGAGTGGTTATTTTCATAATAGGGGAGGATGAGAGGGAGAGTGGGAGAGAAATGAGGGAGTTGAGGAAAAATGGGGTGAGTAGTTTTTATTTTATTTTATTATTATTATTTTTTTCAGAAAATTGAAAATAGGGGGAACGATTGCAGAGGGTAATTTGGGGATTTTTAAATTTTTTTGAATTTATTAATTTTTTTATGTATCGCGACAAACATACCAATATATATTTAGGTAATTTCATCGCTCAACGAATGGCATCCGCTTCGGACAAGCTTTGTTCAGCCGGCCAAAGTCAATCAAACCGAAATGCGTATCGCCGCTTTTGCTCGCTCGATTTTCGCGCAGACTTGTTCGAATTGAGTGTGAATAGTCTTTTTTGATAGATTTCGCCGCTCAAGCCGCGCGATCAATTGAACGGATGTTGTTTGACTTACGTACGCTTTCCGACCTTGACGTTTGACTACTGAGCCGCCGCTTCATCGTCATTCAATATTATTTCTTCACCAATTCGACATTCTGAACGCGATGGAGAAGTCCGTTCGTCAATCGGAGGTCATTCGAGTTGATTTCGGCGACGTCCAGTGCATTTTGAACCCCGATTTGCGCACTGTCATTTCTGAAGTCCGTCGAATTCGATTTGTAGGCTTGTTTCGACTTGTGGCACATATGTGGAGGTCAACACATATTAGATTTCAAGTTTACATGTATATATTGGAATATCTTTTATTTTTTTATATGCCCTGTATGTGGTATCATCTTGATGCTAAAACTCTTTTTTTTCTCGATATCTTGCATTAGATTTTCATAATGTCCTGCATCATATCTGTTGAGGCATGGCAGTTATGAGTAATAGCAACGGATGCCTTAGCCCTAGTGTGGTGTTTGGCGAGATATGATAGGAAGGTATCTTAGATTGACTGACATCTTGTATTCCATGAATAGAATGTGGTTGTCATTAGAGCAACAGATCTATTGGAATATGTCTAGTAGCAAAGAGAAGATTACAAGGATTTGGATATGGAAGAGGTGAAATTTTACAGGCCCAATCTCTATGTATGGGTTACTGGGTCATTGCATGAACTCGTTCATAACTATAGCTGGCTTGGTATTATAAGCTTACCGCATGAGTAGATCAGTAACATTGAAGTACATCCATTGCACTGCATGATTGAGTGCTCGGAAGTATGCATTTGCCATGTAGGGCTCTTTACCCCATAAACAAGCATCTAGATGTATGCGGATTTGCTTCAAACCTGCATTCTTTTGAGCACTTTTTAATAACAGTCTATAATTCCATCCTGTTCCAAATATTGGTTTTATGGTCATATAGACAATATGCATTTTGGTCATTTGGCATAGGAGGTGGCTGCCAGACTTACCATGGGTTTAACTATTTAATACTATATTTAATTTTCATAAATATATACTGCAATATAGTGGCTTCCCTTAATGTGTGGTGAAGCGTGCTTACCCTACAATCTTATCATTTGTTCAGATATCTAATTGCATTAACTTTGCAGGATGATGGATGTAATTTGTTGATGGGATTTCCTTTATATTGTGAACGAAGTTTTTGAAAAATTTAGCTTTCTTTTATTTGTCATGAATCCATTAGCCAATAATAGTCCATGATTTTATTAGGTTGGAATGCCCATTCTTTTATCCTTTTAGGTATTGATGCTATTACCTTAACGCTGTCAAAAAGATAGTATCTGCAGTTAGACGTTCTGTTGATATTACTTTCAGTAACACATTCCAAGCGGTTTTCTGTTAGGCTGTTCAGATTGTCATTCTCACATAGTTTAATTAGCATCTTTTTTCTAATGTTCTTTGTAGATAGTTTATACTTCTGTTTGTTTAGCTGATGCACCGAGCGAGCCTTCTGATTTCTTCCCACTGTCAGTATTTTATCAAGAGAGGCTTTCAGCTGCAGGCCGAACTAGGTTTGGATTGCATGGTTCTTTCAATCTTATGCTTCCTTTGTGCCTGAAAGGTCATTTCTTATGCTTTTTTCTGGCACTGATGATTAGTTGTTTTGTTTCAGTGGTGGATTTTTTAAACGAGAGGGCAGAGCCAAAGATCACGAGGTGCAATAATTTTTTTAGATAAAGTGATACAGTTTTGGTGTCTGTGCAAATTCACAGTTTTTTTGTTTTAATCAAATTTAATTGCACATTCAAATTTATGATTCAATTTCGCATGTGCAAATGCGTTCTGCTTACAATCTGCTACGTAAAATGTCCACAGCCAACATATAGTCACCCTAACCCTTGTTATGGTGTTGCATGTTGAGGAAAATGAAATTAATTGGGAGTTAAGGTAACGTATGATGAAGTTGCTACTGTTTGACAGTTCTCGGGAATCTTTTATATGATATATTATACCCTAATATGCTGTCGGGAGATTCTTAATTTATGGCTTGATATTTTAGATCTACTGGATGACTTGGAAATTTCTTTATTTGTACATGATGATATTTTGAATGTTGGATCTAATGAATAAATGATAACAACTTTCTAGAATATCTTTTGCCTTTGCAAACTATAATACCTTTGTCTTTCTCGGACCAGGTTTATCTTAAACAGTAAGCTTGGATGCAAGTTAAGTACTATTATTAAACTTAGGCTTTTTTTATTTCTATTTTTTTGTCTTTTTTTTTCGTGTTCTGTATTAGCAAGTAAAACTGCCTATTTAATTTGTTGCGGTTCTCAAAAATAAAAAAAATAAAAAAAATAAAAAATAACAGGTGAAATCATATTCTTAGTCAAAGACTAATGTGAAACTTAGAAAAAAACAAGGATCCACCCATTATGCCTGAAATGTGTTGTCCCTTTTTTTGAATGCTGCAAACTGAGTTTATTAGACGGCTGCTTGCAGGTTCTTATTTGCAGATTGATAGATAGACCATTGCGTCCAACGATGCCAAAAGGTTTCTACCATGAAACTCAGATTCTATCATGGGTATGCTTCTATGCTGTATGCTTTCTTGTTTGATATCTAAACATTTTTATGAATATTTTGCCTTATATTTTACTACCAATTTTATCCCATATTGCTTGGATATCCTTTGATTAAAGGAACTGAGATGATATTGGTGTTCTTATGTATGATTTATTAACCTGGTTTAAAAAATGAGCTGACAAACTGAAGCAGTTTTACGAGTTAAATCAATTGCCAATTAAACGGTAATATTTCTGGAGTTACAGTAGCCAATGAACAGGATTTTTCCTTTTAAGAGTTGAAAATTCTGGAAGCACATGATAAATATTGCAAAGCTTAAGAGTGGAACATATGAAAGTTCATAAAGGGTTTAGTTAGATTGTTAATATATTTCTGGGCATTATGGTCTTTAAGAGAATTATTTGGTTCAAGTTACTTGTTTTAACTATGATATCCTTTTCAGGCTTGATCATATTTGGTTTGAGGGTTAGTGTGTGTGTGGTGTGGTTGCGAGGCTATTGGAGGACTCGGATGGAGCAAACTTGGGGTTTGGCATTTGCGCTAAACGTTAGAGGTGAGGGTTTGGCATTTGGGCTAAACGTTAGAGGTGAATTCTTTTTTATTTGAAGTGGAAGAGTGAGCAAGGAGGCTGAGAGCTTGTGGGGATTTCAGATTTGTGAGTTATTTCAAGTTATGTGTTCTATACATAAGTGAGCAAAACTAGTGATTGGTAGGCCAACATAAGGATTTTGTTCGCAGGAAGACCATACTGAAGTCAGCGAGTAATCATCGAAGTAAGTAAGAATTAAGATAGATTTATTAGAATTTTCTCTTTGTGTTGAAGAGTGAGGGTACAAAGGAGAGCCCCACTTCTTGTGGGTAATGATAATCATAAATCTCTTTAGCTTCCGTTGGAATAAGGTTTTTATAGAGGTGAGGTTGGGTGGTAGTTCAGTTCTTTTTATGAGATCGATGCAGATGGAGGGAGTCCTGTTGGATGAAATCCCCCTGATTAAAGGTTATCTTATTCTCCTCTTTATCAAAGGGTTAAGAAGCACCACATTTTATCTTTGAGTTTCGTGTCAGATCATTCTTTCCTTGGAGGTGACACATCTTTGGATGAGGCCTTTAAGCTTTGAACTCTATGTGGCTAATAATTGAAATCAGGCTGTAGAGTGGCTTAGATTGGTATTGGGCGTGGTTTGATTTGGACTCTCAGGTTTTGGTTGATGCCTTAATATTTGTGCCTAATTTTAGGGGTTTAATAGAAGAACCTTCATGCATATTGAAGCGAGCTAATGACTGAGATTTGGAAGTACAATCACTTCATCTTAACTTTCGTTGCATGGAGATTGCAGTTTCATGAATCTTGGTGCCTTTGTCCTGTGAGCCAAGATATATTGGTTGTTTTTTTAACGAATGTATCAACACCATGTGAATATTCGATCTTGTAAGATGTCCATGTAGAGGAGAGGTTGGTGATTTTTTTGTATAATGAGATGAATTGTCAAATTTATGTTATGGCATGCCATTTAGTCATAAAGGTGGTGGATGGATGAAAGAGATCCATGTGAGTGATCATGGAGAGACAGAATGTAGTTGACAGGTGGACGAGGCTAATACCTTTGGGCGAGAGATGGCAGGAAAGAATGAATTAAGTGGTTGGGAATATAAATTGAGATGAGGAGGAACATTGCTAACTGCAAAGACTGGAAGGGGGAATGGATTGAAAGAGCAGGTCAAGAAAAGAGAAATTGAAGTTCAGTGATGGAAGGAGTGCAGAATTTTTGTTGGCACTTGGTTTTTGTAGGCCCATAGGACAAGGATTAAGATCTTATAATGAGCTGTGATGGTGAAGAGAGGTGAAATTAAGGTGGAGTTCGGGATCTTTTTGGTCTTGAAATGGATAGCCGAGGTTGCTGCTTTATTATTGAATAGTGAAATAAAGGTTATTGTATATGCTATTGCATGTTGGGTTATTATCTTGTTATTGCTTGAGAATGTGAATGTATTGTTACCATAGTTCGAGGAAGTCAGCATTGTGACAATGACAATCCTTTTATACTTGACATTCCTGTAACAGTGGTTATTATATATGCTATAATCGAAATTTATTTATGATTGTACAGTTTTTGGCTATGCTATTTTATTTTAACATATGCTTACTTCTGATGTGTTTTGAAATGTTGAATACTTATTGGTTGGGCCATCAATCTATGGAACATATATGGAAAGAAATGATTAGATGGTCTTTTGAAATTTTTTTTCCCTTTGATATCTTTTTCTATTTCTTGGAAGCTTGAATATGCATAACAATGTTCCTTTAATCTTGCAAATTAGAACGAGAAGGGAGGAGACTAGAAGATAAGAGATTGTTTGACTGAATTTTATTATGTTATTTTGTGTAGATAACATGAGTAACTGTAGATAAAAAGGTAAAGGAACGACTTCAAGGAATGAAATTCAGTCATATTACATATTTATATTCCATATTTGCAAAAAAATTGATTTCCTTGTTGGATGATTTTTTTTATACAAGAGGCCTTTTCTTAGTATCATTTTGAGGTACCTTAGAATGTGATTGAGATATTCCAGACATTCATTGAAAGTTGTTCATATATTGGCTTAGAACATTAATATGAAATTCAATATCAGGATGGGTGAGAGATAGGTCTATGAGTTTGCCTATAAAGCCTTGATATTTGTTTTTATCAATAAGTGCGCTATTAGCGCTAATCCTGATTTTTTTGGTTGAATTTATTGTATCCTATTTTTTCTATTGGAGGTTAGAAACTTCTCACATATCATTCCTTTTTAATAATTGAATTTCTTTCATTTCAACTTTCTCTCACTTGGAGGTTTTGAGAGCTTGACAAACATTGTTTGGAATTTCTGTATTTTATCAAGAGAAGTGACCGAAGTACGAACTCCAAGTGAAAGCCCTTTACAAGTCATGAAAACACGGAGGATGCTTGACCTTTCTCCTTTAAGGAAATGGGACTGTGAAGATCGCTATCATCATTTGTAAATTTATTATCACTAGTTTGTACTTTATTAATATTTGAGTTATGTTTTGGTGTGGGTTCTTGGTTGTTTTATTTTGGTTACCTAGATTAGACATGAAGCTTATTCTCCATTGATTGGGGTATTTATAAAATGATGAAGGAGGTTGCAGTTTTAATTTAGCTTTAGTATGTTGGATGTGTTGATGGTAGTGATAGTAAATGATCAAATAAGTTATAAACTTGAAATTCTTGATTTTGTATTTTCTCTCCTTGAATATCAATTTTGAGGAATAAGGATTGTGTTCAAGACTTCAAGGAAAGTTATGTCCATGGTATTATAAATTTTTTAGTGATCAGAGTATAATATTTATATGTTGATTTGAGCAATTTGTAATAAAAAGATCATTGATAGCTTTATGGTTTTATTTGCTTTGATGATGAAAATGGATATGATGGAACATTGAACATCCAAATATTTTTTGAAGGAATAAAAGAATTGATTTTCATTTTACTAAAAGAGAAGGGTTTGAAATTTTAATAATTATGAGAACATTTTATTAATGAGATATGTAGTTGTTTGTGCAGCTTATCCCCAAAGATACTTAGAAACATTTGTTATGAACATCTATAATCTATCGACCTCTAAGATTTGTTTATTTTTCTTTTAAATAAATTATTTTTTGTTTAGGGATGTTGACACAAGAGCTTAGGTGGATAAATTCTTTATATACGAGTTAATTTTCTAACTCTGATTCAAATTACTCTTTGGCATTGTCAAATTTTTGAGCTTGAATTTTAGATTATGGTGTTGAAATGTTTAAAAATTTTTCTATTTTGGATTTTTTTTTCGTCATGAAAACCCTAGTGAGATGGGTATGATATTGATGTAGGAAATAAATTATTTAGCTTTAGAGTTATTTGTTATTCTTGGTTGATTATAGTAAAAGTTTGGAATGTTTGTAGGTTTAATTAGTATATGAATTGTGAGTGCGTTTAGTTTCATGCAAAGTTTATATTGAAAGTCTTTTGAATTTTTGTTGGTGAATATAGGATGAATTAATCTTTCAAAGTAGGGTTTGGCATCTTATGTGGTAATACCATTGCCAATCATGACAATTATTATTTAAGGTAAATTTAAAATTTAAAGTGAAAGTTTTAGTAGATACACAAGTCATTGTTTGAACTCTTACCTTTCTTGAGAGATCAATCTTTAAAAGGTATAATTTTGAATACAAATTCACACGGCCAATTAACCCTAAGTTCAAGTCGTAAAAGTTATAAATATTAGATGATAAATTAACAACACAATTTTTATCTCGAGTTAGTTTACGACTAATATTGAGTTGCAATCTTGATTAGGCGCTAAAAGTTTAAAGTCATTGTCAAATATTTTGAGAGAATAATAGAATCTTTTATGATAGCTTTTGATAGCGACCCATCTACAATCTAGATATTATAATTATTATGGCATGGGTTGTATTTGTGGAGGATATTTTTGTTCACTAACACATGGTCTGATGCTCTTGAGTCTACTATTTAAGTAGTTGTTTCTTTTTGTTTGTAATTAGGGCAAATGAGAATTTACCTTTTAAGCAATCAAGCTTATTTTGGTGATTTTTGGAATAGGCTAATGTTGGGAGAATAGTTGTCTTTGGTTTGCTGTCTAGATGGTTGCAAGAGGATGGTGAGAACTACTGTGATTTTTCTTTATTGTTGGTTCTCTTTGGAAAATTTCACTCAAATACTTCATAACAAATTTTTGATGTTTTGTATCTAGATTTTTAACCTTGAAGTTGATTTTCAGTGTGGAGTTGGGATCTTCTTACCACTAGCTTCTTTGTGGTTGTTGTTACTGTATCATTTTTCACGAGGATTCTTTACATATGTTTTCATAACTTTTGTCAGATGAAAGATTGATTTTTAGTGTTGGTAAAGGTCTCATCAGCTTTGAGAAGATATTCTATTTAAAGAAGTTGTTGGCCTCACAGGAGTAGAACTTTAATGGTTCTATTATCAAATTAAAAGTTATAGTTAGGAAGTGGAGGATATAAAATAAAGATTATATTTCTCAAATTTATTTCTTTGTTTAGTGTAAGAAAATAAGATAAGAAGTTGTACATTACTAAATAAGTAACTAACTATCAAAAAGAAACAAATCTAAAAATAACCCTATAATTTTAGAATTCAAAATTAACTATATAATATAAATGGATTGTCATTGCCCACGAATTGTTGGATTGCTATATATAGAAAACTTTTGTCCATAAATTACTAAATTGGTATAGATGGAAAGCTGCTCTTGAGCTTTTTGTTTGTTGTTGATGGAAAGGTGCTGGCCACAAATTCGAGGTTATTTCAGCCTATTCAAATACGCTATGCTTTCTGCACATGGAATTGTAGCTAATTGCTGTGCAATCTTTTTATTGACTGTTGCTCTTGGAAAATATATTCGTAACATGATTGAAAATTGAGATTGACATTGTTATAGCTCATGCTATATGCTTTTTTTGCCATTCCCATTAATATTGTCTTCAATTGAGCTGTCCAATTGCATTGACCTCTGGGGAACACATTGACATCTTTTTTTGATATAATTAATATCATGTTGGCATGCAAATATATCTGAAAGAATTCATGACTTTTTAGAGTGATAAGCTCAAAAGAAGGTTTTCTGGTTTGGATTCTTGCAAATTTTAGATGGTTTAAGATGATAAAAATGATGGTTATTAATATCTATGGAGGGCTGTTAACTTCATGCGGGATAATGGTTCCTCCATTAAGGGGACTGGTATATTGCCCATGGCTTAAGACTGTGTTATGATGTTTCCATTCTGCAACGATATCATAAATGTACTTTTGTTGTAGATATTTTGTTCTTGGCACCACAAATAAGTTCATGCTGCATGTCATGTTATTAATGCTTTACTGCCATGGTTCTCAAGATTAAATACATCCATTCTTTTAATAGGTTTACAGCTATGATGGCATTCATTCCCCAGATTGTTTGGCTGTTACAGCAGCAGGCATAGCAGTGTAGGTCTGCTTAAAATTTACATATAATTTTATTCTTTTTTTAAAAAAAAATCATGCATACATTATTTATTTGCAGAGCTCTTTCAGAAGTTCCCAACACAAAAATAGTTGCAGGAGTTCGAATTGGTCTGATCAGTGACAAGTTTGTTGTTAACCCAACTACAAAAGAGATGGAGTTGTCAGAGCTTGATCTGATGCTTGCAGGAACTGACAGCGCCATCCTGATGATAGAAGTAAGCTTGTCATTATTTTCTGCATAGAACTATCATTTCCCCTCTGCATGAAATATTAATAAGACTGGCTATGTTGTTGGATCGCTATATTGGACAACACAGAAATCGGTTAAATATAGGCTGGTAAAACAAAAGAATTGTGCAGCATTCCTGTATACAAAAGAAAATGAGGGTATCATTTTTTGAATCAAAGATAGTGAAAATAAGCTTAATTAGGAAAAGATACACCAATAAGATTGGGAGCTAGAATTAATTTGATTGCAATAGAAGGGAAAGTTGTTTAGTATGAGAGAAAAGTCATGAAAGAGTGGGGAATTCAGGGGCGAGCGGCAGATTTAGGATAATTAAACCAATAGCTTTTCATGCTTAAGGATGCAATTACACTGTTATATATATTTAAGATAAATCCATATAATGTAAATAAAAAATATAAAAGTAAGTAAAAGAATATAAATTAATGTCTCTAATCACATCACCTAATACAATCTCAGTGACTCACACAGGTTGTGATCAGCCAGTTGCCATCAATTAAAACTATTGCTCTTGTTTGTTCTGAAATCATGACTGAGGGTTAATGCAATTTGGTGGGAGTTTATTTTGTTTTGTTTTCCTTGATTTTGGCTGTGCGACTTCAGTTGAAAGTCCAGAAATGTCTGATTCCATATCATCTTTCTTAAGTATCAGGTCACATATCTTGTAAGCTTCTTGGTCTTATTTTGACTGAAGGCTTCAAGTCCAACACAGTTACCTTAACATGGCATGAAGTTAATGTAACTTGTTCATCTTAAATTCAAAAAGATCAGTTAACCTAGGATTTTTAGGTGGATTTTGAGATCCTTATTGCACTCCTGCTATTTAGGCCTGACCATATGGAACATTGAAAGGAGTTACCGTGCAAATTCAGTGCCTTTTTTTGGTCATATTTCATGGTCCCATGCATCCTGACCATTATACAAAGCATGAATTCCAAATTCTTAGTTCGCAAAATGCTCCTCCCTATTATTTCCATTAATCTTTTTTTTGTCTTTTCCTGTTCCCTTTCTTAAGGCATGCTTGGATGTGGTTCTGGCTTTTTATTTAGTTTTTTGTTTGTTTATTTTTTCATAAAATAGCTAATAGTTTTAATAATCATGCTTGGTTAGTATTCGGTTTTGGAAACAAATAACTTTGTTTCTAGATAAATTGGATACACCACATGAATGAGATGTTTCACTTTTTTTTTTCAAAACATCTATTATGTTAACATGAAAAGATGCAGGTTCAATTATGTTTCTGGTGAAAACATAAACAAAACACTAAACATAATTCTAGCATGTCCTTTTTATGAGCGTATGACTTTTTCTTTGGTTGAAAATTGATGTATAACGTGTGACTTTGAATGATATAGTGGGTCCATCTTAATGATTGATATGTCACAAACAATGCTTATTCCCCAATGGAATTTGGAACCCAAAGGCAATGTTGAGTGATACGTATGTTATTTGTATTTGTTAACCTAAGCCAGATCATTATTGCTTGGGTGAGGCTCGGACTCCAAATCATCGGTTCTAGATTACCAGAATAAATATTTTTTCCCAATTTTTTACTCATTATCAGTTTTTGCATTTTGAAATAGTAGTTCTACTTAAATGAGTTTGATTTTAAATTTGTTTCAGGGGTTTTGTAACTTTCTTACGGAGGAGAAGTTGCTACAAGCTGTGGAAATAGGACATGTATGCTAATTTTCTGCATGTTAAATTTGCCCTTTGTAGTTTTTCTGTGAAATTTATCATTTAAAATGCTGTTGTTTTTTGTGTTTGGAGCTCCCTGTCTTCTTCTTTTTCAGTCTGTTTCATGTAAGATAAATTCAATATTTTTGTGTTGGTTCTTCTGTTTCTAAAATATATTGATTAGGGATGACTAGTGAAATTTTCTTTATGCTTTTTAACATTTTACTTGACAACTTTACGTGTAGAATTTCATCCGATGACAATTTACTTTTCCAACCCTTCTAGTTGCTATCTAACACTAAGAAGGAAAAAAAATGTTGATTCCTGTTCATGACTTAGATTTAAAATATTCTTATGGATTTCTCAGGGTCTGACAACCATAATGTTTTGTTGGTAGTCCTAAGTTGTAGGTATTGCTTGTATGAGATTTTAAAGAAAGATGTATATCAAGCTCTTCAAATATGTGTTTTCTGATTACGTGTAATTTTTCAAATAGCTTTTAAGAACCTAAATATTCATATTTACAAATGGATAGATCAAATATTGTTGACTTCCACATATGTTTCACAAGTCAAATCGAGAAAATATGACGAAATAGATAGACTACGAACACGATGCTGTTTTGATAGAAGTCGAAATGCTTTGATCATCATCAAAATCAATCGAAACAACCTCAAATCACCAAACAAATTTTCTTAATGCATCTAAAATATCAAAATTGACCAAGAGAGGCCCTTTGTATCACTTGATACTTGCGCGATGGAAAAGGTGAGCCATAGGTTTAGTTTTGTGCATAGTGAAGTTGGAGTGTCTCGATGTCATCCAAATGAGCTCCATTTGTGAAATGGACCCTCATGATACTGCCAAAACATCAAAATTCGCTAAATGAAGCCCCTCACAATCAATTTGATCAAGTACATTGCAAACGACGATCAATCGATGTGACGTCCCACAAATTGAGCCAAAAATCACCTACATCATTGTTGAAGTTGCATTGCGTCTGACACTCCAAAAATACATGAAAAAGAGGCGCATATCATTGGGTTTGTCTCACAAGAAAAGTCACGAAAATCATCCGCGAGCGAGATAGTGATGAAATTTGCAACAAGTAAACCAATTAAAATTTAACTAATTAGAAAAAAAAAAATTTAAATAGGCCAAAATAAAATAAATCTAGATTAAGTCATCTACATCATTATTTAAAATGATTAAATATATGATACATGTATATATATATATATATATATATATATATATATTTAAATTGAATTTTATTAAAACCATATCAGTTTTCATTTTCTTGTATCATTGTTTCCCATCAAAATTCTGCAAATCCCGATCATGTGCTATTGGTTTCGTCCCATGTGAGTTCACTTTACATAATCTTCTGTTTTCCTTCCATTCACGCATGAAAAAAAAGATTCAGTGGATTGGCCACTGAATTTCACGTGAACAGCCTTAGTCTTTCTTAATTTCCATTCCTCTCCTCCATTCCCGCACAAGCCAAACTCACACCATGGAGCCCAATGCCTTCCTCTCACCTCGAGTCACAATTCTGTTCTACCCCATCTCACTCAGCATGCCGACGAGCTCGACATGCAAGTCCTCACATCTTCGTCTTCTAGCCACTCCAACCAATTTTTCCCATCATCACATGTAGTCATCACACAACTCTAGCTCCCCCATCACCTTGAGTTCACACAGCCAAACACTACATTTTATAGTTCCTTTTCTTCTCTCTTGTTGCTGGTCGACTTCTTAAACACCACACTCCATACCTAACCTCTTACTTGATACCCAACAAGAGAGAAGAAAAGGAACTATAAAATGTATAGGACCTCTTACTTGATTCCCAACAACTAACCACCACTTTCAACTCTCTCGAAAAAATATATAGAGAGAAGAGCTTTCTCTCTCTCTAGAAAGAGTAGAAAATTTATATTTATTTTACAAAATTGTTAGTTTTATCGCCTCAATGTCATCTCTTCTGTGTGAAGGTAAAAAACAGAAGAAATTTTAAATCGTAAGTGCCCACTCATGTTGCTTCAACATGCCGGGAAAAGTTCTAGATTGTAAGTACTCGTTTGTGTTATTTTAACATGGGGAAGAAAATTAGGATGTATGTTTTTGTGCAAGTTTTGAAAGCCCATGCCATGCTTCCTATAAGTGTAGTAGGTAGAATGCCCCTTTAGTCGCGGTATCACAAGACATATGCCATACATGCTTCCCATAAGCTTAATGGGAAGGTCTGACACTCCTAAGATAGCCCCCTATATGGGGACTACATCAGAATGCTGTTAAAATTCCGTCGAATTTTAGACTAAAAAAAGACTTGAAATAAAAGAATTGTTGAGTTGAAAATGAGAATCAAATTGATATTAAAGTGAAACCTGCAAAGATTAAATTTAAATGAGTTTATAGGGAACAAAATAGCCTACCAACGAGCATCAGAACTCTTCACTGCGCACTTATATGGTATTACATATCACAATGTATGAATCTAAAATAGCCAAAATAATTTAAATGTGGCTTGCATTAAACAAGATAGAGGGATTTACATACACAACACTCAAAACCTCTATCTTTATATATCTAGCACCTAAACATTAATTTTATGTATCTAGCACTTAATTTTCTCTTCTCATTCTTTTAATGTAGAAACGATAGATTGGGGTGGGGTGTTGGCCATGCTTTGTCCAATGGTGGTGTTAGCGGCTCCCACTAGAGAGGTGATACTTGACCGCCACTTAATACTTGACTCATTCAGATCGATGTCTGCGCTTTACTTCCGGTGAATTCGGCTTTATGCTCCTAGACCATCTCATCACTGAGCTGGGGTTCCAAAACATCGGATGTTGTAATGAGCTTAATGCAGGGTACACCACTGATGGCTATGGTCGTATTTTTAGGCGCGCCACCTCATTCATATCGGCATCTGTGATAAGTTCAACTTTTGTTTTTTCCCTTTCTTAATTTAGTCACTGGTACGGACTTCACAGGCTGTGGTGAATAATTTGGATGATTTCCACGAGCTTATTGACATGACGATCTCCACTTATCTCAAAGAAAGTGATCTCCACTTCTCTTAAAGAGAGCAAGCCGGTTTACATCAGTATTAGTTGTAATCTTCCTACCATCTAGCATTCAAGATTTGCACGTGCGATGACACTCTCTCGCGAGACTTGTGGGAAAAGTGACGGGGTGTTATATCTGTGGTTATTAAGTGGTTTTAGGTGCTAGATATGTTAATATAAAGGTTTTGAGTGTTGTGTATGTAAATCCCCTAACAAAATAAAAAGGATTGAAGAATTTGAGTGAGCTCGATGATGAACTTAAAATCTCATCAACAACATAAATTAACTTTATTGAGCATTCAAAGTCCAATGATATTACGGTTAAAATAAAAAAATAAAAACAAATGAAGTGTCATTTTGGATGAGTGAGAAGATGCATCTTTGTCATCTAATTTAAATATTTTTAAAACCATGCAAACATATGAATGAATTAAGCCTTTTGTTTTAATTTTAAAACTGCTCTCTTTTTAAGAAACATTGCATTGAGATACGTGCTAATGATTTAAAAGGATTTATCATGCTTGCTTCTCAAGACATTTGTGCATTTAGATTTGTTACACCAACATACATGCAAATAATTTAAAGGCTAGAGTTATGCATGTATCTTAAAATAATTTTATGTTCAAAATCATTACGTTGAGATGCATGAGGGCAATCAAATCTTTAAATATTAATTATGCACACATCATGAGGAATCATAAACTTGAAATTAATGTCTCAATATGCATGCAAACAATAAGTTGAACTATATACATGCAATATGAAGTAGCATTGACTCAAATTTAATACCTTGAGTAGTGTGTAAGCACTCTCATACGACTTACATGCTTTACAAGGAATTTCTCAAATCTCAAATTTTAATGCCTTGAAAAGCATGTAAATTCATCAAAATTGTGCAAAAATTAATTGAGTTAAATGCTCGCATGTGCCTTGCTATGTACTAAACTCTTAACTTAATGTCTGAAGATGCTACATGGGTTAGAAGTGATAATTGACTTAGACTAATCTAACTCCAAAAAACTTGTTGATATTTTTTCAAATCAAGTAATTATTTTGAAAATATATGTTCATCTAAAAATCTAAATATCAAAATTGAAACACATACGCTATTGAACGGGCCACTTTGCTTATAAGGTGAAGTCGTAAGTGCCACTTAACTATTCTGATTCTTTTTTTTTCTTACGAGAATAAGACTTGACGAGAATGGTAGAAATAAATTATTGAAGATTTGATTTTTTTTACATTTGCATACGACCAACAATGGCTAATCAACAAATTTTACATTTAAAACTACAAACTTTTCATTTTAATATTAAAAATACGATCATGAATTCTAATAACAAATCTAATCTTCTATGCTTGAAATGGAGTTGATAAGATCTACAAAGTAACAAATCTCCTTAGGAATCTAAACAATGTCTAAATTATAGACTCGATTCTTTGTGAACAAATAATTAGAGTTGATAAAGTCTATATTCTGATGATGGGGTGTATTGAAGAAAAAATTCTCAATCAGAGGGGATCAAAAAATTGTAAATTATACTTTAATTCTCAAATAGTTTACACCTCGATGATTGTTGTGTTAAATGAAAATTTTAGCCAGAGGAGATGTTAACATCAAAATGTGTTTAAAATTTTAGATCAAATTAATCTAAATCAAATATTAATATAAATGTAAAATTTGATAAGCTATTAAGTTCTATCCGTTTAAATGAAATTCATCACCCAAGAATTTAAAGCATCATCCACAATTATTTCTTGGGATGACAATTTAAAGAAGTTTTAGCTCATAGGAGCCATTCTCAAGTCAAATGTATATGTATGCTTATTCACAGTAAATCTCATGTAGTAAAGATGTGGCCCATGTCTTTTGTACCTGTGATTTTACTCTTAAATGGTATCATATGAATTGCGGTTATGATTATAGTCCTCTGATTGAATGGTTTGGCCCGTTAATAGCCCCATCAAATTACGATTGCTATTGTAGCCCATGTTTTCCCTAATGACTTTGCTTGTTGAATCATGAACTAGAATAATGCCCTTGACAGGGCAAACAATTTTCTATTAGCTAAGATGGATTTAAAATTATCTTCTTACATACATTAACTCAGGTTTAAAATATTATCTTTTATGAAAAAACTAATGATCATCGATAAGGATTCTTCAGTCATGCAATGGAACACCAATCGGAAACTCATTAACAACACGATAGCTCGGGGCAACGAAATCATGGTATCTTGATCGAGCGCGTCATCATTTCTCCCACTATCTGCTTTAAGTCATATATGATAAATTTCATAAAATCTAAACTCCATTTGGTGCTAACTATATACTTAGAAATTAACGATAAAGCGACTAGCCTTAATTTAAAGTTCTCTCTCAGCATTGGGAGAGGAAATTAATTATGCGTTTGTGCCTATAGAAACCTGGAACTAGATCTAAAGTCCCATCCACCTTTTAAAAATTTGACCGACATTAATCAATCTCTCTTCATCGAGAGGTGAGTGTGCAAATTTCTGAGCCAACAAATATATCTTGAATATAATGAAATTAAATACTTATTTAATTAATTAATATAATTTAAACACATCTTAGTACGCTATTTATTGACTGTATGTAACGCACAATGAATTTTCTTCTCCCGTGGTCTCGTTAGTATTATATAGTGTATGCGCAATGTTCAATAAGTTGGATTTGGTTGACGCAACTCTTTTGAAAGAGTGAACTTTCTAATAGAAAATACCTTTAATGTTCTTAGTCGCAACTTGCAACCTAATTAATTAATACAATAAATTCTAGAAAAAAAATCTTAGTATATGCCATTTCTTGCCCTCCAATCAACATAAGTTATGGTAGCAAATCTTTAGTGGCAGGTCTGTAGAGCATGCTTAAATTTTACTGTGAAAGGTTTGGCTATTTAACAGCTCTCAGATTTTTTGTAGAAATAATGGGAGGAGTGAGTCATGCCAATATCCTTAAATTATGAAGAGTGTTTTGGTTGGATGGATGTTGAGGGCTCAAAACTATAACAACAACAACAAGACTTTATCCCAATATGTGAGGTCGGCTACATGAATTCTTCTTCTCTATTGTGTCCTAGTAAGTGTCAATTTTTCATTTAATTCTAATAAACTAAGATCATTTTTTATATATCTTAACCAAATCTTCTTAGGCCTACCTCTACCTTTTTTAATATAAGATAAATCTAATATATTTATACTTCTAAATAAGCCATCGGACGACCAACGCTTCATGTGACCAAACTATATGAGGTGACTTTCTCTAATCTTACCTGCCAGTGGAGCTACTCCAACCTTTTCACGTATATTCATTTCACAGTTTATCTCTAAGAGTAAAGCCAGTCATCCACCTGAGCATTCTAATCTCTGCAACACTTAGCTTAATTTTATGCTTCTTTTTTACTGGTCAACATTCTACGCCATAAATTATTGGAGGTCTTACCACCATCTTATAAAATTTTTCCTTAAATCTAAGCGGTATTTTTCTATCACACAATAGACCAAATGCATTCCTCCACTTCAACCATCCAACTTGAATTCTACTAATAATATCCCCATCTATTTCACCATCATTTTGAACAATAGATCCAAGATATCTAAAACGTGTACTCTTTCTAATGATTTGATCACCCAATGTCACAATCCCACCACCAGAGCTTCTACAACTAAAATTACATTAAGTATATTCAGTTTTAGATCTACTTAAACGAAAACCTTTAGACTCTAAGGTTGACCTCCATAATTCTAGTTTCTCTTGGACTCCCTCTCTAGTCTTATCAACATGAAGAATGTCATTAGCAAAAAGCATACACCAAGGTACATCCTCTTGTAAATATCTACTGAGAACATTCATAACTATAAAGCAAAAAGATATGAACTTAAAGCCGATCCTTGATGTAATCCAACTGAAACAGGAAAATATATTGTCAATCTTCCTTGTATTTGAACACAAGTAACATCTTTGATAGACATATCCTTAATGATTGGGATATAACCAACATTAACTCCTTTCTTTTCTAGAACTCTCCAAAGCACTTCTCTTGGAATTTTATCATATGCTTTCTCTAAATCAACAAATATCATATGTAGATCCTCCTTACTCTCTCTATACTTCTCCATCAAACCTCTCAAAAAATGTATAGCATCCAAGTAGACCTACCTAGCATGAAATCAAGCTGATTTTGAGAAACATTTGTATCATATTGTAACCTATGCTCAATTTCTCTCTCATAATTTTAATGTATGACACATTAACTTAGTTCCTCTATAATTTGCACAATCTTGTGCATCACCTTTATTCTTAAAAATAGGAATCAACAAACTCTTTCTTCGCTCATCCTACATCGTTTTAGTCTTTAAAATAATATTAAAAAGATTAGTAAGCCAAGAGATTCCTTGATCTCCTAAGCACTTCCATACTTCTATTATAATATCTTCAGGTCCTACTACCTTTCCACACTTCATTTTACTGAGGAAAGTAACTCTGACTTTCCCGTCTGTGTTTCCTACCACCAAAAAAGCGTTGATTGAGTATGCAACTCATGGTCGAGCTCGAGAGGATCGGCGTAATCCACTCATCCATTGACGGATCACTTGCTTCACCACTTGCGAAGGCCGACCTCGGATGGTGGATCACATTGAGTCACCCATGCCGTAAAGAAGCTCTCCGCGATTAGAAATTGGAAAGGAATTTTGTATGGTTCATCCACCCGTGTGTTTGACGGCATGTCATACTGCCTTGCTTAGCGGACTTGATTCAACCAAGAAAACCACAGGTTCCCCTCTGAACTTCACTTGAAAATGAAAGTCTCACCAGTCTTAAAAGCTTCTACAATTTCAATTTTAATAATACGATGATAAAAACAAGAATCTCTATTTTTTTAGGGTATGAAGGTTGTTAAAATCAAGGAAGATTTACAGTGCATACCACACAAATCTTATGTATTTACATATCTAACACTTAAAGTTAGATATTTATTTATCTAATACTTTCTTATACTTTAAAAGGTATATTTTATTTTTAAAAAGTGAGTGATGATGGTACTTTTGATATGATATTGAAGATTGGGGTGTTATATATGTAAAAATTGAAGTTTAGGTGTTTGATATGTAAATATATAAGAATTGCGTGGTATGTATGTAAATCCCCCTAAAATCAATCGTATTCTCGCAATCTTCTTTGAAATTTTTTTTTTAATATCTCATCCACTTATGTTCAATATTCTCTTATAAGACAAGCACTTTATGATTTTTATCCTTAATGTTAGTATCAACAAAAATTTTTATAGCTATAATTCTATCTTCAATCCTATTAATATTTATAATATTATTCTCCAAATTTTTATATATAATCACACATACACCATTTCTAGTTTTACTCTTACTTGGATACCAAAATTTAAAACCTAAATTATCAATCTCCTTCGCTTTCTTCTCAACCCATTTAGTTTCTTGAATACATGAAATATTTATATTTCTATGAATCATAATATCTATTAATTCCATTAATTTACCTATAAGAGTACTTATATTATATGTTCCTAACTTAATTCAAGTTTCACGGACTGACTCTTTTGCCCGCTCCGTTCATAATGTGAGAACCCTTATTTAACATTGCACCTAGGCGCTGATGCAGTGACCCTTGTATACTTTTCACTGTATTCAATTCATACAGCATGTCGCTTCTAGGGGACGCCCTAGCATTAACATAAAATTTTAATGGATTTATGCCATGATTATTTCGACAAATTTTACATTGGCTGTCGATTGCCTAACACAACCCTCCATTTTTCACATCCGGGACTTAAGGACCCGTCAAAGGCAATGTTAAATGATTAAATTACAAATACTTGAAATAAAAAATTCTGAATTATAATTTTTAGAATTTAAGAATCTGTTCTTTTAGTTATATAGAAATTAATGGGAAATATGAATTTGATTATACATTTAGAATCAAAGATACATGTACTGATTACTATCTTCACGCCTGAACTAACTTGATTACATTAAGAATCCAATAAGCAATCTTTTAGGTCATGGCAGGATGATACTTTGTTTACATAATCAACTTTTTTTTAAACTGTTTATTTATTTATTTTTTTTACATTTTAAATAATGGTTATGCTATTATTGATAAACAGTGCAGGTTTTTCTATCACTATAGTCATGGAATATTATATAGTGCAATGGCATATGTTGCAAAACTAGTGCAAATAATGTATGAACGGGGAAAATTTCTTCTGGTTTTACCATAATGATTCAATGATCATGTTGCATTACTAGTTAACAATTTGTCGTTAGATTAGGTAGAGATATGATATAGTATCTTTTTAGGATATTAATTAGAAAGCATGAAGTACTTAATAACTCTTTTTTGAAAGACATTTAATTGGGCTTTGTTCCTTCTTTTAACTTGGAAACTAGTAATCCATCTTTTAATTATTTCAGGGTCCACACATAATTTGTTTCTGCTGCAAGGACATTGATAATTTTTTTCTCTGCTGTTTTTTTCAGTTGGGAATTAATGAATCTTTTTCTTCCATTTTTTATGTTATTAATTCTTTTTGTAAAAGACAGACCTTTTTGGTAGGAATCTAGGAATTTTCCACCTATCTATCTAATTTTATTAATTTGTCTATTTTTAGTTTTGACTGAATGGGTTTTCTTGTTTGTATCTGAAAATTTTCCCGCAGTTTTTCTTGATTACACTGATATTGCAAGGTTTAGTACATTTCATTGTGTTGTGAAATATCATGATTTATGATTGCATTACCTGTCAATAACTTCACTTTTTAATGATGTCATGTAGGTTGCAGTACGTGAGATTTGCAGGGAAGTGGAAACTTTAGTCAAGAAGTGTGGAAAGCCAAAAATGGTCGATGCAATTAAATTACCTCCAGATGAGCTTTATAGACATGTAGAAGTATGGACATGTGCTATACCTTTTGTTGGGTAAAATATAAAGATTTTATAAGTTAATGATTGTTTAAACTTGCAAAAAAGGCAATTTTGGCATATGGAAACTGGAAACTATGACAACTCTTACTATTGCTAACTAGGGGGTGTAAATGAGTTGAGTCAAGCCCGAATAACACCTAACTCGAGCTCGGCTAGTCAAATTTAAGGCAAACTCAAACTCAAGCTCAAACTTGTGTGTTGAGCTCATACTTGGTTCACTAAGATAAAGATAAGCTCGAGTTCAAGTCGATAGCTCGCTGGAGAGCATCGACTGTGTGGTAGCTTGCTAAAGTTGGATTTGCAATGGGAATTCATTAGAGGATGTTGACGAGGACTTCACAATAGAGCTCTCTGGAGTCAATGACATAAATATTGCTGTTGACTTAGCAGGTTGTTAGAGAATACGTTACAGAAAGAACTCCTTTGAAAAGCTAAAAAGCAAGTGTGATATGGTCATGGGAACTAACATAAAATTTATCTTTCCCTTACCCTAATGATAAGATATGCATTGTACTCATTTTTTAAAAATGAGATATTAGCTTTATTTTTGTAAATATCTATTGGAGACTTGGAGCCCAGCTTTATGGTTTTTATTAAAATTTTTTTTGAGCATGGATTTGTGAGCTAATGAGGGAAGGGAGAAATGAGATTTAAATGAGATAGCATGTTTAATTTTTTAAATTTTTGTTGGTGCTGAGCTCTATGTTTTTTAATTTTATTCTTTTGAGACCAGATGCTACTAATTAACGGGAGATGGAGAAACAAAATTAATATAAAGTGGGATAGTAACGAGTTGACTCGTGAGCCAATGAGTCGAACCAAGTTGAATTCAAACTTGTGCTTGTATATCATACGAGCTGTAATCTGAGCTCGAGCTTGTGGCTCAAAGTTTGGATTGCAAGCTTGTTAATAATTGAATTCGAGCCTGCTCGGTTCATACACCTATTGCTGACTAACTTTTTAGATTTAGAGAATTTTTTCAATGTTGAAATTGTGTTTGATTTGCAAACCTTGCCTATTCAAGTTTTGATTGACTTCTAACAAATTAATAATAGTAGAAAGTGGTTAAGCATTGCTTGATATTTAAATAGCACAAGTTATTTGGAATTTAATCATACCTTAATTTTTGATGACTTGATTTTCAAGATGTTTAGTTTGTTATATTAATATTTTGTTTTTATGCATTACATAATTGCGTTAATATAAGAATATTTGAGTTCTTATTCACTGCATCTACACATGTATATGCGTTTTTAATTATAGTCATCTCTGAATTTCTTTTTCATCTTTTTTGGGGAAAAATTCGGGGAGGAGGTCAAGGAAAATGATGGATTATTTTTATGTTCGTTCTGCTTTTTCATTTAATGTATTTTTTCATTGCAGGATATTTCAGGTTATGAACTGGTGAATGCTTTACAAATAAGTAGCAAAATACCAAGAAGAAAGGCTCTTTCTGTTTTGGAAGAGAAAGTGATAAGCATCCTCACTGAGAATGGGTATGTTGCCAAGGATCAAGTGTCAGGAACTGTTGAAGTGATAATTGACAATTGTGATAATGAGGATGAGGATGACGAGGTTGTTTCTGATGGTGAAGTTGATGAAGGAGATGTTCATATCAAGCCAATTCCTCGGAAGCCTATCCCATTGGTGAGGGTCAATTCTATTTTAGCCTACCCTTTAATTATCACTCCTGCCAATCTCAGGTGTACATTATACGTGTCACATAATCTTGAGCATTTTTGGTGGAACAGTGACTATAGGGATGTGGTATTTATGTTTACTATTCTAGATAAGATTTCAATTTGATCTGCACATTGGTGCATTCTTGATGATGTCTTCTATTAAATGCCCTGGCACAGTGATCATGACAAAGCTAGGTGATTCATTTGCATAGTTCAGCCAGTGATTAAGATGGAACACTCTCATAGGTCAAAACATTACTCTTACAAATTAAAATGCAGAGATTTTCTTCTATTGATTGAGCCCCTTTTTAACATCTCTATGTTTTCTATTTATTATTTCTTTAAAAAAAAATGTAATGAAGCATTTTTGGCAAAACATCTGATATCTATTTCATTCCTCTCATTTTCTATTTTTAAAGTAGGGTAAAAATGGTGTAACCAATTGCTTTCAGTTTTCAATATGGTCATAATGCTTTCCTGGGCTAAAGGGACCACTTTCGAACTCTCTGAAATGGAAGCTGAAAATCTGCTACCATGATTGTGTTTTGGTTGGGCGTTACTGAAATCACTAAGGAGCTTTTTTTATGTTTGGTTGGCTTGAAGTTAATGTAGGTGCTAACTTCAATAAAAAGCCAAACGAACCTCACTTTTCCTTGACATTGTGTGTTCAAGTTGGTGCTACAAAAGTGCTATATTCCTCTCCTAACAAAGTGGCTTTTTAGTTGGAATTCTGCTTGGTGTATTCCAATTCCAGCTACGGTTTGGATTCCAGTTACATGCAATGAAATATTCTTTTAACTCAAAAATGAAAATAGAGCTGCAATTAGCCTAAAATCAATTATTAAGACAATATGCTGTAGGCAATACATGGTTCATCTTTTTATTTTTGGTTATCTTTTTATATGTTTTATTTCATTTAACCAATCTAATTCATATGCTGATCATTTGGGTGTTGAGGGGCACGGGGTTCAGAAATTTGGGCCAGCTAAAGAAGCATGGCGAATGGCAATGTTGGAGCAACAAAAATCTTGCTAGATGCTAGCGAAAAGATGGATGTGGTTGCTGATTCCTTGGGATTTTTGTTTTAAATTTGTTCTTTAGGTTAATCGTCATCCCCTGTTAAAAACATTTGCACATGTACTCAAGCACCAAGTCATAAACACGCACCACACCACCATTATAAATGGTCTCCAGAAAGGACACTGCCCTTTTTCTATGTTCAGCTGGAATGCTTGTATTAATCCTTTTCGTTTACAATATCAAATCAGCATTTGTGTATGCTTGAAATTTTGCTATGCATCTGTGTATGCTGTTTTCCTTATAATTTAATTTTTAGAAATCTATCATATTCCAACCTTCTGTTATAGTATACTTGGTTCTCCTGAATGAAAATAAATTTTCTGGAAAGCTTTTAATGCCTGTCAAATTTCCTTTTGCAGTTGTTCTCAGAAGTTGATGTGAAGCTAGTTTTCAAAGAAGTGACTTCGAAATTTCTTCGTAAACGAATTGTTGAGGTTTGATTTGCAAAACAATTTTGCCACATTTAGTTGAGGCTTCTAGATTGGAATGAGCTTCACGTTTTCTTTTTAATCTGATCCATGTTTATAAGTTTATTTGGGATAACATGATTTCTAAATCGACTTTGCGTGCTATAATAACTACTGATAAAGTTTAGACTTAATCCAACATGGTAATTATCAATGGCCTCTTTATTCAAAGTTGGATTGTATCTATCAATTTCTTAAAATCGGTAGTTAGAAACCCTTTTTGGCTCCTATTTAAGTCTCTTCTCGTCAAAATTTTTACCTCTTCTTATACATGTTATCATCATTTGTCAAATCATCCCGCATAATATAACCTTTCATAGACTTCTTTTTTAAAACTTTTTTATAAGCATTTAAAATTTGTAAGTGTTAATATGCACTTATTATCAATTAACTTATGTTAACATGCATTTAAAAGTATAGCATGACATGCGGTAGTTGACATTCTATGTAGTCGGTAATTAATTATACGTCATATTTTATTAAAAATCTTAAAACTTGAAATCTATAGAGATATTCTAAAATTATTCTGAATAGGTGATAGTGCAAACATGTAGTTAACTTATTAATATCACCATAATAAGGTAAATATGAAGAATTTTTTCTTGCATGCACAACAAATTAATGGAGCTGTAGGAATGAACAAACATGAGGCCTAGAGATAATTTTCTGTATGTGGTAGAAATTGAGTATCTCACCGTAATTATAGAATTTCCGTCGGAATAGATTTTTTTGTTTTTATCTTTCCGAAGTCTCATTCTTACATGCACCACCTAATAGAAACACCAGTTTCCTTAATTTAAAACAATCCCAAACTTATCAACTCAAATTTATGTCAATTAATCTTAAAACATTATTTTTATCTCAAAAGAATTTCTATTCATTTAAGCTTTTAAGGTTCCTAATTCAAACGATCAAACTAGAGTATAGAGAGAAAAGTGAAAAATTGGATTTCTTACCTCAGCCTTCTTTTTTTCCCCTTTTTTCTTGCTCTTTGTTTTCTTTCTTTCCTTTTCTTGCAGCTCTCTGTTTTGACTCACGAAGTGTAGCAGAAGGCAAAATAGAGTTAATACTTAGTGCTTAGATTATTTAGGTTATTATAAGTAATAGTCATTTAAATTAACTTAATGTTCTTTTTAAAATGTGAAACCATCAACAGTCGTTTGGTACATCATAGCCGCTGCATGCAGCAAGGCGGAGGAAAAGGGATTTGCTACAGTACATTAAGGGCTGCTATAGTAATATTAAATATGTGAACAGTTATATTAATTAAGATTTAGTTAATTAATTAAATTAATGAATTAATCTAGCAAAATCTAATATCTTATCACACACAGATTTATCTATATCTATATATTTATTTATTTATATAAGATTAATCATTATAAAATATAAAAGTTTATAAAAATACTAATGATCATTTTTTGGATGTGCGAAATGTGGGATATAAATATATTAAGAGAAATTTTAATTATACTTTTCCATTATTTTTGGGTATTTCAACATTTTCATTGATTTTTTAAATCTATGGAAAACGTGTGGTTTTCTCTTGATTTTTCCTCTTACCTTTCAATTGGGTGACTTTTCTTTCTCCTGCACACGTCTCTCTCTCATTTGCTCCATTATGTCCACACGAAGTCGCTGCAACCAGACCTCTATCCTCAACCATCTTTTAACATAGTTTACCTCATCACTTTTAAAAAACCTTGGCTTCCACGTTCTTAGATATCAACAAATCCCTTTTTCATTAAAATTTCAATTCATATCTAATCCATAACAAAACAGACCAGCCCACAAACAAATTCCGACTAACCACAATGAAAATTTACACATATACCTAAAATTTAAAATTAAGCTTAACTGATTTTTTTGTTCAAAATTAATAGGTTACATCATCACTTCTAACCTGTTCTCATCTACTTTCTGGGAACCATATGCTCCTCCCCATCACACATGCAACCCAAAGCACAAATTTCCTTTCGTGTTTTTTAGTGTCAATAGTATTGAGATCTTTCTTTAATTTTTCTTTGAGGGAGGGGAATTAATAACAGATTGCTTGTGTTGATTCTACTAAGCTCCTTCCTCTTCTTCCCATAGTCCGAAGATCAACAAATTCCGTTGGACTACATTGTGGAAAACCATTTGTTCGTATTCTATGATTTGTGTATTTATCGCCACTTAAGCTAAACTTAAGGATAAATCTTATCATGTTGTGAAGTTAGTGCCATGCATAGGCTCTAAGTTTTTAGGAAGCTTCACGCATTTAATGCTAGCTTATAAACCTTATAATTTTTGCCATACTCAACATGTTTAAACTTGTGGGCTCTGCTATCCAATAAGCACCCACTTCTATATCATTTCATGCTCTGCCAAATGATTTATAAATTAAATGAAAATAACTTTTGAATGCAATTGATTTAGGGTGCGTTTGAAATGCTTCTTTGCTTTTTTCGTGAAAGCAGATGATGGAGTTCATTTGACTATTAACTTTTACTGTTTTTGAAAGAGTGATGAAAAAAATTATTTTCAGGAAATGTTAGAGAGTCGAAAGTTGTTGTTTGAATTTTTTTTTTTTAAAAAAAATATTTGTAACACAAAGTAGTTTTTCAAAAGTTTTACTTTCTCCACAATGTTTTACAATCGTTTTCAAAAGTATAGTTCTAAACAGATCCTTAGTCTAGCTCTTTCCTTACTGTTTGGAATCTTGATGCAATTGATCTGAACATCATTTTGTGATTACTATCATAATAAATTAATCCTTGTGTTTACATTTCATATAGTATATGGCATATAGAATGTAGCATGCCTATGTACTTGCCTTGTACTGACTTTTCATATTAGCATATCAAATTTACTAGCTTAACTTAGAAATGAACATGTAAAATCAATCCAACTGTTGGCATAACTAGAGCAAAAGAGTGAAAGGATAGATCATCGAGTTATCTTTGATGGGAACAGAACTGAAACTTTTGATGGTCTACCATTTTATCCCTTCATGATTAAAATGCTGGATAGGGAACCTCTTGAGAGGTTCTTATCCCACTTATGGTGAACTAGCCTTGTATGGAGTTCATGTTTGCCCGACTTCCCTATGATGCAGTTGTGAATTACATGATTCTGTACTTATCAGGCAACAAAATCTAAGAGTATGGTTCACCTCATCTATCTTCTTAAACTTTTTAGTGATGAATCCTTGACCTCAACAGGCAAGGGGACAGATTAAAAACTTTCTTCCTGATGAAGAAAGAGGGATATCGAATACTTTTTTGAATTCATATCATATAAAGATGCATCATCATTTCTGGCCAATCTTATTCTGAAAGTCATACGTGGAAGAATTGAAGTGAATGATATGATCTATGATTTTTGTTTTTTTAATAGGGTGGGAAAAGAAGTGATGGTCGAATTCCTTCGCAGATTCGCTCAATTACTGCACAATGTGGACTACTACCACGAGCACATGGAAGTGCACTTTTCACTCGTGGAGAAACCCAAGTGAGTTGCATGTTTGGTCAATGTTGGTGTATTTGATGCAATGTATTTTATTTTCATTGGATTTTTTTTTATTAATTTGATTTGTTTTACACTGAGAACTATACTAGATACTTTGAATGTATGAAAAGATTTTGTTGCTCTTGTTTAATGTTGATTTTATCTAGTTGTTTTATACGCTTATTGGTTTCTCCACATGATATGAAGAATGTTTTGCATAATTAATTACCTCTTAAAAATTTTAGTTCAATGCATTTTGATGTAGTCTTCATCAGTGCTCTAGTTTTTGATTTTTTTATTTATTTTAAGAATCTTAAACTTTCATTTTAGATGTTGAAGATAACACCTATGAACCAACTGTGCTCATGGAAGCTAATCAATTCTTGTGAGAGTCATAAATGTGTTTTTTTCTTAAATTAGGGGATAGACTACTTACTAATAATTTCACTCTTATTAAGAATATTACCTTCTTGATTCAAATTTACCCATGGATGTGAAACTCCATTGTTAATTATCACTCATACTCGCTACAGAGAATTTGACAATCAAGGATGTCATGGGGCACTATCTTATTTTGTCTTTGAGGATGTCTTCCTGCATTTTATGTTCAAATTCATTGTTTATTGCTTAATGCAGATTGGGATATGGTGATAAAAATATCAAAATCCATAGTTCATCTTTCATGGTCTACAAAACTCCCATAGTTCAAGGACTAAGGATGCTGATGTCCACTATTTTGTTGCCTTAAGCAGAAGGGGTGAGGCCATCCTTCAAATGCTCAATCTATGATTTCATGACTAATGAGAACTTCAGATAGATTTTGTGCTTTTGATGCAATTCTTAATGAAATATATATTCCTAACAATGTTCGTGAAACTCTCATAACCCTTGAGTGGAAGAAAGCTATAATAAAAGATATCCATACTTTAGACAAGAATGGTATATGTGAAGTTTCTGAGTATCTGCCAAGAAAAAATAAATGACCATTGACTTCAATGAAGATCTAAGTTGATTATAAGTGTTTATTCCTTGAGAATTTGTGGTAAAAGGCTTTAGAAATTTAAAAGAAAATTTTTTGTTATGCAGTGATATGATTAAAATAATCAATTGTTATTTTTTAAATTGAGTGTATTTTTAAAAAAATAGAATGCTTGGATTCAATTTTTTTGTTATGGCTTTAGAAAAAATAAATGACCATTGACTTCAATGAAGATCTAAGTTGATTATAAGTGTTTATTCCTTGAGAATTTGTGGTAAAAGGATTTAAAAATTTTAAAGAAAGTTTTTTGTTATGCAGTGATATGATTAAAATAATCAATTGTTATTTTTTAAATTGAGTGTATTTTTTAAAAAAATTAGAATGCTTGGATGCAAGCGTGCATAAATTCCAATGGACCTAGTAAAGAAAGTTTGGATTACTAGTAACAACACACACATTGATAAAGTTATGCATCAATGTCATTTGGGCAATTTCATTTTTCTCCTCACCTGTCTTGATATCAGGTTCCTGTCAGTGTTTAAGATAATACATAAACAACCCTATTGAAGACTATATGGAAGTTGTTATTCACGCTCTAAGATATCTTAAAATGACACCCAGAAAAAGTCAGTTATACAAACGATCATCCAACAAGGAAATCAAAATTTACACAAGTATCAATTGGGTTGATGATGTATCAAATTAAAGATCCACTTTTGTTGATTGTAGCTCTGTATGGGAAAACTAGGTCACATGAAGTAGGCAATAATTTGTGGCTTTAAGTAGTGTCGAAGCTAAATATATGGCTGTGATGTTTGGCATTTGTGAAAGCATGTTTAAATGGACTATTAGAATAACTAAACTATCAAATGAAAATAATCGTTGGACTTGCATTTTCATAACTATTTTGTCATAAATCTTACAAAAAAATCACATACATCATGATGAGATTGCATACATTGAGATAGTCTGATATTTGATCTCAGAATAATTTTAAAATAGACTAGCCCAATTAAGTTATATTCTAACAAATTTTAAAATTGTAGATATCGTTACAAAAGTTTTAACCAAAATGTGTTTTGATAATAAGCTAGGTATAATCAACATATACAACCTAGCTTAAGGGAAAGTGTTGAAATAGTCTTGAATTGTGGTGAAAATCTTGTCATTTACAGCATTCCAATAATCCTTGGTCAAATGCTTTCCATCTATGTTAGTGCAACAATTCATGAAAAATAAAATTTCATTTAACATAATTTAACAATTCATGGAGTAATACTTTCTATTTCCTTTGTAATTACTTCTAGATACTACAATTAAATACTAGTTTTTAGATTTATTTTTTTATTAGATAGTTTTTTTTCTACATATTTATGTTCAATTTCGTATCATCTTTTTAACATAGAATAAGAGAATAAAATTCAAGCATGAAATTTCTTTCCTACTCTTTTCTTATTCTAATTTTGAAAAATATAATATATGGATATATTAGTCATTTAATTAATCAAATGTAAGCCTTATCAGGTAACAATTTTCAACAAATAACAGTAATTTTGTGATATCGAAAGTAGAGGAAGAACAAATCAAATATATGGATAATGAAATATGAAAAGAATACTTAAGAATAAAGAATACTTGTTGAGTGGCCAGCTAAAGATTGAGAGCTAGCATGAAGCGATAGAAGTTGTGAAGATGCGGCATCAAGAAGTATCCTCTAGAGGAAGCTTGTGAGCAATAATTTACTTGATCCCATAAGATCCAGTGATGAGTGTGCAAAAAAATTAGTGGGTGAGAGCATGAAGAGGAGCTACCAAGAAATGATTAGAAACAATGAGAGAGAATGAAGAACTATTGGCCAACAACTTAGTGTCTTTGAGAAATATGAGAATTGAATGTTCATCCCTTGTTATTATTGCAACTGAACCGAATCATGAAATGTTAATCTTGATTTCGTTCTGAGTTGCAACCAAACACAATGATTTGATGCGGTGTGATGAACATGCTTTGTTGTGAGCCCTGGATGTCATAGGCAGGCAATGTGCAGGGCCAACACATTATTTGGCTTTGCTCCTAAAGTGCACTTTTAATAATATTGATTTTCATGCATGTAATGGTTCACTTTGCTTTAGTTGTCATGAACTCAGGCATGCAGCCTTTAGTTGGGCCTAGAAAACTGTATAAATGTCATTCTAACTATATATCTGAACAACTTACCCAAACCTATTTATTAATTGACCACTTAATGCATGCTATGGGCTTTGGCTTCTAAATAATAATGATAATGATAATAATAAGAAAAACAACAAAAATTACTACTGCTGCTGCTGGGATCTGACAAAGCCAAATGGATATATGGAGCTCAAATCGCCCTATAAAGAGCTATGTGTGGGGAGAGGTAAGACCTGGTTAATACTTTAAGCCATAATAATTGATAAATTGTCATGTGTGGCTAGTTCTTACCATCTGGAACCATGTAATGGATTCTTCTTGAAAGATTTCCATAATTCGTAGTACTAATCAATATTTTGTAATTTTTAGTGGTAGGGATATAATGGCTGGTTGAATTATTTGTTATGATTGTCATAAATTTGTTTTCATTTTTTCTAATTTATGGGACATCATTTTGATTGTGAGATGTATGTTTGTTATTATAGTCGCTTGCAGTTGTTACTCTTGGAGACAAGCAAATGGCACAAAGGATTGATAATCTTGTTGATACAGAAGAAGCAAAGAGGTTTTATCTTCAGGTTTGCTTCATAATCGTCTGTGCAATTCTCATAATTGTACACGGTGATTCCATTCTGAATTTGTATTTAATGTTAATTTTTGTTTTACTTGATGGTTTTTGGCCAGGAGAAGTTGAGCTTTTTATCCAAGTTTAATCTTTAAATGCTTTTAGCATTGCTTTAAAACTTGCCTGTTAATCTTCTGACAATTTGTTATGTCAACAAATAATCCATGCTACAAGCTTTTAACTTACACTTCATTTCAATCCTTTGCTTCACAAGAATGTTGAGTCTCCCCGGAAGTATTTCTAAAGCCTTAATTAAAGTTTTGGGTTTAGTTGTAAAATGGTGGATATTGGGCTTACCCTATTTGCTTGTTTATATTATTATCTGCGTTGTTTGGATGAGGCTAACGATGATGGTGGTGGTTTAATGAAGTCTCTTGTGTGCTGTACGGTGACTCTATTTTCAGTACTATAGATGGCATATTGCAACAAATTTTGTTGTATGATTAGTAAATTGTTGTGATGGATTATTACAGCATCTCAATTGCCTTTTATTTAAGGTTTCTAAAAAAGTTTGATGAATTAGGTTAAACATTTCCACTTTTAGATTCGTGTCTCGTGGTTGGCAAATTCCTGTGTTTTTGGAAAACAAGTGTCTTTAATGAAGGGCAGCATGCTTTTAAACATTCTGGTTGTTTCTTCATTCTTCTATAACTTTAGATTTATGGTTGTTAATTCTCTTTTGAATTTTATGCTTAGGTGATTATTTGCAATTCATTTAATTTTTTTGGTTTAATTTCTTTTTAGTTTGTGTTATGGGGAAGCCATATAATGACAATAATTGGAGCGAATTAGTTGATTATTTTATTCCAACATTTTTGTAATAATTATACAATCTCCAGAGAGCTTCTAATAGGGAACATGCAAACTTGGGGAATATTAATTAGAAAATAATTATGATTGTATATGTATTGATAAGCATGCAATAGGGCTCTTATATATCGATAAGGTGGTATTATAAGTGGAAGTAAGAAGGGTGAAAGTCTCAGTGGTTGTTGTTCCTTGCTGACGGAAATTATGTAGGTGTTTCACACTGTTAAAACGAATGGTTAGATGTTATTCATTTTGAGTTTGTCTGATAATTTTTGAAAGATCACCTCTTATAATTCTTTGGTGAAAATTCTAGCAAATTTACTCTTAAAAATGTGTAAAATCTTAAAGTAGATTTCCTATCGACTATAGAACCCACACAATGTGCATTTGTGTGTGGTTAAAGAGTCAAACACTTATTTTTGACTAAAAGTTCTTTTCTTAGGATTCCTTTCAAAGATTTTGGAAATATAATTTCCAACGTTGTAGTTCCTTGAGATTGTGTATGAACTAACTTATTACACCAGTCATATATGCAATGTTTGGTCTATTATATGATAAATAGATAACTCTTTCATCAGTCTCTGATATGAGTTTTGTTTATTTAAACATGTTTATTTTGTCTATTTGTTGTAATATGAAGATTCAATGTTGAGAGTGTGTAACATCAATACAATGGAATAGTTTAGTTTCTTGATTTTTTATTCAAATTTATAGAGCAACCTTTTTTCTTAATTGTGCATTCCTTCCAGGTTACTAGTCTTGGTAATGTTGTCAACATAAACTATTTGTGTAGGTACTCCTCTTAGAGTTTTGTGTTTCATACATGTGATCTCCTTGACTTTGTTTGTGTCCTATATTAAGCATTATCTTGGTGAAACTTTTGAATCATGCTCGTGGAGATTGTTTTAACTTATAAACTATTTTTTTAGCTTGCATATCTTCTGTTCTATATTTGAGCCAAATTCCAATGGGACCTTCTTACCTATAATATTCATATAAGAATGCGTTCTTCATGTCGAATTATTTTGCCTTTAATTGTTGTTAGCTACTATAGATAAGTGAACTCTACTAGTATTCATTTTAGTAATTAGAACAAATATTTCTAGATAATCTCATGTTTGAGCCCAACTTTTGGTCACTACTCTAGATTTATATTTTTTGGGGGCGAACCATCAGATTTATTTTATAGTGTAAAAACCAATTTACATTTTGAGTTTATTTCCATTTGGTAACTTGTTGATTCTAATGTTTTGTTTTTCTTAAGGGCTTTTATTTTTTTTTTCCTTATAGCTTTGTTCCAATTCACGTTATTTAAAACCTTGCAGTTTGTTTTAGGGGAGAAATAATATGTAGGCTAGTAAGAATGGATTGGTGATTATGAGAAAGATTTTTTTTTATTTTATAAAAATAATTGTAATGGATGTTTAGTGAAGTTCATGTTATTTTTATTTGTATTCTTGTAGTTTTTTTAGTGGATTTAATGACAGATTAATTTGGTTGATTGGACATGTTTGGATTGAGATGCCTTCTTGAATAAATCTTTAATGGCTGAGTAGAAGTGTTACAAGTATAGGCATAGTATGTGTAGGTGCAATTGGTTTTGAAATAATGAGGGGTAAGGAAGGGAAATCTTTGAGAAAGTAATTTATTTGTGAATAATATTTCGTACTTAGGATAAGTAGTAGTGAAATAGTTATCTTTTTTTAATGAAAATGATGTCAACGAATACACTCAACTCTTTTCATGGGGTAATAATAGTATTTATACTTTTCTCTGTGGGATAATAATCAATGAAAACATGTTTAATTGCTCGAATATAAAGTCTTTTTTGTTTTAAGAATGTGCATAAATTGAGGTGACACTAATATTTTGGGAAAATGTTGTTTGAAGTATTAAAATGTTGAAATAATTTTTTTAATGTAGAACTATTAAATTCAAGGACATTTTTAGGTAACTGATTTATGATGTGGGTGGTTGCTAAAACTACTCCCTATTATTATTTTGTTTTTACTTTTTTATTTTTGGAAAATGGTGAACCCCTATGGTCGCAAATATGTGGTTATTTATTTGTTTAGTTATTTCATTTTGTTAGGGTGTATACACATAAGAGGATTCATGTATTATTCTCCTTTTTTTGGAAGTATGAGGAGTGAGAATGGTTTATATAGTGTTTGGCATTGTTAGATCTGATTCTTTTAATTTTAACATCAAATTTATTTTTGATCATTATAAAAGATGATAGGAAAGATGGTACTTACATCACCTTTGGCTGTTGGTAAAAAGTTCATAACACATGTGCAATCATTGATGAGAGGCAAACAATCGATCCCCATAAATGTTAAGTTTACAGGATTGTCTCCAGTACTATGAGAAAACAATTAATAAGATTTTTTTGTGTCATTCATTAGAAATTTTGAATGTTTGTATTTTGCTAATTCACAAGCATTATAATGAATTTCTTTGATATCAATTTTTTTAATAATGAAGGAAATATGATTTTGAGAACAATGAATGATTAGTTGCCATGGTGTGAGTGTTGCAACCAGATTTTTTTTATAACTTGCACCTTCTTAGCATGGGCCACTCATCCTTTATTCTAGCCATCCTTATTGCATTGGCCAATGATATTGATGGCATAGGTTAGGCAATGCAAGTAAGATGTGAAACTTATAGAATTGATAAAAAATCTGAAGGCTTTGACAACGGGGTAAGAAGTAATTGAGTACTTCATTATATTGTTTGCGTAATTTATACAATTTTAAGAGAGCTCCAAGTAGGAAACTTTCAAAGTAGAAAAATATATGAATTGATGAGTAGGTAGTAGGGATCCTACGAATCAATGCTGCAACAACAAGCGAGTAAGAAAAAGAGGAAGCCTTGGTGCGTATGGGTTCTAGCTAACGGACATTGTGCATATGTTTCACAAGTAAAATTGGTACAGAGTGTTTGGACATCTTGTGATCAATTCAGAACCTGAAGATAACTAAAGCCATATTGTTTATGGCATTTCTAAAGAAGTGGACAAGATTTGGTAGAAGCATTAAAGCTCTAAATATTATAAGTCTAGCCTGAAGATTGAAGTTCACTTGAAAATTGAATCGATTTTTTGTCTTGGATTGATGACTCTAAGCCAATGAGCCAGACTTGGTCAACAATTATAGATTTTTTCTATTAGCACATCACTCAAAAATTGAATAGATTTTTGTCTTGGATCAAATGTGAATTTGAAGTATTAATTACATTGAAATGTATATGTTCCAGGAATGTCCCCTGACTATTTGTATATGGACAATTTAGTCAGAGAGTATCATCTTTCTTCAATTTAATTTATGACTATATAAAATTGGTCCAAAATTGTCACTTTATTCATGTTAGCACGAATCTCTTTTTTCACTTTTTCAAGTACCTTGGTACATGGTACAATATTCTTATGAAAACTATGAAGATGTTCTTTCATTCTCTTGACACTTCTTTAATCATCATAGTAATTACATTTCAAATAAATTAAGTCTTCTCAATTTCGATAATTTACACTTGAACATTATATTGCCATATCAGATCTTTTTTAATTTCGCATTAAACTCTTCTCAAAACCTTTAGCCATTTGAAAATATTAAATTTAAAATCTCATTCAAAATAGAGAATAAAAAAAATGCAATTGATTTAAAGAAACAAAAAAGTTAATTAAAGGAAGAAATAAACATAAAGAAGACTAGAAAATATGCGGCAGAATGTCTAATGAGAACAAAAGCAGAGTCGGTGGAGCAGTAGCCATAACGGCAGCCCAGAAGGTGTAATCTTCTTGTTGCATGTTGTTCCTGTGGGAAGCAACATGTGGCAAGTGGCTTGCATGTATTTAGGCGTAAGGAGGCTCCATTTTCTTCTTTCTATTGTTTTAAACAATAGGTTTAGATTTAAATAAATAGGTTTAGTTTGATTTTTTGGATTAAGGAATTAAATTTTTTTAATATTCTAAACTTAAAAATATAGGCTTGCACCCATTCAAATAGCATTCAACCACACCTCATTCCCATATGGGCGTACACAGCAATTGTTGCATGCTAGGTGTACATCTCAATGCATTCCCCTTATGCCTTAGGTTGAGACGCGCCTTAAGTTGTTCAACTTTAGATTTAGTTATGACTTATTTTATTCAATTTACATTGAATTAATATACAAAATATTACTTATAACAAAGAATGCATAGTATGCATGCTTAAGTAGGTGCCCTTGCTCATGCGTGCTTGATTCCTGCCTTTCTCTTTGTGCTTGACTTGTATTTGCACAATGATGCGTTTCCTCTCTCGACATGGCCGATAGCTTCAATGACTTTTTTTTTTGTCTCTTCCACTTTCAATTTGTGGGTTTTGTCTTCACTTTCACTATAAAATATTCTCCTCACTCGTCACTATGAATATTGATGATTTCTAGCATTACAGTCAAGGATTCAACCTGTGACACTTCTCTATGCATGTTTTTTAAGATTAGATGTCTCCTCCGCCCTCTCCTTATATTACATCCATCATTAATATGGGTCATGTCTTCCTCGCCCCCTTAATGGGATTCATTCTCCTACTTTTACTTTCAGCTCTTGTCATTTATATAATGACTTGGGATGATACTTTTATTGGCCTGTTATTTTCATCTTATGTTCTTGTTGCTGTCCTTGGTTCACCAACTTTGCTCTCTTTTCTTAATTATGTCACTCTTTCTTGTACTGAGACCTACTACTCCTATTCATTATTTCACTAATGCTGTTAGGAGGAAGGGTTCTTTGCAATTAAATTTATCTACTAGATTGATACTATTCTTTTAGTAAGGCTTGACTACTTTTCAGCACCAGTCTTCTATTATTATTTTTTTTGGTAAACTTGTTCTTATTTTTCTAAAACTAAAATTGCTGATAATACCAGTTCATAAATTTTCCTTTCATTGTGCTAATTTGGAGATTAATTGCATATTTATGTTAAATTTATTTTTGGTTGGTGATTTTTTTGCTGGACTTCTTAAAAATCATCATGTGCTTTTCAAGTCATCTTTGAAAGTAGATTATTCTAGACTATTTTCTCGTAGAGCATATTTTTTTCAATGGTCTTCTGATGTGCATGGTGAAGTGATCTTCATATTTGTGGGTACAGGTGGTTTTCTGTCGTCTTTGTGTCCACTTCATCAACCAATCTACACTTCCCTCTCTTGGGTTTAATTTTTGGCAAACCAGTGCTATGGGATGCTACTACTATCAGAATTTTTATGTCTTTTAAGCTTTGGTGGAAATAGATGTTTTTCCTTATTTCAAAAGGAAGACATGGATTGATAGTTCATCATGTCGTTGTTGGCAAAAAAATGGAATTTGAGAGCTTGCGCTTATGTAGTTAGCCTTGCAAGAACTTCGGCTATGAATACATTGATTGCTGTAAGGTTCATCCGTAATTAAGAAAATCTTTATTTGGGTCCCCTAATATTGAGGAAAGTTTTAATCATCATGATGTTGGTTTGTAAAGCTTTGTGAGGAAAATATAATTGATCTAATCCTCCTCAAGCTCCATAAACTACACTACTTTTTTCTTTGAAGTTTTTCCTTTCCTAGTTGTTGATGGTTTACTTGTGTCTGGGTAAGCTATTTGTTGGCCTCGTGATGGTGTCCTATCTACTCCAAATCTTGGCACTATTATTGATGTTTCAATGCTGACACCCCATGTTAGTAGATAAAATAATGCATATTGTGTTTTTAAAGAGTCATAAATTGAGAAAAAAAATCATTTCTTCACTCATCCAGAATTACTAGATTTCAAGCTAGAAATAATAATTTGCTTGATGATATTGATAATCTAGACTTTGTAAAAGCTAGTTTGGTGTAATCGAGGGCTTGCTCCCATTTTTTGGTTGGATATTATTTCTCACTTTTCATGTTATCATTTTCCAATTTATTTTATTTATTTTTTGTAACTATAGAAATTATTTTTTTTGTTATATAGTTGAAATTTATTGGTATAATATTTATATTTTTAAAGGATAATGCTATATTAAAATGTTATTTAAATATAACATTAGTTATATTCTATAAGTGCTATTTATTTTTAATTTTCATAGTATACATCTGCTATTTAAAGGATTTATGTCATGATTTATTGATTCAAGGGAAAATTTTAGGGCTGCAAATAAACTGAGTCGAGCCGAGCATGTGCGTGTTCGAGTTCAAGCTTGTTTACTATTATTGAGCTCGATTCAAATTTTTTAGAATGTTGTTCAAGCTTGAGCTTGTTTGCCATTATGGAGCTCAAGCTCGATTCGGGTTTGTTCATGAGCTCTGTTCAAATTGGTTTATTGAGCTTATTAGTGAGCAGCTCGTTTAATGAAATAAATGAGCTTTAATTAAGTCTTAATCGAGCTTGTTCGTGAGTAGCTTGTTGAGAAATATATATGAGCTGCTTCAATTAAAGCTTATTAAGTCTAAAAAAATAAAAGTTAAACAATACTGAATAACAAGTTGTTCAAACTTGTTCATTTAGCAGTAAAGTATTTACATAAGTGTTCAAGCTCATTCGATTAGTTATCAAATGACCATGAACGAGCTCTAATCGAGCCGAGCCATAAGTAGCTTTTGTTCATTTACAACCCTAGAAAATTTTGTAAGATGGTGAGACCTGTAATGCTTTATGGCGCATAATGTTGGCCAGTAAAAGTGAAGCATAAAATTAAGTGTTGAGAGATGATGATGCTTAGGTGGATGAGTGGTTTACACTTTGAGATAAAATGAGAAATGAATTTATATGTGATAAGGTTGGAGTTGCTCTGGTGGCAAATAAGATTAGAGACTCACCTTAAAAGGTTTAGTTATATAAAATCTTGGCTGTCCGATGACCTAGTTAGGAGAGTAGATGTATTAGATTTGACCTATGTTAAGAAAGGTAGAGTAAACTTAAAAAAATTTTGTTAGGAAGTATAAAAAATGTCCATAATTTATTTGGATTAAATTAGAATTTGGCACTTAACATGACATTAGAGAAAAAGGATTCATGTAGGGGATAAATGTTTGTTTTTGTTGTATAGTATGCATGTGTGCATAAAGTAACTTTTATTATATTTTTTATACACGTTTGCTTCCAACAACCAAAAAATTGAAAAAGTGACTTCCTTGCATGACAACTAATCACGTTTTAAAGCATTGATTTTCTCAACTTCTAATTTCAATAGTGGGTGGTGTACTTCCTGTTACTTATGAACAACCAAACAGGCTTGAGTGTCTAATGTGATTCTGTAAGTGCTATCTATGTACCGTTCCTGTTTGCTTTGGTCAAATGTATTTCTGCTCCTTTTTCATTATTTTCGGTGTGATCTTGGTCATAGCATGTTTTGCTAATATTCTATGGCATCTTACACTTCATATTATGGAAAATTAGCGTCGTTCCTTGCATTGAATTTTTCTGAACGTGCATATTTGCTTCTTGCTAATATGATACGATTTTGTTTGATGGCCCTCCAAATTCACCGCACAACAAAGCTTTGTTTTAAGTCAGTATGAAGCATATCAATTTTATAGTCTTAAAGTTTGAAGTGTGTGAGATACCTATTACTGTTTCTCATTCGTACGAGAAATGGCACCTTTGCTAATGGTTACTTCTAAATTGAAAATTGTGCTCCGTTTGCTGATTGGTCTGAATTTATTGTTTTGGTGAATTTGACGGTGTTTCTATGGATGTTTTGGCAGTACTCTTTTCCTCCATCTTGTGTTGGTGAAGTTGGGCGAATTGGTGCACCTAACAGGAGGGAGATTGGTCATGGAATCCTTGCTGAGAGAGCATTGGAGCCTATCTTACCCTCTGAAGAGGATTTTCCTTACACGATTCGTGTTGAAAGCACCATTACTGAAAGTAATGGCTCTTCCAGGTATTTTTTTTCTTTTCATTCTAGTAGTCCTATTTTGTATGTTTGAGTGATTTATTTTTTAAATAATGATGTTGTGCTTGGTTCCCTTCTTTGGTCTCTCTGGCATGTTGCTGCTGCTATGACTTATACTTTTCTAAAGACTCAGACCATTTCAATTTATTCATCAGCATGGCTTCAGTTTGTGGAGGTTGTCTAGCACTTTTAGATGCTGGAGTTCCTGTTAAATGCTCTGTTGCTGGAATAGCAATGGGTTTAGTCTTAGACACTGAAGAATTTGGTGGAGATGGAACACCGCTGATACTTTCTGATATTAGTGGATCTGAAGATGCATCCGGTGATATGGATCTCAAGGTTTACCAGATCATTCTTATGTTTATTAATTTATATGATTAATGTAGTTCAGTGTCAGATTTGTTAAATGATCTTAAGTTGTTATCTAATATATTTAGCAATGTGATTTAGGTTGCTGGTAATGAGAATGGAATTACTGCTTTCCAGATGGACATAAAGGTCATAATCTCACTTTATACCAGTTGTAGTCAAGTTTTTTTTTTTTTTTTTTTTTTTGATAGAATCGCATTTCATTAAGGATTATGGTTCTTTACATGTTAAGTATCAAATCTGCATACTTTAGGGATTATATTAGTGCTTTCAATCTTCCATTTGAACTTTTACAGACTGCGGGAATCACTTTGCCAGTGATGGAGAAAGCACTTTTTAAAGCAAATGATGGTCGAAGACATGTCCTTTGTACGTTTGCAAATGTTTAATAGTGCTACAATTTATTCTGGTATTGGTTAAAAACCGCTACTTTTCTGTGCTTTCCATTGGTTCGGTTGACTTAAATGTGCATTCCCTTTTCTGGTTTTTGTATTTTTTAAAAGCCAATGAATTTCATTGTCAGCTGAAATTAAATACCCTCACCTTCATGTTCGTGGTGAGCAACTGGTTGTGGCATCAAGTGGTAGCAAGGGGGCTCTGGAGGTTCTCAATGGTGGTGTTCTACATTGTATTGACATAAGATGTCATAGGGTCTAGAATTTTCAACGGAATTCTACTATACAACACAGATTATGACACAAGCACACAAAAATTTACATGTTTTAAATTTATAACTTTAACAAGCATTCATAAATTTCGACGAGGATTAAAAAAAATTAGGAGAATCAATTCTGATAATAACTCAAATTTGTATCCTATTTGAATGAAGACTCAATCATTTTTGCAAATATTAATAAAAAAAACAAAAAAGAAAGATAGTAGAAGCGAAGATGTTACTAAATCTGGCATCTCGTTAGTAGTATGATATAATTTCTATTGGAAATCTTGAAGTACCTTAGGGGCATCCCAAATTAGTAAGAATAACATGTCTAGCTAGAACTATTTTTCAGAACTAAAGTAGAATAAATTTTTTTATAGGTGTCAATAATGATTTGGTTGGTCCCTCAATTCCAAACCCAACTCATAAAATTTGAATTGGGGTAGAGTGGATTGCACTCAAGTTAAATTTGAGTCTAAATTATAGATCTAGTTATTATTTGGGTGGGGTTGACTCAAATTGCCTAAAATTGACTTTATTGTTTAGAATTAGATTACGTGAGTTTGAAATGGGTTAAAATAGATCATACTCTATTTAATTGGGTGAGTGTTGATCTAAAAAATTGCTTGGTCCATATACTTGATGGGTTAAGACGTGTTGGGTTCAGTTTGAGTCAACCTTATATCAATTATTTTGACCTATAAAATAAATTGTTTGGGTTTAGGTCAAACATATTTGGGCTGGGTTAACTCAGGTCTGGCCAAATCATTCTGCCAACTTGAAATGACACCCCTAAAATTTTTTAGAAGCCAAAAGCTCTTGATTATGATAAAATTTCTTCTGAATTTTATTAAAAAGAGAAAATAAGGATAGACCTTTGGGTTAGTCTGAATGTCCATATCTTGCTCAAAGTTGTTACAAATTAGTTTTTTTTTTTTTAATCATGCAATTTTGGATACCAAATAGAAGCTGCAAGTATGTTCGCAAAAACTTAGGCAAAACTTTTGCAAAACCCTCTAAAATCTCTCAACTTTGCGAACAGCTGCAAAGTGGACCCTATAATAGATTATTGTACCTATTGGAATAGTTTACCTATAGGGAGGGGTAACATATCAATTCCAATGCCAAAGCAAAGGCCTTAGGAGCTATAGAGAAGCTTGATAAATTCATTGGCAAAACAAACAATCATAGGATAATATTGTGAATCCAATTGTAAACCAGATAACTTAAATGACTCCAGAACTGCCATAGGAATCCAATAGTGAGCAAGAGAACAATGAATCCATGGACATCGATTAAATTTTAGTGCATGAATCATCTCTACAAACTGCACTTATATTAAGATAACATTGTATGCATTTATAATTGATAACAAAATATGCTAAAACAAAATTCTTACTAAAATCAACGCTTCTGCTAAAATAAAATCATAAGACTACTAACAAAGTTCATCTTTTGGATTTTTGGCTTAACTTGCTCAACTGATTTTTTTATTATTGAAGAATTTATGAATTACATCAATTCTGTTTGTTTAGATAAATTTGACTTTGACAAATTATTTTGTTTATATCTATATACTGAATTTGAGCATATTTATTTGATGTACTGTTGGGAAGTCCATTTGTCATCACATGTATGTTCTTCATTGCCATTGTATAAGATATTTTTGACGTCCTACACTAGTAGTAGGTTTAATTTTAATATTTATTATTGCTTATGACAAAATAATTATATTGTTCTTTGAAGTCGTGTCAATGATTTGATGTGAATCTCGAAGGAGGGGTGGAAGAAAGAAGGATTTAAATTAAGTGGTTTTGCAATTGTTTTCATTATTCTATTTGGGTGTATAATCACAGATGAAATGTTGAAGTGCTCACCTCCTCCATTCAGGAAGATATCCAAGTATGCCCCATTGATTCATGTTATGAAGGTTTGCTAATCTACATGGCTATGTATATGTGTTGAAATTTAGAAGAGGAAGCATGTTAACTTTAGTTTATTCAGATTCATCTTTAAGTTTGCATTTAAATTGAAGGTCAAACCAGAGAAAATTCATCTTATCATTGGTTCTGGCGGGAAAAAGGTGAAAAACATTATCGAAGAGACTGGAATAGATGGGATAGAGACCCAAGATGATGGAACAGTAATTATCTTATGAATTCTAATCATTTTTCTTCATGAATAGGCTTCTTTTATCGAGGATCTTCTACCTCAAGTCATGAAGGTATATCATTTTGTTTCATGTATCTCTCTGAACTGTTCAGGTAAAAATTACTTCGAGGGATTTGTCCAGTTTAGAGAAGTCAAAAGCCATTATAGCTAATCTGACAATGGTTCCAACTGTTGGTGACATTTTCAGGTTTGAGATTACTTTTTTTTTTCATGGATTAAAAAAGGTCATTTTAATGTTAAATCAATCTGTTGACAACAGTTGGTCGGTTTACTGTTTGTTACTAATAGTCAGTGTATTTATGTAGTAGACTACAATAGGTTTAAGCAACTGCTCTTAATTTATTTTGTCTACATTAAAATAAAATTTATCAACATTTGCATGTAGACCTTTTTGAATGATTAGCCATGTTATATGAATAGGTTCCCCATTGTAAGTAATGGTTTACATGGGTTACCAAAGTGAAAGAAATGAAGGGAAACTATCATAACGTTGAAGTACTTTTCTGTGGTCATGCTGTGAGAACTTCATTAATTTGTTAGAATCCTTAGGGGGTGTTTGGCAACGGATTGGATTTATTTGTAGATTTACTAAATCGGATGCTTGGATTTAATAAATCCATGTAAATCAAAAAAAGTGTTTGGTAATGATTTATTAAATCGCTAATCAGGAAAGATGTTTAGTAAATTATTTGAGGATTTAAATTGTTATAATTAAATAATTTTTTTTAAAGAATAAGAACATAAATAAAAAAAGAATGTAATATCGAAATTGAAATTCATCATCTAATAAAGATATCATGCTCATTACAAAATATAAATAAATGTTACATTATTTAGATTTAATAAAAATTATTATGATAATGCAATTTCATTTTAAAACTATCTGACACACACATGATTACTTCCCAGATATAAAAAAAATATAAAAACGCAAATAATGTCAAATTTCACTAAAGCTTATAGAAGTGCTTCAATATAAAAGATGGGGAAAAGAGCGAAAGGTAGTGCGTTTTTCTTTTTGCAGTTGAGGGAAGATCGACCGAGAGTGGTTGAAAGAGGGGGAATGGGTGCGATAGACGAGAGAGGCGAACGAGCGTTACCTTCGACTACTTTGCGTGGAGAGGAATTGAACGAGAGAGGGGGCTTGCGATTTTGCTTGCGATTTTAAGGAGACAGGCTTGCTCGATTTTAAGTTCAGGGGATGAGGGGCTGCTCGTTTTACTCTAGGTGAACAAGAGGAACGGTTGAGAGGATGATCCCAAGGAGAGAAAGCACCAGCCGCCATTCTAACCGCCAAACGTATGGATTTAATAAACCGATTTTCGATTGATTGGATTTATGCACTAAATTTACTGTCGGGTGTTTGGTAAGATTTACGGGATTTAGATGGCTAAATCCCTAGTAAATCCGTTGCCAAACACCCCCTTAGAGATCCTATAAAATCGTCTTCAAGGAGTTTCCCTCACCACTTTTATCTTTGAAATTCACAAAATTTACTGTAATTTACTTTTTTTAATTATTCAAATTCAATGACATAATATGACAAAGCTAATTAAACATCACATAATATCAATATGAACATATGAAACACTGAATAAATAAATCATATTTTATAATTTATATTAATAAATTTATAAGCCTATAATCAGTGTCAAGAAAAATGCCCCTAATAAGGAAGAGTACATTTATTCTTTAATAAAGAGTCACCCACTTGTCGTATACCGCCTATAATTCGACAGGTCAATTATCATATAGATATATCTTGCGCCAACACACGGTGCTCCATAAACTCCAATTTCAAGCAAATCTAGGTCAAACATAATCCCAATATATTGCATTTTGAAGGTTAAATAACCAAAACATTTAATTAAAAGATATTTTGTGTTCTTGAGTAATATATGCTTCTATTTTTATAATAATTGAATAAAGTTGCAGTCATTTCTAATGCTCTCTTCTTTCTAACAAACAGAAACATTTAATTTAAAAAATGGCTCATTTAATTCTCAAATCTCCTTTTATTTTTGGTAGCAAGTATCCTCCACTCTCATCATCCAAAGAAAAAGGCTCTGCCCTTGCTTGAGGACATTAACCACCATCTGCTGTAAATGGGCCTGTTCACTAATGATATTGAATGGTTAGGTGTGAATACATGTTATGATTAGAAGGCATTTTAATTTGGAAAGTATTCGTATCATGTGAAGAAAATCACCATCTGTGATAAGGGCTGATGCATTATATAGGTGCATTTAGGACACATTGATACCACAAAACAAAAGGTATCGATCCACTTTCATTTAAAAAAAATGTGCTATGATTTGTGTTGTGAGCTTTGAAAAATATGGAATTTTATTAGATGGGTGTGTGTGTGTGTGTATATATATATATTGTATGTATGTATATGAGTTTCTTCCAACGTGGTATAAGCTAAATACTTGTTTATGGCTTTTTAGTTATCCTTCTCTGGATTCGGACTTTTCTGTCATTATTGCTTGTCTTGCAGAAATCAAGTCTCATATTTTGTCTATTGTTGTTTTACTCAGGGATTGTGAAATTAAATCAATCGCACCTTATGGAGTTTTCGTAGAGATTGCACCAGGGCGTGAGGTAGGACTGCAATGTATGATTACCTTTTCTAGATATTTAGTACATTTGTTTTCCACGAAGGTTAATTTTTAAATGTTATATTTTATAGTATCTTTGTTTTCGTGTCTTTATTATTTATTTTGTGCATTGATCAAATTGCTATTATGTATTAACATTTTGTTCATTCTTAAATTTGGTTTCATAGTTATTTGATTGGATGACAAATCTTCTAACTTAATTTCTGTGAATGATTGTTTTTTTAATCATGTTTTATTTTAAATTTTGGCTAGGCGATGCTTATGAACAATTATAACTTTTTAATTATGGTGGAATTGATATTGGCAATAGAAGTAGAGTCTTTAGTTTGCAATACTACTGAAAGTGATTAACTAAGGTTGTGGGACAACATTATTGAGATTGGGTTGTGTCATTTTTGGAGTACCCACCTTCTCAACCCGTTGATTTGTTAGAAGGGATAAGAGAGAAAAATACAATTTCAGTGGTTAAAATTACTTGGGACATGATAAAGGCGGACAATTTAGTCAGATTTCCCACCCGCAACTATCCTGACTTCACTAAGACTAGAAAATTTATCTACCTAGAATATTACAATATATTCTCTACACTTTTATGATCATTAAAAGAGATTTATCAAAGCCATTAATACAAAAATATGTATGATTTAAATCATTAAAATGGGCAATAGAGCTTCTGATAAACAGCATAAAACTTATACATATCAGAAATAGTTTTAAATTAAACTCATAAATATATATATTTTTATAGTAGTTTCAAAATTATACATCAACTCTAGGGTATAGGATGAAATTGGGTCACTTAACTATGGACCCACCGGTTTCTTTCCTTTACTTAAAATAATAGTTAGCATAATATCTTGTGAGCTAATAATTCAGTTGGATAAACAACTCTAGTGTATGTTTCAAAATACAAAAATATGAAGAAATAACATGCATGCTAATGTTTCAAACTAACATAAAATATTATAAACATGACTAATGTAGTGCATTAATCGTAATAGAACAAAGCCTCATTAGCAAAATACAATCATAAGTAGTAAGTAATATCTATCTATAAAGAAATAATTTGCATAATTTTTATTTCAAATATTTATTGCAATATGTGATTTATTGTGTGAAATTACTTTTTTTTTCATTTACTTCTTCATTTCATTACTATTATTCATGGTCTTAAAAATGTCATGTGATGTCTATAAGCTTTGACACATTTATAACATTTAGTTAGCATATCAATTATCAATGGCTCCTTGATTCAAGGCTGAGTCCTATTGTGTATGTTTTATAATTGCTCATTGATTCACAGTTAGGCAATATCATACCCGCTTTCTAGAGTCAGGAATTGGGATATTGTATTGTTTATTGCAAAGGAAGTTTTAAAACAAAGCCCCAAAAGTTTGATCTTTTAAACTAGGAAGTTTACGGTGTTTACACATGCTCAGTAAAATTGTTTTTAGATTTGAGCTAGCCTTCTACTCAATTTAGTGAGTATTCAGTACACCTTAACATAACTAACCATGGCATAACATTGATTTTAGTGATCACAAGAAATAGTTCGAACTTGAATTCAAGTTCATATATTTTCATTGCCATTATTGTACTTGAAATTATACATTTCTCTTTACATCACTTTTACAACAATCCTTTAACTTTCATTGCAATTGATGAATCTCTTCAATAGGGACTTTGCCATATTAGTGAGCTTAGTTCAGAATGGTTAGCTAAGGCCGAGGATGTAAGTACCACTGTTTATTTGTCTTGTTGATACATTTTACTTTAACGTACTGGTCTCTTTGGCTTACCTTCCATTGTTCATGTTTACAGGCCTTTAAAGTTGGAGATCGCCTAGATTTAAAACTTATTGAGGTTTGTTACTACTTTGTGTAATAATTTATGGTGCTGGAGATGTTTCATGTTTGATTAATTGAAACATTCACCGGCTAATTCTGAAACCTATGTTTGTGTGACGCTAATCTAACAAATACTAAAATGGTTGAATAGCATATATATTATGTGCTACATGATCAATTTCCAATACATCAGCTTCATTGCTTTAACCAATGTTCAGTTACTTTTTTCCAAATTTCCAAGAGTGAGAAAATTAAGAAAGATCTACACAATCAAAATTTCTGAGTAGAGAATATGCAGATCATAAGGTGACATAATCCAAAAGATTCTATTAGGTCCAAAAGATTTCATGTTGGTAACAAATGAGTCTTTTCAGTGATGTTTTCCATTATTAAATCATGAAATGTCTGGAATTCCCATTTCTTATTCCTCCTTTCTCTCATGTCTCTTTTTTTGGAAGCAGCAGATAGTCTCTTTGGCATCCTTCCCTGCTTTACTTGAACCTCTATTTTTATGTTGTAGACCTCGATGTCATTACAGCAGAAGAAGATATGACAGTTGTGTTAGTTTTTTGCAATGGTACTTTTACGTACAAAATAGAAAACTTTGGACCTATTTGAATTTAAGAGGCATGGACATAACGAGATGGTGACACAAGAACATAAAACTCAATTAAATGGGACATGCTAAGTGCGATGGCCCTATCAATAAGATGAGATATATCCAAATCCTCTATCTATTTGAACATTTAGCCACTTATAATAAGTCTGTTAGAGTAAGCTTAAAGTTAAGTTACAAAAGAAGGATACCTGGTGATAAGATAATATTAAAATCATCAAATTATAGGTGTAATTAACTAATGAAATGGAGGAGACTAATAAAAATAGATGTTACGGGAAAGAGAGGAGGATAAATAATCTAAAAGAAAAGTAACAAATATTGCAATCTATAGGGTTGATGGGATAACAGAGTCTAGATAGGATGAGATGAAAGACAGTCTTGCAAGTGATGATGATGCAAACATGGCATGAAATTTTTTTCTTGAAGTTACAAAAGGGGATTGTAGGATATAGATGAGATACATTTGCTTTTTGACTATTTTATTTTCATTCTCTTTCTTTTGAATAATATTAAATAAGAAAATGTCAAAATTCAAGAAAATAGAAGCTTAAACTTGCCACACTTTAGACTTCATCATGAAGCATGTGCTTTACATAAGAAGCTACACTTCATACCGCACACTTTGATGTTCATGGACTTCATGCTTTTGAGCGTTCTGAGATTACTTCGCTTTGCATTGTGCTTTTTAAAAACTGGTTTAGATGTTTTTGTTGAGTTAACAGGGAATTCTCACGCAGTTTTTTTTATATAATCTGCAAAGCTATAGTTCATTTAGCTGTGACGCTCTCAAAGTTTTACAAGTACAGATTGGTGATTGCTCCAATGCTTATGCTATCTTGCACTAAAAGAAGCTTCGACTTGAGTTCTGATAGAATTAGATGATATAAATGTGCATTAAACTAAAGTAATACTTAGTAACCGCAAGTATGGTTTAACTGTAGCATATGGTTTAACTCTATGTTACAGAGAAATTATACCTACATCTTGTTAAAAGCCTAATTTCTTATTTCTGTTAACCTTTCATTATTTAAGCAAATTTTATTTACATGATTTTATGGATTATATTGAAAAAAAATGGTGTGTGTGAAGGATGGTACTTAACTCTCTCCCATCATGGGAAATTCACCTACTTGGTCCTCTGAGGGGAAAAACGATTCAGAAATGCACCATCAAGCAGACAAAACACCTTAAGTCTACCTTAGATCAAGAAGCATGCATCTGCATTTATGGACGTGTTTATATGCATATTTGTGTTTTAAGTGTCATCAAAACGCTGTCATTTATGGGGCTTTTGGTATAAATTTATCAAAATTTTCCTAATAGGTGAATCTTTTCATTGAAAACCATAATTTTTTTTTTGAGCCCTAGCAGTCAGTTACGTCAAAGCAAACCTCTAATGACTCCGAAACACTTTTCCATGATTTCCTGAAAATGCAACTTCCATAGTTTTGTCCGTTAAACTTTGGTGATTTACCTTCTTTTTTATATGCATGTCAGGGCATTTGAAAGGAAAAAAAAAATAGTTTTCTTGGATATCATCTTTGACATTTATGACTTTATGATCTTAAGCCTTACCTTTAATGTTGCTTAGACTTATTTTAATCCAGGTAAATGAAAAGGGACAATTGCGGCTGAGCCGTCGTGCTTTGCTTCCTGATGCAACCCCTGAGAGTGCTAGTTCTCAGAACCAAATAAGCTTGGGTGTGGAAGATAATTCTGTTAACACGGCTACAAAAATAGCTTCTGTCAAAGTTGAATCAGCTCAGCAGAAGTCTGTACAGCCTGTGAATACCATGGAAAGCAAGACTCCTTCAAAGAAGTCTGTTTTTACTAGGAAAGCTACTTCAGTCCCTGCCAAAGCTGAGGAAATGATTAAGAGATTAGTTCGTCCGGTGAGAGATGGCTCAGCTTCCAATCAGGAGAAACAAAGCAAGAGCAATGCAAAAGCAGTTATGAAGGTACCATCTAGAGACGAACCTAATTTAGTTAATGATGAAGCCAAGAGTAGGTGACCTGAGCCGCAAATTATAGATTGAGGAGAAATAACATTTCCTTAAATGTTCAAGAAGCAATCATGTTGTGATGCAAACTCTGAGCATTCAGGTATGAGGCCTTTCTATTAATTTTGTCGTCATTTTAAGGATAATTTTTTTTTCATTAATAGCCAAGCCTTGGTGCTTTTATTTAGGTTTTGTCAGCTTAGGCATAAGCATTAATTTATGATAGAAAATTTTTATTTGCGTCTATGGAGACATTTCAATGCCATGTCGATGTTATATATTATAAAAAAAATGCACTATGACATACACAATGCCATCAATCTACCTCAAGAAAAACTTATCTCAAGTTCTCTCACTTTGAGAAACCGCAAAGGTATTTTTTAACAATCAAATTGCTAGCAACTCTATTAGGGAAGACTTTCCTCTTCATCTTTGATTAGGTTGCTTAAGGCTTTATAAAGATGTTAGTGTTATTTCCTTTATTTACATAGAGGGCATTGAATGATATCAATATATGATATTGTAAATGTTGAATTTGTAGTATTGGCAATTGCTACTTTAAAAACATAGGCATATCCATGTTATATCAAGTATATTTTTCAAATGATGCACGCTTCATCCTTTCTAAATAGGCTATCTTTTGTCACTTAGCAAAGCTAACAATATGAAAAAAGGAAAATGCTTGCTGAAGGGCTAATCGCTCAATGCATTATGAGCGAACTCCAATTCAGCTGCTGACAAAAGTCTCCTTCTTTACCCTAAATAACTCTGAATTGCTTTGATGAGTCATATAAGGAATAATACAAGGTTGTTCAAAATCAATACTTTTGGGAGACATGGAAGCAACCAAACTAATGGATGTAAAAGAAGAATTATGAATCTCTCTGCTATCCATAAGGTCCTTCACGGCCACCAAAAAGAGTTGAAAAATCCCATTGCAGATAGTACTCGAATATACAAGGATGCAAGATAATGAGTGGCTTCTCATTAAAAATTGTTTCTAGATAAGACTTATGTTCTAGAAGAATAATTAAGTCCCATAAAAGACACCAATTAGTGAGCATCAAGATATGATATTTAGGTAATAGATTACCCCAAGATCTACCATTGGAAGATCTCAATGACAAGCTGAAAGGTTGACACCTCCATTTACAAGGTCCTTCAAAGCCAACATAGATAGCAAAATTACAAAGAAGGTTAGAAAATAGAGAACAGAGGTCTGAATAGATTGTTCTCAAGTATACATCGGACACAATCTCAAAGTTAAAATTTACACCGATTTCTTAGAAAGATTCTTCAAGACATTCCAAAATATCAGTGTATTGATTTTTCTCAATCAATTTTTCGTCTACAACTTGACTCGAAAGTCTCCAAAATATCTTAGTAGGAGTATTTTTTATAAATTTCTTCAAAATTGGGGAAATCTAATCAAACAAAATATTGGATGTTAACTAAATGGTCTTAATAGGATCAGAAGAAGTATAAGATCTAAAGGCATATAAAATCAATGAACTAAAATCCAGCCACTTTTTTGGTCAATCATTCTTCAAGGCATAACCTGCATTCCATTGCCAATAATGATTCTCAGCTCGAAAACCTAATGATAAAACTAATTATACAAATCAGATAGGCTCTTGTCGTAGATTACATAGAAACAATACCCTCAAGATAATTTTTATAACTAAAGTAACCTCAAATTTGTAATGACTAGACTTGCTCTAAATAGCACTCTAGCCATGTGAGCAATTTTGTTACTTCAATTTGACATCATATTTGCCTTATAAAAGACTATAAAAAGAAATCCCTATTTGGTTTCCTAGCCGCCTATCCTATTCTAGTTGAATCCCCAACGCATGATTAGCAAATTTTCTAAGTGAAAGATAGCAAGTGACCTTTGGGTTGAGAGATCTATTTTGAGGGAGCTTCATTGAGTAGACTAATCAAACTACTGGGACTCTAAACAATAATATGGATCTCATATTCTTAAGGCCATAAGGATGCATACTCTGATATTGTTGTTGCCTAGCAAAGCCTCACTCTAATAATAAATGTTGAATTCAAAGTTCTAATAGTAAGCCTCAAACAGGCAATTGACATGGGAATCAACAAGCTCTACATATATGAATATTGTTAGGGGCATTTACATACATAGCACACATTTCTTATATGTTTACATTTCTAATACTTGAACTTCTATATTTATATAAATAGGACTCAAATCATTAATATTATATCAAAAATAATACTATCATTAATATTTTAAATTGTAATGTGCTTTTTCATACACTGGAAAAATTTGTTATATTTGTGATTACCAAACCTTAGGTTTCAAATATGTAAATGCATAAGAATTGTGTGCTTTGTATGTAATTCTCCCATACTCTTAACTCATGTTGAAACAAATAAGATGTGGTTTTAAGATCAATAAACTTTGAAATGGCTATTTATCATAAACATGTTATGGAGTTTTTTTTTTTTTTTTCCAACAAATTCTTGTTATAATCTTCACAAAAGTTATGCAGCTGGAGATAGTAAACTAATTCATTGGAAAGGAAATAGTTAATTCTCAAGTGGATCTAGATGTCATAACTTACAAAAATATATTGGGTTTTAGTACTAGCTCTCTCACAAGCCAAGGAGAATGAGATAACTCAAGATCCCTGATGGTAGTCAAAGAGGTTGCTTAAAGGGAGCCTTTCTTATTTGACCAGGAGGAAGAGGTGGGTGTGTGCCAACAAGACTAATGGACCATATTTCAAAAAAGTTGTGGGATTAATATGATCATTATCATCACAGGTAAATCTTATATCTTTATGCCATGATTAAAAGAGCTACAGCAAACAACAGAGCCCATTGAAGAGGATTTTTTTTCTCAATTTTGGGCGAACTTTGAAGCAGAGAGCATACTTATGGCCAAAATTTTGCTAGTCTGATAATAAATAAACCTTTTAATTCTACTTTTGTTTTAATAATCACATGAATAAGTGCCAATTAAAGTCTTCTTTAACTAAAGGGGGGCAGAAACATCAATTTCAACTTGACAGCAAGACACATTGTCAGGAAAACTCTGGTCAGGACAGCATCCATACATATTGGTTTGCCAAGAATTGAAAAACTTGTTTTTTTTTAGGACATTTGAGCGAATTTAATCATGGCTCACTCAATCGAGGATCGTGTCAACTCGAGATCTTTTGGTTGGAAAGTTCAAAATTAAAATTTAAGTTCACAAATCGAAAAACTCAGACACAGTGAATATAGTGTAGATTGATTGATGGTGTGGTTACTGAGTGAAAAACATAGACATTTGTAATTGCGGTCTCCGTAGAAATGTTATACTGCTCTGAGATTGATTGCCAAAACTTTTTTGCTTGAATTATTGATTTGTTAAGAACAAACAATTTATGCATGTTTCTTCTTACTCTACTGCTTTAAGTCTAAATCTGTTCAAAAGAAAGGGAGCAAATGAGTATCATTATTTTCTTCCTCTAGATCAAAATGCATTGATTGTATGTAAGATTTATATGTGAATATTCAAATGATATTTCAAATATATTTATGCTTCTTTATGCCCATTAAATAATACTTATATTTGGCATTAAATTACTATTGCAAAATGATTTTCTCTTTTCTGCCTTATGAACTCAAATTGATGTGATGGTTCAACTTTAAATGATATTTCCTATTGATAAGAAATATATATTATTATTTGTGATGAAAGATATGAAAATAATTATATTATGAAATGATTCTTTATGCATGTTGATTAATAGAGTTCACTTAATTTATAATATTAGTTAAGGATGTAATGTACTGCTGCATGTAAATAAAAATTTTAAAAATTGTAAAGGATGATGTCTTACCTACTATGTTTAGTAAATATTATTTTCATCCGAGGTTGGTTTAGTAAATATTAATAATATAATATATATATAATTCTTTATTTTACTTGTATGCACTTTCTTTATTGTTTCTTGAAAAAGATATCTATTGATTCACTTATAGAAATTGACTTAGAAAGTATATGATGCGTATAAAATGAAATGTTTAAAATTTAAAATGTTATTTTATCCTACTCTTTTTTTTAAATAATAATTTTATTAGTAATATGAGAATGTTTAATGATAGAAACTTGTAATCACAAATCTCATGTAAAAGTGAATATTGTTTGTAATCACAAATTCGAGCGTTAAAATTTCACTGCAATAACCGAAGGGTTATTCCCATTGGCTTATAGATATATATATATATATATGATTGTGTAGCAGTCTAATAATTAACAGTAAGAGTATGATGAGAGTTAACAAGTTGATTTTAGTGCTAATTTAATTCATTATAAATATTAATAAATGATAATTTTTTAAAGAAAAAGTTATATATATGTAGCACATAATTTTTATGAATTTATATATTTAGTACTTAAAATTTGAAATTTATAAAAAGAGCATTTTTTGTGTATTAAAAGATATATATGTAGCCCAAGTTAAAATTCTCTTTTTTTATAGATTTTTTAATTTGTTATGTTTCAAACTGATTCGAATCATTTTGAATAATTTGAATTGAAAATAACTCAACTCATTTATACTCATATGCTCATAGTTGGAACTGATCTGATGAGCTGATATAATCTGAAGTTTAAAATCATGCTCTTGATGTAGTTTTGGATCCTGAAAAAAAAAAACTTTCAAAATGAAATGTTGATTAGTATGGTGAGACACTGATAAAAGGCACTAATTTTGATGCATCATTTATCATCGCCATGAAGTAAAAAATAATAAACACAGTTGCATAAACTATAAGAAAAATATAAACTTGCTAATGGCCACAATTTAATCATTCCTCTACATAAGGCTTGAATGAAAAATGTCATGAACAATTTATGGATCAAACCCTTTATATTAAGTTAGTACCAAAATTTCCTATTTGTAAATGAGCATTTCTTAACACCATAAATTGAATTGAATCATTACTTTAAAATTTCAAAAAAGGGCTCAAAAACAAAAGGATCTAAACAAAAAACTTAATCCTTAAGTATGGATTTAGAAATGTATAGATGACACCAACATTGCCATGACAATCATGTAAAAATCACAAAATTTGATGAGATTTCTTTCTCTTTTTTTTTCAAGGCTAAATCATCGTCGTCAACCAAAAAATTTGATGAGATTATCTAAAAGCATTCTTCAAAGTAGAACCAAAAATATTGTTATCATGTTCGAGCCTCTAATCATCTGGATCCATTTCATCATCTAGCTCGATAGGTCTGATCGCTTCTGCTCTACTTCCATCACTACCACCATCCTGCTGCCTCTCCGAATCCAACTCATCATCTTCAGGAAAGTCATCACCTTCATCTTTTAAATCGCCGCCGGATTCCGAACGAACAAAATTAAGGCCTCGAACCATCCACTCCGGGCATCTTTCTTCGCCGCCGAACAAGAGTTCGCCATTGGGGCCCTTCACTTGTTCTTGAACTTGGGATGTTCTCGATGCTCTGCAGGAGCATTCTGGCAGGGGATGGGAAAGGAATGATCTTGGTTTTGACCTCTGGGACTCCATTATCAGGCCATTGATACCTGAACTATTGTTGAGATGTTCACGTACTGAGAGCGTCCAGTTATGCTTAGGATGATAAAGGTTGTCCCGGATTGAATCTAAAAGCATGGCCAAAGTTTTTCTGCGACAGTGGTAAATAAATCTATGAATGTCAGAAAATCACCCAAGCAAAAACAATTTTTAACAGAATCTACTTGCTAAACGAAGAGGATGACTGTAAGGTTACATGAAAAAAAAAAACATTTTTTCTTAAAATTGAATATATTAATCTATTATAATCGAAGTAAATATTATCTTATATAAACATAGCAGTTTATTATGCAGCACATTGCCTATCATTCTAATTGGAAAACTATAATTTTGCATTTCATTAGCTTTGCTCTCACAATCTCATCACATTTCATTGACATTGAATTAGAAAATTGACATCTTGTTAGGTTCTAACATATCCTTGCCCTTAAAGCACACAAGCTGCTACCATTTAGAACAAAATAAAATAATTGAATACTTGACTACTGAAAGTTAGAATTACCGGTCAGGGCGATAAGTTCTTGATGATGCCATTTGGTACAACCGATGGCCGATGACTAAGCCGGCGAAATCAGGCCAACCGCTCCCATCATTATGAAATCCAGGAAAAAACACATCAGCTTCCACAGAAACATAATAATCAAGAGCATTCCATATCAATCTATGCGCTTGTGATCTCAGATCCATTGCTGAAGGGTCTGGTTCAATGTTACTCTCAGCGATCCAACCATACCAGCCTTCCTTCTCGTGCTGATAAAAAGGTCGAGCGGGAGGTGGAGGGAGAGGTCGAGGCCGGGGTCCAGCTTTGTTCCACTCTTGAATAAGTTGTTTCTTGCTTTTCTGTGGAATTGGAATAGGCAAGTTTGAAGGAAGAGGGAATTCTGGGCCTAATAGATTGTATAACTCTGTCTCACTACATAAAGAAGTTCGATCGACCAAATTCGTGTACAATGCGCGTAATGGAACTAGAATCCTTTGGCCACCAAACATTTCGGCGCCGGCCAGATAAATTATTGTGTCAGGAGGATATCCCATTGCTCGAAGGAGAATTCCAACCTGAACATTGCAAAGGATGAGTTAACTATGGGTAGATGTTTGTACTTTCTAAGCCAAAATGTAATTAATTAAAAGCAGTATTATTAATGGTGCAAATCAAAATTAATCAAAATTATATGTGCATGTGTGTGTGTGTGTGTGTGTGTGTGTGTGTGTGTGTGTAAATTAACCATGCCATGTATACAAACTTTGACTACATTTACACAATCCATGATGCATAAGTTGATTCTAAGTAATGCTATAAAATAAATCAAACACCCAAAAAAAAAAAAGGGGATCCGTATGCACATAAAGTTGGACTCTTTAACTTATATCTTCCATTTACAAAACTTAGATAAACTGTTGAAGAGACAAACCAAAACTTGAAATTGGGCCAATTTTAACGTCACATAACATAAAAACTTATGGTAGAAGAATTATCATATAAATTAAATGAGACTTTTGAAACATATATACATACATCATAGAAGACTCTTAGGTAAAGTGAGGTAGAAATATTATTAAAATCTAAAAAGAGCTATAAAATAATAAAAATATAAACACCATATCGATACATAGTAATTATAATGAAGCTTTGAGTTTTGCAAATAGCATTAGCTTTTGATTTTTTACAAAATAAATTAGATACTACTTACAATTTGGAGATTTATAGGAGATATTGGAGTAATTTCGTTAACAAAAATTCTAATAATAAAGAAAAAAAAATCAAATGGTCATATTTGGCAAAAGTATTCAAGACAAATATATGCACAATCATTATAGGAAAACCAAACTTGCAAGTAAATCTAATAAAATTATGAGGGTATAATGGAACACATACTTTAGAAGAACCATGTCATCTTTTAATATCTACATTTAAATATATCAACATCCACTCCTAGCATACTAAAATGTGTTGACTTCCAAACAGTTACATTAGTGGTCTGTAATTTTGATGAATATAAACATTAATTAATAAACCAATCTATATTCTTAATGAGTACAATAAGACTTTCAATCATCCTAAAATCTTTCAAAGACAAATCTTATTGGGTGTCTTTTGAAGAGCTTTATGAACGCATTAACTTAGAAATCATAACCAAACTTACAAGTCAGTATAACAAGATTAGGTGAGAGCACAGCAAACATTTACTTCAGAAGAATCATGCCATCTTTTAATATTTATATTTAAAATATTAACTTCAACTCTAGCATCCTAAATTGTGTGTTGTCTTCCAAGCAGCCTATGTAATTTTGATGAATATAAATGATATTCTTAGTAAGGTAAAGTGTTCAATTCATACTAAAACGCTTCAAAGACAAATCTTCTTGAATCTCTTCTGAAGAGCCTTATGTACACACTAAGATATCATGTAAATGACATCCAAAAATGCCTAAGAATCACAAAGTTCAAAATTTTACATTTAAGAAGAATTAGGGAAATAAAGCAAACTAAGCCATGCTTAGATGAATGATTCTATTCCAACTTTTTTTTCGAAATTTTTATCAAAGATTTATTCAGAAAACACCACTTTATTTAGTTAGATGCATTTGCCAAGTGATCGATTATTGTTTAAATTATTGTTAATATTTATTGAATAAATCCATATTTGATCAAACTAGAAAACTAGCTATTAAGTGTTTGAATATATCCGTGGCCAAGTTCATGCAGATTTGTTGGAGTTGGTTAAATGGCCTGAGATATCTTACACCGGAATAGACTACGTGCTGTAGACAAGTTCATTCAAATTTAGTTGAACTTGGTCAACCAACTTAAGAAACCTAGAACAAAATCCACACATATGAAGCAACAAAATTAATACAAAATTAGCCTTGAAAGGGATAACATGCAGAACTTTACTTTTTTGTCAAGAAAATTCCTCTTAGTGCAAAAAATAGTGACCAACAAAAAGACAATAAAAACCTTGTATCATCTAAGAAGCACTTTCTTGAGCTTTAAGTGTGATAGCCAAAGATTATGTCTTATTTTTATGGGATGATCTTGTTGATGAACCATGATTAGTAATTCAAATTAAAATAATTTTATGTATGAGTTCAGCCAACAAAATGCATAAAAAATCTCCATGCACTTAATTCATGCTAGCCTTAAAACATAAACAGGCGGCTCATATAACATAGACACAGTTATTGATTCACTTGCTTGCTTAGGAAACTATAAAAGACCTAAATCAACTATTATTAGCTAAGCTTTGAAATCTTGAGAAGGAATCATGGAAGACCAGCTAGAGGGAGTACATTGTCAAGCATGGTAGATTATTCAGGTGGGCATCCATCAGAGAGCTTATCTTCAATAACTTTGGATTGTTTAATATCTTCGTCCAAGAATATTGAGGTGACATGCATAACTCTTTGAGTATTGCAAGTGTCAGCCCAAATTTAAAACAACTTTGTAAAAAGACTTCATTGCTGTCAATTATCAAATTGGATATTCTTCCAAACACTAGTTAGCAATCATAGATATTTGCGTAAGCTTTGCAAGTTAGCTGTGCAAGTTTATTTAAGGGGCTAAAACAAATCTATATGGCGATGACAAAATCAATCTAAGAGAAAAGACATGTCGGCTTGACAAGGATACCATTCCTCAATTAGTCCATCTATGAGAAATGAAGTTAGATTATCATAATCTAAGAATTTGTAAAAGCCATAGTATTATTCAGTTTTTGCATCCAGATCTCTGAGCTTCCACCAACATTTTAAGAAATCGCAATCTGCATGGGTTAAAAGGTGTGCACCCATTATTTTTGGTAAACTGCTTGTCACGATTATGGACAATTTGGGATGTTCTATCATTTTGTTGGTTTAATCTTGCTTGACTTTGAGCAAACTTAAACTTAACCGAACATACAAAGAATATCAATAATTTTGGCCAATTGTTTCTCAATGGTAGTGATTTGATTGTTCATCTTGACAGGCTAATGTGTCGTCAGCATGTGGAGTGGAAGGAATCAATGAGATCACTAATTGGGGATAATTGATTGAGTGAGAAGAAAAAATCAAGAGAAAGAAATCAGAAGGAAATACAAGAACAATAGATAGAGCAAATAAATAAAGTACATTATGTTTAGGGCAAGACTAGTCTTAAGATATTTCATTAAAACTTGAAGAAGCTATCAGCCACTAACACGCAATTTCCTACAATGATTATAGCTCTCATCAATACATCTTGAAAAGTGTCCTCTATTACTAACAATCATAATAACCTACGCAAATAAAAAATGAGTACTTGTCCAATTTGTACAGTAACAACAACTATGTATTCAAACACCATTTTTATCACTTCCATATTCACCTACTAATTAGCCTTTTGTCCACATGGTAATCTTGCATCCACAATGGCATGGTTCACTCTCTGCTAGACCAACAAGGTGAGCTTGCAACTTGTTTTGTCCAGTCTTGTTTGTGTGTGTTACTCGTCTCATTGCCATCGCTTAATAGATTCATATCGGTTTCAGTCTTAACCTTACCAAAGAATAAGTATTACTCAATTTCACAAGAGAAAGAGATAACAAGCTTACTACCAAACTAAGTTTAAAAGAAAAGAGATAATCTCAATTTTATTTCAAAATGCCATGCCTTGTAAAATAAAATTTTATAAGATTGTGGTAAGGCCTACGATGATTTATTGAGCAAAATGTTGGCCAATAAAAGAAAAGCATAGAATTAAGTTAAGTGTTGCCGAGAAGTAGATGCTCAGGTGGATGAGTGGCTTTACACTTAGAGACAAAATATGAAACTAATATATACGTGAAAAGGCTGGAGTAGCTCCAGTGGCACATAAGATTCAAGAGAGTCACCTTAGATGATTTGATCACATAAAATATCGGCCAACTAATAACCCAATTAGAAGAGTAGATATATTAGATTTGACATATGTTAAGAAAGGTAGAGGTAGACCTAAAAAGACCTAGTTAAGTAGCATAAAAAATAATCTTATTTTATTAAAATTAAATGAGAATTTGACACTTAATAAGATACTATGGAAAAGAAAGATTCATGTAGCCGACCCTACACAGTGGGATAAAGGCTTATTGTTGTTGTAGAAATAATGCAATATATAAAATTATCTAAAGAGTCATAATTTAATAACTACACTAAATTACAAAAGTTCCTGCATTTTTCCTGCTCATCTGCCACTAAATCATATCATAACCACAAGTGACTCAAAATTGCACATTCTCTCTCCTCTTCGTTCATGGCATACTACTTTCTCCTCTTTCCTATTTAGACGGCAATTTCCCTCACCTCTCTCCTATGGGTAGCCATAATTAGGCGAGCACTAATGCAACTTATATCATCTTATAACTTTCAAATATGATCAAAAAGTCGAGAAAGGCTAATGACATGGTATATCATATCATCATACATGAATTTAATATAAATTATATGTAAATTACAATAAAAAAGGTAATAATGTGCATGGAAAGATTCTCTTTGCCCTCTTTTATTTCGAGGAAAAAATAATAATATGATAACATTTTTATATTTAAGGCTAGAATATTTTTATATTTTCGTGTAAAACTTTTGAAGGGGTCATCCATTTATACATAATAATTCCTTTCATCCTTCATCAACTTCCATTATTTTGATTTCATTATGCTACATCAATAAGGAAGGGCAGATCCTACAATCGTATGGTTACCTTAGATGTTTTAATAAAAGCTGAATTAGTCCTTGTGCATTGGAGACCTATATTTCCACTTTGCCATATAAGAGTTAAATCCAACCCAACTTAGTAAGGTCCCTTCATTGTCGAGGAAATTTCAATAAATATGAATAAAGCTTGAGCCTCCTATAAATAGCCAATACCTCAAAGAGATGTTATTAAAAGTTGGCTAAGTCATTATACAAGCACATCAAGCCCAAAGGCTGAGTTATCCATAAACCAGTACAACAAGTCCAAAGGCCAAACTAGTTAAAACAATTATCAACTCATAAATTTATCATGTTAATTCATCAAGCATTAGTAACTTAGTCAACCTACAAATCTCAAGCTTAACAAATCTAAGAATTGAGCATGGATATTAAATCCTAGTTCATTAAGTCTAAAGTTATCTTGTCATCATCAACTCACAAACCTACAAATCAAGTTATCTTGTTAATACAATAAGCTTTAGTAGCTAAACTAACTCGTCAATCTCAAGCTAAATAAATCTGAAGATCAAGTTGAATATCAAAGCCTAATTCGATAAGCGTAATTGTCAAACAAGTAAAATTTGCGAGCTTATAAGTCTCCTAATTGCATGTTCAACATGCCCAAAACAAAATTAGCAGTAAACTCACAAACCAAGAGTTAAGCACAATAGTCAATTCAGCATGCTCTAGTAGCAGAATTAGTGTATATACATTTACTCTGTTACTAGAGCGTACAGAATTGACTATTATGCTTAGTTCTTAGGTTTGTGTTGAGTGCTTAGATTGAATCATTCTTTTGTTAAGTTTAATAATATTAAAGGTCAAACTAATACCTTAGTTCACAATCATAAAGGTTGAACAGCCATGTCAATCCATCAAGTTCCAATAATCAAGTTCAGGTGTTCTTTGGTCTCTCAAGTACACATTTAGACAATAAACGAGTGTATTAAAATAACAAGAAGCATTTATCTCACTATGTGAGGTCGGCTACATGAATCCTTCTTCTTCATCGTGTCATGTGACGAGTGTATTATAAAATAAAAAAATAAATATATCGAAGATAAATAGTTCTTAATTCTACTCCTTTTAAGCATTCTTCTTATTGTTTCAGGAAAAAAGAAGATACTGATTTGCTTATAGAAACTGACATGTTATTCTTGAATTACTATAATTTAAAGACATAATTATCTACTAAATTGATAACTCACTCTTTAATTGATTCATTTTCAAGAAAATCCCAAAATAACATAAATGGATGAAAGATAGGAGCACATGTATAGCAAAAGTTTCTTCTAGAACTAGGTATTATAATTGATATTGCAAATAATATATGTAGTGTACTACAATGTCTTACAAATTAAAATGATAAGTTTAGTTGACTTCTATGCATTAAATGATAATATGCAAATGCTTTAAATATCTATCCAACCGACAATTCTGTCTTAGTACTCCGAGCTCCCGAATTGAGTCATGACAACAAAATCCATACAATTTTCACTATCAATAATGAGTTTGCAAAGTTTATCACCTTAAAATGTTTATAAAAGATTAAAGTTCTTTTAAAAATCAAGTTCATCATTCAATGTAGTAATAATGCATCACATAAAATTTAAAGTGTTCACAATCAAAGCATTTCTAGAATCACAAATTTACATATAGAATCCATATAGGTCTTCTCCTTTATCATCATCATTTTCTCTCTCTTCAATATTATACACAGCTTTCTAGAACACTAGTAAAGTGACCCATTTGGTCACATTTCAAAGAAGACTTAGCAAAAATTTTGGATCAATATGCATTGGCTATCAACTTTCCCTTAGAATATATTTGCTAATGATGGTGTTATTCTCATTGGAAGCAATTGTTAAATTTTGATTACTTAGATGAAAGCAAATATTTTGATAAATGAAGAAATTCTTTTAGTGTAAAAAATTTTTATAGTTGTTCCAAATTGAAAGCATGTTCCACAAGCAAAATGAAGTGTAATGCAATTTATATTTCAAGTTTAGGTCTTGAGCCAAATATAAGCATAGAAAGCATCATTTTCAAATCCTCCTTGATTTCAAACGTAACAGCAATTATCCTAAATTTTTTCATATAATCAGTTAAACATTCTGTTCATTATTTTAATGATTCAAATTCGTAAGTGGCTGATTTTGTTGGGATAAAGGGCTTTATTTTTATTTTATCAATAGCTTCATTTCAGCGCCTTAATTTTTCCTTTTTTCTCTCCAAATAGATCAGCAAGATGATTTTAATGAGTTATTCATCACGATTAGATCCACTCAAATTTTTCTAGGCAAAGTAAATTACTATCTAAAGTGTTCTAGTCATAGTTAAGTTGATTTATCATTATGCTTAGTTCATATAATTATACTAGTAATTCTTTGAATTAGTTTTTTAACTAATCCATATGGGAATCTGTTGACTGACCATGATGATGAGTCTCACCGTAGCATTGATAATAATTTGAAGTAGGACATCTCAAGGTATATATTTCACTGATAAAAACTGAAGAATAGATATACAAAGAAACACACAAAGGAGCATAATTTGTAAATTAACAACTCTAATTTTAGTAATTAGTCATATCTAATACAGAATCAACAAATATGCTTATTTCTTTCCAAACAATATTTTAACAGTAACTAATTTTTGAAATTCAATATAACTGATAATGACTACAAAATTTTAGATGATCAAGGGTTCACACCGTAAAAGGAATCAAATACGTATCAAACCTAACAAAATTTTACTCACAATCAAAAAACTAAACATGATAAAAGGAGGGAACAAGAATAGAAATAATCAAGCGGAAGATCCAATCATGCTTGCATAAGGAGACTCATCGCCTAGAACTAGTTATCAGAACTCACAAAGCTCACAAAATCCCCATTACAAAACACACAGAAATTGAAGAAAACTCAGATTTTATTTCATCATACGATATCTCTTTCTTTTACAAGCTTCGAAATCTATTTATAGACCACAAATGACTCAAAGTATGAACATACTCTAAGATCCAGTAAAAAAAATTGAATTTTTAAAATCATCACCCTTAGATTTCAACAAGTTTCCAAATCTTTCCAGGCAAAGCTACAAGCAGTGTTATAGTGCTAAACAGAGGGAAAAAAAATTAGAAAGTGATTGTATCACTTATTTTCATTTATTCATAGTCTTAATATTATATCACTTTCGTAACTATTCTGATGGCTGGGTGTGGCCCTGAATTTGCCCAAAACAAATCCCAGAAAGTCATGCACCCAAAGAAGGAAATCTTGGAACGCGCTTTGAAATTGGTTAGAAATAAAATGAAACTACCTGCAGTAGTAGAGTAAACACGAGGAGATTTATACTTAACCATTGGAGAGAGTACAGAACTTAGCACTTTCTCAATCAAGTCACTACTGCAGGAATATTTTGATGAGATAGACTAAAAAGAAAATACAAATACATGCAAATTAATAATGCACCTTTAAAGTTCGCTTTTATTGCTTCCTACATATTTTTAGATTTCCATCAAGTTAATTTTTGAAGTTTGATGTAGTCCTAATCTAATATTTCTTTCTGTTCCTAAACTGTCATATTTTCAATATTTGCTGATATTCAAACAAGCCCTTAACTACTGAAATAATTGTGGAAAAAAATATAGTGATAAAATGTAAAATATTCCAGTTGAACTCAAAACCATAAGGATTAGACTCATAAAAAAAATGAGGAATGAGGATTCTCAAGTCAAACTCTAAGTATTTGGGATAAGACCATTGTATATGATGATTATGGGTTCAATAAAATTTAAAATTTAAACAGAAAAAAATCAAACAGTTTAGTATTTGAAGTAATGTTCTTTTAAGAAGATGGCAATCAAATGCACCTGCTTAAGAGCAAGCCACTTAAAACACTTTAGGAACATAGATAAAATAAGTTTAGCCAAACAATGATGAGATGCAATAACAAATGAAAATAACTCACTTCTTCAGGCATAAGTGGGCATAACCCCTTTCTTTTCTCAGAAACAGAATCAACACTTAAGTTTCCGTGAACAATCCCATGCTTGATCATCTGCTTCCTTCTATATTGAATGAGTTCAGTATGAACATCCTAGACAGGGCGAAGTAATAAATTGTCAAGAAATTGACTAACCTTTAACTCATTTTGTTTAGGCAGTTACAAAAAATCATTTCTTCAAACTAATAAATGCTGGAAGGCCTATCTGAACACAATAACAACACAACAGTCTAACTTAAATAGGATTAGTATAATTAAAAACAATAATCAATGGATAATACAAACCTGAAAAAGTTCAGCACAGCCATGAAATGCCAAGGTATCTCTTGCAAGCCCAGGATGAAATGCAAGATAAGGTCGACCGGAAGACCTTAATCTGCAAAACAAATTGCAATGAAGCTTGTATAAATAGAAAATTTCTGAGCACCAAGATCAAAATACAATGAGTAATAAATATGATGTTTGGTGATCTCCACTTCGACCAAGATTGGTGTTATGGTGTTACCCCCATATACTTTAAAAAAGTAACGAAACAAAAAGAGAGAAAAGCCCATATACTAAGTCTGGGCACTATGCAGATTAACTTAAACTTAACAACAACAACAACAAGCCTTTATCCCACTAAGTGAGGTCGGCTATATGAATCCTTCGTCTCCATTGTGTCCTATTATGTGTCAAATTCTCATTTAATTCAAATATACTAAGGTCATTTTTTATACATCTTAACCAAGTATTTTTAGATCTACCTCTACCTTTCTTAACATAAGACAAATCTAATGCATCTACTCTCCTAATTCGACGTAGATGCTTTATGTGTAACCATCTAAAATCTCTCTAATCTTATCTACCGCTACTCCAACTTTTTCCAACATACTCATTTAATTTTATCTCTAAGAGTAAAGTCACTCATCCACCTGAGCATCCTCATCTCTGTAACACTTAACTTAGTCTTATGCTTCGCTTTTATTGGCCAACATTCGCACAATAAGTCATTCAGTCTTACCACCATCTTATAAAATTTTTTTTAAGTTTAAGTGGAACTTTTCTATCACAACAGTGATGCATTCCTCCACTTCAACCATCCAACTTGAATTCTACTAATAACATCTCCATCTATTTCACCATCATTTTGAACAATAGAGCCTACATATCTGAATCGCTCACTCTTATTAATGACTTGTTCACCTAATATCACAACACTACCACTCGAACTTCTACAACTAAAATTACACTTCATATATTCAATTTTAGATCTACTTAAATGAAAACCTTTAGACTCTAATATTGACCTCCATAATTCAAGTTTCTCTTGGACTCCCTCTCTAGTCTTATCAACAAGAAGAATGTCATTAGCAAAAAGCATACACCAAGGTACATCTTCTTGTAAATGCCTAGTAAGAACATCCATAACTAAAGCAAAAAAGATAAGGGCTTAAAGTTGATCCTTGATGTAATCCAATTGAAATGGGAAAATATTGTCAATCCTTTTTGTATTTGGACACAAGTAACAGCTCTAGTATACACATCCTTAATGACTTGAATATAACCAATATTAACTCCTTTCTGTTCTAGAAGTCTCCAAAGAACATCTCTTAAAACTTTATCATAAGCTTTCTCTAAATCAATAAATATCATATGTAAATCCTCCTTACTTTCTCTATACTTCTCCATCAAATCTCTTAACAAATGTATAGCATCCATAGTAGATCTACCTGGCATGAAACCAAACTGATTGTGAGAAAATTTTGTATCACATCGTAACCTATGCTCAATTACTCTCTCCCATAATTTTAATGTTTGACACATTAACTTAATTCCTCTACCAACATTCTTGTGCATCACCTTTATTCTTAAATATAGGAACCAACAAACTCTTTCTCCACTCACGTGACATCTTTTTAGTCTTTAAAATGACATTAAAAAGATTTGTAAGCCAAGAAATTCCTTGATCTCCTAAACATTTCCACACTTCTATTGGAATATTATTCGATCCTACTGTTTTTCCACATTTCATTTTCTTTAAAGCTTCTCTAACTTCAGATTTACTAATACGATGATAAAAATAAAATTCTCTATTTTTGTTTAAGGTATTAAAGTTGCTAAATTTAGATCTTTCATTGAAAAGTTTATCAAAATATCTCATCCACCTATTTTCAATATCTTTTTCTAAGAAAAATATTTTATTATCTTCATCCTTAACACATCTAACTTGAACTAAGTCTTTCTTTACTTCTTTGGTTGGCTTTATACATACATCTTTCTTTTTTTTAATGCAGATCATCGTCATCATCGACGTCATAAATAAAACTTAAATCCATGATTGGGCCTTTTGTTATAATTTTAGTTATGTATTATTGCTTTTATATTTTGTATGTCTTGAGCTATATGTATTGCTTATGTCGTGACGAGATGTAGTATGTATGACTTTGGGTAGGTATGGAATGAGTGGTAGCGATAATATAGTGATAGGTTTGGTAGTAGGTGGTGGTAGGTGTAGTTATGATGGTGTTAGGTTTGAGTATTCTTAACTCTCTCTTTCAATCCTATAAATAGGGAGACTCTTGTAATGCTTGGTACATAATTTGGAATAAAAGATACCCTCTTAAATTTCTTTTACTATTTTGTGTGTTTTCCTCTTGGTGTGATTCTTGAGTATGTGATCACACTTAGAAGGACTTAAGGAAGAGCGATCTGACCGTTTGTAGAGTCGACTTATTATTCTTCATTTCTTGGTTATTTTAAATCTTATAGGTTAGATCGTTCATAACTTTTCGCTTATTTCTTTCGACTTATAAGATTGGATCTAGTGTGATTAACATAACTTATATCAAAATCTTTTCAACTTCACTAAATTCATAATATTGTGAATTGCTCAATAGTAGTGTCATTTATCATTACTCTTTCGTGAGGATTTAAGAATTATCGATGTAATAAACAACATATCATAAAAAGCACCCGTGTCCTACATCACTTTAGTATCTAATCTATTGTCACTAAAAATTTAAATTTTTTCATCATATATTCTTTCTTAGAATCTCTACAGGTCACTTTATATCTTTCCCAAATCTCCAAGTTTTTACATCTAAATCAAATTTTATAACAATGTTTCCTATTTCTTATATTTTCTTTCACACTCATCCACCAACTATTTTTTTAATCTAATCTAGCATTTTTAGCAAGTTATTTAATTTCGCTATTTTTTTCACATAATATTAAAATTTTATGATCATCCCAAATTCTTGTAGCTCTTAAAAATATTTTTTTATTTTGTGTTCAAGTACTCATCTAATCAGGACAATAATTTGATTTATTTTTTCTCTTCTATCATCTTAAAATTTAAAACTAACAATCGATTGGTGAGTCTTAAGCTTTCACTTGGAATAACCTTACAATCTTTCTGATCTAAACAATTTATTTTTCTCGTTAGAAAATAATCAACGTGTTTTCTTAGATCCATTTTATAAGTAATAATATGTTCATCTGTTTTCTTAAATAAAGTAGATTATAAAATCATAAAATTTAAGCAAAATCTAATATAGTCCTCACTTATTATCCAAATCCATAACACAACATCTTAAAATCTTCTACCAACATGTCCATTTAAATCTCCTCCAATAAATATTTTTCTTTGAGGGTATCTTTGTATTAATCCCTAATTCATTCCAATATTTTTCTTTTGAGAACTACATCCTACTTGGGGATAAACACTTATAACATTGATAATCTTAGTATCGGCGATAATCTTTAAAGCTATAATTTATCTCCACATCTATTAATATTTATAACATTATCCTTCAAACTTTTATCTATAATCACTTTTTCTAATTTAGTTCGACTTACTTGAATACCAAAGTTTAAAACCTAAACTATCAATCTCCTTGACCTTCTCCCCAACCCATTTAGTTTCTTGAACACATAAAATATTTATTTTTCTATGAACTATAATATCTATTAATTCCATTAATTTGCCTATAAGAGTACCTATATTTCAAGATCCTAACCTAATTCTAGTTTCATGGACTAACTTCTTTGCCCGTCATTAATGTGGGAACCCTTGCTTATTTAAGCGTCGACGACGCATTTTTTTTTGTATTCAAGCCATACATCTGTCACTTAGGGCCGTACAGCGTCTGATGATTTAAAGGATTCATTATGATTATTTACAAGTTTTCCGACCTATCACAACCCTCCACTTTTCACATCCAGACTTGGGACCGGCAATGGTAATGTTAAATATGATAAAAATTAAATTTAATTAAATTCTGAGTGACTATTTGACTACTTTAGAATTTAAGTTAGTTATCATATTTATTTAACATAATCAAATCATAATTAGACTAATTAAATTAAATTAGCATAAGATATTATTCTAATTAACATTTAATTAGTAACTTATTAAGTTATTTAAAATAATAATTTATATGCAATCAAATTTACATAAGTTAATAATTATAATTAAGTAACATTCATTATTTGGATTAATTTACCTTTTAATTAATGTATTCATATCTAATTTATTTGAGAGAATATTACTAATTATAATCACATTATCTTAATTAATCATTAACAAATAATCTAATAAATCATTTAAATAATAATTTTTATTTAATCAATTTACATAAAAATAATATTAATTTACTTAAGTTAATTTTCATTTAACATTATATCAGTTGTAATTAAGGAGCTCTAGCTTCAAGACTTCGGTATTTGAAACCCTCATCTTTTCCCCTTCCGCTCCCTTCCTAACTAAAACCACTGAGGAAGAGAAGCGGCATCAAGGTAACCTCATCCCCCTTTGCAAGCACTTCCGTTTATGTTAATCCCAAAAATCTGCGAAAAACAGGATTTATTAAATCTGGGATATAAGGCAAAAGTGAGGAGAAACAAGATTTCAAATTATGTAGGATTTCATTTATCCATTTAAATTGTTTGCCAGGATTTAAATTAAATCTTGCTTAAAATAAGTTAAATCGTGCTACCAAACAACCCCTTAGGCAGAGAAGAGCAGAAATACGATTTAAAGTTATAGATCTCTGTACCTCTTTTGCTCTTCTCCCCATCCTCTCTCTTCCTCTCTTTTTATTTCTTCTTTTTTTACTTTCTTCGCCTCCCTCCCACCTCCCCTCCCCCCCCCCTCTCTTCCTCTCTTTTGTTTCTTCTAGAGAATAAAAAAAAAGAAAGGAGAAAGAAAAAACAGAAAATTTGTGTTGTTTTTATTGTAATCTTGTTGCCTCACCTCACCGATAGCAAAACCACCAGCTCGCAAGATAAAAATATAGAAAATTTCTAAATACTTAAATATCTTGCATGTCATTACAACATGGTGGGAGAGTACCAAAATAATTACTCATGTATATTATTCCAATACAATGAGAAAATTTTGATTCTCCAAGTAATTAAACGGCTACTTTAAGCACGATGACATCAAAGACCTCAAAGACCCCTTGGACTTTGCATCTCATGACACCAACTATGCATGTATTTTTTTAACATAATGAGAATGCATATCAGTGCCGTCGAAGTCCTTATGTGAGAATGACATCAACTACTGAAATTTTGGGTGAATGAATTTACAAGGAACAAAATTAAAACATATATTTGGTCCTAATAATATAAAATTGCAAAATAAGAACAAATCTAATACTTCAACACTGTAGATATTGTGTTGAAAGACTAAAAGAAAATCATACCTGAACACAAAGTTAAATGTAAAATTGGATAACAAGAAATTGAACAACTCATAAACAGATAATAGAATCTTCTACTGAACACTTTGAATGCATGATTCATTGTATTAAACAAATTGAAAAGAAACAAAACAAACTTGAATAGCACTTGTAGTGAACTCGGACGATTGCCGGCGCACACAAACTAGATTTCATTGAATATTTAAAATTTAATAAATTGTGAACTAAATGAAAGCAAATAAACATCATTTTAAATGCATAACAACAACCTAAATTGCCACATGCACCACCAAATCCGCATCAAAAATCATAGAAATGCATTATACAAGTGCATCAAAAATCATGCAAGCACACAGAGAAGCATACAAGTGCATCAAAAGGCATGCACAATATAAAAATTGAACTTGTCTGCATGTGCTCAAACAAACATACCAAATGCTCAAATTTAGCTTATAAAAAGGCTGTGCAGATTAATGATCAGATGAATGCAAATTTTCCTAGCTCCCAGAATCATGCAAGTACTTTGAAAATCGTGTGAATAGTTTGAAATTTTACTTTCTTTCTTTTCAAAAATTAAAAAAAATTATCAATATGTTGTATAATGTTTCTTCAGCAAGTCGTCTTATGCATAGGATAAAGTCTTAAGCCACAATTTGAAGACTAATCTTCTATATTTCAAAAGCTATAATCATCAAACTAGAATCCTTTGACAAACACTTTAGCAACATATTCAAAGCAATCGTGATTACAGAATGCTTTCAAGTCCCACTCATAGTGCAATCAACTAGAGTAATAATCAAATACTTAATCATGAATCACTCAACATATGCTGCTCTATATGTGCACTTTCAGAGGTGTCTCATCTATATGATCAACCATCAATTCAACTCTTATGCAGATTTGATTCTCTACAAACGAAGTAGAGTCAATAAGGCTAGCAATACAACAAATGTTCAAATAAATTCAAATGATATGAAAAGAAATACTCATGAACCTAATATTCTATGAACTAAAAAATTTACAAAGTTCAAAATTATCAAGTTTAATTATAAAAATTGTCCCGATAAGTATTAGCAAAATAAAATTCAAGAAAATTACTAAATCTAAAATTTTCAAAGTGAAATTAACCATATAAAGCTTAAAGCAAATCAGCCATCCACCCTCTATAATGTTTGTCGAAGGCAACAAATTAAATCTTAACTTAAAGGAGAGCAGATGTTATATTAAGTGTACTTTTATGGCCACTATCAAAAATTCCATGCCAATAAGAATGTGGCATGTATCCTCTAATCATGTGATTTTATTGTCAAATGGCATCACAAAGAAGTAGTTATAATCTGGGCACTTTGATCGAGTATTTAGTCACAAAATAGCATCATCAAATTATAATCAAGTCCATAGCACATAACTTTCCCAATGACTTAAATCCTTAAGGCACTAAATTATAGAGTGCACTAAAAAAAAGCAAAAAAAAAAAAAAATTTTTTAATAGAGGTCAACTTGAAGTTATCCCCTTAAGGAAAACATGTACATCACAAGTCTACAAGATCCCCTTGGACAAAGCAATGATAACTGCAACAAGTGTCCTTAATTAAATTGAGTTGACCATCTCATCTAAGTAGATCATAACACACAATAATCCAATATGACGGAATCCTTGATTAGATTTGTCGTTATTCTCTCCAACATCTACTCTAAGCGACAATAAAAACAATAACAACAAGCCTTTATCCCACTATGTGGGGTCAGCTAAATAAATCCTTCTCCATTGTGTCCTATTAAGTGCCAAATTCTCATTTAATTTTAATAATAAAGTCATTTTTAACACTTCTTAATCAAGTCTTTTTAGGTCTATCTCTGCCATTCTTAACATAGATCAAATCCAATACATCAACTCTCCTAACTGGGTCATCGGACAGCTAATATTTTATGCAACCAAACCATCTAAGGTGATTCTCTCTAACCTTACCTATCACTAGTGCTACTCCAACCTTTTCACGTATATCTTCATTTCGCATTTTATCTCTCTAAGTGTAAAGCCACTCATCCACTTGAACATATTCATCTTTGTAACACCTAACTTAACTTTATGCTTTTCTTTTATTTGCCAACATTCTACTCCATAAATCATTGCAAGTCTTACCACCATTTTATTAAATTTTTTCCTTAAGTCAAAGTGATACTTTTCTATCACACAACAAACCAAATGCATTCCTCCACTTCAACCATCCGACTTGAATTCTACTAATAACATCTCTATCTATATTACCCTCACTTTGAACAATAGACTCAAGATATCTAAAATGTTTCCTATTTTTAATGACTTGATCACCTATTATCACAACCCCATCACTAGATCATTTATAACTAAAATTACACTCCATGCATTAGATTTTAAATATGCTCAAACGAGAGCCTTAGACTTTAAGGTTAACCTTCATAATTCAAATTTCTCTTTAACTACCTCTATAGTCTTATCAATAAGAAAAATATCATCAGCAAAAAAGTATACACCAAGGTACAATCTCCTGTAAATATCTAGTAAGAACATCAATAACTAAATATGGGTTTAAAGCTGATCCTTGATGTAATCCAACTGAAATAGAAAAATACTCGATCAATCCCCCTTGTGTTTGAACACAAGTAACAACTCCAATGTATATATCCTTAATGACTTGAATATAAGTAATATTAACTCATTTCTTTCCTAGACCTCTTCGAAGCATTTTTCTTGAAACTTTATCATATAATTTCTCTAAATCAACAAATATCATATGTAGATCCTTCTTAATCTCTTTATACTTCTTCATCAAGCCTCTCAACAAATGTATAGCATCTATAATAGACCTACCCGACATGAAACCAAACTACTTTGAGAAACTTTTGTTTCACGTCATAACATATGCTCAACTATTATCTCTCATAATTTTAATGTATGGCGCATTAACTTAATTCCTCTATAATTTGCACAATCTTGTGCATTAACTTTATTCTTAAAAATAGGAATCAACAAACTCTTTCTCCCTAATTTGATATCTTTTTAATCATTAAAATAATATTAAAAAGAATCGTAAGCTATGAAATTCCTTGATTTTCTAAGTATTTTAATACTTCTATTGGAATTTATCAAGCCCTGCCAATTTTTCACATTTCATTTTCTTTAAAACCTCTCCAACTTTAGTTCTACTAATACGACAATAAAAATAAAAATATCTATTTCTATTTAGGATACTAAAGTCATTAAAGTCATTAAAGTCATTAAAGCCAATTGAATTCTCACAACCTTCATTTGAAAATTTATCAAAATATCTCATCTACCTATGCTAAATATCTTCTTCTAAAAAAATATATTTTAACCTACATCCTTAATACACTTCATTTGAACTAAATTTGTACTTCTATCTCTTTACTTGGCTAACTTATACATACATCTTTTGCTTTTTTAAAATCCCTATATGTCACTTCATATCTTTCTCAATTCTTCAAGCTTTTAAATCTAAACCAAATTTTAAAACAAACATTCTTATTTTCTATTGTTTCTTGCACATATTGACTCCACACCAACTGATTTTACTAATAAGAGCTTTTCATTATTATTCTCCAATAGCATTTTCTTGCAACTTAATTTGCTACTTTTTTTCTACATAACATCAACTTCTTCATAAATATCTCAAACTTTAAGATCTTATAACTTACTTTTAAAAATATTTTTATTAATATTCAATGAGTATCCCCATCATATTTTAAGATAATATTTTAATTTAACTTTAATCTTCTAACCCTTCATCTTAAAATCCAAAACCAATAGTCAATACTGGCTACTTAAACTTTTACATAAAATAATCTTACAATCTTTACAATTTAAATAAAGCATTTTTTTATCAAAAATAATTAATATGCACTTTACTAGATTCATTCTTATAAGTAATAATATGTTCATCTTTTTTCTTAAATAAAATATTAGCAATTACCAAATCATATGCTAAAATAAAATTATAATATGATCCTATCTTCTTCATTAATCACTCCAAAATCATAACCACCATAAATACTTTCAAAATCTTCTACCATTGTACCAACAAATCCATTTAAATGTCCTCCATTAAATATTTTTTTCTTCAATAAACAGTCTTTATATTAATCCTTTTAGATCATCCCAATTTTTTTTGAACATACATCCAAACCTATTTGATAAGCATAAGCACTTATAACATTAATAATCTTAACATCAACAACAATCTTTAAAACTATAATTCTATCTCCAATTCTATTAATTTTCACAATATTGTCTTTCAAACTTTTTATCTAAAATCACGCATACACCATTATTAATATGATTCCTACCTGAATAATAAAATTTAAAACCTAAACTATCAATCTCCTTGATCTTTTCCCCAACCTATTTAATTTTTTTAATATATAAGATATCTTCTTATGAACTATAATATCTATTAATTCCATTAATTTAAATGTAAGAGTACCTATATTCAAAGTTTATATCCTAATTCTAATTTCATGCTTCTTTGCCCGCATATGTCCATAATGTGGGAATCATTGCTTATTTAACATTGCATATGGGCAGCGCGATGCAACGGCCTTTGCACATTTTCACTGTATTTAGGTCATACAGCATGTCTTTTCAAGGAATATCCTAGCATTGGCATAATGCATAAAAGATTCATGTCATGATTTTTTGACAAATTTTATGTTGGCTCATCTACCTAATGCAACCCTGCACTTTTTCATTCGAGACTTAAGACCAGGCAATGGTAGTGTTAACATCTGCTTTGAGCTGATGATAGTAAATTTCTGTAATTTTAAAATCAATAGCTGTTACTATATGCTAATCACTTAGTGCCTCAATGATTAACCTTAATCAAAAGTTATTCTCTCGCCTTACTAAGAGAGAAAATTAATCATGAGGGCATGCACCTTTAGAAACCTAGAACCATATCTTAGAATCCTCATAAAATAAGAATGAAATCTCTAAATAGTATATTATCTATGATCTAATCTTCTAAAAATTTAATATGGAACCACATACACAAATTCTATCATGAGGATCAAGCACGAATTTTTGAACCCACCGTTGTGAAAATAAATCTTGACATGATTCAAGTGGAAAGGAGTACAATTACTACAATCTATTCACAAAGTAATATTAAATAATTGTAAGTAAATGGTAGTATATCAACACCAGTTGAAAACGGAAAGAAATTGATTGGACCATTCAAATGGTCAAAGCTAAATAAAATAGTAAGGTGCAATTTATGATTAACGATGCAATAAACTAGAGAAACAAAAAAAAACACCTCTCCACCATCAGATTTCCCAGTGCCTGGATTTCAGGACGAAATTGAAGGGCGTGGAATGCAACCCTGCACCTAAGTCTCTGATATTCTTCCATGTCTGGGGGAAGAATAGACTGCATGAATTGCAAAAAAGTATAACATCAGAAAAATTATGCAATACCAACATACAGGGCACCAATCAATCGCACCAAAAGCTTGCTTTAGATGTATTTATAATTGGCCTAAGAGCTGAAACCACTTTAATCTCTAACTCTTATGAATATTATCTAAAACATGCAGGGGTTTCCTTGATCAACTGTATTTCCTGATAGTTTCAATGTCCTTGTACTTTAGCCAAATTATTTTCCTAAATATATATGGAGTGCATTATTTACAAACTCCTAACATAATTAAACCAAATGAAAATAACTGCATGTGTACATGTTTAAAATATTCCAGATTTAATACTTTATTTGAAGTGTAACTTTAATTATTTCCTGAACTGACCAGTCAATTGTTCTTCAAAATTCTAAATATTAATTCCAATCAGGTGACAAATGAGTCCTACTAAAAGCAAACGGAGTATCAAAAGGCAACCTTCAACAAAATATACATAAAAAGTGTAACTTAGAAAATGAAGATGTTGCAAACTATTCATGTATAAAAGAAGATCTTTTCATGCAAGTCTCCTCCCTAAAGAAGAAGACAGCTATTGTGGTTTGTATTCAACACTGCAACACAAGCATATTATTCAATATCAAACACTAATAACTAAATGGCTTCCCCCTTGACATCTCGTCACTTCAGCGCTCCTGTTCAATAGCTTGCTTATATACCCCTCACGAAAGGGATAATTGCACCACTTGTTCGTTCCCCAGGAATCCCATCTAAAGCTCAGGGACTCAGCTTTATTGTACCAAAGCAAAATAGCTAAGAGAATATTTATTGGCGCCCTTAGAAGCCAAATGTGCAACAAAGACTTTCACTGTTTCACATATGCATCATTTTAGCAACTGCACCAGATGGCACATGCAGATGCTAATAATAATAGTATAATGTCATAACAGCTACGCGCAAGGAGTTTTTCTGCCGCTTGCTTTTCTCAAGCATTGGAAGTCTTAAGATTTTATTATCCCCAGGAGGCCCAGTTCTCCATTGGTTTAAGATTTTATTAACCCCTTTTCAAAACAACCACCAAAAACTCAGTTTATGATCCAATGGAAGTCATCAACTCCAACCAAGAAAAGCTTAGAATAAGATACTATGATCACCCAGAAAAAAAAAAAACAATGCTGAAAATTGAACTATTTCAATCATATAACTGAAATTATTCTAGTCTATTTAAACCACATACGGTACTCTAACTGCAAATACATCTTGGACTAAGTCCCACTTGATGGGCACCCTTTGAGCCATTCATCATCAACATTTACATAGCCACCAAATATCTAATTAGATTATGCATTAAAATATTTTAAAAATATTTAATCTTCTCTTTATTTGCTAAGGGCATCATCATTGCAGCTTATTTTACAATTTTAGGACTCATTTATATCACCTAACAAGTGCAATGGCTGATAACTAATTGTTTGGTTCATGCTCTTGCATCCTCTTTTAGAACTAGGTGAAGATTAGTAATTCTTTACTCTGGCAAGTTGTTGGCCAGCACTATTGTGAAACCCCTCTCCTGTCCTCCAGTATAAATGAGATGCCATCTTCGTGAGTGAATCAGGAGCTAAGGAACAGTACAAGATAGCTGGAAGCCTACTCTAGATAAAAGTTCATCTTCATCATTCATTACCAATGCCCTTCGCCAACTTCTTCCAAGTTTAAAACTTCCCCAACCTTTCCACCATCAAAACAACTCTTAAAAAGCATCATTTTCACGCTCCGTATGTTGTCACTCAAACACGTGCTATCATAAAATATTTAGAACGCTCATTATGCTTCTTTGCATTGACATTCTATAATTGCTTCTATTTTGGCCATTCGTTTTACTCTTTTTCTGTTGTTTTATGTATCATAAACCTCCCGTTTATCTGTGTTCTTGCCCTATTTACTGCCCCCTCTGTGTTTTCTAACTTTTTTCTAAAAAAATTGCACATAGCCCCACTCCATCCAAATAAGCATATGGTTGGCACATTCTTTAGCAAGCCATATGTGATGAAATTCATGACAACTTTTCTTCCAGAAGGGCATGGCCGGCCACTTAAAATGATCCATAAATGCACCGTGAAATTCAAAACTAAATCTTGAAAGTCAAATTACACTCTAACTTATCTTTCCTAAAATTCCCCTACCTTATCCTCTCCTTTGTATTCAACAGCCAACTTCAATTTTAGATTTCTAGTATTATTCTATCTACTTATTAAACTTCCTCCACAAATTGGGACACCATATCCTAACCACCGTTGATTCTTTTTAACTTCAACTTATTCTCTTCTGAACTAAACTTAAGCATAACATAACATGCTATCCTCTAAATAGCCGCTCACTAGAAACCCTCCAGTTGCTTCTGAAATCAGGATTAAATTACTGTCCCATCCTTCATACACTCTCAAAATCATAAATTATCCTAAACAACAACAACAACAAGCCTTAATCCCACTAGGTGGGGTAATTTCCATGACTCCCGTCTCCATTGTGTCTGTGTCTGTGTCAAATTCTCATTTAAATCAAGTATACTAAGATCATTTTTTTATACATCTTAACCAAGTCTTTTAGGTCTACCTTAAGGCATCTAATGCATCTACTCTCTGTCAGTCATTGGACGGAGCTTTATGTGGCCAAACCAAGGCGACTCTCCTAATCTTATCTACCTGAGCTACTCAACTTTTTCCCGAATATACACATTTTGCATTCTATCTCTAAGAGTAAAGCCACTCATCCACCTAAGCATCCTCATCTACTTAACTTAGTCTTATGCTTCTTTTATTGGCCAACATTCTCATAAGTCATTCGTCTTACCACTATCTTATAAAATTTTTCCTTAAATTTAAGTAGAACTTTTCTATCATATAATAGGCCAGATGCATTCCTCAACTTCAACCATCCAACTTGAATTCTACTAATAACATCTCCGTCTATTTCACCATCATTTTGAACAATAGAACCTAAATATCTGAAACAACTAAGCAGAAATCTAGGCATGTTTACCTTATATATCTGACAGAGAAGGAACCATACAAAGGATTGCAAATTAGTAGTATTGGACTATTGTCATTATTAGCAAACACATACTACAAATAAGTTATTTTCCTGCATTAGCATCCTTACCACGGAAATATCATACCTCAAGGCATCCACCATCGGAAATCAGTAAGCCGACAGCCTTTGATTGCTTCAGTTTAGGTAATACTTCTTTAATATAAAAGGTTGGGGAAGCTGAATATCTGATTGAAAAGGTTGGATACTTGTTCCTTTTCCTTTCTTGCCTCAGATCGTTAGGTAAACTCTTCATAATAATCACATCATTTGATAGTGCAGCTATGAACTGCTCCTCGTTGTACACATAAGAAAAGCTCTTAAACTTGGAACTGCATGAAGAAAATAGAGGAGGGAGTGAGAGATTGGAAGAAATGTACCAGAAAAACACAAGACTAATTAACATCTAAGGCACTCTACTGCATAAAATTACCTAATTCCTCTGGAACGAATGCTATCTTGAATCTCAGGAATTACAAGAGTAGCATTTAGCAATCTTGAAACAGCAACAAGATCACAAATCTGACAATTAAGAAGAAGTGATGACAAAACGTTGAGAAACTTTTAGAAAAAACATCTCAAAGGTGGCCTACCGAAGATTTAACATGTTCAAATCCACCATATATCTTCGCATATATATAACCATTCTGCTTTCCTGGAACTAAATCAAAGCAAAGATACCATGAGAAAAATTATTATATAAAAAAAAAGATTTAAATGCTAAGACCAATGGATGAATATTTAAAAAAGGATAACTACATGGATCCTGAAAAGAAGTTTTTCCAAAAGAGAAGCAAATAGCCAATGCAACTATTTCTAATATACAAATAAATTCAGTACTTTGATTTTGACTAATGTCCAGGTGAAACAATCGAACCAAACATGCATTATTATTGCAAGTGCCTAGCCAACAGTTCTTGGAAATGATGTCAACTCTTGAATGAAAAGCTTCATTAACTATATGTTTCTTGAGTAAATTAAATGTCACAACATTATTTAGAGCGACTGCCGATTCCACGGCACCTCACTTAACTATGACAATACTCCTGATACAAGAATTAATCCAGGTCACAGTAATGCCTTGACCATTAGATAATAATTCAGAGACCACTTTCATGAAAATAACTAACTGGCATATCAAGAGCGCCTCATGTGGCATTATCAGCAGTCCTAACTCCATGTGAAAGGTGCTATCTGCAACCCAAACTGAGATGAGTATATAGAAGGCTTCCTAGTTCCTACCTAACCCACATTTAAACATGCAATAAGACCATTTAATTCGTACCTTAAGTCAAAGGATTTCAATTAAATAAAATTCCTTAAAAAAGAAAAAAATTTATGAGTCACTCCCAGCTTCATCCTGATGATAAAGGGTAACTAATCATATTTCCAACGAACGGTTAGCAAAATAGTAATCCCTAACTTTGTGTCAACTTTACCGGTGATGATAGTAAAGAAAGGCCTCAAAGGTAGGCCATGCATCAGGTTACTAACATATATCATAATGTAATTTGCTTATCAATGGTGGAATCACCTCTTTACATAGCAAGCACAGGGAACGAGCATGAACAAAAGAATAAAAATTTTAATGTTGCTTTAAAAAAGTAATCTGAAAACCATCTTCCAAAGAGCTGCCCAATTGCTATGAATGTAGAAGAAAAGTGGATAAGCATACAGAGTACACATCATTCTCCAGATTCCATATGAATGGAGTTCCATAATGAATCAGAGAAGGGGAATTCTGAAACTTGCTGTGTAGAATTGCAACATATGGAGAAAAGTATAAAGACAATAAAAAACAATGATATGAGTACAACAAAGACAATTATCAAGAATTATCAAAGGAAAAAAAAAAGAAAAGTACAAAAGACAAGATAAAAATAACATAATAGCCAAGAATGTGAATCCTTAGGATCATGAAAACTACAAGAAGACTCATTGAGATCACCTTGCTTGAAGCCAAGTGAGAATAAGCGAATGATGATAATTTTTTTTTCTAATTATTGCCTTTTCAAATAAAAGAATCTAACGACTCAACACTCTAGGTGCTCGCATCTAAGTCATAAGGATGTTGAATATCCAGATCATCAATGTGTTCACATATTGGAAGGAGAGAAGATGTAGCAATAATAATTGGAGTAGGATGAAGGATGATGCTTGTAGGTGTTAATGTAACCACTCCTTTAAGGTTAAAATATGCGATCATTAAAGCCCCTAAATCCAAAAAAAGAATTGTAAACTAGTTTCAAGTATTGATTATAAACCTTGTATAATAAAAAAGAGAAACTTCTAAAATTGTATACAGTCAGATCTAATCATCTAAATGGATCTCTTGCACTGATAAGTAGATTTCCTCAATTGTTAATAAGCCTTTAAACATTCAAAAAAATTTATACCCAAAAATTTTGTGGGCAAAATAATATGCTAGGATGCCTTCAAATTCAACTCTCTACCAGTATCCTTAGTTGAGGAGTTAATCCACAGCTCCTTTACCAATTGAGAAATAATATTTAGTTCAACCAAAACTCTAAGTACAAATGGCCTTGAAAGACGAGCAATAGCATTATCCACTTGCAAATATTTGCCAATCATAAAACACAAGGAATCTAAAGTAGATAGATTGAACTAATGTAAAGTCAAGGGAATACAATCCAAATTAGAGTGCAAGGTGATACCTCAAGAGAGTCAAAATGGGGCGACCATTTTAACATATGCATTAGGAAACCATTGATGCAATAGGACCATCAAAAGAAAATTCTGGTGTAGTCTGGTTGTAAAGAAAGTCTAACAATAACATATCAAGGGCCAATAAGCTCAAAGGGATAGTCAAGAACTAAATGTATATCAGCCATAAATTTACAAATAGCCACACTAGATTGGGGCGGCCCAATGAAAATCTGCCGACAAGGAGAGATAGAGATGTTTAGCAAATTCTGACATCTCTTCTTTAGTAAAAATGGGAGCAGGTTTTCCCTAATATGTGAATGGACGCTTATGAGGAGGTAAATTGAATATTGATGAAAAAATAAAAGAAATTGGTTGTTTATTGGAGAGACATAAAAACTTAGATAGTTATACCTACCATCAATATTAGAAAAAAAGCAAGTAAATTGAGAAATGAAGGATCCAATTCAATAAGAAAAAAAAAAAGTTGGAGGAGTCTCTGAGAAGCAAGGCCCCATTAGAATAGGAGGTGGCGATCAAATTCGAAGTTCATCCAAACCCTAAGAGCGGCCAATACATGAGAAAGAGGTCTCTGATGAAACTTTGGAGAAAATGAAGATATTCCAAATTAAATTCAGAAAAGCAAGCATGTAATCATCCTAAGCCAAAGAAAGTGAGCAAGCATGACATTGGAAGCTAGAAAAAGAATAGAAATCCATTGAAGATGAAAAAATAATAGGAAACTTTAACACTGGCCCTAAGAGCATAATAGATCGACATGAATGCCCTACCAAAGTGAGAGTGCAAGACAAACTGAACGCAGAAGCCATAACACATTGGCGTCAGGGAAGGGAAAGCACAGACAATCCATGCAACGGAAGACACAACAAAATCAACACCAGCTTGCAGGCACAAGAACGAAGCAAATATCACAAGCACAGGCACACACCTCACTCACAAGCAGGGTCGTGCCACCAACAAGCATGCTGGACATAGCATAGAGCGATCACAAGAGTGGGAGCTACAATGATCAGGAAAAAGTAGGTACACACGAACAAGCGTGACAATGCAGTAGATCATTAGCAACAACAAGCAAACACATGAGAGCGAAATGAATTTAATTTTTGTAATCATTCATGAAGTTAAACAATATCATGAATATATACCTGGATAAGCTTTTCTAGGATTGGCAAATGGTTGGAAGACCTCCAAAGATTGGATTGAACGCCATAACTTTCTGTATCTAAACTTCTACAAAGCATTTAAAAGAACAAAAAATGAACAAAAACAGTAATTTACTTATTAAATAAAAGATCTATCAGATGCAAAGAAGGTGAACTACTTTCACCAGTAATGATTTCATCAATAGTGTCATTCAACTCAAAAGTTAAAAACCACAGGCCTACCTTTCCATGTTGGTAAATCTTATCTACTGATGGCCTGTATTGTATAATGTCCCCAGCTGAATAATTTGCAAGTAGAAGATGTACCAGTAGTGATACTACACAGAAGGTAATTCCCACAAGTGCAAATAACTTGAATTTGTATTTCACAGCCATCTTAGGATCTCATCAGGATTTCCAAATCTAGAAAAGACCTAAATTCATTTTAGAACCGACAAGTATATTCATGTTCTAGAAATAAATAACATTCAGGGATAAGTGCAATATCCAATTAAAATTCAAAAGAATATATAAAAAATGATGTAAATGGATGAGTGCATAAAAAAACTTTGAAGCATTAGCTCAACAACAACAACAACAAGCCTTAATCCCACTTTGAAGCATTAGCTCCATCATAATAAATCAAAATGAATCCATTAATGAAATACTATAATGGCAAGTAAATGGCAGTTTAATAATTGGATCGTAAGACCAAACAGCTACAAGCTGCATCCATTAACTGCAATGCAATTGAACCATCTTCGCTAGAAAAACATATCTGGCCAATAGCACAAGCAGATTTTAAATTCCCTAAGAAGATAAGAGCGACTAAGTGGTCTGAACATTTGACCTGACAAACAACTATTCAAAATAAGTTACTAAAGAAGCTTCAGTTATAGTTCAGGGTGAAAGATATCCATATGACTGCAAATGAAAACCCTGAATGCAATTGTCAGATGCTATTTACTCGGGTATTGGTATTAGCTCAAAATGGTTCCCTTTAATCACCTTTACGAGCTGTGATTAATGTGAATACAGTGTGTTCTCACAAACATTTTGAGAAAGGCAAAACATCTAAACCGAATTTACTGGTAGATTTAGCTGTTGACCAAATAGAAGAAACCTTCTAGAGTGTATAACGTGAATATTAAAGATACACAATGAGAGAACAACTAAACAAGAAGATGAACAAAAATCTAGATAAGGATCCACTGCTCAAGAGAATATCACCACCACTCCGCTACCTTAGAAAAACTAAGAAAAAACTCTTACAGTGAACTTGAATGAAGGCATAATTCAAGAGGACAGTTTTCGTTTGCTCAATTAAGTTTATTGATATCTAATGCTGTTTGTGTTGATGTTCTTTTAAAGGCCTTGTATTCCAAATTCAAGGATTACATAGGATGCTCTTTTTGGGTCCAGCATCCTTTTTATTCTACAAATGCAGCATACAACAAAAAGGTTTTAGTTGGGATTGATTTGTTCATTGGAGCCACTCAAAACAAATTTTATTTTCTAAGACTAAATTTATTTGCATATATTCCGCATACAAATTTTGTATGCACAAAGATCCTCTAACACTAAGTTATTTGCATGCCTACAAGATATTACTAATCATTATTGTAGAATCGTAGGTCCACCAAGTAGGAGAACGAAAGTGTTGAAATCTTCCATAATTAAATTTAGAATCAATTGAACTCTAATTTTAATATATTTATAATTGAATTAAATGCCTCAATGAGACGGATCCATCCATACTAAAGGTGATTTAATCTAAGTCTAAATGAACTCAAATGAAACACTTGAAGTATAATTTGAAGCTTTAAAACAAAGGATCTCCAAATTTTACATGTTTATAGTTGAAACGAGCTTAAGATCACTCAATTTTGAAGTTATTGAGGCATTAAATGGCAACTTCAAAGCCCATAAAAACTGCAAAAAACTTCCCGTTTCTCCGGATGAGATGAGGCGAGGGTTATTGCTGCGATGTCTCCCTTCTCTTCTTCGATGGTTTCAGGTAAGAGCAGAGTGGCTAGGAGAGAAAGAAGAGGATTTCACAAGCTAAATCTCCTTGACACTGTTGCCATAGTTTTGCGGTTTCTTCCTTTTTGTTTTTTTTTTCTTTTTTATTTTGGTCGAAGTTCTCTGCCTCTCGGTTGGAAGAGCACAAGAACGACGAAGTAGTGGGAAAACTAAATGTTATTATAAATTAATTTTAATTATATTTAACTTAAATTAAATTAAATATCATTATAACTTAATTATAATTTAATAAATATAATTATGTTTATTAAAATTGATAGGCAACTAATTCACGATAAATTTTAAAAAAAAATAATGATTATAATTTAGTTTATTTAGCAAAACAATAATTAATGATTAAGTAATTTATTAAGAAAAATAATTAATATTTAATAAATAAATATTAAACCATTACTTGATGATTAATTTATTTAATGAAAATTCCTATTAATTAATTAATTAATTAATGTTTAGTATAGTAATAAAATAATACAAATATATATATATATATATATATATATATTAAATTTGGTCATTATATTAATACAGAAAAAAAAATTTGTTATAATTATTTACATACAACTAATAAGATCTAATGTATTAAAAATACATTATTTTTACTTGCATATACTCAGCCAAACAAAAAAGACAATTTTCTTGTATTTACTTTTCAGATAATCAAGCAACTTTTAAATATTCAAAATATATGGTATTTACTTTTACATTGTAGTTTTAAGTTTCATCTCTTTCTCTCCTTGAACATAAATAATATTCAAATTTTATTTATTTACAGCACTAATAATTAATATCTTACATTTTCATCTATTTGTGTGTGACATAATTAAAACATAGGGAAGTTGACAAAATAAAAAAATGCAAGTTAGGATTTTGTTGTCAATCTTGATATTTTAGTGAATTTAGAAAATGATAATTGTAAGATAATTTTGTAAATAGTTGAGACGAGTTTAACTTGATTAGTTCTAAGTAGCTTGAGAATAAACTCCACTCAAGATTACATATTGAGCTAGGAGAATTTATTTCTATTCTAATATGCCTCTAATATATAAATCATAAAGAAATTTTTTATTTCAAAGAAAATATATAGTAATCTTTTTTAATCAAGAAATAAATTTTTATTTATATTTTAATATATTTATTTAATTTTAAAATTTAATAATTCAATTAGTGAAAAAATTGTTGTGATTACTTTACATATAATAAAGTATTCATAATACAAGTATTTACTTTATTTTACATACACTTAATCAAATAGAAAAAATAGTTTTCATGTATTTATTTTACACACAAACAAACAACTCTAAAGTATTCAGAATTCATTGTATTCACTTTTCTTGTATTTGGGGGTTGTTTGGTAGCGTCATTGAATCTGATTCCAAATCACGCTAACATTTCAAGCGTTTGGTTCAAGTAAAGTAAAATTCCAGGTCATTTCAAATACAGAAAAGGTTCGTGTTTTGGAATTAAATCTCAATTCTAAATCTGACATAAAGTGATCGTGGGGATGCGATGCTGCCATTGTTGCCGCTTACCGTAGCCGCGCCTTTAGCCACCCGCCTAGCCGCCCGGTCTCCGCACACCCCCCGCCGTAGGCTCCAAATCTTGATTCTTTCATTATATTTTGTCATTAACTAAAAAAAATACAAAGTCGTGAATTTGTAAAGCTCTCAAACAACTATAAAATAATCCTTTTCTGTTTAATTCACTTTTTCACAGATTCCTTTTTCTGATTCCAAATGCACTAACAACCCTCATTTACATCAGATTCTTTTTTTTAACCAAACAACCCCTTAATTCTATTAAACTAAGGTCATTCCTAACCAAGTCCTTTTAGGTCTACCTCTACCTTTCTTAACATAAGATACATCCAATACATCTATTCTCCTAATTAGATTATCGGACGGCTGACACTACAATATAATTTTAGCATGCAATAATGATTATGATGAGCTTCACACAATCTGCTACAATATAAGGGATTATGTAGGTTGGGTTGTGACATAATACAGGAACAAATTTTAGGTGTTGAAACAATTCACAATTTGTTAGCTCTATATAAAAAAAAAAGGTAACAAGAGGACGGACAGAGACAAGTAAAGGAAAGATGAAACCCTATCATGAATGTTGTTTATGCATTGATAAGAATTATACACAAGCTTTAGCTACAAAAAGCCAAAACATTTTCTTCAATCCAGTTGAAAAAAGGTTATAATAACTGCTTGGAATGCACTATTTAAAAAATTAACATATTTTGTTCATAGGTATAGAAAATAACTTCTTTAAAATACAAAAAATTAAAAAATTAAGAAAAAAATTTCACATCACAATAAATGTTTGGAATGTATAATTCATAATAATATACAAGTTTTATTGATGGCCACCTAAAACACAGCTTATTAAGCCATATCTCCTGCGCAAACCCAATGCACCTCCATCTCCTTCCAATCTAATTCTTTGTGTACCTTCTCCACTAACGACACTCATTACCGCTGTCCTCCAACCCTCTTCCAAAAGTTCATCGCCTCTCTCTCTCTCTCTCTCTCTCTCTCTCTCTCTCTCTCTCTCTCTCTCTCTCTCTCTCTCTTCATATATATGTGTGATACTAATCTTCTTTTACCCCATCCTCCCTCACTACTGAATCAATGCTCGACCATCTCCATATTGTCAGCAGATGACTAAGATCCTCCATCTCCTCCTTTGATGCCACATAGACTACTCTCATTGCTCTCTGGCATCCTTCCAGATGTTCACCAATCATCCATTCAACTGATAAGAAACTTCATGAGGCACGAGACCTCGGATAAAACCTCAACTGCTCTTGCTTTGCAAGCCTTTGGTTCCAACCAACACCCCAGAAGGTGCTACAGAATAAAAAACATGAAGCAAGAAATAGATTCTAAAATGGAAACATAAATACCAAACAGGCTCTATCGGAACAAAAATAACCAATTGAAAAGAGGAACAAAACCAAACAAGAAGAATAACATAAATGCATTAATAAAAACAGAAAAAATATTACACCTTGACAACAGAAGTATACACATCAGCATTCAATGCATTTCATCAGAGTAATCACTGGTTTGGTTCAATGCTGTCAAAGACGTTATCTTGATAAACTTTTTTTTTTTTTCTTCGCGGAACTCTATGATGTTTGTTCTCCTACACTTCCCATAAAAACTCGTAATAGCATAAAACTTACCTGATATTTCTAGTCTCGGACAAACCCAAGCCGCATAACAACACTTCACCTCAGAGAAGGTGGCGCGCATCAGTGAAAGAGGACCTGGGATGGGCAAAGAAAACAAAAATGCAGCGTTACTATTTTGGATGCAAGAAGAAACGGAGGGCTCCGGTTTAAAAAATGGGTAAAAATGCGAGCTTGGTTTAGGAAATGAACCTTAAAACGGTACACCTATGCTGAAAATTGTAGCAGTAGCGGTGGATCTGAGTAGAAAATGAGCGGCGGAACTCAGCAATCCCCTTCCCTAGCCGATCACTATCTCGCTCTTCCCACCCTTCCCACCTCTCTCTCTCTCTCTCTCCACCTGTCCTTCAACTGCTTCTCCTCCTTTTGTAAAGAACAAGATAAGCGCGAAAAGCAGCAGCGAAATACACCGAAGAAAAAGGTCGCCTTTCTCACACACACAATTTTTCCCAAGCCCTATCTGCTTCTCGCTCACCCAATCTCTTTCGACAACTGTTCTACCACTTTTCTCCGTCTTCGACGAGAAAGTGTAGAAATGGCAAAGCGCAAGTGGAGCTACAAAAGATTGATGCACCAAGTGGGATACCGCCGATCGAGGAAGACTTGTTTCCGCCGCAAGGGATGGGAATCGGTACAGTGGATAGCAGCATAGCTTGATTTGGATGGCACTGAAGCTTGGTTTGTACAGATCACCGGCGTGGCTATAGCATTAAAATACAAATGCTAACCCCGAAACAAATGAAATGGATAACCGCGTCCGATATATATATATATATATATATATATTAAGTTTAATTAATGTCGGTCCATGTAATTCTTGTCTTAATTCATTAATTGAGATCTTATTTTATTCTAGAAGATTCTAAATTAGAATATTGTAGAATTCATAAATATATGAATTTATCATAAAAATATTTTAAATAATTTTTTAAAAAATACCCAATTTAAAGGAGCATTATTTTAATTTTAAAAAATATACTTAATCTTCTTCATTTAAACTTCAAATCAATATTAGTGGCTTTTTAAAAAATTTAATTAAAATATATTTATAAGAAAATATAACATTAATATGAATTAAAAGCTTATAATTGACGACATCAATTATTTATATTTTAAAAGCTTTCTTTACATTCAATATATCATTTTCAATATAAGTGCCTAAAAAATCATTCATCGTGATTTTCAAATTTATTTCTTTATTGAATTTTTATAATATTTATAGCAAAAAAAAGCTCTTTCAATAATTGCTATGATAATTGTAGAGTTAATATTATTTTTAATAATTTGAAAATAAATAATATAAATTATATTTATTTCTTTCAATCATCTTCTCCACATGTATTATGATATATTTTAACATTGAAAATTATTCATCAAGCTGAATATCCAGAATGTAAGATTCTACTTAATTTTCATAATCATTAAATCTATTATTATAAAATCATTAAGTTTATAATATAAATAAAAAATTAAGTTTTTGCTATTCTAATTCTAATAATAATATGCATATGATATTCATACATATATATATATATAATTCATTTTTCTCAATGTTTTTCATTAAACCAAAGTAAAGCAAGAAATCAAGAGCTTGAGTCCACCAAAGGAAGAAGAAGGGGGAAGAAATAAGCTAAGGCTACTATTGAAAGAAATTTTTAATTTTTCTTAATTTTTTTAATGGAAAGGACTTCTTGTCGATGTTGATAGGTATTTCAATTTATATAAGAATAAAATATTTTTAGGTAAAAGTTACATTTAGGTTAATTGGATGTGGATTCAAGTTATAATGTAGAAAACATTACAAACTAAATTTTCATTTCTTAGTTTATTTGCAAAAGAATAAGATTTTCTAGTGATTGTAATAAAGAAGTTTGCACTATAGATGATTGTTAGTTGGCTAAGAAATTTAATTTTTAATTCAAAAAAGTAGTTTTGCTTTCTTCTTTTACATATATATATATATATATATGTACTTAAATATGTATATAAAAGGTGTACAAAATTGTTAGATATTTTGCATTAAATAATAATAAATAAATATTATAAAAATATTAGTCTCTTATATTGACACCAATAAATAACTATATAGAGCAAATTAAGATTAAATATTAGACATCACTTTTAAAGTTTCCTTCAATTAGATTTCTCACTTATTATTATGATAATTTTATATTAAATTTATTTATATTAGGGAGATTTATATACATACCACACAATTCTTACGTATTTACATATCTAACACCTAAAGTTAGATATTTTTTTATCTAATATTTTTCTATGCTTAAAAAATGTACATTTCACTTTTAAAAAGTGAATGATGATGATAGATTTGATGTGATATTGAAGATTAGGGTATTATATATGTAAAAATTAAAGTATAGGTATTAGATATGCAAATACATAAGAATTATGTGGTATGTATGTAAATCCCCCTTTATATTATTAAGTTTTTTGACTTATCAAAAATCACTCTAGTTATTATTTCATGTGAAAGTAAGCATAAAGTCAAACTTAAATGGGTATCAATTTTGAATTGAATACCCTATATTTTCTTATATGCTTTTGATGTAATATATATATATATATATATATATATATATATATATATATATATATATATATATATATATGAGTCAAGATTATCATACAAAGCTTAAGTGGCATCTTGATGGCTTATTGTCTAATGTTTTCCTTAGGAAACATTATTTTTGCACAAGCCCTTATTTTTTTACTCTGAAGAAAGATGAATTCTAGTGTATACATACATATGATAACTTTATCAATGAAATAATCATCATATATATATATATATATTATATGCCTGATAATGTAGATATAATTGATATGTTGATTTTCTCATAGGCTAACCTTGAAAGCTTATATCATCAAATCCATTGGCATTTCAAGATAAGTGATGATTTGCATGAATGATTTATAATGCCATTTAATTTAACCAACACTAATACATTGAAATAAGTGATACACTATATGCCCTCAATCATGAAGTTAGTAGAAACATACTTTGATAATATTCGAAGTTTTAACCAAACTATGAGCAATTAAGTGTCACTTGTAATAGGTTCTTAAAAAGCTCCTCTTTTAAAAAAATATTTGAGTCTGTGCAAGGCAACTATAATGTTTTGAAAAATTGATTATAAAATTATAGCAAGGAAAATAAATTTTTTAAAAATTATTGTGTTACAAATATAATTTTTTTTAAAATTCGAATAATAATTTTCTGACAGTTACCACATTATAACAATTATGATTCTCAAAAGTAACTTTTTATCATAAATTTTTTTGAAAAATAACTAAAAACTAATAGCAAAAAGCAGTTGTAATTATTTTCTGAAAAATAAAACAACGAGAAAATTATCTCAAACGCATAATATATATTCATTAGAAGTTCTTTTATATGAATACTTTAAGGGGTGTTTGGTAACATATTGGAATTATTTTAAGTAGTATTTAGTTAATCTAATATATCTGAATTTAGTAAATCCAGAGCTATTAAATTCTAAACAGTATTTGGTAACAGATTAATTAAATACTACTAAATCCACAGAGATGTTAGATAAGTTATTTAAAGATTTAATCCTATTAGGATTTTAAAAAAAAAAATAATAAAATATAAAAAAAACTCGTTATTATATTACATTTCAATTTGAGATATTAAAATAATAATTATATCCATGATACTTAATTTATAATAACATATCAATTTATTTTTAATAATATTAAATTAAAATAATTAAAATTAACTTAAACTATATTAAAAATAATATTAATTATTATATTAGTAAAAATTAATTAATTATAAAATATAATTATATTTAATTAAATTTTAATAATATATTAATTTAAAGTAATATGTATTAATATGTCTTAATATTAATTTAAAATAATATGTATTAATATTAACTATTAATTAATTAAAATTAATTAACTATTAAATTATATTAATAGATTAATATCCTAAGAATTAAACTAGAAAAGCATGTGAAAAGAAAAATCATAAGAATGTTGCAATGGAAACCCTTACCTTTCCTCCCTTCGTGCCTTCATTTTTTATAAATATTGTAAATCCACCTTTCTACAGGACTTACTAAGTCCAGGATTTAACTAAATTCAAGATTTACTGTTTGATTGTTTAGAATGCGCAGTAAAAATACGTGAATATAATAATTAATATTGTTGTTTGGTTACAGAAAAGTAAATACAAAACTATTTTTCGTTTGATTAGATCTAAATATTTGTATTAATATTTTATTATATGTAATTAATTATTAATTTTTATTCACTAATTAACGTATTCAATTAAAAAATAAATATATATTAAAATATAAATAAATTATAAATAAATTTTTTTCTTGACTAAAAATAAATAAAATCAAATACAAATATAATGTATTTGAATATTTAATTATTAGTAAATTAATTTACAAATTTTCTAAGATATTAATTATTAGTGTTATAAATAAATAAAATTTAAATATTATTATTTTATATTAACATAATGACCCAAATTTAATATATACATATATAATTTTATTATTATATTAAACATTAATTAATTAATAGGAATTTTTATTAAATAAATTAATCGTCAAGTTATGATTTAATATTTATTTATTAAATAATTTTTCTTTAATAAATAGCTTACTCATTAATTATTTTTTTGCTAAATAAACTAAAATTTAATTATTTTAGGGTCTCGTTTTTCCAAAAAGAAAAAAAATATCATTTGGCAGTCTCATTTTCGAAAAAGCAAATTAAAAAGAAAAAAGCAAATTAAAAAGAAAAAAAATATTGTTTGGCAGTCTCGTTTTCCCGAAAAAAATTTCTTTTTCTGCTCCCGCTCCGCTTCCCTCGCTCGCTCATGAACACGCTGTTTTCGAGTGTATTTAGAAGTCACGAAAAAGGATTTACCTCAAAAAATTATATTGAGGGGCTGTTTGGTTAACGGTAAATGGAATGCACTGTAATTAATTTACATATTTTTTCTCTTTTTTGTTGTTTGGATGGAAGTAAAATAAATTCAGTGTAATTTTTTGAGGTAAACTCAAATCCCATAATAGCCTACTTTGCGTGACTTCTAAATACGCTCGAAAACGAGCGTATTTCGAATTCGCGGAGCGCGGAGCAGCGAAACGCCTGGGAAAAAGAAATTTTTTTTTCTTTTTGGGAAAACTAGACTGCCAAACGATATTTTTTTTCTTTTTAATTTGTTTTTTTCTTTTTAATTTGCTTTTTCGAAAACGAGACTGACAAACGATATTTTTTTTTTCTTTTTGGAAAAACGAGACCCTAAAATAATTATTAAATTTTAGTTTATTTAGAAAAAAATAATTAATGAGTAAGCTATTTATTAAAGAAAAATTATTTAATAAATAAATATTAAATCATAACTTGAAGATTAATTTATTTAATAAAAATTCCTATTAATTAATTAATGTTTAATATAGTAATAAAATTATATATGTATATATTAAATTTGGGTCATTATGTTAATATAAAATGATAATATTCAAATTTTATTTATTTATAACACTAATAATTAATATCTTAGAATATTTGTAAATTAATTACTAATAATTAAATATTCGAAATACTTTGTATTTGATTTTATTTATTTTTTAATCAAGAAAAAAAATTTTATTTATAATTTATTTATATTTTAATATATATTTATTTTTTAATTGAATACGTTAATTAGTGAATAAATTCTATAATTAATTTACATATAATAAAGTATTCAGAATACAAATATTTACTTTACATTCATCCAACCAAACAGAAAAAAAAATAGTTTCATGTATTTACTACACGTAACCAAACAACAATAAAGTATTCGTAATTCATGTATTCACTTTTCGTATTTTCTTTACATGCATTCTAAATGCAGAACCAAACCTCTAATTTATTTTACTTCCATCCAAACAACAAAAAAGAGAAAAAAATCTGTAAACTAATTACAGTGCATTCCATTTACCGCTAACCAAACAACCCCTAAATCCCGAATAGATGTTTGAGAGGATTTATGAGATTTAAACGCTTAAATCTCATATAAATTCGTTACCAAACACCCCCTTAGTGATCTTGTAAGAATTTTTTCTTTTTTAACATTGGCATCCATGTCAATCCCAAGAAAATTAAGATCATTCAAGAGCCACATATCATTTGTACTAATCTTTTGCCCACCTTCATGACAAATTTGAAAAAAAAATCCAAAAAATTATATATATATGAAAATTTTTTTAAAATAAGTATTAAATAATTAATAATTATTATTTTAAGAATGTATTAAAAAAATTTCAGTTTAGAATACCCATAAGTGACGACCACCTCATCGAGGTGGCTTAGAGCCGCCCACTTATGCAACTAGCTACGCAAGTCAGAATGGATTAGCTTTAGGCAAAGTTAGTAGACCGACATCAGGCGATCGATTTTAACTATAGGTCGGGCCGCCTCATAAGTGGCATTATCGCTATGTTTTTTTTTTTTTGAGAAAGGAGATGTATTTTTTACCAGAGTTTGCCTACAGTTTGCATATAAACTCAACCAGTTGCTAGCATCAAATTTAAACTACTTTACATGAAATTGTTGTACTATTAAACAAATTATACAAAAAAAAATTTCATTCATATCTTAAGTAAACCCAGTTACAAATGCAAAAAATACAAAACTATAAAAATATTCAGTCACAAATACACAATACAAATACATCTCTACGTATCTTATCTTTGGCGGCGTCATATGCTATTCGCGGCTACAGAGTGTAGTGCGTGGTGCTACTGATAGACGATCACGCGGTGATGAGAGACATCATGTGGTCCACGATCACGGCTACAACCCCCATCTCTGCGAGTCTCAAGATATCAATCTTGTGGCGATCTGGCGTTAAATGTATGCGAGGCGAGAGCTCACGAAAAGTGGATGGTCAGATCACATAAGTAGATGGGCACATATACGTGCCTGTAGTCGGATAAATAGTCATATGCTTTGATGAAACGTCTTTGGAGCAGTAGTGTTGATGTGGGTTCTCGATCTCAGTCATGACATATCTTCATACTTATTTATAGCCGGTAAGTCCTCATTTGGGCGTCAAAGGCGGAAAATGTCATTCATGCTAAGATATGCTCCACTATATGAAACAAGTTTAAAATGTTACTATGAAAATCTGAACCATGGCTAAGAAAATTTATAGATTGTAGTATTATCTTAACATATACTGCGGCGGTGCTCACGGGGTAGTATGTCATCGATTGGATCAATAGCATACAAGCAAACATGGCTCATGACACGAACCATAATATCTTCTTGGAGGGCTTATGCGTCATCATAAGTGTCATCTACCATGTATGTGATCTCTCGCAAGCCTCCTAGATAGAGATGTCTTTGGATGATGCTTGAACTGTCGATTATTAGCTTTCCCTTTGCCATCAACTCTTTTGAAGTTGAGATCCATCAAAATGACATCAATGCGTGGTAAGTGACCAAACTGACGAAAAACTCTATCAGTAATGTGACACTCCACCCTCTTCCAAGATCGGGGAAACGCGTTACATATACGCCAACAAGGCAAATAATCGGGCAGACGAGCTTTAATCGAGGAATATCATCGCTCCCAAATCACGCATGTTTTAGTGGTTGTTACGGTAGTATGGTAAAATTGAGATAAAATATGTTTTAACATTTAAGACACGGCTCGATAGTAGTCCATCAAGCTCATCAGAAAAATTATATTATCAAATGGCATCTGCACTTTATCTGGATTCGTTCCACCCAAGTAAATCAGTTTTCATATGCAAATCAGTTACTTGCAACTCAGTATATTAAAACAATTGAAAAATAATTTAGTTTTCTGACCTGAAACCGATGCTCAACCCATCGAGATCCTTAAGGTAGGGGGCATGTAATGTTGGTCTCCCTACATGAAGTCCCAGACGGATATGGAACAGCGAAGGCGACGACCATGTTGGCCCTCCTTGATGCAGTAGACTCATGCGACTCACCTATAGGTGTGCAACAACTGCGCCTCGAGAATGTGTTGAATGTTTCTAGATCTTAACAAAGGAAGGTCTGAAGTGCCTCGACCACGAAGTATCTGGTAGTAAGAAACTCCCCAGAAGGAATAACACATACACTCGTAAATGTCTGCTAAAGTCCATATCTGCGAGGTCGTATCGACTCCCACGAAAAATGTCCGGCTAGCGGTATCTGAAAGCGTGTGTCTGGCCCATCCGTAATGTAGAATGGACTGTTGGGTCAACCGAGTCATGATATACAGTGTATGTAATGAGATGTTCACCCAATAGCTCATCGCAACAGTAAGGCCAACTCTGCCACCGCTTCTCATATCCAACACCACTCGGCCAGACGATCGGTAGTCCATCTATGCGCAATCCCAAGATTATTACAACATCTTGCAATGTCACTGTCATCTCGCCTGCAGCGAAATGAAAAGTGTTGGTCTAGAGAGACCAACGCTCAACTAATGCTGTCAATAGGTGATGGTCAAGTTTAATGTATCGCATCTGGCTAACACAATGAAGCCCGTCGCGGCGGACTATGAAGGTGGGCGTAGCAGCCACTCCTAAACATCAGAAGATGTGAAGCTGCCTCCAAAATAGTACCCTGCAATATAAAAAAATCAATGTCAAGCCAGGTTGATCAATTAAAATATTATAACAAAAAAAAACTTGAAAGTAAATTCATACCAAATCTGGATGCGCGACCCTAGCAGTAAGGTTATGCTGGGATGGACCTCTGAAGGTGCAGGATCTGGTGCGTCATCGGCCATCTCAGTACGCCTCCTCTATCGACGTCTAGTCGGCCTGGAAGGCTCCTCGGCCATCGTACCTGTGATAAGAAAAATAAAATGAGATACTGTTAGAAGACGGTAATATTAAAACTATGGAAGAGACAAGAAAATCTCTATAGTTTATGTACATTATTTTGCTACACTATCCATACTAACCTTCTACTAGTAGGGTTGTGTAGACACAATGTCCGGTAATGACCAACTAATTTGCAAAAACTGCACATACGAGTGCTTTGTACTGCGCTCTCGTCCATTGTGTTCTTATATCTACTTGATCGTGGCCTACCTGATCTAACTTTAACAGTTGATGGCAGCAAAGGATAAAGTCTCCACTCCGCATCGAAGTCTGACCAATTATTTCGATCATACAGAACGTGGAAGTTTGCGAAGTATGTACGCCCATACATTGTCATGGTATAATACTTTGACACATAAGTCAAATGATTCAATCTCCGATAGACTAAAGCTGCTATGGAATGATCACATGACATGTGATAAATTAATGTTAGAGCATTACATGAACTAAAGCTGTTCCTTGAAAATCCTAAAGTATCGACAACTCATCATGCCGAACACACACTTCATTGGCATTAATATTGATTGATTGTGGATAGTGTCCGGCGCTCGAATCTGGCGAAACCTTTATGTTCTAGGAGAGAATGTGAATTCATCAGTCGGTTCCTCCGAATCCATAATACTGACCCTCTTATAAAATAAACTCATAATGTTATAGTAAACAACAATGATCAGTGCTTGAATTGGTAGTCTCCGTGCCCGTTTGAGTACTCCATTAAAGCATTCTGATGTTTTTGTCATCATAGTACCATAACGCTTACCGCCATCATAAACCAATGATCACTTGCACACATCACAATCTACTAACCACTAGTATGCTTCAGGTTTAATTTTCTAAATGTCTATAATATGACGGTTGAATATGTTGATGTCATTCGTTGTTTGTCGAAGTGCATTTTCTTACATCCCTCAATACCCATTCTCGCACTATTTTTTTGAAGTTTTCTCGCGGATGTCTTAATGATATGCGACCCATGGGAATACATCTCGGCATCGCAAACCCATGCTTATCGAGATAATGCATAAATCGTTCCTTCAAATAATAGCAACAAGCGATGTATGCATCGAGCCAGACTCATTATTATCAGTTATTCTGAGAAATTGAAAATGATCAATTGTTGTCATCAATACTAATAGCTGTGAGTAACGTACCACGATACTTTCCTAGTAAGAATATTTCGTTCATGCTCAGAACAGGGTGACAAAATTCTCAACCTGATATTGATGGTCCAAATGCTCAAAACAATCTCTGAAACCTGCATGTATTTGATGATAAAATTTTGTAAACAGTTCCTGACAAAACATAGCATAATGAATCCATAAATAGGCCAAGAGAGTGGTACGAGTCCTCTCAACTGCCAAATATTGCTCACGATACTTTCTTCATTCGCCTCTCATGTAAGACACTTTAATATTAAATTTCGATTTCATCCTTCAAATGATCTCCCTTAGTTTCAAGTCTATATGAAATCACATAACTAGCATTATGAAATAACTAATGAACTTAGAAGTGCATTGACGATGACAGCGATAGTGCTTGCGCGTATGCGGTCTAAAGTTAATATCCTCCAAGCACCTCCCAACCTTTGCTCCTTTACGGTCATCGTCGATCTGCTTGGGATTACTATGTTGTGTACATATAACGGTAAAATTCTTGATTGAAGTGATGGTAAGAAACATTACTAAGTATTGACCAACCGGATCGCAAACTCCTTATTTGAAAAACACATACATTCATATAACTCAATTGAAACTTCAATATCATCTGAAAAACTTGAACTATCAGATGGACCATTAAACATAATCTCTGCATCTCAATCTTTTGTGGTTTGGCATATGCAGACATAATCGTTATTGCAAATCATAGCATCGTCATTTGAAGAATTCCAGATTGAATGACTATGAATAAGCTCGTGACCAACATTGGTGTCACATAAATTGATATAACCAAGAAAAGAATCCTTCTCGGCGCTATCATCGTGGCATTGCTTGATTTTCATTATTTCATTTTCGGGGACGATTTTAGATGAGTAGGTTGCGCGTGCTTGACAGACAAGCGAGTTATGTCAACAAAACTGTAATCCTTTAAAAAAATAAAAGATAGTATAAACCAGAAAATGAAGACACTAACATTGTTGTTGAGGTAATTACTAACCTTACTTCTGAGTCATCGTAGTAGTGTTGTGATACTGGCCGTTAAGTAAATAAAATCGCGTGTCATGAACATTATCTTTACGTAGATCGATCAATTCATTTGAGCATTGTGGCATTTGATAACTAATGTCGAAAAACTTCATCCAAGATAAGTCTGCGACATCAAAAATCAGAAATATGTACCGCCTCTGGGAAAACGACATGTAAGCTCTACTGTGAAGTTATCAACGTCATAACGCAGAGATCTAAGTACTTTCTATTTTAAATCTTCTAAGCTTGTGCGATATTTGGCGATTTTTTTGCCAAAATAACTTGGAATAAAGCGATCATCAACGATCGGTTTGGCCATAGAAGAGAATTAAAGAAACAAGCTCTTGACTCATCCTAATATATGCTCAACAACCAACTTATAGTGTTGAATGAACAAAAATACAAAATTGATATTTCACTAATCTCAAAAATTATCTACTCAATTTGTAACGCATCCTAAAATATTTTGCAAACTCATCTCTCATTAAATTTATTGCATCACAAAAATTAACCTAATTTCTAACGCAACCTAAAAATTAACTCATCACTCATCAAAAGCAACACAAAAACCCTAACAGAGAAAAAAAAAACTTCAACATTACTTGTTTTGAGATTCGAAGCACATACTCAATCACCAAAAATGGAATACTAGGGAAACCGAACATATCAAACGCAATCCTACAACTCCAAGAAATGGAATACTAGAAAAATAGAATATCACTTGCAAAAACTTTCTCCTTTTACACCACCCAAAAAAATTAAATATTAGGGAAACCAAAAATATACCTTGCGAGACAAGTCGTGTGAGCTGGAGCCGAGAGTCCAACGTGGTGGAGCCGGGACTTGCGGTGGAGCCGGAACCGAAAGCTTTGAGGTGGAGTCGAGACTTGCGGTGAAGTCGGAATCCGTAAGTGGAGCCGAGACCGAAATCGTTGGACTATCGTGGGGCCAAAATCTATCGCGGAATCGGAATCCAGTGGAGGAATCATGCGTTGTCTATGGGGTGGAAAAGCAAAAAGCGGAATGAAGATTAAGCGTGGGATCTACCACGTGACTTATGTTTAGAGGCGTAAACCAGATTATCGAGAACGGCAGAGTAGCGATAAGCGTTAAGTGGCGACTCGCTCCACCTCCGATGAGGTGGCCGGTGATCATTTATAGACGGTATCTAAACTAAATTTTTTTTAAACATTCTTAAAATAATAATTATTAATTATTTACTACTTATTTTAAAAATTTCTTCTATATATATATATATATAAATATATATATCCACTTCAATCACTTCATTGTTCATACATAATGCAAACGCCATTACTTCATTCCACTGTCATTAGAAATCAGCTCACAACTGCACAAGATTCTTGAAATAGTAAGTTCCGACGAGGAACCAGCCCAGAAGCGCGAGCGCAAATCCGCCGACAAAAAGGAAGAAATTCGTCCCGCCCAACAGAAACCCTAGGCCGATCACCGTCGCAGAGGGCAGGAGAGACTTGAGCGCAGCTACTTTATCGACCCAGGTTCCCCTGAACAGCACCAGAGCCGCCAAGTTCACCACGTTCCACCTCCTGTGTCCGCCGTAAGAGAGCCTGTTCAGACAGTTCGCGACGAAGCAGTGGCAGTTGCAGGTGAAGAGGCTGTAGGATCTGTGCTGGAAATCCTGCGTGCTCTTCCGCAGAGCCGAGTCCCATGTCGTCAACTCATTGGTTTCGGAAAGTTCGGCATCGGATGAGTAGGGCGTGCTGGGAAGGAGGGAGCACTGCGACATGAGAAGGTGAGGGAAGAAAAAGATGAATTTTGACATTGGCATGCTTACATACATCAATCCGGTAATTCAAAGAAAAATAAGAAAAATGATTAAATTATAAATGCATATAAACTGAACGGTTGATTTATAAAAATCTGTTTTTTATTTTTATGGAGTGAGATGTATTAGGATTTTGGGATAAATTTTAAAATGATCTTCAGATTATTTGTATGTTGTTAATTTAGTCACACAAAATCACATTTCTCAAATTTAATCTCTAACTATGCACAATTGATCCAAAATGATCATCGAGGACTAAATTGAGATCAATTTTTAATGATTAATAGACTAAGGTGAGATTAATTTTGTATCATTATTTTTATATAAAGGATCATTTTAGATCATTTTTTATATAATTAGAGATTGAGTTGGAGAAATGTGATACTTGAGAATTAAATTGATCATATGTAAGTAGTCGAGAGATCAATTTGAAATTTATTTCATTAGAATTTATGATGACAAAATCCTGATTAAATACGGCAATAGCAATAGTGATATTATTTGAGATTTTTATTATGAGAAGTGATTTTTGTTAGAATGAACATAATGATAAAGGATTCTATGGATTGATGCAAGAAGTGAAGGTAAATTTGTAGTAGATGCAAAGTGGTGAAGCTTTAGATCCAAAAGAGATGTATTTTGAGATTAGAAATTTTATAGGAGATACTTTCTTTATGAATCTTTATGATGTAAGTATGAAGGCTAATGTCAAATTGATGGGGAATATGATTTTTTGTCATAAATGAGAGTTTTAAAAGAGTAATGAAGGGCATAAAAAACGGGGTGAGTTGCACAAATTTTGCTTTGCAACAAAAATATTTACTATAAAGTACATAGAATAAAAAGAGAATTGTCACATTTTTAGTGGAGATTAACAATATTATGAAAATAAATTGTAATATAAAAGTCTAAAATAGTCCCACGACTATTAATAAGTGGTTAATTTAATCTCAAAATTTTGAAGCGATCAAATTTGATCCTCCAACCATTGAAAATTGATCCCAATTAGCCCCTAAGCTAAATTTCATCGTTAAAATTAACCACAACTATAATGTGAGGGGTATTTTAGGAATAATAAGTGGACAAAAAATTATATTTTTATATTAATCTATTTTCACATATAATGAATTAATTTTGATATTTAATTAAGTTGGGATATATCATAATTATTTATCTAATAATTCTCTTTATCATAAAAATACAACAATATAAAAATAGGCTTTTACATACACAGTCACCCTATTCTTCTATATTTATAAATTAACCATCTTCAATCTTAATTTTTCAAATTGACTTTAAAATATTAACAAAAACTAGACCCATATTTTTCATTTTTATAAAATTTTCAATGATTTGTCTTGGCACATGGAAATACATGAGTCCGGCAGTTAAAAAAATTGAAAGAATAGTTAAATTATAAATACACATGAATGAGGTGGTTGATTTATAAATTTTCCTATAAAATCTTACATTTAACCGTTAGGGTTTACGTTAATAGTATCGATCTAGGCACTATTTGGGATCAATTTTCAATAGCCGCAACACTTTATGACTAAATTGACCACTTACTAGAAGTCGGGGGACTACTTTGGACTTTATCTCCACAAAATAATGTTAAACACCACACAAAGTAAAATAGGAATGGAAGGAAGAGGATTCATCAAGCCAACGCCAATATTTGGAAACCATTAAATGCTTACTTAGCATAACGAGTTATGTAAAGCAAGATGGATGCTTACCTCTTCCTTGCTTAATTGGATGTATCGCGTCACCGATCCGAAATTAAAATGATCCACACTCACGAAATGAGGCCCTGCAAAATCCAGGATCACACCATCCTCTCTGCAGATGCCAATATGGCCGATGAAAGGCACGAGCCAAGAGATCAACGGTAATGGCGTCCACACTATGCAGCAGGGGAACCTCGCTTTCTTTGGATCTATTGGCCCAAGCGGAGGGCTTCTTCGCCCACATAATTGTTCAGTATCAGCTGCTACTGCCTCAAGCTCCATATGACACCTTATCATACAAGGACAAATAATTCTGTTAATTACATAATAAAACCAATAACTATGTTAAAAGTGCTTATCAATAATAAATCATTATAAATGTAATTTGGTTTGAATACCATTATGTTCTCATCATGCTCCATAGAATAAAATCTTTAACAATAACGATAAGAATCTAAAAATAATCCATGAAGGAATCATTATCATAAGATTACTAAAAGTTCCAAGTAGGAATTTGCTGGCATTCTTTTATTAAAAATGACACAGTCTTGAGGGTATCTTGCTAGTACCTAAGGGCTGTTTGGGATTAACTTTATTTTTTATTTTATGTTTTTATTTTATTTTATTTATATTTTGTTTAAAAATAAAACATATTTTATAAAAATATTTATTTTTCAAAATACTCAACAACAACAACAAGCCTTTATTCCACTATGTGAGGTGGGCCATATGAATCCTTCTTCTCCATTGTCTCCTATTATGTATCAAATTCTAATATAAGTTTAATAAATTAAAGTCATTTTTTATACATCTTAACCAAATCTTTTTAGGTCTACCTCTAACTTTCTTAACAAAAGGCAAATCTAATACATCTACTCTCGTAACCGGGTCATCGAACGGCCAACGTTTTATGTGGCCAAACAATCTAAAGTGACTCTTTCTAATCTTATTTGTCACCGGAGCTACTCCAACAATTTCTTGAACATACACAAAATATCTAAAATTAGTGTTGAGTATATTTAAAAATAATATTATCTATTTTTATAAATAAAAAAAATAAAAATACATTAAAAATACTAAAGAGCCATTTGGGATCACTTTTGTTTTTTGTTTTTTATTTTATATTTTTATTTTATTTTGTTTATGTTTTGCTTAAAAATAAACTTATTTGATTGTACTTGTTTTTATAAACACTCAAAACATCTTTTAGATATTTTGAGTGTTTTTAAAAATAATATTATTTATTTTTGAAAATAAAAAATAAAATCACATAAAAAATACTCTAAATAAATATATTTTTAAAAATAATATAAAAATAAAAATAACAAACAGAAAATAAAATTGATCCCAAACAGCCCTTAAATAAATATATTTTTAAAAATAACATAAAAATAAAAACCAAAAACAAAATTGATCCCAAACAAGCCCTTATTAATTTAGGTGAGTTCAGAACAGCCGACTGCCAGAGAGGGATGCAAACTAAACTGCACACTCTCAAATAAGGAACGACCAAAACCTAAATTTGAATCTAGTTTCAGTGTCAATAATAAATGCCGTTTAAATTTCAGAGCTATTGCTCCATGTTGCTAGTGCAATCCTTGAGATTCCTCAATTACTAAGAAGAAATATTAATGGTACATGTGACATCATCAGGAAGCTTGAAGGAGAAGCTTAGCTGAGATTAATGTTCTTCGTTCATAAAGATGTTCCAACGAAACATGAATCATTTTGGCACATGTTAGGCATGTAATTAAGGGAATTAATAAGGGATTACGAATCAATGCTATGTCAAAGTTAGCTGTCCCAATAAAGATCAAAGCAAATGGACTCATCTCAACTTAGCCATAGAGTGACTAAGCGCAGTTGCGAAGAATCGTGCTCAACTCAAGTAGAGTACTCGACTTTAGAGCCAACTAACAGATTCACCCGAACAAAACTACTCGCTTGTGGAACTCGATCCCAAGAGTCAAGTATCCACATCATCCATGCGACTTGACATGCCAATTCATTGAATCCTTTATAACTTCATCTATCTACTTATTTGAAAATCACTAATGTATTTGATATAATTAGGCTGTGTCATTTAATTAATTAATTTATTTTAATGCAACATTTTTTTTATAATACTATTCCTCAACCCCCACTTATAAATAAAGGATTGAAAGGTAGCTAAGGTGGAGGAAATCTTTATCTCAAATCATGTAGTTTTTAGCAAGCATAAATCTCAGATAGCCATGGTGTTGTCTATAGACAAATTTGGTGGAGTGAGTGTGGCCTAATGTTAATGACCTGAAGCCATGCATTGAAAATACAAAACAGAGAACATCAATACAAGGAGAGACTATTGAAATGAAAAAACTTTCGTCACTAGTAGGCAACTCAACCAAATGGAGGAGAACTCACAAAAATGATCTAAGGCACCTTGAAGAGCCCTCTTAAGGCCATCCCATGAGTATAAATTCCTTATGATGGATCTTCTGAGGAACCCATTCGGCTGTCAGCTTTGTGGGCAATAAATTCAACTTCTAGAGTTAACGAGACCTACTTCCTATAGGCAATGCTGAGACCACTCCACCTTGAAGGACAAAGAAGTATCGGCGACAATTCATGAGTGGATTTTTTAGAGAAATTGCAGAGACATGACCCCAATAAAGTTCACATTTTCACACATACATTCCATAGATAATAGGCAAATCCAATCAATCACGTCAACTCCTTCGAGTCAGCCACCTCATTGTTGAATATCAATAATGTTATCAATTATTTTTTACAATCTTCAAGTAGCCGCCATTAAGATGGTTCCCCCATCTCCTACAAAACAAAATATTTGCTTCTTTTATTGAATTTTAAAAAAAAAACTTGTCAACCAATTTTGCATGTGCTAAAAGCCCCTTAAATTCTCCAGCATTGTTGAACATGAGGTAGGAGCAGGGTAAGCCTCTAAGCCTCTAAGAAATTCTCAAATATAGTCGATGCTAGCCTTCCAAGCTATTTGATCTTCCTCTTGTTAGTAGAATGCATGCACCGATCATTTGCCAAGGATCAATATCTAAAGTATACTAAGACTCGATGTCCACCCACTACCAACATTTGATCCTAGCCTACCCGATCACCTCATATTAGGTAACTGACTTCGCCGGCCACCTTACGAAAATCAATAACCAACTTTTACTACCAATTTCAAGTCACCAAGTCTTCCCTCTTGTTAGAAAAACAATCAAGCTAGCTACACTATTTTTGAAGTCTTCCATTATGTGTTGTTTGACGCTTGCCATCAACTGACATCTAATGTCAACTACCCATAAACGTTTGATAACTATCAATCTCAAATGCTTGATAATTCTCTTTCAATCGACTTATAACCTAAGGCTCATCAACAAGGGAGATATCTCCCATGATTCAAGAATATTACATAATACTAACATCTTCTCCAATCACAAGAAAGGATGACCCTTTGGAAATACTTATGCTGAATAATAAATCTTTACTTACACAAAAGAATAATAAATCTTTAACAGTTGTTATATAAAATGAAACAGTGACTGTGGATTCAAAAAGAAGAGCCAGAAAAATGTATATGCTTATTAAGCATAATGGATTGAATCTTTGTTGCTTCTTGGTCAATTAAGAGACAGTAAATGCTTCTTGGGGAATTTGTCTAAGGAACATGCCAATGTATTTGATAAACTCATTTAAGAAACTCGAACATAAGCCCAAAGAACTTATCCAATAAACTTGGTAATACACTTGATGAATTTATCCAAGAAACTCGACTATATACTCAAGGAGCTTGCTAAAAGCTTGACATTTATGGGATTTAGCAAATTAGGAATTATTGAAAGATTTAAATCTTGAAGTCAATATTCATTTATTCATATTGGAAAAAACTAAACTTCAAATTTGAAACTTGAAACATTGATAAATTATATAAATTAAAAAAATGAATCCTAATTGGTCAAGATAGTGGTAGGTTAACTTATGCTTAGGATCAGAGTATTCTCAGCTTGGGGTCAAGTTCAAAAGTTGCAAGACTCTCTACAAGAGATACAACCCCCAAGCAAATGGATATTTTTGTATATAACGAAAGTTGTCCTAACACTTAAAGGATAAATTACACACATAATACTTAAAACATATGCATAAACACACACACACACACACACACACACAAAACTAACAACCATATTATTTTATTAGATTATCAAACCCGTGCAATTTTGCGTGCAACTATCAATACATTGGGAATTTGATGAAAGGAAAAATGCAGGTTCGGGTTTTATTATGAATTTTGAAATTTGGGTGATAATTTGAAAAATGGAGATAAGAGAGTGTTAGTTTTGTAACTATTGAAGTTTGGGATGCTATGCATGTAATTGTTCCTAACTTAAAACATAAATTTCATTCAAAAAATCAAAACAAAAAATTTGATGAACAAAGTAAAATAATAATCTCATTTGTTGGACACTTAGCAATTCATATTTTAAAACCCAACAATACATCTACTCAAAAAAATTGACAACTTATCTATTCACTCCTCAACGATTATTTTTAAAAATTTATGATTATGCCAATTCTCTTAAATCACATAAGTCAAGCATCAATCCATGGTATCTAGACTCTCCCACTGTGACATGATCCATACTAAGAGTGAATAAAGTCCTTCTATAGCAAGCCAAGAGATGGTTACTCTCATGAAAACAAAAGCTCTAGCATAAGGCGAGATCTATCCAATGCGATGATACAATGATATGTTATAGAGAAAGAATGAATAAGACATGATAGTGATATATCATGCTCCGTGTATTGTTTTTATTATCTACTCAAATTTTTTTTTGAAGTTAATTTGACAAAACTACTAAGTATCAATTTGACATATTATTTTGAATCATCGCTTCATTATTTATTTTGTTATATATAATTAGTATATAAACTAATAAGATGTCATTCAAGAAAAAGATTTCATTTATTAAAAAAGGCTTATAATTCATTGAAAATAGGATTTATACAAAAATATAAAAAAATAATGAGTATTGAAGAATCGACCTTTTAAGAGTATCAAAAACTCTCCTTCTTAGAAGTCTTTTTGTCATTAAGTTAGTTCGAGGCATTACGATAAAAGGAGCTTAGATCTTGTCAATACATGGTTGATCACACTATATTTTTTCAAAACATTAAAGCAAAACATGATTCCTTCTTGATATTTGGCTTTGTTCTCATCATGCTATCCCTCAAAATCAATGAACTCATTTATAATTGCCACTTTAGAAGGTTGACAAGTCAACTCGACATTATCTTCATGTGATTTCTTTAAAGACTCCTCTAATTCAACTATTCTAACTACAAAAGTAATGAGCAAGCTAACTCTTTTCTTGAAAACTTTGACTCGACTAAAGACGAGTCCAAGCCAATTATTTGACTCTAGAACTTAGCAATTTGCTGATCACATTAGGCTTTCAAAATCACTGCAATCTCATCAAGTTTTTGCTTAAAGTCCTTAAAATCAGCATTTACCTTTTTATTTAATTCTTTAGTAAACTTCTCAATGTACTACTCAACACTCAATGCTTTCTACAAGACAACTTAATTTTTTTTGGTGCAAAGAATTTGAGAGTTGTTCTTCGCCTTACAAACTCTAACTTGGTAATAAAGTCAGTATTCATGGAAAAAAATCTCTAATGATCATTTGCAAGGAGGCATTAAGTTTGTCAAGTTGTCACTAGCCTCCTCATCACAATCATATGTAATTCTCCTAGTGGCATTCTCTATAGATGTCAACGAAGATAGCTTAAGAGTGTTAGTTGAGATCAAAAGTTGTTGATTTGAGCTTGTTCTTTGAGCTTCAACATCAAAGAATCAATGCTATAGTCAATCCTTGCTTCCTTATCAAAAGGATGACTTACCTTTTCATCTTGGCAACTTGGCTTAAAGTCTCATAGAGGATGAGTATAAGGCACTTTCACCTTTCTTTTATTGCCCTACTTGATTTAAAAACCGACTACATTTCAGCAACTACTAGTGAAGTCCAAGTTGCACCGGCTTATGGTGATAGAATTGGAACTTCTTCTAGCAAGATTTGTCTTGCCTTCTCTTTTTTGACCCCACCTTCTTCATCACTCAAGAAAACTTGCCTTTTCTTATTAAGGGCAAGTTAGTAGTTTCACCAAGAATATCATCTATGAAGTCATTCCAAGTCAGCCCTGACATCTAGGTCTAAGTAATGCCATAGATGGAACATCTCCAAGAATATCAAAAACTACATATAATGAAAAACAATTACTAAGTAAAAAAAAAAAATCCCCAAAAGAAATCCAAAAGAAAATAATGTTCAAGTAAGGAATTAAAAACTTATTCGATGGATTGCTTCTAGGAGACCACCCTAGAAGAATGGCTGCCTTAATTAAACTTTTGGAAGTGAAATAATACAACTTTATAACCACCTAAGTTTAATTTTTTTTTCAAAAGACTGCCAAGAAATTAAGTTCCAACAGATGGCATTAACATAAATTCAGAATTTATTTCAAATCTATGAATGGTACGAATTTATACCCACCTATCTAGATCGTATAATATAATTACAAGTGCACCAAAAAAAATTGCGTGCATTAAACTGTCTCAAAAATAAATAAATTACACCACTCAGTTTCCAAATAAACAGAATCGACCAACAAGAAACAGTAAGCTTGCAGCAAAATATGACAAGCAATAACCAAAATCCACATGGATTAACACCTAACAAATTGTAAATAATCCATAATTCACAATCTTGGGTCAACTAATTTGTTGCACGCCAAGATAATATTGGAAGTTCATGGCTCGCAAAAAAATATCAGCAACTCTAATCCATCAAGAATAAAGATCATGAATTCTATCAAAACAATAACCCTAAATAAGACTAATGGAACTGGTGAGACTTCAGATTAGGGCCGGATAACAAAAATAAGTTGTCACCGGGGAGATGCAACAGTTACCTTGAGCTGTAGATGAGAGAAGACGAGGCGAGACTGAAAGAAAGTGAATTGTCCCAGACGACACAGCTGTGAGGTATTACTCTGAGACAGCCAGAGATCGATAGAGGGAAAGGTTAAGATGAAGGACGAGCCGAGGAGAGAGTTGCTTTGGGACTAGAACACTAGGGTAAGAGAGCAGCGAGAGAAGAGGAAGAACTGCATCCCCAATTCCCCATAGGGTAGAGCGAGACTGCGCAATCGGGAGACTGGGAACTTCTTACGCGTTTGATCAATTTAGACAGTTTATAAATGAAAATTTTATAAAATTAATTATTTTTGAATATCTAAAAATCTAAATTAAACATATCAAATAAAAAAGTAAAATCGAATTAAAATAAATAATAATTTAATTTAATTATTTTAATTTTAGTTTTAACTACTCGAAGTTAGTTATATCTAAAAAATAATTTATATAATTTATAAATATTATATTCTTGTTTTAATACATAATTGATAAGAAATAAACATATAATAATATATATAATTAGCAAAATAATTATTTATTTTTATATACCACTAAAAATATGTTTAAAATCAATTAATTATTTAGTTAAATGATGCCTGAAATTTGCTTAATTCATATTACTTATAATTTAACATGTAATATTAACTTGTATTAGATATCATACTTATATTATAATTAGGGGTGTGCATTATTTGGTTTTAACCAAAAAATCAAACTGAACTAAAATTTTTGAATAATTTGGTTCGATTTTGAACTTAATAATTTTAGTTTTGGTTTTAATTAATAAAACTTTGGTTTTTGGTTTTCGGATCGGTTTGTTAAATAAAATTTTGGATGGAATCAAATAAACAAAAATAATTATATGTAATGCAAGATATTAATTTATGTATAATATCTATCTATTATACATTTATTTTATTTATTTTGAATACTTGTAGGCTTTTTGTAGACCATTATCCAATTTTTCAAAATATTTTGGTCTTATAACATGGTAATATGATTTCATCAACTTCTAAGTTCAAAACATCATTCAAGAAAGTAAAACATAGTTTTAAATATTTTTTTAGCGCATGAAGTAGTTAATTATATTTTTAATTATATTTATATTATTTTGCTTATTGCTTGTTCATTATACAATAAAAAATTATGCAAATAATTTTTAAATGTAGCCAACTACGGTTTATCCAAAACCAAACCAAAATAATCGAACTAAACTATTATTAGGTTTGTTTGGTTTTGCATATTATTCGGTCGATTTGGTTCAATATTTTTAGGAATCTAAAACATATTGGAAGGACTAAGAAATTCCTATTCTCAAATTAATACAAAGAAAAACATATTAATGAATTAATATTTTGATTGATTTGTTAAAATAAAATTTAAAATTGAATTATTAGGGGAGGCGTGCACACATATATATGTATATAAGTTGTTTAATAAGATAGTAATGAGATAATATATAGTGGTTAAAATTAAATAATGCTAATATATTTTATACTAGAATCTATATGTTCAAATGTGGATCATAATGTAAGTATTTACATTAAAAATAATAAAAATTGATTTTAATGCTATTTGAACATTGATTTCAATAAACTTATAGTTCAAATAAAAGTTCTGGCTAGTTAAACCAACAAAAGTAAGTGAGTCTTAATTTGAGGCCTGATGGATCTCAATCGAACACTTGAAAGAATAGCTAGCAACTTTACAATATCATTTCAGATACCAAATAATTTTAAAATCATACGTGCTTATTCTCGAGATAAATTCAACAAATGAAATAATTTTTGATTAAAATATTATTAAGGCATTGAGAAACCTCAAATATTAATCAAGTGGTAAAGTTTTTTGATTTATTTAATTTCCTTTTCAAGAAATCTAGGATAATGTCACAAAATGATTTTCGATAAGAAGATTTCAAGCTTTGCCTATTAGCACAATATTTGTAATACCAATGCCAAAGCATATTAATGTTAACAAGATGAATATATGTTGTTACCATCAATGCTGATGCCTATCATTCATAACAATATTGATTTATGTTATTGACATCAAAATTGATGCATATTATCAACATCATCGCTAATACTCATCATTGTTGATAACGTTGACGCGTGCTATAAACTACAATGCAAGTGCCCTCCTTTGCTAATAAGGCTAATGCACACCTTTGAAATTAAGGCCAATGCTTGTTGTACTTTTAAGGCCTACATCCACCGATGATAATAACATTGATGTCTAATGCATGTCATCAACATGAAGCTGATACCTACATTTGATAACAACATCAAAGCCCTTTATCAATATCAAGGTAAATGCTTATTGATGTGACTAAGTTGACACATGATATTGACATCAAATCGATGTTCATCATCTCTAATAAATTGTTGCTCTTCCTTTGTCATCATTCAATATTAATGTTTGCCAATTTTGAGAATGCATGCTACTAATACTAATATTAACACACATTGTCAACATCAGTACCAACAAGCAATGTGGCAATCGAAAATGATGTATGTCATCATACTAGTGTTGATGCAAATCATTGTGTACAAGGATTTCATTTATTATTGTCATCAATACTAATGAATACTATAGTCAAGAAAGCCATCAACCTCATTGACACTAATATGAATACTTGTTGTCATTAACATTACTGATGGCTATTTTTTATACCAATACATATGCTTGCCATCTTTACCAATACTATGCCTATATTATAGGACACCAATTTCTAATATCTTTAGTGCTCTAAAGCTCATCCAAATTCCATCATGAAATTTATTTTCCATAGTTTATGCCTTCTACATTATATTGATATCTTAACCAATTGTGGGGAATAAGTATCATTTTTAAGTTATAACTCGCATTAGGTATAAATCATTCTAATTTTGCTAGGCCTCACAATTATATTTCCATATAATTTATATAAAATTGTGTACATCACATTAGCTAAATTTATTTTTAACTTTTAAAATTTATGCTCATTCAAATTTATATTTAGTATGGTTAGGTAGAACGACAATTAAAGGTCGGGTGCTTGAATCAAATGTTAATTCCACCAAAATATGTCAAAGCTCTAATAAAAATGCTTTACTAGACCTCTAATAAATCTCTTTAATGACAATTGTATTGACAACAAATCTTAATCATAAGAAATTCCAACACAACTAATCCTTAGAATCCTTATACTAAGGTTTGCTCCAAATTTCTAAAATACTAAGATTATTTTACCCTTAATGGATTGAATAATTTGTTCAAATAACCTCAATTAAAAGCCTTCATGAAATGTCCCTTCGAAGAAAAAAAGGAGTAAATTCTTGTCAAAATTCTTATATGTGAAAAACTATTTAAAAATATAAAAAAAAATCTTTTTTGTGCTCATATCAAAATTTACTTTTCACATAAACTAGCTATGGGCATAAGATTTAAATTCAACCAAAGCTTATGAATAAGCTAATATTTTTATCAATATTTCTATATAATAAATTCAACTCTAAATTATGCCAATATAGATGTAATACGTGTCCTATGATTGGGTGATTTACATAAAATCGAGCCTATTATAGTTATAACTAGAGTCCACATGTTCCCTAATGGCATGTTTTCGAGCATCTCTTTATTTGATGTATCTAATGTGGAACAAACTCTATTTTAATTTAATTCAATCTAAAATTATGACTTGTAACTTTAAAATACTATCAAAGACTTGGATCCAATCCCAACCGTTTATATGTACATTCTTAACAACTATAACAACATATCAAGATTTATCATGGTAGTCATGTAGGTTAACTCACATTATGAGATTATGTTTATAATTCCTCTCAAAAGTTTTCAAATTCCTAATATCCAACTAAAATTCCTATTTATCACAAATTTTAAGATATCTATATCATGTTTTCTATAGAAATTATCATGAAATATTGAGGATTTAAACATCTATTTCACTAATGTGTTGCATTTATGGCACTTATCATGGATTTTAAGTCTTTTGACATTTAATATTAGTCTTTTGAAGTAGATGATTGTTAATTTTTTAAAAAAATTTGAGTAAATTTAATTATAAACTCACACATAATGTATACGTATAAACAAACAAACATACACGCATATATAAAGAGGTATAAATACACACACATATTATATATATATATATATATATATATATATATATATATATATATATAGACACACTTCTTAGTTGAAATTATATGAGCTCAACTAATAGAATAAGGTGGGTTATATATATCTAGATGATATTAGTTTTATAATAAAAAGTTCTATGAATCAAACACAAGCAATCGGCTCAAAAGCCACATCAAATCAATATATATATATATATATATATATATATATATGTGTGTGTGTGTGTGTGTGTGTGTGTGTGTTATGTGTTAGAATACCAGTTGTGGTAGAATGAAAGTTTATGCCTTAGCCTTATTGTAAAATCCAGCACACACACACACAGGTATTTAAAGAGTGAACAAGAAAACTCCATAACTTTTTACGTGGAAAACCTCTAAAAGAGAGAAAAACCACGGGGCCTAGCCTAGTAAAAATCTTTCACTATGTATTTATTTTGGAGTACAAAGTTTTCCCGATACGGGATTACATAGTTATATGAATAGACAATGATAATCGAATCGCATAACAACAACTATAAATGCGCTCAAATTGTAACAATTGCTAAAATGATGGTGAACGGGGTCAAGAACAACGGTCGTCGTGATGAGGAGTGGTCACGGCAGTCGTGCGGACCGACGATAGTAGTCGGCAGGCCGGATCGTAGCGAAGACCGGCGACGATGGTTAACGCGAATGACCGACGACGCGGCGTGGTCGGCGACCACCGAAGACCGAGATTGACGACGGCGGGATCGCGGCGCCCGGTAACCGTGAAGATAGTGGCGGTGATCGGCGGTGGTATCTGCGGCGATGATCGGGCACCATCGAGTGGTGACACGATTATACTTAGAGGATTTTCAAGCTTTAGAGCTCTCTCTCCTCTCTCTTACTTAGGCTCCCCTCATATGAAGAATGAGGGGCTATTTATAGATTGGAGGAGTGACGTCTCTATAAATACATGCAAAATCTGAACCACTCTCCATCGGACGGCTCAAAATAATTCTTTTGATCATTTGATATATTTTAAGCATTTGAATGCTCAAATGAAGTTAGAATTATGAGATCTTGGGCTTGTTAGATCTAGCTCGTTGAGACGCTCGATTTGACTATAAACACTCCATGTTTAAGAGTCATTTAGAGATTTAATTGATATCCCAAAGTTTTCAATGATGTTTTAAGTGCTTGATCTCGACCAGTTTCAACTTAGGATCAACTTACTTTTGACATCAAGATTCGTACTTCGACTAGTGGTATTTTAAGTGTCATATCAGTTGCCCCCTATTTTTGGATGACACTATCTCAATCATCCAAAAATATATATGCTGAATACTTGAAAATATCAAATTCTTCAATGAAATTTGCGAGTCCATTAATCATACATTTTGAGAGAACAGATCTTCATGGGAGCACAAAATTATGTCGGCCGCTGTGTAGTGGCGGTCAGGTTGGGTGCAGGGCGGATAGCGGGTGGTCGTACAAGAGGGCGCGGCGCCGTGAAGCCTGGAAGCGCAATCAATAGCGTGGCGTCGCGTCATAAAACGCGCCTGCTGGCGCTTTTCGGTGTGATTTTTTACCTTTTTGCCCCTATAAGAGATTTATAAAAACCCCTAGGGCCAAAGGAGGAGGCACACTGCTCATATGCTATAGTGTTTCTCTTCTTCTTGAGAGTAGATCGTTTGGAGGCGATCAAGGCCCGTGGTATACGTCGTTGTTCTGATTTTCCCTCGAAAGAGGCATTAACCGGCCTCGTCGGATCGACCGGGTTTGGAGGCGATCAAGGCTCGCGGTATCCATTGTTCCCTCCTGGAGGCGTCAACCGCCTTGTCGGACCGAGGTTTGAGGCGATCAAGGCCCGCGCGCCGTTTGTTTTTCCTCGAAATAAAGGCTAACCGGCCTCGCCGACAGAGTTTGGGCGAGGCCCGTAGTTCTTACTTTTTTTTGTAGGAAATTGGATCTCTTGCAACTTCAATGGATGGTTCAACAGTTGATAACCGCCAAGATGGCGGGGAAGCATTAGTTAGGAACCATCATTCGAACGACTGAGAAAGTTTGGCAGGTAATTTCAGAGCATCATTAGAGAGGAATAACTTATATCCTTTATCTTTTTTCTTTTTTTCGATCTCAAATGTATGTGCATTATTTTCGTTAGATCATCGGCGAAAAATTTTATCCCAAGCTGTCCGTGAGCGATAGAGTCGGGAAAGGATATGCCCAAGTATTTGGATGAGTGATTTGCTTCACAAAAATTCTCAATTTTTTATCATTTTTCTCTCTTTCTTTATTTATTTATTATGTATTTTTACAGGGTGATGGCCGGAATAAAACTCATAGAGTGACAACTACAGGCGATATACTATCCACATGAACACACCGACCATTACAGGACCATCATGCATATCCAATGAGCTCCTCACACACTATTTTTTCAGGTCTTTCCTGTTACCCTCAAGGGACAAGCAGATTGAACCTACTCCCAAACTGACATGACCCTACTTGGTTGCTTCGTCACCAAAGGGTCACTTCAACAGAAGAGTAAAACCCCGTCCCATATCTGTCGGTGACTTAGTCCTGCGAAGTCTCAAAGCTGCAAGCAAAGGCCCTCAACGCAATAAACTCTCACCTCTTTGGGATATGTATTTTTGGATGATTGAGATAATATTATCCAAAAATAGGGGTGCAACTGATATTACCCTGAAAATTCAATTAATTGAAGCACGAATCTTGATGGCGAGAGCAATCTAATTCTGAATCAAGATTAAACGAGATTAAGCGATTATTATCAATCAACTCTTAAACATAGAGTGTTTACCGGCCAAATCGAAAGGCTCACGCTGTGGTCTAACAAGCCCAATATCTCATAATTCCGACTTCATTTGAGCATTCAAATGCTTAAAATACATCAAATGATCAAAGGAATCATTTTGAGTCTTCTGATGGAGTGGAGTGGTTCGAATTTTCCATGCATTTACAGAGACGTCACTCTTTCAATCTATAAATAGTTCATCATTCTTCACATGAGGGGAGACCCATGCAAGAGAGAGGAGAGAGCTCTAAAGCTAGAAAATCCTCCAAGCATAATCGCGTAATTACCTCGACGGCGTCGACCACCCTGCTGGTGGTCAACCACCGCCACCGTGGCTACCGCCACCGCCGATCCCGCCATTGATCCCCTCGCTATTCTCCATCATCTCGCTACCACCGATAACAAGCTTACAACCTCGAACGCGACTATATACTGTTGTGTGATTCTGGATTCGTGATTGTCGCTCTTCTCATATACAATCGTAATCAGATCGTGAAAACTTTGTACTCCAAAACAAAGACATAGTAAATGATTTTTCCTGGGCTAGACCCGTAGTTTTTTACCTTATTCCTGGGGTTTTTCCACATAAAAATTTCTGGAGTTTTCTTATTCACTCTTTAAATACACGTGTCTTGATTTCATAACAGCCAAGCAGAACTTTCACTCTACCACAACCTGGTTTTAAGATGCAATAATATATATATATATCAGATGTAATAATATATATATATATATATATATATGCCTATATATATATATATATATATATATATCATATATCACATATATTATAATATAATTTTATATTTCGAAGCAATCAACACGTCGAATGAAAAAATTGTTAAATTCGCTTATAAATTCGAGCGAAATATTTGTTAGGTGTTCATTTAACTTAAAGAGTAACAGCAGTTGATCACAACAACGAGCTTTTTTTACGGTCTAAATAGAACACTCGAATGAAAAATTGTTAAGTATTCATTTCGTTTATAAATCGAGCGAAATATTTATTAGGTGTTCGACACACTTGGTTAACGAGCAACGAAGGTTGATCATGAACAATAAACTTTTTTGAGAGTCCTAAATAGAACACCTGCAATCCGCTCAAATGCCACATCAAATAAAAAAGTATATATATTTATATGATATTTTGCTAAATTTAGGTAACTTATTTTAAATTCAATATCTCTCCAAATAAAATATTTCAGATTTGCCAATTTCTTAATGAAGTAATTAATTCCAATAAATTGACCATAGATTATAACGAACAATTGCTTTATTTTGGGAAACAGATTGAACGCTGCCAAGTTGGCCTCTTTTTCTTCTTTTTATGCCCACAAAAACTAAAATTCAATTATGTGGTCAAAATCACTCCTTTTTTTTTCTGGTTCTAAGATATTGGAAAATAACTCCACGGTCCAAAAAAAAAATGTCTCAAAATCGCGTGCTTGTAGAGAAATATAAATAAAATTCAAAAAGAAAAATATATAAAATAATATAAATAATAATTTTTCATTCCTATAAAATAGTATAAATAATAATATACCACTAGCTAAAAAATTGATATAAATATGAAATAATCGGTGGAATATTAAAAAAGAGATTGATAATTAAATTATAAATAAATATGATTGCATGAGAACAGAAGTTGATTTAAAAAATAAATTATTTAATTTGTTAAATATTTGAGATCAATTAGTAATTACTAAATCTTTACAACCCCTATTATTAATTTACAAATTAGAGCTCAAGATGAATAATTTTAATCATTTACATTATATATATATAGGGATTATTTTAAAATAAGAACAGTCTTTAATGATAATTAGTTATTTAAAGCGAAAAAAATATTATATAACAGTCGTCACAACGGACTGGCGGCATATCTCCACGTCGGCCAGTCGTTTGACGGACGATCTTGTTTTTTTTTTTTTTTTTTTTCTGGTTTGTAACGGCGGGGAGAACGGCGGGGAGAGAGAGAGAGAGAGAGAGAGAGAGAGAGAGAGAGAGAAAGAGAGAGAGAGAGAGACAGACCTTTTTTTTTTTTTTTTATAACGACGGGGAGAGAGAGAGAGAGGAAGATTTTATTTTTATTAATTTTTTTAAATAATATAATTATTTAAAATATATAATTTAAAAATATTTTTTATAAAATATTTAATAACTAAATATTTATATATTTAGTTATTAATTTATTTATTTATATATATAATTAAATATATAATTTAAAAATATTTTTAATTATATATATAAATTTATAAATTTATTTAATATTTTTTTATTAATTAATATAATTATGTATAATATATAATTTTTATTAATTTTTGTCAATATATAATATAAAAATATTTAAAATATATAAATAAATAAATAAACAAAAGAATAAATTATATAAATATTTTATAAACTATATAAATAAAATAATTATATATATATTTATAAATTTATTTAGTTATTTATATATTTAAATTATATAAATATTTTTAAGTTATATAAATAATTTAAAAAATATTTAAAATATATAAATAAATAAATAGTTATATATATATATATATATATATAATTAGTTATTTATTTATTTAAAAATATTTATTTCTTTAAAATATATAATTAGTTAAATAAATAAATAAATAAATAATTGTAAATTATATAAATATTTAGTTATTTATATATTTATAAAATATTTAGTTATTAATTTATTTATATATATATATATATATATTATATATTTATTCATTTCTTTATTTATTTATTAAAATTATTTATTTTTTTATTTTTTTTATTTTTTATATTTTTTGTTTTTTTTTTATTATTATTAAAGACTTATATTAATAAAATATATATATATATATATATATATATATATATATATATATATATATATATATTTATATATAATTAAAAATATTCTATAAAAATTATTTTAAATTATTTATATAACTTAAAATATTTATATAATTTAAACATATAAATAACTAAATAAATTTATAAATATATATGTATATATATATATAATTATTTTATTTATATAGTTTATAAAATATTTATATAATTTATTCTTTTATTTATTTATTTATTTATATATTTTAAATATTTTATATTATATATTAACAAAAATTAATAACAATTATATATTATACATAATTATATTAATTAATAAAAAATATTAAATAAATTTATAAATTTATATATATAATTAAAAATATTTTTAAATTATATATTTAATTATATATATAAATAAAAAAAATTAATAACTAAATATATAAATATTTAGTTATTAAATATTTTATAAAAAATATTTTTAAATTATATATTTTAAATAATTATATTATTTAAAAAAATTAATAAAAATAAAATCTTCCTCTCTCTCTCTCTCTCCCCGCCGTTAAAAAAAAAAAAAAAAAAAAGGTCTGTCTCTCTCTCTCTCTCTCTCTCTCTCTCTCTCTCTCTCTCCCCCGCCGTTACAAACCAGAAAAAAAAAAAAAAAACAAAGGTGGCCAGTCGTCCGTCAAACGGACGACTGGCCGAGACACGTCGCTGGTCGTCCATTTTTGACATTTGCTTAATTATATTTTTTAGTCTTTAAATAACTAATTATCATTAGTCTTTATTTTAAAATAATCCCTATATATATATATATATATATATATATATATATATATATATATATATATATATATATATATATATATATATTTATATATTTAAGATTTAATATTTAATATATCAAAATTATCTACATTTATAGAATTAATATCTAAATATTTATTTTTTTGAGCCATTATATTTGTATATTTATATATGTTGAGATCAAATTATTAAAATTTTGATAAAATAAAATAGAAAGATGAATAATTATATTGAAATTTGATATTTAGATTGAAATTTAAAAAATAAAAATGAAATGACATTACTTTTATAAATAATTAAACTTTTAATGTCATATAATAAATTGTAAAAAAATATTTAGCTCTGAATATAAAAATAAAATATTTTTCAAGAAAAGAAATTACATTAACGAAGAATGGAAAATAAATATTAGGTTTTTATTGATTTTATGAAAGATTAATGTATAATAGTAAGTAATAGAAAGAAACAGTACCAAACAACAATTTCCCTAAATAGAATAGGGGATTTACATACATACCACTCAATTCTTATTAATTTACATATCTCACACCTAAAGTTTACTATTTACTTCCTAAACACCTAAATCTTTCAAATACATCATTTATACCACCCTACCTCATGGTATGAATCTATAACTCGTTTTCAGGTGAACAACTACTCTCCCTCCGTCGAACTTCCCTCGTCTAAATCCTTTTGGCGGGATTACTGAGCTAAACCAGGTTCGTGGTGCTCTCCCTCCCCGTTCCCCTCCATCCCTGGGTTGAAGCCCACTCTGCAACTCCAACACGCGCGATTTCTCGTCTGTCTCAGAGAATGATCAATCCAAGCGAGATCTTGGCGTTAGTCTCAGTTGTCTCTTCCCGTGACTTACATCCGATCAAATGAGCCTCTCGTCGTCCCAAGAAAAAAACAAAAGCGATCCAAGCGCCAAGGCCACCATCCGTAATCCTCTCAACCCATTCGCTCGTTCATCCCATCTCCAAATCCTCTCCATCTCGTTCAACCCATCGCTAAAATGAGTAGAAACATTAGAATACATGAGCTGAAATGAATAAATAGATAGGCGTGCATAGTCATAGAAAATGCTTTTGCTTTACAGATCATTGGTTAGGCGAAGTGCTGAAATTAATGCCACATTCACGAATTTAGTAGCCTCTAAATCTGGTACAATAAGTGCTCTCTATGTCTTACTTGATCGATTATTCTTTTTTAATTTATGAGTATAATTTCTTGTATTGCTTGCTAGTTTTCCTCTCGTAAAGAGGCATAAAGTCATATTGTGAAGAGTTTGGATTCTCGATCAAATCGTGCATGAGCTTCTTTGTTCCCTTGTTCTTTTCTCTACCTTTTGAATACCAAACGGAAAGACTAATGTTTTTAATCCCACCTTTCTATGCATCTTGTCTCAGTTATGTGCAAAGATTATTTTGGTTATATTTTCCTAACTTCCGACTTTATACTTTTTTTGTTAAACAAACAGAGATTCTATTACTACTTGCTTCAAATATGAATTTTAAGTAGTAAAATATGTTCTTTGAAATAAAAGTTAACGCATCTATAAATGCATGGATATTATTGGTTCAAGTTTTGTATTTGAGACTTTGTTTTTATGTTCCTCCTATTCAAGATCTACATCATAATCTTTCTAGGTGGTGAAACTTGTATCTTTAGCAAATTTAGATCACGACACCTTCCTTGGTAAGCTTTGTTTCATTCATTTGAACTTACGTGCGGATATCGAGTCCGCGTGGTGGAGTAGAGATGATGCCACAAAACAAAGGTTTGAATTGCGGGGTTGCTACAATATGAACATTCAAGCTCACAATGATAGCCAATTTTCGATGAACTTGCTTTATATAATGAAGATCTATTAGTCAAGTTGCGGATAATATGTCATTAGTAGTTGGCATTGATGACATGAGTTTCAAGCATTTTCTTGATAAGGCTATTCATGAGAATTTTGGGTGAAGATAAAAGCAAGTGACAAAAGACGAGTCATTGCCACTTGTGCTTATGTAGGTGTCCTTGGAGAGGAGAGCTTCTTTATGTGTAGATGGGCAAACATTTGAAGTCAAAAGTAGAAGATTTATATGTATATCCGGTGTCAAGCGCAACAAGCTACATCTAAATGGGTTGCTCAACAAATTCAAGATATAGTTAAAAAACATCGACATCCCTCCAAAATAAATAAATGAAGATTTAGAAAGTAAGTATGGGCTCACTACCTTATATGAAATTGTGGCGTTCAAGAGAAATAGCAGAGACCTCTTTGGGAGTTGATGATAGCTACAAGTGGGTCCCTACTGAAGAGCTTATTAGAAGAAACCACAGCTCTCACATTACTTATGAGTATGATACCATTGACAACTCATTCAAGATTCTATGTTTGCTTTAGAGTATGTATCGATGGTTTTCAGTAGGTTCTGAGACCTCTTATAGGGCTTGATGCATGTCACCTAAAATCAAAATATCTTGGGGTGTTATTATCCATGAATTCATTAGATGGCAATAATGGTCTTTACAATCACATTTGGTTGTTGAGTCTCTAAAAGCTCATGACAATGGTTTTGAAGAATTTGGTTGACTCTTTTGGTTGTGAGGTGGTGCCACTATCTTTTATTTCGATATGGAGAAAGGCTTGGGAGAAGCTATTAAGTTTGTATTTCCTAATGCAGAACATAGAGTTTGTATACGCCATTTGTGGAAGAACATGAAGAAATTTCATCACTTTCAAGATAGCCACAAGATTAGAAATATTTTTTGGTTAGCTGCAAATGCATACACAAGACATGAATATGAGGCAAAAGTTACTGAACTATGCGAAGTGAGCCCACAAGTATATTCTTATCTTCTAAATTGACCATATAAATGGTCAAGATCCCAATTCCTTCCTGAAATTAAAAACCACTACAACACAAATAACTTATCAGAGTCATTTAACTCTTGGATAGGAGTGGTTAGAGATAAACCAATTGTTGAGTTGGTAGACATGAAAACAATACCAGAAAAATACAGAGGGTACACAAGTGTAGTGATTTGGATGTTGGGGTCATCCGAAACACTTGCAAAATGCACTTGATGGATCAAACTCATAGATGCCGGATGTAGACATCAATGCTTTACGAGCTATCATATCTTTGGGAAGTAGAGAAAAGCTACCGGTTAGGAGAGGGTAGCATGACGATGAAGTTGAGGCAATTCATTAATGAGAGTAATAGCTAGTGATAGCTTTCAGAGGAGGAATTACATGTATTTTTTGCATACTTAAGAAACAATCGATGTAGTTTTTTTGTTGCTTCAAGTTCCAAGGATTGCATGATTTTTTTGTAAACTTCCAAGTCAGATTATTTGAATTCAGTCATTCTTCATTTTATATCTTTGTTTCTTTCATTTGATTTACAGAAGCATGAGGTGCAAGGAATAAACAAATAGTGGGGTTATGTTCTGTTTAGGGTTTTTGATGAATTAGGTGGTTTAGGGAATCGGGACTTCTTATTCGCCCTTCATAGAGAGAGATGTGAAGTCTCGGTGGTTATCGAAAAGGCAATTTTATTGAAGGAAGAATTAGCATGTTTCATTTTTTCTTTAGTGGCATTTTCATTTATTTAAGTTCTTAAATAATTCATTTCTTAAGTAAGTTGTTGTTTCTTAGGTTGTTTTGACTTATTTTAGAGTTACATTATACAAATAGATAGAATTCTAAATGATTTAAGTGAATATTTCATCTAAGAAAGTGACTAATCGATTATTGTCACTTGAACCATTATAACACAAATATTCAACGCTTATTACAACCTAGATTTATTGTCGATTTGTGGTTAACTATGGAATAAACGGCCAAAATGTTTTAGTTGACTTGAAAATATTGCTTCTATTTCATTGGTCGAATTTGTTTGTTTTTCTTTCCGTACCCCAAAATAAAGCTTATGAATTTTGTATATTCATACGTACTTGGCTATTTACCTCGTATGCTTCTAGCTTGTAGCATTTCATTGTACATCGGGCTTTTATCCTTGCTTTTACGGTTGTTGGAAGTAGAGTTCTTTTTCTTTTTCTTTTTTGGTTTGGTGCCGATTGTCATTATAATTTTTATTTTTACTCTTCCCATTTCTGCATGTAGTTGATCTTCCTTGATAATTTGTTAAGACTATTGTATTTAAACAGCCCTGCCATTTTGGTCACAACTCCAACAAGTTGTTGATAGTTTAACCATTTATCTGAATGATATTGTTTAATTACCATGACTTGATTGCTGGATGTGATGATCATAGGAGCTTATGAAAATTTCAAACTCTAATGTAACTATCTATTTAAAACTTCATATGGATTTGCAAACTTCGTTTAAAATCTTGTTTAAAGCATTATTTTGACTCTCTTTATGCGCTTATACATTATCAATCATTTTAAGTCGTTATGAACTTATCTGTAAATGCCATAGGCTCTCGCATGATCTATATGCTCCAATCTTGTTCTTATGCTCCAAATACAAACACCAGTATGGAATCATTGTCATTTACTAATAATATGGCTAGGTGATGACATGGAGAATTTCCCGTTTGTATTTTTACATCAAGCTTTCATGTTTTTGTTGCAGGTGTGCAAATCTTCTGATGTGGCTGTGAGAGTACATATATTCAATCAGGAGACGATGCCAATATTTGTTGTATTAAGTGTACTTGATTGGTGATGACTAGATACTCTGATTTTTTATGATTTCTTAATCTTGTAGTTGTTGTTGGTAGAGCATATCTATGTGCTTATTGATTGTTAATTTAGTTATTTGAAAAACTCCATGTCTTCTTATCTTTGCCTCAGGCTAGCTTCATCTCTGATTGCCACCATCAGAACTCGAAGTTGCAAGCAACTATTGCTAGCCTTGATCGGTCGATGAAAATGAAATCCAGATTCATCAGCCTTGTCTCTCGCTATTTGAGCGGAGAGGTTGAGCATGTAGAGTGGAAGTAAGATCCAGATGAGGCTAGCGTGCCATATGAATCCTTGGCTACTCTACCCGAAGATCTTGAAGTGACTAAGAAGATTCTGAACAAGCTCACTGTGCTAAAGCTTAATGGTGGTCTAAGTCTGCAATAAAAGTTTGAAATGGATTTACAGTTTTTGATTTCATTATTATTCAAATAGAGTCTCAACAAGAAATATGGATGCTTTGATGAACTCATTCAATACCCATGACGATACATTGAAGGTTGTTGAGAAATATGGCAACTCAAACATTGAAATCCATATCTTCAACCAAAGTCAATATCCTCGTTTGGTAAATGATTGCTTTTACCTCTACCAAGCAAAGGCAAGGGAGGGATGGTTGGTACTCGCGAGGGCACATGGATGTATTCCCATCCTTGGTGAATAGTGGAAAGTTCGAGGCCTTGCTATCTCGGGGAAAGAAGTATGTCTTGAAATTCGATAACCTTTGGTGCTATAGTAGACAAAATGATTCTAAATCATTTGATCAACAATGAGAATGAGTACGCATGGAGTTTTTCAATGAACATGTGAATGAATTTTAATCTATTGAGTTTTTCAAATATATTGTTAATTTAGTTATTTGCAGTTAAGAATGATTAGCTTTAGAATCATGCAACTCTCTCCTTTTTATTCAATGCTTTTAATTATGAAAAGACATCGTTGGTGTTCATAATTGAGTAAGATCAACTTGAGTTAGGGGTGCTTTACATACAATTTTTAATTTATAGTTTCATTTGGATTTGTTGGATTTAGTATAATATCTTATCGATTTCGTGGCAAGTGCTAATAGCAAGAACAAGGTTTCATGCGTGTATTAGCTTTCAAAATTTCAAGAACTTTGGAAGACCAGCTTTGTTTCATGATTTATAAAATAGGTTAAAATATTATCATTATTTACAAGTATTAAATATGATCCGGTAAAATGCTTATACCAAGGAATTTTTACAAAATTCCCCCTTCTTCCTGGGAAGTTCATTACTATTATGTTATTGGATGTTGGCTGAAAATGTTCTAATTGATCGTCAAAATTGTCTTGCTAAAATGCGCAGCCTTCTTTTCCGTCATGAAATGAAGGCTAAACATATTAAGAATATTAAGTCAAAAACTAAACATGCTATTGCTGAACAACTTCAACAACATGTTCTTCTAACAAGGAAAATGAATACTATGAACGAGTAAGGTGATGGTATGTCCTTTTTATATATGTATTTCATTCTCTTATTTTCAAGTAATACATCATTTCGTTGTCATCATTCTTGTGTGTCGACGACTTGGGTTCATTCATTTCTTCTTTTTTCTTGAGAAATCGGCGCCATTGTTTCTTGGGTTCATTCCATCGAGAGGACAAATAGATTAAAAGAAAAATTACATTGGTTGAATGGATCTTCTTCTGTTAGTATAAACAATGAGCACCCTATAGCTCCACCAAAGCATAATCTATCTTAAATTTATACCACATCCTGCAACACCAAAGATCTCACAAAAGATAACCAAAAAAGCAGAAAATTTTTGATGATTGCAAATTTATCACATTCAACCAATAGAGACAATATATAACAGAAAATAAACTATTTCCATTGATAGTAGGTGCCAAAATACATTATCCTATAGATTCTTGATCGAGATCTTCAAGAGACCATGAAATACATGATTAACTTAAGGATAAAAAACATCATTGCAATGATGATAATGAGCATTACATAATTTTGTTCGAGATGTGATGGTCTCAAGTTTCTTCATTATGTTCTCCTAAAAAGCTCTTCCTTCAAAATCCCTTTCATATACTTTATTCATCAATTCCAAATAACCACAATCATCTTTTGTACAATTTCGAGGGCACCTTAAAAATTTTTTACCATAAGTCCTTTCTTTATAGCTTGTGAATATGACACATTGTAAATTACAACGACACAACACTTGATGTTCTCTCGAGATGCCCATCGATCACGGATGATTGACTTGAGCTCATTTTGGCAATGTGTAATCTATTAAATAAAGTTAAGAAAAAATAACAAATTAGTAACAATTAAGGACACTTAAATTAAAAGCGAAAAACTAACAACTATTACTGATAAGGGCTCAATCGGGAATTTTGAAGGAAGAAACGATAAAAAAATATATTAAGCTATATGATGCAATTGATAATTAACAGTGTTGAAGCTAATGACGTATTTTTGTACAATTCTGAGCCTATGAATAAAGCAATCATTAGCTATAGATTAAACAACTTACTCTAGCTTAGCAAGCATCATCAATGAATAGACAAAATCGTTAGAGATAATTAAACAGAATAAAATCATAAATAAAATCGAAGTGAGAGCGTTAGAGGAATTGCAAATTCAAAGCGTTGATCGGTTGAAGTGAGAGCCATTAGAGGAATTGCGGACAAAAAAATCGAAGTATCGACAAAATAATAGATAGATCATACTATGTAGGAACCAATTTACTCGACATGTAGCTCAAAACTCAATTTGGAGAATCACGGACGCAAGGTGTTTGGTATGGGTCCAAGCTGCGAGCGAGGCACAAGGAATGAAGAGATGTTGAGAAAGCGATATCCATCGTGGTGGGTGAATGAGGAGAGAAGAAGCGTATGCTGTGACTCGGTGAGTGGAGTTCGTGAAGGAAAACTTGAGCATATCTGAGGAGTATAACAAAGCTAACCAAAACAAATCTTGCGGCCAGAGCGGGAAGAAGAGAATCAGGAGGGAAAGCACGGAAGAACCACGCGTTCCTTCTTCCAGATGAACCGTAAGATTTCGTCTTTAATCACTTTAAAGTAGTTAGACGGAAGTTGACAGGAGAGGATTTCCGCAGTTCTCCGTTTCCAAATGTATACGGGGTGAGGTAGGGTGGTAAAAATGATGTATTTGAAAGATTTAGGTGTTAGTTAAGTAAATATTAAACTTTAGGTGTGAGATATATAAATTAATAAGAATTGAGTGGTATGTATGTAAATCCCCCAATAGAATAATATGAATAAAGACCAAGAGTTGTGCCGTGTCCTTTCAAAGATCAAAAGGTGAGGCGGAGAGGAAGCGAGTTGTTTCTTTTCCGGTTTTCTTCAGTTTTTCTCTCAGAGATTCAGAGAAGCAAAGGTTCGGCTATGGCGGAGGAGGGAACAGTGATCGGATGCCACAGCGTCGAGCAGTGGAACAAACATCTAGAGCTTGCCATCGAAACCAAAAAGCTGGTAAAAAGATGCTTTTTTTATTCTTTTCTTTCCGTTTTCGGAAAAGATTTTGTTGTTTGGGAGTAGGGCTATCAAGGCCATCTGATCCCGGAATGTTTAGTTCTAATTGAGTTGCATTAGAGCCAAAAAGTGGTTTGATTTCTATTAGTTTTCATAAGGTAAAGTTTTTGTTTTACATTTGTGAATATGTAGATCCATTCATATATATTTTTTTTGTTCTGATCTTCTGCTTGCTCTATTCAATTCAGAGTCGAATCAATTTGACTTTGATCCAAGCCGAGATTATTGATTTTGATCCGAGCTCTATATGAATCATAAATCTATTTAATTTTGAAGCGATTTTTGATATTCTGAACAAATTCACAGCCTTATTGGGAAGACGGGATTTATATGGTTGGTTCGATCTTTGGATTGGTTTTAACGGTTTTACTTGTAATATCTGATGGATAATTGCCTGATGTTTATTTCGAAGGTTTTTCCCTCTTTTTTACTCTTTTAGGTTAATGATTTGATTTGAATAAACTTGCAAATTGTTGACTGTTAACACAAAAAAGGTTTTTTTTTGTTGCCCTAAAACAAGTAGTTTTGTAAGAGTGAGTTGCCATAAGAAGATGGTGTTTTCATCTAGCAATTAATAAATTAATCTAGCTTAATTAAATGTTCTGTTATTAAGTTTGCCTTAATTCTTTCAAGTAAATTGAAATCATTATGTCATAAATTGAAAAAAAATGCCATTTCAATCCTTTGTTGTATGGCGCAATCATAAAATGGTGCCCATAGCTCAATCAAACTAAACTATATTAAAAAAATGCTTTTTCTTTTTAAGTTAGTGACTATTCACATTTTGGATACCAAAACGTATATTCATCTTTAGTCGTTGAATTCAAATTTATAGTTTTATCCTTACTATGTTTAGCATGTGAGATTAAATAAGTTGTAGAAAATGTACTTGGAGAATCAAAAGGAAATACTCCTTTTAGTAAAAATAATTAGTGGTGGAGTCAAAATGTGCAAGAAAAGATCAAAAATAAACTATTTTATTATAAAAATTAGTTTAGATGTAAAAGCTCAAAGAATTGAAAAATTTATAAAGTGGATTCTATGAAAGCAATATATGATGCAAAGAATTTAACTTTTAGTGATTTATATAATGGATTGTATACTAAAAAGGGTGAAAGATACATATATAAGTTAACCAAGCAAAAAAAAAGGAGAAATAAATATTTAGTTCAAGTGAAGTCGTGCAGTAGGGATGAAAATCATAAAGTATTTTTCTTCGAAGATAATATTAAATATAGGCGGATGAAATATTTTGATAAGCTTTTTAATGAAGATTGTGAGAATATAATTGAATTTAACGACCTTAATACCCTATGTAAAAATAAAAAATTTTATTGTTATCATCGCCTTAGTAAAATCAAAATTGAAGAGGCTTTAAAGAAAATGAAGTATAGAAAAATAGTAAGATCTGATGATATTTTAATAGAAGTGTGGAAATACTTAAGAGATTAAGGAATTTTTTGGCTTATCAATCTTTTTAATATTATTTTTAAGTACTAAAAAGATGTCTGATGAGTGGAGAAAGAGTTTTTTTGTTCTTGTTTTTAAGAATAAAGGTGATGCACAAGAGCGTAAATTATACAAGAATTAAGTTAATGGTCCATAAATTGAAATTATGAGAGAGAGTAATTGAACATAGATTACAATGAGATATAAAAGTCTCTCAAAACAAGATTGATTTATGCTGGGTAGGCCTACTATGGATGCTATATATTTGTTGAGACATTTGATGGAGAAGTATAGTGAGAAGAAGGAGGATCTACATTTGATATTTGTTGATTTCGAGAAAGCATATTATACAGTTCCAAGAGAAGTAATTTGAAGAATTTTAGAAAATAAAGGAGTTATTATTGCTTATATTTAAGTGATCAAGGACATTTATATTGGAGCTATTACTTGTGTTCAAACACAAGGCGGATTGACCAAGTTCTTTTTAATTTTAGCTAGATTACATCAAGGATTGGATTCAAGCTCATACTTTTTTGCTTTAGTTATGGATGTTCTTACTAGACATTTATAAGAGGATGTACCTTAGTACATGCTTTTTGTTGATGATATTTTTCTTGTTGATAAGACTAAAAGAGAGTATGGAGGTCAGCCTTAGAGTCTAAAGCTTTTTGTTTAAGTATATCTAAAATCAAATATATGAAGTGAAATTTTAGTTGATAAGACTAAAAGGGAGTATGGAGGTAAGCTTTAGAGTCTAAAGCTTTTCGTTTAAGTATATCTAAAATCAAATATATGAAGTGAAATTTTAGTTGTAAAAGATCTAGTGGTGGGGTTGTGACATTAGGTGATCAAGTCATTAAAAAATTGTAACATTTTAGATATCTCGGGCCTATTGTTTAAAATTTATGAATTGTTGAAGTGGAGGAATGCATTCGGTCTGTTGTCTGAAAGATAAGTACCACTTAGACTTAAGGGAAAATTTTAGGTGGTGGTGGTGGTAAGACCTGTAATGATTTATGACGTAGAATGTTGGTCAGCAAAGGAGAAGAATAAAATTAAGTGTTGCAGAGTTGAGGATGCTCAGGTAGATGAGTAGCTTTACACTTAGAGATAAATTGCGAAATGAATATATATGTGAAAAGGTTGGAGTAGATCTAGTGGCAGATTGTCTTAGATAGTTTGCTCACATAAAATATTAGCCATTCGATGACCTAATTAGGAGAGTAAATGCATTAGATTAAACTTATGTTAAGAAAGGGGTGGACCTAAAAAAATTATGGCTAGATTGTATAAAAATTGATCTTATTTTATTAGAATTAAATGAGAATTTGACACTTAATAGAACATAATGGAGAAGAAGGATCATGTAGCTAACCCCATGTAGTGGGATAAAAACTTATTGTTATTGTATCCTTATTGTGGTTACACTTGTTACTTATCATATATGCTTCAAGTAGCTGAGAAGTTGTAGTAGGTTCTACATTTCTTTGAAATCATACATTTTGTCTAAAGTCATATTTTTATGTACAATTAATCAAGAGAAAAATATAATCTACCTTGAAAGGATGTTTGTCCAAGGAAATGCCTTTGATGATAGATTAAAAACTTTCGAGTTAAAAAGGGTTGATTTTGCTTAGATCAAAGGAGGAATATTTCTTAAAATCCATTTTTTAATGATTAAATTATTTTATAAAATGCTTATGTTAGATCATATTTATAGCCCAAATGAAGGGTTATCTGAGCATTAAGAAATGTATTTGTGGAAGATCCTAGTGTGATGTTTGAAGCTGTACAAAACCTTCTTTGATAGACATCAAAGAGGAGAAGTGGCACATATTATACTATAAAAAGTAAGAAAATTACATTGTCCCTCACATTGAGTGAAGTCAATTCAGTCTCATGGCAACTTTGAGTTAGCATTAAACCGATTGAGTGCATCACCAGCCAAGCAAGTTCACTGTGAATCTGGTGAGTAGACTTTGAGTTGAGCAAGTTCGCTTTGATCCAAATGAGTTTGCCTTAAGTCGAGCAAGTTTATTTCAAGTCCGTTGAAGTGGGTTTATTATAGATTGATCGAGTTCATTGAGACTTGATGAGTTGACCTTTGAATCTGGCAAATTTATCATCTTCTTAGTGAATTATCCTCAGGCTTGAGCATTGTTAATATATTGACATACAATATGCAATTTTAGTTTGTAGCATATTACTAATTATCAAGCAATATTATTAGAAAATAACATGATGCTTGATGTGATATATTTAAGTATTTTGAGTTTATTAAACCAAAAGAAGGGATGTATATGATGATATAACTGCTAGAGTTGAAGTTGTGTGATTAACATAATAAAGTGCCTTAAATGTTATTCAATAAGAGATTATCATGGAAAATTAAGAAAAAAATTGTATAAAACTATTTATAGGCCAACTATATTTCATGGATTTAAGTGTTTTGTGGTAAATATATCACTGCTAAAGAAGTTGAGCATGAAGTAGATTATAATTTTAAGATAAATTTGTGGCTTTAACTATAAAGGATAGATTAGGAAATGATAATAGAGGGATGGTGGCAATAGTATTTATTGAATATAAAAATGTATTTAAATGATTTGAATATATAAAATAAAAGACAAAAGAGATACTAATAAAATAGGCGAATGTAATGAATGTTGAAGGATTTAGAAGAAGAGGTAGATTTTTAGTAAAAAGATGTGTAAAATAGTTTAAAACCCCAATAAAACACTGAGAAGGGATGGATATAGAATGTAGAGTGACTTAAATAATTTGATACATCTAAAGATGAAGATGATATTATTATAAAATCAAGTATAACTTCTCCCAACACAATTCTATAATTTTCTCCCCATATATGTAATTAATCTTCATGATACATGCCACTATAACCCACATATCCATTAATTATTAATAATCATCCTCACTTTCTCAAATTTATATTGTAGTCATCCATCAAAATTTTCTCAACTTAGTTTTTTTCTTTTAACTCAATTTTGAGGAGCATAAGAGATTACATTTATACAATCATCACCAATAATTCCATTCATTATAATCATTTCATCACCGATCTTGTTCACCTCTTCAATTTAACCTTTCAACTCCCTATCACCAATATTTCAACTCATTCCACCTTCTCAGCATACAAAAGCTTAAATTTTTTCGCAATATTTATGGATATTTTCATTACGTTATCTTCTTGCAAACATGTGATATTATTAATCATTTTATAATCATTACATCCACTAGCTCTTTGGCCTTCTCTTTCAATAATCTCATCTTCATTATAACAAATATAATCATAATAATGTCAACCTTATCCTTTTCACTACTATTGGAAAAATTTGGGCATACCACTTACTGGCGATTCTTCACCCTTTCTTTTAAGTTATATGGAAAGCTGGTCCAATCGAAGCCACTACACCATATTTGTTCTTGCATATGGGAAAATGTTTAATGTGAAAGGTTGGAACCACATATTCTTTTGTGTTGGAGGCTAATAAGCATATAAAAGGAGTGAGGGTGAAATGGTTTTATCCCAAATATAGGCTAGGTGAAGCTTTCTTACTATTCATAGTTTTAAGAGGACTTATCCCCAAGGTATGATTTTTCCCAATGCTATAGTTATGCCATCTTGTTTATAGAAATTTAGAAAGACATAGTTGTAAGGCAAAGCCTCTTAATTCCATGATGTTAGAACTCTTATTAACAATTAGAAATATTTATATACATACCACATAATTCTTATGCATTTACATATCTAGCACTCAAAATTAGATATTTACTCATCTAATATTTTTCCTATATTTGAAAATGTGCATTTCACTTTAAAAAAAATGAGGGTGATGGTATATTTGATGTGATATTGAAGATTTAAATATTACAAATGTAAACGTTGAAGTTTAGATGTTAAATATGTAAATATATAAGAATTGTGTGGTATGTATATAAATCCCCCTAATGATTATTATGCAATCAATGATGCCAATTAATTTGATGTGGTAACCGCTTTTCTGCAACCAACAGAAGCTTCTTCTCAAAACACAATGACTATTTGGAATTGCTAGCTCTTGTTGTTCTTATACCATGAATTTTCTGTTTCACTGCAGGCTGTTGTTGATTTTACTGCCTCTTGGTGCGCTCCCTGCCGTGGAATTGCTCCAATTTTCACCGAATTGGCAAAGAAGTTTCCAAATGTTCTCTTCCTTAAGGTTGATGTTGATGAACTGAAGGTAATAATCATTTTGCTTATCAATCCATGTTCATGATCCGCCTATTATTTTGAAAAAGTTTTGGGTCAGGATATCCGACCAAATTTTAGTTTTGCATTGCCTCATAGCCGTTGTATTTACTTTCAGATGAGTGCAATATATGAGAAATCAATCTCAAAACAAATCTAATGGCCTTAAGACTTATATTGACACAAGAAAAACAAAGATTAGATATCTCAGGTCATTTTTTTAGTATCACTTTCTCTAACATTACTTTTCTAACTATCAGTCTGTCGCACAAGATTGGGCGATAGAGGCGATGCCGACCTTCATCTTCCTGAAAGATGGAACGATCATCGACAAGATTGTCGGCGCTAACAAAGAGGAACTGCCGAAGAAGATTGAGCTGCATTTGAACAAGAATTAATACTTGCCTGGTTTGCCTTCAGCATATGCTGTTATATGTGCTCAGATACCTTTGAGTTCTAAGCTATAATTATTAATACTTTATTAGATGATTAAGATTGTGATGTTCTAACATATGATTTCGTGGTTTAATAACTGAACTTATTCATAGTATGTTTATGCTTTATTTGCTTGTTTATTTGCTTGTTTATTTGCTTTATGATTCTAAATTATATAAAAGCTACAGGTTGTTATGGTTGATTTCTCATTTTTGTTAACCACCTGTTCTTTTGTATTATAGCTTATAAACATTGGTTTGGAGAACTTGTGATGATCATATTATCAATTAATTTTGGCATGTACATACATACATACATAGTCTCTCTCTCTCTCTCTCTCTCTCTCTCTCTCTCTCTCTCTTTCTAACACTATAAAGAGTGCTACTAGTAAATACCAAGTGCCCCCATTACTTTCATAAGTCTTTGGTTTGTAGTCTTACTTTGGAATAAACACAAATTGAAAAGCTTTGTTAAAACAATAGTAAGGGGAATGAAGAAGGCAAAATAATGTACTTGTAGATAGTAACTCACTTTGTTTATAAAAAAAAAAAATTTCATTTAAATATAAAGTAGAAAATAAAAATGTTTTGGTGTGTTTTAGATGAAGTCATTCTTTAGAAAGCTTTTGATTCGCTCTCTTTTTCTCGAAAGGAAGAATGTGAAATTCATTTTCTTTTCTGTAGGGACCAGAAGATTGGATCTAGTTATAATATAAGAAGAATGCTTGACTCACTTCTTGGTTTTTGACCCCTTCAATCACTACGAGCTCCAGAAAGGCTTCTCTCGTTCCCTCAATTCGCGATATGACTTTCTAACATCCGCTTTATTATCGATTTCATGCTTTGAGAGCTCCTTTTTGCGAGCATTTTTATACTCAAGGAGGAGAGACTCTCCTCCTTTTCTTTCATGAAATTTATCTTTAAGTAGTAATGAGTTTGAGATTAGTGTCATTAAAAATAGTTTAAAAGTATTAAAATCTAAACTATTGAAACTTAAATTGTGAGTCATAGATTATTCTTTCTGGAGTAATGATGATTTATCTGATGTCACAATCATAAATTTAAGGCATCAAATTATGATCAAATTAATATTTTTTTTATTGAGCATAATGAATATTTTATTTTATTTATAGATAAATAAAATTATCATTTTATTTAATCTTCATTTGATTAAAAATGATTAAAATGATATGAATGTATTAGAAACAATGACCTAAATGATTTAAAAAAGTAAGTTAATTATAAAACATTAGTAACCCCAACAAATGGTAAGGTTAAAAAAAAAGGAAAGTAAGATACTAAGAGAGCATTTATGAAATATTTGATAAAAAATAATATTTATAAGAGGTATTTATAAACATAGCACACAATTTATTATATTTACATATCCACCACCTAAATCTCAATATTTACATAAATAGCATAATATTTTTTTAATCATTATATCAAAATAGTACAATCGTATTAATATTTTAAAGTGAAATATATTTTTTTATATTTATAAAAAGTGTTATTTTTGTAGATATCAAAGCTTAAGGGTTGGATATGTAAATGCTTAATAATTGTGTGCTATGTGCTTAAATTTCTCTATTTATAATTTATAAAATTATTGTTTTAAAAAAGTTGTAATTTCTTTTTCTTTTTCTTAATAACTCCCCAAACGCCGCCACCCCTACAACAAAAAAGAACGCGGGACGCCGGCTCAGTCAAACTACTAAAATACCCTCGCGTAAAGGAAACGCGTCCTCGTGTTACTATAAAAGTATAAAACCCTTCTCCCTTCTCTCTCTACATCGCCGGTCCTTTCTCTCTCTCTCTCTGCTTCTTCTTCTCTCTCGCTCTCTCTCCGTCTCTCTTCTTTCGCCATGGCGAAGTACGTGGAGCTTTTCGACATGGGGATGAGAATAGCAGCTCGATTCCACTCCCACTGCCCCCACACGGCCCGCCTGTACTACCACCCCCCTGGTTCGTCGATCGCCGACGAAAGAGAGATCGCCGGAGCCACCACCGGAGTCGCCGCCGCCGGTGTACGTGTTTCGGAAACAGGCTGCCGCTTTAAAAACATCGCCTTTGAATCGTCGCCAGTGGAGATTATTCTTTCTGCTGTTGTTTGAAGGCAGTCGATGAAAGTTCAGGATATTTTTTTGAGAAGAGAATTGGAATGTATTGCCGATTTATTTTATTCTTAACATTTTTATATGGTTGGATCATCCATGAATTTTTGACAACGATGGATGAAAGTTATTTATAAGATATAGCGATTCAAGTATTTCTTTTTTTTTTTAATGGAGATTTTGATTCATTTATTTTATAAATTTTATAAACATACTACATCATTTAATTTTGGTTGGAAATAGATAAAATATGTAAATTTATGTTTGGCGGTCTGCGACCGACCGTCGGCCGGCCGATTGGCGTCGGTGGTGGCCGACGAAGAAGGTGGCACCGGTGTACCGCGGGTGATGAAAAAAATCTGTGATGAGTTTTAGCTATATTTAAAAAAATTTGTGATAAAAAAATTATATTTTTTAAGCTGATTTAACTAATATGTTATGACAATTAAAAGTTCTTATTTAAATTTCATAAAATAAATAAAAAATTATATTATAAAAGTTCAAAAACATATTCTACTTTTGTGAGGTTGAGATTTGAGAACAATTAAGGAGATATTACAAGCATATACGAGAAGAGAAATTGAAATATTTGTCAATTTCCTTTTTTTCGAAAATTTTTAATTGTTTATTCCAAGAATAATATTTGAATTAATTGTCAAAAAAAAATTAATTTTTCTTGTGAGTGTTTGTGTGCATATATATATATATATATATATATATATATATATATATATATATATATATACACATTGCACCAAAAAAAATTAAATTTTTGAGAAATTAATTCACATAATATTTTGTTTTGCTTATAATTAGAAAAAAAATTGTATTAATATATTCTATTAAAAAAAAATTTATGAAACAAATTTTATTAGAAAGTTTATCTATTAGGGTGTGAGGGTTGATTTGAGGTAGACTTCTTTATTTTTACAGAGCAACAATAATTATGTTTAGCTGCTAACTTTTTAGCTATTATTTAGAAAATTTTATGATAAAAAAATTATGTTTGAAAATTATATCTATTAAATATGGTCGCTGTCATAAAATTATTATACGACTTTTTAAAAGTAGAAAATATTTAAAATACTCACAAAATTTTTTTAAAAAAAATTTTGCTCATAAAAGTTGCTTACTCGTATCAATTTTATAATTATTATTACAAAAAGTTACAACTACCTAATATGTATGGGTGTCAAAAATCGACCTGAGATCACAACTCGACAAGAACCCAGCTCAAAAAATCTGAGTTTGGGTAGACCCGAATAATTTTCATGTCGGGTTGACCCACCAACCCGAAATTGATTTGATTTTGACCTGTCAACTCGAAATTGACCCATGAACTCAAAATTGACTCAAATTTTTACTCATGATCCCGAGTTTGAGTCAATTTTGACTCAAATTTGACTCGATTTTGAGTTAAAAAATATATTTATAAATCATCCCGGCCACTAATCAAAATAAATCGTCAAGCTGACTCACTTAATAAATCCGAGTTCGCCAAACCTATTCTGCCGACTCAAACTGACCACACCCAAATTGACACCGCTTCATATGAATCTTAAATAAAATATATTTTTTAAAATATTTAATCTTCAAATACATATTAGAATTGAGTTTTCTTAAATTCAAAGCAAAGTGGAATAATAAACAAGTTTAAGAAATTATGATTGTAAAAATGAATAAATAAATATTTTTTTTTTGACAAAGACTTCTGAACGTTGCCAAGCAATTTCCTTGTAGAATTTTGACTTGTGGTAATAGAAGGTAACCTCACCGAAGGTAACGAAACATTCGCAATGAGCGTCACGTTTTTGTGAGGCATTTTGACTAGTTTAACGTTTTTATTTTATTTCCTAAATAAAAATATACTTTGGTTAAATATGATATTTTAGGAATTAATAACTTTATTTAATAATAATTCAAATGCTATTAATTGATAATTTAATTATTAATTATTAATTTATTAGACGTGATTGAATGCTTATTTAATTGCTATGGAGATTGAATTATAATAATTGGTAATTATTTGAGATTTTCAAGGAATTATATATAAAAATTAAGATTAGAAAATTATTAAAATCATAAAATAGATTAATTAATTAATAATTATTTTGTCTATGTGTATAATTTATGTTCTCTATCAATCTTATAATGTAGAACAATTTTTATTGCATAAATTAAAATTATTAATTCTATTTGTTAAAAATAAGACTTTTGTTATAAATAAATTTATAAATTTTAAAAAATTAAATATGCATATAACATAATAATTTATATTCATAAATTATTTTTCTAAAAATTAAATTGACCGTAGCGGTTCTAGAAGGTAAGCATCGGACCAACTCGTTCGGCTGTACCTTCCGAGAAATTTTGAGCTAAGAATCTTGTACAATGTAAGATTTTTTAAATTATTTTCAAACTTATTCAATTCGTTGATATTGCTTTGATTGTGTAAAATAAGTTCAGTTGATGAAGCGGGACTCTCAAAGCAATATCTAAAGGCTATAAAATAGTTGTATTATATTTATAGTAAGCAATCCACTACTTCTTCCAGGTGCGTGTTCAACGTGCACCGAGCTGGGGTGTGTTGCCTTTACTTGACGCCGGAAAGCTCGGAGTAGGTGGCGTTGGTCCAATAAGAATAAAATTTATTATTTCATTTTTAGAAATATTATAATTGTTTGTATTTTTTTTTTCCAATATTAAAAATTTATAATCACTGTTAGGTGTAGAAAACCAATTGTGATAGAGTAAAAGTTTACGTCTTAGTCTTATTGTGAAATCTAACATACACACATAAGTATTTAAAGAGTGACAGAATCTAATTTTATTTAAAAACCGAAAAGAGGAAACTACGTAAGAAAGTTTTACACTATATATTTATTGATAAAGTGATAACGGATTATATAATTGATACGAGGGATGAAATAAAAATAACAACAAGAATAATATATTCACAGTCAGGTGCAAGATATAGCAGAATAACAAGAGGACCATCGACGATAAAGGCCATGACAGACCGAGATTGACTACGGCGAGGATCACGGATACCGACACGACGGCGGTACGGTTGAGAACTAACGCTGACGACCGGCACAGTGGTGTCGACATGTCAAGATTCTTTGTTTCTCCTCTCTCTTGTTGACCTCCTCATATGAATGATTTATATGGAATGACGCCTCTATAAATACATGCAAAATCCAACCACTTCACTTGACGACTCAAAATGATTCCTTTGATCATTTGATGTATTTTAAGTATTTGAATACTCAAATGAAGTAATTGTGAGATATCTTGTTAGATCCGCTCATCGGTGACGCCGATTCTTTATAACACTCAATATTTGAGAGCTATTTAGGGATTTAACTAATATCCTAAAGTTTTCAATGATATTTTAATGATTTGACCAGCTTCAACTTCTTGCGCATTAAGATTATTAGTTTAATATTTTAAGTGTCATATCAATCACAAATATCTTCAAAATTTTAAATTTGATCCAAGTTTTTTTTATTTGATATTTTATCTTCTAAATAATTAGAAAATTTTTTTTTTCATGTTCATTTTAGATCAATGATATATAACTTAATTAAATATATCTAATTTTAAATATCATATCTTACTATTAAAAAAAACTTTTATTGAAAATATGTTAGGATGAGAAGTTGGAATAACTTTTTCTTCCTTTTTTTTTATTTTATTTTATTTATTTATTTATGATAATGTTGAGCTCATTTGAATGCCCGTCTTCAGGGATAGATACATAACCTCAAATAACAGGGCAGTTGCTTTAAGTGCAACATAACCTTTTTTCATTAAAAGATTATTTAGTTGGCTAAAAAAGAATGTAGTATAAAAAAAATATAATGTAAAAGAAATACAGTGTATTTATATTACTTTAAATTGTTTGGTTAAAAATTCTATAAATGTATGAGTTTTTTTTTTGTTTTATAAAATAAATAAAATGTAAAGTATTTTGAAGGTTTTTGTGGCTGACGTAGCGACCGACAATGATGACAAAGACGGCACCGCAACACTTTACAATGGCCAATATATTTGGAATTTGCTCAGATTTGGGTGAATTCAAAATACATCAAAAATTAACTTTTTGATAAATTTCAAATGTATTATATCACTTTGTAATTTTATTTTGTATTGTAATAAATACAAAAAAAGCTAAAATCTCTATATTTATTTTACTTTTCAACCAAACAATCCCTAAAATACATTGATTTCCTTAAAATTTTAGTGAGATTCTCAACAAGAATAAACAAATATCTCATCAAATTCATCATTTAAATTTTCTCATAAGATAAAAAATGAAGCCCTTTTTTTTTAAGTACATATATCTTAATTTTGATTTTATAAATGTGGTGGCATATAAATTTCACATGTTAGTTACACGTATTTGACCTGACATATTAGAGGACGAGTTTTAAGTTTGAGACGTGATATATGTAAATTAAAATTTTACTAATATTTTAGATTTGCAATAATTTAAACAATTTCTAATGCTCTAGATCTAAATCACAGCTAAAGTTAATATCTATTTAGACCGCAATAAAATAAATTACACTGTAAATTCAGTTTTAAAGAGTGCAACAATGACTACACAATTTTTTATTTTTTTTACAAAAGTCAAATAACAGTTTTTTTTATCTACCGTCTCTTAACTCGGCGGGCGAAAGCAATGGAACCCCGGACCGAAGTTCAATCCTCTGAGGGTTTATACCTAAGGTGGGGAAAGTAAGTGGGGACCCGACACGCATGATGAATGCTAGGGATTAGTATATGACATCCCCACCCACAAGATGGGTGGGGTGTTGGGTGGATACCCATTGCAAAAAAAAAAAAATAATAATAAATAAAAAAAATAAAATAACAGTTTTTTGGCCGCCACCATAGTTAGCTATGTTTGAAAAAATACAGCTTTTCTATTGCTGATTTCTCAAAATGTAATTAAAATACAACAAGAATGTAAAGCCCCAAATGATAATACAGTGTGGTGTAAACTGCACCACGCTACGACTGTCACCCCAAATGATATCGTAGATGGAAGCAGGTTTGATTTTGTATGGCACAACTTAGATAGTCACACTATTTCTCCATAATTTTTTGTTCTTGTGGAGGAAGATAGGAAGCATGATGTAAGTAGCTAGTTTCTTGCTTTTTTGCTATTTTTTTATATTATAATCACTTTTTATTATTAATGCAAATGCATCTTTTCAAAAAAAAAAAAATGATATCATAGATGAGATATAATAATTAAAATTGCTGCAAGAAACTCTTTAAGCTGTTGTACAAATATCTTATTTTTGGATATACAATTTAGAGTCCGGTTTAGGTAGCTATAATTTTTTATAAAACTGATTGTAAAGTTACTGTGAGGAGATTAATTTTTTGAAAAGCTATTGTTAGTATTGCGTGCTAGAAAACCAGTTGCGATAGAGTAAAAGTTTAGGCCTTGGCTTTATGATGGAGTCAAGTACACACAGACGTTTGAAGAATTAATAATAAAACTCCAGAATTTTAACGTGAAAAATCTCGAAAAGAGAAAATCACGCCTGATAAAATGTTTCACTATGTATTTGTTTGAGTACAAAATTTTCTCGACAACAGATTACGTAAGTATATGAGAAGGGCGATAATGGAATCGAATCGACAACAACGTATAATGCTTAGAAATACAAGCAGTTTAGGGTGAGCGATTGTTAAGCGGATCAAAATGAAGGTCGCCATGATGACCGACCAGATGACGACGAAATGATGGAGGCGACGATGGTTGGCAACCGTCGAGTGGTGACATGATTATGCCTGGAGGATTTTCAAGCTTTAGAGCTCTCTCCTCTCTCTTGTTTGGCCTCCCCTCATATGAGGAATGAGAGGCTATTTATAGATTGGAGGAGTGACGTCTCTATAAATACATGCAATATCCGAACCACTCCTCTCCATCGGACGGTTCATGATGATTCCTTCGATCATATGATATATTTTGTGTATTTGAATGCTCAAATGAAGTCGAAATTGTAAGATCTTGGGCTTGTTGATCCCCATCGAGACGCCGATTTACTATAAACAATTCATATTTGAGAGCTTTTAGGAATTTAACGATGTCCCAAAGTTTTCAATGATATTTTAAGTGTTTGATCTCGGCCGCCACTTCACTGCTGACATCAAGATTCGTGCTTCAACTAGTGGAATTTTCAGGGTCATATCAATTAGTATTATAAATATTTTTATTTTTTGAAAAATTTAAATAACAACTTTCTGAGAGTCACTTAAGCAAAAATATATTGCATTCATTAAAATATGTTATAAATCGCCTTAAAAATGGATGAAACTTTTATTATTATTATTATTATTATTATTATTATTATTATTATTATTATTATTATTATTATTATTTAATTTTTTGCAATATGTCGTTTAGTCCTATTATCCTTACCTCTAAATTAAACTTATTAGATTTGATTTTTTATATTAAAAAAAAGCTTTTGATCAAATCGTTTATAACTAGATCGCCGTTCATCCTTCACTTTAAACGAATCTTGATGCAAAATGAACCGTGATCATGTGAAATTCTTTTATCAGCCAGTAGTTTATAGTTTATTCATTATTTGATGTTACTAATTAAAGCAATAAAAATTATTTTAAATATAAATTTGATCACATTCAAAGCTACGTGCAATATTTTAGGTAATAAAGAATTTACTTTAAATATAAAATTTGGTTATTCAGTACAATCAGACTCATGCTTCAAGCGCTATTAGGTAAGCAAGTGAGTAAATTTTAAAAGTAATTTAAAATAATAATTATTATTTTATAAGAAGATTTACATATATATCACATAATTTCTAAAATTTTATATATCTAATACTTAAAATTTATTATTTACATTTTCCTTAAAAAAATGAAGCGAGTTGATATTAATAAACTCTCCTCATAATATTTCTTGAATGTCTATAACCTATGATGCATCGATACTCCTAAAAAATTGTGCGAATGTCACACCGACGCCTCACACGCTCGACACATCTCGATACAAATAAAAAAGTATCTGATTAAAATAATATTAAAAAAATTAAAGGAACACATGTGTCCTAAATAATTGAATTAAAATGATATAATTTTTTAAATATAGTTTGTTATATTTTAAATTATTGTAGAGAATTTTAGAAATTTAGAGAACGATATTTGAGCTAAAATAAAATTATAATATTATTTTAAAAAAAATTTAAAATAATTTTTAAATATTTTAAATATTTTTAAAAATAATAATTATCATTAAATATATTTTATTTTGAAACAAAATAAAAGTTATCCCAAAGGGCTCTTATATCATCTTCTTCTTCATGACACATAAAACAAATTGTTTGGTTGTTTCTAAAAGTGCATATACTTTAAGTTGTCTAAGCATATTTTCCTTCTATTGAAAATCTATCTTTTTGTATAGGTGGATTTACATACATACCACACAATTGTTACGTATTTACATATCTAATATCTAAAGTTGGATATTTACTTATCTAACACTTTCCTATGCTTAAAAAGGTACATTTCACTTTTAAAAAGTGAGTGATGATAATATTTTTAATATAATATTGAAGATTATAATGTTATATATATAAAAATTAAAGTTTAAGTGTTAGTTTAGGTAAATATAAAAAAATTTTGTGATATATATGTAAATCACGCTTTTTATATAGTTATATATCTATCAAATCTTATTTAAGATGTGAAATTCTAGTTTAATATTTTAATTGTATTCAACATACAATAAACTATGGAGACTTAAATGTCATGAGAATTAGCATTGTGAAATTGGTTTGGAGATTGAGGATCATTTAAAAATTGGATCCTCCTTAGACTAGGATAGAAATTAAAGCTCAAATTGAACTTGAATTCGATTGAGCCTATTCGAGTTTACTTAGCTTGAGATTAGATAGAAATGAAGTTACATTTTAATGGAAGCATGGATACACAATTGCTTTGTATTCTTATGCAATTATGAATCTATAAACTTATAAAGCTTCGAGCAGTACATCGCTATTGTTGTACTCAATCAAGTGAGACTCAACGTACACTATCGTCTTCTTATTCAACATATGGTATGGAATATGATCCTTTCAACCCACCGTCTCTTAACTTCGGGGGTGGTGGCGAATCTTCCTGGACCAGCCGATTCCTCTCTAAGCGGGAGGATGGGATATCAGAGGCTGTTATATGTAGAACGAATGTATAACGGATTAATAACCATCCTCACCCACAAGATGAGTGAGATATTGGGTGAATATCCGTTCAAAAAATATGATTCTTTCAGTTATTCCCTCGAGTTCATTGCTATGAATTCCTCCCTTGAAAAAGTAGCTATTGTCCTCTATACTCTTAGGGAAAGACACTCCTCAGTGTAAAGAGATGGAGGCCAAGCTCCCCAAAGGAAATAGATTTGTGATACACAGACTTGTAGAAGTTTATGTCTTTGAGAATTTTCTAATAAATTGCACATATCATGGAATCATTGTTGTTCAATATTATTAAGAAGTGATTATTATTAAAATATTTATATTATTAAATATCAATATTTTATCTATCACATGCTATGTATTTGATTTAAACAAAACAAAATATAAATATAAAATTAAAAAAAAAAAAACTGAAAGATAAGACAAAATCAATTTGTTCTAATCAAAAGCTCCTCTATTTACAAGGCCTCCTGCAGCATACTTTTCCTTCCATAATTCCCACCAAGGGAGAAATCTATATTCTGGTAAATATAAAAATATAACTATTACTCTAATATAAATAATATGAACAAATAGCCCCCCAAAAAAAAAAAAAAATCTGGTCACTATATATATCAATTTTTCTTTTTTTTTTTGAAAATGCTATTTGAACAAAACAGCCCCCTTCTTCTATTTTCTCAAAAAAAAAAAAAAAAAAAAAGGAAAAATATCTCTTGTATACAGAAGCTTTTGATTTACCTTCTTCTTAGGGTTCAGGGCGAAGACGGCTCTCTGATTCATGGGAGTGAAGGGAGAATATATCAGCGGGTGTCTTGATGGATTTGTAGCCCTTTGCTTTAAGATTCGCGCCATTTGGATTCCTAAGGTTATGATCGAGATACACCACTATGACAGTGATATCATCGTGGAAATGGCGCCTCACTCCCTTGTTTATTTTTCTCATGTCATTATATCTCATTTCCACCTTCCTCGCAGCTTCTTCGAGCGCTGCTGTTAATAATCTCTTTGCTATTCCCTGCATATACGTTGTTTTAATGATCAGTTTTGAGATCTTCTATTTTTTTTTTTCAATTATAATTCCTCAAAAAGGTGTGATATGGATCTCTTCTTAATATTAATAAATAAATAAATTTATTTTATTTTAATTTTGAATAAACTCTTTGTTACATCAACATTAACATAGAAAAAATTATATCAGGATGAGGATAAGTTTATGTTTGTGAATGTATGGTAGTGTAATTGTATTTGTGTTTCCATCGTGCATTAAGATAGTTTTATTTTATAGATTTCATGTAAGCACTCATAAAACACTACCATTGCCGGTCACAAGTCCGGATGCAAAAAGTGGAGGGTTAGGTAGAATACGTGCAGTAAAATTTATCGAAATAATCATGACATGAATCCTTTAAATCATGACATGTAAGCACTCATAAACTTTAAATTTCGTCTAAAAATATCATCTCATAGTTTTGCTATTCATGATTATGGTTGTTAATAAGGTTTTTGTATGAGTAGATCTAAAATCGAATATATGGAGTGTAATTTTAGTTGTAGAAGATTTATTAGTGAAATTGTGAGAATAAGTGATCGAGTCATTAAATAGAGTGAACATTTTAGTTATCTCGAGTCTATTGTTCAAGGTGATGGCGAAATGTTTGAAGCGGAGGAATGCATCGGACCTATCATGTGATAGAAAAATACTGCTTAAGAAAAATTTTATAAGATGATGTTGAGACCTGCAATACTTTATGACAGTAAAAGAAAAGTATAAAATTAAGTGTTTAAGAGATGAAGATGCTTAGATGGATGAGTGACTTTGCACTTAGAGACAACATGCGAAACTAATATATACATGAAAAGGTTGGAATAGCTCCAGTAGCATATAAGATTAGAGAGAGTCGCTTTAGATGATTTGGTCAAGCAAAACATCGACAATTTGATAATCTGATTAGGAGAGTAGATAAAGATGCTTAGATGGATGAGTGACTTTGCACTTAGAGACAACATGCGAAACTAATATATACATGAAAAGGTTGGAATAGCTCCAGTAGCATATAAGATTAGAGAGAGTCGCTTTAGATGATTTGGTCAAGCAAAACATCGACAATTTGATAATCTGATTAGGAGAGTAGATATATTAGATTCAGCCTATGTTAAGAAGCATTGAGATAAAGTTAAAAAGATTTAGTCAGTAAGTATAAAAAATGATATTATTTTTTTAGAATTAAATGAGAATTTGACACTTAAAAGGGCACAATGGAGAAGAAGAATTCATGTAGCCAACCCAAGTATGATTATACTTGTTAATGTTTAATAATTTAATTATTTTTGTCTTTTAAATTTCATCGTATTATATAACGATTAATTTTACACTTAATATAGTAATTTAGTTTCCAAGGAAGGTTAAGGACTTACTGATCTTGGATGCTTGGAGACTATCTCAACAGCAGCTTCATCGGTTAGTTGTTCCCAAAAACCATCTGAAGCAAATATCAAGAATAAGTCGTCTGGCTTCAGCTTGCGCATGTGAATGGACGGTTCAGCAGTCATAACAGACCGCTTCAATGGTGTGGTGGCCGGAAAGATAATGTGTGGGAACAGAGGGTCTCTGCTGAACTCTGGATTTTTCAGGTATGCGTCGCCGATCGACCTCGACACCTAAACGAATGATTATCAAGATTGAATCAGTAATCCGGTAGAGTGGAAAAAGAGGAAATCTTGATGAAATATTACAAATTCACACACAGAAATTAAAACAAATTTATCTATAAAAGTAGAAGAGGTAAATAGAACTTGGAGATAGCAATTGAACATGTTGATTGACTGAAATTATGATGTTTGGATCAACTTATCATTTTCCACCACAATTAGATGACAATTGTTTCCACACTACCAACCCTCATACTCCAATTACAGTTCTTGATGACATTACTGGCCACAACAATGGAGATTGGAGACTCATATTGGTGATAAATACTAACAAATAATGTTCCTGTTATAATGTGGATCAATATACCTAGACTGTCCAATGCTTAAGATACAATCAAAATGTCATTTTTTTATTATAAGCTTTTAAAAGTTCAAATCATTTGAGCATTCTAAAAGAGTGTAAACTAAGAATCTAGAATTCAATGAATCCTCAATGAGAACAACTTTTTGCTTATGCATGTGAAACCAACCACCTTCCAACCCAAACACCCTCGAAAGAGGCTCTGGCGCATTTTTAGCTCCTTGTGTTCAGGACACAAATTTCAAGTGGAGCACGCTCTACCGCTGAGCTAATAGCCCGTCGTGTGGACTTTCCCACCTAAGCACTATACAAGGCAGCACATAGGCACTGTAATGAAAAAAACTTAGATGCTGAGAAAATAATGCAGACACCTAAGCACTAAATTATCAGCATTGCAACACCAAATTAACAATTTTTTTATTTTAAGATAGTAAGTAAAGTGCTGCATTTCGCAATGTTGTGGTGCTTGAAGGAGCTCAAAGAAGCCTAAAAAGTGCCTAAAGATAAAAAGTAGGGTGCATTGACACTGGATAACTAGCACCATAGTATCACATTTCTTCTAATTTAGAAATTAATGACAATAACAACAACACCTTGACGCTTGAAAGTCAACATCGTAGCACTTGAAACTTAGAAAATTTCCTCATAAAAGAATCAAAGATAGAAAGTAAAGCACTGTAATGCCAGATAGCCTCCATTTATGGAGCAAGATAGTAAGCAAATCACCTAGGTGATGAAGGATCAGTGTCACAATATTAAAACGGTAAAATGCATCGAATAAGCATTACATTCATAGCGTCATGGAACTATGGCAAAAAAAAAATCAATTTTTATTAGTTTCAACAATATCCAATCCATCCAAATGGATCGGATGACCAGGATAAGTAATTGCACAAAATGCAGTGATCACTGATAATCAAATAGAATTTGAATCAATCTATAACGATGCGAGAGTAAAGTACCAACAAAGGCAGTTGCAAAATCATCAAGGACTATCTCAAATGTAAGTTAGGTGATTTACTCTAATGATATGATTAGGCTAAATAATGCTCTAATCATCGGTGGAATCAAGGGTTGACTCTTGTTAGCCCTATGAAGCCTTGTATAATTTGAAACTATTATCTTAAATTATATTGTGATTAAGTAAACTATAGAAGCTTTGCACCCCCACCTCACTCTTCCTTAGATTTTAGGTAAACCCCTTAGGCCGTCCCTTGAAATCTTAGTTCCTCCATAGCTCTAACAAACAGATAATTCGCATTATGGACATAACAATTAGAAAGCTGGACATGAACCAAAGGACAGAGAATAGAAGATAAAGAAAATTTCACCTGAATTATCCCCTTAATCCGCCATACTCCTCTAGTGTGAACTACTATGTCAGATTCATCCGGGTGTAGCTTCTCCAGTTCCTTCCTAATCTTCACATCTGCCACATTGTGATCACTTGTCAACCGCTCCGCCACCACCTCCTTTCCATCCGGTGTCGCAAAGCGGCCAAGCACCGCCCGGGAATCCCCCAAATTTGCCACATAGAGCATATCCTCCGTTATCGCCCCAACAAGGCAACAAGATCCAACAGAAGCAATCTGCGGTTTATATGGAAACAAACTCTTCACCAAGTGCAAGAATTCATCCTCCGTAGCAACAATCGCCTTCCTTAACACATCAGCCGAAACACCCTTTTCCTCCACAGCAAATCCTACGCAATCGCAATCCGCCGCATTAAACACAAACCCAATTATAAATCAGAAAATGGAAGCGAAGAGACACTAATACTCACTGCGGAAGTAAGGGAAGAGCTGGGTGTTGACGAATCGAGCTGCATCAGCTCCACCATGGCCGTCATAGACGCCGATGAAGGTGGCGAAGGGGGTGGACACAACCTGAGCCTGATCCTCTAAGGTGGAGTTGGCCTGAACAACGGCGATGGAGAACTCGCCGGAGGTGTGGGGCTTGACGTCTTGGTGCCAGAAAAGCTCGTCTCCGTAACCGCGCCGCCCTAAGCACCGTTCAAGACACGATGGAAGCATCGCCATTCAGTCTCAGCTCCGCTGATCCCTTCTTCTTCTTCTTCTCCTTCTTCTACTTTGCGTTCTTCGGGATTAAGGTTGTGAGAGCTGAAGAAGAGGCTTGGGCTTTACAAGGGAGAGGAGAAGGGGTTTCTCTTTAAATAAAGCGCGTCGGCGACACGGTGGGAGCTCAGATTGCTTGGACTCTGAGGTCGTCTCTGCCGTGACCGTGAGTGGAGGTTTTCACGGGTGGATTCCTTTGTACTCCACGGACGGCAGAAGTTTTCAAAAGGATTTCTTTTTTTCTTTTTTTAGTAATTTTTTGTTGAGAAAATAATTAAAAATTTAGACTATATATATATACATATAATTACAAAATTAAATATTTGTTTGAATAATATTATAACCAATAAATAGCATTGAAATTATTACTAACATTATTTTATATACACATATTTTTAAATATATTTTAATGTGATTTAGATATTAAGATTTTATATAAATATTAAATAAATATTTAAATATTGGATATGCAAATATATGAAAAATAGTGATAAGTATGTAAATCTTATTAAAAATATCAATGTTTGACCATGTGAATAAATTTAGGTTTTTAATAAAAAAAATGTGTTTATTATTAGTGTATTTAAAAATTTTATTTTTAATTAGTTTAGCCCCTATTTTAGGAAAATATTCTCACATACAATATATTAAAGGTGTATTAGATTTTATATTTGATATCTTATTTATATAATTAAAAAATATGATCATAACTAAAATATAATGTAATTTATTATAATTATAGGTTTTAAACATGATTAAAAATGAGTTTGAGATCGGTCCCTATTTGAATCTCTTTGGTATACTCCTAGTCAAAAATAATGTACTAAGGAAATAAATTATTTTTTTATATAATTATGGCATTATTCTCAACATAACCATTATCACATATTTTTTTTTAATAAATTAAAGCTACAAATATTATTTAAATTAATATAAAATAATATATTTTAGCCTTTCATTCAATTTCTTGCCTCCATAATTAATTTTATTTTGAAATTATCATAATTATGAATAGTAAAAGTCTCTCTTTTAGAATATAAAACATACAAAAACTAATTTTTTTAAATCTTTTAACACTAATTCTATTGTTATTTTCTTAAACATTGCTAACAAAAATTATTTGATGAAACACATATTTTAATATAACTTTCATATTTCAAAGTAACTAGCTAAGGAAATTTAAGAGTAGCTCTCGACATCATCGGTCTTTTATTTTCAAAAAAAATTTATAATTAAGTTGGATTGATTTGAGGCTAAATAAAAATGTCAAGACATTTGTACAAATGGTATTAATGAATCATTTGGAAGTTTTATTAGAAAGTAATCGAGATCATTTAGCATTGGACCAGTTCAAACCGTTCGACCGTTGAATCGGTGAACCAATCCGATTTTAAAGAACTCTTAATCACTATTTTATATTATTTTATCAAATAATTACAATTTTTATATAAATTTTAATAATAATTTTTAATTTCTTTTATAAATTTTAAAATCTTATTTTATTAATATGAATGTAACAATATTGAGCTCTTTTTTGTATATAAAGAGTACGAACCTATTCATCTTTATGACGTAGGACTAAAGAGTAGAAATAAATAGTGCAATTATATTTTAATTTTGAGAATAGTAAATGGCATTAAGATATAAGAACATAAAAATAATATTTGAATTTTTAACTTTATATTTTTATTACAAATTATATTTTATAATTGTTGCGTGCTAGAGAATTTTATTCCGGTAGATGCGAGATCTTCATCGTAGCCCAAAAATTATCCAACACATGTTGGGATATGAACACGGTTATACGTGGAAAACCCGTATAAAACCACCTTCACCAGAACTTTCACTATGTGTTCAAAGATACGCGTCCCGCTTCGTTAGTTCGGAGAAGAAGTGGTAAACAATATTTCGAATAGAAAATACAATATCGATCAACTCCAACCCAGGAGAAAAGTTTGCGAACGATCTTCTGAGAGCAACCTCTTAATCTTCGAGAAAGGAGCTGAATCGATCTTTTCTAGTCTCAGCGACGGTCTCTCGATCTTGACTACCACATGGACTTGGTCAATCGCTCTCCGAGTGGCTCTTGTTTCTCATCTTCAAATCGATTCGATCCCTCAGGTGAATGAAGCATTTATAGATTTTGGAGTGGCCTGAGAATTCATGGAACTCAACCACCCATCGAATTAGGCGATCCCCGATCGGTGTATTTTGATGATTGCCTTAATGATGTCTAATGATCTTGGATTCGGATGGCCTCGACGAAGCCGCTTGATCCGACTATAAATATGTCGTTTGGTGACCATAATTTGATCGTGATCCATTTTCTTCGATATTGATCCAGTCGATTCGAGCTCGGATCGATACGCTGATGTCATTTCGTTATCATCGTTGATCGTAGCCATTAAATCAAATTGGGATCAAACATTTCTCGAAAAAGCATTCGAGATTCGCGGCTTGAATGAGACATTAATTTTCCGGTGAATTTATCAATAATATAAAAAATTTATTTTAAAAATTATAATAATATATATACTATATTTTTTATGATAGCTATATTTTATAAAGTTTTTTAAAATAACTTTTATATTTTAAAATTTATAATTTTATTACAAAATATAATTTTTATAATAATATTTACATGTTAGATATATTTTACAAAGTTTTAAAAATAATTTTTATATTCTATTTTAATACAAACTATAATTTTTTTAAAATTATATTTTATACTAATTTTCATAAACTTATATAATAATTTTTTTGATATATTTAATACATTTATCTAAATTTATAATTCACAATAAGTATAATTAAATGAGCTTTATATCAACCTTTAAAATTATAATTACTAATAATATTATTTATATATTTCTATTTATTTTTATTATATATTTATCATATATTTAAATTATTGTATTATTGAATTAGATATATATTTAATTATTTTAATATTTATTATATCATCCGGTTCAACCCCGGTCGAACTATCGAACCTTGAACCTCTCCCTCTTCCGGTTCTATGCCCGGTCCGATTTTAACAACCTTGATTATAAGTGAAATGAGCATTTTATTTTGACAAATCTAATGATGTTAAGATTGATTATTCGACTGATTATATATATATATATATATATATATGTATATATATGTTACATGCTAGAAAATCTGTTGTGGTAGAGTAAAAGTTTACGCCTTATTGAAATCCAAAGACACACACACGTATTTAAAGAGAAATAACAAAACTGAATTTTTACGTAGAAACCTCAAGAGAGGAAAACCATGAGCCCAAGAAAAGCTTCTACTATGTATTTGTTTGAGTACAAGATCTTCCGAGATCTGGATTGAATTGTATATGAGAAATGAAGCATGATAATGCCGACGAAGAATTGAACGCGGCTGGACGACGTAATTTATGGCACGACGGTTGACGAGATGTTGACGCCGATGACCGATAGTGGTCGATGATGAAAATGGTCGGGCGAACGGGGATGACGGCCGATGGTATTACGGTGGTTGACGACACGCGACGATTATGCTTGGAGGATCTTTAGAGCTCTCTCCTCTCTCTGCCTCCTTCTCCTTCATTGCCTCCCTCATATAATGAGGCTATTTATATATCGAGGACGCCTCGTAAATACTGCAAAACCCACACACTTCATCAGACGGCTCAAAATGATCCCCTTGATCATGTGATGTATTTTGTGCATTTGAATACTCAAATGAAGTCAGAATTATAAGATCTTTGGCTTGTTGAAACCGACTCGTCGAGACGCTCGATTTGACTATAGACACTCCATATTTGAGAGCTTTTTAGGAATTTAACTGATGTCTCAAAGTTTCCAATGATATTTTAAGTGCTTGATCTCACCGCCAATTTTGATTGAAAGATTAAAGATTCGATTAGAGAAATTTTGGTCATATCAATATATATATATATATATATATATATATATATATATATATATATATATATATATATATATATATTTATATATATGATACATCCTCTAAAATTAACTGATGCACTAATCTCGCATTTTCTAAATGTTTGATCTAATCACCATTTCAAAGAAACTTACAAATAAACCACCTCTCGAGACTAACATAGCAACATCATAGTCTAATCCGAACAATCGACATCGCTATCGAGCAAAAAATGGATCCCGATCCGCCAAATGGTCACCAAAAGCGACATATTTATAGATCGAGCGCCAAGCGAATCCAACGAATCCAAGATCACCCAATTCGACATCATTAAGGCACCATCATCAAAATATACCGCCGATCGAGGGGATGACCGGGCCGTTCGATGGGAGTGGAGTTTTCCACGAATTTACAAGGCTCACTCCCAAAAATCTATAAATAGCTTCATTCTCACCTGGGGGGGACCATTTGAACAGAGAGCTCGAGAACCACCGGGCCGACTGACACGACGCATCTATCACCAGCTACCACCAGAAGGTTCAAGATCGAGTCGCCTTAGAGATTGCCCCTGAGGACTAGAAAAGACCGCTTGCTACTCCTTTCTCCGAAGATCAAGAGGTTGCTCCCGTAAGATCTTCCTCGCCGCTTTTGGAAACTTCTCCTTGGGTTGAGTTGACATTTTATTTTTCACACCTAATATTGTTTCCGCCTCAGAACATCTTCTTCTCCTAACTAACGGGACCTCAGATCTTTTGAACACATAAAAGAGATGCAAGGCCGTGGTTTTTTCCCTTAACGGGTTTTCCACGATAACCCCTGTGTTCATATCCCCGCCATGTTGATAATTTTGGGCTACAAGATCTCGATCTAGGAATAAAATTCTCTAACACGCACGCAACCGCCTGTGGGAATAAACATTGCTATATCTCCAATATGGTTAAACGGTTTGCGCCCAACGCCTCATTCTCGGGATCAAGGACGCCAAGTCTCCAACACTTCTACACTTCCCTGTGAGTCCACGCCCTCTTTGGAAGATCACGCTCAAAGGATGGAGGATTCCCGAATGAAATTCTTCGACTCAGAGGACCCAAGAAACGTTCCAACACGCCTGGAAGAGCTTGTGTTCCGACGCCCCTCAAAGATAATCCGATTTTCTTCCGAGAATGATTACCCGAATGCCGGATCAACAAAGAGAACCCTCGGCACATCCGCTTCTCACCTACTCACACATTAATGGCTCACCGGTGAAACTCCACGCCACCTTATACGCGATGAACTACGACGACGGTGCAGAAGAGTTCCAAACAATCAATGATCCATTCTCTCCGCCGCTTCTTCCAAAACTCTCCCCCGCCGCCGAGATCATCTCGCAATACACGAGATTCAAGCTTCCCAAAGATGGACCCTTACGATGGCACAACCGATCCAGAGCATATCGATCACTTTCGAACGATCATGCACAGCGCAAATGACTCAGTGTCGTATTCCCGACTCTCAAAGGACGCTCGTATTTGGTTCTATTCGGCTAAGGGTCCGTCCGATCATTTGGAGAGCTCGCTGATTTTTTGTAGCAGCCTCGAACAAGAGAATCATCGTGATTCATCACATCTCTCGAATCCGCGATGGAGAGTCCTCCTTGAGGTTCTCCTCTCAAGCCCATACCGTGAGTAGATCCAAAACTTTTGAGGGCGTGCTTCTGAGGACTCGCCAGATACTTCTATTCATCATTAATGCGAGACACCATTCCTATGTCGACGTCCACCTAATAGAGGCACAAATCTCACGGGCTATGCTCCAGCAGCAAAACCACCAAGCGGAAGAAGGTTCCCAAAGGTGATGTTCAAACATCTAAAAAAGAAGAGGCAAAGAACCTCCCCCAAAACCTCCTTAGAATAACCTCGATGACTCAATCGAGAGGAATATATGGCTCTCAACACGCCATGAATATCCTCGGCTACAGAAGAGGATAACGCCAAGTGGCCGCACCTTTAAAGCCCTAAATTGGAAATCAAGAGAAATTTCACACTTTCACTGGTAGGGCACACCATCAAGAGTGCCACCAACTAAAGGAGGAGGAGATTGAAAGACTAATACGTGGGTATCTAGGCCATTTTATACAAAACCAACCCGCTTCAAAGAAATGGGGGCAACCAGAGGAACCGCCAAGGCCTGGAGAGATAGAAATACGCAGTGAGGGCCGTTATCTAGTCAAATATTCATTGCCTTCAAGAGCCGAGAAGAAGTCTCTCGACCATTCTATCACCTTTGATGTTTTAGATCTAGAGGGCTTTGATCCCACATCAAGATCCCCTTGTCATCGGAGGGTGGTGATCCATGCTTCAATATTAAAAGGATATTGATCGACAATGGGATTTCTTGATGTCTTTTTTTACTCCACTTTCCTTAAGATAGAAAGAGAGAAGCTTCAACCCGCGGTCCATGTATGGATTTGATAATCGACCCATTAGTGGAAGGGACAATCGCCTTCCGTAACTCTTGGAGAATTTTCCGACGCAACCCACTTGATACAATTTATTGTAGTCAAGTCCGAGTTCGCATAATGCAATATTTGGGAGACCTCTCCAATATTCTAGTAGTCACATCCGTGCTCTCACCTCAAGATGAAATTCCACACAGGGCATCGGCGGTAAGTGGGAATCAACATAGATAAGCGCATATATCAAGCAAGCCCACCATTTACGCCAAGAACCCTCAACATCGAGAACTTCGACCTACGATGAGGATGCAAAGGGCTTCTCCATTGAAGATGTAATTTGTCTTCCTATCTAAGTTGATCCATCGAAAGGTGAAGGTGGGATCGTGTCACCGATCGTAAATCGAATACAGATTTAAAAATCAAGATATCTTTGCCGAGCGACCGATATTCTGCATTGACCCAAGTCATTACGACTCCCTCAAAGTTGACTCAACCTACAAGCGGGTGAAGAAAGAAAAGAACGCTTCAACGACGCAGTCAGAACAAGAAATCACCAAACTTCGGAAGTCAAGTTCATTCGAGAAGTCTACCCCACCGGTTGGCTAACGAGTGTTAGTCAAGAAGGCCAACGCTTCTGGAGAATGTGCATCGACTACACCGACCTTAATCGCATGCCCAAAAGATAGCTTCCCCTTCCTCGATCGACCAACTAGTTGATGCGACATCGACATCGATGAAGCTTCATGGATGCCTATTCGCTACAATCAAATCGATGAACAAAACAGGATGAGGAAGCAACATCCTTCCAAACAGAGTGGACTATACCGCTATCGTCATGCCATTCGACTAAAAAAATGGAGCAACATATCAATGCCTTATGAATAAGAATTTCAAGGATCTTATAGGCACAATATGGAGGTGTGATGATATCGGTGAAGAGCTTAGAAATATCAAGATATGACCGCAAGTGCTTTGACATTCTTCGACACTACAAGATGCTCAACCCAAGCAAGTGCATTTTTTTGAGTTTCCTCTGGAAATTCCTAGTTTCATGGTCACACTGGATAGAGGCCAACCCCGAGAAGATAAAAGCACTCAAGGATATGTCACCTCCAAGAACCATCAAGGAAGTCCAACGCTTGACCGAAGGATTGCGCTTTATCACGATTCTTGGCCCTCGAGAGATAAGTATCTACCATTCTTCAAAATCTTGGGGTGCACGAGGAAATGGATTCCGTGGGATGATGAATGTCAAACCGCTGAGCAACTTGAGTCTATTTAGCTCTATTATCAAAGCCTATCCAAGAGAGAAGTAGACATCTATCTTGTGCTTTTCTCATGCCATAAGCTGCATACGAGGAGAATTCATTGCAACGACCCATTTACTATGTCAAGAAAATCCTTTCGATACAAGGACTATCCACTAGATAAGATAGCGCGGTTCATTCTCAAAAAAAAAATACTTTTCGTGCCCACACCATCAACGCCTATACTCATCTTCCATTAAGAACTATTCTCAAAAAGCGATGTATCGGAAGGTTGATAAAGTGGTCCGAGCTTGGAGAGTTTGACATCCATTTTCTTCCACGTCGATATAAAGTCACACACCCAGAATGTACCATCCCATCACCACCGAACAGATCATTCATCACTCCATGACAAATCAATGGACATTATATGTTGATGGAGCTTCTACTTCCTATGGAGCAGAATTTTGCTTATCTCCCAAGTAAAATAACTTTAGAGTACGGCTACTAAAGTTCCCGCCACCAATAATGCCGAGTAATGAGGCCCTCAGAGGTGACTAAGGCTCGCCATTGACTGAGGTGTCCGTGAACTTATATCTACACGACTCACGATTGGCCTCTGTTGAAGGAGACTTTACCCGCCATCCAGCGCTTGCATCAGTTTTTGGCAAAGTCACTTCTTCGTAATCGACCCATCGATAACATATTCTTGGGAGCGTAACACGCGAAAGCATGCCCTCTCCAAGTTAGCCACAACAACCACAAACGAGTATCGATAAATGTTTCAATACAATTCTTCCATAGTTAACGCCATCGAGCAAAGACTCGACAAACAACCTGGGGATCAAAAAAGGTCCTTGGTGGACTTCACGACCTCTTCCACATGTTAACGCCATCGAGCAAAGACTCGACAAACAACCTAGATGGGTCAAAAGGTCCTTGGTGGACTTCCACGACCTCTTCCACGTTAACGCCATCGAGCAAAGACTCGACAACAACCTAGATGGGTCAAAGGTCCGGTGGACTTCCTACGACCTCTTCCACGTTAACGCCATCGAGCAAAGATTCTACAAACAACCTAGATGGGTCAAAAGGTCCTTGGTGGACTTCCTATGACCTCTTCCATACGTTAACGCCATCGTAACACTCGACAAACAACCTGATAGTCAAAAGGTCCTAGTGGACTTCCTACCATCTTTCCATATAAATAACGCTACCGACAAACAACTGATAGGTCAAAATCCTCATTCAATTCAACCTCTTCCACACGTTAACGCCATCGAGTCACACTCGACAAACAACCTGATAGGTCAAAATCTCGATTCAATTCAACCTCTTCCATATCTATCGAAGTCACACTCGACAAACAACCTCGATAGGTCAAAATCCTCGCCGATCTAATTCCTCTTCCATACGTAACGCGATCGAAGTCACGCTATGACAAACAACTGATAGTCAAAATCATCGTTGCCGTATTATCTCGCTAACTACCACGCCGCACCACGACTACCATCGTATTGTCGTTGCCGACCACCCCGCTGCTAACCATCAGAACCACGCCACTATCATCGCCATATCCTCGCTGATAACCGACGTTTTTCCGTCGCTACGGAATAAATTTCGTGGCCGCTAATCACCCGCGACTACGTTGCCATCGCTACCATCGCCGCATCTCGCCGGTTATACCATCGCCGCCATCCTGCGACTCGACGTTGCCATCGTTACCGCTACGCGCTACCAATTACTTATACAGTTAACATCGCTCGTAACGCCTCGATAAACAACCTTGATAAGTTGGCAATCCTCTATGGACGCTACAACTTTCTCCATAACGTTAACATCATCGAGTAAACGCCCATACACAACCTAGATAGATCGAGTTCTAAGAGAACCTCTATAAATATATTCCGCAAGTTTGTCATCAAGTAACGCCGTAATGATCTTAAATATTGAATTATCCTAAAGGGATTCCGATGATCTCTACTAATCTTTATCATCAGTACACTTTGACACACAACTCTAAATATTCACAAACAATTTTGTGGATTGTTAATATTTCTCGCAACATACAAGTACAATCAACCGAAATAATATACAACACCAACAAATAAAGGAACTACAACTACACAGCCTTGATGGTCTCATCAAGATGATGAAGAACCATCTCGTCATCTCGCCGCCAAGGGCCTGGGAAGCAAAGGAGAAAGGACCTCAACACTGCCTCCTGCATATATGCTGCTGTCCCCTTCAAGAAACCTCGATGAAGCCTTCATCAACACACCGCCGCCCAAAGCCTTCACCTCTACATCATACATGGTCTCGCCTCCCCAACGTGATCCTCAGATGATACTCGCCGAAGTTCTTGAAGTCCTCCACGTGATCCGCTCCCGCTTCTACCCGAGATAAGTGCGCCTCTTTCTCTCGAAAGGCGCCAGAACTGCTTCTTTGCCTCAAGACCAAACCTTCTAAAAGATCTTCGATCCTTTGCAACCAACCTCTAGCCTCCACTAATTCATCCCGAGTCCGCTCAACTTCGACAAAAAGAGAAGTCGCTGAGTCGCCAACTGCTCCTCGACTCATCAAGTTGATTCTCCAACACACATCTTCTCTTTTACTTTATCCACATACCGCTTGACCACTAGAAATGTTTGAAATGGAAGTTCGCTTCTTCTCAAATACGCTAAGCACAAGAAAATGGGAAATAAAAGATGATGAACGAAGAAGGATTGTTACCGCTTCTTCGATGTCAATACCAGGAATGATTCAACACGCCCTCGTGAATGAAGATCCTTGGGACGACTACCAAGGCAATTTTTTCGGATCGATATCACCATCACCTCTTCGCCCTTTTCCTCTTCTATCGGAGACGGGTCCTTCGGAAGAAGCCGAGGACAGAGATCACTGAAACCTCTTTGTTGAGCTTTCAACGAATCGCATAAGATCGCCGGATGAATAGAAAGCCCCCAACAAAGATTCCTCCCACAAATTGCTGATATATCAATCTCAAATCAAAGATCTTCAATATTCGCCGTCAGGTGATATCTTCATCACCAACCTTGGGAATGAGTAAATCTCGCCTTTCCCATTTCTAGAAGACCCCGCCATTCTTCACAAAAGAATCGCTTGCCCAACTCTTGGGAGGATCCTTCGTCTGAGGTCAAGTAGCCGACTCGTGATATGACCATGTGCATCGCATAAACTTGCACATCCGCAGGTAATCAGATCGCGTCGCATGCCTCAAAGACATATAAGTCCCATCACGATCGCCACCGCCAAAACTGAAATGCAAACCTGTGATGTCGACAAAATGGCGATCATCTCGGGATGGGGAATCCCGCCCAAACTCATCTCGTAAGTGGTGAAATACCTGAAAAATTGGGCTCTATCGACTTCTTCTGACACTTAAGAACCAAATCATTCAAAATAATATTTTTCCAAGCACATCATCAATGTGTCTCCGTGATCGACACCTAATCTTCGCCCTCCCATTTTAGAAGGTTCCCGTCAGCCTGCTGGTCTGGACGTGTCTCTTTCAAAGATTCTCACCCATCTACAAACACCCAAGAACTCAGACATCGAGATGAAAATTATTCCAAGGAGAGTGCCCAAACTCCCACCGGGAGGCTATGCACTCGCTGGTGGAGATGAGGAGGTAGAGGTTGATCCAAAAAGAGTGCCCAAACTCCCACCACGGGAGGGCACTCTAAGAGAGAGAGGAGATGAGAAAAGTGTGCCTTTCCCTTACCTGGGGTTTTATAAACCCCTTCTAGGGCAAAAGCGAAAAACCGCCCAAACCGCCAAAACCTCAAAACATGCCGGCCCTGGGCTCACACCCAACTGCTGCGCCGGCATCAGCGTCGCTTCACCTGCGCTCAAGCGAACTGCTGTCCACTCGGTGGACGGTAAGAACCGCTGGCCACGCTCGCCCTCTCCGGCCCACGGGTCAAAACCGGCCCACGTCGAACCTCGGCCATGCTGAATCACGGCGACGGTCGCGAACCGCCGGTAAACTATCGGCCCGTTCAACCTCAGACGCCAACCCTGGCCACCTGACCCAAGTTCCATCGACCTGGCCAGCTCGCTGCTCGCATCAGCCTCAGACCTGCTGCTTCTGCTTCATCAGTCTCAGAACCTTCCTGGCCCGCCAGCCGCGACTGATCGCTCCTCCCATCAGCGTCTGAGAGCTGATCATTCGCGACCGCAGCCTCACGCCAGAACCCGCCAATTCCAGATCCATCCCGCCGGCTTCCACGACCACGACACGGCCTGCGTGCACGCGACGCGGGTTGAAGCGTAGGGCCATATGCCTGCTGAGGCCAACCTGCCGCGACCCGGATCGATCCATAACTCAAAATATCGCACCCAACACCTATGCGCATTTGCCCTCGACGCTTATAATATATCAGGCGGTATGAAGATCTGTCTCTCAAAATGCGCAATATTGATGGACTCTCAAATTTCTTTGAAGAATTTGCTATTTTCAAGTATATATATATATTTTGGATGACCGAGATAATGTCACCCAAAATAGAACCGATACGCCCTCGAAAATTAACATCAAATTAATCTCAAGGCATTTTCGTAAATGCTTCAATCTAATCTTCGATTTCAAAGAAACTTACAAACCGACCGCCTCAAGACAACATAGAATCATCAAGCATACCGATCCGAAGCTCAATCGACTGCATCAAGTTATCGAGCATGAAAATGGATCCCGATCCGCCAAATGGTCACCAAACATATTTATCGATCGAGCTCGCCAAGACGAATCCAACGAATCCAAGATCACCCAATTCCAACATCATTAAGGCACCCAGATCATCAAAATACACCGTCGATTAAGGGATCGACGCCGTCATGGGAGTGGTTGGAGTTTTCCACGAATTTACAAGGCTCACTCCCAAAAAATCTATAAAGCTTCATTCTCACCCAGGACCCAATTTGATGAGACCAGAGCCGAACCACCGACGATCTATCACCAAGCCACCAAGAGTCAAGATCGTGAGTTCGCCTTAGATCGCCCAGAGACTAGAACCGCTTTCTCCTTTCTCAAGATCAAGAGGTTGCTAAGAAGATCGCCGCTTTTGGGAAACTTCTCCTTGGGTCGGAGTTGACCGATATCAGATTTTTCTACACTCTAATATTTCCTCAGAAACACCTTCTTCTCCCAACTAACGGTAAAAGGACCAGATCTTTGAACACATAAAGTTCTCTGACAGTGCGTTTTTTCCTTATCTTTTCCACGATAACCCCTGCTCATATCCCCGCCATGTGTGTTGGATAATTTTGCCACGAAGATCTCATCTACCTAATAAAATTCTCGTAACATATATATATATATATATATATATATATATATATATATATAATCTAATATGACAGATAGCTTAACGTGTAAACTGAATTATATTAATTAATGAAAATATGTGGACTATGGCAAAAAAAAAAAAGGGGTGAAAATAACATATGTAAATATTAGTTGTTTTAAATAATTAACAAATGATTTTCTAAATGTCCAATCAAAATAAAAAAAAAGGTATTATTATTAAAGCTTTCAACATCTGTATGTATATAGTTATTAGGTGATATAATAATAGTTTTTTTAATGATCTTTCCATAAGATTTATTCAAACAAATCACTTAAAATATTAAATTCTTACCTAATTTTTTATAATTATTTATATAAATTTTAGTTTTTTTATTGTGACTTAAATATATGCACATATTATTTCAAATAAGTTCCCATTAATATTATATGTTATGCGACTTAAAATTTTTTGGTATTATATATAATTATGTAAAAATTCAAAGCATGCAAATCTCCTTAGTTTGATTTAATAATTTCAAATTTATAAGTTCAAAGTTTGTATACAATTATAAATTTTATTTGGACTATATTATATATATATATATATATATATATATATATATATATATATATATATAATATGAACTAGAAATTAAAATATATTTTCATAAAAAAAAATTTTATCTTTTATTTTTATCCTAAAATATAAATTTATCCCTCCTGAAAACTAAAGCTGGTTCGGCCCCAGACTTCATGGTTAATTAACTAAATAAAAATTTAACTATATTAATTATTTGATAATTTCATTATATTAAAGGATAATACATGACTCATGAAATTGATAATACATTTAACAAAAAATAATTATACAATAACAACAAAAAGATAAGAAGCCTTTATTCCACTATATAGGGTTGGCTATACGAATCTTTCTTCTCAGTTAATTCTAATAAATTAAGATCATTTTTAATACATTTTAATAAATTCTTTTTAGGTCTACCTCAACCTTTCTTAACATAAGGCAATCACAGTCTCATTTATTATAAATAGAAAATTATGTTAGAATAATTTGATATATAAGTATTAATATAAATAACTTTTATTTTTAAAATATTTATATTGATACAAAATATATCAAATTATTCTAACATAATTTTTTATTTAAAATAAATAAGAGAGTGATATTAATTCACAATTACAATCAATCAAACAACAACCTGAGATATTTTTATAATTATAATATTTTATTATATAAGATTTGAAAATTATTAAGGATTCCAATTGGCATTCATTCCAACTAAATTGGCCCGAAATAAAATAAGGCCGTACAAAATAATAAAATTTGTTAAATTATAATATTCATTTGTTTGAATGCCATAAAAAAATAAATAGCATTAGTTTTCAATTTTACAAACTTCTATACTTCAAGAGCAAAATGTAAGATAAAAACAATATTTTTTTTAATCAAATAATTTAATTTAATTTGACTTTATAATATTTATAAAGACATAATCTATATTTTTAAATAAGCTATTCTTGATGGGCGGCTTCAAGCTTCTAAACTTAGCTTTTAGCTTTTCTACATTCCTTTTTCCTTCTCTCTCTCTCTCTCTCTCTCTCTCTCATGTGAGAATAAAGTATTTATAGAATTTTGAGACGAGCATTTTAGTAACTTTAGCCAAAATCTCAAAGCACTTCATCAGAAAGTCCACATTGATCCCCTTAATCAAAGATGATTTCTTGAGAATTTAAGTGCATTCATTAGTGACTTCTAATTTGAGTGATCATAGACTCGTTGAATTCCTCTGATCGAGCTGCTCAATTTGATTATAAAAGTGTTATATTAAGATATCAGTTGACCATTCAATTAATATTTAAAATTTCAAGTTATGCTTTTGAAGTTTGATTTGAAACGCGATTCAATGTTACAAATGATTTATGAATTGTAATCCTAGATGCATTTTAAATTAGTTTATGCATATATATGCATAATATAATAAGTGTTATACATAGATTATCTACTACACATCACATATTATAAATAAATATTCATTTTGACCTAAATTGTTAAATGAGTCAAGATAAACTCTATAATCATTTTAGCAAGAAATTTGAATCAACATGAAATCAAGTTGAGTTGATTTGAAGATTAATTAAAATACACTCAAGTTTAAAAAGTTTAAGTTTTTTAAGCGCTCTTTTAGTACGATTTGATTAATAATATGTTTCTTCTAATTCAACTAGTTCAATCAATCATTTTTTTTTTTCACCCAAGTTCGTGAAGTGGAGCTTTATTATAGTGCAGGCAGGAGCTAAATCAAAGAGTTTGTCAATAATTTTTAAGGCCCTTATCAACTCGACTAATTGACACTCACCAATTAACTCGACTTTAGTTCGTAATCTGATACATCTGATTAATCTAATTCATTTGATTATGCAGCATAAAATTAATTTAGAGTTTGACAAGGTAGTCAAATCCACTCAAAATTAATTATGTTGATTTGAGTTTAATTTTAGTTTAATTGATTTTAAGCAGAGTAAAATTTTAAGCGACCTTTAAATTTCAAGCTTTTCTAATAGTCGTAGCAATTTAATTTATTTTATAATCTCATTTATTAGTTCAAGAGGTCCAATAACTTAATGTTATCATACTTTAATGATTGTTATTTCATTGAAATCATCTTAGTTAGCCAATCATTTTTGAATGAAAGTTTGTAAAATTCAATGATCATATAATTCAAAAATTATTATTTTTTTTTCAAATTTTCAAGTACCTAAACCCTAAATTTATTGAAATTATATTGAGATTCAAAATTTTTAGAAAATTTTATATATTTAATATATATATATATTTAATATCTTACATCAAAAACATCAAAATATTAAAAAAAAAAAATATATTTTATTTTATTATTATTATTATTTTACATATACTATCACCCTATTATTATATATTTATAAATTAATCATCTTTTAATATTAAAATTTTAAATTGATATTTAAATATTGAAATTCATAATAAAAGCTTAACTCATATTTTTTATTTTTATAAAATTCATAATGATTTGATAGTGATATGCATAAATATATGGGTCTCCTAATTTAAAAAAAATGATGAAGTTAATCAAATTATAAATATATATATTTTAGATGATTGATCTGTAAATATCACTATTTTACTTTTAAATATCATTTTCAGGTAGTTCCGCTAACTTGAGAGAACTTATCGAGACTGGTTCGATGGCTTTCCATTCTTCGATTCGGCGGCCACTTCTGCACACTTCTATCCCTGTAATGGATTCTGCCAGTCTCTTTATCCAGCTTCAGCAGTAGCAAATGTTCCCCATGCCATTTCTCTCTTCTCCAATTATCCTTCTCGAGGTCCTGATCGACTCACCGGCCATTTTCACAATCCAATTGTTCTGGTAGTGCTTTCACTGCAGATGACCCCGAGATCGCTCATTCTAGAGTTCATTCAACCCATCTCCGCCGAGAGGAAGATCGACGGCGAAGTCCACAAGGCGAGAGCATTCACCACGGCTGACTTTGCCGGCCACGAGTTTTCCGGGAAAAGCGCCTATGAGGTGTTGGGGATCTCGGAGAAGAGCTCATCGGCAGAGATCAAGGCTTCTTTTCGGAAACTAGCGAAGGAGACACACCCGGACGTCTGTACTTCTGGTGATGAGACCGCTGCTTCTTTTCGATTCCTCCAAATCCTAGCTGCATATGAGGTGCGCTTTGTTAGTTGTAAAGTGCATGGCTAGATTGGTAATAAACTGATAATTTCTTTTTGGGGGATATAAGTGCGGGTTATCGAGGAACTCGTTTTCTGCATGATACGGTTGTTTGGGATTTAAGGTGGTGATAATGGCGGGTTGGTATTTGGGACTAGGTAGGTCTTAGGGTTTTCGGTTGGTGTAGCTTTTTCACAGTTTGTATTTGTGGCATTCTCCTGTTTTGACGCAGCTTTCTGACTGTTTTTAAGAGATTTCTGTAGCTGTAGCTTTTTACAACCAAATTTTACTAAAATATAGCATCTGAACAAAAAATGGTTGTTGTCTGATTTTTTTAGGAAGGAAAAAATGTATATAACATAAACAACTTTGAAAAAAATTCTGCTTTTCTCAAAGTTCTATAACTAAATTTATAGGCATCTTCAGTCGTCCCCAACGGACCAATCTTTGAATCAACTTGTAGAGCTGGTATTCAAGGCCTTATCTGGCAGCTTGTCGCCTTCCATCTATGATATATGCCTTTGAAAAAACTCAACTGAGAGGATGGGCCTTATAGGCATAAATAGTTGGAAAACTAAAAGGAGTTAACACAGATGCAGAACACTTGGGTTTTTTTTTCCATTTTCAGATGTGCGCATATAAGTATCATATGTATACTGTGTCTGTTTGTGAAAATTCGATTGATCTTTTAAAAGAATTTTACATTATTGTGAATAAAAATGAGGCTACTCCAACATGGCATTCACCACATTTCCACTCCAAAGGTGTCTTATTTAAAAGTATTTAATTGCAGTCGTTTGTATCTTTTACAGTTTTATTGCAAATAGTTACCACTCCTTTGTAAATTTGTTAGAACTCTTTAGTGTGCATGACAACAGCAGGGACATGTTGCAAAGATCTAATCTTCTCTGTAGATTTCTAGTAGGGTGCATTGATGGAATTAAACGGCCAGAGTGGAGTTTGACGATCAGTCATCTTTTGTCACCAACATATATTGTTTTTTATGAAAATTCTACCAAACGTACTTGGGAGAAGTTGAAAAAACTTTGACAATATGAACTTGGCCAATTATATATATTTAAAGAAAATATATTCAGATTAGGATGAGCAAGGTTGGTGTTTGGGATAGCGTGCAGATCAGTTGAATGGATAATTGAAGGTGCTGAGATTGAGGGAGACATGGGGTTACTACTTCGTTTCCTTCTTGCCCTCTCCTATGGGCACATGGTAAGGTTTTTAATCTGGATTCTTATTCTTTGAGCAAGAAACACTTTGGTTTTATTAATGGAAGAACTGAGAAACAATACAATAAGGAGGAAGGCATTACTTCCTTAAATCCTCCCTCTCTATCTCGCCAATTCCATGAGTCTCTTTTAAGAATTAGAATGCTCCTTCTCTTGATTAGAACTTTGTACATCTCTCTGATGAGATCTTTTGTCTTCTCTACTATGACATCCCTTTATTGAGATAGGAAATTCCTGTTTCAATTAGAAAATGATAAAATATTAATTACATTGTATGATCTTGATTACAAAGTTTAATTTGCAATAGGAAATAATGACTCTAAATGCACAAGTTTTGAGGTGATTGTACTGTATTCAAAATTAATTTTGTGGAATGCTGCTATCATGGTAGCGTCATAATCATTAGGCAATAATCTTCTTAGTTTGATCGATTCTCAGCATGTGGCATCTTCTCGAGACCTTTTATCAGTTCCTTTTGTCTGTGCAAATTCCTCTCAGCTTTGATGGATTTCTCTCGAGAGTGCACCAATCTTTTCGAGGTTCCTTTCTGCAACATAGCAATCTTTTCAGAAGTCCCCTTTTAAGCTTTGATCCTGTCAGCTTGACCTCAACACTCCTTTCCAAGCCATTGATCTTGTGAGCAATCAATTAGGCACTTTGGTAGGTTTGCATTTGGATTTGAATGGTAGGAATACTAGGATAATGTTAGACTTAAATTTTTTAGCTTTATTGCTTGTTTGCTGGAAGAAATCAAGGCAGAGGGATGTTAAAAAAATTGAATTTGAATATGACTAAATATGTGGATATTAGGTAGATTTTTGTTGGGGTTGTTGGTGGAGAGAGAAGGGGGACGGGTGAGTGAAATTGGAAATCCTATGGGTAACTTATTATTTACAGAATAGTAACTTTATTTTTTGTGTTGAACAGAAATTCATACATGGTCAAATTGTAGGAATTAAAAATCATGTGGCTTCTTATGGCAAGGGAAGGCCTTTGGTTGGATGGAAGGTCAAAACATGAGAGCTGCTGAAGTATAAAGAAATCATTGATGACGATGAAATGATTGAATACCTTCATGGAATTTGCTTTAAAAGTAGTAACTTTAAATATAAAATGAGCTAAAAGCATTGGTTGTCATACCAATTTGGTGCATGATAATTTTAAAAATAAGTTTCTAAAAAGTAATAGATGAGATTAAAAAGATAAAACGATTAAGAAAAAGTAAAATAGAGATAAGTAGTACTTACACCTATATGTGGGTTTAACCTTTCTTAGCATTTGTGTCTTACACATGATCAAGGATCAAAATTTCATAATAAATGAAAAACAAATATCTTCACATCAACCATAAGGTTTTTGTTAATATCATAAACCATGTTACATGACTCAAAATTTCTATATATATATAGAAAGAAGAAATAACAAACTAGTAACGATATGCTAACAAACTAACAAATCGCTAACAAACTATTTATAACTTAACAAGCTGTTAATAAATTGCTAATAAATTACTATCAAACTGGTAAAAATTGTGATCAAATGTAATGATGTTGATTAGAACATTCCTAATAGAGAAATCTAGAGGACAGAGAAAACTCCAGTATCCATGACAAAAAATTCAAAATTTATGTTCTCATTAGTTTTACTCATGGTGACATATACTTGCCATCTGTTTCACATATTTATACCTTATGTGTTTCGTCCATTGCGATTTCTATTGTTGATCTACTTTAAGAGATGATTTTGTGTCATTTTTTATTTATGTTTTGTTGTCTAATATTTTACTCCTTTTTCATTGCAGATTCTGTCAGATTCTGAAAGGAGGGTTCACTATGATATCTATCTGTTTTCACAGAAGAAGGTATTGCAAAAGAAATCTGGATACTCTTCAGTTATGTACACATATAACTCTACTATATCAATACCAAAGCCAGATGAGGTAGTTGAATGGTTAAAATGGTACAAACATGTAATCAATGATATTGTTGCCCAGAAGAAGGTTGCAACTGGTTCTGGTTATTTAAGTAAACTTGAGAGTGAACTTTATTCAGCGATACATTTTGCATATCATGGCCCCATTATTGAATCTTTAAATCTTCTTCCTAATAGTTTTGAAGCTGAGGAAAGGTCTTTGTGTGAAACTTCTGAGGTTCTGCATTTGGTTTCAGGGAGATATCTTTTTGGAATTATTTATACAATTGATAAGGTTCTTGAATTATCACATCTCCACTCAGAAAAATTAGCTTCTTTCGAGTCTTCAAAATGCGGAGCTTTTCAATGTTATAGCAAGGAAAGGATGGGTGTTAACTCCGGTGTACTTGGAGGTGAATGTTCTCAGGAATTGGAAGCGCAACAAAATCAAAACCATGTGACAGATGTGTACAAAAACCTGGAGTTGCATATTTCTGGAAAATTAGTAGCTACAGCAACCAGGAGTCTTCCTCATTGCAAATCTAAGTGTGGTTCTATGGCAGATAACGAAGACCATATAAATGTCTTTCTTCAGCTGAATGAAAATATCTATATTGATGATGAAAGTCCTCAAAGTTCCAATGTTGTTGGGTCTAAGATTCTCTTGGGAACAATAACTGGCTTAGGAAGTAATGCAGAAGAAGGAATTTGTTCTGTTTATGATCGAAATGGACAAAAAACTCATGTGATAGTAAAGCATAGAACATTGCTGGTGCGCAAGACCGTTTATCCTTTTAGTATTTATAAGAATTTGACTTTACTGTTCAATTATATGGTTGACTTGCTGTCATTGCCAGCATTGAAGATAGGTTACTTCGTTTCCCTCTACTTTTGCTATAATTTTTAAGATTGATTTATGTATTGATTTGCGGTTGTAATCTTCAAATGTCCTTTTTTTACTATGACTATTATGCTTTTTTTTAATTGGAAAAGGTCACCATTGTATTCTTTGTGTAATAACATTAATATATTATTAAAGATCAATATGAGCCAATTCTTAATATTCATATATTCGTCATCATCAGTTTGACAACTAGAACGATTGAGCTATCAAAGAATTACCCTCTATCTTTTTTTATTTATTTTATGGGCTACTAGAAGCAATGGAAAACCTAATTAAACATAGAGAAATTTTCTTTTACTGTCCCTCATTTCGTGCATTTTTTAACTCCTTTAATTACTCTGCATTGTCATCCTCAGAAAAGATCTGCAACTTTTTCATGAATCCTACATGCTTTTGTGAATATATGAAACAATACATTGGAGTCCTTCTGTTCACATATGACTCTGAGGTGTTAAATGTTTTAGAAGTATTAAATAATAAGAATAATAAATAATACTATTTGATTCTAAATATGTACTTATAAGGTTTTCTAATAATTTTGATGTGTCGCTTCCAAAAAATTCTAATCTATTGGTTGAGGTATTGAACACTTGAACCAAAGTATCACATTAGTTGTTTTTATTGTTATGATAATTTATCTTTTAATCTAGTAGTCTTTTATATTTAGTTACTTCTTATTTATAATTTTATTAAATATTTTTTGCTATATTTAAAATAGTATGTACAATGCCATGCGCTATGTGCTGTGTTATGGCTCCATTAGGATCGTTACACTATGTGTGCTATTCATCTTTGATAAATACAGTGGGACTTATGCCTTCAAGAAGGCAGCTCCTTTTGATTCCATTGCGGTGACTCATGGTTGTAGTGATAAAAAATTGCAGTTGGAGATTTAGTAATCTTCTTTATGATTCATCTATCCCGAGAGTATAGCTTAATCCTCCTGTTGATTGGTTGTTTATCAAATATGTTGAAGGGAGTCCTAACTACTTGGCTTCTTAAATAGTAATTGATAACTAGTCATCTTTAAATATTCACGCAGTAGCTCTTAAGTAGTAGTTTCTTATTTTCTTGCATGATCAAATTGTACAATAGTAGGAATCATGTAAATATACCACTTAAACTTCTTATATAACTTGTCTGCGTTCTGTGATGTTTCCATGTATGCTTTTCCAGGTGAAGCACATGCACTGGTTTCAACTTGGCGAGGGTGAAGTTTCAGCATATGAATGTAGATGTACAAGAGCCCGCTTGCCCCCTAGCAAGTAAGCTGTTGTTTTTTCCTAATTTCTTGAAGCCGATGCAAATTGAAATGATTCTCATTCAGTACTTGAAGCTTCTAATTGATCATATAAATAGTTTCATATCTTGCAATTTAGCAATCTAGTTACTGATGATCATGGTGATTTCTTTTTATAAGCCATTTAAGCCATGTCAAATTACATGACATGAAGGCAGTTTTTTAAAAAATTGTAGTAGGAAAAGCAGCACATTGAGTCAGAGATGATACTTGAGCTACTTCTTTAGAAATATCACTTATGGCCATCATTAGCCATCATTTGTCTGCTTACTTTTGTTGTTTGCAACAAACCTTTTATCTCATCAACAATTCGTGTGTAAGAATGAGCTGTAACTATGAATTGACCTATGGAACAAGTTCGGTGGATAATTACTAGGATTAAAGTGGGATTTGTAAATCTACTCCCACTGAGCAGTGTAAAATTATTTAAAATACTTAAAGCTCTCCAGGCTGCATGCCTATGTTTCAAATGCCAATTACATGGATTTTCTTAAATTTATTCGAGCATTCACTACAAGGTTATTATATTTAGATTCTAAAATCTAGTAAGATATGCACTTATAAAATAATTTTTTGTTTTTAGTTTCCAGTGAATGCTTGTGCTGCTTCGATGTGCTAATTCTTCTTGGAAGTATTTGATTGACATGGTTTAATTTGTGATTTAAAAGAACCAACTTTATACTGGTTAAATTTTGATATTTGGATAAATGGAGCTTTTTTTTTTCTCTCTGAGTGCTTATTCAAAATTTTGGGTAATATGTAGTCATATCTGGTTGTGGATTATAATTGATGATTGAATTCAAAATGATTCTTCAGATTCTGGCTTTTTGAGCCTCGATCTTCTATGCATGACGTTGGTGGTTGGTATGTCGAAACATTTGGCCAAAACAAGAAGGGTAGGACGGTTCTTTCACGAAGGCATTGGGATGGAGTTAATGAACAGCATGAAAAGTAACTGTTTTTCCCAGTAATTTTTGTATTTTACGTGATTGATAGTTGTATGCTTGAACTTACATCTTTGACAGGAAGAAGGTGCTCTTTGTTCTGTATCTGTGGTCTTATTTTTTCGTTATTATATTTCTTAAGACTATTAATTGAGTGCCTTAACCACTAATTACAACAGAGACTGGAGAAAAAAAAAAAGAAGAATCAGCCCTAGATTCACTTGACCAGAGGATAAAATCTTGCCAGACTGATCATTGCCATAACAGAGAGGCTGAACTGTGGAGAAGATGGCCAGTAAACACAACAACAAGCCTTTACCCCACTATGTTGGGTCGGTTACATACATGAATCTTTGTTCTCCATTGTATCCTATTAAGTGTCAAATTCTTATTTAATTATAATAAAATAAGGTCATTTTTTATACTTTCTAATCAAGTCTTTTTAGGTTTATTTCTATCTTTCTTAGCATAGGTTAAATCAAATATATCTATTAGCCTAACTGTGTCATTGGACGGCCGTGTTTATCAATGGCCTGAACATGAAAGAAAGTGAGGAATGCTTATCATCAAAGACTGAACTTTGCTGAAAATATAACCGCAGGCACAATAGAACAATTCCTCCACTAGAATGTAGAGAAAACATTGCACAACTTCACTGTTTTTGGAATCCTAATCTGTCAGTGGTCTCACACCATCTAGGAAGGAATTGTGAGAGGAAGAGAGAAAGAACTTGTGGATAGAAAGAGAAAGATGGAGAGATCACTCACAAAATCTAAGCCTTTTTAGATAAGATATGGGAAAAGGTCCTTAACCTGCGGGGGGCCTTTCCTTAGTTAAAGGTTTGGATCCCTGGACATTACATAATCGGTAACATTAGTCTTTCCATGGACTATTAAGTCAGATAGTCAATTATGTAGAACGTTCCATGCAATTATAGTTGATTTTGATTGGTTAAGTTTAGACCACATATTCTTGGAATATTATGTGTGAACCATGATGTCTTGAACCCGGTTGTAGGTGCTAACCTTTGTCTTGAACCCAGTATAAAGGTGATTTGGCTATACACTGTTACATGGAATCCAAAAGCATGACACAAAAGATCATAGAGCCGGATGAACAAAGTTGGTTGTAGAAGCCTCATAGGTTGATGAAATCAGTTAGTTGTATGTGAAAGTTTACATATACTCATAAAAGAAGCTTAACAATAATAGAAAAATAAACATTATGAATAATAAAATAAACATTTTATTATGTGTGGCAATAATCATTTGTTAATAACTTTCTAATATTATCGTTTGTTAATCATCATTAGTTGTCACATATTTTATGCATGTATTGATATATCACGATTATGTTATTGTTTTTGCATGTCCTTGTAGTGTGTAAAGGGTGTTACTTTTTGATCCAACCCAACAACTTGATGCAAACTTGACCTGAAAAATCAGAATTTGGGTTGACCCGATTAAGGGTTAAAGAATTTGATCCATTTAGTTTTCGAGTCGAGTTTGACCTACCAATCCAAAAATAATCCGATTTTGACATGCCAACTCGGATTTGACTCACCAATCCGAGATTGATCCAAATTTGATATGTGGACCGAAATTTGATCCAATTTTGACCACAAATGCATCTCTAAACGTGTCTCTCAGGTTGTGTTCAGGTCAATCGGATTGAAGGCAGGGGTGGGGTTCGAGTTGAGATTTTTGACTCGTTTAATAATCAATTCGGGTTCGGTTCATAATTATTTTGGCAAGAAGAAAATAACTAATTAATCCAAATTGACACCCCTAGATGTGTGTTGAGCTGCCAGACCTGTGCCAGAGTCTAATTTTTTCTTGAAAAAGCTTCCTGACATAATTTTGAGCATGTGAGTTGCGTAGTTTGTGCATACCAGCTGAAATATAGTTCCGTTTCTTATTTTTTGTTCTCTCTATGCTGCGTTGTTACGCCATGAAATAATGTCCATCTGGAATTATACTAAATTAGTATTAAGGTTCTGAAATTTTCTTAACATTTGAATTAATATATATATATTGTAACTGCAGGAGACTCCATCCAGCAATATATCTATTAACCCTTGCATATAGAACTTTAGATATTGAAGATGAAAGAAGAAAGAGAAGAACTATAAGAGATTTTCTGGAACCAAAAATGCAGAATATTCTTCGCTGGTGTAAGAGGTTTATATGATGATCGCATTTGGAGATCTGAGGAGTACAATAAGAAGGAAAATTCTGTTGGTCAATTTTTATCGTGCAAGACTTGTGATGATCGTTGATTTTTGAGGTATGTTTATACATTCCACACATTTCTTATTTGTTTACATGTCTGACACCATTATTACTGCTCATTTTTTTGAAATAAAATGTTACATATTAATATATGTAAATATCAAATTTAAGGTATTAGATATGTAAATACATAAGAATTGTGATTTCATTGGGAGTTAACTCTAACAAGTTAAAATAAATGTTGCTCATAATTCAGTTCAATATGATAGAATATAATATGTTGAGATTGATGAATATTTTATCTAGGAAAAATTAAAATATTTGATCACATGTCTTATGTAGCTTCAATATGTCATTATAATATAATTTATATTAAACTACCTTAAAATAATTTTTTTTAAGTAAAATTATCAGTCACTCAAATCCATCCCTAAGGTCAACCAATGCGAGAGAAGAAACATTCTCCATCCATTAACAGGTCTGGTAGTTTTATTCGCATGAATCCATTAAACCCATTAACACAAAGCATATGGGTTCAAAACAATTGTTTTATTTTAAGGGAATTTACATTCATACCACCTGAATATAAATTATTTGTAAAACTATCACTTGCCTAGTTTCATTTTTTTTTAAATTATAACTTAAATATTAAAATTCACAATAAAAATTTTGATTAATATTTTTTACTTGAATTTTTAATAGTTTAATTATTATACTTACAAATATATGAATTGGATAGTTAAAAAAAATAGTATAAATATTAATTACATAAATATAAAAATTTTAAGTGTTATGTATGTGATTCTTCTTTTACTTTTAGTCACATATTTAAGGGTGAAAGTTAAATTTATTATTTAAATATATGCTTGTTTTTACATAAAAATTAGAAAGAAAATATTTTAATTAAAATTTAGTTGGAATAAATTTAATGATTATTTGATATTATTCTAAATAAATATAATATAAGAAGTATTTGTAGTCACATACACAAAACTTAAATTTTAATTATTTATAATATTATCACTCTTTTATCTCTAGTTAAATTTTCACTCAAGTATTAAAATTGATGATAAAAGTTAAACTCATATTTTTTTATTCTTATTAAATTTTTAATATTTTGATTATGTTTGACATAAATATATGAATTCGATAGGTAAAAAATAATATATATGTTAATTTTATTAATAGATATGATTTAGGGATTATTTGTGATCAATTTTATGTTGTATTTTTTATTATCATGTTATTTCTTAAAAACATATTTATTTGTGATATTTTATAGTATTTTTAATTTTTAATTTTAAAAATAAATCATTTTCTTTCTAAAAATATTTAAAATAATTTTTAGATATTTTGAATATTTTTAAAAATAATTATCACTATCTAACAATTTTATTTCAAATTAAAATATAAATAAAATAAAAAAGTTAAAAATGATTTCAAATGACATTTTTTTAATATTTAAATCATTTGCATGTCAAATTTACACACCCATGTCTTCCTCAAGATTTGAACTCAGGTTTTTCGAAAATGAAGTAAGGCCTTAATCAATTGGTTGTGACAAGGAATGCCTCAAACGACCTTTTAAATATATTTTTTATAATTTTTTCAAAAGTTATATTGCATTCACTTAAAAATACATAATAAAAATGTTTATAATTATCCTAGAATATATCATTTAATCTCTCTCTCTCTCTCTCTCTCTCTCTCTCTCTTAGCCGTTCTTTTTCTTCCATCTTCACTGTCTCGTGAGTGGAGTCGTAAGGAGAGGAGAGGGGGAGAGGAGATTGGTAATGGGCGATGGTAACCAAGGTTGCTAGTTTAGCTTGAAAATCGAATTGAAATTTGAATTGAATGGAACCTATTGAGCCGCGCTATGAGCCAAGGGCTCGGATCGATCTTTTTTTCGAATCTATCTCGAGCTAGCTACAGATCGAATTGAACCAGCTCGTGATTAGATCGAATTTTTTCTTATTAAAAAGTAATTAATTATATATAATAATATTTGTAAATTTGTAACAATAAAATTATTTCTAAAATTAAATGTATTGAATTGTTACTAGTAATCTTTTAAAATAAATGTAACATATTTATATGTAGAAATGTTATTTGTTTGAAAATCATATTTTCTTTTATTTCATGTACTCAGTTTAATTTTTTAAAATTTTTAATAATCATTTTTTACTAAGTTCGAGCTAACTTGATCAAAATGAGCCTACTTCATTCGATTTTGAGCCAAAAGAAAGGAAAAAGTTCAATTTGAGCCGGCTCGAAATCAAAATGAGCTTGCTTGAAATCGATCAGAAATGAACTGAGCCGGCTCAAAATCTAAGAATTCGAGCCATAAGTTTAGGGTTGCTCGAAAATTTTTCGAACTGATCTTTAGCTAGTTTCTTATCTTCTGCTCAAAATCGGCTTGTTAATAGTCATAGTGGCAATGGTCAGAAGTCAAAGATGGCTCGCGAGAAGAACCTGGAGAAGATGAAAATCATAAAGGGTTTGGCTTCCAATTCCTTTTCTGTCACTCTTTACATAAATCAGCCTTCGCTCTGATCTTTCAGATATCGACTGATTTTCTCTCTTTAGTGTTTCTCGTGCAGGGAGTCAGCTTGAATCTAACAAGAAAGTCATGAACATTCAGGTCTTTCTTTTTCTCCAACACCTGGCTAATCTTTTTGATACATTTAGGGTTTGTATTTATTTAATGACGAATTCTTCTGTGAATCTTTCGAATTGGTTTCGTTATTGTTAGTCCGTTCCTTGAAGGGATGATGAGTACATGCAGTTTTTTTTCAGGTCACCTGGTTGATAAAATACTTGACGCTTGTTTTTTTATTTGCTTTGTTAGGAAATTTTGATCTGTTTTTAGATTTTCTTTTAAATTTTTTAAATTATATATATATATATATATATGTTTATATATATATATAGAGAGAGAGAGAGAGTTAGGTTGTTATGTATTATAGAATTTGGTGTATGTTAGCTATGGATTTTAGTTTCCATGTTTAAAAGTTTGTTTATTTTCTTTTGATTTATTTCTAACTTTAATTGTTAGGTTTTGGGTTTGCAGTGAAATCAAATGTAAATTTAGTGCTTAATGAAGTGAATGATTGGTTATCTGCGTGCCTGTCTTCTTGCAAATCTAGTCCTATTAAGCTCAATTGGTGGAAATTTAACCACAATCTATTTCATGGCATATGTTTTGAAGTTTTTTGATCTTAAATTGGGGTGTGCGGAAGACTTTTACAATAATATTAGGATATAGGTATTCTATGGAGGAATTAGATAGGAGGGAGGGAGAGAGAGAGAGAGAGAGAGAGAGAGAGTGAGTGGGAACTTGTATCCTAAGGTTTCCTATCTCTTGGTTGTTGTGGTGAGGAGAGAATGACCCTCGGTTCTTCTCTTTCTCGCACTCCTTTTGATTAGATTAAGAAATTATTATGTTTTTCCATAGAATCAATATTCGCTTATTCTAGTATTTTCTCATTGATTCCATTAATCTCTTGCACACCCCTAATTCTAGATCATATTGTCAAGGAATAATTGTGAAATTGGTAGAAGAATATTGGGACAAGGGATTTAATGGAAGAATAAAGCATTTCCCTAGTCTAATTGAGGGGATAGAGAGAGGCGAGTAGTCGGGTTTGCTATTGGGTTCCTGTGTATTATGGTTTCTCATCCTGTGGTCCTCTTTGTACATGTACTTGTTCTCCTGACTCTTAAATGAATTGTCGATTCCACCCATCACCCTTTTCGTTGGTGAGAGGAGTCGTATCTTCGCCTGATTCTCCGGTATATCCTTCTACGGTGAAAAGAAAGCGTCGGCTGTGGCTCGGGGTTGTCGGCTCGCCAGGATTAGTTAGTCTTGCGCCACAAAGTGGGTGGGATCGTGGATACACATCATCAAAAAAAAAAAAATTTGTGGATTCCTTTGTGGATATGTCAATATGTATATTAGTAAAAGGCGATTGCTGATTCTCAGTATTATCATATCTTTCTAGTTTGATTCTTATTTTTTGGCATACCATGTTGGTGGCACCAACTTAGTAATAGGCTTTTTAAAAGCAACTTTTATAGTCAGTTCTAGTTAGCTATATGTTTGGATATGTGACTTGTGAAATTACAGAAAGACTCGTCTAGGTTTGGGATAAATTTTACAATATGCCCCTTTCTCAATTTTGTTTGGAAATTTACTTTTCTAAGGTTAAATTTGCAAATTTTTTAGAGGTACTTGAACTAGTTATAACATTACACCAACTTTAACCTTTCTCTTCTAGGTTTGGGATAAAATGATAGTTTTCATGAATAGTTTTCATATGACAATTCATGATTCAAGTTTACTACTATATGAAAAACATCATGTCAATAGAGCTTTTAAGGTAAAATCTTGCTACAAAACAATTAAAGGTGCATGGTTTCCAACTTAACCTATGGAAGGGACAACAACAACAACAACAAGCCTTTATCTCACTACATTGGGGTCGGCTACATGAATCCTTCTTCTCCATTGTGTCCTTTTGAGTGCCATTTTTAATAAAATAAGGTCAGCTTTTATACTATCTAACCAAATCTCTTTACGTCTACCTCAAGTTTTCTTAATATAGATCAAATCTAATACATCTACTCTACTAATTGGGTCATCGGACAGTCGATATTTTATATGACCTAAACCTTCTATAAGACGATTCTCTCTGATCTTATTTATCACTGGAGCCACTCTAATTTATGGAAGGGACCATAAAGGAAAACTTCCCTTTTTCATTCATGTGTATCATAAATTTATATATATATATATATTCTTATTGCACTAATATTATTGCTGGTTGTTTATTAATTGTTTTCACCTGAATGCCCTTTGGTTGATGCAGGGTAAGGTTTGCATGCATTTATACCATAAAAATAGTGTTTCTAAAACTCTTGAGAGATGAGAGAGCCTTATTTTGCTTCTCTTAGTTACATTTGCAGGTAAATTACTACATATGCAAATCATTAGGCTTGTTATGCTCTTCATACTAAACTAGTTGGTGCATGTATGAAGGGAACATTTGAGAAATTTTTTTATTTAAAAACTATTCTATGATGTAGTTCTTTTAATGCAAATTTTTTTAAATATTTCACTTTATTTTATACATATATTGCATCTCAATCTTCAATATCACATCAGAAATATCATCATAATTCATTTTTTTTTGTAAGAATTAGCTTTTTAAGTACAGGAAAGTCTTCAACAAATAAATATTTAATTTTAGATGTTAGATATATAAATATATAATAATTGTGTGGTGTGTATATAAATTTTCTTATTTTCTTTAGCATTAAAATCAAAAGATATTTAAAATTTTTTATCAAGATAAGATTGATCGATGGCATTATTATTATTTAGTTATATTTAAATGTTTTTTAAAATTTGAGTATCAACTTGTGAGATGTTTCGCATGCTTTATTTTTATTTTATTTTATTTTTAAATTTTTTACATTTCTTTGCTTGTGATATTATTTTTAATTTTTTTTAATTATTAAATTTATTGTTAGATTATATAATGTATGAAGGATTAACTGAACTTTATATTATAGCCATTTCAAAAGAAATTCAATGCGACAAAAAAAAAAAAATTTATCAGAATATTCAGATTCATTAATTTATGTTCATGAGGAAAAATTTAGCCCAATATTAAAATCAAATTAATTACTTCTATAATTATTAAAAGTTTAAATTAGAATATTATTCTTTTTAAGTGACAAAATTAGAATATTAATCATTTATATAATTATTAAGCATTATTTATTTTCTAAATAATTTTATGGCGGGACATAAACTTTATGTACGAGGTATTTTTGGGCTTATTGTTTTAATATTCTCAACATTTTTGAAAGGTTGATGGGCTTTTTATTGAAATATTATTGGTGATTTTATATTTAATGGATTTAATTTTTTATATTTTATGAATTTAGTGTAATTTTAAAATACACATCTCTCATCAATGTAGCCCTATTTTAAATTGAATCTTGAAAAGTTTGGCCTTATTATATATGTTTGATCTCTTTTATTTTAATTTTTAGTTCATTGTATTGTTTCCATTTTTAAAATGCTTCCACACATCATTATATGTTAGTTCTAATTTAAAAAAATATATCAAAGTATAGCACAAAGTATATATAATAATTATAAAGTATGAGATAAAAAAAACATAATATGCTAAGGAATTATTGGTTAGAGGGATAAAATTAGAAGGGGTTTATCTTTAATCATGATGAAAATAAATTTGTCATTAGTTAGAAGAATGGGAATTACTTCTATTATAAAAAGAAGTAATACTTTATAATCATATATTGGAGAGTAAAAAGTGACATGCTAACTACAATCGTGAAGAGAAATTTATACATGTTAATATGACATCAAAATTGTCAAATACATTGTTTAATTATATTTTTATAGTGATGTTTATACCTTGATTTATTGATGAATGCATTCTTAGTTTATATCATTTAGCTCTTATAGAGAATTATTTTACTTATAAGCTATGTTCTTGATGGTTGTATTTACATGAAAAGTAACATTGTGCATAGGAGGATCATTGAGGTATGATTGGAACATTCACAGGAGTTATATATATACACCTAATATGTCATTAGAAAATCTCTTAATTGATGCACGAATTTTGGTATATGTGAACATCACTTAGAATTATAATCTTAATATTTGAAACTTTTTTTTGATCATCATAGAGTTGCTATCAAACACCTTGATTAGATCGAGAACAATTTGATTCTGAGTCGAGACTAGTCTAGATCAAGCATTCAAAATAGAATTAAAAATTTTGAGATATCAGTCAGATCCCTAAATAACTTCTAAATATAAATTATTTATAGTTAAATCGATCATCTTGATGAGCCATATTTAACAAGTTTAAGATCTATTAATTTTGACTTCATTTAAGCATCCAAATACTTAAAATACATCTGATGATCAAAGGGATCATTTTGAGCCTTCGATGGAGTGATTTGGATTTTACCTGTATTTATAAAAATGTCACTTCCATAATCTATAAATAGCCCCGCATTCTTCACATGAAGGAAACAAAAGTGAAAGAGAGGAGAGAGCTCTGAAACTTAAAGAATCTCAGAAGTCATACGCGACCATGAGCCGACCATCGCTGCCGGTAGCCCGCCGGCCACCACCGCCGATACCGCCCCGCGATTGCGAATCACGCCGACTGCTCGCCCACCCATCATTGCCGTGGTCGATCACTACCGATTGCCACTACGCTGACGGTCGGCCGGATCCCACCGTCGTCGGTTGCCAGGCCGTAATTGGTCACCCGTCGACATCGGATCACCCTCGGCCAGCGCCGGTCCGCCATCAGACTCGTCATCCGATCGCTGATCGCGTTGTCATCGGTTCGTGACACGCCACGCCTTCTAGTTAATCCAGTAAAGCTTCTCACAGAACCTACTCTTGTAAATTATCTTTTTTCAACTTTGGAGATAGGATAATAATTGTAACAACTGCTGATATAGTAAAATTATTTCTAAGTGGGCTTGGCCCCTTAGTTTTTCTTTTCTTGGATTTTTCACGTAAAAATTCTAGTGTCTCTCAAACTCTTCTATTGTATGTGCGAACCTTTTGTGCAATGCTAAGACATCGAATTCTCCTATTCTACCGACTCGAATCTTCCTACATGCAACAGTTTGGCGCCGTTTGTGGAAAAGGGAATCCCATAATCGCAATATATGTGAACACCTGCATTATGATCAATAAGCGCAATACTCGCAATAACAGAGTCTCCCGCTCCAACTCCCATCATTCCCGAAACCAATCCTTAAACCAAAGACTTCAAGCTTCTGTCTCATTTCTCCCTGATAAGCATTACCTTATCGACGAAGGTGAAACATGAACCTCTTTAGAAGATTGTGTCTTCCAATTTGAAGAGTCTCAAAATGAGATAATTCAACTTTTACGAGAAACACGATAGCCACTACTGCAACAAACATATATCTCTCAAGATCGATCATTAGTCAGGAGAGGCCAAAATGCTTACATTGGGTCTTTCGCCATCGGGTTAAAGTTGTTCGCTTTCATACCGTGATGTCAACCTTCTTGACATTATTATTTCTACTCAAATATCATGTGCGGCTCAACCGATCGCTAACCACAAACTATTGCTGATTGCTTGACACATTCTTACTCTGTTGATTCCACCCGTCATGTTATATGTGCGGAATTACAACATTTTTTTGTTTGGAAAAATATAATATGTCGATTTGTTCTTCCTGCAAAGATCATGAAGGCTGGACCACTCGCTAAATGGGTGGAGGCTGGATCACTCGCTAAAATGACGGAGGCAAATACTAAGTAATTTGTTTGGAAGAATATAATATATTGATTCGGTCTTCTTGCAAAGATCATCACTGATAATGGAACCTAATTTACTAGAAAAGTCTTTACGTCTTTTTGCAAAGATCTTCATATTCAGCTACTATATACGTCTATAGCCCTTCCTCAAATTAATGGATAGGCTGAAGCTATACAGGACTATACTCAAAGGATTAAAAATGCGCCTTAAGAAGACTGAGTGGCAATGGGTTGAGGAGCTCTCTAATATTCTTTGGGCTTACCTCACTACTTCGCAAACTCCGACTGGTGAGACATCATATAATTTGTGTTTCGGCACAGAGGCTATTATTCTATTAGATATTGGAATTTCATGTCTAAGAGTTCAATCATTCAATTATAATAACAATGAAGAAAAATTCTGACAGAACTTAGACCTACTCCTCGAAACTCGTGACATGACTATACTTCGAACTACTTCCTACCACCAAAGAGTAGCTCACACTTCAATAGAAGAGTGAAACCTCGTTCTATCTCTGTTTGTGATTTAGTCCTACGAAGTCTTTAAGCTGCTGGCAAAGGCCCTCAACGTAATAATTTCTCACCTCTTTGGGAGAGCCCTTATGTGGTTACCTCTATGATCAAGCTAGGAACATTTAAGCTCAAAGATCCAGAGGGAAAAACTTGCCTTGAACTTGGAATACGGATAATCTCTGAAAGTATTATCAGTGATTTTTGGTGCAAAAATATTACAGTCTTTATTTTATCTCGTTTGTCTTTTCAGCTCCACCTCTTGTCTTTTGTTAACTCTCTCTAACAAATTATCTCATTCCTCGCTAAGTTATCTTATGATAATATGATATCACCGACTTTATCAAAGTAATGAGTTTATGGTTTTTTCTTTCAAGCTTGTTGCACATAAATAATCTTCTTCATTCAATCCTCCCACTTGAAAAATGCACAACTCATCTTATGTCTCAGTCGGGGCATGCTTAATCCCAAGGGGATTTGATCTGACCTTTTCCATGCAGGTAAGACATCAAATAATATTTTGACTAATACTCAGGATAGGTCAAAAAGTCCTTGGTGGACTTTACACGACCTCTTATGTACAAGTTAGTGTCGTCAAATAATATTACGACCAATCACCTTGGATAGGTCAAAAAAAAAGAAGAAGAGCAAATCACTCACTCAAAATTTTTAGTTTATTAATGTCATTGACAGCTTTAATATGATGATATAAGAAAGAATTAAAATTTTGAATATAAGAGAAATAAAAAATAAACGAGAAAGAAATGCATACTCAATTGATATATATAATATTACATGATATCAATATCTTCCTCGTCGCTGAAAGATGCTCCCTTAAACTCACTTTCAACCCCTTCATCTCCTGAATCTGGCGAAGAGTCTTCAAATACTTGGCTGGGAGACAGATTCTCAATACTAACCCCAATTTTGTGATGTACTAAGCGAATTCTTTTTAGGAATCCTCGGATAAAGCCTTCCTCCAAACATTGGCCCTCTAAATCCTTCACTTCAACATCAAGATTATGATTATGAGCTTCTTGGATATGATTCTAGATAGCATCATGATAAGCTAGAAAGTTCTTAAAGTCTTCCACTGCCTTCAAGGATATGACATTTTCTTCCACTTCTAACATAATAAGCTCATTCTCAGAAAGATGATCCTGTAATGCTTTCTTCTCAATTTCAAGGGCCTTTTTCTCTATTGCAAATGCCTTGAATCTTTTCTCTTTCTGGCGAGTCTCTGCCCTCATCTCAATCAGCTCATCACGAGTACGCTCCACCTCCTGACGTTAGAGAGAAAGAGAAGTTGTCATGTTCGTCACCTTAGTTCTACACCCAATTAATTGATCTTTCAGAGCTGCCACTTCTTTGGCATTAGCACTCATTTTTCGCTTGTACTCACCTTACAAGTATTTTATATTCACAAATTTAGTATTCCACTCATCTAGAGTAACACCCAAGTGAGTAATAAGCCTTAATGTTTGAGATACCTGCGATCAAAAAATCACAAATATTAGACTTTTGAAATAATTCATCTACTCGTTGACGTCCAGTGCATATGTGCTTTAATATCTCCTCAAGAATATGCAGTTTTGAGGGACGAATCTCCCCATTATAAGCCAAGATAACTAAACTCTCGGATGTCAATTGGGGGAGAACATCTTATCCGTAACCTCCACTATTATTTGGCATAATACTCCAGCATGTCTTCTTTTTCTTTAGAGAAGAAGAATTGTTGTCACCATGACTTCGTAATGGGCTTTTTGAAATAATTCTGTGAATATGAGGAAACCTTTCACTATCTTTGCTTGATCTCTTCAATGGAAGAGCATGAGACCTCCCTGCCTGAATAAAAAGGTCAACCTTAAACATTCTATCTTCAACTATGTATTTATCAATGTGACATAACTTATGTTGTAAGCTTCCTATATCAGGAACATTGAGAGTTTTTAATATTTCATTCTCTTCAATCAGTAATGGATCTGAAAGGTCGTTCAATCTTCCCCATCTCTCAAGGAGATTTCACTCATTTTTCACAAAAAAAAAAAAAATTCTATCTAATTTTTTATACCTCCTTATGAAACACACCCCTGAGCATCACATGTAAATCTACACATTCTGCATAGGTACTTGATGTTCAAAGTCACACAATGCTCTCTAAAGAAGACGGTCAAATTGATAGTAATCATCAAAGCTCAAAATGAAAATTGTGATAAAGCTATACCGTATATTTTAAAAATCTCAATCAATTCAAGAGCCAAAGGGAATTGCAGTCTTGCGCGAAGAATCATCTCAGAAATAGTAATATATCTTGCGGAGGAAAATGTGTCCAATCAGACTTTTTGGCAACAAGAGCCACCAACTCATTAGAAAGTGAAATTTTCTACAGAGCACTATTAAACTGTCAGATGTGATGGTGGATGATATATCTTATGTAACTATCATGTTGTTAGACTTCTTCTGACCATCATCCTATAAAAATTCACAATAAATATGAAACAAAATAGAGGAGAGAGGGACAAAGGTCTGAGAAATGTATGATTGAAGTCATCTACCTCAATACTTATCTCCTAACTTTGTCTTTCATGGATAGTTTTGAATATATATATATATATATATATATATATATATATATATATATATATTAGTTCATAAAGAAGCTATCTCTTTTTTTTTTTATAATAATACGTTAAAATTATCTGCTAGATTTTTTGAGTTCTTCGAAGAATAGTTTCTAATCGATGCTTTCTCACCACCTTGTCATAAATATTATTATTATTTGCTGCAATATGTATAAATTTTTTGTAATATAATAGTTTTTCAAATATATAACTTATATATAAAGAAACAAAAAATAATAATTTAATGAAAAAAGAAAATAGACTAAAGAGACAAAAATATGACAATGTCAAATTAGATGTTTATAGCTTAACTGAATGTCTCTCTGTCTGCCAGCTCAGCTAATTTTTTGAAAATTAATTATTTGTTGTGAGCTTAATAAGTCAAATCATAAAAATATAAGCTAAATCATAATTTTTTTTTATATCATAAATTAGAAATTACACCTTTCTAAGTTATTCTTAGATGATGAGGGCAGGTCAGCTTGGTTGCTGACCAAGTAATTATGAAGATGAGGGTATATATTCAGCCTATTTAATTAGGGTTTAATTACGATTATAAAAATATTAGTATTTAGATAAAATAAGCTAGAATAAATTAACAAATAATTAATAATACTAATTAAATATTAGTGAGTTTTAAAACAATTAAATTTACTTGAGAGTTTAGTCTAATAAGTTCTAATAAATTCAAAATAATTAACGAATATATAATTAATTATAAATAGATCATTAGTAATTTTAAAAAATAAATAATAAACAAAAAAATCATCCTAACACAAATTAAATCTGAATATTTGATATAATTTTGAAGCATTTACAAGGATAGCACATCGTCCTTTTATATTTATATTTATTTTTTAAAATAAAATACACTCTTTCAAGCATAATAAAAATATTATATTTGTTGCGTGAAAAAAATCACAGGTAAGAGTAAAGTTTTCCTTCTTCTGGAGAGTCCAAAGACACATACAAGATTTAAAGAATAATAAAACTCTAGAATTTTACGTGGAAAACCTCAAAAGAGGAAAAACCACGCTAAAGAAATTTTCACTATGACCGTTTCAGAGTACAAGATCTTCTCGACACCGAGATTACGTAATCGATGTGAGAGTAACAATGTTGACGAGTGACGACAAGTTACGACGAATTGCCGACGTTAAGCCGACGACGGGAGGATCTGGCGTGATGACGCTACGATGGTGGTTGACGACCGCCGAGTGGCGACATGCGGAGGATCTTGAGCTTCTCCTCTCTTGCTTGCCTCCTTCTCCTTCATGCCTCCTCATACGAGGGGTTATTTATAGATTGGAAGAGTGCCAGAATACATACAAAATCCAACCACTCCTCTCCATCTGGACGGCTCATGATGATTCCCTCGATCATGATGTATTTTGTGCATTTGAATGCTCAAATGAAGTCGAATTGTAAGATCTTTGGCTTGTTGAACCGTCCGAGACGCTTCGATTTACTTATAAACACTTCATATTTGAGAGCTATTTAGGTGTTTAAGCGATATCCCAAAGTTTCCAAAGATATTTTAAGAGCTTGATCTGCAGCCAACTTGGATCAGCTTTTAACATCAAGATTCGTGCTTCGACTAATAGTATTTTAAGTGTCATATCAATATTTATAAATATTAAACTTTAAATATTAGATATAAAAATACTTTAAGAATTATGTATCATATATATAAATTTTCCTATAATTTTTAAGAACATTTACATAGATGACACATAATTCTTAGATATTTACATATCTAACACTTAAACTTTAAAACTTGCATATATATATATATATATATATATATATATATATATATATATATATATATATATATATATATATAACACTCAAATCTTCAATATTATATCAAAAATAATACCTTAATTAATTTTTTTAAGTAAAATGCACATTTCAAGCAAAAAAAAATGCTATTTTTATAAATAAATATTAGGTATGTAAATGCATAAGAATTGTCGGCTATACACATAAATTTCTCTAATTAGTATTCATAATAAATAGTAAATAGATGAACTCTATAAATTCAACTCTTTGAAAAAAAAAAGATAAATTTTGAAATTTCTGCACTCAAATATATTCTTCGTTTTAGAAAAGTGAAAAAAAAAAAAGAAAGATAATAAAAAAATCAGTGGAGATATAAAAAATTATATAGAATTTTTGAATTTGCGCTCACTGGCACGCATTTGTTCACGCAGGAGCCCGCGCATGAGCTCGAACCCAATGCTCGTGGGTCTCATGACTGGTCTCCTGACTGCTGAGCCGCCCTGCCCCCCACGCGCGGCGACTGTCTATCCCAGGGGCCTCGACGCCATGACCTCCTCGCGATAGCGCCGACGCCATGCGCACCACTTCATTGCACGTGCATGTGCGTACGCACTAAGTTGGTGACGCCCCTCGCTGGCTCGCCGTCTCGTTGTTCACGATTCGTAGCCTCATACCCGTGACCGGGCCTCTTACACCGCCCGCGGATCGTATTGCGCTTCGAAGATCTATTATCTCAAACTATATCTGACATAAAGATTAATGAACCTGCAAATTTTATTAACATTGAAGAAGTTATTAGTTTCAATTATTTGACATGTATTTTTGAATGATAGAGATGATATCATCTAAAAATAGGGGGCAACAGATATGTCATTGGAAAATCTCTTAGTTGAAGAGCGAATCTTAGTGTATGTGAACATCAGTTAGAATCAGAATCTTAATCTTTGAAACTCTCTTTTGATCATCATAGAGCTACTATTAAACATCTTGATAGATCGAGAGCAATCTGATTCTGAGTCCAGGCTAGCCCAGATTAAACACTCAAAATATAGTTGAAAACTTTGGGATATCAGTGAGATCCTTAAATAGCTCCTAAATATGAAATGTTTATAGTCAAAATGAGCGTCTTGACGAGCCGGATCTAACAAGCCTAAGATCTATTAATTATGACTTTATTTGAGCATTCAAATACTTAAAATACATATGATGATCAAATGGATCATTTTGAGTGCGTCTGATGGAGTTGTTTGGATTTTGTTTGTATTTATAGAGATGTCACTCCCATAATCTATAAATACTCTCTCATTCTTCACATGAAGAGGACAAAAACGAAAGAGATGAGAGAGCTATGAGATTTGAAGAATCTCAAAGTCATAATCGCATCGCCGACAACCGGCCACCAATGGCGCGCCGCCAGCTGCCATTCGACAAGCCACCGGATCACCGTTTGCTGTACGCCAACGCCGACAGAGGACATACTACCATCGACAATATCGGATCACGGTCGCCGCCACCGTTACATCGCTACCGCAACTAACCGCCATTCAACCATCGCCGATCGTCGTTGGATCGCCGATGCTACTTCAAACAAAGCCTTCTCTTCTTTGTTAATTAGTGAAGCTACTCCGACCTCTTGTAAACCATCCTTTTTCCAATTTTGGAGACAGAGTAATAATTGAAATAATTGTTGATATAGTAAAATTATTTCTAAGTGGGCTTGGCCCGTGGTTTTTCTCTTCTTGGGTTTCCCACATAAAAATTTTGGTGTCTCTCAAACTCTTCTACTATGTGACCGAAACTTTCGTGCAATGTTAAGACATCGAATTCTTCTACTCTACCGACCCGAATCTTCCTGCACGCAACAATATCTAATATATCTATATATTTATATTAAAAAAAATAAAATAAAGCCCAATATTAAAAGCAAATTAATCACTTCTATAATTATTAAAAGTCCAAATTATAATATTATTCTTTTAAGAGACAAAATTAGAATATTAATCATGTATATAATTATTAAGCATAAATTTTTTCTAACAAAGTATGAGGTATTTTGGGGCTTATTGTTTTAATATGCTCAACATTTTTTAAAGATTGATGTGCTTTTTTTTTGGAATATTATTGGTGGTTTTATATTTAATGGATTTTTTTTATGAATTTAGTGTAATTTTAAAGTACACATCTCTCATCAATATAGTCCTATTTTAAATTGTATCTTGAAAATTTTGGCCTTACTATATATGTTTGATCTCTTTTATTTTAAATTTTAGTTCATTACATTGTTTTCATTTTTAAAAAGCTTCCACACATTATTATATGTTAGTTCAAAGTATATATAATAATTATAAAGTATGAGATCAAAAATTTTAATGACTTAAAAAAGAAAAACATAATAAGAGTTTTATATATACCTAATATATCTATCTATATATTTAAATTTAAGTAGAAAAATTATGCCTAATATTAAAGGCAAATTGATCACTCCTATAATTATTAAAAGACTAAATTAGAATATTATTCTTTTTAAGTGACAAAATTAGAATATTAATCATTTATATAATTATTAAGCATAATTATTTACTAACTAATTTTATGGTGTGACATAGAGTTTATGTAGGAGGTATTTTTCGGCTTTTTGCTTTAATATACTCAAAATTTTTGAAAGATTGATGGGCTTTTTATTGAAATATTATTGGTGGCTTTATATTTAATGGATTTAATTCTTTACATTTTAATGAATTTAGTGTAATTTTAAAATACACATCTCTCATCAATATAGTCCTATTTTATAACTTTAATTTTTACATATATAGCACTTTAATCTTCAATATTACATCAAAAATATTATTTTATTCACTTTTTAAAAGTGAAATACATCTTTTTAAGCATAGAAAATTGTTAGATAAGTAAATATCTAATTTTAGGTATTAGATATATAAATATATAAGAATTATATGATATGTATGTAAATTCCTCATATATATATATATATATATATATATATATATATATATATATATATATATATATATATATATATATATATATATATATTTGTTTGTTCCAAATGGCTATTTTATCTTCAGAATTTTATATACCTACTTATTTATAAATTAAATAGCATATTTCGAAAAATAATATACCAAATATAAAATTTAGTCGTTAAATATGTAAAATAAATAAAAATTATGCTCTATATATAAATCTTCAAAAGAGAGAGAGAGAGAGAGAGAGTAAATTAATATTTAAAATATGTTCATTTGGGTTAATTAAAATCATTCAATGAATCGATAAAAGAAGTGAATGATGAAAAATTTTAATCGAAAACATAAAAAAAAATTAAAAAAAGGTCAATTTCAATGAATCTCTTATTCATTTTATATAAAATAAATTACAAAATAAATGATTATTGAGCTACTAAAACAACAAATTAACGAATTGTTCGAATAAGAATTAATGAAATAATCACAATAATAAATGGAAGAATTTTTGCGTTAAATTAGTACCGCCACCACGCCCCTCCGGCGAACTCTGACACCGCCGGCAAGTTCAGATCAAACCCTAAGCCCGTTCCGCAGCCCCCGATCGCCCCTTCGGAACCCGACCCGCTACCGGCGGCGCTTCCGATGGTTCCGTCGTAGTGCCTTCGCTTATGTCCCCCAAGCGCCTGTCCTGTCGGAAACGTCCTGAAACAGATCAAGCACTGGTGACCCTTCCCTCCTGCGACTAAAGCCGTCGACCCACCGCAGAGGCGATCGTCGGCGGTCGATGAGAGGGATTTTCGGTGGCTGGCCATGTGGCCGCCTAGGGCATGGTAAGATGCAAAGGACTTGCTGCAGAGTGAGCAGGAATGGCCGATATCCGGCTCGGCCGCTGCGGCGGCGGTGCGAGAGAGCATTAGGAGGCACTGGGCGATGCACTCATCGTCGGAGGAAAAGGATGAGTCGCGTAATTGGTGGTGGCGCTGGGATCGTTTCCTCTTGTTCGAGCGATTGAATTGCGTGGTCAAGAGGGAGTCGTCGGAGAAGGTCTCGGTGGTCGCCGGTGCCTGAGGGGAGTCGATCGGTTTTGGTTCTAGAGCTTCGACGTCCATGGATTTCGAAGCGGACAGGAGAGACAGAGAGAGAAAGAAGATTTCTTAAGAGGAGATTTTTGGGCTTCTGCGAGTGATGGAGTGGTGAGTGACCGCCATGACTTATTTATAGCGAAGGCCAAAGGAAGACGATAATCGAAAGTTTCTATGTGCTTCCATTGGTTTTGTTCAATTTAGTATATGTATAATATTAATATTTCATCTTCCCTTGTTTCTCTTAATTATACTTTGCATTTATTTTTTAAATTATTACTTAATAACAACAACAACAACAAGACTTTATCCCACTAAGTGGGGTCGGCTATATGAATCTTTCGTCTCCATTGTGTCCTACTATGTGTCAAATTCTCATTTAATTCAAGTATATTAAGGTTATTTTTTATACAACTTAATCGTCTTTTAGGTTTCTTACCTTCTTACAAATCTAATACATCTACTCTCCTAACCGAATGTGGATACACTTTATGTGATCAAACTATCTACTCTCTAATCTTATTCTGCCACCGAGTTACTCCAACTTTTTTAACATACTCATTTCATTTTATCTCTAAGAGTAAAGTCATCCACCTGAGCATCTCTCTAACACTTAACTTAGTCTTATGCTTCTCTTTTATTGGCCAACATTCTGCACCATAAGTCATTGCAGATCTTACCACCATCTTATTTAAATTATTACTCGAATATCAAAAATCATAATTAAATTCTAATTCATTATTTTCTACTTTTTTTATCAATTTCTCAATAATTCATAGATTCAAGAAAATAGTATCAGTGTTACTTTATATAAAATTTGAGTGATATGTATTTTGTGTTTGTTTGGGTCAATTATTATGTATGAGTATTATAGTTTTATTTATTTTAAAAAAAAATAAAATTATAAATTTTTAATAGTCTTTGCACTTTATTAGGTCAAGTTAAAAAAATTAATTTTTTCATCGCAAATTATTCAAAAATGATTTCTCGAACTAATACTTACAGTGCAGTATAAAAATACACCACCCCTCGAACGAGTCTTAATCATCTTAAGGTAATTGCACAAACTATATTTAAAATATTTCTATCAACAAACATATCACCTTCTTGCAACATATTAAAGCTATTATAGTGTTCTTCGATTTATATTAGTATTCAAAGTGTATGGTCCTCTTCATAAGAAATACTATAAGAACACGCTTCGACTACAATTAGTTTGTGCAATTACCTTAGGATTTCTAGAGGATATGGTGATTTTAAATAAATATCGTAGATATCTACTTATGGATGAAGGATTGATTGTTTAAACACTGAGATTAAGCCAGGAAAGTCATCATTAAAGGACTTAAACACGTAAATAATGGCTGGTGACTGTCAATTAAGGATGTGTTTAAGACAGCTTTTTGGTTGTTTTATTATTTCAAAAAGTAAAATAGTATCATTTAGCTACTAACTTTTTAGCTGCTTTTCAGAAAATTTTGGGTGAAAAAATTATTTTGAGAACCGGGGCTGTCAAAATGTGGTAGCTATGAGAAAGTTTTTTTTTGAATTTTTCAACAAAAAATTTTTTGTAACCCATAAAGCAGCTTTTTCAAAAAATTATTTTTTTCTCCACAGCAGCTTTACAATCAACTTTTTAAAATACTACAACATCCTCAAACAGACTCTAAGACGATTAGCCATTAAAGGAAGTTGTGGAATTAAGGATTTGGGTTGTTTGGTTTAGGGCTGAAGTTGTGGTAAATGATTTATTTGATTTCCACTATTTTATATGCTTATAAATTTAATGAATCAAATGTAAATAAGATCTTCTTCTTCATATTTGATTCAATAATAATTTGATAATATATGAATAAATCTATATGCATTTATATATTTGTATTTATATAATTATTATTATTTTGTATATGACTTTAAATTAGACTTTCCGATTACGAAGAACTCATATTTACTTGATAAGTTAATAAGTCGAATGCAAAAATAATAATAAATAAATAAATAATAAGAGAGAGAGAGAGAGAGAGAGAGAGAGAGAGAGAGAGAGAGAGAGAGAGAGAGAGAGAGAGAGAGAGAGATGATTTATGAGAAGCTGTGCAAAGGGGGAGTTAGTCAACGGTCAGAATTCAACAGTTTCAAAAGAACAATTAGGAATAATTTGATTTTAAGCCATTTGTCATTCTCTTAAAGATTCCAAAATTTCATTTATAACCTCAAGAGTTTCTTTTTTTTTATAAAAAATAATAATTTTTAGAAGACTGGCTCAAAAATATAAATCAGATCGTGCGGTTCTGATAGGAACTGGCATGAAAGCAACGGTGGTGATGCTCAGCCGGCTGATGCCAATTATTTCTAATCACTCTGCCGTCAGTTGACAAAAATTAAATTCATTATTTATACATATGTCATAAATATTATTATTATTTGCTGCAATTTGTATAAATTTTTTATAGTATAGTAGTTTTTCAAATATATATCTTATATATAAAGAAACAAAAAATAATAATTTGATGAAAAAAGAAAATAGACTAAAGAAACAAAAATATGACAATGTCAAATTAGATGTTTATAGCTTAACTGAATGTCTCTCTGTCTGCCAGCTCAGCTAATTTTTTGAAAATTAATTACTTGTGAGCTTAATAAGTCAAATCTTAAAAATATAAGTTAAATCATAATTTCATTTTTTTTTATATCATAAATTAGAAATTACACCTTTCTAAGTTATTCTTAGATGATGAGGGCAGGTCAGTTTGGTTGCTGACCAAGTAATTATGAAGATGAGGGTATATATTCAGCCTATTTAATTAGGGTTTAATTACGATTATAAAAATATTAGTATTTAGATAACATAAGTTAGAATAACTTAACAAATAATTAATAATACTAATTAAATATTAATGAGTTTTAAAACAATTAAATTTACTCGATAGTTTAGTCTAATAAGTTATAATAAATTCAAAATAATTAACGAATAAATAATTAATTATAAATAGATCATTAGTAATTTTAAAAAATAAATAATAAACAAAACAAACCATCCTAACACAAATTAAATCTGAATATTTGATATAATTTTGAAGCATTTACATGTGCTGTCATTCTTTTATATTTATATTTAATTTTTAAAATAAAATACACCCTTTCAAGCATAATAAAAATATTATATTTATAAATATTAAACTTTAAATATTAGATATAAAAATACTTTAAGAATTATGTTTCATATATATATAAATTTTCCTATAATTTTTAAGAACATTTTCATAGATAACACACAATTCTTAGATATTTACATATCTAACACCTAAATTTTAAAACTTGTATATATATATATATAACACTCAAATCTTCAATATTATATCAAAAATAATACCTTAATTAATTTTTTAAAGTAAAATGCACATTTCAAGCATAAAAAAAATGCTATTTTTATAAATAAATATTAGGTATGTAAATGCATAAGAATTGTGGGCTATACACATAAATTTCTCTAATTAGTATTCATAATAAATAGTAAATAGATGGAACTCTATAAATTCAACTCATTGAAAAAAAAAAAAACAAAAAAACTTTTGAAAGTTAAAATAACAAGTAAGAAATTGCTTAATAAATAAATAAATAAAAAGATTAGATTACAAGTCCTTAATGATACCTTATTTGTGACATGAGCAGCTGAAGAAATTAATAATATATCATATAAATTTTTTTTAAAAAGAAAGTTGAGCCATTTGAAGCACTGCGCTCAACCACCGCAGCAGACGCTTAGTTCATATCAAGCTCCGTTTACAAGGACATAAAGTGGCATATCTCCTAATTTCTCCCGGCCCTGCAGCAAATATAATGCATATATTTCTCAGGAAATTATAACAAAATCAAATAAAAATTATCAGGAAATTATAACAAAAATATAATGCATATATTTCTCAGAAAAATAATTATCATAGAATTTGAAATAAAAATTCTCCAAACACGCACAGTAATTTAGCAGTAAAAAAAAAAACAAATTCTGAGGGAAAACAAAGAAACAATGGCGTTCAATTCCTGTGAGTCACACACCCCTCTGCTTAATTGCTCGTTGATTTTACCACCATAAAAATAGAAAGAAAGCAAAACCTAATGAAAACTAAGAGAACAGATTTATATTATTGCTGATTTCTAAACAGCAATCCAAGTTAGTTCAGATCTCAAAGTTCCATAATGAAATCAATGTAAAAAAGCTTTACCTTTAGCTCTGGCAACTCAATGACGCAGGCACATTCAACCACCTCCGCACCAACACGTTCTGCAAGTTAAAATTCATTAATATACATTAAAATTTCACAGATGTGATATAAAACAGATACATTAAAGTTTGATTTCATGCCAGGTAAATTTATTGTGGATGCTATACATTTGTTGAGAGATTTGATGGAGAAATATAGAAAATGTAATGAGGATTTTCATATGATTTTTGTTGATTTAGAGAAAGCTTATGATACAGTTTCAAAAGATGTTCTTTTAGAGAGTTCTAGAAAAGAAACGAGTTAATATTGATTATATCCAAAATATTAAGGATATGTATACTAGAGTTGTTGTGTCCAACACAGAAGATTAACAAAATTTTTTTTCTATTTCAGTTGGATTACATCAACGATCGGCTTTAAACCCTTATCTTTTTTTCTTTATTTATAGATGTTCTAAATAGGCAATTTACAAGAAGATGTACCTTGGTGTATGCTTTTTGCTGATGATGCTTTTCTTGTTGATAAGACTAGAGAGAGAGTTCAAGAGAAACTTGAATTATGGAGGTCAACCTTAGAGTCTAAAGATTTTCATTTTAGTAGATCTAAAATTGAATATATGGAGTGTAATTTTCATTATATAAGTTCTAGTGGTGCTGTTATAATATTGGGTGACCAAGTCACTAAAAAGAGTAAACGATTCAAATATCTAGGTTCTATTGTTCAAAATGATTGTGAAATAGATGGAGATGTTATTAGTAGAATTCAAGTTGGATGATTGAAGTGCAGGAATGCATCTAGTCTGTGGTGTGATAGAAAAATATTGCTTAGACTTAAGGGAAAATTTTATGAGATGGTGGTAGAATGTTGGCCTATAAAAGAGAAACATAAGACTAATTTAAGTGTTGGAGAGATGAGGATGCTCGGGTGGATGAGTGGCTTTACTCTTAGAGATAAAATGCGAAATGAGTATGTTCGGGAAAAAAAGGAGTAGCTCTAATGGCAGATAATATAAGAGAGTCACCTTAGATGGTTTGGCCACATAAAGCATCGGCCGTCCGATGACCCGGTTAGGAGAGTAGATGTATTAAATTTGACTTATGTTAAGAAAGGTAGAGGTAGACCTAAAAGAACTTAGTTAAGATGTACAAAAAATGACCTTAGTTTATTAGAATTAAATGAGAATTTGACATATAATATGACACAATAAAGAAGAACGATTCATGTAACCGACCCCACATAGCAGGATAAATGCTTGTTGTTGTTATTGTTTAGAAAATTTTGTGGTGAAAAATTATTTTTGAAAATCAAAATTATTAAAATATTGTGGCTATCAAAAAACTATTGTTTTAATTTTTTTTTAAATATTTATAACAGCAACAACAGTTTTTCAAAAGATTATTTTCCTCATTGCAATTTTACAATCATCTTTACAAAAAGTTGCAGCTTCCCCAAACGGATCTTAAATCTATTCCTATTGGTATAACTGCTAGGTTTATATTGGTTTATGTCCCTATAGATAGCTGCAACTACACTTATCTGATTTCAAATGTTTTTTTTGGCTATTGGTTTTATAGCATAAGTTAGTAATGTTGTTTAGCGAGTGCGGTTCTTATGCGGTTAACCGTTGGTGTAGCCTTGAGATTCCTATAATTGTAGCAGGCGATCCTCCTTAGTTTTGTGTGTATCTTATTACCCTGTGAAGAAGTTTTACGTGATTATTCTGCCAATTTAAGTGGTGTTATATAGAGATGCACATCTACTTGGCGATAGTTGTAATTTTTGTTAAGCTTTATTATGCCAAGAACTGTGTGATGCATATCAAACGTTAAATTCATAAAAGCAAATTTTTTAAGCTAAACAGACTTGATGTTGATTCTAGGGTTTGCATTCATCAAAAGTGCCAGTCCTATATGCTACAACAAGTAAATTGGAAATTTGATAATTTAATGATTGTTTACTTTAATTGTTTTACTTTGCATCTTCATGAGAATGGATTCCCTAATTTGGTTCACCTATTGTCTGCTTTAATTTAAATCTAACCCTATTAGTTAAGCTGCAAGGTTTCTAACGACGTGTGTTCTTATGTATGGAGGCAATTAGACTTATCTATCTGACTTCAAGAGTTATTTAATTATTGATTTTGCTACGATTTGGTTATTAGCATATCTTGTTTAGGGTTTAAAGAAGTTCTACATGATTACAATGCCTTTTTAAGTGGTCTTCCCAAGCGATGCATATTTATTTAGCGGACAATTCTGTTGAATCTTATTTATTAAGTGGTCTTCAAGGATTTCAATTGAACCAAGTACGACCACACCGGCACTAGTGCACCGGATCCCATCACTCAGAAAGTTAGCGTGCTTTCAGGAGATTAGGATGGGAGACCTCCCGAGAAGTCCTCCTGTTGCACTCCTTTTAGAAAATTAAAGAATAGAAAAAAAAAGAAAAAAAAAAACTATGAGGTAGCCAATTATACGGATTGATGCTTGTAAATATCAAAATCTAAAAGCCCGATTGGGATCAATTTTGTTTTGTATTTTGTATTTTCATTTTTATGTTACTTTAAAAAGTATGTTTGTTTAGTATATTTTTAAGTTTTTTTTTTTTATTTTTGAAAATAAATCACATTATTTTTAAAAACACTAAATATATTTTCTAAATATTTTAACTACACTAAAAACAACTATCACATCTAAACATATTTTGTTCAAATCAAAGCGCATATACAAAAAAACATAAAAATAATAGAAGCATTTATATACATCGCATATAATTCTTATATATTTACATATTTAACACCTAAACTTTAATATATATATATATATATATATATATATATATATATATATATATATATATATATATATATATATATATATATATATATATCACTCAAATCTTTAATATTACGTCAAAAATAACACTTTTATTAATTTTTTTAAAGTGAAATGTGTATTTTTAACCATAAGAAAGGTGCTATATTAATAAATATTAAATTTTAGGTGGTAGATATGTATATGCATAAGAATTGTGTGCTATGTATGTAAATTTTCCAAGAAAGAACGTAAAACAAAAAATAAAATTCATCCCTAACAGATCCTAAGCCTCTAAAATATGTAAAAGAAGCTTTGGCTCAATAGAAAATTTTCAGTTCACTCTAATCTAATGTATACTTTTTTGAATGTTGATTCCTTATAGTGTGGCGTAAGCAAGATTGCCGATTTTTAGGGGAAGTCATTTCCTTGTATTCTGCGTGCACCCTGAATTTTTATATTTGGTGATATTTTATTTCTTCTATTTAATTTAAGCTTATTTTTGCAAGTGCAATTGAATTTAGTTAAAATTGGTATAGTTTCATTTTATAATTGTAGTAAAATTCTTAATCATAAACTTTTATGATTCAAAATTTCTCATGAAATTTTTTGATTTAATGTCTTTAAATTATCATTAGGGAAGAATTTTGTGATATTTTTGTTTCCATCAAAATAATGATTATCTACATTGATAGTATTCAAATTGTGAATTTTAACTCATGATTGCTTGAATTTCATTCAAGAAATCATTACTTGTATCAGGATTTATAGGCCCTAAGATTCACTGCATCAAAGAGACAGGATCAAGAAAATCTTTTGGTGGCAAATAAAATCATTACAAGTCTGCTTGGAGAACTATTTTAATAATGACAATTAATGAAATTCTGGATGTATCATGTGAAAATGAAATCCCTAAATATCCTGTACATGTACATATGGTTATGCACTCCAGATATGATTTAATTGCGACATAGCTTGAGTAAAAATCTCTATAAAGTAATTTTTAAATCAATTAAAGCAATTTATAGAATACACACAAGAGAAAATCGTAACTTTAAAAATTGACTTTTGAAATGGCTAGAGAAAAAAAAAATGAACTTAGACTTCAAATCCAAAAGCTAAAATCTTTTGTAACCAATGAACATGCTGGAAACTTAGTCCAAAACATTTGTATTTTTTTCAAGTTAATGACCATTAAAATTGAGAAAATTTAGTCCAACACTTTTGGACTCTAGACGTAATCTTCCCCCAAAAAATGCAGAAGCTGATTAGCATGAAATTGAAAATATTAATGCAACTTAAAAGGAAGGTAGAGTAATCTACCAAGTAGCTTGATTGCCGCGCATAAGGTTCCTCCAGTTGCAATAAGATCATCAATTACAATAGCCCGATCGTTAGGCTGAACAGCACCAACATGCATCTCGATTTTATCCACACCATATTCAAGCAAATACTCTTCTGAAATGACTTCACCTGTGAAAAAACATAAAGATGATCAACAACTAAGGCTCGTTTTCAACATGGTTAAGAGTCCTGAATTCAGAAGAATGAAAGTCTCCAAACAGATTAGTTCAGTGATGAGTCAATATAAGGCCAAACAGAACTAGAAGCTCTCCATTGAAGGCACAAAACATTAAGAAGTTCTGAAAAAACAGGACTTCACAAAAATTTGTAACCATAAATTTTCAGTGAACAATCCCAAATATAACTTGTACGTACCATTCAAACTGTAGTGAACAATGGAAAAGACTTGTGTGTAAGATAAGGTGCATGTAGAATAAAGATTGAAAAGTAAGTGACTCAGAAACCAGAGACATCCATGCCGCTAAACAAATATTCTGAAGAAGGAACATCTAAATACCAATTGAATGCACCTATTATGAACTATTAACTTATTTTGTTCATTGAACACCACCAAAGGTCATTTAGGATGAAAGCATGCAGTTGGCACAGGTCAAGCAATAAAGATATGTAGTAACTTCCTTAATTAGAGATTAACCTATTAAATTCCACAGTACAAAAAAAAAAAAAAAACTCTTACAGCATTCTTCCTCATTAACTTCCAGGAAAACTAAAAAAAAGTGCACTTACAAAAACATTTTGCTTCATACGAATGAAAGTAATATGTTCACAGCTAACGAAAGGAATTAACCAACTAGCACACAAAGGCAGGCAGATCGCATCTGCCACAATCAGAGTCAATATACAAAGAAAAAAAAATGAATATCACATGATTATATTGCAACCAATATTAGTGGTGTCAGCTTGGGTTGACAAATTGAGTTTAGGTCGAACCCAAAGTTGACCCAACTTGAATATTCCTGACCAGAACCTAACTCATTTATTATTTAGGTCAAAATATTTGACCTGAATTTGACAAGTCTTAAAAAATTGGCCAACACCTATTAGCCACACTGCGTTAAGAATGGCCTTTGGGGGTTGGCTCTATCTCCAAACAAGATAAGAGAGAGAGAAAGAGTGAGATTGACAGTGAGAAAAAGAAAAAAACTGATGGGAGCTAGATAAAAATGGAGATGGGTAATATCAGCCCAAAAAAGAGAGAGAGTATGTGGCCTGGGCTTGCACCAGAGATGAAAAACTTGAAGTAAGAACATGTCAATTGGGGTTATGAAAGATGAAACTTCTTATTCTTCCTTTTCTCATTTAAGCAAGGTAAACCCCAACCTAATTTCATCTTATTATCCTAAACCTAACTTCATCTTATTTAAGAAGGATTGGAGGGAGTTTAATCTAATCAAGAAAAACATTTGTAATATGACATTCTTCATCTTTACTCTTTTTCTTAAGAAAAATAATCCCTAGCCCTAAAATTTTATACTTAATTAATTATATATGTTATGTGAAGTGGCACAATGAGCCAATAGAGAAAAAAGAACGTGTACCTCTAGCAATCAAAGCAAGAAGGAAGCTGAAAGCTAAGTAGGATGGCCATGAAATTTAATTAGCATTAGCATTTTGATTGATGGATTGTTTTCATGGATGAGACTATGTTATTATAAGTTTTGATTTTCAAAATTTACAAAGTTCTGAAATTTTGAATTACAAAATTTGTGTTTTAAATTTTCCATTCAAAAATTTGAATTTTAGAGTTAAATTTAAAATATCAAGGGAAAATTGTTTAAAATCAAATGAAAATTAGTTAAAAGAAATTTAAATTAAAATAAATAATCAATTTTCAATCAAGAGTGGCTAACTACAACATGTTTGAAGGTGCAGTTACATAGTGTAACAAGTTCTTCCTTCTCCACCACTCAATTGGCCGACCCACGCCACTTCATTTTATTTATTTTTATTGAATTTTTATCGTTGATGTAAGATGAAAATAAATGTTTTGTTTAAATGAAAAGAAATGATTGATGTGCATTTTTCAAATTTTAGTGGGTTTTATTCTAAAAGGAAGAGGTTGCTACCTTCCTTGGAAGGAATTGGCTAATTCTTTCAACCATTGTCACTTTGGTGAATGATAAATTGTATGTTTTACTTTAATCCTAATTACTAATTGCTATAAAAGTGTTTTCCTATCCTTCCACTACAATTCCATACCATTTCATTTGGAGGCTGGCGGCCATAGGGTGAACAAAAAAGAACTAGTCTTATTCTAGCCAACATTTGAGCATTTTAAGCACTTAAAAATTTGTGAAACACTCCAGATATAGGCTAGAAATAATCTCCTACCATTCACAAGTATTTCAAGGCCTTGATTCCATCCATATTTACCTCCACTAAACCAATAGTTTGTATATAGGGATCTAGACAGAGGGGTTTCTAACAAAATCTAATCCTAATCAAGACCCCCTAAGGCCCTCCTAAAATTATTTAAAAAATATGAAATACTTAAGAACCAATATAGACTCATTGCCCTATTTATTCCAAGTGGTTCTAAATCCTAAAGTTGCATAATTTTCCCACACCAACTTTTTAAAACCAAAAATTGAGTTTGGGGTATGTTCTTGCTAAGCTGATCCATTGCATGAAACTTAACACCACTTATCATAAAATTTTCCCAAGGCTTGATAATAATCCTAACACCATTTGGAAGCCATTCGAGCCCAACTAAACCACCACTCAAAGGCCAAACCTTATGTCAAATCAATATGTTTCTATATGACTAGAATCTAATCTGCACGAGTAATTAACTGGGAATTTTAAGGGTTTTGAGAAGAGGTTAACCTAAATCAATTTTAATGTTTATGTAATATATGTTAAAGGACTAACATTGGGCATTCAGTGTTTAACTTAACATCGCCATTTGTATGTTTATGCATGCAACCATGAATACTAATATTAATCTATTAAATAATAGTACAAAAGATCATAGGAAATCCTTAGAAGATCTCGGAGGCTGTGAAGTGGATCTTTTGTTATCTTAAAGGTGTTGTTGATATGAGCTTGGTGTTTTAGAGAATGAACAATGACAACAATTAATTGGTTGGTATCGCTACAATTTGGATGACAAGAGATTTTGTTGAGAAGTTATGCTTTCACTTTCTCGGGCAGTGTTATTAGCTAAAAGGCTGTTTTGCAGTTGATTGTGCATTTGCCAACGACAAATGTTGAGTGCATGGCAGTAATAGAGAGAGTGAAAGGTTGTGGCTTAAATGTTTGGTTGGAAATCTAGGATACGTGAAGGAGGTTACACCAATGTATTGTGAGAGCCAAAAATATCATCATTCACACAAAAAAATCAGATGTATCATGAGAAGATCAAACACAATGATGTGAGGTACGAATCTATTCATAAAGTTATATTATAGGGAACAACCATGTATAAAAGATTTATGTATGTAGAACTTGTCAGACATATGACAAATCTATCTTAGCTGACAAGTTCAAGTATTCTTGAACTTGATCAGATTAAAGAGTACTTGAGGTATGCCTTAGTAGGGACATGGTCGCAGGAATAATAGTGTAAGAGCTTGGCACCAAGTATGGCAAGAAAATAAGAACCAAGAGAAGAAATTGTCTTGCGTGACTCACCCTCCTAACTGAATTGGAAATATGGGTAGGATATGTTCGAGTGAAAGCAAGAAATGAGAAACACAAGCTCAGACGTGATATCTGATAATTCAATATAAGACAGTACACTCAAACATGTTTTTAGGTTAATCCTGTAAGAGTGGGGGTTTAGTATGGCACTCTGTTGTGAGGTCTTGGTTCAGCAAATGTAGAGTAGAGTGTTTTTATTAAGGAGAGACTTATAAGATTTTTCTTCTAGGTTGAAGGTGAGCATATTTTGTAATTACTCCAAATGGACTGAAATCATCATCGTAACTGCTAGATGCAGGAGATTTATCTTAACTTGTATCTCTAAACCAAGTTAAGTTTCTATCTCCCTTGTGAGGTTGATTTGTTCTTTGAGCTAAATCTAAAAATAGTCCTCCTACCTTTTGAATGTGATAAAGTTAGTCTCAAAGTATCACATTACTCAGAATTTAGTCCCTTACTACAAAAATGATCCAGAATGACCCCTCAAAGACTAAATTGGGATCAATTTTGTATCACTATTTCTACAAAAGGGACTATTTTGGATCAATTTTGTATAGTCAATGATTATATTGGAGAAATGTGATACTCTAAGATAAAATTAGCCACATGCAAATAATCAGGGGACCCAAACATCATCATCATCATAACCAGATAAAAGTACAGACCAATATTGGGTTTATACGTCAAAAGCCTGCACACAACTTCCCATCCATGGTATCGAATCATAGATCTCATTTATGGAATAGCTTACTTTTGAATTCCAAGCCAAGATTCGGGTTTGCACTTTGGGAACTGCCACATCAGTACAATGAGTTAAATCATTTTTGTTTAAAATATCAAAATTGACAATACAAACAAGAGATTTAACATCCTCTATTCTCAGCAACTCATTCCAGTACATCAGATTTAAACTTCGAAAACTGCCGACTTAGTACAATGAGGTAAATCATTTTATTGAAAATAGCAAAATTAGATAAGAGAAATATTAGATTTAACATTCCCTGCCCTAAACCATTCATATTAGATAAGGCATATGCAAGAGCTGTTTCAACAAGCAATAAGGCAGGACACTTAGGAGAAGACACTAGAAATTTACAGTGGAAATACTTGCCTTATTGTATATCCATATAGATCAAACAGTCTATGATACTTCTAACAAATGAAATTTAAAGAATAAACATATTACCTGGTAACTTTTTTGGCTTTCTCAAGGGTACAAACTTTGCTCCAATAGCCAGGGCAATGGGAGGGCCAAAGATAAAGCCTCTTGCTTCGACACCTACACACGTTAGATAATCATAATGAAAAGAAGCTGCACTAAATGGATGTTACGGAGCTCCATTCATTGTGCAATTAACAAGAAATTAGTTCAATAAACAACATGATAATTTAGGGTGTAGATTTTCAAATACAACTAAATACCGCAATGAATAAAATCACACAATTGGATTTGAAACTTACAATTTCAAAACACAACTAATTAAAACAACCATTTGTTTTATTTTGATGTCAATAAAAGAAAAAAAATAAGAAGTCCATGACAAATGATACTTTAATACATTTTAAAACAAGAAATTCATCGACAAATTTCAAGCCACTAACAATCATAATTAATCGGAATTGATATGAAAATTAAAAAATCAAATGTAACTAATTTGGTTAATATCACTTATGCTAGAAAAAACTAAGATCAAATTACGACGATGGAAAGAACAAACAAGATAAGTGATCAAAAAACATAAAAAATTCAGACCTCGCACTAGTACAAGTAGATGACTGCCTATGAAATTTAATAGTAAAACTTACATCACACTTGAAACAATTAGTATCCAACCATGCATATACAATTGAAAGAAATATAAAATCTAATTAAGCCTTAAGTTCTTTTTAATACATACATACATATAACCATCTATTCCTAAAAATCAATTGGCTTTCAGACATTTGAAACAAATTGTGCAGAAAGCCATACTCCATGCACTGAATTTAGTTCAAAATCAATGGCAAGATTGATTCCACAAATACACATGTTGATCTACTTTTTAGAGCAAGTTAACAACAAACCTAACCATTGGATATCCTATCATAGATATGAGCCAAGATCTCTGCTTAGTACCTTGGGAGGCACTAGGATCAATTTAGTATCCTTATGAGCTCCCATTATCTAGATTGTTCAAGCTGAGACTCATTAAAGCCAACCTAGAATGACCTTAGTTGTTTGGGACATTAATGGCTTAGTCAGAGTTGGACCTAGGTGATTACCACAAGGCATGTAGATCTTTTATACCATTTAAACCATATTAATCTGATAAGTCTAGTGATTTTTTTTTTCAGGCAAGTTTAACTCTAGATGGGTTTTCTTAGGCCTGGTCAAGGGACTCCCTTGTATTCTTATGGTTATAGACCCTTAGGTGATCTTCTCTATATGTATTAATGTTCCCTAGCAGACTAAGCACTCAAAATTCCTAGCCTTTTAATGGGTCTTAATAAGCCTAGTTGGAGCCTTTATCACTTGACTTGGAGGTTGAATCAACTTAACCTCACTCAAACATAACCTTAAAGTGACTTAACCTAGAATCTCCTAATTAACTTAAACCATCTGTTTTATAGTCATTTTAGCCACAACAACAAAAATTTCCTCATAGTCAACACCATATTTTGTTTGTTACCATGGATAACCAACTGCCTTATAACAATGCAAAGTACCATTAGAGAAAAACTTAATCAATCAAACCCATTTATAGCAAATGATTTTAACATTAGAAGGACAATGAACACAATCCCATGTATGGTTCTCATCAAAGGCCGAAAGTATCATATTGCCTCTTGCCAACAATTGCATTAAGGGTTCGTTTGGGACAACTTTCTGATTACTTTATTTTTCAAAAAAACAATCACAAGTATTAGCTTTTTGACTGCTTTTCAAAATATTTTGTAGTGAAAAGTTATTTTTAAGAACTAGAACTGTTAGAATATAGTAGCTATCAGAAAGCTACTGTTTGAATTTTTTTAAAAAGAAAATATTTATAACACTCACAGTAACTATTCAAAAAGCTATTTTCTCCAAAAACAGCTTTACAATCAGTTTTACAAAAAACTACAGTTACCCCAAATGGATTAGTAAACTCTAATTAAAAAGAAGGAAAGAGAGTAGAACTAAAGATAGTGCGACAATCATACTAATTTGGAATAATCACTTAAGTATTTTGCCAGCCGAGCAAATTTTGAAAGACCACTTTGATCGTTTTCCCTTGGCTATTGACATATTAACTTAGGAATTGCTTGGTGATAAATTATTTATCATAACTAGGGTCATGTCAATTGTATAATGATGAGAGTTTTGCTCCTAAGTGTTTGGTCTTCAGATGTCAGAGAAGCCCTTCGATCATGAAGTTTGGGATGAATGTTATGACGAGAAGTAAAACTTATTTGTTTACTATGAAGTTTGAGTGAACATTATATTCCAATAAATACTATACTAACCATTTCAAAAAATGACACAAAATTAATTTGCAAAGGGTTCAGTTGTTTTATTAAACCACAAAATTACATGTATAACATGAATTAAATGTATTAATCCTTGCAAAAGGAATAATATTTTGAGAGACCATAAGTGTTAAGAAGTGTTTACAATGAAGATGGCTAGCAAAAGTATTTTTTGTTGCAAATGGCCTTCGCAATGCTAGGATATGATACCCATAAAAGAGTGTATGTAAATACCCATTTATTATGGACCACTTTACTCTTGTCAAGACATGATAAGTTAGAAAGCTTCCAATTTGCTTATTTTAATAGTGATATTGACACTGTTCACTGTGGTGAGTCCTTTTAACCAAGTTGCAGCCACCGAGATGTTTATTTGGTGGATTATGTCAATGTTGCAAATCTCATTTGGCTTCCAAATGATGAATCTTTGAAGTTGAAACCTTAACATTGTTGTATTCTTCTACATTAATTTAGTGTCTATTCAAGACAACTGCAGCTATATGGAAAAGCAGTGATGGAGGTGTTGCAGAAGAAGCTACTGTTTGAAGCAGCTATGGTGGGTATACATTTTTTTATTAATTTTATAAAGTCAAACTACAGCTTTCTGACCACCACTGTAGGTAGCTAAGTCAAGTTGAAAAACGCAACTTTCTCACCACAAATTCCTCAAACAAGACCCGAACACAGTTGCCAAATAGCACTGCAGTGTGGTGCTGCGCCGCACTGCATCGCCACCGCCGCCCCAAACGCGCCCTTAATTGTTGCTGAGTTCTAATAAATTGGTCAATATTTTTTATTGCTAGAAACTGAGCACTTGCCTAAATGGACCTTCTAGGAAGTCTTGAGTAAGTGCAACTGAATAACTATAGGTTATAGCTCTTTGGCATGCGATATCTCATGCTCGAAGCAAGTAACAACGTGCAATGAGACTCATTTAGTTCTTGCCTCCTGATTAAAAGAGCCTAAGAGTTCTTTAATGGTCATTGTATAAAATATAATTTTGTGATGGAAAGCTGGTTAAATTCTAAGAAGGTAGTTATACTTTCATGAGGAAGTCACAAGAGCTGTTCTAATAGTACTTCCTTGAATGTCATAAAGAGTAGGTTGCATTTTAGCACAACGCTGATGGTGAGAATGGAGATTATCTACTTGAACAAGACAATGTGGTGGTTGGATCTAACTTTCCTCAAGAAGCTTCAAGAATCGACATCTTGAACTTAAGTGGAGGCTGAGCTTCTACAACTTGAACAAAAAAGGCTTTATTAGACCGAGTAAAGAATTTCTTGGGTTAGTGGGGATACGGAGATTCTATTGTTATTGTGCTTTCATTTTAACACAATGGTTTACCTCCAGTAGAATTTGGAGTGCCAAAACTATAACATTATTAATGATGTGCATAGTTAACCAAGTTGAATTCACAATAAGGATGAGAGAAAGAAGCAGCTTGCTAGAAATGCTTTGAAATTTATTATTGTTAGTTGATCTTAATATGATCAATGATCGATAAATCCTATTGCTCTGCTTATGAACATTTCTTTGTTTCATACACTCCATGGCTTGGTTTCTAAATCTGTTTATGGATTGTCCACAGTCACCACATTAGATCTAAATCTATTTATGGATAACACCAAAATCTTACTAATACGTAGAGATTGAGCCAACAAAAAAGAAGAAAAAGAAAATGCTAGAGAGAAGCTTTGAGAATATTGATAAATTTCTAACACAAAGTACAAGACATATCTGACAAGAGTAAATTAAATTAAGTTAGAACATGTTGAGCTCATCCTTTAATCCCCTAGTTATGTATTTAGGGCAAGATTTAATGCTACAAAAATGGATGCATTTGAGTAATGAAAATAAAATTATACAACAAAGCTTGATAATGATTGTTGTAAAATATATACATCTTGTTGGTTGATGGTTCCCTAAGTACTCGGATAATTCTTGATGAGTTTTCAAGACGAGGATGAGTTCTTAAGAGGAAAGATGAATTCTCTGGTGAGTTCACTCTGAGTGGGCAAGTAACTTCAGAGAATTTAGCGACTTCAGTTACTAAGTTTGCTTGGCAAGTTCTTCTTTTAGATTTCTAGTTTTGGGTAACGCCAATATACTTAAGGGCGAGTTGATTGGCGACTTTGCAAGAATGCTTCTTTAGGCGGGTTAAAGTTTTTGGCAATTTGATGCATGCATTCTCAACTTTGGAACTCGGTTCATGTTAGCAATATAATTTAAGTGACTTGATCCAGATAACTATGGGTGAACATACTCATTTACCATGATCTAGGATCCGGCCCTTCAATTCATTTCCCCACCTTATTTAATATCCAAAATACGATAACTCTTCAATCATAACCCGGCAAAGCATCACCCTTCAAGCTTACAAGAAATTAAAAAGAAAAAAAATTCTATCCGCAATAACTAAACAAAATTACCAGCAACAACAGAAATCCGCTGATCCCTATACCTCTCCACGAACAAATCCACAGCATCCCCAAACGCCTTGGGATCAAGCAGCAGTGTCGTGATATCCTGAAACATAACCCCTGCATCCCGACCAAAACCGCGCATGAAAACCGAATTGAACCAGCAAATTTGAAAACGAACCCTAACCTTCAAAAAAAAAAAAAAAATGATCACCTGGCTTAGGAAAGTTTGGGATGACGCGGATCGAGGACGCAATTCTTGCTATGCGGTTCTTCTCTTCTAAAGACGACATTGGCCTAGTCGATACGCCGGGGAGACGCCACCGAGTACTAGGGAAAGAAAGGGAAAATCGGCGAGAGAGTGGAAAAGAAAAGGGACCAGAAAGGTTCGAGAGAGAGAGCGAGGGATTTCTAGAAGATGGAAACGAGAAGCTTGACATGCGCCGACGAGGTCAGGTCCGGCGGCTCTCTTCCAGCGTACTGGCAAGCTTGCTCGGGTACTATTTAGGTAAGGATGACTCATAGAAATTTTATGCCCGTAGTTGCGCGAGGCTTCAGACCGAGGAAGGTATATCTGAGGTTGTTAGTGAAGATGTTATTCCATTAGGTTAATTTTTATGAAACATATTGAAAAAATTCTGCCAAGATTTTTTTTACTCATTTGAGGTTATTTTTCAAAAAGTAAATTGACGATATTAACCTGCATGAAAAGGGTCGAATCGAATTCATCAAAGATTTTTGACCCATCTAAAGTTATTTATCAAAGTATTACTTAATAATATTAACCTGTATGAAATATGTGTAATCGAACCCGTTGAAGATTTTTGGCGTGTCCGAGGTTATTTGTCAAAGTGTTACTTGATGACATTAACCTGTATGGAAGAGGTCGAATCGAATCCACTAAGAATTTTTGACCCATCTGCGGTTATTTGTCAAAAGTGTACGATAACATTAACTCAGATGAAAGGGGTCAAATTAAATTTGTGAAATATTTTTGACCCATTTGAGGTTGTTTGTCAAACTGTTACTTAATGACATTAACTTATATGGAATCAGTCGAGTTAAATTCGCAGAAGATTTTTGACTCATCCGAGATTGTTTGTCAAAGTGTCACTTAGTGATATTAACTTGTACGAAATTGGTCGAATTAAATCTGTGTAATATTTTTGACCCATCCGAGGTTATTTGTCTAAGTGTTACTTGATGACATTAATCTATATGGAAGGGGTCAAACTGAATCCACTAAGATTTTTACCCATATGAGATTGTTTGTCATGATGTTATTTGATGATGTCAACTTGTATAGAATAAGTTGAAAGTAATCCACCAAAAATTTTTGACCTATCAAGTTGTTGCATATTGATGACATTAACTCAGATCGGCCTAATCAATCCCCTAGAATTGATTATACTCTGATTGAGATGAGGTGATTGTCATGTGTATCCGAATCGAATATGAAAATTTGATTTGTGTTTAGATCGTTACTATACTTTCGGGATCAGAATTATAGTCTTTCCCAATAAGTAGAAGTCTAGTTGAAGACTGTATGAAGAATTTTAATCTTGCCCAAGAGTTTCTTATGACATCTTATATATTTGTAAAAAATATTTTCATATTGTCTTACTCATAATAAATCTAATATATAAAATTAGATGATAGAAGAAGCGAGCTTTATAATCATAATTATACCAGAATATCATCATTTGAATGTTACAATCGGAATTGCTCTCTGATCTTGACTTGTTTATCTTAGGACTGGCCAGTTCATCAAAGGTATGGATAAATCTCTTTGGGAGGGAGTAGAACCAAGTGTGAGCCTGACCCTTGAGAGTGATTGGAAAGACCTGACAAAACAGTGTGTCAGGAGCTCGTTGAATGTGCATGATGGTTTTGTAATGATCAATGTGTTCATATGGGTCGGTTGTCACATCATAGGAGTCCATGCTTGGAAATTTGAAACCTACGGGAATAGAATGTTGAATAATTGCTTCAGCTAAAGGTGAAGACTCATGATAGCCGCGGTGAGAGAGAAGATGATTTATATCTTTAAGGTGAAATTCTTCTCGCATTAAGTATTGTAATTCTGCACGTATAACATGACGGGTGGAATCAACAGGGCAAGAACGTGTCAAGTCACTGGCAATAATTGGTGGGTTAGCAATCAGTTGAGTTGCAAGTGATTGATGAGTAGAACTAACAATGTCAAGGAGGTCAACATCACGATCTAGAAGCAGAAAAACTTCAGCCTGATGGCGAGAAAGCCATGTGTCAGCATTTTGACCTCCTCTGGCTAATGATCGATCTTGGGGGAGATGCGTTTGTTACAGCAGTGGTTATTGTGTTTCTCGTAAAATTTTAATTATCTCATTTTGATACTCTTTCATTTGACGAACATGATCTTCTAGAGAGGTCCCTGTTGCATCTTCACCAATAAGGTCAGGTATATCAGGGGGAAGTTAGGCAGAAGCATGATGTCATTGGTTTAAGGATTGGTTTCAGGAATGATGAGAGTTGGAGCGGGAGGCTCCATTGGTGCGAGTATTATGCCTGTTGGCTATAATACTGGTGTTCACAGAGATTGCGACTGTGAAATTTCTTTCCCACAGACGATGCCAAACTATTATGTGCAGGAAGATTCAGGTCAGTAGAGTAGGAGAATTCAGTGTCTTAGCGTTGCGCAAAAGTTTCACACACACAACAAAAGAGTTTGAGAGATCTCAGGAGTTTTACGTGAAAAACCCAAGAAGGGAAAAACCACGAGGTCTAGCTCACTTAAAAAAATAATTTAACTAAATCAGCTTCTGTTATAATTATTATATTTTCTCTAAAGTTGGAGAAAGATAGCTTACAAGAATAAGTTTTGTGATAAGCTTCACTAGATTAGCGACGAAGGCATTGCTTGAGGCGGTAGTCTGATGTTCCGACAAAAGCTTTCGAAAGATGGTTGGCGTTGGTAGTACCGGCAATGCCAACATCGGTTAGTGGTGATCCGGACCATCTGACGCGGCGGTGGTCGCAACGCCGAACCAAACCGAGCCAAGATCTCGCTTGAGCTCTGAGCACTGAGCTCGAGCTCATTTCGATCTTGTTAGTTTGCGTTCGAGCTCGGTTCGTTTAGCAACTGAGATGTTCAAGCTTGATTTAAGATTGATTTGTGTTTGGTTCATTTACAGTTAATCGAGCTGTTATCGAGTAGCTTGATTGGAATTATAAACGAGCTTAATCGAATATCTTAATGAGCACTATTATCAAGCCTTATTGAACAATAATTAAACAAGCCTTAACGAGCCTTAATGAGCAGCAAGTAAACGAGCCTAAACAAGCACTAAATAAACAAGCCTTAACAAGCACTAAATAAACGAGCCTTAACAAACACTAAATAAACGAGCCTAAATGAACTAATAAATGTGCATAAACAAGCATTTAACAATCATGAATAAATAAACAATATAAATTTGTAAAATAATTATAATATTTTTAAAGAATTAAAGTGGGCAAACCTGAAAATTTTGTTGAATCTGCTGGCTACATACTATAGTTTTATTTTATTTATGTAAGAAGAATTTTTTTTTGCATTCAAGAAAAAAAATACAAAGTCCAACAGCAAAAGAAGATATATAATAGACTAAAACTAAGTACAATAAAATAAATTTATATTAACTAACTGTCCAACAGCAAAAGAAAATGAAGGAGATAAATTGCAACAAGATGGCAAGGCCAACCAACTTAATGAAGGTAGACATAACCCAACTCTTTGAGCTGCAGTTGCTAGTTGCTGTAAGTTCCATCCTTTGGTTCCTAAAATTATAAACACAAGAATTATGTAGGAAATTATATAGGAAATCTGAAGCAGATTATCATCTTGTGAGTAGTATAACAAGTAGTATAACAAGCAGATTACCACCTTTTTTGTTTCTCATTTTAGAGCTCTGAACTCAAATAAGTTCAATGGAAGAATACCTGCTTCAATCGGCCTGCTCTCTAACTCAAAGATGTCAATAAAGAGTATTAAAATGCTGCATTAATACAGAAGATTTAACCAGTTGCAAAGTTCAATTCTCCAGATCTAAATCGTGAAAAAATAGAATTATGGCAATCAGAATTATACAAAGTTCAAGCTCAGAAATGCACCAGTTAGCAAAAAATAGAAAATACCAAGGCAATCAGAATTATGGAAGTACAATCAAGTGATCAACCAATATTGGCTCGAGCTCAGATAAAAAATTATGCATCACATAGTAGCTACCATCAACTCTAAAAGAAAGGGCAACAAACATTACATTGAAGATCCAAATCCTATAGAGTAAGTACCATCACAAATGCATTTTCATAGGACCTCAACACAATGGCTACCAATACTTAGAGAGAAGGGATACTACAAATTAAGCTTCACATAATAGCTACCATCAACTATAGAAGAAAGGGCAACAAACATTACATTGAAGATCCAAATTCTATAGAGTAAGTACCATCACAGATTCACAAATGCATTTTAGCAAGACCTCAACATAATGGCTACCAGCAATACTTAAAGAGAAGGACAACTACTACTATAGTACATATCATTCATTACAACAATGACTCTCAAATAGAATCTGAAATATCATCATTGCTTTCATTGCCAATACTAGACCAATACTATTTCAAGCATACAAGAATAATGTAAACATGCATAAATAAGCATCTAGCATTCATGAATAACAGAAATTTATAAAAATTAATGTGCATAAACTGAAACTGCACTAAAGGTCGAAAGCTTATGCTAAATGCTCAAGAAGACCATCTTCGATATGAAAAATAAATACTAATCTTATGACATTCAAGATTTCATAAAGAGTTCAAGAGAAAAGATAATAATACATCAAATTAGTTCAAATTCAGTAGAGTTTCATTTCAAAGTTCCAAATATTGACTCCATAACATCCCAAGGTAAAAGAACTTCTTTCAACTTCTCTTTGCCCTGTACAACATAATTTACATATATATTAATGTCAAAATAGCTAAATTTGTAATGCATAATAAATTAAATTTAGCCACTAACCTTTGCCTTTCTTTTAATTCCGTAGAAACTACGATACTAGTCACTCTCACATAATAAATATTGAACTGTTTCCATACCTAAAGAAGCACAATATTGATCAATGACTCTACCACCTGCACTAAAAGTTGATTCTGAGGCAACTGATGTTATTGGAATAGAAAGTATATCAGAGGTCATCCTTGATAAAATACGATATTTAACACTATTTGCCTTCCAGCAACCTAAGCAATCAAAGTTATTTGAGTTCTCATTCTCAATGACAACCCCATCATCCAAATAAACATCAAGCTTAGATTTAACTGTTTGATTAGTGTAATCTGTTCTGATGCAAGTCTCAGACTTCCTCTTTTCATATACTGGCCTCCCTTTAAAATTACAAGCACTTTCCAGAACACAACTTGATTCATCTTCTAGACCAATCTTATTTGCATTACTAGCTCTATAATCCTCAACATACTCATTATAAAGTTCATATAAATTTTGATGTACCTCACCAATGTGCATCTGTGCAATTTCTTCAGAGTACATAGAGTTGAATGCAAAATTTATCATATTCATTTTATTGTGGGGTCTAAAACAGCACCTACTGAATTAAAAGATTACAACTTTCCCAATCTTGTCAAATTTTCCTTTCATCAAATTGTCATTTTCTTAACATGTGGGTTCCCACTAAGAGAATTGTCATCCAACATCTCTTTGATCCCCCACAATTCTGACAAAAATAAGTTAGAGGTGGGATATTCGGAACCCATGATAATTAAAAAATTAAATTAATTTAAGTGACTATAAAGCAAATGAGTTGCAGTAATAATTAGAAAATATGCAAAGTTTAGAAGTAAACCTGATATCAATTCTGTGGTTTGACTAAAAAGCTCAAGAAAAGAATAAACATCCTCTAATTTTGCCCAATCGTCTGACTTGGGCATAAAGTGTAACACGGATCTCTATCTTGAAACCTTGGGAAAACCTCCTTGAACTCTAGTGCAGAAGATAACATTGCATAAGTAACATTCTATCTAGTTACACAATCTAAAATCAATTTTTTTTAGGTAAATGCAATTGTTGAGCTATCTCACTGAACATCACTAATCGTTGCTACGAAGCGGTTACATATTTGACACTATCTCTAACCAAATCAATTGTACTTTTAATTTCAAAAATCTCATCTTGAACTAACAAATTCAAGATATGTGCACAACAACGCACATGAAAAATTCTTCCACCAAGAGGAAGTTTCTTATGAAACTCTAGACTAGCTTTCAACATATTGACCTTCAATGTATTATATGCTGCATTATCTACTGTTATTATTGCAACTTTATTTTCAATGCCCCAATCCTTTAAACACTTATACAATATGTCATGTATGTTTTTCTGACAAGTACATCAACAAAATTAAATACTCTTTTTTGCAGATTCCAATCAAGATTATAAAATGACATGTCAAGACCATATAATGTATATCTTGACGATTTTCATGATCGTCGGTCACTATCTATCCTATCTAATAAGTGTTTCAATCTTTTTTTTTCAATTTCATAACTTGCTACACAATCATTTCTCACTACATTCTGTGAAATCCTTTTATAATGTGGACTAGCAGCTTTCATGATAATGTTGAATATCTCATATTCTACAAATTTAAATGGAAACTCATGTACCATTATCATATGAGAAATTAATTCACTTATCCTAGCATGATCATATCTCCAATTAGTAACACTACAAGCACTCACAGAGTTAATAATACATGCAATCATAGGTGGTTGAATTGAAAGATTAAGTTGCCCTTCAGGCTGCACCATCCTCCTACCACAATGAAGCAAAAATGTCGCTTATGTAGTACCACCTTAGCTCTTTGTAGCTTATGCTTACAATGATTACATGTAATTCTCTCGCATACCATCATTGAGTTTGATCAAAGTAAAATCATTCCATATTGATGATATTTTTCTTCTTACTTTTTTTAGCAAAAGGACTTTTCTCTATCTCGACAATCAATTGGCACAATTATGTTTCTCATAGGCATCTCTACTACTATTGGGCTCGATGAGGACCTTACACTAAACTCTCTCATAGGTACTTGTATAGGACTAACAGTAGGTCCTATAGGACTGACATCTTCCTTTGATTGACTAGAAGACATACCTTTAATATAAAAAGTAAACAAAGATGAGGATTTAAAAAAAATGACATAATAGTAAAAAAAATTAATTTCATATAGTTTTATCTCAAAATGATACCTCAATTGGGATTTTAAAAAATGGTTACAATCACAAAAAAAGGGCTACCAACCTATATAACAGAAATTTTGAGTCCATTCGAGATTCCACACAAAAGGGGGCCGAAGGTAGCCACCAACAACCAAAATCCAAAAAAAGTCTAATCCAAAAGGATCAACAAAGAATCAGCCAGTACACTATAAGGCTCTAGCATATTGTACAATAAGCAGGAAAAGAGCAACAAGGAAAAAACTCAGCCAAGCAAGATTCTAAGGACAACTAAAAGTCCTCCAACCAAACTAGCTAAGTAAAATAGCCATAAGGCAACCACTAGAGAATAGCTCATTATAAGTTCCTAACAAAGAAAGCCTTTCCAATAGCCAAGAAAAAGTAAAAAAAAAAAACCAACAAAGCACCACACAACAGAGATTTAAAAGAAGCTCGACCATCATAGAAAGGCAATACCTATAGCTAGCTAGGATGAGTCAAAAACCAAACTTATCCACCAGCAACTAGAATAATAAGGTAAATAACAACCACCAAGTCAAAAAAAAATTAAGCCAACACAGGCTGAAAGATTGGAATCAATATCACAAGGTAATAACCACAAAATTTATTAGAATTGGTCATAGCAACAACCATCTCAGCATCAGAATCCAAGCAAATATTAAAAAAAAATTTGAGTCCATTCGATTATTTACAAAATTTTGAGTCTACCAACTGAAAAGCACCACAACCCTGACCAAAATGCAGGACCATAACCAAGTAAGAGCCGAAAACACCACTAACCAAATAACCACCAACAACAGAACCTAAAACAGCCAACCAGAAGACAAATTGAAAGAGGGAAAGGCCGAAATATGCAACAATATAGCAAAAGAAGCTCATTATTACCCATGTGATTAGAATTAGTCATAGCAACAACCATCTCAGCCAAATAACCAAATAACCACCAACAGGTTACAGCAAAACATAAAGGAGCCAATGATTGCCGAACAACAGAAGAAAAAATTGAAAGAAGGAAAGACCGAAAATATGCAACAATATAGTAAAAGAAGCTCAATATTACCCATGTGATTAGAATTGGTCATAGAAACAACCATCTCAGCCAAATAACCAAATGACCGCCAACGGGTTACAACAGAACATAAAATAACCAATGATTGTCGAACAACAGAAGAAAAATTGAAAGAGGGCATAACTCAAAGTCTCAAACTGTCAAACATAAACTTAACATTGCCGAACAAAAATTCCTCCGAGCCTCCACGATTTGTCAAAACAATCAGAAATTATTTAGGGCATAACCGAATAACCATAAACAATGACATAATAGAAATAAATCAATCAAATTTCTCCACAAAGATTTTCCTCTCATTATTTAGAGTTCACGACAGTAAATGACACGAACATGATTCCTCTCATTCGTCGAACTCCGACATAAACCTAAACCGAAAATAATAAATCACTTACCTTGACCACAAAATATAGCACAGTCAAACTCTATCAAGAATCCAAAATCTTTCTCTTCCGCGTTTCTGGGTTTTCGAGTTGGGGAAGAACCGAAAGGAAGAGAAATGAGGCGACTGTAAGGGGAATTAGGGATAAATGAATAAAAGCCTAAACCGCTTACTTGCTTAGGGTTATCATATCGCCTATCAGGATCGGCCGTCCATCATTAAGCGGACGGCAGATTGAGCAACGAGCGCCAAACCGACTTGAGCGATCGAACGGACGAATCCAGAGAACCAGGCTGACCGGATCAGGGTTAATCGGCTGAATGCTGATTAATGTATATTATGTAATATTAAAATTAAAATTAAGAAATTTTTATTACAATTTAAAGTTAAGAAACTTTTATTATATAATATTAAAATTAAATTCATATAAATATACATATATTTTATTTAATTAGTGTTTACATTTTTTTATAAATGTTAAATATTTTTCCTAAACAAGTTTGAGCTTGTTCGGTATGTACATGAACATTAAACGTTAGCGAGTATGTTCGTGAACAGTAAACGATATATTGTTCACGATCATAATCGAGCCTTATCGAGCTTCTTAACGAGCTTGTTCATGAACATTAAATGATAATGTTCACGATCATAATCAAATCGAGCTATGAGTTGTTCGAGCTTGTTCATTTATCAATCGAGTATTCATAAAAGTATTCAAGCTTGTTTGATTAATTAAACAAACGATCTTGAACGATCTCTTATCGAAGCCAGCTCGAGCTTTCGATGCTGACCCCTGGGCGGTAGCGACGCGGCGCGGCGTGGGTTAAATGCGAGGCAACCGACATTAATTAGCGGTGATGGGTGATCGCCCGCGGTGGTCAAACGTGGTCGGTGGTGATTCGGCCGCGCAGGGTGGTCGACGGTGACGACCGGCATGGTCGATGATCCGACGATGGTCGGCCGGTGACCCGATTATACTTTAAGATTCTTCGAGTCTTAGAGCTCTTCTCCTTTCTTTAACTTGACTCCCATCATATGAAGAATGAGGGGGCTATTTATAGATTATGGGAGTGATATTTCTATAAATACAAGCAAAATCTAAACCACTCTATCGGATGACTCAAAATGATTCTTTCGATCATCTGATGTATTTTAAGTATTTGAATACTCAATGAAGTCGTAAGAGATCTTAGGTTAGACGCTGCCGTCAAGACGCTTCATTATTTATGAGCTATTTAGGGATTCGACTAATATCCCAAAATTTTTAATTATATTTTAAGTGCTTGAACTAGGCAAGTTTTCACTCAGAATCAGATTGCTTTCGCTATCAAGATTCGTTCTTCAACTAATAGAGTTTTCAGTGATATATCAATTATAACATATTAAATATGATATTATTATATTTATTAAGTTGCATGGTTTGAATCATTTGTAAAGTAAGTCACATATGATTTGGGCTTGTTATATGATTAAGACCTTGTAGCTAACTCCTAAATCATGCTTACATATATAAGATTAAATATATGAACATATTTAGATGTATTTTTGCATCGATTCAAATATAAGTACATAATATATATGTATATTTATTTATTTATTTATATATTTATATTTATATGCATTAATACATACATGCATATTTTGATCAAATATCAAGCAAGCTCAATTCCATATATGCTTAGCCTAATTCAAATTTTATTCAAATTGTTGGCTTCAATTTAAGTCAGATCAAGTCAAAGTCAAACTAATTATATAACAATCTTCGTTCTTCAAATCAAATTAACAATCTACATAGCGCACATACTCCACCCTTTCATCTTTTATAATTAATTTAATTAAATAAAATAATTTTTATTTTCTTCTTCATCAAATCAATAGATTGGCACATCATTTTCTTCATTAAAATAATCAGATGAAAAATAAAACCTATTTTTATATCTTATTTTAAACATTCATCTCAAAATTATTATCTTAATTTTCAAAATAAATTTTGAAAGAATATGAATAAGAAATAACTATATAATAGGAAGGAACCTAAGAAAACCTAATGTGGCTCTCTCCCTTCATTTAATATCACAACATACATTGCCTTTACACTTCTTTTTAGGCTATGCATTGCATATTCAACTCATTAACTTTTGATGAACTAATTCAATGTTATTTAGCCATTCGATCTTTCATCACATGTTCAGTACAATTATGGAAAAGTATAAAAATATTAATAGGAGATTAAGTTTTTTTACAAATAGATGAATGTCAGACCACTAAAATGGATGGTTGTTATTACAAAATATTCATTATCGAATGATTCATTTACAGTAGCAAATAAACTACATCAAGATATCATCCTAATAAGATTTCAGCATGCCATGATGGGGCTCATTGCCCTTAGATCTGCACTGAGATTAGTGCAAACTATGAAGGGTGATAGTTTGCACTAATCCTAGTGCAAATCCAAGAATAATGAGTCATATTCTGATAGTAATCTCATTACGATAACCTGATGCAACTTTTACACATGGCACACATAAAAAATTATAAATTTCATATTGGTATGTCATCAAAATAAAATAATTATACTTTCTAAAAGTAATTCAAAAAGATCTCTATAAATATTCTTATACGTACAAATACACACATTGAGTTTAGAGCTAAAGAAGAGCAACTCTATCACCAACAATGTCAAAAGCCAAAGTTGCACTCCTTGTGATCCTCTTCCTCACCATGGCTGCCACAAGTAATAATTTATTTACTTAAAATCATTTCTTTAATTTAATTTGCATGTTTTTAGCTTATAATTTCATTGATGATAATAAATATTCTTTTTTGAACTATGTAGCCAATGCTGTGGCCTGCTGCACTGATAATCGTCATTGGGGTGATCCGCAGGTTCATCATTGCTTGGGGGTAGACGATGAAGATGACTGCAATACATGGTGCATGCAAAATTGTAGGGGAGGGGAATGCAAGCTTAGGAGTAATTTACATGTTTGCCATTGTTATTGCTAATTTTCCAATCATTTGAGGGATAATATTTGATAATTAAAGTTGAAGGACTTTTAGTATTTAGATTAAAGGTTAATCACCTTCTTTGATTCTTAATTATGGTGATTATTATATTGTTTCTATTATTATGTTTCATCTCTTGTTATTTGAATATTGTGTGTTTGTAATAAGTTTTGTGGTCAGTAGTCATCGAGGTTGGTCGCAAATGACTAATAAAGCGAACTAGAGTGAACTAAATTTATTTCGTTCTCATCGTTGTCCTCACATCTCTGCGATGCATATTTGTGACCGGACTGTCTTGTTGTAATTTTATGCGACAAAAGGATTCTCGACGAGCTCTGCGATGAATTTTTCAGTTATGAAATGCAGGGGCGGAACTAATTTCTCTTCTCACTTGGGACAAATTTGCATTTCTAGGAAAAGCCGAGGGCAAAAATAATTTTTAGAGGTGACAGATGGCTAATTTGCCTATCTCTTATAAGAGGAATTATAAAATTTAATAGTATGGATTTTAAAATTATTAATTTTATTTTGAGATACGTAGAATATAATATAAATAAATAATTATAATTTTTATCGCACTTATTTCAAAACTTTAGTTTTTTTTCTCATTGTTTTGTTTTATATATCTTAATTAAATTTCAAAGGCAAAATTTTTAAACTAAGCATGATTAAAACCTTAATTAGCGGTATAAGCGTTTTTTTTAAAATTTAAATGCGCTGATAGCGACGGCTGTAGTCATTAAAATAACTTTTTTTTTAAAGGGAATTTACATATACACAATATATATTTACATATCTATCCTAAAATGGCACGGAACGTCTTCCTCTCTCTCTTCGTTATTTTCTCCTCAATTTTTTTGTTAATATATAATTTAAAATTATTTAAAATATATAAATAAATAATTTTTAGCAAATAAATAAATTATATAAATAAAGTATATATATATATATAAATTTATTTAGTTATTTATATATTTAAATTATATAAATATTTTAAGTTATATAAATAAGTTAAAATATTTAAAATATATAAATAAATAAATAGTTATTTATATATATATTTTAATTAGTTATTTATTTATTTAAAATATATAATTAGTTAAATAAATAAATAAATAATTTTAAATTATATAAATATTTAGTTATTTAAATATTTATAAAATATTTAGTTATATATATATATTCCTTTATTTATTTATTTATTTTTTATATTTTTATATTTTTTATATTTTTTGTTATTATTATTATTATAGACTTATATATATATATATATATATATATATATATAATTAAAATATTTTATATAAATTATTTTTAAATTATATTTTTAAATATTTTTAAATTATTTATATAACTTAAAAATATTTATATAATTTAAATATATAAATAACTAAATATTTTATAAATATATAAATAACAAAATATTTATATAATTTATTTATTTTATTTATTTAATTATATATTTTAAATAAATAAATATTTTAAATACATAAATAGCTAATTAAATAAATAAATATATATATATATATATAAATAACTAAATTTATATATATATTTATATAATTTATATTTAAATAATTTTAGTAAATAAATAAATTATATAAATATTTTATAAATTATATAAATAAAGTACATATATATATATATATATATATATATATATATGTATATATATTTTATTTATATATTTAAATTATATCAATATTTTTAAGTTATATAAATATTTATTTAGTTATTTATATATTTAGTTATTTATTTATTTAAAATATATAATTAGTTAAATAAATAAATATATATATAATAAATTATATAAATATTTTGTTATTCATATATTTATAAAATATTTAGTTATTTATATATTTAAATTATATAAAATATTTTAAAGTTATATAAATAATTTACAATATTTAAAATATAATTTAAAAATAATTTATATAAAATATTTTAATTATATATATATATATATATATATATATATATATATATATATATATATAATAATATATATATATATATATATACATATAATATATATATATATATATATATATATATAAGTCTATAATAATAATAATAACAAAAATAAAAAAATATAAAAATATAAAAATAAATAAATAAATAATTTTAATAAATAAATAAAGAAAGGAATAAATATATAATAAATAAATAAATATATATATAAAAAATAACTAAAGATTTTCTAAATATATAAATAACTAAATATTTATATAATTTAAAATTTTTTATTTATTTATTTAACTAATTATATATTTTAAATAAATAAATAACTAATTAAATATATATATATATATATATAAATAACTATTTATTTATTTATATATTTTAAATATTTTTAACTTATTTATATAACTTAAAAATATTTATATAATTTAAATATATAAATAACTATATATATATATATATATATATATATATATATATATATATATATATATATATATATATATATATATATATATATACTTTATTTATATAATTTATTTATTTACTAAAAATTATTTATTTATATATTTTAAATAATTTTAAATTATATATTAACAAAAAATTGAGGAGAAAAGAACGAAGAGAGAGAGAGAGAGAGAGGGGGGGAAATCCGTGCCATTTTAGGATAGATATGTAAATATATAAGAATGGTGTGATCTGTATGTAAATTCCCCTTTTTTTTAAAAAAAAATTATTTTAGCCAGTGGTTGGCGCTGACTGTGCACACACAGTCAGCACCAGTCGCCCGTTAAATGGGAGACTTTGCCTATTTTGAAATTTTTTTAAAAATGTGCTTATTCCGCTAATTAAGGTTTTAATTATGCTTAGTTTAAAAATTTTGCCAATTTCAAATGGATGCTTTTTGAGAGATCAAAAACGGTAAAATCTCATCTATCATTAAGATCTTAAGCACTAATGCACTGTCCATATGATTGAGCTGTTCAACCGCTCTACAAGGACAGAAGATGGCTTTGTAAATGTAGTGTGTGAAATAACATTATTATTGCAGAGCGGAAAATCATAAGCTTATCACGTTTGAATCTCCACTATAAAATCCTTCTAATAACCACGCTCAATTTATGGATCCGTACCACGTCTGCAGAGAGAACATGAAGAAGAAAGCTCACAAGGAGAAATAAGGAAGGGACTTTACAGCATAAAGAGTGCCCCGTAAACTCTACGGCTACGGCGGCGGAAAGCCAGTGGGACTTCTTTGCGTCCCACATGCGGCTGTTAGTTTCGAGGGGCTGAGGAAGGGGGGTGTTTGGCAACCGATTTATTTAGGATTTAGACTGTTAAATTCAGTAAATTCTGTCAAACATAAAAAATATATTAACTTAATCCTGAATTTAGTAAATCCTATAAATCCAGCAAATTCGATAAATCCTATTAAATCCTGAATTTAGTAAACCGTGGAGTGGATTTATATATCTAATACATAAAATTTGATATTTATAAATATAACATATTTCCTATAATTCAAAAGTTGAATTTTACTTCAAAAAATTTTTAAAAAATATTATTTTTATTATAATAATAAAAATTTAAGTGCTATATAAATATTTATATTTAGATGTTAGATATGTAAATATAGAAGAATTGAATGCTATGATGTAAATATCCCTTTTCTTTAATCTTTTAAAAAATATTAATTTTAAATAATTCATTTAATTACTAATTTTTTCTTAATTAAAATATTATGATAAAATTAATTTTAATTTAATATTATTTATTAATATATAATTATAAGTTAATTATAATTTATTAATTATAAAATTAGATTTAAGTAATTTTAGCTAATGTAATAGTTGATAGTTTTTAATTTAATTTAACTTAATTTAAACTGATTTAATAAAATATTATTTAAGAATAACTTATAAGTTATTAAAATTAAATTATAATTTAATAAATATAATTATAATTGTTATAAGTTTGATAATTAACTAATTAAAAATTTAGAAGAGTTCGTATGATTTTATCCCTTAACATGCCTTAATATAGTTTAATTCCTAAGATATTAATCTACCAATAGACTTTAATAGCTATTAATTTTAATTAATTAATAGTTAATATTAATACGTAGTACTTCAAATTAATATTAATATTATTAATTGATTAATTAATATATATTTAAGTTAATTTTAATTGTGTACTATTAATGATTTATTAATTATTATTATTTTTAAATCCTAACAGACTTAAATCTTTAAATAACATACCAAATATCTCTCTGGATTTAGCAAGATTTAACTAATCCGTTACCAAACACTTTTCAAGATTTAATAGCTCAGGTTTTACTAAATCCAAATATATTGGATTTACTAAATCCTACTTGAAATAAATCCAATCTGTTACCAAACACACCCCACGGGAGATATGCGGTGCTCAAATAGGAGTCGAGTTGTTGGGAGAGTGTCTCATTTTAGGGTTGGATATATAGGATATTTATAAGCTCTTTTTTATTTAATTAATTAATTAGCCCTAATTTGAAACTTTACAACCATAATCATATAATTAATATATATATATATATATATATATATATATATATATATATATATATATATATATATCAATCATAGGTTATTTCGACGTTCGACGTTCCAGACATAACGATGCAGCCCGTTTCGCGATTGAAGGTCGTTTGGTTCAAGTCAACGTCGAATCGGGGTCAATTTCAGTTCCAATTTGTGCATCGTTGCTTCCGCTCGCTCGATATTCAATCATACTCGTCCAAATTAAGCTCAAACAGTTTCATTTGATAGATTTTGACGTTTCAACGCTAATGGAGTGATCAATTTCGTGAACGGAGATTGTTTGGGCAATGTCGCAACTTCCCGACCTCGATATGCATGTCAGCGCATCGGCAACCCTCCTTGATTGGCCGACCGTCAAATTATGCAAGATGCCTATTTTGATCAATTTCGACGTTTTGAACGCGATGACGGAGTCTGTTCATCGATCGGAGGTCATTTTGACTAATTTTTTGTGTCATCAAGTGTATTTTGAGCCTTGATTTACGCACTGTCACTTCCGAAGTCCGTCGAATTTGACTTGTGACCTTGACTCAATTTATGACACATATATGAAGGTCAACAACGAGATTCCTTTCCCACAGACTGCATCAAATTGTTACGTGTAGGAAGATTCTGGTCAGTAAAGTATGAGAATTCGATGTTTTAGCGTTGCACAAAAGTTTCACACATACAATAAAAGAGATTGAGAGATCTCAGGATTTTTACGTGGAAAACCTAAGAAGGGAAAAATCACGGGGCCTAGCCCACTTAAAAATAATTTCACTAAATCAGCTTCTGTTACAATTATTATATTTTCTCCAAAATTGGAGAATGATAGCTTACAAGAATAAGTTTTGTGACAAACTTCATTGGATTAGCGACGAAGGCATTGCTTGAGGCGGTAGTCTAATGATCCGAAGAAAACTTTCGAAAAAATGGTCGTGTCGGTAAGCTAAGAATAACAATGTAAGTGGTGATCCGGCGACCGTCGGATGGTGGCAGCTAGCGGTGGTGACCGATGGCAGTGGCCGGTGGTGACCAACAGTGGCGGTCAACAGTGGCGGCCGGCGGTGACTAATAGTGGGGGCCGATAGCAGCAGCCGGCATTAACTAGCGATGATCCGGTGACTGCTCGGTGGAGTTGGACAACGGCGGTGACCAAAGGTGGTCGACGACAGTAACCAATGCTGGTGGTGGCTAAAGATGGCGGCCGGAGATGGTCGGCGACGGTGGTCGGCAGTGGTGATCGACGGTGGTGGCCGACGGTGACCGCCAGCGGTGGTCGGCGATGATCCGACGACGGTCGGCCGGTGGCCCGATTATACTTTAAGATTCTTCGAGTCTTAGAGCTCTTCTCTTTTCTTTAACTTGACTCCTCTCATGTGAAGAATGAGGGGGCTATTTATAGATTATGTGAGTAACATTTCTGTAAATACAAGCAAAATCAAAACAACTCCATCGGACGACTCAAAATGATTTCTTCGATCATCTGATATATTTTAAGTATTTGAATGCTCAAATGAAGTCAAAATTAAGAGTTCTTACTTAGGCTTATAGATCTGGCTCGTCAAGAAGCTCGATTTAACTATAAATACTTCATATTTATGAGCTATTTAGGGATTCGACTGATATCCCAAAGTTTTTAATTATATTTTAAGTGCTTGATCTCGGCAAGTCTTGACTCAGAATCAAATTATTTTTGATATCAAGATTTGTGCTTCAACTAGTAGAGTTTTCAGTGATATATTATTATAACATATTAAGTATGATATTATTATATTTATTAAGTTGCATGGTTTGAATCATTTGTAAAGCAAGTCACATATGATTTGGGCTTGTTACATGATTAGGACCTTGTAGCTAACTCCTAAATCATGCTTACATATATACGATTAAATATATGAACATATTTAGATGTATTTATGCATTGATTCAAATATAAGTACATAATATATATGTATATTTATTTATTTATTTATATATTTATATTTATATGCATTAATACATACATGTATGTTTTGATCAAATATCAAGCAAGCTCAATTCCATATATGCTTAGCCCAATTCAAATTTTATTCAAAGAGGACTTGGCTCATTTGTTGGCTTGAATTTAAGTTAGATGAAGGCAAATTCAAACTAATTATGTAACAATCTTCGTTCTTCAAATCAAATTAACAATCTACATAGAGCACATACTCCACCCTTTCATATTTTATAATTAATTTAATTAAATAAAATAATTTTTATTTTCTTCTTCATCAAATAAATAGATTGGCACATCATTTTCTTCTTTCAAATAACTAGATCAAAAGTAAAACATATTTTTATATCTTATTTTAAACATTCATCTCAAATTTATTATCTTAATTTTCAAAATAAATTTTGAAAGAACATGAATAAGAAATTACTATGTAATAGGAAGGAACCTAAGAAAACCTAATGTGGCTCTCTCCCTTCATTTAATATCACAATATACATTGCCTTTACACTTCTTTTTAGGCTATGCATTGCATATTCAACTCATTAACTTTTGATGAACTAATTCAATGTTATTTAGCCATTCTGTCTTTTATCACATGTTCAGTACAATTATGGAAAACTATAAAAATATTAATTGGAGATTAAGTTTTTCACAAATAGATGAATATCAGACCACTGAAATGGATGATTGTTATTGCAAAATATTCATTGTCGAAATGATTCATTAATATTAGCAAATAAACTACATCAAGATATCATCCTAATGAGATTTAAGCATGTCATGATGGGGCTCATTGCCCTTAGATTTACATTGAGATTACTGCAAACTATGAAGGGTGATAGTTTGCACTAATCCCAGTGCAAATCCAAGAATAATGATCTATATTATGATAGTAATCTCATTACGATAACCTGATGCAACTTTTGCACATGGCGCACATAAAAATTATAAAATTCATATTGGTATGTCATCAAAATAAAATAATTATACTTTCTAAAAATAATTCAAAACGATCTCTATAATTTAGAGCTAAAGAAGAGCAACTCTATCACCAACAACATCAAAAGCTAAAATTGCACTCCTTGTGATCCTCCTCCTCACCATGGCTACCACAAGTAATAATTTATTCACTTAAAATCATTTCTTTAATTTAATTTGCATGTTTTTAGCTTATAATTTCATTGATGATAATAAATATTCTTTTTTCTAACTATGTAGCCAATGCTGTGGCCTGTTGTACTGATAATTGATATGGACCCAAACAAAAAAAAATACATCAGGAGTACAAGAGATAGAAAAGCCTCATTCTGGCTAAAAGATTTTACCCAATAATGCAATAATTACATACATTAGCCACTGTTGAATAAAAAATACAAAAAACTTAGCCATTACAGAGGACATTATTACAATAAATAACCAAATAAAGCATGCCTAGCAAAAAGATCACTGAAAATTGCCAGAATAACAAGACAGATAAACTACAAGAACAAGATCCAGCACAAGATTTCCAGACATGGCCAGCTCAGACAACTACAACAGTAATATAATTGAAAAATAAAGAAAGAAAGTAAAGATCTTGCCAGCTCAGACAAAACTACAACAATAATATAACTGAAAAACAAGAAAGAAACCAACATCTGGCCAAAACAGACAGACATCACTGCCATATAACAGAAAAATAGCTAAACCCTATAGCAGATCTTGAAAATTGTAAATAAATATTGAGATCTAGTAGATAGTTAAAGAAAAAGATGTGTAAATAGGATTAGAAAGACAAACAAAGATATAAAAAACTGATATTTGCTTGCTGCAACTTCTTCTTCTTCTTCCTCTTCGTCTTCTTCCGGAGCCTCTTTCTTTCCCTCTGGATCGGCTTCTTCCTTCAGCAGAGAAACCCTAAATTCCTTCCTGAGTTTCCCCTCTCCCTCTATGCGCAATTCTCTGAAGTTTACGGCCGCTCGAAAAGCCGAATAGACAGCAATTGAAGATAAACTGGATAAATCTTGTCAAGAACAACAGCAAGAGAGTAAAGAATCACAAGTATGTGACTGAAACCCTATAGAAATTACTCCTCAAATTAGGTCACACACTCAAAATTCAAGACCAGTAAAAGTAGACATGTCTCGGTTTAATGGAGAAAACTCAAGAGGATGACTATTCAAGCGCACCAATTTTTCGATACAATCTTTCAGAAGAACAGAAGTTCATAATTGCATCAGTTTATATGGATGAACCTGCTCTGAGTTGGTTTCAATGGATGCACCTTAATAAGCAATTGCATTCTTAGCAAAATTTCAAAGAACAGGTAATACAGAGATTTGGACCTTCATTATACAGAGATTTAAGGGGAGAATTAGCCAAATTACAACAAAGAAAAACTGTACAAGAATTTTATAATGAGTTTGAAGAATTGGCTAACCAAATTTCAGGAATTCCTTCTGAATTCCTCAAAAGTTACTTTGAATTTGGACTAAGACAAGATATCAAAAGAGAAGTCAGAGCATTACAACTAACTTCACTACAACAAGCCTTCCAACTTGCAAAATTAATGGAAGACAGACTAACAGATGATGTTTATATAGCAAGAAGCTCACATTTCAATCAAACAACAGCAATGAAATAACATCAGCCATTGCTTCTCACCCCAGTCATGCCAAATCACAATGACAACAATAATAACAAAGCCAAATATACCAATCCAGAGACTTACAGTAACACACTTAGAGGAAAGAAAGCAAAAAGGATTATGTTTTAATTGCGACGAGAAATACCATAGGGGCCACACATGTAAATTAAAGCTATTTGCTCTCATGGTAGTCAATGATGATTAAGACTACAACTTGCAGCAAGAAAGCCACCAAGAAAATTAGTTAATACATGAAGATATTCCAGAAATATGCTTTAATGCATTCACAGATCAGTCAAACCCGAGAACATTGAGATTACAAGGGATGATTGACAATAAACCAGTACAAGTACTGATTGATAGTGGTTCAACCCATAATTTTATTCAATCCAAACTAGCCAAGTTTATAGATCACACAGTCACACCTGCATCAATTTTTAAAGTATTAGTAGGAAATGAGAAAACACTAAAATGCTCAGGAATTTGCTCTAACATACCCATCAAACTACAAGGATATACATTCAGATGTTACCTTCGCTAATGCAAGGAGCGAGTATATTAGGTATAAGAGCAATTGGGAGAATGCACAATAGATTACAAAAAAATTAATCATGAAATTCAAATATAATGACACAATAGTAAAACTGTAAGGGGATACAACTTCAAATGTGAAAAGCATTACCTTACGTCAGTTTATAAAGCTGCAAAATAAGGATGAGATAACATTCTACCTACATATCAGAGAAGTATCAATGCTGACAGAATCCACAGCAAGGGAGTTTAACAGCTTACCTGCAAAAAATACAACATGTATTACTTCAATATCAAGAATTATTTCAAGCATCATCAGACTTACCTCCCAAAAGGGACATAGATCATCATTTTAATCTGTCACCTGGAACTCAACCAATAAGGGTTAAAACCTACAGATATCCATATTTTCAGAAGACAGAAATTGAGAAGTTAATCAAGGAGATGTTAGATATAAGGATAATAAGGGAGAGTACTAGCCCTTTCTCCTCACCAACATTACTAATTTTAAAAAAAATATGGGACTTGGAGATTTTGTGTAGATTATAGGACATTAAACAAAATCACCATCCCTGACAGATTTCCCATTCCAACTCCAGAAGAATTAATGGATGAATTACATGGAGCAACTATTTTTTTCAAATTAGATTTGCGTTCAGGATACCATCAAATCAGAATGGCAGAAGAAGATATATCCAAAACAGCCTTCAGAACATATGAAGGATATTATGAATTCATAGCAATGCCATTTAGATTAACCAATGCACCCTTAACCTTCCAAGCCACGATGAATACAATACTTAAATATTTCCTACGCAAATTTGTGTTGGTATTCTTTGATGATATTCTGATATACAGCCCCACCTTGGAGCAACATCAACAACATCTACAAGTAGTATTAAAAAAATTGAAATAAAATGCCTTGTTTATCAAACCCTCAAAATGCTCATTCATCCAGGAAAAGATAGAATATTTAGGCCACATATTATCAACCCAAGAGATATAAGCTGATCAAAAGAAAATTGAAGCAGTACAATCATGGCCAGTTCCAACTTCAGTTAAACAGTTAAGAGGTTTCTTGGATTTAACAGGCTATTATAGGAAATTTGCAGCGTAAAGAATCGCACCATTAACATCAATGCTAGCTAAACAACAATTCCAGTGGACAGAAGAGTCTCAAAAAATATTCATACAGCTGAAACAAGCTATGGTATCTTTACCTGTATTAGCATTTTCAAATTTTACTCTACCTTTTATTATAGAAACAGATGCTTCAGGTACGACAATAAGAGCAGTATTAATTCAAAATAGTCATCATATTGCTTATTTCAGCAAGAAACTATCTCCAACCTTACAGAGATCATCAACTTATGCAAGGGAACTATATGCCATAACAAAAGCAGAAGGAAGATGGAGACAATATCTGTTAGGCAATAAGTTCACCATCATAACAGATCAGAAGAGCATTAGAGAGCTAATACAATAAATAATCTAGACACCATAATAGCAAAGGTTCTTAATTAAACTCCTTGGTTTTAATTACACCATAAAATACAAACTAGGGATCATAAACAAAGCAGTTGATGCTTTATCCAGAAAGATTTATACTCCAGAAGAACACTCTACATCAGACAGCCCAAAAATCTCTACATATCAAAGTTAATGTGCTTACACCCAACAATTCACTTCTTTATTACATCAAATTAAAGATGAAATACAAACCATTCCAGAATTAAAGTAACTCTATCAGCAGATAACAGAAAACTCATAACTCTTTCCAAAACTCAGAGTTTCCAATGGATTAGTATAGTATAAAGATAAAATTATTATAACTACAGATTCAGAAGTAAGAACTACCATTATGAGAGAACTACACTCAACACCAGTAGGAGGCCACTGTAGAATTAAAAGAACATTAGCAGGAATTACTCAACAATTTTATTGAAAAAAGATGAAGCAAGACATTTAACAGTTTATTTCAACATGCCCTATATGTCAACAAGTAAAGTATGACTGTCAGAAACCTGCAAGGCTATTGCAACCTTTGCCTATACCATCAGCTATTTGGGAGGAACTTTCTATGGACTTTATCACAGGATTACTCAGATCTCACAACAAAATAACTATCCTAGCGGTAGTAGGCAGACTCTCTAAGTATGCATATTTTTCAGCCCTTCAAACCAACTTTACAGCAACATCTATTGCTCATATTTTCATCTCAGATATATGCAAATTACATGGCATACCACAGAGCACAGTATCAGACAGAGATCCTATCTTTATGACTAATTTTTGGCAGGAGTTATTTAGGTTAAGTGGAATAACACTCAACCACAGTAGTGCTTATCATCCCCAAATAGATGATCAAATAGAAGTCACCAACAGGACATTAGAACAATACCTTAGGAGTTTTGTGTTAGAGTCACCAAGGAATTGGTTCCAGTTTCTACCATGGGCAGAATTTTTTTACAATATATCAGTAAATACTTCCACAAAATTGACTCCTTTTCAAATAATTTATGACAGACTTCCATCTACAATCATACATTACAATGGTGATATAGCTAACAATACAGAAGTAGACACATTATTACAACAAAGAGATAAAATACTGTACCAACTTAAAGAGAATTTACATGAAGCTCAAAACAGAATGTAACAAATGGCTAACAAAAAAAGGAGGGAGTTCCAATTTCAGATAAATGACTTGGTATTAATCAAATTACAACCCTACAGACAAACTTCAGTTTCACTGCACCCTTACACAAAATTACAAAGACAATACTATGATCCATTTAGAATTCTACAGAAAATAGGGACAGTAGCCTACAGAGTGGAACTTCCAGAAACAGCAAGGATCCATAATATATTCTATGTCTCTAGACTCAAGCAATACAAGCAAGATTCCAAGCTACATCCAGCCATTCTCCCAGCACAATTCATAGATGGTCTGCCTTTGGTTAAACCCATCAGAATTCTAGAAGAAAGGACAAGACTGCAAGCAGATAAGCTTATTAAAAAAGTACTAGTTCAATGGGATGGAATGTTAACAAATGATGCATCTTGGATGCCAATTAAGGAGTTCCAGAAAGTTTTTCTAAGTTTTGACCTTGAGGACAAGGTCAATGTTTGGGAAGGGGGTAATGATATGGACCCAAACAGAAAAAAAATACATCAGGAGTACAAGAGACAGAAAATCCTCATTTTGGCTAAAAGATTTTACCCAATAATGCAATAATTATATACATTAGCCATTGTTGAATAAAGAATACAAAAAACTTAGCCATTATAGAGGACATTATTATAATAAATAATCAAATAAAGCATGCCTAGCAAAAAAATCACTGAAAATGCCAGAATAACAAGACAGATAAACTACAAGAACAAGATCCAGCACAAGATTTTCGACGTACTGCATAACTATATAACAAAGAATATATAAAAAAAAAAAAAAAAAGAAAGTAAAGATCTTGCTAGCTCAGACAAAACTACAACAACAATATAACTGAAAAATAAGAAAGGAACCAACATCTGGCCAAAACAGACAGACATCACTGCCTTATAATAGAAAAACAGCTAAACCCTAAAGCAGATCTTGAAAACTATAAAGAAATATTGAGATCTAGTAGATGGTTGAAGAAAAAGATATATAAATAGGATTAGAAAGATAAACAGAGATATAAAAAACTGATATTTGCTTGCTGCAACTTCTTCTTCTTCTTCCTCTTCGTCTTCTTCCGGAGCCTCTTTCTTTCCCTCTGGATCGGCTTCTTCCGAGGAACCCTAAATTCCTCCACGAGTTTTCCTCTCCCTCATGCACGATTCTCTGGAGTTTACGTCCGCTCTAATAGCCAAATAGACTTATCCTTCATTCCTCGATAGGCCACGAGTTCCTTCCTCCGGAAGTTTCATCAACCGGCAGAGACAAAGACACGTAGCAAAGCACCGACGGCTGTGATTTAAATCCCGTGGTGATCCATCCCAAGCAGATCTAACTGCCAGTTTTAAATCAGGGTCATATCATAATCGTCATTGAGGTGATCCACAGGTTCATCATTGCTTGTGGGTAGACGATGAAGATGACTGCAATACGTGGTGCATGCAAGACTGTAGGGGAGGGGAATGCAAGCTTAGGAGTAATTTACATGTTTGCCATTGTTATTGCTAATTTTCCAATCATTTGAGGGTAATATTTGATAATTAAAGTTGAAGGACTTTTAGTATTTAGATTAAAGGTTAATCACCTTCTTTGATTCTTAATTATGGTGATTATTATATTGTTTCTATTATTATGTTTCACCTCTTTTTATTTGAATATTGTGTGTTTGTAATAAATTTTATGGCTAATAGTCATCGAGGTTGGTCGCAAATGACTTATAAAGCGAACTAGAGTGAACTAATTTTATTTCGTTCTCATAGTTGTCCTCACATCTCTGTGACGCATATTTGTGACCGGACTGTCTTGTTGTAATTTTATGCGACAAGAGGATTCTCGACAAGCTCTGCAATGAATTTTTCAGTTATGAAATGCATGGGCGGAACTAATTTCTCTTCTCACAAGGGACAAATTTGCATTTCTAGGAAAAGCGAAGGGCAAAAATAATTTTTAGAGGGAGCGAATGGCTAATTTGCCTATCTCCTATGAGAGGAATTATAAAATTTAATAGTATGGATTTTAAAATTATTAATTTTATTTTGAGATACGTAGAATATAATATAAATAAATAATTATAATTTTTATCGCAATTATTTCGAAACATTAATTTTTTTTCTCATTGTTTTGTTTTATAGATCTTAATTAAATTTCAAATGGATGCTTTTTGAGAGATCAAAAACGGTAAAATCTCATCTATCATTAAGATCTTAAGCACTAATGCACTGTCCATATGATTTTTTGGGTTATTATTTGTAATTTATGTAAATGATGAAATAGTGATATTATAAGGGAAGGTGTTTTTTATAATTTTATTAAACTATAGACCTTATTCTTGGGTTGTTTATTCACATATATAATGCTCAAAACCTTAATTCTATAATTATTTTAAAAATAATTTTATAAATTTCATTTTTTTTGAATTTATTATATATATATATATAATATTCTTCTTAGATCTAAACACTCCAAGCGTCAATCTTGCCAGGCTTCCCTTAGAAAGCCAGACGGCAAACCTTATGTTGATAATACGCAAGGACAGCAAATGAGGGAGACAGACAAACCCTAAATTTCAAAATTTATCGACCGTTCCAACAGTTAATTTAACTTTGTAAATATTAATTTTTAGTATATCCATATGCTGGAATTAGAACAATATAACTGAGATTAAAAAAATAAAAAATAATCCAGCCATCATCACCTTAAATAACTAATTTATTTAAATTGAATGGACTTTTGATCAATTGATGGCGTCGTCAACGGACTAATTCATATATTCAATAAAAATTTTTAATTTTATTAGATGTTTTACTTATGAGGCTGTTTCAGAACGCATTTGAACGACCGTATTCCAAATACGCTTGAAAATTTAAAACGCCGGTTAAAGAGAAAAGTAAAGCATTTCAAATACAGTAGCGATTGTGATTTGAAATTCACTCAGCAGAAATTCCAAATACACGATCACGTAAAGAGAGAGATCTGTCAGCCGGCCGCCGCCGCCGCCGATCGCCGCCACCGACCGCCATCGCATCGTCTCCACCGCATGGCGCCGGCCGGATCGCACTCCACCGCCGACGCCCAAACCTTCAATTTATTTACATTAAGTTTTTAACCAAAAAAAAAATCGAAAATCGTGAATTCTTTCTCAACCAAACAACTATAAAATAATCCTTTACACTAAATTCTTTACATCAGATTCTTTTACAATCGATTTAAATGTCAACCAAATAACCTCTTAGTTATATTATACATAATTTAACTTTTGATCAATTTTTTTATTTTTATATAAATAATATTTAAAATTTTAGTAATACATTAAAAATAAGATCATTATTAAATCTTTGAAGTGAAATGTATTTTTTCAAATAAAGAAAATTATATTTATAAATATTAAAATTTAGAAATTGGATGTGTTAATGCATGAGAATTGTGATTTTTTCTAAAATAACATAAGTTTAAAAGTTATTTTTTATGGTATTAAATGTTATTTGGGAAAGGCATTAAATTTATAAATATTCCTAATTTTGAGTGTCTTGTTTGAAATTTTTTTAATTAAATAAAAACTTGCACAACAACAACATAATAATGATAATAATAATAATAATAATAATAACACTTGAAAGGACAAAAGGCAAGAACGATGCTGGATACTTTCAAGCTTATCAATAAAACCGCAAGAAATGTTGCCTTTTGTTTACCTATTATTGCAAGAATTCTGAACTCTCAATCAGGCGTCGCCCTCCTTGCAGGGTTGGCTACAGAAGGGAAGTGAAAAGTATGGGTCTGTGTAAGAATCTAGCAAACAAATGGCATACAAAGAGTCCCCTGGTTTGGTTTTTGTTGAATAGAAAGAAATGCAAAATCTTTTTTATTTTGAGGAGAGGGATTTTTTGTGGTCTAATTTGGTTTCATTTGAGTTTAAAATCTGTTCTTTTGGATGTTTTAATGGCGGGGATTGCTTAGGGTTCTTCGAATTTGATATCTCTGTTACTGGCTACTTGCTTCGTTTCAGAATTCTGTGATCTTGCTCCTCTCTTTTCCAAACTAGAGTTCTTTCAAATTCAATCGTCTGCTTGATGGCGTCGTTGAAGTTTATGCAATTCCTTTGAAACTTAGGGATTCGAACCTTAAAAAGGAGCAGAAGCCTTCAATTTCCCTTCTTTTTTTTCCTCTCAGATTAATCCACCGGCTTTTCGCTGTTATCCCTCTAGCTCTTTGAATGAATCAGCTTCAAATCTAAGCCTACATGCATCCAGCTCTATTGAATCCCATATCCCGCTGGGCCTTCCTGATCCTTGACAAAAAGAACCGTCGCAGAAATGGCGCCATCACTGTTAACTCCAGAAAGAAGCGGACGCCCGGCAAAACCATAAAAGATACTTCAGAGGAGTATGCCTTCAACTTCTTTGTATCAGCTAACTCCATCCCTGAGGCTGAAGAATGTTTCTATGAATTCATCACCATGCATCCAGCTTACCAATCCTCCAATCAAATTGACCAGCTTCGCTCAAATGAGTATTTTCACCTCAATAAGCCTGAAGCTAAGGTATGCCTTGACTACTGTGGCTTTGGCCTCTTCTCTTACCTCCAACGCTTCCAACTTCCTGAATCTTCTGCTTTTAGCCTCTCACCAGTCAGTTCTAATTTGAGGAACCATGCACTTTATGGAAGTGCTGTAGAAGGCACCGTTGAGAATGATATCAAAACCAGGTTAATGGATCATTTGAACACTCCAGAGAATGAGTATAGCCTTGTGTTTACGGCTAGTAGAGGCTCGGCATTTCAATTGCTTGCAGAATCTTACCCCTTTGAAACTAACAAGAAGCTGCTGACCATGTTCGATCATGAGAGCCAGTCGGTGAATTGGATGGCTCAGAGAGCAAGGGATAAGGGATCAAAGATTTACAGTGCTAAGTTCATGTGGCCAAGCCTGGAGGTCTGTAGTTCTGAATTGATTAAGTTGTTATCCAGAAAGAAGAAAAAGAAGAGTGGTTCAGCAACTGGACTTTTTGTCTTCCCAGTTCAGTCTAGGGTAAGTGGAGTGAAATGTGCTTATAATTGGATGGCTTTAGCAAAGCAGAATCGTTGGCATATTTTGCTTGATGCAGGATCATTGGGTCCCAAAGACATGGAATCGTTTGGGTTGTCTCTTTTTAGGCCTGATTTCATTATCACTTCATTTTATAGAGTGTTCGGATCAGATCCTACTGGTTTTGGCTGCCTTCTTATAAAAAAATCTGTTATGAGTTGTTTGAAAAATCAGAGTAATGACACTGATTTGGGTATTGTGAGGATTGTATCTGTTTTCCCACAGCATTCGAGTGAGTTTTCAGAGGTTAGGGACTGTTTTAATGGGGCTGAAGAGGATGCAGTGAATGTAAATGACGAAAGAATGGTGCTTGATGCTAGCCAAAGCTCACATATGCCAGTTTTCTCCAGTCCATACACTGAACCTCAGGATAGAGATTCGACTGACATCGATCGGGGTAAGAGTTCATCCCCATATGAGGCCAGCGACATTGTTGAAGAAACTGATACAATTGGTGAGATAATGAAGAGCCCAATCTTCAGTGACGACGAATCATCTGACAGTTCTCTCTGGATTTATTTGGGTCAGAGTCCCTCTAGCTTGGAGAATTCAGGTCAGCTTAAAAGCGGAAAGCTTGATTCTCGAGTGCCAATTTCATTCTTTCTTGGGGAAAAGAATCACAAGAGATTGCTACCTAAGGTACTTTTGAATAACAGTCATAATATGTCTAATGATCATGTGGCATCTTTTGATACATCTGTCTTATCAGTCTCGAAAGATGAAAACCAGATTAAGAATGACCCAAAAGAAGAGCCTCATAGTAATGTGATTCAAGAAGAGATTGATAAAGAGGCCATAGAGCCACACCTTGTCCAGTCTTCTTCCGCTGATGGAATAAAAGCTAACAGCTCAATATCTGCTTCTGCACATCAGAAATTCCATGAGAATGATTTAAGATCTGAACTATGCAAGGAAAATGTAGAAGATACGTATGAAAGTGCCATAAGAAGGGAGACAGAATTTGAATTCATATTGTTTGATAGGAAAGGAGGAAACGATAATGAGGGTGACCTAAACATGGGTCCCGGAGCTTCCCAAAGTTTGGATGATGACAGACCTTCAAAAAGCTTGATTCATTATTTGGATTCTGAGGAATCCTCCTCGCATAACACAGATGATGACGAGCAAGATGATGGCGACTATGAAGATGATCAAGAGTTGAAAAGAAGGGATCCAGAAATAGTATGCAGACACATTGATCATATTAACATGATTGACATAAATAAAACCACCTTACGGATTCGGTATCTGATTAATTGGCTTGTAGGTTCATTACTGCACCTTCGATTTTCGGGATCGTATAGAAAACATGGAGTTCCACTTGTTTGCATCTATGGACCAAAGATCAACTATGAGAGAGGGGCCACTGTAGCTTTTAATGTCAGGGATAAAGGTGGTGGTTTAATCCACCCTGAAACTGTTCAGAAGCTTGCTGACAGAAATGGCATCCATCTGGGTGTAGGTTTTCTTAGCAACGTAAAGTTCAATGGCGACGATAAGGCAGATGATGGTTCCTTGTGCAGCTTCATATCAAATAGCTGCCATGAAACTAGAGATGCCACCATCAGATTAGAGGTAGTGATTGCATCTCTTGGATTCCTTACCAACTTTGCGGATGTATATAAGTTGTGGGCTTTCGTCGCTCATTTCCTTGATCCATCCTTTATTGAGATGTCGGAAACGTAGAAACTTGAAGAAGATTGCAGTTTCTTCTTGCTTCGAACGAGTATCTTGACCTCATTTGCTTCTCGATCATATCAACATGGAGGTAGTCTGCATTGCAAATGCAGATATTTTAGTGATATATTCAATCAAAATTCTTTTTTGTTTGTTTTGTACGCATTTAGTTATCTTATTTTGTGCATTCAGTATCTAGCGTTGAATTTGTTTATTCTTGGCATAATTCCCAACTTTCCAAGGCCTTTTTGTTGAATTTTGACTTTGCTTATAGATTATCCATTTGTTTGTATATTCGATGTTGCTCATTGGCATAAAAACTCTTTTTAAAACTGTCCAAGAGGGTGGAAACCCACCCAGTTGCAGCACACTGTAAGATGTCCATCATTCACCTTTGATGATCAAAAGAAGAAAAAAAAACTTGCCTTTTCTCTGATTCTTTTTATTTTGATAACTACTGTTTTGAAGTTTGGATGCCTTCTGAAGAACTATTGCGTTTTGTTATTTATAATGATTGCTTCTATATTTTTTCTGATACATTGGTCATATTATGACGTAGATTTGTTATTATCAATGAATAATAAAAATCATTCTGGAATTTGTAGCCCTTCCATAACTTAGACCCTGCAAAATAGCCTTGTAGAAAAACTAATTACTGCCATAACAATATTTTTTCACATCATTATGTGAATTATTCATGAGAAGACATAAATGTCTTCATTTCTTTTATGTGGTGGCACTACACTATAGGATTATTGTTCCTTTGTGCACCTCGTTATAACTGACAATTGGGGCCAGCCAGAAGTCATTGTTTTGTGAGTAGGTATTAATCAGACTTTCCTTGTCATAGTATTAACCGGTTGATGATCGGTGTGTGTAATGGCAAAAAGCCAAAATAAATTGATTGATCATTCTTTTTGTCATTCTATTTTACCCTGGTAGAACTTGACCCCAAGTATAGTAGAGGAGGCAGGGCGATTTTAGGTGTCAGGGAGTCGGTCGGTCCACCTGAAACTGACAACAATAGATCCAACCCGATCCGGAAACGGTCAAAACTTCAACCGAGCCCACAATTTCATTGACCGATGACCAAATGACCGATTTGGGCAATTTCACCCGATTTTGGGTTGATTTCACGATTTCATTAATTTCGAAATGGGTCGGTCAATTTCAGGTTGAAGGTCAACCGAACCCGAAAAAGATTTTCAATTTCTTCAACCCGAACCCGACCCAAAAATTTTTCGGGTCAACCCAAACCCGGATTTTTCGAGTCGGGTTCGTGTCGAGTTATCGAGTCGGGTCAATTTTTGACACCTCTAGCGATAGTAATTGCCCTCTCACCTAAAATTTTATGATTTTTCTTATAGGAGGTGAGCAACTTAGTCATTTGCATTCTTATTTTTACTCTTTGCTTTTGTCCTAATATACAAATTTGCCCCTCTTAAGAATATAGGTTGATTTCGCCCTTGCTGAGGCCTGAGACTGATGACAACTAGCAACCCTCAACTCACACTTGACTGGCAGTGGTCCAGAAATGATGATGGTATTTGTGACCCCAACGGCAATGTCCATTCTTCTCTCCTGTTATTCGATGATTAGGTTTTAAAACTCAATTTACATGTTATATGAATGAAAAAAAACTGAAGCTTAACTGACATCTTCTTCTTTCCCTAGTAAGTTTTTAGGGGCACACTTCTAAGCCATTTATGTTTTTGTGTTGTTATCTGTATATTAGAAAGCTGTCATAAATGTGTTTTGTATATTTCTAGAACACTCAGCCTTGTATGGCAATGCTGTGTTACTGTTTGTATTGCAATTCATTGTAAAAAATGAGCTATTTTTATTCTCAAGGAAATTGGCTAATTGCTCTTCAAATGTGTAGTGTAAGCACATTATACATCAATTTTCTCTTATCATATTTTTTGCCCAAATTAAATTACAATGCCTCAATTAAAAAAATTAAAAAAATTGAAGAATATTCAAAAATGAATCCATTGTTTGGAGATGAACATTGCAAAAGTTAATTTAAACTAAATGATAAATTTCAAGAAGAGAAAACAATTTCATAAAGAATTTGAGGTTTATGCAAACTTAATGCAACTGAATAAAATCCCTTCTAACACAGAAACTATCACAAGAAGATAATTCTGAAGAACTCTATGCCAGAATCCCTTCTCAGTTACACTCAACTGCTATAAAAAAAAGACCTGCCTTCTTGTCTCTCCTTCAGTTACAGTTCTTGCATATATGTTTACAGCTTGCCTTAGAGGGACTCTTTTTCTTTAGTTCTAGTGTTTTGGTTCTGTGATCCTAAATCGCAGTAAAAAATCGAAAAGAATTCCAGAAAAGATTACTTTATAGTTTGGTTAGTTTACAAATTCACGACTTTGTTTTTTTTAACAAAAAATATAACGAATGTAATGGCTGCTGACATCTACGTGGCGGCTCCTGACAATGAACTAGCGCGCGGTGTGCGGCGCGGTGTGGGCGCCGTAGGGTGTCGCCCGGAAGTGGGCGGCGAAGGAGGGCCGGGTCAGCCGCCATCACTTTATATCAGTGAATTTGAATTACCACTGATAATTTCAAATACATTAAACCAAATTTCTTCACGATTTGAAATACACCTAATTTTACTTTGCAACCAACGCCGAAATGCTCAAACAGAATTTAGCAATGCAGATTCCAAAATGCAGCAACCAAATAACCCCTTAGTGTCAAATAGTTGAGCTTGAAGATTCAAAGATCAGTGGTTACTACACTCTCTGCATGGAATATATGACTATACATTATGGAGATCTCTTCTTTTGGGGATTAGAGATATTGTAACTCTCAACTTATTTAGTTTGTGATCCAATTATTTATCAGGATTTATTATTTCTATGGGTGTCAATAATTGGCTCGATAGGACAATCAGATACAGACTCAATCTTAAAAAGTTCAAGTTTAGGTTGACTCGATTAACTTGTGGGTCATGTTCAGGTTTAAGAGTCTGACTTGTTTAATTTTTCATGTCCGGATTGGTTTGACCCACAAACTTGAAATTAACTCGTCAACCCAGGATTGACCAAATTTTGAGTCATAAATCTGAATTTAACCCAATTTTGATCTAAAATACATGTTCAATCAACAAGTGTCATGATATGAGCAAAAAGATAAGTTTTATAAAGTTTTCTTCAGTATGACAGATTCTCCTCCAAGCATCTGAATGAAAACAAAGAATGAGGCTTTCCTTTTTTTAGGACTTTGACTTCTATGCCTCATTTTGTAATTTTTATTTTAATCAATAATAACAATTTCGTTCAAAAAATAATATTATGTAAAAAAAATGATTTATGTGATCATGGAAGAATACAATAATAATAAACGGTACAAATTAAGTAAATCTCATGATAGAAGAATATTAAGTAAAGAAAGATGGCGACTCTAAGAAAATCTTTTTAGCTTCTTAAATTTAGATTCATATTGAGTAAACTGACATATGATAATTCATTAGAAATTCATTATCCTATAACAAAGCTCTTTAGAGAGGGTTTGATGCATCAGAAAATTTTCAATTGGCAAGAGAAACTTTTGGGTGCCCATAGGTTTACAGTCTCGGGAAGAAGAAATAAAAATGAGGGATTTCCAATAGGGACTGTTTGGTATCAGGATTTAATCTAAATCCTGCAAACAACAAAAATGGCAACTTGAAATCCTACAGAATTCAGTAAATCGTTGGCAGGGGGATTTACACAAACGGGATTATTTTTAAAATAAGCACATTGTTAACTGTAATTAGCAATTTAGGCATCAAGAATTTTTTTTTATGAAAATAGACGATGGACGGAGGCCACGCCGCTACGGCCCATATTAGCTGCCGTCCACAAACGGACGATCCAAGACGTGGAGGTTACGTCACGTCAGATCACGACCTACACGGTTAAATTTTTTTTAAAATGTGTAGCTTATCATATTTTCGCGTGTCACCGTGCCGAATTTGATCATTGGAATCGAAAAATTGTCTACAATTTTTTATGTTTGAAATTTGTGATTGCGCTTCATGCAGAATTGCAAATGTACAAAACGCGCGACGGAGGTGAAAATTGCAACAATCATTGGCGTATCGAGTCATACAATGTGAGAATTGAGCAAAATTTGCATCGTTAGAATCGTAACGAAACTGTTTAGGATTTTTTTGTTGGTTGAAATTTGTGATTGAGGCTCAATGCGTAGCAGATTTTGCAAATGCACGAAAAAAATGGAAAGTCAAGGTTTGGAGGAGCAATGTTATTGATTTAGAAGATTTGAATGTATTATATGATAAGCAACAATCTCACAAGTATTTTTACAAACATATAGAAGCTTTGATAAGTGGATTCCCAAAAAAATTCTTAAGAGATTCATTTCCTCTAAAACCAAGAATTATAATATTTAATATCATCTCACTATTTCTACATTATTCAATTACTTTTGTCACGAGAAACATTTTAAGTTAAACAACAATACAAATTAACGAAATTTGCATGGCACAACAAGCCTTTAATGCTCTTCAATCTAATTGAAATATATGCTAACAATATTGTGTATAGGTCCCATCAACAAGTTGTAGTGAAATCCTAATGATCGCACGCATGTATATCTTATAAAAATAGCCACTCAGAAGTAAGTACACATACAACAAAATGTAATCCCGTATGGACAGAATATAATAGTACATCTGACTATCTCTGACGATGCCTACACGCAGACGTGATCACCCAGCGAAATTAATGCCGGTCCTCCCACTGCTTGGATATTGTTGCGAAAACCATGATACAATCCGGGACGGGGTGTCATATGGAATGAGGGAGACCCATAGGAGGAGGAACTGTCGCCAAGGGCATCTGTGACCACATGATCCTCAGTACAATATCGTAGTCCTAAAGAAGATCCATCCGACCATATAGATCCCAGAATATCGTGTGTCATATGCAACTTTCAAGTACAAAAGTTGACTCATTCAAGGCCATCAAATGTTAAATCTTCATCCCATTCTCTGTTTGACGCGTATACTCATTGTTGGGATAGCAAATACTCCTCTGCTTGTTTAACTGAGTAGCCTAATAAACTCTACACCGTTAGATGGATATTTGCCCCTTAAAGAAGATCCATTCGATCACTATCCTCATCATCATCTGCATTGTCAAGGCATAGTTTCATACCCATCTACGCCGCCTCAAGATCACGCCTAATTGCGAACTTTTGCCATTACTAGCCAGAGGCAGCCTCAGACGCTTCTCGCCGAAAGCCATGTAAATCAAGTGTGATGAATTCATCACTAATTGAAGCCTTGTGTTGCTCCTCATTAATGGCAACATCTCTTTCCTCACAATTTAAATCCTGAACTTCAACATAAATTACTATAGGTTGCACTGACGCTGCGTTGAATACAGATTCACATACTTCGTCGTCAATAATATGTGTAGCGATAAATCCAAAGACCAATATGAAACCGACCTATAAGATTAACACATGACTTTGCATGGTCTAACTTCAATGATCTCATGATTCGCTTTTGTAACCCCAGCAGGTTAGTCCCTGTGGATCTGAATTGGTCGATTTTTTCCACCAATATAGGTCGGAAAGAAATTATCAACAACATTTAGTTCGCCATCATAATAAAGAACTATGCAGACAATTTCTGAACTCATATTCAACTAACAACTCCAACCAGCAAAAATTCTTTCTCTCCCCTGTTCGCAGGAGAAAAATATTTCAAGATATAATACAATCGCATGAAGCTAGTTGGTATTTGCAAACTCATAAAGGACAAAGAGAGAGTAGATTCTAATCATAGCTTTCATAATGATGAATACTGGTGTACAACGGAATTGCACCAAAATCATATTGACAGAAGACATATGACTACCTAACACAGCTCTCAAATCACCAAACAGGATTGCACCAAAATCGCTAAGAAAAATCACATCTCAAAGTTTAGTAATGATAAATTATCAAATAAATTATCATTAAGTTAATCAAAATATGTTCAATTTTCTAACAATTGTTCTGTTTCAAATTTAATTATCAACCTCATTAGTGTGAAGGATAACCATGAAACTCGTGTCATCATAATAAGTGACCAATAATATGAAAACAAGAATGTGATGAGATTATTTTGTAATAAAAATATGTTTTGGAATTTTATAAATCAGTTAGTCAATTTAGATGCATTTATATTTATTTTTTATTTTTTTAATTATCATATTTATGAATTTATATCTATCACCATTAAATTATTAAAAAAATTATAAAAATCAAAATATCTCCACTTTTGATGCAAAATAATGAAATGGAGATCTTATTCTAAAAAAGCTGAAATATGTTAGAAACATGTTTGAACTTCATTCAAACTCTCATTTAAAAATAGGTTCAAACTCTTATTTGAAAATAGATTTGAACAGTGTTTGAATATGACTTAATTATATTTTGAAAATTCTTTTCTAATATTTGCATAATGTTTGAATAACTTAAGCTATAATTATATTTGATTGCCACAATCAAAACATAACAAATATTATATAGAAAGTCAAGTAATATACATAATGCTCAAAAATGTGTTACTTCATCACGCCAAATTCAATGACACTACATTAAGAATTATAATTGATCCAAGCAATTATACTATTCTTAAAATGACAAGAGGGTGAATTAGAAATTATTATGAAAGGAATAAACACATGGCCTATGAATATCTCAAAAAGATCAAGTACCTCCTAATATGAAGAAAAGTGTTGCATTCAGGGAAAAATACAAATGTAGCTAAATAACTCAAGGAAATAAGCAAAATCAGACACCACAAAGCAAGATCTATCACAAGTTACGCATTTACGGAAAAAATTACCTTAATCGGCGCACGAACGAAGAAATAACCCGCTTCCTGTGCGACTGGATGACATGGGAGCTATCCCTTGCCGCAGAGACCTCCCCAGCGGCTGCGGTAAATCCCGAGGAGCTGAGTAATGGTTGGGAGGAAAAGACAAAGAAAATCGCAGCTTATGGTTTGTTTGCAAATAGGCCGGCGACCTCTCCGCACCTCCCCAGTGGTGGTGCTTTTGCTGAAATCCAAATGAAGGAGTGATGGGCGGAACGGAGCAACGAGCGACGGGAATAGGAAAGGAAAGTAGATCGGGCTCACGGGTTTTTTGCGATAAAAGGTGATGATGTCGTCCGCTTGACGACGACATGGCGTCGATGGCGCCGGGCCGTCCGTCAAACGACAGAACGCAGCCATCCATCAAACGGACGACCGCCAACGTTTTCCATCGGGCCGTCCGTCACGATGAACCTATTTTATAAAAATTTTTTTTCGATGCTTAAATTGCTAATTAGGGTTAACAATGTGCCTATTTAAAAAATTTTGCCTTACACAAACCGAAGCGCGCGAAGGGGGGTTGGATAAAGGACGAGGGTTACCTTTATGATGTCTTCGCTCTTTCGAGAGCTGCGAGAGGAGGAGGACGAGGGAGGGACGTCGAAATCGTCGATGCCTCGAAAGCTCAGAATACAAAGGCCGACCGGCCATGTCTAGGGTTTCGGGTTGAAGAAGGGTAGAGGAGGGTTGCCGTTAGTTAGTAATTAGTATTAATAAAAGAATATATATTATATTTATTAAAATAATATTATTAAGTGCAAGATATCTTAGCCCATTAATCGAGAACTTTGATTTTTAAAAAAGAGATTTTAAGTTCAAACTCTTGTACATATATTATGTGTATGAGTTTATGATTAAATTTATCTAAATGTTTAAAAAAAAATTATTATTATTTATGATTTAATTTCAATGTATAATTGTGTTTTATGATTAATTAAAATAGTATATTTGTGGGATCCGAAAATTCGCCACCGACATCTTTCGATAAAAAAGGAAAGAAAGAGTTGTTTAAGGGATAATGTGGAATGAATAGTAGACTACCTGAGAGATTTCGTCATTTGGTGAGAACTTTTATATCTGTTCGTTTCTATAGGCAAGCTATAGTTAATTACCTCCCAATACCGAGAGAGCACTTTCGATTAAGGCAATGAATCAAGAACGAGTATATAATCAGTTGAGTGAGTTTAGAACTTATGAAATTCATTATTTTAACTTAAAACTTTTGTGGGGAACGATGACGCCCATCAAGATCCCATGGTTCCGCCATCCCATCGTGGGTCCTTGGTCCGCAATGAGGAGGTTCGACCCAACCCGAAGGATCCTTGTCGAACACATGAGTTACGCCGCCCAAGGTCAGACTGTAGGTGGAGTTTAACAAATATAAGTCAACCTTACCTAAGGAGGCTTTTGCCCAACCAAATACATTCTACATTTCACAAAAAGAGCAAAGCTGGGGAACATAATGTCACGCGGACCGTAATTTAATGGTGTCATATCGCTGAACCACCCTCGAGGGTTCGTGTCAGAACCGCCATTTATGTGGTGACATATCAGCAAAACCACGCGACAGAGGACGCACCACGCCCCACGCTTTTGGAATATTTGAAAGAAGTTATGTATTTAATTTGACATCGGCTTTTCAGCAAAAGTTTTCTTAATTTGTCACCCGAAGACAAACAATTGCGGAGGGGTGGATTAATTTTTATTATTATTTTTTTTATTTTTTATTTTTTTTTAGTTTTAATTTAAATAATTCATTTCACTTTTTTTTTATTTCCCTTTTTTGTGTTATTTTCTTTGAATTTTGATCATTTTATGATTGATTTTAGATTTGAATATATGATCATTTATCATTGAAATTTTAATTATAATTACCCTTCGATCCTAGTCAATATCAATCGATGACCTTGTCCACTTTGTCTGCTTTTCTGAGGATCGGGTCAATTCATTATCTCAAGAAGTATAATCCTTCAAAACCTTGTCCACTCTAGTTTGAACATGTGAGGATTTGGGGACTTTTCTTCCCGAGAATTTGAATTTTAAGCTAAGTTAGTGTTCGCTTGTATTATATGACGTAATTAGCTTCTCGATATTATTAATTTGAAATTCTTATAATATCACATTTTAGGTTTTGTTAACTTGACCCAAGACCAAACCGGATGATATAAGATCTGCTCTTTTGTATTTGACTTAGTATTTACCCAACATGCATATGAATATCCGTTTCTTTGAAAATTGTATGGACATTAAGATGTCAATGTTGTTTTGATGTCAAATTTTGATTTTGAGTTTTGTTAACCCGACCCCCAAGACCAAACCGGAAGTGAAGATTTGTCAGATTTGACATGATTATAATGCAAGCATGAATTTTGATACGGATTTTTAGGTTTTGTTAAGACCGGTCAAGACCAAACCGAAGATGTAAGACTGTTCTTTGGAAATATGATATGATATTATTTTGGCCAAAAGCCCCTTTTATGTCACAGAGGTACTGAAATAAATTATTTTGGAACTATTTGATCAAATGTAAGGTGATAGACCCAAAATAAATAAAGTTTGTTTTGCCACAAATCCTCTTATGTTGCAAATCACCAACATAAAGGAAATAATTATTTTGAATGCTCATATGATCAATCAGCGACTAGAATGAGTTTAGATTTGATTTGCTAAAACCCTTTCTTTATGTTGCAAATCAGCCAACATAAAGGGCTGAAAATAATTGATTTACCCTAAATCATAAATGAAGCCTAAAATAAAGCTGATAATTTGATTTAGTTAATAGCTCTCCCTATTGCAAATCACCAACATAAAGGGCTGAAAATAATTGATTTAGCCATATGATCATAAATAAGGTAATGGGCCTAAAATAGCTTATACAATTTGATTTAGCTAATACTCCCCTAGCAAAACATAAATAATGAAAATAATTGATTTATATATGATCAAATATCAAGCCCATTTATTTCTCTTGATAAGGAGGGAATAAAAAAATATGAGTAGTTGTCATATTTCATTTAAAAAAAGCAAGTGGATTAATTAAAATCCACCTCCTCACATGCAAGCTCATGGCAAGTGGGGGGACACAAACTCATTAAATTTATTAAAGAGGTATGGAAAGACTTTACTTTCCTTTTCAAAGAAAGGGATAAGGATGCACAGGCATGCCACATGTCCATGTACTGCATAACATGACAAGTGGCATCACCTTAGATAGTTCCCTCACATAATTTATGACAAGGCCACATGTCGATTCCATAAGAGTAAAAGGAAAGCCAAGAAAGCCTATAAATAGGAGGGTTTTCCCTTTACAAAGTCTTACATTTTCTACTCTCCTCTTCTCCTTAAGCCACAAGTTTAAGTTCTTTCAACCTTGGAGGATGGGTGCCACACATACTTGTGAGTTTCTTTCTAACTCAACAATTTTTTTATCTTCTTGATATATGTCAAGTTGTATGGTAGATTTAGTTTATCTCATATGTATTTTGCTCAAGTCTTCACTATATCTCATTTATGTATGTAAATCATGAATGACAAGTTAAGTAGAGGTATGAGTATTCATATATAACCTAAAGAAGCACTTTAAGCCAACATGTGAACCTAAGCATTTCATCCTTTCTTTTCTATCTTCTTTTTTTTTTAAGAAAATTTCTACTCCCGGCCATCATCCATAGGGCTACCTGGGACTAGGTCTTCCACCACGCCAAGAAAGGCGTGTATGGTGTGTCGGAGACACATGACGAATTTATTTACTCACCACGCCAAGAAAGGCGGTTGGTCAGACAAAGATAAGATTTCACACGTTGGAACAACGTGAGCAAGTACTTATCACGATTTCACGATTGGAACAATGTGAACTGTACTTATAGCATAGGCAATAAATTTGCACATGTATATGAAATTAAAGTATAAGCATTTATGACATTTCAACTTTTATTTTTTTCGCGTTCTCCCACATATCCCCACATGGCTACTTCGGTCTTCCCACCACGCCAAGAAAGGTATTGTAGTGTCGTGAGACCGCTGAATGAATTTATTTACACCACGCCAAGAAAGGCTATGGTCAGACAAACATAAAGATTTCGTTGCCGGAACAACGAGCAAGTACTTATCACAGATTTCCCGATGGAACAACGCGAACGGTACTTATAGCATGGCAATAAATTTGCATTCACATGTATATGAAATTAAAGTATAAGCATTTATATGACATTTCAACTTTTATTTTGAAAATTTATCTCCTCATCCCCACATTACTGGCTGTCTTCCCACGCCAAGAAAGGCAGGTGTATGGTAGTGTCGAGACACCTGACCGAATTTATTTCCCACCACGCCAAGAAAGGCGCGTATGGGTTGCAGACAAAGATTTCTGCCACATTGGAACAATGTGAGCAAGTAATTAAAAGATTTTCCCGCCATTTGGAACAACAACGCGTACTTATTGGTTTCCGCGCATTGGAACAATGTGAACGGTACTTATAGAAGAAAAATAAATAAAATTTACAATCCGGCTCTTCCCACAGTGGGGTTGCCATGAGACTCCCGCCCACCATGTCAAGAAAGAGATGTATAGTGTATGTCGTGACACCACAAATTTTGATAAGATTTTCTACCATGTTGGAGAACATGGTACTTATATCATAAATTTAAAGCTCTCATTTGCATATAAATAAAAGGAAAGTCTGCCTCCATAAACATTTGATTAGAGCATCAAATTTACAATGCCTCCCGGCTTTCCCCACAAGTGGGGTTGCCACAGAGATCCTGCCCACCATGTCAAGAAAGACATGTGTATGTCGTGAGACACCGCACAAATTTTGATAAGATAGCATTTCCTACCATATTGGAAAACATGGTAGGTACTTATATCACAAATTTAAAGCTCACATTTGCATATAAACAAAAAGAAAGCTGCCTGAAATAAATTTGATTAGGAGCACCAAAATTTACAACAGCCTCCCGGCTCTTCCCCCCACAAGTGGGGTACAGAGACCTACCACCATGTCAAGAAAGACATAAAGGTGAGACACCACTAAATTTTGATAAGATAGCATTTCCCTACCATATTGAAAACACATGGTACTTATATCACAAATTTAAAACTCGCATTTACATATGAACGTTTTTGCATATATACTTAAACAAGACATAACATCTGCTATAGCACCATTTTCATCACTATTTTGCTTGAATTTTGCATTTTGAATATTCAAATAGCAAGCTCTAACATAAACTTTTAATCACATGTAAGCACCTTCCATTCTTCTCATTTTGAATATAAAAGAGGACATATCTTTCTTAAAGCCCACAAGTAACATAGCAATTAAAGGTCAAGAGATATGCATATATTTCATCTTTTGCTGAGAGATAATCATAAAGAAAACTTTGCATATCATATATCTTCAATTCTCAACATTTTCATATGTATGCAAGATAAAAGATGCAATAGAAAGGAAAGATAAATCATACTTCGTCCCAAAATAAACTTGTTTTCTTTTCATTCTTCCTCAAATCAAGAGAAAGAAACATACATCACATATTAATGACCAAAGTGAGCTTTCAAAGATGAAGTCATATAAACTAATGAGATTAGGATTTCAATATCACAACATGCCTTTATAATTCAAGAGCAAGAAAAGTCATAAAACAACGATATCTTGCATGATTTCAACCTCCAAATACCCATGGACAGCAAACATAGAATCATTTTAATGCAAGATAGAGACTTGACAATTGCTTTTAAGTTTATGAACAAGCACTAGGCAAGATGCATCTTTAATGAAACTGAATAGCAAAAATGAAAGCTTTAAACTTGCACAAAGCCACATTTCAGATTGTACTTCAAAGGCTAATTAACTTAGTGATCACAAAAGAGAGGAAAACAACACAAAGTCAATCAACCCTTCCCTCCTCTTCCTTTATCATGATGATTATATGAAATTTACTCCACATAGATTAAGCAATCACACTATGTTTAATAAATCCTAGCAAATCTGAACTCTTCCCTTTATAAGATAGCCACTTTCATGATTGCAAGTAATCAAATAATGGAAAGAGGCAAAGTGAAGCAAGGTAACCTAAAGCTTGCAATATTTGACCCATTTAAGCAACAATCATGACAATCTTAAATCAAAAGAGATTGAGACAACATAAAAAATGAATTTTAGCTTTTAATTAACATGAAGGGAGCAAGATTTCCATCACTAAAATCCAAGCTTCGAGCCTTCAAATCTAAAGATCCATCGCATTTTTTTTTTTATTGTTGGTTCAGATTTTACCAAACAAAGAACAAACAGATTTCAAAGAAGTTGATTGAAAATGAGATAGAGCAAAGTCGCTCAAACAGAAGTGAAGCCAAGGCAGGAGTTTCATCTACCTTCAACCGAATCGAGGCTACAGAGATGGAAAGATGATAACTAGGTCTGCTTTCGAAGGAAGAACCAGAGAATGAGCTTCTGGCCACTTTAGAGGAGAAACAAAGAAAGCAAAACCCAACAAATCACATACAGAGGAGGAGAAAGCCCCTGCGTTGCTCGTAAGGCCCAAAGGAAAGGAGAAAAGAGAAAGGAAAGGAGGAAACAAAGAACCAAAGCTTGTAGTATAAATCCAATCACCTTAATTTCATGCTATTGCAAAACTGTGAAACAAATCCAACCATAAAACACAAATGGAAGAGAGAAACCAAATCTACATTTCCTTCAAGAAAACCCACATAGCAAAATATAGCTAGATTGAAACTAAACAACTGGGGTTTCTGGAAGAGGAATCGAAGGATCGAGTCCTCTTTGTTCTCTAGGTTCTGTGAACCGAGAGAGGAGCACCTGACCTGCAGGGAGCTCTAGAGAGGATCGCAAGGCCCAAAGAGTGTGAACGAGAGAGGAGTATGTCGTGCTAGAGCCTCGATCGAACCGAGAAGAAGAGAGAAAAAATCGCCGAGAGGGAGAGACCGAGCGTGAAACGAGGGAAAATGTCAAAGGGGAAATGAAGAATGGAGTCAACGCCTCTTTCGCCTTTAATGACGGCAGCCATTCGCCGTCAATAGAATAAGCGGCTGTGGGTTAGGTAGGATTGAGATTAAGCTTAAACAAACCATTAGTCCCCTTTTTTTTATTAAAATATTTCGCGATTTTGTTACTTTGACAAACCCTAGCAATATGGGTGTCAATTTAAGTTGTTTCGCGTGCCGAACGCAATGACGCCGATCAATCGATCGAGGTCGTTTAAACGTCCTGGCTTCCGACCCGATATGCGCATTTCATGATAATTTGATTTTAATTATCCGATCGATCCTTAATTGATTCAAAATTTTCGATTAATTTATTTTAATATTTTCGACGCTACAGCATTTAATTCAATTCAATTTGATCTGATCGCGATTTGAGGGATTTTAAAATCCACCTTATTTATTTAATTTAATGTGGCTCATAGTTGTAGGTCAACAAATGCCCCCCAACAAACATGGTGCGCGCATGGAGCGGACCGTGTTTGTTGTACACTAGTTGACCTTGCGGATCTCCAAGAGATTTGTTTGGATGTCACGCTTAAGTTGTAATTTCTACAACTCTTAATAATACCTGATCGTTCTTTGATGGGTATAACTCTCTGGGCAAGCAGATTTTATCGCCTAACCGCAAGCTGAACTGTATTTGTATCATTAGTCTAATGCTTTGTGCTTGATGGACTAGATGAAGGAGATGATTTGACTTGTCATCATCAACTTGTCAAGAGAATTTGATGCATCTTCAACCCTATGCTTCGCTTGAATTTGTTGAAGACTTCTTCCCGAGAATTTGAAATTTATATTTTCTCTTGTCCTCGCTTTGCAGGTGGACTTGATGGAGTCGAGATGAGAATGTCTTCTCCCCTGCTTTGTGCTTTGACGGACTTGTTGAAGATTTCACCTCAAAATTTGGATTTTCCTCTCCCCAGCTTTGTGCCTCATGGACTTGATGGAGTTGATGAGATGAGAATGTCTTCTCCATGCTTTGTGCTTGACCTGACTTGTTGAAGATTTCATCTCGAGGATTGATCTTGTGCCTCCTTTTATCCTCGGCTTCATGCCTCGATTGACGTTGATGGAGTAAAACCCAATTATCTTGAGATTTGTCGTGATACTTTACCCCGCTTGCTTGTAGAAGGATAAATGCGACCACTCTCGAGCTTGTGTTGGATCAATGGCAAAGATTCATCACCCGTGCTTTTGCACATGTAATGAACCTTGATGACAAAACTCTTAGTTCGGCATTTAAATTTGTACTAACATTCTTCTTCTCCCTCCGCTTTTGCTTTATTGGACTTATCGAAGAAGAATTTCCTGGTCTCGCTTTGATAGACTTATCAAGGAGTTGAGATTCTACATTTGTATTTGATTCCAAACTCGCTTAGTGCCTTATCAGTAAAGATATCTTTGTTGTAGAATTTTGAAAGATGACCTTACCAATACCAGGATAAATTTCCCGCCTGTCACTTGAACTCACCAAGTTGGAGAGATTTGGGGATTTGGATGCTCTTGTCTTTGAACTAACGGAGGATCCCTTACTACTTTGTGGCGTGTTGAGTAAGTGATCCGTCAATTCTACCGTATTTTGGCGTGTTGAGTCCGACCTTATACACTTACTTGAGTCGGACTTGAGCAATTGATGAAGGATTTTATCCTGCTAACGAGATGGGGATCTCTTACTACTACTTTGTGGCGGTTGAGTAAGCGATCAAGCCGACTCTACCGTATTTCGGTTGAGTCCGACCTTATACACCAACTCGAGCCTTTAAATTTGATGTGGGATGGAAAATATCCTTCCAACTTGGTTTGTTGAAGTTTGCAGACTTGAAAATTTTCGTCAAGAAGACTTTTAAATTTGAGCATTTGAACATAATTTTGAGTATGCATGTGGGATATTCAGCACTCCATGTCAACCTAAAGAGAAAGAAAGGCCCCCTGTCTTACCAGGAACGCCCGATACTTTACTATAAAAATTTTAAAAAATGCCCCCTGTCTAACAGGGGGATTTTTATTTTATTTTGGAAATGCATTTTTGTGTTACAAGAGAATTTCCAATGAAAATTTTCATAAGTGTTTGACAATAAAGATTTTCAAATGCGTGATTTGTCCAATCACACTTTCATGTGTAATATTTCTTTAAATGCCGACCGCTGATCGGCGATTGGTCTTTCACCTTGAAGTCAATGAGTCGACAGGCTCCTCGATATACCAATAACAAAAGGTCCTTCCCAATTAGGTTCAAATTTACCGCCAATTCGATGAGGGATGATTGGTCTTCAAAGACCGTGACCAATTCTCAAAAAAGCTCGAGATCATCAGATGATCAATGCTCGACATTCGCCCGATACTTCTAGATTTTGTCGAGCTTGGAGCCCCACCGCTGCATCAAGCTCTTCCATCCAGACGAGCATTCTCATCTTGGGTAAGATTTTGTTGAATGGCTACCTGAGAAGGTAGTTCAACTGAAAGTGGCAAACCGCTCGCCCCAAACACTAGTGCATAGGGGTAGACTTTGTAGAGTTTTGTAAGTGGTCAGAAGCCCATAACGCCTTCAAGTTTGGTATGCCACTCCTTTATTTCTTGTGAGAATTTTTTAAGCAATTTGACTAGTGTTTTATTAAATGCCTCACCAAGCCATTTGCTCTGATTATAAATTGATGAATATCGCCAATCAATCTTATGCCGACGAAATTTATAAACTTTAGTGCTTTTGAAGGTCGAACCGTTGTATCCGAAATGATTCGCGTGGTACACCAAATCTATAATATATGGGTAAAGAAGTTAGTCACTTGTTCACCAGAACTTCTTTAAATGGTGCGCCAAACCACTTGGAGAAATAATCGGGTCGCTAAGATGAAGCGACCACCGATGATGGCGATCAATTGGTCCACTACATCTGCCCCCCTCTCAAACGCCAAGATGCTATCATGGATGCAACGGATTTGAGGTCGATGAATTATGTTACCGTGGACTGCATTCATGGCATTTCTCGCATGATTGATACAATCTTTTACCATAGACGGCCAATAGTATCCAATTCTTTTAATTTTGAAAGCCATTTTAGAACTCGATTGGTGTGCACCACAAAGTCCTTGATGGATTTCAACAATTACTTTGTTGGCTTCTTCTATTCCCAAACATCGTAAATACATCTGCTCAAGGATATACGATAGTATTGCCAACATAAGCATATACAAGCCTTTTCAAGTTGTGCAGTATCGACTTATTACTTGGCAATTTGCCTTCCTTGAAGTAGACAAGGGTCGCTCCGCCTTCCTTCTTCTACTATAAGAATTTCATTGTGGTTTTGGCACTTCTCCTGTTGGAGGTTTTCTTCCGAATGGTTTGAAGCTTGTCTTGTTGACTTTGAGAAGTAATTTGTAAGGGAGTGTAAGGAGCAACATGAGTCGCACTCGCCGATTTATTTGATGACCCCTCTTCCAAATGGGATTTTAAATTTATCTACCCAGACTAATGAGTGTCATTTGCTTTATTAAGCTGCCTTTCTAATTTTTAAAGCAATTTCCTAGCTCCTAAGCTTATTGATTTTGTAAAGGCAACACTTGATCGATGAAGTTGAGAATTTATAAATGGTAAATTTTGACTCATGGAAATGGCTTTAAACTGAGCTTGAAGATTGAGGTTGAATTAATGGACTAAGCTCATTGTACTACATTTGTTGTTTCATATATGTATGATTTTGCTGGTGAAGATCATCGTTAAATGAATTAACATGGGATGAGCGGCAAGCTCGCTGTAATTTGCTTTCACCGCTGGGAACATATGTAATATCAAATTGTAGTAAGAATAAATCGTAAGCGACTTGCTGTTAATTGTCATCAAGAACTTCAACGGATCGATCCTCGAGATAAGGGGTAATTTTATGAGACAACATGTAATGACGAACTTTTGGGCAAAGAAAATTAACGCCAAACAATGCTTCTCAATTGAGAATAACGCTAGCTTCCTATTCTCAATACAAGATAGTAGAGCATTCTCCTTTCCTTCATCATTATGCGCCAACAAAGCACCTGAGATTCTTCTCCGCCGTGTAATAGGCTTTCGATCGGACGCAAGAATGGTGGATTCAACAGATATCTTTGATCGTCAAGGCCTCGACATTCTTCGTCCCACTTGAAAGGAGTATCTTTTCATTAATTTTGCAAAGGTCGACATCCGCCTCGACAGATTTGATATAAATCTTCTAATGAATGCGAGATGTCCAGATGGAGCTTAAGTTGACGAAGACTCCTTGAGGAGGCATTTCGACAATCGCTTTGATTTTGTTGGGATCGATTTCAATCCCTCCACTACGACAACATATCCAAGGAACTTTCCAAGAAACTCGGCGACTTGAGAGGATTCATCTTGAGATCATATTTTCGATTCTTTCAAAGACGATCCTTAAATCATCGAGATGATCTTTATCTATACTCGACAACGAGGTCATCAACATAGCACTCTACTTTTTTGAATCAACTCGCAAAGATTCGTGTCATAGCCCTTTATATGTAGCTCCAAAGATTCTTCAAAAGGCATGATCAGTAGCAATATATGCCAATCGCCCGAATGAGGTATTCTCATCTTCGTGAGCCATCTTGATTTGATTGTAACCGACGATCCGTCCATAAATGAGAACATGTCGGTTTGAAGTGTTATCCACTAACAGCTTCACAGTGAAGCGAAAGTCATCCTTTGACATGCTTTGTTTAAATCAAGTCGATACGATACTAATCACCATTCTTCTTTTCACGGGACAATATTAGCTATCCAAAGATTTTTCTTCTCGAATAAAACCAGCTTCAATGAGCTTTTCGAATTACTGTCTTCAACCTCCAATCTCATTCGCCAGGCTTGCTTGACTGGTGATACCGCTTAATTGCTAATTTGTGAACCGCTATATCAGGGGATAAGTTATTTCAAAGATATGTCCAGCAAAGCAATCCCTCAATTCACGAGCAAGATTTTTAATTCTTCCACTTTATCTTCGTAAGTAGAGCACCGATGAACGGGCTAGGATCCTCCCCGCCCCAAATTAACTTCTTTAAGTTCATCCATAGAGCCTCCCCACCATCTTCAAGCTCTTCAGCCTGCTTCTACTTTCATTATTTGTGAGACTAACATTAAGAATGACATTCTCATCTTCATCATCACTCTCAACTTATTCCTCATAACGTGTATATTCTTGTGGACCGCTTGTCTTGATAAACCAAGGCCTTTGGTAGTGTGTTTATTTCTCTTACCAATGGTTTGAGAACCTTTGGGTACCACATCATTTCAAAGAGCTTAGTCCTTGCTTACTCGCCCAAATGGACCCCATGTTCATGACAGTTTTGATCTTTGGAGAGTAATATTTTGGCATCCTTATGGGGCTTCTTCTTCTTCAGAGTTGCACCCAATCAGATCTTCGACACCCTCTGATTTATAAAACAAAGCTTCCCGTGTGTTTTCCTGTGGAGAGGAGGTACATAGAAGGTCACCGCCTCGACTTTGTGAGTTTCTCGAGGGTGATTTCTTTAAAATGTCGGGAGGAACAGAGTGACTACGAGTGTAGTCTCACTTGATGGATCTATGATTGTTTTAAAGTGCATTGCACCTACCTTCAAAAGCGATTCAACTCATAATCGAGTCAAAATTTCTCAAGCTTTACTCAAGAGTCATGGACCTTTGATTTAGAAGGAACACATTCATCTCTTCTTCTTCAAGATCACCGCCTGATGAGAGATGTTGTTATTGATTTTGGACTTGTTCTTTATATCCCTAGAATATTTGGAACAATCTCCTTTCCTTTATTCATTTTATCTTCTCCTTCTTCTTAACTTGTTCTTTATGGGTTTTGAAGTAGATGCGATTTGCTATTATTGTTTTGTTAGCTTTGATTCCCCTAAGGAAATAACGGCATCTTGATAAATCTTCATTTCATGCACCGCAAAAGGTTGCATGTCACCCACAATTTGGCATTCTTCTCCATCCTTTGTATATTTCATACATCGATGTCAATGTAGATGGGACAATGCCATACTTATGAAGCCATGGTCACGTAAGGGGCTCAATGAAGTATCTGATCGATCACATGAAATTTAGCTTCGTGTAGAGGTCTCCAAATTTAAGAGGAAGGACTAATGACCATAGTTTTCTCCCCTTCTCATTGAAACCTTGAACCATGACTTTATCTCGCCCTGATGTTGTACATCTAGAGATACCATCTAAGAGTTCTCAAGTTCATAAGATTCATGAGGAACCGGATCAATTAAGATCCGCTGTATTATAATTTCATCACTTTCACCGTAACATAGAGGCATTATGCTCGCATTCCAGCATTAGATCATCTTCAAAATGTGATTGGAGGCTCTTGAACATGCAAGGTCTCTATTGCTCAAAGAAATATGCTTCAACTTTCCGCTCTTTCGAGAGCTTCACTAAGGTGTACGATCTTCGACATTAAAGTGCTTCAGATACACTAAGTCGGCCTAATTTTCCTTAGATAGAATATTGTAGTGATCCCTTTTGATGAAGGCTTCTTATTTGAATCCTTGGGATAACTTTTTCATTGATTTCAATTTCTTTTCCTTTATCTTTATTCATTGGCTCTTTTCCTATTGGGATGGTAGACTCACCACTTCTCAACCCAGATTGAAGCTTTTCATTTGCATCTCTTCGATGACTCCTTCAAAGATTCGCCGCTCGCCTAATGATAGACAAGATCGAATCACCGCCTTTATATTTTTATGTTGTTGATATGGTGAGCTGATTCATCTTCATCTGGGAAACAGTTCTTCTAAGTCGTTATCAACTTCATGCATCATCAAGCAAGACTCAAGGAAGTTCTTCGCCTTCTTCCCCGCTTCGTTGATCCAAGATTTGAAAATCGCAAGCGATAGGTCGCTTCATTGTAATCTTCCATATTATTGATGATCTTGTGTTACGCTTATCCATGTAAGTAGTAACATTTTGTGCATCTCTTCTTCTTTTATTTAATTTGTTTTTGTTTGGCGTTTCTTAGCCTTCCATCAGATTTGGCTAGTTGTCTTCGTGAGATGAACTAGCCTTCCCATAACTTTGGTTTTGTCTCAACTCAAGCACTCAAGTGGTGATTTCCACAATACTGAACGCCTTCCAATTGTTTTAACATTTTAGCCTTTTTTAGAGATCGCTCTGCCATCCTTCATCATCGACCGCCTTCTTTTTATTTTTTGATATCTTGAGATGAGATGTGATTACTTGGTGGATTCTTTCTGACGCACCAATACCGTCCGAGCAATGTGAATTCACCGCTTTATATTTTCGCTCTAGCCAATCTTTGAATATGTAGCAATCTTCAACAGATGGCCGAGCACCGGCGATATGGACAAGTTAGATTATCGCTTGTCCGCCTCTTCGTGTCTTTTACACTCGTAGTTGGAGACCTACTTTGAGTGCATGTTTAAACAATTTGGCCACACTTTCCTCTTAAAAGAATACTCTTTGTTCAATTTTTCTTTTGTTCGGGGCCATTGAGTCATTCTCCTTTTGTTTGCTTTGGTCGCCCTTCAAGGCGCCTCGAGGTACATCATTACCTCCAAGTATGAGCTTGGGTTGTGGAGCGGATTGAATGACATTCTTGGTTTTTCTTGATGACATGTAGCTTTCTTTCTTTATGTAATTAACCGCCACCAGATCCTTTCAGATGAGGTGAAATGTGTTTCACCTTTCTTGGGTCCGAGCTTTTGCTCTTTTGATTTATCTTGTCGCCATCTGAATGGATAAATTTAATTTCAAATTTAGCCACCCTATCAAGTAGCTCTTGAAATGTGGTAATTGCAAAGATAAGGCGCCATCTTATCATCGATGTTGCCCATCAATAGTTGGATCGCATGCTCTTCTAATTGTTGTTCACATTTCATACTCATATTTCAACGCTGTAATATATCGAACCGATTCGCCTTTTCTTCCTCTTCTCAAGGGCGAGATCGAATTGTTGTCTTTTGATCGAAGAACCTTTTAACGAACATGTTTCGCAAAGTCGACCGAAGTCATTTGATAACTCAAAGATACCATTCAAAGCAAAGGGTTACCATCGAATAATGGCGGAATAATAATGCATCGTTACCCCCTGTGTTACCGCAGGATGCTTTGAATCGGGCGACGCTTGGGATTACCATTCTAGATTGAACTTTGGCATTGAATATCCCTTTGATATGGAATTTGATCATACTCAGGATATGGGCACCTTGCTCACCAATTTCCGCCCGCAGCCTATAATGAATCTTCTCATTCAATATAATATCAAGTTGAGAGATCGACGCCGATATAGTTTGTATATTCTCGAGAAGCGTGCTGCCGAAAATTTATTTATTTCAATCCTCGCCTGTGCTCAATTTGGACCCTTGAAGCATGTGAGATCAAATTTATTGGAGGATTGTCATCGCATTGGAGGCTTGATGATTATTTGGGGACAGTGTTGGACCGCCGCAATATTTCTCGCATTAATCGCGATCATCGCATATCAGATCATCATTTCGCCATTTTCACATTCAACCGAGCGATTTCTTTATCTTTGGCTTTCATCCGACGTGAATTTGTCGCTTCCGCCAAAGTGGTAAGATTGAAGGTGGGATTTTCTTCCCTTTCTTCTTCCTCTTCTTGTTTCTCTCTCAAGACTGAGGATGCTTCCTCTATTTGAACATTTTGTTGTTCTTCAGTTGAGGGGAGGTATTGACGACGCCAGTTGATATTGACACCGATGGCTCACCAATTGTGCACCATATACACTACTTCAACATGTTGCCTCTTCTTCTTCTTCGCCCTCTTGGACACGATTTCGATGCTCCAATGGACTTCCCAGTGTGGAATCGAAATTTCTTCGCTAGAGGGCTTGATCAAAGTTAACCTCCTCTTGATGGGATGGTTAATTGATGATGATCCCTGGAGGATTCTCCGGTGTCACCGTCATATTCTTTATCACAGCCCTCTTTTAGCTCCCATCACGAGATTTGAGTCTGATCTGGAATTCACACGATGTCACGCCATGCCTTTGCTCTAGAATTTCTTTTGAGGCCTAGCCATATCTTTACCTTTCCACCGGGACCTTTCGGGATTCTGGACACGCTGGTCCAAGTGTCACACCCCGATGCTCACCGTGGGACATGATTGGTCGCCGCCCCCATTGAGTTGCGATGAGGTCTTGGAGGAGCACCAACATCCTTGATAACAGACCTTGGTATTTTCTTTTCATCGCCCTCTCTTGGCAACTTGGAGAACCCATGCACCGGCAGATATAGTTTCGGGTTTCCTCGCAGGAGGAGCTGAACCGATGTTGTGGGGTCCGTAAGGACCGCTTGAGCCGCCAGAGTCGCTTAACCCACTTAAGGTTATCAAACCGATTATGGGTGGGAACACTCACTGCTGGTTCCACAATTGGTTGCACAGCTGGCTGCACAGGCATTAAGTGTTGAGCATGTAGCTCAAGATTTCTTTTCTTCTTGCCTCCTCTAAGCTTGCTCGATGAAGAAGTTTGATCATACCTCCCAGAATGGTTCACCGGTGGATTGTATTATTCGAGGGACAAAAGAGACCGTCGCCAAAGAACAACCCTTTTCATGATTGGTGTCTCCAAGGGGCCTCTCAAAGACCGATTATTTTTTTTGAAGTGACCAAGTAGGGTCACAACCTCAACGGCCTTTTCAGAGATTGCGACATGGCGCAGACGAGTTTGACTTCGAAGTCGAGGCTAAGAACTTGCTCGCTCAAGATGGTCGGGAAATCCATACCAAACTGGATGGTAGGTGCTTCAAAGATTGATGACGCTTGCAAACGGATGTCACGCCGAGAAATACAAATGTGGTTCAGAATGCCATTGAATTTAAAGGTAAAATTAGCAATTAAAAATAACCGCACTATCACCTTACTTCCAAAAATATGACGATAAGATAAAGCATATATAAGCACTAAAATAAAATCTCAAATGACTTAAGACTTTATTTAAAAGCTTTAAGTTGTCAAGTTTAACTTATCATTTCTCATTTCATTTTCATTTCATTTTTTTATACTCCACCGCAATTATAACTTAGATTTGACTACCAAAGATGGAAAGAGAAACGTCCCCCGGAGTCGCCAGAATTGTGGGATCCAAAATTGCCACCACATCTTTCGAAAAAAAAAAGAAAGAAAGAGTTGTTTAAGTGTCTGATAATTTCGGCGATGAATAGTAGATAAAGACACTACCTGTGAGATTTCGCTCTCATTTGGTGAGAACTTTTATATCTCTGGTTGTTTCCTATAAAGAAGCCCCTATAGTTAATTACCCTCCCAATACCGAGAGAGCACTTTCGATTAAGGCTAGTCAATGAATCATAAAGAACGAGTATATAATCAAAGTGAGTGGAGTTTAGAACTTATGAAATTTATTATTTTAACTTAAAACTTTTGTGGGGGAACGATGACGCCCATCAAGATCCCATGGTTCCATATCCCTCGTCGTCCCCGGTCCGCAATGTAGAGGAGAGTAACCCAACGACCAAGGATCCTTGTAAACACATGGGTTACGCCGCCCAAGGTGTCAGACTATTGGAGTTTAAGGGACAAATATAAGTCAACCTTAGCTAACAGAGGCTTTTGCCCAACCAAATACATTCTACATTTCATACCAAAGAGCAAAGCCGTTGGGGAACATATACGGCCGCGGACCGAATTTAATGGTGCCATATCATGAACCACCCGGCCGAGGGCTCAGTAACCGCCATTTATGTGGTGCCATATCAAGAAACCACGCGTGAGGACAGCCAATGCCCCGCTTTGTAGAATATTTTGAAGAAGTTATGTATTTAATTTGACATTGGCTCTTTGTGAGCAAAGTTTTCTTAATTTGTCACCAAGACAAACAATCATGAGGGTGGGATTAATTTTATTATTTTATTATTTTTATTTTTTTAGTTTTAATTTAAATAATAATTCATTTAATTTTTTTTATTTCCTTTTTTGTGTTATTTTCTTTGAATTTTGATCATTTTTATGATTGATTTTAGATTTGAATATATGATCATTTATCATTGAAATTTTAATTATAATTACCCTTCTCGATCCTAATAATATCAATTGATAGACCTTGTCCTGGTTTTCTCAGAGGATCGTCTTCAATTCATTATCTCAAGAAGTATAATCCTTCAAAACCTTGTCCACTCTAGTTTGAACATGTAGGATCGGGTTTGGGACTTTTCTTCCGAGAATTTGAATTTTAAGCTGTTAGTTGGTTCATGTCTTGTATTATAGACGTAATTAGCTTCTATATTATTAATTTGAAATTCTTATAATATCACATTTTAGGTTTTTAACTTAACCTCCAAGACCAAATGGATGATATAGTTCTTTTGTATTTGACTTAGTATTTACTCCAACATGCATATGAATATCTCTTTTGAAAATTGTATGGACATTAAGAAGTCTAATGTTGAAGTTTTGATGTCAAATTTTGATTTTGAGTTTTGTTAACGACCGTCCAAGACCAAACCGAAGTGTAGCATTTGTTCTTCTCAGATTTGACATGATTATAATGCAAGCATGAATTTTGATAGGATTTTAGGTTTTGTTAACTGACCCCCAAGACCAAACCGGAAGATGTAGATTCGTTCTTTGAAATATGATATGCATATTATTTAAAAGCCCCCCCCCCCCCCTTTTATGTCACAAATCAAGGGTATATGAAATAAATTATTTTGGAAGCCTATTTGATCAAATGTAAGGTGATAGACCCAAAATAGAAATAGGCTTTATTTTGGGCCACAAATTCTCTTTATATTGCAAATCACCAACATAAAGTGAAATAATTATTTTGAATGCTCATATGATCAATCACCAAGTGATGGGCTTAGAATGAGTTTAGCATTTGATTTGGGCTAAAACCCTTTCTTTATGTTGCAAATCAGCCAACATAAAGGGCTGAAAATAATTGATTTAGAGGCCCATATGATCATAAATAAGGTAATGGGCCCAAAATAAAGATAATTTGATTTAGCTAATTTCCCTCTCTATTGCAAATCACCAACATAAAGGCTGAAAATAATTGATTTAGAGGCCCATATGATCATAAATAAGAATAATGGGCCTAAAATAGACAATTTGATTTAAAGCTAATAAATTCTCTATATGCAAATCACCAACATAAAGGGCTGAAAATAATTGATTTAGAGGCCCATATGATCAAATATCAAGCCCATTTATTTCTCTTGATGGGAGGGAATAAAAAATATGAGTAGTTGTCATATTTCATTTAAAAAAAGCAAGTGGATTAATTAAAATCCACCTCCTCACATGCAAGCTCATGGCAAGTGGAGGGGACACAAACTCATTAAATTTATTAAAGAGGTATGTCAAAGACTTTACTTTTCTTTTCAAAGAAAGGGATAAGGATGCACAAGGGCATGCCACATGTCCATGCATGTGCATGCAACATGACAAGTGGCATCACCTTAGATAGTTCCCTTGTATGCAATTTATGACAAGGCCACATGTCGATTCCATAAGAGTATGGCAAAAGGAAAGAAAGCCTATAAATAGGGGTTTTCCCTTTACAAAGTACTTACATTTTCTACTCTCCTCTTCTCCTTAAGCCACAAGTTTAAGTTCTTTCAACCTTGCGAGGATTAAGGTGTGCCACACATACTTGTGAGTTTCTTTTCTAACTCAACAATTTTTTTATCTTCTTGATATATGTCAAGTTATATGGTAGATTTAGTTTATCTCATATGTATTTTGCTTCAAGTCTTCACTATATCTCATTTATGTATGTAAATCACGCAGTGTGAATGTAAAAGTAGAGAGGTATGAGTATTCATATATAACCCAAAGAAGCACTTTAAGCCAACATGTGAACCTAAGCATTTCATCCTTTCTTTTCTATCTTCTTTTTTTTTAAAGAAAAAATCCCAAGGCCATCATCCCAGATAGGGCTACCTGGGACTAGTTTCCACCACGCCAAGAAAGTATGGTAGGTGTGAGACACACCGAATTTATTTACCACCACGCCAAGAAAGTAGGGTTGCAGACAAAGATTTTTGCCACGCTGGAACAACGTGAGCAATTATCACGATTTCCGCAACAATGTGAACGGTACTTATAGCATGGCAATAAATTTCACATGTATATGAAATTAAAGTATAAGCATTTATATGACATTTCAACTTTTATTTTGAAAATTCCCTGGCCATCCCCACATGGGGCTACTGGCTAGGTCTTCCCACCACGAAAAAGGCGATATGGTAGGTGTCGAATGAATTTTTATTTACCCACCACGCCAAGAAAGGGTATGTGACGACAAGATTTCCTTGCCATGGAACAACGGAAAGTACTTATCACAGATTTCACGATTGGAACAATGTGAACGGTACTTATAAAGGCAATAAATTTGCATTCACATGTATATGAAATTAAAGTATAAGCATTTATATGACATTTCAACTTTTATTATTTTGAAAATTCCTGATCATCCCCACTACTAATGTCTTCCACCACCAAGAAAGGCGTATGGTGTGTCGGAATGAAATTTATTTACCACCAAAGAGTATGGGTTGCAGACAAAGATAAGATTTCGCCACATTAACAATGTGAGCAAGTACTTATAGAAGATTTCCCACGTTGGAACAACGCAGTGTACTTATATTCCCACGCATTGGAACAATGTGAACGGGTACTTATAAAGATAGAGCAAAATAATCAAAATTTACAACTTTCCTCCTTCGTTGCTGAGAGAGATTGACCCCACCATGTCAAGAAAGACATGTATAGGTGTATGGTGAGACAATCACCAAAAAATTTTGATAAGATATTTCCTACCATGTTGGAGAACATGGTACTTATATCATAAATTTAAAGCTCATTTGCATATAAATAAAAGGAAAGTCTGATAAACATTTGATTAGCATCAAAATTTACAATACCTCCCTTCTTCCTCATAATGTCAAGATGATAGAAGGGCGTGAGACAATCGTACAAATTTTGATAAGATAGCAGATTTCCTACCACCATATTGGAAAACATGGTACTTATATCACAAATTTAAAGCTCACATTTGCATATAAACAAAAAGAAAGCTGCCTGCAATAAATTTGATTAGGAGCATCAAAATTTACAATTCCCCGGCTTCCCCACAAGTGTGGTTGAGATGAGACCGCCACCATGTCAAGAAAGACATGTATGTCGTGGAGACACCATGCAAAATTTTGATAGCATAGCATTTCCCTACCATATTGGAAAACATGGTAGGTACTTATATCACAAATTTAAAACTCGCATTTACATATGAACGTTTTTGCATATATACTTAAACAAGACATAACATCTGCTATAACACCATTTTCATCACTATTTTGCCTGAATTTTGCATTTTGAATATTCAAATAGCAAGCTCTAACATAAACTTTTAATCACATGTAAGCACCTTCCATTCTTCTCATTTTGAATATAAAAGAGGACATATCTTTCTTAAAGCCCACAAGTAACATAGCAATTAAAGGTCAAGAGATATGCATATATTTCATCTTTTGCTGACAGATAATCATAAAGAAAACTTTGCATATCATATATCTTCAATTCTCAACATTTTCATATGTATGCAAGATAAAAGATGCAATAGAAAGGAAATCAGTATAAATCATACTTTGTCCCAAAATAAACTTGTTTTCTTTTCATTCTTCCTCAAATCAAGAGAAAGAAACATACATCACATATTAATGACCAAAGTGAGCTTTCAAAGATGAAGTCATATAAACTAATGAGATTAGGATTTCAATATCACAACATGCCTTTATAATTCAAGAGCAAGAAAAAGTCATAAAACAACGTATCTTGCATGATTTCAACCTCCAAATACCCATGGACAGCAAACATAGAATCATTTTAATGCAAGATAGAGACTTGACAATTGCTTTTAAGTTTATGAACAAGCACTAGGCAAGATGCATCTTTAATGAAACTGAATAGCAAAAATGAAAGCTTTAAACTTGCACAAAGCCACATTTCAGTACTTCAAAGGCTAATTAACTTAGTGATCACAAAAGAGAGGAAAACAACACAAAGTCAATCAACCCTTCCCTCCTTTATCATGATGATTATATGAAATTTACTCCACATAGATTAAGCAATCACACTATGTTTAATAAATCCAAAGAATCTGAACTCTTCCCTTTATAAGATAACCACTTTCATGATTGCAAGTAATCAAATAATGGAAAGAGGCAAAGTGAAGCAAGGTAACCTAAAGCTTGCAATATTTGACCCATTTAAGCAACAATCATGACAATCTTAAATCTAAAAAGAGATTGAGACAACATAAAAAATGAATTTTAGCTTTTAATTAACATGAAGGAGCAAGATTTCCATCATAAAATCCAAGCTTCGAGCCTTCAAATCTAAAGATCACACCAGCATTTTTTTATTTTATAGTTCAGATTTTACCAAACAAAGAAAAAAAAACAGATTTCAGAAAGGATTGAAAGGGTATGAGGAGCAAGTCGCTCAAACAAGTAGTGAAGCCGGCCAAGGCAGAGTTTCGCCCTTCAACCGAACTGAGGCTACCCCATGAGAGAGAAAGAGGTATGTTGCTCTAGGTCTGCCGCCAAGAAGGAAGAACCAGAGAATGAGCTTCTCACTTGGGAGGGAGAAAACAAAGCAAAGCAAACCCAACAAATCACATAGCAGAGGAGGAGGAGAAAGCCCCGCGCTCGTATGCTTTCGTAAGGCCCAAAGGAAAGGAACGCATGATGGAAAGGAAAGGAAACAAAGAACCGAAAGCTTGTAGTATAAATCCAATCACCTTAATTTCATGCTATTGCAAAACTGGGAAACAAATCCAACCATAAAACACAAATGGAAGAGAGAAACCAAATCTACATTTCCTTCAAGAAAACCCACAAAATATATCAGATTGAAACGAAACAACATGGGGTTTCTGGAAGAGGAATCGTGATCGAGTCCTCTTTTTGCTATAGGTTCTTCAAGAGAACCTGAGACCGGCTGCAGGGAGCTCTACCGAGAGGATCGTGGCCCAAAGTGTGAACGAGAGAGAGAGGTCCTGAGCCTCGATCGAACCGAGAGCAAGAGAGAGAAAAAAAAGAGAGGGAGAGACCGAGAGCAGGAAACGAGAGGGAAAATGTCAAAGGGGAAATGCGTGAAGAATGGAGTCAACGCCTCTTTTACCTTTAGACGACGACCATCGCCGTAAATAGAATAAGTCGATGGGTTAGTGGGATTGAAGCGGATTAAGTGCTTAAACATTAGTCCCCTTTAATTGCATTTTTTTTTTATTAAAAATATTTCGCGCGATTTTGTTACTTTTTGTTGACCTACAACTATGTGCCACATTAAATTAAATAAATAAGGTGGATTTTAAAATCCCTTAAATCGCGATCCGAACCGATCAAATTGCTTTTAATTTCGACGACACGCGAATCTAAAACATTAAAATGAATTAATCAAAATTTTGAATCAATTAAGGATCGACGGATAATTAAAATCAAATTATCATGAAATTGATATCGTCGGAAGCCCCGACGACCTAAACGACTCGCGAAATAAATCGCCGTCAAAACGCCGAAACCTATCAAACGACACCTTCCGGTAATCGGCAAAGTATGCGCTGGTCGATATCGCAATTTAGACCTAATTTCATCCCGATCATTGCCGACGGTCCGAAACGACACGAATTTGATCACTCGGTTTCGCACAACAAATAAAATTGACACCTATATATGGTTTGTCAAAAGTAATAAAATTTAATTACGACCGACAGGCAATCCGCTAATTACCCTTAAATCTCTTAATCCCTACCTAACCGCCCTTTCAATTAAGAGACTGCCGTCAAACGAAGGCGTTGATTCATTCACGTTGCTTCCTCTCGCTTTGCCTCCGCTGATCAAGTTTCACGCTTCGATTTCTCCCTCTCTTGCTCTTTGTTTCCTCCTTTTGAAGTTTCATTTTTTCCTTTCACGCCTCCTTTCTGGTCTCTGTTCTGCTTTCCGATCCAGCTCTACTGAACGACTCGCAACGAACCTCTCTCTCACTTCCTTCTCCCTCTGTTTTTCCTTCCTTCCTCCTCCATTCATTACGAAGAAGAACCGAAGGGATAGCCTTACTAACCCTCCAAATTGAACCCCTTTTCCTCCTTTCCTCTTAGCTGAAACCTCCAGTTGTTCCAACCCTAAGCTTGTTTTATGCATTTGAGCTTCTTTGGAAGTTAGGGTTTTATGAATATGCTATATCTTATGCTTGGGATTATGCTAAGAGTTTCCTTTAGGGATTTGGGATGATGTATGGCCCAAATCTCATTTTATTTCCTATTATCTATGGATTTTATGGTGTTTATCTTTGAAAATGTTTTGGGATAATGTATGGCCCAACCATTTTTCTCTTTTGCTTTCCTATAGATTTCATTTGTTCATCTTGCTCAAAATCGGTTTCCTGGGAGAAATGGTACATATTATGCCTCTTGCACATGATTGGGTTGAAATCTAAAATTAAAAGAGGGTTTTCAAATTATTATGGGGCTTAAATCCTAGGCCCTAATATCATGATGCTATGCTCTATGGATGTCTATGCATTTATCTTACCAAAATCAAGTGGAAGTTGTATTGTTTCATTAGTTAGTAAGTATGTTGTTTCTGAAAAATCTCGATATGGGGAAATTGCTGAAATTGGTTTTAGCTAAGAGGAAATTAGATCATTTTGTTGTCTAAAGGCATGATGTAATACTTGAAAAAATTCCAACATTTCTCTGAAATTTTCTTTTACCTTAAGGAAAATGAATTAATTTGTTGGGCATAAGCATGCTGAAAATTTCTTTTCTCCTAAGGGAATCAATCATTTTGCTTTTAATGGGCATAAGCATGTCAAAAATATTTCTATCTAAGGAAAGTTGCTAGCTTGTTTTCTAAAGGCATAAGCATGAAAAACATTTCTACCTAAGGGGAAAATTGTTACTTGTTGTCTAAAGGCCATGCTAAAAAAATTTCTTTTCTCAAGGGGAATCAATCATTTTGTTTATTTAAGATGTTTGCTGAAAATATTCTCCCCTAAGGGGAATCGATCATTTTGTTATTTGATGAGTATTTGCTAAACTTTCTTATCTAAGGGAGAAATCAATTAGCTTGCTATTTGAATGTTTCAAATGCAAAATTCAGGTGAAATAGTGATGAAAATGACGCTATAGCAGATGCTATGTCTTGTTTAAATATGTATGCAAGTATATACATATGCAAACCAGTTTCAATATGTTTATATAGTAATCGCTCACATTGTTCCAATGGGAAACTAGGAAAAGTACTTCATGTTCCAACGCGTGGAAATATGCTATACACCTCACATTGTTCCAAGCGGCGGAAACTGAGGAAAGTACTGCTCACGCTTGTTCCAACAAATATGCTTTAAGGCACCCGCTCATTGTTCAAACGCGGGGAAACTGGAAGTACTGCTCATTGTTCCAACGCAGAAATATTTACAACACCGCTCACATTGTTCCAATGCGGGAAACTTGATAGTACTGCTCACGCTGTTCCAACGTGGAAATATGCTATGTACCGCTCACATTGTTCCAATGCTGGGAAACTGGATAAGACTGCTCACGCTTGTTCCAACGCGTGGAAATATATGAAGTACTCGCATTGTTCCAATGCGAAACCAGGATAGTACTCACGCTGTTCCAACGCGGGGAAATATGTTTCTATAGTACCGCTCACATTGTTCCAATGCGGAAAACTTGAGGATAGTACTGCTCACGCTGTTCCAACGGCGTGCTGCTATAAGTAATCCGCTCACATTGTTCCAATGCGCGGAAAACCATGATAAAGACTGCTCACGCTTGTTCCAACGGGGAAATATGCTTATGTTCCAATGCGGCGGAAACTTGTGATAGATTTGTTCACGTTCCAACGTATAAAATATGTTTATAGTATCTTCCAACGCAAGGAAATGCAATGTCAGATAACTCCCATGCACGCCTTTCTCGTGCAAATAAACTTTACCGAGGTGTCTCACGACACTACCATACACTTCTTCGTGAAGATTTACCTCCCAAGACCCGAGTACAAATAAAAAAAAGGGGAAAGGTAAAAAATGCTAGATTTTTATGTGCATATGCTTATGTGTTTAACACACTTTCATGTCATATGACACCTATGCAACAACTATTCATGCTTAGTTTGATGAATATGAATCCTTCTAGTCCCCTTTACATGCTTAACATGTGTATGAAGTGTAGCAAATAGAATACAAATGGATGCTTATGCTTGTGACATGTATTCGTTGATACCGGTTCTAATACTACTTAGCTTGATATGCTATTAGACATGCTTAGAACACATGCTTAAATACATGTTTAACATGTTATCTTTACTCCATATGTCCATTTTCAATCACACATGATTATAAAACATAAAAAAAAAATATATCAAGGGAAGACATACATGAAATGAAACATTTTGACGACATCCATCATAAAAATACCAAAAAATGGAAAATTGTTAAAGGAAGGGAGAAGGGTAAAACTTACAAATCTTTATGACACAACTTCTCTCTTATAAGCTTGAGAGAACTCAAACTTGTGAAACCAAGGGAGAGAAGGAAAGAAATGAGAATAGGAAGTGTGTAAGGATTTTATGAGAAGGAATTCCCCTCTTATTTATAGATTTTTCTAGCCTCCTTTTCTCATCTATGCTATCATCTTGACACACATAAGGTGCTTGTCATAAATTGCATGCAAGGAACCATCTAAGATGCCACTTGTCATGTTGATGCACATGCATGGACATGTGGCATGCCCTCATCCTTATCCCTTTCTTTGAAAAGGAAAATAAAGTCTTTGCCATACCTCTTAATAAATTTAATTTGTGTCCCCCACTTGCCATGAGTTTGTATGTGAGGGAGGTGGATTTTAATTAATCCACTTGCTCTTTTAAATGAAATATGACATCTACTCATATTTTATATTCCCCTTCCTTTCAAGAGAAATAAATGGCTATGATATGGTCATATGGGCCTCCAAAGCAATTGTTTTCGCCCATTTATACTTGCTGATTTTATACATAAAGAGAGGGCTATTAGCCTAAATTAAATTGCCTAAGCCTATTTTAGCCCATTACCTACTTATGATCATATATTCTAAATCAATTATTTTCAGCCTTTATGTTCGATTTTACAACATAAAGAAAGGTTTTTTTAGCTCTAAATCAAATGCCTAAACTCATTCTAAGCTATACTTATATGATCATATGAGCATTCAAAATCAATTATTTTCCCTTTATGTTGGCTGATTTGCAACATAAAGAGAGGATTTGGCTCAAAACAAATATTTCTATTTTGTCTATCACCTTATATGATCAATAAGCCCAAATAATTTATTTCACCTATACCTTTGATTTGTGACATATGCTTGGCCAAAATAATACATATCATATTTTCAAAGAACAGATGTTATACTCCCGGCTTGGTCTTGATCCGTTAAAAACCCAAAAAATGCCATATTGAAAATTAAACTTAAATCGAACTACATTTCAACTAGACATTCAATGTCCATACAACATTTTAAAAGAACAGATACTGATGTTTGTGTTCAAACAATACAATGAAGTATAAAAACAAAAGAAAGATACTACATAATCCGGTCTTCTGAGGGTCCGTTAACAAAACCTAAAAATCTATCAAAATTCATGCTTGCATTTACATGTCAAATACAAAAGAACAGATGCTATACTCTTGGTCTTCTGACCGTCCGTTAACAAAACTCAAAATCAAAAATCGCATCAAATTCAACTACATCTTAATGTCCATACAATTCAAAGAACAGATATCAGATGCATGTTAATAAATACAAGTCAACAGAATGCTATACATCCTGGTTGTCTTCTGACCGTCCCGTTAACAAAACTCAAAAATCAAAATTTGACATCGAAACTTCAACATTAGACATCTTAATGTCCATGCAATTTTCAAAGAACAGATATCCATATGCATGTTGGAGTAATTACTAAGTCAAATACAAAAGAACAGATACTACATAATCCCTGCTTTCTTGACCGTAACAAAACCTAAAAAATTTGATATTATAAGAATTTCAAATTAATAATATCCAGAAGCTAACTCACATATAATACAAGACATGAACCAACTAACATAGCTTCTAAAATTCAAATTCTGAAGAAAAGTCCCAAACCCGATCCTCTATGTTCAAACTAGAGTGGACAAGGTTTTGAAGGATTATACTTTGAGATGATGAATTTAGACCATCCTCTAAAACCGACAGAGTAGACAGTCTCTATCAATTGATACCCTGGATCGAGAAGGGTAATTATAATTAAAATTTCAATGATAAATGATCATATATTCAAATCTAAAATCAATCATAAAATGATCAAAATTCAAAGAAAATACACAAAATATAAATAAAAAATGAAATTAATTATTTAAATTAAAACTAAAAAAATAAAAAATAAAAAAAAAATAAAATCACCCTCAATTCGCAATTGTTTGTCTTCTGTGACAAATTAAGAAAACTTTTGCTCACAAAGAGTTAATGTCAAATTAAATATAACTACCTTCACACTCAAATATTCCTAAAGTTCGTAAGGACGTGGTCTGCGGTCCTCATCCGCTGGTTTTGCGCATATGGCACCACATAAATGGGTTACGACTGAGCCCTGACCTGGTTCACGCGATATGGCACCACTAAATTATTTGCCACTACCGGCACTCAGATGTTCTTAACGGCTTCGAAATGGAATGTATATGGTTGGCAAAAAGCCCTATGTTAGCTGGGTTGATATTTGTCCCCTTAGACAAACTCCACCCCAGTCTACAAGGACACCTTGGACGACGAACCCATGTGTCGACAAGGATCCTTCCGTCGGGTCGACACTCCTCTCGACTAAGTTAGTGTGGACCACCTGGATGACTAGAACCATGGGATCTTGACGGGCCATCGCTCCCCACAAAAGTTTTAAGTTAAAATAATAAATTTCATAAGTTCTAAACTCCACTCACCGCAATTATATACTGCTCTTAACGATTCATCGACTATTTTAATCGAAAGTGCTCTCTCAAGATGAGGGTAATTTAACTATGCTTATAGAAACCCGAATGATAAAAAAGTTCTCACCAAATGAGAACGAAATCTGGTAGTGTCTTATCTACTATTCATCTGCCTTCTGAAATTATCACCGACACTTAAACAACTCTTTCTTTTTTTCGAAAGAGGTCTGGCGAATTTTCGGATCCCACAGATTTCGGACTACTGGGACAGTTTCTCTTCCATCTTTGGCTACCAAATCTAAGTTATAATCATGGAGTATAAAAAAAATGAAAAGATAAATGAAATATGAAATGAAATGAAATGAAACGATAAGTTAAACTTGACAACTTAGCTTTTACTAAAGTCTTAAGTTATATGAGATTTTATTTAGTGCATATGCTTAGTATGTTTTATCTTATCATCCATATTTTGGAAGTAAGTGATAGTGCTTATTTTAATTGCTAATTTTTACCTTTAAATTCCAGAATGGCATTACAGAACACAACTGCCATTTACTCGGCCAACATCCGCTTGGCAAACGCCATTAATGCCGGAAGAACGGAGCTACCATCCGCTGGATTTCCGCCATCTTGAACGAGTAAAGTTGTTAGCCTCGACTGTCGTAAACTCGCCCGCACGCCATGTGCGAATCGAAAAGGTCTGTTGAGTTGTGACCCCATCACGTAGGGTCACTTCAAAAGAAACAATCGCCTGAGGCGCCCCTCGAGACACCAATCATGAAAAGGGTCACAAGGACGGCCTCTTTGTCCCTCGAATAATACAATCCATTTAACCCTTCATCCGGAGGATGATGTCAAGCTTCTTCATCCGAGGTAAGCTTATGAGGCAAAGAAGAAAAGAAATCTTGAGCAGATGCTCAACACTTAATGCCTGGTACCAACCGCAAACCAACAGGAACCAAAGAAGAGTGTTCCACCCATAATCGGTTTGATAACCTTGGGTTAAAACAAACTCTACTGTCACCAAGCCCTTCTGACCCCACAACATCAGTTCCTCCTCGCGAGGAAACCCGAAACTATATCCGCACGAGTGCATCTGCCCTCCAAGGCAAGGAGAGGACTGATGAAAAGAAAATACCAAGGTCCTGTTATTAAGGATGCTGACTTCTCCTCCAAGGAGACCTCATCCCGCAACTCAAATGGCAGGACGCCAACATATCATGTCCCACACGGAACATCTGGTGTGACACTTGGACCACAAGGCTCAGAATCCACCACCGAAAGGTCCCTGGAAGGGTAAGCAGATCCTGAGGCTCAGCCTCAAAAGAAATTGCTTGTGGCAAAGGCATGGCGCGGACATCTGTGAATTCCTGAGATCCCCAACTCAAATTTATCGATGGGAGCCTAAAAAGAGGGCCCCATATGATAAGATATCTGACGGTAGACACCTTGGAGAATCCTCCGGGGGATCCCGTCATCAATTAATTTCATCCCATCAAGAGGAGGTTAACTTCGATCGAAGTCCTCTAACTGAAGAAATTTCAATTCCACACTTGGAATCGGAAGTTCATTGGAGACGCCGACCAACTGCATCCAAGAGGACCTAAGAAGAAGAAGAGGAGGAAACAACGCAAGTAGTGTATAGGTGAAAATGTCTGGTGAGCCATCCTGGTGCGCCAATATCAACCTAAAGGCGTCGTAACAACATTCCCCTCAACCTGAAGAACAACAAAATGTTCAAATAGAGGAAGCATCCTCTGAGTCTTCAGGAGAGGAGCAACAAGAAGAGGAAGAAGAAAGGGAAGAAAATCCCACCTTCATCGATACTACCACTTTGGCAGAAGCGCAGAGACAAATTCAGCGTCAGATGAAAGCCAAAGATAAAGAAATCGCTCAGTTGAACGTGAAAATGAGCGAAATGATGATGCAGATGATCTGATGATGCGCTTAATGCAGAAATATCATGGTGTCCAACACTGCCCCCCCAAATAATCATCAAGCCTCCAAAGAATGCCAATGACAATCCTCCAATAAATTTGATCTCACATGCTTCAAGGGTCCAAATCGAGCAGGATTGAAATAAACGAGTCACTGCAACCCGCTTCTAATATACAAACTATATCTCAAGCCGATGCCTCTCTCAACTTGATATTATTGAATGAGAAGATTAAAGTTTAAAAGGCGGCGCGTAAAATTGGTGAGCAGTCGCCCATATCCCGGAGTATGATCAAATTCCATATCCAAAGGGATATTCAATGCCAAAGTTCAATCTATTCGACGGAATGGTAATCCCAAGCAAAGATCCGCCCATTCAAAGCATCCCGAAATACGTGGGGTAATGATGCATTATTATTCCGCCAGCTCAGAGTTTAACTTCGACTGAATGGTACGTCGAGTTGTCAAATGACTCGATCAAGACTTTTGTCAACTTGAAAATATGTTCATAAAAGATTCGCAGTAAAAAGACAACACCGCGATCTCGAGAAGAGGAAGAAAGACGAATCAAGGACGATATATTACGCGCATAAATTTGAGTATGAAATGTGAACAACAATTAAGAAGAGCATGCAATTCAATTAATCGATGGGCAACATCGATGATAAGATGGTTTATCTTTGCATGGCTTCACTACCACATTTCAAGATTGATAGGTGGCTAAATTTGAAAAAATTAAATTTGTCACCAAGGCCGAAGATAAATTCAAAAGAGCAAAAGCTCTAGACTCAAAGAAAGGTGAGACACATTTCACCTATACAAGAAGGATACAGTAAGCTGCTATATAACGTAGACAAAGAAAGGCTACCGTCCTATCAAGAAAACCAAGACCATTCAATCCGCCCACAACCCAAGCTCATACTTGGAGGTAATGATGTACCTCGAGGTCGCTTCAGTGAAGGCGAGCGACCAAGACAAACAAAAGGAGCGAATGACTCAATGGCCCCGACCCTGAAAGAAAAGCTGAACAAAGAGTATTCTTTTAAAAGGGAAAGTGTGGCCAAATTGTTTAAACATGCACTCAAAGTAGTCTCCAACTACCGAGTGTAAAAGACTCAAGAGGTGACAAGCCGATAATCCTAATTATCCATATCATCGTGCTCCATCCCGTTGAAGATTGCTACATATTCAAAGATTTTAGAGCAAAATATAAACGGTGAATTCACATTATCTGACGCAGAAGGCGTCCAAGAAAGAATCCACCAGTAATCACCTCATCTCCGCACTATCAAGCAAACGATAAAGGCAAAGAGAAGTCGGTCGATGATGAAGGATGAGTAAGCCTCTAAAAAGATCAAAAAATGTTAAAGCAATTGAAGGCGCTCTGTGTATTCGTGGAAATCACCACTGAGCTGCATTGAGTTGAGACAAAACCAAAGTTATGGGAAGGCTAGTTCATCTCACGAAAGACAACCTAGCCAAATACCGCAATGGAAGGCTAAGAAATCTGCCAAACCAAAAAACAAATTAAATAAAAAGAAGAAGACAGTAACGCAAAATGTTACTACACTATGGATACGTAATAACAAAAAGATCATCAATATGGAAGATTACATACAATCAAGACGACTATCACGCTTGCGTAATCTGCTTTCAAATCTTCGATCAACGAAGAAGCGTGGGGAAGATGTCAAGAACTTCCGAAGTCTTGCTTGATGATGCATGAAGTTGATAACGAGGAACTCGTTTTCCCGATGAAGATGAACCGAGCTCACCATATCAACAAACATAAAAAATATAAACGGGCAAGGATTCTCAATCTTCTAGTCTATCATTGACGGCGTAAGTGATGTCGAATTGAGTTATCTCAAGATTCGATGCAAATGAAGTAGCAAGTACGCGAGAAGTGGTCGAGTACCATCTCAACAAAGGAAAGAGCCAATGAATAAAGATAAAGGAAAAGAAATTGAAGTCAATGAAAAAGTTATCCCTAAGGATTCAAATAAGAAGCCTTCATCAAAAGTCGACTACAATATTCTATCCCATCTAAGGAAAATTTTGTATAATGAAGCACTTCTAATGTCGAAGATCTGTAATACCTTAATTGAAGCTCTCAAAGAGCCGGAAAGTTCAAGCATATTTTGTCAACCGCCTAACGAGACCTTACATGTTCAAGAGCCTCCAATCGTCACATTTTCAGAAGATGATCTAATGCTCGGGACTGCAGAGCATAATCGCCCTCTGTATGTTACAGCTGAAAGTGATGAAATTATAATACCGCGGATCTTAATTGATCCCTTCCTCCGCGGAATCTTATGAACTTGAGAACTCTTAGATGGCTATCTCTAGATGTACAACATCAGACGATAAAGTCATGGTTCAAGGTTTCAATGAGAAGGGAAAAACTATCGTCATTCGTCCTTCCTCTTAAATTTGGAGACCTCTACACGTAAGCTAAATTTCATGTGATCGATGCAGATACTTCATTCGTGAGCTTCCGGGTCGAATGGTTTTTCATAAGTATGGCATTGTCCCATCTACATTGCATCAATGTATGAAATATACAAAGGATGGAGAAGAATGCCAAATTGTGGTGACATGCAACCTTTATGCATGAAATGAAGATTTATCAAGATGCCGCTTATTTCCTTCCAGGAATCAAAGCTAACAAAACAACTAAGAACACCGTGAATACTTCAAAACCCATAAAGAACAAGTTAAGAAGAAGGGAGAAGATAAAATGAATAAAGGAAAGGAGATTGTTCCAAATATTCCTAGGAATATAAAGAACAAGTCCAAAATCAATAACACCGTCCCCTCATCTAGTAAAGGATAATCAAGAAGAAGAGATGTGTTCCTTCTAAATCCAAAGGTCGCATGACTCTTCGAAAAGCCTGAAGAAGAACATTTCGACTGACATGAGTTCAATCGCTTGAAGGTAAGGTGCAATGCACCTACTTTAAAACAATCATAGATCCGTCAGCAGCAGAGACTACACTCGTAGTCACTCCTATCCCTCCCCAACATTTTAAAGAAATCACCCCTCGAGAAACTCACAAAGTCGAGGAACTGGTGACCTTCTATGTACCTCCTCTCCCTGGAAAGCACGGGCCAGGAAGCCTGTTTTATAAATCCGAGGAATGTCAAGAAGAGGATCCGATTGTAATGCAACTATCCAAGAAGAAGACACCCACAAGGATGCCAAAATATTACTCTCCAAAGATGCAAAATATGCGCAAGTACATGGGTCCAGTGGAGCGAGTAAGCAAAGGACTAAGCTCTTTGAAATGATGTGGTACCCAAAAGGTTCTCAAACCATTGGTAAGAGAAATAAACACACTACCAAAGGCCTTGGTTTTATCCAAGACAGTCCACAGGATATACTCTACTGTAGCAGAATAAGTAGAGTGATGATGAGATGAGAATTTCGTCTTAATGTTAGTCTCACAAATAATGAAGAAGTAGAAGTGCACGCTCAAGAGCTTGAAGATGGTGGGGAGGCATACTATGGATGAACTTAAAGAAGTTAATTGGGAACCGGGAGGATCCTCGCCAACGCTCATCGCTCTACTCAAGATAAAGTGGAAGAATTAAAAATCTTGCTCAGGAATTCGTGGACCGCTTTGCTTGGACATATGCTGAAATGCCGTGCTTATCCCCGATATACGGTTCACAACCAAGCAATTAAGCCGATGTATCACCAAAGCAAGCCTCAGCTAATGAGATTGAGGTTGAAGAACGTGTAATCGAAACCAAGAAGCTCATTGAAGCCGGTTTTATTCGAGAAGAAAAATACGACCGGATAGCTAATATTGTCCCCGTGAAAAGAAGAATGGTCGATTCAGACATCGACTGGATTTAAATAAAGCATGTCCAAAAGATGACTTTCCGCTCAGACGTAACCGTTATGGATAACACTTCAAACCACGACATGTTCTCATTTATGGACGGATCGCCGTTACAATCAAATCAAGATGGCTCAAGATGAGAAACATACTCATTCAGACGCCAATTGGCATATATTGCTACACGCCATGCCTTCGGCCAAGAATGCGAGCTACATACCAAAGCTATGACACGAATAATCTTTAGTTGATCCATCAAAAGTAGAGTGTTATGTTGATGATCTCGTCAAGAGTATAGATCGCAAAGATCATCTCGATGATTTAAGGATCGCCTTTGAAAGAATCGAAAATATGATCTCAAGATGAATCCTCTGCGCGCTTTTGAGTTTCTTCGAAAGTTTCTGATATGTCAGGCGCCGTGGAGGGATTGAAATCGATCCCAACAAAATCAAAGCGATTGTCGAAATGCTCCTCCAAGGAGTCTTCGCCAACTTCGCCCATACAAGGACATCTCGCATTCATTAAGATTTATATCAAATCACCGTGATGTCGACCCTTTGCAAAATTAATGAAGAAAGATACTCCTTTCAAGTGGGATAAGAATGTCAAGAGCCTTCGACAAGATCAAGAAATATTTGTTGAACCCACCCATTCTTGCAGCCCAATCCCGTGAAAGCCTCTCATATTTGTACACGAAAGACTAAGAATCTCTGTGCGTTGCAAAGATAATGAGGAAGGAAAGGAGAATGCTCTATACTATATTAAAGACTAATAGAGCGAAGCGTTATTCTCCAATTGAGAAGCATTGTTTGACGTTAATTTTGCGCCCAAAAGTTACGCCATTACATGCTATCTCATAAAATTACCCTTATCTCAAGGATCGATCCGCTGAAGTTCTTGATGACAAGACCAACGCGTGGGTCGCTGGCACATGGGTCGTCTTCTCGCTACAATTTGATATTACATATGTTCCCCGTAAAGCTGAAGGGGCAAATTCGCAGATTTTCCGCCATCCCATCCCAGATTCATTGCTTAATGATGATCTTCCCGATGAGCAAATCATGCACATATATGAAAAGAAAAGCAACAAATGTGGAATTGTATTTTGATGGAGCACCATTAGATACACTCAACCCTCAAATCTTCCAAAGGCTCAAGCCGGTATCGGTCTCATCTTGATCACACCTGAAGGTGGCATACTGAGACATTCTTATAAATTAACTCAACCTAACCAACAACGGCGTAATATGAAGCGCCGGTTGTGTTTAGAGGAAGCCATTTCCATGGGAGTCCGAGACCGCAAATTTATGGCGATTCTCAACTCCATTAATCAAGTGTTGGGCCTTTACAAAATCAACAAGCTTGAATTGGCCTACTATCACAAACGAAGTTCTCGAGCTTATGAAGCAAATTCCAAATGTCATTATGACTCGAGTCTCCGAGCTAGGAATAGCAAGTTGCTTAGCTAAATTAGCTAAAGAAATGGCAGTATGGATGACACGACTACATACTAATTAGTGTGCGCCGAGTCCTAGAGCCAATAAGTTTAAGATCCTCACGGAAGAGGTTATCAAACATAAATCACAAGGTGCTCTCATGTTGCTCTTACACTCCTTACAAATCACTTCTCAAAGTCAACAAGACAAGCTTCAAACCATTCCATGAAAGACTTCAACCAGGAAGTGCCAAAACCACACAATGAAATCCTTATAGTAGAAGAGAAGGAAGACTGGAGACAGCCCTTCGTCGACTACTTCAAGGAAGGCAAATTGCCAAGTAATAAGTCGATAACTGCACAACTTGAGAAAAGGCTTCGACTATATGCTTATGTTGGCAATACTCTGTATCGTAGATCCTTCGAATGATGTGGTCGCATGTTTGGGAATAGAAGAAGCCAACAGTAATTGTTGAAATCCATCAAGGACTTTGTGGTGCACACCAATCGTCCTAAAATGGCTTTCAAAATTAAAAGAATTGGATACTATCCGCCTATGGTAAAAGATTGTATCAATCATGCCAAGAAATGCCATGAATGTCGTCCACGAATAATTCATCATCCTCCAAATCCGCATCCAACGACAAAGATCTTGGCCGCTTGAGAGGGGGACGTATGTAATTGGACCAATTGATCCGCCATCATCACCGGTCACCGCTTCATTCTAGAACACCGATTATTTCTCAAGTGGTCAAGTCGCACCATTTAAAGAAGTTACAAAACAAGTGACTAACTTCTTTACCCACAATATCATGATTTGGTGTACCACGAATCATTTCGATAATGGTTCACCTTCAAAAGCTTAAAGTTTACAAATTTCGATCGACATAAGATTGACATATTCATCAATTTATAATCCGAGAGCAAATGGCGAGGCATTTAATAAAACACTAGTCAAATTGCTTAAAAAATTCTCACAAGAAATAAAAGGGAGTGGCATACCAAACTTGTGGAAGCGCATGGGCTTACCGCACACTTACAAAACTCCTACAAAGTCTACCCCTATGCACTAGTGTTTGGGCAGCTTTTGCCACTGGTTGAACTACCTTCGCCCGAAAGTAGCCATTCAACAAAATCTTACCCAAGATGAGAATGCTCGCTCACGGATGGAAGAGCTTACGCGCTGACGAGGTCGCCCAAGCTCAAAAAAATCTAGAAGTATATCGCCGAATGTCCGTGAGATCGATCATACAAGACGCCCTCGAAGCTTTTCGTGAAGGAGAGTTGGTCCGTGGCCGAAGACCAATCATCCCTCATCGCAGAATGAAATTTGAACCTAAAAGGGACCTTATCGAAAAGGTATATCGGAGAGCCTATCCCGTGGACTTCAAAGGTGAAAGACCAATGCCGCCAATCAACTTCGGCATTTAAAGAAATATTACACATGAAAGTGTGATTGGACAAATCGCATTTGAAAATCCTTATTGTCAAACACTTATGAAAATTTTCATTGGAAATTCTCTTGTAACAAGAATGCATTTCAAAATAAAATAAAAATCCCTGTTAGACGGGGCATTTTTTTAAAATTTTTATAGTAAAGTATTGGGCATTCTGGTAAGACAGGGGGCCTTTCTTTCTCTTTGGGTTGACATCGTGCCTAGTGCCGAGATCCCCACATGCATACTCCAAAATTATGTATTCAAATTCTCAAATTTAAAAGTCTTACTGACCAAAGAAGAAAACTTCCAAGTCTGCAAACTTCAACAAACCAAGTTGGATATACATTTATCATCCCACTTCAAATCTAAAGGCTCGAGTTGGTGTATAAGGTCGGACTCAACACGCCAAAATACGGCCGAGTCGCTGACAGCTTACTCAACACACCACAAAGGCCGTAGTAAGAGATCCCCATCTCGTAGCCCGAGGATAAAATCCTTCATCAATTGCTCAAGTCCACTCAAGTGGGTGTATAAGGTCGATTCAACACGCCAAAATATACCGAAGTCTGTGACTATTACTCAACACGCCACAAAGGCCGTAGTAGGGATCCTCCTACTTCGTCAAAGACAAGAGCATCCAAATCCCAAATCTCTCCAACTTGTGAGTTCAAGTGATCCGACTGGAACTTATCCCTATTGGTCAAGGTCATTTCAAAATTCTACAACAAACAAAGATATCCTTACTAAGAAGGCACTGCGAAGTTTGGAATCAAAGACAAATGTAAATCTCAACTCCTTCAAAAGTCTATCAAAACGAGCAAAGACCAAGGAAATTCTTCTAGTAAGTCCAATCAAGCAAAAGGGGATCAAGAAGCTATCCCAATGTTCGATAAAGCTAAATGTCAACTGGAGTTTTGTCATCGATGTCCATTACATGTGCAAAGCAAGACGATGACTCTTGCCATTGATCCAACACAAGCTCGAGCCATCGGCATGTATCCTACAAGCCTACAAAAGCGTAAAGAGGTAAGTAATTTCAGACGCTCGACAAATCTCTAAGATAATTCGTGACTTTCCTCCATCAAGCCAAGGCATGAGCAAAAGGAGGCACAAGATACGAAATCTCGAGATGAAATCTTCAACAAGTCCGTCAAAGCAGAGGACCGAAGACATTTCTATCTCATCAACTCCATCAAGTCCGCCAAAGCACAAAGCACAGGACTGATGACCCTTTGCCATTGATCCAACACAAGCTCGAGAGTATCGGCATGTATCCTTCCACAGCCTACAAAAGCAGAGAGCTGGGGTATGTAATCAGACGGACAAATCTCTAAGATAATCGTGACTTTCCTCCATCAACCGCCAAGGCATGAAGCCGTGATAAAGGAGGCACAAGATAATAAACCTCGAGATGAAATCTTCAACAAGTCCGTCACAAAGCACAAAGCATGACCAAGATATTTCTATCTCATCAACTCCATCAAGTCCATCAAGGCACAAAGCCGAAGTGAGGAAATCAAATCCCAAAGTACGATGAAATCTTCAACAAGTCCATCAAAGCACAAAGCACGTGACCAAGACATTTCTATCTCATCAACTCCATCAAGTCAGGCATAAAGCCGAAGAGGAAAATGCAACCAAAGTTCGGGAAGTCTTCAACAAGTCCGGCAAAGCACAAAACATAGGGTTGAAGATGCACCAAATTCTCTTGACAAGTTGATGATGATAAGTCAAAGCATTTCTTTCATCTAGTCAATCAAGCCCAAAGCATTGGACTAACGACAACAAATACCGGTTCAACAAGCTATTGTAGCTGAACCGATGAAATGCAAATGCTTGTCCAACCTGAGAGTTATACTCACTTCTATCAGAGGACAACGATCAGGTATTATCAAAAGTTGTTGAAATTACAACTTCAGCGTGACATCCAAGCAAATCTCTTGGAGATCCGCAAAGTCAGGTAACAAACACGGTCCGCTCCACGCACTATGTTTGTCATTTGTTGACCTACAACTATGTGCCACATTAAATTAAATAAATAAGGTGGATTTTAAAATCCCTTAAATCATGATCCAACCGATCAAATTCGCTTTAATTGACGATTCGACATAATGCGCCGAAAACATTAAAATGAATTAATCGTAAAATTTTGAATCAATTAAGGATCGACGGATAATTAAAATCAAATTATCATGAAATTGATATCGAAGTCGAAGCCCCGACGACGCCTAAACGACCTCCGCTAAAATAAATCGCGCCGCCGCCAAACGTCAAACCTATCAAACGACACCTTCCGCGTCAATCGGCAAAGTAGCGCGCTGGGGTCGATTAATTTAAGCGCTGACGCGCACAATTTAGACCTAATTCATCCCGACGTTGCCCAAAGCCTCCATCACAAATTGATCGGCTATGCTCGCAACAAACAACTTAAATTGACACCTATATTGGTTTGTCAAAAGTAATAAAATCGCAATTAAACGACCGACAATTTAATCCGCTAATCCCCTTAAATCTCCAATCCCTACCTAACTCCGCTCCTTCAATTAATCGGAGACTGCCGCCTCTAAAGGTCAAACGATTGACCTCTCATTCACGCTGTTTCCTCTTCTCGCTTTCTCCTCTGATCAAGCTCACGCCTCGACTCTCCCTCTTCTGGCCGCTCGCTTTCTCCTCTGCTTCCTTTCACGGCGTTTCTCTCACGCCTTTCTCCCTTCTAAGTTCTGCTCTTTTCTCCCGATCAAGTTTCTCACTTGAACGACTCCTCCTCGAAGAACTTCTTCGCTTCTCTCTTCTCCCTCTCACGATTCTTCCTTCCTCCTCCGTCTCACACGCATGGAAGAACCGAGGGATCAAGGAGCCTTTAACCCTAACCAAATTAAACCCCTTTTCCTCCTTTCCTCTTAGCAGATTCAAAACCTCCGTGTTTCTCCAACCCTAAGCTTGTTTTATGCATTTGAGCTTCTTTGGAAGTTAGGCTGAATATGCTATATCTTATTTTGGGATTATGCTAAGAGTTTCCTTTAGGGATTTGGGATGATGTATGGCCCAAATCTCATTTTATTTCCTATTATCTATGGATTTTATGGTGTTTATCTTGCTGAAAATGTTTTGGGATAATGTATGGCCCAACCATTTTTCTTGCTTGTCGCTTCCTATAGATTTCATTTGTTCATCTTGTTCAAAATCTTTCCTACGGGAGAAATGGTACATATTATGCCTCTTGCACATGATTGGGTTGAAATCTAAAATTAAAAGAGGGTTTTCAAATTATTGTTTTAAATGTAATATCATGATGTTGCTATGCTCTATGGATGTCTATGCATTTATCTTTACAAATCAAGTGGAAGTTGTATCATTAGTTAGTAAGTGTTGCAAAAATTTCCTGATATGGGAAATTGAAATTGGTTTTAGCTAAGAGGAAATTAGATCATTTTGTTGTCTAAAGGCATGATGCAATACTTTTAAAAATTCTGCAACATTTCTCTTGCTGAAATTTTCTTTACCTTAAGGAAAATGAATTAATTTGTTGTAAAGGCATAAGCTTGAAAAATTTCTTTTCTCCTGGGAATCAATCATTTTGTCGTTAATGGGCATAAGCATGCTGAAAATATTTCTATCTAAGGGAAAGTTGCTATTTGTTTTCTAAAGGCATAAGCTGAAAACATTTCTACCTAAGGGGAAAATTGTTAGCTTGTTGTCTAAAGGCCATGCTTGCTGAAAAATTTCTTTCTCTAAGGGGAATCAATCATTTTGTTATTTAGTGGCCAAGATGTTTGGAAAATATTCTCCCAAGGGGAATCGATCATTTGTTATTGATGAGTAAGGCTTTAAACTTTCTTATCTAAGGAGAAATCAATTTTTGCTATTTGAATGTTTCAAATGCAAAATGTGTGAAATAGTGATGAAAATGACGCTATACAGATGCTATGTCTTGTTTAAATATGTATGCAAGTATGTACATATGCAACCAGTTCAATATGCTATATAACTGCTCACATTGTTCCAACGCGCTGGGAAAAAGACTGCTCTGCCAACGCTGGAAATATGTATAAGTAGCTCACATTGTTCCACGCGTGGGAAACTGATAGTATCCCGTTGTTCCAACGTGGCAGGGAAATATGCTTGCTATAAGTACCCGTTCACATTGTTCCAATGCGGCGGGGAAACTTGTGATAAGTACCTGTTCACGTTGTTCCAACGTGGCAGGGAAATATGCTTGCTATAAGTACCCGTTCACATTGTTCCAATGCGGCGGGGAAACTTGTGATAAGTACGTTCCGCGTTGTTCCAGCGTGGCGGGGAAATATGCTCTTAGTACCCGTTCACATTGTTCCAATCGGCGGGGAAACTTTAATGATAAGTACATTCGCGTTGTTCCAGCGTGGCGGGAAAATATTTATAAGTGCGTTCACATTGTTCCAATGCGGCGGGAAACTTATGATAAGTACACATTCCGTTGTTCCAGCGTGGCGGGAAATATCTTGCTATAAGTGCCGTTCACATTGTTCCAATGCGTGGAAACTTGTGATAAGTACTTGTTCACGTTGTTGTTCCAGCGTGGCGGGGAAATATCTTCTTGTAAGTACTTGCTCCGCGTTGTTCCAACGTGGCGAAATCTATCTTTATATTATACTAACCCATGCCGCGCCTTTCTTGGCGTGGGTGTAAACTTTCGGAGGGTGTCTCCGACACCTACCATGCCTTTCTTGGCGTGGTGGGAACTTAGTCTCCGGCGACCCAAGGGGGGGATGGCCAGGATTAAAAAAAAAAGGGAAAGGTAAAAAATGCCTAAGTATTTTTATGTGCATATCTTATGTGTTTCTAACACTTTCCATGTCATATGACACCTATGCAACAACTATTCATGCTTAGTTTGATGAATATTGAATCCTTCTAGTCCCCTTTACATGCTTAACATGTGTATGAAGTGTAGTATAGAATACAAATGGATGCTTATGCTTGTGACATGTATTCGTTGATACTGGTTCTAATACCCTACTTAGCTTGATATATGTAGACATGCTTAGAACACATGCTTAAATACATGTTTAACATGTTATCTTTTTTATATGTCCATTTTCACATTCTACACATGATTATAGAAACATAAAAAAAAGGGGTATATCAAGGGAAGACATACATGAAATGAAACATTTTGACATGACATCCATCATAAAAATACCAAAAAATGGAAAGTTGTTAAAGAAAGGGAGAAGGGTAAAAACTTACAAATCTTTATGACACAACTTAGCTCTCTTATAAGCTTGAGAGAACTCAAACTTGTGAAACCAAGGAGAAGGAAAGAAATGAGAATAGGAAGTGTAAGGATTTTATGAGAAGGAATTCCCTCTTATTTATAGATTTTTCTATCCCTCTTTTCTCATCTATGGCTATCATCTTGACACATAAGGTGCCTTGTCATAAATTGCATGCAAGGGAACCATCTAAGGTGATGCCACTTGTCATGTGCATGCGTCATGGACATGTGGCATGCCCTTGTGCATCCTTATCCCTTTCCTTGAAAAGGAAAATAAAGTCTTTGCCATACCTCCTTAATAAGTTTAATGGGTTTGTGTCCCCCCCACTTGCCATGAGCTTGCATGTGAGGGAGGTGGATTTTAATTAATCCACTTGCCTCTTTTAAATGAAATATGATAACTATTCATATTTTTATATTCCCCTTTCCCTTTTGAAGAGAAATAAATGGGCTATGGTATATGGTCATATGGGCCTCCAAAGCAATTGTTTTCGCCCATTTATACTTGCTGATTTTATACATAAAGAGAGTATTAGCCTAAATTAAATTCTAATTAGGCCATTACTTATGATCATATGGGCCTCTAAATCAATTATTTTTTCACTTTATGTTGGTGATTTGCAACATAAAGAAAGGGTTTTTTTAGCCCAAATCAAATGCCTAAACTCATTCTAAGCCCATCACTTGGTGATTGATCATATGAGCATTCAAAAATAATTATTTCAAATGTTTGGTGATTTTGTAGAGAGGATTTGTGAAAAACAAACGCCTATTTCTATTTTGGGTCTATCACCTTATATTTGATCAAATAGGCTTCCAAAATAATTTATTTCAGCCCTATACCCTTGCTGATTTGTGACATAAAAGGGGGGCTTTTGGCCAAAATAATATGCATATCATATTTTCTAAAGAACAGATGCTATACTTCCCGGTTTGGTCTTCGGACCGGGTCCGGGTTAACAAAACCCAAAAAAATGCCATATTGAAAATTAAACTTGCAAATCGAACCTACATTTCAACTAGACATTCAATGTCCATACAACATTTTAAAAGAACAGATACTTGTATGTATGTTGAAGTGTTCAAACAATAGGGACACGCGCAAGCTAGGTATAAAACAAAAGAACAGATACTACATAATCCCGGTTTGGTCTTCGGACCGGGTCCGGGTTAACAAAACCTAAAAATCCCGTATCAAAATTCATGCTTGCATTTCGATCATGTCAAATACAAAAGAACAGATGCTATACTTCCCGGTTTGGTCTTCGGACCGGGTCCGGGTTAACAAAACTCAAAAAAATCAAAATCTGACACCGAAATTCCAACTTAGACATCTTAATGTCCATACAATTCCCAAAGAACAGATATTCGTATGCATGTTGGAATAAATACTAAGTCAAATACAAAAGAACAGATGCTATACATCCCGGTTTGGTCTTCGGACCGGGTCCGGGTTAACAAAACTCAAAAATCAAAATTTGACATCGAAACTTCAACATTAGACATCTTAATGTCCATGCAATTTTCAAAGAACAGATATCCATATGCATGTTGGAGTAATTACTAAGTCAAATACAAAAGAATCTTAACATGTCGGTTTGGTCTTGGACCGGTCGGTTAAAAACCTAAAAATTTGATATTATAAGAATTTCAAATTAATAATATCGAGAAGCTAACTCGTGTATAATACAAGACATGAACCAACTAAAATTCAAATTCTTAGAAAGAAAAGTCCCAAACCCGATCCTCTATGTTCAAACTAGAGTGGACAAGGTTTTGAAGGATTATACTTTTTGAGATGATGAATTTAGACCCGATCCTCTGTAGAAAACTGGACAGAGTAGACAAGGTCTATCAATTGATATTAACCCTAGGATCGAGAAGGGTAATTATAATTAAAATTTCAATGATAAATGATCATATATTCAAATCTAAAAATCAATCATAAAATGATCAAAATTCAAAGGAAATACACAAAATATAAATAAAAAAAATGAAATTAATTATTTAACTTTAAAATAAAAAAAAAATAAAAAATAAAAAAAAAAATAAAATCAATTCACCCCTCCGCAATTGTTTGTCTTCGGGTGACAAATTAAGAAAACTTTTGCTCACAAAGAGCCAATGTCAAATTAAATACATATACCTTCATATTCCTAAAGCGTGGGGCGTGGCGTGTCCTCTATCCGCGTGGTTTTTTGCCGATATATAAATGGCGGTTACGACACGAGCCCTCCGGGTGGTTGTGCGATGACACCACTAAATTACTCGCGGTATATATGTTATCAGGGCTTTGCTCTTTGGTAGTGAAATGTAGAATGTATTTGGTTGGGCAAAAAACCTATGTTAGCTAAGGTTGACTTATATTTGTCCCTTAGAATAAACTCCACCAGTCTACAAGGACACCTCGGGCGGCAATATGTGTTCGACAAGGATCCTTGGTCGAGGTTGTCATACCCTCACTAGCGGGCCAGGGGCACGGCGGATGGGAACCATGGGATCTTGATGGCGTCATCGTTCCCCACAAAAGTTTTAAGTTAAAATAATAAATTTCAGTTCTAAACTCCAACTTTATATATCGCTCTTTCTTTCGATTCATTGACTAATGTCGAAAGTGCTCTCTCGGTATTGGGAGGGGTAATTAACTATAGGGGCTTGCTTTATAGGAAACCAATCAGGTATAAAAGTTCTCACCAAATGAGAACGAAATCTCTGAGTGTGTCTCTTATTCATCCGCCAAATTATCACACTTAAACAACTCTTTCTTTTTTTTTTTGAAAGAGGTGGTGCGGATCCCACACTTTGACAAACCTTAGCAATGGGTGTCAATTTAAGTTGTTTGTTGTGCGACATGATCGCGATCAATTTAGCGATCGAGGTCGTTTAAAGCGTCGTCGGGCTTCCACTTCGATATCGCAATTTCATGATAATTTGATTTTAATTATCCATCGATCCTTAATTGATTCAAAATTTTTTAATTAATTTAATATTTTTTGCGGCGTATCGTCGATTAAAAGCGAATTTGATCGGTTCGGATCGCGATTTGAGGGATTTTAAAATCCACCTTATTTATTTAATTTAATGTGGCTCATAGTTGTAGGTCAACAATATTATATTAATTTTATATGATTTTATAATTTATTAGCTAATGATTAATGAAGATATTATTAAATGGAAGTTCTTTTTGATTTAATTTAATTTAATTGGTTACTAATTAATGAGTAATCAACATGTTATCTTAAGTTTATTATAATTTAATAAATCTAATTAAAATCATTATATTTTTATAAGTAACTAATTTATGATAAATCATTAAAAATTAAAATAATGATTAATGTCTAATTTATTAGTTATAAATTTAATTAATAATTAAATAATTTAGTAAATAAGAAAGTAAAGATTATGGCGATTGGTCAGTCATTTGACTTGACTTGTGCACATAAGTTTGGGTCAAAAGTTTGAGTTTGGACAAATCTTTTTAAATATGTTTAGGGTTCTTAAGATCATTTTTGGAGTTCAATGAAGTCTCCACAATTATTTTTAAATAAATTTGAAAGATTTTAAGCTAAAATTTTAAAAATTATTTCTTTAATTGATGCACTAAAAAAAGGTGAAATTATGGTTATGAAAAATTAACTTAGTTCACAATCCTAAAGGGATCCACATTGATGTCTAGAGAGTTGTTGTGCCTTATGATCGCTTTTTTTTTTAGAAATTATAATTTTTCAAAACAAATTTTAAGACTCAATTTATTTTGAGATAGCATAAATTTTGATATTTGAAAATAAGGATAAATGATGCATCATCAACAAATTCATATGATCAAATACAAAATTTGATGTAATACTTAAATTAAAAACAATTAAAATTAAATTTAAGATCACTAAGGCTTATATTTTAACATATATTTAGTCAAAATAAATATTTTAATGAAATAAATCTAATGACACTAAAGTATTCTAATGTGAGTCTAAATAAATGAAATTACAATTTAATTAAAAATTTATCATACTATTTTAAGAATTAAATCATCTTTAAATCTTGCATACTTATTGTTAAAGAAATGTCTCAATGAGAAAAATCTAATGAGACCAAGATCATTAAATTAATATCATTAAGCTACTTATAAACTTAAGAGAAAAATTATGATTAATTAGTTCAATCAATATAGGTATTTGATGAAATATTTGAGCATTTCAATTAAAATTAGTAAAATATAATTCTAGAGAGAGCCCATATACTTAGAACTCTATAGCTCTTCATAGCATTGATATTGATATCGCGACAACATTATTATTTTATTTGTCGTTCTCATTCATCACTTTAATAGTCATTATTTTCTATTTATTGTCGTTTGATTCTCAATATTTAATCATTATTATAAAATCGTTGTCACCTAATTATCATCACTCAGTAATTATCTTATAATCATTATTACCCATAGATATGCTTACATCTATTAACTGACATTCAATTTTTGATTATCGTCATCAGTCTTCATTGTTTCTCTAATTTTTTTATCATATTTTTAGGAGGTCAAAATAAAAATCTATAGGGAAATTTACATACATACCACGCAATTCTTCTGCATTTACATATTTCACACCCAAACTTGAATATTTACAAAACTAACACTTTCCCTATGCTCAAAAAAGTGCATTTCACTTGAAAAAAAAGTAACAAATTGGTATTTTTGATGTAATAATAAAGATTTAGGAGCTATTTAAGTAAAAAATTAAAGTTTGGGTGTGAAATACGTAAATTCATAAGAATTGCGTGGTATGTATATAAATCCCCCAAATCTATATTTAGCAATATATATTTTTTAATTGAGAGTTGTAGACTTTGTTAATGTTGTTTGCATATAGATTATTTTTAACTAATATATATATATATATAATTAAGTGTTCAATTTCTCTTATATTTAGGATTAAAAAAAGGGGCTCTTACATACACTATCATCCTATTCTTACATATTTACAAATTAACCATCTTTAACATCAAAATTAACGATTTGATCATGGCATGAGCAAATACATGAGACTTTCAAAAAAATGATGAAGGTGGTAATATTGTAAATGCATATGTTTTAGGTGGTTGATTTGTAAATATCCCTAAAAAAACACTCATGTGGCATGACTTAGGTTAGATTGGTAATAAAAGAAATGTTAAGGGGCCTTGTGATTTTCAACCAGGGGCAAATACGTAACATCTTTATAATGAAGAACCAAAGCTTCTCGTTGTTGACCTAAATGCCCCCTTTACGTCTATTGCCAATTTGCCTTCGCCGCTGGTTTCCTCCTCTCTTCTTCTGCGAATCGAAGCCCTTCGCTTTCCACTCTTTTGCCCCTGTAAGTGAACTCTCTTCTTCTCATCCAATACCAAAAATAGGATCTTTCTGCCCTTCTCTTGATTCAAATTCCCGACCTTTATAAACCCTCCACCCGCCAAAACTTCACTCCGTTTTATCTCTTTCTGTCTTCAAGCCGATCGAATTGTACTTTTGTTGTTTCCCATGGTGAATTTCTACCTGCCTTTTGTTCGAAATGGAAGTTGCTTATATTACCCTTCGTAAATTTGCTATCTTGATGAGTTTTTCTCTGGCCTGATCACTGCATCGCCTCGGCAAATGGTTTTTTCTTTGACGGTATTGCTTTTCGATTGTTGGGATTGTCGTTGATGAGATTTCGTTATCTGTTTCTTTTTATTACAGCTGTGTTTTGAGAGCTTGTTTATGTGTATTCTGAGCAAATTCTGCAATTTAAGTTATGAATCTTTTTTTTTTCATGCAGAAATAAATTTGAAATTTTTTATTTAATTTTTGATGATCGATCTTTCAGCCAGACTGTTGGCTCTGTGCTCCGTCTTTACTGAAGGAGATTTTTTACTTGTTTTGATAGGGTTTAAAGGTTGAAATTCTTCAATTTGAATTGATGATTAATGGCCAAACATGAACTTATGCTGGGTCAGAATTCGGACTTAGCTCTAGGCCAGAGCCATGACCTTGTCATTGGACCAAGCCATGGTTTAGGGATTACGCATAGGCATGGCCTTGGCCTCGGCCATGCTCACGACGATGATCTTGGTCTTAGTCAGAGCCATGAACAGAGTCTTGTTCTGGGACATCATCATGATAGCAGGCTTGTTTTGGGTCACCACCATCATGATTCCCATGATGATGAACAAGATCGAGACCATGATTACAGCAGTGAACTGGCTCTCGGACAGAACCATGTAGCACATCTTCTCACCACACATAACCATGAGCTTGTCCTTACTGACAATCACGAATTGTCTCTTGCTGAGACCCATGATCTTACCGTCGAGCCCAACCTCGAGCAGCTTTCGGTCGAGCAAGGTCAAGAGCTAGCCCTCCAGCCAGCTCTCGACATCCAACAGTCTCAGTTGGTGGTGTCTCCTGTGCTACAGACTCGTGTAATCGTGAATGCCAACCATGAGCTCCACGTTGGACAGGAATTCCCCGATGTCAATAGTTGCAGAAGGGCGTTAAGATGTGCAGCCATAGCCTGCCATTTCGAGATACAGACAGTGAAATCCGACAAAACTAGATTCACCGCAAAGTGCGCGGCGGAGGGCTGTCCATGGCGCATTCATGCTGCAAGGCTCCCTGGCGTGCCCACCTTCACGATTAGAACCATCAATGAGAATCATAACTGTGTTGGGATCAACCATCTTGGCCATCAGCAGGCTTCTGTTCAGTGGGTTGCAAGTTCCGTCGAGGAGCGCCTTCGTGAAAACCCACAATACAAGCCTAAAGAGATACTGGAAGAGATTCACCGGGTTCATGGAATCACCTTGTCCTACAAGCAGGCATGGAGGGGGAAGGAGCGAATCATGTCTGCTGTTCGGGGATCATTTGAGGAAGGGTACCGTCTTCTTCCGGAGTACTGTGAGCAGATCAAAAGGACAAATCCAGGAAGCATAGCATTGGTGTATGGAAATCAAGAAGATAACTGCTTCAAGCGCCTTTTTGTCTCATACTATGCTTCAATACATGGTTTTGTGCATGCTTGCCGCCCCTTGATTGGCCTTGATAGGACTCTTCTTAAAAGCAAATATCTTGGGACATTGCTCTTAGCTACTGGATTTGATGGAGATGGTGCACTCTTCCCTCTTGCTTTTGGTATTGTGGATGAGGAAAGTGATGATAACTGGATTTGGTTCTTGTCTGAGCTCCATGCTTTACTTGAGAACAACACAGAGAACATGCCAAGGCTCACAATCCTGTCAGATAGGCAGAAGGGTATTGTTGAAGGAGTGGATTTCAACTTCCCAACTGCATTCCATGGTTTCTGCATGCATCATCTTAGCGAGAGCTTCCGAAAAGAGTTCCCTCATCATGCAAATCTTGTTAATCTCTTATGGGAAGCTGCTCATGCTCTCACAGTGATTGAATTCGAAGCCAAGATACTGGAGATTGAAGAAATGTCTCAGGAAGCTGCTTACTGGATCAGAAGGATCCCTCCAAGGCTGTGGGCAACAGCCTATTTTGAGGGAACAAGGTATGGACATCTGACTGCAAATATAGCAGAATCACTCAATAGTTGGCTATTGGAAGCATCTGGCCTCCCAATTGTTCAGATGATGGAGTGCATAAGAAGGCAGTTGATGACCTGGTTCAATGAGCGGCGAGAGATGAGCATGCAATGGTCTACCATCTTAGTGTCCTCAGCGGAGAGGCGTGTATCAGAAGCCATCGAACGGGCACAGGGATACCAAGTTGGACGTGCAAATGAGGCAGAATTCGAAGTAGTTTCTCCGCACGAGCCAACCAACATTGTAGACATTCGCAATCGATGTTGTCTCTGTCGTGGATGGCAACTCTATGGTTTGCCTTGCGCTCATGGCGTGGCGGCTCTCCTCTTTTGCAGGCAGAATGTCCATAGATACGCTGAGAGTTGTTTTACCGTGGCTACTTATCGCAAGACTTACTCTCAGACCATACATCCCATTCCTGATAAAAGCCTGTGGAAGGAACAATTAGAAGGAGACCAAGATAAACCACAGATAATTATAAACCCACCCAAGTCTCTTAGGCCGCCCGGAAGGCCACGCAAGAAGAGGGTTCGTGCCGAGGACCGTGGTCGCATGAAGCGAGTTGTTCATTGCAGCAGGTGTAATCAAACAGGCCATTTTCGAACGACATGTGCTGCACCTATATGATGGAGTTTGAAATTTCTCCAAGTCCTGCTTGTCTGGTTTGTTGTATTTTGCATGCCATTATGCCTTTCCTTCTTTACCTTATGCTAGGACATGCACTTGAACTTGTAGAGACCCTTCTGTCATATAACTTTTAAGGTGTGTCACTTCAGCTTTCGCTTCATATATAATATAGCTATTGTAGAGTATGATTTAATCTGTTTTTGATTGTATAAACTTGGTTTGGACTGATTTTCTTTCTTCTTCTGTCTTGTTATCAGCTGTTATAATATTATTAGACATGGTTGGATTTGGAACAAAACTCCATTCATTTATGCACAGCTCATTTACGCCATTAATGGAATCCAAATAGAACCCAAGCAAAATATTTAACTATTTGGTTCAAAATGATAACCTTTGTACTAATCCTTGCATACCATGCTGAGCAACTTCTTTCATTGTTTAATATTTCTGTGCGAGAAAACTAGAATCCTTCAGTGTTTCAATTGCAAATCCTTCGAATATCCATGTTGTTCTTATGGCTTATTTGACTGGGCTTATCCTTTTTATTAAGGAGGTTGAGAAGCTGCTATTAAAACACTGCTTTATAAAGCTATTTCAAAGCTCCATTTTAAAAGCAGCTTTTCAAAGCAAATTTTCCTAAAATCAGCTGAACATCTTCTTCATCCAAGTAAGGTGCATATGCTTTGTGAGGTTATCATGCAAGCCCCTCAAGAACCAAAGCAATCTCGATTCTAAACAGTTGGGGGATTTACATACATAGCACACAATTCATATGTATTTACATATCTAACACCTGAATTTTAATATATATATATATATCACATCAAAAATTTCATTATCATTCAGTTTTTTAGAGTGAAATGCAGCTTTTCAAGTATAACAAAGTGTTAAATAAGTAAATATCAAATTTTGAATCTTAGATATGTAAATGTATATGAATTATGTGGTATTTATATAATCTTTCTAAACAGTTATAGTGCATAGGTCAGTGATTTCATCAGTTTGATGATGCAGTATGGATGCAGTCAACAAATGTATTGGTTTCATGCAACACAAGCCTTGCCATCTACAGTGAAGGTTATTATTATCCTTCACTTGATGACCTTTTTATTATTATTTTTGTTTTACTTCTTCTCATTTATATCTTTGATTATACTACTTGGCTTTTTAAAAAATATTTTTCAGCTTTTATTTTCAGAAAACTGACATTGTATGGCATACTTTTGATTAGCGACAAAAACATACAGTTTGGGATCTCTTTTATTTTTTATTTTCTATTTTTTTATTTATATTTTATTTTGTTTATGTTTTAATTTGAAATAAAATATGTTGGTGGTGATTGTTATTTTTAAAAAGACTTAAAACATCCAAAGAAATGTTTTAGAGTATTTTTAAAAATAATGAGATTTGTTTCAAAAACAAACGAATAAAAACACTTAAAAATTTTTTTTATAAAAATATAAAATTGATCTCAAACAGTCCCTTAATATGATATGGATGATTGTTAATATGTTGATATGTTTTATTAACATGCAATTAGTCTTCATTAATGTATTGTTAGTCTTTATTTATACTCTTAACATTCATTTATTTCAGTTTATCTGTTAACATGAGCAGAGTGAGAGCACAGCTTTACTGCACAACACCTCCTACTCCAATTATCAGCAGGAAACTCTCAAGGTATGAGATCTCTATCAATCTGTTATAAATGTTTGGAAAATGTTTATATTGTTAGGATGTGTAGAAATGTCATAATTTATCATAGATGTAATAAAATTGGGCATTTATCTAAAATTCTAAATCTTGATTATATATATATATATATATTTTCTGGAAGTGATGTTTCACTTCAAAAAGCCTTTTTTTTTTTCAAGCTGTTGAAGAAGACTAAAAAATCTTATAGTTTTATGGGTTTTTATATGTTTCTAACAATAAATTTAGGAAATTGGATCATTTTGTTCTTAGTTGATATTGGAATAAAGATTGGATTTTTATTAGGATCTAAAAATTGAATGATTAAACATTATTTTTTTCTTTGTTGGGGTTATCAGTTATTTTTCGAGATTTTTTTTATGAATATCAGAAACAAAACTAGATGATCCTTCTCTTATTACTCTGAGAACTATTTGTCGCATATATTATTTATTATTATTATTTTTTTTTTTGGGATTGAACTCTTCTATTTGGGATCAAAGTGATGTTTCAAGTGGATCCGTTATGACGATTTCAATGATACTTTGCATTTGGATAAAAGGTTCTAATAGCTCTAAATAATTATTAAACTTTTTTATTGACATTGTTAACTTCTTTAACCTTATTGAATCTCTTATTAAGTGAAGATTTTTCATGTGATCTAATATTAGAGTTGATGAAATTTTTGTTAAGCAGGAATGGTTTTTTCTGTCCCTTAGATTGTGATGCTTTGCCTCTTAATGGTAGAAAAAAGTTTTTGTTGATCTCTCTTTTAATCTTTCGAGGCTTCTTGGTCTATATCCTCTTTAGGCAATTAGATCAAAGAGGCTCAATCTTAACTCAATTATCCTCTCCTTAGTATTATTGTCCTGTGTAGGACTTTTGTCCCTTTAGAAGCATCCCCTCTCTGACCGCCGCCACTACAAGTTATCTCGCTAAATAATTTAGAGAATCTTTTCGAATCTCGACTCAAAGCCAAGCCTTAGACTTGACATAAAGTCCAATCTAGGTCAACCTAGGCGAGTTCAACAAGAACACTCAAAAGAGTGATAGGAATGGTACCTTTAGCCCTTGGATGTTTTGAAAATTTACATAGCTCTAAGCCTATTTTCTAACCTCTTTTGGTCCTTCAATCAACAACCACTCTCTTATTGATGCTCTATAGTAGTAGGAAGAACTGACCACCTTTTAGGAAGTCCTTAGGTTTCTTAATGGCATTCTTGAATCCCATTGGGAAGAGAACTTTTTTGCCCCCAGTTTAAGTGATTAAAAAAACCTTGCCCAACAAGTACCATGCAATACCCCTAATGATCTTATACTTATTTACCATTTCATCGATGAACTCTTTAAGATCTCTTAAGCATGAGGATGATCAAATTTTGAGCTACCAGGACCAATCACCAAAGTTATCAAGAATGTTATGCATTTGAATCACTTAAAATGTCAAAAACCAGGCATATCACCTCTAAGACTTCATATAGTCAACATTTGTTTTTCCATGGCTCTCAAATATTAACACTAGAGTCTTCAATAAAGATCTCATGCATGCTCACACATAGGTAACTTATTTTCCATGTTGCTTGGGCTATTGTGTGGAACAAGCCAACTGTAAGTCTAACATAGAGGTGTAAGTGAGCCAAGTTACAGGCTTATATGTTAATAAGCTTGCAAGTTGAGCTTATTGAGCCATAAGCATAAACTTGAGCTCAAGTTTGAGCTCGTATATTAAATAAGCTTGAGTTCGAGTTGGACTAGACTCGACTCAACTCTTCAACTTGTGAGCAGGCTTTGATTAGATATATATATATATATATATATATATATATATATTGTTGTAGTAAGAAAAAGTTATAAAACAAATTGATGTTGAAAAAACTAAAGGTTGTCGCTTTATATCAATTATACTTATGGTTGTTGGTTCAACTTTTCAAACAAAAAATAAAATTTAAAAGTTGCACATTTTAGTTTCTTAACTTAATTCAAATGAAAAAAATTACAAATTAAAAAAAAAATAGTACATGATTTTTTTCATTTAATAGAATTTAATTGTAAACTAACTTTTCAAGATAAGCAACCCAAAAATATTATATAAATTGATTAGACTGATAGATTTTTAATAAAGCTGTACTATTCTTTTTCAAAATTATTAAATATGAATAAAATATTAATATATCCTCTTGTAATATTAATTCTTCTACCCAAAATTTTATCATTTCCTTAACGCTTACCCTCATCATGGTTCTCCTATAAGCTTTCTTAGTTGGTCAAGCCGATGCTTTCTCGGATCATGCCATTGCCTTCTTCGTTGAGCTCCTATGATGGCTTCTTAGCTCTAGTAATGAACCGACTCATAAACTCGTTATTACTATTGCAAGTCGAACTCAATCTTGATCTTTGAGCTCGACTTGATCTTGAGTTCAAGCTAGCGAGTAGGGAGACAAGTCAAGTTTGAGTTTGGTATGATTCAAGCTCAACTCACTCATTTATACCCCTAGTCTAACTCACCATTACCAATACTACTTAGACCCATTAACTAGCACAACTCTCATGGCACCACTCAGTGTTGGCTCCTAGCCTTTTAAGCATTTTGTTTCCATACAAATTTATCCTAGGATCTATATTGTACTACCAACAATAATGTAATAAACACTCAAGGATACCTCAAAAATTTTGTAATAAATATTTTAATATCAGAGTAATGATGTAACTATTATTTATATAATAATTTTTGTTAATGTTTTTTTTTTCCTAATGAGCTACAATGTGCAATAACTAAAGTCCCCTTAGAGTGATTGGTCAGAAGCTTGTGTGGGTGAGATTTTGTGGTGTTTATTATTTACTCCTTTCACCCTTGTGCATGCTCTCTTTTACAGCTTTTATGGCAATAACAAGAGAGTTATTGTTTTCATGGATGTGATATTTGTATGGTGATTTGAAAACAAGTTCTTAAGGTGAATATTATACTGAAGTTCAAAAGGTGAACAAACCCTTTTTGAATTCCTCAGCCAAGTTCCTAATCCTTAAATATCAGATCTACTGTAAAGCTTCTTGATTCTATGGTTAGGTTGTAAGTCCTTTTATGTGCATCTTCTTTACAAGTAGAAAAATAGTCTCACATAAATGTATTATTTGCACTAATTTCGTATCGTATTGTAAGTCTCGCCTTTTCATCTATGTCAAGCTATGAATTTTGTTGGGGTACTATAAGTTCAATCTAAGTGATTTTCCTCTAGTTGTTGAGGAAGTATAAGCTTTATTTTTTTAGACCAATTCCTTCTATGCCAAAAAACTCTTATGTGAAGTTGTTCCTCGATTTATAGGGTAATCATTTTGTGATAGTCATTAATATCATACAATTCACATATGTTGCTCTTTTATTTTATTTTAGTAAATCTTATTCTAATGTCATAACACTTAAGGGGCTGTTTGGTTGCCTGCATTTGAAATGCAGTGTAAAAGGAATGCAGTGTAAAAGAAATTTAGTGTAAAAGGATTACTTTACCGTTGTTTGGTTGAGAGTTTTACAAATTCATGACTTTGTTTTTTTTGGTTGAAAAATATAATGTAAATCTTTGAAGGTTTTGATGCAGATGGCGGCCCTGTGGTTGGGAGGCGGCGGTGGGACGACCGGCATGTGACGGAAGGAGAGCGGCGGCGGCCAACGACGGCCATTATCATTTGGCCGGTTATTTGAAATTCCAAATCGGTATTAATCAAATACATTTAATGTATTTGGAATACATTACATTACATCGAAAATTTACTTTACTTCAAACCAAACATTGAAAAAGTTAAAATCTCTACATTTACTTTACACTGTATTCCAAATGCATGCAACCAAACAGCTCCTAAGAGTATATAACATGTTTTAGGTTTTGAAAAAGAAATTTTAAAATCTTTAATTTATATTAGTGGATGCAAAGATAAATGTTTATATCCTCATGTCTTTAAATTATCAATGAATCAAAATTGTTTAGTGTATTCTCAATTTCCTTTGGCAATTTTAATGGAAATGTATAATCTCTATTCACCTTTAATAAATTTTTTTTTAAAAGAAAAGATATTTCATTGAATATATAATGCTTTGGATCAATTGAATTTTTAGTCAAATGGTAGCTCATGTAACTCCTTCCTTATAAATGGTGATGCTCAAGCTTCTTCTTGGAATTGGGAGGCCAAATTGAAAATTACTTTATTTTTATTAGATTAATTACATAGTTAAAATCCCTAGTAATATGTCTCTTCAACAAAAGGTCCATTTAAGATCGCATCTTTTTTTTATTATTATTTTAATTTTTATTTTATTTTATTATGCAAGCAATTCTAGCCTCGTAAATTTTAAACCAAGAGATCTTGAATTTAAAACTCGCATGTATATTGTGTGTATAAATTATCATTACATTGGCTCAATTGTCCCAAAAAAATAAAATCCATTTGATAGTTGTAATCGTTTTTTTAAATATTTTAAACTTTGAAAAATTATTTTAAAATATTCATAAAAATAATATGATTTATTTTGAAATTAAATATATATATATATATATATATTCAAACCTCGAATTTGCATCAAAATTCATGCTCTACATCATTTAATAATCACCAACAAAATCATCTTGCATAACCACATCACATTAAGCACTGATAAATGATTATTTTTTCTCATGAAATATAAAAAACAAAGTATCAAGAAAAAAAAATATATATAAGAAATTCACACAAATAGCTCTTACAGTAAAGGGAACCAGCTCCAGGCTTCCAGCGCTATTACAGTAAGAGTATAATAGAATCACCTGCAACTATACTGTACATTCAGCATTTAAAATTTCAGCTTTGGAAGTCCACTGACTTGATTATAAGATCTGCCTTATGCATAGATTTAATGATCAGTTCTGCATTTGGGCGGTCATTGTAATCAACCTATGTTTTGAAAAATTGAATAAAATTAAATAAAAACATTGATGTTATGCCAGAAAAAGTACTGATAAGAAGATTTTTGTACTAAGAAAGTAAAGAAAATGTTAGATTAATGATAGAATGTTTCAATGATTTTGATAGAGATGTTTATAAAAAATGATTGGAGATATGATACCTTATTGTATGTATGTTATCAACAAATGAAATTATCTAATAAGCAGACCTCTCTTGAACTAAGCATTAAGCTTGAACGAGGTATATATTTAGAGGCTAAGGAAACTTAAAATTTAAGAACAACGGTCAAATTTATGAAATGATGGTGAAATAGATGGAGATGTTATTACTAGAATTCAAGTTGGATGGTTGAAGTGGAGGAATGCATCTGGCCTATTATGTGATAGAAAAGTTCCATTTAAACTTAAGGAAAAATTTTATAAGATGATGGTAAGACCTGCAATGACTTATGGTGCGAATGTTGGATAAAAGCGTAAAGACTAAGTTAAGTGTTACGAGAGATGAGGATGCTCAGTGGATGAGTGGCTTTACTCTTAGAGATAGAATGCAAAATATAGTATGTTGGAAAAAGTTGGAGTAGCTCAGTGGTAGATAAGATTAGGGGAGTCGCCTTAGATGGTTTGGACATAAAGCGTCGTAAATAGATCGATTAGGAGAGTAGATGCATTAGATTTCTATGTTAAGAAAGGTAGAGTAGACCTAAAAGACTTGGTTAAGATGTATAAAAAATGATCTTAGTATACTGAATTAAATGAGAATTTGACATAATAAAGACACAATGATGGACGAAGGATTCATGTTGACCACCTAGTGGGATTAAGGCTTGTTGTTGTTGTTGTTGGTCAAATTTATGAAATGAAATTTAGTGAATGGGAGATTGACAAGTGATATCTATCATAAATTTAAGTACTTTGGATGGCTTACAATAATGAGGATACATATGAGGAATAATACATAGAGTAAAGCTTGAGAAGTAAGTTTGAGTCATCTCTTAGAAGTAGTAATATGCAATATAGATAACATCACAAAGAGTTGAAGGTAGATTTTATGAAGTTGAGATAAGATAAATTATTTAATATGATTTGGAATATTGCTCAACAAATAACTCATTGGGAACTAACAAAAAAACAAGAAATAATAACATTAAAATTGATGTGACATAGAAATAGAAAGTGTAGAGTGAACAATAACAATATTAGAAAGATAGTAGAAATAGTACTTATTGAAGAGAAGATGCAATAAAATAGACGAAGGCGATGATTTTGGCATGCAAAACAAAGTAGAAAGTGCGTCAATAAGATGAGTAGATAGAAAAAAAAATGCGAAAATATAAGAAGTAGAATAAAGATCACAATGAATGGAGAAGAATATCAAAATATGTAAACTAAAGTTTCGCTAGATATACATGGCAGTCAACAACAATGAATGGAGAAGAATAAACAAAGAAAGCAGCAGGCAGCTGCAAAAGGCTAATGGCAATGGTCATCCAAAGGCAAAAATAATGCATAAAATAAATATCACAAGGATCTGGATATATTTGAAAGGCATACAGCCATACATGCACAAAGATGACAAGAATCAAGGAAGATAATTAGAGTTATCATATTTTCAAGAGTGCTCAACTTAAAATTTGTTCTCAAGTGGTTTTATATCACAATGACTTGAAAATTCATGATGGTGAAGATACTATTGAAGAGGATAATGGTGTTAGTCAAGGGATGATCAGAGTCTTAGGTCCAATTAATGTTATACATCAATATATTCATATTTTTTTAACTATTTTGAGGATTATGTACTCCTTTTTGAGTTATTAGCATTTTACACTTCATTACATGGTGTTTTGCGCCTTTGCGGTAGATAATATTGAACTTTAGTATAATTACACATTTTATTTTAGTCATCAATGAGTGAAAACATCAAGTTAATGGCATGTCATGTCCTACTTTAAATGGTTGTCATTTTCATGGGTCCATCTCATGTGATGTCCTTTTCTCGTATCAATGTCTAGGTTTTGTAGGCCATTTGCAACAAAAGCAATCTTGACCATCATTTCAAAAGGGTGATTAACTGCTTGCTTGGTTAGCTAATACTAGTATGATGGATCTTTTAAAGAAACAGTAGAGAGAACACAGGTTTTCAAGCCATCATACAATAACTGTGCTTCCATAAAACTAAGATGGCTAGGGTTTAGGGTGACCTTAACATAACGAAGAGTGCACACAATTTTAATTATTTTCTCAACTTCCCAAGTCTTTATATTACCAAAAAAGAAGGGAGAAAGAGGAAATGAAATCATACCCTCCATTTCGCTATGTCAGGCTCCTTCCCTGCTAATTTTATCAGAACAATCAGATCAAATCCAAAAATTAGCTATCATGATCAATGGGATGATATGTTAGGTACACTACCTGTAGCAATATGTCTTTGTAGAACTCTTTGCATAGAAGAATCAAGATCTATGTCAATAAACCTGTAAAACAGTCAAGCATATAGTGCTCAATACCATTTTTCAAGCATACAGTCAAGCATATAGTGTCACACAATGCAAATACAGAAAAATACATTATTTATAAATGAAGAGGGAAACAAAAATACCATTTTTCATCAAAAATCGCACATACATCCTTCCAGATCCCTTCTTCTAGGAATAAATAATTTCCCTCTACAATCACTATTTTATGCCTGCCACATATGAGAAAAAATCACAACAAAATGATTGCCTAATATTTCAAAGAATTCTGAGACGTAGATTTCTGTTCAATATAAGCAGCCAAATCTTCTTGCAAAGTACAATATGATTGAAAGATTTATGACCTTGGTTGCCAACTAATGAAGATATGAAACAGCTAGTGCTACATCGGAGAAATAACAGAAATCAGATCTTAATAAAAAAATAAACAATTCAGTACTTAATAATTTATCTTCCTCTTATAACTAGCTATGTACCATAATTTTTGCACTTAAAAATCAAAATATTTCCGCGGCAGCACAGAGTTTAATCTTCACCCTTGATTTAATAGTTTAGAAAGAAATTTTGTTTAGCATTAGTAAAAGTAGACAGCTTAAGGGGTTGTTTGGTTCAATTTGGAATGTAAAAAATTGATTAAAGGATTCTTTATAGTTATTTGGTTGTGACTTTTACAAATTCACGATTTCATTTTTTTTTGTTTGACAAAATGTAATGTAAAGTAATTGAAGGTTCGCGTCGGGTGGGGGGTCTGCGCGACCGGCAGTCGCGATGGCATGGCGGGCGGCAACCGATGTGGCCAGCTGGGCGTGGGGGCTGGCGAAGGGCTGGCTGGTAGCGGCGCGGTGGCTGGTGAAGCGGGCAATGGCAGCGCGGTGCCACAACCGCATTGTATTTGGAATTGCAGATTAATTCCAAATACACGAACCGGTGTATTTGAAATCTTTGGAATTTCTTTACTTTAACCAAACGAATATTCAGCGTGATGCACCAAACGCCGTCTTAATGAATGTATCACTTCCATGAGCTATGGTTGCTAATAAAAAGTTTCATTAGGACACTTATATGAATGTGACAATTTAAACTGCACTAAACCTTTAACATCATATTTAATTGCAAAGTAAGTTCATCTGATTTCTTTCTCACCCTCTAAATTCAGCCTTTCAAATTGTAAAAGTTCTTAAACTTTGGCATCAACTATGTCACCTAGACATTAGAATTAGGAACTGCACCGTCTTCAACTGTTTATAATATTGGATTCTTATTTTAAATCATTATAATTAAATCTTAAACATTATAGATTACAGAATACATTTGATAGATAAATCTACAATCTTTTAAATTCCCACTCAATACCTGTCTACTTCAAAATCATAATAAGAAGATATTAATTAAAATTTGTTTCCTGCATGATATAGAACATCTTAGGATCTAGAGCACATTAATTCAAACATAGGATGAGATGAACAACTGAATATACAAAAGATCATAATTCTCAATTCCCTAACTTATAAGCAATGATTAGTTGCTTATGATCAAAATCAACAATCAAATTGAATTCATTCAAAAATTTCACAAGAAATTTGGGAATGAATTGAAAATTTCATGTCCATCAAAATTCACCGGAAAAATGAAGACTGGTATATGTAACAAACTTGACATGATCTCAATCATGTAAGCTAAGCAATTACAAAAATATTTAGACAACGAACAACAAAAAGAAATCGCCAATTTGAAGATCCAAACCTCATATCAATACAATAATGCCCGATGAATCCACATTCAAATCCAACAATGCACACAAGTAATAAGACGAAAACTAGAACCTATTCAATCATTCAATGCTTGCCAAAGGGTCCTATTATAATCTAAAAGACCCAGAATTAGTAACTTCTCGTAATCCTAAAACTGTAAGTTTCTGTTTGACAATCTCAGATCTCATCAAAATGGCAACTCCTGATTCAGTCAGCACAAAAACATCAAGCTATGGTTCCTGCTACAGTAAAAGCCAAATAATAGGTAGGCTAGACAGCAGTATGAGGAAACAGTAAAAAAATAACGGTAACATGTAGCCTTGTCAAGTGCACAGAAACTGAAAATCAACTGTTGAAATAAAAAATTTATAAGTTGAATTAAAGAATTTGCAGTGGCAACCCAGACCCAACAAGAGAATCAATATACTAGAGAAGTACATTCTCATATATACCATCATCGCAAACATGTTACATGAAAAACGAATCAAATAAATAAAAATATATACACTAAAACAATATGAACACATGATTTGCGTTTTCAATGATAAAATACTTTTAGATTTGCATCATTCTTTCCCAACATAGATTTGATATGATAATCTGCTCAAAATTATTGTGGTTACTATAGGATAACACATGAATCTATCACAAAGAAAGTATATATATTAATATGACACTGAAAATTCTACTCGTTGAAACACGATTCTTGATGTAAGAGTCGATTAAGTCAAAATTACACTTAAAATATAATTGAAAACTTTGGGATATCAGTCGGCTCCTAAATATGGAGTGTTTATAGTCAAATCGAGCGTTTTGACGAGCCAGATCTAACAAGCCCAAGATCTCATAATTTTGATTTCATTTGAGCATTCATATACTTAAAATACATCAGATGGTCAAGGGAATTATTTTAAGCCGTCCGAAGGAGTGATTTGGATTTTGCATGTATTTACAAGCGTTCTCATAAAATAACCTCATTCTCTATGAGGAAAGAAGAGAGCTCGATGCTTGAAGATAAAGCATGTCGTCTTACCATCGGCTAATGACCACCATGCAGCCGTTGGCGTCACCGTCGTAGCCGCCGGTCATCATCGTCGACCGCGTCGTCGATCCCTGGTCGGTAGCCGTCGGTCCGCCGCCGACCACCATTGTCGCCTCCGACCACTGCGCCGCGTAGACCACCATCATCGTTGCCGCCGGTCCGTAGCCACCATCGTCGGTACCACCACCGCACCGCGGCTGCCATAGCTGCTCACCGTAGGTCATCGCCATCATCGGTAGCGCGTACCGTATCGACCACCGCCCGACGCCGTCGCGATCACTGCCGTGACCGCCGTCATTATCGCATCGCCATGCGTACCGTCGATATTGATTGTTGTGGTACGATTGGCCAGCCGTCGGGTTGTCAGGATACCGGCGGTAGTCATTCTTATCTCATTCTGGCATATTCTTCTGACTTATCGTTGTATATTATTGTCGATTCGGAATTTTCGTTTTGGCTTTCTACATCTATTTCTGTAATCCGTTATCGAAAACTTAAACTTTGTCTCAAAAGCAGATATAGTGGAACATTTTATGGCAGTAGTGGTTTATTCCTCTTTTGATTTTTTAGTAAAATCTTGTTTCTTTATTCTTGAATATCTGTGTTTTGGATTTCAACAGAATTTGCGTAAAGTTTTATTCTACCACAACTAGTTTTCTAGCACACAACATATATATACTCAAAACACAAAATACTTACTGATATCCAAAGCAGTGGACACATTTGTTTTATGCAAGATAACTTCTAGATCAACATTAGTAGATCTTTTTTGACAAAGTATTGAATATGAATCACACGAAGGAGATTAAAAGAGAAAAAAATTCACAGCATTGATAGCAGCTTCATGAAGTCATAAGTATAGTGTTTGGCCTGCAAGGAGTATCTACAACAAATGAATATATTGTACTTTGATATGAATTAAAATATCATCAAAATAAATAAATAAACTTCTAATAAAAGGTTGCAAGACGGTCTTCATTATCTCCATTAAAGTACTAGATACATTGATAAATTCAAAAGGCATCACAAATCATTCATATAATTCATCGTTAACTTCAAATGAAATTTTCTATTCATCACTTTCTCTTATTCTAACCTTATGATCACAGCCAATCTACTGCCATCATTTCCCTTGTTGACTTAACTTACAGAAAAATATTTAATAGCTGCCCCTTCCTGATTTAATCTACAGGCAAATAACTCAAATATTGGACAACTTCGACACATAAGCTACATCAAGTAAGTCACTTACAAAGGGCTAATGTAGATGTCATTTTCCACTGGATCACCAACACCATGATCAAATGAAGGAGCATACACTGATCCCTAATAAATTTATACACAACCTCAGTATCATTAAAAGGGTAAAGGATTAAACCATCATTCCAATCAACTTAAAGATAGTAACTTTCCGCAATTAAAATATATATTGGATGCTAATAATGTACTGCACTTCAAATTTATTCTGAATAATCAAGCAGCAAATTCTAAATACAAAAACTAGAAAAAAAAGTTAATAAAACAAAAAAAGATGCAGACCTGACTCCTCAAAGAGCAAAGGCATTTCAGGAGGAGATCTGGATTAAATGTCCAAGGTGCTGATTTGTCCAATAATAACATGATAAGTGCTACTTCAACCCCTAATTCAAGATAAAGTGCCTACTCACCTCCTCTCCTTGCATGTGCTTCCACTGGGTCCTATAAATTAGAAACACATTACTAAACATATGGAAATCACAACTAAATCTATCCAAAGAATGAGAGGCAACCTCCATAGCATCCAGCTGGGATCTATAAAGATGGAATCCATCCATGGGAAGAACTGAAGCTATTGCATCTTTTTGCACAGCAGAGTCTGTAACTGCATCTCTATTGCATGAAATGATGTTCAGGCGTTGAACAACTTCAGCGGCTAAAGTGCTCTTACCGGCACCAGGAGGGCCAGCCAAACCAATGATGTACCTTAAGGATGATCAAGGAGAAATTAAGTACTTAATAGGGACATTTCACATAATTTGATGCAAGTATACGATGGACTTAAAAAATATATAAGTAACAGCTTGCATGCCTACTAGTGAGTGCAATGTAGATTAGAAAATAAATATGAGCATCACAAAAGGATAAGACATTTCAAAAAAAATGACCTGCTAAAATAAGGTTAGATCATGATTCAAATAATAGCCTAGAAAACATTTTAGAATTTAATGGTTTCAAACCTTAAAGCATTCTAATGTTTCTATCCTTTTTCATCCAAATTCTATCAAGGCTTGGTTTAATCTTACAAAGCTTCTTGACGATTGTCCAAATTAATTTAATTTTCCATGATGTTTTCTGTAGTTAAGGTTTTAATGTCGTTGACTCCATTAAAAGTCTGCTTTTTAAATTACACCACAAAAAGAACAAGTTATAAGAATCAATAAGGTACAAATTTCTAGTCAGTAAATGTGGTTTTTTCTGCTAGACAAGCAACAACTTGACAAGAATAACTTACTTAAGAGTGCTCGGTTTGGAGCATAGGTTAGTAAGTTCTATAAATGCAGTACTCATGGACCACTAAAGCTATCAAGTGTGTCAAGCTTGCCCATAAGTTCAGTAAGCCCGACCCTCTGAAAACCTTAATGCACTGGCTCTAATCGTGATGGGCATAAATGTGCCAACCCTAATAGGTTCAAGGGTGGCACACATGCCTATATATCATTTCAAATTCCCACAACTACAACATCAGCCATTATTAAGTGATTCAAAATTAAAACAAAAGTAGTCAAATATGGAATGAACCCATGACCTTTGAGAATTATAATTTGATTTTTCCCAATAGATCACCTAAATTTTTGCTTGTATTATGTATCACACATGTATAATTATATTAATTTTGAGCAAAGCTCAAATCACTTTTTTGTTAATCCATCATAATCTTGAAAAAACTTCTAAGTGATTTTCAAGCTTAGACATTCTCAACCTATACTCAACTGAAATAAGTTCAACTAAATTTGAATATATTAAAAATTTCGAACAAGTTGTTGAATTAGTTGGAGAAATACATTATATTTTAAACTGGCATTAACAGGCATAATGGGTGGTACGCAAAAGCTCAGAAATCCAAGCTTTAAGCCCAACTTTGGATTGCTTACTTAAACAAGCCCAAACAATCCCAAGTACCATGAGGAAGAACCCTATGTTCCAAATTTTTGTTCGGTTCATTAGCGACACTTTTCATAGGTTCTCTCTACACCTAATAAACAATTCTGTGGACATTGAATTATTTTTGCTTCCTCTTCTTGATCCATTCTTCAATCCATTGAGCTTCAAGTGCTTATTCTTAAAATAAATCAAGGTCCTGTTATTTCTATGTACCTTTCCTCCTCCATTATTCCTGATTCCCATTTGAAGGAATGAGAAATTGCATAAATCAACAATCAAGTGTTTGTGTAGATATGAATATGTGCTTTTCATGCCAATTAGAGACAAGGTCAAAGAGAACGCATAAGACAAAACGGCAGCAGTTTACTATAATAGCATCCTTATGCAGTAAGTGCATATCCATTAGAATGCTCAAGAAAAAAATTTAGGACAACAATAGATCTAAATGACGTACTTTTTATTGAAATGATTCATTGTTCCCATAATAGAAAGGACACGTTCAACTAGGTCATCATATATCTCTTCAATGGACCTAGTAAGGGAGAACACTTTAGATTCAGTTTTAATTGAACTGAATTAGACAAAATACAAGAAAAAGAAACATTCAAGATAGATAAAATAGATAAAGTAGCCATGCCAAAAATCAATAATGTCCAGACATCACCTTGAAAAAAATTCCTCTTCAGGATGAATACAAAGAGAAGTGTAATTTTTATAGTTAAATCCCACTATAATTAATTCACTTTATAATTGAATACCTTGCTTCCAAAATAGGAATGTCGTGTTTGTTATAAGATACAACCTAGAATAAAGAAAAGTAGCATAACAAGTAAATAGAACAGTTATAAAAATAAAAGAGATCAAATGATGCAGAAATATGAAATGTACCTTTTTGCTGCTATGGCTTATTCCAAGATACCTTCCCTGCTGGCAAAGAAGTTTTGCAGACTTTTGGCATGGAAAAAATACACATGGAGAATATTGCCAAGTGATATGTCGTTTACTTCCATGTATGAACAGCTTTACTAGTCTCAAACATGACAGTAAAACCAATTAAAATAAGATAAATGAAACGCATTAAGCCAAAGAATTATGATTGCAATGGCTAAACACAAGCATTTAACGAAGTAACACTCATACTAACAATCCCAATCATCAAAGCACAGGAATAGTCAACATAAAAAGAAAATTTTGAAGTGGTAGGCCATCTAGAAACTGAATGTTTGATATGGTGTATAACACAATTCAATCTCATAATAACATCATGGCTGATATAAACAAAAGCAATCCATATTGTATAGCCGAATGCCCTCAAGTTCAAAGTCGACTTAGCATTAATAAGCAATTTCAAGGACCCGGATCAAGGTTAGCAAATCAAAAGTTATTCAAATAAGTCAACTTGGCATTCATCAACTCGGTGTTCGTCAGCTCGAGATCATCAATTTAGAATTTGACAGCTTGACAATGCAAATATTATCTAGAATGATCAACAAGAGTCCCTTATACGAGCTCAAGACCATTTATCATATAATAGTTTTATTATTCATGCAATGGAAAAAAAACTGTAAATATTGAAAAGCTTTGTATCGACCCAAACCTTTAAATAGAGTGCCAAATTGGAAAATGGGTTAGACACCATGGATGCTAAATCAGTGTAAAAAGAAGGCTTTCTCATTAATAAAATTCTAGAGCTTCTCTCTCTCATTTTATTTTCCTATTTTTTTTCTCTTCTATATTTCGCCTCTTACTGTACTCTTAGCAGTAGGTAAAGTGTTTCCGAACTCTTTGGTTCTATTTATGTGATATAGTAAAAAGAATAACAAAAATGTGATATAAAGAACCAACACATGCTTCCCCACAAATATCCAAAAGTACATTCATGGCACATTTGGTTGTTTATATAGTTTTTAAAAGTGATAAATTTTGTATTTCGCTCATTTTAAATGTGAAATTGAAATCATTACTATGGATGGCATTTTGAGAGGTTTGTGAAATTTGAAATCAAAGTTAGTGCAATTATATACAACCAAAAGATGGATTTAACAAACTGCAACCTTTCTAAAAATATGATTTCTAATTTGAAGCAACCAAATACAACAACAACAAGCCTTAATGCCACTAGGTGGGGTCGGCTACATGAATCCTTCGTCTCCATTGTGTCCTATTATGTGTCAAATTCTCATTTAATTCAAGTATACTAAGATCATTTTTTATACATCTTAACCAAGTCTTTTAGGTTACCTCTACCTTTCTTAACATAAGGCAAATCTAAAGCATCTATTCTCCTAATTCATCGGACGGCCGACGCTTTATGTGGCCAAACCATCTAAGGCGACTCTCCCTAATCTTATCTACCACTGGAGCTACTCCAACTTTTTCCAACATACTCATTTTGCATTCTATCTCTAAGAGTGAAGTCACTCATCCACGAGCATCCTCATCTCGTAACACTTAACTTAGTTTTATGCTTCTTTTATCCAACATTCGCACTATAAGTCATTGCGGTCTTACCACCATCTTATAAAATTTTTCCTTAAGTTTAAGTGGAACTTTTCTATCACATAATAGGCTAGATGCATTCCTCCACTTCAACCATCCAACTTGAATTCTACTAATAATATCTCCATCTATTTCACCATCATTTTGAACAATAGAACCTAAATATCTCCGCCACTCTTATTAATGACTTGATCACCCAAAAGTCACAACACTACTACTAAAACTTCTACAACTAAAATTACACTCCATATATTCAGTTTTGGATCTACTTAAACGAAAACCTTTAGACTCTAAAGTTGACCTCCATAATTCAAGTTTTTTTTGGACTCCCTCTCTAGTCTTATCAACAAGAAGAATGTCATCAGCAAAAAACATACACCAAGGTACATCTTCTTGTAAATGCCTCGTAAGAACATCCATAACTAAAGTAAAAAGATAAGGGCTTAATGTTGATCCTTGATGTAATCCAACTGAAATAGGAAAATATTTTGTCAATCCTCCTTGTGTTTGGACACAAGTAACAGCTCTAGTATACATATCCTTAATGACTTGAATATAACCAATATTAACTCCTTTCTGTTCTAGCAAATGTAAGGAACTTTTAAGGGTTAAACCTTCTAGCAATAGTTGGATTAAAAAGTAAGACTTTACAATAGGATTAAAAGAAAACAGAAGTTCAACTTTTTTTTACAATAATCGGAATACGAGTACTTGCAAATATGAAAAAAAAAGTTCCAAAATCACATTTTTAAACAGAAGTAAAACGACAAGACTTCATTCACAAGACAGACCATGAAAATGGATTTGAAATAACATGCTGTTTCACTACAAATGAAATATAATCCAGCTTCCAAATAGCCATAAAAGATCCACTTCAGACAGCGGACATATATGTACTAAACAATAAATTCCTATTGATGGAAGACGCAATAAATCAAATTTGACAGATTTCTCAAGTATCTTAATAAGAAATAAATATTAGCTTTCAAGCATTCAAATAAGAAGTCGAGCAGATAATCTGATACCCTCATAGGCCGAAAGGCAAGCTCGCCCTCTGCTATAGGAGAGCGAGAGCTCCATCGTCGACTAGATTAGCAGCGGAAAGGAAAGGGAAGCGCTGAGGCCATAGGAATCGAAGAACTGTCGAAACGCATTTTGCAGAGTGAGTTCAGGACTCGGCCCGGCCGGCCCAATCATAGCGTTTTCTTTCTTTCTTCTTTCTTTTTTTAAATTTTTTTTTTTAATTTTAATTTTAATTTAAAAAAATTACATGCGTAGCACGCAATTTCTTATGTATGTATATATAATAAAATTTAGGGGGATTTATATACATACCACACAATTCTTATGCATTTACATATTTCACACCTAAATTTCAATTTTTACTTAAATAACACTTAAATCTTTATTATTACATCAAAAATACCACCCTGGTTACTTTTTACAAGTGAAATACACCTTTTACGATAGGAAAGTCTTTAAATATTCAAGTAAATATGAAACGATAAGAATTGTGTGGTATGTATGTAAATTTCCCTAAAATTTAATATTTATAAATATAATATTTTTATGCATGAAAAGGTATGTTTTATTTTCAAAATTATATTATTATTTTTGTTGCGTGCTAGAAAACTAGTTGCGGTATAATAAAAGTTTACGTCTTAGCTTTATTATGGAATCCAGCACACACATATGTTTGAAGAATGAAAAAGAAAACTCCAGAATTTTTACGTGAAAAAACCTCTAAATTGGGAAAAAAATCAGTGGGCTTAATCCAGTAAAAATCTTCCACTATGTATTTGTTTCGGAGTACAAAGTTTTCCCGATAACGGATTGCGAATTATATGAGAAGTCGACAAAGAAGAATCGACCACAACACAATATGCCGTTTGTAACAATTATCAGCAAATAATGACGGTTGAACAAGTCAATCGGGTCAATGCAAATGACGGCCGTGGTGATGATTGACGAAGCCGGCGGCGGTCGCATGACTGGCATGGTCGCACGATGAATGATGACCGGCGCGGTCGATGATATAAATAAATGGTGGCCATAAGCGACGCACGCAATGAGGTGGTAATCGCCACGCAGATGTGATGATAGACGCTGGCGACCGCGATGATCGACGATGGTGGCCGCACGCGGTCGCGTGGTTGGCGGCATGGACCCGCGGTGTGGTCCGACCGGTCGGTGGTGACACCGGCACAGCTGGTTGACGGCAATGACACACGCGACGGGTCGGCATGATCATTTGCACGACGAGAGGGGCGGTCGACCGGCGGCGGCCGTAAAATTCAAATTCGCCACCAACCTCTCGACAAATATTTGGATTGAAGAAAGTGATTGATTTAAGTATCAAAGTAATTTTCAGAAGGCAGATGGAATGGTAGATAATACACTACCCAGAGATTTCATCCTCATTTGGTGAAGACTTTAGATCTAGTTTGTGTTTCCTATCACAAGCCCCTATAGAATTAAGAGAGAACTTTCAATTATTAGATCGCTAAATGCATGGCGATAGAAGAACATGTGATATTTTAGAATTTAAGATTATGAAATTCATCATTTCAAATTAAACCGGATGGTTGGGGAATGATGATGCCCGATCTAGATCATGGTTCACATCTCGAGAATGGTCCTTAGTCAGAGGAGGTAGTCGACCCAACGACAAGGATCATCGCCACATGGATTACTCCAAATCAAGAACCTGTTTGTTTGGAGATAGCTTAAGTCCACCAAATGGTTTTTATCAAGTATACCCTATGATTCACAACTCAAAGGACGTGAGCCATAAAGCATGGGCTACGATCGATTGTAATGGAGCGCCAAACCACCCGAATGAAACTGCCATAACTTCATCATGGAGCCAATCGCCAAATGGGACATGTCCACGCGATTGATTGAGAGTGAGCATAACATAATACTTGATTAGACATTGGCTCCTTTGTGAGCTAGAGTTTTTTTAATTTATCACCCCCGATAAATAGTTGCGAAAGGTGGATATATTGAGTTTTGATTTAAGCTTTTAATGATAGAATTTCATTTAAGGAGTTCCAGATTGATATTTGATATGAGTTAATTTTATTAGAAAAATTAATTAATTTGAATATGTTTAAGAGCTTTAGATCCTATTAACTATGTTTAGCTAATGAGGATTAATCTATCAACATAATCAATTTCTAGATATTTTACTTGATTTGAAACTCTTATTATAGATTTTAGATTTTGTTAACCCGCACTCCACTAAAGAAGAAACCCGGAAAGCATCCATAGACACTCGAATCTAAACATTCAACGTAGTATCGGGGTACATGCGGGTGTATTTAAGACTTTATGTAGTGTTTATTTCTTAATTATGAGATTGATTTCAGAATTTTATTTAATTCTAACTTAGCCTACACAGCCTTTTCAGACATTAATATTTGCACTTGAAATCTCTATGTCCGAGTACATACACGTGTTTATAGTTTAGACAATTTTATCTAATTAATGAAGTCATTGATTTTGAAAATCATAATTAGAATAAAATTTATTAATGTTTGATTGAAGGAAACCCTATGATTTTTGCAGATTTTAATTTAGTATCACATTCTGTCTGTTTGTACAAAGAGTTGCAGATCCGGTGGCGAAGAAGACATTTTGATTTAGAATATAGTTTAAAATATTACTTGCACTTAGTTTACTTATTGAGTTTTCATAATTCTTCCAACTTGATTATGTTCAATTTATATCACTTTTGATAAGTTATGTCGATTTCAATGTTTATTATTTTAGCCCTACTCATACTTATTAATTAGCATAGTAATCGCCTCCATATTCATATAAGAGTTATTGAACCCAATTTGGATTCATTTTTAACTTCATATCAAATTTCATAGACTTTAAGTTTATTGCGAGTCTGTTATGAGTTTAGTATTAGTCTCTCCAAATTCTAATTAAAGTTTGTTTAATTTTGAGGAATTTACAAGAAAAGAGAACTCACTTTACCGCTTCAATTTAAGCCATACAGAATTGAAATTAGAGTTTGTGAGTTTAATATTAATCTCCCCAAAATTTTTCTTACATTTTAAATGAGTATTCTATTCTTTCCAAAATTTTCTTTAAGTGATCTCCCTCTATTTTTCTTTGATTTAACAGTTATCTTCATATTTATCATATATTCTTTTGTTTGACTTAAGTTTAGGTGAATTTCATTTGAATTTGTTTAAGTCTTGAAATTTAGTCTAAATTTTCACCATCCCGTGGATGCATTATTTTGTTTTCAGATGCTCATTGTATACAGTGTCTCTTGACCACACCATTTTTTTCATCTCGTCGTGCCCTTTTGAGCACGAAGAGGCCTTCAGACCTGGAAGAAGACAAATGCAATATATATTCATTCCCCCTCCCCTTTTTTTCTAAGTCTAGAAATTAGATAAAATTTTGTCAGTATTTCGTCTAGGGGGAGCGACATCTAACGGATGACTTCGACGCCATTTTGTGCATGCTGTTTTGTGATACCTGATTTTTTCATCTCGTCAGCGTCCTCTTAAGCCTTCAAACTGCAAAAAGAAACACAGATATATATACCCACATTCAGATCCCACATATTTTGACTCATTTTTGCTAATGATCGAGGAACGGTTGGGTATGTCGAAAACCAAGAGAAGAACCCGCCTTGACTCTCGAATGAGGCAATTTGAAGAGGTAAGGAATGCTTGAGAATCGAAAGAACTCACCTCGATGAGCTCCGCAAGATTGGAAAGGATAAGGAATAAAACCGAAGAAGAACTCTTGACGGTGTTTCAATTGTAAAGAATTTAAAGAGGTAATGAAAGAATGCTTTGAACCAAAGGACTTCTTGACGGTGTTCTTCCGACATTATGAAGGATCTAAATTGGATTGGGGAAATAGGGGAAATTTCGAATTGGTGGAAAATGAGGAAATTTGAAAATTGATTTTCGATTTTGGAGAGAAATGAGGGAAAAATGGAAAAAACTGATTTTGGATTGGAGAAGGAAGATCGGAGGGGAGTTCTTTGCGATTTGGAGAAGGAAAAGAAAAAATAGAAAAGAAAAAAGAAATGATTTTCAGATTGGGAAAAGAAGAAGAAGAAAGAAAAAGAAAGAAGAAAAAGGAAGAAGAAGGAGAAGGAAGAAGGGGGAAGAGGAGGAAGAAGAAAGGAGAAGAAGAAAAGGGAAATATACCCTTTTTCAGTTTGGAGGAGGAGAAGAAGAGGGCTTTTGGATTCTGAAGAAGAGGGCTTTTGGATTTTCGGATGAGGGGAAAAAAGCTTGTCAGTCAGTTCAAATGAGAGGAAGAAGCCCTTAACGGTTGCCGGAATGTGGATCGTTCGAACGGACGAGCGGGAGCCCCTTCGGTGTCAGATCACGTGTGAAGGGAGGAGTTCGCTCGCGTGTGTGCGTGCAGTTCCTTGATCGAACGAACGAAAGAGGAAGTTCATTCGGTTCGGTTTCTTGTCCGAGCAGAAGAGGCGAGGCTCTCGTGCGTGGTCGGTTGCATGAACCGGGTCAAGTCGGGTAGAGAACGGGTCGAGCGGGTTTATTAGAGTGGGCGTTAGGGATTTGAGCTTTAGGTTAAGATTAAATTGATTTTTAAACTAATTTTTTAACTTTAATGTGAACTTTACCGATTATAATCGATATATATATATAATTTTATTCCAATGTAACAATAGATTGCTTTCAGCCGTTTGCTGGCCAAGATGACCAAAGCCTATTTCAAATAAAATGTGTCATTTATCCATTTGTGCATACTCATCCAAATTGAGTGCGAATATTCTAAATTAATAGATTTCTACATCTCGAACCTAACGACGTGATCAATTTTACGAACGAAGGTCGTTTGACTTACGTCGGCTCCTCCTGACTTTGAGCGGTACGTTGCGACTGAAGCGCTTGATCGGTTGATCAGTTGCAATATTTATACTCTAACCGCATTACGAACATGATGACAAAATCCATTCATCGAGGTCATTTGAGTTGATTTTGATGACGCCCTGTATTTCGATTCGTCACTTTCAAATCATTTGAAATTTGCACAGACACATCTGATTTGAGCGTGTATAGTTTCATTTGATAGTTTTTAATGTTTTGAAGCTAACGACATGATCAGTTTCATGAACAAAGGTCGTTCGGATATCATCGTAGCTTTCTGACTCCGATATGCACATCGACACATTGATAGTTCGATCGCTTAAGCAACTGATCTTCAGATTATGCAATATTTATATTCTGAATAATTTTGACGTTCTAAATGTGACAGCGAAGTCTGTTCATCGATCAAAGGTTATTTCGACCATTTTGATGACATATTTTGAGCTCCGACATATCATTACACAAAAGTCAAACAGTGGGCGACCGACTTATGACATGATATGAAATTTCCCAACAAATGTGATGTTAAGCATGGAGTCACATTTGTTGAAAATTGGTTGATATTTTTGGCCATTATAGAACTTGGATCATTTCAAACTTGCTGATAGTTTACGGAGCTTTGATAGGATTTGTCATCAGTATGATACTTTAACTTTGACATGCAAAGTAACGGGATTGACCAATTTGTCAAAATTAATTTGTCAAATAGATAAGAGTTCTTACACCATCTACTTTCTGCTTCAATGGCTTTACTGAAGATCTCTTCCTTTTATGTTCTTGCAAATTTGAGTCTCCTCCAACCCTAGCTTCACGCTTGGTTGAGTTTGATGGAGGAATTGGTCTGCTTATTTTCAAGAAGGACTCCACTGGGGATTCGATTTATCCGTTCTTGGTCGGATTTAAAATTTCTTCTATCTTAGCTTTAAGCTTGATGGACTTGATGAAGGACTGACCTGATTTGTCCTATTGACTTATCAGGAAGTGTATGCACTCCATGAACCCTGTGCTTGCTGCTTTGACGGATTCGTTGAAGGGTGCATACAGATGACCCAGCCTTCCAGCTTATATAAGATCAATGTTGAGTTATTAGTCTAACAATGTGTGCATTAACAGACTTAATAACCACAAAATTTCTTTAGTTCGGCCATCGGCTTTGTATGAACTATGAAATTGCTTCCTCGGTCCTATGCTTTCTGCTTTAATGGACTTGATGAGGAGATTAAATTTAATTTATGCTTTGAGCTTGATCAGATCATATGAGAATAAGTTGAGATATCACCCTACGGGTAATATAAAGATTGGTTTGAGGTAGCTCTGAATTGAGAGTTTCTTCAGATTGTTTTGGTCTGTCGATCAAGTGGAAAGATCTCTTGGGTCCTAGTTTCTTATAATTACTAAGCTAGATCTGGTTTGAGATTGAACAGCTATCATCATTAGACTGATGAGCAGGGGCTCTTTCACTGCGACCTTTTTCTTATGGCTTGTTGAGTGAGGAGAGCGTTCGCAACTTGGCCACATTTGGGCTTATTGAGTTCGACCTTTAGAACCTACTCCTTTGACTGCTTATGATGGGTTGATAGTTTGTCATGACCGAGAAGGGGCTCTTTCCTGCCTTTTCTTGCTTTTGTTGAGGAGAAAGCATCAACTTGGCCATTTGTAGGCTTGTTGAGTACGACCTTTTGACTCTTCCGTGTCCTAGACTTCAGGATATAAAAGTTGATGTCTTTCCAACATAATTGATTGAAGCTTCTGAAATTGGGATCTCTTTTGACTTGATCTCCCACATTTGACGAATCTGCGAGAAAATTTTTCTTGACATTTGAGGCTATCTTTTCATGTGTAGCAATAGATTCTTTTTGTTCATATAAGAACCTGCAATTTAACAGTAATAATTATGAGTATATTCAGGAATTTCACCGTAAAGCTCGATGTCAACCTGAATCAGAATATATTTGAGAATATCATCTTATGGCATGATATCAACTCAAATAAACTTAATATAAACTAAAAAAAATGCCCCCTCTCTTGCAGGGGGAATTCTAAAGCACATTTAGAAGAACTTTTAAGATAAAATTAAGCAAATATATTAATATTTGAATTGATATGCTCTTAAGAGGGTTTTAACATACAACATTGATTTCATCTATGTATATAAATCTAAAAATTCCCCCTGTGTAATAGGGGAATTTTCAAGAAAAAGCTTTTCATCTTGAGTAAGTATATTTATTTAGGGATCTCGGCATGAAGCACGATGTCGACCTAAATAGATATACTAAAAAATGCTCCCTGTTTGGTAGGGGGATTTCTATTGTACCTCGAGAATGTATTTATCATGTATAATACTTTTTCATGTATCTACCATTAATTGGTGGCATTGATCTTTCACCCTTTAGGTCAATGAGTTGGTATGCCCCTCATTGATACACTTTTTCAATGACAAAATGACCTTCCCAATTAGGCCCAAATTTGCCACCAAATTTTTGATTAGAAATAATTGGTCTTCTTAGCACCAGGATAAATTCCCCTTTTTGGAATGTTCAAGGCCGCACCGTATGGTCAAAAGCCCTGAACATCTTTGCTCGATAGACTTCTAGATTTTGATGAGCTTGCAATCTAAGTTCATCAAGCACGTCGAGTTCCTCCATTCTCAGACAAGCATTTTGATCTTCAGTTAGGTTATATTGGATGGCTACTTGAAGTTAAGGCAACTTAACTTCGAGCAGAAGAACTGCTTCAGTTCCAAATACGAATGAATAAGGAATGGCTTTAGTCGGCATCTTGTAGGTGGTTCGATACGCTCATAGAGCCTTTATTAGCTTGGTATGTCATTCTCTCTTATTTTTAGTGAGAATGAGCAGTTTGACTAATGTCTTATTGAAGGCCTCCGCCAAACCTTTACTCTTGGATTATATATTGAAGAGTGTTGTCAATCAATTTTGTGTTGATCGACGAATCTATAAATCTTTGTACTTTTAAAGGCTGTGCCATTGTCAGAAATTATTCGTCGTGACACTCCAAATCATGTAATTATTAAGAAGTGAAGTTGACCACTCGCCAAGAACTTCTTTAAATGGGGTAGCCTCAACCCACTTAGAGAAATAATCAGTCGCTGCTAGGATGAAGCGATGTCCAGCTAATGAGGGTGAGTCAATTAGTCCAATTATATCTATACCCCAGCATTCGAATGGCCAAGACGCTACTGTTGGGTGTTATGGATTTGGAGGTCGATGGATTATATTCCTATGTACTTGATATTCATGACACCTCTTAGCATGATTGATATGGTCTCTCACCATAGATGACCAATAATAGCCCATCCTTTTGACCTTTACTGCCATTTTGGGACTTGATTGATGTGCACCACAAAGTCCTTCATGAACTTCACCCATCACTTTGATGCTTTCATATGTATTTAGGCATCATAGCCACATTTGTTCAAATGATCTACGGTATAGAGTGTTGTTGACGAAAGCATAGCGTAGCATTCTCTTCTTGATTTGAGTTTCCAGTGATTTATTATTTGATAATTTGCCATCCCAATCGCGTGACTCTTCTACCATAAAGGCTTCACACTGCTTTTCTGAGGCAATGTCATTCTTAGCTCTTCTTGGTATAACTTCTTGTTGATTTTAGAGAGTATGAGGAGCAACCTGGGTCGCATCCTGCCGGGTTAGATTTGATAACCCTCTACCTGCAGGGATTGATACTTTACTAGCTCTAGAACTCGTCGAGTAAATATGTCGATCTTGACATAATCACCATTCATACTTTTATTTTTTATTTTTTTTATTTTTATTTTTTTGTTTATTTTTTCTTTTTTTTAATCACCATTAATACTTGTCATTTCCTTAGCTAATTTTTCCAAGCAATCGGCTTTACTATTCTCAGATAGAGAGACTCGAGTTAATATGATATTTGGTATATGCTCCATAAGCTCGAGAACTCGCTTGTGATAGAAAGCTAACTCAACTTTGTTAATTCTATAGATGCTAAGTACTTGATTTATAATAAGCTGAGAATCACAAAAAATATGCAAGTTTTGAATGATAATGAAAATAGCTTCTTCCAGACCTGCCATTAATACTTTATATTCAGCTTCATTATTAGTTCTTGGCTCGGTCAATCCATATGATCATCTCATTATCCCTCCTTTTGGTGTTATGAAGACGATGCCAAATCCTGCTCTTGCCCTTGCTCTTGAGAAATTTAGATATTATACTTGTTTGATCGATGAGGCTCCATCAAAGTATATTTCCTAAATTTATGATTTCTCTCTCTCATGAATGAGCATAATTTGCTCATCGGGTAAATTGTCATTAAAAGAAGAGTCCACCGGGATAGGATGTGCAGCTAGAAAATTTGCTAAGAATTATCCCTTTACTACTTTCTGCGGAACGTATGTGATATCAAATTGTAGAAGCAATATTGTCCATCTTACCAAGCGACCTGTCAACGCTGATCTTGTCATCAAGTACTTCAGTGGATCGATCCTTGAGATAAGGGTAATCTTGTGAGATAACATATAATGACAAAGCTTTTGGACTGCAAAGATCAATGCTAAACAGTGCTTCTCTATCGGAGAGTATCTCATTTCTGCTCCAATCAACCTCCAACTTATATAATAAAGAACATTCTCTTTACTTTCTTCATTATGTTGTGCTAATAATTCCCCGAAAGACTCTTCTAACGCAGCTGTGTATAGAATGAGGGGCTTCCTAAGAGTAGGCACTGTAATGATTGGTAGATTTAACAAGTAGATTTTAATGCCAATGAATGCTTCTTGGCACTCTTTGTCCCATTTGAATGGAGCATTCTTCTTCATTAACCTTGCAAATGGTTGACAGCATCCTGATAAGTTTGACATAAATCGACGGATGAATGCGAGTTATCCTTGTAAAGAACGAAGCTGACGTAAACTCTTTGGTGGAGATATCTCCATAATTGCCTTGATCTTAGTAGGATCGATTTCAATACCTATGTGATGTACAATGTACCCAAAAAATTTTCCAGAGGATATCCCGAATGCACATTTTTAAGGATTCATCTTGAGATCATATTTTCTGATTATTTCCAACACAATTCTCAAATCTTCAAAGTGATTTTCACAGTTTAAGCTCTTCACCACCAAATTATCAATATAACATTCCATCTTTTGGTAAATCAACTCATCGAAAATACGCATCATGGCTCTTTGGTATGTAGCTCTAGCATTTTTCAGGCCAAAGGGCATGACCGTGTAGCAATAGATGTCAATAGGTGTTCTGAACGATGTATATTTTTCATCTTCAGGTGCCATTTTAATTTGGTTGTATCCCGATGATCCATCCATAAATGAGAACATGTCATAGTTGGAAGTGTTATCCACTAGTAATTTTGATATTAGAAGTGAGAAGTCATCTTTTGGGCACACCTTATTTAAGTCCCGGAAGTCAATGCAGAGATGGATTTGACAGTTCTTCTTCCTAACTGGGATATGTTGGCTATCCAATCTGCATACTTCTCCTCCCGGATGAAGTATGCTTCGATCAGCTTCTTAGTTTCTACAATTACCTATTCTTCAATCTTCAATCTCCAATCTCCAATCTCATTCGCCTAGGAGCTTGCTTAACAGGCGTTACATCTGGTTTAATGGCTAGTTTGTGAATTGCTACATCAGGGGATAAGCTTGGTATTTCAAAATATGTCCAGACAAAGCAATCTCTAAATTCATAAAGTAGCATTTTTAGCTCTTCAACTTTCATCGTGAAGGGCATGAAAGTTGACGGGATCATCTCAACTTCTAGGTTGATTTCTTTAAGTTCAGTTATTTGTCCACCATCTTCAAGTTCTTCGGGCTTTTCTATTTCTTCATCATTTTAAGAAGAATTTCATGGAATCATCTTCTTATTATTACCTTAATCTCGCCTTCTATTATATTATAACATGCTCTATTTTGATGAGATTTGTGGAAGAACCTAGACTTTAGTGATAAACTTATCACTTCTGTGATACTTGAGGATTTCTTTGGCTCCACATCTTAAAGATTTGAGTAGTTCCAATATGAATTCCAAGCTTATGCATCATTCTTTGTAATTTTGTGGATAATATATTAGTATTCTTTTGCACTATCTCATCATAATTTTTATGTTGAGTGGTCGCTCAAAAAGTGAGAGACTCTTCGATTTGTAAAATAGAGTTCTGTTCACCACTTTCACTCAAAGTTGACACATAGAATGTTATCAATTCTTCAATATAAATCTCCAAAGGATGATTTTTGAAGCACTGAGGGATGGGTATAATTTTGAGTGAGTCATCTGACTCTGCCAAGTGAGGTATCCTCTTTGATGTAACCATCTAAACTCTATTTTCATAAGTAGATTCAAAATCATAGTCTGAATCAGAATAACTTATTTCATACTCTGCTTTTCTTTAAAGCTTATAAGCTCCCTTAGGTTTGATATGCATATCTTCTTCTTCTTTCGTGTCACTTCCCAAATGAAGAACTGATTTTCTTAGGTGCAATCAGTGATTTAAGAGTCATTGCCTTCTTTCTTCTCTCTTCTTCTCGCTTTCACTTTGTGAAATTGCTTTTTTAGTTCTCAAGTGGATGCTACCGCTTCAAGAGGCTCTGCTTAGGCTCTTTAGGAATGAAATATTTTGCATCTTCATAGATCTTTGCTTCATTGATGAGAATGATTGTAGGTTACCAGAATTCGAATTTTTTCTCCATCTTCGATACTTCATACATTGATGCATAGTTGATGGGACCATGTCATACTCATGTAGCACGGCCAAGAGAGCTCTAAATGATGTATCGATATCACATGAAACTTGGCTTCAGATATAAATCCCTAAACTTGAGCAGGAGAATAAAAGAACCCAGAGTTTTCTGCCCCTTTTCATTGAAATCATGAACCATCAACTTATCTCTCCCAAGATGTTGGATATCAAGTGATAATCCTCTTAATACCTTTAGACTCATAAGATTGATAGAAGAACCTGGATCAATCAATATTGATCGAGATGCCATCACTCTCTACAGAATATAGGATGGTATGATCCCCCAACATAAGATCTTCTAAAAAATGTGATTACTTGGGAGAACTTGAGTTTGCAATGCCATCATGCATTTCTCGAAAGTAAGCTTCATAACTCTGGATCGAGAGCTGTATCAAAGTTTCTCGAAGATCTTTGGACATCAAGAGAGCCTTATACACACTTAATTATGCAGGGATCTTTCTCAAATGTGACAGAGTATTATAATCTCGCTCGATTTAGGCTTTATTCTAGGATTTCTGGAAATAATGTCCTTGTTGACTTCAATTTATTTGCTTTTGTCTTTATTTGCATTTCCCTTCTTTGATGAAGGTGGTAAGACTTTACCACTTCTCAACCGAACTTGAATCACTTTATCTTGTGATTCTTCCGAAGAGGTAGTTTCTTCATTTTCTTAGGAAGATTGGCCAAAAGGGCTAGACTTATTTTTCAATGTCATGCGTTTCATACGTGATGATATCGATGAGTTTGACTCTTCTCCATCAGAAAAATATAGATTTTCATTTGAACTGTTATTATCTTGTTGAGTCATTAAATAAAATCCAGACAATAGCTCCTCAAGCTCTTCTTGCTTTCCTGATAAAAATATTGATGGGTTGGTCGAAGTCCGCCTACCCTTATCATTTGAGTAATCGATTGAAGAATATCCGACATCACGATGATTGACATATCTCTACCGGATAAGATTCACCATTATCTTCTTTATCCGATTCAACAATGAAGTTTAGTATGAAGTCTAAGTTTAAATGACCGCCTTCTGGTGATACTCTTCTAAATTATTAATGATCTTTTGAGTTGTAGTTCTCTTCTTGGTCTTCTTTTTCTTAGTCAATTTTTTTGATTTATGAGGACCACATTTAGTAGACTTCTTCTCATATTATGATGAAGTAGCCTTATCAGAATATCGCTGAGAAGCCCAAATACTTGGTTGAGGCATCTCTCTTAAGTCCAATATAGGTTCAAGTGGTGATTTTCACTTAACAATAGGGACATTTTTAGCTTCTTCAGCAGTTTCACGATCTTTTTGGAGACTATCGTTTCCCATTCTTCAGTATGAACTGATTTCTCCTTCTATTTGTCTTTGATGGATATTATGGAAGAGGACATAATCATCCTTATAGACTCTCTTTTTGGGTTGACTAGAATAATGTCAGATAGTGTAAATTCACTTCTTTGATACTTCCTTTCTAGCCAATCTTTGAAGACATAACAATCTTCGATAGGATGACTGATCATCCGATGATAGATAGTAATTTAGATTATTGACTTGATCAACTTCTGCCTTTTAATTTCTTGTAAACGCTTTGACTTGTCAAAAATAATTTAGCCATACTATCCCTTCTAAAAGAATATTCTTTGTTCATCATTTTTTTATGAGATGGCCGCATTTGCTCATCATCTCTTGTCGCTTGTTTAGGATGCTCCCCACCACTTGGAAAAGTTTGGGATTTGTCATTTCCTCCTAATACTAATTTTGGCTGTGGATTAGAGTAAACAGGCTTCTTTCCCATATCATCATTGTATATTGGCTAATTTCCTTTATCCACATTATATATCACCCGCTTTACATCATTTGAGCTATAGGAAACGGCATGAATTTCATTTCTTCTTGAGTCTAAAGGTTTGTTTCTCTTTGCTTTATCTGCATAGACTTCAGACTTAGGGTGGTTCAACTTTTTGAATTTAGCCACCCTATCGAGCAAGTCCTGAAATATTATAATCGATGCCATGCATAAACATGGTATCATTTTATCATCCATATTGCTCATTAACAATTGGATCACATGTTCTTCTTCCAATTGTTGCTCACACTTCATACTTAGGTTGTGACAATGACTTATGAATTTTATCACTAACTCATCTTTTCTTCTAGCAAGGCGGCCGACAGATTTTCTACAATAAGAACCTCTTCAAAATATTTTAACTAAATCATTTGATAATTTTGCATACCATTCAAAGAATCGAGGTCGCTCAATGAATTAATAGAAAAAGTACATCATTCCTCCTGTTACCACAAGTAGCCTTAAATTGGGATGTTACTTTGGATTACCAAGCCCACGAAAGTATTAAATTTTAGCACTAGTAACCTTTCGTGTATGACACTTCATGGGTAAGGGTAACTTACTCACCAACTTTCTCCGAGAATGATCGCTTTATCTTTTCATTGATTATTATTTCTAGTTGAGAAGTTGTTACCGTTCTAAGTGTGCTAGGCAGATTTTGAATTGTTGGTTGAAGAGGTGTTTGGTTAACTTCATTCCTCGCAAAGGTATATACCGTAGTAGAGCTTGAGGTACCATAGTGGTGGTATGAAGTTGTATTGTTAACTTTTGTTGATTAGTAACAAAATAAGTATGCACTTGATGTGATATTCTTCTACAACATCTCCATCATGATGTTCATTTGTACCATCATATCATTCATTTTGGTACTGCTGTAATCTCCTTATCTTTGACCTCATTTGACGTTGCATTTCTCTTTGCTCTCTAGCTGGCCATGACATCAATGATGTGCTCTTCTTCTTCTTCTTCTTCTATTTCTTGTTATGTTCCTTGCTCATTTTAGGGAACTTGACGCCTTCTCCTTGTGCATTTCTGTGATATTGATAATTTAACGATGACAGAGTATTAAAAGCATACTGTGAATCATTTTCTGGTTCAACCATATAGCCTTCTCACCCATGATCTATTTCTCATTCGTCTTCTTCTTTCATCTAGTAAAGATCAAGATCCATTTATTTACTATGTGAAGACTCTTCTTCCATAGATGTCAAATTCGTGTTCGTGATCCCCGAGTTTGTGTCACCATGGTATAGCGGAGAGTTCATCTATCAATTCATGAAGACTTCTATTTCATTATGCATTTTGATCAATGGAACAAGTTCTTCTTCTATTAAAAGATTGTGATCAAAGTCAACCTTCTCTTGTGGGGGGTGAACTTGATCGATGATGGGACCCCCTAGAGGATTCTCCGGGGTGTCGACCATCATGTCTTTCATCAATGATATCCACTTATGATGAGTTATTTTAGAGGCAGATTTCTGAGTATATGTATCATATATCACACCTCTTCCATTCTTTAGGACTTTATTACAGGGTCTTGGCCTCCATATTTGCTTATCCTTTCACTGGGTTCGATAGCAGAATCTTGGACACGTGGCCCAAGTGTCACGCTCTGATGCTCACCATGCAAAGCTTAGGCCAATGGGTTCTACCGGAAGAGATGATAACTTTTTGGTGGAGCTTTTATCATCACTCCCTAAATCTTCTTTTCATTAGCCTCTATCCTTGCTACTTTAAGAGCTTTATGTAACAGAAGATAGTGTGTCTCCTCCTGAGTGGTGGAGCTTGGTGTTGGTTCTTCCAGAAAGACTGCTTTATTTCACCAGAAGCTATTCCTTTTACCCACTTTTCAAAGTTATCATGTAGGGATACTCGGCTTTGTTGTCATTAGGTTTCAGATCACGAGCCCTCCTCAAATTTAATTCTCTTTTCTCTTGTTAATTTATTCCCGATGAGGAAGCTTCATGATCATGCTTTCCGGGTAAAAAGGTTCAACCAACAATGTATTAAAGAAATAAATTTTTACTAACGATTCTTTTGTCACGGGCTTTATGACCTTTTTAAAATTGAAGTTCTCATCGGAGAACTCCTTGATAGCATTGGTTGAACTGGTTGGCACACATGGCTGTAGGAGCTTCAATAACTTGACCTTCTAGATGCCTCTGAATGTAATGTACCAGTGGGTACTGAGTTCAGTACGATAGCCGGAAAATTCAAGCTACCAAATTGAATTGTAGCTCCAACATCTCGTGTTGATGATGGCGCATTAGAGATGTTCGCACCACATCCTAGCTAGACAGTGAAAGGAGTGCTTTGTAGATCCATTCTACAAAAGTGAAAGATGGGGATTAGTAATTAGCAATTATTATTTCACCCCATACTTTCAAGATGCAGAGGTACTATAGAACAAAATAATGGAGTAATAAAGATATACTCTACGGAATGATTCATTCTACATAGAGCCTCATATTTAATTTATTACACAAATCATCATTTTTTTATTTTGAATTTTCAAAAAATTTTATCGCTACTATAGCACATATATGACTAACCAAAGATGGAAAGAGAATTTTGTCCCCAGCAGAGTCGCCAAAAATCTGCGAGCTCTAAAAATTTACCACTGACCTCTCGACAAATATTTGGATTGAAGAGAGTGATTGATTTAAATATCGATATAATTTTTAGGAGGCAGATGGAATAGTATATAAGACACTACTTAGAGATTTCATCCTCATTTGGTGAAGACTTTAGATCTGGTTCCAGGTTTCCTATAGGCGCAAGCCCTATAGTTAGTTACCCCTCTCAATAAGTGAGAGAGAACTTTCGATTAAGGCTAGTCGTTAGATCGCTAAATGCGTAGCGTATAGTAGCAACATGTGATGTTTTGGAATTTAAGATTATGAAATTCATCATTTCAGCTTAAACCAGATGGTTGGGGGAATGATGACGTGCCCGATCTAGATCCCATGGTTCCGTCATCCCGGGCCATCATGGTCCCTAGTCTACTTTGTCAGAGGAGGTAATAACCCGACCTGGATCCTCATCAACACATGGGTTACATCCAAAAATTTTGTAGACCTGGGTGGTGTTTACAGGAGACAGCTTAAGTCTACCTTACGAGGTGGGTCATTTTGCCTATCAAGTATATCCTATGATTCACAACTCAAAGGGATTCGGAGAGCCAGGCTACTCATGGATTGTAATATAATGAAACTATTGAACCACCCGAATCGAGGACTTTAGTCAATCGCTTCATTTGAGTCTACTACCAAGCCACACGCAATGAGGACATGCACCATGTCCCACTAGAGATTGATTGAGAGTGAGCATAGCAGAACACTTGATTTAACATTGGCTCCTTTATGAGCTAGAGTTTTCTTAATTTGCCATCCCCAATAAACAGTTGTGAAAGGTGGATAGATTGAGTTTTGATTTAAGCTTTTAATGATAGAATTTCATTTAAGCAGTTCTAGATTGATATTTGATTTAAGTTAATTTAATTAAAAATTTGATTAATTTGAATATATTTAAGAGCTTTAGATTTTGTTAACTCTATTTAGTTGCTAATAAAAGATTAGATCTACTATTACATGACAGAATCAGTTTCTTAGATATTACACTGATTTGAAACTCTTATTATAGGTTTTTAGGTTTTGTTAACCCGTACCCAGTCCTAACCGGAAGCAACCCGCGCAACATCTTCATAAACTTGAATCTAAACATTCAGCATAGTGTCGGGGCACATGCGAGTGTATTTAAGATTTTATGTAGTGTTTATTTCTTAATTATGTGATTAATTTTATTTTAATTAGCTACCTACGTAATTTACAGAAAATTCTATGTCCAAAAGCACATGCGGGTGTTTATAGTTTAGATAATTTTATCTAATTAATGAAACTATTGATTTTGAAAATCATAATTAGAATAAAATTCTTTAATTTTTAATTGAAGGAAGTCTATGATTAGATTTTGATTTATATATCTTTTCATTCTGCAACAAAAGAGTCATTTGGAAGAAGGCATTTTGATTTAGAATGTAATTTAAAATATTACTTGCACTTAGTTTACTTGTTGAGTTTTTATAATTCTCCAAATTTGATTATGTTCAATTTATATCACTTTTGATAAGTTATGTCAATTTCGATTTATTGCTTTTAAATCTTACTCATGCTTATTAAAAGCATAGTAATCATCTTCATATTCTTATAAGAGTGAACTCAATTTAGATTCATTTTAACCCATATCAAATTTAAACTTTAAGTTTATAAGTTTGTTATGAGTTTAATATTCCTCCCAAATTCAATTAAAGTTTATTTAATTTTGAGAATTTACAAGAAAAGAAGAGAACTTACTTTATCACTTTAATTTTTCATGTAGAATTAAATTAGAGTTTAGAGTTTAATATCCTCCAAATTTTACTGATTTTAAATAAGTGTTCTATTCTTTCCAAAATTTTAAGTATTTCTCTTGATTTAATATTTATCTTCATATTATCATATATTCTTTTTGACTTAAGTTTAGGTAATTTTCATTTGAATTTGTTTTGAATTTTTTAAATTTTCTCCTGTGTCATCCTATAGTATCTATTTTTTTTCTGATCGAGATGATTTCAGACACAACTATTTTATCTCGTCCGTCTTGTGAGACCTCATAGAAAAGAGATAAATGCAATATATATTCATTCCCCTCTTTTTTTTAAGTAAATTACAAAATTTAAGATTTCGTCTGGAGAGCATATCTAACTGACGTGGCTTACTTGACGCCTCTCTTGATCATTTATGTTCGAACACCAGTTTTCATCGTCATGAGAGCATGGCTTCAAACTTACAAAGAAACACAAGCATGTATATATATCCACATTCATATCCCATATGTTCTCGACTATTTTTTAGCACGATCAAGAGAAGGTTGATATGAAAACCAAAAGAAGAACCTATTGATGGTGTTGTTTCTCCTAGCGACAAGAAATTTAGAGATAATGCGAGGAATAATTGGTAACCAAAAAAAGAAAAATCGCTTGACTTGTTGCTTCCTCCTACTATGGTGAAGCGAATATTGGAAAGGTGATGACGCGAAAAAAGAAGAATTTCCTCTTGACTTGCTTCCTCCGACGGCGAATTTGAAAGAATTAAGAATGGATCGAACCAAAGAAGACCCACCTCTTAACGGTGTTTTCTCATGCGATGCAAAATTCAGATTGGGGAAATGGGGGGAATTTTGGAATGGTGGAAAATGAGGAAATTTGAAATTTGATTTTTGGTTTGGGAGAGAAATGATGGAAAAGTGGAAAAAACTGATTTTGGATTGGAGAAGGAAGATTGGAAGGGAGTTCTTTGCGGTTTGGAGAAGGAAGATCGGAGAGGATCTTTGCGGTTTGGGGAAGGAAAGAAAAAATAGAAAAGAAAAAAGAAATGATTTTCAGATTGGGAAAAGAAGAAGAAGAAAGAAAAGGAAAGAAGAAAAAGGAAGAAGAAGGAGAAGGAAGAAGGAGGAAGAGGAAGAAGAAGAAGAAAGGAGAAGAAGAAAAGGGAAATAGCCTTACCTTCTTCGGTTTGGAGGAGGAGAAGAAGAGGGCTTTTGGATTTTTGAATGAGGGGAATGCCGTTCAGTCGAATAAGATTAGATAAGGAAGAGAACGGTTTCCAGAACGTGGATCGTTCGAACGGATGAGCGGGTGCCCCTTCGATGTTGGATCGCGCGTGAAGGGAGGAGTTCGCTCGCGTGGGTGCGTGCAGTTCCTTGATCGAACGAACGGAAGAGGGAGTTCATTCGGTTCGGTTTCTCGTGCGAGCAGAAGAGGTGAGACTCTCGTGCGTGGTCGGTCGCGTGAACCGGGTCGGGGCGGGTAGAGAATGGGTCGAGCAGCTTTATTAGAGTGGAAGTTAGGGATTTGGGCTTTAGGTTAAGGGGTTGTTTGGTAAGATTTACAACAGAATGTAATCAAAATAACAGATTTCTTCTTTTGAGACGCAGAATCCTTTAAGTGTAAAATTTGAGATTTCATTTCATTTGCTTTATTTTTTAAACGAATACGCAAAACGCCGATTTCAATACAGGAACTGAAAGCAGAGGGAGCTGAGCGACAAAAGGATTTTTTTTCTTTTGGGAGCGAGCACGCCTGGGAAAACGCTTTTTTTTTTTAATTTGTTTTTTCAAATTGCTTAATATGTTAATTTTAACTTTAATTAAAATAAATATTATTATATTAATTAAGATTTAATAAATATAATTATATTTATTCAAATTAATGATAAATAATTCACAATAAATCAAAAATTAAAATAATTATTAAATTTTAGTTTATTTAGTAAAAAATAATTAATGAGTAAAAAAATAATTTAATAAATAAATATTAAATCATGATTAATTTATTTAATAAAAATTCCTATTAATTAATTAATGTTTAATATAGTAATAAAATTTATATATATATATATATATATATATATATATATATATATATATATATATATATATATATATATATATATATATATATATATATTAAATTAAATAATATAATAATATAAATGATAATATTCAAATTTTATTTATTTATAACACTAATAATTAATATCTTAGAAAATTTGTAAATTAATTACTAATAATTAAATATTCAAAATACATTATATTTGTATTTGATTTTTTTTTTAGTTAAGAAAAAATTATTTATATTTTAATATATATATTTTTTATTGAATCGCTAATTAGTGAATAAATTCTAAATTAATTTAAATATAATAAAAGTATTCTAATTCAATTCACTTTACATTCATCCAACCAAACTGAAAAAAATATTACATGTTTTTACTTTTTACACAAACCAAACAACAATAAAGATTCTAATTCATTTACTTTACATATTTCTTTTAATATTCTAAATGCAGAACCAAAATTTCTAAGATTAAATTGATTTTTAAACTAATTTTTCGACTTTAATGTAAGCTTTATGCCAACATGATTAGATAATCAATATATATATATATATATATATATATATATATATATATATATATATATATATATATATATATATATATATATATATATATATATATATATATATATATATATATATATATATATATCAATTTATGGTTATTATATTAGAATAAATATATGCGACATCAAATAGCCCATTTTAGCTCAAAATGTCGCCATCATTCTGAGTCACATATGTGCACTCATCCAAATGAGTGCAAATAATTTACTTGATATTTTCGACATTTGAAGCCAACGCGATCAATTTAAGATGCTTGGTTTTCATCGATTAACTGACATAATACATGATTTAATGATCGGCTGATCGTTGTTAACATTTATAATTATGACATCTAACGAGATGACAAATTAGTCGGAGGTCATTTGAGTTAATTTTGTGACGCTCGTATTTAAATTTCGATTTGCATTAATGTCACTAAATCATTTGACATTTGCACAAACTCATCCGATTTGAGCGTGAATAGTCTCATTTGATAGTTTTCAATGTTTCAAAGCTAATGACATGACCAATTTCATGAAAGGAGGTCGTTCGAACATCGTCGTAGCTTTCTAACTCTGATATGTATGTCGACACATTGATAGCTCGATCGCTTGAGCAGGTGATCTTTAGATTATGCAAGATTTATATTCTGAACAATTTTGACATTCTGGATGCAATGACGAAGTCTGTTCATTGATTGGAGATCATTTCAACCATTTTTTTATGACGAATGCATTTTGAGTATTTTTAATGATCAAGTCCTAATTGCTTGGGCATGACTGACTTATGGCACATATGTGAAGGTCAATAATCCAATTCAGTGGAGTGGTGGATATGCTTGAGGATTTTTTAAGCTTTTGAGCTTTCTCTTTGCTTCCCTTCATGTGAAGAATGATGATCTATTTATAGATTAGAGAGAGGGTGTTTCTGTGAATACATGCAAAATACAAACCACTCCATCAGATAGCTCAAAATGATTCCCTTGATCATCTCATGTATTTTAAATATTTGAATGCTCAAATAAAGTCAGAATCAAGAGATCTTGGGCATGCTAGATCTGGCCCATCAAGATGCTCGATTTGATCATAAACACTCTATATTTAGAAACTATTTAGGGATTTAATTGATATTCTAAAGTTTCCAATGATATTTTAAGTGCTTGATCTAGACAAGTTTTGACTTATGATCAGATTGCTTTTGACATCAAGATTCATGCTTCGACTAGTGAAATTTTAAGTGTCATATCAATTACCCTCCTATTTTTGGATGATAGAAATAATGAAGCACAAATGATATATCCCCCTAAAATTTATAAATGAAGCATAAATCTCAAATGAAAGCATGTATACAATCAAATTAAATGACTTAGTGAGACGAGTTCAATAATGCCAGAAACGAGTCAGATCGAGCTCAAATGAGCTCAAATCAAATCCAAAAGCTACATATGAAAACTTCAAAATACTAATGGATGATCAAATGACATCTAAATTTGACGTGCTTATAGTCAAATTGAGTGGCTTAACGAGACAAATCCAACGAGCTTAAGATCACTCAAATCAAAGATCGTTTGGATGGTCAAATCACCAAAAAACTATCTATAATCAAATGAATCAATATACACCATCCAATGGAGTGTTTTGAGATTTTGGCTACAATGACCAAAATTCCTCTCTCAAAATCCTATAAATAAGACCCTATTCTTGTCATGAAGGGAAAAAGGAGCTGGAGGCGAACTTGGGAGAAAGCTGAAAGAGAGCTAGAAGTTCGAAGTTAGTCATCACCATTATTATCGTCGATCACCGTCAATTGTCATCACCGACTGTCGCCAACAATCGTTACAATCCAACTACCGCTGCATAGCTGTTGTAACCTAATTCTAGAATTCCCATTATCAGGATTTCTCACATACAATCTTGTAATCCGCTGTCGGGAAGACTTAAACTCTGTACTCCAAAGCAGATATATAGTGGAGCATTTTTACTGGGATAGGATCCGTAGTTTTTTCCCCATCTTTCTGGTGTTCTTCCACATAAAAATTCTGGAGTTTCTTATTCTCTTTTCAACTATCTACATGCATGCTGGATTTCCCAACAAAGCTAAGGCGTGAAGTTTTATTTTACCGCTATAAGTTTTCTAACATGCAACATTTTGGTGCCGTCTGTGGGAAACATTCTCTTTACATCTTCACAATGGTTGAAAATCTACTTTATGTTCAGAGCAACACCATTTATACGGTGAAAGAAATCTTATTATGGAGAAATATATAAGAAGAATGAAGATTCATCGAACTCCGATTCTTCAGCTTTTGTTGGAAACTGGGGGGCAACTCTTAATTTCAAATGATCGCCCAAATCAATATTCTGTATATCAAATTGATTATCAGTTCGAGAAGTAAGTTAATGATGTGAAGCAATTTCAATAAAAAGAAAATAGAGAGATAACTTTGCAAATTATGATTCTCCAGTCATACTCATGGAAAATAAGACAAAGGTGAAGAAGCAACTTTGACTACAACCTCAAACGGATGTTTTGATTTACCCTCTTCCACACAGGTTAATGTCATACTTTGACAAAACCTCGGATGAGAGATAAAACTTTGCACCTACTCTACACAGGTTAATATCATCGAGCAAAAACTCTGACAAATAACCTTGGATAAGTCAAAACTTTGCATATACTCTACACAATTAAACATCATCGAGTGAAAAATCTGACAAACAACCTCAGATAGGTCAAAACTTCACACCTACTCCACACAGGTTAACGTCACTGAGTAATACTCTGACAAATAATCTCGAAAGAATCAAAATATTTAACCTCTTCTACACATGTTAATGTCATACTTTGATAAAACTACATCGGATAAGAGTTAAAACTATTGACTTCTTCCACACAGGTTGAAGCTCACCGAGTAACACTCTGACAAACAACCTCAGATAGGTCAAAAATCTTTTATAGATTCCACCCCTGGAAGGCAAGCCCCTGGAGAAGCCTCGATGGGAAGCTAATAATTGATAAGGTTCTCACCAAAAAGACTCCAAGAGAGCAAGTGGTTGACATGGTCTCTACTCATTAAAAATCTCAGAAGGCAAAAGCCTCAGAAGGTATAGGTACATCAAAAATCTCAGAAGGTAAAAGCTCGAAGATGCGTACATCAAATCTCAGGAAAGAAAGCCTAAGGTATAAGTACATCAAAAATCTCAGAAGATAATAGCCTCAGTAGGTACAAGTACATCATAAATCTTAGAAGGCGAAAGTCTCAGAAGGTACACATACATCAAAAATCTTATAAGACAAAAATCTCAGAAGGTACTACATCAAAAATCTCAGTAGGCAAAAGCCTCATAAGCTACATGTACTCCGACAGAGGAAAATAAGCTCATTGCGATCTTTTATGAGGAATAGTCACCAAATCATTTGGAAAATGAAACTTCTTCCAAAAGATTATCAAAGTATCACTGTTGATAGTTGGTGTTACATCGTCGAATCTCACCATCCTTTTATGCTTCCGCAACCCATCAACTTGTGCAAGCTCTGCTTGGGAATCTTTAGACATTGTGATATCTGTGGGAAGATACTCACCCATGGAAATATTCTTTAGAAAGCAGAAGCACACTGGAGCCTGAATTCGGGATGCTTGCCTCCTAACCAGGTCAGTTGGAAACCATGAGATCGGGGAGAATTGGAGCCTATGAGAGGGGTTGACACCATTATACAGGTTAGTGGAGGCTACCAAAGAGAAGAAAGCAGAAGAAAATCGAAGCTTCACTGTATGAACTACGGGCTTTGATCGTCTCCAAACCCGCTTAGTCCGACGAGGACAATTGATGCCTTTCTCGAGAAAAAATTGGAGCCTCGTTGTATAAACTATGGGCCTTGATGGCCATCAAACCCGGTCAGTTTGACGATGACGGTTGACACCTCTTTCGATAGAAAATTGGAGCCTTGTAGTATGAACTACGGGTCTTAATCGCCTTCAAACCCAGTTGGTCCGATGAGGACAGTTGACGCATCTCTCGAGGGAAAATCGGAGCTTTGCTGTATGAACTATGGGCCTTGATCACCTCCAAATCTGGTCAGTCCGATGAGGATAATTGATGCCTCTATCAAGGGAAAACCAGAGCCTCGCCGTATAAACTATGGGCCTTGATCGCCTCTAAACCCGGTCAGTCCGATGATGACAGTTGACGCCTCTTTTGAGAAAAAATTAGAGCCTCGCCATATGAACTAGGGGCCTTAATCACCTACAAACCCAGTCGGTCCGATGAGGACAGTTGACGTATCTCTCGAGGATAACTGGAGCCTCACCGTATGAACTATGGGCCTTGATCGGCTCCAAACTTGGTCGGTCCGACGAGGATAGTTGACACCTCTCTTGAGGGAAAACTAGAGCCTCGCCATGTGAACTACATGCCTCCAAACCCGGTCGATTGGCGAGGCGGTTGATACCTCTTAGAAACTTGAGCCTCAGTATGAACTACGGGCCTTGATCACCTCTAAACCCGGTCGGTCTGACGAGGATAGTTGATGCTTCTCTCGAGGGAAAATTGGAGCCTCGTCGTATGAACTATGGGCCTTGATCGCCTTCAAACCCGGTCAATCCGATGAGGATAGTTGACACATCTCTCAAGAAAAACTGGAGTCTTGCCGTATAAACTATAGGCTTTGATCGCCTCTAAACCCGATCGGTCCAACAAGCATAGTTGTTTCCTCTTTCATGGGAAAATCAGCCTTGACTACCACGCGATGCCTCCAACGGTCGTTCACGAGGCATTACGCTTCTTCGATAGAAAATGAGATCTACGTATGAATTACGAGCCTTGATCACCTTCAAATCTGATCGGTCCGATGAGGAAGGTGTGAGTTTTTCCTTATCATTTTGGGGGTATTTAAACTAAAAAAAATGACTCTTTAAATTCTTAAAAAATAATAATAAAATGAAGAAAACTCTTCATATTCCTCATTAAAAAAAAACTATTCATATTCCTCATTAAAAAAAAAACCTCTTCAAAAACCTCATTAAATTTTTTTCATCTTCTTAAAATAAGAGAGAAGAGAAAATTATTCATATTTATATAAAAACAAATTCTTCATATTCCTCATTTAATTAAATAAATAAATTCTTCATCTCTCCATATCTCTCTCTCTTCAGCCTCTTCCTCACTCCTACTCTCACACATTAAAATGAGAAAAAAAAATATGGGGCCCACTGCCTCTCTCTCTCACACACACACGACAACATTATTATATATATATATATATATATATATATATATATATATATATATATATATATATATATATATATATATATATATATATATATACTGAAAATCTGAAGTGGTAACATTTACTACACAAGTGTAATATGTCTGCATCACCAAAGTGATTCTAAAGTGATATCTACTTATAAATGATATCCTTTCATTTATGTATACATATTAATAACTAATCTTAATAATTTTTAGTTAAAGTGATTTTATTTTAGATAAAATAAATTTTATCATCCAAAAATAGGGGGCAAATGATATATCCCTTTAAAATTTATAAATGAAGCACAGATTTCAAATTAAAGTATGTATACAATCAAATTAAACGACTTAGTAAGACGAGCTCAACAATACCAATCTCAAATGAGCTCAAATCAAGTTCAAAAATAACATATTAAAACTTCAAAATACTACTAGATGATCAAATGACTACCAAATTTGACGTTCTTATAGTCGAATCGAGCAGCTCGACAAGACGAATCCAACGAGCCTAAGATCACTCAAATCAAAGACCATTTGGATAGTCAAATCACTAAAAAACTATTTATGATCAAATGAATCAATACACCGTCCGATAGAGTGTTTTGGGATTTTGGCTAGAATGGCCAAAATGCCACTCTCAAAATCTTATAAATAGGATCTCATTCTTGTCATGAAGGGAAAAATGAGCTGTTGGTGAACTTAGGAGAAAGCTGAGAGAGAATTAGAAGTTCTTAATTCACCATTGTTGTCATTGATCAATCATTGTCATTTGATAATTCTTAACTCTTATTGTTGTAACTATTCAATTCTCATTATCGATTCTTACATATCTTGTAATCCATTTGTCGAAAGACTTAAACTCTATAGAAGTAGATATGTAAGTATTTTTCTGGGTTAGCATGCTTTTCTTTCTCATGTTCTTGAAATTGAGTTTTATTATCTTTATCTGCGTCGTCTGGTTCAATCCAGCGTGAAGTTTATTCTATGAGTTTTCTAGCATGCAATAATTTTTAACATGATATTAAATATTTAAATATTATTTATATAAATATAAAAATTTAATTATTATATATATAAATATATAAGAATTGAGTGATATGTATATATGAGTTTGTTTGGCTTGTGAGTGAATTAAATTGAAAGAAATATTTGACATAATACATGTCAAATTTTGTTGCATTGATAAATTATTTGGCTATTTATTTTAGAATTTAAGCATTTATATGATTATATTATCTTATTAAATTAATTTTAATCAATCTTAATTAATTTAATTAAATTATAATTAAAAAAATAATACTTCAATAAATTATTTATTTATTAAATTATTTAAATAATATATTTTATTTTCTCAAATTAAATCAGAATTAATATAAATTTACTTAAGATAATATATTTTTAGTTACAGATTTTAATTATTAAGATGATTTAATATTTAAGTAATGTATGTTCATCTAATTTATTTGATTGAATATTAATAATTTTAATTAATATATTTTATATCAATTTTAATTATATTAATTAAATTATAATTAGCTAATTGATAAACTCACCCCAACATCTCCAAAAAAAACTCTTCATCATAAAGAAATGAGGAAGTCACAATGAGAGCTCATTAGGGAAGACATTGATGGGGCTAGGGGTGTAAGTGAGTTAAGCCTACTCACGAGCTAACTCGAGCTCAGCTCATTTATGAGCTCACGAGTTGAGCTTATTGAGCCACAAGCTCAAGCTCAAAAATTTTGAACTCGGTTGCACGATTTAACTTCACAAGTAGCTTATGGAATCGGTTTATTTACATTTGACTGCTCGTTATCACGTTATCGATTCAATAGTTTATCGAGCTTTTTAAACAAGCTCAATCATTCGAATCGAGCTCGAGCTCAACAGTGATTAAACAAGCTTAGCTCAATTAGTCAAAACTCAACTCAGCCCGACTCATTTATACCCCCTAGATGGGGCCAACGATATGTGATGAGAAGAGAAGTATGTGAACTTCCAACTTTTAATTAAATCCTGCAAATACTTATATTTAGTGAATCAAGAATTTAAAGTGAGAAAGGGTAAAAATGATATTTAGAAAATTGAAGCATTTAAAATGGTCTTCATGTTTAGCAGGATTTAGCTTAAAACTTGTGTAAATCCTACTAGAAAATGATCCCTTAGGTGATTTGCATAAATATCATTTCTTATGTATTGAAATATCTGATATCTAAATATTTTATATTTAATTATATAATATCCTAATCTTTAAATAACATAAAAAAAATTTCTAGCATTAATCTATCTAAAATGAAATACATATTTTTATAGCTGCTTTAATGTCATTTTGACACTCAACTTCAGGAATTTAAAGATTTATGTATTAAATATAATAAATATAAATATATTTAAATATAAATAAATATAAAAAATTATGTATTAAATATGTAAATACATAAGAAAATAGCGATATGTACAAAATTCTCTTTTTTTAATGGTTAATATTTTATTATAACACTAATAAAAATATGCACAAAACTTAAAATTTAAATATATTTTAGAATAGCATAAGTTCCAAATAATATAGTAATTTAATTAAATACTTATTAAAATATTAACTTTATTTAAATTATTTTATTTTACTCAAAAAGAAATTAAGTTAAACTTATTTTAAAACACTTGGAAGTATGATGTGTACATCAAGAAGAATGTAAGTCTATATAAAGAAAGAATGCATGAAGGCATTATTGAGGTCCTTCAACGAAGCCCTTGCCACATAAGATCAACAAAACTGAAAAAAAATTAAGAATTTGATATTATATTAGCTAATAAAATAATTTGAAATATTTTTTTCAAAGATGTTTTGAATTTATGAATAAGGACTCATGAGAATTAAATTTCACATCACATTCAATTTTCAAGAAAAATTAATGTAGAATAAGGTTGTATAAAGCCAAACCTAAATTAATGGTGGTGTAATATGAAAAATCTTATGCAAGGTCTAGTGACTAAAGTTTATGGGATTAATTATAAGGTTGCTTTGCTATAAGTTCCTAACATTTTTTTTCAATAATTGCAACTAAGGCTGTTAGTTTAACTTGAAAATCAAAGATCGTTCGAAAATCGAATCGAAATTTGGATATGATCGAGATCTAATCGATTATATTGAGCCGAGCTATAACCTAAAAATTTGGATCAAATTATTTTTCGAGCCGAGCACATATCAGATCAAATTTAACTATTATATATATATATATATATATATATATATATATATATATATATATATATATATATATATATATATATATATATATATATATATATATATATATATATATATATATATATATGTGTGTGTGTGTGTGTGTGTGTGTGTGTGTGTGTATGAAGGCATAAAATGAAAGTTAAGCCCACAAGTAAAATTCGATGGACTTCGAAAGTGACAGTGTGTAAATCGAAGTCAAAATACACTGGTCGTCATCAAAAATGGTCGACACGACCTCCGATCGACGAACGGACTTCACCGTCGTATTCAGAACGTCGAAATTGATCAGAATATATATATATTGCATAATATAACGATCAATCAATCAAGCGATAGAGCTCTCAATGTGCCGACATATATATCGGGGAAAGGAAGCTGCAATGATGCACAAATGACCTCCATTCGTGAAACTGATCATGTCGTTAGCTTTGAAACGTCGAAAACTACCAAATGAGGCTAACCAAGCTCAATTTGGATGAGTTTGTGCAAATGTCGAATGATCGGAAGTGACAGCACGTAAACCGAGACTGAAATGCACTCAACGTCGCCAAAATCAACCCAAATGACCTCCGATCGATGAACGGAGTTGGCCATCAAGTTCAAAATATTGAAATTGGTCAGAATATAAATATTGCATAACTTGATGATCAACCGATCAAGCGACCGAGTCGTCAACGCGCCTGCATGCACATCGAGGTCGGGAGGTGCCGATGCAAGAAACCACTGCTCATAAATTGATATTATTCAAATATCAAATCTATCAAATAAGACTGAACTCAATTGACAAGTATGCTTAAAATCGAGTGGTCGAAATAACGACACATTTTGGTTGAAATTTACCACTTGACGCCACTCAACCAAAAATCATAAACTGACTCGCCACAGATTCAAATATCAAAATAACTTTGAGTTGATATATATATAAATTGATTATTTAATAGTATCGATATAAAATTCATATTAAAGTCGATTACTCAATTTCAAAATCAATTTAAAAAACATAAATCCCTAAAATTCCCACTCTAATAAGCCCGACCTAGTTCTCCCTATTCAAGGCGACCTTTCTTCCCTCTCCTCATACGAGAACCTGAAGCTTTCCACGGCTCGATCCGCCTCCTTCAGCGACTGAACGACCTCCTCTCTTCACGCAGGGATCGCGTGAACTGCACCAATCTGCATTTCTCTTCAACTCCTCCCGCACTCTTCCACGCGCGATTCGAACAATGGATAACCATTCCCTCATTCCTCTTCTTAACGGTAAACTGCACTCCCTCTCATCCAAACTGAAAGGCACTTCTTCTTCTTCTCCTCATCCAAACTGAGTTTTACTCCCTTTTATTCTGAAAGGTCTTATTTTTCTTTCTTCCTCCTTTCTTTCCTTTGAAATTCACTTCTTCCTTTTCCTTCTTCTTTCTTTTTCTTTCTTCTTTCTCCAATCCAAAATTAGTTTCTCCATTTTTTCCTCATTTTCACAAAATAAAAAATCCCACTTTCCCCTCATTTCTCCAAATCCGAAATTACTTTCTCCATTTTTTCTTCATTTCCACAAAATCGAAATTTCCCTCTTTCTCTTCTCTCTTCTCTCTTCACTCTTCACCTCCCTCTTTTCCAATTTCCTTCCTTTGCCGAAATCTGAAGTTCTACTTGGCTGAAATTTGTAATCTCCCCTAGCTGAACCCCTCTAACCAAACTCTACTTGCCGATCATTACAAGTGCGTAGAAAAATAAGTTTGAATATGTATGATGTAATTTGTGAATATATATGAATGTAAATGAATGATATATATAGTTGTTTCTCTTTTAGGTTTCAAGATCTGCAATACCATGCATAGAAGGCAAGGAAGATTTGACACAAGACACCACTCCATGCCTGGCATCAGAAAGTCAACATCTGTTAGATGTCACTCTCCCAAGTTGAAATACTGCCAAAATTTAAACTAAATTTGAGACTTAGAAAAAAAAAGAAATGAATATATATATATATACATGCAGATTTCTCTTTGCAGTTCAAGATAATATCTACTGCATAATAAGAAGAAGCGTGGTGTCAAGACACGTCAGATGCTCATTAGTATGAGTAAGCCAAAATACTCTGAATACGGATACGAGAGTTTAAATTTACTCAAAATTTTGGGACTTAACAAAAAAAGGAGATTTAACGTTAAGTTAAATATAAAATATAAAGTTCTAAATAAATAAATTAATTAAAAATTAAATCTAAATAAACTTGAAATGAATTTGATATAAAATTGAAAGGTTATGATCTAAATAAAATTTGAACTCAAAATAAATCGATTTGATTATAACTTCTGAGCTTAAACTCATAAATTAATAATGATATCAAATTAAATTTTGAATTATAAGGCTTGGAAGCAAATAACCTTTATAAGATTCAGATCTAAACTTAAAAAATTGATTGAGTGAAGATGAACGATACTTTACAAACATAAATCCATTTGAATATATGATTGGATTATCAAAAGCTTATAATATGATTGAAGTATAGCTTTCAAATGTAAAATTCAAAAGAGATAGGTAAGTGATTTCAATAAAAATCAATTGAATCTAAAAACTCAATTTTAAGCAAGGATTAAATAGAAATAACTTGCAAATAAATTTGCATTAAGTTATACAAATTGGTTTGCAAATGAAGGCTTGATTATATGGCTTACTAGCAAATATGAATTTTGATATTTCAGCAGCTAATAAGAACAAGGATTTTTGGTAAACCCAAATAGCTTGTTAAGAAGGATTTCATTGAATTTGAAGTGAACTAGATATTTTGGTAATAAATATAAATTTAGCACTTCAATATCTCGTCTCAATCGATTTAGAAGATGATTTGATCAACTATCCAATGAGGGTACATAAGATATTCTTGGAATTGGAAAGTAGTTTTCAAATCACAATTCACTCCAAATAAGTTAAAAAAAATCAAAGAATTCAAAGGAAATTCCTAATGAAATTGAAAGATTGAATGAGTTGAGATTGTCATAGATAAAAAAAGTCTATCAAGATTCAATGACTATACATCTATGAATAGAAGAAAGCAACTAAATATTATTTCCAAGGGATCTAACAAGCTATTAGATCAATTTAAAATATCTTCAATGCCACCGAACTCGCAATACTCAAATGCAAGCGGGCAGAAGGCACCATTTAAAAATTCAAAGTAAATACGCCACCGGATTCGAAACACTTACAAGAACAAAAGGAATTGCATTCTCAAATACACCATGGGCCCCGACACTATGCCGATGCTTAAATTTAAGTGTCAAAAAGGGTCTACCCTGGTTAGTCTTAAGAGGGTCCCGTTAAGAAACCTAAAATCTATTATAAGAATTTCAACTTGTTGAAATATCAGAAGTTTAATTGTCATGTGACAGATCGATCTCTATTAGAGCTAACAGAGTTGACAGGATCTAAAGTTCTCAAATATATTCGAGTCAATCAATTAACTATTTCAATGATGGCTGTGTTGAATGGTGATTTCAACCGGAGGGTATATTTTCATCAAAATGTGATTTTATTTTTAAATCAAATTAACTCAAATTAAGTATCAATCTAAAAATGCTTAAATAAAATTTATCATTAAAAGCTTAAAACACAACTCAATCAATCCACCTTCCACAACTGTTTGTTAGAGGAGACAAATTAAGAAAATTCTAGCTCATAAAGGAGCTAATGTCAAATCAAGTGTTATGCTATGTTCACTCTCAATCAATCTCTTACCAGGAAGGACATGCCCCGTGTCCTCTGACTGTGTGGCTTGACCAATAGGCTCCATATGATGTGATTAGAGTCTGACGGATTTGATCAAATTCCATTATATTATGATCACGACCATAGCCTGTATGCTCCCCAATGGCTCTATTCTTTGAGTTGTGAATCATTGGGTATACTTGATAGGGCAAAAATCCCTCTATTAGCTAAGATAGACTTAAGCCTATCTCCTTAGACAAACAACACCCTAGGTCTACAAGAATTTCTTGACGACGCCACCATGTGTACGATAGAATCCTTCGGGTCACTACTCCTCGACTAAGTAGACTAGGGACCACGACAGCACGGGATGACGGAACCATGAGATTTATATTGAGCACATCATCATTTCCCCAACCATTCAGTTTAAGCTGAAATAATGAATTTCATAATATAAATTTTAAACTCCACATGCTGCTACTATATGCTACGCATTTAATGATTAGCCTTAATCTAAAGTTCTCTCTCACTTATTGAGAGGGGTAATTAACTATAAGGGCTTGCACCTATAGAAAACTTGGAACCAGATCTAAAGTCCTCGCAAAATGAGGGCAAAATCTCTGGGTAGTGTCTTATTTACTGTTCCACCTGCCTTATGAAAATTACACCGACATATTAAATCATATTCTCTTTAATTCTTAAATTTGTCGAGAGGTCGGTGGTAAATTTTTAGAGCCCACAGATTTCTGGCGACTCCGCTGGGGAAATGATTCTCTTTTCATCTTTGGCTAGTCATATATATATATATATATATATATATGTTATAGTAGCAACAAAATATTTGAAAATTCAAAAAAAATAGTGATTTAAATGTGTAATAAATTCGTTATGTCGAATGATTTATTCTGTAGAGTATATCTTTATTACACTATTATTTGTTCTGTAGTATCTATGCATCTTGAAAGTATGAGGTGAAATAATAATTACTAATTACTAATCCCTATCTTTCACTTTTGTAGAATGGATCTACAGAACACTCATTTCACCGTTCAGCTAGGGCGTGGTGCGAACATCTGCCTAACCAATGTCGTCATCAACACATGAGATGTTGGGGCTACCATTCAATTTGGTAGCTTGAATTTCCTATCGTGGTGAACTCTAAGTACCCACCCATGGTACACTCATCCAGGAGCCATCTTTGGAAGGCCTCAGTTCTAAAGCTGCATGTGTTACAGTTCAACCAACCACTTAAGGAGTTCTCCCACAGAGAACTTTTTTAAAGGCTAGGTCAATCGAAGCCCCATGATGAAAAGAACCATCAATGGGCAAAACCATGTCTTTAATGCCTCATGGTACAATTGCTTGATTGAACCTTTTGTACTGAAAGCATGATCATGAAGCTTCCTCATGAATTAAAATTGAGAGAAGAAGAAGAAATGTTGGTGAGGGCTCAGATCCCCTTCAAATGACTAGTGAACAAGCGATATTGCCATGAAGTGAGTATTCTACCCAATAACTTTTTGACAATCTAAAGTGGGTAAAAGGAATAGCTCTTGGTGAAGTAAAGCGGTCTTTTAACAACAGCCAAGCTCCACCACCAGAGGAGACAACGAACACATCTCTAGAATACAGTTCTTAAAGTAGCCAAGGATAGAGGCTTAATGAAAAGAAGATTTCAGAGGCATGTGGTGATTGAAAATACTGAAGCTCCACCAAGGAGGTTGCCATCTCTTATGGTAACTAGTCATCGAGCCAAGTATGCTTTGCATGGTGAGCATCGAAGCGTGACACTTGGACCGCGTGTCCAAGAATCCCGAAAGATCGGTGAAAGGATAAGCATGGAGGCCAAGGCCCCATAATGAAATCTGAAGAAAAGAAGAGGTGTGACATCATACACATATTAAAATCACCTCAAAATAACTCAGTGGATACCTAAAGAAGGATATCATTGATGAAAGACATGATGGTCGACACCGGAGAATCCTCAGGGATCCCATCATCGTCAATTCACCCAACAGAGAAGGTTGACTTTGATCATAGTCCTTTAATAGAAGAAGTGTTTGTTCCACATATTGAACCAGAGATCCACTGAAAATGTCAATCAGAAATTCATGTGCAAGAAGAAAATAATGGAGAGGATACTATGGAAGTGGAAGTTGTCTATGTGGTCAGAGATATAGGTGAACTTTCCGCTTAGTACCATCAACAACAACATGAATCTAGAGAATCCGAACTTGAATTCAATATTTATGAAGGATTCACAGAAGTAAATAGAAGAGGGATCTTCAATCTCTATTGAAGAAAAAGAAGAAGATCAAAATGAGAAAGAGATCATGAGTGTTGAAGGCTATTTATATGGTTGAACCGAGAAATGATCGACTGGTACACTTTTATAATCGGCATCGTCGTTCAATATGTCCCCACAAATGCACAAGGAGAAGGATAGTCAAGTTCTTCCCACGAAGATGAGCGGAGAACAATAAGAAATAGAGAGGAAGAAGAAGAGCGTATTGGCTAGCCAAAGTGATATCAAATGGAAGTCAAAGATAAGGAAATTACGACTTGGTACCAAGATGAATGATATGATGTACAAATGAATATCATGATGGAGATATTTGTAGAAGAATATCACATCAACTTGCTTATTTTATCACTAATCAACAAGTAGCTAATAATACAACTCTATACCATTACTAGTACCTCAGTTCTGTACATGCTATGAAAGAGGAATGAAGTTAACCAACTACCTCTTCTTATAATTCAAAATAGCGAAATAACTGCTCTAGAAATAATAATCAATGAAAAGATAAAGGCGGTAGCATAGCTAAAAGTTGGTGAGTAAGGGTCCCTTACTGAATATGTCAAGTGTCGCATCTCAAAGGTTACTCGCGATCAAAATTTAATACCATTAGTGGATTTGGTAATCCAAAGCAATATTTAGCTTAGTTTAATTTAAGGCTACTTATGGTAACACGTGGGGAATGATCGCTTATCATCGGCCAAGAGCCGACTTTAGCCGCCAGTGGTATGCAAATTGTCAATGATTCGTTAAACCTTTATCAATTAGAGATAATATTCGTGAAGAGGTTCACAAGGTAACCGAGAAATAACAATCACGACCTTGCCTTGCTAAAAAAGGAGAAAAGATGAGTGACAAAATTTATAAGTCATTGGTGTAACCTAAGCATGAAATGTGAGCAACAAATGAAAGAAGAACATGCGATCCAATTGTTAATAGGCAAAATGGATGATAAAATGATACCATTTCTATGTATGGCGTCAATTACAACATTCCATGACTTGCTCGATAGAGTGTCTAAATTCAAAAAGCTGAATCACCCTAAGTCTGAAATCTATCCAGATAAAGCAAAGAGAAACAAACCTTCAGACTAAAGAAGAAAAAAACTTCATGCCGCTTCCTACAGCTTAAATGGTGAAAAGTGGGTGATATATAATGTGGATGAAGGAAAACAACCAATGTATAATGATGATAAGAGAAAAATTCCTGTCTATTCTAATCCATAGCCAAAATTAGTATTAGGAGGCAATGATAAACCTCAAACTTTTCAAGTGGTGGGTAGCATCCAAAATAAGCAACAAAAGATGATGAGCAAATGCGACAATCTCTTAAAGAAAAGATGAACAAAGATTATTCCTTTAGAAGGGACAGTGTGGTTAAATTATTTCGACAAGCAATCAAAGTTGGTCTATAATTACTAGAAATTAAAAAGCCTAAATAAGCTGATCAAGTCAATAATAATCCAAATTACTGTCCCTATCATCGGATGTTCACTCATCCTATAGAAGATTGTTATGTCTTCAAGGATTGGCTAGAAGTGAAGTATCGACGAGATGAATTTACACTATCCGATAGTGTTCTAGTTAACCCTTAAAGAAAATCTATAATGATGATTACGTCCTCTTCCGTATCATCCATCAAAGATAAAAAAGAAGGAGAAAGAAGAGAAATCTGATTGAAGAATGGGAAACAAAGAAGTCCAAAAGATCATAAAAAAATGAAATAGCAAGTGTCCCTAGTGTTAAGTGGAAATCACCACTTGAAGCCATATTGGACTTAAAAGAGATACCTAGATCAAGTATTTGAGCTTCTCAGTGGCATTTTGATAAGGCTACTTCATCACAGCCTGAGGAGCAGTCTACTAAATGCAGGCCTCATAAATCAAAGAAGTCGGCTAAAAAAAAGAAGAGCAAGAAAAAAATTACAACTTAAAAGATTATTAATAATTTGGAAGAGTATCACTAGCCGACAAGATGACCATTTAGGCTTGTAGACTTTATGCCTAAACTTTGTATTGTTGAATTGGATGAAGAAGATAATGGTGAATCTTGTCCAGTAGAGACATGCCAAATCATCTATGTGATATCGAACATCAAGCATTTCAAAATAACAAGGCAAATGACATACCACCAACCTATCAAAATTCTTATCAGAAAAGCAAGAAGAGCCACAAGAGTTAACATCTAAATTTTGTTTAATGACTCAACATGATGATAACAGTTCAGATGAAGATCTATATTTTCTCAATGAAGAAGAGTTAGACTCATCGATATCATCGCGTATGAAATATATGAAGTTGAAAAGTAAGTTTAACTCTTTTGGTTAATCCTCTAGAATAAGAAGAGAATTTGAAGAAACTACCTCTTCAGAAGAATCTGAGCAAGATAAGGTGATTCAAGTTCAATTGAGAAGCAGTAAAGTCTTACCACCTTCATCAAAGAGGGGAAATATAAATAAAGATAAAGACAAATAAATTGAAGTCAATGAAGATATCATTCCCATAAATCCTAGAATAAAGCCTAAATCAAGCGAAAATATAGATTATAATATTCTATCACATTTGAGAAAGATCCCTGCACAATTGAGTGTGTACGAGGCTCTCTTGATATCAAAATACCTTCGAGAAACTTTGATATAGGCTCTCAAAGATCCAAAAAATTATGAAGCTTACTTTGCTGAAAAATCCATGACTGAAGCATTGCAAACTCAAGATATCCCTGTAATCACATTTTCTAAAGAAGATCTTTTGTTGGGAACGAGATCACAACCGGCCCTCTATATGTTACAGAGAGTGATGACATCTCGATCACCAATATTGATTGATCCGTTCTCTATCAATCTTATGAGTCCAAAAAGTATTAAGAGGATTATCACTTGATATCCAACATCTTGGGAGAGATAAGTTGATGGTTCATGGTCAATGGGATAAAACCCCGGGTTCTTTATTCTCCGCTCAAGTTTTAGATTTATATACATAAGCCAAATTTCATGTAATCGATCGATACATCATTTAGAGCTCTTTTGGGTCGACTGTGGCTGCATGAGTATAACATGGTCCCATCAACTATGCATCAATGTATGAAGTACCTAAGAGATGGAGAAGAGTTCAGAATTCCTGGAAATCTACGACCATTCTTTGTCCATGAAGCAAAGATTTATGAAGATGCAAAATACTTCATCCCTAAAGAGCCCAAGCCAACAGAGCCTCTTGAAGCGATAGCATCCACTTCAGTAACTAAAAAATAATTTCATAAAGTAAAAGAGTAGAAGTAAAGGGGAAGAAAGAAGACAATGCCGACTCTCCCTAAAGCACTTGATTTTATATCTAACTCAAGAAGATCAGTTCCTCATTTGGGAAGTAACACTCAAGAAGAAGAAGATATTTTTGTCAAACCCAAGAAAACTTATAAGCTTTCAAGAAAGACAGAGTATGAAATAAGTGATTCAGATTCAGACTATGACTTTGAATCTACTTATGGAAAAAGAGTTCAGATGGTTGAATCAAGAAGGATATCTCATTTGGCAGTGTTAGAGGACTCTTTCAAAATTATACCCATCCCTCAGCAATACTTCAAAAAAACCACTCAACTGGAGGTTCATAATATTGAAGAATTGATGACATTCTATATGCCGTCGTTGAGTGAGAGTGGTAGAACAGGAACTCTATTTATAAATTTGAAGAGTCTCAACCTCATAATTTTGATCAGTTTGCTCAATATGAAAATTCAGATGAGATAGTACTAACAAGCATACCAATATACTATCCATAAAATTTTTGAAGAATGATGCATAAGCTTGAAATTCATATTGGAACTATTAAAAATAGAACTTAAATGTTTAACAAGATGTGGAGCCAAAGAAGTCCTCAAGCATTACAAAGAAGTGATAAGTTTATCACTAAAGGTATTAGGCTCATCCACAAATCTCATTAGAATAAAGCTTGTTATAATATAATAAAAGCTAAGATCAAAACTAATATTGACGAAGAAGGTGATCTCCATAAAATTCAGCTCACAAATGATGAAGAAGTAGAAGCAAAGCTTGCACCTGAAGAACTCAAAGATGGTGGAAAAACAACTACCATGGATAAACTTAAGGAAATCAACCTAGAGGATGATCCGCCCCCCTGATGAGAAAGTTGAAGAGCTAAAAATGCTACTTTATGAATTCAATGATTACTTTGCCTGGACATATTCTGAAATACCGAGCTTATCCCATGATGTACCAGTTCATAAACTTGTTATTAAACCAGATGTAATGAAGCTAAGATCTAGAATGAGATTGAAGAAGGGTAATTGTAGAAACTAAGAAGCTGATCGAAGCAGGCTTCATCCGGGAGGAGAAGTATGTAGATTGGATAGCCAATATTGTCTCCGTTAGGAAGAAGAATGGTCAAATCCATCTCTGTATTGATTTCCGGGACCTAAATAAGGCATGCCTGAAAGATGACTTTCCGCTCCTGATATCAAAATTACTAGTGGACAATACTTCCAACTACAACATGTTCTCATTTATGGACGGATCATTGGGATATAATCAAATCAAGATGACACTTGAAGATGAAAAACATGCATCATTTAGAATGCGTATTGGCATTTATTGCTATATAGTCATGCCTTTTGGCTTAAAAAATGCTAGAGCTACATGCCAAAAGCCATGTCACATATTTTTGATGAGTTGATTCACCATAAGGTGGAATGTTATGTTGATGATTTGGTGGTGAAAAGTTTAAATCGTGAAGATCACTTTGAAGGCTTGAGAGTTGTATTGGAAAGAATCAGAAAATATGATCTTAAGATGAATCCTTTAAAATGTGTATTCGGGGTATCCTCCAAAAAATTCCTTAGGTATATTGTGCGTCACAGAGGAATTGAAATTGATCCTGCCAGAATCAAGGCAATTATGGAGATGCCTCCACCAAAGAGTTTGAGTTAGCTTCATTCTTGGCAAGGATAGCTTGCATTCATCCATCGATTTATATCAAACCTATTAAGATGCTGTCAACCATTTGCAAAGTTGATGAAGAAGGATGCTCCATACAAATGGGATAATGAGTGCCAAGAAGCCTTCAATAGTATTAAAAGTTACCTGTTAAGTCCACCAATCCTTGCAGCGCCTACTCCCGGGAAGCCTCTCATTATATACACAGCTGCATTAGAAGAGTCCCTTGGACCATTATTGGCATAACATAATGAAGAAAGCAAAGAAAATGCTATTTATTATATCAGTCGAAGATTAGTAGGAGCATAAATGAGATACTCTCCGATAGAGAAGCATTATTTGGTATTGATCTTTACAATCCAAAAGCTCCATCATTATATGTTATCTCACAAGATTATTCTCATCTCAAGGATCGATCCGCTGAAGTACTTGATGACAAGACCAGTGTTGATAGGTCGCTTGATAAGATGAGCATTATTGCTTCTACAATTTGATATTACATATGTGTTGCAGTGTTAACCTCAATTTTAGGATGAGCTTTCAACCCCTCCATCATAGACATATGATTCCTCTTAGAATTTAGGAGTTTCTTAGTCTTAAAACACATCTAGTGATTAGGTGGACACTCAACCTAAATTTATGAGAGACTAAAGGATTAGCTAAAATAGGCCTTAAGGGTATTGGAAAACAGCCCTTAGTTTGAATCATTCCTCACCTTCCTTCCTTCAAGTCAAAATCAATCCTAATTGATTTTCAAACTAAATCAATTTGATTTTCTCAAAACTCAAATCAATGCCACATGATTGAAACACATGATTGAAATCCATGATTAAAATTTCAAAAATTTCAAATATTTTCTAAGTCCCTTAATTTCTCTCTTAAGGACTTAGCCTAAATCACATTCAAATCAAATCAAATCCTTGAAATTTTCTCATAACTCATTTATATTCTCATTTTATATTCACATATATAAATGAAATATAAATTCAAATCAATCAAAATAAATTCAAAAAAAAAATCAAATTCAAAATTCCAAATCTTTTCTAAGTCCTTTAATTTCCTCTTAAGGACTTATCCAAAATTATCCTCAAATCAATCTAAATTCAGGAAATTTTCTCACAACTCATTTTATATTCTCATTTATATTCACATGTATAAATGAAATATAAATTCAAACAATCAAAACCACTTCCAAAAATTAAACTCAAATCCATTCAAAATCTAACCTAAACTCTTGATTTTCCTTCATGATTCAATCAATCATACAATCATGAATCTAAATATAAATACAAACTTCAATCAATTAACCAAAACTCAATTCAAAAATCAAGCCAAAATCAAATTCATGTTCACCCAATGAATCAAAACCCATTTGACTCCAAACCACTTGCAAATGGATTTATATTTCAATCATAAGTCTATATGCAAGTTCAATCAAACTCAAATCAAGCTTTGACCAAGCCATTTGATTTGCTTAGGCTCACTTGACCCAAAGTGACCTAAAGTACTCTTATGAGCCAAATTCTAATCCTAATTAAATTGGATTGAATCAAACTCACCTATGCCTCTCATCATGATCAACAATCATCATGAGATGATCAATCACCCAAATTGGGTCAAACTAAGTTAAACCTAAGGGTTGACCAAGTCAATACTTAGCCAAAATGAAACCTAACATAGCCAAAATCCACCATAGGCCAAATTGATTGAAACCAATGATCTAAGTTCATTCATGACCAATGTTTGAACTTAACCAAGTCAACATTTGAGCTAATCTAGCCCAATAGCCACTTGACCAAGTTGACCCAACTTGACCTAAAAGGTCAAAATGTGTCAAAACTTGATCTAAGCCAAATTGATTTAAACCAATGGGTCAAGTTCATTCAAAATCACTTGTTGAACTTAACCAAAGCCTCAATTGGACAACTAGACCTAACCTAGCCCAATTGACGTTGAACCCAACTTGACCTAAAGGGTCATGTTGAACCAAATTCAAACTTAACCAAAATTGATTGGAAACAAAGATACTAATCCACTTCATATGACTAACCAAATCTAAACCTACCCATGACCTAGCTCAAATAGGTCAAATGGGTCAAATTGGTCAACTTGACCCATTTGACCTAAATGAAGTCATATGAACCAAATTCAAACCTAAACCAAAGCCACCAATACATTTGAAATGATCATATGAACTTGACCCAACCCTTGGGTTGACCCCATTTGACCAATTGGTCAACTTCACCCAAGTTGACCCATTTTGACCTAAATGAGTCAACATGAGCCAAACCATACCAAATGAACTCCAAATCCAATGAAACTTTGCGAAACATATTTTCTCAACATACCTAACATATCCAAATTCAAAAATCAGCCAAATGATCATTCTACCTCTAGGCCATAGAATAAATTTTAGTCAAATCCATAGGGAATTTGGTCAAACCCTCTTCATACCTACTTGATACTTTCGTAATAGGTCAAGTAAACCCTATGGAGGGTGGCACAACCAACCCAATGGGTTTGGGTCAGCCCAACTTGACCTAAGACCAAAATCGAGCACTTTGCTCAAATTGGTCCATGGAAAACCTCCCTCCCTTGTTTTGAGCACATGGCTACTCCACTAATCCACTCCTCTAGCCAAACCGACCATGTGAAAGCCTATAACAGATCAAACAACCCATTGCATGAGGGAAATTAGATCAAAATGGAAAGCCTATGCTCGACCATCCGATTGCCAAAGGGGAAGATATACCCCCCTAATTCATTTCAATTCACACACACACTCTGTCGATTGAAGCATAGGAAGCCAAAGGAGCCATTTGAAAGCCTTCCCAAGCTTCTTAGAGAGAGTTAGAAGTTTCCATTTCTTAGTTTCCCTTAAGCAAAAATAGGGGAGCTCCAAGGATTTACCAACTTTCTCCATACACCAAACCAAGTGAATTCTCTTTTCACAATCCCTCAGGGGACTATGTCGAGTGCACCCAAGCTCTCTTCCAAGTTCTTGAAGCAAGGGGAGATCCAATTCCATCAAAATCGAGCTCAAGCTAAGGAGGGGTTGGTCCATAGAGCTTTCCACTCAACCTCAAGAGCTAAAACTTTTACCAAAGCTTCGTCTCAACCAGATGAAGCTCCTCCAAGGGAATCGAGCACTGATGATCACCTCCGACGAGGTATGCCATTTTCTGATCACTAAACTCAATGTGGTGTGGAGCTTTGTGAAAGAAATTTTAATGGCATTAGATTTCAACCGTTAGATGTGCTTGCCATTAGGGTTAGATGGTGTGTACAAAATTTCATCTTAATCCGAGCACAATCGAGTTCGGATCAAGACCTAGAACATGGACGATCTCCATGGATCATAGGCGTTGGTAGGGACGGATCTCTGGTCATCCATCCGCACATTTTGGATGGACGCCCGAGATTAAATCACATTTTATAATTCTCTTTATCCTTTTAAAATCACAGATTTAATCCTAGCCTTTTGATCTTTGAAACGAGGTAAAAGCACCACCGCCATGGAATTATGACGCGCCACCGCACGCACATGCACGCCACCGCCACGTGGTGCCACCGCCACCGCCACGTGGCATTATGATGTGATGTTTAAGTAGCCGCTCAGGGAATGACGCATGCAAAGCGCAGCCTCGTCAGCGCTTGCATGTCACACCATAGGGATTAGGGAATTAATTAAAGTTTAAATAATTCTAATTAATCCTCTAAACTTTTAAAATTCATATCTCTCTAAAAAAATCAAACAAATATGAGGTAAATTGCCACTAAAAGATAATTCAATCTAGAATATTCTAAAATTAGTTTTAATGGATTTTGAATATTGTCTTTCTCTGATTTTAGGTTTTATTGAAAATCTTAATTTGCTAAATACTCTCTAATTAATCACCGATTAATCTCAAACTTCTTGAGTGTATTTTGGGGGATGACTTTATCTCTCCTAATTTTCTTAGGATTTATTGGTCGCTTAATTGGGGAAATTGTTAATTCATTTTTTAATTATCCCCTTTATGTAATTAAGGTTAATTAAGGGTTTGATTAGTGGTTTAACCCTTTGTTGGAGTTGATTAAGGTCTGTTTCAATGTATAGGAGGTTTAGGGAATAATTTTTGGGGCATATCCCCTAAGCTATTCCTTAAACCCCCTTTTCTTTCTTAATCCTCTCTTAATTAAGGGATAATTCACTAATTACCCTCTTAATTAATTTCTTAAAATTATAAAACTTTCAAGAACTTAATTAATCTACTTTGGGTAGATGCTTAGGTGTTCAAGAGCCTAAGTTCACTTAAGAAAATCAAAATTCAACTCATATGTGTGAGGGGTATTTTGAAATTACTTAAGTTAAACCCTTTAGCTTAATTAATCATTAATCATGATCCAAATTATATTAGACCCCTTTCTTCCTAGCTGCATTAAAAATTTAAATTCTTTGTGAGATTTTATGTCATCTCATTGACTCATAGTTATTTGATTAACTATGCTAAGGTGGTGTAGGTAAGGGATAATTAACATGTTTAATTCATATCTTAACTTAATCAAAATATGAAATGAATCTAATCATCTAAAAATTGAACAAAAATATTAAACACATGTGGGAATGGGTTAGGAAAAACAAACTCACTTCATATTTTCAAAATTAAATCAAATTTAAATTCAAACAAAAATCATATTAAATAAACTTTGATTTACTTTAAGCTTTCTTATTTCATAAGATTGCCTTTAGGATTTAATTAAAGTGAATGTGTTTACATGCTTTCATTGCTTTAGTTCTTCCTCAACATACTAAATATGTATGTCATATGATTTCATGCATCCATGCCTTTCAAAAATCAAATTTAAAATAAAAATATTTCCTTTATGTCAAATTGCATGTGTTGGCTAAAGCAAGAATATGAGTGGCTATTATCACTATTAAATTCAAATTATTTTTAAAATATATGAATCAATTATTAAAACTAAAAGTGTGTTACTTATATCTTACTTATAAGTTTGCATGTGAGTAAAATATATGTGCTTAGTATGTTCTCCTTCTCCTCTCTTTAGTATAATTTTGAATATGATTTGACAAAGTGTATGGTTCATTTGAAAAGAATCTAACACTTGCCTAATTCCATATCCTATTCATTCATATACTATCATTTAAGAAGGATACTTATGATTGTACACATAAATTGCATAAACAAAATCCAACAAATAAATACAAACTTTTGCATCTTTCTTTTCCAATTATTTCTTTTGTACACATGCTTGTATTTAAGAAAAGTGATATATTAAGTACAACCGGATTGAGGCTTTTAAGTAACGTAGGTATTGTACCTTACACCGGATAATGGTTACTCACTTATGCCTTTCATACACTCATATTTGCATATGAAAATTGGATAAGAAACCCCTTTTCTACTTAATGAAAATCATGCATCATAAACACTCAAATTTTCTTAAAATAACTTACTTAGCATGAATCATGAAGTGTGTTAGACATTCCTATTTGTATGTATAGATATGTTTAGGACTCATTCATATGCATGTTATACATGTTGGGAAAGAAATGAAGTGATGTATGTTTTGTGAATTTAGTTCATTTTACTTAATCTTAAAATACCTTTCTTTTGAGTAGGTTTGTTTAAAATTCATCTAAACTCAGGATTAATTAAAACACTTAATTAAATTATTCACTAAACAAAACTAAAATATGAATCCACTTTAGAAATTACTTATGTTAGGGAAGGAAAGTGAAATTTTATTCTCTTTCCCTCTCTTTATAACTTAGTAATCAATTGTAGGATTTACTTAAACCCAATGAAAATATAAAATAAAATCAATCTAAAATAATTAAATCACTTAAATGAAACCCTCCTCTAAATTAAATATGCTTCATACTTAAAAAATTCTAACTTAAAGTTATAGCTAATCATACCACACAAACTCCTAAAGCACACATATTAGGCTAAGTCACCACTTCTAGCTTTAGGTTAAGACGGTGCATTATTTGATGCTTGCTTTTATTTTGTGATATATGCTTTAGTCTGGATGTTAGGATGAATGTGCATGGACTGAATGATAGGGCGATCTTAGTATAACCATTTTCCTCTGCAGGGGATTGTGCTTAAGGGGCACTGTAATAAATAAAATATAAAATGCTTTTGTTGTGCAGGTGCTTATATCCCTAAGCATAATCCAATAGGCCAGGTGGACTCAGTCACTCATGTGTAGGGTGATAAGTCTAATATACATGCTTGAAATTTGTGTGATTTATTTAACTAATCTTTATTTTGCAGGTGTTAGTTAGATTTACTTTTCATTTTCATGTAATTTTTACAATTGAGGATTTGGAATGAGTGTTATAGGGATTAGGATGAACATTGGTCATAAGATCTCATCTTATGCACCATGTGAAGTCTTTGGAGCAACCAGCTTCCAACCATCCAAAAGAAGGAACCAAAGAAGAAAGAAGAAAAGAAGAAGAAAGAAGAAAAGAAGAAGAAAGAAGAAAAGAAGAATGAAGAAATAAAGCTTGAAGACCCACATAATAATAAGTTCCTTACTTAATCATATGTAATTCATTTGTAATCCAGATTGTATAACTAGATTCTTACCCAATTTATTTTTCAGGCGATGGATGACCACAATGACCTTTATTCTTTTAAATTCTTTTATAAATTGATTGATGGTTTGTTTAGCTTGTGCATTAAGTGACATCATTTTCCTAGTTTCTTTCTTACTTTATGTATGGCTTGGATATGGATTAGGCTCTTAGGAAAAAATAAATCTTTTACCAATTTTAATAATTCAAAACTAAAAATAAAGAACTCACAACCTTACTTAAAGTTTAGGCTAGAAATTAAGATAAAAGAATTAGCACCCCTTAGTTGGATGAGTACTTCTTTTATAACATCATGCACAAATGCATATTATTTTTACTCTTGATTGTAGGGCTTCCACCTTTGCAGTGAAACTTGACTTGATTTGAGAGCCATGGAAAATACACCTCCTCTCCCATTGTAATCTCATTTCTCACAAGACATATGAATCCTATTAGCCTGAGTCAAAAATAATTGTCCAAAAATGAAGATAAAATGAAATCTGAATTGCATTAGATTTAGGTCATTTGAATCATACCCTTACATGATCTAGTCTCTTTAGGGAGTGAGTTTAAGGACTTAGTCTCTTTTTAAATAAATAATAGCCTAGCTATCTTGCATAAAGCATATGATTTGCCTACATGAATTTAAAATCGTAGGAGGAGTTAGTTGGTGGCCACCCTGTGTCAAGTTCAAGCTGGGTTTTGTCTCTTGTGAGGCAAACCAAAATACCCATTTTTTTCATGAAGGTTGTGCCTCGCCAAAGCTCCCTAGATTTAGGTTCTGAGGTTGCTTCTCCTCTTTGTGGGCCATAAGCATAAATCCTTACATCTTAGATATTTCTATAATCTTGTGTTATGGAATCATAAGCCCTAAATTTCTAATGAAAATTTTAACTAAAATAAATTAAATCAATTTCAAAAATGTAAAAACCAACCATAGGATAGTTTGAGATGCTTGCTAGGTTTCCTAGCATCGTGCGCATCTCCTATTTATCTTCCTTTTGGCTTCGAAAATAACTCCTTCTCTTTAATCAATCCCATTTGATCTCCTAAAATAAGCTAATCAATTGATAGTCCTACCTATTAAAATCTTTAGAGACAATGATTATTTACCTTAATTGAGAGTATTTCTAAGAGATCTCATTTCTTAGGATGTAATTAACTATAGGGGCTTGCCTCTGTAGGGAACTTAATGAACTAGTTTAAAATAAATCTTACTTTACTTTTCTATGTAAAGTAGTGGAAGAATCTCTGGTACACATACATACCCATTGTCTTTAGGAGTCATTGTTGAGATTAGTCCGGTGGGTGACTTCTATCTTTCGAGATAGTACACCTCTCCTTAATGTCATACATCACCCCTCAAGAACAACATCAGAATCATGTAGTGTCAAAATGCATAAACAGAGAAAGAGATGTATATTTCTCTCCTCATTTTATCCTGTGTAGAGTGAAGATGGAAGTATATATCTTATTCCCTAAAAGAAAATTGATAAAATTTTCACCACACGTAGAAAGCAGTGAAGGGACAAATCTTAACAGATTTTCTTACTGCACATCCCATCCCAGCAGACTCTTCTCTTAACGACGATTTGCCTGATGAGCAAATTATGCTCATTCATGAAAGAGAAAATCATAAATTTGGAAATGTACTTTGATGGAGCCTCATCGATCAAACAAGTCCAACCTCTAAAATTCCCAAGAGCAAGAGTAGGAATCGACATCATTTTCATAACACCAAAACGAGGAATAATGAGACCATGAGTAAGCCGAACAATGAAGATCCGATAAGGCATGAAGCATTAATGGTAGGTCTTGAAGAAGCTATTCTCATAGCATTCAAAACTTGTATATTTTTTATTATTCTCAGCTTATTATAAATCAAATACTTGGCATCTATAGAATCAACAAGCTTGAGTTAGCTTTCTCTCACAAGTGAGTTCTCGAGCTTATGAAGTAGACACCAAATGTCACACTAACTCAAGTTTTTCAATCCGAAAATAGTAAAGTTGATTGCTTGGCAAAATTAGCTAAGAAAATGGCAAGTATGAATGGTGATTATATTATGATCGACATTTACTGACGAGTTTAGAGCCGAAAGTATCAATCCAGTAGAGAGGTTATCAAATGACCCAGAGATGCAAGTTGTTCTTATACTCCCCAAAATCAACAAGAAGTTGTACCAAGAAGAGTTAAGAATGACATTACTTCAGAAAAGAAATGGGAAGCCTTTATTGCAGAAGAGCCACATGATTGGAGGTAATCCTTCATCGACTACTTTAAAGAAGATAAATTACTAAATAATCAATCATTGACGTACCAAATCAAAAGAGAATATTGTTTATGCTTTCCAACAAGACTATATCATAAATCCTTTGAACAAATGTGGCTACAATGCTTAAATGCAGATGAAGCTAGTAAAGTGATGGTTAAAGTTCATGAAGGACTTTGTGGTGCACATCAGTCAGGTCCTAAGATGCAAGTAAAGGTCAAAAGGATGGGCTATTATTGGTCATCTGTGGTGAGAGGTTGAATCAATCATGCCAAGAGGTGCCACGATTGTCAAGTACATGAGAATATAATCCATCAACCTCCATATCCACTACACCTAATAATAACATCTTGGCCATTCGAATGCTGGGGTACGGATGTAATTAGACCAATTGATCCACCGTCATCAGCTGGTCACCACTTCATCCTAGCAACGACTGATTATATCTCTAAGTGGGTTGAAGCTACCTCATTTAAAGAAGTTACTGCTGACCGAGTGATCAACTTCTTCACAGATAATGTGGTCTATAGATTTGGAGTGTCATGCTGAATAATTTTTGATAATGACACAGCTTTCAAAAGTACAAAGATTTATAGATTCATCGATCGACATAAAATTGATTGGCGATGCTCTTCAATATACAATCCAAGAGCAAATAGTTTGGTGGAGGCCTACAACAAGACATTAGTCAAACTGCTTAAGAAGGTTCTCACTAAAAATAAAAGAGAATGTCATAACAAGCTAATAGAGGCACTATGGACGTATCGAACCACCTATAAGATGCCAACTAAAGTCACTCTTTATTCATTGGTATTTGGAACTGAAGCAGTTCTTTCACTCAAAGTTGAGTTGCCTTCACTTCGAGCAGCCATTCAATACAATCTAACTGAAGATCAAAATGGTCATTTGAGAATGGAGGAACTCAACGTGCTTGATGAAGTTAGATTGCAAGCTCATCAAAATCTGAAAGTTTATCGAGCGAAGATGTTCAGGGCTTTTGATCATACGGTATGACCTCGAACATTCCAAAAAGGGGAATTAGTCTTGGTGCTAAGAAGACCAATTATTTATAACCAAAAATTCTGTGATAAATTTGAGCCTAATTGGGAGGGCCCTTTGGTCATTGAGAAAGTATACCAAGGAGGGCATACTAACTCATTGAATTAAAGGGTGAAAGACTTATGCCGCCAATTAATGGTCGATATTTAAAAAAGTATTATACATGACGACTACATTCTCGAAGTACAATAGAAATCCATCTACAAGACAGGGAGCACTTTTTTGTTAGTATATCTATTTAGGTCGACATCATGCTTCATGCCGAGATCCCTAAATAAATATACTCACTCTAGATGAAAAAAGTTTTTTTGTGAGAATTCTCTGTTACACAGGGGGCATTTTTAGATTTCTATACATAGATGAAAGCAATGTTACATGTTAAAAGCCTCTTAAGAGCATATCAATTCAAATATTAATATATTTATGTATTTTCATCTTGAAAGTTCTTCTAAATGTGCTTTAGAATCCCCCTTGTAATACAAGGGGAGATTTTTAATTTATGTCAAGTTTATGTGAGTTGTCATCGTGTTATAAGACGAGATTCTCGAATATATTTTGATTCAGGTTGACATCGAGCTTTATGCCGAAATCCCTAAATTTAACTATAACTGTCATTGCTAAAGTTGCAGGAACAGAGAGAATCTATTGCTATATAGGAAAAGACAACCATAAATTTTTAAAAAAATTTCTTCCAGATTTGTCAAAGTTTAGAAATCAAGTCAAAAGAACTCTCAATTTTGGAAGCTTTACTTAATTAAGTTAGAGAAACATCAACCTCTACATTCTGAAGTCTAGAACATGGATGAGTTCTAAAGGTCGGACTCAGCAAGCCCACAAATGACCGGGTTACTGACGCTTTCCTCACTCAACAAACCGCAAGAAAAGATCGCAGTGAAAAAGCCCCCGTTCGTTAGTCCGATGACCAAAATCACCAATGCATCATAGTTTAAGTCAAAGACTCGAGTAGGTTCTAAAGGTCAAACTCAACATGCCCAAATGTGGCCGAGTTGATGACGCTCTCTTCACTCAACAAGCCATAAGAAAAGACCGTAGTGAAAGAGCCCCTGCTCATCAGCCTAATGATGATGGCTATTCAATCTCAAACTAGATCAAGCTTAGTGATTACAAGCAACCAAGATCCAAGAGATCTTTCTACTTGATCGATAGATCAAGACAATCTCAGAAAACTCTTAATTCAGGGCTGTCTCAAATCAATCTATATAATGCCCACAGGGTGATATCTCAATTTATTCTCAAATTATCTGATCAAGCTCAAAGCACAAATCAAAGCCAATCTCCTCTTTAAGTTTGCCAAAGCAGAAAGCACATGACCGAGGAAACAATTCCATAGTTCATACAAAACCAATGGCCAAACAAAAGGAATTTCGTGGTTATGTAGTATGTTAAAGCACACATTGCTAGACTGATAACTCAATATAGACCTAGTATAAGCCGGAAGGCTGGGTCATCTGTATGTACTCTTTAATGAATTCATCAAAGCAACAAGCATAGGAGTCATGGCGTATATACACTTCCTAGCAAGTCAATATGGACAAATTAGGTCAGTCCTTCATCAAGTCCGTCAATCTTAAAGCTAGGACATAAGGAATTATAAATCTGACCAAGCACAGATAAACTGATTCTCCAGCAGTGCCCTTCATCAAAATAAATAAATAAATTTTTTCACCAAACCCAACCAAGCATGAAGCTAGGGTTGGAGGAGACTCAAATCTATAATGACATAAAAGAAAGAAATATTCAATAAAGTCATCGAAGTAGAGAGCAGATGGTGTAAGAACTTTTATTTATCCAACAAGTCAATTCTGACAAATCGGTCAATCCCGTCACTTAGCATGTCCAAAAAAAGACATTATACTAATCACAAATTCTATCAAAGTTCAGTAAGTTATTGCAATCAAAGCTGAAATGATCCAAGTTCTGTGGTCAGCCCAAAGAGTTAACTAGTTGTCAACAAATGTGACTCGCTCCATGCGCGAATCATATTTGTTGGGGGGGGGGGGGGGCATTTGTTGGCCTCCATATATGTGTCATAGGTCGAGTCAAACTGACAAGTCAAATTCGACGGACTTCGGAAGTGACAGTGCATAAATTGAGGCTCAAAATACACTGGATGTCATTGAAAATGGTCGAAACGACCTCCGATCGATGAACACACTTCACCATTGCATTCAGAACATCAAATTGATCAGAATATAAATATTTCATAATCTAACGATCAACCGATCAAGTGATCGAACTATCAATATGCCGATGCACATATCGGGGAAAGGAAACTATGACGAAGTCTAAATGAACTCTGTTCATAAAATAGATCATGTTGTTAGCTTTGAAATGTTAAAAACTACCAAATGGGACTATCCACCCTCAATTTGGATGAGTTTATGCAAATGTTGAATGATCGGAAGTGGTAGCACATAAATCAAGGATGAAATGCATTGGATGTCACCAAAATCAATCCAAATGACCTCCGATCAATGAACAGACTTCTCCATCGCGTTTAGAACATTGAAACTGATCATAATATAAATATTACATAGCTTGATAATTAACCGATCAAGTGATCGAGTCATCAACGCGCCTGCGTGCACATCGAGGTCAAAAGGCGCCGGCATAAGCCAAATGATCTCCGTTTATAAAATTGATTGCGCCATTAGCTTCAAAATATCAAAATCTATCAGGTAAGATTATTCGAACTCAATTCAGATAAGTTTGCGGGAAAATCGAGTGGTCGAAAGCGGCGACACGCATTTTGAGTTGAAATTGATTTAATTTGACGCCAACTCGATTCAAACGTCCTCCGATTATGAAACGAACTGCATCGTTTCGTTCAAAACATCAGAATAATTTTGAATTAATATATATATATATATATATATATATATATATATATATATATATATATATATTGATTATCTAATCGTCTCATGTAAAATTCACATTAAAGTCAATTACTCAATTTAAAAATCAATTTAATAACCTAAATCCCTAAATTATCCAAAATCCCTAAAATTCCCACTCAAATAAGTCCGACCCAGTTCTCCTATTCACGCGCGACCTCCTTCATTCGGTCCACCCCCTCTACGTGCACGAGATCCCGAAGCTTCTCCACGGCTTGATCCCGCCTCCTTCACGCGACTGAACGACCTCCCTCTTCACGCACGGGGATCTCACGTTCGAACCACACGAGGCCTGCGCAAGCCCTCTCCAACTCCTCCCGCACTCTTCCACGCGTGGTTCGATCGTTGAATAACCATTCCATCCTTCCTCTTCTTCAAGTCAACGGCAAAACCGCATGGTTCCACTTCCCTGTTATCCAAACGGAAAAAGGCACTCTTTCCCTCTCCATTTTTTTCTCCCCTCATCCAAACCGAGCCTTGCTCCCACTTCCTCCTCATTCCAAATGGCAAAAGGTAAGCTTCACTTCTTTCTCCTTCTTTCTCTTCCCTTTCTTCTTCTTTCTCTTCTCGTTCTTCTTCTTCTTCCTTTTCCCTCTCTCTCTCTTTTTCTGCCATAGCTGAAATTCACTTCTTCCTTCTCCTTCTTCTTTCTTTTTCTTTCTTCCCTTTCTTCTTCTTCCTTCTCCAATCTGAAATTAGTTTCTCCATTTTTCTCTCATTTTCACAAAACCGAAAATCTCACTTTTCCCTCATTTCTCCAAATCCCAAATTACTTTCTCCATTTTTCCTTCATTTCCACAAAATTGAAATTTCCTCTTTCTCTTTTCTCTTCACCTCCCTCTTTTCCAATTTCCTTCCTTTGCCGAAATCTGAAGTTCTACTTGGCTGAAATTTGCAATCTCCTCTAGCCGAGCCCCTCTAACCGAACTCTCTTTCTCGATCATTGAAAATGCACAGAAAAATAAGTTTGAATATGTTGGATGCATAATTTATGAATGTATATGAATATAAATGTGGGAAATGATACATATATATATATATATATATATATATATATATATATATATATATATATATATATGTCTCTCTTCTTGATTCAAGACCGCTAATATCTCATAATGGCATGCGAAGACAGTTATGGTGTTACAAGATACCACTCGTTATGCTCAATAGGGCGTATCAAGCAAGCCAACATTTGTTAGATATTGCTCCCCCTAGTCAAAATATTATCAAAATTTTAACTGAATTTTGGACTTAGACAAAAAATAGAAATGAATATTGTTATTGCATTGCATTTCTCTTTTTGAGTTTAAGCGCTAATGCCCAATAAAGGCGGGTGCAAGAAGAGGCTGTGGTGTCATGAGCGCCTCACCAGCTTCATTAAGCGTCTCAGTAGTAAAACACTCCCGTCAGCCCTACGAATGACGTTGGGAGGCTATTAAAATTTACTCAAATTTTTGGGACTTAACAAAAAAAATGAGATTTAACGTTAAGTTAAATATAAAATATAAAGTCCTAAATAAATAAATAAATTGAAAATTAAATGTAAATGAACTTGAAATGAATTTGACATAAAATTGACACATTATGATCTAAATAAAATTTGAACTCAAAATAAATCGATTTGATTGTAACTTCTGAGCTCAAATTTATAAATTAATGATGATATCAAATTAAATTTTGAATTGTAAGACTTGGAAGCAAATAATATTTATAAGATTTAAATCTAAACTTAAAAAGATTGACTGAGTGAAGATGAATGTTAATTTACAAACATAAATCCATTTGAATGTATGATTGGATTATCGAAAGCTTATAATATGATTGAAGTATAGCTTTCAAATGTAAAATTCAAAAGAGGTTGGTAAGTGATTTCAATAGAAATCAATTGAATCTAAAAACTCAATTTCAAGCAAGGATTAAATGGAAATAACTTGCAAATAAATTTTCATTAAGTTCTACAAATTGGTTTGCAAATGAAGGCTTGATTATATGGCTTACTAGCAAATGTAAATTTTGATATTTCAATAGTTAATATGAACAAGAATTTTTAGTAAACCCAAATAGCTTGTTAAGAAGGATGTTTCAATGAATTTGAAGTGAACTGGATATTTTGGTAATAAATATAAAGTTAGCACTTCAATATCTCATCTCAGTCGATTTAGAAGATGATTTGATCGACTATCCAATGAGGGTACATAAGATATTCTTAGAATTGGAAAGTAGTTTTCAAATCACAATTCACTCCAAATAAATTAAAGAAAATCAAAGAATTCATAGAAAATTCCTAATGAAATTGAAAGATTGAATGAGTTGGGGATTGTCAATAGATATAGATGAAGGCCTATTGAAGATTTAATGACTATATAACTATGAATAGAAGAAAGCAATTAAATATTATTTCCAAGGGATCTAACAAGCTATTAGATCAATTTAAAATACCTTCAATTCCACCGAATCCGCAATACTCAAATGCAAGCGGGCAGAAGGCACCATTTAAAAATTCAAAGTAAATACGCCACCAGATTCGCAATACTTAGTGCAAGCGAACAGAAGGCGTTAATTAAAGCACTTCAAATACACCCACATGGGCCCCGACACTACTCTGAGTGCTTAAATTCAAATTTGAGGATGTTGCATGTTGCAGTTTGGTCTTAGATTGTTAATTAAAACTTAAAATCTATTATAAGAATTTCAACTTATTGAAATATTTAAGAAGCTAATTCTATCATGTGATAGTAGATCTGATCTTTTATTATGAGCTAAATAGAGTTGACAGGATATAAAGTTCTTAAATATATTTGAATTAATCAATTAATTACCCCAATGATGGCTGTGTTGAATGATGATTTCAACCGGAGAGGATATTTCCATCAAAATATGGTTCTATTTTTAAATCAAATTAACTCAAATTAAATATCAATCTTAAAATGCTTAAATGAAATTCTATCATTAAAAGCTTAAAGCAAACTCAATCAATCCACCTTTCGCAACTGTTTGTCGAAGGTGACAAATTAAAAAAAAAATCTAGCTCACAAAAGAGCTAATGTCAATTCAAGTGTTCTGCTATATTCACTCTCAATCAATCTTTTGCCAGTGAGGACGTGACCCGTGTCCTCTGACTGCGTGACTTTCCAAGGCTCCCACAGCATAATAGTCCTCGACGGGTGGTTTGGCGGTCGAGCTCCATTATATTATGATCACAACCATAACCCATATGCTCCCCAATGACTCTGCCCTTTGAGTTGTCAATCATAGAGTATACTTGATAGGGTAAAAAGCTCTATGTCAGCTAAGGTAGACTTAAGCCTATCTCCTTGACAAACCACCCCAAGTCTGTGAATTTCTTGGGCGACGTATCATGTGTTCGATAAGAATCATTTAGTTGTCGACTATCTCCTCATGTATGTGTAGGGACCACGACAACCCGGGATGAGGGAACCATGGGATCTAAATTGAGCACGTCATCATTCCCCCAACCATCCGGTTTAAGCTAAAATGATGAATTTCATAATCTAAATTTTAAACTCCATATGTTGGTACTATACGCTACGCATTTAGCGATCTAACGACTAGCTTTAATTGAAAGTTCTCTCTCACTTATTGAGAGGGGTAATTAACTATAGGGGCTTGCGCCTATAGGAAACCTAAAACTAGATATAAAGTCCTTGCAAAATGAAGGTGAAATCTCTAGGTAGTGTCTTATCTACTATTCCATCTGCCTTCTGAAAATTACATCGACATCTTAAATCACACTTCTTCAATTCTTAAATTTGTCGAGAGGTCGGTGGCGAATTTTCGGAGCCCGCAATATAATACTTTTAAGCTTGCAGTATTAAAATTATTCCTAAAATTAAGTCTATAGAGTTATAACTTGTAATCTTTTAAAATAAATGTAATATATTTATAATTATAAATATTATTTCTTTGAAAATTATATATATTTTTTATTTCATCACTTAATTCAAATCTTTTAAAATTTTTTAATTACTATTTTTTATTAAATTCAAGCTACTCGATCAAAATAAGCCAACTCCGTTCAAATTCGAGCAAAAAAAATGAAAATATTCAATGCGAGCCGGTTCAAAATTAATTAGAAAACGAGTCGAGCTGGCTCGAAATCGAATGGGTCAAGCCACGAGTCAATCTCAAGCTGCTTGAAAATATTTCAAGCCGATTTCGAGCCAGCCTCGGATCAGCTCGAAATCAGCTCGTTAACATCCCTAATTGCAGCTAAGCAAAGTAAATTTCTTTATGGGTGATGTATATATATATGATCTAACTTACAAGAAAGGCTCTTTGGAAACAAACCCATTATATTTAGTCATGTGGGGCTTGTGGTTGGTTATAACAAGATTCTATCTATAGTATGATAGCCTATATATTTGTTAAAGTAGAAAAAGGAAGGTAATGCAAGTAAAGATAGTTTTAATTTAATGAGCAAAGCTAAAAGCTTTAATCTATGAGTGAAAGCTAATCATTTGGTATTTTTATACTAACTCTTTTTTTATTTAACATATGAGAGATTAAAATAGCGACTATCTCATTTCTTAACAAGTGTTATAACACACCTATGAGGTACAAAGATGATAATAATGATATTGAGATAGCCAACTAATGCAATCATAGGCCGTCGAGGATGTGAACGACAATCGATGATCTCTTAGGTGATTTGCTTAAATATCATTTCTTATGTATTGAAATATCTGATACCTAAATATTTTATATTTAATTATATAATATCCTAATCTTTAAATAAAATAAATTTTTTTTCTAGCATTAATCTATCTAAAATGAAATACATATTTTTATACATGTTTTAATGTCATTTTGACACTTAATTTTAGGAATTTAAAGATTTATGTATTAAATATAGTTGTTGCGTGCTAGAAAACCAGTTGCAGTAGAGTAAAAGTTTACGTCTTAGCCTTGTTGTGAAATCCAGCACACATACATGTATTTAAAGAGTGAACAAAAAAATTCCAGAAATTTTCACGTGGAAAACCTCGAAAAGAGGGAAAACCACGGGTACAGAAAGCTTCCACTATGTATCGTTTGTACAAAATCATCCCGATAACGGATTAATTATATGAAAGGAACATATGTAGTCACATTGTGGTAACAATACTCGGTAGATGATGGCGAATAACGAGGAACGATGGCCGGCGATGAAGGTCGTCATGATGGGCCGGAGGTTGGCGGCGCAAGGATCGGCGGCCGGTGCGGCGGCACGCGGTGGTTGACGACCGCCAGTGGTGGCAGATTGTGGAGGATCTTCAAGCTTTAGGCTCTCTCCTCTCTCTTGCTTGCTCTCCTCATATGAGGAATGAGGCTATTTATAGATTGGAGGACGTCTATAAATACAAACCCTACTTCATCGGATGGCTCAAAATGATCCCTTGATCATTTGATGTATTTTAAATATTTGAATGCTCAAATGAAGTCAGAATTTTGAGAACTTGGGCTTGTTAGATCCGGCTAGTCGAGACGCTCGATTTGACTATAAACACTCCATATTTGAGAGATTTTTGGGGGTTTAACTGATATCCCAAAGTTTCCAATGATATTTTAAGTTCTTTCACGACTTTCAACGGATCGGTTGCAATTAACGTCAAGATTCGTGCTTCGACTAGTAGAATTTTCAGTGTCATATCAATAGTAAATATAAATATATTTAAATATAAATAAATATTAAATAAATATAAAAATTTATGTATTAAATATGTAAATACATAAGAAAATAGTGATATGTACAAAATTCTCTTTTTTTAATGGTTAATATTTTATTATAACACTAATAAAAATATGCACAAAACTTAAAATTCATATATATTTTAGAATAGATTAAGTTCCAAATAATATAGTAATTTAATTAAATACTTATTAAAATATTGACTTTATTTAAATTATTTTATTTTGCTTAAAAAGAAATCAAGTTAAACTTATTTTAAAACACTCTCGAAGTATGATGTGAACATCAAGAAGGATGTAAGTCTATATAAAGAAATAATGCATGAAGGCATTATTCAGGTCCTTAAACAAAGCCCTTGCCACATATGATCAACAAAATTGAAAAAAAAATTAAGAATTTGATATTATGGTAGCTTGATAAATGATTATTTATAAGAGATTTTCAATGGAAAAAATAAAGAGAGTTAATCAAAGATACTTTGCTAAAATTTATGAATAAGGACTCACGAGAATTAAATTTCACATCACATTCAATTTTCATGAAAAATTAATGTAGAATAAGGTTGTATAAAGCCAAACCTAAATTAATGGTGGTGGTGTAATATGAAAAATCTTAGGCAAGGTCTAACGGCTAAAGTTTATGGGATCAATTATAAGGCTGCTTTGCTATAAGTTTCTAACATTTTTTTTTTAATAATTGCAACTAAGGCTTTTGTTTAGCTCGAAAATCGAGGATTGCACAAAAATAGAATCAAATTTTGGATCGGATCGAGATTGAATCGATTATATTGAGCTGAGCTATGAGCCAAAAATTTTGATCAAACTTTTTTTCGAGCCGAGCACAGATCGGATCGAATTTATCTATTATTAAAAATATTTAAATTTATATATAATACTTCTAAGTTTGTAATAATAAAATTATTCCTAAAATTAAGTGTATAGAGTTATAACTTGTAATCTTTTAAAATAAATATAATATATTTATAATTATAAATACTATTTCTTTAAAAATCATATTTTTTTTATTTCATCACTTAATTCAAATCTTTTAAAAATTTTTAGGGGTTTTTACATAAATCAATATTTCTCATTTAACGTGTAAACTTATTATTACTGAATAGAAAGTTCATACCACTCTTCTAAATGAAAAAAAATGAATTACACCTTGTTTTTTGTGGTACTGATAATAATAAAGTTTATGTTAAATGGTAAAATAGGTTGTTTTGAGTGGTATGTATGTAAAAACTCCAAATTTTTAATAATTATTTTTTATTAAATTCAAGTTAGCTAGCTCGAAATCAATTAGAAAATGAGTCGAGCTGGCTCAAAATCGAATAGTTCGAGCCACGAGTCAATCTCAAGCTGTTTGAAAATATTTCAAGCTGATTTCGAGCCAGCCTCATATCGGCTCAAAATCGGCTCGTTAACAGCCCTAATTGCAGCTAAGCAAGGTAAATTTCTTTATGGGTAAAAATATTTAAAACTTTATATATATATGATGTAACTTACAAGAAAGGCTCATTGGAAACAAACCCATTATAATTAGTCATGTGGGGCTTATGGTTGGTTATAACAAGATTCTATCTATAGTATGATAGCCTATATATCTATTAAAGTAGAAAAAGGAAGGTAATGCAAGTAAAGATAGTTTTAATTTAATGAGCAAAGCTAAAATCTTTAATCTATGAGTGAAAGCTAATCATTTGATATTTTTATACTATTTTTTTATTTATCAAGTGCGAGATTAAAATAGCAACTATCACATATCTTAACAACTATTATAACACACCTGTGAGATACAAAGATGGTAATAATGATATTGAGATAGCCGACTAATGCAATCATAGGCTGTCGAGGATGTGAACAATCATCGATGATCTCTTTTCAAGCTATAAGAGGAGGGTGATCTCTTCTCGAATTGAGCTATAGAGAGGGCCTACAATGAGGGAACGATGATTTTCACATCCTCTTCATTTCGATTGATGGAGATCATCAAGAAAAGGTTTTACTCCAATCTCTCTTCGACTCGAGCAAGCAACTCATTTGCTATAATAAATTATTTTGAGAGCATTGGAATTTAAAATTATATTTTTAAAACTATCTTTGTAAAAGAAAGTTTCATTGTCAAATTAAAAAGGGGGCATCTTTGGATTTAATAGTTTATGATTCTATGGAATATGGATTCCAAATTATTCAACTTTATTTTTGAGATGGGGACTCATTTCCTTTTATTAAAAGAAAGATAGAGAAGTTACTCTCATTATAGCTTGAAACTTCTCTCATTTTTTTTGGCTACAATTGTCAAATTTGTCTCATACTCTTATATAATATGAATAAATAAATCTTTCGTAAAGTAGCTCACTAAAAAAAGAGCTCTACCATATATATATATATATATATATATATATATATATATATATATATATATATATATATATATATATATATATATATATATATATATATATATATTACATTTCTTTATTTTTAATTATATAAACAAAATTAGTTTTTACTAAGTACTTCTATATGCCATCTGACTAAATTCGAATTTTTAGTTACTTAATGATTGGTAGTAATCAAAGAGTGATCCCTTTTTTTTTTATGTTGGTGAGATATCCTGATGCAAAATTGTCAAAAGATTAGCCTATTTTTTAAAATTATATTTTAAGAAATTAAACATAGGAATATATACATGCATATCACAAATTTTTTATGTATTTACATATTCAATACCCAAAGTTTGATATTTATTTATACAACATTTTTTTTCTATAATTTTAAAAATATATTTCATTTTAAAAAATTAATGATCGTGATATTTTTTATGTTGTATTAAAGATTTAGGTATTGCTACCTCATCGTTTTTGCCCACCACCATCATCGTCATCAGCCACCATTTCACGTCAGTATTTGTCAAACCACCCCTTGTCGCCATTGTGGTCTAGGCCGTCATAACCATCGCTCAATTATTGTTGTCGGTCGATCGACTACCCTGGTGAATTCTTCATCGTTGATCCAATGAAACTTCTCGCAAAATCTACTATTGTAAACTATGCTTCTCCAACTTTGAAGATAGAATAATGATTGTGACAAATACTAATATAGTCTCGTGGTTTTCTTGAGTTTTTCCACGTAAAATCTTGGTTCTCAATTTCTTTTTTTTTATGTAGAACTTTAAGCAAGCAAGAATTATCTCACTCTATCGACCTGAATCTTCGTGCATGCAATAATATATATAATAAAAGTATTATAATACAAGATAGTTCTTAGAACTCTCATATTATATATGAATAATATATATTTATTTCTTAAATGAAAATTAAAATCAAAATGCACTATAAATGAATGCCATGCAAATCAAAATTCAAATCTTTTAAGTCAATTACAAAATCAACAATAAATACAAGAGACAAAATTGATAATTATAACAATTAAAATGAAGAATAGAGACATCCATTAGAGCTTGGCTACCATCGATGCATACACATTGCTCCAGCCGTGTTAAAATTGCATTCTTGATTTTTCTAAGAGAGAAAAAATAAAATAAAATGATTGGTTGTGATTTTTGTTTACATTAATTATTAAATTGATATTTTAATTTTTATAAATTACATTAATTATTAAATTTGTTATAAAATTCTTTGATATAGTATTATATTAAATTATGTGATAAATCTTGATAGTATGATGGGAATTTCAAGAGAAATTATAATAATGACATCATAAATTTAAGAAATACTGACATAAAATTAGATTTAATAGTTGTTGTCTATATATATAATAAGATAAATTATTATTCTTATTTATAAAATTTTGAAATATTATATTCTTTTGCACTAAAAAATAATACTTTAAAACTGAGTTTTCTCTTCAATTTTGGTAACATTAATTTTTTTTTAATTTTTCGTTGTTTGTATTTTTCACCAAATTTGATAGAAAATTTCAATTTTAATGATTTTTATTATTAAATTTTATTTTAAAAAAACAAGACATGAAATGAATATTATTTATACATGATTCAAAAAGCAACCACATAAAATGTGATGGCTCAATAATAAATTTATAGTAGAAATTTAAATAATGATAACAATTTTAAATAAAATTTTGTTCAAATTTTGGATATAAATCTTGAACTTAAAAAGTTCGAGTATATAATTTGAAACTTAATTAGTGTCTGGATTAGGATGGTGGTGGTTGTATGATATGATATACAGGCATCATATGTCTTTGAGGCACATTTAGTTATATTTTAAATTTGTGGAAGTTATATTTTCGTCATTTGATTATATGTGGTCATCGAAACTATTACTTAAATCTTATAAAAAAAATTTGTTTACCTATTACAGCTTCTTCAAACAGTAACTTTTTCTGTAGTATTTTCAGTATTATATTTTCATACAGTTGCAGTCATCCCAAATAAATCCTAAAATTTTCAAATTTTATCTAAAACTCTTGAAAGCAATTGAAATAAAAAAATTCTAATAAATTTAGTATTAATTTAAATCGAAATTATTGATACAAAAAACTCTATCAAATCTGAAAAATAAAAAAAATAAAAAAAGTGCACAGATATCCCTTTAAATGAAGGCCACAATCGCATGAGCTTGGCTGTAAATGTTGACCCGTCTCCTCAGAAGGTTCGTACTGTGAATTCTATAAAGGGATTATTTTTAAAATAGGCTTAGTGCTAATGATAATTAGTTATTTAGGCACGAAAAAAATATAATTAGCAAAATAAGCGTTGTCGTCAACGGACGACTAACGTGTCGTCAGTCGTCCGTTTGACGGACGACATTCTTTTTTTTTTTTTTTTTCTGGTTTGTAACGGCGGGAGAACGGCGAGAGAGAGAGAGAGAGAGAGAGAAAAGAGAGAAAGAGACAGACTTTTTTTTTTTTTTTTTTTAATAATGACGGGAGAGAGAGAGAAAGAGAGAGGAAGATTTTATTTTATTAATTTTTTAATTAATATAATTATTTAAAATATATAATTTAAAAATAATTTTTTATAAAATATTTAATAACTAAATATTTATATATTTAGTTATTAATTTTTTTTATTTATATATATAATTAAATATATAATTTAAAAATATTTTAATTATATATATAAATTTATAAATTTATTTAATATTTTTTTTATTAATTAATATAATTATGTATAATATATAATTTTTATTAATTTTTGTTAATATATAATATAAAATATTTAAAATATATAAATAAATAAATAAACAAAAGAATAAATTATATAAATATTTTATAAACTATATAAATAAAATAATTATATATATATATATTTATAAATTTATTTAGTTATTTATATATTTAAATTATAAATATTTTAAGTTATATAAATAATTTAAAAATATTTAAAATATATATAAATAAATAAATAGTTATATATATATATATATATATATATATATATATATATATATATATATATATATATATATTATATATATATATATATATATATAATTAGTTATTTATTTATTTAAAATATTTATTTCTTTAAAATATATAATTAGTTAAATAAATAAATAAATAAATAATTGTAAATTATATAAATATTTAGTTATTTATGTATTTATAAAATATTTGGTTATTTATTTATTTATATATATATATATATTATATATTTATTCATTTCTTTATTTATTTATTAAAAATTATTTATTTATTTATTTTTTTATATTTTTATATTTTTATATTTTTTTTGTTATTATTATTATTAAAGACTTATATTAATAAATATATATATATATATATATATATATATATATATATATATTTATATATAATTAAAAATATTCTATAAAAATTATTTTTAAATTATTTATATAACTTAAAAATATTTATATAATTTAAACATATAAATAACTAAATAAATTTATAAATATATATGTATATATATATATATATATAATTATTTTATTTATATAGTTTATAAAATATTTATATAATTTATTCTTTTAATTATTTATTTATTTATATATTTTAAATATTTTTATATTATATATTAACAAAAATTAATAAAATTATATATTATACATAATTATATTAATTAATAAAAAATATTAAATAAATTTATAAATTTATATATATAATTAAAATATTTTAAATTATATATTTAATTATATATAATAAAAAATTAATAACTAAATATATAAATATTTAGTTATTAAATATTTTATAAAAAATATTTTAAATTATATATTTTAAATAATTATATTATTTAAAAAAATTAATAAAAATAAAATCTCCCTCTCTCTCTCTCTCTCTCTCTCTCTCTCTCTCTCTCTCCCCGTTACAAAAGTTCTGTCTCTCTCTCTCTCTCTCTCTCTCTCTCTCTCTCTCTCTCTCTCTCTTCTCCCCGCCGTTCTCCCCCCCAAACCAGAGAAAAAAAAAATAAAAAAGAGCCAGTCGTCCGTCAACGGACGACTGGCGTGGAGTCGTTGGCCGTCGTCCGTTTGACGGACTCTTTCATATTTTTTTCAAATAACTAAATAATTAAGATTAAATATTTTAAAAATAATCCCTTCTATAAACTTCGTGGTTGACTGACCGTGGGCCCACGTAATTGTTTGTTTTCAATCATTATAATATTCACTAGTGTTATTTTAAAAAATTATAGAAAATATTTAATAAATTGAAAAATTATTTTAAATTTATAAATAATAAATTATGATTATGACAATGAAAATAATAAAAATATTTTTAGATTTATCAATACTCCTTTCAATTATGAATTAATTAGAATCATCAAGAAATAAAATATTTTTAGTGTTATTTCTAGAAAAAAAATATTTCATTTAAATAAAAAGAAGATTTATATATATACCACACAATTTTTATGTATTTACATATCTAACTGCTAAACTTAAATATTTATTTATCTTATATTTTTCTATGCTTAAAAAAGCTGCATTTCATTTTAAAAAAGTAAGTGATTATGATACTTGTGATATGATATTGAAGATTAGGATATTTTATATGTAAAAATTTAAGTTTTAGAGTAGATATGTAAATACATAAGAATTGTGCAGTATATATGAAAAAAAAAAGTAAATTAAGGGCTCCTTAAAAATATAGACTAAAAGCATACCTACATAAGAAAATGAAAATATTATGGTCTGTTTGGGGGCAGCTATACCTTTTTAAAAAGGTTGTTGTAAAACTAATGTGGAGAAATCAGCTTTTTGAAAAAGCTAATGCGTGTGTTACAAATATTTTTCTTTTTGAAAAATTTAAAAAATAATTTTATGATAGCTACAATACTTTAATAACTCTGATTCTCAAAATAATTTTTTCACCACAAAATTTTCTAAAAAAGTATAAAAAAACTAAGAATAAACGAATTTTATTTTTGATTCTTTTAAGAAAAACAAAGTCGAGAAAATCACAAAATACTGAAAGATAAGAATACATAAAAAGATGAGTGACAATATTAATGATTTTTTTCAGAGATTTATATCAAGTAATATGCTTTATTATTTTAAAATATTTTTAAAATATTGATATTCAGTTTGAGGCATGATAGTTTTGATATAAATGCCATTTTTATTTCTATTAGGTTAAAAATCTCACTTTAATTTTAAAATTTTTTCAAAATTGAAAAATTATGTGATATGAGATTCAAATATGATGATATAATTTTATAATCATTAGATTTATTATGAGTTAATATAATATAGGATTAATCAATGAAAATATATTTTGCACTTATTTTAAAATAAATTTGATGGTTACCCAAATTATTTCCTTTCAAACTATTTTTGAACATCAATAGGAATAAAAAGTCTAATCAATGACTATCGAATGCTATGATATTATTTGAATTGATAGTTTTAATTGATGTTATATTTTATGTAACTAATTGCTATTTTATTACAAGAGATTATTAAAAATTATACAATTGATACGTGAGGGATGATACTTCATCCTCAAACTAAAGACAAAATAAAGAAAAAGTGATTGTTGAATTAGCAAAAGAAAGACACAATCGATGAGATCTTATTTTGGGTATCACATGGTGAAAAATCTAAGAAAATCCAATTTCTTTAGAAATAAACTTAGATTTTTAGAAATAAATTTTATTATTCACTTGTATAGTTGTAGTTACAAAATTGATTTTTTTTTGAAAGAGACATGCACATACATACCACATAATATTTATGTTTATATATCTAATAGATAAATTTTTATATTTACATGCAAAATATTCAAATTCTTAACATCTCATCAAAATAGTTATTATTTCATCTTTTCATACATACAGAAGATATTATAAATGTAAATATCAAATTTTAGGTGATAGATATATAAATACATAAATTTTTTGCAATATGTATGTAAGTCTTTCAAAATAATTAGGAGTGTGCATTCTTCGCTTTGACTAAAAATCCAAATCAAATCGAACTGAATCTTCTAATTTGGATCGATTTTATATTTTTTATATGAATTTCGATTTTAAATTTACCTATTTTCGGTTATTGGTTTGTGGATCGGTTCATAATTTTTTAAACCCAAAATACTGATTAAACCGATTAACCAAATTTCAATCTGTGGTCAGTAGTCCATTGACGGGTCGAGACTCGAGGGTTGGCCTGAGTCTTGTTGCGGTCATTGAAGTGACTTGCGTAAAAAAAAAACCAATTGGTCCAATCCCATTCCCCGCTCACAACTCAGTGCTAGCCTTATTTAGTATTATCTTCGTTCTGTTCTCGCGAAGCGCCCTGACCCCGACGCCCTCGGCCGTCACTCGCCAGGCCCGCCCTAATCCCTATTATGAGTATTCTCTTCTTTCTCTTCTCTTCTCCCCTCTCACCTTTTAGCTTTCTCGACTTCTCGGCTTCTCCTGAAGTGAATCCCCATCCCTCCGTAAGGGCTAAGGCCCTATTCTCTTCTCTCGAAGCGAATCGCCCGGCTATTAGGTACATAACTTGTACTTTTATTTGTTGTTTAATGGTTCTCTAAGTGTATTTAGTGATAAAGATTGATATATTTGATTGGACTTGTGTAGAATGAGATGTCTTTTTTTTCAGTAAACTATAAATATATAATGGTTGTATATAAATTGATTCTAATATAAAACTTTGTTTTGTTGAGAGTGATTTGAGTAGTATTCATTAAAAATGATATTAGCAAATCATTTTTTTTTTTGTGCGAGGATTATTTCTTCTTTACTTTTTGGTGTGGGATAATAGTCAACAAGATTTAATTACTTGTGGATTATATTTTTTTCTATTTGAGGACATGTATGAACAAATCTATCATTTTCAAATATTTTGAAAAGAAAGTTTTTTGAGGTATTGAGATGGAGGAATGTTTTAGTTAGGATTTTAGTAGAACTCTTGGACTCCTAATTGTTCTCCTTTTTTGTTTCTCAAAGAGACAATGTGAAGTATAAAACATAATATTATACTTAAATTTTGTAGGTAGCCCTTGGTTAATTGGTTTAAAACCTAATTGTGATACATTTGTTAATTCTGATATCTTTGTTGTTGTGGCTGGCCGGTTAGTTGCTGGTGTTTTGTGGCTGCTCTTGGGTCTCGTTATGTGGCTTCTTTATCGGTTGGTTCCTTTCTATGGTTGCTACCTGTGTTTTTTTTGGTTGGTGGTTATTTGGGCTTTGATGACTTTGACGTTATATTACCTTTATTATAGCTGGTAGCCCTTGGTTAATTGGTTTAAAACCTAATTGTGATATCCTTGTTGCTGTGGCTGGATGGTTGTTGCTTGTGTTCTATGGCTACTCTTGAGTCTTTGTTTTGTGGCTTCTTTGTCGGCTGGTTCCTTTCTATGGTTGCTGGTTGTGTTTCCTTTAGTTAGTAGTTATTTGGGCTATGATGGCTTTGATGTTATATTTCTTTTATTACAGATGGTAGCATTATATGTGATTGTTACACTTCTATATGGAGTTTGGATGCTCATATATTATGTTGCTCTTAGTATTTTTTTGATTGAGCCTGAGCCTTTATTTTTACCTTTGCTTTTAGTCTTTCTTTTGTCTCCTATTTCTAATCGCTTAGTTTTTTAAAGTTTTTTTTGCAGGTCATGGAGTCTTGCAATCTCTTTTGCTATTGTCTGAATTTTTTTCCTCAGGCTTGATTCAGTGTTGTTGCTGCTTTAGGCTTTTTTAGTTTTTTTTTTCCTTTGATTGTACTTGTTCTTAGTTGTGGTATTAGGTACGTAAGATGAAGATGGCATTTTTTTTTTCTTGATAAAATTTAGAGTGTTTTTACTTACAACATCTCTGTTGGAACTTGGAAGAGGAAGGAATGAGCTTTATAGTTATGATTTTTTTTTAAGATCATGTCATCTAAGATTAATTAACTAGTGCTTGATCATGGTTGTTTATTTCATTAGTAGAGGTGGTATGCTCAAGTTCTTGTTTGGGCTTGGATAGAATTTGAGAATAGGTTTAAAACCTAATATTACATGGTGATACATTGGTTAATTGTGAGAATAAGGCATTCTAATTATTGTCTTGTTGAGATGATTATTCCTCTGAGATTATGGATTTTTTTTCACAACAAGTTCTATTAATTATTGTGTGTAATCCTGATGGTGTTTTTTGGACCTGCTCCTGATTGGTGTTGTTGAGCCTTTATTTTCCTTTTTTTGTCAAGGCTTGGACTGCTTTAGTGGTTTTTTGGTTTTCTGTTTTTTGTTGCTTGGCATCTGGGTTCTGTGGCTTCTCTTAGTGGTTGGTTGTCGGGCATGTTTTTTGCTAGGCCTTTTTGATTTTTTCTTTTGGCTCATTTCTTTTTGTTTCCTTGTGGTTGTGGTTGACTAGTTAGTTGCTGATGTTTTGTGGTTGCTCTTGGGTCTCTGTTGTGCGACTTCTTTGTTGGCTGGTTCCTTTCCATGGTTGCTGCATGTGTTTCCTTTGGTTGGTGGTTATTTGGGCTATGATGGATTTGATGTTATATTTCTTTTATTACAGATAGTAGCATTATATGTGATTGTAACTCTTCTATCTAGAGTTTGAATGCTCACATATTCTGTTGCTCTTAGTGATTTTTTGACTAAGCCTCTGCCTTTATTTTTACATTTTCTTTTAGTCTCTCTTTTGTCTCCTATTTCTAATCACATAGTTTTTTTAAAAGTTTTTTTAAAGTTTTTTTTGCAGGTTTATTTTTGCAAGTCTTGGAGTCTTGTAATCTTTTTTGTTGTTATCTGGATTTTTTTCCTCAAACTTGATTCAATGTTGTTGCTACTTTAAGATTTTTTTAGTCTTTTTTTCTTTGATTGTACTTATTCTTAGTTGGAGAATTGTATATTTTTGAATTAGCATTGTTAATAACTGCTACATTTTGTAAAACTACTTCAAATAATGCAAACGTCAGAATTCTTTTAATGTAAAACTTTGAAATTCTACAGAGTTGCTGTTGATTTTTAAATTTATGTTAGTTGATGCTAGTTTTTAACTCATATGTAATATATTTTAAATATACTTTAATTTAAGAATATGTTGCTTTTTTTAGTTTTTAATATATATAAATAGCTTGTTGTTTTAAATCATTATTTTAATAGCTTAATTTATAGGCATTTAACATTCTTATGATCATAGTATTGTTATAATAATTTTTGGAGTATCTCTCATTAGAAATTGACTCTTGTAAGAATATATTTCAAACCGAAAGGATTAACAAATTAGAGAACTGATCTATCTAATCCAATATAATGCACACCCCTAAAAATAAGGCAAAAATTTTAAATTAGGCTTAAGGTTACTCTTAATTAGCAATTTAGGCATGAAAAAAAATTAACATAATAGGCCTAGGCATCCGTTCAACGGACGACTAGTTTGGGACGAGCAAGTCGTCCGTTGAACGAAGGACTGGTTGTAATTTATTTATTTTTTAAAAAATCTGGGGGTAGTTTTCGTATTTTGCACGTATCGGAGTCATACGGTATTAGAGTCAAGTAAACTTAGTATCATTAGAATAATAACAAAATTTTCTACAACTTTCATGTTGGTTAAAATTCTGATTGCGACGATATGCGATTTTTGAATCGCCGAAGCTTTGCCGAGTTGAAATTTCAGAGCAACTGTCGTATTTTGCATGCATCAGAGCCATACGATGTTAGAATTGAGCGAACTTAGTATCGTTAGAATCATAACAAAATTTTCTACAACTTTCTTGTTGGTTAAAATTTATGATTGCGGCCCGATAAGCAAAAGATTTTGCGAATGCGCACAAAAACTGTGGCGCCGAGTTAAAATTTTAAAGCAGTTTTTGTATTTTGCACGTATCAGAGTTATACGGTGTCCGAATTGAGCGAACTTAGTATCGTTGGAATCGTAATAAAATTTTCTACAACTTTTATGTTGGTCAAAATTTACGATTACGGCCCGATACATAGTATATTTTGTGAAATAAATAATAATGAAATGCACAAATAACTCACCCTAAACAAACACTCTTAATGAAGTGCAATTAACAAGTTTTTAAGAGTCATGACATATAAACAGGTGTTGCTAGTGCATTACTCTTATAGTTTGGAGATAATTATTTATATTGATTACATTCATATAAAAGAAGTGAATGTGCTAGTATTAGAAATGCAACCATTTTCAAACAAGAATAAGAAACCAACTCAAACTAAGTTTACAACACAAACTAACTACCTCTCTACTGTTATTATCAATGGGAATATCATCACTAAAAAAATATACATCAATGTAGAACTTCTTCTAAACACTTAAAACTGTATAAATAAAGTAGCACAAAAAAAGATATGAATATTTCTAAATTAAGGTAACCAAAATAAGAAAATATTTTGTGACGATGACTGCGAGGCAGAATACAATAAGATAGGTACAGATACAACAAAATATCATCCTATATGGACAGAAGATAATAGTGCAGACGACTACTCCGACGATGCCTACGATGCGGTATCGCATCACTACCGGACGTGTAATGGGCTGGTGGTCGTCGCGGCCGGTCTTGTAGATAATGTCCCAGATGCTGGTCCTCCTCTTCAACCTGCACGGAGGGTTGTTGCGAGTAACCCACGCGTGTAGCACTAGGAACATCGACTGAAGACTGCGTAGGAGTGAGAAACCATGATATAGTCCATACGGGGGTGTTATATGGAATAACGAAGGTTGATACAAATATCTGCATAGGGAGTGAGAAAACTTATGTATTTACACCTAACAGATATCTTAACATTTTTACATAAAAATAAAAAAATTGCACCTAATGCATGAGGCCCCTACAATTATAGAATATGAGAAAAGGTTGATGCTCACAATCTTACACAGCACTGCAGATATTTGTACCCAACCAACAAATACTTTATCTAAAAGAAATACAGATCAAACAAACAAGGAGAGTGTGATTAGTGCATTCATTTCTCCATGGTAATATTTCCCTGCAGCCCCGTACCAACCCCGCGTGCCTGTAAGAAATGATGCACAAATCACCTCTAGTACAGATAAATGGAATTAAGTCTTGGAGTGTCCGTAGAAACCAACACCATGACTCAATATTCTCGATTCTACTACGCAGGCCGGTGGAAATAAAGCTGTTGGCATCAAGCTATGTAGAGTCCCCATGTACTTACCTAGGAGAAAAGTCCCATCAAGATATAAAAATGGGCGACAGTATTATCAACTAGTAATTGAAGGTCTGAATGACCAGAATAATCATTGAAATCTATTTAACTCTGACGATTGCACTCTGCAGACTGATCCTGGCATAGCTGAGCATATAACACACATGCATTTCTCCAATGATTCCTCCCAACTGTCGAAAATAACCTTCAATGTCTTACGCCGCACATCCCAGGCTTTCATATAGGACACTCTTATGTTAAATTTATACTCAATGCAGTCTATAATCTCTCTGGGCTTTAAATCCAGTTGATGCCTAATTGTAAGTTGAATGAAATAACTGATAAACTGTGTTGTACATTGCGTGTGTCCGACACTAAGGACTGAATGACTAAATGTATGTGGTAAGCCTTTACTGTCAATTTTCCATGCATCTCCCAATCTCTTACTTGAACTTGCATGTAAGCGTCACATGCAAGGTGTAGCTTGGTTCGCATGTTGGGTGCGTAATATGATGAACGTTGCTTTGTTTGAAGCGTATATCACATAATCGATATTATTGATGATAGACCAACCCTAAACTATAAACTGCAACTGCTTATTATCATGAAAGCACATACCTTTTAACAGTTCATCTGGAATGAAACTTTAAATTCAAAAGTTGATTCATCTGAAGACCTATCAAATGTAAGCTCTTCATCCCATTCTCTAGCTATTTGAGCACTATGCATGTACTCATTGTTAGATAATAAGTGTTCATATGTTTGGCTTGTTCTAACAAAGTAGTCTCTGATAAGCTCTCTGACCCTGTTAGATCGATCTGTGCCCCTTAAAGAAGGCTCCTCTGCATCACTATCAGCCCCTTCATCATCACACTACTTGTTGCAGAAGGCATAGTTTCATACCCATCACCACCATCACCTTTAGCATCACCCACAAAATCAGAACTTGTCCCAGCTACATTAGTAGCTTCTGTTGGTACAGACCCGTACGCTTCCACTTGAGCAGTTAGTTGAGAATTAAGTGTGATGTATTCAGTACTAATTGGAGCTCTCTGATACTCCTCAGTATTGTCAACCTCTCTTTTTTCGCACTGCAGTTCCTCAACTTCAACATAAATTACTACAGATTGCACGGATGCTGCATTGATTACAGATTCACACACTTTATCTTTACTAATATGAGCAGCGATGAATCAAACACCAATAGGGAAATGACCTATAAGATTAACACATAACTTTACTTGGTCTAACTTCAATGATCTCATAATTCACTTTTGTAACCCCATCAAGTTAATCTGTCGTGGGATCTGAATTGGTCGAATTTTCCCACCAATATAGGTCAGAAAGAAATCGTCACTAACATTCAGTTCGCCGCCATAATAAAGAACTATACAGACAGTTTCTGAACTCAGTTTCAACTAACAACAACTCTAAACAATAAGAATCCTTTCTCTCCCCTGGTTAAAGAAAAAAATCAATTCAAGATATAATATAATTTTGCATTTCAGTTGGAACTATTTCACAAACTCAAAACTTTTAATTTTCAAACCTCATTTCAATATCTTTTCACAATTAAACTGACATATACAATAGAAGTAATTATAATCTTAAAATAATAAATAAATTCCTACCATAAATCCAAAATCATATGTTTTAAAGCTCAATAGCAATTCTTCCTTCGCATATGATAATAAATCAATTCCTAACATAAACTCAAAATCATAAGTTCGATGTTCATGTATACCCATCAAACGATATCTCCTTTAGTTCAATCTAAGAAGCCCAATAGACCTCCACCAATTGTCTAATCAAGATAAATAATTTTTAAGAATTCCTAACAATCTAAGAAGCCCAATAGTTTTTAATAATTTCTAAGAATCTAAGAATTTCTCAACTCCATCATAGAAGACAACTTTTGTTCCTCAAATGTTAAATAAATTCCTAACAGTTGGAACTCTTCCTTTGTCTCTTTTTATTTATAAGTCAAGTAATTTGAAAGATAGTTTAGATTCATTATTTTGATCTACTTTTCCTTGCTCTCTTGATCTCTTTTCATTTCTCCTTCAAAAACACCTACAACAAGACCATATTGAAAACACCACCACCAACAACAACACTCATACCAAAAACACCAACAATAATAACAACAATCAAAACTCGGCAAGCTTATACCCAAAAAGCTGCAAACATCACAATAACAAAGGAAACAATTGAGCGGTCTCCGGCGGCCATATACAAATCTAGCCTAACAACACATTAAAATTTACAAAATATACAAAACATATAAATCTAGCCGAACAACACAAGCAAATAAATAAATCATATAACACAGAGCAATATATAATGAGATCTACCACAAATTAAGTATTTAGAGGAAAAAAAACACCTAAATCGGTGGACGAACGACGAAAAAAGTGGTCTCTGGCGGTGGCACACTTCTTGGCCGGCGGCGAGCTCTCCCTTGGCCGGCGGCGACCTCCCCCTTGGCCGGCGGCGTGCATGGGCAATGGAAATCCGGGCGTGGAGCATTTGTGGAGCGAGGCGAATCTAGAAAAAGCCGGATCCGAGCGCCCTCTTTGTTTTTTAAAATAAATAAGGACGAGTCAGTCGTCCGTTGAATGGAGGATTGACACGAACGTGGATGCCTCATATATATATATATATATATATATATATATATATATATATATATATATATATATATATATATATATATATATATAATAATAATAATAATAATAATAATAATAATAATAATAATTTAAATGCTGATGAATGCAATTAAGTTCCTTAATCACAGCTGTCATATATATTTTAGAGATATCAATAGTGATTCAACTTTATATCTTTACTTCAGAAAAATAAATATTCTTACCTAATTGATTGATGGAAAAGAGGGCCAACTCTTAATCTAGAAAAAAAATTTAGTTGGAATAAATTTTATTATTATTAAAATTGTTTCAAAATGAATATTTTTTATTTTTTAACATTTTGAATTTGATCTTTTAATTTTCTTTACATTTATAGTTTATAAAAGTTTTAAAAAACTTTTTTTAGAACTAAAATTTGCATGTCAACATAGTATTAGCATATTTATTTAACTAATCAAGTAATTTAATAATTTCGTAATTATAATTAATTATATCATTCAATGTCACTGTATTTTTAAAATGTGTTAATGTCATCACTAACAATTTTTAAATTTATTTTAGTCATAATTAGTTGTAACTAATAATTTCTGTTTGAAAATAATAATAATTACTGGTGGGTGAACTCTCTTTCGAAATGCCAAATAAGTCAAATAAACTTTGTTCATAATCCCAATGAAGATTTGGTAGCCGATGGAGTCATTCATATGACTCATAAGTCAAACTTGTATTATGGTTTTTCTTAAAAAATATATAAAAAATCATTTATTTAGGATTATTTTCTTTCCAAATTCAATTTTATTGGGATCATTTTCAACTTCAATTTGACCCAATGTGTTTTCTAATCAAGAGATTTTTTTTTGTTGCATCATCAAAACTAGCTAAAATTTTAAATTAAGCTTAATTATAATCTTAATTAGTATATTTGACACGAAAAAAAAATAGGTCTAGTCATCCGACGTGGCATCCACGTCAGCGTTAATCGTCCGTTGAACTGACGACCTGAGAATACGCATTCAGGTCGCGCCGCAGTTTTTACGCTCATTCGCAAAAATTACTGCGTATTGGGCCACAATCGTAATTTTTGACCAATATAAAAGTTGTGAAAAATTTTGTTATGATTCCAAAGATACCAAGCTCGCTCGATTCCGACACCAGATGAGTCTGATACGGGCAAAATAAGGGGATTGTTCTAAAATTTGTTAGCGATTTTTGAGCACTTAGCTTCTGCATTATCGAGCACCAATCGTAATTTTTAAATAACATAAAAGTTGTGGGGAATTTCGTTACAATTCCAACGATGCCAAGCTCACTCAATTCTGACACCAGATAAGGCCGATATGGGCAAAATACTGCAGCTACCTCTAGTTTTTTTTAAAAAAAATTAAGGACGAACCAGTCGCCCGTTGAATGGATGACTGGCGCTGAAGTGGATGCCACGTTGGCGCCAGTCCTCCATTCAGCAAATAACTAGGCCTATTTTGTTAATTTTTTTATCATGCCTAATTTATTAATTAAGATTATAATTAGGCATGATATGACACTTAAAATTCTACTAATCGAAGCACGAATCTTGATGTTGAAAGCAATCTGATTCTGAATCAAGACTAACCCAGATCAAACGTTTATTATCAATCGACTCTTAAATATAGAGTGTTTATAGTCAAATCGAGCGCCTTAACGAACCAGATCTAACAAGCCCAAGATCTCATAATTCTGACTTCATTTGAGCATTCCAATACACAAAATATATCAGATGATCAAGGGAATCATTTTGAGCCGTCCGATGGAGTGGTGGATTTGTATGTATTTCTGAAATGTCACTCTCTAATCTATAAATAGCCTCATTCTTCATGAGGGAGGCCAAGCAAAGAGAGGAGAGCTCTAAAATTTGAAAATCCTCAAGCATAATTGTGTCACCACTTTCGTGATCCGACCACCCCGTCGGCCATCAACCACCGCCGGCCGCTGTCGTACCATCGTCCATTTTCCTGCCGTCGGTCTTCTTCGGTCATCACCATCAGGTCACCCTGATGCGTCATCATTAGTCCGACCCCGTGTTCACCATCATCTACCATTAGTAATCGATACTTTAAACGTATATACTGTTGTTGTTGCCTTACGAGATTCTCATTGCTCGGCTTCTCATATACAATTATCTATCGGAAAAATTTTGTACTCAAGGCCCGTGATTTTTCTCTCTTTTTTGGTTTTTCCGTCAAAATTAAATTCTTATTAATTCTTTCACTTTTTACGTGTGTGTCTTTGGATTCATAACAAACTAAAGTAAACTTTTACTCTCTATTTGGTTTTCTAACATAGCGGTTTGACGCCGTCTGAAAGATTCCCATTATTTTACCTTGTATGGCAACCAAGTTTCTCAACAAGATCAAAACCACCATCGAGGTGGAGCATTTCAAGCTTTTAAGGAGTGCAAGAGAAGAATGAAGATTCATCAAACTTCGTTCATTCAGATTTTGTAGAAAACTGGGGGGCAACTCTTAATCTCAGAAGATCTCCTATGTTAATATGTTAAGCATCTAATTGATTACCATCCCAAGAAACAAGTCAAAGTTGGAGGATATTTCAATATTGAGAAGAGATATAACATTACAAATTATGATTTTTCAATCATACTCATGGAAAAATAAGACCAAGGTTAAGGAGAAACTTTGACTACAACCACAAACGGATGTTTTGATTCGACCTCTTCCATACAGGTTAATGTCATCAAGTAATACTTTGAAAAACAACCTCGGATAGGTCAAAATCTTCGATTCAATCTCTTCCATACAATTTAGCGTCATCGAGCAAAGACTCGACAAACAACCGGATAGATCAAAACTTTTTTTACCACGAGGTTAACGTCATCGAGCAAAGACTCTGACAAACAACCTTAGATAGATCAAAACTCTGCACCTACTCCACACAGGTAAGAAGTCAAATAACACTTTGGCTAATACCTATGATAAGTCAAAAGGTCCTTGTGGACTTCCTATGACCTCTTCCATCAGTTAATGTCATGCCTCGATAAATAATCTCGGATAGGTCAAAATCCCGGTGGATTCAATTTGACCTCTTCCATACGAGTTAACGTCATCGGTAACTGACAAACAATCCCGGATAGGTCAAAATCCCGGATTCAATTTGACCTTTTCCATACAGTTAACGTCGGCGACACTCACAAACAACCTCGGATAGGTCAAAATCAGCGGATTCCTCTTCCATATAGGTTAACGTCATCGGTAACACTATGACAAACAACCGGATGGGTCAAAATCCTCGGCCGTTGATTGACCTCTTACGTGCGGTTAATGTCATCAGTAACACTTTGACAAATAATCTCGGATGGGTCAAAATTCTCGGCCGGATTGATTCTACCTCATGCAAGTAAGCGGCATCGCGTAACATGAAGAATGATACTTTGAAATTATCTATCGGACTTTACGAGTTGCTCGAATGGCGGTTCCAATTAATGCTTCCGCCATCTTGGCGGTTATCGTGTTGAACCATCCATTGAAGTTTCAGAAACTAACTTTCTGAAAAGTAGGAACTACGGACCGTCACGGTCGTACGGTCATCACCATCAACCATCATCGCCCGGTCATCTGCCTACCGATGCTGCCGTTAACTACCATTCTTGCTGCCGTACCCGTCGGCCAACCACCGCTGGCCGCGGTGCTGGCCCATGCGCCATCATCACGCATCGTCATTGGCCATCTCGCGGTCTCCACCTCGGTCATCCCGCCGTATCATCGCCCGGTTCGCCGCCCGTCGACCACCACCGCCGGCCGCGCTGCCCGTCGCAGCTGATCATTACTGGTCATCACCACCTGACCATCATTCGACCATCTCCGCCGGTCACCACCATCGGCCGTTGTCATTATAACCACCATCGTCATTCGCCATCACCAACCACCGCCGTCGGTCATTCACCGTCATCGGCCAATCAGTGCCGTGCGGACCATCGTTGGCCATCTCGCGGTCACCACCATCAACCATTGTCAATATGTTAAGCGTCGTGGGTCATCGCCGGCCGCCGTTCGTCGTCGAGCAGTATGAACTACGAGCCTTGATGCCTAAACCTGTCGACAAGGAGTTGATGCCTCTTTGAGGGAAAATCGAGCCTCGTTATGAACTACGGGCTGGTAGCCTCGAAGAGTCCAGGGGACGGTTGGCCTCTTCCGACGAAAAATTGGAGCCTCACCGTATGAACTACGAGCCTTGATCTCCTCCGAACCCGGTCTGTCCGACGAGGATAGTTGACGTCTTTCGAGAAAATACTGGAGCCTCGTCGTATGAACTATGAGCCTTGATCGCCTCCGAACGACATTCTCTTGAGAAGAGGAGGAGCACTAGAGTATATGAGGAGTGTGCCTTCTCCCTTGACCCTAGGGGAGTTTTTATAGATCCCCTATATAGCCAAAAAGATAAAAAATCAAAGAAAAATTGCCAAAAATCACTAAAAATGGACAAAAATGGACAAATCTGACATGCGTCCATGGATAGCCCACCTCGCCCGTCTGCGCTATCTCGCCACTTCGCCAGTTTCCACGACGCTCCGCGGCCGGAGCCGGCCAGGCCCGCGGACCATTTTAGTCATTTCAGCGTGACCGGTTGTGTGACTCAAACTTGACTGCCGTCGAACCGGACCAGCTCCATCGCGACCGGGCAACCCGTTCGCGATCCGTGCCACAGCCCGGTGCCGCGCCCGTGGCGGCATGGCGTGCTTCGCCGCGTCGTGCACGATTACAGTAGCGGCATGGCCTTCGTAAATGCTGATGGGTCCATAACTCAAATCTTATCGCGCGTGTACATGACATCCATACTGCTTGCACTGTCGACAAAATGTATAATTAATGGACCCACAAATTTCATCGAAGAATTTGCTATTTTCATGTATTTGACATATATAGTTTTGGAAGATTGAGATAATGATATCCAAAAATAGGAGGACAACTGATATGACACATAAAATCCTACTAGTCGAAGAACAAATCTTGATGTCGTAAGTAATCTGATTCTGAATCAAGACTAACCTAGATCAAGCGTTTATTATCAATCGACTCTTAAATATGGAGTGTTTATAGTAAAATTGAGTGTCTTGACAAGCCGGATCTAACAAGCCCAAGATCTCATAATTCTGACTTCATTTGAGCATTCAAATACACAAAATATATTAGATGGTCAAGGGAATCATTTTGAGCCGACCGATCGAGGAGTGGTTCAGATTTTGCATGTATTTACAGAAATGCCACCCCTCTAATCTATAAATAGCCTCTCATTCTTCACATGAGGGAGGCCAGCAAAGAGAGAAACTCTAAAACTTGAAAATCCTGCCGAGCATGTCGTTCACCACTTTCGATGGTGTCTGACCACCTCGTACGCCGCGCCGCCATCAACCGCCGTAATCATTACCGCTGGTCATCACCATCGCCGGTCACCGCCCGGCCCGGCCATCACCGGCCTTCGCCGGTCACCACCATTCGCGGTCGGCAAAGCACCGCGCCGTCGGCCGCCACCGCGCCGTATTACCGTTAATTCATCGCCGCCTGCTGCGGTCATCCCACCGACCATCACCGACCATCTCCGGGTCACCACATCGTGGTTGGTCATCTCGACTACCGTAGCGTCTGCTATCACCATATCCGGTTGCCGCTGCCGGCCACCCCCATTGCGTAACCACCGCCAGCCGACTTATCATCGGTCATCGCCGCCGACCATCGTCAGCCATCTCCACCGGTCACCATCGCCTGGGTCATCCCGTGACATTACGTCGGTCAGCCGTATTCTCAGCGTGCTGATTCTGCCATTTGCCGCCAACGCCGTCGTCATTACCACACCATCAATCTCGTTTTCTTCAACCATCATCGGGGTTATCTCGTCGACCAGCTGGTCACCGCCGACCGCATCGCCACCCGCGATCAGGGCATTGTGTCGACCGCTGCCGATCATCGCCGTCACTAGCTGCCGACATCACCGACCATCTCGTAGGTCACCACACCACCGACGATTATCGTTGTTGTCCTTGTTCACCATCGATCGTCACCGCTACTTTACTGCATTTGTTACAACTAACCATGGTTTATACAGTTTGTTTTTTTGCATCTGGGATTCTCATTGTTAGTCCTTCTCATATACAATTATGTAATCCTGTTATCGGAAAAATTTTGTACTCTGAAACAGATACATAGTAGAAGATTTTTACTGGGCTAGGCCCCCGTGATTTTTTCCCACTTTTTGAGATTTTTTTACGTAAAAATTCTGAAGTTTTCTTATTAATTCTTCAAACATTTGTGTGTGCTAGATTCCGCAACAAAGCTAAGACGTAAACTTTAACTCTACTGCAACTGGTTTTCTAGCACGCAACAAGGCATAATTTAAAATTTTAGCCCATCAAAACTTGTGTTTTCTATTGATGCATTTATATCTTGCTTTATTAATATTAATATAAAATATATATATATAATTAAATGAACAGTATTATATTTCAAATAAAACGATTATTATCTAACACCACAATATATATATATATATATATATATATATATATATATATATATATATATATATATATATATATATATATATATATATATATATATTATAAGTATGTCAATTGAATTGAGTCGGGTTTGAGTCTGATCTGAATTTGACCCGCTCGAATAGGTCTAACCCGAACCCGACCAGTTTATTAAATGTGTCGAAACCTCAATCCGAACCCGACCCGACTTCAACCCGATTGACCCTCACACAACCCGAATTATATATTTATATATATTTTTTTAAAGTCAAAATCGAGTCAAATTTGAGTTCATGGGTAAAAATTGGGTCAATTTTGGGTTTGCGGGTCAATTCGAGTCAAATTCAAATTGATGGGTCAAAATCAAGTCAATTTTGAGTTTGTGGGTCAATCTGAACCCAACCCGAAATATTAAATGGGTCAATTTCTCCAACCCAAACCCGACCCAAAAATTATTCAGGTCAACTTGAACCTAAATTTTTCGAGTCAGATTCATATCGAGTTGTCGTGTCAGATTAATTTTTGACACCCCTATGTGTATGTGTGTGTGTTATGATGTCAAACAATGAATGATTGCATTACCTTATGTTTCTATGTGACCTACATGTAGTTCATGTTGGTGGATGGAAGCATAGGATGTTTGGTCATATTCCTTATCTATAAGTTTTGTGATTATTTACACATGATTTTATTTATTTTAGGTATAGCTTCAAGTATTTCTATTTAAGTCGTGCACTATGGAGAATATAATGGTAGCTCTTTGTAAATTCATTTTTTATGTGGCATAGTGTGCTATTGAGTGTATTTGAGATATGGTGTGACTAATAGTTATACTATGGATATTTGGGGGCATATAAATGAGAATGAAAAGATTGGTGAGGTGTCTATAAGTTGGCTCAATGTTATTTCAAAAGGGTAGATTGATAAATTTTTTATTTAAATATAAAAGGTAAAAGAATTAGCCCTCCATATATATTTAGTGAGTTTTAGAAATTATTATGATAAAGAGCAATATATGATATTTTTTTTATTTAAGTGTCACTTGAAGGAAAATCGAATTTCTTTTCTCATTTTCCTCTATTACTTCATTCAAGATATTTTTTTTTCTAAGCAACTCTCACATAATGATAGGGATCTAAACAATGTTAGAAAATAAAGAGATATTTGTTGGAATCTGAGATTATTAATGCATGACTTAACAACAACTACTTAGGCTGATTTAATTAACATTAACTAACCCAAGTTTAAGATCTTTCTGATCCTTCATTTATGCAATTCATTTTTTTTAATTAATTTTTAATTGTTTGAAGGATTGTGTGGCTGTGTTTGTTTAACTAATTAATATAGGCATTAAAAAATTAATTAAATTCATCAGAAACAAACTACTAAGTGTCCTTAATTAGATATTCTCTTTCTAGAAACCAAAGCTTTTTGTTTTCTTTTTTGCTATATATTATATTTATTTATTTTCATAAAAATATTATTTTTATGCTCTATGCATCTTGTGCCACAAGGCCATGTGATTTGCAGTAGTTTCCTTTGAAGAGCGTAATTAATCTTTTTTTTATATATTTATAATTTTATAATTGTAGGAAGAGACGGGTCAAATTTGAAATAATTATCAATTTATTTAATAATATATCTGTTCATTTAAAAATGATATGTATAAATCCAAAACGTCACCTTGGATCTGAGGAAGCAAAATAATTTATGATAATGCTATTTTATGTATATATATATAATATTTATATTTATTGATATATTATAAATAATTAATGATATTTTCTTATGTCCTATCAGGAGAAAAAAATTGTAATTTAATTTGTTCTTAATAGTATAATGTACTAACGAACAAAATAACACAATATAGAAAATAATTTATCCTACAAAATATAAAACCTTATTCTATGAAATTAAATTTTAAATATTTAATTATTTTAATATAATTTCAACCGACGACCTGTTGATTTCTGTATTAGAGAGGAGCCAATATTTTCATTCTCGTGCAAGTTATCTTAACTTATATATATATATATATATATATATATATATATATCATTCTCCTAGGAGTTCAACGTAAAAGTATAATAGTAAAAAAATTTGAGTTCATTATAGAGTAATATAGTTAAAAAATTAAATGACTCAAATAATATATCAACGATGTCAAAATAATAATAATAATAATAAATATAACGATAAATTATATATTTTTTAACAATATACTTGTCGAAAAGTTATTTTAATTAATTATATTGTCACACATAAATGAATGTTTGTACTATAAATATATTTACATATTGATTATAATTTTGATGTCTTGAAGATATTATGCGTTGAACATAACTTTTTATTTATATTCTTTCATATATAAAAATTAGAAAAATTTATATACATATCACATAATTATTATATATTTATATATATAATATTTAACATTTTATAATTAGAATATATAACACATTTTTATGCATGAAAATGTATATTTTATATATATATATATATATATATATATATATATATATATATATATATATATATATATATATATATAATGAATCTAAGTTTTGGCCTAGTATTAAATCAAAAGAGAGATTTGTTATGATTCACTTAAGATCCATGCATGAATCACTTGGTAATGTAAATATCAAGACTTTTATTCATAAATCATCTCTGAAATTGAAGCATAATACTAGCTTGAGCCTTCTATGAAATAGTTAAAAATGAAGTGAAGAGAGAAAGAACAAGAGAGAGAGAGAGAGAGAGAGAGAGAGAGAGAGAGAGAATCTTCGTATGAAAGCTACAAGAAATTATTGTTTTCATTAGGTCTTTAGTATTTTCTTGATGAACCGAAGGTATATCTGAGGAACTTAGGAAATGGTTTTTCCTATATTTAATTAATCATCTTTGTTTATTATCTCTCCTTAATTATTTCTTTCATATTTTTCTCGAAAGACTTAATTTTTTTATCTTCCTAAATCTAAAAGTTGAGACTTTATTTATGATATAGTGAGATTTTAATCCAAAATCTCCACAATAACTTTCAAAATTCTTATTAATTAGACTAATAGTCAAACTTCTCTTTTATATTTTGAGAGAGGTAAACTCAATTTTTAAAAATTAATAGTGAGTTTTCTAATTTTATTATATATCATAATTGTATTTTTTTTCTTAATGGTCAAATCCCCTATCTTCTTGCCTCTATCACAAAATATAATAATAATAATAATAATAATAATAGTAAAATAAAGAATAAAAATAATATAAGAAATTAATGTTAGAATTTTTTTTTAAAAAAAATGTTATATTATTATAGATATTATGTGAAAAAGACAAGACTAAAAAGTAATTAATTGAATTGTGGGAAACTAATAACTTGCTTACTTTCACATATATTATTTTATTGAATTTGTGAATCACTTAGTCTTCAATAAGAACAACCTATTAGATTGTAATTAATGCTTTCAATCATTGTGTTCTAGATGGAGTTGAGCTCGTTTGGTAAGACATGATGGCTTGGCTTGAAATAGGAGCTTCAAATTAGGTGAATTTAGCTTACAAATGAGAGCCCTAATCCTCATTGTTATATATATGTATGAAGAGGCATTAAGAAAGACCACCATTATCATGCTTCGACCATTTTAGAATTTCTCACATTATCAAAAAAAAAAAATAATAATAATAAAATAAAAATAAAAAATAATATATATGTAATATTAATATTTTTATTACTTTTATATCTAAGATAATATACATGGTTTATAAAGTGCATAAGATATAAAAAAAAAATGATTTAAAAATATTAAATAAGTAATTAAGGCATCGTTAAGTACATATTTCATAGAATTCTTAGCTAACTATTAAATAATACAAGAGCATATTGAATGTAAATAAACAAGAAGGTTAATGTTTAAATTTGTTGATTTATGAAATATATTTTTTTTGAAAATTATTTCAATTGCGTAAATAAGTGAATATAAGAGTGCCTTTCACAAATGAGCTTCCAATCATTTAAGTAATCCATATAATTTAGAGAATTAATCGAAGAATAAATTTAATAAATATTGATCAATTTGAGATATATTATACTCATTTTAAATAATTTTAATAAATATATAATTCATTCCAACTATTTCTGAATTATAAAGAGATGGGATCATGGGACCACCCCACATAGGGTGCTTGCCACGCAAAGTTTCTCAATAAAGATGATGATGACGTGGCAACAATCACTCCCACATTCACCCTTATAAATAAAAAATTATTTCGTGTGCGCGTATAGATGTAGCTCTACATCTAGACTTTAATAACAATTTATCACATCACGAGTGTGCACATGTTCTATATTATGTGCATATATTATATACTCATCACACGGTATAATACTGTTAGAGTCTGAATATAAAACTACATCTGAATTCTGCATGCAATAATTTCTCCCTGCATACAACCAAGAATCTCAAGACTCTTACGTCAAAATTCGTGAAGTTGCCTTCCACCGAACCGTCCATTTTTCATCATAAGTTATCCTAAACTTATCCACTAAAAGGTTTGTCAGAGGGGTGGACCCAACCACAATTAAGGACATCAATTAACTCTCTAAAATTTATAATTTCTCTTATATGAAGTAGTCAAATTATTCATTTTTATCTCTAAATGTTTTTTTTACTCTTTATTTTTTTCCTAATATATAAATTTAACTCTCCTAAAAATTGAGGTTAATCCCACCGCTAAGCTGTCATTGTCTTCACTCATAAGAGCTAGCCAGATAATTTAGTAATGTTTATCGTTTTGAGTCCAAAAGGGTAAACTCGTGCTCAATTATTACTCTAATATATTCCTCTTTGATTTTTCTTTCTCTCTCTACTCTCTTCTAGTCCTCTGCTTATATATAGTGCATCAGAGATGCTATGAAGAGAATGGAGATGGACTCCTCACTGAGATCTAGCTAGGAGAGAGAGAGAGAGAGAGAGAGAGAGAGAGAGAGAGAGAGAGAGAGAGAGAGAGAGAGAGAGTAGTTGAATCGAGTATGGCTTCAAAGCTAGAAATGACAGAGAAGAGAGAGAACGGAGCTACTCCTGAGAAGTTTGTAGCCATGGAAGGAGAGAAAGATGGAGAAGAAGATGAGCCTGAGGTCAAGTACAGAGGATGGAAGGCTATGCCTTATGTCATAGGTATTCATCATATATTGTTTCAGAACTTTTTAAATTGAGTAAAATTTCAGCAAAAAAAATTTCTATAGTTAGTCTTTTTCTTTCTTTCTTGAAGAAGCTTCTGTTGAAGATTAGATCAGCTTTCAAAAAGATAGACTTTGATTTGAAGCTGGCTTTCAGTTTCAAATCATTTTTAGCTTTTACTGTCCAATCATTTTCAGCAGCTTTTTCTTTTTAAGATTCCACCAAAAAGAGGTTTTTTACACCAAAAAAAAAGTTTTTTCTTATTGTTCTTTTAATTAAAAATATGCGATAAATTCCAGTTTTGTTCAAAATTATATATTTTAGTTCATTTTTATTTCTAATTAGATTTCTTTATTATTTTAATATTTATGCGACTAAAATTATTTATGACCAAATAACTCTATACAAATATATAAAAGAAATTAAGTCACATTTTAAAAAATGACTAAAATCTTGCATTCAATCCAAATAATAATAATGAATTTTAAAAAAACATTATTTAGTCACAATTTTTAGCCTAAAAATTTAATAATATTTATAAACAGAAAACTTGATTATATATTTAACTCTCTAGTTATTAAATTTAATTTCAAATCAATATATTATATATGACAAATCAATTAATTATTATATCTTCTCATATCATAATAAATAAATGATAGGAAAAAAATTCATTCACCCTTATATAATTTAAGTCAAAATTGACATCCCAACCTAATATTTTCTATTTTTTAACATAAAATTAAGCTTCATATTACAAGTTCTTAATATTATATAATACCAAAAAAAAAAATTACATACATAATATATAATTTTTATGTTTTTACATATCTAATATCTAAAATTTAATATTTATATAATTTAAAAAGATAAATAATAATATTATTTTTGATGTGATGTTAAAATTTGAGCGTTATGAATCCAAATATTAAAATTAAGGTGTTAAGTATATAAATATATAAGAATTATATATATATATATATATATATATATATATATATGCCAAAATAAAATAAAAGAAAAGAAAAAAGATGATAAATCAAGTAGCACAGCTTCCTTCACAACATTTTCATGACCCAGCTGCTGTTGCTGCCTATGATGATGACGAATGAACGGTTGGGATGATCCGATATCATTAATATTAAGATAATCAACATAATTAACTAATTGCTAATTATCATAAAATAATGATTAAACTTATATAATTATCTGTATATTTATACATTTATATACAGGAAACGAGACATTTGAGAAGCTGGGAACGCTGGGGACGGCTTCAAATCTGTTAGTTTATCTGACGACCGTCTTCCACATGAAGAGCGTCGCCGCTGCAACTCTCCTACAGGTCTTCAATGGCACGACTAATCTGTCTCCGATATTGGGAGCCTTTCTCTCTGATACTTATCTCGGCCGATACTGCACTCTTGCCTTTGCTTCTGTTGCTTCTCTTCTGGTATTCATTTATTATTAGTATTTTGTTTTACTATCTTAGATTTAATTTACAGTCTGATCGTATATACTGTTCAGTTTTATCAGTATGTATTATTAATTATGTTTAGGGTTTTTAATCTTCTTCGGTTATGAAGGATACAGTTGGATTAAATTTTATTATAATATATCTAATCACAGTTGACTGAATTTTAAGTTGTAGATTAAGAGAGCGTCAATAATTGATTTGATATAGATTTTACATAGAAAGATTAGGATTTGAGTTAACTCGATTAATTTATTTTAGTGTTGGATTCGAGTTTAAAAGTTAAAAGTTTGACTCGTTTAATTTTTAGGGTCAAATTTAAACTGACTTGTGAACCTGTGATTGACTCAAAAATGACTTAATTTTGACCCATAAAATTAAAATTAACATGTTCAAATAGGTCACATTAGTTGTGTTCAAGTTGAAAGACTCAAAAATAACTTAATTTTGACCCATAAAATAATATTGATATGTTCAAGTAGGTAACACTGATCGTGTTCAAGTCTGTCAAGTCGAAAGTGGGTTGAATTTGAGTTAATATTTTTATCTCATTTAATAAAAAAGTGAGATTCAAATAATAATTGTTTAAGTCGAATCAGGCTCAAATCAGATCCATTGATCCGAATTAAAAGCTCTATTACAAATATGTATTTTTAATCCTATTGTCACATTTTTTTTTTAAATTTTATTTGAATTAATTTATTCTATCATGTAAATAATTGATGAGATGGATTGATAAAACTTTATAAATAGAATATATATATATATATATATATATATATATATATATATATATATATATATATATATATATATATATATATATATATATGATACTCTCACAAATCTAATTGATTCACAATAAGATATAAAATTCAAATATATTTTTTTAAATTTTTCAAAAAATATATCATTATTAATACTATAATATATTAAAGATATAAATCTTAAATTTTAACATGTCATCATCACAATCACTATCTAAATAATGACCTCTGTCTAGTTTTTTTTTCAAACATATTAAAAAAAAATTCATCACCATATTTATAGTAAATAAATAAAAACAAAAATAATATTTAGGTGAAAAAAAATTATAATTATTAATTTATTATTAAGTAATTTTATTTTATTCTTTTATTCATTAATTATATTTTGGAACCATTAGGCTGACGTGACGTAAATGTGACAGTGTCGAATCGTTGAATTTTGAGGCGATTATTAGTTTGTCACGGGTTACCGCACGGCGCGCGTTGCATCAAAATGTCGGCAATTATTGATTGATTTTTTATTTATTTATTTATTTATATTTAAACAAATTTAATTATAAAATATATATATATATATATATACAAAAATTTAACTGAAAATTTCTTGATTAAAAAATCAAAACTTTCAACTAATAAATTAAGATTTCTAGCACTTTTTTGTCTGTTTAGAAAAAGAGTTTTTCTTTGATAAAATAAAAATAAAATAAAATTTTTTTGACTATTAATTTTAAATTATTGACTTAATATCACCATACTGAAGGGTTTATTTGTTAATTTAAAATAAAATATAATTGTCAATAATAATTATTTTTAAAAATGCTGAAAGGGTTTATATGATTTGTTTTTTTTTAAATAAGTAAAAATAGTTAAAAATAATATAATTATTAAATAAATATATTTTATAAAAATTAAATAAAAATGAAAATAGAAAACACAAAATAAAATTTATTCCAAACAAGCAAGAATGTATTTGATATTGGATTTTTTTGGTGTCTCCTATCCTTGCATATACACTTAAATTTTGAGATAACTTTGAAACTAAACTATAACTTTTTTAGCTATTTCTATCAAATTCTAACAATTTCAGATCACTAAATCAATACAATCAAAACAGAAAAATTCAATTTTTTTTCCCTCCAATGCTTAATTTTAGCTTCTTATCACAGGGAATGTTCATCCTTACACTTACAGCTGCATTCAAGAAGCTTCACCCAGCACCCTGCAGCAACAACAATGACGAACAGTGCTCGGCTGCCTCGCCCATTCAACTGGCATTCATATTCATTTCGTTCTTATTTCTGATCATCGGCGCCGGGGGGATTCGTCCCTGCAACCTTGCCTTCGGCGCGGACCAATTCGATCCTCGGACGGAATCGGGACGAAGAGGAATCAACAGCTTCTTCAATTGGTATTACTTCACCTTCACCATTGCCATGATGATATCCTCCACTTTCATCATCTATATTCAGAGCAACATAAGCTGGACTCTTGGCTTGGGCATCCCAGCTGTGCTAATGTTCTTCTCATGTGCTTTCTTCTTCCTTGGGACTAATCTCTATGTGAGGATCAAGCCAGAAGGCAGTCCTTTCAGTAATGTGGTTCGAGTTATGGTCGCAGCTTATAGGAAACGAAAGTTGAAGCTTTCTGATGTGGATCAGTCTAAGCCTCTTTTTAATCCTCCTATTGTGGGTCGCACAGTCAGATTCAAGCTTCCACATACTGATCAATTCAGGTCTAATCCTTCTTTCATTAAATATCGCAAAAATTTCGAACATTAACTTGTTTGGACTTCTTTTATATGAAATTCAGATGTCTTGATAAAGCTGCAATCATAACAAGCTCGGATGGAATTAAATCAGCTGATGACAAGGCTTCAAATTCATGGCGACTCTCCAGCTTACAGCATATTGAAGAAGTAAAATGCATACTGAGAATTCTTCCGGTCTGGTCTGCGGGCATGTTCTATAGCATCGGAGGAATACAACAAGGAACTTACGTTGTCCTCCAGGCCCTCCAATCTGACAGGCATTTTGGAAAATCTAGTTTTCAGATACCTGCTGGCTCATTCGTAGTCTTCAACATGTTCGCCCTCACGATTTGGATACCGATCTACGATCGAATCATCGTCCCTCGGCTTCAACGAATGACGAAGATCGAAGGCGGAATAACTTTGCTTCAAAGAATGGGAATTGGGATTTTCATCTCGATCATTGCCTTGTTGGTTGCAGCCATTGTTGAGGAGAAGAGAAGGAACATCGCGCTTCATGAATTCACCGATTCGAGCAACATAGCCATTTCTTCTATGTCGAGCCTTTGGTTGATCCCTCAACAAATGCTTTTTGGCCTCTCAGAAGCTTTCAATATAATTGGACAAGTTGAATTCTACTACAAGCAATTCCCTGAGAACATGAGAAGTGTGGCTGGATCTTTCCTCTTCCTGGGAATGGCAATATCAAACTATCTGTGCAGTTTAATTGTGATGATTGTTCATAGAACAACAGAAGGAGATGGAAAGAAGAATTGGTTGGCAGGCGATTTAAATAAGGGAAGATTGGATCTTTTCTACTACTTGACTGCTGTAATAGCAACATTGAACTTAATTTATTTCATTATTTGTGCTAAGTGGTACAGATACAAGGACCTGAAATCTGGAGCAGATGAAGTTCTAATGGAAACAAGCAAATCTTCTAATGAACCTTTAGTTTGAGATCTCATCAATAGATGGCTAAACAAAATGATAATTATTTCATAGCAATAGGGAAATTGAGTTATGATCAGATGCTGGGTAAGGCTGCTAAGTATATTATGTTAGAATGTTCTCCAATTGATGAGGGGATTGTACTATGTAATAGAACTTCTATGAAAAAAGGAATGGATTAAATATTGTAGATGATTCAAAATCTTTTGATATCAGTATCATATGACTGTGATTCTACTCTCAAATGATTTATTTTGTCAGTGTCACCTATACTGAAATATTTTTCTTATTGATTCATCTTTGACATAGAATAAACTCTTCGATTAGTGTATAACTTTATTCAAGATGACTATTAGATATAAGCAAAGAAACAAGATAGTAAAAGGAAAACTAAAAGTCTAATCTTTGAGATAGATACTTTTCCCACTATGTTTGTAAAGTTCTTACCATAAAGAATTGATTCTGCCATAACGAGTCAAACACAGGCTGTTATGATAACAAGCAATCAACATGCATGAAATATTTTTTATCCTAAAATATATTAAAGAGTAATTCTCTTTCCCTCATTAACATGATTATAAAATATTGTAAAAATCGAAAGGAGATCAAGTTTGGCTTAACAAAACATTATTTAGGCTCATTCTTGACCTAAAAGGTTTAATTAAAAGATAATGATCATAATTACTAAACTACTTTAATCATTGTATTTTTCAACTATTCAAAATAGGTATATACATATAATACCCTTCACATGCTATAGCAAATCCTCTCATAATGTGAAAGCCCTTCATTTGAGCTACACTTTTTATTAAGATTGAGTGATCTTTACTCTATGTCGCAATCTATTTTATAATTATGAGGCAAATACTCATCAAGGATTCAAAGATCGCTAAGCCCTAAACAAAATATAGGTTTGAGACTAAACAAATTTGAAAAGCTACAAGCCAAAAATAGACTTTGATTACAAAATCAACACCCTAAAGCTTTTAGGGATGAATCAATCTTTATGCTTTTAAGAGTCGTAATTCCCTACCGTCATATTATGACAAATTTAATTAAAACTAGGAAAGACATTTACTTATAAAGAAAGTATCCTAACAAGGAGTCAACAAACTCATTAGCATGAAAAGTGTGAACTTATGCCTTATATAAAAGTTTGCTATCTCATACCAATTTCATATAGTTGATCAAGGCTATCTCTATAGCTCAATAAAAGGATAACATAATACCTTGACATAATATGCATAAGGAAAAGATCATAAATCAAACAATATTGACAAGTTTATGGATCAAACCAAGCTTCATTAACAATGCATCAAGCTTAAGGTATGACTCATTAAAAAAACTTCTTAGCTCAAAAGAGTTCAAGGTACAAGCTAAGCTATGTTTTGCTCAATAAACACAAGGGTTGAGCCATTTAAACTCCTTTTAACTCAATAAATCTATGGGTCAAGATGACTTAAGTTGACAAATTATTATTTGCGGCATTAAAATCATCATGATTGGGGGCAATCGTCTCAATCATAAATTTACATTATGCTTAATTGATGTAAAATCTCTATCATTCTGATGTTGATTGAGGGGTGATTTATAATTGTCTCATCTATAGATCTACATAATTATCAACAATAAAAAAATTAAGACAAATATAAGTACAATACAATTAATAAATCCATATACTTATCTCCAAAACTCTCAACAATAAAAATATAGTGTTTCAATATTCATATTTTTTTTTATTAAAACATTAACCCCGGAAAAAATATTCTTTCTCAAACTATTCACTAAAAATAAAAAAAGTTCAGTAGTTTTCCAGCACCAAACGCATGCTTCTCTTCCTATGTATCTCCACTACGCAATTTAACCCACTCTTCATAGCAGCAGTTAAACGCAAGAGAAAGCGATGCTGACGAAAAAGCAAATAGATGGTGTTGAGAGCTAATCATGTGCAGTATCTTTGATGTATATTAAAGATTAATTTCCATGAGATTAACTATGAGAGATATATATATATATATATATATATATATATATATATATATATATATATATATATTTATATATATATATGTATATAAAGAAACAGCAAAAGTCCCACCAAGAAAACTAACAGCAAAGGAATAACAGCCATAAAGAAATCCAATTTCAAGTTATTATTACTTTGAAGCAGGAACAGAGCACCATAGTAAGCTCAGCTACACAGAAGAGAAAATCCACATAATAAAACATTCAACAGGTTCCAGTAATAATATTACAAATCAAATCCGAGAACTGTGCATCCTCTGGCATCCATAATGTCGTCAAAGCACAGGACACTCCTGTAAGCAATTTACGGAAGAGAGAATTAGCAGAAATATAAACAAAGAATTGTGATTCACAGGCCATACTTGCAGTATAACAGATATCTCTACTATACCAGATGATAAACTAAAACAAAAATGTTAAGAGATTGATTGGTTCTTCGATTTCTTTGAAAATGAGTGTGAAGTAGATGCTTTCATAAAAAATGTGTTTAGTTCTCAAGTAGTTTATGAGTCTCTCTCTCTCTCTCTCTGTGTGTGTGTGTGTCTTTCTCTCTCAAAATCTAGTTAATATTACAATTTGCACCTATAATTTGAGAAGTAAATGAACTACGAGGTAAAACAACCAAATATTAATAAGATTTAGCAATAAAATTTTACTCAGCCAAACATCCCTAAATTTAAAGTACTTTAGTGAGCTCTGCTACAAGTAATATCTTCAGTAAGTGCTGCATGACAAGTGTCATACATTTAAGTAAAATTAAAATAAAACGAATTCTTGAAATTAATGGAAACATTAGAGAAAAATTATAGATTAATGTGAGAAGGAAATGCTTACAGAAGCTGAATGCTTCCACCTAGAACTTCTTTCGTACTGCTCTAATTCTTTATATTTAAATTTCTGAATGTCACAAGTACTTTGATCTGCCTTAAGATATATAATTTATATGTATAAAAACTATGCCGGTAAGCAAAAAAATTGGAAATTTGCTTGTTCTTAGTATATGAAAACTAAGGTGTGGCTCTACGCTTTAAAAAGGACAATAGAGATAATAGCCAGAGATCAACAGATATATAAGCAAAATAAAGAAAAATTTTTAAAACAAAATAAAGCAAAATGCAATTTTGTTTTTATTTTAAGATTAGTAGTGTGGGGGGAAATCTCTTTGCACTTGCATTGAAGTAAAATTAGAAGACAAACAGGCAATGAAAATAGCAAAAAAATTGTATATTCACTCACTGATGGCTATTCCTACTCTTGGAAATGTATTAAACAAAGAACAGAACAACCTAAAGAAAATATTAATCAATTTACTAAAGCGCCTCAATTGTGCTTGTTGATATCCAAACCCACGACCAGTTCTAATACGTAATGGTGTAGGAAGATGATTTTCAACTACAAAATTTAGCTAACCATAGTAAGGTTGTCTGTGCTTCTTTCTCTAGTTGATTCAATCAACAGTGTGAAACAATAGGCACCTTCATTATCATCATCATTAACCCTATTCCAAGTATTTGGGTTCAACTTTATGAATCTCTATCCTCCATTTGTTCTTGCATGGTGACATAAGGTGCTAAACTTATATAAATCCTCTTTGCAAAACTTATGCCTAAGTCTATCTTTGCTCTACACATATTTCTCACTATTTCTTCAACATTAAGTTTAGTCTATCTCACAATAATTACCACCTTCGTCACTTATTCCATACTTTCCTCCTGTAAACCCAACCCACACACCTCACTAAACCAAATCCAGCAACAAACACCAGCCTCCATCCAAATATCGCTAATACAAAAAGAAAACAAAATAAGGCAAAATAATATCATCAGGACTAAATTTTGACATGCCTCAAATATACTCGTTAATAATCACAAGATTTTCCCTCAATCGATACACTTCATGAAAGACCTGCAATGACTTATGGTGCAGAATGTTGGCCAATAAAAGAGAAGCATAAGACTAGGTTAAGTGTTACAGATATGAGGATGCTTAGGTGGACGAGTGGCTTTACTCTTAGAGATAAAATGCACAATGAGTATGTTCGGGAAAAAGTTGGAGTAGCTCCAGTGGCAGATAAGATTAGAGAGAGTCTCCTTAGATGGTTTGGCCACATAAAGCGCCGGCCGTCCGATAACCCGGTTAGGAGAGTAGATGCATTAGATTTGTCTTATATTAAGAAAGGTAGAGGTAGACCTAAAAAGACTTGGTTAAGATGTATTAAAAATGACCTTAGTATACTTGAATTAAATGAGAATTTGACACATAATAGGACACATGGCAGAAGAATTCATGTAGCATGTGGGATTAAGGCTTGTTGTTGTTGTTGTTGATACACTTCATGAAAGAATGAAAATCATAGTTTAGCCTTCTTGTAACATGTATAGCCCGTAATTCATGGGTAGCATATGCAGTGATATTACAGGTGAAAAAAATAAGTTTGCGAGCAGACAAGGTGTGAATAAGAAAAGGGAAAGCAATAATGTAAAACAAAGTATCATGTAATGATGGCGTGACTAAGTTATTGATGGTTCAGCCAACCAAAACAATTCTCCAACTAAAGTAGGAAATGTAAAGAGAGGCGTACCAAACTAAGTCACAATCGATGCAATAAATCAAAATGGACTAGGGGAAAAGAACTCATAACATTAGATAATGCACCATCTGCATTAGCATCATCATAGTCATGATTAACACTATAACTTACATTGTTTTAAAAAACTCCTATAATATCTAGCAAAATCACAACTCAAACTTCTAATTTGCACATATCAATGCAACAAAGTGCATTTTCAATGCAATTGAACTTTGACATTTGCATTAAATCTGTCTTGCTTGAAAAAAATTCCGATTAGACTAATTAAGCTTTTGATATTCATTAGGCGAATTTGGGCATAATGATGAGGTTCATGCAAAATAATCCACGAACCACCACCACTAGGTTTATTACACCAATGCACAAAATATTTTTGATATTCACCCTCAATAGTTGACATAATCTTACCATCTAACATCATTTTTGGAACAATGTGTGTACATTTGTTTATAAATTGTTAGATGTAAATTCCTAAGGAGAAGATAAAAAGATAAATATAATTCTTGAAATAAAATCAAATCATATGTATTAATGACTAGACTAATAATAAAATTCCTAGAAAGTATTTATCCAATGAATTGAATGATTTTATATAGCATTACCTTTTAAGAAGATAATTTCTTAAAGGATCGTAAAGGAACTCATTAAAAATTTAAACTAGCTATCACCTTCACCGGATTTAAATTCCACATACATTGTATTCACATCAATAGTAGACTTATAATTTCCATAATATATCCTAAAAAGGAAATATTAAGTGAGTTAAAAAATTGGTTAGTGGCAAAACAATAACACTCATACCCCTTCTTAATTGGGAATTAGTCAAGGAATATGCATTCAATTGTTTTAGTATCTAATTACCCTTTTCCATATCACTATTATGCGCAGAGAAAGAACAACTAAAGACACAAGATGTGAGCAACCAGCACTCTTATTACAAATTCTTTTCTAACTCTTACAAGCATAAGCAATCAAAAGATAATTTGAGGCGCAAGGTATGATCATGCTTAAAACATTCTCTTTGAGGTGCAATTGATCTATGACTTGAAGGCATCAAGCTCATAAATAAGATGCTCACATTACTTGATGGTGACAAATAGGTCATTCAAATGAAACACTTACGATGTCATGGACAAAGTTAAAGATCGTTTACACAGGCAACACCTTTTGAGGAATAAAAAAAGATATCAATTGGTACTTATTCAGTGATTAACAAGAAATGCAAAATTCGAGAACTTACAAACCGGCATTGACGATTCATTTCGAGGTGGGAGTCTTGGGGGGCTGGTTTTGGAGGAGGAGGTCGTCATAGGGATCTCGGCGACCCGGTGCCTGACTGATCTTCGCATCATAATGGATCTGGGCGTTAAAGCGATCGAAGGTCCAGAAACCGTAGGGGCGGAGAGGGTAACTCCACATCTCCTTGGTCTTCTTGCACCCCTCCATCCTGTTGTAAATGTGCTCCCTCGCCTTCCGATCCCTCTCATGTGGATCCTCCATCATCTTCAGTATCAGATTCTCCGCAAACTCCATCACGAACTTCATATCTGCTTGTTGATTGCAGAAGCCCTCAGTATCGGATCGACCTCTTGTCGCTTGATCGCTGTCTCCCTGCAAAAATCGTTTTTTATTTAGGGTTAGGGTGGAACTAATAAACCAGCTGATGATTGAGGGAGTCGCTTTGCTTGACCCGCCCGCGGGAATTGGCCCGAACTACTCGTGGGAAATGCTATGAGCACTAGCATCATTTAGGGGGGTCTTTGACAACAGGTTAGATTTATTTCAAACAGAATTTATTCAGTGAGCTGTTAAATTCTGAAAAGTATTTGATAATAGATTTATTAAATTCTGTTAAATTCAGAAAGATATTTGATAAATTATTTGATAATTTAAATCTATTATAATTAAATAATATTTTTTAAAGAATAAGAACATAAATAAAAAAGAATATAATATTAAAATTAAAATTTATCATTTAATAAAGATATCAAATCATTATAAAATATAAATAAATGTTATATTATTTAGATCTAATCACGGATCTGAGCATCTTCTTGTTTGGTCCTTATTTTGATATGAGATAAAGATAATAATCAAAACCTATTTTGATTTTGGAGTTATGATGCGAAATAGAAATGATTGAAAAAATGGAGCTTTGCCTTAACAAGATAAAGTGAAAAAACAATCATATGCATCCCTATAAGGATATATGACTTGAAATTAAAATCAAATGAGATATCCTTAAGATAAGTAAAATAGTGAGCTTATGTCAAAACAACCTCTTTCCATTAAAATCAAATGAGATATCCTAAACTTTGAGGGTTTTTTTGCAGGTGGTTGGTTATTATATAAGATTGCCCAAAATATCCAAGAGGATTGATCAAGCCTAGAAAATTTTTTTGTGTTCTAATTAAATGAAAAAGAAATTTGGACTTTCAATAACATTACTTCTATGTCGTGAAAACCTTGAATAACTAATTGATTGTCTATGATGCGGACCAACATGTGAATCTTCATTCTGAAATCTATTCTATGGTGGCCAACACATTATGTTTAATCCCTCTAAATGGTTGTTTGGGTACAAAATTTAGGCGGGATATATGCTAAATTTTGTCAAACAAATTTTTCACACAAACCTAAAACCTTCTTAATTACACTTTCTTATTGTTTTAGACTAAATCCCATTTAGTAAATCATAGGAAGTAGGTTTTAAGAAATTAGCACTTGTCCTCTCATGCACTACTTCTCCTTCATTTAAATCTCATGTCTTTAAAATATCTGTCAAGGGAGAGCGGCGAGCTTATGGGATGAAGAAAACGAGAGAGGCCGCGTCTGTGGAGACCAGAATGAATGCCTCTCATTGGATGGGAGCCTTGGTTTGAAGGAATCGGGGACAAATGAGAACCGACAGAGGAAGGGCCTTGACTCTTTGCTTGATGAAGAAAGCGGAGAGAACGAGAGAGGGATTCGGTTCTTTGCGGTTGAAGGAAACGGGAGAGAATGAGAGCCTTTCAGTTCTTTGCGATTGAAGGTAACCGAATGAGGAGTGCGTTTCGTGCGTGCCTTCAGGTCATGCTTTGCTTGCGGTTGAGACAGACAAAATGAGCGAGAGAAGAGGGAGCGAAGGCCTACGAAGACAACCCATTCCCGCCACACAAAGAGGTTCCGATCTAAATCCGTTAAATCATGAATGGAGTTTAATCGAGGATTTACTGATTTCAGTTCTTTGGCAAAGCGGATTTACTAAATCCTCATAAGGTGTTTGGTAGGATTTACGGGATTTAGATGGCTAAATCCCTAGTAAATCCGTTGCCAAACACCCCCTTAGTGGGAGTTTTGTGTCCGCATACACTGATATAAAATTAATGAATTTTTATGTATTTATGAATTTAAAACTTAGAATTTAATATATATATATATATATATATATATATATATATATATATATATATATATATATATATATATATATATATATCATATTTTTTATATATGAAAATATGTATTTTACTTTAAAAAAATTCATGATAATAATATTTTTATATGATATTAAAGATTTAAATATTATTTATGTAAATATATAAGAATTATTGCGTGCAGGAAGATTCAGGTCGGTAGAGTAGGAGAATTCAATGTCTTAGCGTTCTATGAAAGTTTCGTATATACGGTAAGAGAGTTTGAGAGTCACAAGTATTTTTTACGTGAAAAATCCAAGAAGGGAAAAACTACGGGACCAAATCCCACTTAAAAATAATTTTACTATATCAGCAGTTATTACAATTATTATCTTATCTCCAAATTTGGAAAATGATACTTTACAAGAGTAGGTTTGAAGCTTGGATCGTGAAGAAGGCTTTCGCTTGAAGTAGTCGAGAATCGGCCAACGATCAGCGATGGTCGGATGGTTAAGTTGGCGGTGGTCATTGGCAGCGGTGATCCGGATATTGTCAGGCGGTGGTGACCGGCGGCAACGGTAGTGATCCCCCTTCGCCGGTGATGAGGCGGAGTGGTGTGACCGGCGGCGTGGTCGATAGCGGTGAGGATGGCATTAGATTCTTCAAGTATTAGAACTTTCTCTCCTCTTCAACTTAGGTCCCCCTCATGTGAAAAATGAGGGGCTATTTATAGATTATGAGAGTGACAATTCTATAAATACAGAAAAAGTCTAAATCACTCCATTGGACGGCTCAAAATGTTCCCTTTAATCATCTCATGTGCTGTAAATATTTGAATGCTCGAATGAAGTCAGAATAAAAAGATCTTAGGCTTGTTAGATTCGGCTCGTCAAGACGCTCGATTTGTTTATAAACATTTTATATTTATGAGTTATTTAGGTATCTGATTGATATCCCAAAGTTTTCAACTATATTTTGAGTGCTTGATCTAGGCAGGTCTGGACTCAGAATCAGATTGCTTTTGATCTAATCAAGGTGTTTGATAGTAGCTCTATGATGATCAAAAGTAAGTTTCAAAGATTAAGATTTTGATTCTAAGTGATGTTTACATACATCAAGATTCGTGTTTCAACTAGGAGATTTTCCAATGACATATCAGTTGCCCCCCTATTTTTAGTTGATATCATCTCTATCATAAGAAAATACATGTCAAATAATTGAAACTAATAACTTCTTTAATGTTAATGAAAATTATGGGTTCATTAACCTTTGCGTCAGATATAGTTTGAGAGAATAGATTTTCATGAGCGCGCAAGGCTATAATCACCGAAGCGGGCGCAATAGGCCAGTCACTTGAGTTTATGAGGCCACGAATGTGTAGTCAAGCAAAGCGGCGGACGCACAAGGTCATGACTAACTTGGTGCAAGTACATGCTCACACTGCAGGGCGGTGGCGTCGAGCAAGTGTGCATGGCGTGGCATTGTCATCGAGGCCATGGGCTTGAACACCTGGGATCTGCGTCGAGGGGAGCCTGCCCTGCACAGTGTCGAGCCAGGGCACATGTGTCTGTCGCCAAGCTGGGGTGGCGCTCCGCCATGGGCCAGCGGCTTTGAGTCATTTGTTGAGCATCTGGGGGTTCATGCGGGGTTCATGCGCGCCTGCATAAATCTCACGTGCTCTTACACTCACGTCATGCATACGCGAATCTAGCATAACGCACCCCTGTCGCAGACGCGTCGATGAGTTCAAATAAGCGAATTTCTAGATTTTTTTATATTTCCTTTGGTTTTTTATTTTTTATTTTTTTTTCACTTTTCTAAAGGAATAATATATTTGAGGGCATAAATTTCGAAATCTATCCAAATATTTTCAAATTTTTTCCTAAAATTTTTTTTTCCCTTTTTTCCCCTATTGCGAATCTATAAATACCTCCTCTTGAAGTCAAATAAAGAGACACAGTTTTTCTCATGTGCTCTAACTAGGGGTGTGCATTATTTGGTTTTAACCAAAAAATCAAATTGAACCAAAGTTTTTAAGTAATTTAGTTATGTTTTGAACTTAGTAATTTGGATTTTGGTTTTAATTAATGAAAACTTTGGTTTTTGGTTTTTGGATTGGTTTGTTAAATAAAATTTTGGATGGAACCAAATAAACCAAAGTAATTATATGTAATACGATATTATTAATTTATGTATAATAGGCTTATCTATTTTACACTTATTTTTATTTATTTTTGAATACTTAGTAGATGCTTTTTTGGAGGACCATTATCCAATTTTTCAAAATATTTTGATCCCATACTACGGTAATATAATTCAATCAACTTCTAAGTTCAAAACATCGTTTAGATAAGTAAAAATTAGTTTTAAATATATTTTATCACATGAAGTAGTTAATTGTATTTTGATTATATTTATATTATTTTGCTTATAGCTTGTTCATTATACAATAAAAAATTATGCAAATAATTTTTAAATGTAGCCAGCTTCAGTTTATCCAAAACCAAACCAAAATAATCGAACAAAATTATTATTCGGTTTGTTTGGTTTTGCATTTTATTTGGTCGGTTTGGTTCAATATATTTTGGAATCCAAAACCAATCAGTTTTAAAAATTTATCATCCAATTCGCCCAAATCAACCAAACACACACCCCTAGCTCTAACATTCTCCTGCGTTGGATGAGAAATTATCCAGCATAAGTTTAGGGGCTAAGGGTATTTTTTTTTTGTCAGCAAGACTCTGATTTTCTTTTAAAAAGAATGTTATTTGATTTGTTAATTAAGAACCGTAATTCATACGACGAGGATATGGCTTTCTCTCAGAAGAGGCGTCAACTATTCTCATCGGACCGACAGGGTTTTGAGACAATCAAGACCCGTAGTTCATATGACGAGGCTCCAATTTTCTCTCAAAAGAGATGTCAACTGTCATCGTCGGACTGACCGAGTTTGGAGATGATCAAGGTACGTTGTTCACACGACGAGACTCCAGTTTTCTCTCAAAAGAGGCATCAACTGTCCTTGTCAGACCGATCGAGTTTAGAGGCGATCAAGACCCATATTTTCTACTTTTCCTTTTAAGAAATTGAATCTCTTGAAACTCCAATAGTTTGTTCAACAGTTAACAAATACCAAGGTGGTGTGAAAGCATCGTTTAGGAACCATTCTTCGAAGAACTCAGAAAATCTAGTATGTAATTTTAGCGTCATATTAGAGAAAAAAAGAGAGTTTCTTTTCTGAACTTATATATATATATATATATATATATATATATATATATATATATATATATATATAGATCGTGACGAAAAATTATATCCAAAATTGTCCATGAAAGATAAAATCAGGAGAGGATGTGCCCAAGTATTGAAGTAGATGAGTCACTTTACACATTTCTCAGACCTTTGTCCATCTCTCCTCTTTTTTGTTTCATACTTATTATATTTTTTTATAGAATGATGGTTGAAAGAAGTCTAATAACACGACAGTTACAGATAATAAATCATCCACCATCACATTTGACAGTTTAATAGTGCTCTGTAGGAAATTTCACTTTTCAAATGAGTTGGTGACTCTTGTTGCCAAAAAGTTTGATCACACACGTTTTCCTCTGCAAGGACATATTATTATTTCTAAGATAATTCTTTGTGCGGGACTGCGATTCCCTTTGGCTCCTGAATTGATTGAGATTTTTAAAATATACGGTGTAGCTTTATCATAGTTTTTATTTCGAGCTCTCATGATCATTATCAGTTTGACCGTCTTCTTTAGGAAGCGTGGTGTGACTTTGAACATCAAGTACTTATGCGAAATGTGTAGAATCACACGTAATGCTCAGGGGCATGTTTCATATCGAGGAATAAAAATTGGATAGAGTTTTCAGCATGGGATTTATCTAGAAGTTGGTCTAATGGGTTCCTTTTTTGTGAAAAATGTGTGGGGTCTCCCTAAGAGATGGAGAAGATTGAACGATCTTCTAGATCCATTATTAATTGAAGAGAATGAAATATTAAAAACTCTCAATGTTCCTGATATAGAAAGCTTACCACATGAGTTACATCACATTGGCAAGTATATAGTTGAAAATAGAATGTTCAAGGTTGGCCTTTCTATTCAGGCAGGGAGGTCTCATGCTCTTCCATTGAAGAGATCAAGTAAAGATAATGTAAGGTCTCCTCATATTCACAAAATTATTTTAAAAATCTCATTACGAAGTCATGGTGACAATAATGCTTCTTCTATAAAGAAAAATAAGACATATGTTAGAGCAATTATGCCAAATAATAGTGGAGGTTGCAGAAAAGGTGTTCTCCCCCAGTTGACTTCTGAGAGTTTAGCTATCTTAGCTCATAATGGGGAGATCGTCCCTCAAAGTCACATATTCCTGCGGAAGTGTTAAAACACATATCCACCGGATGTCAATGAGCAGACGAATTAGTATGTTATCTTCATTTTCTCTTTCTTTTCTTCTCTTATTATTATTATTATTATTATTATTATTATTATTATTATTACTTTTCAAGTCTAATATTTGTGACATTTTTATCATAGGTAACCCAAACATTCGGACTTATGACTCATTTGGGTATTACTCTAGATGAGTGAAATACTGAATTTATTAAGATAAAATACTTACAAGGCAAGTACGAGCGAAGAATGAATGCTAAGGCAAAAGAAACGATAGCTATGGAGGATTAACTAACTAGGTGTAGAATTGAGCTGGAGAACATGTCAACTTCTTTTTCTCTCCAGCATAAGGAGGTAGAGCATACTCGTGATGAGCTAATTGAGGTGAGGGCAGAGACTCGCTAGAAAGAGAAAAGACTCAAGGCATTTACAGTAGAGAAGAAGGCACATAAAATGGAGAAGAAAGCATTACATGATCATCTTTTTGAGAATGAGCATATTATGTTAGAAGTGGAAGCAAATATCATATCATTGAAGATAGTGGAAGACTTTAACAACTCTCTAGCTTATCATAATGATATTGAGGATCATATCCATGAAGCTCATAATCATATTCTTGATATTGAAGTGAAAGACTTGGAGCGCCAATGTTTGGAGGAAGGCTTTATCCGAGGATTCCTAAAAGGAATTCGCTTTGTACATCACAAAATTGGGGTTAGTATTGAAAATCTGTTTCCTAGCCAAGTATCTGAAAATTCTTCGCTAGATTCAGGAGATGAAGGGGTTGAAAGTGAGTTTAAGGGAGCATCTTTCAGCGGTGATGAGGATCTTGATATCATGTAGTATTATATATATCAATTGAGGGTGCATTTTTTTCTCTTTTATTTTTTGTTTCTCTTGTATTCAAAATTTAATTCTTTCTTATATCATCATATTAGAGCTGTCAATGATATTAATAAACTAAAAATTTTGAGTAATTTGCTCTCTTTTTTAATCTATCAGAGGTGATTAGTTGGAATATTATTCGACGATACTAACTTGTATAGAAGAGGTCGTGGGAAATCCACTAAGGACTTTTTGACATATCCTAGGTATTAGTCAAAGTATTATTTGACATCTTACCTGTATGGAAGAAGTTAGATCAAATTTCCTTGAGATTGATCATGCCTCGACTGATACACAACGTGAGTTGTGTGTTTCTCAAGTAGGAGGATTGAATGAAGAAGATTATTTATATGCAACAAGCTTAAGAGAAAAAGCCATAAACTCATTACTATGATAAGGTCAGTGATACAATATTACCATAAGATAACTTAGCGAGAGGAATAAGGTAAATTTTTAGTGTGAGTTAACAAAAGATAAGAGATGAAGAAGAAAAGACAAATGAGATAAAATAAAGGTTGCTATATTTTTGCACCAAGAATCACTGATAATACGTTCAAAGATTCTTTGTATTCAAAGTTCAAGGCAAGATTTTTCCTTCTAAATCTTTGAACTTAAATATTCCTGGCTTGATCATAGTTGTAACCACATAAAGGCCCTCCCAAAGAGGTGAGAGCTTATTACATTGAGGGCCTTTGCCATCACCTTTAAGACTTCGTAGAACCAAATCACCAATAGAGATGGAATGAGGTTTCACTCTTCTATTGAAGTGATGAGGTACTCTTTGGTAGTAGGAAGCAGTGCGAAGTAGGGTCATGTCACAAGTTTTGGGGAGTAGGTCTAAATTCTATCAAAGTTTTTCTTCATTGTTATTATGATTGATTGATTGAACTCTTGGACTTAGAATTTTGATATATACTGGAATAATAGCTTGTGTCAAAACACAAATTACATGGTGTCTCACTAGTCAGAGTTCACGAAGTAGTGCGGTAAGTCCAAAGAACACTAGAGAGCTCCTCAACCCATTGCCCCCAAACCTTCCTGAGGCGTATTTTTAACCCTTTGAGTATAGTCTTGTTAGTAGCCTCAGTCTGTCCATTAGTTTGAGGATGAGCTATAATTGTATGTAGTAACTAAATGTGAAGATCTTTGCAAAAAGTCATAAATACATTTTTAGTAAATTGAGTTCCATTACCAGTGATGATCTTTGTAGGAAGACGATTTGGTTTGGATCTATTCTTCCAAATAAATTACTTAGCATTTACCTCCGTGATTTTAGTGAGTGGTTCAACCTCTACCCATTTAGTGAAATAGTCAACAGCTTGAATGATAAACTTTTGTTGTCCTGACACTACTAGAAAAGGTCATGTGATATCAATTCTCGATTGAACAAAAGGTCATGGGCTTTGAAGGGATGAGAGCTCTGCAGGTGGTATATGAGAGATATTAGAGTGCAACTGATAACTTGTAAATTTTTTTGTAAAATCTAGGGCATCTTACCTCATTATAGGCTAGTAGAACCCTTGCATAATGATTTTAAGGGCTAGCGCTCTTCCACCTAAGTGTTCCTCACATATTCTAGAGTGAACCTCTCTTAATACATAATCGGCCTTTGATGGTGAGAGACATTTAAGGTATGGTCCATGAAAAGCTATTTTTTATAGTTCACCTTTGATAACAATAAAGTTTGTTGCTTATCTTCGGAGATGAATTGTAATAGTTGGGTCTTCGGGAAGGGTCCCTTCTTGTAGAAAGGATAGGATGGGGTCCATCCACGAAAGTTCTTTCCTCTCATTAATAGCTTGTATTACCCATGACCCTTGGATACTAGGAAAATATATCTCCTTAACTTCTCTTAAAAAGATCTCCAGTAGTTGAGGTAGCAAGCTCAGAGAGAGTATCTGCTCGAGTGTTCTTCTTTCAAAGTATGTGAATGATTTGATATATCTTGATATAGACAAGAAGCGACCTTACCAAGCTAAAGTATTATGCTAGCTGAGGGTTATGAGCATTAAAATCTCTCTCAAGTTGGGAGGCGACAAGCTGAGAGTCAGTGTAGATCATTAAGTTTTAAACTTCATAATCAATGATAATCCTTAATCCTGCGATGAGAGCCTCATATTCGGCCACATTATTAGTTGCAGGAAAGTTTTACCAAAGTCAATACTCTAAGGTGTCTTGTCAAGGGGAAATAAGCAACATCCCTGCTCTGACACTAGTATTTTCTGAAGCTCCATCAAAATAGAGGGTCCATTAAGAAGATGAAAGGGGTGTAATATATAGCTCATTTAGAGTAGGGACAATGCACTCAACTATAAAGTCTATGAGTACTTGAGACTTTATGTCTAGTCTTGGTAGAAAATGAATGTTAAACTCTCCTAATTTTACGGATCACTTGATTAACCTTCCAGACGCTTTTGATTTTAGTAGAGTGACCCTCAGTGATAAATGGGTATAAACATCAATGGTGTGAGCTTAGAAGTATAGGCACAACTTTCGTGTTGAGAAAATTAAAGTTAAATCCATTTTATCTGATAATGGATAATGACTTTCCATATTATAGAGGATTTTACTAACATAATAGATTGGTCATTGCATTACATTTTCCTCTCGCACTAAAACTGAGCTTTTTATGTGGGAGGATACTATGAGATATAAGTATAATATCTCTCCCAAGATAGGTTTTGATAGTAAAGGTGGAGATGCTAAATATTCTCTTAGCTCAAAAGTAACTTGACACTCATCAGTCCACTGAAAATTATTATTTTTAGCTCCCTTTAATATGTTAAAGAATAATAAGTATTTATCTCTAGAATGAGCTAAGAAGCAGGATAAGGTAGCAATCCATCCATTTAGGCATTGAACTTTCTTGTTATTTTTTGGAGGAGTCATATCTCTGAGTGCTTTGATTTTCTTTGGATTAGCTTCAATCTCGCGATGGGTGACCATGAACCCAAGAAATTTTCCTGAAGTAACCCCAAAGGCACACTTGGTTGGGTTGAGACGCATGTTATAATGTCAAAGAAGGTTAAAGCATATTTTTAAGTTAGAAATATATTATGATTCTTCCAAGCTTTTACTAACATGTCATCCACATATACCTTCATTGTGTGTCCTAAGAAGTATTTAAAAATCTTATTCATGAGGCGTTGATAGGTAGCTGTGGTGTTTATTTTTGAGATGTGATGTGTGTGTATATGGGGACACCAGAGATTTGAGGGTGTACTTATTAAAGTGATCGGGTATGACATCAAAGAATAGTGCACTATCTTGAAAGATAGAAATCACTACCCTACGATGGGCATAATCACTTAATAAGGACTTCTAAGGCATGATGAGTCTTTGAATATACTAGAGATTTTTCCTCTACTTTACATGAATGAATTAAGTAGGGTTTATCTAAATCGAGTTCTAAAGTTTCCTATAGGGGCAAAACCCCATAGTCAATTAAATCCTAAGGAAGGTGAACTCCTTAGGAATACTCTCGATTAAAGTAAAAAATTATTGTCTCCAAAGAATTTAAAGATAGGACTATCAATAAATTGACTATGTTTGAAAAATCAAGTGGGATAGATCAAAAGGAGAGACTTATTATCGAAGCCAGAAGGAGATTAGTAGGGAATGCTCATGATACTATGAAACCTAATGAGCATCCAAAACTATCTTATGGTTGGGCTTTATATGTTTGAAATTGAGGGGAATTATATATTTGAGTTGAAATTTTATTAAAAAGATTTGACTTATAATCCCATAATATAAGATTGTGGAAATGCCTAAGATGTGAGGATTTATGCTTGTAGCCCCAAAGAGAAATAATAACCTTATATCCTAAATCTAGGGAGCTTTAGCAAGGGCCAAAGCCTGACCTATATCTAAGATGAAAATGGGTATATTATTTACCTCCACAAGAGAGGATAAACTACCTGACTACTGGACTTATGATCACTTGGAGTGGCAGCCAGCTAACTCATACATTTTTGTGGTGTTTATTTTTGAGATGTGATGTGTGTGTATATGGTTGGGGGGGGGGGGGTGACACCATTTGATCTGATGGTGTACTTATTGAGATGTGTGATGTTTCTTTTTAGTTTGTATTGTGTGTGTATATATGGACACCACGCAGATCTGAGGATGTACTTATTGTGGTGATCGAGTTTGATATTGAGGAATAGTATATTATCTCGAAAGATAGAAGTCACTACCCTATAATAGACATAATCACCTAGTAAGGACTCCTAATGCATGATGGGTCTTCAAATATACCAGAGATTTTCCCCCTATTTTACATGAAAAATTAAAGCAGGGTTTATTTAAACTGGGTTCGTTAACTTTCCTATGGAGGCAAACCCCCATAGTTAATTACATCTTAAAGAAAATGAATCCCTTAAGAATACTCTCGATTAAAGCAGACGATTATTGTTTCCAAAGAATTCAAAGATAGGACTATCAATAAATTGGTTATATTTTAGAAAAATCAAGTGGGATAGATAAAAAGGCGAGAGTTATTATCCAAACCCAAGGAGATGAGTAAGGAGTGCTCATGATACTAGGAAACCTAGTGAGCACTCTAATCTATTATATAGTTTAACTTTATATATTTGAAATTGATAAATTTTATTTATTTGAGTTAAAATTTTATTAGAAATCTAGGACTTATAACTCCATAATACAATATTATAGAAATGCCTAAGATGTGAGGATTTATACTTGTTGCCCCAAAGGGAAACAACAACCTCTGGTTCTGAATCTAAGGAGCTTTGGCGAGGGCCAAAGCACAACCTAAATCTAAGGCAAAAGTGGGTGTATGGTTTTCCTCCACAAGAGAGAGTAAGTCACCTGACTACTGGACTTATTACTGCATCGAGTGGTAGACAGCTAACTCCTTTTACTCTTTAAATCCATGTAGGCAAGTCATATGCTTTCAAAAATTTTTCATTAGATCTTTGTGAAGAAAATTTGTATTCCATGTGATCTTGATCGTTGGATCCCTTTGGATCCTTCGTGCGAAGGTGTGAGATCCATTTTGAGTTGATCCCAGCTCGGATCGAGTGAGGAATGGCGAACGACCTCCGTCTCTCATCGCTCGGGACTCTTTATTTTGTCATAGGCCATAGGATTTTGTATGCCTAAATGCATGAGAAGTTGATTATGGGCTAAATCAAGAGGGAAAGATGTGTTCTTCTACCATAGACTCTCAAAGGTCAAGCTCATTTCTATCTGACAAAAATGGAAGTCCTCTCTTAACAAGAGTAAAATAAGATGGTTATGCATGATGTTCAACATACAATCATCCAGCTAAGGGGTTGCTAAATATTTTATTATCTTGATTTAATTCCTAGGCTTTCATATGAGGTTATGAATTATTTTAAAATTTTAGTTGTGAGTTGTTAGTGAGATAAAAAATTTAATTTTATCCTAAGAGCCTAATCACATCCAGGCCACACAACAATCACTAATCATAAAGAAACTATGAAAAGACATGTTATTTCTAATACACAAGCTAAATAGAACATCAAACAATTTTATAAATTTATCGCAAAAGAATAAGAGGCCGATGCGGTCGGGTACCACTATTCAACTTGAAAAGAATATGGGTAGCCGAGCTCTACCCTTATATATCTCAGCATAATGAAAAAATAATTACAATTATAAAATGTTAAGTGTTATGGGGGTCTTCATTCTTCATTCTCCATTCTTCACTTTTTATCTTTCATTTCTTCAATTTTGATTTGCTCCATTTCTTTATTTTCTTTTAACTTGATTGGGATGCTGCTTGCTCCAAAGGTGTCACATGGTATGCAAGACTTGGTCTTATAACTAATGCTCATCCTAATCCCCCATAACACTTATCCTAATCCTAATATAAAATTACATTAAAAGAAGGAAAGTAAATCTAGCTACACCTGCAAGACAAATATTAGCTAAACACACCATACAATCTAAGCAATTATATGAATAATTTAGACTTAGCACCCCGTACATGGGTAACCAAGCTCACCCGTCCTAACTTCGGCTATGCTTAGGGGTATAAGCAACCTGCACAATAAAAAATATTTATATTTTTATTTAGGAGCTCCTTAAGCACAACCCCCTACATAATGCATGATTAGGCTAATTTTAGCCTAACATCTAGACTACACACATACATCCTAACATCCTATCTAAAATAATACATCATAAAACTAAACATATACCAAATCATGCACTGTCCTAACATAAAACTAGAAATAGTGACTTAATCTAATGTGTACGTGTTAAGGCTTATATGGTATGTCCTAACTAGGCTTTAGAGTTATTATTTGCTAAGTATGAGAATTTACTTTATAAGAGGTTGATTTTTCTTTAAGTGATTACTTGATTTGAAGATTTTTACTTGGTGCTTTCTTTTATTTTATATAGCCTGCACTTAGCAACTAAGTGTTATGCAGAAAAGAAAGAGATGAAATCTCTCTTTTATCCCTACCTTAAGTCATTTCTAAGGTAAGTTAATTAATTAATTTCCTTTAGTGAATGGTTTATTATGTGTTTTAATTAATCATAAGTTTAGGTTTACATTAAATATACTCATTCAATAAGAATGACATCTTAAGATTAATTAGAATGGATTACCATCACATAACACACATTTATTCATTTCTTTCTATCATGTATATCATGCATATGAGTAAATCTTAAGCATACCTATACATGCAATATATATATATATATATATATATATATATATATATATATATATATATATATATATATATATATATATATATATATATATATATATATATATATATATATATATATATATATATGTATATACTGAATGATGAATGCAAAGAAGTGTATTTAAAATTTAAATATTTCATTTGTTAATTCAATTATGAATGCATGCTTTATTACATAGAAAAGGGAGATTTTTCATCCATTAGCTAGATATACATTCACATGTATGAAAGTTTTAAGTGAGTACGTCATCATTATTTTCTACACTAGGGGCATAAGGTACAAGACCTACTTAAAGCCTCCTTGATCCAGGATGTCCGGGTAATATACCACTTTCCTTAGATATATGTAGATGTATAAGCAACTATAAGGATAAGAAAACCCATGCAAAAGTTATGTTTGATTTATTTAATTTATGATTCTTATTCATTGGCCACATCATACATACATATGTATAAGAGTTTTAAGTGAGTACGGTGTCATTATTTTCTGCACCAGGGGTGTACGGTACAAGACCTACTTAGAGCTACTTAAAGCCTCACAACCCCAGGGTATCTAGACTAATATACCACTTTTCTCAGATACACGTAAATGCACAAAAAAAACCATATAAATAAGAAATCATGCAAGAAGTCATATTGATTTGGTTGTATGATTTACATATGTGATATGAAATTCTTCCTAAGTCTTAACATGGAGATGCATAGGAGTAGATTTAGGAAAATGTTGTGCTCTTTTCAAATTAACTATACACTTGCAAATCCTATGTGAATCCATGTTAAGATAGGGAAAGAGAACTTCATATTGCACATCTTGTACTATCATCACATTCAAGCTTATAGATATTTGTAATTAGCATTACTTCATTTATAATAATTGATTTATAGGCTTTTGAAAATAGCTTTTGATTTAATAGTAATAATAGCCACACATATTTTTAGTTTAAGTCAACACATGCAATTTGACATAAAAGAAAATATTTTATTTAATTAATTTTTAAAAGAAATGAATGCATGATTTCATATGGCAAGCAATATTTAGCATGAATGCAAAGAAATAAAGGAATGTAAGCACATGATTTCATTAATTCCAATTAATTTCTAAGGATAATCATCTTAAATAAGGCTATTTAAAATAAACTAAAATTCTTTAAAGACATTTTTAACTTTGAGCTTGATTTGATTTAGGAAATATAAAAGAGGTTTTCTAATCCTAACCCAATTCCCCATGTGTGAATTAATTTGGTTTAATGAAGAATATTTAAGTTGATTTTATATTTTAATTAGGTTAAGGTATGAATTAAGTGAATTAATTAACCCTTACCTATATCACCTTAAGTTGATTAACTAATTAGTGATAAGCCAATATGATATGCAACCATATGAAAAGTAAATTTGTAATGCTTTTAAAAAATGAAAGGGGTCTAATGCAATTGGCTTATGATTAATAGTTAATTAAGCTTAAGGGATCTCACTTAATTACTTTTATAATTTTTTCACACATGTGAGCTAACCATAATTTCATTATCTCTCACCTTGGGTTATTGAACACCCAAAGAGCTACCCAAGATTAATTAAGGGTTGCTTAGCTATGGATGAATTTTTTTTTAATTTTAATTACATTAATCCTTTAATTAATTGATTAAACACTTTGGTTATGTTTTAATTTGTATGATGAAATTAACTTAGGGGAAAAGATCAAGGGCAAGGCTCCAATTCTAATTCCCAAATCATTTAAGCATTCAAGTATATTTTGATTTCCTTATCTTGAAGATTAGTCACTTAATTAATCAATTAATCATTCCATTAGCCATTAATTAATTTATTTTTTTAGAGGTAAAAAAAATTTAGAAAATGAATTAGGAAAGGTATCCTCAATCATATCCCCTAAGTTATCTTACTGTTCCAGAGAGGTAATTAGGTTTAAATAATTAATCAAGTAACTATTCATTCATTAATTATAATTAATTAGATTAAGAGAGTGATTAGGGCTTAATCAAGTGATTTTCCTAATTAAGTAGTCAATAAAATCTCAAAAACATAGAGGAGGTAGAGGTAATCCCCCTAAGCATCCATAAAAAATTTGAGATTAATTGAGTGTTTAATTAAGGTGTAATTAAGCTAATTATATTTTTGATAAAATTTTAATTAAGCAAAAATCACTATTCAAAATCAATTAATGATAATTTTTCTAGATTCTACTTTGAAATATCTTCAAAATGAGCCTAAGTTTATATTTTTTTAGATTTTTTTACAATTAGTTATGATTTTAGAAAATTTTAGGATTAAAAACTAATTAATTAGCCATAATTAAAGCCTTAATCTCGTCGGAACACGTGGCGGCTGACGCGGTGTGCCGACGCGATGCACTTTTCACGTGGCGCGATGGGATTGGCTATTTAAGTAATCACATCTGTGCGTTGACTCAGCCGGTGGAGGACGTGCTTTCTCTGCATACGCGCTTTCTTTGCGGATGACCACGATTCGATCAATGATTTAGGAAAGGAATCAAAAGATTTACCGTGAGATTTGATCAGAGCTGTTCATTCCAACCATGCGGGATGAACAGCTCATGATCTATCTCATTCACGAGCGACGAAAGACGGATGTCGCCCATCTTTCCTCGTTTGATCCAAGCTCACCTGAGCTCAGATTATTTTCAAATACTTTCCACACCTTTGGGGAAGGGAGACACACACATCCAACGGTCAAATTCACATGGGATTCGAATTTCCTTTACAAAAGACCAACCCACTTTTTCATACAAGGCTCGATTTGTGAAATTACCTCACCAGAGCTAATATCCAGTGGTGTAACATCAGAGGTAGCTTCACCTGGTTGAGGTGAGGCTCTGTTGAAGAGCATTGAGCTTAACTTGGGCTAGAGCACTCGGTTGACTAATCCATGCACACAAGGGGCTCGACTCCGATCAAACTCACTCCTCCCATGGCTTGGAAGCTTATGAATTAGTTTGGCTTTGATTGATTTAGATTACAATTTATTTGATGTTTACTCAGGAAGGGTATACCCTCAATTTCTTATGGTGGGGCGATGCGTGCACATGATTTGCACTAGCTCACCACTGTCTGACTGCCGAACTTGTCTCCATCAAATTAGGGTGGCACGCCAAGGATGGGAGGAGTGATGGGAGGCTGCCATGGATCCATTGTGCAAGGGTCAAGGGCTTGGATCCATTGGGTGCTCAGTTTGGGTTGAAAGTGAGTCAACTCACCTCCCAAAAGTCCTTGGCTGACTTAGGATGGGTTAGGTGGGCTAGGTTGGGTCAGGAGAAAGTTCCATGGAGAGTTAAGGGGCTATCATGGGGATGGGAGAGTTAACTTTGGCTTGGATCCATTGGTTTTGAAGTTTAAATCCCATGATTTGATGGATAATCCCTTTGGTAGAGCCCACTTGGCTTTTGGGGAGGTCTTAGGCTAACCTAGGGTGAGTTTAAGCTGAGTTAGGCAGCCTATAAGATCCCATAAGTTGGATTTGAGTGGTTTGGCTTGGATTGGTCAAATGGGTTCCATTTGGGCTAGGTTGGGTTGACCAATTGGTCAAATTAGGTTAAACCAAAGCTTGGGTTAGATTCATATGATGATTTGGGATATTTTGGTTCAATTAATTTGGATTGGTTTGTCCTAGGTTTGGATTTGACTCATTTAGATTCAAAAGGGTCAAATTTGTCAAGTTGACTAATTTGACCAATTTGACCAAATTGGGTTGGGTTAGGTGTTGAGTCAAGTTCAATAGGCTAATTGAAAGTGATTGTAGGCTTTGATTTGGTTTAATTTAGAATTAATTTGAATTTTGATCAATTTGACTTTTAGGTCAATTTGGGCTAGGTTAGGTCAAGTTGACTAATTTGTCAACTTGGGCTCAATCATGGCTTTGGTCAATTTCAATAAGTGATTTGGAATGAACTTGAGCCATTGGTTGCAATCGATTTGGATTAAATTATGATTTGACCTATTTTAGCCTTTTAGGCCAATTTGGGCCAACTTAGGTCAACTGGCCAATTAGGCTTGGTTTGGCTCAATTGATGGTTGGGTCATGTTCAATCATTGATTATGAATGAGTTTGAGTCAATGGTTTCAATCAATTTGGCATATGATGAATTTTGGCTAGTTTGGGTTTCATTTAGGTTAAATGTTGACTTGGTCAAAGGCTATGTTTGATTTGGTTTGACCCAATTCAAGGTGGTTGATCACCCTATTATGATTGTTGATCATGATTGAGGTTTAGATGGGCTCAGTTCAATCCAATTTGGGATGGATTAGACTTGACTCAAAAATATCTTTTAGGTCACTTTAGGTCAAGTGAGCCTAAATGGGTCAATTAGTTTGATCAAGGTTTATTCAGGTTTAGTTGAACTCATATATAAGCCTAGGATTGAAATATAAATCTAATTGCAATTGATTTGGGGCCAAGTGGGTTTTGGTTCCTATGATAATTTCAAGCCAAAGGGGTTAACTTGGGCTTGATTTGGGTTGATTTGGATTTGGTTTGATAATGGTGGTTTATATTTATATTTGCATCAATGATTGAAGGAATAATCGAATCATGACAAAATCTATGAGTTTTGAGTTGATTTAGATGTCATTTAGCCAAGTTCAAAAGTTTGACTAAAAGGGCTAAAATTGAGAATTTGATTTGATTTGAGTTTGGTTTTGGTCATTTGAATTTATATTTCATTTATATCTATGAATATAAATGAAGATATAAATGGGTTATGAGAAAATCACTTGAGTTTGGAGTGATTCAGAAGCAAATTTGATTAAGCTCAGGGATGTAGGTCAAAAGAGAATAACTTAGATTTTGAATTGGTTTAATTTATTTTTGGTCATTGGAGGGTGGGTTTCATTTATATTTATGAATTTAAATGATGGAATGATTGATTTATAATGAAATCAACAATGTTTGGGTTGATTTGGAACAAGATTTGATTATGCTTATGGAGGTGGGTCCATATGGCTTAAGAAGGGTCTTGATTTGGTTTGATTTATTTTGATTTGATTTGAATGGTTTGAATTTGGGCTTCATTTATATTTCTGAATATAAATGAAGAAATGATTGATTTATAAATAAATCAACCGACTTTGAGTTGGTTTGAAGGAGTTTTGGCTAAGCATATGAAAGTCGTTCATATGACTTAGGAAGAACTTTTGAAATTTGGAGTTAATCATGAGTTTCAATCATTTGGAGTTTGGAATTGATTTATGATTTAGAATTTGATTTGATATTGAATTTGATAATTGAGAAAATCAATTGGATTGGGGTTGATTTGAATTTGGTTAAGGCTAAGTCCATAAGATAAAATCAAAGGCTTAAGAAGGGATTTAGAGTTTGAATTTAGTGATGGATTCTAATCATTGGGTAGTTGGATTTGATTTTGGGGTTTGAATTTTGAATTTGAGGTTTAGGTTTGAAAGAGGAAAGCAAGGATTGGGTTTGGGCTATAGGGTAGGCAAGTCTTCCTAAATTCCTAAGGCACAACCTATTCTGGCTAACTCTTCTAAGTCTCTAGGGTTAGGTTAAGTGTTCACCTAATCACTAGAAGTGTCTTAAGACTAAGAAACTCTTAGTGTCTATGAGAGTCCTAGATCTATGATAAAGAAGTTGAGAACTCACTCTAAAATTGAGGTCAACAAGGTGATCGGGTATGACATCAAAGAATAGTAAATTATCTCGAAAGATGAAAATCACTACCCTATGATGTACCTAATTACCTAATAAGGACTCCTAAGGCATGATGGGCCTTCGAATGTACCAGAGATTTTTTCCACTACTTTACATGGATGAATAAAGTGGCGTTTATTTAAACTGGGTTCTAAAGTTCCCTATGGGGGCAAGCCCCCATAGTTAATTACATCTTAAGGAAGGTGAACTTCTTAGGAATACTCTCGATTAAAGTAGACAATTGTTGTCTCCAAAGAATTCAAAGATAGGATTATCAATAAACTGGCTATGTTTGGAAAATCAAGTGGGATAGATCAAAAGGGGAGAGAGAATTATTATCGAAGCTAAAAGAAGATGAGTAGGGGATTCATGATACTAAGAAACCTAGTGAGCATCCCAAACTATCATATGGTTGGGCTTTCTATGTTTGAAATTGAGAGAAATTATATAATTGAGTTGAAATTTTATTAGAAAGCTAAGACTTATAATCCCACAATACAAGATTATGAAAATGCCTAAGATGTGAGAATTTATGCTTGTAGGCCCAAAGGGAAATAATAACCTCACATCCAAAATCTAGGGAGCTTTAGCAAGGGCCAAAGCACGCCCTATATCTAAGGAAAAAATGAGTATATTATTTATCTCCACAAGAGAGGGTAAACCACTCGACTACTGGACTTATGACCGCCCGGAGTGGTAGCTAGTTAACCCGTCCTACGTTTTAAAACTATGTGGTCAAGTCATATGTTTTGCAAGATGGCTAGGATGTTATTATTTAGAAAAAAACTAAAGTCTTTAAACCCACTCTCTGAGAGACTAGAGCATGAGTGGTATGAATAATGACTTAGTCTAATGCAAATCTTATTAAGTTTTATTTGATTTTGACTCTTTATTTTGACACAGACCATAGGATTTATATGCTTAAATGCATGTTGGAATAAGTTATGGGCCAAATCAAGAAAGAAGAGGGTGAAGCCTCATCAGTAGGAGCTTCTCTCATAGGTCAAGCGTTTCCCATATGTGCAAGAATGGGGGCCCTCATTTTACAAGAGTGGTAGAAGATGCATGCATGATATTAGACATACAATATTCAGCTAAGGGGTTACTAAATCTTTTATTTATACTGATTTAATGCCTAGGCTTTATGTGATATTATGAATTATTTTAGAAAATTTAGTTATGAGTTATAATTAGGGTAAAAAGCTTATTTTTTTCCTAAGAGCCTAAGTGGATCTAGAACACACATTAAATCATCATACATGAAGAAGTCGAGCTCTACTCTTATACATCATGGTATATGAAAGAATAATTATAATTTTCACAAATAAATGCTATAGATTGTCTTCATTCTTCATGTCTTTATGTCTTTGCTCTATTTCTTCATTTTGGATTTACTTGCTTCAAAGGTGTCACGGGGCCTCCCACGACAAAGTCTTCTAGCCACCACTCATCTTAATCCCCCATAATACTAATCCTAATTTCTAATGCACAATTACATTAAAAATAGGAAAAGTAAATCTAACTACACCTACAAGACAAGTGTTAGCTAAACATACCATATAACCAAAACATTTATATGTAAAATTTGGACTTAGCACCCTACACATGTGTAACCAAGTTCACCTGTCCTAATGTAGATCATGCTTAGGGGTTAAGCAACCTACAAAAGATAGCATTTATATTTATTTTAAGCACTCCTTAAGCACAATCTCCTGCAAAAAATATGATTAGGCTAATCATGGACTAACATCCAGTCTATGAAGCATGCACCCTAACATCCAGTCTACAATAATATATCATAAAATAAATATACATCAAATCATGCACCATCCTAATATAAGGCTGGAAGTGGTGACTTAATCTAATGTGTGTGTTAAGACTTGTGTGGTATGTCATAGCTAAGCTTTAGAGTTAAGATTTTCAAAGTATGAAGAGATTTAATTTTAAAGGAGGGTTTCACTTTAAGTGGCTTAGTTAATTTATGAATTTTACTTGAAGTCTTCTTTTGTTTCATCTTGACTTACACTAAACAACTAAGTATTATGAAGAGAAAGAAAGAGAGAATCACTCTCTTTTATCCCTACCTTAAGTCACATCTTAAGCAAATTAATTAATCAATTCCCTTTAATGAATGGCTTATTACATGTTTTAATTCATCCTAAGTTTAGGTTAACCTTAAATAAACTCATTCAATAAGAAAGACATCTTAAGATTAATTGGAATGAATTACTATCACATAAGACATGTTTGTTCATTTCTTTCCATCATATATATGGCATGCATATGGTTAAGTCCTAAACATACCTATACATGTAATTTATATCTTAGCACACTTGAATGTTGAATATAAGCAAATATACTTGGAATTAATATTTCATTTGGTTGAATTATTTTTGTCATATTAATTTAAAGCTCTATCTAAATTCTTATACAAAAGTATAAGAAAAGAGCCCTAAATCATATGATTAATTAATTCAACCATTTGAACAAAGTATGAATGCATGTCTTTTTAATAGAAAATTAAGGTTTTTATTCATTAGCTAAATACACATTCAAATATATAAAAATTTGAAGCAAGTACGACACCATTGTTCTACACTAAGGGAACGAGGTAGGAACCTCCTTGGGGCTACTTAAAGTTGTGTGTCCCTAAAATGTCCAGACTAATATACCCACTATTCTTAAATACATATAGATATATGAACAACTAGAAGAATAGAAAAAACCATGCAAAAGTAGCATTTAATTGAATTGATTTATTTGTGTAAATAAATTAAAGCTCTGTCTAAATTCTAATGTTAAGATGCATAAGAATGAAATCAAACGAGTACATCACCATTTTTCTACACTAGGGGAGTGAGATAGGAACTTCCTTGGGGCTACATAAAGTCGTGCATCCCCGGAATGTCTAGACTAATATACCCATTAACATTTAAACTTATGCAAATCAACACATGAATGTAAGAAAGAAACTTCATTTCATACACTAAGCTTATATTCACATGCATCTATTATGTATACATAACTAAAGTCATCATATATATTATCATTCATTAATATGTTTTTGAAATTATATTTGAGATTTAATAGTGATAATAGCCACACATATTTCTAATTAGGTCAACACATCCAAATTGACATAAAAGGAAATTGTTTTTTCTTTGATTAATTTGAAAGAAATGAATGCATGAATACAAGTGGCATATAATATTTTAACACGATTGAAAAGAAATAAAGAAACACAAGCATGTAATATCATTCAATCCAACTAAGTCCTACGGACAATCATATTAAACAAACTCATTTAAAATAAACTAAAGTTTCTTAATGTCATTTTGATCTTATGTTTGATTGATTTAAGAAATGTGAAAGAGGTTTGCTAATTCTAATCTCATCCCCCATCTGTGAGTTAATTTGGTTTAATGAATAACAATTAGGTTGATTTTATATTTTGATTAAGATAATGTAAGAATTAAATTCATTAATTAACCCTTACCTACATCACCTTAAGTTAATTAACTAAATAATGATGAGCCAATATGAGATGCAACCACATGAAAAGTAAATTGGCAATGCTCCTAATAAATGTAAGGGGCTTAATGCAATTGGCTCATAATTAATAGTTAATTAAGCTTAAGGAGCTCACTTAATTACTTTCATGATTTTCTCACACATGTGAGCTAACCATGATTTCATTAGCTCTCTCTTTAGGTTATTGAACACCGAAAGAGCTACCCAAGGTAGATTTAAACAAAGTTAGGTTGTGAATGAATGGATTTTAAATTAATTTAATTAAATCTTTAATTGGTTAATTAAATATTTTGATTATATCTTTTAATTAGGATAATGAAATTAACTTTGGGAAAGAGATCAAAGAAGAGGCCTCAATCCCAATCCCTAATTCATTTTAAACATCAAATGAGGCTCTGAAATAATTAGATATCTTTTCTATTTTAATTTATTAATCAAGTGGTTAATCAATTAATTAAGTTTTAATTAATTTTGAAACAAATGAGAAGGCTTAATGAAATGGTTATAAGGAGTGAACCCAAACCACTTCCCTAAGGCTTCCCACTGTTAACATAGGATAATAAGCTCAATCAATTAATTAAACCACTATTCATTTGCTTAATCACTAATTAAGATTGGAGAGTAATTAGGGCTTAATCCATTGATTCTCCTAATTAACTATCCAATAAATTCCAAGAAAAATAGGGGAGGCAGAAGTCGTCCCCCTAAACATCTCTGAAAAAATTAAAATTAATTAGACAACTAATCAGAGGGTAATTAGGCTAATTAAACTTTTAATTAAACCTTAATTAAGCAGAAATTATTATTTAAAATTAATTAATAATAATTTTAATGGATTTTACTCTGAAATATCTTCAAAATGAGCCTTCATTTGTATTTTCTGGATTTTTATAGGATTAATAATTTTAGGAAGATTTAGGTTTAAAAATTAATTAAAATAGCCCTAATTAACCCTTAACCCCATCAGCGCCACATGGTTGCTTACGCGGCTCATGATTTCCACATGGCACGATGGGGTATGGTATTTAAGTTGTCAAATCAACATTAAATTGGATCACCCGATCGATGACCACATTTTGAAGGATGAATCAAAGGATTTATCATGTCAGTTAGGACAATCTATTACGATCATGCGAAACGGGATGATCTCTACTTTGTGAATGGCAAAAGATGGATATCGTTCGTCTTTCTCCATTCAATCTGAGGTCACTTAAGCTTGGATTAGGATCAAATTAATCCCACACCATCAAGGAGAGGAGATGAGCACATCCAACGGTAAAAAATGCATGGCATAAAAATTTTCTTCAAAATGGACCAACACATTTTCCCTAAACTGACGATTTTGAGGAATTACCTCATTGGAGCTAATGTCCGGCAATGGGATCGACTGAGGTAGCTTTGTTTAGTAAAAATGAAGCCTTGTTGAGCTGCATGAGCCTTGATTTAAGGTGGTTTGCTCTATGGATCAAGCTCCTTTGACTTGGCATTCAGTTTTGATCAAAGTCCTATCTCGGGCAGCTTGGGAAACAATTTGGTTGGCTTTAATTTGGTGTGGTGAAGGTGTGTGTAAATTTAATTGAGATTTGGTTGAGTGGAGGAGGATATTGAATCAAGGGAGGGCTCCCCTGTTTCGATTTCACACGTAGAGAAGAATGGTCGATCGAGGGAGCATTGGGATGCTTGAAATCTCTGAGGAGTTTCAAAATGGCTTAGGGAATTCTCACAGTGCGAATTATGTTGAATCCCACTCGAATTGGGGGAGTATACCACAAAATTGTGCTTGATGGATGGACGGGATGGGCTGGCTTATTTCAGCCTTCAGGCTGCCGTCAGGGCACCAGAGAGGTCACATATGACTCCACGTGGCTTGACTTGAGTGGAGAAGGCAGTGGGAGGCTGCCCAAGGGCTGGTGTGCAAAGACCTCTTGGCTTGAATCCATGGGATTTCGATTTTGGCTTGAACGAGGAAGGGGTGAACTCCCCTTAGTCCTAGGCCAACCTAGGATGGGTTAGGTGAGCTAGGTGGGTCAGGTGGAGCCTCACTTGAATGCTTGGGGGCTGTCATGGTGATGGGGGAGTTGACTTTGCTTATTAATGTGAGGATCCAATGGAAAGAAGGTTTGTCCAATGGCTCATTGCTTGGGTGGGACCCACTATGGATTTTGGCTAGTAGGAATGAGTTAGGGCGAGTTTGGGTCGGGTTAGGCTAGGTCTAGGATCCCATGGGTTGGCTTTGGGTGATTTGGCTTCATATGGTCAAAATAGGCTCATTTGGGTTAGGTTGGGTTAGGTTGACCACTTGGTCAAATTGGGTCAAACCAAGACTTTGGTTAAGTTCAAATGATATTTTGAATAGTTTTGGTTCAAGTGATTTTGATTAATTTGGCTTAGGTTTGATTTTGGCTCATTTGGATTCAGATATGTCAAATGGGCTAAGTTGATCAATTTGACCAATTTGACCAAATTGGGTTGGGTTAGGTGTAGGTTCATGTTAAATTGGTTAATTGAAAATGATTGCAGGCCTTGGCTTAGTTTGATTTGGGTTTAATTTGGATTTTGGCCAATTTGACCTTTTAGCTCAATTTGGGCTAGGTTGGGTCAAGTTAACCAATTGGTCAAATTAGGCTCAATCATGCTATGGTCAAGTTCAACAAGTGATTTGGAATGAAATTAAGCCATTGATTGCAATCAATTTAGATCAAATTATGATTTGACCCATTTTGGCTTTTTAGGCCAATTTGGGTCAACTTAGGTCAAATGGCTAATTGGACTTGGTTTGGCTCAATTGAGGGTTTAGTCATGTTCAATCATTGATTATGAGTTGGTTTGGATCAAAGGTTTCAATTAATTTGGTATATGGCGAGCTTTGGCTTGTTTAGGTTTCATTTGGGCTAAAGGTTGACTTGGTCAAAGGACTAAGTTGACTTGGTCAAATGACCAAGTTGACTTGGTTTAACCCAATTCAAGGTAGTTGATCACCCTAGGATGATTTTTTATTATGATATGAGGTTTGGATGGGCTTAGTTCAATCCAATTTGGGTTGGATTAGAATTTGGCTCAAAAAGGCCTTTTAGGTCACTTTGGGTCAAATGGGCCTAAATGGGTCAATTGATTTAGTTTTTGGCTTGATTCAAGTTTAGTTGAACTCACATACGTATTTATGATGAAAATATAAATCTAATTGCAATTTGTTTGGAGTCAAATGGATTTTGGTTCATATGACAATTTCAAGCTAAAAGGGACCAACATGGGCTTGACTTGAGTTGACTTGGATTTGGTTTGATAATTATAGTTTATGTTTATATTTGGAATAATGATTGAATCATGAAGAAATCCATGGGTTTTGAGTTGATTTGGCTATCATTTAGCTAATTCAAGAAATTGGTTGAATGAGCTAAAATTAGAAATTTGATTTGATTTGAGTTTGGTTTTGGCCATTTGGATTTATATTTCATTTATATTTGTGAATATAAATGAAGATATAAATTAGTCATGAGAAAATCACTTTGGTTTTGAGTGATTTGGAAGCAAATTTGACCAAATTTAAGGATGTAGGTCAAAAGGGCTTAAGTAGAGAATTGATTTAATTTGATTTATTTTTGGTCATTGGAGGACGGGTTTCATTTATATTTGTGAATATAAATGAAGGAATAATTGATTTAAAAAATAATTAAGTTTGGGTTAATTTGGGTTGAGATTTGATTAAGCTTATGGAGATAGGTCCATATGGCTTAAGAAAGGCCTTGATTTGGTTTGATTTAGTTTGATTTGATTTAAATGATTTAGATTTGGATTTCAATTATATTTATGAATATAAATGAAGGAATGATTGATTTATAAAGAAATCCATCAAGTTTGTTTTGTTTTGAAGGGGTTTTTGGCTAAGCATATGAAGGTGGTTCATATGGCTTAGGAAGGGATTTTGAAGTTTGAATTTAATCATGGGTTTCAATCATTTGGAGTTGGATTTGATTTAGAATTGATTTGAGATTGAATGGATATTTGAGAAAATTGATTGAGTTGAAGTCGATTTTAATTTGGTTAAGGCTAAGTCCATAAGATAAAATCAAAGGGCTTAGGAAGGGTATTGGAATTTAAAAAATCATGGGTTTCAATCATTTGGAGTTATGATTGAATTTATGATCTTCGATTTAAATTTGAGGTTTGATTTGAAAGTTTAGTTTGAAGAAGGAAGCAAGGATTGGGTTTAAGGTTATAGGGTAGGCAAGTCTTGCTAAATCCCTAAGGCATAACCTATCCTTATGGCTAACTTTTCTAAGTCTCTAGGCTTAGGTTAAGTATTCACTTAATCACTAGAAGTGTCTCAAGACTAAGGAGCTCTTAGTGTCTACAAGAGCCCAGATCTATGATGAGGGAGTTGAGGACTCACTCCAAAAGTGAGGTCAATAGTAGCACCAACGTTCTTTAACCCGAATGACATAACTTGGTAATAATATAAAATTTTATCTGTTTGGAAAGATATGGTCTCTTCATCCGCTAGATCCTTTTTTATTTAGTTATAACCTGAGTAAGCATTTAAAAAATTGAGCATTTTATGCCCAGACCTACCATCGACCAATTGATCAATTTAGGGCAGGAGTAAACTATCTTCTGGGCAAGCTTTGTTGAGATCAGTGTAATCAACACACATTCTCCAAGTTCCATTTGCTTTCTTAACCATGATAACATTTGCTAACCATGTAGGGTATTGTACTTCTCGTATGAATCCCACCCATAAGAGCTTGTTAACTTGTTGTTCAATATCTTGGAGGTGGTCAGGTGCAAATGCTAGTGCTACATACCAATGGGCCATGACTCTAATCTTCAACGAACTTATCCATCATCAAGTTGAGTGCTACGTTGATAATCTAGTAGTCAAGAGCAGAGAAAAGGAAAACCACCTCTTTGACTTAAGAATAGTTTTCGAACCGTTAAGACAATATAATCTTAAAATGAATCCTCTGAAGTGTACATTCAGAGTAATTTCAGGGAAATTCCTTGGGTTTGGTGTTTGACACCGAGAAATAGAAATAGATCCTGAAAAGATCAAAGCTATCTTAGAAATACCACCTCCTAAGAGCTTAACTCAGCTCAGATTCTTTTAAGAATGGTTGGCATATCTAAGATGCTTTATCTCAAACTTGTTGGGGAGATGCAAGCCCTTCTTAGCACTTGTCAAAAAGGATGCCAAGTTTAAGTGGGATGACAAGTGCCAACATGCTTTCGAAGACATCAAAGAGTACTTGGTGAAGCCGCCAGTTCTAGCAGCCCCTATCCCGGGCAGGCCACTCATCCTTTACACTACTACATTGGATGACTCTCTTGGTGCTCTGTTGGCCCAAGCTAATGATAAGAGGAAGGAAAATGCTCTCAACTATCTTAGCTGTTGTCTAATCCTTGCTGAAGCAAACTATCCATGTATTGAGAAATATTTCCTAGCTTTGATCTTTGCATCTCAGAAGCTACGACACTATATGCTTTCTCATAAGGTGAACTTGATCTCTCGAACTAATCCACTATAGTAACTCATGACACGGCCAGCGCTTTCCAAATATTTGGCTTGTTGGTCCATGATTCTCTCGTAGTTCGATATCACATTCGTATCCCTCTGTGCGGTAAAAGGACATGCATATTTCTTACCAGCACACCCACTTCCTGATAATTCTCCGCTTAGTGACAATCTCCTCGATGAACAAATCATGAATCTTAAGGGAGGCTAGCAACCACCGATGGGAGATATATTTTGATGGTGCTGCTTCTTTTCTTAAAGGTGAAGCACCATGATCTATTCTCCCAAGAAAGGCAGTGGTAGGAATAGTTCTCCTAACTCCAGATCGCGATGTGATGAGATTCTCATTCTATCTATCCAACCCCTACACCAATAACAAAGCTGAGTATGAGACTTTGATTGTCAATTTGGAGTTAGCCATCACTATTAGTGTCAAAAGTATCAACATATTTGGGGTTCTTAGTTGGTCATCAACCCAGTTGTCGGTCTATTAGGTTCTCTCAAACTTAGATTACTAAGTATACCATGAAGTGGCCTAGAATGAAGTTCTGTACAAGGTTCCTCGAGTAGAGAACACAGTAGTAGATGCCTTAGCCAAACTTGCCAAAGAATTGACATGTTTGGAAGATGAGTCCATTTCAATAAGGGTCTAAAATAGACAAGTCCTATCCCTTATTGATGTTGAACTCATTGAGAGACTTTCTCTTTAAGGGGATATTATCATTGCCAAAATGTACAAGGAGCTGGATTGGAGGCAACCATTTATAGATTACTTGAACACCGATAAACTACCTCAAGAGAAATCACAAACCCATCAGGTGAAATAGAGAGATCTCTCCTACACTCTTGTTGATGGCACATTGTACCGCCAGTCCTTTGACCAAATGTGGTTACATTGTTTAAACAAACACAAAGCCAATGACATTGTAACTGAGGTACACTCAGGTCTATGCGAAGCTCATCAATCTAGTCCAAAGATGAAGAAGAAGATGAAGAGACTAGAATACTACTAGCCTTCGATGATTACAGATTGCATATATGTAGCTAAGAGATGCCATCAGTGTTAGATGCACGGTGTCATCCTCCACCAACCACCCAACATTCTACACCCTACATTAGCTTCATGGCCATTTGAGTGTTGGGGTACTGACATTGTACGTCCGATTGACCTCCTTCCTCCAAGGGGAATCGATTCATCTTATCTACTATTGACTACTTTTCCAAGTGGGTGGAAGCTATCCCACTCAGAGAGGTAACAACTCACCATGTGCTTCAATTTTTCAGGAACCATATAGTATATAAGTTTGGGGTGCCTCGATGAATTATATCCAATAATGGCATTGCATTCAAAAGCACGAAGATCAATAGCTTCGCTAGAAGATACTGTATAGATTAGAGATACTCCACCATTTACTACCCTAGAGCTAATGGCTTAACGGAAGCTTTCAACAAAACTCTTATCTAGATGCTGAAGAAGACTCTTAATGACAACAAACGATAGTGGAACGAACAATTGGTTGAAGCTTTGAGGGCCTACCGCACCACATACCGAACTCCAACTCAGTCTACCCCATTTTCTTTAGTGTATGGGTTTGAAGTAGTTCTTCTTTTAGAAGTTCAAATCCTGTCACTAAGGATAGCATTGGGTAACAAGATCACTACAGAGCCGAATGCAAAGTTACGGTTAGAAGAGCTCGAAGGTTTGGAGGAAAGTCGCCTATGAGCGTGCCAAAATCTTGAGTTGTACAAAGCCAAAATGATTCAAGCTCACAATAAGCTGGTCAACCCTAAGTCTTTCCGAGTAGGAGAACTTGTGTTAGTCCTAAAGAGACTAATTGTTGCCCGTCAAAAGATGGAAGGCAAGTTTGAACCCACTTGGGAAGGCCCCTATGTCATAGAGAAGGCCTACTGAGGAGGATCTTATCAGCTTATTGATTATAAAGAGGAACGCCTGATGCTTCCAATTAATGGGATCTATCTAAAGAAATATTACCCATGAAATAAAACTTATTTGAAAATAATCATTAATAAAAAGAATAAAATTCTGATTCCATTCATCAAATCTTCTTTCAAAGCGTTATTTGCTTGTCTTGTGAATCCATCGAAACGTGTCTAGGGTAGGTGTAAGAGTCCCCTAGCGGAATCCTATCCCTCTTTCACAACACAAGCACAATTTCTCGATGTTTTTAGAATATGTGTAAGAGAACTCGAGATGCATCCTATTTCGATTAGCATAACTAAGATATGTATGAGATAACCCAAGTGGCATCCTTTCTTAGTGGGAATCTTATTTGCCATCCGTGGCATCATTTCAAATCCCTAGTGTGTTTAATGTAGGTATAAGAGTCCCCCAGAGGCATCCTATTTCTTTTAACACATGCACAACAACAAACATAAATCTTTTGTCTCGAGCTATTTTGATGTGGGAGCAAGCCCCCTATGACACTCACTCATTAGCTGCTCTAAGTCGGGTCCACAAGCTATCTCGTTAATATGTCACCTCGGTGGTCATTTGTTGGAAGATGTGAGTCCCCGAGCTTTCTTCCTCACTTGATCATTGTAAACCAAAGAGCGCCTTATTAGTATGGTATGCTTCACTGCCCAGTTAGTAAGCTACCTCATGATTGACTTTGTTTAGGAATATGTGAGTCTCTGTGCTTTCTTCTTGAACTAGCCATCATGTTCTAACTAGGTCGAGTATATTGAGGTTTAAGATAAGTCCCCCAAAGGCTCCTTTTCTCTTGACTACATTTGAGTTAATATAAGTCCTCAAGTAGTATTCACTCAGTAGTCGTCCTAGGTTGGATAGTACACCGACACTATCTAGCGTGTCACATAGAGGATGTGAGTCCCGAGCTTTCTTCTAGGGTGTCAGAACACCTTAGGTTGGTTGATGTATTTTATGCAGACAGCGACTTACCCGGTGAGTACATCACTCTTAGAAGATATGAGTCTCCACACTTTCTCCTTGAGTTGGACACCGAATACCTATTGGATAAATTACTAGTCATGTCATTTTCTCCGAGGTGTTAGATTAAGCCCTTAGTGTCCTCATCCCCTATGGGCACTCTATTTGGATCAACTCCTTTGCGACCCCATTTTGACACTACTTGGGTTACTTTTGGATTGGATAGTCCCCCTTTCCTCGTAGCCACCCCTGTAGTTGGAAAATTTATTCAGCGGATGCGTAAATTCTCCCTTGGTTCAGTAAATCTGAGACAGGTCTAGACTGATATAAGCTCCTTCTCAGTTTGATCCCTTTCAAATTAATAGGATCCATGATAAAATAAAATAAATAAATAAATAAATAAAAATTAATTTGCTTGTAGATTAGGAATTCAAGCTCTCAAAGGGCCCCTTCTCCTAAGCAGTCATCCTATTTTTAGGACAGTGTCAGCAGAACTCCCTATAAGAATTGCCTGACTACCTTAGTTGAGATAAATTCTCGGGTCGGTACTCACTCCGTAGTTGTCCTTAGGTTGGGTTCAATCTATTTTGCCACAAGTAGGTTACCTCAGCAATCATTCCGCTTCAAAACATGTAAGACTATGATGCATTCTTTCTAGCATGATTGTCGCAAACCGATGGGCAACCCTAGGTCGAGTTCAATTTATTGCCCAAAGTAACTTATTACCCTAATGATCTTTTCTAGTGGAAGATGTGAGACCCCGAGCTTTCTTCCCTTCAATTGATCACTGCAAACCGAAAGGCACTCCTTTTGGTCAGATAGTTCTCTCATCGGCCGGGAAGCTACTCCCTTTGTTTCAGTGAATCTGAGATAGGACTAGGCTTCTATAAGCTCTTTCTCAGTGTGATCCATCACAAACCAATAAAATCCATAAAATAAGATAAAAATAAAATTAATCTTTGACTACCTTTGAGTTGATCTAAGTCCCCAGTGACATTCACTCAATAGTCAGCCCTAGGTCGGGTTATATTTGTTGCCCAAAGTAACTGATCACTCCAATGCTTTCTTATTTTTAGAAGATGTGAGCCCCCTTGCTTTCTTCTTAAGACTTGACCATTGTATACCAAAAAGCATTTCCCCTTTGTTGGATAGTTCTACCTTGTGGTTGGTAGACTACTCCTTTTGAATTGGTAAATCTAAGTTAGGTCTAGGCTTCCAAGGCCCCTACTCAGTGCAGTTCATCGCAAACCTATGGGATCCATCATAATCAAAATTAGAAAATCTGAAAATGAAATTAATCTTGACTATCTTTGAGTTGATCTAAGTTCCCCAGTGGCATTCACTTAATAGTCAGCGCTAGGTTGGGTTCAATCTATCGCCTTGTCAATAGATTACCCCAACAACTGATCTCTACTTTGGAGGATGTAGGTCTACTATGCTATCTTTCTAGTACAGATGCTACATACTGAAAGGCATCCCTTTTCTTGGCTAGTCCTACTATGTGCTTAATAGACTACCCCTTTGGATTGGTAAATCTGAGTTAGGTATTAGCCTTCATGGCTCCTACTTAGTGCAGTCCATCGCAAACCAACAGGGTTCATCTAAAACTCTAAACCTAACAAAAATTAAAAAAAAATTCAACCCTCTTCTCCAGCGGAACAAATCAAATATTTTTCTTCTAAGTGAGAATCAAATCAAACCTTTCATCCCCTTATGGATGACTTAAACCTGCTTCCCTAGTGGAAGGTTCACACTCTATCCCTTAGTGGATTTCTTCCCTCTCTCGTATGTCTTGGACATAAGTAGAGCCACATTGCACTAAGCTTTGGATTCTTTCTTTTCCTTAGGTTAAGAATAGATTATTTCTGTTAGTGTTTGTGATCTTTCAGTGTTGTTGATCGTTTCGGTCAACACCAATACGTGCGATGTTCGTTGTCAGTCACACCACACCTATTGGGCGCCCTTTGTTGACGTCATTTTTAGAATGAGCTGTCAACCCCTCTATCTTAGGCATAGGACTCCTCTTAGACTTTAAGAGTTCTTTAGTCTTAAGACACATCTAGTGATTAGGTGGACACTCAACCTAATCCAAGAGACTTAGAAGAGTTAGCCATAGGAATAGGTCATGCTTTAGGGGTGTTAGGAAAACTTCATACCCTTAGCTAAAACCATTCCTCACCTTCCTTCTCTCAAGTCAAACTCCAAATCAATCTTAATTGATTTTTTTTTCAAGTTCAAATCAACTCTATATGATTGAAATCCATGATTGAAAACTATGATTGAAATAATCAAAATCAAATAAAATTTCTAAGTCCAAATTTTGCCTAAGTCCTTAATCTTCCCTTAAGGACTTAAACAAAATCATGATCAAAACCTATTCAAACCTTTGAGATTTTCTCATAACTCATTTATATTCTTATTTATATTCGTATATATAAATGAAATATAAATTCAAATCAACCAAACTAAACTCAAAATTCCTAATCAATTCATGAAATTTTCTTAAGTTCTTTAAGTTCTCCCTTAAAGACTTAGCCTCATCATGATCTAAATCAATTCAAACTTATGGGATTTTCTCAAAACTTATTTATATCCTCATTTATATTCATATATATATATATATATATATACAATATAAATATAAATCAATCAAATCAAATCCAAGAATTAAATTCTCAATTTAAAATTTCCTAAATCTCTTAATTTTTTATTAATGGACTTAGCCTAAATCATCATCAAATCAATTCAAACTCATGGGATTTTCTCAAAACTCATTTACATCTTCATTTATATTCACATATATAAATGAAATATAAATATAAATCAATCAAACCAAATTCAAAAACTCAAACTCTATACTCCAAAATTTCCCTAAGTCCCTTAAATCCTTCTTAATGGACTTAGCCTAAATCATGATTAAACCACTTCAAATCCTTGAAATTTTCTCATGATCAATTTATATTCTCATTTATATTCACATATAAAAATGAAATATAAATTCAAACAATCAAAACCTATTCCAAAAATCAAATTCAAATCAACTCAAAATCCAGCCTAAGCCTTTCAAGTCAAAATCTTGAACTTAGCCAAATTATTTTCAAATCAAGCCAAACTCTTGATTCTCTCTCATGGTTCAATCAACCCTACAATCATGAGCTCATACATAAATCCAAACTTCAATCAAACAATCAAAACCTAGTTCAAAAATCAAACCCAAAACCCCTTCATATTCTTTCTTTGAATACGAAATTTTCAAATGGATCAAAACCCATTTGACTTCAAACCACTTGTAAATGGATTTATATTTCAATCATGAGTCCATACACAAGATCACTCAAGCTCAAATCAAGCTTTGACCAAGCCATTTGACTCACTTAGGCTCACTTGACCCAAAGTAACCTAAAGTACCCTTATAAGCCAAATTTTAATCCTAACCAAATTGGATTGAACCAAACTCATATATCCCTCTCATCATGATCAACAATTATCATGGGATGATCAATCAATCAAATTAGGTCAAACTAAGTCAAACCTAAGGGTTGACCAAGTCAACACTTAGCCTAAAAATGAAACCTAACATAGCCAAATTAATTGAAACCATTGATCTAAGTTCACTCATGACCTATGTTTGAACTTGACCAAGCCAACATTTGAGCCTAACTTAGCCCAATTGGTCACTTGACCCAAGTTGACCCATTTTGACCTAAAAGGTCAAAATGTGTCAAAACTTGATCTAAGCCAAACTGATTGAAACCAATGGATCAAGTCCATTCCAAATCACTTGTGGAACTTGGCCAAAGCCTCAATTGACCAACTAGAACTTGCTTTACCATAAAAACATGACTAAAGGGTCATGTTGAGCCATATTTGAACTTAACCCAAATTGATTGGAAACAATAATACAAATCTACTCCAAATGACTAACCAAACCTAAACCTACCCTTGACCTACCTCAAATAGGACAAATGGGTCAAATAAGTCAACTTGACCCATTTGACCTAAATGAAGTCATATGAGCCATATTCAAAACTAATCCAAATTGAATCAAAATAAAGCCAACAAAACATTTCAAATGGTCATATGAACTTGACCCAACCCTTGGTTTGACCCAATTTGACCAATTGGTCAACTTGACCCAGGTTGAACCATTTTGACCTAAATGGCTCAACATGAGCCAAACCCTATAAAATGAATTCTAAATCTCATAAAACTTGGCCAAACCTAGTTTCTCCACATACCCAACATACCCAAAGTGAAAAATCAATAAAATGACCATCCTACCCCTAGGAAATAGAACAAAATTTGGCTTAATCCATGGGTAATTTGGACATACCCTCTTCACATTCACTTGAGGCTTTCCTAAAAGCTCAAGGGGACCTAGAGGAGAGTGGTGCACCCAACTCAATGGGTTTGGGTCAGTCCAATTGGTCCCTAGACCAAACCCAACCCTATGGGTCAAAATGCAAAATTCAAACTCCCTCTCAAACTCAAATTCAAGCACATAGGAGGTTGGCAATCCACTCTTGGCTCCTCGACCATGTGCACGCTTAAGTCAAACAACCCCTACATTGGATCAAAATGGCAAGTGCATTGTCGGCCGTCCGATCCTTCAAGAGGGAGATATACGCCCCCTAATTCAATTCAATTCAAACTTCCCCTCTGTCGATTGAAATTAAGAAACTCAGAGCAATCATCAAAGAGTACTCCCAAGCTTCTTAGTGAGGATTTGAAAAAGCCATTCTTGATTTTTAGACTTTGAAAATAGAGGAAGTCCATTGAAGAGCTAGTCTCCATCCAATTGCCCTTGCATACTTCATCAAGGAGCTAAGTCGAGTGCACCTAAGCATTCTTTGGAGTTCCCACGACAAGGAAGGATTGAATTGGATCAAAGCTGAGCTCAAGTTAAGGAGGAGGTGACCTATAGAAAGATGCACTCAACCTCAAGTGCTCAAAACTTTGGCAATGCTTCATCTCAACTAGACGAAGCTTCTCCAAGGGAATCGAGCACTGGTGATCACCTCCGGCAAGGTATGGGATTTTTTGACCATTGAACTCAATGTGGTGTGGAGCTTTGTGAAAGAAATTTTCATCCCATGAATTTTTGACCGTTGGATTTGCTGCTCTTTAGCTTTAGATGGTGTGGGTTGAGTTTGATTTGAATCCATGCTAGATCGAGCTTAGATCTTCCCCTTGATCATGGATTCTCTTTGTTGATCAAGGGAAAAAACTTAGGAGATCTCAGTCATCCATCCACACATTTTAGATGGACGGTTGAGATAATTCCCTACATTTAGATATCTATTACTCATTTTAAAATCGGGGGGAGATCTCTAGCCGTCCGATCTTTGATCAGACAACAGAGATCAAATTGCGTGCGTCGCCAGCCGCAATCTGGGATTTGACATTTAAGTAAACCCCTCACAGCGTGATGCGTGTAAAGCGTGCTGACCGCCGCGCTACACGTCACGCCGTGAGCTAGGTAATTACTTAAAATGCCTAAATTAATTTCTATTAATTCAGGAATCTTCCAAAATTCATAACTCCTTCTAGAAAATTTAAAAAATTATGAAATAAAATCTTATGGAAAGATAACAACCTAGAATATTTTAAAATTAATTTCAATACATTTTGAATTATATTTTTCTCCGAATTTGGGTTTTATTGGAAAGTTTATTTTGCTAATTACTTTTTAATTAATCCTTTGATTAATCCAAAATTTCTTGGGTATATTTTAGGGGATGACTTCTGACTCCCCTAATTTTCTTGGGATTTATTGAAAGCTTGATTAGAAGAATTGCATATGAATTTCTTAATTACCCTTCTTATGTAATTAAGAATAATTAAGGTGTAATTAGTGATTTTAACCCATGATTAGGGTTGATTAAGGTCAGATCTAGTAAGTAGGAGGTTTATGAAATATTTTTGGGGCATTTCCCTTAAGCTATTCCCTAAAATCCCTTTTCTCTCCTTAATCTCCTCTTAATTAAGGGTTAATTCTTTAATTATCCCCTTAATTAATTCTTAAAAATTCTAAAAAGTTCCAGAACTTAATTAATTTACTCTGGGTAGATGCTTAGGTATTTAATAGCCTAAGTTCAATTAAGGAAGTCAAAATCCAATTCATAAGTATGAAAGGGTGTTTTGAAATTACTTAAGTTAAACCCCTTAGCTTAATTAACTTTTAATTATGAGCTAAATTGCATTAGACCTCTTTCTTATTGGGTGCATTGCAAATTTAAATTCCTTATGAGTTTTATGTCATCTCATTGGCTCATAATTATATGGTTAATTCTTCTAAGGTGGTGTAGGTAAGAGTTAATTAAGTTACATAATTCACACTTTAACCTAATTAATGCATAAAAATGGATCTAATTATCTAACAATTAAACAAAAACATGTGGGAATGTGATAGAAACAAAAAACTCATCTCATCTTTTCAAAATTAAATTAAACTTCAAATTAAACAAAAATCACTTTGAATTCAATTTGATTTATTTTAAACTTTCTTATTCTATAAGAATGTCTTTAGGATTTAAGTGAAGTAAACTTGTTTACATGCTTTCATTTCTTTGAATCTTTCCCCATCATGTTAAGTTGTATGTCATTTGGTTTCATGCATTCATAATTTTAAAATTCAAATTTTAAAATGAAATTATTTACTAAATGTCAAATTTGTATGTGTTGGTTAAAGTAGAAATATGAGTGGCTATTATCACTACTAAATCCAAATTATTTTTAAAACATATAAATCAAATACCAAATCTGAAAGTGTGATACTTATACTTTAATTATGAGTTTGCATGTGATAGAATATAAAGGTATGCTTAGTATTGTTTTCCTTCCTTTCTTATGTTGGTATAGTTTTGAATAGTAATTTGGTGAGGTGTATGGTTCATTTGAAAAGAACCTAACACTCACTTAATTCCATATCTCATTCATCTCTATGCTACCACTTAGGAGGGTTACCTATACTAGCATACATAAATTGCATAAATAAAATGAATTCATTAATATAATTTTTGCATTCTCCTTTTCTATTTTATTTCTTTTATACACATGTTTGTATTTAAGGAAAGTGGTATATTAGTCTGGACAACCTTGAGGTTGCGAGGCTTTAAGTAAGTAAGTGGGTCGGTATCTTACCTCATTTGGTTATGATAATGTACTCTTATGCCTTTCTTACTTTCATGTGTATATGTGAAAAGATAAAACCCTTTCTACTTAAGAAAAATCATGTATATTCAACTTCTAAATTTCTTTAAATGGATTTCTTAGCATGCATCATAAAGTGTGTTAAATATTCTCATTTATATGTATAGATATGCTTAGGGTCCATGCATATGCATGTTATATATATTGGGAAAGAAATGAAGTAATGTGTGTTATGTGAATTTTGATTCATTTTATTTAATCTTAAAATGTCTTTCTTTTTGAATAGGTTTATTTAGAGTTCATCTAAACTTAGGATTAATTAAAAGATTTAATCAAAATATTCACTAAACAAAACTAAAATGTGAACCTACTTTAGAAATTACTTAGGTTAGGGAAGGAAAGAGAAGTTCTCTTCTCTTTTCCTCTCTTCATAACTTAGTAATTAATTGTAGGATCCACTTAAACCAAATCAAAACATGAAATAAATTCAACACAAAATAATTAAGCAACTTAAATAAAACTCTCCTCTAAGTTGAACATGTTCTTCACACTTAGAAAATTTAAACCTAAAGCCATAGCTAAGCATACCGCACAAGCCTTCAAAGCACACACATTAGCCTAAGTCACCACTTTTAGCCTTAGGTTAGGTCGGTGCATGGTTTGATATTTTATTTTATTTTATGATATATGTTTTAGACTAAATGTTAGGGTGTATGCTCGTAGAATGAATAGTAGGACATTCTTAGTCTAACTATTCTTTTCTGCAGGGGTTTGTGCTAAAGGGGCACTATCATAAATAAAAATATAAATGCTTTTACTTGCAGGTGCTTTATACCCCTAAGCATAATCCATAGGTCAGGTGGACTTAGTCACCCATGTGTGGGGTGATAAGTCTAATATACATGCTAGGGTTTTATGTGGTTTGTTTTGACTAACCTTTATTTTGCAAGTGTTAGTTAGATTTCCACTTTTTCTTTTTATGTAAATTTATACAATTAGGATTTTAAAATGATTGTTATGGGGATTAGGATGAGCATTGGTCATAATATCTTATCTTATGCACCATGTAAAGCCTTGGATCATCTACCTTCCAACCATCCAAAAGAAGAAAGAAGAAAAGAAGAAAGAAGAAATAAAGCTTGAAGACCCCCATAACAATGAATTCATAACTTAATTGTAATTTAATTCCTTTGTAATTCGGGTTATATAAGGGTAGAGCTTGACTACCCATATTTAATATTTTCAGGTTTGTGTAGTGGTGCCCGACCACAATGGCCTTTTATTCTTTTTTCGATTAGCTTTATAAATTAGTTGATGATTTGTTTAGCTTTTGCATTAAGTAGTATGCTTTTCTTAGTTTCTTCCTTTCTTTATATATGGCCTGGATGTGGATTAGGCTCTTTAGGGAAAAATAAATCTTTTACCCAACTTAACAACTCAAAATAAAATTAAATAACTCATAACCTCACCTAAAGCATAAGTTTAAAATCAAGATAAAAGAATTAGCAACTCCTTAGCTGGATGAGCATTTCTTTTATAATATCATGCACAAATGCATCTTATTTCACTCTTGATTGGAGGGCTTCCACCTTTGCAAGAGAAATTTGGCTTGACCTTTGAGAGCCATGGTGAAAACTCACCTCCTCCATTCTCACTAATTTTGACCAATAATCTTTCTTTCTCATGCATTAGTCACATGAATCCTATTAGCCTGAGTCAAAATAATTGTCCAAAATAAAAATAAAATGAAATTTGAATTGCATTAGATTTAGGTCATTTGAAGCATGTCTCGTTAGGGAGTGAGTTTAAGTACTTGGTCTCTTTCTAAATAAATAATAGCCTAGCTATCTTGCATAAGTATAAAGACTTGCCTACATGTATTTAAAATCATAGGAAGAGTTAGTTGGCGGCCACCCCCAGGAGGTTGTAAGTCCAAGCTGTCAGGTGGTTTGTCCTCTCATGTGGAGGCAAACTAATTACCCATTTTCTCCTTACATTTAGGTTGCGCTTCCGGCCCTCACCGAAGCTCCCTAGATTTAGGTTCTGAGATTGCTTCTCTCCTTTGTGAGCGACAAGCATAATTCCTCACCTCTTAGGTATTTTCTTAATCTTGTGTTAATAAATCTTAAGTCTTAAATTTCTAATGAAAAATGCAACTTAAATAAAATAAATCAATTTAAAAAATGTAAAGCCCAATTATATGATAGTTTAAGATGCTCGCTAGGTTTTCTAGCATCATGGGCATCTCCTACTTATCTTCCATTTTGGCTTCGATAATAACTCTCTTTTTGATCAATCCAATTTGATCTTTTAAAAATAAACCAACCAATTGATAGCCCTTCCTATTGAAATCTTCAAAGACAATGATCATTTACCTTAATCGAGAGTTTTTCTAAGGGATCCCGTCCCTTAGGATGTAATTAACTATGGGGGCTTGCCCCTGTAGGGAACTTAACAAATCCAGTTTAAAATAAACTCTGCTTTACTTTCCATATAAAATAGGAGAAGAATCTTTGGTACATATGCAGACCCATCGCCTTAGGAGTCCTTACTGAGGTGATTAGGTCCATTAAACGGTAGTGACTTTTATCTTTCAATATACTACACTATTTCTTGATGACATACTTGATCACCTGAATAGGCTTATCTGTGGATACGTAGCATCCAAAAATGATGAATTTCTATAGGTCTTGTCTTTCTTTTCTCTCCATAGATTTGAAAGGCGACTCCTATTAAAAATTTATTCTCCACAAGCCTATCATTAAAATAAAATAAAATATTTAATTTTTACACATGATAATTACATATAAAATTAATAAGATACCAAAAATCCTAAATATTATTAATCTTTATTTGATCACAACATTAATAGGCTTAAGAAAATAAGATAGCGCATAATGTATAATTAAATTTATATGTGAGTCTACATTCAAAAATTTCCAACAATCTTTCACTTGGGCCATTATTAAATACTTTAAGAGCTCAATATTTGTTATCTTCAAAGAGGAATATCTTTAGACAATCTGCTCCATTAATAATGTTGATATTGAATCAAAGTGATCTTTATTATAATTTTTTCATAGCAAGACCCATTAATGATCACTAAATCAATATGATTAATGACATAGATCAAGCATAGATGTGTATCATAGAAATTTCATATAATGTGATCATTTATCATGCATATTTCCAACTTTCCTATATTATAACCCAAAAAAGTTATAAATATAGTTTCATTTATTTATGTTAAACTACAATTGAAACTACATAACTTTATTTCAGAGTTTTCAACTATAAGATAATAATAATACTTTATTCTAATCAGAAAATATATTTACAATCATTGAACATCAAAATCAAACTCCCATAATGCTAGCATATCATCAAAGTAAACCACTCTCATACGAGCTATATGCTCATGAAATACTTTAGGTGGTAAACCTTTTGTAAATGGATCTGCAATCATAAAATTTATACTAATATGTTCAATAGATACTTGAAAACTCTGAACTCTTTCTTTTACAACAAGAAATATTATGTCAATATGCTTTGATTTTGACGAACTCTTGTTGTTCTTTGAATACAACTCAACGGCTATATTATCACAATTTATTTTTAATGGTCTCTCTATTCCATCAAAAATATTTAGTCCAGTGATAAAATTATGTAGCCATATTCCTTGATTTTATGCTTCATAACAAGCTATAAATTCTGCTTCCATAGTGGAAGAAGCTATAAGTGATTATTCAGTACTTTTTCAAGATATAGCTCCTTTAACTAATAAGAAAATATAACCTGAAGTGGATCTTCTACTATCGAGGCAACCAGTAAAATTAGAATCGGAGTACCCCCACGATCTCCAAATGATCTGGTCTTTGATAGGTGAGCATAAAGTCTTTTATTCTCTTCAAACACTACATAACCTATTTTACTGCTTTTTAGTGATCCATTCCTGGGTTATTTAAATATCTGCCAAGCATTTCAACAATATACATAATATCTGGATGCATACAAACTTAACCATACATAAGACTCCCTACTACAGATGCATAAGAGATCTTTTCCATCTCTTTCTTTTCAAGTTCATTTCTTGGGCATTGAAGCAAATTGAATTTATCACCTTTAGCAGTGGGTGTATCTCCTAGTGCACAATATTTCATGTCAAATCTACTAAGAACTTTATCAATATATGTCTTTCATGATAAATCATGTATACCACAAGAACGATCACGATAAATTTGTATACCCAACACAAAAGATGCATTCCCAAGATCTTTCATTTCAAATTTATTTGAAAGAAATTTCTTGGTTTCATGCAAAAAGCATATATCGCTACTTAATAGTAGAATATCATCATCATATAGCACTAGAATGATGAATTTACACTCACTTATTTTGTGATAAATGCATTGATCAATAATATTTTCTTTGAAATCAAAAGAAGTAATTACTTGATCAAATTTTTTATACCATTAACGGAAAGCTTGCTTTAAACCATAGATGGATTTTTTTAATTTGCATACCAGATGTTTTGAACCAGAAGATTGAAAATTTTATGGTTGCATCATATATATAGTTTCTTCAATATCATCATTGAGAAATGCAGTCTTTACATCCATTTGATGTAACTCTAAATTATAATGAGTTACTAGTGCCATAATGATTATAAAAGAGTCTTTTGAAGAAACTAGAGAGAAAATCTATTTATAATCAATGCCTTCCTTTTGAGTAAAACCTTTAGCAATTAGACGTGCATTATATCTTTCGATATTGCCTTTTGAATTCAATTTGATTTTTAAAATCCATTTACAACCAATAGGTTTTACTGATTTAGGCAATTCGACATGATCCCAAACATCATTGTCTTTCATTGATTTTATCTCATCTTCAGTAGCTTCTATCCATTTATGAGAGTTGACACTTTATTTGACTTGACTAAAAGAGATTAGATCACTTTACAATCCAATGTCAAACTCATGTTCTTGCAGATACACAACATAATCATCTAAAATTGCTGATCTCCCCTCCCTAGTGGATATTTTTAATGACGCTTCAATTTGAGGTTGTTGTGATTCCTCAATATGAGTGGGAGTTAACTCAAGAAAATTTTGATTATCTGTATTTATAATTTGAATAAGATCAAGTAAAATTATCTGATTATTTTCTATTGTAACTGTAGGAAGAGTAATAAATTGCTCTTCAAATATAAAATTTTTAGGTTTATTACTCCCATCATATTCAACTTTCTCAATAAATTTAGCATTGCCCTTCTCGAAAAAGGATTTTTTTTTAAAGTCATAAATTTAAAACCCTTTCTAAGTATCCAACAAAATAATAGCTAATAGTTCTTGAGTCTAACTTTCTTTCATTAGGCTTATATGGCCTAGCATTAACTGGACATCCCCAGACATGAAATTGTCTAACATTAGGCTTCTTCCCAATCCATAATTCATATGGGGTTTTAGCTATTGGTTTACTTGGAACTCGATTAAGTATGTAAACTACATTCTTTAAGGCTTCACCCCAAAGTGATTATGGTAAGGAAGAATGCTTTATCATACTTCTAACTATATCTATAAGGGTTCGATTTCGTCTCTCAGCTACACCATTTTGACTTGGAGTCTCTAGCATGATGTATTGAGGAATGATGTCACATTCTGCTAAATATTTGGTAAAAGGGCCTGGACATTGTTCACCTGATCCATCATATCTATTATAATATTCACCACCACGGTCAGATTTAATAACTTTTATTTTCTTTCGAAGTTGATTTTCAACTTCAGCCTTAAAAATTTTGAATACGTCCAATGATTGTGACTTCTCATAAATCAAGTATAAGTACTCATAACGAGAATAATCATCTATAAAAGTAATAAAATATTGTTGGCCATTCCAAGTAGCTATGGGGAATGGACTACAAATATCAGTATGAATTAATTTCAAGATGCTTAAACTCCTATTAGCACCAATTTTCTTGATATTTGTTTGTTTTCCCTTGATGCATTCTATACAGAGTTTATTATCAGAAAAATCAAGAGAATCATGAATATCTTCTCACACAAATCTTTCAATTCTTTATTTAAAAATATGTTCTAAATGCTTGTGTCATAATATATATGAATTCTCATCATTAATTTTCGCTTTGTACCAAAATTATTTGTATACAAGGTTTTATTAATTTGTGAAGTAGAAATGTCTAATATATATAGATTATCAACTAAAGAATCTGTACTAATAATATTTGAATACTAAAAGAGACTAAATTTTTTATTTTCAAATGAGCAAAAATAACCATATTTGTTTATACAAGAAATATAAATTAAATTTTATCTAAATGATGGTATATAAAAAGTCACATATAAATTCAAAATATAACAGATTTTTATATATATATATATATATATATATATATATATATATATATATATATATATATATATATATATATATATATACTTTATTGTCATTTCTCATATAGGTGAATCTTTCAGCATCAGTTGTCATTCGTCTCCTTAGACAATCATGTATAGTCACACTTATGTAAGTAGTTGCACCTGTATCTATCCACCAAGTGTAATTTGGTATTGAGGATAAATTAACTTCAAAACAAATAAAGTTGAGAAGTTTACTTTTTTTTATGAGCCAATTTGCATACTTGGGACAATTCTTCTTCACATGACCAGTCTTCTTGCAAAAGAAATAAGTAACAACATTATCTTGTTTTTGTTGCACCTTATGCTGTGAAATCCCTTTGTCTGTAGCTCCTTTGCCTTTATAAGTCCTATTTCTTTTAGTAACAATGTCATGAGAGGAAGTAGCTAAGTGAGCACTTTCTATTTTGTCATGTTTCAATCTCTCTTCTGCTTACACACATTGAGCAATGAGCTCATTAAGAGTCCATTTTTTTTCTTTTCAAGTATTATAACTTATCTTAAAATTATTAAATTATATAGGAAGAGAGATCAAAACTAAGTGCACAAGAATGTCATCAGACATCTCTAATTTTAGTGCTCTCAATTTAGTGACAAAATTAGACATCTCCATAATATACTTCTTTATATTTTCATTGTCTTTATACCGCATTGAAATGAGTTTACTAAGAATAGTATTTGCTTCAACCTTTTCAGAATTGACGAAATGGTTAGCTATTTGGCTTAGAAACTTTTTAACACATTCCTCTTTAGGCATTGCACCTCTTATGATTTTTGAAATGGAATGCTTCATGATCATAAGACTCATGCGATTAGAATGCTCCCACTTTTCAAAGTTAGCCCTTTGTTCAATAGTGCTTTTTGCAGTAAGGGCGTGAGGACGTTCAATTCGAATCGCATAGTCAAGATCCATACTCCCAAGAACTATGGTGATATGCACTTTCTATTTCTCAAAGTTATTGTCGTTAAGCACTAGAATGTTATTCAAATTGACAAATATAGAAGAAACATTAACTGAAAAGAATAAAAATACTCACAATTAACAATATTGTCATTTCCTTATGCATATATAATGTAAACTAAAATATCAACAAAATACATGCTTGAAATGAAATGTTTAATAAAATAGGCATATAAAAGATACCTAATATAATATTGCAATTTAGTCTTTTGATAGAAATGATAATTTGTAAATGATACTCTTAAAATTACAATCAATAAATATTGATAATAAATTATGCCAACGATATACCTATCTTTGAATTGATATATTATTTGCATGATTAATATAAATTTATCACATATTTATAACTGCATAAAATCTTGCACAAAATAAAAATCTTCCTTTGGGCTGATTATTTTTCGCATAGATTTAAATATAATTCTTAAGTAATATTTATATATTTTAAAATTAAATAAATTGATATAATAAAGATTATTTTGATGATATAATATTTCAATTTAAATTACTTTAAAATAATAACTATCAGTTGAAAAATAATTCAACTCAAATCACTAATTATAAAAGACAAATTTCTCATTGTATTTATAACAAAAAATAATCATTTATTTCTACTGGAATATAAAATATCAGACCAAAAAATCTAATCTGTGTAGTTAATATTATAAATAACACTTTAAAAATGGGCTTTATTTAGTTCACGTAATAAGACCCATGAAGTTATATTTTAATATCTCAATTATATATATATATATATATATATATATATATATATATATATATATATATATATATATATATATATATATATATATATATATATTTATATGATGCTACAGCAAAATATTTCATAAAATAAATTTGCATTAAACGCTATAGTTATATATATACCAATGAAGCATGAAAAAAAAAAAAACATTTCATATCACAACGTCATTAAATGCATAAAAACGTTTCATAAAATAAAATAATTATTTGCATTAAACGCTATAGTTATATATATACCACTGTAGCAGGAAAAAAAAAACATTTAGAAGTATGATTTCATAAGGATAAACTTAATTCATCTTCTCCAAAAATCACATATTACTATAATCAACTCGAAATTCTTCACCTTCTCAAACAATGATAATAATTCACAGTACTTATCTTTGATATGACTTTTCATATTCTACGAACCCATTAAAAATTTCTTCTTATTGTTATTTTAAAAATAATCAAAGATAAAACACATTTGAATCAAAATTATATGACTGAATATAAATTTTATTTTTTTAATCAAGATCAAAATGACAAGAATAAATATATCGATCATATAAAAATTAAAATTGTGATCAAAGTATAAAGCAAATTTTAGCTATATTATTTTTGTCAAAATCAACAATAAAAAAGTCATCTAAAGGAAATCGATACTTCATGCACATGACCAAATTATTTGCTAAAAAAATTTTAAATCTTGTACTTTGATCTAAAATTTTCAAATAATCAATACAAAAGATTAAGAAGAAAAATCATTTCTCAACGATTCAATATAATAATCGCTCTGATACCACTTATTATAACCATATGAAGATAGAATAAATTTATCTTTCTCAGATCTCATATCAAATCATCAAGAAGATTTAATCAGAAGCGTACGTGAATCCATAGAAGAGATATTATGAAAATTTTGGCCTTCCACTTCTAAAAGGGTGTTCTTAAGAGAGAGAGAGAGAGAGAGAGAGAGAGAGAGAGAGAGAGAGAGAGCATTATTTTCACTCAAAATAGGATGTGAGGAAAATGAGAACCAACCCTTTAGAATGTAGATCATGACCCTATTTATACTTGAGTGCATTTCATTTTATTTTAGCCCATCATTAAAATAAAATAAAATGTTCGATCTTTACACATGATAATTCCATATAAAATTAATAAGATGCCTCAAAAGCCTAAATATTATTAATCTTTATTTGATCACAAAATTAATAAGCTTAAAAAAATAAGATAGCACATAATGTATAATTAAATTCATATGTGAACTCACATTCAAAAATTTTCAACAGCTTTATGATGATCAAAAGAGAGTTTCAAAAATTAAGATTCTGATTCTAAGTGATGTTCACATATATCAATGATACATCCTCAGAAAATTAATCTGTTCAAGCACGAATCTCAAGGCATTTTCAAAAATGTTTCGATCTAATCACCAATTTCAAAGAAACTTACAAATAAAGACTGGCTCGATGAGACGAACATAGAACATCATAGTCTGATCCGAGCTCGAATCGACTCAGATCAACCTATCGGAGCATGAAAATGGATCTCCGCCAAATAGTCACCAAACGACATATTTATACGATCGAGCCAAGAATCAACCAATCCAAGATCACCACCATCATTAAGGCACGATCATCAAAATACACCGACAGGATCGACTGCCGTCCGATGGGAGTGGTTGGAGTTTTCCACGAATTTACAAGGCCTGCCACTCCCAAAAATCTATAAATAGAGCTTCATTCTCACCTTAGGGGGGAATCTGATTTGAAGACCAGAGAGCTCTGAGAACCACCAGTCGACCTCGACGCCGACGATCTATCACCACTGCCACCACTAAGAAGTTCGAAGATCGTGAGCTCGTTAGAGAGCCTGTGAGGACTAGAAAAGACTTGCCACTCCTTTCTCCTCGAAAATCAAGAGGTTGCTCCCGTAAGATCGTTCTCGCCGCTTTTGGGAAACTTCTCCTTGGGTTGGAGTTGACCGATATTGTATTTTCTACACTCAATATTGTTTCGCCTCAGAAACACCTTCTTCTCCGAACTAACGAGAAGCAAGGACCAGATCTTTGAACACATAGTGAAAGTTCTACGATCGGCAAGGCCGTGGTTTCCTTAACGGGTTTTCCACGATAACCCTCGTGTTCATATCCTCCGCTTGTGTGTTGATAATTTTGGGCTACGACGAAGATCTCGTATCTACCTAATAAAATTCTCTGACGCATCAGCTTACCCCAGGGATCAGCTTCCATTGCTATATCTCCAATATGGTTGGTAAACGGGTTTGCGCCCAACGCCTCCTCATTCTCGGATCAAGGATGCCAAGTCTCCAAGACGCTTACATAACAGACTTGTCTCGTGTGAGGGTCCGTGCCCTCTTTGGAAGATCGTTCAAAGGATGGAGGATTCCCAGAACGAAATTCTTCGACTCCTGCGAGAGGACCGACAAAACGTTCCAACACGCCTGGAAGAGCCACTGTTCGCGACGCCCTCAAAGATAATCCGATTTTCTTCCGAGAATGATTACACGAGAATGCCGGATCAACAAAAGAGAACCCTGGCATCACATCCAGATGTCGAACTTCTGATACCGCCGCTTCTACTCACCCACACGAATGACTCACCAGACGTGAAACTCCACGCCACCTTATACGCGATGAACTACGATGACGTGCAGAAGAGTTCAAACAATCAATGATCCATTCTCCCGCCGCCTCTTCCAAAACTCGTCCCCGCTCACTGAGATCATCTCGCAATACCCGACGACGATTCAAGCTTCCCAAAGATGGACCTTTACAATGGCACAACCGATCCGACGAGCATATAGATCACTTTCGAACGATCATGCATTCCCAAATGACTCGTTTGGTCGTATTCCCGACTCTCAAAGGACAAGCAGATTTGGTTCTATTCGCCGCTAAGGGGTCCGTCCATCATTTGGAGAGCTCGCCGATTTTTGTAACAGCCTGGCAACAAGAGAATCATCGTGGATTCATCACATCTCCTAAGTAATCGATGGAGAGTCCCTCAAAGAATACTTCCGAGGTTCTCCTCAAGCTCAGATACCGTGAGTAGATCCAACTTTTGAGGGCGTGCTTCTGAGGACTCGTGATACTTATTCATCATTAATGCGAGACACCCATTCTATGTCGACTGTCCAGAATAGAGGCACAAATCTCACGACGGCTATCGCTCATCTGCAGCTTTGAACCACCAAGCGAAAGAAGGTTCCCAAAGGTGATGTTCAAACATCTCAGAAAAAGAAGAGAGGCAGCAACCTCCCCAAAACCTCCTCAGCAGTGACCTCAGATGACTCAATCAGAGAGGAAATATACGGCTCTCAACACGTCATGCGCGAACATCCTACTGGCTATTCAGGAAGAGGATACAAGTGGTCGACCTTTAAAGCCTGGAATTTGAAATCAAGAGAAATTCTGCCACTTTCACCGCAGCCGAGGGCACACCACTGAAGAGTGCCACCCACTGAAGGAAGAAATCGAAAGACCCATTCAATAAGGATATCCACGTCAATTGGAAAAGAATCAATTGACTCATACAACATACCAACTGGGGCAACTCTAATCTCAAAAGATAAGCAAGTCGAACACCAACTAAAAAAGGAAAAGATCAATGGTCAACTCCAAGCTCATACAAATATTCGACATCTTCCATACGGTTAACGCCATCGGTAAACACTCGACAAATAACTCAGATAGGTCAAACGCCCCTTGGTGGACTTCCCGCGACCTCTTCCATACGGGTTAACGTCATCGAGTAAACACTCTGACAAACAACCTAGGATAGGTCAAAACGTCCTTGGTGGACTTCCCGCGACCTCTTCCATACGGGTTAACGCCATCGAGTAAACACTCTGACAAACAACCCAGGATAGGTCAAACGCCCTGGTGGACTTCGCGACCTCTTCCATACGCACGCCATCGAGCAAAAGCTCGACAAACAACCCGAGAAAGGTCAAAAGTCCTTGGTGGACTTCCCACGCCTCTTCCATACGTTGGCCGACGATAATATTCACCAATAACCTAGGAAAGGTCAAAACTTTGTACCCACTCCACACAGGTTAATGTCATCGGATAACACTCTGACAAACAACCTCGGATGGGTCAAAAATTCTCAGCGGATTCAATTATATCTCTAACATGCAAGTTAACGACATCAATTTCAACTGTTGAACCATCCATTGAAGTTTCAAGAAATCTTATTTCCTACAAGAAGGAGGAGGGACAGACCATCTCCGTCGGCCAATGCCGCCATGACCGACCACTCCACCACCACCGCCACGGTCACCACCACGCCGATTATTCCGCAACTATCGACATCGCCGCCACCGATAAATCTCCGGGTCATTTTCGCAACCTTCACGGCTTACCACTATCTTCGCTGCCATCTCGCGAGAATACCGACGCTGCCACCGCTGACTACTGCCGGTTGTCGCTATCACCATCCTCGGCCGCCAACCACTATTGCGGTCCTGCCGATGACTGCCGTCGGTCATTGCCACCATCCCTGGTCATCACATCGTTGCCGGTCATTCGCTATTACCGACCCACACTGCCGACTGTGACTTGGACTTCTCTCGACTCTTCCATACAGCACGCGCAGTAACACGACAACAACTCGATAGATCAAAATCTCGGATTCAATTCAACCTCTTCCACAAAGTTAACGCTCGTCATTATGACAAACAACCTCGGATAGGTCAAAATCCTCAACGATTCAATTCAACCTCTTCCATAGTTAACGCCATCGTAACACTCGACAAACAACCGGATGGGTCAAAGATCCTCAGGAATTCAACCTCTTCCATACAGTTAACGCCATCGGGTAATACCCTGACAAACAACCTCGGATAGGTCAAAAATTCTTAGCGGATTCAATTCAACCTCTTCCATTGCGCCATCGGTAACACTCGACAAACAACCTCGGATAGGTCAAAATCCTCAACGGATTCAATTGACCTCTATATAGTTAATGTCATCCAACACTCGACAAACAACCTCGATGGGTCAAAATCCGTATTCAATTCAACCTCTTCCACGTTAACGCCATCAAGTCACACGACAAACAACCTGATAGGTCAAAAATCCTCAACGATTCACCTCTTTATATTAACGCCATCGTAACACGAAAACAACTCGGATGGTCAAAATCCTTAGCGGATTCAATTCAACCTCTTCCACACGTCGCTACGTCATACACTCGATAAACAACTCGGATATCAAAGATCTCTGCCGCCAACCATTAGCCGACCGCATACACCGCTATCGCCATCGCCATCAATATCGCTGACAATCGCTGTCACACCATCGTGCTGGGTCATCTCCGCACTACGATCGGTTAATGCTGCTGCTGATTCGCTGGCGCTAACTATCGTCGCCATCATTGCTGCTACTTACTACTGACCGCCGGTACTACGACCGCTGGTCACGTTTACATAGGGCAATCTTCACGGTCACCATCGTTGCCGGTTATCTCGCTGATTACGACGCCGCAATGGTTGATCGCACGCTGAGCCGACTACCTGCTGCCGCAACTATGTTGCTGCCATCATGGCTGACTTCGTCGACTACTGACGCCGGTTATTACCGCCGGTCATAGCAACCATTGCCGGCGGACACCATCGGCATTATCCGCAACTACGAGCCAGCTGGCTGGTTGACTACGCCGCATTCGCGTCCACCCATCGGCCGACTACCATCGCGGCTCCGCCGACCATCACCAACTCGACGATCGAGATAAAATTATTCGAGAAGAGTGCCAAACTCCCACTGGGAGGCTATGCACTCAGCTTGGTGGAGATGAGGTGGTAGAGGTTGATCCAAGAAGAGTGCCCAAACTCCCACCGTGGGATGCACTCTAGCTTGGAGATGAGGTGAAAGAGGTTGATCCAAGAAGAGTGCCCAAACTCTCACCTGGGGAGGGCTATGCACTAGCTTGGTGGAGATGAGGAAAGAGGTTGATCCAAGAAGAGTGCCCAAACTCCCACCGGGGAGGGCTAGACTCTGCTCGGGGTAGAGGTGGATCCAAAAGAGTGCCCAACTCCCACTGGGAGGGCTATGCACTCCTCGGGTGAGGTGGATCCAAAAAGAGTGCCCAAACTCCCACCGGGAGGGGCTATGCACTCTAAGAGGAGAGGAGATGAGAAAAGTGTGCCTTTCCCTCTTACCTGGGGTTTTATAGACCCTTCTAGAGGCAAAAGGGTAAAACCGCCTAAAACCGGAACCTCAAACCGCAAAGCAGTCTCTAGGCCCGCATACAAGGCCAATACAGATCGGCCACACATAAGGCTACCATACATACTACAGTACCAAGCGGCCGCGAATCACGGCCCACGTCGACCGCTGCCATGGGTTGAACTGCGCTCATGACCGCCGCCGGGCCGAAACTGGCCGTACGGTTCGACGGGTTCATGCCGAACCGCTGGCCGCTTTCGCTTCATGACTCTGCCCAGATTCGCCCGCCATGATCATCGGCTCGACCGGCCCCGCTCTGCGGCGACCCGATCTTCCGAGGATCTGCCGCTGATGAATCACGACTCGATCCGCCCGTTTCACTGCTTTCTGCTGAATTCAGAGCCCATCATAATGGCCGCAATCAAGGCTCACATTACATCATAGCTGCTGAAGGCCATGCTGGGCCTCAGCAGCTTACTATCCTACCGCCATCGCCAAGGAGCTCATGGCTCTCACGATGGATGGATCCAGAACCTCAAATCTCGCACTACAAGATACCTACACGCATTTGCGCCCTGCAGTAGTCATAATCTTGGGCTCCATGAAGATCTGTTTCTCTCAAAATGCGTTGATGGACTCTCAAATTTCATTGAAGAATTTGCTATTTTTAAGATATGACATATTTTTGGATGAGATAATGTCACCCAAAATAGAATCGACATCCTCTAAAATTAATCTCATCAATCTCTCTCAAGGCATTTTAGAAATGTTTGATCTAATCACCGATTTCAAAGAACTTACAACCGAATCTCGATGAGACGAACATAAGAATACATCAGCATCCGATCCGCTCGAATCGACTCGATCAACCTATCGGAGCATGAAAATGGATCCCGATCCGCCAAATGGTCACCAAACCGACATATTTATAGATCGAGGCCGTCAAGATGAATCCAACTAAGATCACCTAATTCGACATCATTAAGGCACCTAGATCATCAAAATACACCGTCTGATCGAGGGGATCGCCGTCCGAGGAGTTGGAGTTTTCCACGAATTTACAAGTACCACTCCCAAAATCTATAAATAGAGCTTCATTCTCATCTTAGAGGACCAATCGATTGAAGACCGAGAACCACCGCCGACCTCGACGAATGACCTATCACCGCATCATCACCACTAAGAAGGTCAAGATCGTGAGCTCGCCCTTAGAGATCGCTTGAGGACTAGAAAAGACCAGCCGCTTTTCTCCTCAAGATCAAGAGGTTCCCGTAAGATCGCGCCGCTTTTGGGAAACTCCCTTGGGTTGAGTTGACCGATTGTATTTTTCTACACTCGGAATATTATTTTCGCCCCTGAACACCTTCTTCTCCGAACTAACGAGAAGCAAGGACCAGATCTTTGAACACATAGTGAAAATTTTACGCAAGGCCCTCGTGGTTTTTCCAACGGGTTTTCCATTATAACCCTGTTCATATCCCCTGCTTGTGTGTTGGATAATTTTTGGGCTACGACGAAGATCTCGTATCTACCGGAATAAAATTCTCTAGCACGCAACAATCAAAATTCTCAGTTCAACTAGGAGATTTTTTAATAACATCAAGAATCATGTAGTATGTATATAAATTCTCCTAAAATTAATAATGATTTATCTCAAAATTTTTAATTTTATTTATAGTTAAATTATATATATATACATAATTAGATAATTTGAGACTTATTTTGACTAATAATTCTATTAAATATAAAATCCATTATCCATTATCAATCACTGTGTATACTCTTGATTGATCGATCTCCTCATTTATGAGAAGAATATTCAAGTTAATCACCCACCATCACATCGCATTCAACATTCCTTATCAAACATCTTTTGCCACATATCAATTACCATGCTCAATGCCCATCTAATTCACATCCTCCTAGTAGCACAATCTCTACTCCTATATAGAAGACAATAACCAATTAGGCCTCATTTGATTCCTTATTTTCAGTATATTGCGTTCTTCAAAACATCGTTAATAAATTTTAAAATTCGTTTGAATTTTCTATATTTTTTTACAAAACGTCAATTTCCTCTCTTTGTGAAACGACATTTACATATACCATTTTAAATTAGCTTTTTTTAAATCTACTTTAAAACAATCTTTTTTAAATTTAAAAGCTCAACCAAACGAGCCTTTAGTCACCCACCATCAACTAATCTTTGATACTCCCTATTAGTCATTATCTAATACTCCCTAATGATCAATTTTTGATATACTTGAGCCACTTATGTCAATTATATGTCTTTCATGTGCTGTTTGGTTGCCCGCATTTAGAATGCACTGCATTCTAAATATATGCTTTTGAACATTTTAAGCATTTGGTTGCAAGTAAAGAGAAAATGTAATGATTTCAAATACTTAATTATTTTATGATTCAACCATCGATTTGACCCAAATACTAATGTAAAGATCGCATTTGCCAACGCCAGGCCGATCAAAACCTTCAGCTTTATTTATATTATATTTTGTCAACCAAAAAAAAAGAAAGTCAGAATAGAAAGTTTCAACCAAACAACAATAAAGTAATCCTTTTATCCAATTCTTTTACGATTTTTTTTACATGATTTCAAATAAAAGAACCAATAGCCTCAAGTGTTGTAGTACTATTTTTCTTATTTTAAGATAATTAATACTTCTATCATCCACTATTAGGTGACTTTCTATATTTCTCATCAACCATCATTTAATGAGTGCCAGATGTCTAATATTCATGAACTATTACTATTTGTTGTTCAACTCTCACTTTTGTTATACTGTTGCGACTAGGGCAAAAAAGGACTAAATGAAAACTAATCTAAGTAGAAATTTTATCGATTATATTTTACTTAAATATGAATTAATTTAATTTTTAAATTAGCTTGATGCAATTAATTTGATTTAAGTTAGATTTAGAGCACTTTTAAACATTAAAAAAACAAAAATAAAAAAAATACAAGAAAAATTGAACTTATTATTGCACATATGATTTACCATCAAATTTAAATAAAAGGGATTATCATAGTGTTTTTTTTATTTTTTGAAGTCTCTTTTTTATCATTAATGTATGCAATGACAATTTAAATTAATTAAACTCAAAATGAGAAATTTATTTAACCTTTCCTAACTAATTTAAATCATTATTTTTCTAAGTTTATGCCTAAAACTAAACGCCAAACCAATCAATGTAGTGCTTGGCTCTTATTAAATAATAAATATGCTTATAATATAATTTTGTTTAAATCTACATCATTATATTCAAATCATTAAGATTTAAACATTCAAAAACTTAGGAATCTATTAAACGACCGACTATTTTTATATTCATAAACTTTCTAAATAATTTGTTGAGAAATATACACGAGTTATATTAATTAAAGCTTATTAGGCTTACAAAATAAAATAAAATAAATACTATTATTAATATGTAAGTTTTAATTGAGTCTTAATTTGACTTTTTAACTAGTTTTATCATAAATTTTAAATGATATTATTTATTTATGAATATAAATAAATTAAATGATAAATTATTCTAGTTTATTTATTTAGTAATTGAATATTTATAAAATTATTTAAACTTAGGGACTGTTTGGTTCCGTGTAGGGGCTGTTTGGTTCCGTATAATTAGCGTGTAATGTAATCTAAATAGCGTTCCATATTTGATATGCGGTAATTTAATTACCGTGTAAAATTTTACGACATTTCAAATTTCTTTTCCAGCTTATTTTCCGTGTAAATGGAATACCCCAAAATCGAGCGAATTCAGAAGTCATGATTAACGACCGCGCGTAGAACTCCTCGTCTCCCGGTATAATCGTTCGCTTTCGCATACCGTCCGCCAGTGTGAGAGAACAGAGCCGCAAACCTTATAACGGGGGAGGTGAGATCGCCTCGACATTGCTCAACAATTAGCAGAACCTTCAGTCGCAGGTACATCCCTTTTCCTCCCTTTTTCCACTTCCTTCAATCGCAGGTATATCTGGAGTTGATTGAGAGCCGCAAACCTTATTTGTTTCTCATTCTCCTTCTCCGTGTAAATGGAATATTATCAGAAGGAAGGTGAATACCGGAGAGAGGTACAGCCATCGAAGAGGTTTTGCGGCGGCTATTTGCGGAGGTCTCTGGTCTCCAAGGCCTTGCCTTCGACTCTCTTACACAACTCGGCAACATTATTCCTCTCTCTGTCTCCCACTCCCGATCGACTTCGTTGCTCGCACGGTGCCGACCGATCTTCTCACTCTCTCTCAGTCTCGCTCTCTGTTTCTCACCCCGTCTCTCTCGTCCTCGGTCGCTCTCTCGTGCTGTAAATGAATTTTTTTTCCATGTTACAAATAACATAATAATTCAGTTCATATTTCTGAGATTTAGTTCCTCTATCTGTTGAAGCTCCATTTACTGCATTTGTATCCTTGATATGCAGATTAAGTTTGAACCAAACAACTGTACATTCTGAACTTCATTATTCATTAGACTATCTTTCCACTTACTAATGTGAGAGAAAAGTCTCCTACTTATGGGATCATTAAACATTTCACATAAAAATTAAAGTGCTAGAACAAAAAATCTCATATAATCACTTATGTAAAAATATATATATATTAAGATGACTGTGTGATATTTAGAGTATCATTTATTAAATATGAGATATCAAGAAAAAAAATACTTGTCAAGTTATATAAATATAGCAAAGGGTATAAAAAATTAACATTAAAAGATTATGAAAAATAAATCTAAGATAATACCTGACAGGTCCTCTACTGCATCCCATGTGAAGGTTGAAAAAGCACATATTTAGATTCTTTCTTTTTGATCAGTTCATAATTTTTCCTCACTTATAGTGACTTTAAGAATGCCAGCTCTAGCTCTAAAGATCCTCGGCACTATAAACTGGGACATGGCTTCTGCTAAAGATATCCTTCACTTCCTTCAGCATATTAACAAGCTCATGTTTTTTCAAATCAAGTGAGAATAGTTTATATAGTATGGAATGTGGTTGTTTGGAGGAATTCTATCTGAGAGATTTGTTATTTTTGTCCGTTGTACTGAAGGAGAAGAAATAGGAGTGAGCTTCAGATGTTTCAGCTTGTTTAGCAGCTGCAGTTATTTGGTTTAGTCTGAAAAGAAGTGATGATAAAAAGTAGAAATTTTTTTATCTGGTGATGGGTTTGGGAGGCGTTCTTGTTAGAGAAATGTTCTTCAAGAATCGAAATTCCGATGGATCTCGTGATGTTCATATATGTTGGTCTGCTCAGATCACTACTTCCTTCTATCATATATTGGATGCTCTTTGACTCACTTGGTGCTGTTATCTCTACAAAATCGTTTTTTTTTATAAATTATTTTTAATGATTTAGTAGAATAGATTCCATTTACAGGTATATTTTGAGATTTTGATGCTTGCCATGTGAATTCTTTTCTTCATATGTCACTAGACAGTGTTGTTGTTGTTGCTCTTCTTCTTCTTCTTCTTCTTAGAACAATTGTTTAGGATTTACAATGATATCATAAAAGCTTGTAATAATTCCTTCCTTTGGGTTATTACTTTAATATCAGGTTTAGAATCTTATGCACTCTAAGTTTTAAAATATTTTTTATATAGGTTTTCTTACACCAATAAAGTGAAAGGAGGAGGAATAGAGATGAGAAGAAAGGAAGAACTTCTCTTCATAAAGAAAAGAAGAGAAGAAGCATCTTCAACTCTTTATTCTCCACATTTAGTTCTCATCAATAGGCAGTTTTATTCTTTCTTAGTAGTTAAAAATACAAATAAAGTGGCATATCTTTTTTTTATTAATATGAAGTATAATCTTATCATGTATCTCTCTTGAAGTATTGTAAGTATTTGATCTTTGCAGGGATGTAAGTGAATATCACTATGCCTTATAAACTCATGTATGAGTTTTTAATCTTTGGTATAATCATTCTTATATCTTCGTTTAATTTTTTTTCTTTAAGTTTTATCATTATCCTAACATTTATGAGTACCTTATTTTCAGTTTAAGATTCTGCATCAGAATGCTCAACCGTTTGAGCAGCAATGATAGAACCTGCAAGCTCCCAAATATCAGCCTCTACTCCTGCATGGCCCAAAGAATGATCATTAGCTTTAATTCAGCTACTTCATTTAATGCATCCTACCTCTCCATTCATTAAGCATTCATGTTGAGTGCTGGGTATGGTTTAGTTCTACTTTAAACATTTCTTTCTACACAAGTCGATGTGTTGCCTTTAACCAAGTGTTCCCATTACTCCCGCTATTCTTTTCACTTTAACTTTCTCCTCCATTTATTTGTCTCTTCTACCTTTTACTGTCCCAGCTCAAACCACCGAACTCCTACTTTTACTACACAAGCCCTATTCTTACCACCTCTTTAACTAACTCTGCAACAAGTTAACTAAATATTTTCATCCTTCCAAGTAAAAAGAATATATCTATCATAACATTCATGTTTCTGAACCAACAAAAGATTTAAGCACTCTAAGTTTTAAAATATTTTTTATATAGGTTTTCTAACACCGATTTACTTCAACCAAGTGTTCGACCCATTTCATCCATCGATTATGTATTTTTCGCTTTTATCGATGTAGAAATCACAGGTTTTTTCTTGCTCTTCCAAATTATGAGATTTTCTGTGATGAATGTACAATGCCCTGAAGTGGACCTTTCTTCTGTTGGTTGTCCAACAAAGTTGCATTCGTATATCCTTCAATTTATAGGATGTCATTGCTTTTGTATAAAATTTTTTTAGGCAAAATTTAAGATATTTGATCATTTTATAAGTGGCTTGAAGATGCGACTCTTTGAGTTTATACATAACTTTGCTAACTTATTGTGAATGCGGTGTTAGGATGAATGTAATATAAGTAGATTAGTTTTCCCGTTAACTTTTGATATTGTCCCATATCTAGTAGTTCTTTCTTCATTAAGGACCAATTTTATCTTAGTTGAGGAGTATGACTAGTAACTCTATCTTGATTTTACATAGTAGATCCATAACATATTTTTTGATGGGAGAGAAATATCTGTTTTTCGATTGAACCAAATCTATGCAAAATGTGGTTAATTTACTATTTTAACCATTGTTCATCAATGCTATATCCATATACAAAAAAAAAAATGATATTACTTTTAAAAATTTTTTTTTTTTATAATTCTATCTTTTTCTCGACTAATTTGATGGCTTTGATATGCTCCTAAACTCTTTTTTATTATTTTCTGAGTATCAGCTTATTGGATCTTATTTGTAAAAAACAATGGCCACATCAAGAGGGAAGTATGGTCATCGATTATTTATGACTACTCAACCGATGTCAGATCAATGGAAATCAACTTTTTCATCATTCATGCATGCATAATCAATCACTATATATATATATTATTGGACACACTAAAGAGAAATCAACAAAGAATTAATCCTGAGCGAAATATTCAGCGTGCGACATACCTTTCTAGATTATACCCTCCAAGAGCTAAAAAAACTAAAAGAAAGTGTCTGGAATACAAAACCGAATGGATTCCGCTTTTACAAATCATGTGTGAGTATATTGAAAATATAAGCCAAGGCTTCAAAGATATCACAAATGTTTCTTATAAATTGAAAACAAATTTGAATTGATCACAATGTAAAAAATCGGATCATCAAAGAGGAATATGGAATCACATCCGTGAGAAAAAAATCGGGTAAAATAAAAAATGATATTGATGGGACAAGAGGAATACATATCACATATTTGTATTTTTTGTAATACATTTAATTTTTTAATAAATTTTTGTTAACTTTTTTTTAACTTCTTGCATTATAGGCTTTTCCAAAAGATGCTAGCTTTTTTAAATATTCCAATTGTATGTTATAATGAATTGGAGAAAGTTTGTGGGCCATGCCACGAGAATGGGCAAAAGGTGAAATCGAAAGTTCATTCAACATATAAGTTTAGATGATGAAGCCCCAGTTTGTCGATCATACAGATGCATCCCAACCCATGTCCATCTAACAACACAAACTCTTCAGAGAAGACAAAGAGAGGACCCTCATCTTCAAAAGGACTAAATAAACACAAGAAGACTAAAAGAATGAAAGTGATTAAACTGTGATTATATGAGGGATAAGTGTAAATCACGCAAATGCAATACGAGTTCAAAAGAGATTTTAGAGACAAATGTTCAATTAATGATGCTTTCTAAGTATTTCTGATTTTCTACCGAGATTGACACAATTTAAAAAATTATCAAATAATCCTAATGATTGATCCTTCCTTTCAAGGCCAAAAAAAAGCTATGGATGCGCAAGGAGTTAGGAAGATGATTTTGTGTTTTGTGTTTATGTTATTTTCGCTTAAATCTTTTTTGTTTACAACTATGACGATACTTTATCCGAACTTAAATTTCTTTTTTTGTTGAATATGGACCTAACTGATAGTTTATGATGTTTGAATGTAATGCACTATGATATTTTGTTGAATATTTCAAAACTTTGTATGTATGTTTTTAATTTTTCCTGTTCATCCAACTTTAAGATGCAGCTTAGCATTCAAATATAAGAATACATTGGCTTACATACATTCTAAATCTCCTTTTCTTCGCATGTTGTACAAACAAGATCTTCCTCTACAGAATGTTGTAACACTAACAAGAGGATAAATAGCAACCTTCAAACTTGGTTGTTTTAGATTGCTCTCCTATTCATTTGAAACTAAATGAAATGAAGGAAGGTGCTGTAAAGATTAGTATTTGGAAATATCCGATATGCTTTTAAGTTCTATTTCTTGCTATTTAATTAAATTTACAGCTTTTATTTACATTAGTATTCTTCTATATGAACATTTATTGATTAGAATCATGCATATCAGAGCTTGCTATGTAACTAAATGAAGGAAGGAGTGCTGTAAAGATTATTTCATTGGCTCTTGTTCTCTTCAGGTATGGTGGCTTTAGTAGATGAATGGGACTTGTATGGGATATATCACAAAAATATTTATTTGTTTTGGACGTGCTCTTACAAATTGTACGCACATTGGTGGGCAATGCATGTGTTCAAGTGTGCTCTATTGATCTCGCAGTCATGGTTTTGTATGGTGCCTTTTGTATTAGGTGTCTTTCTGTGCATAAGATAAGCTTTCTTTGCTGCTAACATATTTCTATTCAGACTTGTGTTTATCTTTCACATGTTCAAATCACTGCGCGTCAAACTTTCTCTTACAATCAAGTACTACGGTGAATCTCACTTAAAAAATAACTGCTTGTTTGTAACTGTTTTCTGCAGTTGTTCCAGGACTGTGTTCGTGATTATAAAAAATTTATATCTTTTGTGATATATCCCATTAATTACTCTCTTTTATCATGTTTAGCAATCAGGGCACATCTTACACATGACTTTAGTTTTAGTTCTCTCTCTTGTTCATTACAAGAAGACTTCAGAAAAAAAGTAATTTTTTTTTAATTTTTTTGTATGTAAAGTAAATACTGAGTTATTTAAGGAGGAATAGGGCTGGATTATTCTCGCTTCGCTGAATGATATTTACTGGAGATATTCATGGTATACATGCGGAAATCATTCAAGGATTCGCTCAAAGTTCTGTCGACATTCAAAGAAAAACACTTCCAAGAATTGTGACCCATTCTTCTCTAATTCCTTTTTTTTTAAATATTTTTGCCTTCCATCTACGCTTTGTGCTTTCCGGGGTTCTATTTTGCAGAATGCGCAATTAAATTGCAGATAATTTCATGTTTCATGTACTTATTGATACTTTTTTTTATAGCTTCATGATAGTTTGTGATCATGCAAAGTTTAATATTTGCCTGAAATTTTGAAAGGTATTTGAGTGAATCTGTTCTCATTCTCTTTATGTTTTGGTATGTGATTTTGGTGGTTGATTAGGTTTTAAAAATAAATCAGATGTTCTCTTGGACTTCGATTTTGTTGTTGTTCTAGATTCTCGATGGGATTTTTTATTATTGAACTGCTGAGGCATAGAGCCTGACAAGCTATGGTTGTTGTACCACACCGTAAAATACTCGGATGTGATTTGCTCATGTGACGCTTTTGGATGTTAATTATTACTTTTTTCTTGGTATTTTTTTGTTCTTGCAATTCGGATAAGCTCTTTTCTATTTATTGTTGAAGAGAATTTGTTTGAAATCTTTCTCCTGATTTTTAAGAGAAAAATTTTGAGTTTTGAATTGAGAGCTTGCGATATATATATATGTTAAAATCTCGATGTGTTCTCTCTCTTTTTTTGGAATGCAAGGAAACCACACCTTGCGGTTTGATAAGGACTTGAAATTTTAAGGACTCCTAGTTCTACCACCAGCTTACTTCTACCACAACCACTTAACCATAGCATGCCAAATGACATTCAAAATTCAATTCCGGAGATTGAAGAGTTTTTCACGGACCGAGCGTCTTCAATGAGAAAATTGTGAAGTATAGATTGATTCCTTAATCATTTATCCCATTGTTTGTACCATGTTTTACAACTCACAAAGAGTAATTGATGTTTACAATTTACAAATATGTTACAAAATATGTTGGAAGGTTATTAATCATGAGAACTTATCAATGAAGCTCTGCCTTAAACATTCAACCTGTTAGCCCATCTCGTAACATAGTCGGTGCTTAATTCGGTTTTTTGTAGGTACAATTTTGATCTGAATGATTTTCCTCTTCCTATCGATATGAATGGGTGAAGTTGTTTTCTTTTAATAAAATTTGATAATCTCTTTTTGAGTTTTCATTTAAGAATTTTTTTTTTTTTGCTTATTTATATGTAGTTATCTTTCTTTCATATGACATTTACAGTGAATCCTTTTCCCATTTGTTCTTAATTGTTTCATTACTACTACTAATCTGTTTTACTTGTTTTCCATTTACCTTTCTGAAGTTTTCCTTTTGAGTTGTGTATTTATCCTAAGCAACTACAATTGCTTTTTTATACAGAAATTTTTGTGAATTTGAGTTCATAATAATTTTTCAAATGAGTTCATTATTCATTTTTTACTTTGATTTTTGTCATACTTTGCAGAGATATATGTATTCTTTCTTCTCATCAGAATTTGAGAATTTAATATTCTAAAAAAGATTATGTAATTTTAATATATATACTTATGAAAGCAAAATAAAAAAATATTTTAAAATAAATAGATATCATTAAAATAAATTTATTTATCAGCTTATATAGAGTATATCATTTTTTCTACTTTAAAATAAATATATTATAATCTTTTTTTTAACTAAGTAGTAAATTTTTATTTATAAAATATTTATATTTTAATATATAATTAATTTATTAATTTAATATTTCAATGAAAAAAAATTCACTAATTTTTAAATATACAAGAGATTCACAATACGCGATTTACTTTACTTTACATATGCTCAACCAAATAGAAAATATAGTTTTTATGTATTTACTTTAAATACAACTAAACAACTGTAAAATATTCAGAATTTATTGTATTCACTTTATACTATATTTTCTTTTACATTACATTCTAAATACAGTCAACCAAATAGCTCTTTAGTTAATTAAGTGATAATTAATGAGCGTTAATTAAGTACAATCATTAGTTAGTACAATCATTAGTTTGTACACTCGATTCCTTTGCAGCCCTATTTATATGACGGGTAAAAAATTAAATATATGTATATATATCTGGCTTTTCGACTACTAGAAGGACGAGCTCTCCCTCTTGTCAGCTACCTGTCCTGATTTTGGAGAAGGGCGGCATGGCTTTCCAATTCTACGCCATTTCATCCCACAGCTCATCTTCCCTCCCAAGAATCAAGAAAAGCTCGAAAGAAAACGCCGCAGCTCTTCCTACTCTGCTCTATATTAGCAGCCGGCGAACTATCCGGTCGGTGGTACGATCAGGCGCCGATTCATCGAATAGCAGCGGCCGATGGGAGGAGTTCTTGAAGCAGCTTCCCACTCCAACCCCTTGCCTCAGTGACGTCCTTTGGCCCTCGGCAGGTTCCGTGCTCTTCTCCCCCAACAATTCCTGAATTAGATGCCTTATAACCATAGGTTCACTGAGATTTGATTTTTTTCTGACCAGGGGCGTTTGCGGCCATGGCGTTGCTCGGGAGGCTCGATCAATTCGTGGCTCACAATGGGATTTCATTGACAATTGCCCCTATCGGTGCCGTATGCGCCGTGCTCTTCGCGGCTCCAAGCTCTCCCGCCGCCCAGGTTTGAATGGTCCATAATGCCCTATCTCCTGCTTTCAATCACAATTCTGTTACATTTTATTGAAATTGGTTCTTGATTTCCTGAAATTATGTCTATGATGTAGAATACTGCACCACTCACTTGCAGAGTTAGGAATGGACTATTTTAAAAACACAATATATAATATTTATCTAAGTAAAATTCAACGATATACATGCCTCTCATATCCCGTCTTAAATCTTCTCTTAATAACAGTATGGATGGCGCCACAAGAGAAAGGAGGGCAGTTTTTTAATTATGCGGTATTTTAATTTTGGAGGATTTACATACATACCACATAATTTTTATATATTTACAAATCTAACACCTAATCTTCAATTTATATATATATATATATATATATATATATATATATATATATATATATATAACATCCTAATCTTTAATATCACATCAAAAATATCATCATCACTCATTTTTAAGAGTCAAATATACCGTTTTAAGCATAGGAGAGTGTTTGATAAGTAAATATTTAATTTTAAGTGTTAGATATATAAATACATAAGAATTGTGTGGTATGTATGTAATTATGTAAATATTCCTTTAATTTTTAAATTTTAATTCTTGGCCTTCATGCATCCTTATTCCGATGAAATGATACACGTTTTGTTATATTTTATGCTGTCTAATTTTATTTTATAATAGTGTTGAACTAAGAGCAAATATGATGAATTATTAAATAATTACAAAATAAATTTCAAAAGAAAACTGAATACTAAAATTTAAATTGTAATAAGCTTACCTCCACATGAGAGGAGAAAGGATCAGATCTACTGATAAAGCAGCTATAATTTTGATGTAAACTCTTCTCAAAATCAGATTACATCTTTGTTTAACAAAGAAAGAGTAATTGAATATAGCGTTTTTGGGACAATTTACGAGACTCCATAGCTCTGTTATCTCCATCAGAAATTGCACAACTTCTTTAGATGACTTTAGAAATAAACTATGCAAGTTTTTGCAGATGAGGGTGCGGGCTTATGTTGATTTGATGACCCATTTATTTTATTAGTGTCACTTTGAAGTGCTTCAAAAAATAGGAACCTTAAAATAAGCTATAAACCTTGATTGAAACATTCAGGAGGTACAAAGAAATCTTTTTCCATCAGAAGTTTCAAAAATCTGTAGCAGACATTTAGAATTAAGCAAAACAACTGTTTTAAATCGTTGCAGTGGTTGAATTGTGTAGTCAACAGCTTACTTCATATCGCCAACAACAGCAACAACAACAAGCTTTTATCCCACTAAGTGAGGTCGATTACATGATTTGATCACTAATAAAGTAAGGTCATTTTTATACTTCCTAACTATGTCTTTTTAGGTACACCTCTTCCTTTCTTAACGTTGGTCAAATCTAATACATATAATTGCCTGATTGGGTCATCGGATGTCCAACATTTTATGTGATCAAATCATCTAATGCCACTCTGTCTAATCTCATCTGCCCTGCAGCAACTCCAACCTTTTCATGTATATAATTGTTTCGCATTGTCTCTAAATGTAAAGCCACTCATCCACCGAGCATCCTCATTTCTATAACAATTAACTTAAATTTATGCTTCTCTTTTATTGACCAACATTCTGAGCCATAAAGCATTGCAAGTCTCACCACCATCTTATTCAAAAATGAATGTCTGATTTAAGCTGTTTAGAACCCTTTAGCAAGGTAAACTGAATCCTGAATTAGAATTTTATGCAGAAATACAACATGTTTGTGGCTCAAATTGGTTGTGCAGCAATTGGGGTAATGGCTTTGTCCGTATTTGGCCCAGGCTGGTTAGCGAGGGCCACTGCCCTCGCGGCATCTATAGCATTCATGACTGTAACTGGCTCCATTCATCCTCCAGGTACATCTCTCATAGCTTTAAATAACACTTTAAAATGTTTAACTGTTGCATGCATGCTTGTAAATGTGGGTACTTATACTGGATTTAGCGATTGTTTTATCAATTTGGTTAGAGTTGATAAGTTCTGTTGGCTTCCTCCAATATTAACCAATGTCTCTGCACATCAATCAGCTTTTCTGTTAAGGTATTGATTGGAACAGATAATAGTAAGTAGTTATGGGGAAGCTTGCTGGTACAATTAGGTTTATATTCTGGTGAATATGGCCAGGAAGTATTATACGCCATGGTTTCTCAGTCATATATATATATATATATATATATTTATAAAAGAAAATGCTTAAAAATTTTCAATTTAGGTAGAAATATCAATCATTGATGGGTCTCAGATTCTGTATATGACAAATATCAATCATTGGTGGGTCAGACTTGCGTCATTCCAAACTTGTAGTTAGTCTAATGAGAAGCTCAGAGGCCAGCGTTGGGTTGTATAAGTCTTCCGCTCTTTAGTTTTAGGAATAATATTTCAAATCAGAACAACAACAACAACAACAACAACAAGCCTTAATCCCACTAGGTGGGGTCGGCTACATGAATCCTTCGTCTCCATTGTGTCCTATTATGTGTCAAATTCCCATCTAATTCAAGATCTTAAGATCATTTTTTATACATCTTAACCAAGTCTTTTAGGTCTACCTCGACCTTTCTTAACATAAGCAAATCTAATGATCTACTCTCCTAATCCATCGGACGGCCGACGATTTATGGCCAAACCATCTAAGGCGAATTAATCTTATCTACCATTGGAGCTACTCCAACTTTTTTCCAACATACTCATTTTGCATTCTATCTCTCAAAGTAAAGCCACTCATCCACCTAAGCATCCTCATCTCAGCAACACTTAACTTAGTCTTATGCTTCTCTTTTATTGACCAACATTCTGCACCATAAGTCATTGCAGGTCTTACCACCATCTTATAAAATTTTAAGTTTTAAGCAAACTTTTCTATCACAATAGCCGATGCATTTCTCCACTTCAACCATCCAACTTGAATTCTACTAATAACATCTCCATCTATTTCACCATCATTTTGAACAATAGAGCCTAAATATCTGAATCGCTCACTCTTATTAATAACTTGATCACCTAAAGTCACAACACTATCACTAAAACTTCTACAACTAAAATTACACTTCATATATTCAAATCAGAACATTAAAAATAAAATAAAATATAAACAAAAAACATAAAACAAAAAATAAAAATGATCCCAAACAACCTCAAAAAATTAGGATTTCCATAGTAGTAGAAAGTAGAATTTTCTCTTTAACAAATCTCTGAGGCTTTCATCTAATTTTTTGTTGGTGATTGTGCTTTTATATGAAATTGCTATTCATTCTTTGTGAAGTATGGAATCAGTGTGTTGTATGTAGTGTGCTGAACTTGAAAAATAATAAGACCGTTGGACTCTACATGGTAAGCAATAACTAAATCAATACAACTATTCTCCCAACGGTTCATGCAAACTGCAGTGATACAAACAAAGCATCAATAGTTTTCCTCCAGTTTTCTGTATTTTTTTTTCTTGGAAATTTACATACATTGTACACAATTTTTATGCATTTACATATCTAATACATAAAGTTTGATATTTATAAATATAGCATTCTTCCTATGCATAAAAAGGTGCATTTTGCTTTAAAAAAGTAATGTTGATGTTATTTTTGATATAATAATAAAGATTTGAGTGCTATTTAAGTAAATCAAAAATTTAGGCATTAGATATGTAAATATATAAAAATTGTGCGCCATGAATGTAAACGCCCCCCTTTTTTTATATCATCACATGTTTTAATTATCAAAGTGTGATAGCCTGCTTGAATATTTTCGTATGCTTTGTGAGAGCTGCAGCTGCCAGTTTGCCGATCTTGTTCATTGACGGTGCAAAGTTCCATCATTTGAGCCTCTGGTATGCACTGTTTCCTGGAGCGACTGGTTGTCTACTAATTTGCTTAATTGTAAGTTCCTTTTTCTTCAATTGCTCATTTAAGGGGCTGTTAGGATCACTTTTATTTTTTTTACTTTATTTTTTTATTTTGTTTTGTTTACATTTTGTTTTAAAATAAAATATGTTTGATGGTAATTGTTATTTTTAAAAATATTTAAAATATCTAAAAATTATTTTGAATATTTTTAAAATAATATTATTTATTTTTGAAGATAATAAATAAAAGGAAGATTTAAATATATATACCACACAATTCTTATGTATTTATATATATGACACCTAAAGTTAAATATTTACTTATACTTTTCTATACTTAAAAATATGCATTTCACTTTTAAAAAGTGAGTGATAATAATATTTTTGAGTTGGTTTTGAAGATTGCAGAGTGTTGTATATATAAAATTTAAAGTTTAGGTGTTAGATATGTAAATACATAAGAATTGTGTGATATATATATGAATCCCCCTAAATAAAAGTACTTAAAAAAAATATTCTTAAGGATATGTTTTAGGCAGCTGCAACTGTCTGAAAAAGTAATAGTGAAAGTGATGCAGAAGAATCTACTATTTAGGAAGCTGTAGTGAGGCATACAATTTTTTTTTTATTTTCAAGAAATCAATCCGTAGCTTTCTGGCCACCATCACAGAGAGCCAGATCAAGTTGAAAAACACAACTTTCTCACTGCAAATTTTTCAAAACGTAGGCTGAACAAAATGCCCCAAACGTCATTGTGGTACAGTGCGGTACCATACTGCGCCACCACCACTGCGCCTAATACACCTTAAACAAATAGATTTTAAAAAAAAGCATAAAAAAAACACAAAACAAAATTGATCCCAAACACAACTTAAAAATGTTTACAAGAGGTATCATAATTCTCACCTTTCAATTATTGCAGCAAGAGATGGTGACTTTCTTGAAGAGCAACTATAGGTTTTGAACACCAAACACAATTTCTTCTCTTCTTCCTCGGAGACTATATCATTCTTATAAGCATCAAGTGTGAAAGGTCTGTTTCATTTGGAGTCTTTCCTTGATTAATGTTCACCGTCACCTACAAGTTCAGTTCCTGTTATCTAATTGTCAAAATTTTAAGTATTTGTTCGGATAAAACTGATTTTCCCTGTGAATATAAAGGGAGGAAAGTGAGATTTGTATATGTAAATATTTTTAGTTGAAGAGAATCAAGATGTTTTGATGCCCATTTATTTGAAAAATTAGTTATGAAACTGTTGTGGAAAAGTACAGTTTTTTTGAAAGCTGTTATGTTTATTTTAGTATTTTTTTTCTTCTTCTAAAGTAATCGGATGGGAGTTTTTGTTTTTATAGCTATTGCATTGTTACGCAACTATAGAGTTTTTTTTTTTTAAAAAAAAATTTTATTTTAAGCAACAACGTATAAGTTTTGTTGGGAAAGAGAACTCGAAATCGGAAAAAATTACGGAGCTACATCACAACAAGAAATTAAATATGAAAATAAAATTATGAAATTGTACAGATTTCTCTGCACTCAAGTCTCTCCAACTGCTTGCATTCCACATATACAAAAACAAACAAAAAACAAAAAAAAATTATAAAAAAAAACTAGCATCACAATTGTGAAATTATGAAAATAACCCTAACAAATTTTTTTTAGGTCATTTTCATTACTTCACAGTGATCTAGTGGCTATATTTGAATGCAAAGACAATTACATGTGCTTTGTAAGGAATGAAACTAATGTAAGGTTTATTTGTTGAAGGAATGCCATGTTTAAGCATTGAAGGCTATCTTAAATGTGCAAGTGGCATACAAAGACATTTGATTTTTAGGCATTTTGAACTTCTTAGTTCAATTTCGGTGTATTCTAAAATCACTTGATTTGGCCAATTTTTAAATACATCACAACAAATCATTACTATGACTTTTGCCAACCACTCGCTGTTGACATCGGCAATGTAGCTAATTACTCATAATCACTATAGGCCACTATTAAACTTTACTCTAATTTATTTATTTTAAATCAAGCACAAAAAAAAATAATTTTTTGCTTTGATTTTTCACTCAACTATTAACTCAAACATTTCAAATGCACTAATTTTTGTTTATAGTGTATTTGTTTTACTATGAATTCCTTTTTAGCAAACTAAATGGTCACTCAATTAGATATATATATATATATATATATATATATATATATATATATATATATATATATATATATATATTCTTTGTTCATTGAATATCATATTATACTACTATATTTTAGCTTACCTTATATGCTTTAGTTTTGTGAAAATAATGTTTCGATGGTCATCCATGTTATATCGATCAAATAAATTATCCACATGTTTTAACCAGCTTAAGAACTTATTAGTATTTCTCATATAATAATGTGTAGGAAAGTTTTAAAATATGAACAACTTAGCTTTTTTATGCATCACAAGATTGTTATAATTAGCATAAGATAATAAATAATATAATTAAATTGTGTGTTTAGATTGTTGACCTTCTCCATAAGTTTTAATAAAATTATTGTTGATCTCACTTTTGGAGTGAGTTCTCAACTTCAAAATCATAGATCTATGGCTCTTATAGACACTAAGAGCTCCTTAGTCCTAAGACACTTCTAGTGATTAGATAAACACTTAACTTAAGCCTAAAGACTTAGAATGGTTAGCCATAGGGATAGGTTGTGCCCTAAGGATTTATGGAGACTTATCCATCTTATAGAATAAACTCAATCTGTGTTTACCTTCTCAAACCAAACCTCAAATTCATATGTCAAATTCAAATTCAAATTCCAAACCGAATGATTGAAACCCATAATTAAATCCAAAATCAAAATCCTTCCTAAGCTCTATGATTTTATCCAATTGACTTAGCCTCAGCCAAATTCAAATCAATCCAAATTCAATTGATTTTCTCTAAGACCAATTCAATCCCTCCATCATATGCCAAATCCAAATCCAAATTTCAAACCAAATGATTGAAACCCAAAATCAAATCCAAGTTCCAAAATTTTTTCCTAAGCCATATGACCCATTCTCATAAGCTTAGTCAAATCTCCACCTAAATTATCCCAAAATGAATTGATTTTTGTATAAATAAACTATTCCTTCATTTATATTCACAAATATAAATGAAATCCATACTCAAATAACCAAAACTAAATCAAACTAAATCCATATAGACCCACCTCCATGAGCTTAACCAAATTTCATGCAAATTATCCCAAACTTGATTGATTTCTTCATAAATAAATTATTCCTTCATTTATATTCACAAATATAAATGAAACCCCCACTCAAATAGTCAAAACTAAATCAAACTAAATCAAATTCCCTACTTATGCCCTTTTGACCTACCTCCATGAGCTTAGTCAAATTTGCCTCCAAATCACTCCAAACTCAAGTGATTTTCTCATAAATCATTTATATCTTCATTTATATTCACAAATATATATAAAATATAAATTCACATGACCAAAATCAAAACTAAAATCAAGTCAAAACCCAATTCAAGCCCTTTAAGCCAATTCCTTGAACTTGACCAAATCCTATCCAAATCAAGTCAAAGCTAATAGATTTTCTCTTGAATCAGTTATTACTTCAATCATCTACTCAAATATAAATGAAATCTATAATTATCTAGCCAAATTCAAACCAACCCAAGTCAAGCCCAAGTTAGCCTTATTAACTTGAAAATTTCAAATGAACCAAAACTTATCATAGCCCAAATTGATTGCAGTTGAATTTATATTTCAATCCTAAACTCATATTTAAATCCAACTAAACCTTAATCAACCAAAACCAAGCTAATTGACCCATTTAGGTCCACTTGACCCAAAGTGGCCTAAAGGATCTTTTTGAGCCAAGTTCTATTCCAACTCGAATTGGATTGAATCTAGCCCATCCAAGCCTCATATCATGATTATCAATCACCCTAGAGTGATCAATTGTCTTAAATTGGGTCAAGAAAAGTCAACTTGGTTCTTTGACCAAGTCAACCCTTAGCCCAAGTGAAACCCAAACTAGCCAAAACTTACCATACACCAAATTGATTAAAACCATTGACAAAACCAATTTTGAACCACAATCAATCCAAAACATGACTTGACTTAAATTCAAACCAAAACTCAAATGATTTAAATGATTTTAAATTGATGAAATGACTCAAGTTCATTCCAAATATTCTGATTTAATTCCAATAACCAATAAAATTCATAAACTTGTCCAAAGGGTTAATTATCAAAAAAAACTAAAATTGATTCAAACCAAAGCCTACAATCATTTTCAATTAATCAGTTGAACATGAACCGATACCCAACCCAAGCTAATTTGGCCAATTTGGTCAAATTGGTCAACTTAACACATTTGACCTATATGGATCCAAATGAGCCAAAATCAAACCTAGGCCAAATTAATTGAAACCACTTGAACCAAAACTCTTAAAATCATCATTTGAACCTAACCCAAGCCTTGGTTTGACCCAATTTGACCAATTGGTCAAGCCAACCCAACATGACTCAAATTGAACCCATATGATCAATGAAGCCAAAACCCATAAAATTAACCCATGACCCATTGGAGGCTAACCAAACCTGGCCCAAACTCACCCTAGGTCAGCCCAAAATTAGTCCAAACCCATTTGGAGCCAAGTCCAATGCAAATCCTCCGTGGATCCTCTCCCACATTGGATTCTTTCCTCATATGACAAAGTCCACTCTTCATTTTACCTTGACAGCCCTCACTCATCCAAATGAGGCATCCCCTAAGACACCTAACCCATGCTAGGTCGACCATGGACCAAAGGGAGGTGAGTTAACTCACCTCCTTTACAAACTGAGCACCCCTTGGATCCAAGCCAAGAGATTAACCAAGATCAAGCCTTGAGCCACCTCCCACTCCTTCCTCCAACCAAATTGAGCCACGTGGACTTGATGGCGACCACTCTAGCACTCTAGCAGCGGCTGGCCGGTTGAAAAATTGGAAGTCATCCCGTCCATCCAACTTAGCAAACCGAGGGGTATACTCCCTCAATTCGCATGGTAAATGCATCAATGCAATTTGTGAGAGCCTTTAGAGACGATTTCGAGCCTCCTTGCAATCCCTAAAGCGATCCCAAGCTTCCCACCTTCGACATTTCTCCTCGTGCATAACCGAAACAGGGCACTCCAATCTCGATTCCATCTCCCTCATTTCTCAACCAAACTTCAATTCCTCCTACACACACCTTCCACACACACTCAAGTCATTTCAGTCTGAGCCCGCCACCAAGGATGGACTTGACACCGAGCTCCAAAGTGAAGGAACTTGATCCACCGAGCGAACTAAGGGGAATCGCGTATCGCTTTGTATCACTCTACGAAGCTACCTCCGTCGATCCCATCATCGGTCTTGAGCTCCGACGAGATAATTCCTCAAAATCATAGAAATAGAAAATTTTTGTTAGAGCTTTTCAAAGGAAATTTGCATATGAGTTGATCTTGATCGTTGGATGTGTGTAGATTCCTTCCCTGATGGTGTGGGTTGATTTTGGAGTTCATCCGAGCTCGAGTGAGCTCGGATCAAACGATCCATGGAGGACGGTCCCTGTCGTTTGTTGCTCACAAAAAGAAGGATCAAGAGTTGTCCGTTCCGCATGATTGGAACAGACGGCTCTGATCAAATTACGCTAGATCCATCTATTTTTTCTCCTTTACAGAGATTGATGTCGCCCCGAATGACGGCGAGATCAATACATTCACCGCCGGACGTGTGACTACTTTAGATAATCTTAAAGACAAAAGCAATGTCAAGTGGACGGCGATTATTAAGGATTAATATTTATTTTAATGCTGAAACTTCAATAATTCATAACAAATTGTAGTAACATCTTTAAAAAAAATATAAATAATGGTTCATTTTAAAGGTATTTCAGAGGGGAATCCAATAAAATTATCCTTAATTAATTTTGAACAGTAATTTTGGCTTAATTAGGGTTTAATTGAAAATTTAATTTTCCTAATTACTTCCTAATTAAGTAACCAATCAATTTCAAACTTTTTGAGAATGTTTAAGGGGATGACATCTACCTTCCTTATTTTTCTTGGAATTTATTAATTGATAAATTGAGAAAATTGATTGCTTCAGCCTTAATTATCTTCTCAACTTAATTAAGTGATAATTAAGCATGTGAACAGTAATTAATCAATAAATTGGACCCCTTAGTCACTGTTGAATAGTGGGGATGCTTAGGAAATTGGATTGGGGCCTCCTTCCTAATATTTCTCATAAGTTTCCTTCTCTTTTTCAACAAAAATGCTAAGTAAAAATTAATTAACTAATTAATGACTTAATTAGTTAAATTGAAACTCAAATTATGCCAAATTATGTTTAATTGAATGAAGGGCTTATGGAATTATGTTGAGAGCTCTTTCCCAAACTTTTTCTCCCTTAAGCCCATTTCATTTCAAGGGTTAATCAATTAAATTTGGTAATTAAGTAAAGAGGAATGGATTAATGTATTAATGACTTGATTAGCCTAATTATAAGGGTAATTGCATATGATTTCCCTTAATTGATCCATGGGTAGGCATTTAGGTGTTCAATAGCCTAAATAGGTTTAATGAAATTATGGTTAGCTCACATGTGTGAGAAAATTATAAAAATAATTAATGGAGCTCCTTAAGCTTAATTAACTAATGATTGTGAGCTAATTACATTAGACCCCTTTCATTTCATAGGATCGTTATTATTTATTTTCAATTCATTTACACATTACATTGGTTCATAATCATTTAATTAATTATCTTAAGGTAACATAGGTAAGGGTTTAATTAATTGACTTAATTCATATCTTAACCTAATTAATCCATAAAATCAATCTAATTCCTTTTCATTAAATCAAATTAACTCACACACGAGGAATGAGATTAAAATTAGCAAACCTCCTCTCATCTTTATTAAATCAAATCAAACATTAAATTAAAAATGACATTAAGAAGCTTTGGTTTATTTTAAATAAGCTTATTTGGTATGATTGTCCTTAGGAATTAATTGGATTGAATGAAATTATGTGCTTATGTCACTTTATTTCTTTCCAACTATATTAAATATTGTATATCACTTGTATTCATGCATACATCTCTTTCAAAAATTAATTAAATGAAATGATTTCCTTTATGTCAAGCTTGCATGTATTGATGTATGGCTATTATCACTATTAAATTAAAATTATTTTTAAAAGTATATAAACCAATTATAACATATGGAGTGATGACGATTATAAATATTTATAAGCTTGCATGTGCCTATAGCTTAGAACATGTGATATGGAGTTCTCTTTTCTTTAACCTTCATGGATTTATATAAGAATGTGAATATTAGCAAGTGTATAGTTTATTTGAAAAGAACACAACATTTGTTTGGATTCATTCTTATGTATCTCAATGTTAGAATTTAGATAGAACTTTAGCTCATGTGTATAAATAATTCAATTAAATCAAACACAACTCTTGCATAATTTCCATTCTTATAATTATTTGTACATTCATGTGTATTTAAGAGTAGTGGGTATATTTATTCTGGACATTCCGAGGAACCAAGGCTTTACATAGCCCCAAGAAAGTCTTTACCTCGCTCCCCTGGTTTAACAATGGTGAAGTATCCGTTTAAAACTTTTATACACTTGTATGTGCACTTAGTTAATGAATGAAGATCCCCTTTTCTATTAAGAAAGACATGCATTCACATTTGTTCAAGTGGTTGAATTGCTTGATCATATGGTTTAGAGTCTCATTTCTTATGTTCATGTGTATAGACTTACATATGTTGAATGGGTATATAGGGATCCAGAGTCCGATACTTTAGGGCTTTAGAACAAGGAGGTCATTTGATTACCTCACTTCCCTGGTTAACAATGACACATACATATTTAATTTCATTTCTAGATATTTTTTATATAAGAACTTAGATAGAGCTTTAAAGTAATATGATAAAATAATTCAATCGAATGAAACATCTAAATTTCAATAATACATGCTTACATCCATCATTTAAATGTGCTAATACATATTGTATGTGTAGGTATGCTTAGGATTTAATATCATATGCATGTTGCATATGATGGAAATAAATGAATGCACATGTGTCATGTGATAGTAATTCATTCCAATTAATCTTAAGATGCCTCTCTTATTGAATATGATTATTTAAAATAAACCTAAACTTAGGATTAATTTAAAATGTGTAATAAGTCATTCACTAATGAGAACTTATTAATCAATATACTTTAGAAATGATTTAAGGTAGGTGTTGACCTCACTTTTGGAGTGACTCAACTTCCTCATCATAGAACTAGGACTCTTATATATACTAAGAGCTCCTTAGTCTTAAGACATTTCTAGTGATTTAGTGAACACTTAACCTAAGCTTAGAGACTTAGAAGAGTTAGAACTTTGGAAGAAGTTAAGAAGTTAAGAAGACTTGCTACCTGCTAAACTCAATTCTTTCCTTCTAAAACCAAACCTCAAATTCATCCAAAACTAAATTTCCAAGACTCAAATCTCATGCTCAAAATTTCTCCATAAAACCTCATGATTGAATTCAAAGCCCTTTCTAAGCCCTTTGATTTCATCTTATGAACTTAGCCTTAACTAAATTCAAATAAATCCCAATTCATTTGATTTTCTCAAATATCAATTTAATCTTTCAATGAAACTATCAAATTCTAATTTAAATCCAACTTCAAATGATTCAATCCCATTGATCAAAACTAAATCCAAACTCAACCAAATTTCCTTCTAAGCCATTTTGATTTTCCTCCATGAGCTTAGTCAAATTTGCTTTTAAATCACTCCAAACTCAAGTGATTTTCTCATGAATCATTTATATCTTCATTTATATTCCCAAATATAAATGAAATATAAATTTAAATAGCCAAAACAAAATCCAAAATCAAACCAAAATCCAATTTATACCCTTTAAGTCAATTCCTTGAACTTGGCCAAATCTTATCCAAATAAAATCAAAACCAATAGATTTTCTCTTGAATCAATCATTCCTTCAATCATATATCCAAATATAAATGAAATCTATAATCTTCAAGACAAATCAAAATCAACTCAAGCCAAACCACACTTAGCCCATTTGACTTGAATTATTCAAATGAGCCAAAATTCATTTGAACCCAAACCAATTGTAATTGAATCTATATGTCAATCTCAAATCCATATATAAACTCAGTTAAATCAAACTCAACTCAAAATCAAGCCAACTAAACCCAATTGGCTCACTTGACCCAAAGTGGCCAATTTGACCAACATGAACCAAAATCCAATTCAATTCAAATCAAAGTGAATTAAGCCAATTCAAACTTTATGTTATGATTGTTGATCATCCTAGGTCAATCAATTGTCTTGAATTGGGTCAAACCAAGTCAACCTAGCCCGTTGAACAAGTCAACCCTTTAACCTATATGAACCCAAACTAGCCAAATTGCAACCTAAACCAAATTGATTGCAACCAATGGCTCAAGTTCATTCCAAATTGATTATTGACCTTAACCAAAGCCATAATTGAGCCCAAATTTACCAATTGGTCAATCAACCTAACTTAGCCCAAATTGACTTAAAGGATCAAATTGGCCAAAATCCAAATTAAATCAAAATTAAACTAAATTGATTGAAACTAATGCACTTCAAATGATCATTTGAACTTGATCCAACCATTGATTTGACCTAATTTGATCAATTGATCAACCTAACCCGATTTGACCCAATTTAGCCCAAGTAGGTCAAATTGACCCAAATTAAACCAAATAAATTTTAAATGACATGAAATTTGGTCCAACTCACTTTTGACTCATTTTAAATCTTCTCAAATCAAATCCAATACTAAATGACCACTTTGCCCTTGAGGCAAGAGCATCCCATGAGAAAAGATACTTGCCCAAATGGTCATTTCTCTTCCTTGGCTACTTGGCACTCATCCATTAGTCTACCTAGACACCAAGGACACTAATCATTTGACCTAAGGGGTGGTTGGGGCAGCCATGACTCATGGGGAGATGAATTCACCTCACCTCTCCCATTAAAACACTTGGCATGAAGGACTTCCACCTCCCCTTGCTAGGACACCCATATGTCTTTCATGATAGTTATTTTCCATGCCTTAACCAACCAAAATGAGCTATCTATGATGATTCCCTTCCATTCCCAACCACCCCAAGCTAAAGGACACCCATTTGGAGCAAAAAATCACAAAATAAGGGGATTTTTGGCCATATTGGAAATCAAAGAATTAGAGACACCAAAACTGATCCTCTCCCTCTCATTTCATTCTCATAGAGCTCCCAAACTAACCAGCAATCATTCCCACTTGGTTTTTAAGCAAAAGCCATCAAAATCAAGTGGATTTCGGCGAGGAAGCAGGGATAATTGGAGAATACATCATTCCAAAGTGAAGCAAGTGCCCGAACCCATTCCAAAGCTTCTTCTTGCACTCAAGAGCATGCTCAGGATATCACCACCACCAAAAATCATTCCCAATGAGGTAATTTTCAAGAACTGTAGCCGGCCTTAGGAGCTTTTATTTGTGGCAATTTTTACACGATTTTAGGAATTTTCTTTAGATAAACCTTGTTATTTTTATTTTTTATCACCCCAATACAAAAATATGAGTTTTTCGAAGTGAATAGATGCAAAAATGAGCCCATTCGGACGAGATTTCGTTCAGATTTCACAAAAATTTTAAAATCTCTCTCGATTGCACAGTAATCCCATCGATTTTGCCAGCTAGAAAGCAGCAGATGTCCGATCCCGTGCTTGGGGATTAGATAGCTGAGATTATGCATTGATCTGCCTATTTCTGCCCTCATATCCTCGGATGTTATCTGGACCAACCGAAATGATTTGCATGTTACGGTCCTGTTCCCTCCTCTTTCTCACTCACTCGATGCGCGCCGCGAGTGCAAAAAGACGTACGCGCATAAAACCGCATCAGATGATCACTGGCAATCTTGTCACAGACGAATGGGATAAGTAGGAAATTCAACCTTTTTCAATTTTAAAAATTATTTAAATCATCTGAAACTTCAAAAAATTATAGAAAATAAAATACTTAACTAAAAATTACAAATAAAGGCTCATTGGATTTGTCTTTCCGAGAGGAATCCAACAAACCTAGAAACCCCAAATTTCATTGAATATTCTTAGCTTAATTTAATTTTTAGTAAAAATTAAATTTTATTAATTACACTAAAAATATACATCAGATTAAGTTGAAATTTTCATGGATTGAAATTGAAGTTAAATTGTTCTCACCAAAAAAATTTTAAGTCAAAATAATTTTTGGATTGGAAGATATTACATTATGAATCTCAAATGGTCTATTTTAACAAAAATGAATTAATGGACTTTATAAAAATCATGAAAATTCACTTAAATCAACTAAAACTTTGAAAAATTATAACAAATAAAAAAATCACAAAAATACAAATAAATACTCATTTTAAATGTATTTCAGAGGAGAATTTAATAAAAATGTTTCCAAATGATTTTGAATAGTAGTTAAGGCTTAATTGGATTTAATTAAAAACTTAATTAGCTTAATTACTTCCTATTTACCCAAGTAATTAATCTCAAACTTTTTGAGGTTGATTAATGGGATGACCCCTGCCTCCCATAATTTTTTTGAGATTTATTGCTTGGTTAATTAAGAAAATTGCTTATCTTATCCCTAATTACTTTCTTAATTAATAAAGTGATTAATTAACATTCTAAACAACAATGAAACCATTAATTAATCTTGCTAATATTGTGGATCAGTGAATGGGCATGGGGAATGAGATTGGGACATCTTTCCTATTCTTTTCCCTAAGTTGACACTTAACTTGAAACTAATTAATTTGGGACTAATTAATGGTTTAATTCATTAATTAAAATGGCTTAATTAATCAAATTAAAATCATAATCATTCTAGATCTCATCTAATTAAGTTTCTTGGGTAGATCTTTAGGTGTTTAATAACCTAAATCTATTTAAAGAAATTATGGCTAACCTACATGTGTGGAGAAGCGATAAAAGTACTTAATTAAGTTCCTTAACCTAATTAACTATTAATTATAAGCTAATTGCATTAGGCCCTTTCATTTCTTGGGATCATTGCAAGTTATTTTTCATGCATATCATGTTGGCTCATAATTATTTATTTAATTACTTTAAGATAACATAGGTAAGAGTTTAATTATATGATTTAATAAATGTTTAACTTAATCAATCCATCAAATCAATCTAATTACTTATTATTAAATCAAATTAACTCACACATATGGGAGATGGGATTAGTATTGTCAAATCTTTCTCTCATCTCTTAAATCAAGTTAAACATAAAATCAAGAGTGACATTAAAAAACTTTAGTTTATTTTAAATAAGCTTATTTAATATGATTATCCTTAGGAATTAGTTAGATTGAATGAAATTATATGCTTGTGTCTCTTTATTTCTTTCCAATCATATTAAAATATTGTATGTCACTTGATTCATGCATTCATTTGTTTAAAAATTAATTAAAAATAAATGATTTCCATTATGTCAAGCTTGTATATGTTGATTCAAATTAATATATGTGTGGCTACTATCATTATTAAATCCAAACCTTATTTTCAAATCTTATAAATAAATGATTACATATGCTATAAATTCTAGTTATAAATAAATAGGAAATGCAAATGATTATAGCTTAAAGATATGGAGTAAAGTCCTTTGCTTTCAATATTAGAATTTCAACAAGACTTTACTCCATGTATATAAACCTTTTCAATCAAATAAGACCTTTGTATGGTTTGTTCTCCTTTATTTGTGTATACATTCTTATGTATTTGAGAAAAGTAAATAATTGGTCTGGACACCCTGAGAATACGAGGCTTTAAGTAGCCCCAAGGAGGTCATTTGATTACTTCACTTCCCTGGTTAACAATGGCATATACTAGCTCATGTCACTCATACATATGTGTGTGTACTTGATTATGGAGTCAAAACTCATCTTTTTTTTTGTTACCAAAACACATGCATTTGTAATTGTTTAAGTGACAGAATTAATTAATCATGTGATTAAGAGCTCTCTTTCTTATATTCATGTATGCAAGCTTACATGTGTTTGAAGGCAAATGGGCATATAGTTCAGACATCCTGGGAATACGAGTGTTTAGTTAGCCCCAAGGAGGTCATTTGATTATCTCACTTCCCTAGTTAACAGTGATACGTACCTGCTTAATTTCATTCTTATGTATTTTTGCATAAGAATTTAGATAGAGCTTTAAATTAATATGTTAAAAACAATTCAATCAAAAAAGAAAAAAATATAAACTTTAAATGTACATGTTCATATTCATCATTTAAGTGTGTCAACATATATTGCATGTATAGATATGTTTAGGGCTTAGTCATATGCATGTTACATATGATGGAAAGAAATGAACAAATATATGTTATGTGATATTAATTAACTCCAATTAATCTTAAGATGCATTTCTTATTGAATGAGATTATTTAAAGTAAAATTAAACCTAGGATTAATTTAAAATATGTAAGAAGTCATTCACTAAAGAGAATTCATTTAACTAATTTTCTTTAGATGTGACTTAAGGTAGGGATAAAAGAGAGTGATCCTATCTTTTCTTCTCTTTATAACACTTAGTTGTTGAGTGTAAACCAAGTAAAATAAAAGAAAATATTAAGTAAAACTTACAAATTAATTAAACCACTTAAAGTGAAACCATCCTTTATAATTAAATCCTTTATTACTTAGAAAATTATAACAAAGCCTAGTTAAGGCATACCACACAAGCCTTAATACACACACCTTAGAATTAAGGCACCACTTTTAGCTTTATGTTAGGGTGGTGTATGGAGTGATGTGTATTTTATTTTGAGATATATTATTTTAGATTGGATGTTATGGTGTATGTTTCGTAGACTGGATGTTAGGTTGCTATTAGCCTAATCATATTTTCTATAGGGGATTATGCTTAAGGGAACCGCTGAAAAATAAATATAAATGCTCTCTTTGCAAGTTACTTAAGCTCTATTGACCTCACTTTTGGGAGTGAGCTCTTAACTTCCTCATCATAGATCTAGGACTTCTATAGACACTAAGATTTTCTTAGTCTTATGAAACTTCTAGTAATTAGGTGAACACTTAACCTAAGCCTAGAGACTTAGAAGAATTAGTCATAGGAAGAGATTATGCCTTAGGGATTTAGGAAGAATTGCCTACCCTATAGCCTTAAACTTAATCCTTGCTTCCTTCTTCCAAACCAAACCTCATATTCAAATCCAAGATCATAAATCCAATCCCAAATCAAATGATTGAAACCCATGATTAAATTCAATTTCCAAATCCTTTCCTGAGCCCTTTGATTTTATCTTATGGACTTAGCCTTAACCAAATTCAAACTAACCCCAATCCAATTGATTTTCTCAAATATTAAATTCAATCTCAAATCAAAATCCCAACACAAATTACAAATCAAATCCAACTCCAAATATTTGAAACCCATGATTGAATTCAAATTCCAAAACCCCTTTCTAAGCCATATGAAACATCTTTATATGGTTAGCCAAAACCTCCTTCAAACCAAATCAAATTTGGTTGATTTTTTTATAAATCAATCATTCCTTCATTTATATTCATAAATATAAATAAAATCTAAAGTCAAATCATTCAAATCAAATAAAACTAAACTAAGCCAAATCAATTCCCTACTTATGCCCTTTTGACCTACATCCCTCAATTTGGTCAAATTTGCTTCTAAATCACTCCAAACTCAAGTGATTTCTCATGAATCATTTATATCTTCATTTATATTCACAAATATAAATGAAATATAAATCCAATTAGCCAAAACCAAACCCAAATCAAATCAAATTGCCAATTTTATCCTTTTTAGCCATAACTTGGCTAAATGATATCCAAATCAACTCAAAACCCATGGATTTCTTCATGATTCAATCACTCCTTTAATCCTTGTTCCAAATATAAACACAAACTAGAATTATCAAACCAAATCCAAGTGAACCCAAGTCAAGCCCATGTTGACCCATTTTGACTTGAAATTGTCATATGAACCAAAATTCATTTGCCTCCAAATCACTTGCAAATGGATTTATATTTCTATCCTAAGTCAATATGTTAGTTCAATTAAACTTGAATCAAGCCATGATTAAGCCAATTGACCCATTTAGGTCCACTTGACCCAAAGTGACCTAAAAGACCTTTTTGAGCCAAGTTCTAATTCAACCCAAATTTGATTGAACTAAGCCCATCTAAATCCCATATTATGATCAACAATCATCCTAGGTTAATCAATTGTCTTGAATTGGGTCAAACCAAGTCAACCTAGCCCGTTGATTAAGTCAATCCTTAACCTAAATGAAACCCAAACAAGCCAAAACTCACCATATACCAAATTGATTGAAACCACTGACTCAAACCCACTCATAATCAATGATTGAACATGACCAAACCCTCAATTGAGCCAAACCAAGTCCAATTAGCAGTTTATCCTAAGTTGACCCAAATTGGCCTAATAAGTCAAAATGAGTCAAATCATGATTTAATCTAAATTGATTGAAACCAATGGCTCAAGTTCATTCCAAATCACTTATTAAACTTGACCAAAGTCATGATTGAGCCTAATTTGACTAATAGGTCAACTTGATTCAACCTAGCCCAAATTGACCTAACGGGTCAAATTGGCCAAAATCCAAATTAAATCCAAATTATACCAAATCAAAGCCTACAATCATTTTAAATTAACCAATTGAACTTGACTCAACACCTAACCCAACCCAATTTGGTCAAATTGGTCAACTTAACCTATTTGACCCTTTTGAATCCAAATGAGTCAAATTCAAGCCTAAGCCAAATTAATCAAAACCAATTGAATCAAAACATCCCAAATCATCACATGAACCTAACCCAAGCCTTGGTTTGACCCAATTTGACTAATTAGTTAACCCAACCGAACCTAACCCAAATGAGCCTATTTTGACCATATGAAGTCAAATCACCCAAAACCATTTTATAAAACTTTGGTGGCTGACCTAACCTGTCCCAAATTAACCCTAGGTCAGCCCCAAGCTAGCCCAAATCCAAGTGGGACCCAATCCAAGGGGATTAACCAATGGACATCCCTCTTTGCATTGGATTCTTTCCTTAAGAGGCAAAGTCTACTCTCTCATCTCCATGATAGCCATCAAACTTCCTAAAATGGAACTCCTAGCCCACCTTAGCCCACCCTAAGCCATCCTAGCACTTTCCATAAACTAAGGGAAGCAAGCTCAACCACCACCTCTCATGGTCGAACCATATGGGCAAGGGAAAAGAACCAACATCACACAATCCTTCCATATCAATCCTTGAGACTCCTACCATCACTTCCTCCACTCCTAGCGTGCCATGTGGAACTGATGGCGACCCCTCCGATGACTCGACGACGGCCAATTAGCTGAATTTCTTGAGCTAATCGCATCCATCTATCAAGTGCAATTGAGGGGTATACCCTCTTAATTTGAGCGGCAAATGACACCAATTGCTTTGTGTGAGTTTCCTAAGACATTTTGAAATCCCTCAAAGCTTTGTAGAGCATCCCAAGTCTCCCTTGATCAGCCATTGCTCTCTGTGTGTAAAGTAAAAACATGACAACATCCTTTCAAGCAATACTCCTCCTCCACTCAATCAAACTTCAATTCCTTACACCCACACCATCCTCGTACTTTGTAGAAGCCAACTGAACCATCCCCGAGCCTTCCTGACCACCAGAGATTGGAGTTCGATCAAAGTTGAAGCCTTTACGCATGTGGATTGGTCGACTGAGTGTTCTACACCAAATAAAACCCCAAGCTTCTCAATAGGACCTCACCTCAACTAGGCGAAGCTACCTCCGTCGATCCCACAGCTAGACATTAGCTCCGGTAAGGTAATTTTACAAACTAAGCCTTGCATAGAAAATCATTTGATCTTTTGTGAAGCAAATTCGAATGTCATGTGTTTTTAGCCGTTGGATGTCTGCGCCTCCCCTTCCTGAAAGTGTGCGATCGATTTGGAGGCAATCCGAGCTCGGGTGAGCTCTGATCGAACAGGGAAAGACGGACGACATCTATCTTTTGCCGCTCGTGAATGGGACAGATCACAGATCATTTGTTCTGCATGATCAAAATAGATGATCATGATCTAAGTTAGATCCGATTCCTTAAATCTGAATCCGGTCGCTCCGATCTTAGATAAGACGATCCATAGAGTTAGCTCATCCACTACAATCCAAGTTAGTGGCTGATGTGACAACCTAAATAACTAATCTTATCACGCCACATGAAAAATGCATCGTGTGAGCCACCATGTGGCCCGACGGGATTAAGGCTTTAATTAAGGTTAAATAATCTATTTTTTAAGGCTCAAACTTCCTAAAATCATAACTAATCCTAGAAAAATCCAAAAAAAAAATACAAACATGGTCTCATTTTGAAGATATTGTAGAGTAGAATATAAAACAATTATTATTAGTTAATTTTGAATAGTGATTTTGGCTTAATTAAAATTTAATTAAAAAATATAATTAGCTTAATTACTCCATAATTAGTCACTCAATTAATCTCAAATTTTTTGTAGATGTTTAGAGGGATGACCTCTACCTCTCCTATTTTTTTGGGATTTTATTGGTTATTTAATTAAGGAAATCATATGATTGAGACTTAATCACTCTTTTAATTTAATTAGTGATAATTAGTGAATGAACAGTAACTTAATCCATAAATTAAGTTCATGGCCCTTTGTTAACAGTGAAGAGTCTTAGAGAATTGGTTTAGGTTTATTCCTTATGACCATTTCACAAAGCCTCTTTATTTTTTTCAATTAATTAAAGATTAAGTGATTAATTAACCTTTTGATTAATTAACTTAATTAAGATGTGAGCTATTTCAGAGCTTTGTTAATTGGAATGACTTAGTGATTGGGATTGCAACCCATCTCTTGATCCCTTACCCTAAGTTAATTTCATCATCTTAATTAAGAGATATAATCAAAAGATTTAATTAATCAATTAATTACTTGATTAAAATGAAACTTAATTTAAAATCTATTCATCCACATCTAATCACTTTTAATCAACCTTGGGTAGCTCTTTGGGTATTCAAAAACCTAAAGTGAGAGCTAATAAAATTATGGTTAACTCACATGTGTGAAAAAACCATAAAAGTAGTTAAGTGAGCTCCTTAAACCTAATTAACTATTATTCATGAGCCAATTGAATTAAGCCCCTTTCATTTCTTAGGAGCATTACCAATTTACTTTTCATGTGGTTGCATATCATATTGGCTTATTATTAATTAGTTAATTAAATTTAGGTGACATAGGTAAGGGTTAATTAATTGACTTAATTCATACCCTAACCTAATTAAGACATAAAATTAACATAATTATTCATCATTAAATTAAATTAACTCACACGTGGGGGATGGGATTAGGATTAACAAACCTCATTCACATTTCCTTAAAATCAAATCAAACATGCAAATGAAATGACATTAAAGAACTTTGGTTTATTTTAAATAATCTTATTTAGTTTGATTGTCCTTAGGACTTAGTTGGATTGAATGAAATCATATGCCTGTGTTATTTTATTTTATTCCAATCATGCAAAATATTGTATGCCACTTGTACTCATGTATTCATGTCTTTCAAATTAATCAAATAAAAAATAATTTCCTTTATGTCAAATTACATGTGTTGATTTAAATTAAAAATATATGTGGCTAGTATCATTATTAAATCTCAAATATATTTTTAAAAGTTTACTAATAATTAAATATACATATATATTGCAAAATTAGTTACATATACATATAGGAAATACAAGTGAATATGAATTTAGTGTATGGGATAAAGTCTTTTCCTTACATTCATGTGTTGATTTGTATAAGTAAGAATGTTAGCGAGTATTTTAGTCTAGACATTCCAGGGATTCAGGGCTTTAAGTAGCCTCAAGGAGGTTCCTACCTCGTTTCCTTGGTGCAGAATAATGGCGATGTACCTACTTGATTTCATCCTTATGCATTTGTACATTAGAATCTAGATAGAGCTTTAACTAATTTACACAAAAATAAACCAATCAAATCAAAATATAATTTTTGCATGGCTTTGTATTCTTGTAGTTGTTTATACATCCACATGTATCTAAGGATAGCGGTATATTAGTTCCAGGGATGCACGACTTTAAGTAGCCCCAAGGAGGTTCCTACCTCATTCCCTTGGTGTAGAACAATGGCGGCGTACTTGCTTAAAACTTTTATATATGTGGATGTGCACTTAGCTAATGAATGAAAATCTCCTTTTTTTCTATTAAAAAGACATGCATTCATACTTTATTTATTTTCGTTGAGTTGATTAGTCATGTGATTTTAGGTTCTTTCCTTATGCTTCTGCATAAGAATTTAGACAGAGCTTTAAATTAATATGATAAAATTATTCAACCAAATGAAATATCAATTCCAAATACATTTACTAACATTCATCATTTAAGTGTGCTAAAATATAAATTGTATGTATAGCCATGCTTAAGGATTTAATCATATGCATGATATACATGATGGAAAGAAATGAACAAACATGTGTTATGTGATAGTAATTCATTCCAACTAACCTTAAGATGCATTTGTTATTGAATGAGCTTATTTAAAGTGAACCTAAATTTAAGATTAATTAAAACATGTAATAAGTCATTCACTAAAGGGAATTGATTAATTAATTTGCTTTAGATGTGACTTAAGGTAGGGATAAAAGAGAGTGATCCTCTCTTTCTTTCTCTTCATAACACTTAGCTATTTTATCTAGGTCAAATGAAATAAAAAAAAATATTAAGTAAAATTTGCAAATTAATTAACCCATTTAAAGTGAAATCACCTTTGATAATTAAATATCTTTCATACTTAGGAAATCTTAACCCTAAAGTCTAATTAAGACATACCACACAAGCCTTAACACACACATTAGATTAAGTCACCAGTTCTAGCTTTATGTTAGGGCAGTGCATGGTTTGATGTATATTTTATTTTATGATGTAATATTGTAGATTAGATGTTAGGGTGTATGTGCGTAGACTGGATGTTAGGCTGTGATTAGCCTAACCATATTTTTTGTAGGAGATTATTCTTAAGAGGCCGCTATAATAAAAATATAAATATTTTGTTGCAGGTTGCTTAACCCTTAAGCATAATCTATGTTAGGACAGGTGGACTTGTTTACCTATGTGCATGGTGCTAAGTCCAAATTATTCATATAATTGCTTGGGTTGCATGGTGTGTTTAGCTAACACTTATTTTACAGGTGTAGTTAGATTTACTTTTCCATTCTTTTATTATAACTATTCATTAGGAATTTGGTTAAGTGTTATGGGGGTTAAGGATGAACATTTGCCAGAAGGTTTAATCCTGGGGTGCTATGTGATGCCTAGAAGCCTACCAAATCAAATGAAGAAATGGAGGGAGCGTGAAGACTTGAAGATCCCTCGTATCACTTATCATTTTGTAATTTATAATTATTCTTTCATATACTAGGTTGTATAAAGGTATAGCTCATCAACCCATTTCTTTTTCAGGTTGTATAGCGGTATCCGACTGCACTGGGCTCTTATTCTTTCGCGTTAGCTTTATAAAATTATTTGATATTTTGTTTAGCTTATGCATTAGATAAAATATGTATTTTCATAGTTTATTTATGATTGGTGATTGTTGTATGGTCTGGATGCGATTAGGCTCTTAATGGAAAATAAATTTTCTTCCTAACTACAACTCATAACTAAACTTCTAAAATAACTCATAACCTCACATAAAGCTTATGCATTAAATCAAGATAATAAAATATTTAATAACCCCTTAGCATGATGTTGTATGCTTAATATCATGCATATCATTTTTTTCACTCTTGTTAAGAGAGGGTTTCCATCTTTGCTAGATAGTAAAAAGGGCTTAACCTTCGAGAGCCTATGATGGAAAACACATCTTTCTCTTTTGATTTAGCCTATAATCAACTTCATAATAAATTTAGGCATATAAAAATCCTAAAGCCTGTGTCAAAATTCAAATAAAATTTGATAAGATTTGCATTAGACTAAGTCATTATCCATACAACTCATGCTCTAGTCTCTTAGGGAGTGGGTTTAAGGACTTTAGTTTTCTTTCTAAATAATAAAAACCTAGCCATCTTGCAAAACATATGACTTTACCACATGGTTTTAAATCATAGGAAGAGTTAGCTGGCTGTCACTTTAGGCTGTTATAAGTCCAACAGTTGGGTGATTTATTCTCTTTTGCGGAGGTAAACAATATACCAACTTTCGCCTTAGATTTAGGTCGTACTTTGGACCTTGTCAAAGCTCTCTAGATTTAGGATCTGAGGTTGTTGTTTCCCTTCGGGGCTATAAGCATAAATCCTCACTTCTTTGGCATTTTCATAATCTTGTACTGTGGAATTATAAGTCCTAGATTTCTAATAAAATGTCAACTCAAATATATAATTCTCCTCAATTTTAATTATATAAAGCCTAACCATAGGATAGTCTGGGATGCTCACTAGGTTTTCTAGTATCATGAGCATCCCCTACTCATCTCCTTTTGGCTTCGATAATAAGTCTTTTTTTTTTATCTATCCCATTTGATCTTCCAAATATAGCCAATTTATTGATAGTCCTATCTTTAAATTCTTTGGAGACAACAATTGCCTACTTTAATCGAGAGTATTCTTAAGGAATTCACCTTCCTTAGGATGTAATTAATTATGGTGGCTTGCCCCTATAGGGAACTTTAGAACTCGGTTTAAATAAACCCTACGTTATTCATCTATGCAAAGTAGGGGAAAAATCTCTAATACATTCGAAGACCCACCATGCCTTACGAGTCCTTATTAGGTGATTAGATCCATTGTAAGGTAGTGATTTCTATCTTTCGAGATAGTGTACTATTTCTTAATGTCATACCCCATCACCTCAATAAGTATATCCTCAGATCTGCATGGTGTCCTCTGCATTCACACACATACATATGAAACCAAAAATAAATACCACAAGCCCCTAAGCATAATTAAAGTTAGGACAAGTGTGCTTAGTTAACCATGTGCAATTATAAATATAATTTCTTCAGTGGAATGTATGTTTAGCTAACCTCTATTTTACAGGTGTAGTTAGCTTTACTGTTTCTATTTAAATATTATTTTTCAATTAGGAATTAAGATTAGTGCTATGGGAAAATTAGGATGAGCATTGGCTAGAAGACTATGTCATATGTGCCATGTGATTCTTTGAAGTGAGCCAAATCAAAGAAGCAAAGAGGAGAAAAGAAGACATGAGAATTTCAAGAAGACGAAGACCCCCATAGCATGTATTCATCCTTAATTGTAATTATTCTTTTGTAATCTAGGTTGTATAAGGGTAGAGCTTGGCTACCCATTTTTCTTTTTGGATTATACGGTGGTACCCGACCGCACCGGCCTTTTATTCTTTTGCAATAGCTATAAAATGTTTAATGTTATGTTTAACTTGTGCTTTAGAAATGACATGCCTTTTTATAGTTTCTTTATGATTGGTGTTTGTTGTATGGCCTGGATGCGATTAGGCTTTTAGAAAAAATAAATCTTTTACACAACTACAACTCATAATTAAATTTCTATAACTCATAACCTCACCATAAGGTCTAGACATTAAACCAAAATAATTAAAAGGTTTAGCAACCCCTTAGCTGTATGGTTGTATGTCTAATATAATGCATGCATCTTCTACCACTCTTACAAAAATGAGGACCTCCATTCTTGCACGCATGGGAATCTCTTGACCTATGAGATCAACTCCTACTGATGGAACTTGACCCTCTTCTCTTTTGATTTAGCCTATAACTCATTTCAACATGTATTTAAGCATACAAAAAAAATCCCAAAGACTTTATCAAAATCAAGTGTCAAAAAATAAATAAAATTTAAAACAATTTGCATTAGACTGAGTCATTACTCATACCACTCATGCTCTAGTCTCTTTAAAGAGTAGGTTGAAGGACTTTAGTCTCTTTCTAAATAATAATAACCTAACTATCTTGCAAAATCATATTACTTGGTCATATGATTTTAAAAGCATAGGAGGAGTTAGCTAGCTGCCACTCCAGGCGATTATAAGTTTAGCAGTCGGGTGATTTACTCTCTCTTGTGGAGGTAAATCATATACCCATCTTCGTTTAGATTTAGGATGTGTTTTGGCCCTCTCTTAGATTTAAGATCCGAGGTGGCTATTTTCTTGGGGCTACAAGCATAAATCCTCACCTCGTAGGCATTTTTCATAATCTTGTATTATGGGATTATAAGCCCTAACAATCTAATAAAATTCAACTCAAATAAATAATCATCCTCAATTTCAAACATATAAAGCTCAAACATAAGATAGATTGGAATGCTCGCTAGGTTTCCTAGTATCATGAGCATTCCCTACTATTTACCTCACTTTTGGAGTGAGTTCTCGACTTCTTTATCATTGATCTAGGACTCTTGTAGACACTAAGAGCTCCTTAATCTTAAGACACTTTTAGTGATTGGGTGAACACTTAACCTAAGCCTAGAGACTTAAAAGGATTAGCCATAGGAATAGATTATGCCTTAGGGACTTAGGAAAACTTACCTACCATTTAGCCTAAACCCAATCCATGTTTTCTTCATCAAACCAAACCTCAAATCCAACTCAAGTACTAAATCTAAATCCAAATTCCAAACCAAACTAAATCATTGAAACCCATGATCAAATCCAAGATCAACATTCTTCGTAAGTCCTTTGATTTCATCCTATGGACTTAGCCCAACCAAATTCAAATCAATCCTGATTCATCTGATTTTCTCAAGGATCAATTCGAATCCTCAATCATTTATCAAATCCAAATCCAAATTCCAAACTAAATAATTCAGTCCCAAAATCAATTCCAAAGTTCCAAAATTTCTCCTTAAGCCATATGACTCATTCTCATAAGCTAAGCCAAACCTCCACCCAATTCAACCCAAACTTGATTGATCTCTTCATGAGTCATTTATATCTTCATTCAAATTCACAAATATAAATGAGATATAAACTCAAATAGCCAAAACTAAATCAAACTAAATCCAAATCCAATTAAATCTCTTCTTAAGTCTTATGGACCCACCTCCATAAGCTTAGCCAAATCTTATACAAATCAACCTAAAATCAATTGGTTTCTTTATAAACCAATTACTCCTTTATTTATATTCATAAATATAAATGAATCCCACCCTCTAATGACTAAAAATAAATCAAACTAAATCAATTCCCAACTTAAGCCCTTTTGACCAGCATCCTTAAGTTTGGCCAAATTTGCTTCCAAATCACTCCAAACTCAAGTGATTTTCTTATGAATCATTTATATTCTCAAATATAAATAAAATATAAATTCAAATAGCCAAAATCAAATCCAAAATTAAACCAAAATCTAATTTAAGCCTTTTATGCTAAGTTCTCAGACTTGGCCAAATCTTATCCAAATTAATCCAAAATCAATAGATTTTCTCTTGAATCAATCATTCCTTCCATCATTTATCTAAATATAAATGAAACATATAATTATCAAACCAAACTCAAGTCGACCCCAATCAAGCCTAAGTTAGCCCTTTGACTTGAAAACTTCAAATGAGCCAAAATCCATTTTGACTCCAAATTGATTGCAATTAGATTTATATTTCAATACGAGGCTCATATATAAGTGCAACTAAACTTGAATCAAGCCAAAACCAAATTAACTGACCCATTTAGGTCCAGTTAACCCAAAGTAGCCTAAAGGACCGCTTTGAGCCAAGTTCTAATTCAACCCAAATTGGATTGAACCAAGCTAGTCCAAATCTCATATCATGATCAACAATCACCCTAGGATGATCAACCACTTTGAATTAGGTCAAACCAAGTCAACTTAGTCCTTTGACCAAGTCAACCTTTAGCACAAATGAAACCTAAATAAGCCAAAATCTCTCATGCACTAAATTGATTCATACCAACTCACGATCAATGTTTGAACATGACTTGACACCTAATTGAGCCAAACCATGTCTAATTAGTCATTTGACCTAAGTTGACCCAAATTGGCCTAAAAAGCTAAAATGGGTCAAATCATGATTTAACACAAATTGATTACAACCAATGGCTCAAGTTCATTCCAAATTGATTATTGAACTTGACCAAAGCCACAATTGAACCCAATTTGACTAATTGGTCAACTTGAGCTAACCTAGCCCAAATTGACCTAAAAGGTCAAATTGGCCAAAATTCAAATTAAACCCAAATTGATTCAAACCAAAACCTACAATCATTTTTAATTAACCAATTGAACTTCAACCAACACCCAACCTAACCCAAATTGGTCAAATTAGTCAAATTGATCAACTTAGCCCATTTGACATATATGAATCCAAGTGAGCCAAAGTCAAATGTAGGCCAAATTAATTGAAACCACTTGAACTAAAACTCTTCAAATCATCATTTGAATCTAACCCAAGCCTTGGTTTGACCTAATTTGATCAATTAGTCAACCCAACCCAACATGAACCCATATGAACCCATTTGACCAAATGAAGCCAAAACCCATAAAACCAAATCATGGGACTTTGGTGGCTGACCAAACTCAACCCAAATTCACCCTGTATTAGCCCAAAGTCATCCCAAAAACAAAGTGGACCCCATCCAAGCCATAATCCATTAGTTAAGCCCCCTTTATATAAGATTCCACTCATAAATGACAAAGTCCACTCTCCCATCACCTTGGTAGCCATCCAACTTCCAAATAAAGGTGCACCTAACCCACCTAAGCCACCTAATCCAAGCTAAGTCAGCCATGGACCAAGGGGAGGTGAGTTGACTCACCTTCCATGCAATCCGAGCCCCCCCATGGATTAAGCCAAGATAATCTCCCCATATTAGATAGTGAGCCACCTCCCATGAGTTCCTGCAACCCAATCAAGCCACGTGGACCCAATTGAGACTTCTCTGACGCTTTAACGACAACTGGTTGGTCAAAAAATGGGAGGCTATCCCGTCCATCCAACTCAGCACATCAAAGGGGTATACTACTCTAAATCGAATGAGAACTTCACCAATTCATTTTGTGCGAGCTGAGGAAACATTCCCGAGCTTCCCTATGAGTTCTAGAGCAATTCCAAGCATCCCACTCTCGACATTCTCTCTTCCCGTGAGAAACCAAAATAAGGGAGGCTAGCTTCGATCCCAAGTTAACCAATACCCCACTTCAATCAAATTCTTTGTTCCTACACCATCACTACACCTCGTCTAAGGCACCCAAATCATTTCCCGAGCTCCAAATCAACTCCAAGTTTGAGTTTAATCAAAGCCGAACTCCAATGAGGAGGATCTTGGTCTCCAAAGCAATTCACACCAAATCATGGCCCGTGCTGATCAACAGGGATTCGCCTCAACTAGGCAAAGCTTCCTCAGGCGTGCGAGCCACCGATCTTAGCTCCAGTGAGATATTTACATGAAAACTGATCTCTAGCTTAAGTATGGTTGGTCCTTTTTGAAGAAAATTTTCATTGCATGTGACCTTGACCGTTGGATATGCTCACCTCCTTCCTTTGATCGGGTGGGTTGATTTTGAAGTTCATCTGAGCTCAGGTGAGCTCGGATTGAATGATCCACAGCGGACGAACGTTATCGTTCATCTCTCGAGGGAAGGAGGATCATGGGCTGTCCATTCTGTATGATTGGAACAGACGGCCGTGATCAAATCATGTTAGATCCAATGAGATTTCTCCCTTTACGCCTTAGGTTTGATCCACGCCGTCCGATCCGAGATTGGATGGCGGGGATCAAGGCCACGTCCACCGCCAACTGACTCAGCGCATGGATGTGACAACTTAAATAATCAATCCAGTGGCATCACATGGAAAGTGCGTCGTGTCAGCGTGCCATGTGGCGCCAACGGGATTCGGTTTAATTAAGGTTAATTAATGTGTTTTTTAGGCTGAATCTTTCATAATTCATAACTAATTGTAGAAAAATATAAAAAAAATACAAACAATGGCTCAATTTAAAGGTATTTTAGAGAAGAATTTAATAAAAATATTTCCAATAGATTTTGAACAGTAAATAGAGTTTAATTAGGATTTAATTAAAAACTTAATTATATTAATTACTCTTTAGTCTCTCAAGTGATCGCGGATGTGACAACTTAAATAATCAATCTCGTGGCATCACGTGGAAAGTGCACTACGTCAGTGCGCCATGTGGCACCGGCGGGATTTAATTTAATTAAGGTTAATTAATGTGTTTTTTAGGCTAAATCTTTCATAATTCATTACTAATTGTAAAAAAATCCAAAAAATACAAACAATGGCTCATTTTAAAGGTATTTCAAAGAAGAATTTAATAAAAATATTTTCAAGGAATTTTAAATAGTAAATAGAGCTTAATTAGGGTTTAATTAAAATTTTAATTAAATTAATTACTCTCTAATCTCTCAAGTGATTGAGCCTAAAATTTTTGAGAATATTTTGAGAGGATGACTTCTGCATCCTCTAATTTTCTAGGGATTTATTACTTATTAAATCAGGATTGATTGATTAAGCCTTAATTATCCTCTTAACTTCATTAAGGGGTGATTAAGCATACGAATAGTGATTAATTAATTATTTAGACTCCATAATCACTATTGGACAGTAAGGAGACTTAGGGAAGTGGATTGGAATCTCCTTCCTAATCCTTTCTCTAATTTTCCCTCTCTTTTCAACTAAAGTCTTAATTATTAATTAATTAACTAATTAGAAATTTAATTAGCTAAATTAGAATTCAAATCATATTAAATCATGCTTAATCTAGTGGATGACTTATGGAAATAGGTGGGGGCCTCTTTCCCTGCCTTTTCCCTTAAGCCCATCTTACTTCAAGATAATTATTAACTTTGGTTAGTCTTTTTTTTAGGAGAGGTGAATTAATGGATTATTGATTTAATTGATTTGAAAAATCTAATTAAATCTATTTTTTCCATAATCCATCTTTGGTAGAGCTTTAAGTGTTCAAGAACCTAAAGAAGCTTAATAAAATTATGATTAACTCACATGTGTGAGAAAATCCTGAAAGTAATTAAAATGGTTCCTTAAACTTAATTATTAAATGATTATGAGCTAATTGCATTAAGTCCCTTTCATTTCATAAGAGCATTGCTATTTACTTTTCAATTCATTTGCATGTTATATTAGCTCATAATTATTTAATCAATTATCTTAAGGTAACAAAAGTAATGGTTAATTAATTGATTTAATCCATGCTTAACTTAATTAATCCATAAAAATCATCTAATTTCTTATTAAATCAAACTGATTCACACATATGGGGAATGGGATTAGGATTAGAACCTCTTTATCACATCTCTCTTAAATCAAATTAAAAATTAAAACAAAAGTGACTTTAAGAAACTTTGGTTTATTTTAAATAAGCTTATTTAATATGATTGTCCTTAAGAATTAATTAGATTGAATGAAATTACATGCTTGTGTTTTTTTTATTTCTTTCCAATCATATTAAAATATTGTATGCCTCTTAATTCATGCATTCATTTCTTTTAAAAATCTATTAAAATAAATGATTTTTTTTATGTCAAATTTGCATATGTTGACTTAATTAAAAATATGTATGGCTATTATCACTATTAAATAAAAAATTATATATATATATATATATATATATATATATATATATATAAACTATAACATGTGGAGCGATGATAATTATAGATATTTATAAGCTTGTATGTGCTTACATTTTAGAACATGTTATATGTTCTCTTTTCTTTAATCTTCATGAATTTATATAAGGATATGAATATTAATAAGTGTATAGTTCATTTGAAAAAGACACAACACTTGCTTGGGTTTATTCTTATGTATATCTATGTTAGAATTTAGATATAATTGTGGCTCACATGTATAAATAAATCAAAATACAATTCTTGCATGATTTCCATTCTTAGAGTTGTTTATACACTCATGAGCATTTAAGGATGACAGGTATATCTAGCCTGGACATCCGGGGACGCATGGCTTTAAGTAGCCCCAAGGAGGTTTCTACCTTGTTCCCTTGGTCAAACAATGGCGAAGTACTTACTTATAACTTTTATACATTATTGTGTGAATTTGGCTAATGAATGAAAATCTCACCTTATTCTATATGCATTATTCAAAATAAAAATACAATTTTTTGCATAATTCTCTATTCTTATAATTGTTTATACTTCCATATGTATTTAAGAATAGCGGTATAACTAGTCTGGACACCCGGGGACGCACATCTTTAAGTAGCCCCAAGGAGATTCCTACCTCATTCCCCTGGTCAAATAATGGCGAAGTACTTGCTTAGAACTTTCATACATTTGAATGTGTATTTAGCTAATAGATGAGAATCCTCTTTTTTCTATAAAACTCATTTATGCATCCTACATTTAATTGTGCCAAAAACATATTGCATATATAGATATGTTTAGGACTTTGTCATTAGCATATTACATATGATGGAAAGAAATGAACAAACATGTGTTATGTGATAGTAATTAACTCCAATTAATCTTAAGATGCCTTTCTTATTAAATGAGACTATTTAAAGTGAACCTAAACTATGATTAATTAAAATATGTAATAAACCATTTACAAAAGAGAATTCATTTAATTAATTTACTTTAGATGTGACTTATGATAGGGATAGAAGAGAGTGATCCTCTCTTTTTTTTCTCTTTATAACACTTAGTTGTTCAATGTAAACTAAGTGAAATAAAAGAAAATATTAAGTAAAACTTACAAATCAATTAATCCACTTAAAGTGAAACCATCATTTACAATTAAATCTTATCGTACTTAGAAAATCACAATAAAGCTTATGTTGACCTCACTTTTAGAGTGAGTTCTCAACTTCCTTATCATAGATCTAGGACTCTTGTAGATACTAAGAGCTCCTTAATCTTAAGACACTTCTAGTGATTAGATAAACACTTAACCTAAACTTAGAGACTTAGAAGGTTTAGCCATAGGAATAGGTTATGCTTTAGGGACTTAGGGAGATTTGCCCACCCTATAGCCTAAACTCAATCCATGCTTTTCTCCTCAAACCAAACCTCAAATTCATACCAAGCCAAATTTCTAAGACTTATAATCAATCCCATGATTAAATTCAAACCCCTTCCTAATCCTTTTGATTTCATCATATGGACTTAGCCTTAACCAAATTCAAATAAATCTCGACTCAATTGATTTTCTCAAGAGATAAATTCTACCCTCCAATCATTTGCCAAATCCAAATCAAAATTCCAAACCAAACAAATTAATCTCAAATCAATTCCAAAATTCCAAATTTCCCTCTTAAGCCTTATGACTCACTCTCATAAGCTTAATCAAATCTCAACCCAAATTATCTCAAAATTGATTGATATCTTTATAAATAAATTATTCCTTCATTTAGAATCACAAATATAAATAAAATCTAAACTCAAATAGCCAAAACTAAACCCAAATGAAATCAAATATACAATTTTAGCCTTTTAAGCCATTTCCTTGAACTTGGCCAAATATTATCCAAATCAATTCAAAACCCGTGGATTTCTTCATGAATCAATCATTCCTTCAATCACTCACCCAAATATAAATATAAACTATAATTATCAAACAAAACTCAAGTTAACCCAAGTCAAGCCCAAGTTACCCTTCTTGACTTGAAATTTTCAAATGAGCCAAAATCCATTACACTCCAAATTGATTGTAGTTGGATTTATATTTCAATCTATGGCTTATATATAAGTTCAACTAAACTTGAATCAAGCTAAAATAAAATCAATTGACCCATTTAGGTCCACTTGACCTAAAGTGACCTAAAGGATCTTATTGAGCTAAATTCTAATCCCACCCAAATTAGATTGAACCAAGGCCATCCAAATCTCATATCATGATCAACAATCATCCTAAGGTAATCAACTACCTTGAATTGTGTCAAACAAAGTCAACTTGGTCCTTTGACGAAGTCAACCTTTAGCCCAAATGAAACCCAAACTAGCCAAAATCCACCATATACCAAATTGATTAAAACCATTGATTCAAACCCATTCATAATCAATGATTGAACATGACCAAACTATTAATTGAGCTAAACCAAGTCCAATTGACCATTTGACCTGAGTTGGCCCAAATTGGCCTAAAAAGCTAAAATATATCAAATCATGATTTAACCCAAATTGATTACAACTAATGGTTCAAATTCAATCCAAATCATTTATTGAACTTGACCAAAGCCATGATTGAGCTCAATTTGACCAATTTGTCAACTTGACCCAACCTAGCCCAAATCAACCTAAAAGATCAAATTGGCCAAAATCCAAATTAAACTCAAATCTAACCAAACCAAAGCCTACAATCATTTTTATTTAACTAATTGAACATGAACCAACACATAACCCAACCCAATTTGGTCAAATTAGTAAAATTGGTCAACTTGACCCATTTGATTTCAAATGAACCAAAATAAAACATAAGCCAAATGAATCAAAACCACTTGAACCAAACTCTTTAAATCATCATTTAAACCTAACCCAAGCCTTGGTTTGACCTAATTTGACCAATTGGTCAACCCACTTAACCAAATGAAGCCAAAGCACCCAAAACCAACCCATGGGACCCTAAGGGCTGACCAAACCCAACCCAAATTGACCTTAGGTTAGCCCAAAATCATCCCAAAAGCAAAGTGGATCACACCCAAGGGAATTAGCCATTGGACACACCTTATTTGCATTGGATTCTCTCCATAAGAAGCAAAGTCCACTCTCCCATCACCATGGCAGCCATGCAATTGCCATATGGAGCACATCTAAGCCTCCTAGCCCACCTTAGAACAACTAGGACTCACCATGGATCAAAGGGAGGTGAACCAAGTCACCTCCCTTCATACCCGAGCACCCAAAGGATTAAGAAAACTCAATCCTCCCATATCTTTCCTTGGGATGCCTGCCATAGATTCCTCCACTCCTAGTGTGCCACGTGGAGTCGATGGTGAGCCCTCTGGTAGGCTGGTGGCAGTGAACCGGTCAAAAATTAGGGATGGATCTTGTTTATCCATCAAGTCCAATTGAGGGGTATACCCCCTCAATTCGAGCGGCAAACAACATGACTCACATTGTGAGTGTTCCCTGAGTGTTTTTGAAACTCCTCAAAGCCTCCCCAAGCTCTCATGATCGAAATTTCCCTCTCCCGTGTGAAACCTAAATAGGGGAGCTCCACCTCCGATCCCACTCTCTCAATCCTTTACCTAGATCCAATTCCTTTTGCACACACCATCCTCATGTGTCGTTGAAGACATTTGAGTCATCCCCAGAGCTCCAAAGCCATCAGAGATAAGATTTTGATCAAAATTGAGGCTCCCAAGCACGTGAATTGGTCCACCAAGTGATCCACACCAAATCAAGGCCCAAGCTTCTCAGGCTTGTCCACTGAAGCTACGATCGATCATCAAATTTAGCTCTGATGAGGTAATTTTTTAAAACTGTAGTTTAGGTTAATTTTCTGTGGGCTTTTGTGAAGGAAAATTTCATGTGGGTCAATCTTGGCCGTTGGATGTGTTTGCCTTCTTCTCCTAATGGTGTGGGATCAATTTGATCCCAATCAGAGCTATGGTGAGCTCGGATCGAACGAAGAAATATGGATGGTATTTGTCTTTCGCCATTCGTGAAGGAGATAGATCATGGGTCGTCTGTTCCATGTTACCGGAATGGACAGTCCTGATCTGATCATGTCAAATCCACTAATTTAATCTCGTTAATCTGTGGATTTAATAGTGACCATCCGATCTTAGATCGGACGGCCCACACGAAACCACATCTACTGCAATCCGAGTCAACCACGAGATGTGACGTTTTAAATAACCAATCCTATCATGCCATGTGGAAAGCGTGCCGCGTCAGCTGTCAAGTGGTGCCGACGGGATTAGGGATTTAATTAGATTAATTAATCTATTTTTAATGCAAAAACTTTCAAAATCCATAACTAAATGTAGAAAAATCTAAAAAATATAAATGAGGACTCATTTTAAAGGTATTTCAGAGGGGAATCTATTAAAAATGTCATTAAGTATTTTTTTGAATAGTGATTATATCTTAATTAGAGTTTAATTTAAAATTAATTAGCCTAATTACTCTCTAATTAAGCATCTAATTAACTCTAAAATTTTAGAGCATGTTTAGGGGGATGACCTGTGCATCTCCTATTTTTTGGAATTTATTGGATGCTTAATGAGGGAAATTGGTTAATTGAACCTTAGTTACCCTCTTAATTCAATTCATGATTAATTAAGCAAATGAATAGTAAATTAATCCACTAATTAAGCTTATTATCATCTATTAATAGTGAAAAGTCTTAGGGAAATGGTTTAGGTTTACTCTTTATGACCATTTCATTAAGCCTCTTCATTTGTCTCAATATATTTAAAGTTCAAGTAATTAATTAGCCACTTAATTAATTAATTAAAATAAAAGGGAGTCTAATTATTTCAAAGCCTAATTAATTTTTTGAAATGACTTAGGGATTGGGATTGAGGCCTCTTCCTTGATCTATTTCCCTAAGTTAACTTCATTATCCTAATTAAAATAAAATCAAAGGATTTAATTAACCAATTAAGGGCTTAATTAAATTACTTTAAAATCCAATTCATTCCTAACTTTGATTAATCAACCATGGGTAGTTCTTTAGATGTTTAATAGTCTAAAGAAATTTAATGAAATTATGATTAACTTACATGTGTGAGAAAATCATAAAAATAATTAAATAAATCCTTTAAGCTTAATTAACTATTAATTATGAGCCAATTGCATTAAGCCCCTTTCATTTCTTAGAAGCATTGCTAATCTACTTTTTTATATTGTTGCATCTCATGTTGGCTCATCATTATTTAGTTAATTAACTTAAGGTGATGTAGGTTGGAGTTTAATTAATTGATTTAATTCACACCTCAACATAATTAAGCCATAAAATCAATTTAATTACTTCTCATTAAATCAAATTGACTCACACATGGGGAATGGGACTAGGATTAACAAATCTTTCCAACATTTCTTAAATCAAATCAAACATAAAGATAAAAAAAATGTTTTTAAGAAAATTTGGTTTATTTTAAATAATCTTATTTAATATAATTGTTCTTAAGAATTAATTAGATTGAATGTAATTACATGCTTGTGTTTTTGTATTTCTTTTCAATGATGTTGAAATGTTGTATACCACTTATAGTCATGTATTCATTTCTTTCAAAAATTATTTAAATAAAATAGTTTCCTTTATGTCAAACTTGCATGTGTTGGCCTAATTAAAAATATGTGTGGCTATTATCACTATTAAATTATAAATATATTTTCAAAAGCTTATTAATGAATGATAATATATGTTGTGACTTTAGTTACATATACATAAGAGGTGCATGTGAATATAAGCTTAGTATATGAAGTGTGGTCTCTTTCTTACATTCATATGTTGATTTGCATAAGTTTGAATGTTAATGTCTATATCAATCTGGACATTCCGGGGATACACGACTTTAAGTAACCCCAAGGAGGTTCCTACCTCACTCTCATGGTGCAGAACAATGGCGATGTACTCGTTTGATTTCATTCTTATGTGTCTTGACATTAGAATTGGGATATAGTTTTAATTCATTTACATAATTAAATTAAATAAATCAAATCCTGCTTTCGCATGAGTTTTTTATTCTTATAGTTTTTTATACATTCATATGTATTTAAGAATAACGGGTATATTAGTCTGGATATTTCTGGGATGGACATCTTTAAGTAGCCCCAAGGAGGTTTCTACCTCACTCCCCTGGTGCAGAATAATGGCGATGTACTTGCTTAGAACTTTCATACATTTGAATATATATTTTGCTAATGAATGAGAATCCTCTTTTTCTCTAAAACTCATTTATGCATCTTGCATCTAAGTGTGCCAAAAATAAATTACATGCATAGTTATGTTTATGATTTAATCATATGCATGCTATATGTGATGAAAAGAAATGAATATACATGTGTTATGTGATAGTAATTAATTTCAATTAATCTTAAGATGCCATTCTTATTAAATGAGATCATATAAAGTGAACCTAAATCTAGGACTAATTAAAATATGTAATAAGACATTCACTAAAGAGAATTCATTTAATTAATTTACTCTAGATGTGGCTTAAGGTAAGGATAAGAGAGAGTGACTCTCTCTTTTCTTCTCTTTATAATACTTAGTTATTAAGTGTAGCTTAAATGAAATAAAAGAAAATACTGATTAAAATCCTCAAATCAATTAAAAAACTTAAAATAAAATCAATCATTTATAATTAAATGTCCTTCACACGTAGAGAATGATAACTCTAAAGCCTAACTAGAACATACCACACAATCTTTAATACACACACCTTAGATTAAGTCATCATTTCTAGCTTTATGTTAGGGCGGTGTATGATTTGATGTATGTTTATTTTATGATGTATTGTTGTAAACTAGATGTTAGGGTGTATGCTTCATAGACTAGATGTTATGCTGTGATTAGCCTAATTATGTCTTCTGCAGGAGATTGTGCTTAAGGGTGCCTAAAATAAATATAAATGCTCTCTTTTATAGGTTACTTAACCCCTAAGCATTATCTAAATTAGGAAAAGTTGACTTGGTTACTCATGTGCAGGGTGCTAAGTCTAAATTATACATATAACTGCTTAAGTTGTATGGTGTATTTAGCTAACACTTATTTTGCAAGTATATTTAGATTACTTTTCCTATTTTTTGATGTAATTGTGCATTAGGAATTAGGATTAGTGTTATGGGAGATTAGGATGAGTGGAGGTTGGAAGGCTTTGTCTTGGGAGGCCCCGTGATGCCTTTGAAGCAAGCAAACCCAAAGGAGGAATGAAGGAAACATGGAGAAAGAAGATATGAAGACCTCCCATAACATTTATTTTTTTATGTAATTGTAATTATTCTTTCATATACCAAGTTGTATAAGGGTATAACTCGGCTACCCATTTCTCTTTTCAGGTTGTACGGTGGTACCTGAGGTCACCAACCTATTATTCTTTTATGTTGGGTTTATAAATTATTTGATGCTTTGTTTACAATTTTGTAATAGAAATGGCATGTGTTTTCCAAGTTTATTCATATATGATGATTTAATGTGTGGCCTAGATCCAATTAGGCTCTCAGGAAAAAAATTAAATTTTCTATCCCAACTACAACTCATAACTAATTTTCTAAATAACTCATAGCCTCATTTAAATCCTAGGTATTAAATCGAGATAATTAAAAGATTTAGCAACCCCTCAACTGAATGTTGTATGCTTAATATCATGCATATCATCTTATTTCATTCTTGCTAAGAGAGGGTTTCCATCCTTGCACAATAGGGGAAGACTTGACCTTTGAGGGTCTATTTTATGATGAAAAATATCTCTTTCTCTCTAATTTAGCCAATAATCCTATTTCATCATGCATTTAGACATATAAAATTCTATAGCCTTTGTCAAAATGAAGAGTCCAAAATTAAATAAAAAATGATAAAACTTGTATTAGGCTAAGTCATTATTCATACCACTCATGCTCTAATCTCTTAGGGAGTGGGTTTAAAGACTTTAGTTTCTTTCTAATAATAATAACCTAACCATCTTACAAATTATATGACTTGATCACATGATTTTAAAGAGTAGGAGTAGCTAGCTGGCTGCCACTCTAGGTGATTATAAGTCTAGCAGTAGGCTGGTTTACCCTCTCTTGTGAAGGTAAACCATATATCCATCTTCATTTAGATTTAGGACGTGCTTTAGCCCTCACTAAAGCTCCTTAGATTTAAGATCTAAGATTATTGTTTTCCCTCAAGCTACAAACATAAGTCTTCACCTCTTAGATATTTCCATATTCTTGTATTATGAGATTATGAGTCCTAGTCTTCTAATAAATTTCAACTCAAATATATAATTCTCTTCAATTTTAAACATATAAAGCCCAACCATAGGATAGATTAGAATGCTCACTAGGTTTCCTAGTATTATGAGCACTCTCTACTCATCTTCATTGAATTTGATAATAAGTCTCTCCTTTTTTATCTATCCTGATTGATTTTCCAAACATAGCCAATTTATTGATAATCCTATCTTTGAAATCTATAGAGACAATAATTGCGTACTTTCATCAAGAGTATTCCTAAGGAACTCACCTTCTTTAGGATGTAATTAACTATAGGGGCTTGCCCCCATAAGGAACTTTAGTACTCAGTTTAAATAAACTATGCTTTATTCATCCATATAAAGTAGGGAAAAAAAATCTTTGGTATATTCGAATACCCATCATGCCTTAGGAGTCCTTATTAAGTGATCAGGTCCATCGTAGGGTAATGATTTCTATCTTTCAAGATAGTGCACTATTCCTTGATGTCTGTTGACCTCACTTTTGGAGTGAGCTCTTAACCTCCTCTTCTTAGACTTAGGACTCTTCTAGACACTAAGATTTTCTTAGTCATAAGGCACATCTAGTGATTAGGTGAACACCTAACCTAAGCCTAGAGACTTAGAAGTGTTAATCATAAGATTAGGCTATGCCTTAGGGTTTAAGGAAATTACCTATACATAGTCTAAACCCAATCTAGATACACTTTCTCAAATCAAACCCATACTCAATTCTCAAACCAAATCTGAAATTCAAATTCAAATTCCAAATCTAATTTTAAAATTTGACTCCAAATGTTTGAAACCCAAAATCAAATTCTAATCCTAAAACTCCTTCCTAAGCCATGTGAACCACATTCATAACTTAGCCAAAACTCCACTTAAATCCAATCAAACTCAATTGATCTCTTTATGAATCAATTATTCCTTCATTTATATTCACAAATATAAATGAAATCCAAATTCAAATGACCAAAACTATATCAAAAATCAAATCCAAACTCAATCTAAACCCTTTAAGCCAATTCTTTGGACTTAACCAAATTCTATCTAAATCAAGTCAATCAATCATTCATTCAATTATCTACCCAATTAAATGAAACTTAATCAATCACTTTAAATTTCACAACAAAAAATCTCTTAGACTCTGATTATAATTTATATTCCAATCTTATGTTCAACCAATCAAAACCAAACCAATTGATTAGGAAACCTAAAGACTCATTGAACCCAATCATCACAAAATTGACCTAAAACCACCACAAATCAGATTTAACCAATTTAATTCAACCAAAATCAAATCATTCCAATTGATTGTGAATTACCAAAACCATGAAACCAAACTCAATTTGATCAATCAAGCCCAATGATTACCCAACCAACCCAATTGGTCTAAAATTAGCCTAAATCAAATTAAATACAAATTCAAACCAAATACCACATTCATCTTCAATTAGCCAATTGAACATGAATCAACCCATATCCAAGCTAATTTGGCCAATTTTGGTCAAATGGGTCAATTGACCCAAAATGACCCATATGACCCAAATTGGGCCAAACCCCTTGAAACCAAGCCAAAACCCATTGGGGGCTGATCGAACCCAACCCAAACTCATTTTGGATCAGCCCAAAACAAACCCAACCCATTTAGACCCCTCTTGAATCCTCTTACACATACAATTCCACCCAACCTCATTTAATTCCCCCCATCACATGCACTTAACTCATCCCCAACATTTGCATTGAATAAATCTAATCATATGGCAGTAAGAGAGGACTTTGGAGCAAAAATCCAAAGTCCTCAATCAATCTAGCATCCATCTCAACCACCCCAACAAGATGACAATCAATTTGGAGCTAAAAAATTCAAAAAATAATAAATTTTCGGCCATTATAAAAGGAGGGGAAGATAAGGCTTGAGTTTTCTTGCTCCCACCACCATTTAGCCCCCAAAAGCTCCCTAAAACAAAAAGGAACCCATCCCCCACTTTTTTGAGCCATTTTGAGCTCAAAAACACAAGTAATTGCTCTTTCGGCGAGGCGACGGTAGACATCGGAGAAGGTGACGTTCCGAAGGGAAGCAAGAACTAAAGATCACTCCAAAGCTTCCTCACATACCTAGGAGTTCGGTCAGATCTTCACCGCAATCGAAAATCATCCCCAGTGAGGTAAATTTCATCAAACCGTAGACAACCTTAGGATTTCACATATTTTGTATTAATTTTCTCGCAACTTTAGAAATTTTTCTCAGATAATCCAGCTTTTTTATTTTAAATCATCCCAATTAGGAAATAGAATTTTTTTTAGTGCAAATCGGTGCAAAAATGGGTCCATTTGGACAAGCTTTGGCTTAGAAACCCTCTTGTTTTCCAAAAATACCCCTCAAAACACTATTCTGCTTCGGCTCATAGTCGATCCATGGTTTTGCGGGATCGGTGCTGGATAACGATCGGGCCTTGGTGCATGAAGTGATATGGACCATCCGATCTGATTAGCATGATCGAATGGCTCGAGCGTCAATCGTGCTTTGGATAGCTGGCGATCGGGCGTCGTCGCGCGGTTTCGGCGCGGACGCTTCGCGATTATGCGATCCGCCTCTAGATGCGATCGATCGCATCGATATGTGATCGAAACGGTTCGAGAGAAAGCCGCTTGTCTCTTCCATCGCGTGTATTTCCTTTTTATATAAATAATAATAATAATAATTTAAATCACTTGAAACTTCAAAAATTCATAGAAAATAAAATATTTAACCAAAAATTAAAAATAAGGGCTCGTTGGATTCATCTTTCTGAGATGAATCCAACAGACCTAAAATACCTAAATTTTCCTAAGTATTGTGAGCTCAATTTGAGTTTTAGTGAAAATCAAATTCCATTAATTGAACCAAAAATATAAGTTAAATTTAAGTTGAAATTTTCAGAGATTAAAGCTAAAGTTGGAACAAACCTACCATAAAAATTTCAAGTAATAAGGACTTTTGTATTAAAAGAAATTAAATTTTAAATTTCAGATTATCCATTTTAATAAAATAAATTAAATAAAAATTCAAAAAAAAAAATTACAAAAATCTTTAAAATGGCTTAAATCACTTAAATTGACATATAGGACTCTTAAGAAAATAATGTGATCTTTTGAATCTTAATGAACACCAAATAAACACTTATGATTAGAGTTTAATCAATTAAGGAGTTAATTAAAATATAATCTAAAAATAATTTAAATATTAAATCAAAATAAAAAATGAAATAGCACTTAAGCAAACATTAATCAAACCTCAAATCAGAAAAATATCATCTATAAAGGAGATTAAATTAAATATGATTAAACCTATTTAGGTTAATAAAACTCAATTAAAAGATTAAATCTTACCAACAAATTTAGGAAACTTTAATCATTTGATACTAATCGAATTAAGCCAAATAAAATTAAAGTAAACTTAATTAACATATGATTAAATCACATCCATTTGGAATAAGATAATTAATTAATAAATATTTCAACCTAATAACTAAATCAAATATGTTAATGAAATCAAACAAACATAACAAATGAATCAAATCAAATAAAACTCTAATCATAAATAATCAAACTTAATTGAAATGAAATAAACAATTAATTCACTTAATAACAATGATGGTAATAACAATAATCCTTTCATCAAATCAAACTTAAAGAAAATACTTAACTAAACCAAATCACTCATATGTGGGAAATTAAGTCAACAAACCCTTAATTAATCTAATGATTTAAAAATTTAATGATCCTTAATCAAACTTAATTAGTTAAACATTTGATTAATGCAAACTTAATAAATTAATCCATCACCTTAATTAATCAAATTAATTTAAATAAGTTACATTAAAGCTCAAATTAAGCTTAAATCAAACCCCTAATTAAATTTAATAATCACACCCCTCAAGTAAACTAATTAAGTTAATCAAATTAATCAAATTAAACCTAAACTTAATCAAAGATAATTAAGATACAATTAAACACTAACCAAAACCTAAATTAAACCTAAATCGTTAATTCATTAATCTCTAATTAAATATAACTCTTAATTAATCTAATATTTTTAATTGACCCTTAATCAAACTTAATTAATCAAACATCTAATGCACTTAATAAATTAATCCATCATCTTAATAAATCAAACTAATTTTATAAATCACATTAAAATTAATCCAAAGCAAAACTTAATTCTACTAATTAATTTAATCACACCTATTAAATAAATAAATTAAGTTAATTAAATTAAACATATTAAACTTAATCTTAACTAAACATAAAATGCAATTAAATGCTAATCAAATCCTAATTCAAACTTAAATCATTAACTCACTAATTTGCATCATTAACAAATAAATATGAAATCAAATTAAAAAACAAATCTTCATCTAATTTAATAATTTATTACCTCTTAAACTAATTAAGTTAATCAAATTAATCACATTAAACTTAAGTTTAATCAATCAAAATGCAACTAAATACTAACCAAATCTTAAATTAAACCTAAACCATTAAGTCATTAATTACATCATTAGTCTAAACAAATATGAAACCAAATTAAAAATTAAACAAACCTTTATAATTACATAAATACAATTCTTAATTAAACTAATCACATAATCACATTGAACCTAACCATAGACCAATAAAGCTAATCAAATCAAATTAAATCAGTTAAACTAAATTAAGAAAGGCTCTCATCAATTTAATATACAATCAAATCAAATCTCATTCAACCAACTTAAATAAGATAAACTAATCAACTATCCAATGTATGAAATTAAAATACAAACCAAAATGAACATGACAAATGGATGTGATTAAAAATAAAATCCTAATTACAAAGAATCAAACCCAATTAAAATTAAAATAAAATCTCAATTAATCTAATCCAATCAAATTATAAATAAATGAACCACAATCGAATTAAATAAACATAAAGTTAAATCACACAACCATGATCAAAGAAAAGAGTTAAATATTAATTCAAAAGGATATTGAATTATCAAGATTCAATTAAATCGAAACATATAATCTAAAATTAATCAACCAAAAACACATGAACTTAAACAAACTTAAACTTCACTGGATTAAGGATATTGAATTATCAAGATGTAATTAAACTAAAACTTCTAATCCAAAATCAATCAATCAAATACTTAAACAAACTCAAATTCAAAATTATAAATCAAATCAAGTAAATCAAATAAAATCAATTACATAAATTAAAATGGGCTAATTAAGATATTGAAGGATCTTAGTTATACTCTTTAGGAGTTAGGATGTTGAATAGGGTGAGTTATCTACATAGAATTCATTCTCTTCATTCTTGAAAACTTGAACATCACTTTAACCAAATAAAAGTGAAATAAAAATGAAAAGTAAATCATTAAATCATTTAAATTGGAATCACCCAAAGGTAAAATTTAAACTCAAACTCCAAATTGAAACTAAAACTAAAGAAACCTAGTAAAGTCTTGCTACACAAGCCTTAAGCACACACATTAGAATACTAAGTCACCACTTCTAGAGCTAAGTTAGGGTGTTGTATGTATGATGTTGTGTTTTATTTTGTGATATAATATTTTAGACTGGATGTTAGGGTGTATGTTTCATAGACAAGACTGGATGTTAGGCTATTATTAGCCTAATCATGTTTTCTGCAGGGGGTTGTGCTTAAGGGGCCGCTATAAAAAATATAAATGCTTTTATTGTGCAGGTTGCTTAGCCCCTAAGCGTAACCCATGTTAGGACAGGTGGGCTTGGTTACCCATGTGTGGGTGCTAAGTCCAAATTATTCATATAACTGCTTGGGTTGCATAGTGTGTTTAGCTAACATTTATTTTACAGGTATAGCTAGATTTACTATTCTTATTTTTGATGTAATTTTGCATTAGGAATTAGGATTAGCTTTATGGGGGATTAGGATGAATAGTGGCTAGAAGGCTTAGTCCCTAGGGTGCCCTGTGATGCCTTTGGAGCAAATCAAATCAAAAGAAAGAGAATGAAGAAATGAAGAAATGAAGAAAAGAAGACCCCCATAGCATGTATTACTTTTTTGTAATCCGGATTGTATAAGGGTAGAGCTCGACTACCCGTCTTTTTCTCTTTTAGGTGTACGGAAGAATGACGCACTTTTATTAATCTATAAAATTATTTTATGTTGTGTTTAGATTGCGCATTAGAACAACATATTTTTTATAGTTTCTTTACGATTGATGCTTGAATGTGTGGCCTGGATGCGGTAGGCTCTTAGGATAAAATTAATTTTCTACCCAAATTAACAACTCATAACTAAAATTTTAAAATAACTCATAACCTCATATGAAAGCCTAGGAATTAAATCAAGATAATAAAATTTGATGTATGCTGAGTGTAGCCCCTCATCATGATGAGTGTTTGCCCTACGCGATTAGATGCTCTTGAGATGATGATATCGTCTTTCTTTGAGAAGAGAACTCTGGGACAATTGCTCTGATGAAGAGGATGCTAGGGTCAATTTTGATCTAGATGGGGATGATCTCTTGAAGGACTCAACAAAAGTCCATATGGTTGATACTAGGGGTTCCCTCCTTAGGGATCAGCATAGTCAAGAGGGTGTTGTAGTTGAGGAAGAAGACATTTCAACCCAACACCTTCATCGAACGAGGTAGAGATGAGCATATTAGAAAGATGGAGAAAAGAGTTGAATACTTGTTAGTGGCAGTCCTAGCACTTCAAGGCCAAGCTCCATCATGACTACTCCGAGGGACCACCAGGTTGTTGCATATTCTGGATCAACCCAAGAGTACATCTCCCATGGACCAGGATAGTGGTAGCATGCATAGGAAGGTGGTGGACAATACCTCCATACAAGAAAAAGATATTAAGCAGTTAGTGGAGCAGCAAGTGAAGGATGCGTTGGCACAAGCCTGTGGTGGCTCATATGTTCCAAAGGGTAGACCCTACCCATAGGAATTTGATGGTATCCAATATCATAAGGGTTTTGTGCCTCCTTCCTTCAAAATTTTTGATGATAGTGGGAACCCTCGACAGAACATAGCACATTTCAGGGCTAGATGCTACAATGCTGGTGGTAGCGATGCACTTCTATTCTGTCTCTTTGTTAGTAGTTTGACAGACATCACATTTGATTGGTACGTTGAACTACCCAATGGTTCAGTGAAGACTTTTGCTGAGTTGGAACACCTCTTCATCAGGAGGTTTGTTGGATCCCAGCAAAGAGTAACTGTGGGTAACCTTGTTGTGGCGCAAAAAAATCCAAATGAGTCCCATGTTTATTATATTCTCAGGTGGCAAAACCTGAGTATGAAATGTGAATCACAGCTATCCGAATAGCATGCTATAGAAATTTTTCTCAAGAATATTCATGGCCCGGTAGCTTTCATGCTCAAGGGATTTATAATCAAAACCTTTGAGAAGTTAATCAACAAGGCCGTTAGCCTACAAGGGGAAGTCAAACAGTTACCTTTTCAAGACTAATCATTCAAGCCCAAGCCGCAGAAAGCATTTCAGAAGAAGCCAGGGGTAGTAGTGTTAGTAGACAAAGGGAAGCAACTAGCCAGAGCTCAATATGAGAGACCTCATGTACAATAGCCTCCATTGCCACCTCCACTACAACCACCTCGGATCGACCACCACGGTTACGGCGATTTCCTCCTAATATACCTTATATCCACAGGTCGTAGCTATTACCCACCTACTCTTGTCGATAAATTGAATAATCCATATTCATTCAAGTGGGAGGTAGTTAGGAAGACCTTTAAGAATATCTTAAAGAAACTTGACTTTCAGTTACCTGAGCCCAAGAGGTCGAAAGATGTGGGCAAGAGTGATGATCCTAGCTATTGCCCCTATCATCGTATGGTCAGCCAAGTCTTGGAGGATTGTGTTACCTTTAAGGATTGGCTTAAGCAGAAAGTCGAGCTATTATCCCAATGAATACTTGTTAGAACAACCCTCCAGTTCTATCAGAGTAATTCTTAGGGATACTTATGATCCTCTTAAGACAAAAGAAGGTTGGGATATTGTCTTATCCCGAACCTCTAAAAAAGTGGTCTCTAAGATCAAGAAGCTTTCTTTATAGGTGCCTGAAGCAACTCAAACCTCCAACACCAAGAAAGGTTTGCAAGTTGCTAAAGATAACTTGAAGAAGGTGCCAGCCCAACAGCAGCAGCAGCCTACCTTACTTGCCCGGGATAGCATAATATCACAACCATGTCAAGCCAGCATATCCACCATTGCTAGTACTTCTTCCTCCCCTCTCTTACGAAGCATTGTATCGATGACGATACCTTTCCATATATTAGATTTTATCATGTACCTCCATCTAAGAAGAAATCAATGAAGAAAGCTTTCACTTACATCTTGTCCACTTCTGATACTCTAGATTTTATTCCTCATGAAAACTCTTCAAGTCTACAAAATAATGATGACTCTAGTTCTAATCATTCCACTTTTGATTTAGAAATAAATTTTCCATTCCTGAATCATTCGGGTTCACCCATTGAGATTGATTTGGAGTCATCTAACTCTAATGATCCCATAGGAGAAGTCGTAGGTACGATGAGAAGGTAGAACTTCTGATTCATCATTCCAAGAGGTCCTTGGCGTTAACCCGTGGTGGCAAAGTTCTACCTCCTAGGGTGGCACCTCAGGATATGGGTAAGCAAATCATTGGTTCTAAAGAACAGATAGCCTCTCCACAAGATGCTCCACCCATGGATATGCTTGTGGCGGATCAAGCCAAGGTTGACTTCAATGTCCTAGCACATCTTAGAAAGATGTCAGCTAAGTTAAGCATATATGTCTCCCTTATCTTATCCAAAGAGATGAGGGAATCCTTAATCAAGGCCCTTCTTAATCCAGAGATATGCTTAGCTTTCCCTCTTGAAGAGGAACTTGCGGTTGAGGACACTAGGAGTTACATTCTTGATGAAGATTTTCTTCTAGGAATGACCAAGCACAACCACCCTCTTTATATTACAGTGGATATTGGATGATACAGGATATCTAGAGTACTTGTTGACTAGGTTACATCAGTGAATATTATGAGTCGAAAAACCCTCACTTACTTGAGGATTGAAATCTCTAAACTTTCAAAAGAGAGGATGATGTTGAGAGGATTCAATGAACAAGGCGAGAGGCTGTTAGGCTCTATAGTATTGCCTTTAAAAGTAGATGATTGGAAGACTACTGCCAAGTTTCATATTATGACTCAGATACATCTTTCATTGCTTTGCTTGGGAGACCGTGGATACATGAAAATAACGTGGTTCCATCCTCTCTACACCATTGCATGAAGTTCATGAGGGATGGGATTGAATACTGTGTCAAAGGAGATCTTAAGCCATTCACAGTTCATGAGGTCAGAATATATGAGGATGCAACCTACTATCTTCCTCAAAATCAACAAGTCTATTCTTGTGAACTTGGTGAAAGTTCAGAAATAAAAGAAAAATAAAAAGAAAAAGAAAAAGAAAAAGAAAAAAGAAAAGGAAAAGAAAAAGAAAAGAGAAAAGGAAATGAGAAAGAAAACAAAAGGGAGTGAGAAGAAGACTTGGAGAAGAAAGTAGAGTCTGACATTATATTCCACCCAGAGTTCATTACCTCATTCGAAGATATGGGTAGGATGACTCGACCTCCAAGCGGGGAAGAGATCCAGACATGCTACGGAAGACCTCCTTATTGGCCATCCAATAGGAGTTATGTCCTCTAAAAACTACACCTATCTATATAGACTTAGAATCTAGTTGGATGATGAGTCATATATGATTAGTACACTAACTAGCACTTCCAGAATAGATCCAAGCAAGTGATAGTTAAGCGAACATGATGAAGATGCTCTAAAAAGCATAAGTGTATCTGAGTCTATATGTGAAACATTGAACTTTAGCTCTAACACCACTTTTCTCATAAAAAGTTGAGGGTTTGGTAGTTAAGGAAGCCCCTAAGTCTTTCACAAATGTAAAAGTGCAGAAGCTCTTTCTTGGAGCATCATCTTCAAGTCAAGAACGATGTAAGATGATTCATATAAAGATTTAATAGAATTACCTTGGTATTTTGTGTTCTTAATTTAGCAAAGAAAGGATTAATTCCATGCTTGTTCTAAACAGTCATTACTTTGAAAGGTTATGGGACAACAAATCGACATTCACAATCAAGATCGGGACTAGGATTTGAGTGGGTCCAGGATGATGGCGATTCTTTTAGTCATCACCTCATTTAGAATCTGATAGATTCTTTTCAAATCATACTAACTCATATGAGAATGTATGCTTAGAAACTTGATTCAAATGACTTTGAAGTCAAGGATGCACGAGTTGAAGGAGATAAGATCGTAATGTCGAGAGAAATCAACTTAGGAACTGAAGAAGATCCACACCCAACATATATTAGTTCTCTATTGAATAAAAAAGAAACCAATGATTTAGTGAAGCTATTGATTGAGTTTAAGGGTTGCTTTGCATGGAGATATGAAGAGATGCCTAGTTTATCTCACGAGCAGCCATAAACTATCAATAGAATAATGCTAACTCAATCAAAGCTCCGCATGGGATTAGACATTGAACAATAGGTCACTTCACAAAATCAAGAAATTGATCGATCGGCTTTATTAGAAGAAAAATATCTACGGTTGGCATAGTCTGTTAAGAAAAGAATGGCCAAATTCACATATGCATTAATTTTAGGGATCTAAATAAGGTATGTCCCAAGGATGAATTCCCACTTCCTATACCAGAATTAATGGTGGACATTGCCTCATCTCATGCAGTATTCTCTTTTATATATGGATCATCTGGCTATAACCAAATTAAGATGGCCCCAGAGGATGAAAACAACGCCTTTTCCGAATATATGTTATTATAAGGTCATCTTTGGCCTTAAAAATCACATACCGTGACTTGAATCTTGATGAACTCATTCATCATCAAGTTGAATGCTATGTCGATGATCTCATGTCAAAAGCAAAGAAAAGACCATCTCTTTAACTTGAGTAGTTTTGAGCGGTTAAGACAACACTCTCAAAATGAACCCCACGAAGTGTATTTAGTAGCTTGAAAATTCTTGGGTTTGTTGTATTGGAATTGAAATCAATCCGTCAAAGCGATATTAGAAATGCCACCCCCTAAAAGCCTAACACAACTCAGGTCATTTCAAGGGCGGTTGGCATATCTAAGACGCTTCATCTCCAACTTATCAGGAAGATGCCAACCATTCTCGACACTTATCAAAAAGGATGTCAAGTTCAAATGGGATGATAAGTGTCAGCATGCTTTCAAAGACATTAAGCAATATCTGATGACACCGCTTGTGTTAGCAGCTCCTATCTTGGGCAAGCCGCTCATATTATATACGGCTGCATTAGACGACTCCCTTGGCGCTTTGTTGGCTCAAACTAATGATGAAGGGAAGAAGAATGCTCTTTATTATCTCTCATTGTAATCCCTCAACTATCCACCTATTCAAAAGCCGCTAGCTTTAATCTTTGCATCCCAAAAGCTACGACACTACATGCTTTCTCATAAGGTGAACTTGATCTCTAGAGTCAATCCACTGCAATATCTCATGACACAGCCAACCTTATCTGGACGGTTGACACATTGGTCCATGATTTTATCTCAGTTTGACATAACATTTGTACCCCTCCGTGCCGTAAAAGGACAAGCACTTGCAGATATCTTAGCAGCACATCCACTCTCTGCTGATTCTCCGCTTAACGATGATCTCCCCGATGAACAAATCATGAACTTAAGGGATACTAGTGCTCACTGCTGGGAGATGTACATTGATGGTGCAGCTTCCTCTCAAAGAGGAGAAGAACCATGACTTACTATCCTAGGGAAGGCAGGTGTAGGAATATTTCTTCTAGCTTCGGACCGCAATGTGATGAGATTCTCATATCATCTGTCCAATCCGTGCACCAATAATGAAGTCAAATATGAGGCTCTGATTGCCGGTCTGGAGTTAGTCATTACACTATGCGTCCAGAGTATCAACATCTTTGGAGATTCTCAGTTAGTCGTCAACCAAATCGCTGGGTCCTACAAAGTTCTAAAGGCTAAACTCTGTCATTACCACAAGTACACTATGGAGTTGTTGGCCCAAATCGCAGAGATTATCATCTATAAGATTCCTCGAGGAGAGAATGCAGTAGCAGATGCATTAGCCAAGCTTGCCAAAGAGTTGACATGTTCAAAAGATGAGTTCATTCCAATAAGAGTCCAAAATAGACAAGTCTTATCCATTATTAATGCTAAACTCATCGAGAAATTCTCTCTTGAAGGGGAGGTTACCATTACCAGTAAGGACGAGGAGCTAGATTAGAGGCAACCATTCATGGATTATTTAAATGTAGGCAAACTACCTCAAGAGAAATCACTGGCACACCAAGTGAAGCAGAGAGCTCTTTCCTATACTATTGTAGGCAGCACCTTATACCAGAAGTCCTTTGATCATATGTGGTTATGTTATGCGGACAAACATGGCAAGTAAGATCATGAAGTACACTCGAGGTTATGTGGGCACATCAATCGTCAAGATGAAATCAAGATCAATTATGATACTACTTGCCTTCGATGGATAGTACATAGACATAGGAGATGCCATCAATGTCGGTACATGGTGTGGTCCTACATCAACCTCCAATATTCTACATCTACATTGGCCTCATGACCATTTGAGTGTTGATGCGACATTGTGGTCGTCGATCCTCCTTCTTCCAAAGGTCATTCATTCATTCTACTTTTCCAAGTGGGCAATCCCAGAGGTCTCAACTCAACACGTGCTCCAATTTTTCAGGAACCATATCGTATATAGGTTCGGGGTGCCTGGATGAATTATATCTGATAATGGTACTGCATTCAAGAACACTAAAATTAATAGCTTTGCTCGGAGATATAGCATAGAATGGAGATATTCTACCATCTATTACCCAAGGGAAAATGGGTTAGCAGAAGCCTTCAATAAAACCCTCATTCAAATACTAAAGAAGACACTAGATGATAACAAACGATGATGGCATGAATAGTTAGTTGAAGCCTTGTGGGCCTACCGCACCACATACAGAACTCTAACTCAATCTACCCCATTCTTCTTAGTGTATGGGTCCAAAGCCATTCTACCATTAGAAGTCCAACTCCCATCACTAAGAATAGCCGTGGGTAGCAAAATCATAACAGAACAGAATGCCAAGTTGCGGTTGGAAGAGCTCGAAGGTTTGGAGGAGAGATGCCTAAGAGCATGCCAAAACTTCGAGTTATACAAAGCCAAGATGATTCAAGCTCATAACAAGTTGGTCCATCATAGAGCTTTTCAAGTAGGAGAGCTTATTTTAGTTCTAAGGCAATTGTTGCTCGTCGAAGATAGCAAGTTTGAACCCACTTGGGAAGGCCTTTATGCCATAGAGAAGGCCTACCAAGGAGGGTCTTACCAACTCATAAATTGTAAAGGAGAGCGTCTGATGCTTCCAATCAATGGGCTATACTTAAAGAAATACTATCCATAAATCTTGTTTGAAAATAATTATCAATAAAATTTCTTTTCATCTCGAATTTCATTTCTTCTATGTTAGAAATATTTTTTGCTTATGAATCCATCTTGATATATTTAGGGTAGGCGTAAGAGTCCCTTAGTGGCATTCTATTCCTTCATATCAAACACAAACAAATATATACCTTTTATTTCGGGCTATTTTGATGTGAGAGCAAGCCCCCTTATGGCACTGACTCATTAGCTGCTCTAGGTCGGGTTCGATTTATAGCCCAAAGCAACTGATCACCCCAATGGTCACTTATTGGAGGATGTAAGTCTCTGTGCTTTCTTCCTAACTTAAGCATCGCACACCTATGAGTGCCTTGTCAGTTTGGTAGTCTTCATTGCCCTACCAGTAAACTACCTTATGTTGGCTTTATTTAAGAAGATGTGAGTCATAGTGCTTTCTTCTTGAACTAGCCACCATACTCTGACTAGGTCTAGTTTCCCTGAGGTTTAGGTGTAAGAGTCCCCAGTGGCATCATATTCCTTCATATCAAGCACAAACGCATATATCTTTCTTTCGGGCTATTTTGATGTGAGAGCAAGCCCCCTGTGGCACTCACTCATTAGCTGCTCTAGGTCGGGTTCGATTTGTTTCCCAAAGAAATTGATCACCCCAGTGGTCATTTATTGGACGATGTGAGTCCCTGCACATTCTTCCTAATTTGACCATTGCAAACTGACGAGTGCTTTGTTAGTTTCATAGTCTTTGTTTCCTAGCCAGTAAGCTACCTCATGGTTGATCCTGTTTAAGAAGATGTGAGTCCCGTGCTTTCTTCTTGAACTAATCATCATGATCTAACTAGGTCGAATATATTTGAGGTTTAGGGTAAGTCCCCAGAGGCTCCTTTCCTCTTGACTACATTTGGGTTGATATAAGTCCCTAGTGGCATTCACCTGAGTAGCCAGGTTGGATGGACACCGGCGAAGACAGACTATCCCATGATTCGCTTTAGAGATGTAAGCTACACACCTTTTTTAGACTTATTGCAAAGCGATGGGCACCATAGGTTGGTTGATGTTTGTTATCGACAACTCACCCTGGGTACACCACTCTTGGCGGTAAGTCCCAGCTTTCTCCTTAGCCAAGAATACCTGTGATATATGCCTAGCCATGTCATTTTCTTCAGGGTGTTGGATTGAAGCCCCTTTGCCACCTTTTCCCCTAAGGGCATTCTATTTGGATCACGTCTTTTGAGACCCCATTTAGATACTACCTGGGTTACTTTTAGATTTGACAGTCCCCCTTTCGTAGTAGCTATCCCTATGGTTGGAGAATTTGTTCAAAGGATGCGCAGATTCTCCCTTGGTTCAGTAAATTTGAGGTAGGTCTAGACTGATATAAACTCCTTCTCAGTTTGATCCCTCGCAAACCAACAGGGTCCATATTAAAATTAATTAAACAAACAAATAAAATTATTTCACTTGTTGATTAGGAATTCAAGCCCCCAGTGGCCCCTTTCCCAAGCAAGCATCCTATCTTTAGGGTAGTGTTAGCAAAACTCCCTATAGGAATTGCCTGACCACCTGAGTTGAGATAAATCTCACGGTCTCACTCGTAATTAGGAGGTCGAGTTCAACTTGTTTTGCCACCAATGAGTTACCGGTGTCTTTGCTTTGAAAGATATAAGTCTATTACATCTTTCTTTGATCGTTTAGACCGACAGCAAATTCGATTTATTGTGCAAGCGACCAATCACCACAATGGTTTTTTGTTTAGGAAGATGTGAGTCTCCGTGCTTTCTTCCTAACTTGACCATTGCAAACCGAAAGACACCCCATAGGTTGGTTAGTTCTACCTAACGATTGGTAGACTATATCTTTGGATTTGTAAACCTAAGATAGGTTTAGGCTGATATTAGCTCCTTCTTAATAGATCCATCGCAAACCGACAGGGTCCATCTAAAATTAAATTAATTCTAACAATTCTTGAGTCGATATGAGTCCACAGTGGCATTCGCTCAAATAGTCGCCCTAGGTCGGGATTGATCTGTTGTACCATCAACAGATCACCCCCAATAATTGATCCCTACTCTGGAAGATGTAAGTTTGTTATCCTTTATTCCTAGTACAGTCATTGTACACCGAAAGGAAACCCTTAAGTCAGATAGTCCTACCTTGTGGCTGGTAGACTACCCCTTTGGACTTGTAAATCAGAGTCAAGGCTATAGCTCCTTCTCTGGGTCCATCACGCATGTGGTCCATAATATAACACACAAAATTAAATTAAATTAAATCAAATCAAATTAATCATGAGGACTACTCTTGAGTTGAGGTAAGACCCCCAATGGTGCTCACTCAGTAGTCCCCCCAGTCGGTTCAACTTGTTGTGCCATGATAGTAACCCGTATCTTTGCTTTGAAAGATATAAGTTTATTACGTATTCTTTCCAACACGATCGTTGCAAAAGGCGACCTTAGGTCGGGTCCGATTTATTGCGTTCTCAGATGGTTCCTTGTTTAGGAAGATGTGAGTCCCCGTGCTTTCTTCTTAACTTGACCATTGCAAATTGAAAGGCACCCCTTAAGTTGGTTAGCTCTACCTAACGACTGGTAGGCTATCCCTTTGGATTTGTAAACCTAAGAAAGGTCTAGGTTGATATTAGCTCCTTCATAGTAGATCCATCACACACTGACAGGATCCATCTAAAATTAAAGTAATTTTGACTATTCTTGAGTCAATTATGAGTCCACAGTGGCATTAGCTTGAAATAGTCACCCTAGGTCGAGATTGATCATTTGCCATCAATCACCCTGATCCTACTTTGGAAGATGTAAGTCTGCTATGCTTTCTTCCTAGTACTATTGTTGCACACCGAAAGGCAACCCTTAGGCCGGATAGTCCTACCTTATGGCTAGTAGACTACCTTTTTGGATTTATAAATCTGAGATAGGCCAAGGCCAACATAGCCCCTTCTCAATGGATCCATCGCATGCCGATAGGGTCCACAACACAACACACCAAATTAAATCAACTCAAATCAAATCAATATAAATCAAATTAATCATCAGGATTACTCTTGAATTGAGGTAAGCCCTGCTCTCAATTGTCGCAGGGTTGATGTGTTGCTCATCTAAAATATCATGCTTTTTTCGCTTTGGAAGATTTAAGTTACCCTTTCTTCTAGCATAATTATTGCAGGCAACCCTTGGGTTGGATAGTCCTACCATGGCGTAGACTACCCCTTTAGACTTATAAATCTAAGACAAGCCAAGGCCCCTGTGGCTCCTTCTTAGCATAGTCCATCGCACACCGACAGGGTACATAACAAAATAAATTTGAAACTAACCTCCTAGTGGAGTCAAATTAAACATATCAAACAAACCAAATTTCTCCCCAGTGAAGCGTAAATGAAATCAGGCTCTCTAGTAGAGCTTAGATCTAAATCAAACAAATTCAATTGAGTGCACATCCCCAGTGGATATTCCCTCAATCTAGAACCCTTCTCCCTAGTGGAGCCATAACAAATTAAACCAACCTCCCTAGTGGAGTCTAATAATACAAATCAAAGAAATACAATCAAATTCTTTTCCCTAGCGGATACACACCCAGATAAATCATATTCGCAATCAAACTTAGATTCGTATCCCCAGCAGATAACTTGAACTTGTTTCCCCAAGAGGAAGGTGCATATACTCAATCCCTAGCGGATTCCTTCTTGCTCTCTTATGCCCTCGGCATAAAGAGAGCTGCATTGAACTAAGATCGTGATTCTATCTACCTTTTTGGTATAAGTATAGATCACTTCCATTGTTAGTTGCAATCTTTTGGATGTTGGTGATCCTTTCAGTCAACGCGAATACGTACGGTGTGCCTTGTCAGTTACACCACACCTATGGGGGCCCTTTTGTTGACCTCACTTTTGGCGTGAGCTCTTAACCTCCTCTTCTTAGACTTATGACTCTTCTAGATACTAAGATTTCCTAAGTCATAAGACACTTCTAATGATTAGGTGAACACCTAACCTAAGCCTAGAGACTTAGAAGTGATAATTATAAGATTAGGCTATGTCTTAGGGTTTAAGAAAATTACGTATCCCATAGCCTAAATCCAATCTAGATACACTTTCTCAAATCAAACCCAGACTCAATTCTCAAACTAAATCTCAAATTCAAATTCAAATTCCAAATCTAATTTCAAAATTCGACTCCAAATGTTTGAAACCCAAAATCAAATTCTAATCCTAAAACCCCTTCCTAAGCCATATGAATCACATTCATAAGCTTTGCCAAAACTCTCCTTAAATCAAATCAAACTCAATTGATCTCTTTATGAATTAATTATTCCTTCATTTATATTCACAAATATAAATGAAATCCAAATTCAAATGACCAAAACTATATCAAAAATCAAATCCAAACTCAATCTAAACCCTTTAAGCTAATTCTTTGGACTTAGCCAAATTCTATCCAGATCAAGTCAAAACTAATAAATTTTCCCTTGAATTAATCATTCATTCAATTATCTACCCAAATATAAATGAAACCTACAATCATCAAATCAAATCAAAACCAACCCAAGTTAAACCAAACCTAACCATTTTGACTTGAAAATTTCAAATGATCCAAAATCCCTTAGACTCCAAATTGATTGTTGTTGAATTTATATTCCAATCTAGGGCTCATATATAAGTTCAACTAAACTAGAATCAAACCAAAACCAAACTAATTGACCCACTTAGGTCCACTTGACCCAAAGTGACCTAAATGACCCATTTGAGCCAACTTCTAATCCAACCCAAATTGGATTGAACTAAACTCACCAAAATCTTCCACCATGATTGTTGATCACCCTAGGATGATCAATTGCAATCAATTGGGCCAAACCAAGCCCAATTGTCCATTTGATCCAAATTGACCTAAATTGGCCTAAAGGACCAAATCGGGTCAAATCATGATCTAATTGATTGCAACCAATGGCTCAAGTTCATTCCAAATTGATTATTGAACTTGACCAAGAGAATTAAACTCAATTTGATCGACCAATTTATTGGCCCAGTCAACTCTGCCCAAATTGGCCTAAAGGGTCAATTTAACCTAAATCAAATTAAATCTAAATTAATTCAAAGACCACATTCATCTTCAATTATCCAATTGAACATGAATCAACCCATATCCCAAGCTAATTTGGTCAATTTTGGTCAAATGGGTCAAAATGACCCATATGAATTTGGGCCAAATCCCTTGAAACCAAGCCAAAACCCATTGGGGCTGATCAAACTGAAAACCCATTTGGGATCAGCCCCAAATCATGAATCCTCCCCATAGGATTCCACCCAACCTCATTTAATTCCCCCCATCACATGCACTTAACTCATCCCCAACATTTGCATTGAATAAATCTGATCATATGGCAGCAAGAGAGGACTTTGGAGCAAAAATTCAAAGTCCTTAATCAATCTAGCATTCATCCCAACCACCCCAACAAGATGAAAATCAATTTGGAGCCAAAAAATTCAAAAAATAATAAATTTTTGACCATTATAAAAGGAGGGGAGATGAGGCTTGATTTTTCTGACTCCCACCACCATTCAACCCCCAAAAGCTCCCTAAAGTAAAAAGGAACCCATCCCCCACTTCTTTGAGTCATTTTGAGCTCAAAAACATAAGTAATTGCTCTTTCGGCGAGGTGACGGTAGACATCAGAGAATGTGACGTTCCGAAGGGAGGCAAGGACTAACGATCACTCCAAAGCTTCCTCACATACCTATGAGTTCACTCGGATCTTCACCGCGGCCAGAAATCATCCCTGGTCAGGTAAATTTCATCAAACCGTAGACAGCCTTAGGATTTTGCATAATTTGTATTAATTTTCTTGCAATTTTAGGAATTTCCCTCAGATAATCCAGCATTTTTATTTTAAATCATCGCAATTAGGAAATAAAATTTTTTCGATGCAAATCAGTGCAAAGATGGGTCCATTTGGATAGGTTTTGGCTTAGAAACTCTCTTTTTTCTAAAAATACCCCTGAAAATACTATTCACCACCGGTGACTCACCATGATGATCCGGCGAATCGGCTGGATCGCGCTCGACGTGATGTGATGCGGGTGTCCATTATGCGGTTAGCGTGATTGGATATCGAACCACGATCGTGCCGGCTTTAGCGATCAGCTACAAACTCACGGTTCGCGCGATGACGTCACCGCGCGATGATGCGATCACGCCTGGATGCGTCGATCCGATTGATCAGCGTCAACGTTTAAAGTGGCTTTATTTTCTTCGACCCACGTATTTCCTTTTTATATAAATAATAATAATAATAATAATTTAAATCACCTGAAACTTCAAAAATTCACTGAAAATAAAATATTTAACCAAAAATTGCAAACAAGGGCTGGTTGGATTCATCTTTCCTAGAGGAATCCAATAGACCTAAAATCCTCTTCCTGAGTATTGTGAGCTTAATTTGAGTTTTAGTTAAAATCAAATTCCATTAATTGAACCAAAAAATAGAAGTCAAATTAAGTTGAAATTTACACAAATTAAAATTAAAGTTAGAGCAAACCTACCATAAAAATTTCAAGTAAAATGGACTTTTGAATTAAGAAAAATTAAAATTTGAATTTCAGATTATCCATTTTAATAAAATAAATTAAATAAAAATTCTAAAAAAAATTTGCAAAAATCTTCAAAATGGCTTAAATCACTTCAATTGACATTTAGGACTCTTAAGAAAATAATGTGATCTTTTGAATCTTAATTAAACAAACCCTTAATTAATCTAATGATTTATAAATTTAATTATCCTTAATCAAACTTAATTAGTCAAACATCTTATTAATGCAAACTTAATAAATTAATCCATCACCTTAATTAATCAAATTAAATTAAATAAGTTACATTAAAAGCTAACTCTAAAATTAAATCAAAAATTAACTTTAATAATCTTTTTCAAGAAATTAATTAATCAAATTAATCAAATTAAACTTAAATCAAACATAATTAAGATACAATTAACCATAACCTAAATTTAAATCGTTAATCATTGTCTCAATTAAACAAACTCTTAATTAATATTTTCTTAATCAAACTTAATTCAAACATCTATAATGAACTTAATAAATTAATCCATCATCTTGATAAATCAAACTAATTTTATAAATCACATTAAAATTTAAAGCAAAAAACTTAATTAAATTAAATTTTAATCACTTAAAAAATTAATTAAATTAATTAAATTGTCATTAAACTTAATCTTAACAAACATAAAATATTAAATGCTAATCAAATCCTAATTCAAACAAATCATTAACTTTAATTGTAATTAAAAATAAATATGAAATCAAATTAAAAATTAAAACATCTAATTTTAATTAATTACACCTCTTAAACAAACTAATTAAGTTAATCAAATTAATCATAAACTTAAGTTTAATCAATCAAAATGCTTAAATACTAAATAAAACTTAAATTAAACCTAAACCATTAAGTCATTAATTTACATCATTATCTAAACAAATATGAAACCAAATTGAAAATTAAACAAACCTTTATAATTAACATAAATACACCTTAATTAAACTAATATATAATCACATTGAACCTAAGCAACCCATAGACCAATAAAGCTAATCAAATCAAATTAAATCATTAAACTAAATTAAGAAAGACTCAAATATTTAATATATCAAATCAAATCTCATTCAACTACTTTATAACAAGATACTAAATTTATCCAATGTATGAAATCAAAATACAAACTTTGATGAACATGACAAATGGATGTGATTAAAATAAAATCCTAGTACAAGAATCAAACCAATTAAATCAAAATAAAATCTCAATTAATCTAATCCAATCAAACTAAATAAATGAACCAATCAAATTAAATAAATATAAAGTTAAATCACACAACCATGATCAAAGAAAAGAGTTAAATATTAATTCAAAAGGATATTGAATTATCAAGATTCAATTAAATCCATCTAATCTAAAATTAATCAACCAAAACACATGAACTTAAACAAACTTAAACTTCATTTGGATATTAAGGATATTGAATTATCAAGATGCAATTAAACTAAAACTTTCTAAAATCAATCAATCAAATACTTAAACAAACTCAAATTCTAAATTATAAATCAAATCAATAAATCAAATCAAATCAATTACATAAATTAAAATGGGCTAATTAAGATACTTTGGGATCTTAGTTATACTCTTTAGGAGTTAGGATGTTGAATAGGGTGAGTTCATCTACAAATGGAATTCATTCTACTCTTCATTCTTGAAAACTTAAACATCACTTTAACCAAATAAAAGTGAAATAAAAATGAAAAATAAATCATTAAATCATTTAAATTGAAATCACCCAAAGGAAAAATTTAAATTCAAACTCAAATTGAAACTTAAACTAAAGAAGCCTAGTAAAGTCTTGCTACACAAGCCTTAAGCACACACATTAGAATACTAAGTCACCACTTAGTGCTAAGTTAGGGCATTGTATGTATGATGTTGTGTTTTGTTTTGATGTAATGTTTTAGAATGTTAGGGTATATGTTTTGTATAGATGTTAGGGCGTTATTAGCTAATCATATTTTACTGAGGGTTGTGCTTAAGGGCTATAATAAAAATATAAATACTTTTATTGTGCAGGTTGCTTAGGCCCTAAGCGTAATCCATGTTAGGACAGGTGGGCTTCGTTACCCATGTGTGGGTGCTAAGCCCAAATTATTCATATAACTGTTTGGGTTGCATGGTGTGTTTAGCTAACATTTATTTTGCAGGTATAACTAGATTTAATTTTCTTATTTTTGATGTAATTTTGCATTAAGAATTAGGATTAGTGTTATGGGAGATTAGGATGAGCAGTGGCCAGAAGGCTTAGTCCACAGGGTATCTGTGATGCCTTTGGATCAAATCAAAATAAAAGAAAGAAATGAAGAAGAAAAGAAGACCCCCATAGCATGTATTATTTTTTGTAATCCGGGTTGTATAAGGGTGGAGCTTCATCTTTTTTTCTTTTTGGGTGTAACCGAACAACCATAATGGCCTTTTATTCTTTATGGTAATCTATAAAATTGTTTGATGTTGTGTTTAGATTGCATTAGAACATGCTTTTTCAGTTTCTTTATGATTGATGCTTGAATGTGTGGCACGGATGCGGTAGGCTCTTAGGATAAAATTAATTTTCTACCCCAATTAACAACTCATAACTAAAATTTTAAAATAACTCATAACCTCACATAAAAGCCTAGGAATTAAATCAAGATAATAAAATTTTAGCAACCCCTTAGTTGGAATGAATGTATAATATCATGCATGTCATATTCTTCCACTCTTGTTAAGAGGGGCTTCCATCCTTGCGGAGAATCAAGGCTTAACCTATGAGAGCCTTTGGTGGAAGACACCCTTTCTCTTGATTTGGCCCATAATCAAATTCTCATGCATTTAGGCATACAAAATCCCATAGCACATGTCAAAATAAAGTCCAAAAGAATCAAATAAATTTGATAAAATTTGCATTAGATTAAGTCATGGATTCATACCACTCTAGTCTCTCTTAGAGTGAGTTTAAGGACTTAGTCTTTCTTTCAAAATGAACAACAACCTAGCCATCTTGCAAAGCATAAGACTTGCCTACATGGATTTAAAGCGTAGGAGGAGTTAGCTAGCTACCACTCCAGGCAATAATAAGTCCAGCAGTTGGGTGGTTTATTCTCTCTTATGGAGGTAAATCATATACCCATTTTCTCCTTAGATTTAGGTCATGCCTTTGTTTTGTACCAAGGCTCCTTAGTTTAGGAATCTGAGGTAGCTGTTTCCTTCGGGCTACAAGCACAAATCCTCACCTCTTAGACATTTTCATAATCTTATGTTGTGGAATTATAAGCCCTAACAATCTAATAAAATGTCAACTCAAATAATTAACTCTCTTCAATTTCAAAAATATAAAGCCCAACTATAGGGTAGATTGGAATGCTCACTAGGCTTCCTAGTATCATGAGCATTTCTTACTTTCTCCCTTTGGATTCCAAAATAAGTCTTCTCCTTGATCTATCCCATTTGATTTTCTAAAATAGCCAATCCTTTGATAGTCTTAACCTTGAAATCTTTGGAGACCCTAATTATCTACTTTAATCGAGTATTCTTAAGAATTCCCATTCCTTGTAATTAACTATGGGGCTTGCCTCCATAGGAACTTAACAAACGCTTAAAATATACTACTTTACTTTTCCATGTAAAGTAGGGGAAAGATCTCTGTATATTGAGACCCATCATGCAGAGTCCTTATTAAATGATTAGGTCCATTATAGGTGGTGATTTCTATCTTTGAGATAGTACATCATTCCTTGTACCCAATCACTTCAATAAGTACACCTAAGATCATGGTGTCCCACATCCCAAAAAAATACCCACAGATTTTTTTGGCGACTCCAGGGGATAGTTCCTCTCTCTTTAGTAGAAATTATTGTCTCCAAGCATCGATAGTGGACTTATATTTTATATAGGCCCAAGACTATCATTCTTTCCATTGGCACTTAGCTTATTTCATCCTTAAGCAAAGCTCACCAACATCCTTTAGGTTTTAGGACCTCACTCCATGTAGGTCTTAAAATCCCTATTGGGTTCCCCCAATAGGTGAAAATTAAAATTAATCAAACAGAGGAGATGACCAAAATTAAGAATCTCTTCACCATTCTGATGGTGAGGCAAGGTTCATCTCATGAACAATAAGAGAATAAAACTCTTCTACAAAATAACATGTCTTTCCAAAAGCACTTTTTCAAAATCCACATAATAGGGATCTGTACACAAAAGTTTATAAGAAATTTTCACAAAACACATATAACCAAACCTCGTTTAACAAATCTATGATTACATGGAGGTTCTTTTAAAATCAAAATCAATAATTTTTAATTTTCAAAAGCACATTTTCTTTGGAAATGGCTATCCCCATCCACACACTCAAATTTGTTGGATGGAGATTCTATTTTCAAGAACCATAATATAAAATTGAAACTCCACTTAGCATATACTTCACAGAGTTGAAGTTTCCCTCTTTTGAAAAGCAATAAATCATACACACACAAAGAGAAGTCAAGACATATTTGAACTCCCCACTTGACATAACCAAATTTGTCAAATGGAGTTCCCCTTCCCTTGGAGAAGGTAGAGCAAATTGAATTCTATTTGTCGATAAAATTCCTTCTGCCAAAGTCTTGAACTTCAAACACATTGGGAGCTCATTTGACATGTCCAAGTATATCGAATGAGAACTCTTTTTTTTTGAAAATCATAAGAACAAATTGAACTCCATTTAACATACCTAAGTTTGTTAAATAAGTTCATTTTCTTTCAAAAAAATCACACATTTGACTTTCACTTAACATACCAAATTTGTTAAGTGAGAGTTTCATTTTCAAAAATCATAAACACATTTGACTTTCACTTAACATACCAAATTTGTTAAGTGAGAGTTTCATTTTCAAAATCACAATCACATTTGACTTTCATAACATACCAAATTTGTTAAGTGAGGGCATCTTCAAAATTATAAAACATATTTGACTTTCACTTAACATACCAAATTTGTTAAGTAAGGTTTCATTTTCAAAATCATAATCACATTTGACTTTCACTTAACATACCAAATTTGTTAAGTGAGAGTTTTATCAAAAAAAATCATAAACATTTGATTTTCACTTAACATATCAAATTTGTTAAGTGAGTTCATTTTCAAAATCATAAACACATTTGACTTTCTTTACATACCAAATTTGTTAAGTAAGAGTTTAATTTTCAAAAATCATAAACACATTAGACTTTCACTTAACATACCAAATTTGTTAAGTGAGAGTTTCATCTTCAAAAAAAATAAATTCATAAACACATTTGACTTTCACTTAACATACAAAATTTGGTAAGTGAGAGTTTCATTTTCAAAATCAAACATTTGGACTTTCACATAACATAAATTTGTTAAGTGAGAGTTTATTTTCAAAATCAAACACATTTGGACTTTCACTTAACATACAAATTTGTTAAGTGAGTTTCATTTTCAAAATTAGAAACACATGGGTTTCACTTAGCATACCAAATTTGTAAGTGAGAGTTTCATTTTCAAAAATCAATATTTGACTTTTCAACAATTTGTTAAGTGAAAGTTTCATTTTCAAAATCATAAACACCTTTGACTTTGACTTAATATACCAAATTTGTTAAGTGAGGGTCTCTTTTCAATGCACATTTAATCCCTATTTTATCATACCAAATTTGTTAAGTAAGGATCCAATTTTTCATGTCAAACCACACTTGAGCTTTCACTTAACATACCAAATTTATTAAGTGAGTCATCTCAAAGAAAATAAATATATCTCAAACAAATTTGGGGCTTTCACTTAACATATCAAATTTGTTAAATTGGGACTCTAAGAAAAGTAAATTTATCTCACAATCACATTTAACTTTCACTTAATATACCAAATTTGCTAAGTGAAAGCCTCATCATCAAACACATGTGACATCTTGTTAACATACCAAATTTGTTAAGTAAGAAGCCCCATTTTCAAAATATCACACAATCAAATCTTCACAAGCAAAAATATTTCAAACACACAATCACAACCTCTTCTTAGCATACCCAAATTTTCTAAGTAGGTCTTTCAAATATCAATATTTTCAAACAAGATGCACAAAACACAATCCAAGAAAATCTCTCTCCTCAAATTTTAGAACCTACCTAAATCGGTTGAGTATGGGTTCTAAATATCAAATGGCAAAGACTCTCCTCAATATCCAAAATCTCTCTAAAATGAACCTCACTTAACATCCTTAAGATTATTTAGTGTGGGTTCAAATTCAAAATCAAATCTTGAAATCAATGGTTGAAGGTGAATATCAAGGCAGTCATTTACATTTCAATAATGCATATTTCGGTGCAATCAATTCTTCTAGTCCTCAGTCAACATCTATGGCTCCCAACAAGCTTGTGTTTTCCTTCCCTGGCTTTCCTTAGCCTGGATCGGCTGGTCTCTACCACTAGCTCCAGGTCATCTTTGGCCATGGTTTTGAGGGGTGAGGATTTCTGAGGGGACCCTCACCATAGCAAGGAGGTGGTGGCGGGCGCCATGATATCCCCGAATTTCCTAAAGTTCCTTGACTACTTTACAGCTTCTTCCACATTGTGGGTACTCCATTTTACTTCCACCCCCGCGACAAAGGCCTCAGACATATAAGATGAGAGAGAGAGCCGCTTCCCATGTGGTGAGGATCTCCTGAGACCTCTCCATTTGAGTGAGTAGCCCTCTCGGTGGAGGAGGACTAGGAGGATGCTACCTCCACCACCCTTCACATGGGCTGGGGAGCATAGGAAGCCCCTCGTTAAGCTGAGGTTTTGGCGTTGGCCAAACTCGGGCCTTCAGATCATTAGTTTTAATCTCAAGACAGTTATCCCTAGGAGAGTCAGAACTCAGATCCAATGGGAGAGAGTCTTGGAGGCTCAGTCATCAGCTCAGATGAGTAGGAGGGAACAACAGGTTTGCTCGGCGCTCCTCGATGGATTTTCCCGTCGTCGACTGCGATAATCGTTGACATTCATCTTCGGTGCTACTCTTCATAGGAGGAGTAGGTCTATAGTCGAGGGACAGTTGGTGCTACCTCCACGCTCACTCACACCCACCATCCTTTATCCATGGCATCCCCATTCCAACCAAGATCCGAAGCCCCATCGGGGAAAGACCCACCATTGGTGATCGACCCAAGGATCCCATCTACTCCACCCGTTGAGGTGAGGTCAGCTCCCCTATTGACCTCCCACCTCATCTAAAGAAGGAATGGCGACCCGTGTGGTCAAGTCACCCTCCACACCTTGCGGTCTCCACTTCTGCATCGATTGGCGAAAGGGGTAGAGGATATAGGTGTAGTGTTCATGGAGATCTCCTCCAGGTGTTCAACTAGTGGGCGTGATCGGCATATACTATATGAGCATAGTCTTCTTAGAGGAGTCGGTAGAAATGCGATGTATTTATGTTAGTGAGTGTAGCCCCTCCACTGGTCAGTGGTGAGTGTTTGTCTCTGCATGACTAGACCGCTCTTCAGATGAGATCGTCTCTCAATACTTTGCTGAGAAGATGGAACTCTACGGAGACGATTGCTCTGATGAAGAGGATGCTAGGGCCAGTTTTGATCCAAATGGGGATGATCTCTTGGAGGACTCAGTAGAAGTCCATATGGTCAATACTAAGGGTTCCCTCCTTAGGGATCATCATAGTCAAGAGGGTGTTGTAGTTAAGGAAGAAGACACAACTCATTTAACCTAATACCTTCATCAGCAACTAAGGCAGAGAGATGAGCATATTAAGAAGATGGAGAAAAGAGTTGAATACTTGTTAGCAGTAGTCCTAGCACTTCAAGGCCAAGCTCCATCAGTACAGCCTACTCCCTTAAAGGCCGACCACCCTGGGTTGTTGCATGTTATCAAGAGTACATCTCCCATGGACCAGGATAGTGGTATCATGCATAGGAAGGTGGTGGACAGCACCTCCATACAAGAAAAAGATATTAAGCAATTAGTGAAGCATCAAGTGAAGTATGTGTTGGCATAAGCCCGAGGTGGCTCATCTGTTCCAAAGGGTAGACCCTACCTGGAAGAATTTGATGGTGTCCAATATCCTAAGGGTTTTGTGCCTCCTTCAAAATGATATGGAACCCCTATAGCACATTTCATGGATCTTTATCTTTGGAAGCTGATGCATTTCCATTCTGTCTCTTTGTTAGTAGTTTGACAGGCATCACATTTGATTGGTACGCTGAATTACTCAATAGTTCAGTGAAGACTTTTACTGAGTTGGAGCACCTCTTCATCAAGAGGTTTCTTGGACAAAGAGTAACGTGGGTGACCTCGTTGTGGCATAACAAAATCCAAATGAGTCCCCTGTTGATTATATTCTCAGGTGGCAAAACCTGAGTATGAAATGTGAATCATAGCTGTCCGAACAATATGCTATAGAAATTTTTCTCAAGAATATTCATGGCCCGATTTCTTTCATGCTCAAGGGATTTACAATCAAAACCTTTGAGAAGTTAATCAATAGCACAAGGAAGCCAAAGTTACCTTTTCAAGACCAATCATTCAAGCTGGCAGAAAGCATTGAGAAGAAGCCGGGGTAGTAATGTCAATAGACAAAGGAAGCGCCAGCTCGTATAAGAGACCGTGCAGACCTCCATTGCCACCTCCACTACCACCACCTCGACATACAAAACCACCAGTTTCCAGTGAGCCTCCTCTCACAATATACTCAAACTTATATCCACCGCCAGATAGCTATTACCCACTTACTCTTGTCAAAAAATTGAATAAGCCATATTCATTCAAGAGGAAGGTAGTTAGGAAGACCTTTAAGAATCTCTTAAAGAAACCTGACTTTCAGTTACTGAGCAGGTGGAAGATGTGGGCAAGAGTGATAATCTGTATTGCCCCCCATGTATGGTCATGTCTTGGAGGATTGTGTCACCTTTAAGGGACAGCTTGGCATACAAAGTCAGAGCTTTTATTATCCCAAGAATACTTGTTAGAATAACCCTCAGTTCTATCAGTAATTCTTGGGGATACTTACGATCCTCTTAAGACAAAAGAAGGTTGGGATATTGTCTTATCAGAACCTCTAAAGTGGTCTCTAAGATCAAGAAGCTTTCTTTATAGGTGTGCAAGCAACTCAAACCTCCAAGGAAGGTTTGCAAGTTGTTAAAGATAACTTGAAGAAGGTGTGCGACAACAGAGACTACCTTACTTGCAGGATAGCATAAGCACCCAGAGCCCACACTCCATCCACCATTGCATTACTACTTCTTCCTCTAGCTCCTCTTCGCCAGAAGCATTATATCATAAAAGGGCACTTATCCCCTTTCCTTTCTTTATTAGATTTCTATCATTTACCTCCATCTAAGAAGAAATCAATGAAGAAAGCTTTCACTTATCTTGTCCACTTGATACTCTAGATTTTATTCCTCTCGAAAACTCTTCAAGTCTACAAAATAATGATGACTCTAGTTTCGATCATTCCTCTTTTGATTTAGAAATGGATTTTCTATTCCCTCATTCGAGTTCACCATTGAGATTGATTTGGAGTCATCCGACTTTGATGATCCCATAGGGGAAGTCGTAGGTACACCAGATGAGATGGTAGAACTTCCTACAAATTCATCATTCCAAGAGGTCCTGAAGTTAACCTTTGTAGTGGCAAAGTTCTACCTCCTAAGGTGGCACCTAGGATAAGGGTAAGCAAATCATTAGTTATAAAGCGGATAACCTCTCCACAAGATGCTCCACCCATGGATAAGCTGATGGAGGATCAAGCCAAGGTTGACTATGTCTAGCACATCTTAGAAAGCTGTCAACTAAGTTAAGCATATATGATGCCCTTATCTTATCCAAAGAGATGAGGGAATCTCTAATCAAGGCCCTTCTTGATCCAGAGATATGCTTAGCCCAGCTGACCGCTATTGAAGAGGAGGCTTGTAGTTCAAAGGACACTCTAGGAGTTACATTCAGTGATGAAGATTTGCTTTTAGGAACTACCAAGCACAACTGCCCTCTTTATATTACAGTGGATATTGGAAGATACAGGATATCTAGAGTACTTGTTGACCAGGGTGCATCAGTGAATATTATGAGTCTAAAAACCCTCGCTTACTTGAGGATTGACATCTCCAAACTTTCAAAAGAGAGGATGATGTTGAGAGGATTCAATGAACAAGGCGAGAGAGCGTTAGGCTCTATAGTATTTCCTTTAGAAGTAGATGATTGGAAGACTACTGCCAAGTTTCATATTATAGACTCAGATACATCTTTCAATGCTTTGCTTGGGAGACCATGGATACATGAGAATAATGTGGTTCCATCCTCTCTACACCAGTGCATGAAGTTCATGAGGGGTGGGATTGAATAATGTGTTAACGGAGATCTTAAGCCATTTACAGTTCATGAGGTCAGAATATATGAGGATGCAACCTACTATCTCTCTCAAAATTAGCAAGTCTATTCTCGTGAACTTGGTGAAAGTTCAAAAATAAAAGAAAAAGAAAAAGAAAAAGAAAAAAGAAAAAGAAAAAGAAAAAGAAAAAGAAAAAGAGAAAGAAAAAGAAAATGAGAAAGAAAATAAAGGGAGTGAAATAGACTTGGAGGAGAAAGTAGAGGCGACATTAGATTCCAGTTCATTACTCCATTCAACATATGGGTAGGATGACTCGACCTCCAGCAAAGGAAGAGGGAGATCCAGACATGCCAGGAGAGACCTTATTGGCCATCCAATAGGAGTTATGTCCCTACTAGACTACTATATATGACTTAGAATCTAATTGATGAGTCATATATGATTAGTACACTAGTAGCACTTCAGAGATAGATCCCCAGTACAGTTGAGCAGGATAATAATGAAGATGCTCGAGCAAAGCATAGTGTATTAGTCTATATGTGAAACATTGAAGCATCGGTTGGGAACTTTAGCTCACTTTCCTCACAAAAAGTTGAGGGTTTGGTAGTTAAGGAAGCCCCTAAATCTTCCACAAATGTAAAGGTGCAGAAGTTCTTTCTTGGAGCATCATCCTCAAGTCAAGAAGCTGATGTAGAACTTGAGGATGATTCATATAAAGATTTAATAGAATTACCTCTTGATTGGTATTCGCCATATGTTCTTAATTTAGCAAAGAAAGGATTAATTCCATGTGCTTTGTCTAAACACAGGTCGGATTACTTTGAAAGGTTATGGGACAACAAATACAGACATTCACAATCAAGAGCAAGACTAGGATTTGGTACAGTGAGTCCAGCTGATGATGACGATTACTGCTTAATCATCACCAATCATTTAGAATCTGATATGTTCTTTTCAAATCATGCTAACTCATATGAGGAGGTGTGCTTAGAAACTTCAGATTATCCAAATTACTTTGAAGTCAAGGATGCACCGCAAAAGTTTGAAGAGGAGATAAGATCAACTATCGATGAGCTCAAAGAAATCAACTTAGGAATTGAAGAAGATCCACGCCCAACATATATCAGTTCTCTATTGAATGAAAAAGAAACCAATGATTTAGTGAAGCTATTGATTGAGTTTAAGGATTGCTTTGCATGGAGTTATGAAGAGATGCCTCTATCTCCTAACATAGCAGTCCATAAACTAGCAATAGAACCTAATGCTAACCCTATCAAGCAGGCTCCTAGACGCATGCGATTAGACATTGAAAAATAGGTCACTTCTAAAATCAAGAAACTAATCGATGCTGGCTTTATTAGGGAAGAAAAATATCTACGGTTGGCGGTGTCATCCTAGTTAAGAAAAGAATGACCAAATTGCATATGCATTGATTTTAGGGATCTAAATAAGGCATGTCCCAAGGATGAATTTCACTTCCTATACCATTAATGGTAGACATTGCCTCATCTCATGCGTATTCTCCTTTATGGATGGGTCATCCCTAACCAAATTAAGATGGCCTGAGGATGAAAGAAACGCCTTTCAACCCGTCGAATATATTGTTATAATGCCTTTCGGCCTTAAAATTGTCGGTGCCACATACCAGCGGGCCATGACTCGAATCTTCGATGAACTCATTCATCATCAAGTTGAATGTTATGTTGATGATCTCGTTGTCAAAAGCAAAGAAAAGGAAGACCATCTCTTTGACTTGAGAGTAGTTTTTGAACGGTTAAGACAATACAACCTTAAAATAAACCCTCTGAAGTGTGCATTCAGAGTAGCTTCAAGAAAATTGCTTGGGTTTATTGTCCGACACTGGGGAATTGAAATCGATCCAGAAAAAAATCAAAGCGTTATTAGAAATGTCACCTCCTAAAAGCCTAACAAAACTCATGCCATTCCAAAGATGGTTGGCGTATCTAAGACGCTTCATCTCCAACTTATCAGGAAGATGCCAACCATTCTTGGCACTTATCAAAAAGGATGTCAAGTTCATATGGAATGATAAGTGTTAGCATGATTTTGAAGACATCAAGCAATATCTAATGACACCGTCGGTCCTAGCAGCCCCTATCCCAGGTAAGCCACTCATATTATATACTGCTGCGTTAGACGACTCCCTTGGCACTTTGTTGGCTCAAACCAATGATGAAGGGAAAGAGAATGCTCTTTATTATCTCAGTCGCCGCCTAATCCTCGAGGCAACCCACCATATTGAAAAGCACCGCTTTTAATCTTTGTATCCCAAAAGCTATGACACTACATGCTTTCTCATAAGGTGAACTTGATATCTAGAATCAATCCACTACAATATCTCATGACATGGCCGACCTTATCTAGATGATTGGCACGTTGGTCTATAATTTTGTCTCAGTTTGACATAACATTTGTATCCCTCTGTGCCGTAAAAGGACAAGCACTTGCGAATTTTTTAGCAGCACATACACTCCCTGCTGATTCTCTCCTTAATGATGATCTCCCCGATGAACAAATCATGAACTTAGGGGATACTAGTGCTTGCTGCTGAGAGATATACTTTAATGGTGTAGCTTCCTCTCAAAGAGGAGAAGAACCATAACTTACTATTCTAAGGAAGGCAGGGGTAGGAATAGTTCTCCTAACTCTGGACCGCAATATGATGAGATTCTCATATCATCTGTCCAATCCATGCACTAATTATGAAGCCGAATATGAGGCTCGATTGCACCGAGTTAGTCACACTATGCGCCTGAGTATCAACATCTTTGGGGATTCTCAGTTAGTCATCAACCAAATCGATGGGTCCTATAAAGTTCTAAAGCCTAAGCTTCATCATTACCATAAGTACACTATGGAGTTGTTGGCCCAAATCCTAGAGGTTACCATCTACAAGATTCCTCGAGGAGAGAATGCGGTAGCAGACGCATTAGCCAAGCTTGCCAAAGAGTTGGCATGTCCGGAAGATGAGTCCATTCCAATAAGGGTCCAAAATAGACAAGTCTTATCCATTATTGATGTTAAACTCATTGAGAGATTCTCTCTTGAAGGGGACGTTGTCATTACCAGTAAGGATGAGGAGCCAGATTGGAGGCAACCATTCATGGATTATTTAAATGTAGGCAAACTACCTCAAGATAAATCACTGGCACACCAAGTGAAGAAGAGAGATCTTTCATATACTCTTGTAGGCAGCACCTTATACCGAAAGTCCTTCGATCATATGTGATTACATTGTCTGGATAAACATGAAGCCCGTAGGATCATGACCGAGGTACACTCGGGGTTATGTGAGGCACATCAATCCGATCCAAAGATGAAAGACAAGATCAAGAGATTAGGATACTACTGGCCTTTGATGATTACACACTGCATGAACGTAGCTAGGAGATGCCATCAATGTCAGGTACATGGAGTGGTCCTACATCAACCTCCCAATATTCTACATCCTACATTGGCCTCATGGCCATTTGAGTGTTGGGGTACTAACATTCTGGGTCCAATCGATCCTTCTTATTCTAAAGGTCATCGATTCATTCTAGCTACTACTGACTACTTTTCCAATTGGGCAGAGGCAATCCCACTTAGAGAGGTCACAGCTCAACACGTGCTCCAATTTTTCAGGAACCATATAGTATATAGGTTCGGGGTGCCTCGATGAATTATATCTAATAATGGTACTGCATTCAAGAGCACTAAAATTAATAGCTTTGCTTGGAGACATAGCATAGACTAGAGATATTCTACCATCTACTACCTAAGGGCAAATGGGTTAGTAGAAGCCTTCAACAAAACCTTCATTCAAATACTAAAGAAGACACTAGATGACAACAAACGATGATGACATGAACAGTTATTTGAAGCCTTGTGGGCCTACCACACCACATACAGAACTCAACTCAATCTACCCCATTCTCCTTAGTGTATGAGTCCGAAGCCGTTCTACCATTAGAAGTCCAACTCCTATCACTAAGGATAGCAGTGGGTAGCAAAATCATAATGAAATAGAATGCTAAGTTGCAGTTGGAAGAGCTCGAAGGTTTGGAGGAGATACGCCTATGGGAATGCCAAAACCTCGACTTATACAAATCCAAGATGATTCAAGCTCATAACAAGTTGGTCCGTCCTAGAGCTTTTCAAGTAGAAGAGCTTATTTTAGTTCTAAGGAGACCAATTGTTTCTTGTCGAAAGATAGGAGGTAAGTTTGAACCCACTTGGGAAGGCCCTTATGCCATAGAGAAGGCCTACCAAGGAGGGTCTTACCAACTCATAAATTGTAAAAGAGAGCTCTTGATGCTTTCAATCAATGGGCTCTACTTAAAGAAATATTATCCATAAATCTTATTTGAAAATAATTATCAATAAAATTTTTTTTCATCTCGAATTTTATTTCTTCTGTGTTAGAAATATCTTTTGCTTGTGAATCCATCATAATATATTTAGGGTAGGTGTAAGAGTCCCCTAGTGGCATCCTATTCCTTCATATCAAACACAAACAAACATATATCTTTTATTTCAAGCTATTTTGATGTGAGAGCAAGCCCCTTGTGGCACTCACTCATTAGCTGCTATAGGTCGAGTTTGATTTGTTGCCCAAAGCAACCGATCACCCCAATGGTCACTTATTGGATGATGTAAGTCCCTGTTCTTTCTTCTTAACTTGAGCATTGCACACTTATGAGCGCCTTGTCAGTTTGGTAGTCTTCACTGCCCTACTAGTGAACTATTTTATGTTGGCTTTGTTTAAGAAGATTTGAGTCCCAGTGCTTTCTTCTTGAACTAGCCACCATACTCTGACTAGGTCGAGTTTCCCTAAGGTTTAAATGTAAGAGTCCCCAGTGGCATCCTATTCCTTCATATCAAGCACAAACACACATATCTTTCTTTCGTGTTATTTTGATGTGAGAGCAAGCCCCCTGTGGCACTCACTCATTAGCAGCTCTAGGTCGGGTTCGATTTGTTGCCCAAAGAAATCGATCACCCCAGTGGTCATTTATTGGAGGATGTGAGTCCCCGTGCTTTCTTCTTAATTTGATTATTGCAAATCGATGAGCGCCTTGTTAGTTTCGTAATCTTCGCTGCCTAGCCAGTAAGCTACCTCATGGTTAATCCTGTTTAAGAAGATGTGAGTCCCCGCGCTTTCTTTTTAAACTAATTATTATGATCTAACTAGGTCGAATATATTTGAGGTTTAGGGTATGTCCCCCAGAGGCTCCTTTCCTCTTGACTACGTTTCAGTTGATATAAGTCCCTAGTGGCATTCACTTAGTAGTCACCCTAGGTCAGATGGCACCTATCGAGCCAAAGACAGACTCTCCCAACAGTCAGTTTTGCTTTAGAGACATGTAAGCCTACACGCCTTCTTTCTAGACTGATTATTGCAAACTGAAGGGCACCGTATGTTGGTTGATATTCGCTATGCTGATAATAACTCACCTGATGGGTACACCACTCTTAGCAGATGTAAGTCTCTGCGCTTTCTCCATAAGTTGGCCACCGAATACCTATATGATATATGACTAGCCATGTCATTTTCTCTAGGGTGTTGGATCGAAGTCCCTTTGCGGCCCCTTCCCTTGCGGACATTCTATTTGGATCATGTCCTTTGAGACCCCATTTAGATACTACCCGGGTTACTTTTGGATTGGACAGTCTCCCTTTTCTAGTAGCCACCCATGTGGTTGGAGAATTTGTTCAGCGGATGCGCAGATTCTCTCTTGGTTCAGTAAATCTGAGATAGGTCTAGGCTGATATAAGCTCCTTCTCAGTTTAATCCCTCATAAACCAACACGATCCACGTTAACATAAATTAAACAAACAAATAAAATTGTTTCACTTGTGGATTAGGAATTCATGCCCCCAGTGGCCCCTTTCTAAGTAGGCATCCTATCTTTAGAGCAGTGTCAGCAAAACTCCCTATAGAAATTGCCTGACTACCTAAGTTGAGATAAATCCTTGAATCAGTACTCACTCTGTAGTCACCCTTAGGTTGGGTTCAACTTGTTGTGCCACCAACTTGTTACCCCAGCGGTCGTCTTTTCTTTGAAAGATATAAGTCTATTACGCATTCTTTCCAGCACGATCATTGCAAACCGACGGGCAGCCCTAGGTCGGGCCCGATTTGTTGCGTAAGAGACCGATCACCCCAATGGTTTCTTGTTTAGGAAGATGTGAGTCCTCGTGCTTTCTTCCTAACTTGACCATTGCAAACTGAATGGCACCCCTTAGTTTGGTTAGTTCTACCTAACGGCTGGTAGACTATCCCTTTGGATTTGTAAACCTAAGATAGGTCTAGGCTGATATTAGCTCTTTCTTGGTAGATCCATCACAAATCGACAAGGTCAATCTAAAATTAAATTAATTATGACTATTCTTGAGCCGATATGAGTCCATAGCGGCATTCGCTAAAATAGTCGCCCTAGGTCAGGATTGATCTGTTGTGCCATCAACAGATCACCCCAACAATTGATTCTACTGGAAGATGTAAGTCTATGCTTTCCTAATGCTTGTTGCTGAAAGACAACCCTTAGGTGGATAGTCCTACCTTGTGGCTGGTAGACTACCCCTTTGGACTTGTAAATCTGAGACAGGTCAAGGCCGACATAGCTCCTTCTTAGTGGGTCCATCGTACGCCAACAAGGTCCATAATATAACACACAAAATTAAATTAAATTAAATCAAATCAAATTAATCATTAGGACTACTCTTGAGTTGAGGTAAGACCCCAGTGGTGCTCACTCAGTAGTCACCCTTAGGTCGGGTTCAACTTGTTGTGCCGCCAACGAGTTACCCCAGTGGTCGTCTTTGCTTTGAAAGATATAAGTCTATTACGCATTCTTTCCAACACGATCGTTGCAAACCGATGGGCAGCCTTAGGTCGGGTCTGATTTGTTGCACAAGTAGCTGATCACCCAGTGGTTCCTTATTTAGGAAGATATGAGTCTCCGCATTTTCTTCCTAACTTAACCATTGCAAATCGAAAGGCACCCCTTAGGTTGGTTAGCTCTACCTAACGACTGGTAGGCTATCCCTTTGGATTTGTAAACCTAAGATAGATCTAGGCTAATATTAGCCCCTTCATAGTAGATCCATCGCACACCGACAGGGTCCATCTAAAATTAAAGTAATTCTGACTATTCTTGAATCGATATGAGTCCGGCATTCAAATAGTTGCCCAGATTGGATTCTTTGTGCCATCAAAGATCACTACGATCCCTACTTTGGAAGATGTAAGTCGCTATGCTTTCTTCCTAGTATCATCGTTGCACAAGGCAACCCAGGCCGGATAGTCCTACCTTTGCTTAGACTACCCCTTTGGATTTATAAATCGAGATAGGCCAACTAGCCCACTTTTAGTGGATCCATCGCCATAGGTCCACAACACAACACACCAATTTAAATCAATTCAAATCAAATTAATATAAATCAAATTAATCATCAGGACTACTCTTGGATTGAGGTAAGACCCCCAGTGGTGCTCACTCAATTGTCGCCTTAGGTAGGGTTCGATGTGTTGTTCATCCAATAGATCACCCCAATGACTTTTCCTTGCTTTGGAAGATGTAAGTCTGCTACACTTTCTTCCTAGCATAATCGTTGCACACCAAAAGGCAACCCCTTATATTAGATAGTCCTACCTTATGGAAGATAGACTACCCCTTTAGACTTATAAATATAAGTCAGGCCAAGGCCCCGTGGCTCCTTCTTAATGTACTCCATCGCACACCGATAGGGTCCATAACAAAATAAATTTGAAACTAACCTCCCAGTGGAGTCAAATTAAACATATCAAACAAACCAAATTTCTCCCCTATGAGGCGCAAATGAAATTAACCTCTCTAATGGAGCTTAGATCTAAATCAAATAAATTCAATCGAGTGCACATCCCCAGTAGATATGCCTTTAATCTAGAACCTTTCTCCCCCGTGGAGCCATAATAAATTAAACCAACCTCCCTAGTGGAGTCTAATCATACAAATCAAAGAAATCCAATCAAATTCTTATCCCAAGAGGATACACACCCAGATAAATCATATTCGCAATCAAACTCAGATCCGTATCCCCAGCGGATAACTTGAACTTGTTTCCACTAGAGGAAGGTGCATGCACTCAATCCCTAGTGGATTCCTTCTTGCTCTCTTATGCCCTTGGCATAAAGAGAGCTGCATTGCACTAAGATCATGATTCTATCTACCTTTCGGGTATAGATATAGATCACTTATATTGTTTGTTGCAATCTTCTGGATGTTGGTGATCATTTTGGTCAACACCTACGCGATGTGCATGGGTTACACCACATTGGGGTCCTTTGACCTCACTTTTGGAGTGAGCTCTTAACCTTCTCTTCTTAGACTTAGGACTCTTCTAGACACTAAAATTTTCTTAGTCATAAGACACATCTAGTGATTAGGTGAACATCTAACCTATGCCTAGAGACTTAGAAGTGTTAATCATAAGATTAGGCTATGCCTTAGGGTTTAAGGAAATTACCTATCTCATAACTTAAACCCAATCTAGATACACTTTCTCAAATCAAACCCAGACTTAATTCTTAAACTAAATCTCAAATTCAAATTCAAATTCCAAATCTAATTTCAAAATTTGACTCTAAATGTTTGAAATCCAAAATCAAATTCAAATCCACAAAACCCTTCCTAGCCATATGAACCATATTCATAAGCTAGCCAAACTCCCTTAAATCAAATCAAACTCAATTGATCTCTTTATGAATCAATTATTTCTTCATTTATATTCACAAATATAAATGAAATCCAAATTCAAATGACCAAAACTATATCGAAAATCAAATCCAAACTCAATCTAAATCCTTTAAGACAATTCTTTGGACTTAGCCAAATTCTATCCAGATCATTTCAAAACCAATGAATTTTTTCTTGAATCAATCATTCATTTAATTATCTACCAAAATATAAATGAAACCTACAATCATCAAATCAAATCAAAACTAACCCAAGTCAAACCCAACCTAGCCCTTTTGACTTAAAAATTTCAAATGAGCCAAAATCCCTTAGAGTCCAAATTGATTGTCGTTGAATTTATATTCTAATCTAGGGCTCATATATAAGTTCAACTAAACTCAAATCAAACCAAAACCAAACCAATTGACCCACTTAGGTCCACTTAACCCAAAGTGACCTAAAGGACCCATTTGAGCCAACTTCTAATCCAACCCAAATTGGATTGAACTAAGCTCACCAAAATCTTCCACCATGATTGTTGATCACCCTAGGATGATCAATTATAATCAATTGGGCCAAACCAAGATTTGATCCAAATTGACCTAAATTGGCCTAAAAGACCAAATCGAGTCAAATCTTGATCTAACCCAAATTGATTACAACCAATGGCCCAAGTTCATTCCAAATTGATTATTGAACTTAACCAAAGTCGTAATTAAACTCAATTTGATCAATCAAGCCCAATTGGTCAACTTGACCCAACCTAGCCCAAATTAGCCTAAAGGGTCAATTTAGCCTAAATCAAAATTAAATCCAATTTAATTCTAACCAAAGACCACATTCATCTTTAATTAGCCAATTGAACATGAATCAACCCATATCATAAGCTAATTTGGCTGATTTTGGTCAAATGGGTCAATTTAAAATGACCCATATGACCCAAATTGATCCCAAAACAAGCCAAAACCCATTGGGGCTGATCAAAACCCATTTGGGATCAGCCCAAAATAAACCTATTTAAACCCTCATGAATCCTCCCCCACATAGGATTCCACCCAACCTCATTTAATTCCCCACATCACATGCACTTAACTCATTCTCAGCATTTGCATTAAATAAATCTGATCATATGGCAGCAAGAGAGGACTTTAGAGCAAAAATTCAAAGTTCTCAATCAATCTAGCATCCATCCCAACCACCCCAACAAGATGTCAATCAATTTGGAGCTAAAAATTCAAAAAATAATGAATTTTTGACCATTATAAAAGGAGGGGGAGATGAGACTTGAGTTTTCTTGCTCCCACTACTATTCAGCCTCCAAAAGCTCCCCAAAGCAAAAAAAAATCCATCCCCCACTTCTTTGAGCCATTTTGAGCTAAAAAATATAAGTAATTGCTCTTCCGGCGAAGTGACGGTAGACATCGGAGAAGGCGATATTTCGAAGGGAGGCAAGGGCTAAAGATCACTCCAAAGCTTCCTCACATACCTAAGAGTTCGCTCGGATCTTCACCTCGGCCAGAAATCATCCCCGGTGAGGTAAATTTCATCAAACCGTATAGCCTTAGGATTTTGCATATTTTATATTAATTTTCTCGCAATTTTAGGAATTTTCCTCAGATAATCCAGCAATTTTATTTTAAATCATCCCAATTAGGTAATAGAATTTTTTCGATGCAAATCGGTGCGAAAATGGGTCCATTTGGATAAGTTTTGGTTTAGAAAGCCTCTTTTTTTCCAAAAATACCCCTGAAAATACTATTCACCGGGACTCCACCACACCCCACGGTTGCGGTCGGATGGCTCGTGTCAACGACGCCTTTCGTGTGATCGTCTGGCCGTCCGATCCACATTTACTGATCACGGCTCATGCATGATCCGAAGCCGGATCACACAATGAGCCGGATAGCAAATAGGGCTGTCCGTCGCATGGTTCGTAGATCGGACGGCTCGATCGCTCCGTATGCGATCTTTTCGATCCAATCTGGACCATTCGATCTGTGATCGAACTGTCCAGAGCAAGCCGCGGGTCGCTGTCTCTTCCCGCCCAAACCGCGCGTATTTCCTTTTTATATATATAAAAAATAATAATAATAATTTAAATCACCCGAAACTTCAAAAATTCAGCCTAGCCATCTTGCAAAGCATAAGACTTGCCTACATAGATTTAAAGCGTAAGAGGAGTTAGCTGGCTGCCACTCCATGAAGTAATAAGCCCAGCAATCGGGTGGTTTATTCTCTCTTGTGGAGGTAAATCATATACCCATTTTTTCCTTAGATTTAGGTCGTGCATTTATTTTGTACCAAGGATCCTTAGTTTAAGAATATGAGGTAGCTGTTTCCTTCGGGCTGCAAGCATAAATCCTCACCTCTTAGGCATTTTCATAATCTTATGTTATGGAATTATAAGAACAATAATAAAATGTCAACTCAAATAATCAACTCTCTTTTCAAAATATAAAACTTAACTATATGGTAGATTGGAATGCTCATTAGGCTTCCTAGTATCATGAGCATTTCCTACTTTCTCCCTTTGGATTCCAAAAATAAGTCTTCTCCTTAATCTATCTCATTTGATTTTCTAAAATAGCCAATCCTTTGATAGCCTTAACCTTAAAATCTTTGGAGACCCTAATTATCTACTTTAATCGAGAGTATTCTTAAAGAATTCCCATTCCTTATGATGTAATTAACTATGGGGGCTTGCCTCCATAAGGAACTTAATGAACCCGGCTTAAAATAAATCCTACTTTACTTTTCCATGTAAAGTAGGGGAAAGATCTCTGGTATATTTGAAGACCCATCATGCCTTAGGAGTCCTTATTAGGTGATTAGGTCCATTATAGGATGGTGATTTATATCTTTCAGGATAGTACATCATTCCTTAATGTCATACTCAATCACTTCAATAAGTACCACCTAAGATCTGCGTGGTGTCCCACATCCCAAAAATAAACACCACAGCACTCCCTACTCATCCTCATTGGATTCGATAATAAGTCTCTCCTTTTTGATCTATCCCATTTGATTTTTAACATAGCCAATTTATTGATAGTCTTATCGTTTAAATCTTTGAAGATAATAATTGCCTACTTTAATCGAGAGTATTCCTAAGGAACTTACCTTCCTTATGATGTAATTAACTATAGGGGCTTGACCCCATAAGGAACTTTAGAACCCAGCCTAAATAAACTCTATTTTATTCATCCATATAAAGTAGGAAAAAAATCTTTGGTATATTCGAAGACCCATCATGCCTTAGGAGTTCTTATTAGGTGATTAGGTCCATTGAAGGGTGATGCCTCTATCTTTCGAGATAATAGATCATACCTCAATATCGTAACCTATCACTTCAATCAGTACACTCTCAGATCTACATGGTGTTCCCCCATATACATCCTGAAAGTAAACACCACAGTAGGAATGAAAGAGAGTGATCCTCTCTTTTTCTTCTCTTTACAACACTTAGCTGCTAGGTTTAATCAAATAAAATAAAAGAAAGTACTAAGTAAAATTCTCAAATCATTTAAATCACTTAAAGTAAAATCAACCGCTTATAAATAAACATCCGTTCATATTTAAAAGATCATAACAAAGCCTAGTTAAGGTATACCATACAAGCCTTAATACACACACTTTAGACTAAGCCATCACTTCTAGTTTTATGTTAGGACGATGCATGGTTTGTTGTATGTTTAGTTTTGTGATGTATTATTTTAGACTGGATGTTAGGGTATATGCTTTGTAGACTAGATGGTAGGCCACAATTAGCTTAGTCATATTTTCTGTAGGAGATTGTGCTTAAGCAGTGCTTAAAATAAATATAAATGCTCTCTCTTGTAGGTTGCTTAACCCTTAAGAATAATCTAAATTAGGATAGGTGGGCTTGGTTACCATGTGCAGGGTGCTAAGTCCAAATTATTCATATAATTACTTAGGTTGTATGGTGTGTTTAGCTAACACTTATTTTGTAGGTGTAGTTAGATTTATTTTTTCTATTTTTAATATAATTTTGCATTAGGAATTAGGATTAGTGTTATGAGGGATTATGATGAGCAGTGGCTAGAAGATTTTGTCTTGGGAGGCCCTGTGATGCCTTTGAAGCAAGTATAATCAAATCAAATGAAGAAATCAAAGAAGACTTGAACATAATGAAGGTCCCCATACCATTTATCATTTGTAAATTGTAATTATTCTTTCATATTTCAGGTTGTATAAGGATAAAACTCGATTACCTATTTTTTCTTTTCGGGTTGTACGGTAGTACCCGTCTGCACCAGCCTTTTATTCTTTTGTGCTAGATTTATAAATTGTTTGATGTTATGTTTACATTGCGTAATATAAATGGCATGCCTCTTCTTAGTTTCTTTATGAATGATGATTTAATGTGTGGCCTGGATCCGATTAGGCTCTTAGGGAAAAATAATTTTTCTACCCCAACTACAACTCATAACTAAATTTTAAATAACTTATAACCTCACATAAAGCCTAGGCATTAAATCAAAATAATTAAAAGATTTTATAACCTCTTAGCTGAATGTTGTATGCTTAATATCATGAATATATATTGTTTCACTCTTATTAAGAGAGGGTTTCCATCCTTGCACGATAAGGGAAGACTTGACCTTTGAAGGTCTTCTCTATGATGAAAAACACCTCTTTCTTTCTAATTTAGCCCATAATCTTATTTCATCATGTATTTAGATATGTGAAAATCCTATGGCCTTTGTCAAAATGAAGTGTCAAAAATCAAATAAAAATTAAAAAGATTTATATTAGAATAAGTTATTACTCATACCACTCATGCTCTAGTCTCATTGGGAGTGGGTTTAAATACTTTAATTTCTTTCTAAATAATAACAACCTAACTATCTTATAAAATTATATGACTTGCCTACATAGTTTTAAAGCATAGAAGTTAGCTGGCTATCACTCCAACCGGTTATAAGTCCAACAATCAGGTGATTTACTCTCTCTTGTAGAGGTAAATCATATGCCCACTTTTGTTTAGATTTAGGTCATGTTTTAGCTCTTGCTAAAGCTCCATAGACTTAGAATCCAAGGTAGCTATTTTCTTCGGGCTACAAACATAAATCCTTATATCTTAGGCATTCCCCTAACCTTGTGTTGGTGGATTATAAGTCCTAGCAATCTAATAAAATTTCAACTTAAACAAATAATTCTCCTCACTTTTAAACATATAAAGCCCAACCATAGGATATATTGGAATGCTCACTAGGCCTCCTAGTATCATGAGTATTTTGTATTTATTCTCTTTGATTTTGATAATAAGTCTCTCTTTTTGATCTATCACATTTGGTTTTCCAAACATAACCAATTTGTTGATAGTCTTACCCTTGAAATCTTTGGAGACAACAATTACCTACTTTAATCGAGAGTATCCTAAGGAACCCATTTTCTTTAGGATGTAATTAACTATGGGGGTTTGCCCCTATAGGGAACTTTAAAACCCGGTTTAATATAAACCTTTCTTTATTCATCCATATAAAGTAGGAAAAAAAATCTCAGGTATATTCGAAGACCCATCATGTCTAAGGAGTCCTTATTAGGTGATTAGGTCAATTGTAGGGTGATGACTTCTATCTTTTGAGATAATCATTCATACTTCAATGTCTGATCACTTCATATAAATCTCTCTGGATCTGGTGGTGTCCCCATATACACATACCAAAATTAAACAACACAATTATGCTATTATTATAATTATGATATGATATTATATTATTTTGATATCATGTATCATATGATTAGTTTGCAATATTATATTTTCATATTATGGAATGAGGTGGTAGTCGTGTAATACATTCCACACAGTTACTATGTATTAATTAGTGTATTATAACAATTCATGCAATTTAAGATAATGTGGATGTCATACGAGCTTTAAACATCCAACTTATGTAACTTATGGAAGGTTGCATGCTAAAGTAATCTCTAATCTTATATCACATTTGGATGCTCGTATTAAGAACCTAACCCAAAATTTAAATTAAGATATGCGCATGGGAAGATTGAAAATCAAGATTAAATTTATGGAAGATCATGTGACCTTTATATTAAAGATAGATGCATGGAAGTTTCATGTGATACTTCATATTAAAATAAATATGAGTATTCATGAGGATTTAGCTAACTAAGAATGCAAGATTTTAGTCACCCTTGTTGGAGAAACATCCTCTTCGCTACAAGTGATCATTGGTCTTCTATATATTATATATGATATATATATACATATATATATATATATATATATATATATATATATATATATATATATATATATATATATATATATATATATATATATATATATATATATATATATAATGAAAAGTGATGTAAAATTATGATTTAAAAAATAATTCATTCGTACATTTTTGGTCCTTACGGATGCTTTCTGGTGTTCTGAGGTTTCTCGTTAATCAAAAGCCGGACTGGAGTTCTTCTGGACACTGGTAATCCTGAGTTAGCCGGCGAGATGGAAGACAGGGATTGGAAGAGAAAGGGGAGGAACGCTAGATCAGTGCTATGGCTCGCTTTCATTCTCGCGCACCTTTCCTTGGGTTTTACCATGGAGGACAAATGCTCCGCCTGCAATGCGATTGCGGTATGTCACTTAAGACTTGCTGCCCCCATCGTCCTCCCCTTTGGGCTTAATTTCTTTTTTGTAAAAATTCCTTTTTTTTTTTTTTCTGATTTGGAGTTGGTTGGCCTGACCTCGATTGTTTTGTTCCCTCTGAAAATTATCAACTTGTCAAGAGTGGAATGTCTGTTTGGCTTTTCTGTAGCACTCTCGAAAATTTCTCGAGGAAATGTTAACGATCTTGTGTCAGAAGCGGTGTTATTGCCGATTAAGAAGATCTGTTAATCTTGATTAGAAAACGGCGGATTGGACTTGGGTTTGTATGTGGAATGGAGATAGCAGCGGAAAGATGGTTCATTAGAAGAGCTAGAATAGAATTAACATTATTATTTTGTAAATTATGTTAAAATTGCTGTTGTGCGTTCGCCTATCTCCTGTGTCGAAGTCACGGCTCTGTCGTTCTCCTTAAGATTTGAAGCAGCTAGGTTGCCTTCTTTAATGCAAAATGACAATACGACTAATATTTCTCTGCATGAACTTTTCTACAGCTTTCTTTTTAAAACATTGTTAGCAGTTAAGCTGGCGCTAATGATCATGACGCACTTAAATTTTTCTTAGCTGTAAATATTGATATTGACTTTTTGGAGGAACCTCATACATGTTCGTCAGGCTTGCTTTTCTTCCTTTTCAAGTAAGTCTCAGACATTTTGCTTTGTTTTTGTTGATTAATTTTGTGTTCTATGACATGCAGGACGAGATTCAAATTGGGCTTTCTAATGTAAGTATAACGAGTAAAGTTATCACTCTTTGTGCTTTTTCTTAAGCATATATATTGAAATTAAAGGCTTCATAATATTGCTTCTTTTGTTGAGTTTGATTACTATACTTTAGCACTTGGTGTGTAAAATTTTTTTCTATTCACAAAGTCTGTTGTTGTGGTTCTTTATTTTCGTTTTTTATCGTTATGATACAAAAATAAGGCACCTCTATGATGGTAGTATTCATGCATAGTTGTTTTAAACCACAGTGTAGCACAGACTTACATTGAAAGCATTTTAGCTATGTTTTCTATTTTGTATTTTTGATTACAAGAACATGAGAACAGATTCAACGCAAAAAAATAATTTTATCCAAATAATGTAGCTTTTTTATATGAGCTTGAGCCGGCTTGATTATAACCCAAGCTCCTAGTTTTTTCTCCCATTTTAATTAATCCAATTCAAAAGCAAGCCTCCATTTTTATCAATTCCTTTTCTTCTTTATGCCGTTGGGCCTGTCATTGCCTTCTACAAGAACTCACAACAACTTTTAGCCATTTGATCATTCATGCCTTCAGCAAACTCTTGCGGTGGCTCTTCGATATTGGACTTATTGATGCCTTCTACAATGAACTGTAGCTAGAACTCTTCACCTTTGGACTTGATGCTTTTGACAATGACCTCCTACTGCAACTTCTCATCGCTAAACCTATTGATATCTTCTACAACAAACTCCCGCAGTGACTCTTTACTATTGGACCCTCATTGATGCTTTTCTAGTGAGTTCCTGCTGCGACTTCCTTATTTTCTTCTGTGGTCTTGAGCTCTCGAGTTGTGCTTAAACTTGGGAATATATTGATGAGCCTAGCTTGAGCTTGAGCTCACGTTTGAGTTGGGTGTTGAATAGATAAGTCAAGCTCGAGTTAACCTTGACATAAGTTTGACTTGATTATTACACCACTAATTGCTACTATACTAATGAGGATTGGGCCTTTTGGCCTTATGGTTCAATACCCTATGTCTTGGGATTGATATGAAGAAGCTGAAGGAAACACAAATCTAGTAGACATAAGATTTTACATGATTCTACATTCAATGCCTATATTTATTAGGTGTACACAAAAGCTATTTATATGAAAGAAGTATATTATATAATACAATATGGGATTTTTTTTCCCAAACTCAATAACATCAAGTCCCTGAATCCTTAGGTTAAGTTCTTAGGGAACATAACCTAAGAAACACTCCAAGAAAACGTTATTTTTCACGTCGCTTGCTATTCTCACTACATGTGGCCATCTCCCCTCTTGTAGGCTCCATTGCTACTTCTGCCTTACAAACATGGCATTTCAGCCACCTTGTTGTTATAGTGACCATAGTCAATTGTTGCAATTTTCCACTACAATGGCTTTGCCTTGATGTTTTCCAGCTTCATCTAAGTCTGCATTGCAGAGAATCCCTGAATCCTTATATCCTATTCTTAACATCCTCCTACAAATAAATTTTATAGACAAGCAATATTTCTTGCATTAATTTATTTCCCAAAATTTTTACTTGCTCATCAATCATGCTTCATGTTTAAATCGATCATTTATAGATTTATGTAGCTGATAACAAAGAAATAAGTTCTAACTAATTATGATTAATCTAAAATGGTAAATTCCAATAAGTACAAGTCAAATCCTAGCTTATTTGAGTTCAATGATAAAGATTGAACAACTTGATGAGAGTAAGTGGTGGTGTTTAGATTATAAACCTTATTATGAACAATCATTAATTTACATGATCATATATGTCTTTTGCTGAAAAATATGTCAACTTTGGTTCACTTATTTACCTTAATTAGGAATGTGTGGATACTTTTGTTCTTTTAATAAATATTAATATTATTTAAATCAACTATTGCCATCAAATTCTTCTTGCAAAAGTCTTGTGACTAATGCTCATTGTGAGATTCTATATGCTAATCTTGTGATTTTATATTTTTAAGGAGAAACCTAGAAACCATCTTGACATGCGTCATCGATTGGATTCTAAAGGTCAACGTGAAGGAAAAGTTATTGATTATAGGTATTCCTATGAATTTTTTTTTTCATTTTTACAAAACCATTCTTTTTTTTAATTATTTATTGGTCAATTATATTGCTTCATACGCACTTTAGCTCTGCAATATATTGAGTCCTCATGTAGAAATACTTAAAACCCACAAGCATGGAGAAGCATGTGCACACACTTTCTATTCAGTTTGTATGCAATTCATGATAATAATCATTAGCAATTAATTAAAAAATTTGATAAGATTATCGTCGTATTATCATTAGCATTTTTTCAGCTAGTAGTTAACTTTTTGAATTCTTATTTCCAACTATTTCTGCTGAGTGTTTTTGAGGTGGTAAACTTATTCTTCACAATATCAAAATTTAAAAAATGAAAGAGAACGAGATAAGGGATCATCAGCTTATAAATTTGGCTTCACCTCTGTGTAATTAGATGACTTCTCCATGGAAATTATAAGTCACAGTTAACAGTGTACTTGAAGAAATCAACAGTAAGCAAGCAGTCAACATTGATTAGAAGAGAATTTCTATTATGCAAAAAATATTTTCTTACATGCCTGAGATCATATATTTATAATCTTCCACCTTTTTTATTAGCATTATTTCTTGATTTTTTATTTGAAATCAAAATTTTGAATATATTGGGATAAGGACAGTTTTACACTTTACGGTTTAAAAGCTAATACAACAACTACAAATTTGAGTACCAGGTCATATTAAAATAGGTTACAAATGGTGATCTTTTAGAACAATTAACCATGGGATCCACCAGATATTTAGCTATGCTGAGAAATTGCTAGACACTGGAGTCACTGACCTTATAGCTGTAGCTGGAATAAATACACACAGGAGCTATAGAATTGAATGCCCCAAAAACACTAAGGGTTTGTGTGCGATCAATTTTGTTTTGTGTTTTTTATTTTTTTTATGTTATTTTTAAAAACTTGTTTGTTTGGTTTGTTTTTTTAAGTGTTTTTGTTTTTCACTCTTAAGAATAAATCACATTATTTTTAAAAACACTCAATAACTTTTAGGTATTTTAAGTGTTTTTAAAAACAACTATCATTATCAAACATATTTTGTTTCAAATCAAAATATAAACAAAACAAAATAAAAACAAAAAATAGTAAACAAAAAATACAATTGATCCCAAACAACCCCTAAGTTAATGAAAGAGTGAACTGATGCAAACCAGAGAAATCGAGGTAGACTAGGGAACTGGAAATATTAAGAGAATGTAATCTGTTCTCACATGTACATCATAATAGATAGTTCCAATAAATTGAAAGTGAAAGCTTCAGAAGAAGGCAGATTAAGTAAATAGTTCTCAACGTATCTCCATCACTTTTTTTATCTAATCCTACAAACAATTTGTGTTTTTTGATCTGTATCAGTCTGTTTATTGTTTTATGGATTTTTTGCATTCTTGTCTTTTTAGGGAAGAGGTATGGGACAACTTCCTGTACCTTTGTCATCATACAATGCAGCCACTTTATTGAATTTCACCAAATCTCACTTAATGACCTTGAGAAAAGCAAAGTGGTTGAAGAATTAGCTTTAATTAATTGTCATACTTGGCAATTTTTTTATTTGTTTTGGTTGCATGCTAGAAAATACATAATGGTAGATATAAATCAATGAGAATATTCTGTACTCACATAGTTTAAAGTGATGAGAGATAGTAAGATTGTTATTTGAAAAACTCCAAAAGGGGAAAAATTCATCACAAGGCTTAGCCCAATTATAATGATCCGCTTTATATTATAAGTTATAAACTTCCACCATTCTCCCGGATTGGCGAAGACGGGGTTACAAAATTTGGAATGCTCATTTGTCTTTCTGTTATACAAAATCAGGTCACAATAACCTAGGACTAGGGCCACAAAATTGTATAATGATGGTTAGATTGTAACAACTATTGATGATGGTTGACAATGACTGTTGATGATGGTTGATGATGGCTGATGGTAGTGGTTAAATTTAGTCCCTTAGTTGCATCTTCCTTGGTAAGGACGGAGCCTTATTTATAAGTTTTTGGGAGGGGCATTTTAATAGATTTAGCCAAAATTTCAAAATTATCTATTGGTTTGTCCGTGTTGATTTTTTCATTCATAAATCATTTTCTTAGCATATAGTGTCTTAATAATCTTGGATTTGAGTAATCTTAGGTTCGTTGAACTCTTTTTATCTAGTTGCTCGATTTGATTATAAGCATATCAGAATCAAAGATTGTTTGATTCTTTAATTAATACTTTAAAGCTCTTAATTACACTTCAAAGGCTTGATTTAAGCTTATTTGGACTCGGATCGATTATCTTTTGGTGTTGTTGGGTTTGTCTAATCGAGTTATTTATAATTTAACTATAAATTTATTAAAATCAGAGATGTGAGGAATTTGAATTTAATTTTGAAAGATTTCAACGCATGTGTTACATCGAGATTCGTGCTCAATTGATCAAATTTTAGGTTGATATCAATTCTTACATTATTCTTTTTGTTATAGTCGCTTAATTAATTTATTTATCCTTCTTTGTTAGCAAGTATTTGGAAAACTTTTACCCTTTTTATTAATTGTTTTCTTTGAGATTGAAGATTATATGTTTGTGATTCTAAAAGTTCTCTTTTGTTTGAAAATAACCTTTGACTTTTGTTTTGCAATATATCAATTTTCCATTCCATGACTTATTTACTATTTCAGAATTTAGCATCAGGATAAGTTATTTTATTGTAAGTAGAGAGTTTACAATGCTTTGGAGTTTTTAATTTCATGTTTTTATTATTCCACCCTAATAAAAATGCTTCTATGGTTGAATCCATTAATTTCCTTTCCTCGTTTGGTTTGCATTTTACTGGTTTCAAGCTGACATTGTACATTTGGTTCTTTATTGTTGTAGGGTAAGTGAACTAAGAGTTGTTGAACTGTTGGATGGTCTTTGTGAGAAAATGCAGGACTATACTTTGGAGAAGGTATGCCCTTACTTCGAAATAAACTACAGTGGATTTTACTTTTTTTTTCCCAGATTGATAATTTAATCACTGATTTATATTTTTGACTCTTATTTTCTTAGTTTTAAAAATTCATTTCTAGTCCAATCCATCAAACATGAACTTATGCAATTTCCTTGGTAAAATTGCATGTACTTTCACATTTTTATTTCTCAACTTGACCAAGAATCTTGCACTCTAAAGTTTTCTGATTTTTTTTTGTATACTGCTATTATTTAGCACTCTTTCAACTTCTATCCATTAAAAATCATTCTTTTTCACTTTAGGAGTTCTGGTTTATAAATTTGGATCACTCCTACCAAAAATCGACTTCAATTCACCTATGCAATTTTTGACTAGAATAATGTACTGTATTTCAACTTTAATACTTTTCATGCAATTTTTCTGAGCAATAGCAAGAATTAAATTAGAATTTTCTATAATTGATTAAATCATATGATTGCATGCTTATAAAAGCTTTTTTCACTGCACACCATCATTTCTTGATAGCTAAGATAATGCAACTACAAATTGACTCACATTTAATGGCAAATTTATTTCATTGTACGTGTTAGGAAGTTATTTGATCTCACTTCTAGAGGTAAGTTTAAGCTTTGTTTGGTTGAAATTAGATGAAATAGAGTTCCCTTCTTGAAATTTACTTATAGAAGGTGAGAGATGTGAGTTTCAATGTTGATGGTTAGGAAGTCATTTTTATTTTTTTCTTTTAATAATAATAGATTCATATTAAATTAATGAGATGCTAGGTTTGAATGCTATTTTTACTTAAAATAATAATGATCCACTATATATGTGGGTGAGAAAAGGAAACTTTTTGTAGATTAAAAAAAAAAACACGTAGAAATTAAGTTCCTACTAAACAAACATATAGCACCTCAAAATACTTCTAGCTACATTTTTCCCAGAACTAAGATCCTAACACTTATAGTAAAACAAACTAGTTCTGATGAGTTTTTTCCAGAACAAAATTCTTAACACTTCTATAAAACAAACTACCCCTTCGTTAAAGTCACTGACAAATATACAATTGAAAGTTGTTTATTTAATGAGAGCTGATGATGCGTTGGCAATTTAGTCCTAAAATTCTTTGGTATACTTATTGGGTGAATATTGTTAATTTTTTCTGGAAGAAATGTTAAAAAGTATAACCTATTCTGTAAATTTTTTATTACATCTATTATCATTAAGTTTCTTTTTCTTGGCTATTACTTTATTTACTAAAATCTAGAGCATAGACTAAGAAATCTAGTTGTTGTTATTTTGCAAAAAAAGAATGTATTTAAAAATTTTCTGCATGATTTCCATTCTTTATATTAAGTGTATGCTTGAAAATTTCTTTTAATTTTCAGTTGAGAAGGATCTTTGGATGTTCTCAAAACCATGATCTTGGTATCGAATTCTGCTTGCACTATTTAAAAAATAAAAATGTGATGTGGGTTTTTTTTATTTTCAAACTTGTTATGCATTATTTTTGTATGCATAAACTTTTTTTTTTGACATACAAAACAGTGACGTGGCGAATTTGTAGTTTGGCTTATAAATACTTTTATATAGAAAAAGAATTCTGATAGTTGCATTTTACAGCTTGATACAGGTGAAGAGATCTGGGTCAGAGTACATGATTGGGACAACCTTCCAGTTGGTAAAGGTTAGAGCTTCACATTCTATGCTGTCTAGTAAACACACAAAATGTTCCAACATTACTCATCCAAAATTTTCTTGATAATAGTTACTGGAATTGTATTGATGTTGTTGAGCTCACTCTAGAGAAGAGATTTGTCTACTTAGGTTGAGCCAAGTTAAAGAATGATCCAAAAGACCAAATGAGTTAACAAGGGTAAAAATCATGCATAGGGAAACCAAAGGGACCCAAAAACTCTACAAGCAAGCTAGCCAATGTAAATGGTTTTATCCTAATGATGCATCATCAGAATGATAGGATCAATCATCTCCTATTATCATTTTATCAACATGCTTCACCATGCTAGGCTGTATGATAGCTTTATCCCACTCCCACTATAGCGTCTATACCCTCTTTGGTTCTCTCTTCTTTTCTTTTGGATTTTATTTAAGGGAAGCTCCCTTGATTCCTATAAGGCATCCAGGCTAAGAAATGGGGAAGAAATCTTGTCATTGAGGTGCCTCTACGTGTACAAATTTGGGGTGCTTTTCAAACTTAAGCTTTCTCTCCCTTTACTTTTTCATTGTTGATAGTTTCAATTCACAAGGGTTCGATATCTCCTTCAATGAATAGGTTGGTGGTGCCTACTACTTGTTTTAACATGTCTCGACTCTTTAATTGGAAATTTGATGGGGTCCAATGATACTTTGGAATATAGATTGATTGAGTTAGTGGTATACACCTTAGCATAAGAGTAAAACCTCTGAAAATTGCGTAAGTCTCGAAATTGCATATATGCCTTTTTTGTGTGGCTGTTATGTGTGGCGTACATCTCACTATATATATGACTTTTATGAAAGAATTGTCATAATCTCTTTGAAAACTAAATTTGACTAAAATGTAATCAAGGCATTTATAAGGCAGCTAATTTTAATTTTTTTGTAATTAGCAAGGACATGAACAAAATGATAAATAATTTTAAAAAATATTAAGTGTTAAAACATCTTGCTGATGCATCCCAAAAGCTTCATCGTTGCATCTAAATTGAGCTATATGAATTGAGACGTGGGGATGACCGAGAACTTATTGCTTTATAAAATGAACAAAGAAAAAAAAAACTACAAATAAAGCATCTTGATTTTTTATCCAGCATCCAATTGATGGGATGAGGGATCAATCATTCAAATGACCAGTTTAGTTCTATTTCTCTAGCTAGCTGTTCATCCAAATAGTCACTTAATGACTTTTATGTTTCGTGTGAATCAATCGGAGGATCCACCTAATAATACATATTTCACTATCAAATGCAAAGAGAACTAGTCATGAGGCAATAGGATATGATCCTTCATCCAACAATAATTGACATTTTTATTTTTGATGTTGACTTGATCATCCTAAGTAAAAGCTTGTTTGATTAACATCCATGTGTGGTCACATGACAACGTGTCTTTCAATCATTATTGCATCAATAATTAAAGTCATATGAACAATCGATAATTGAACATATCTTAAGGTTGGGTATATGGAATTTTTGCAATTAACAAAGACTTGAACAAAAGGCTAAGTAATTAAAAATAAAATAAATGTTAAATATCATCACCTCTTAAAGCTTTTTTGTCCTACTTACATTTCAAGTGGAGCTAAGTAAAAGCCTTCTTGAACTCCTCAATTTATAAAATTAACAAGGAACATGCTACAAATAGAGAATCCTAACTCAATTGTCCTAACATTTTTTCCATCATCTTGATGATTGGATTGATTTTTCAATTGATCAATTCAATTATAGTCTTCTTTATTGAATGATCTATTTAGGAATATCTATACATTTCTTATTCAAAAATAAAGGGAAACCAATTGCGAGGCATCATGGTTTGACCCTTTCAATGATGCTAACTCGAGCAACCTAAGATCCTAAGTACAAGTTTGCTTGATTACATACAAGGATAGAGTAAAAGAAGAGCTGGATAAACTGAAAGACCATCCGGAGAACACAAACAGCCCCAGAAAATATGAGATGTTTGATCAAATCTGCCAAAAGTGAATTTCAATTTGTGAATTGCAAACTGGCTGCAAAATGGACTTAGTGAAGCAAAAATCCTCATCATATAGCAGGACAGGCACAAAATGTAATCACCTAGGTTGATGGCCGACCTTCCAAATAAAACAAATGTTCTAGAAAAATCAATTACCGAGCATAAACAAAATGAGGATTGTAGTCGAAGCTGAATAAAGTTCGGAAGGAAGCCAACTGTCCGTTCAGTGAGAACCAAAAGGCTAAATTCACCGCATGAAGAGTAGCAGATCAGTGTATGAACTGATGCAATTCTCATCAAAAATCCGAAGTCTTTGGTAAAAAGAAGATTAAGTCAGATAAAAAATTGATGTTAAGCTTAATGAAGAAAGAGCCTTATCATAGATATAGGTCTTCATAATGTTTTCATTTAGTAATTTTAGAGAAAAACACTGATTTAATAAAACAAATCAAAGTAGAGGCAATGGAGTAATAGTGAGCATGTCTTCTATCATTTCTTTCCCTCCAAATGAAATAAGCAGAAGCGCATATGTTTAATAAAAAGAACTGCTTTTTGGTTTTACTGATATTTTGCAAGCCCTTGATAAGTAGTAAAGCTTGAGTAAGAGAGGGCCTAATGGTGGCGTCAAAGACTCCAGGTATTAAAGTGTTGATAATATTAAAAGAGGCAAAATAGTTAAAATATAAATGGTCAATAGATTCGATCCCATTGAAGTATAGTAAGCATTGATCTGGGATGGAGATATTGCAAGATTTGAGCATTTGAGAAGTTTTCAAATGTCCATCAAGCAAATCTATATGAAGGATGAGAACCTGAGCACATGATTAGGATGACAGATGGTGGAGAACCATTCTATAGAAAGAGAGTTAGAGTAAAAATCCTGCAGAAATGTTTTGTAAGTAAGCTTTACACCATTAGACCAGAAAATAGCATCACTTCTGTTCACTGAGATTGGGACGTCCTTGAGTTTGAAATATACATGCTCATTGTTAATGTTAAGTTGGTTCCAAGAACCATTAGATATAATTGAGGAAACTTTGCTATTGGCTCCAGCAAATAAATAATACAACTTAGAATTTTCAATATATAATATGAAGATAAACCAAATATCTAGGGATCCCAGATCAAATTGAAATTACCTTCTTTGCCAATGCTGTGGGATATTTTGGATTTGTTTGAGTATGCAAAGGAAGAGAGCTTTTTCCAGTAGGTGAGTCATTCTGATTAGGCTTCCAAAGGGAGTTAAATTCGGAAAGCTACCAGCTGCTTAGGAGACTATTGTGTTCCATCACTCTAAAAATGAGGCAACCTTTGTATGCATGGCCAATGGTAGTAAGAGAAGGAAGACCAAGGCCTCCAATTTTTTCTGTTTGCAAGTTCTAGGCCAAGATATAAGATGCATTTTCATTTGATTGGTCTTACCATGATAGAGAAATTTTGAACACCATTTATTAATTGTGTTATTGCAAACCTTGGGAATAAGAGATCCTCTAATCCAGTAGGCAATCAGATTCCAGATGGAGATTTAATTAGTGAATTCTGCCTGCAAAAGAAAGTAACTTGACTTTCCAACTATCAAAAATATTAAGTACCTTATGAAGAAGAGGCTGAAAGTCTATAGCACGAAGGTTTTTGATGGAAAGATGAGACCGAGATTAGAGATTTTATTTTCAGTAAGTGGTATCCACGAGTGAACTCAGCTTTCAGTAGTTTTTAACCTTTGAAGAGAGAAGGATACAGCTTTTGTGAAAGTTAACTTGCAAACATGAATCTTCATAAAATAAATATAGTATATTTTTGAGGTTGGTGAGATTATGATTGCTAGCTTTTCCAAACACTATGAGATCATGAGTATAAAGAAGGCAAGGAATAGTTTTAGAAATGGTATTGAACCCTTCAAAAGGTAAGCTAGGAAGAGGATCCTTTAATAAGTTAGATAAATCATCTATGACAATGTAAAATAGATAAGGAGCCCTTGTCTTAAGCCATTCATTGATTGATAGTGATTTGCCAATGAGCCATTATAACAAATAGAAAAGTTAACATCTTCTATGCAAGCTTGAACCTAGCTAATGAATAATGGAGGAAACCCTTCTTCAAAAGCATTTGAATGATGAATTTTCAGTTGACTAAATCAAAAGCTTTTTTGATGTTAAATTTGGCACAAAATATTTCCTTCTTCAAAAGCATTTGAATGATGAATTTTCAGTTGACTAAATCAAAAGCTTTTTTGATGTTAAATTTGGCACAAAATATTTCCTTATTGTTGGGAAGCTTGAATTCATGTAGAATTTCATTGACTAGGATCAAATCAATAGTCAATAGTTGACTAGATCTGAAATATATATAAATCAATGTTATTAAAAGAACGCTTTCGTAGTGAAGCGAAATGACGCATTCGCTTTTGCGATCACATGCTTGTGATGCCCAATCTTGTAGCAAAGTGTATGCAAGTGTATTCAGAAGATTGAAAAAATCATATATCTTTTAACCACATTAATGGATCATTCACATAACATGTGGGATTTGTATGAGAATATTTATAGAAAATTGGCTATTGATAAAATGATGTGTTATTTGATGATGTAAACAAGATATATGTGAAATTTAATCTAAGTTTAATAATCAAGTCATGCTTAACTCCAACAAGGCTTCCGTCAAGAACTCCTAAGAAATTAAATGTAAGAAAAGTGGGGCTGTTTAAAATTTAGTAGCACATTGGAATTGATACTTTTAAATTTGAAATTCTAGAATATTCTAATATAAATTTTGTTTAATGTATTTGATTTTACCTTATTCAATGAGCCCACAATTAATTCCTTAGATTTTTCTTCTTTTTAGTTCCTACCCTTTTCTTGTGAGTCTATGTACACTTTTTTTACCATATACTTCTATATAATTTTTTGTTATATACCTTTATTTAACATATTCTTGAGTCTATTCTGGATAGTAAGATTGCATCCATTGTTGATGGTCGATTCTTGAAATATCATGTTCAAGGATTATTTTGTAGGAAGCATAAAATTTATATAAAATGCTAAATTTCTTAAAGCTGAATTTGCTCAAGTTGGGAAGATTTAATTGAAATATTCATATTTATTGTCTTTGAAACCATCACATGAAGCAATTATTTGTGCACTATTTACTTGTTTCTTTTTTTAGTTTGTTTATTTTTATTTTTTTATTTATGTAATTAAGAATATATCATTGATGATATTTGTGAAAGGGATGCATTTTTTATTTAATATCTTTATGTTTGTTCGTATGGTTTGCAATGGTATCAGTTTGATTTAGTAAGATCAAAATCTCAATTAGGCAGATTGATGTAGAACTTGGGCTATGAGTTTTGGATTTTATTCTTTTATAGTTAGGCAATGGCTATTGGTTTATCCTCTTGGAATTATTTGAATTGTTATTGGCAATTGTCATGGATGAGCGTTCTTTTGTTATGGGTGGTGGAAGTTTGAATTTTTCTCGTAATTTTAAAATTAAAAGATCTTGTGGGCGGTTTTTGCGGGTTTTTTGGTTTTGATGTTTACATATAGTTTACTGGAGATTTACTAGTATCATGAGCTAAAATGTTATTGGACTTACTCTATTCTTGTGCCATTCAAATCCTACCTCTTATCTCAAGGGATTTATTCCTTGTCGTTTGAGCTATCGCTGCTATTGATTGGAAATTTATGTAAAATTTAAACTACATCTGGAATTAAGTTAAACTTAAATTGATATGATCTTATACTAATTACATTTACTAGCATAAAGGATGATAAGTCTAGAAGTAGTCGTGGATGTGATTATGAACTTTAGTTTAAATAAAATTTCTCTTTCTAGTTTAATCTTGTAAATACAAGTTGGATGTATGATTTTTTTCGAGTGTAGTTCAAGTGCGACTTTTTACTTTAGATGTAATTTATCTACTTGTATGACATATTTTTTCATACTTTGGTATTTTTGTTTATTGTTCTATTTTATCTACATAATTTGATATTAGCTTGTTATTGTCCTTGATTTTGATAAATGTGGCATGTTAGAAATTCAATTTGTGAAAATTGAATTAAATTTTCTCATTGATTTTATATGATTCTAATTCCTAGTTAAAATTTTCAAAGTATTTTGATCATTTCATTATCAGTTTGGTTAATTCTAGTATTTTTCTATTTAGGTTTAAATAAATTAAGTGCACAAATATTTTGTATTTCATTATCAGTTTGGTTAATTCCTAGTATTGTTTTTGAGTTCAAGATATAATCAGGCATAATTAGATGTGTAAGATGTCAATAATTTATATGTATAATGGTTGTATCAAATATAAAATCACTCATAGTTCTTCAAAGATTGTTATATTTCACTTAATATTATTTCTATTATTTTTTAAAATTCTAATGTTTATAAAAATAAGTTAGCAATTAATCAAGCAATCTATTTATTTATTTGATATAAATTTCCATCATTCTTATACCTCTAGTAACATACATCATCATCTTTAAAGTTAGTGGGATAAAAAAAAAATTTATATGAAAATATAGAAAAATTCGTTAAATAAACAACTAATTCATCATTAAGTGAGCATTCTAACATGTTACTGCGAGCTTCGAAAATTCGCCACCGATCTCTCGATGAAGAGAGTATGAATTAGTGTCGTTGAAATTCTCAAAAGGCAGATGGAATAGTAGATAAGACATTATCCAGAGATTTCGTCCTCATTTTGTGAGGACTTTAGATATAATTCCAAGGTTTCTTATAGGCTCAAGCACCTATAATTAATTACCCTCTCAATGATGAGAGAGAACTTTCGATTAAGGCTAGTCCTTAGATCACTAATTATTTAGTGTATAGTTGCAGTATGTGGAGTTTAAAATTTGGGATTTAGAATTTATGAAATTCATCATCATTAAAGCATTGTTGGGGAATGATGGCGCTGATCGAATCCCATGGTTCCGTCATCGGTTGTGGTCAAACTTAGTCAAGCTAGTCGATCCCACGGCCAGGATCGCTCGATAGTCATGAGTTCGAGTCAAAACCTTGTAGACCAGAGTGATGTTTATCCCAGGAGACAAGTTCGTCGCTTGCGGCGAGAAGCTTTTGCCATCGTGCACTATATAGTTCATCAAGGGGCGAGCCATTGAGAATATCTGAAACTGATCGTGGTAATATAATAGTGTCGTTTGGCCACACCGTCATGGGATTAAATCGTGTCGTGTCATGTATGGGAATATTGGCCAAACCACGCGGTTAGAGGACACGGGCCACGTCCCTACTGACATGAGTTTATTTGAGAGTGAATATAGAAATACACTTGATTTGACATTGATTTTTTATGAGCTAGAGTTTTTTTAATTTGTCACCTTCAACAAATGGAGACGAAGGATTCATGTAGCCGACCCCACCAAGTGGGATTAAGGCTTGTTGTTGTTGTTGTTGTTGTTATTGTCACCTTCAACAAACAATTGCAGAAGGTGGATGAATTAAAGTTTGCTTTAAGTTTTTACAGATTGAATTTCATTTAGACATTTATATCTTAATGACATATTAGATTTCGTATTTGGATTGATACTTAATTTGAGTTAATTTGATATGAAATCGCAATCACATTTTAATGATAGTATCTCCCCCGGTTGAAATCTTAATTTAACAGCCATCATTGAGGTATATAAGCCTGTTTAATTATTTAGTTTACTATTCTAAATCCTGTTGACTCTATTAATTTAATAATAGAGGATCAGATCTAGATTTATACTTTGAGAATTTTAAATTTGAGATTATTGAATATAAATATTTTAAATATTTTGATAATGATAACCCTTTCAGTTGATATCTTGTCAACAAATTATCGGGGTAGATGTATTATTTTCTTTATTTTAGATCACTGTCTATTAATTTAATAATAGAGGATAAGATCTATTTGTAAATTAATTAAACTACCGGATATTTTCTTAAGTTGAAATTCTTATAATATTATTATTGGATTTTTTTGGTTTTGTTAATTGGTGGTCACAGGCGTAGAAATCAACCCATTGACGTCGCCAGATTTAAGCGTTGATGATTGTGTGACTATTTAATTGATATTGATTTAAGTTTATGGAATTTGAATAATGTTACTTATTTTGACTGAGTTTTTTGCAAGTTTAGGATTTTAAATAAAATTTTGACAAGATTTAGCCTCTCGACTCGATATTCGTATATGGTATAAGGAGCTTGCATCATGCCAAGAAAACGTGTATGGGTGGTGTAACTCACGGTCAATCGTCGTCCCCATGCAAGAAAGGCATGTATGGTCTGAGAAATCTTACTACGTATACAGATTTCTCTGCCATACTAAGAAAAGCGTGTACGGGTATTTATAAACCTGCAATGTCAGTTTAAACAGTTGATTTTAACTTTGAGGTTAACTTTATATCGAGCTTAGATCTCCGGGTGTAAAATTTGGCGGCGTTTGCGTCTCGTGTAAGAATCGGTATGCTTGGCTGCGTAAGAAAACGTGCGGTGATGTCTTGTCATGGCCTCATCCCATGCCGAAAGGCATGTATGGGGCTCTAAAACTGTATATAACACAATTTCTATGCGCTAAGAAAGTGTAAGGGATATATACACCGCCTTCAACCAGACTCCAAATACCCTTTTCTTGTTGTTCTTTGGTACTCACATTTGATTTCGACGATGTCGGTGTATTTCAACTTGATGTCTTTATCAAGGCTGGTTTCATCATGTGAGCTCGACTTGACTTATAACATGCATGGAGGTCAACAATTATTTGTTAAGCAATAAACAAACATGGTTATGAACATAAATAAAAATGAGTAGGCTAATGTTCAAGCTTGTCTATATGCTATTCTTTTGGTATGGTAAAATATTCTAGTTTAAGGGTTTATTTTCTAGGGTAATAATTTTGTTTCACTTGTAAAGAAAATTCTCTTTTTTGAAAGATCTTAAATCTTGATTTACAGATAAGCAAGAGGCTCGTGCGTACTCAAAGTATATATCCTCTTTTTGTGCAAGGTATGTTGCTTTTTAATTTGTATTTTTTCCCTTTTAAACTCTTATTTGTTTCTTACCATTTCAAGACTACCAATAAGTTTATGGTTACTTTATGTGATTGTATTTTCTTTAGCATAAATTGTCGGGGGTGCAATTGCAGTCCTACATCCCATGTAAAGACCTAGTTCTCTGCTGCTGGTGTGTTAAAGAAATATATGATATGTTTTGAATCATCGCCAGTTTAGATTATTAATCTGGATATAATGCTTTTGTTTCCTTTATGACTGAAATATATTTACAAATTTAATTTTATCTTCAGATCTAATACATTTGTTCTGTAAGTCGAGTTTATATTATGGAATATAGTCGTGAAAATCATATCAATATGGTTGGTTGAGTCGGTTGGATTGTGAACTGGCCCTTAAACCATTTTGGTTTGATTATTAAATGAGAATTTGATGCATAATAGGACACAATGGAGACGAAAGATTCATGTAGCTAACCCCACTTAGTAGGATAAAGGCTTGTTGTTGTTATATAAAAATCAGATTTGCAAAGAACATGTATCAAAGCATAAAAATCGGTAATTGAAATTCCGGTTGAATATTTGAACTTCGAATTTTTCTTTTTACTCATTAAATTTTTTGCCTTGGTTCTAAAAACCTTGAAATGGAGAATGCCTTGAATCATTCATGAACTAAAAGAAATATAATGCAGGTGGTCATAACAAGTTGAATTGTGTTTTAGTATCACACACACACACACACACACATTTGCAGTTTGCAGTTCTTGTCAATATTTCTTAATTCTTTTTCGGGCAACTACATTTATCTGGAAAAGTAGTTGTGAAATTGTCGCAGAGGAAGCTGCTGTCTATAAAAGTTGTGGTGAGTATTATAAATTTTATTATTTAAAAAAAGTCAGGCTGTAGTTTTTTGACAGCCACCACACTCTGTCACGTCAGGTTGGAAAACACAACTTTCACACCACGGGTTCTTTAAAAAGCAGTCAAAACGTAGTTTCCCAAACGCTACTTACGGTGTGATTCAGACTGCACCGCAGATAGAAAACTGTCCCAAATACAATAGTCTTTTATTTAAAGCCATAACTCTTCGATGTACCCTGGGTGATCATTTAAATGACATTAATTGCTATTATCAACAACCTCAAAAGCATTTATCACTTGTTTTTCTATGACATTTATTACAACATATCATGAATTTTGACACCATTCTAGAAAATGGGAGTTATTATTAGGTAGTAACCAGATTCATTGCAAGCTAGTGCAGAATTTTCACATTAAGATTAGGAAGATTGAAGTTATTTGAGAAAAAAATGGGAGTTATGATTATCTGCATTTATCACAACCATGATTAAGACGTACATTGTGAAAGAGAAACTTGCAAGATGTGCCTATAAATTAAAACTAGTGAAGGGGAGCTGATTTAGACTATATAATTATTATGATTTAAATATTTATTCATAAAAAAAAACATAATTTGTTATCATAACTCATACAATTAATAACATCAAATTTTACTTAAGAATGACATATTTATTTATTTTCTACATATAATCATAACTTGTTTATATGTTTCCTATTTAGAAATCAACATACATTGATGCTTTAGTTAATGACAAAATTTTGATATTTTGTGAAGTAGTTTATTTGAATTATACTTGTATTTTTGTACGTTCACTATGATGCAATAAAAGGGCTTAACCAAGTTACAACATGGCATTATTTTTTTAATCTTTTCGTTAATTTTTATTTTTATTTTTTAAAACAGGTTATTGGAAGAAACAGAAGATGAGGTTAGTTCCATTTGTTTTCTTTTTTTGTTTTTTTTTTGTTTTTTTTGTAGAGCAACGCTTGTTATATTTATTTTTGCTTTAATTTTTCGTTTTTTTATTGATATCTCACTAATTATAATTGTTATTTATGAAAACAAACATTAAAGCACCTCACTATGAAACACATTTAAAAGCATATCCTTATCCAATTAAAAAAGATATGGACTCATTGTTGTTTAATGATGTAATCCTACTATAATTTAAATTTATTTATCATTTTACAACTATTAATATTAGATAGTGTTACATTGTATATATCTTTAATATCTTCAACATATCTTTCCCTTAAATGTTTGTATGAATGCACTTTAAATTAATTCTGATAGGACTTGATTATATACCTTCATAAGCTCAATAAAAATTGTAGGAAGATTTTTTTTCTTTCTCTCTATACTTTTCAATTAATTGCCTAAGACAGATCATTTTAATAGTAGATCTTTCTATTATAAAATCAAATTGATTTTTCGAAATTGACATAAATTTTCTAATCCCATGTTATTGTTCTCTTATAGTTTTTTTTTTTTTTTTGACTCAAACTTGATTCTTTTATAGTTAGCACAGTCATGTGTATTTATTATTATTATTATTATTATTATTATTATTATTATTATTTTTTTTTTTTTATTTTTTATTTTTATTTTAATAGTATAAATGCATCGGCTATTATGTGATAGAAAAATTCCATAAACTTAAGAAAAAAATTTTATAAGATGGATGGTGGTATGACATGTAATGACTTATTGTAAATAAAAGAAAGCATAAGATTAAGTTAAGTGTTCTGACGAGATGAGGATGCTTTGGTGGATGAGTGGCTTTACCCTTAGAGATAGAATGCAAAATGAGTATGTTGGGAAAAAAGTTGGAGTAGCTCAGGTGGTAGATAAGATTAGGAGGTAGCAGATGGTTTGGCCACATAAGCGTCGGTAGATGACAGGAGGAGAGTAGATGCATTAGATTTGCTTTATAGAAAGGTAGAGGTAGATCTAAAAGACTTGGTTAAGATGTATAAAAATGATCTTAGTATCTTGAATTAAATGAGAATTTGACATGGACACAATGAGAAGGATTCTTAGCGACCCACTGTGGGATTAAAGAACTGTTGTTGTTGTTGTTGTTGTTGTTGTTGTTGTAGTATCACTACCAATGTATTTTTTTCTCTAATCATTCAATATAATCTTAATCATTTAAATTTTAGAAATGATTTGTTATCTAAACCACTATAGAATCTCTTTTAACTTTCCAAATTCTAATAAATTTATCATCTAAACTTTAAAGCCTTTTCTTTGTGCATCTTGTTAGAGCCAAGGGTAGATTTAAGTACATGTTGGCGCACTTGCCTCTTTTACTCTTAATTTTTAATTTGTCTTTATACACACACATATATACATACATATATACTAATATGTACTAATATACCTTTGCTATTTGATGTTTATATTAGTGAACTATCATTTTGTGCCACATACCCTATATAATAAATTAAGGTATATTCCCTTATTTTAGAAAATTTTTTGTCTCCACCATTGTTTAGTGTTAACTTTACATTTTGGATCAATTATAATGCATTTTATTACATCATTAACTTTTTTTTTTTTTTTTAAATAATTTATTTCATAAGGTTAATTATTTCTTTAACAGTTATTTTCACCTTCTCTCAGTGTCTAGACAACTTTGCAAGATGACTTTTCTTATCTTCCATTTAAGAGGAAATCTATTTATGATTTGGTGGCTTCAATTTTATAAGCAACTTATATGTTCGCTAATGCAAGATCATATGCCATTGCAAAATCAAGCATTTTCCTTTGTTTTATTGCATTTCTATCTGTTATTCCACAAACCACTATGAATTCTCTTAGTTAATATCTTATTATAATCTATATATCATATCTAAATCACTTTCAATAAATATCCATTTTTCTTTTAGTATAAATTAAAGTAATTCATCCATCTCTTCTCAAAATTGATTACTTAAGCTATCTTCTAATTTAAATGAATGAGCATACACCTCATTTACTTCTAATTGCTGCATCATTAAAAATTTTTAACTGAGATTTCAATGATCCCATTTGCAATTTTTTTTTTTTTTTTGAAAATTAACATTTTGTTGATCTTCCAATAAAAAAAGGAAACGGTTTGAAGCACTAAGTTGATTATAATAGGAGTTGTTTAGAAACCTCCAATATACTTTGTGTTTCTCTTATGTATTTCCATACATACCACACAATTCTGATGTATTTATATATCTAACACTTAAATTTCAATTTTTACATATACAACATCTTAATCTTCAAAATCATATCAAAAATATCACCATCACTCACTTTTAACAGTGAAATGCACCTTTTATAGTATAGGAAAGTGTTAAGTAAATATCTAATTTTAGGTATTAGATATATAAATGCATATGAATTGTGCGGTATGTATGTAAATCTTCCTTCTCTTTTTTCTCAGTTTTATAAACTGCATAAGATAAGTCTATGGATGACACTATAAATTCCTTTTTGAGCTTCACGATTTTTTGTAGTAGATTAGTAAGGCTTCATTTGGGATGGCTTTTTTAGTGCGTTTTGCATTGGAAAACGTGAATTTATGGTTTTGATACTCGTTTGAATATCTTTTTTGGCTTTACCTTTTGAAAACGTTTAGCCTTTTAAAAGCAAAAAACAAATAGTTTTAGAAATCTTTTAGAATCGAAAAACTTAGCCAAACGAAGCCTAAATGACGCTCATGGATTTATCTATTTTATTTAATGCTCGTTTTGCAGCTCACTGAATTGATAAAGAAAGGTGATTTAAAACCAGAACAACTCAGCAAGGTTCTATGCCAAAATCTTAGCAAGCACTGTACTGCTGATTGGTAATTCTCATCTGCTTATAATTAAACTGTTATCCTTACAGATGATATATATGAGGAGCATTCATTATAGGGAAATTTACATACATCTCACACAATTCTTATACATTTACATCTGGAACACCTAAGATTTCATATTTATATATGAAAGCTTTCTATGCATGAAAAAGTGTGTATTTTACTTTGAAAAATAATAATAATAGTACTTTTAATATGATATTAAATAATTAAGTGTTGTGTATGTAAATATTAAAGTTTAGATACTAAATTATATGATATATATATATATATATGTAAATCCTCATTCATTATTTTATAATTCATTAAGACTTGCGATGAATAAATAATCTGAAATCTAGAATTCTATGTTATTATGGAAAACATGTATCTTTTTTGAAATTTCTTTGTACCGATAATTTTTTTAAGGGGGATTTATATACGGATCATATAATTCTCATATATTTATATATTTAATATTTAAATATTAATTTTTATATATATAATGATTTAATCTTTAATATCATATAAAAAATATCATCATTACTCTTTTTTTTAAAATGAAATATATCTTTTTAAGTATATAAAAATATTATATAAATAAATATTTAATTTTAAGTATTAGATATTAGATATGTAAAAAAATAAGAATTGTGTGGTATGTATGTAATTTTTTTTTTTAATATTGGTTATCTTACATTTCATTTATTGCAGTGACTATGCTGATATTATGGATGATGAGTTATGATGATCCAACAGCCTTTGTTTCTTTGCCAACAGTTACCGAAGATTCAAAGATTTTCAGTTCTTTAATCATTTTTTTTGGAATAATTTTATTTTCAATCTTGAAAAGTTCTATTTGAGAAAGGATTAAAAATGACAGTTTTTTTTCTTGTCAATTAAGATTTTTTATCTTGTTTTCGTTGATCTTAATTGAATTAATATTCAGTGTACTATTTTTTTTTGTTTTGCAGAATGTGGATTTATTAGATTTTATTTTATTTTCTGCATCAGGAAATTAATATTGATGTAATACTTATAAATATTTTCAAAATTTCTCATTTTACATAAAGTAAAATGATTTTTTTAAAAATATATATATATATATATATATATATATATATATATATATATATATATATTGTATTTGCATATTATGATTCATAGGCATGACAGGAATATGGGATATGGACACGTACTAGTATGATATTATAATAATAATTAAGAATAAAATATAGGGATTATTTTTAAAATAGGCTTAGTGTTAATGATAATTAGTTATTTAGGCACGAAAAAAATATAATTAGCAAAATAAAATAGTCGTCAAATCAGACTGGACGTAGGCACGATGTCCAGTCGGCATGATCATCTTGGCTAACCTGGTTTGTAACGGCGGGGAGAACGGCGAGAGAGAGAGAGAAAATGAGAGAGAGAGACAGACCTTTTTTTTTTTTTTTTTTTTTATAACGACGTGGGAGAGAGAGAGAGGAAGATTTTATTTTTATTAATTTTTTAAATAATATAATTATTTAAAATATATAATTTAAAATATTTTTTATAAATATTTAATAACTATTTATATATTTAGTTATTAATTTTTTATTTATATATATAATTAAATATATAATTTAAAAATATTTTTAATTATATAAATAAATTTATAAATATTTTAATTAAATTATTATGTATAATATATAATTTTATTAATTTTTGTTAATATATATATAAAATATTTAAAATATATAAATAAATAAATAAACAAAGAATAAATTATATAAAATATTTTATAAACTATATAAATAAAATAATTATATATATATATATATATATATATATATATATATATATATATATATATATATATATATATATATATATATTTATAAATTTATTTAGTTATTTATATATTTAAATTATAAATATTTTTAAGTTATATAAATAATTTAAAAATATTTAAAATATATAAATAAATAAATAGTTTATATATATATATATGTATATATATATATATATATATATATATATATATATATATATATAATTAGTTATTTATTTATTTAAAAATATTTATTTCTTTAAAATATATAATTAGTTAAATAAATAAATAAATAAATAAATAATTGTAAATTATATAAATATTTAGTTATTTATATATTTATAAAATATTTAGTTATTTATTTATTTATATATATATATATATATATTATATATTTATTCATTTCTTTATTTATTTTTAAAAAAAATTTTATTTATTTATTTTTTTTTATATTTTTATATTTTTTATATTTTTTGTTATTATTATTATTAAAGACTTATATTAATAAATATATATATATATATATATATATATATATATATATATATATATATATTTATATATAATTAAAATATTCTATAAAATTATTTTTAAATTATTTATATAACTTAAAAATATTTATATAATTTAAATATATAAATAACTAAATAAATTAATAACTAAATATATAAATATTTAGTTATTAAATATTTTATAAAAAATATTTTTAAATTATATATTTTAAATAATTATATTATTTAAAAAAATTAATAAAAATAAAATCTTCCTCTCTCTCTTTCTCTCTCTCTCTCCCCCGTCGTTATAAAAAAAAAAAAAAAAAAAAGGCTGTCTCTCTCTCTCTCTCTTTCTCTCTCTCTCCCCCGTTCAACCGCCGTTACAAACCAGAAAAAAAAAAAAAAAAAAAAGGTGGCCAGTCGTCCGTTTTCGTCCGTCACGGACGATGACTCGGCGACGTCGGCAGTCATCGTTTGTTTGCTAATTTTATTTTTTCGTGCTAAATAACTAATTATCATTAGTATTTTAAAAATAATCCCTAAAATATATAAATTATATAAATAAAATATTAAAAATAATTTAAAATAATTATTAAAGTAATTTATTTTATTGTATTTTAATAATTTTAATGAATAAAATTTATAAATTTAATTATAATTTTTTATAATTTTAATTATTTATAATAAATATATTTTATTATTCTCTATTTAATTCAAATTTTATTCTCTAAAATTTCAAAATTTTCTATAATAATTTAGAATATAAAAAATAATATTTAAAATATTTTTATATATTTTAAATTAAATTATTTAGAGCATGTGTATTTTTTAAATTTTTTAATATTATTTTAATTGGATATTTTTTATTGTGTTTGATATGTGTTTGAGGTGTGTTGAATCTGTGTCTGTGTTTAATATGTATTAGTTATTATATGTATTATTTTTTAAAGTATCGGTATATCATAATTTGTATGAAATTGAATGAGCCGTTATAAAGGTATTTTAAATTTTTTCTCTCTTATATCTACTAAAAAGAAATGTGTTTTGTGAAAGAAGTCTTTCATAGTCGTTGTAACTTGAAAATTAGTAGAGTTATTATATAAGAAATTGATGTTAAAAAATTATAGTGAATATTATAATTTTTTTATTATAAAAAAGTAAGATTATAATTTGTTTGAGGTAGGTTGTAAAATGTAATTTTTAAAATTTAGTGAGAGTTATTTTCAAATATTATTGTGATATATCTTTATATTGTCATTGTTATTTCAAATATATTCTAAAAATTAGACCCTTGAAAGCCGGGAAGAATATTTTTTAAAATGTTTCTAAGTAAATATTTATTTATATTTTGTTAAAATCACCCAAAAAAAGGGTAAAAAACCTGTTTACAAGATTAATTTTATAACAAGTTCCTATATAAAATTTTTTAAATTTGGTAAAAATATAGTATTGTAGAAGTTGTTTTTTTTTTTTTATAAAAAAATGCTATTTAAATAAATGATATTTAAAGTGTTGTCAACTTTTTTGGACTCTTTATATCATATTCGGTTTAATTGAATCAAATGATATATTTGTAAATCAATTTAATCGATTCATCAAATAAATAAAATTAAAATGATTAAATATTATATAAAATTGAGCTAAATTTATCGATAATATATATCGATTTTAGTTTAGTTTAATTTTAAAATTATAATAAGTGGTGTTCTTTTGATCTTTGATTGATGAATTTATAAAATCAATAAAATTGATTTAAATTATAAATAAAAATAAAAGTTTTTGTTTAATCATTTTTTTTTTTCGAATTGAATCAATAACTAAAATTTAAATTATCTTTAATCTAATTTTTTTTTAAAAAGTGATTTTATAAATTGAATTAAGCCAATCAAATGTATTTAATTTAATTCAATCTTTTAAATATTAAAAATCATAATTTGGAATTTTAAATCAGAAAATAATGATGTATTAAGTTAAAAATAATTTAAAAAACATTATATTAATTTTAAAATTTATTTTCAATTAACCCTAACCGGCACTGCCCTTTATCCCACATCTAATTGAAGAAAATAAGAAGATTTAGTTATATAGTAGCAGCGTCATAGAGGAGATGTCTCTTCGGAGACATCCGATAAAATTGGAACAATACAGAGAAGATTAGCATGGCCCCTGCGCAAGGATGACACGCATAAATCGAGAAATGGTCCAAAATTTTTTGCAAAAATTTCATTTTGTTTCAATCTAGGGTTTCGTCGCTCCGTTCGCCGAGACAAACCGAAAGGTAATTCTATATATTTTTTTTACAACTTCTTCCCTCTTAGTTATGATCAACTGCTTTCTATCATTTTCAATGTCATGTTATCTTCCCTATGATTATCAGATCTGTTCCGTCTTCTCCAAAATTTTGATTCCGCTTGTTAGGTACGTCGATGATCTGCTTCTAACGTAAGGGTTTTAAGTTCTTAATTTTCTTTCCCCGTAGTTCCAATGGCGAAATGATTCAAAATTCCTTTAATTTTCATTTCTCCTGTGTGATTTTTCTTTACCTGCGAAGTTTCATTAATGGCATTACGCTTTTGTTCCTCCGATCACTTCGATCTGTTAAGTTTGCAACAAGAAATGCTTTTTTATTAATGAATGAAAAATAAGTGCAAAATTGTTCTAAAACATTTTAATGAATTTCGATTTAATATTAAATAAATTTAAATTGGTGTATCCTGAGCCAAAATCTCTCCCTACAAGTGGCAACTTGTCAGAAGGAGAATTTGTTACTAGTTAGGTACGTCGATGATCTGCTTCTAACGTAAGGGTTTTAAGTTCTTAATTTTCTTTCCCCGTAGTTCCAATGGCGAAATGATTCAAAATTCCTTTAATTTTCATTTCTCCTGTGTGATTTTTCTTTACCTGCGAAGTTTCATTAATGGCATTACGCTTTTGTTCCTCCGATCACTTCGATCTGTTAAGTTTGCAACAAGAAATGCTTTTATTAATGAATGAAAATAAGTGCAAAATTGTTCTAAAACATTTTAATGAATTTCGATTTAATATTAAATAAATTTAAATTGGTGTATCCTGAGCCAAAATCTCTCCCTACAAGTGGCAACTTGTCAGAAGGAGAATTTGTTACTAGTTTTTTTTTTATAGATATTTGAGCAAATTTAATTACAAATTCACAGATATGTATGCAAGATTTGAACCAAGACTTAGTTGAAAGTCAACTATTATTAAAATTTAGGTCTACTGCTTTGTACTTGTTCGTCTTTGAAAACCATTCGGTAGAATAAAAGTTTATCGCACTTTGTTCATCCATCTTGAGATGTTGAAGAATTAATAAGAAAATTAAATTTTTTATGTGAAAAACCGAAAAGAGAAAAAAACTACGCATAGCAAGTAAAATCTTCCACTATGTATCTTTTGACAAAATTTTCTCGATAACGGATTCTGAATTGTATAAAGAAGGATAACAATGAAATCAGAATCGACAACAATATATATATGGCATTGTGACAATTAGTGGTAGTTGATGATGGAAGCAGCGAATCACCGGCAGCGGCAATCAGCGGTAGTGATGATAAGCGGAGATGGTGTACGATGGTGGCCAGCAACCGGCAACCGGTGATGGTGGTTGCGGCGGCAGCCGGCAGCGATGGTCAGCGATAATAGCCGTGCGCAGTGGTCAGCGGTGATAATGCAGCAGTGGCGGTCGATAATGGTAAAGCCAGTGGTTAATAATGATGGTGATGGAGTGGCCGATGGCGAAACAATCAGCAGCGGCTGCCGATTCTGGATCAGCAGCGGTGGTCGCAGCAGTAAATCAGCGAGGATAATAACCAACGATAGTTGGATATGACCGGCGGCGATAGCAACAATACCGGCAGCAGTGGCCGGCGGCGGTGGTACAGCCGGAGATTGACAATACGAGGGTTGGCGGCTGGCGGCGGCTGGTTGGCGCCAGCGTGGCCGGTGGCCGTCAGTGGTAACGCTGATGCTGGAGGATTTTCGCTTTAGAGCTCTCTTCTTTGCAGCTCCCTCATGTGAAGAATGATGAGTAATTTATAGATTAGAGGAGTGACGTTTCTGTAAATACATGCAAAATCCAAACCACTCCATTAGACAGCTCGAAATGATTCCTTTGATTATTTGATGTATTTTAAGCATTTGAATGTTTAAATGAAGTCAGAATTATGAGATCTTAGGCTTATTAGATCCGGCTCGTCAAGGCATTTCGATTATAAACATATTTAGGAGCGGTGATATCGCAAATTTTTCAATTATATTTTAAGCGACGATGGATTAGTCTTGATTGATCATATTCTGACATCAAGATTCGCTTCAATTAATGGAATTTTGATTATATCGATTCTTTTTTTTGGATGACATTACTTATTTCATCAAAAAATATATATGTATTTTTTTAAATAAAATAATTTTATTTATTATTACGATTTATAATTACATATGTTATATGTATTAATTTATTTATTCTCTAATTAATTATCAAGGCATTTAGTCTTGAAAGAGATGGATTTTTTTTAATTAAATGTCATAATGAGGAGAGGGTTTTTTTTAATTAAATATCATAATGAAGAGAGGATTTTTTTTTAATTAAATGTCATAACGAGGAGAGATTTTTTTTCTAATTAAATGTCATAATGAGGAGAGGATTTTTTTAAAAAAAATTAAATATCATAATGACGAGAGGGTTTCTTTTTTTTTAAATTTATTATCTCTTTTCTCCTATAGTGGATCTATAAAAACCCCCCTATGGCCAAGTAAGAAGACACAACTCTTATATGCTCTAGTTTTCTTCTACGTTGGATGAAAAATTATCTAACAGAAGTTCAAGGGCTAGAGTATTCTTTTTTGTCAGCGAAGTTCTAACCTTCTTCTTAAGAGAAGGTCATTTCTTCTTGATCAGCTGTAATCATCTGACGGCCAGGTTTTCTCTTGAAAGAGGCGTCAACTGTCTTCATCGGACCGACCGGGTTTAAAGGCGATCAAGATCCGTAGTTCATACGGCGAGGCTCCGATTTTCCCTCGAATGAGGTGTCAACTGTCCTCGTCGGACCAACCGGATTCGGAGGCGATAAAGGTCCGTAGTTTATACGGAGAGACTCCGGTTTTCCCTCGAAAGAGGCGTCAACTGTTCTCGTCGGACCGACCGGGTTCGGAGGCGATCAAGGCCCGTAATTTATACGGCGAGGCTCGGTTTCTCTCAAGCGTATTCGACCGGCGATTGAGGCGATCAAAGGTAGTTCATCTGGCGAGCTCGATTTTCTCGGCGTCGCGTCTTTCGGCCGGGTTTGAAGCGATCGCCGATTCATAAGAGCTCGTTCCCTCGAAAGCGTCCTCCTCGTCGGACCACCGGGTTTGGAGGCGATCAGCGTGGTTCATACGGCGAGCTCCATTTTCCCTCAAAAAGCGTCAACTGTCCCGTCGGACCGGAGGTTTGGAGGTGATCAGGCTAGTTCATCTGGCCGAGGCTCAGGTTTTCTCTTGAAGGCGTCACTGTTCCGTCGGATCGGCCAGGGTTGAGATGATCAGGCGTAGTTCATGACGAGCTCGATTTTCCTCGAAGAGCGTCATATCCTCGGATACCGGGTTTGAAGGCAATCAGGCGTGGTTCATCGAAACTCAATTTTCCCTCGAAAGAGGCGTCGTCTCGTCGGTTGAGGGTTTGCGATGTCACGTGGTTCATCTGACGAGGCTCCGGTTTTCCTCGAAGAGGCGTCCCAATCCTCATTAGACCGGAGAGCGCGATCAGATAGTTCATATGGCGAGACTCGGTTTTCCCTCGAAAGGTGTCAATCTCGTTGGACGGGTTTGGAGGCGATCAAAGCCGTAGTTCATCTGGAGGCTCCAATTTTCCCTCGAAAAGAATTTGTTCTCGTCGGACCGTCGGGTTTGCGATCAGTAGTTCTGAGGAGTCGGTTTCTCTCGAAGAGGCATCAATTTGTCTCGTCGGACCAAGTTGATCAGGCGTAGTTTCTACTTCTTATAAGAAATTGAATTTCTTGAAACTCCAATAGATGGCTTAACAGTTAACAACTGCCAAGATGGTGGGGAGACGTTAATTAGGAACCATCCTTCGAACAACTTAGAGATTCTGACAGATAATCTCAGAATATCATTTTCCATGATGTTATTTGATGCCGATAACTTGTATGGAAGGGGTAGAATTGAATCTGCTGAGGATTTTTGACCCATCCGAGGTTGTTTGTTAAAGTCTCTTGATGGCGTTAACTTGTATGAGGTCGAATCAGAGGATTTTGACCCATCCGAGGTTGTTTGTCAAAGTCTTACTTGATGGCGTTAACGTATGGAAGAGGTCGAATCAAATCGAATTTTGACATATCCGAGGTTGTTTGTCAGTATTCTTGATGGATGTCGTATGGAAGAGGTTAAATCGAATCCACCAAGAAATTTTGACATATCCAAGATTGTTTATTAGAGTTTTATTTGATAACATTTAACCTGTGTGGAAGAAGTCAATAGTTTTAACTCTCATCCAAGACTATTTTGTCAAGGTATGACGTTAACCTGTGTGGAAGATGTTAAGTATTTTGATTTTTCCGAGATTATCTGTCAGAGTATTACTCGGTGACGTTAACCTGTGTGGAGTAGTACAAAGTTATGACATATCGAGGTTGTTTGTCGAGTGTTACTCGATGGCGCTAACCTGTGAAGTAGACAAAGTTATTATTTAAGGTTGTTTGTCGAGTGTTACTCGGTGACATTTAACTTGTGGAGGAGATCAAATCAAAATATTCATTTGTAGCCAAAATTGCTCTTTGATCTTTACCTTTTTCATATGACTTGCTTCGATGATAATTAATTAGATATCCAGAATATTGATTTGGATAATCTTTTGAGATTAAGAGTTGCCCCCTTGTTTCCAACAAAATTTGAAAGATCGAAGTTTGATGAATCTTCATTCTTCGCATGCGCTCTTTAAAAGCTTGAAATGCTCCACCTATGGTGGTTTGATATTAGGAAACTTGGTCATGAGACGTGATGAAATAATGAGAATCGCTTCACAGATGACAAAACTATTGCGTCTAAAACCAGTTCGTAGAGTAAAAGTTACTTAGCTTTGTTGTGGGATCCATACACAAATATTTGAAGAATGAACAAGAAAACTCCAGCATTTTTACGTGGAAAACCCCAGAAAGAGGGAGAAAAATCAGGCTAGCCAATAAAATTTTCACTATATATCATTTAACAAAATTTTCCGATAATGGGATTACAAATATGAAGAAGGATGATGGGAATCCAATCGAAACAACAACTCTATCTATGGTTAGGTTGTGACAGTTGTTATTGGTAGGTGATGATGGATAGTGTCAGCGAATTGGCCCGCTTATGCAGATGAGATGGGCCGATGGTGGCAACCGGTAGTGTCAGCGGCGGATGAATGGTGACCAGCGGTGCACAGCGGTAACCAGCGGTAATTAGCGATGACCTCGCGATAGTGGTTAAATGAAAATGGTGATTGATGGCAACGGCAGTGGTCAGCGGTGGTCAGCGGCACGCGATGGCCGCGATGATCAGCGACGATAGTTATTCGCGATAGCCATAATATCAGCGGTTGGATAATGCGCAGCGGTGGCGGCACGTGTACGGCACCGGCAGCGAGATTGGACGATGGCGAGGTGGCCCGGCCGGTATGGCGGCGGCGGCGGTGGTTAAACGAGGTGGTTGCGTCAGTGGTAACCATTATGCTTGGAGGATTTTCAAAACTCTCTCTTCTCCCCCCTTCATGTGAAGAATGAGGAGTTATTTATAGATTAGATGAGTGACGTTTCTGCAAATACATGCAAAATCCAAACCAGTCCATCGGACGGCTCGAAATGATTCATTCGATCATCTGATGTATTTTAAGTATTTGAATGCTCAAATGAAGTCAAAATTAGGAGATTTTAGGCTTGTTAGATCATCAAGACTTTTGATTTACACATATTTAGGAAGCCGTGATATAAAATTTTCAATTATATTTTAAGTCTTGATCACGGTTGTTACAAAATCAGATTGCTGACATCAAGATTCGTCTTGATTAATGAAATTTTCGTGTCATATCATTACTAATTTTCTATTAATTTCTTTTATCCTAGCACTAATTAAACTATATATATATATATATATATATATATATATATATATATATATATATATATATATATATATATATATATATATATCATAATGCTCCAATAGGGCTAGCTCAGCAGCTAACTCTCCGGATATACTATCGTAAGGCAAGGGCAGTATGAATCCAGGCCATATTTAGATGAAATCAACGGCATGGGAAGGCTGCAAGGGCCAACGAGGGAGCTTGAGTACCAAGCAAAGTCTAACTCAAGCTACTGAAGCGTAACAGAGGCAAGGATGCGACGGGGGATTATTCTGCTTGCATGGTCTTTGCTTCCATGATCTTTACTAGCTTGTCTATTCTTCTTTGATTACGTTTGATCTTTGTGAAATGATAATATCATTTGATGCAGCTCATGATGCCGACTTATTATGATAATAAATAGTATAAATTATAGTGTACTTGATCCCAATTTTTTTGTTAGTTTTTTTTTTTGTGTGACTAATTTATTTTGTTTTGGGGATTTCTCATAAGCAAATTATTGTTTGGAAGCACTGTGGTCTACTAATAACAGATTTGTGATGATACTCATATGCGATTTCATGCTGATAGTTGATTTTAGCCAATGTTTTTAAAAATATACATGCTAAATTTTACCAATATATTTTTAAGATTAAAAAAGATAAATCGAGATACCACCACAAGAACAACAACTGAAGAAGATCCAAAGCATGTGTCACAGTGAGAATGATGATGGAGAGGAGCATAGATTTTTGGGAAGCTTATGGGATAGACCTTTAAAGGCCTAGGGGATGATGAAGAAGCAAAAACCTAAATCAAAATTGACAAAACTAATAATATGGCCAAGTAAAGGAGTTCAAGAAATTTCAGAGTTGAACACTGAGTTTAGTGAAACCATCTTGGGAGGAGTAAACAAGATGACATGAAGATTGAGAGGTGTTGATGCCCAACTATTTAATGAAAAAATTACTTCGAAGAGAGAGAAAAATCAGAGAAATAATAAGAAAGCTGATATAAAGAAGAGAATAGGAAATCATCAAGTAGTCTTTGTTAGTGCCCACATTTGGGTAACCTATACTATGATAAATTAAATAAAAACAAATTTCCAACAACACATTTATTATAAAAGATGGAGAATTAGTATGTTTTAACATAAAATAATTGTAGATATTATCATAGGATGCTCATGTGTAGTAATGGCGATAAGGCTTTCCATAATGCTTTGTGATGGGCTCTTCCCTTGATTTGGTGTGAAGAAACTAGTAGAAGCCATCCCCAATGTCTTGTATGTCCCAAGAAGTCTTTTATCATTTCTTGTTAGTCCAATGCAATGAGGCCACCTAAAATGCATCATGAATCCTTGGAGCCCTGCAACCATAGGTTGTAAATATATGTTATATTGTGCTACTTGAAGGCATTTAGTTGAGCCATAATGAGGAGGGTCTGAGACATGTTTCATAGTGATCATTTTTAATTATGTTGATCTCATTTGATTACTAAAAGGAGGCAACCAAAAAATAAAAATAAAATGCAATTAAATTAAAAGAGTTAAGGTTAAATAGGATTAAACAGTTTAATATTATAATTTTTGACTTAAAAATTAATTTAAATTTATCTCAACATTTTGGTAGAGTTCTACATGCATGTTATAACCATTCTAACATAAGGTCACTCACATTGTCCTCTTAAAACATGAATTAGAGAGCTTTATTACTCCCATGGTTAGATGAGCCCCACTTTAGGAAATTTGGTCTCTCTTACTCAATCCATCTTCATTTCCAAACATGATGATACCTACATTGATATTAAAAAGATGATTAAATACTTAATCAACAAAGTTAAAAAAGTTAATTCATAATATGAATAATACTAACAAAGTGGTGCATTATATAACCAAGAAAATTATATTAAAAATATTCAACAACAACAATAACAATAACAACAAGACTTAATCCCACTAGGTAGAGATTACATGAATCATTAGATCTTTGTGTCATTATGTGTCAAATTCTCATTTAATTCAAGTATACTAAGATCATTTTTTTTACATCTTAACCAAGTCTTTTTTAGGTCTACCTCTACCTTTCTTAACATAAACAAATCTAATGATCTACTCTCTTCATGACTCTTTATGTGGCCAAACCATCTAAGCGACTCTCCTAATCTTATCTACTGAGCTACTCCAACTTTTTCCCGAACATACTCATTTTGCATTCTATCTCTAAGGGTAAAGCCACTCATCCACCTGAGCTTCCTCATCTCTGTAACACTTAAAAATATTCAACAAAGAAATAAAAAAGAGTTTACTTAACATATTTTTTTTTCCTATCATGCATTTAGATCTATGCTCCTCATATACCTACTTCTTTCAGAAACTTATCTTTATCTTTTGTATTGTTTTCTTCATCTTCATCATTCTTAATGCTTAACTCAAGATATTTATTTTCTCAACTTCTCTTTCTGTCATGAATCAAAGTATCGATATCAATGCCTTTCATTTTTGATTTGCATGAAACTATAAAGTTTTACATAACAATTTGACATCCTTAAGAATTTTTTTATGAATATGATTCTTGGATCTTTAGATCAAGTAGAAGTGATTCAATGTATGCTATATATGTTACTCTTTGATAAAAAAATATCATCGTGTTCATTAACATATAATGACCTTCTAATTGTAGGATGTTATGTCTCTTAGACCAATTTTACAAACCACATAACATTCACTTCCATCTTTTTATTTAGATAGAAACTTCGATTAAAAAAAAATGCAAAAATTGATAAGTTAAAATAAAAGACTGGTAAGTAAGAAGCCTTTACATTATGTTTAATTTCCAAGAGGCCCTAATAATCAACATTAACCACACATTCAAAATTATCATGCTAAGCACATTTAATTAACACATCATTATATCATACACAGTCTAGCTTAAGCCATCTCTGTCCCTCTAGTCATCAAAATTGTTAATGAGTATTATAATATAAGAAATGAGTCACTTAGCACCTTCATCATTTTCATTTTTATTTCTCAAACCACAATCTTTTTCTTCATCTCGAGAATTTACATATTATCTATCTATATGGGCACACGATTTTATTTACATGTGTCTTACTATGATAATTATCTCAAAAGACTTTGTTTGTAAATTTCAGATTGACTTTTGCTTGCTTAGCAGTACAAAGATCTCATAGTTGAAGCTTTTGCCATGCAAAAGATTGGCCTAGGTTAAAATCCTTCATTTTACAGATTTTTTGGATTATTGCTTTTCGAGCTCTTTCGAGCCATTTTAAGCTTATACGAGCAATTTCGAATAATTCGATCCGAACACGAATACTAAAATTTCGAGTTATTTCGAGCATGAGCCGAACATGAATAGAGTAATTTTCAAACGAGCCGAACACAAATAAAAATTTGGCTTGCTCAAGCTCGGCTCATTTACACCCCTAATGATAATAACTCAGAATGGGCTTGCCTGTGTTGATGCCCTTAAGCTATAATGAGTGATATTTTATGCTATAGATAACCTATCCAATAGCTCTTAAAGTCTTTATTTCAATCCTACCCTCAAATATCAACATCTATATCATTCAGTTCAACCATACAAAACCAACATATATTACTGTAATTACTTCACTTTATATATGAAGCTTCTTTTTTATCGTCATATATATGAATATATCAAAGAATAAATGCGATACACCAAAACTATAGCTGGCATTGTTTCTAAAAGCATGAAAATGAGAAAACAAAATTATCAATATATATATATATATATATAGATATATATATACTTTTATGATTTTTTGACTATTTCTACGATAAAGCTATAATATATTTGAATATTTATCTTAAAGTTTAATTCATAGACGCCATGCTCGATCAATTATGAACGGATCTATTCTACTTCTATTTAAGTAATCCATGCTCTTCTTCTAAACACGAGCCTGATATAAATCTATATCCCCAAATTAACAACAGAAACAAAAGAGACAGAAGAAGACCAAGTTGGCTAAAAGATTTCATCAATATTCCCAAAATATAAACATCAAGAAGTCTAATTAACATTCGACCAAATAATTAATAAAAACCAAGAATAGCGGTTTTTACAAATGAGTTGGTAGGAATAAAGAAGATCTACAACATCAACTATCAAAAATCCAAACTTTAATATTACAAGACTCATGAGACAACTCAGAACAAAAGAAATCAACAGATACTATTTCCAGAGCCTCCCTGAAAGTAAAATAAACCCATAATTTCTACCAAAGGAGAAGACATACAATCAAGCCAGAAGAGTAGTAGCAGTGTTGATTCTCAACCTCCGAGCAATAAGCAAAAAATTCATCGTAAGAGAAAACCATTAGCATATATAGAAGGTCTAGATCTAGGATAGATGAAGAAAAGAAAAACTATAAATAGAGGGAAGAAATCCCAACAGGGGGTAATCAAGTATTCTGCAAGCAAACTCCTTTTCTGTATCTTCTCTTCTCCATCTTCTCTTGAACCCCTTCTCTGGTTTCCATCGTTGGAATCCGCCGCTCACCTCCGCTCGAAGAACCCTAGGGTTCCTCCTCGCTCTCGGTCCCTCTTCCCCTCTCTGGAGCGTTGACGGCTCGAACTGTCGAAAGAAACAAACCAAAAGCAGAGTTAAGGCAAACTTACCCTAGAAGCATCATCTCACGGCCCAGAATAGCCGGAGTGTTTTGAATCAAGGGCCAAGATTAATTCCCTGAGACTAAGATCAAGGTAAGAGATCGAACCGCGCAGAGAGAAATGCGTGTAATCCACTATCGGACGAAAGGAAATCAAGAACGCCAAGCGAAATATCAAGGGCGAAGAGACAAAACCAATCGATTGAGGCTCATCAAAAGAAACACAATAGTCTTTAAGCCAAGAAAAGGCGAATCCAGCGGTTAGAAGCACCGATAATCTCCCCTGATTATCACTTAACTCAGTCGGGTTCATTCCACTCAGAGTGAGTCAACTCACTGAACCAGACCCAATCCTCACCGAACCAGACTCATATCAAAGAATAAATGCGATACACCAAAACTATAGTTGGCATTGTTTCTAAAAGCATGAAAATGAAAAAACTAAATTATCAATATATATATATATATATATATACTTTTATGGGTTTTTTGACTGTTTCTACGATAAAACTATAATATATTCGAATATTTATCTTAAAGATTAATTCATAGACGCCATGCTCGATCAATCATGAACGGATCTATTCTACTTCTGTTTAAGTAATCCATGCTCTTCTTCTAAACACGAGCCATATGGCGATATGGATCTAATTCACCTGATGATACATATAGTTATTTAATTATCTATTTGACTATCGTACATATTATATGAAATATTTGAATGTTTCTAAGAATTGATCTCTTCTTTATTTCCTTATCTTGTTTTTGTTTATTGGACATGCATTATCTACTATTTCATTTAAAATATTAAAATTATATATCAGATATTTTATTTTATTTCATGGTCAAAGGAAGAGTTTAATGAATTCGAAAATTTTCTCTTAAAAAGCAATTTGATCATGTTTTAGAAAAATTTAATATGCAAATGAAGTCAATGCCGTTGAAAATGTGAATCTGCCAAAGAGATCAATAAACTATCATCATTTATTGTTTGTTTTATTCCTCACTTCCTTCTTATAAAAACCCATTATGTAGCAATTCTCAAATGAACCAACATACATACATATCTATATAAGATTTATATATAATGAAAAAGGTCTCCTCTTATTCTCCTCATCTTTATTTTCTTGATCTTCTACGGTATGAAAACACTTTCCAGCTACCATGAAGATTGATTTTATCATATCAAGTTCTTATTATTATTAATGTATTTCTGATCATAACAATTTCCATATATAATCACAGGAAAGTCATTTTCAACGAGCAATAGGAAGGCTGATAACGGGCAAATATTTAGGGCTTTGGATATTCCCTCTGTATGCCATAATAACAATGACGGCACAAATACATGTAATTGTGGATGCCCTGTGATCTGTAGAAACGCCTGCCCCTCATGGTTTTGCTATGAAGGCCACTGTGTGTGCAATTGCCGTCGATCTTAGTCTGTCAATTGGAATTTTAGTTTTCAGTTAATAAGTTATCAATTCTACATCTTGCATATGCGAGCCTGTGTGATTTTAGCTAATTTATAATTGATCACAATATATTGGTTTGGCTTTTCTTCTGATTTAGTTTCTTATATCATTAACCTCATCGATCGTCCTCTCATAGGATGATTATTGTCATTTAGAAGTACGTGATTATAAGTTAATCATATGTGGTTTAGTTAAAAAATTAAGTTATTTTATGCTACGTATCATAGTGAAATTGAGAGAAAGGGAGGTACAGAATATGTGAGGATTAAAAAAATAGACCCTTTATATGAAATATATATATATATATATATATATATATATATATATATATATATATATATATATATATATATAATGCATTTTTTTTAAAAGGATAATACTAAGTTAAGAAGCAAAAATAGCTCATAGACAAATGAATTCTCTTAAGGCTTCATTTGGTTGATTGTGTCTAAAAAAATGTTATAGTTAGCATATGATTTTTTTTTATAGCAATGGTATCATTATCTTGTGTGTGGATATCGTTATTAATTTAAAATGCCTTATTCATCATATAATTTTTTTTTTTCTATATTTAGCTTTTATCGATTCAGGGGTTAAAAGAGGATTAAATATGTTATAGTTAGCATATGATTGAACAATAGGTGTTGTCAAGAGAATGATAGGTTAATGGGCTAACTTGTTTATGATAGGGCCTTTGAAGCTTGGCTCTATATAAGGTTGATTTTACAAATGTAATATTTTTTTTATGCATGAAAAATGTGTATTTCACTTCAAAAAATTAATTTAAAAAAAATACTATTTTGATGTAATATTAAAGATTTGAATGTTATTAATATAAATATGAAAGTTCAAACATTATATATTTAAATATATAAAAATTATGTGCTATATACATAATATACACCAACAAAATGATATAATTTTAGTTTTGCAAATAAATAAGATCTGAGTATTATATTTCTTATTCTCTCAAAATTATAGTATAATTTTTGTCTGCATAAAGGTCTTCGTCAGATCAGGTCAAGAATGTGTATATATGTGCTAGCCAAATCCTAATGAGAGTGATGGTCATTTAATCAACCAATAGACACTATTAATGGGTCATAGAAGTGAGAAAAATATTAATTTATTTATCTTTTGTCTATGCACATTGCTCGATCAACCATGACTTATTCAGCCATAATGTTTATCAACGTGATATCTCTCTCTCCCATCACAATGTTATAAAAATTATTATTATAATTAGCCCATTCTTGATGTAATTCTTGCTCATCGTATGATTGCAAGACACAGGTTTAATTTATAGATCTCGATCTTGGACCTGATAGTTATAACATTATCTCTTAAGTTATATGATAATTATAAATTTTGAAGGGACGATTGTTAGCTCTAAATTAATTTGATTAAACTAATTATCAACTTGGGGAATATATATATATATATATATATATATATATTTTTAAAATAGACACATTCTTAACTTTAATTAGCAATTTAGGCATCAAAATTTTTTTTTTTTTATGAAAATAAACTGTCTAATAATAATGATTGATGATGATCTTCGTCGATCTTCGTCATTACGGCGTGGATTTTATTTTTTTTCATTTTTTGCTTTCGGTAGGGGAGAGAGAGAGAGAGAGAGGATTTTATTTTTTTTTATTTTTTTGCTTTCGGTAGAGAGAGAGAGAGAGAGATTATTTTTTTTTGTTTTTCCTTTCGGTAAGAGAGAGAGAGATTTTATTAATTTTTATTAATATAATTATTTAAAATATTTAAAATATATAATTTAAAATATTTTTATAAAATATTTAATAACTAAATATTTATATATTTAGTTATTAATTAATTAATTTATATATATAATTAAATATATAATTTAAAAATATTTATAATTATATATATAAATTTAGAAATTTATTTAATAAATTTTTATTAATTAATATAATTATTTAAAATATATAATTTTTATTAATTTTTGTTAATATATAATTTAAAAATATTTAAAATATATAAATAAATAATTTTTAATAAATAAATAAAGAAAGATAAATTATATAAATATTTTATAAATTATATAAATAAAGTAATTATATATATATTTATAAATTTATTTAGTTATTTATATATTTAAATTATTTAAATATTTTTAAGTTATATAAATAATTTAAAAATATTTAAAATATATAAATAAATAAATAGTTAGTTAAATAAATAAATAATAAATTTTTTAAATTATATAAATATTTAGTTATTTATATATTTATAAAATGTTTAGTTATTTATATATTTATTTATTTATTATATAAAGCTAATAAATTATATAAATAAATATATAAATAACTAAATATATAAATAACTAAATATTTTATATATAATTACTTTATTTATATAATTTATAAAATATTTATATAATTTATTTCTTTCTTTATTTATTTATTAAAAACTATTTATTTATATATTTTAAATATTTTTAAATTATATATTAACATAAATTAATAAAAATTATATATTTTAAATAATTATATTAATTAATAAAAAATTATTAAATAAATTTCTAAATTTATATATATAATTAAAAATATTTTTAAATTATTTATTTAATTATATATATAAATAAATAAATAAATTAATAACTAAATATATAAATATTTAGTTATTAAATATTTTATAAAAAATATTTTTAAATTATATATTTTAAATATTTTAAATAATTATATTAATTAAAAAATTAATAAAACCCTCTCTCTCTCTCTCTCTCTCTACCGAAAGAAAAAAAATAAAAAAAAGGAAAAATTTTTTAAATTGGCACATTACTAACCTTAATTAGCCATTTAGACATCAAAAAAATTTTTTTTATAAAAATAGGTCTAGTCGTCCGTACAACGGACGATTGGCGCTGCCATGTCGGCGCTCGTCAGTTTGGCGGGATTTTTTTTTTTTTGTTTTAAGCTTTCAGTAGGGGAGAGAGAGAGAGAGAGAGAGAGAGAGGATTTTTTTTTTGTTTTTTTGCTTTTGGTAGGGGAGAGAGAGAGAAAAATGAGAGGGATTTTATTAATTTTTTAATTAATATAATTATTTAAAATATATAATTTAAAAATATTTTTTATAAAATATAAATATTTAGTTATTAATTTATTTATTTATATATATATAATTAAATATATAATTTAAATATATTTTTAATTATATATATAAATTTAGAAATTTATTTAATAATTTTTTATTAATTAATATAATTATTTAAAATATATAATTTTTATTAATTTTTGTTAATATATAATTTAAAAATATTTAAAATATATAAATAAATAATTTTTAATAAATAAATAAAAGAAATAAATTATATAAATATTTTATAAATTATATAAATAAAAGTATATATATATATTTATAAATTTATTTAGTTATTTTTACATTTAGTTATTTATATATTTATTTATATAATTTATTGGCTTTATATAATAAATAAATAAATATATAAATAACTAAATATTTTAAAAATATATAAATAACTAAATATTTATATAATTTAAAATTTATTTATTTATTTATTTAACTAATTATATATTTTAAATAAATAAATATTTTTAAATAAATAAATAACTAATTAAATAAATAAATAAATATTTAAATAACTAATTATTTATTTATTTATTTTAAATATTTTTAAATTATTTATATAACTTAAAAATATTTATATAATTTAAATATATAAATTACTAAATAAATTTATAAATATATATAATTACTTTATTTTTATAATTTATAAAATATTTATATAATTTATTTATTTCTTTATTTATTTGTTAAAAATTATTTATTTATATATTTTAAATATTTTTAAATTATATATTAACAAAATTAATAAAATTATATATTTTAAATAATTAAATTAATTAATAAAAAATTATTAAATAAATTTCTAAATATATATATATAATTAAAAATATTTTTAAATTATATATTTAATTATATATATATAAATAAATAAATTAATAACTAAATATATAAATATTTAGTTATTAAATATTTTATAAAAAATATTTTTAAATTATATATTTTAAATAATTTAAATAATTATATTAATTAAAAAATTAATAAAACCCCTCTCATTCTCTCTCTCTCTCTCCCCTACCGAAAGCAAAAAAATGAAAAAAAATCCTCTCTCTCTCTCTCTCTCTCTCTCTCTCTCTCTCTCTCTCTCCTACCGAAAGCTTAAAACAAAAAATAAAATAAAATCCAGCCAGTCATCCGTTTGACGGTACGCCGACGCGTGGCATCAGCGTCAGTTAAGACATCGATACTGATAAAAAAAATTTTTTTGATGCCTAAATGACTAATTAAGGTTAGTAATGTGCCTATTTAAAAAATTTTCCAAAAAAAAAAAATCTGTGCTCTCTCTTTCTCCCCCCTATCGAAAGCAAAAAACAAAAAAAAATCCATACAGTCGTCCGTTTGATCTGACGACTGTCATAACACGCTACATCCGTCATCATGATTTAACGACATGTTTTCATTAAAAAAAAATTTTGATGCCTAAATTACTAATTAAAAAAATATCTATTTTAAAATTTATATATATATACATATATTGTATATATATATATATATATATATATATATATATATATATATATATATATATATATATATATATATATATATTGTATGGAGGGGCGGATTTACTATGGGGGCACTGGGGCAAGTGCCCCCACTGGCCCACCCTCCTTCATATAAAATAAATAAAAAAAGAAAAAATAGTTAGGTTTTGACCTATTTGCTTTCCCCCATTCTTTCAAGTTAGCTCGAGAATCTTGCTGTAGTGTCGCATTCTGAACATATAGCTTTGCCTTTGGCTGCTCCCTGAGTCCCACACACCTGATTCAACTCATGCTAGCCCGACCTCCACTGTCCAACGTTGTCATTTCCTTCCTATGGAAGTGTAGAAGTTTGGAGTTACCGGATTTGATCGATCATCCGCCATCAGAATGTGCTGCTCTTCTATAATGCCATCAAATTCTGTTGTTTCCAATGGTGAAAAACAATCTTTTGTTCTAAGCTCTAGTATTAAATACACTTATTTTTTTCAAAATTAAAAATATTTGTATGTCTAATATTTTTATGATTTATCCCATGACTAATATTTCTCAAAAATAAAAATTATAATTATTATGCTAGTATCACATGCAAGTAATTTTGATATTAAAATGTTGATAATTAAACAGTTTAATTTGATTGATGAAGATATTAAAATCTGACAAATTAATATAAGTAAAAAAAAAAAAATTGCATAATCAGTGGATTAATGTAAAACTGATTTGACCACTGCATGCATCGCTTCGTCTTAGACTTCAGATACTTTTTGGAGTTTAGCCGATTGCCCAAAAACATTCTCTCACAAATGTGAGCGATTGTAATAATCTTAAAGATATGACTTCTTAGACTCTTCATATTTATTAATTGATTTAACGTGTGCTTTGTGGACAATGCAATAAGTGCAGCTCTTCTTTTGAAAAATAGTTTGGAAAGTTAAAAAAGTTATTGCTTTATTCTCTTTTCGTTTCAAATTGCAAAATCTATGGATGACATTGGTGAAAATTTAACTAATTTAAATTCTCTATAGTATCAAATATTATATAGTTATTTTCTTCGATGAGAATCAAATCTTGAGTTTCTAGTTTTCAATTTATAGCATATCTCATATCTTTCATTCACATAAAATTTTTTTAAGTTGTATTTGATGCTTGCTTTATCTATGTATGTCAATAAAAATTCTTAAGGTATTGAGAAAATTGATAATATATATTTTTTATTTGGATATTCACTTTTATATTATATTATATGAAGCTATAGCATCATTAATAAAAATCATACTTGATCTTTCAGTGACTTTTCCTTACATGATAACATTGATATATTTATTTTCAACATATACGACTATTATTTTGTTAGTTTTCTTGAAAGATTATTTCAGCATATATATTTAAAAAGATATATTTAGGAGTGTTGATAATGAATTGATTTTAAGATAATTTCAAATTATGAGGACTCTAAGGGATAAATTATAGATGATATGTAATATGAATAAAATTTATCTTATTAAGATGCTTAATTTTTTATTTTGTTATACATAATGCTTTACTTTTTATTTTGTTATACATTATGCTTTACTTTTTATTTTATATAAGAGTATATTGTTATTTTTACTTATCGTGCCCCCTCTGAAAAAATTTTCTGGACCGCCCCTGATTGTATGTATTAATTTTATAATATAATATGAATATTTATAGTATTTTTGGGTCTTAAAATAAACTTAATGTTAATGTTGTAGCTTTCTTAATCTATGTTCATGGCAATACTATTATCAAATCTTTAACATCGGGTATTCATTCTTTTAATCACTATATTACGATCCGATGTTCATCGCATGAAGCATACTTGGCTCGATGACTAGTTATCATAAGAGATGACAATCTCCTTAGTAGAGCTTCAGTATTTTCAATCACCATAGGCCTCTGAAATTTTCTTTTCATTAAGCCTCTATCCTTAGCTATTTTAAGAACATTATGTATTATGACAAACAGTGTTTCAGGTTGTCTCCTCTGCAGTGGTGGAGCTTGATATTGTTGAGTCCAGAAAGACTGCTTTACTTCACCAGTAGAGCTATTTCTTTTTACCCATTTTATATTATCAAAGTTGTTATGGGTAGGAATACTGCTTACACTATTCACTAGTTGTTGTTGAATGGCCTTTGAGCCCTCAAGATTTCTACTTCTTCTTTGCCTTCTGGTTAATTTGCTTCTTGATGAGGAAGCTTCATGATCTTGCTTTCTAGGTACGAAAGGTTCAATCGACGAAGCAATTGTACCATGAGGTATTAAAGACATGGTTTGGCCACTAGCGATTCTTTTCATCACGGGGGCTTCAGATTGACCTAGTCTTTTAAAAACTGAAATTCTCTGTCAGGAGAACTCCTTAAGAGCAGTTGGTTGTTGAACTGCTTGGTGAGCATGACTAATAGAAGCTTTAGTAAACTGAGACTTCCCGACATGACCTCGGACGAGTGTACCATGGGTGGGTACTTCAGGAGTTGTAGCTATAATAGATGAGAAATTCAATCTACCAAATTGAATGGTAGCTCCAACATCTTCTATGTTGACGAATGTGTTAACTAAGCAGATGTTCACACCATGACCTAGCTGGAAGTGAAAGGAGTGCTCTGTAGATTCATCTATAAAAGTGAAAGATGAAGATTAGTAATTAGTAATTATTATTTCACCCCATATTTTCAAAATGCAGAGGTACTACATAACAAAATAATAGTATAATAAAGATATACTCTACAAAATAATTCATTCGACATAGAGTCTCATACATTAGTAATTTGAATTTATTACACATTTAAATCACCATTTTTTGTTTTGAATTTTTGAATATTTTATTGCATTATAGAGCATATATGACTAGCCAAAGATGGAAAGAGAATCTTGTCCCTAGTGGAGTCGCCAGAAATCTGTGGGCTTCAAAAATTCACCACCGACCTCTCGATGAATGAAGATGTGATTTTAATGTGTAATTTTCAGAAGATAGATGGAATAGTAGATAAGACACTACATAGAGATTTCGTCCTTCTTTGGTGAGAACTTTAGATCTGATTTCAGGTTTCCTATAGGCGCAAGCCCCTATAGTTAATTACCCTTCCCAATAAGTGAGAGAGAATTTTCGATTAAGGCTAGTCTTTAGGTCGCTAAATGCATAGCGTATAGTAGCAGCATGTGGAGTTTTAATATTTAGAATTTATGAAATTCATCATCTTAGCTTAAAGCGGATGGTTGGGGGATTGATGACATGCTCGATCTAGATCCTATGGTTCCATCATCCTCGGCTGTTGCGGTCTCTAGTCTACTTAGTCAGAGGAGGTAGTCGACCTAACCTAATCGAAGGATCCTCATCAGCAACACATGTATTACGTCATCCAAGAAATCCTTGTAGACCTGGGGTGGTGTTTGTTTAAGGAGATATGTCTGGGGTGGTGTTTGTTTAAGGAGATATGCTTAAGTCTACCTTAGCTGATAGAGGATTTTTTGCCCCATCAGGTATACCCTATGATTCATAACTCGAAAGACAGAGCCATTGGGGAGCATACGGGCTATTGGCCAAACCACTCGATCAAAGGACTCTGGTCGTAACTACATCATCTGTGGAGCCTACTAAAGCCATGCAATCAGAGGATGTGAGCCATGTCCTTACTAGCATGAGATTGATTGAGAGTGAATATAGTAGAACACTTGATTTGACATTAGCTCCTTTGTGAGCTAAAGTTTTCTTAATTTATCACCTTGAACAAATAATTACAGAAGGTGGATAGATTGAGTTTTACTTTAAGCTTTTAATGATTAAATTTTATTTAAGCAGTTTTTAGATTGATACTTGATTTTAGTTAATTTGATTTGAAATTAGAATCATATTTTGATGAAAGTATCCCCTGCGGTTAAAATCATCATTCAATACAGCCATCATCGGGGTAGTTAATTGATTGAATCAAATATATTTGAGAACTTTAGATCTTGTCAACCCTGCTTAGCTCCTAACAGATGATCAGATCTACTGTCACATGACATAATTATCTTCTTAGATATTTTACTAAGTTGAAATTCTTATAGTAGATTTTTAAGTTTTGTTAACCCGGACCTAATCCTAAGACTAAACTGGGAAGCAACCCGAGCAACATCCTCAGACACTTGAATTTAAGCATTCAGCATAGTGTTGGAGCTTATGCGGGTATATTTAAGAATGCCTTAATTAATGCCTTTTGTTAGCTTGCACGATGCGTTGTGAATTTAGTGGTGTAGAAGAAATTTTAAATTGATCTAATGTCTTAGTAGATCTTTTGTATTAATATTGAATTACTTTCTTTTATCCCAAGTTGATCAGTCTTTGAATATTCAATAGACTTTCACTTATGACAATTCTCAAATTCATCACCAATTATACTCAATTTCTCCTTGATCTAATTTGAGTATTTGATAAGGCGACGAATATACTTCAAACATTTTCCAAGGATTCATCGCTTATGCTTATTAGTAATAATTCAATCTCATGGAAAATCTCTGATGAATTCTTTAACTTTCTTCAATTTCTTTGGGTATATTTGGAGAGTGTATCTTCATTCTAAGAGGCTCTCTTATGCTTTGATTTAATGTCCGATTGATATTCTTACCTCATTTGATATCAGGTCTAATTTTCAATTATTCAATTATCTTTATGATTACTTATTTGTGAGGTTAACACTTTGAGTGTTCAATAAAAGGATCTATTCACATAAATAAACATCAACTCCAATATCCCTAACTCATCATTAGGTTTCATATTTAGTGAACGAATGGACTTCAAGTTTTGTTATAATTCATTTATGAATTTAGTATTTAACTCCCCCCATCTCAGTTAAAACTTGTTTAGTTCTCCCTCCCTTTTTTGTTTGAGAAATTTGCGAGAACATAGACTCACTTAATTTTTTTTTTGTAAGAATGGGTCCTTCATTACTCCCTCCAATCTATATAAATAAAGCTAAGAGAGGGTCTTTCACTTTATTCCACTTGCTTGAGAAGTTGTGTTGCCTTGGAGTCTGAGAGGGGAGATAATCTAATTCCATTTCGAATAAGTGTTTTATTTCTTTCAAACTTTCTTTAAGTATTCCCCATCTTTTTTTTTTTTGATTTAAGGCTTATCGTTGTATTTATTATGCATTTCTTATTTAGTTTTAAGCTTAGATGATTTCCATTTTAATTTTCTTAAGTCCAGAATTTCAGTCAAAATTTCGGCATCATTTCGGCTAGGGTAGCGACATCTAACAATTTTGGAGGCCTTCCCGTCATGCCCTGATGAGCGTGACGGTTGGTGTTTTACAACACCTAGGCCGATTTTCATTTCATCACGCTCTGATGAGTATGACGAGGCCTTCAAACCTACAAAGAAACACATAGCATACAATCCATACACACAATATTTTCTCTTTTACACATTCAAACCCAAATTTATTGCACATTCACTTCCGATCATTTGACATTTGGACAGACTTGTCCGAATTGAGTGTAGACAGGCACATTTGATAGATTTCGACATTTCGAAGCTAACGACGCAATCAATTTCATGAACGGAGGTCGTCTAGACATTGTCGCAGCTTCCCAACTCCGATATGCACGCGTAGCACATTAATAGCTCGATCGCTTGATCGGTTGATCTTTAGATTATGCAATATTTATATTTTGACCAATTTCAATGTTCTGAACGCGATGACGAAGTCCGTTTGTTGATCGAAGGTCATTTGGACTGATTCTGGCGATGTTTGGCGCATCTCATCTCTGATTGTATTCTAAAGCATCCGAAGTCGATTGAATTCACCTTATAAGCTCGATTTGGCTTGTGCAGCATATTTGAAGGTTAACATATAGCTATTTGAAAAAAAAGATATATCACTTCTATTTTTTCATGGCCAAAGAGTTCAATGATATTCAAATCTCTCACTCAATTAAAGATATCTCTATCTTTTTTTTTTCTTTTTTTTTTAGCATAGATGTGATTAACTCCATTGACAATCTAAACCTAATAATGAAGGCCTATTTTAATACACTATGTATGCATATCCAAACATTAATTCAAGTGATATATATGCTATATGATTTCTTGGATAAAAGTCACGATTTAAAGTGATTCAATGACATTTAAAACATAATATTCACTAAGTATAATAATTCCTTGTATGGAATGCTGTCCATATCTGTTACTAGCTTAATAATGTTCTGTTTTACATTAATAAAGCATTTAAAATAATTCTTTATCTTTAAACACATATGTTAATACATTCTAACATAGAACAAATAAATATACACTTCCGTCCTATGAAACAAAATAGTGATCTACGCTCACTTAATTACAACCGATTAGCCATTAATGCTACTATTTATGATAAATGGAGGAAAAGATATCCCAAAAATATAATTCAAACCAATAAAAATCAACTAAAAATACATATTTCTAATTTTCTATATATTTAATTTTACAAAAACTTAAAGAAAGTATATATATATATATATATATATTAAATTAATACAATTATTGTTTCACTAATTTACTATTTTTGAGGGACTTAGTGATTGAATTAAATAATGTCATTAACATAAGATTGTGTACAATTTTGTTAGCTTTCCATGATGTGTTAGAACTTAAAATTTAGATGATATATGTTTGTGAGTATTGCTCTACTTTCTTTTAATATTTTGATGAATTTATAAGTAGAATTGCATAATGTCATCACCATAGGTCCATAACAATTGTGTAACTTTTTGTTGACATATAAGAACAAAAAATTTAAATAAGATGACTAAGTTATGATTAAAATACTTGGTGGAGGTTAGTACATTTGAATTTATAAACCTAGTTTATTTTTTAGAAGTATGATTAATTGATTATATAGGCTTAATTATGATTAAAATTAATAATAAAAATTATTGAAAAATAATATTTTTTATATAAATTAATATCAATATAATTACTTAACATTATAATTAATATATGGTTAATTTGAAAGAAAGTATGGAGAAAACTTAAAGGTGAATGTGATTAACTAGTTTATTAGGTGGCATGATAATAGATAAGAAATTTGACTTCTAAAAGCTTCTTTCTTCAACAAAACTCTAAAGAAAAATATGGGTAAGTGTTGGAGCTAAGAGGAGAAGAGGAGCAATTCTAGGATTCCATTTAACAAGCTTGTGAAGATATCATGTAAATAACTCATATAAAGATTGTTTTTAGTTGAATTTTTATATATACTAGTACCATAAATATACAAATATGTAAAACATCCAGCTTGAAATAAAAATTAATATAAAATATTTATGATGTGAATAATTAATATTAATGTAGAGATATAAACTCTTAAGTAAATAGAGAAGGATCATACAAAATATGTTTAAATTATGACATACAATCTTGTATAAATAATGGCTTATATTATTTTACATATGTAGTAGTATGCATATTTAACAAATTATTAATTTTGCAAATGATTGAAAGATATGTGCATACTTGAAGGACTAAATGAATCATTCACAATTGGATAGGTCGAAGATTATTCCATTAGATTGAGAATAGACCAAGGGTTCACGATAGAAAATTTTTCAAAAATTTGCGATTCGTAAAACTAGAAGTCAAGCCTTCATCGCGATCAGTCGAGAATGATGTTGTTGAGGTTCTTGAACCCATGTAATCAAGGTTGGTGGTGATGAAATCAGCGTTAACTTGAATAAATTATGTGTAGATTCCAATGGTCTCTCGAAATTAGGTCTATAAGAGATCGAATATCTTAAATGTTTAAGCATCTGGAAATGCATCACATCACATTGCCTTTTAAGTAAGCCTTGATTTCTTGCTTAGGTATTCTGATATGACTCCATATCCTCAAATAGACAACAAGGCAAAAGGGACAGAAGAATTCTAAATTGGCTAAAGGATTTCACAAGATAACATAAGTAATTACTCAGGACAGTAAGGAGGAACAAATACAACCATAATTTACAGAGAATAAACAGGCAGAGGTAAGCTATGATAACAACAGAGAAGAAAAACTACAATTATACTAATTCAGAGCAGAAAATAACTACAAAGATTACAGGTTACAAATACACCACCCAGAATAGCATTCTAACAACAACAGAGACTAGCTAGGATGATAACATCTACAACAGCAACAATAGGCCCAAATTAACATCACAGAAGGACAACAGAACATAGACAATTCCAGAGCAATTCCTGCAGCAGTGACCCATAACAGAAACTATATAAGAACTCAAACTCAAGAAATAACTAACCAGATAACAGTTTGTCATGACAGCTATAACATAATAGAAGAAGCAGCAGAAAAGATCAAGAAATCATGAAACCAAGAAGATAGTGGATGGTTAAAACTAACAGCTTTAACTAACTAATATTCCAAAAAGACAGAAAGCAAGAAAACATAAAGAAATCCTCCAAATATAACATAAATTAGTTACCAATGTAAAGAAAGCATAGATTTAGGCTAGATAGAGACTATAAATAGAGTAAAGAAGACAAACAGTGGATGTAATCTGATTTTTCTTAAAAAGAAACTTATCATCCTCTGCTCCTCCTCCTTCTCCTTCTTCTTCTGAGTTCTTCCCTTGCTTTCTCACCGAAAACATCCAGTTCTCCAGCCAGGGAACCCGAGGGTTTCTCCTCCTCTCCCCGCCTTTCCCCCTTCTCTGGAGTGTTCGACGACTCGAACTGTCGAAAAGAGAAAACAAAAATAGGGTTAAAGCAAAGCTTCTCACGGAAGATTCATCAAACGGCTAGAAACCAGCCACAGCAACATCCATCAACATCAAATTCCTTCTAGGGAACAGTTATCCAGGCAACCAGATCAATCGTTCAGGAAGAAGTCGCGTGGATTCCACTATCGGCAGAAAGATTAGACGGGACAAATCAAGGCCAGAAGGTGAATCCAAGTGCTAGATCCAACGGCAAGGAGGAATACGACGCGATCCTATGGCTTAGGAGGTAGCCGTTGAACCAAATCCATATTCCTTGCTCAAGCCGGGTTCATTCCACTCGGATAAGGTTCAATTAACCCAAACTGGCCCCTATCATTGGTGCTCTCATTGATTTCCTGCAACATCAATGGCAGAAGGAACAAGACACACAACAGAAATCCTAGAAGAATGTGTTGGAAGATTGAACAAAAATGATGAATAAATGACATCTATTACTATAGTATTGAATGAAGTATTAAGAAGACTGTCAACTATAGAGGATAAAATGGATAAATCTTCTCAAGAACAGCAACAATCCCAGGTATGTAATTCATACCCTACTGAATTTAATCATTTTAACAAAACATAAACATAAAATACTAGACCAGTTAAAGTAGACATGCCAAGATTTAATGGTGAAAATCCAAGAGGCTGGTTATTCAAGGCAGACCAGTTTTTTCAATACTACAATCTGTCTGAAGATCAAAGTTTATAATAGCTTCAGTTTATATGGATGGCCCGGAACTAAGTTGGTATCAATGGATGCATTTAAATAAACAATTGCATGCATGTCATCAATTCAAAGATCAGGTCATTCATAGGTTTAGACCTTCCCTCTACAGAGATCTAAGAGGAGAATTAGCCAATCTACAACAGAAAATAACAGTATAAGAATTCTATAATGAATTTGAAGAATTAGCTAATCAGATTTCAGGAATTCCTCCTGAATTCCTACAAAGTTGTTTTGAATCTGGATTGAGACATGACATAAAAAGAGAAGTCAGGGCATTGCAGCCAAATTCATTGCAACAAGCCTTCCAATTAGAAAAATTAATGGAAGACAGATTAGCAGATGGGGTTTATGCAGCAAGAACCTCAAGATTTACTCCATTTGTAGCAATGAAACAACAACCACCACTACTTCCTACACCAGTCATGTCAAATAACAATAATAACAATCAGAACACACCACAGATTCCTATTCAAAGATTAACAGCAACACAATTAGAAGACAGAAAAAGAAAAGGCTTGTGCTTTAATTATGATGAGAAGTTTCATAGAGGCCATGTCTAAATCAAAACTTTTTGCTCTTATGATAGTCAATAATGAACAAGAATACAATCTGCAGCAAGACACCTGGCAAGATAATGAGTTAGTCCAGGATGATATTCTAGAAATCAGTCTCAATGCTTTCACAGGTCAGTCCAATCCTAGGACATTAAGGTTACAAGGAATGATTGGAAATAAAAAGGTACAAGTACTTATTGATAGTGGTTCAACCCACAATTTTATTCAATCTAAACTAGCCAAGTTTATAGACCATACAGTAATACCTACATCAGTTTTTAAAGTGTTAGTAGGAAATGGAGAAACCTTAAAATGTTCAGGAATCTGCTCTAATATTCCTATCCAACTACAAGGATACACTTTCATCACTGATTGCTATTTGCTGCCAATGCAAGGAGCAGATGTTGTTTTAGGTGTTCAATGGCTAGAATAATTGGGTGAGTGTACAACTGATTATAAAAAGCTCACTATGAAATTATATTATAATGACAGATTAGTGCAATTACAAGGGGATACATCATCCAAGGTAGACAGCATTACCTTCCATTAGTTCACCAAATTGCAGCACAAGAAAGAAATAGTCTCATACTTACAGATTAGAGAAATAACAGAGAAAATAGATTTCCCTACAAAAGAATTCAGCTATCTACCTGAAGGGATACAACAGGTAATATCCAAATACCAAGAGGTATTTCAAGTTCCAGCAAGCTTACCTCCAAAGAGATATATAGACCACCAGATTCACCTGCCACTTAGAACTCAACCAGTCAAAGTTAAAAAGTATAGATATCCACACTTTCAGAAAACAAAAATAGAAAAGTTAGTTAAAGAAATGATGGATACAGAAATCATAAGGGAAAGTAATAGCATTTTTTCATCTCCAGCCTTGCTAATAAAAAAAAAAGATGGCACTTGGAGATTCTGTGTTGACTATAGGGCTTTAAACAAAGTGACTATACCTGATAGGTTCCCCATCCCAACTCCAGAAGAGTTAATGGATGAATTATATGGAGCCACTGTGTTTTCTAAACTTGATTTGTGTTCTAGATATCATCAAATAAGAATGACAGAGGAAGACATCTATAAAACAGCCTTCAGAACACATGAAGGACACTATGAATTTATAGCAATGCCATTTGGATTAACAAATGCACCATCAATATTCCAAGAACTAATGAATTCAGTGCTTAAGCCATTCTTAATGAAATTTGTCTTAGTATTTTTTGATGATATACTCATATATAGCCAAACCTTGGAACTACACCAAAGCCATCTACAAGCTATTTTGCAACAACTAAAGCAACATACCCTTTTTATCAAACCATCTAAATGTTCATTCATTCAAGATAGAATAGAGTATTTAGGCCATATCTTATCTGCACAAGGAATAGAAGTGGATTCAAAGAAAATCCAAGCAGTGCAATCCTGGCCTATGCCAAAGTCAGTCAAACAATTAAGGGGTTTTTTGGGCTTAACAGGCTATTACAGAAGGTTTGTTAAAAACTATACATCAATTGCCTCTCCATTAACATCAATGCTAGCTAAACAATAATTTTAGTGGACAGAAGAATCAAAAGCAGCATTCACACAACTGAAATAGGCTATGGTATCTTTACCAATTTTAGCATTTCCAAATTTTTTATACCTTTTGTTCTGGAAACAGATGCCTCAGGTACTGCAATAGGAGCAGTATTAGTTCAAAACAATCATCCTCTTGCTTATTTCAGTAAGAAGTTATCTCCCACATTACAAAAAATATCAACATATGCTAGAGAACTTTAATGCTATAACAGAAGTAGTAGGAAGATGGAGGCAATATCTGTTAGACAATAAGTTCACTATAAGAACAGATCAAAAAAGCATTAGAGAACTTATGTAATAAACAGTTCAGACTCCTGAACAGCAAAGATTTTTAATCAAACTCCTTGGATTTAACTATGCTATTGAATATAAGCTAGGGGTTTCAAACAAAGCATGCTCTAGAAAATTATTTACTACTAAGATAGTTCTACAACATTAACTACTTATGACCCGAAGCTTATATGCTTATACTCAATAATTCAATTATGTAATACAACAAATCAAAGAGGAAATACTCTCTAGCCCTGAACTACAACAAATGCATAAGCAAATATCAGACAATCCAGGGTTGTTTCCTAAACACAGATATACTAATGGACTGCTATATTACAAAGACAGAATAGTCATTTCTAAAGACTCTAAAATAAGAAATATGCTTATAAGAGAACTGCATTCAACACCATTAGGAGGCCATTGGGGAATTAAGAAGACATTGGCCCGAATTCTTCAATAATTTTATTGGAAAAAAATAAAACAGGATATAAAACACTTCATAGCCACATGTCCTATATGTCAACAGGTCAAACATGATACTTAGAAACCTGCAGGGTTATTACAGTCCCTATCCATTCCAGCAGCCATTTGGGAGGAAGTATCAATGGATTTTATCATAGGTCTGCCCAAATCTCATAACAAAATTGCTATACTAGTAGTGGTAGATAGACTTTCAAAGTATGCTCATTTCTCAGCCCTTCCAACTAGTTTTCCAGCTACCTATATAGCTCAAATTTTCATTTTAGACATAGCTAAACTGCATGGAATTCCACAAGCAATAATTTTAGACAGAGACCCGATCTTCATGAGCAATTTTTGGCAAGAACTATTCAAATTAAGTGGAACAATATTAAGCCATAACACTGCTTATCACCCTCAATCTGATGGCCAAACAGAAGTCACAAACAGAACTCTAGAACAATACCTAAGGAGTTTTGTATTAGAGACACCCAGAAATTGGTTACAATTTCTTCTATGGGTGGAATTTTTCTACAATACATCCATTAACACTTCCATAAAAATGACTCCTTTCCAAATAGTGTATGGAAGACTACTACCTACAGTGACACCTTATAGTGGTACTACAACTACCAACATAGAAGTAGAAATAATACTACAGCAGAGGGATAAGGTCTTACAACAACTAAGGAATAATTTACAAGAAGCTCAGAATAGAATGCAGCAAATGATAAACAAACACAGAAGAGAGCTGCAATTCAATATAAATGATCTAGTGTTAGTTAAACTGCAATCATACAGACAGACCTTAGTCTCAAAGAACCCTTATACAAAGCTACAAAGACAGTATTATGGTCCCTTTAAAGTTCTACAAAAAATAGGGATAGTGGCTTATAAAGTGGACCTTCCAGACACAGCAAGGATCCACAATATTTTTCATGTTTAGACAAGATTTTAAAATTCATCCAGCAAGATTGCCTACTCAATTCTTAGAAGGGCACCCCCTGGTCAAACCCATCAAAATTTTAGACCAGAGGATAATATTATAAGCAGCTAAATCAATTACAGAAGTATTAGTGCAATGGGATGGTATGCTAGTAACAGAGGCTTCTTGGGTATCAATGGAGGAGATCTAGAGAACATTTCCTGACTTTGACCTTGAGGACAAGGTCAATGTGTGTGTGTGTGTGTGGGGGGGTAGTAATGATATGACTCCATATCCTCAAATAGACAACAGAGGTAAAAGTGACAGAAGAATTCCAAATTGGCTAAAGGATTTCACAAGATAACATAAGTAATTACTCAAGACATTAAGGAGGGACAAATACAACCATAATTTACAGAGAACAAACAGACAGAGGCAAGCTATGATAATAACAGAGAAGAAAAACTACAATTATACTAATTCAGAGCAGAAAATAACTACAAAGATTACAGATTACAAATACACACGTCCAGAATAGCATTCTAACAACAACATAGACCAGCTAGGATGATAACATCTACAACAGCTACAATAGGCCCAAATTAACATCACTGAAGGACAGCAGAAATGAACATAGACAGTTTCAGAGCAATTCCTGCAGCTGTGATCCATAACAAAAACTATATCAAAACTCAAACTTAAGAAATAACTAACCATATAATAGTTTTCCATGATAGCTGTAACAGAATGGAAGAAGCAGTAGAAAAGATCAAGAATCATGAAACCAAGAAGATAGTGGACTGTTAAAACTAACAGCTTTAACTAACTAATATTCCAAAAAGACAGAAAGCAAGAAAACATAAAGAAATCCTCCAAATATAACAAAAATTAGTTACCAATGTAAAGAAAGCATAGATCTAGGCTAGACAGAGACTATAAATAGAGTAAAGAAGATAAACAGTGGATGTAATCTAATTTTTCTTAAAAAGAAACTTATCTTCCTCTGCTCCTCCTTCTTCTCCTTCTTTTTCTGAGTTCTTCCCTTGCTTTCTTACCAGAAACATCCAGTTCTCTGGCCAGGAAACTCGAGGGTTTCTCCTCCTCTCCCCATCTTTCCCCCTTCTCTGGAGTGTTCGATGACTCGAACTATCGAAAAGAGAAAATGAAAATAGGGTTAAAGCAAAGCTTCTCACGGAAGATTCATCAGACGACCAGAAACCAGCCACAACAACATCCATCAACGGCTCAAATTCCTCCACGGAGCAGTTATCCAGGCAACCAAATCAATCGCTTAGGAAGAAGCCGCGTGGATTCCATTATCGGCAGAAAGATCAGACGGGACAAATCAAGGCCAGAAGGTGAATCCAAGTGTTAGATCCAACGCAAGGAGGAGTACGACGCGATCCTACGGCTCAGGAGGCAGCCGTTGAACCAAATCCCTATTCCTTGCTCAAGCTAGGTTCATTCCATTCGGATAGGGTTCAATTAACCCAAACCCGCCCCTACCATATTCAAACAATGATTATATTTGCTAAAGATCTAGATGCTAGAAAAGTACTTCTGGAGCTATGTTCATGTTAGATTCTGGGGCTGTCTGCTAATCATATAAAAAGCAATAAATAGTAACTCTGTCAACCACAGAAGCTAAATTTATTGCGAAGAATGTTGGAAGTTCTAAGCAATTAGCAACACGATCTAGTTCTGATATATTGTGATAATCCTAAAACTTACAAAAAATCTAGTTCTCCATGGAAGAAGCAAAGACGTTGATGCAAGGTTTTACTTTTTGCATGATTTATGCAAGCATGAGTTATTGACTTGGTATTCTACAAAAATAAAGAACAAGTTATTGCACATATTTTGACTAAGCTCCTTAAGCCCGTTGCTCTCATGAAGCAAAAGAAGTATGTTTGGGTTTTGTTCTTCAAAATATCCCAAGGATGGACTATAAAGAGTGTAGAGTATTGAGAATTAATTTATCTTACAAAATTAAAGTTATACATGCAAACTGAATGACAATTTCTTATAAATTCACACAAACTCTCTTTTAGTAGCTTTAATTTTCTTCTTCTCTTTCTTCTCTCTTAGAAGCTCTTGCGTCTCAATTGATATTTAAACCTTAAAGGAAGCAGTTATTGTGGGCTTCAAAAATTTGTCAACGACCTCTCGACATTGAGAATATGATTTATGTGTCAATGAAATCTTCAAAAAGTAGATGAGATATTAGATAAGACATGACAGAGAGATTTCGACCTCATTTGGTGAGGAATTTAGATATGGTTCCAGGCTTCTTATAGGCGCAAGCACCTATAATTAATTACCCCTCTCAATGTTGAGAGTGAACTTTCAATTAAGGCTAGTCATTAGATTGCTAAATGAGTAGTGTATAGTAGCAGCATGTGGAGTTTAAAATTTAAGATTTAGAATTTATGAAATTCATCATTATTAGCTTAAAGCGGATGGTTGGGGGAATGATGATGTGCTCGATCTAGATCACATAGTTTCATCATCGCGGGCTGTCATGGTCCCTAGTCTACTTATTCAGAGGAGGTAGTTGACCCAACCTGACAAAAGGATCCCTGTTAGCAGCCATGGGATGGGTCATCCAAGTAATCTTTGTAGACCTGAGGTGGTGTTTGTCTAAAGAGATAAGCTTAAGTCTACATTAGATGATAGAAGGCTTTTTTTCCTATCAGGTGTACCTTATGATTCACCTCTCAAGGTACAGAGCCATTGGAGAGCATATGGGCTACAGTTGTGATCATAATATAATGGTGTCATTCGGTGACAACCACACGATCAGAGGACTCTGGTCATAACTGCATCATATGTGGAGCCTATTGACCAAACCACATAGACAGATGGCACAGACCATGTCCTTACTGATATGAGATTGATTGAGAGTGAATATAGAAATACATTTGATTTGATATTGACTCCTTTGTGAGCTAGAGTTTTCTTAATTTATCGCTTTCAGCAAATAATTACGGAAGGTGGATTGAGTTTTAGCTTTAAGTTTTTAAATTATTGATTTTCATTTAGTCATTTATAATTTAGTGATTTGTCTGATTTGACATTTAGATTACCACTTGATTTAAGTTAATTTGATCTGAGATTATAATCACATTTTGATGAAAGTATCCCCTCTGGTTGAAATCTCCATTCAACATAGCCATCATAGGGGTTTATAAGTTTGCTTGATCATTTAATTTATTGTTTCAGATCTTGTCGACTTTATTAGTTTAATATTAGAGAATCAGATCTATTTTCATATGATAAAGTTAGCTTCTCAGATATTTTAATAAGTTGAAAATTTTATAATAACTGAATTTTTAGTTTTTATTAACCCGGACCCGGTCCTAAGACCAAACTGGATTGCAACCAGCGTAGCATCCTCAGACACTAAGTTTAATCATTCAGCATAGTGTCGGGGCCCATGCGGGTATTTAATAATTCAAATAATTTTATTTCAAAATCAATAGATTAAATTCATATTTTTCACTTAATTTCAACTTAGCATGCATATAGCACATTCAGATATTTATAGCTTAGATAATTTCATCTAATTAATGAAATCATTGACTTTGAAAATCATAATTAGAATGAAATTCTTTAATTTTTGGATTGAAAGAAGCTCCATAATTCATGGAGAATTTAATTTAGCATCACCTTCTGTCTTCTTGTACAAAGGATTATAGATTCGGTGGCGTTTAGTTCATTCATTTAAATGCTTGCATAAGCTCTAAACCACTTGAATATGATATAAGTTTGCTTCAAGAGATGTGTAATCGATTCACATTCATTAAAATACTTTCACATGTCTTTCAACATTTAAGTATAAGTAATTAGCCATTCAACATAATATATCATATAAATTTTAAAGCATACGCATTGAAGCAAGAGCATTTACCGTGAAGTGCATGTCAAACTGTGTGTTTGAGTCACTAATGCACAATACAATAGGCTTGGACGGATTAGCTCCATCATATATGAAAATATTTGCATGTATTTTGAAGCTATAAATTTAGAGCTTGATTTGGTTTGCATGGAAATTGAACTCTTCAAAAATACTTCAATGAATCAATGGAATGTAATATTCAAGTTGATTCCTCCTCTTTTTGATGGTTCTTCATTTGGTTTGTCTCTTATTTTCATAACTTACTGATTAATATTGTTCTTTATTCTCATACCTTATCATATAATAGATTTCCACATTCATATGAAACATCCTTAGATATTTCAAGCTTGTGACTAGATCAACCTATGCAATGAATAGCAATGCATTCTCTCTTTTTTGTTTGACCTTCAACTCCACAGAATTCCCTCATGTAAATTTTTATTTTAATCAGGAATTATTGCTAAGACTTCAAGTGCTTGAATTGGAGTTAGGTCTTATGTTATGATGTGTGTAGGAGATTTATTTAAATTCTCTCATATTCAGGATCTTCCTAATGAGTTTTACTACTTTGTAACATGTCATTGAAGGGTCTTAATATATCATAAAATATCGTTGAATATTTTAACTCACATACAAGCAAATTTATATCATGATTGAAGGTGTCTTCTCTCTATTGAACTTAACATTCAATCTTCAGAATTCCTTCTACAAGCATTCATTTCAAGTACTCCCATTTGCAGATAGACTTTCAAGTCATTGCAAGCTTCATTGAAGTGTTTAAGATTGAATATTATTTGAATCTGTTTTCATATGAGAATGAGCTTTCAACTATACTATAAGTTTTGTTCGTGCTGATATAAATGACATTAAACCCAATTAGAGTTCATTTTTTTTATTCCATTTCAAGTCCTACTTTATTCAAAATTAAGTTTATATTTCTTACAAATACATTATGAGTCTAATATTGATCTCAAATTTCATTTATATTTGACTTGAGTGTTTTCGTTTGTATCAATATATGAAGCAACAAACTTCAAGCATTCATTTGGTGAAGTACCAAGCAAAAATTCCTTTTTTACTTAATACATTCTCACATAATAATAATAATACATCTTGTGTCCATTTAAATTCAATTTTGTAAAATTATTTACGACTTTATGTCATATTTAAATTAATATCCAATTAATTTTTAATTTAAGTCCCAAAAAATTGACGAAATATCGACAACATTTTGGCATATGAGTGCCACATCTAATAGTTTTTTGGGCATGTCCGTCACTCCCTGATGAGGTGAAGATTGGTGTTTTGAGATACCTCAACTGATTTTCATCTCATCACACCCAGATGAGTGTGATGAGGCCTTCAAACGTGCAAAAAGAAACCAATGCAATGCAATATATACACATTCAAGCAATTCTGCACATCCGCCAACAGTAACAATAATAATTTTGCTTGAGTTCGACTAGAAAGAATTGAATATGAGAGATTATCAGGTTGATTATTTGAGTTAGATGGGTGGGGGAAACACCACAAATTGAGAAAAATCCGCCTGATGATGAAGTTCCCTCTTGGCTGTGGTAAAGGGAATTGGGCTCCAATCAAAGAGAGGCTACAGAATAGCTGCAGGAGACAGTGCTAAATGGAATCCATTTGATGATGGAGTTGTCTTTGTGCTATGAAAAAGAGTGGGAGAGGAACCTGCCTGATGGCAGGGTTGCCTCTCGACTATAGTCTAGGTCACAGAAAGGGAAGACGAGTGTGCTGTTAGGTATGAGGGAGGAGTCAGCGGCTATTGGGTCGTGACAAGCCAAGATGGAAGACCGTCGATGTAGGAGATGATGGGAGAGAGAGGACGTTAGTTGTAGCTGCTTGAGTTGAATGTGGAGAATAGGGAGTGCGACGGGAGAAGGATTTCTGAGAGGGGGGATGTTCGATTTCTGTGAGATGGGAGGACGGGAGCAGGTCAAAAGAATTGGTGTTCTCGATGGCAGTGAACTCAAGCACACCGTCGTACTTAGCCGTAATAGTGGAGGTCGTAGGTGGGTTGAGGATGACATCAATGTCGCTGATGATCTTAGTGATGAAACCTTGGAAAAAGTTGAATTCGAAAGATGCGGCGGCAAAGGGTCAATAGTGGGATATGCCATGAGGTCTGCAACAACAATGGGTTGGATGGGGACGGTAGATGAGTCCACTTCTATTCGATAGAAGATGATCACAAGCATCTATAATAAATGAGGTCTTAGCGTCGATTAATGAGGTTCATGTAGGTAGGGTCGAACAAGTGCGGATGACGAGAGCGAGTCTCCATGGATGTATGAGGTGAGGTTTGTTCGCTAGCATGCAATTGCCGATCGATGCAAAGGAAATTAAATGTAAGAAAGGGGTTGCGGCTGTGGAGGGAGAGTTATGAATAAAATTCTTTAGGTTTAGGTATTGATAGGTATTTATAGGTAGGCTTCTCTTCTTCTTTTTTTGAGATAAAATAAATCTAATTTTGAGTTTTCACGATTGTATCACCACATTAATAAATTGGATATCAATTATAGGTTATTTCAATGTTTCAGATGCAACGGTGCAGTCCATTTCACCATCAGAGACCATTTAGTTTGAGTCGATGTCAAATCAGGTCAATTTCAGTTCAAAATTACACGCTATCGCTTCCAACCATTCAACATTTGCATAGACTCATCCAAATTGAGCTCATATAGTCTCATTTGATAGGTTTCAACATTTTAATGCTAACAACCTGATCAATTTCATGAACGAAGATTATTTGGGCATCGTCGTAGCCTCCCGACTTTGATATGTGCATAACCACTTTGATGACCTTCCTTCTTGATCGGTCAACTGTTGAATTGTGTAATATATATATTCTGATCAATTTTGATATTTTGAACCTGATGGCAAAGTTCGTTCATCGATTGTAGGTCATTCCAATAAATTTTGGTGATGCATAGTGCATTTCAACTCTGATTTGTGCATTGTTGCATCCGAAGTCCGTCGAATTTATCTTGTAGGCTCGACTCAACTTATGTGGAATACATGGAAGGCAACAAATTCCCCCTAACAAATGTGATTTGCACATTGAGTGAGTCATATTTGTTGAAAACTAGTTGACCCTTCATGTCGACCATGAATTACTTCAACTTCAATGGGCTCACTGAAGATCTTCTTTCACCATTTTCTCTCTACTTTAATGGGTTCACTGAAGGTCTTTTGCTTTTGTGTCTTTGTAGATTTGGATTTTCTTTCGACCCTAGCTTCATGCTTGATCGAGTTGGATGGAGAGGTTGATTTTTTTGCTTTGAGATTTGAAATTTCTTCTGTACTAGCTTTAAGCTTGACGGACTTGATGAAGAATTGACTTGATTTGTCCATATTGACTTGAGAGGAAGGATAAGAGCTTCTTCCACCATCTACTCTTTGCTTCAATGGGTCCATTGAAGATCTCTTTCTTGTGTGTTATTATAAATTTGAACTTCCTCCAACCCTAGCTTCGTGCTTGATCAGGTTCGATGGAGGAATTAGTTTATGTACTTTAAGATTTGAAATTCCTTCCGTCCTAGTTGTAAGCTTGATGGACTTGATGAATGATTGACTTGATTTATCCATATTAACTTGTTAGGAAGTGTATGTATGTCTTTAGTCCTGAGCTTACTACTTTGACTGCCTTGTTGAAGAGTGCATAGAGATGATCCAGCCTTCCGGCTTATAATAGGTTTATAATGTCGAGTTATCGACTTAGCAATGCGTGCTTTAACAGATTAAATAACTACAAAATTTCTTAAGTTTGGCCATCGGCTTTGTATGAACTGTAAAATTGCTTCCTCGGTCATGTGCTTTCTACTTTGACGGACTTGATGAGAAATTAACTTTGATCTGTGCTTTGTGCTTGATCAGATCATTTGAGAATAGATTGAAATATCACATTGCTGGTAATATAAAGATTGATTTAAGGTAGCTCTGAATTGAGAGTTTTCTTAGATTGCCTTAGTATATCGATCAAGTAGAAAGATCTCTTAGATTCTGGTTACTTGTAGTCACTAAACTGGATCTGGTTTGAGATTGAACAGCTATCATCATTGTCACTGTGGTTTTTTCTTACAGCTTTTATTTGATCTTATGAGGGTTTTAACATTTAACATTGATTTCACCTATGTATAAAAATCTAAAAATGCCCCCTGTGTAATAGGGGAATTTTTATGAATTTTTTTTTTTATCTTGAGTAGGTATATTTATTTAGGGATCTCGGCATGAAGCACGATGTCAACCTAAATAGATATATAAAAAAAATTTCTCCTGTCTTGTAGTGGGATTTCTATAGTACCTCAAAAATATATTCATCATGTATAATATTTTTTTAGGTATCAACCATTAATTGGTGGCATTGGTCTTTCGCCATTTAGGCCAATGATTTAGTACGCCCCTCCTTGATACATCTTGTCGATGACAAAAAAGTCCTCCCAATTAGGCTCAAATTTGCCACCAATTCTTAGATTAGGAATAATTAATCTTCTCAACACCAAGACCAATTTCCTTCTTAAAATGTTTGAGACCACACCGTATGGCCAAAAGTCTTGGACATCTTTGCTCGATAAACCTCCAAATTTTATTGAGCTTGCAATCTAACTTCATCAAGCTCATTGAGTTCCTCCATTCTCAAATGAGCATTTTGATCTTCAGTTAGATTATTTTAGATGGCTACTCGAAGTGAAGGCAACTCACTTTCAAACGGAAGGACTGCTTCGGTTCCAAATACTAATGAATAAAGAGTGGTTTAGTTAGCATCTTGTAGGTAGTTTGATATGCCCATAATGCCTGTATCAGTTTGGTATGTCATTCTCTCTCATTTTTAGTGATGATCTTCTTGAGCAGCTTAACTAATATCTTGTTGAAGGCTTCTACCAAACCATTTTCTCTTGGATTATATATTGAAGAATATCGACAATCAATTTTATGTCGATCGATGAATCTATAAATCTTTGTACTTTTGAAAGCTGTGCCATTATAAAAAATTATTCGGCATGACACTCCAAATTTATAGACCACATTATGCATGAAGAAGTTGATCACTTGATCAACAGTAACTTCTTTAAATGGGGTAGCTTCAGCCCACTTAGAAAAATAATCATTCGCTACTAGGATGAAGCGGTGACCAACTGATGACGGTGGATCAATCGGTCCAATTACATCTATACCCCAACATTCAAATGACTAAGATGCTATTGTTGGGTGTAATGGAATTGAAGGTTGGTGGATTATATTCTCATGTATTTGACATTCATGATATCTCTTGGCATGATTAATACACCTCTCACCATAGATGGCCAATAATAATCCATCCTTTTGATCTTTACAGCCATCTTAGGACCTGACTGATGTGCACCACAAATTCCTTCATGAACTTCAACCATCACTTTGCTAGCTTTATCTGTATTTAGGCATCGTAGCATGTGGTGTTTATTTTTGAGAGGCAGGACACCACGTAGATCTTAGGGTGTACTTATTGAAGTGATAGGGTATGACATTAAGGAATGATGTACTATCTCGAAAGATAAAAATCATCACCTTATAATGGACCTATTCACCTAATAAGGACTCCTAAGGCATGATGGGTCTTCGAATATACCAGAGATCTCTCCCCTACTTTACATGGAAAAGTAAAGTCTGGTTTATTTTAAACTGGGTTTGTTAAGTTTCCTATGGAGGCAAGGCCCCATAATTAATTACATCCTAAGGAATGGGAATTTCTTAAGAATACTGTCGATTAAAGTAGACAATTAGGGTCTCCAAAGATTTCAAGGTTAAGACTATCAAAATATTGGCTACTTTAGAAAAGGAGAAGACTTATTTTTGGAATCAAAAAGGGAGAAAGTAAGAAATACTCATGATACTAGGAAGCCTAGTGAGCATTCCAATCTATCCTATAATTGAGCTTTATATTTTTAAAATTGAAGAGAGTTAATTATTTGAGTTGACATTTTATTAGAATACGAGGGCTTATAATTCCATAATATAAGATTGTGGAAATGCCTAAGCGGTGAGGATTTATGCTTGTAGCTCAAAGGAAATTGCTACCTCAGAATCCTAAACTAAGAATCCTTGGTACAAAACAAAGGATCAACTTAAATCTAAAGCAAAAATGGGTATATGATTTACCTACTCAAGAGAGAATAAATCACCCGATTACTTGACTTATTACTGCCTGGAGTGGCAGCAAACTAACTCCTCCTACGCTTTAAATCTATGTAGGCAAGTCTTATGCTTTGCAAGATATCTAGACTGTTGTTCATTTAGAAAGGAGACTAAGTCCTTAAACTCACTCCCTAAGAGACTAGAGTATGAGTGGTATGAATCTATGATTTAATCTAATGCAAATTTTATCAAATTTATTTGATTCTTTTAGACTCTTTATTTTGACATAGGCAATGGAATTTTTTATGCCTAAATGCATGAGAATTTGATTATGGGCCAAATTAAGAGAGAAAGAGGTGTTCTTTCACCAAAGGCTCTCACAGGTTAAGCCTTCATTCTCTAGAAAAGATAGAAGTCTCCCCTTAACAAGAGTAAAATAATATGTCATGCATGATATTATACATTCATCCATCCAGCTAAGGGGTTGCTAAAAATTTTATTATCTTGATTTAATTCCTAGGCTTTTATGTGAGGTTATGAGTTATTTTAAATTTTAATCATGAGTTATTAATTGGGGTAAAAAATTAATTTCATCTTAAGAGCCTACCGCATCCAGGCCACACATTCAAGCATCAATCATAAAGAAACTATGAAAAGCATGATGTTCTAATGTGCAATCTAAACACAACATCAAACAATTTTATAGGCTACTGTAAAAGAATAAAAGGCCAGTGCGGTCGGGTTTCACTGTACACCCTGAAATGAGAAAATAAGATGGGTAGCCGAGCTCTACCCTTATACAACCCGGGTTATAAAAATAATATATGCTACGGGGCTTCTTTTCTTCATTTCTTTCTTCTCTTTATTTTGATTTGATTTGCTCTAAAGGCATCACAAGGCACCCCAGGGACTAAGCCTTCTGGTCACTGCTCATCCTAATCTCCCATAACACTAATCCTAATTCCTAATGCATAATTACATTAAAATAGGAAAAGTAAATCTAGCTATACCTGCAAAATAAATGTTAGCTAAACACACCATATAACCAAAGTTATATGAATAATTTGGACTTAGCACCCCACACATGGGTAATTAAGCCCACCTATCTTAACATGAGTTATGCTTAGGGGCTAAGCAACCTGCATAGCAAACACATTTATATTTTTATTACGGCGGGCCCTTAAGCATAACCCCCTATAGAAAATATGATTAGGCTAATAATGGCCTAACATCCAGTCTATGAAACATACACCCTAACATCCAGTCAAAAATATTATATCACAAAAAAACACAACATCATACATACAATGCTCTAACTTAGTACTAGGAGTGGTGACTTAGTATTCTAATGTGTGTGCTTAAGGCTTGTGTGGCAAGACTTTATTAGGCCTCTTTAGTTTAAGTTTCAATTGGAGTTTGAATTTGTTTAAAATTTATCTTTGGGTGATTTCAATTTAAATGATTTAATGATTTATTTTCTTATTTTTATTTCACTTTTATTTGGTTAAAATGATGTTTAGGTTTTCAAGAATGAAGAGTAGAATGAATTTCATTTGTGGATGGAACTCACCCTATTCTACATCCTAATTCCTAAAGAATCTAACAAAGGTTCTTAAGTATCTTCATTAGCCCATTTGAATTTGTGTAAATTATTTGATTTGATTTAGTGCTTAGAATTTGAGTAGGTTTAAGTATTTGATTGATTTATTTTGATTTAGATCTTTTGGTTTGATTACATCTTGATAATTCAATATCCTTGATATCTAATGAAGTTTAAGTTTGTTTAAATTCATGTATTTTTGATTGATTAATTAAATCTCGATAATTCAATATCCTCGATCTTTGATGAAGTTTAAGTTTGTTTAAGTTCATGTTCTTTCGATTGATTAATTTCAGATTGGATGTTTTTAGTTTAATTAAATCTTGATAATTCAATATCCTTAATATCTAATGAAGTTTAAGTTTGTTTAAGTTCATGTGTTTTTGGTTGATTAATTTTAGATTAGATATTTTGATCTAATTAAATCTTGATAATTCAATATCTTTTTAAATTAATATCTAATTCTTTCTTTGATTATGGTTATGTGACTTAACTTTATGTTTTTTTAATTTGATTGTGGTTCATTATTTGTAGTTTGATCGTATTAGATTAATTGAGATTTTATTTTGATTTTAATTGGGTTTGATTCTTTGTAATTAGGATTTTATTTTTAATCACATCCATTTGTCATGTTTATCAAAGTTTGGTTTACATTTTAATTTCAATGTTGATATTTGATTTTATCTTATTTAAGTAGTTGAATGATTTGATTACATATTAAATTGATGAGAGTCTTTCTTAATTTAATTTAATTTGATTTGATTAGCTTGGTCTATGGTTTGCTTAGGTGGATTAGTTTATTTAAATAGATTTAATGATGCAATTAATGACTCATAATTTGTTTTAAGTTAGGTTTTAGGTTTAATTGCATTTATGTTTGATTGAGTTTAAGTTTAATATGATTAATTTGATTAACTTAATTAGTTTATTTAAAATGTGTGATCAAATTAATTGGTTGATTAATTAAGTGTTTGATTTGAATTAATTTTAATTTGATTTGTAAAGTTAATTTGGCTTATTAAGATGGTGGATTAATTTATTAAGTTTGCATTAATTAGGTGTTTATTCAATTGGATTAGCTTAAAGGTAATTAGTTTAATTACGAAGTGCATTTAAGTTAATTATTAAATTAAATGAGGATTTATTTAATTTTTTAATTTGGTTTTATATTTATTTAGATTAATGATGTAATTAATGACTTCATGATTCAGGCTTATTTTAGGTTATGTTTAGTATTTAATTACAGTTTGATTATATTTGATTAAGCTTAGGTTTAATATGGATAATTTGATTAACTTTATTAGTTTTCTTGAGGGGTGTGATTAATTATTAAATTTAATTAGGGGTTTGATTTAAGCTTAATTTTAGCGTTAGCTTTAATGTAACTTGTTTAAATTAATTTGATTAATTAAGATGATGGATTAATTCATTAAGTTTGCATTAATTAGATGTTTGATTAATTAAGTTTGATTAAGGGTAATTAAAAATTTAAATTATTAGATTAATTAAGGGTTTGTTTAATTAGAGATTAATGACTTAATTTTCCACATGTGAGTGATTTGGTCTTTTTCTTAAGTTTGATTTGATTAAGGGGTTATTATTATTACCATCATTGTTATTAAGTGAATTAATTGTTTATTTCATTTCAATTAAGTTTGATTATTTATGATTAGAATTTTATTTGATTTATTCACTTATTTTGTTTGTTTGATTTCATTAACATGTTTGATTTAGTTGTTAGGTTGAATTATTTAATGATTAATTAATTATCTTATTCCAAATGGATGTGATTTAATCATATGTTAATTAAATTTACTTTAACTTTATTTGATTTAATTCAATTAGTATTAAATGATTATGTTGAATTGGTTTGTTAATCAATTTGATTTTTAGTTTATTTAATGATTAATTAGTTTCAATTTATTTATACTCATTAAGGGTTTCATATGATTAAGATTCCATGCTTAGTGTAGGTTTAGTTATACCGGTTTCACCCATGTTAAAATTTTCTAGATTTGTTTAATTTTAAGTTTGATTTAAGATTTAATCATTTAATTAAGTTTTATTAACTTAAATAAGTTTAATTATATTTTATTTAATTTCCTCTAAGAATGATATTTTTTTGATTTGAGGTTTGAATAATGATTGCTTAAGTGCTATTTCATTTGTGATTTTGATTTGATATTTAAATTATTCTTAGATTATATTTTAATTAACTCCTTAATTGATTAAACTCTATTATTAAGTATTTCTTTGGGGTTCATTAGGATTCAGATGATCACATTATTTTCTTAAGATTCCTAAATGTCAATTGAAGTTATTTAAGCCATTTTGAAGATTTTTATAAAATTTTGAATTTTATTTGATTTATTTTATTAAAATGGACAATTTGAACTTCAAAATTTAATTTCTCCCAATCCAGAAGTCCTTTTTACTTGCAATTTTTATGGTAGGTGTGTTTTAGCCTTAATTTCAGTCCTTGAAAGTTTCAACTTAATCTAATTTTTATTTTTTTGTTTAATTAATGAAATTTGATTTTTTTTATTAAAACTCAAATTAAGCTCAAAATACTTAGTGAAATTTGGGGATTTTGGGTTTGTTGGATTCCTCTCGGAAAGGCGAATCTAGCAAGCCCTTGTTTGCAAGAAATATGCGCGGCCCTGACGTCAACCATTGGGCAGGAAGGGAAAACAACCCACGGCTCGCTCTGGACCATCCAATCGCAAATCAGACGGTCCAGAGCAGATCATTCGATCCAGAGGCCAAGATCATGTGATCGGTGTGCAATCTGAGCCGTCCAATTGTGCAAACCACATGATCGGACGGTCCAGATCACATCAGGCTATCTGAAGACCTAGATCGCACGATCCACACATGATCTGAGCTGCCCGATCTTACAAACCGTGGATCGGACGGCGGCTGTAGCCCGCCAGAGATGGTTTTCAGGCTTTTTTTTAGGGAATAATAGAATTTCTAAGTGAAAACTTATCCAAATGGACCCATTTTCACATCGATTCACACCAAAAAAATTCTATTTTCTAATTGGGATGATTTAAAGTAAAAATGACAGATTATCTAGATGAAATTCCTAAAATCGTAAGAAAATTAACACAAAATGTGAGAAATCCTAAGATTGTTTAAAGTTTGGCAAAATTCACCTCGCCGGGCATGGTTTCTGGCGATGGTGAAGATCCGAGCAAACTCCTAGGTATGTGAGGAAGATTTGGAGTGATCTTTAACCCTTGCTTCCCTTCAGAACGTTGCCTTCTTTGATGTCTACCGTCACCTCACCGGAAAAAAAATTATTTATATTTTTGAGCTCAAAACTGGCTCAAAGAGTTGGGGGATGGGTTCCTTCTTTCTTTGGGGAGCTTTTGGAGGCTGAATGATGGTGAGAGCAAGAGATCTAAAGCCTCATCTCCCCTTCCTTTTATAATGGCCAAAAATCCATTATTTTTTAAATATTTTGGCTCCAAATTGATTGTCATCTTGCTTGGGGTGATTGGGGTGGATGATGGATTGATTTAGGACTTTGGATTTTTGCTCCAAAGTCCTCTCTTGCTCTCATATGATCAGCCTTATTCAATATAAATATTGGGGAGGAGTTAAGTGCATGTCATGGGGGAGAATTAAATGAGGTTGAGTGGAATCCTATGCAGGGGAGGATCAATAAAAGATTTAAATGGGTTGGGTTGGTTTTGGGCTGATCCCATATGAGTTTGGGTCAGGTTTGAACAGCCCCCAATGGGTCTTGGCTTAGTTTCAAGGGATTTGCCCCAATTTGGGTCATATGGTCATCTTTAGTCAAGTTGACCCATTTGACCAAAGATTGGCCAAATTAGCTTGGGTTATGGGTTGATTCCTATTCAATTGGATAATTGAAGATGAATGTGGTCTTTAGTTTGAATTAATTTGGATTTAGGCTAAATTAACCCTTTAGGCTAATTTGGGCTAGGTGGGTCAAGTTGACCAATTAGACTCGATTGATCAAATTAGATTTAATTATGGCTTTGGTCAAGTTCAATAATCAATTTGGAATGAACTTGAGCCATTGGTTGCAATCAATTTGGGTTAGATCATAATTTGACCTGATTTGGTCTTTTAGGCCAATTTGGGTCAATTTGGATCAAATGGCCAATTGGGCTTGGTTTGGCCCAATTGATTGCAATTGATCATCCTAGGGTGATCAATACTCATGGTAGAAGGTTTTAGTGAGCTTGATTCAATCCGATTTAGGTTGGATTGGAAGTTGGCTCAAATGGGTCCTTAAGGTCACTTTGGGTCAAGTGGACCTAAGTGGGGCAATTGGTTTGGTTTTGGTTTGATTCAAGTTTAGTTGAACTTATATATGAGCCCTAGATTAAAATATAAATTCAATGATAATCAATTTGGAGTCTAAGGGATTTTTAGCTCATTTGAAATTTTCAAGTCAAAAGGGCTAGGTTGGGTTTGACTTGGGTTGGTTTCAATTTGATTTGATGATAATAGATTTCATTTATATTTGGGTAGATAATTGAACGAATGATTGATTCAAGAGAAAATTCATTAGTTTTGATTTGATCTGATAAATTTGGCTAAGTCTAAAGAATTGGCTTAAAGGGTGTAGATTGAGTTTTGATTTGATTTTCGATATAGTTTTGGTCATTTGAATTTGGATTTCATTTATATTTGTGAATATAAATGAAAGAATAATTGATTTATAAAGAGATCAATTGAGTTTGATTTGATCTAAGGAGTTTTGGCTATGAATGTGGTTATTTAGGAAGGATTTTAAGATTTGAATTTGATTTTGGGTTTTGATCACTTGGAGTCAAATTTGAAATTAGATCTAGAATTTGAATTTGAATTTGAGATTTGGTTTGAGAATTGAATCTGGGTTTGATTTGAGAAAGTGTATCTATATTGAGTTTAGGCTATGCGATAGGTAAATTCTTTAAGCCCCAAGGCATAGCCTAATCTTATCATTTCTCTAGGCTTAGGTTAAGTATTCACTTAATCACTAGATATGTCTTATGACTAAGGAAATCTTAGTGTATAGAAGATTCTTAAGTCCAAGAGGATGGGGTTGAGAGCTCACTCCAAAAGTGAGGTCAACATAACCACATTTGTTCAAAGGATCTGCGATATAAAGTATTGTTGACGAAAGCATAGCGCAATATTCACTTCTTGATTTGAGCTGTCAGTGATTTATTATTTGATAATTTTTCTTCTTTAAAGTAGTTGATGAAGGAACGCTTCCAATCATGTGGCTCTTCTAATATAAAGGCTTCCCATTGCATTTTAAAAGTAATGTCATGCTTAGCTCTTCTAGGTATAATTCCTTATTGATTTTGAGGAGTATGAGAAGCAACTTGAGTCGAATCCTCCTGTGTTGAATTTGATAATCCCTCTACCTGCGGGGACTGATACTTTGTTGGCTCTAGAACTCATCGAGTAAATATCCAAATCATGACATAATTGCTATTCATAGTTGCCATCTCCTTAGCTAATTTTACTAAGCAATCTACTCTACTATTCTCGGATCGGGAGACTCGCATTAATGTGACATTTGGTATTTACTTCATAAGCTCAAGAACTCACTTCTGATAGAAAGCTACTCGAGCTTGTTAATTTTACAGATGCTAAGTACTTGATTTATATTAAGTTGAGAATCACTAAAAATATGCAAGTTTTGAATGCATATGAAAATAACTTCTATAAGACCTGCTACCAATGGTTCATACTCAGCTTCATTATTAATTCTTGGCTCGATCAACCCATATGATCGTCTTATTATTCCTCCTTCTGATGTTATAAAGATGATGCCAATTCTTGCTCTTGCCCTTGGAAAATTTAGAGGTTTGACTTGTTTGATTGATGAGGCTCCATTAAAGTACATTTCTCAAATTTGTGATTTATTTCTTTCATGAATGAGCATAATTTGCTCACCATGAAAATAGCCATTTAGAAAAGAGTCCACAGGGATGGGATGTGCAGCAAGAAAATCTGCTAAGATTTGCCTCTTTACTGCTTTCTGCGGAACGTATGTGATATCAAATTATAAAAGCAATACTGCCCATCTTGCTAAGTGACCTATCAATGCTAGTCTTATCATCAAGTACTTCAACGGATCGATTCTTAAAATGAGAGTAATCTTATGAGATAACATATAATGAGAGAGCTTTTGGACTGCAAAGATCAATACCAAATAGTGCTTCTCTATCAGAGAGTATCTCAATTCTGTTTCTATCAACCTCTAACTGATATAATAAAGGACATTCTTTTTGCTTTCTTCATTGTGTTATGCCAATAATGTTCTGAGGAATTCTTCTAATGCAGCTGTCTATAGAATGAGAGGCTTCCCAGGAGTAAGCGCTGCAAGGATTGGTGGATTCAACAGATAACTTTTAATGCTATTGAAGGCTTCTTGGTACTCCTTGTCCTATCTAAATGGAGCATTCTTTTTCATTAACTTTGCAAATGGTTGACATCATCTTGATAGGTTTGATATAAATCATATGATGCAAGCAAGCTATCCTTTCAAAGAACAAAGTTGATGCAAACTCTTTGGCAGAGGCATCTCCACAATTGCCTTGATTTTAACAGGATCGATCTCAATTCCTCCATGACGTACAATGTACCCAAGAAATTTTCCAGAGGACACCCTGAATGCACATTTTAAGGAATTCATTTTGAGATCATATTTTTTGATTCTTTCAAACACAATTCTCAAGTCTTCAAAGTGATTTTCATGATTTAAGCTATTAACCACCAAATCATCAACATAACATTTCACCTTATGGTGAATCAACTCATCAAAAATATGTGACATGGCTCTTTAGTATGTAGCTCTAGCATTCTTCAAACTAAAAAGCATGAATGTGTAGCAATATATGCTAATATGTGTTTTGAATGATGTATATCTTTCATCTTCAAGTGCCATCTTGATTTAATTATATCCCGAAGATCCATCCATAAAAGAAAGCATATCATAGTTATATGTATTATCAACTAACAATTCTGATATAGGAAGCGATAAGTCATCTTTTGGGCAGGCTTTATTAAGATCTTGAGAGTCGATACAAATATAAATCTGACCATTTTTCTTTTTCACATGCACTATATTAGCTAAACAATCGGGATACTTTTCTTCACATATGAATCCTGTTGTAATTAGCTTTTTAGTTTCAATGATCATCTGTTCTTCAAGTTCTAATCTCATTCACCTCGGAGCTTGTTTAATAGATGTTGTCTCTGGCTTGATTGCCAATTTATGAACTGCTACATCAGGGGATAAGCTTGTCATTTCAACATATGTCCAGGCAAAGCAATCCCTGAATTCACAAAGTAGCACTTTTAGCTCTTCAACTTTCTCGCCAGGTAAAAGGGTACTGACGAAAGTTGGATGGGGATCATTTTTAGCTCTTATGTTGATTTCTTTGAGTTCATCCATAGTAGCTGTTTGTCCACCATCTTCAAGTTCTTCATGTGCAGGCTTGGCTTCTACTTCTACAGGCTTGGCTTCTACTTCTTCATCATTTGTAAAGAAGAATTTTATAGAGATCATCTTCTTCGTCACTATTAGTTTCGATCTCAGCTTCTATTATATTATAAAAACTTTATTTTGATGAGATTTGTGGATAAACCTAAGACCTTTAGTGATAAACTTATCACTTCTTCGTGATGCTTGAGAACTTCTTTTGCTCCACATCCTCTTAAAGATTTGAGTTCTATGTTTAGTAGTTCCAATATGGCTTATGCATCATTCTTCATAATTTCGGTGGAAAGTATATTAGTATTCTTGTTGGCACCCTCTCATCAGAATCTTCATGTTGAGTAGGTCAATCAAAATTGTGAGGTTGTGACTCTTCAGATTTATAAAATAAAGTTTTTATTATGCCACTCTCACTCAACAGTGACACATAGAATGTTATCAATTCTTTAATGTTATGAACTTCTAGTGGAGTGATTTCTTTGAAGTACTGCTGAGGGATGGGTATAATTTTGAGAGAGTCATCTGACACTGCCAAGTGAGCTATCCTTCTTGATGCGACCTCTACACCCATTTTTATAAGTAGATTAAAAGTCATAGTCTGAATCAGAATCACTTATTTTATACTTTTCCTTTCTTGAAAGCTTATAAGTTCCCTTGGGTTCGATAAGAATATTTTCTTCTTCTTGTGTGTCACTTCCCAAATGAAGAACTGATCTTCTTAATTTAGATGTATAATCAAGTGCTTTAGGGAGAGTCGACATTACCTTTTTTTTCTTCCTTTTTTGCTTCTGCTCTTTCACCTTTTGAAGCTATTTATGTAATTCATGAAGTGGATGTACCGCCATAAGAGGCTTTGTTGGCTTAGGCTCTTTAGGGATGAAATATTTTGCATCTTCATAAATCTTTGCTTCATGGACAGAGAATGGTTGAAGGCTGCTAAGAAGTCTATACTCATCTCCATCTTTTAAGTACTTCATACACTGATGCATAGTTGATGGGACCATGCCATACCTATGCATCCATGGTCGACCCAGCTCTAAACGATGTATCATGATTGATTATATGAAACTTGGCTTCTGTATGCAAATCCTAAAAATTGAGTGGGAGAATAAAAGAACCCATGGTTTTCTTCCCTTTCTCATTGAAACCATGAACCATCAACTTATCCCTCCCAAGATGTTGGATATCAAGTGATAATCCTGTTAATGCTTTTAGACTTATAAGATTGATAGAAGAACTTAGATCAATCGGTATTCGATTGATCAAGATGATATCACTCTCTGCTATAACATATAAAGGACGATTATGATATTCTATTCCCAACATAAGATCTCCTTCAAAAAATGTGATTACCAGAAGATCTTGAGTTTGCAATGATTCAGTCATACATTTTTTGGCAAAGTAAGCTTCATAACTCTCCAGATATTTGAGAGCTTGTATTAGAGTTTCTCGAGATCTTTTGACATTAAAGAGCCTCATACACACTTAATTGTGCAGGGATCTTTCTCAGATGTGATATAATATTATAATCTATCTTTCACTTGATTTAAGCTTTATTCTAGGATTTTTAGGAATGATAACTTCGTTGACTTCAATTTATTTTCCTTTATCTTTATTTGAATTCTCCTTCTTTGATGATGGTGGTAAGACTTTACCACTTCTCAACTGAACTTGAATCACCTTGTCTTGCTTAGATTCCTCTGAAGAAATAATTTCTTCAAATTCACTTTTAATTATAGAGGATTGACTAAAAGAGTTACTCACATTTCAACTTCATACATTTCATATGTGATGTTGTTGATGAGTCTAACTCTTCTCTATTTGAAAAACATAAATCTTCATCTGAACTATTATCCTTTTGTTGAGTCATTAAACAAAATTTAGATGTTAATTCCTCAGACTTTTATTTCTTTTGTGAGAAGAATTTTGTTAGGTTGGTCGAGTCTGTCTGACTACCATTGTCATTTTAGAGTAACGGATGCTAAAGAATGTCTGGCATCACATAAATGATTCAGCATGTCTCTACTGGGAAAAATTCACCATTATCTTCTTCATCCAACTCAACAATATAGAGTTTAGGCATACATTCTGTAAGCCTAACTGGCTGTCTGGTTGGCTGATGATTCTCCTCTAAATTGGCAATAATCTTTTGAGTTGTAGTGCTCTTTGTGATCTTCTTTTTTGTTATTTTATTTGGTTTAATTAGCTTCTTTGAGAGATCTGGAAAAATTTATGCTAGTTATTTTTCTCTTTGGAATGAGTTAGCAGTGTTGTGGTGCCTCTGAGTCGATGGTGTGGAGGTTGATGCATACAATCTCAGCACCATTTTTCAAATCAATCACTGGTTCAAGAGGCGATTTCCAACCAACACTAGGAACTCCTTCACAACATCTTTATAGTCCTTTTAGAGACTACAGTTTCCCATTCTTCAATCTGAACTGATTTTTCTTTCTTTTTGTCTTCAATGGATGATATGGAAGAGGACCTAATCATCCTTATAGACTCTCTTTTCAGCTTGACTAGAACACTATCAGATAATAGAAATTTACCTCGTCGATACTTCTTTTCTATCCAATCTTTGAAGACATAACAATCTTCAATAGGATGACTGATCACCCAATGATAGGGACAGAAATTTGGATTATTGAGTTGATCAGTTTCTTCAGGCCTTTTACTTTTTGGTAATTGTAGACCAGCTTTGACTGCTTGCCAAAATAATTTAGTCACACTGTCCCTTCTAAAGAAATATTCTTTGTTCATCTTTTTCTTAAGAGATGGCTGCATTTGCTCATCATCTCTTATTGCTTATTTTGGATGCTCTCCAACACCTAGAAAAGTCTGAGGTTTATCATTACCTCCTAATACCAATTTTTGATTGTGGATTACGATGAACAAGCTTCTTTCCCTTATCATCATTGTACATTAGCTATTTTCCTTTATCTATATTATAGATTACTCATTTTTCACCCCTTGAACTGCAGGAAGTGGCATGAGTTTCATTTCTTCTTGAGTCTGAAGGATTTTTTTTATTTATCTATATAGATTTCAGACTTAAGATGATTTAACTTTTCAAATTTGGCCACCCTATCAAGCAAGTCCTGGAATGTTGTCATTGATGTTATACATAAAAATGGTGCTATTTTATCATCCATATTGCCCATTAACAGTTTGATTGCATATTCTTCCTCTAATTATTTCTCATATTTCATGCTCAGGTTACACCAACGAGTTATGAATTTTGTCACTGACTCATCTTTTCTCTTTTTTAGCAAGGCAAGGTGAGCGATCATTATTTTCTCGGTTGTACTAGCAAACCTTTTCATGAATATTGTCTCTAGCTTAGCGAAGGTTTTGACCGAACCATTCGAAAATTTTATGTACCACCCAAAAGTAGTTGAGGTCAGGCTACTGACGAACTGGCGGAAAGCAATGTATCATTTCCTCCTGTGTTACCGCAAGTTGCCTTGAATTGGGCTAGATGTTATTTTAGATTACCATGCATGCAAAAAATATTAAATTATGGTACTGAGTAACCTTTCGGGTATGACACTTGATCAAATTCGGCTAGGTAAGGGTGACTTTTAATCACTATCTTTTCAACATGCTCTAAAGTTATAATTGCCTTTATATTTTCATTAAGTATTGATTCTTTTGAGTAGTTGTTATTGTTCTCGGTGCACTAGCCACATTCTAAATTATAGGTTGAATTATTAGCTACCTATTAAATAGCAGATAAAATATGTGCTACATTTGATGTGATATTCTTCTCCAACATATCCATCATGATATTCATTTGTGCCATCATGTCATTCATCTTGGTACCAAGTTGTAAAATTTTCTTATCTTTGGTTTCCATTTGACATTGCATTTGTCTTTGCTATCTTGCTAGCGCCACGACGTCAACCAACATAGGCTCTTCTTCTTCCTCTATTTCTTTTTATTATTATGCTCCCTGCTCATCTTCAGGAGAAGAACTTGATTGTCCTTCTCCTTGTACATTTGCAGATCGGGTTATGGCTAAATGACGATAATTGTAAAATATGTGTTGATCATTTCCAAGTTCATTCATATAAATAGCTTAAACTCCCATGACCTCCTTTTCATTTTGATCTTCTTCTTCTTCCTCATCAGCGAAGATTACAGATCCATCTTCTACTCTCTTTTGTGATGACTTTCTTTCATAAACATCGAATTCAGGTTCAAGCAGACTAGATTCATGTTGCAGATGATGTTGAGCTGAAAGTTCATCTATATGTCTCATCATATAAATAACTTCTACTTTCATAGTGTCTTGTTCATCGTCTTCTTCTTGCACATGAATTTTTGATCGACGCTTCTAATGGATCTCCTGTTTATTCAGAGGAAGAGGTATTTCTTCCATTGGGGGACTGCGATCAGAATCAACTTTCTCCTGCTGGGGTGAATCTGATTGATGATGGGATCCCCAAGAGGATTCTTCAGGGTGCCGACCATCATATCTTTTATCAATGATGTCCCTTGTTTTAAGTATCCACTTTCGATGAGTTATTTTTGAGGTGGATCTTTGAATATGTGCATTAGATGTCACACCTCTTTCTTTTTTTTAGAATTTTATTATGGGGCCTTAGCCTCTATATCTACTTTCCATTTCACCGATACCTTTTAACAGCAAATTCTTGGCCAAGCGTCCAAGTGTCATGCTCTAATGCTCACCGTGTGAAGCATACTTGGCTTGATGACTAGTTTCCATAAGAGATGGCAACCTTCTTGGCCGAATCTCAGTATCTTTGATCATCACAAGCCTCTGAAATTTTCTTTTCATTAAGCATATTTTCTTGGTTACTTTGAGAATATTGTGTATTCTAGTGGACAATGTTTCAGGTTGTCTCTTTTGTCATGGTGGAGCTTGACGTTGTCGAGTCTAGAAAGACTACATCACCTCACTAGTAGAGCTATTCCTTTTTACCCATTTTAAATTATGAAAATTATTATAGGTAGTAATACTCACTTCTGGTGGTAATATTGCTTGTTTAAATGGGATCTACTGAGCCCTCAGCTCAACATTTCCTTTTTTCTTTCCCATCTAGTTAGTTTACTTCTTGATGAGGATGCCTCAAAATCATGTCTCCAAAGTACAAGGGTTTCAGTTGGTGAAGAAGTTGTACCATGAGGCATCAAAGATACAATTTTCCACTAACGATTCTTTCATCATGGGGGTTTCAGATTGCCATAGGCTTTCAAAAACTGAAGTTCTCTATCGAGAGAACTACTTAGCAGTGGTTGGTTGCTGAATTGGTTGGCGAGCATGACGAGTAAGAGCTTTAGTAAACTGAGGCCTTCCGGCATGACCACAGACGAGTGCACCACGGTGGTACTCGTGAGTCATATATAGCCGAGAAATCAGATCACCAAATTGAATGGTAGCTCTAACATCTCCTGTGTTGATGATGGAGGTAGCTAAGTAGATGTTTACACCACACCCTAGTTGAATAATGAAAGGAGTACGCTGTAGATCCATTCTGCGTAAGTGAAGAATGGAGATTAGTAATTAGTAATTGCTATTTTACCCCGTACTTTCAAAATGCAGAGGTACCACAGAACAAAATAATAGTGTAATCATAATATACTTCGCAGAATAATTCATTAGACATAGAGTCTCATACATTAGTAAATTGAATTTATTACACATTTAAATCACCATTTTTTATTTTGAATTTTAAAATATTTTGTTATTACTATAGCATATATATGATTGGCCATAGATGGAAAGCGAAACTTATCTCTAGCAGAGTCACCAGAAATCTATGGGCTCTAAAAATTCGCCACCGAGCTTTCAACATTGAGAGTATGATTTATCGTGGTGAAATTTTGAGGAATGATCGATAAGACACTACCCAGAGATTTCACTCCCATTTAGTGAGGACTTTAGATCTGGTTCTAGGTTTCCTATAGGCGCAAGCACATATAGTTAATTACCCTTCTCAATGTTGAGATAGAACTTTTAATTAAGGCTAGTCATTAGATTGTTAAACACATAGCGTAAGGTTTAGAATTTATGAAATTCATCATTATTAGCTTAAAAAAGATGGTTAGGGGAATGATGATGTGTCTGATCTAGATCCCATAGTTTCATCATCCCAAGCTGTCGTGGTCCTTAGTCTAGTTAGTCAAAGGAGATATGAATCAACTTGACCGGGATCGCCAAGAACCATGATCCCCAAGTAATCCTTGACTGGGGTGATTGTCTGAGATAAGCTTAAGACCTTAACTAATAGAGAGTTTTTTACCCTAAGTGTACCCACCTCTCAAGGTAAAGAGCCATTTGGGAGTTGCGTTGTGACCATAATATAATGGTGCCATTTGGCAACCACCCATCAGGACTCGTAATGCATATATGTCCTTACTAGCATGAGATTGATTGAGAGTGAATATATAAATACATTTGATTTGAAATTGGCTCCTTTGTGAGTTAAAATTTTCTTAATTTATCACCTTCAGCAAATAATTACGGAAGGTGGATTGAGTTTTAGCTTTAAGTTTTTAAATTGATGATTTTCATTTAGTCATTTATAACTTAGTGATTTGTATGATTTTACATTTGGGTTCATACTTGATTTAAGTTAATTTGATCTGAGAATACATTTTGGAGGAAGTATCCTCCTTTGAAATCTCCATTCAACAGCCATCATAGGGTTTCTTTTGATCATTTAATTTATTATTTGATCTTGTCTCTATTAGTTTAATAATAGAGGATCAGATCTACTATCATATGATAGAATTAGCTTCTCAGATATTTTAATAAGTTTAAATTTTTATAATAATTAGATTTTTAGGTTTTGTTAACCCGGACTCGGTCCTAAGACTAAACCGGAAGCAACCTGCGAAGCATCCTCATAAACTAAGTTTAAGCATTCAGCATAGTGTCTGGGCCCATGTGGGTATTTAATAATTCAGATATTTTTATTTCAAAATCAAAAGATTAATTTCATATTTCCACTTAATTCCAACTTAACCGGCTCAGCCTTTTTAGACATTAAAATTTACACTGAATTTTATGTCCAGTAAGGTATTTATAGCTTAGATAGTTTCATCTAATTAATGAACTCATTGACTTTGAAAATCATAATTAGAATGAGATTTTTTAATTTTTGGATTGAGAGAAGCTCCATAATTCATGGAGAATTTAATTTAGCATCACATTCTGTCTACTTGTACGAAGGGTTGCAGATTCGGTGGTGTTCATTTCATTCATTTAAAAGCTTGCATAAGCTCTAAGCCACTTGAATATGACATAAGTTTGCTTCAAGAGATGTGTAATAGATTCACATTCATTAAAATACTTGCACATGTCTTTCAACATTTAAGTTCAACTAATTAGCCATTCAACATAATATATCATATAAATTTTAAAGCATACGCATTGAAGCAAGAGCATCTACCATGGAGTGCATGTCAAACTATATGTTTGAGTCACTTACAAATGCATTAATACAAAAGGTTTCGACACGGATTAGCTCCATCATATATGAGAATATTTGCATGTATTTTGAAGCTATAAATTTAGACGATGGCTTGATTTCTGGTTTGCATGGAAATTGAACCCCTTAAAAATACTTCAATGAATCAATGAAATGTAATATTCAAGTTGATTTCTCCTCTTTTTGAAGGTTCTTCATTTAGTTTGTCTCTTATTTTCATAACTTTATGATTAATAAGGTTCTTTATTCTCATACCTTATCATATAATAGATTTCCACATTCTTATGAAACAATCTTAGATATTTCAAGCTTGTGACTAGATCAACCTATGCTATGAATAGAGGTGCATTCTCTCTTTTCAGTTCGACCTTCAACTCCATAGAATTCCCTCATGCGAATGTTTATTTTAATCAGGCATTACTGTTAAGACTTCAAGTGCTTGAATTGGAGTTAGGTCTTATGTTATGATATGTGTAGGAGATTTATTTAAAGTCTCTCATATTCATGATCTTCTTAATGATTTTTACTACTTTGTAACATCTCACTAAAGGGTCTTAATATTTCATAAAATATCATTGAATATTTTAACTCACATACAAGCAAATTGATATCATGACTGTAGGTGTCTTCTCTCTGTTGAACTTAATGTTCAATCTTGCAGAATTCCTTCTACAAGCAATCATTTCAAGTACTCCCATTTGCAGATAGACTTTCAAGTCATTGCAAGCTTCATTGAAGTGTTTAGCATTGAATATTATTTGAATCTGTCTTCATATGAGAATGAGCTTTTGATTATACTTTAAAATTTGTTCGTGCTGATATAAATGACATTAAACCCAATTAGTGTTCATTTTTTTTATTCCACTTCAAGTCCTATTTTATTAAAAAATAAGTTTATATTTCTCACTAATAAAGTTAAAATGATTGTTCTATCTATGAGGCCAAGCTTATATGAGTGAATATTTTAATCAATCAAATTAATCAAAAGCCCTTTTTAATCTTTCATTTATATAATGCCCCATTAGCATGACACATTGAGCTTTAACATTCATTTGTCTCACTCATTATAGTATTCTAAATGTTTTTATCAGAATATTTTATTTATCTCAAAAATAAATTTAATAACTATGAATTACGTGAGAATGATTTTATATTAATTGAATTTGATTTAAGATATATATATTTTTTATAAATTTTTATTAATTATATAATATACTCATTGAGCTTTTACATATACAGTCATTCTATTCTTTTATATTTACAAATCAACTGCTTTTAATCTTAATTATTTTTTAAAATTGGCCATCAAATATTAAAATTCATAACAAAAGTCAAATCTATATTTTTTATTTTTGTAAAATTTTTTACTATTTGATTGTGGTATATGAAAATATATGCATTCGATAGTTCCAAAAAAAAAAAAAGAAAGAATGATTAATCTATAAATACAAATATTTTAGATCATTGTTTTGTAAAATCTTCTTTTTTATTTATTGTTTTTTAAGGCTAGACTCTCATTTTGAAATTAATCATTTAGCACACGACAGCATGCATCCTCAAAAACTTTTTTTGCAGACTTCTCCACTCAGAATCTTTTTTACAAGAAAAATACAAAAAGAAACTCCTGTTAAATAAATAATATACAATTAATGTCTTTTTTTTCATGTAATATCAAAATTAGTTCAAACGATGAGTACAAATGTAGCTGAAAGGTATTCTTAAAAAAAATTATTTTTTTAGTTCACAAAACTAAATATCGATGCTACCAAAGAGGGCAATTAGATATCTTAATTTATAGTTAACTCTATTCCTCATTTTTGGTGCGTTTAGAACAATTTTCTTAAAAGGAAAGTTATATTTGGCTAAAAGTTTTGTGATGAAAAATTACTTTTAAAAATCAGTGCTGTTAGAATATGATGATTATAAAAAAAATTATTATTTAAAATTTTCAAAATAAAAAATATTTATATCTCACATAATAATTTTTCAAAAAAACTATTTTTTCTAAAATAATTTTTCAAAAAAAATTGCAGCTGGCCTAACAGACCTTTAGAAGTATTCATTTGAACCGGCACTAACTTTCTTCTTATAAAAACCCCATTACATATCAACTCTCAAATATATCAAATAATATAGATATCTGTATAAGATTTACATTTCATGGGACGGGCTCCTCTTATTCTTCTTCTCGTCCTCCTCTTGACCTCCTACGGTACGTGAATGCTCTCTAGATGCCATGAAGAATAATTTTATAATATTGAAATTTTATTATTAATGAATTTCTGATTATATGAATATGTGTATATATCTCAGGAAAATTAGCTTCTGCCAGAAATGCTGATAGGAGGGAGGTAAATAGGACTTTGAATGTTCCCTTCGTATGCCAGGAGGATGACGACTGTACAAATACTTGTAATAATGGATGCCCAGTGATCTGTAACAGTACCTGCCCCTCATGGTCTTGCTATCAAGGCCACTGTGTGTGCACATGTGAACAGTCTTAATCTATCGAGGATCACCATTTGTATTCCTTTAAATTCTCTCTCTCTCTCTCTCTCTCTCTCTCTCTCTCTCTCTCTCTATATATATATATATATATATATGTGTGTGTATGTATCCTCTTTGTGATATGATATAAGAGTCACTCTGAATAATAATGGGATCTCTTTTGGATCTTTGGTTTTGACTTCTTGAATAATTATGAACTAATTTTTATTGATTTATTAGGGTTTTTTTTTTTTCCTTTTGGTCAGTTTCTCTTAGTTTTTACATCATTAGTTAGAAATATTGTGATGATAATAATAAGCAATTTTTATTGAAAGTTGTTTATAGGCAATATTAAACTTTAGATATTTTAACAAAAATTTAAAAATAATAAATAGAGTTTTCAAGTAATTACGCCAACTTTAACCTTAAGGCAAATGTATCCTCTTAAGAGCTCATTTGGTTTATTGTTGATTAAAAATATATTATAGTAAATAATTTTTTTTAAACTGATTTGGAGTTTGAAAATAAAATCTATCAACTTCGAAAGAGTTTTCAGAAAATGTTTGAAATTTTAAATTAAAGCTGATCTAAATATTTCAAAAATCAATCTAAGTAACTTTATTTATTCATATAATTATAGGCCTACTAATTTTTGTTGTTTATTTTTTTAAGACTGATTTTATTTGTCGAACACATTTTCTAATCCTCGTTTTATCAACTCTTTGATGAATGTTATTCCAATATTATTCTTCAATATAATTATTTCTTAATTTAATTTTTTAAATATGATCCTCGTATGAAATAAACACCCGAGAAACTTTTACATCTTAATGATTCGAATTTAACTCTAAAAGTTATATTCTCATTAATAGCTTTATTTTTCAATATAGTAGATTCAAACTATTTACTTATATCATATCTTTGTATCATTTTATTTTCTGATAATATTACTTAGCTATTGATCACTGATGTGTGGTCGTCTACTCTGATTAAGGTTCCTCTTGTTTCGAACAATTCTACTTCACATCTCATGCGTCATTGACCTCCATATATCACGAATGAGTCACAAAGTCACGGCTTTCATGCAAAAATTAAAATATACCGGACATCACCAAAATCCATCGAAATGACCTCTGATCAAAGAACGGACTTCGCCATCGCATTTAGAATGTCAAAATTGATAAGAATATACAATTATAAAGATCAGGAGGTCCGTGACGCTCTACACGAGTGCCGCGATGATGCCCAAACGATCTCCGTTCGCAAAATTGATTGCACTATTAGCGTTGAAACGTCGAAACCTATCAAATGAGACCGGCATCAATTGGATGAGTCTACATCGAAATATCAAATAATGAATTTTGATAAATTGATCCAATTTGACTAATTGAACCAAACAACCTCCATTCACAAACGACTGTTTGGGTTTGGAACGCGTACATAAAAAATAGACATCAAATTCAACTAAGATTATCGCAAAAAAATTTTATCGAATTCCAAGATAAATTCATCAAATTATTTCTTAATCGTCAATGCCTTGGAAGCCCATTCTTATATTTTCACCTCCCATTCGTAGTAAGTCGCCATTATCCTACCCATACTAATCCATGATAATAAGAAAAAAATATAATCTTTTTTTTTACTCAACCCGAAGAAAATTACGAGTCCGCGACGCGCTACTTCCACTGACGCATCCCGCTTTTTTTCCCGCTTTACATTAACTGAGCCAGATAATCGGACTAATATATTTTCGCTCGACCTACCGTAAACGCCGATGGCGATAACGGACGGCTAAATAAATTCCCCGCCCACCTCGCCTTCAAAATGAGAAGAAGAACGGAAACATTACCGACGCTCGCATTCCTCAAGGATTTTTCTTAGCAGCTCCCGCTTCGACGGCGACGTCCGGACCGCCTGATATAGCAAATCATAAATTGAGGTATTGTAGGTGACTACATGAGGTATTTATACATGCATTCTCGAACTTGAATGAATTTAGGGTTTACTCTTCACCTCAAAGAAAGATTAGCTTTTTATATGTTATTTTGTTCAGACTTTTCTCTAGAGGGTACATAACTTTAGGTTCTTTTACCTTTCCTTAACTCTTGAGATTATGTTCATTATATTCAAAGGAAGCATTTGATAGCATTTGGGTGGTTTTAGGTGGTTTAGTATTTCACTGTATTTTGAGGGTGCAGACTTTTGATATTTTCCAATTTTTTTGCCAACTCCTTATGATTATGTTTAGAGCATTATAATGGAAGCATTTGGATCTTGGGTGATTGGTTTAGTACCAGACTGTGTACCTCTTTGGAGTAGACCTTTTGATCTTTTTTTTTTGCCAACTCCTTATGATTATGAGCATTGAAAAGAAGCATTTGATTTTTGGGTGATTTTGGGTGGGTATTTTGCATCAGACCCTATGTACCTCTTTGAGGGTACAACATTTTGACATTTTTCCAGTTTTTTTGCCAACTCCTTATGATAATGTTTAGGCATCAAAAGAAGCATTTGATATGCTTGGGTGATTTTGGGTGGGTATTTTGATCCAGATCTGGCCTCTTTGAGGGTTACCATATTTTGACATTTTTCTAGTTTTTTTTTTGCCAACTACTTGTGATTATGTATAGATTATTATAATGGAAGCATTTGGATGCAGTTTGGGTGGTTTCTGGGTGGTTTAGCATCTCAGACCCTGTACCTCTTTGAGGGTGACCTTTTGATCTTTTTCCAATTTTTTTGCCAACTCCTTATGATTATGTTTAGAACATTATAATGGAAGTATTTGATGGCTTTGGGTGGTTTCGGTGGTTTAGATCAGCTGTGTACCTCTTTGAGGGTACAGACCTTTTTGATCTTTTTTCCGCTTTTTTCCAACTCCCATGATTATGTTTAGAACATTATAATGACGATTTGATGGCGCTTTAGGTGGTTTCGGTTGGTTTAGTGCATCAGACGTACCTCTGAGGGTACTGACATTGACTTTTTTTTCCGATTTTTGGCCAATTTCTTATGATTATGTTTAACATCAAAGGAAGCATTTGATAAATTTGGGTGATATTGTGATTTTTTACATCTCAGACTGTAGCTCTTTGAGGGTTTGACCATTTTGACATTTTTCTAGTTTTTTGCCAACTCCTTATTATGTTTAGCATTGCAAAAGAAGCATGATTTGGGTGGGTATTTTGCATAGCCATGTACCTCTTTGAGGGTAAACCATTTTGACATTTTTTCCAGTTTTTTTTTGCCAACTCCTTGTGATTATGTATAGCATTATAATGGAAGCATTTGATAGTGGTTTCGGGTTTTTAAGATTCGACCTGTGTCCTCTTTGAGGGTACATACCTTTTGATCTTTTTTTTTTTTTTGCCAACTCCTTATGATTATGTTTAGAATATAATGGAAGCATTTGATGATGACGGTGGTTTTGGTGGTTTACATGACCAAATCCTCTTCTGGGACCTTTTGGTCTTTTTCCGTTTTTTTGCCAATTTCTTATGATTATGTATAGGCATTGCAAAGGAAGCACTTGATGGTTGATGGTAGTTTAGTGCATCCAGACTGTACCTCTTTGAGGGTAGCCATTTTGAGTTTTTCCATTTTATTTTGTCAACTTCATATGATAATGTTTAGTATTCAAGGAAGCATTTGATGGCGCTTGGGTGATTTTGGGTGGGTATTTTGCATTTGTACCTGTGTACTTTTGAGGGTAGACCATTTTGACCTTTTGCGTTTATTTTGCCAACTTATGATTATGTATGGCATCAAAGGAAGCACTTGATGGCTTTTTAGGTGGTTTAGTGCCAGATTCAGATTACCCTTTGGAAGGTACTGCACCATTTTGACCTTTTTTCCAGATTTTTTGCCAATTTCTTATGATTATGTAGCATACAAAGGAAGCACTTGATGGTGAGTGGTTTCGGTGGTTTAGTGCTCAGACTCGGTACCTCTTTGGAGAGTACAACTATTTTGATGCTTTTTTCCATTTTATTTTGTCAACTTCATATGATAATGTTTAGCATGGCATTTGATGGCATTTGGGTGATTTTGGGTGGGTATTTTGCATTTGTCTGCCTCTTTGAGGGTACGACATTTTGACCTTTTTTGCTTTATTTTGCCAACTTCTTATGATTATGTATGCATTGCAAAGGAAGCACTTGATGGCTTGGGTGATTGGGTGGTTTAGTACTCAGATTGTACCTCTTTGGAGGGTAAGACCTTTTGACCTTTTTCCATTTTTTTGCCCTTATGATTATATATAGGGCATCAAAAAGCACTGATGGCGCTTGGTAGATGGTTTAGTGCCTCAGACTGTACCTCTTTGGAGGGTACAGACCATTTTTGACAGTTTTTTTTCATTTTATTTTGTCAACTTCATATGATAATGTTTAGTGCATTCAAAGCATTTGATGGCAATTGGATTTTGGGTGTATTTTGCATTTGTACCATGTACCTCTTTGAAACCATTTTTTTTTTGACCTTTTTTTGCTATTTTGCCAACTTCTTATGATTATGTATAGGCATTAGAAAGGAAGCATTTGATGGGTTTTGATAGGGTGGTTTAGTGCTCAGACTGTGTACCTCTTTGAGGGTACCATTTTGACCTAATTACTTGTCTTTTGAAGTTTACCATGGGGAAAAGGATAACAGAGTGCGCCTATCGTGAGAAATGTGTTCGATAATATTACAACACGCTAGGCATGACATTTTAAAGAGGCTTCATCTCCATCAATTCATTCGACTCCACGGCATTAGCAAGACTCTGCCATTACATCGATCCGCCTTTTTGGGACATACAAGCTTTCTTTGGGTGCACATTCCTTTCACCCCGATGAAGTGATGATGGGATGCCAAACAGAGGGAGAAGGTTGTATGGAAGAAATCTCACTGTCATTTGACTACAAGAATCCAGAATTGATGGTTCGTGCTAAAGACAGCTTGGCTGATATATGTTTCTTCTATCAAATCTATTTTTGTATATCACAATTACGGCATCAAATTGATTGCTTATGAGATGATAGATAGATTTTGTAAATGCCATTTTTTAGTTTCCCAATTTGATATTATTGCATCAAAGATTCGCACCTGTGAGGGCTATACATGAGTGGATTTGTCACTCTTCTGATGGTATGTTTTATATCTCCATTACTATGAAATATAATGTCTTGAAGTTTTGTTTAATATATTCATTGTAGATGTGATAAGCATCATAAGCTCATCATCCGAACTCAAAGCCATGATGAGGGCTAAAATAGAGTTCCTAAAAAATGCTTTCACTAGTTTGGGAGGACGCTGTGACATATAATAATATCACTTATATCACTTAGTTCAAATAAGAATGTATTTATTTATATTGTATGTCTTCAAAATTTTTTATCCTTTTACCACAGATACGCCTTTCATTCGAGGACTTATTGGAAGACGAGAATTGGCTCCTTCAGTCAAAGTCCCCTGCCCAACAATCTAGTGGATCTGAGCAGTTCCCATTTTAAGTCCAATTCAAGCCCCCAACTCTCCTTATATCTCTCCTCGATATTCTCTGAGATTCTTGCCTCTACTACTACCCCCACAGCAGACTTTGCGGTGGAGAGGATGTTTGCAGGTTTGAAGGACTTGAGAGAGACAGTATCATCTTTCCATATAATAATAACTGAGAGGTTGGATGGGCTTGATTTGTGGGTTACTGCTATCGAGGGATGTTCATCTGTGCAAATGGGTCCTACCACAAATGCAGAGGAGGTTCACTTCACCAGAGGAAACTCTTCTGATACCTCGAGCTTCCGTGGATGGTACCCACGGAGACCACCACGCCTGAGGAGGGTCAAGAGGAAGCGAGGCACACAAGAGCTTCCATTGAGGGATTGGTGGATTGGGAGGAGGAATTGGAGAGTTCTGGGGAGGCCACCACACATGGATGCAACCCAGATGATTATGGTGTTAAAGCTTATAAGAAAGAGGAAAACTGCATTTCCCTTTCACACACACTTGTGAAGTCTCAGCAAGAACAAATGATGTGGTGGCTCCACTCCTGAAGCCAGAGAGGTATTAAGTTACTTTATTTTAAATTTGAGATAATAGAAATAGTTTTTCACTAAATTTTTTTATAGGTTTGCACAGATGAGGCAATAAAGGTCGATGACCCACAGGCTGCTACTGTTGTGGTGGAGGAGCATCAGACCGAGATATTAATAATCTGAGATCGATCCAAAGTCAGTTATAGCTCATCATCACTAAATTGTTTTAGGTTCGCAAAGATGAGCCAATAGAGGTCGATGACCCACGACGCCATCGTGGTGGAAGAGCATCGGGAGGTATGCATCATCTCGTAGATCGAGGATTTATTCATAGTGAATGTAGCTCTTCATCGCTAGCTTTTGTCATCGCAATTTCTGGTGCATCGAGGCACTTCATGTTGTTGAGTTCTCATCGAGCTATTTTGCCTGCCAATGCTCGATTTTATTGACACGCCGCTCTCGAGGACAAGTAAGTCAAGCCTCTGTCAGGTCCTTCATACGTAAAATAACCTATTCGTTTAGTTCAGATCACTTTAAAATATTTATTACTTGCGACAGATCGGAATATCATTATTGTAAGGATCGATGAGTTCTTGACGGATCAATATCTCTCGATGCACACATTGATGCCTTCTTACTAGCCGAGAAATGCTCGCCTGGTCAGTATGTCCCATATCTACATTTCATGCTTGCATATATGTTACCCAGTGAATGTTTATTACGACGCTCTTTTGTTTGTTTAGATGAAAGCGTAATGTGTAATCGTTCTCTTTCTCCTGAAGTTATGCGTGTACGGCCTAAAGATGGAAAGCAAGATGTTCATCCAAAGATATCATCTGACAGGTTTGAGTTAATCTACTACCTTATAGATAATCAAGACTGGACACTCTCATATTAAATGAGCGGTATTTTTATGACTCATTGCCCAAACCAACCCATAAGAGCATTTTTCGAGTTTGAACGCTTTCAAATTTGGTTCATCTTTACTTTTTTTTTCCCGGTCCAATTTAATAAAATTTTGTTATGACTATTTAGATCAAATTACTTGTTGAAGATGCGGGTGCTTTGTGAGCAATCAAGGAAATGGCCAATCATTACATAGTGAGTGGGATACCACAAGAAAATAGTGTCATCGGGAATGTTTGTTCAAATACATGGAAGAATAAAACCTCCGGATGGGTAAACCAACAGGATTGGCCAAAGAAAATGAATATATTTAGGGCTGAGTTTGCTTACGCTACATTTTGTTTGGGACTTAAAAATCCCAGGAAGTGAGAACAATATTATTTTGTTTGATATAGGATTTTGTTTAATGCACAGGTGGCTTTGAAGACTCATGTTGGAGTGCATAATTGGATGATATTTTACCGCTTTTTTTAACTTCTCCTCTCTCATCTCATATAGTTGAAGTGCATGGACTCGGGATGATATTTTATTCGCTTTGAAGACTCATATGAAGTGCATGCATCCGACTGAAGCTCCCAAAGCTAATTCCAAGAGCTCTTCTTCACCGTGAAGAGATCAATGGGAGGGAACTCATCCTCTCTCATGCTCGCTGCCTCCCTGCAAGTCACAAAGAGAAGAAGAAGACTTGGCATGGAGGTGAATGCAATAAAGAGTGATTTCCACCATAAAGAGTGATTTGCATTGTATTTTCCTTGAATATTGAGCATTTCCTTGCCATGAAGAGTGATTCGCATTGTATATTTTCACATATGATATGGATCTATTTGTATTTGATAGTGATGATTGATAATTCTCGTGTCGCCTATGAGATGGATCTATAAAAAATTACCTTTCAAAATAAAAGAACACCGATTGAGATGATCAAATATTCGACAAGTACCCTTTGAATAAATGCTTAAGTTTTTACCAAAATGGCTCATGTTTGTTTTATGATTAATGATTGTTAAATATATTTAGTTGATATGTAGTGTAGTTATATCGATGATTTTAATTAAGTAGTGTGGTTTATATATATATTTTTTATATATGAGGTAAATGTTGATTAGTAATTCTATTTATTAGCTTAGTGCTTAACATGTTGGAATTTTTTTCACTTTGAACATATTTATGAGTGAATTTATGCTTTGTCACATTAGATTGATATGTGATGTTAATGATTAATACATTATGGAGTGTTTTTTTCTTGAGTTAAATCAAAATCGAAATCATTGATTTGAACAATTATATAAATTTACTGTGATGCTCTTATGAATCCATTCGAGTTTAACAAAACTTCATTTTATGGTAACTCGAAATATTGAGAATTTCTATTATTCATGTGCATATATATTTTAAAATTTAGATATTAGTTCAATGATTTGAAGAAGTTATATATAATTTTTTTTTATAATATATGAGAGGCTTAATTGACATTAGTCCTAATTTTTTTATAATAGATTATAATATATCCTTTGGAATGCGCTAAACATAATCAAAAGGAGTTGGCAAAAAAAATTAAAAAAAAAGATCCAAAAAGGTCTGTACCCTCCAAAGAGGTACACAGGGTACAGATGCACTAAACCACCCAGAAACCACCCAAACTGCCATCAAATGCTTCCATTATAATGTTCTAAACATAATCATAAGGAGTTGGCAAAAAAATTGGAAAATCAAAAAGGTCATTCCAAAGAGGTACTGTACGTAATGCACAAAACCACCCAGAAACCACCCAAACTGCATCCAAATGCTTCCATTATAATGCTCTATACATAATCACAAGGAGTTGGCAAAAAAAAACTGGAAAAAAAGATCAAAAAAGGTCTGTACCCTCCAAAGAGGTACACAGAGTACAGAAGCACTAAACCAACCAGAAACCACCCAAACTGCCATCAAATGCTGCCATTATAATGTTCTAAACATAATCATAAGGAGTTGGAAAAAAAAATTGAAAAAAAAGATCAAAAAAGGTCTGTACTCTCCAAAGAGGTACACAGGGTACAGATGCACTAAACTAACCTGAAACCACCCAAACTGCCATCAAATGCTTCCATTTTAATGTTCTAAACATAATCATAAGGAGTTGGAAAAAAAACTGCAAAAAAAGGTCAAAAATGATCTGTACCCTCCAAAGAGGTACACAGGGTACAGATGCAAAATACCCACCCAATATCACCTAACTGCCATCAAATGCTTCCTTTGCAATGTTCTAAACATAATCATAAGAAATTGGCCAAAAAATACTAGAAAAAAAGGTCAAAAATGGTCTATACCCTCCAAAGAGGTACACAGACTACAGATGCACTAAACCACCTAATCACCCAAACTGCCATCAAATGCTTCTTTTGCAATGCCCTAAACATTATCATAAGGAGTTGGCAAAAAAAAAATTGGAAAAAATGTCAAAATGGTAGATCTCCAAAAGGTACAAGATGCACTAAACCAACTAAAAAACCACCCAAACTTTTATCAAATGCTTTCATTATAATGTTCTAAACATAATCATAAGGAGTTGGAAAAAAAATTGGAAAAAAAGATCAAAAAAGGTATGTACCCTCCAAAGAGGTACACAGGGTACAGATGCACTAAACCACTCAGAAACCACCCAAACTGCATCCAAATGCTTCCATTATAATGCTCTATATATAATCACAAGGAGTTGGCAAAAAAAAACTGGAAAAAAATGTAAAAAATGGTCTGTACCCTCCAAAGAGGTACACAGGATACAGATGCAAAATACCTACCCAAAATCACCCAAACTGCCATCAAATGCTTCTTTTGTAATGCCTTAAACATTATCATAAAGAGTTGGCAAAAAAAAACTGAAAAAAAATGTCAAAAATGGTCTGTACCCTCCAAAGAGGTACACAGACTACAGATGCACTAAACCACCCATAAACCACCCAAACTGCCATCAAATGCTTCTTTTGCAATGCCCTAAACATTATCATAAGGAGTTGACAAAAAAAACTGGAAAAAAAAATGTCAAAATTCCCCTCCAAAGAGGTACAGTGGTCTGATTAAACTAACCAGAAATCACCCAAACTGCCATCAAATGCTTCCATTATAATGTTCTTAACATAATCATAAGGAGTTGGAAAAAAAACTGGAAAAAAAGATCAAAAAAGGTCTGTATCCTCCAAAGAGGTACACAGGGTACAGATGTACTAAACCACTCAGAAATCACCCAAACTGCATCCAAATGCCTCCATTATAATGCTCTATACATAATCACAAGGAGTTGGCAAAAAAAAACTGGAAAAAAATATCAAAAATGATATGTACCCTCCAAAGAGGTACACAGGGTACAGATGCAAAATACCCACCCAAAATCACCCAAACTGCCATCAAATGCTTCTTTTGCAATGCCCTAAACATTATCATAAGGAGTTGGCAAAAAAAACTGGAAAAAAATGTCAAAAATGGTCTGTACCCTCCAAAGAGGTACACAGAGTACCGATGCAAAATACCCACCCAAAATCACCCAAACTGCCATCAAATGCTTCTTTTGCAATGCCCTAAACATAATTATAGGGAGTTGGCAAAAAAAACTGGGAAAAAAAGGTCAAAAATGGTATGTACCCTCCAAAGAGTACACAGGGTACAGATGCACTTAACTCCCCAGATACCTCTCAAACTGCTTCCAAATGCTTCCATTATAATGCTTTAAACATAATCATAAGTAGTTGAAAAAAAATAGGGAAAAAAAGGACAAAAAAGTCTGTACCCTCCAAAGAGGTACACAGAGTACATATATAAAATACCCACCCAAAATCACCTAAACAATCTCTAAATGATTCCTTTGCAATGTTCTAAATATAATCATAAGAAGTTGGAAAAAAACCTGGGAAAATAGGTCAAAATTGATCTGTACCCTCCAAAGAGGTACACAGAGGTACACAGTGTACAGGTTGGCCAAAAAAAACTGGAAAAAATTGTCAAAAATGTTTGTACCCTCCAAAGAGGTACACAATGTGCAGATGCAAAATACCCACCCTAAACCATCCAAACTGCCAGCAAATGCTTTCTTTATAATGAACTAAACATAATCATAAGGAGTTGGCACAAAAAATACTGGGAAAAAAGGTCAAAATTGATCTATTATTGGTACATATTTATTGGTACTGTCCAATGATTATAATTTCCTCAGTAGGGGATTAACTCAATCATTATTGCTTAAAGAGCTACAAACAGACCAGTGTCAAAATCTCCTCGCTAAATACAGTAAAGACTGGATAATGTCATGTATCAAAATGTTTTCCTGAGATAATATCCATCATCAGCTTAGTGTAACCTTCAACCAATTGTTTCATTGTGGAGCTCGAGTTAAATTCCTGCATGTAGAACATCGTATTAATTGATACTTTCTTACATCATCGATGTGTGATATTATGTGCGTACCTCTGAAAAACACTCTGGCATAGCAGAGAAAGGTGATGCAACTTGTGAGGAAACACATTCAGGAACGCTATCGATCAGTTTGGTTTCCGCAACCAAAAAAGTAGAAGGGTTTGAAGATTAATGCAATATTTAAAATACCAAAAATAATACAAATAGAAAATTACTCTTGGCTTTCTTGGATCTCTCCATCCCTTAAGCCTTGAGTTGGAAATACCCTTTGACGCTTAACGGATCTTTTAAGATGTCTTTTCTCTATCTCGTGGTTAACTTCTTCTTCTTAATTTGTTGGAGGAGAATTCACTTATTATGTACATCATCATATAGTTTTCTAGGATCCAAGCATAGTCCTCTTATCTGCGATGCTTATTTGATATGCATATCAACTTATGTGTTAAAATAATGCAAGCATTTCCATCGCGGCACATCTCTTAATTTCTCAGATACTATCATCAGAATATCTCTCTTTGCTCTAGACATCGCATGAGAAGATACTTGTCAATGCGACAATATCTTCTTGACTAAGAACTCGATACAATGGGCATAGTAATCCCATCATCTCAAATTTTTAAAGTACAAGTCACTTTAGGGTAGTAAAATACATACCATGTTTTGATGCATTTTTATTCTCTAAGTTTCTCACCAAATACTCCATGTGCTATCCGACTTAGATGATAGCAACACCATGAAAAAATTCCACTTCAAACATAGTGTAAACCTTTCTTGTATAAAACATAACAGCTTGTTTTAGAATTGGACTGGTCTTAACAACAGAATCGATGATGCACACGTCTTCTCATATTCATGATGTCCATAACCTTCTCCAACCCAAGAAATAATCGTGAGCGAACTTGTTGGTTTAGATATTCCATGACATACATTGTTCGTGGACTCACTACGTATGCTGACAAGATGCCCATGCGAATGAGTCCTTGTTGAATGCATGGACCACTTGGATCTAATCTTATAAAGCTAAAACCAAGCATGATCATGCAAATTGCCTTCTTCTAGCATGCCAAGCCTCTTTAAACTCTTCCTCGAGTCACACTTACTCATGCATTTATAAAATAGCCTTGTACTATCTTATTACTATTAAAGCAATGAACCTTGGAAGGAGCTTTCGAAATATGCCATTGTACAACCTATGATGATATGCGATAATACAATTTCAATATTTCGCCATATTGATCTTGATCGGAATATTGTTATAGGATGTCTCATCATTCATGAACAAGAAATGTTTGGAATAGCCATGAGAATGACTCAATTGTCTCTTTTGATAAAGGCTACCAAATAATACATTTTGCTGATGATTCACTCCAACAAGAGGGGCACAAACGAGATTATATTGATCGATAGCTTGTATAAAAAAATTATCACATCCCCAAAACAATCATATATTCTATCCTAGATTACAAAAAAAAAACTTACTAAGCAATCCACTCATCAACTTGCATCCCATAAACATCCCATCCATCTTGCTTTCCTTAAACAATCAGATTAATGCATTACTCACCATTCGCAATCCTCAATCTTTTCTTCAATAAAATTGAAAGCATCTCTTTTGGTGAACTGATATTCTCTATCAACTTCCTCGCTAGATAAATAATGCATCGTTGCTCTAATACCATGTCATTGTCTTCAAGACGCCTTTTCATCGCTAATGCATCCAGGATCCGAGAAGATGGTCGAAGCTCGCCAAAGAATGATTATGACTTTTGTATATTTTAATCGCCCTCCAAATCAACAGAGAATCTAATCATTTGGACAACCGCTATCAACTTTCGAATTTTGTTAAGCTATTATCATTTCTTCCCAGCTTTTGCACAAAGTCTTTTGATTTCAATTTCTTTGAGTTTGGCCAATAACTAGTATGGTCCTTCCAAAGAGAATTTGATGTGCATAGTCACAAGATAAAGGTATATGCCTCCGTTTCATTCTCCAAGGAGTTTCTCCAAATTTGGGTCATTGCATTCGCCAAACAGATACAAAAATATGTTAGAAAATATAGATGCAAAATACCCACCCAAAACCATCCAAACTTCCTCCAAATGCTTCCATTATAATTCCGTAAACATAATCATAACAAATTGGCCAAAAAAACTAAAAAAAACTGTCAAAAAAGGTCTGTACCCTCCAAAGAGGTACACAGAGTACAAATGCACTAAACCACCCAGAAACCACCCAAACTGCCATCAAATGCTTCCATTATAATGCCCTATATATAATCATAAGAAGTTGGCAAAATAAACTGCAAAAAAGGTCAAAAGTGGTCTGTACCATCCAAAGAGGTACACAGAGTACAGATGCACTAAACCACCCAGAAACCATCCAAACTGCCATCAAATGCTTCCATTATAATGCTCTAAACATAATCATAAGGAGTTGGCAAAAAAAAACTGGAAAAAAGGTCAAAATTGATCTGTACCCTCCAAAGAGGTACACAGAGTACAGATGCAAAATACCCACCCAAAATCACCCAAACTGCCATTAAATGCTTCTTTTGCAATGCCCTAAACATAATCATAAGAAGTTAGCAAAAAAAAAAGGTCAAAATGGTCAGACCTCCAAAGAGGTACACAGGTACGAATAAAATACCACAATATCACTAACCGCCATCAAATGCTTCTTTTGTAATGCCCCTAAACATAATCATAAGAAGTTGGCAAAAAAATAGAAAAAAGGTCAAAATGGTTCCCTCCAAAGAGGTACAGTGGTACGATGCAAAATATCCACCCAATATCAAAACCGCCATCAAATGCTTCTTTTAAATGCCCCTAAACATAATCATAAGAAGTTAAAAAAAATTGCAGAGGTCAAAATGGTCCAGACCTCCAAAGAGGTACACAGGGTACAGATGCAAAATACCCACCCAATATCACTCAAACTGCCCTCAAATGCTTCTTTTGCAATGCCCTAAACATAATCATAAGAAATTGGCAAAAAAATACTGGAAAAAAAGGTCAAAAAAGGTATGTACCCTCCAAAGAGGTACACAGAGTACAGATGCACTAAACCACCCAGAAACCACCCAAACTACCATCAAATGCTTCTTTTGCAATGCTCTAAACATAATCATAAGGAGTTGGCAAAAAAAAATTGGAAAAAAAGGTCAAAATTGATCTGTACCCTCCAAAGAGGTACACAGAGTACAGATGCAAAATACCCACCCAAAATCACCCAAACTATCATCAAATGCTTCCATTATAATGCTCTAAACATAATCATAAGAAGTTGGCAAAAAAAACTAGGAAAAAGGTCAAAATGTCTCCAAAGAGGTATGAGACGATGAAATACTAAAACCACCCAACCGCCATAAATGCTTTCCTTATAATGCCCTCAACATAATCATAAGGAGTTAGCAAAAAAAAAAGGGAATAAAAAGGTCAAAAAAGGTCTGTACCCTCCAAAGAGGTACACAGAGTTCAGATGCACTAAGCTAAACCACCAAATCAGATCCAAATGCTTCCATTATAATGCTCTATAATCATAAGGAGTTAGCAAAAAAATTGGGAAAAAGAGATAAAAAGGTCTGACTCCAAAGAGGTACAGTGACGATGCACTAAACCACCAAACCACCCAAAAACCGCCATCAAATGCTTCCATTATAATGCCCTAAACATAATCATAAGGAGTTAGCAAAAAAAAAAAAACTAGAAAAAATGGTCAAAAAAGGTCACTCCAAAGAGGTACTGAGTACAGACACAAAACCACAAAACCAATCAAATGCTTCATGCTTTGAATATAATGAACATAATCCAAAGTTAAAGGTAAAAGAGTTAAAGTACTCTAGAGAGAGTCTGATACAAAATAACATATAAAAAATACCAATCTTTCACCTGATTGAGGAAAGAAAGTAAACCCTAAATTCAAGTTCGGAAGACGTAGAATACCTATGTAATACCTACATCAATTTATGATTTATATATCGACGACGTCCGGACTCTCGAGAGCGAGCGAGAAAATCCTTCAGAAGGAATGTCGAACGCGTAATGTTTCTATTCTTCTTCCAGCTTTTGAACGGAAATTATTTACGTCGTTAATACGCACGCTTTCTGCCGTCGCGAAATATATTACCCGCATGGCCGCAATCAGAAACGGAAAACGGGACACATGTCGTCCGTAGATTGGAGTCCGCACGTAAAGCTACGTACGGACTCCGGACGTAATATTTTCTCCCGCCGAAGACACCCTTCATAAAAAAAGGCCTCTCTTCATCTTTGCTACAGGCCAGAAAAGGAAAAGAACTCTCCACCTCGTTCCCTCTCGGCTTAACTGGCGTCCCTCTCTCCGTCTTTCTACCATTCATTCGTCCCTCGCAAGCCAAAGCCGGATGCTGCTCCCATTCACTCGGCTTCCCTTCCTAGCCGCAAGCGAGCGACTTCCTCCCGTTCTCGCAGCAGGATGTACGCGAGTGCACCGGACCTCATCGATTCCACCGAGGCGACCATCTACCAAGCCTCCCTATCAGGCTCCGAATCCATCAGCCCTCCTCCACCCCCAGCTGGTCATGCGATAAGGCTGCCTTCTCTCGTTTCACGTAAAACCATGTCTCTCATTTTCTTGCTTTGAAAGTCAGCAATAGCCCCAGCTCGAACCTACTTCATCCTTCCAAACCAAGTAGCTCTTGACCAGTCTCCTCTTCATCTCCAAGGTTTCGACAGGATTTCAGCATCCGAAATCATCGTATTTCTTCCTCTTCCGCTTCAACGTCGCAAATGCAAACCTAGTCTTCCTTCGCAGCCCCTTCGCGCGCTTCAGTTTGTGTAATTCCCAGCTTAATCGTGCTTAAATCCTGCTACCAAACATCCCCTAAATTACTTTTCGTTTTGTTATTCAGTTTGGATCCACTCTTTAAACTCGTAGTGCGAAGACTTTTTTTTTTGGCTTCTAGTTTGTGAGATGGATGCATCAGCGATCAATGAGGATCTTTCCATCATCAATGTGCAAATCAATGATATACTTCGAGCACTATCAAGGGTTTCAGGAACAGGATAAGATCAAAGATCAAATAGGCAGAGCAGGCAATCGGAAGAACTCACTGAAAAAAATGAGAGAATGTAAGAGGCTCATCAAAGAGTTCGATATAGAATTGAAGGTAGAGAAAAGTGAAAATATGGCTTCTATCAACAAAATGTTGAATGATAGAAAGAAAACAATGATCAAAGAATTAAATTCATTTGTTGCACTAAAGAAGCAGTATGCAGGAAGTCTTGGAAATAAGCATATTGAACCTTTTGATGCACTTGAAGTTAAGCATGTGCCTGATGAAGGAGAGCTGAATCTCAAGCTTAATAAGTATAAAAATTTCAAACTTTAATGCTTCTAAAATTCTGTATGTGACGTGTTTGGCGTGAAGAGCGAAATCCGTGCAGGCAACACTCGTGATGCGACGGGAAAATTTACATGATTTCTTTTGTGCAGGTAACCCATACACACTCTTTGTAGCATGGTAGATAAAATGAAGACTTAGGCCATGATTTATACCACTCATATGCACTCTTTGTAGCGCGGTGAGCAGGTCTAGACTCCCGAAGCAGCCCCCTATGCTAGGATGACGCGGAGAAGCTGTCGAAATTTTGTCAAATTTTTGGGGCTTAAATTTAAAATTAATTTGATATTAAATTAATTATCAAATATAAAGTCCTAAAATAAACTAACTTCACAAAGATTGAATTCAAATGAGCCTAATGAATATTAATATCATATAATAATGAGCTAAGTGAGAATGATTGTAGATGAAAATGAATATGTAAGACATGAGATTACGAAGATAATAATTAAGCTCTCTTAGCTAGAGAATGACTTATTAAGAAACAAATATAGTATTTGCAATGAAATTGATTTTCACTTACAAGTAAAAATATCATTTGATAACTCGCCCATGAGCTATAATGAGATGTAAAGGTTAGTTGATAATCAAAGAATAGATCTAAATGAACATGTGTCTTATGTTATATCATGCATTGAAATAGTCAATAGTCTAAATCAAATGCAAAAAAGATTTGATGTTCACACAATATTTATAACAAGCATGCATTAAGCTAGAAATCCAACTTTCAAATGGGAATGAGTTCAAATCAAACTTTAAAGTGAACCTACATAATGATTGATAGTTCACTTGTCAGCAAAAAAAATTTCTTAATAGCTCTAACATTAACAAGGTTCAATTATAGTATCGAATGAAGCTAGCCTTCTGTTGAACTCGATAACCCATCATTGAGCTTCTGCATGACTGTTGACCTCACTTTTGGAGTGAACTTTTAATTTCTCCATCTTAGACATAAGACTCCTCTAAACACTAAGAGTTCCTTAGTCTTAAGACACTTCTAGTGATTAGGTGAACACTTAACATAACCCTAGAGACTTAGAAGAGTTATCCATAGTAATAGGTTATGCCATAGGAGTATTAGGAAGATTTGTCTACCCTATAGCTTGAACCTAATCCTTTTCTCTCTCTCCTTCAAACCAATTCAAATCAAATCTCAAATCAATTCCAACTCAATTAAGTTTTTTAAATTATAAATCAATTCCAACTCAATTGATTTTCTCAAATCATAAATCAATTCCAAAATCCAAATCATGAATCAATTCCAAATCAAATGATTGAAACCCATGATTGAATTTAAATCCCAAAATCCTTCATAAGCCCTTTGATTTCAATCCTTGAACTTACCTCAAACCAAATCAAAATTACTCCAAATTCAAAAGATTTTCTCATAACCCATTTATATTCTCATTTATATTCACAAATATAAATGAAATATAAATTCAAATAACCAAAATTAATTCAAAACTCAAATCTAAATCTAACCAAAATCCAAGTTATACTCTTTCAAGTCAAATCCAAGAACTTAGCTCAAACCAAATCCAAATCACTCCAAACTCAAAAGATTTATCTCATCAATTTATATATTCTCATTTATATTCACAAATATAAATGAAATATAAATTCAAATAACCAAAATCAATTCAAAACTCAAATCCAAATCAAACCAAAATCCAACTTATACTCTTTCAAGTCAAATCCTTAAACTTAGCCAAATCATTCCCAAATCAATTCAAACTCTTTTATTTTCTCTTCAAACAATCACTCCCTTAATCACATACACAAATATAAACATGAACTACAATCACCAAACCAAAATTAAACTAACCCAAGTCAAGCCCATGTTCATCCTTTTGACTTGAAATTGTCAAATGAACCAAAACCCATTTAACTCCAAATCACTTGCAACTGGATTTATATTTCCATCATAAGTCCATATGTGAGTTCAACCAAACTTAAATCAAGCCTTGATCTAGCCAATTAACCCATTTAGGCTCACTTGACCCAAAGTGGCCTAAAGGACCTTCTTGAGCTAAATTCAAATCCAACCCAAATTGGATTGAACTAAGCTCATCTAAGCCTCACATTATGAGCAACAATTATCCTAGGATGATCAATCACTCAAATTAGGTCAAACCAAGTCAAACCTAGCCTTTGACCAAGTCAACACTTAGCCCAAATGAAACCTAAACAAGGCAAAATTCACTATAAGCCAAATTGATTGAAACCATTGATCTAAACAAATCCATAATCAATGATTGAACATGATCAAGCCATTAATTGAGTCAAATCAAGCCTGATTGGCCACCTGACCTAAGTTGACCCAAATTGACCTAAAAAGTCAAAATGGGTCAAATCTTACAACCAATGGGTCAAATTCATTCCAAATCACTTGTTGAACTTGAGAGCAAAGCTTCAATTAACCAATTAGACCCAGCCCATGAACCCAACTTGACCTAAAAGGTCAAATCAACTTGAAATTAAATCAAATCAAAATTGATTGAAATCAAAGCTTGCAATACATTTCAAATGATCAACCAAGCCTAAACCAACCCATGACCTAACCCAATTTGGTCAAATAAGTCAAATTGGTCAACTTGACCCATTTGACCTAAATGAACCAAAACTAAATTGAACCAAACCAATGACACCCATAGGCTCTAAATGATCATTTAAACTTTACCAAACCTGTGGTTTGACCCAATTTGACCAATTGATCAACTTAATCTAATTTGACCCAACTTGACCTAAATGGATCAAATTGAGCCAAATCAAATCAAATGAACTCTAAATCACTTGAAATTTGGCCCAACCCCTTTTTGAATCATTTCAAATCTGCCCAAATCAAAATCATGGCCAAATGACTATTTTGCCCTTAGGTCAAAGGGTATCCAATGACACTTGGAATTTGATCATTTCTTTCTTAATGCCACTTGACATCCTCCTAGTGGTCCACATGGGCACCTAGGGAGGTGGTGAACATCACCCAATGAGTTTGAGTCGACCATGACCCAAGCCAAGGCCAAACTGACCCCTCCAATGGAAATTGGTCACTTGGATCACCAAATGCACTCACCTAGCACATGGGCACTCATTCTTCTTCCCTCCACAACTCAAAGTGACATGGAGTGTTTTGCAGCTCAAACCGTGAACCCAATCCTAACCATTGATCAAAAATAATAATTTAGCTCATCACCATCCGATCCAAGGAGGGGAAGATATACTCCCTCTCATTCTCATTCAAACCAGAAGCATTCAATTCGACAGAGCCAAGAAGGTTGAAATGAAGCATCTCCAAGCCTTTGCAAGCCATTCCTGAGCTCCCCCATTTCTCCTTCGATTTTTCGAATCAAATAGGGGAGATTAATCCCAACTCACTCAATTCTCCATCAAAACCAAATTAATCTTGCACACACAATCAGTGGACTTTGTCGAGCTCAACCAAGTCGTTTCCCAAGTTTCCAAGCCACGGGAAGCATCACCTTGATCAAGGCCGATCACCATTGAAGGGGAGCTTGGTCAACCAAGCAATCCACTCCAAACCAATATCCAATTTCTTCAACTGGGCTTCATCTTTACTAGATGAAGCTACCTCCATCATTGAAAGCGCCGGTGATAGCCTCCAGCTAGGTAATTGCTCAAAATCTTAGTTGGTCTTTTTTGAGGAAAAGTGTTACCCCTTAAGATATTGACCATTGGATGTGCATCCCCCCTCCTTTCGAAGGTGTGGGATCATTTTGATCCCAACCGGAGCTCAATTGATCAGAGAACTGTTCTCCTCGCCGCTATGAAAGAGAAGGATCACCAGCCATCCATTCCGCTGATTGGAATGGACGGTTGATAGATCACGCTAGATCCCCTTTGATTTCAAATCGTAGATTAATCTCGACCGTCTGTTCTTAGATCGGACGACCAGAGAGTCCCACCGACTCATGATGTGATAACTTAAATAACCTATCATGTTGCGTCACGTGAAAAGCCGCGTCAGTCACCATGTGGCCCAACGAGATTAGGTGGTTAATTAAGCCTAATTAATTTGATTTTAATGTTGAAACTTCCAAAATTCATAACTAATTGTAAAAAATCCAAAAATACAAACTCAAGTTCATTTTAAAGATAATTCAGAGAGGAATAATAGAAAATTAAAATTAATTAATTTTGAATAGTGATTTTAACTCAATTTGAGTTTTATTAGAAATGTAATGCTAAATTTAATCAAGCAATTAATCTCAAACTTTCTGAGGTTAATTAGTGGGATGACCTCTGTCTCCTATGATTTTCTTGGAATTTATTTCTTAACTAATTAGGGGAATTGCTTGTTTCATCTCTAATCACTTTCCTAATTAATTAAATGATTAATTAACAACTAATGATAAAAATTAATTAAGCTTTGATCATCATGAAACAAAGGAATGAACTTAGGGAATGAGATTATGACTTCTTTTCTAATATTTTCCCCTAAGTTCATTTCATTTGGAAAATATTTAATCAAGTTGTAATTAATTAATGGCTTAATCACTTCATTAATTAATTTTGTTAATCAAACTCAAAACCAAATCATTTCATTAATCATTTAATTCTTAGGTAGATTCTTATGTGTTCAATAACCTAAGAGATTTCTAAAGAAAATTATAATCAAACTACATGTGCAGGAGGGTTATAAAAATACTTAATTAACCAATAATTATGAGCCAATTGCATTAGACCCCTTTATTTGTTAGGTGCATTGCTGATTTTATTTCCATGTGGTTGCATATCAAGTGTTGACTCATAATTGTTTGGATAATTATGTTAAAGTGGTATAGGTAAGGCATAATTAATGGATTTAATTCATACCTTAACCTAATCAAAATATAAAATCAACCTAATTGTTCTAAATTAAACTAAACCAATTTACACATGGCAGAATGGGTTAGGATTGACAAAATTTTCTCACATTTCTTAAGTCAAATCAAATTCAAAAATAAAAATCTCCTTAAAAACTTTTTATTCATTTTAAATGATCTTATTTCATATGATTGCCCTTAGGAATTAATTAGGGTGAATGAAGTCATGTGCTTACATTCCTTTATTTCTTTCCAATCATGCTAAATATTGCTTGCCATATAAAATCATGCATTCATTTATTTTAAAATTTAATTAAAGAAAATGTTCCCTTTATGTCAAATTGCATCTCTTGGCTAAAATTAAGAATATGACTGGCTATTATCATTATTAAACCAAAAATTACTTTTCAAAATTTATAAACAAAAAATTATAAATAGAGTGATGCTAGATATGAATAATTATAAGCTTGTATGTGATGATAGCATAAGATGTGTAGTATGAAGTTCTTTCCTTTTCTCTTAATATGGATTCACATAGGGTTTGCAAGTGTATAGTTCATTTGAAAAGAACATAACACTTGTCTAAATCTATTCCTATGCATCTCTATCCTAAGACTTAGGAAGCACCTTCATACTATACATATAAATCTTATAATCAAGTCAAACATAAATATCTTGCATAATTCTTCATTAATTTGGTTCTTTTTATACATTTGCATGTATTTAAGAAAAGTGGTATATTAGTCTGAACATCCCGGGGCTGTGAAGCTTTAAGTAGCCCCAAGTAGGTCTTGTACCTTATGCCCTTGGTGTAAACAACAATGGTGTCATACTCACTTATAACTTTTATATATGTAGATATGCATTTAGCTAATAGATAAAAGAGTCCCTCTCTTCTACATAATAAAGACATGCATTCATGGAATATCCATATTTTCAAACCATATCTCTTTGCATCCATCATCAAGGTGTGCTAAGATTTATATTGCATGTATAAATATGCTTAGGATTATTCATATGCATGGTATACATGGTGGAAAGAAAGGAATGAGTGTGTATTATGTGATAATAATTCACCCTAAATAATCCTAAGAGGTCTTTCTTATTGAATAGGTTTATTTATAGTAAATATAAACTTATGATTAATAAAAATATATAATAAAACATTCACAAAAGGAAATCCATTAATGAATCTACCTTAGAAATACTTTAAGGTAGGGATGAAAAGAGTTCTCCTCTTTTCTTCTCTTCATAACATTTAGTTGCTAAGTGTAGCTTCATTTAAACCAAATCAAATCACCAACTAAATTTGATCAATCAACTAAATCACTTAAACTAAAACCACCATCTAAATTGAATATTTCACACTTAGAAAATTCCAACCTTAAAGCCTAGCTAAGACATGCCACACAAGCCTTAAATGACACACACAGATTATGCTAAGTCACCATTTCTACTCTATGTTAAGGTGATGCATGGTTTGATGCCTGATTTTGTTTTGTGATGTAATTTTTTTAGACTAGATGTTAGGGTATTTATGCATAGACTGGATAATAGGATAATCTTAGCCTAATCATGTCTTCTGCAGGGGATTGTGCTTAAGGAGAGCTATAATAAAAATATAAATCTTTTGCTGTGTAGGTCTCTTATACCCCTTAAGCATAATCCAAATAAGGATAGGTGGGCTTGGTTACCCATGTGTGGCGTGCTAAGTCCAAATTATCCACATAATTGCATGGGTTGTGTGATATGTTTAGCTAACCTTTATTTTGCAGATTTAGTTAGATTTACTTTTCCCATTTTGATGTAAATTTTATAATTAAGATTTGTAAGTGTTATGGGATTAAGGTGAACATTGGTTATAAGATCTATATCTTATGTACT